>JAVMKO010000043.1:3488078-5888078 GCA_032164245.1 Sternotherus odoratus | reverse complement strand
GAACTCTATTTAGGGAAAAGTGGGCCCTGGGCTGGGCAGCCCCCAGTCCTAGTATGAGTGCCATGGTGATGGACGAAGACGAAACACACAACAGGGTGACGGGATCATCCAAGGTGGCGCGTTTTCCCTGTATCTCTCTCAGGTTTTAATCAGCATTGCTGAGCAGGGCAACATCTCTGCAGGGCAGGAAAATGGTTCTTTCAAAGGGGGAATCCCAAACTATACATGGGCAAATTTCATATGGAGTTCACTTACCCACTCTGTTTAAACCGCTAGTCAGTGAATTATTTCCTACCTCTGCTCTCACTGCTTTGAGGAGATCACCGTAGAGCTGGGGAAAAATCCAGGTTTATTGCCACAAACATTTGGGAACAAAACCTTTTCATTCAAAACTTGTGATGGGAAATTTCAATGATTTGATTTAAAAATATTCATAAAACGCAAAATTTCTTTTGCTCTTATTTTGACTTGACAGTTTCCTTTTTCAGAACAAAAATGAGACAAAGTGTCAGCTAGAAACACAGATAATTTTGCTTTGTTTCTCTTCAAAGGGATGTTTCCCTTCCATTTCTAGATTTTTGAAAACCAAAGTGAAACAAAACTCCCAATTCAAAACAAAACCAAATATTGTTTTTCATTTCAAAATTATTTGTGTGGATAGACTAAGAGGGTTCATGCCTGTGCACTGTTTGGGGGAAAGATTTTGATTTCAGTTAAACTGTGCTTGAATTTTTTTAAAGTTTTTCAAAAAAAATGGTGGAAAAACTTCAATGAACTTTATTTACAAAGAACAGCCAGGAAGGGCGTCCGTCAGGTATCTGTGGGGTGGGCTTCCAGGTATATTCATGGGCAGTGCTGGGGCAAAAGGAGGAGCCTCCCCATGAGCCTCCGTCACAGGCCTCCTGTCAGGGGAATGTGCCCCTCTGCAGCATGGTCCCCCCTTAGATCCAGGCCTCTGGGAGCTGCTCTATGTTCAGTGCGGGCACTGCAGTCCCACACGCTGCTTTGAACACAGCCCTCACCCTGTCCCTTTCTGTGTTGCAGGGATAGCCATCTTGTCCATTGCTATCTGGGCCACGCGCTGCACCCTGGTCCTGCTCCTCCTGGTGTCTGTGCCCGTCATCACCTTCCTGCTGGAGAAACGGAGCCTGCCCCAGTCTGCGGTGCTGGAGGAGATTCGTGGGGGGGAGCGTCAGTATTGTGCAGGGGATGTAATGAGGAATCGCCATTGACCAGCTGTAAGCAGGGGAGATACCAGTGCCCAGCTTTGAGTGGGGTTTTGAGGAGACACCATTGGTCAGTGCTGCACAATAGGCCCCCCACTGTGACTGTCTTTGCCCAGGTAACTGCTGCAGCCTCCTTCAGTCCGTCCTTCTTTCCCCCATCAGTGATGCTGTCAGTCACTCTGCCCTGCAGCTTGCAACCCTCTGCTCACTCCCAGCCAGGCCAGGGTCACACCTAGCTCTGTCAGATCTGTTCCAGCCAGTCAGCCCAGACCAGCTCCTTCCTTCTCTACAAATAATCCCTCCTTGCAGAAAGACTGTATGATTAGAGGTTAAGGCTGGGCTCATGGTTAACTGGGCTCCAAGGTGACACTTCTGGGAGATTGGGGTTAAGTCCATTAATGGCTATTAGCCAGGATGAGTATGGAATGGTGTCCCTAGCCTCTGTTGCTCAGAGGGTGGTGATGGATGGCAGGAGAGAGATCATTTGATCATAGCATATTAGGTTTGGTCACTCTAGGGCACCTGGCATTGGCCACTATCGGTAGACAGGATACTGGGATGGGTGGATCTTTGGTCTGACCCAGTACGGTCATTCTTATGTTCTTATGTTCTAAGTGAATCACGTGAGAAACAGTCAGATGAAAGCAAGTCCCATTCAATTAGATCACATAATGGCAGACATCTAAAAGGTGATGGTGACAGGTTGGATCACAGAAACCACTCCGGGACTGCCACCTGATGTGCCTAGACTACCTCTGAGCCAGCTTGGGACTTCAGTGTCTTGCCTTGTCGGAGATGCACACTTGTCTGCTGCAAACACAGGTCCAAGTCTAAACCACGTCCCCCATAAGCTGCAAGCTTAACTGAAAACAGCTTAAGAAGTGTTCCTGTCTCCAGCACTCAGATACCCAATTCCCAATGGGGTCCAAACACCAAATAAATCCATTTGACCCTGTATAAAGCTCATACAGGGGAAATTCATAAATTATTCACCCTCTATAACACTGGTAGAGCGGTAGGCACAGCTGTTTGCCCCCCAGGTATTAATACATATTCTGGGTTAATTAATAAGTAAAAGTGATTTTATTAAATGCAAAAAATTTGATTTAAGTGGTTCCAAGTAATAACAAACAGAACAAAGTGAATTACCAAGCAAAATAAAATAAAACACGCAAGTCTAAGCCTGATTTAGTAAGAAAGTGATTACCGATGAAATCTCACCCTCAGAGATGTTCCAGTAAGCTTCTTTTACAGACTAACCTCCTTCTAGTCTGGGTCCAGCAATCATTCACCCACATGTAGTTACTGTCCTTTGTTCCAGTTTCTTTCAGGTATCCTTTGTGGGTGGAGAAGCTGCCTCTTGAGCCAGCTGAATAAAAAATGGAGGGGTATCCCAGGACTTTATATAGTTTCTCTCTTGTAGGTGGAGACACCTCCCTCCCCTGGTGTAGAATACCAGCAGCAGGATGGAGTTTTGGAGTCACATGGAAAGTCACACGTCCATGCATGACTTAGTTCTCTGAAGAGACTTTCCCAGGAAAGCTCAGATGTGGATTGGTGTCTATTAAGGTTCATTGTTTGCCAAGTACTTCCATTTACTTGAATAACCCCTTCATACTATGTTGATCAAATCTGCCTTTGGTATACTTTCTACAGCAAACACTTTAAATAAAAGTATAGAGCCAACACTCATAACTTCAGATATACAAATGATATATGCATATGAATAGGATGATTACATGCAGTAGAACATAACCTTTGCAAAGATATGTTACATAGTATATCTAGCATAAAACATATTCCAGTTATGTCATATTTACATTCATAAGCATATTTCTATAAAGCATTATGGGGTGCAACATTACAGTGACAAATTTGATAAGTGCTTGTATACAAATGCTAGAAGTCTAAATACTAAGATGGGTGAAGGTCAGTGCCTCATATTAAATGAGAATATTTGTATAATGGGCATCCAGAAACTTGGTGGAATGATGATAATCAATGGGACACAGTAAATATATATCAGAATTACAGACTTGGTCGTGATGGTGGCAGTATATATGAAAGAAATTATAGAGTCAAATGTACTAAAAATCTTAAATGAACAAAACTATTCCATAGAATCTCTATGGATAGAAATTCCATGCTTGAATAATAAGAATGTAGCAGATGGGATATACTACCGACCACATGACCGGGATGGTGATGGTGACTGAAATGCTTAGGGAAGTTAGAGAGACTATAAAACCAAAAACTCAGTAATAATGGGATATTTCAAGTATCCCCATAGTGACTGGGTACATGACTCTCAGGGCAGAATGCAGAGATAAAGTTTCTTGACACCATCAATGACTGCTTCTTGGAGCAGGTAGTTCTGGAACCCACAAGCAGAGAAGCAATTCTTGATTTAATTCTAAGGGGTTTGCTGCAGGCGGCTTATCTCGTTGCCGGGAGAAATGAGGTTTCACATAGGTGGCTAATTGGAAAGTGGTGAGTTTATTAAGGGGAGCGGCATTACCGTGCTGAGGGCTTCCAGTCAGCACTGCCGCGATACAAGATGTCTGACACACCCAGGCGATGTCCAGAGAAGAAGTCCAACGAAGCCCAAAGAGGAAGCCCAACAAACAGGGGCATGTCAGCACAGATATACCCATACTCATTTGTATCTCATACATACTCATATCTCATTTGCAAGCAGCAAGCTAATTGGTTACATGCTGTTCAGCACTTGTTGATTACGCAGTCCTGCCTCAGTTTCCCCATCTAGTTTCCCACGCATTCGTTCTCACACAGACAGGGTAAACATTCACGCAGCTGGGAACTTGTTCCCAAACACACAGATAACAGAGATACAAGGTTACCATGACGCCCTCTCCTGGAGTTGACTCAGAAGCGTAACTACACCCCCTAGTGGTTGCCCATCACAATTTCTTCTGGTCCTTACATCCTCCCCATGCTTCTGACGAGACTCCAGGGGACAAGAGGGCAACACAAACAACGGGGGCACTGAGTACCAAGGTGCCCCCTCCCTCCTCTGCACACACACAAGGAAAGGGAGGGTGAAGGAGACAAGCAACAGAGGCACCTGAAGCCTCCCCTGACCCCTCTCCCCCTACCCAGACACACACAAAGCTAACCACAAAACAACACAAATACTCTAGGCTAACAATAGCTCTCCCCTCCCCCCATCTCTTCTTAGATGACTGCAATGCCTGCTTCCATCTTGGAGCAGTCCACCAGACACTAGCCAGGACACGGGGGGGGGGGGGGGAGGGGGAGAGCGGCCTCCGCGATTGCTGTTGCTTCGCTTTGCACCTATGAAAGGAGGCGAACAAGCACAGATTACAAAGTGGTCTCTGCTTCCCAGTGGGGGGAGGCAGCCTTCTGGTTCCCATAGGCCACAGCATCCAGCATCTCATCTCTGCTGTACCCGTCCAGGGAGTCAAGGGTTAACTCTACAAACAAGAAGGCAAACAAAAACAAGGTGGGCCACCGGCAGCACACCCTGGTGTTGGCCAGCCAGAGGTGTGCGGTCGTGCCCACATCCAGAGAGCCTGGCCTGGACTCAACAATTGGACTAGGCCCTCCTGCACGGTGTCCATCTCGTCTGGCAGCTGATGTACTTGCATTCACACGCCGATTGGGAGTGGGCCCTGCCAGGCTGACTCTTGGCGAGGACCATGCAGGCCAGGGCGAGACTCCGGCCCTGTGCCTCCATGGGGCGCCCCTCCTTCTGCATCTTGGCGCTTGCCCACGTGGATTCCAACTGCCAGGGGGTGGAAGCCAGTTCACCCACACGCCTGTCTGCTGCCAGGGCTTGCCCGAGGCCAGGCGGCTTCAAAACTCGGTGACAAAAAAAATTATTAAATTCATTCCACCCTCCATGCCATCAGTACTCATATTTAAAACCGGGCTCTGCTTTTCCTGCGGCTTGCCGCTTTTTTTCTGCAGCTCCGTCTTCCTTCTCCCCTCCCCTCACCGAGGGAGGAGGGGCCTGGGCGAAGGCACAGCTGGACTTACTGGGCAGCCTGTTAGTTCTGGGCTGCCTGCCAACTTCTGGCCCAACTGCCAACTGATAACATTTGACTATTGGCCAAAAACCTCTGCTGCTAACTACACAGAGTCCCTTAAAGGTATACTCAACTGTAAAATACAATACATTTCTCTCAAACCCCCCCCCCCCATGCCCGCAGCTTGTACACTGAGCACAGCTGTTGGGGGGCTCGGGGTTAGCCTCCCCACTCTCCGAGCCTGGGGAGGAACTCCAGATGTTGCCAATCTTAGTTCCCAGGGTCCCCTAGTGGCTGCTGTAATCACCCTGACCTGGGCAATGGAACGGGCTTTTACTCCTACCTAATTAAAACGGGCTTTCGCCCCTGCCTTCCGGCATCTGTTGACAGCACACTAGCACACCTCACAATGGCATCTTTATGTCTCTGCGGCCCTCCCGCACCTGCATGGCTCCCCCCGTGTCTGCCTGGCCTTCCGCCTCTCTGGACGGACTCCCATGTCTGCACGGCTCCCCTGTCTCTGTGGTCTCCCGCACCTCTGCGGCCCTCTCCGCACCCCTAAGCGCCCCCCCGTGACTGCACGGCTTCCCCCATGTCGGCATCCCCCCCCCCCGCATCTATACATAACCACTACAGAGATAAAACTTCTCTCTGTCTGTTTAATCTACTTGGTTCCTCTGTCAAGGTCACTCTCAGTCTAAAAATCTTTCTGCTGCCAATTTTCAATTACTGCTTCCACAGGTTGTATCTCTCTCTGTAGGCAGCCCACGCCACCTGGGCCCGATCCTGCTTTTTTACCTTCTGCACTTGCAGAAGGCTCTGCTTCCTGGGCCCGGAGCAAGGTAGAAATAGCCAAGCCACTCACCCATAGCGTGCCGCTCCGTCCCAGACCACCAGCTGGCTCACGACTGGCTCTCACATGCACAGCCTGCCCCCCATCGCTCCACCGGGGGCCATCCTGGTCTGCGCTGCCGGGTCAGCAGCCACTGCCTGAATTCCCCTGCCTTCGGCCACCTGTGGGAGTCGACTCCCCCACCCTGCTTGCTGCGCCATTTGTTGCAGGGGGCTTATCTCGTTGCCGGGAGAAACGAGGCTTCACACAGGTGGCTAGTTGGAAAGTGGTGAGTTTATTAAGGGGAGCAGCATTACCGTGCTGGGGGCTTCCAGTCAACACTGCCGCGATACAAGATGTCTGACACACCCAGGCGATGTCCAGAGAAGAAGCCCAACGAAGCCCAAAGAGGAAGCCCAACAAACGGGCGTGTCAGCACAGATATACCCATACTCATTTGCATCTCATACATACTCATATCTCATTTGCAAGCAGCAAGCTAATTGGTTACATGCTGTTCAGCACTTGTTGATTACGCAGTCCTGCCTCAGTTTCCCCATCTAGTTTCCCACGCATTTGTTCTCACACAGACAGGGTAAACATTCACGCAGCTGGGAACTTGTTCCTAAACACACAGATAACAGAGATACATGGTTACCATGACGCCCTCTCCTGGAGTTGACTCAGAAGCATAACTACACCCCCTAGTGGTTGCCCATCACAATTTCTTCCAGTCCTTACAGGGAGCATGAGATCTGGTCCAAGAAGTGAATATAGCTGAACAACTTGGTAATAGCTGCCATAATTAAATTTAACATCCCCGTGTTGGGGATAAAACCAAAGAATGCATCCCCCAACTTAAAAAACATAGAGGACCAAAAAAGTGCCACCACAGATAAAAAACTAAGTAAAAGAACATGAATCTGATGAAGTGGGTCTTAGACAATGAAAGCTCATGATTTCTAAAATCTGTTAGTCTAGAAGGTGCTACAAGACTCTTTGTCGCTTTTGCAGATCCAGACTAACAAGGCTACCCTCTGATAATAAGTAAAAGAAGCAGTTGGAGGCCAAAAAAAAAAAAAAGAACCAACCCACAAAAAAACCCCAAACCTGGAAGTTAAACCCTACTGAGGAAAATAGAAAGGAGCATAAATTCTGGCAAGTCAAATGTAAAAGTATAATAAGGGAGGCCAAAAAAGAATTTGAAGAGCAACTAGCCAAAGTGATGCGGGCTGAGGGATGTGCTGGCCGCCTTTCCTGCAGCCCCCATTGGCCTAGAGCGGTGAATCACAGCAAGTGGGAGCTGTGATTGGCTGAACCTGCGGATGTGGCAGGTAAACAAACCAGCCCAGCCTGGACCACTGAGGGGCTTAGCCTGGTGGGCCATGTGCTAAAGGTTGCCAATTCCTGGGATATAGTGTCCTTGGACTTTCAGAAAGTATTTGACAAGGTCCCTCACCAAAGTCTCTTAAGCAAAATAAGCTGTCAAGCGATAAGGGGGAAGGTGGTCTCATGGATCAGTAAAGGTTAAAAGACAGAAAACAAAGGGGAGATATAATGGTCAGTTTTCACAATGGAGAGAGAGAAATAGTGGGGTCCTCCAAAGATCTGTATTGGACCAGTGCTGCTCATCATATTAATAAATGATCTGGAAAAAGGGGTAAATAGTGAGGTGGCAAAATTTGCAGATGATACAAAACTACTCAAGATAGTTCAGTCCAAAGCAGATTGTGAAGAGTTTCAAAAGGGATCTCACAAAACTGTGTGATTGGGCAACAAAATGGTAGATGAAATTCAATGCAAAGTAATGAACATAAGAATGGCCATACTGGGTCAGATCAAAGGTCCATCTAGCCCAGTATCCTGTCTTCCAACAGTGGCCAATGCCAGGTGCCCCAGAGGGAATGAAGAGAACAGGGAATCATCAAGTGATCCATTTCCATTGCTCATTCCCAGGTTCCGGTAAACAGAGGCTAGGGATACCATTCCTGCTCATCCTGGCTAATAGCCATTGATGGGCCTATCTTCCATTAATTTATGTAGTTCTTTTTTGAACCCTGTTATGTCTTGGCCTTTACAACATCTTCTAGCAAGGAGTTCCACAGGTTGACTTTCCACAAGTGCACTGTGTGAAAAAAATACTTCCTTTTATTTGTTTTAAATCTGCAGTCTATTAATTTGATTTGCTGATTCCTAGTTCTTGTGTTATAAGAAGTAGTAAACAACACTTCCTAATCTACTTTTTCTGCTTCAGTCATGATTTTATAGACCCCAATCATATCTCCCTCTAGCTGTCTCTTTCCAAACTGAAAACTCCCACTTTAATTAATCTCTTCCCATATGGAAGCCGTTCCATACCCCTAATCATTTTTGTTGCCCTTTTCCGGTCCCAATATATCTTTTTGGAGATGGGGTGACCACATCTGCACACAGTATTCAAGATGTGGGTGCACCATGGATTGATACATATTGGAAAACATAATTCCAAATACACAAATAAAATGAAGGGATTTAAATTAGCTGCTAGGAAGAGATCTTGGGGTCACTGTGGGTAATGCTCTGAAAACATCTGCTTAATGTGCATCTGGAGTCAAAAAAGCTAATAAAATGTTAGGAATAATTAGGAAGGAGAGAGATAATAAGACAGTTCTGGTTGCCGCATCTCAAGAAAAGATATATTAGAACTGGAAAACCTACAGAGCAGAGCAACAAAAGGATCAGAGAAGGGCAACTAAAATGATTAGGGTTTTGGAGTGGGTCCCATATGAGGAGGCATTAAAGAGGCTAGGACTTTTTAGCTTGGAAAAGAAGAGACTAAGGGGGGATATGATAGAGGTATATAAAATTATGAGTGGTGTGGAGAAAGTGAATAAGGAAAAGTTATTTTTCTTGTTCCCATAATAGAAGAACTAGGGGCCACCCAATGAAATTACTGGGCAGCAGGTTTAAAATAAATAAAAGGAAGTTCTTCTTCACACAGCGCACAGTCAATCTGTGGAACTCCTTGCCTGAGGAAGCTGTGAAGGCTAGGACTATAAGGGTTTAAAAGAGAAGTGGATAAATTCATGGAGGTTAAGTCCATTAATGGCTATTAGCCAGGATGCGTAAGGAATGGTGTTCCTAGCATCTTTTTGTCAGAGGGGGGTGATGGATGGCAGGAGAGGGATCACTTGATCATTACCTGTTAGGTTCTCTCACTCTGGGGCACCTGGCATTGGCCACTATAGGTAGACAGGATACTGGGCTAAATGGACTTTTGGTCTGACCCAATACAGCCTTTCTTATGTTCTTGTGTTCTTAACAAGAATTATTAGAGGTTTGGAGCACCTTCCATATGAGAAGGGGTTATAACTACTGGGACTTTTCAGCTTGTAAAAGACATGACTGAAAAGGGATATAATCATAGAATCATAGAACTGGCAGGGACCTCAAGAGGTAATCAAGTCCAGTCCCCTGCACTCATGGCAGGACCAGCATCATTTAGAAGTCTATAAAGTTAGGATTTATGTGGAAAAAGCAAAAAAGAAATTGTTATTTACTCCTTCACATAACACAAGAGAAAGGGGTCACCTGATGGCATTAATAGGCAGTAGGATTAAACCAAACACAAGGAAGTATTTATTCACACAACACAACCTCTGGAACTCCTTGCTGGGGGACGCTGTGAAGGCCAAAACTATAAAAGGTTTTAAAAAGTGTTTCTCGAGGCTATGTCTAGCAATGACTAGTAGCCAGGATGGCCAGGGCTGCAATCCCACGTTCTGACTGCCAGAAGCCAGGAGTGGACAGCAGGGGATCACTTAAGGATTGTCTGTTCTGATCATTCTCTCTTGGACACTGTCAGAAGACAGGATATTTGGTTAGATGGACCATTGGACTAACCCACTATTGCTGTTCTTATGTTCTTAATCCAAATGTAAATCCCAGACCTAAGGGACTCTTGTAACCTTTGGCACCCTAGGTCTTCTGCTAGTTGGGCTCCAGAGGTACATGGATAATACACACAAACAGTAATGTAAAAGCTTAACGCAGTAACAGCTTTCCAGGGAGTTAAATGCTCTCATGACGATCTATTGTAACCACAAGGCTCCAGTGTCTGGCTAAGGAGAACAAAGACAGTTTCACAAAGCCATAGTTTGTGACAAATACTTTTTGGTTGATATTTAAATTTTATAATGTCCCTAAAAATCAATGAGGCATTTAACAGACAGGATCACAGAAACTACAAATTTCCCCAATTATATTCAGAAGAAACATTTTTTCCAGAAGGCAAATAGGCTGAATGTGCCCTGAGAATATTCCAGTTTCCTACAGCACTTTGGTGCTGTGCATTGTCCGGCAGTGGCCCCAGAGAAGGTGCCTCACTGCCTAGCTGCACTGCCCCTACAGTTCCCTCTGATATTGGGAGGTTCTGTGATGCGTCTGCACACTGATGAATCCTGTATTTCAGCAAGTGAAGCATTAATGACGTCTGTCCCGCTGCAGACCGATGGTCGAGTATGTTGGTGTCTCTTCTCTCTGAGGTGGTGGATGCTTTAAGATAAAATCACAGTAAAGTTACTTTTCTGAGAAGCCAGAGAAATGAAACTATAAAGTTTGACAGCACTGCTGTACGTACATCAGTGGCACAGTGACAATGAGCATCTAGACTGGGAAACACCAACAGCCGCACTTCCTACATAAACCCCAACCTATCCCTGCAGTCTTCGTCTGGCCCTTTTCTGCCATCCAGTTAGGACTGCTGCCCTGACACCTGTCAACTGGGAAGAAGGTCTCTTCTCCCTCTCTCAGTGCCAGCTAGCTCTTCAAGGCAGTGCCAGGGTCTCCTTGCAATGGGGTGTTATGATCTGAAATAAGGATTCTTCTGTGCTGCAGGCAGTATAATTTTTCCTGACCAGTTTCATAGTTTAATCACTGATGTTATTAATGGCGACATCTATAACAGTTCAATGCAATTTTTAATATTATATTGTTATGCTGAAGATTGGGTGTTTCCAAGCAAGTGTCTCTTTGATCTACGGGCAATTGCAGCATCTTGTTGAAGCTGGAGCCTGTGATAAGCACCTAACATTCAGGCAAAATATAGGAACCATTTTTTAGATCCAGCTGAAGCAATGGGAAACCACGACCCAAGGACTAGACCCCATGAAGCCTGGGCATGGCTGATCCATATGGTCTGATCAGGTTCCTTGGGGTCTGGTAAGAAATGCAGGGATGGGGTGTGTAACAGAAGCAACAGAAACATCTCAGAAGCAACCAGAGAAAGTAACAAGAAAAAGAGACACAGATGAGAAGCACTTGGAGCAGAACCCTCAGAAAAAGCTGAGAGATAAAGAGAGCGAGAGCTTTTGGGCAGAGTGCTGGCTGGAAAGGGGCTTGGAGCCAGGAGCACAGAAAGTGCCTCTTGTTGTTTGGTTCCTGCTGTGCTCAGGGAAACAGCACTCTGCTGAGTTTTTGTAAATAAGTGGGGTTGAATCAACCAACAGACTTTCCCCTTTGGGAGGCCTGTGTGGGGGAGGGAGGGGAGGTTACCAGTGAGTGGTGCTGGGACTGCAGTAATAGGATCCATCTCACTAAAGCCAGTTCCCAAGTGGGTAACATTTCAAAGGTTTTCAAACCCGCCTGGGGGATTTTACCATCCAGTTCCCAGGAGTTTTAATGGGAACTTTGAAACTTTTAACATCTCTGCCTTGGTTGTTTGATCTCAGTGGCTGGCGCGGGAAGCTCCACTGTAGCCGGATAGATTTTCACTAGTGCTATCACTATAGCACGTTGATCAGGAAGGATGTTTTCCTCTTGTCTGTGTGTCCAAAGGGTGCTGGGCCTCACTGGCCAGGGTAACAGCAGATGTAGGAGGCAGCTACTTGCTCCTGGGACCTGGGTGGAGATCTGTGGCCCCAGCAGTGAGACCAAGGTAATGGACACAACCTGGAGCCTGGAAATTCTGAGTAAATCCCTGTCCCAAGCCCAGGGGTCACTGCTGAGCTGGAACAGGCAAAACCAATCGCTCTTTTCTATCACTTCACTTTATTAATAAAAGCTGCGACTCACCCTGGTGCTTCCCACCCAATTCACAGAGGCGTCTGGGGAGAGAATGACAGTTACACATTGTCACTGGGGTGTAAATGCTCATGGATTGTAACCCCACGGTTCCCATCTCTCCCCCAGCCAGGGCAGGGCTCCCCTGTGGGCAGCGCTGAGCACAATGGAGCCTGATCCTGAGCAGGGTCGATGGGGACACCAGAACAGAAAGATTTAATACCGCTGTTGAAGATGTTCAATAGAAACTGTCTGACTGGGATTTTAATAGAGCTAATTTGTCACAAACAAAGGTGGTTTTTGGAAGAAAATTTCAACATTTTGTTAAAAAAAAAAGAATACCCCAAATCTGAAATATTTTGACCAACCCCAGAAATACAGTGAATTAAGCCTGGTCCCCCACAGGACTTGTATTTCAATGGCCTTGTGCTGATATTCTCCTCTACAGGCAGGGCTGGGTGGCTGGACTTCATCTCCCATGATGCAACATAACCAGGGACTCTCACATCACTACAGGGGAGAAAATGGTGCATCATGGGAGAGCCAGAGAGCCCAGCCCAAAGAGGAGACCAGGAGCATGAGGCACCTGAACTAAAGCTCCCATGAGGCCTCTTGCACCATTTTGAGTCAAAATATTTTCTTTTTCAGTTGAAATGTTTCAATTTTTGACATTTCACAGGAAAGTTGAAATTTCCCACATTTGTTTTTTGAGAAAAACAAAAGAAAAATCATTTTTATCTAAACTTTACACAGAAAAAAACCCTATTTTCCAACCAAGTCAAGGATTACACGATCCACTAGGTTAATTTATAATTAAGTGGAACAGAGCCTGGCAGGCTGTGGGTGCCTGTGCATCCCAGGGGGCAAAATCTCCATCTGGTCTGTGACGCTCATCAGGGCTTCCAAACATCTTGCACATTTAGGGGTTTTTTAAACAAGAATTTGCTCAATGGATACTTCCAACTTCACAGGCTCTGAAATAAGAATATCCTCCACATATGCATCTCAGTTTTCAGGCTTGGGCCTCACAATACAGCAAATGGACAAGCACTAGTTTCCCACCAAGACACAGTCTGTTGGGACTTATTGCTGTCTTCTCACATCCTGGTCCACATTTGCACAGGCAGACCCAGCTCCCAGTGCAGGTGGAGGAATACTTTCTAATGGGAGCTTTCTCTGGGATGTGCCCTTTCCATGAAGGAAGAGAAGTGGTAACACTTTGCCCCTAGTCCATGGTAATGCAGGACTGGGGATTACAGGCAAAGGGTGGGAAAAAGGAACCTCAGGGACTCAGATGCTCAAGCACTGGGAGCTCGAGAAATCTTTCTCCTCATTCACTTTGGTCACAGGCAGTTTGTTGTTCTAACTCTTGGCCAGACATTCTGATCTGGGATCTGTCCATTCCCCACCAATTAACACATTTACTCCCAGTCCCCACATTTCTCCCTCACGTTCAGGTGACCCTAGTAACCCCAATACTCTCCAAAAGCTCTTACAATGAAGATGATCTTCAGGAGTGTTGCTGGCATCACACTGGACTCGTTCCCTGTGGGGAGTAATAAGGACAGGGTATAACAGTGATGCTTCATGCAGTTTCTCTCTGTCTCTCTCTTTTGCTCTAGCTCAAGTTGGTGACACTGAGTCTGTTTTCAGAGATCAAGCTGTGAGGTGATTTCTTCCCATGATGGCTGGTTCTCTCGTTAGGACCGTACATCCCCATTCAGCTCACACTCAGTTTCTTTGGATATTTTTCACCCAAATAAAACTAGCTTTTTGGTCCATGTCTGCTCACAAAGTGTCAGTCCTGGATATTTGAACATTCATCATTAAGACTGAACTGTAAAGTCTTTGCCCAGCATGGAAATTCAACTTCACGTCCCCAACCTCTTTACTTCTCACTCTGTCTCCTAACCAGCTTCCACATCCCAGGAGGGCAGGGTGGAGGTGTTTGGGGGAAGAGGCTAGTCATATAGCAGGAGGAGGGAGGGAGGGAATGTTTGGGGAGAGGCAGCTACTCAGAGATGTACAGGAGGGGCACAGGAGGCAGGCAGCTGAATATCGGGGAGGGGCTCCCTGTATTAAGGTTCTGTGTGTCATGTCCTCCCTGTCCCCTGTCCCCACTAGCTTTATTTTCAGAGTTACTGCACTGGGAACCCAGGCTGGGCTGCTCACAGAGAGGGTCCAGCTGTTCACCCCATGGACTCCCTGGCTGCTCCCCACATCATTCCCCTCCGGGCCAGGGCTGTGTAGATTTCCTAGAGTCCCTGAGCTCTGAGCTCCAAGCTCTGGGGCCATGAGGCCATCATGGGCCAGGCAAGGTTTAGAACTAGTGTACGGGCCCCATGGCCCTCAGAAGGGCTGTGGCTGGCCTGGTGGGCTGCAAAGTGGCAGAGGGGGAAGGGAGCAGTAGTCAGGGGAGCCCTGAGTGGCAGGTGCTGGCTGCAGAGCAGTGGGGAGTGACCCTTAGACATGATCTGAGGGGTTTCTGTGTTTGAAGGGTGGGGGGAGGGGTGCCACAGAACTCCCTGACTGGATAGTGGGCTGACGGCGAGTCAGCAGCACTTAGTATCTCTCCTGGCACTGGGGCAGCCTGGGCACCAATGAGCTGGTCCCCCAGTCCAGGCTGCAGAGGTGACCGGCTCAGAGCACCCCCCCCCCCGCACAGCGCATTGTTCACACTCTGAATCCCCACCGGCATTCCCCACCCTCCTGTGCAGCCTCCTCACACACAGACCTGCACCGAAATCACAGCCACACTAAGGGAACCTGCTGTGGGTGTTTTGGGACAAGTCCATGTGTGGATGCACCGAACCTGGCACTAAACCAACTGCAGCCGATGGAGCTGACATTGGGTGTTACCCACAGCAGCTGGATGGACTGGAGACCCTTGGTTCCCAGCCAGGCCTGGCCACTTCCAACCCTGCCCCAGAAGAACAGACCCAGATCTAGGGAACTAGCTGGTTCATTTGCTCTTGCTTTGTGGGCGACCAGCCACAACATCCCAAGTGTAAAACAGCATCACTTTCACGTGCGCTCTCTCTGCTGCTGGTGAACTTGATGGGAACATGCTGCTTTGGCAAACTCCTTCCCTATAGCTTCTCCTCATAACCCCAGATCCCATCTGAACCTGGATGCTGGAGCAACCACCAGCCCTTCCGTGAGGCAGAGAGAAGAGACCCAGAAAGAAAACACAATTGGAGAGGGAACAATCTCCTCCTACCTTTGATCCCGCAGTAGAGACTTGACTGTAGGCAGTGAAGCAATGTAATCAGAGACGTGGACACATTTCCTCATGGCAGAGAGAGAGAGAGAGAGAGAAACTGAGTGTCATGGCCTCATTGTATTGATACAGAGTCCCATCCGCATGGCCCAGCCTACTGCGCTCCTCCACCAGCCCTCATATTTTGGGAGAAAAGCTGGGAAATGTGACCCAAAGGTCCCCAAAGATCAAATCCCCAGGTAAATACAAAGCCCCACACTGGTGATTTGTTGGAAATCCCATGAGTTTTAGGCCAATTCTGAGATTGTTGGGGTGACTCAAGGGCTGTGAGAGCTCAGGGCTGGGGACGCCGTGTGAGGAAAGGTTGGCAGGGAAGGGCTGTGTCCAGAGTTCTATTTTCGGAGTTGTTAGGCCCTGATTCAGGAAAGCACTTACCCACGGGCACAGCTGTAAGGGCCCTTCCTGACTACGGGATGCCTTCCTGACCTGCAGCCTTAGGTATCTGTGTGTCGATAGTCCATCCGTACACACACCCCTGTCTGAGTCCTAGATTGTGACCATCTCTGGGACAGGGACTGTTCCCTTCATTACTGATCTGTGCAGCGCCTGGCACAGTGGGGTCCTGATCCCTGGTTGGGGTCCGGGGCACTACAGTAACACACCTAATAAATAATGTACAGCACCTAACACAGTGGGGCTCTGATCCCTGACTGGAGCTCCAGAGTGCTACTGAAATAAAAATAATTATTCACAGTGATAATCCCTCGCATCATCTCTTTGGCCTTTTCCCCCAGCCAGCCTCCCCAAACCAAATGATAAATTTCACTGTGTCTCTATCCCCCACCCAGCACACTGAATACAGGGGATCTAAGGGGTTGTCTCTGCCACGTCTGTCTGTACATTTGCTAACACGGCTTAGTCGCACTCTCATACCCACCTTTCTTTCCCAGCAGATAAAGCACCATAGCCAGAACCAGGACAGCAGGGATTAGAATTCCCAATAGCACATTTTGATCAAGCCCTAGGAAAGAACCTCGATGTGAATGGCCTCTCTAAATAGCCACCAGCAATTCCCTACTGGCTGGAGCTGGTAAGTGACTCCTAATGTCTTCATGAACAGTCATAATGACTTTCCAATTACCTGCAGGGCGACACTATTAGTTGTTCTTTGTCAGTAAAGTTGGTTGAAGCTTTTCCACCAATTTTTTTTGTCATTTTTAAAAATCCAAACACAGTTTAATTGAAATCAAAACCTTTCCCCCAAACAGTTCACATGCAAGAACCAGCCTAGTCTTTCCACACAAATCATTTTGAAGTGGAAGACAACATTTGGTTTTGTTCTGAATTGACAATTTTGGTTTGGTTTGGTTTTCCACATCCAGTAATGGAAGGAGACTGTCCATTTAAAGCCAAACAAAGGCAAACTGTCTGTATTTCTAACTGATAGTTTGTCTCAATTTTTGTTCTAAAAATCCAAAATAAAGGAAACCATCAAGTCAAAATAAGACCAATGGAAAATGTTTGTTGCATTTCATGAATATTTTTTCATCAAAACATTGTGAAATAGTTATGTTCAATTTTTTTGTAGAAATAAACCTAAATTTCCACCCAACTCTAAGGCCGAGCTCCTCAAGACAGGACACATCCCTGTGAGAACTGCCCTGCCTCAGGGAAGTATCACTATTCGGCACAGTGCCCAGGTACAAACTTAACTTCAACCAGCCACTTTAGGTCCAGCAATGGGACTGTAGCAGGTGCTTAAAGTTAAACATGTACATAGGTGCTGTCCAGAACAGGGCGGGACTGGAGCACACGCTTGAGAAGTTTCCTGAGTCAGGGCCAGAGATCGGTGTGGCCTGTAGAGCTGTGAGCAGAGCTGGTCTATAAATAACCAGTGGAGCAGTTTTCTGCAGAAAATGCTGATTCTTCAAAGTAAAAACATTTCAAGAAGGTCATTTGAGGTTTCTGAATTTCTGTTCTATGAAACAACCTGGCATTTTTACGTTTTCTCCTGATTCAGGATGAAAATAAAATGTAAAAGTCAAGAATTTCTCACAGGCCAGAAATGCCATCTGTCCACCAGCTCTGGAGGCACAGTTAACACTAGTATTGCTCTGGCAGGAGTCACTAGGTGACACTGGAACACAAAGTCTGATATCATCTAATCCTTGTTGTGGGAGTGGCACACACAGCCTTTGCAGGCATACTGGGTTGGTGTTGATTTGCTGATGCAGACATGTTGTGGAGTGCAGGGGCAAATAGCCGGTTTGGGCTCTGATAAGATCAGTTCCTGGAACATAGTTGATGCCTGGGAACCAGGCACTGCTGGGCGAGAAAGAGGGGTTTGCTCACATGCTGTTTGTGACACCTCTGTTCCAGGACTGGAGCACAGAGCATAAATAACTAATTACAAAGAGAGAAGGAACCTGTGAGCCCAGGTGTGATGTGTCTGGTGCCTCCTGCCAGGACAACAACAAATAAAGTGAGTGCACAGGGAGGAAATAATTCACTGACGGCCAGTTTAGTAGAGGGTGTGAGTGAACTCCAGCTGAAGCTTGCCCATCAGAAGGGTTTGGGATTCCCCCCTTTGAAAGATCCATTTTCCTGCCCTGCAAAGATGTTGCCCAGCTAAGCAATGCTGGTTAAAGCTTGAGAGAGATACAGGGGAAATGTGCCACATTGGATGAGCCTGTCACCATGTTGTATGTTTCCTCTACATCCATCGTCACAGTGATCACACTCACACTGGGGTCTTCTAAGCCCAGGGCCCACTTTTCCCCAAATAGACTCCCCAGAATAAATAAATGCTTCAGAATCATTTACCTTGTGGGGAGGAACCACCGCTGTTGGAGTCATAACCTAGGCAATAAATACACCGGAGATCAGAGCAGAGAATGGCCCCACTCCAGGCTCAGATGCTGCCCTAGCACAGCTACACCAGGGGCAATAACAGGCTGGTGGCCGTGCTGCTGAAAGAGGCCTGTGGTTAGAGAGGGTCAAAAACTGAATCTGAGTCAGCAATGTGATTGTATACAGGCATGTCTACACTTACCTCCAGAGCAATCAATCCGGCAGTGGTCAATTTATCACTGCTAGTGAAGATGCGATAAATTGACCACTGAGTGCTCTGCTGTAGACTCTGGTACTCTGCCAGAGTGGAAGCGTAGGCAGAGTCAATGGGGGAGTGTCAGCACTCAACCTACAGCAGTGAAGTAGCTCTAAGTATGTGGACTTTTCATAGCTGAAGTTGCCTAACTTAGACCGACTTAGCTCACACCCCACTGCCCCTGCCTAGTGTAGACCAGGCCTAATACATTGTACCGCTCTGCTCTGCACTGATGAGGCCTGAGCTATAGTACAGGGTCCAGTTCTGGGTGCGACACTCAAGGAAATTTGTGGACAAATTGGAGAGAGTCCAAATAAGAGCAACAAAAATGATCAAAGGTTTAGAAAACCTGATCTAGGAGAAAGGGTTAAAAAGACTGGGCATAATGAGGATGGAGATCAATTGTTCTCAGTGCCCCCTGAAGGTAGGACAAGTAGTAATGAGCTTAATCTGTAGCAAGGGCCATTTAGGTGACAAATTAGGGAAAACTTTTGAATGATTAGGGTAGCTAAATTTTGGAATAGGCTTCTGTCATAACCATAAGGATAGCCTAAAATTCCCCCTTACCTGTAAGGGGTTAAAAATCTCAAATAACCTGACCAAAGGAACCAATGGGGACAAAAGATACTTTCAAATCTTGGGGGCAGGGGAGGGGAGAGGCTTTGTTTTGGGCTTTGTTTTTGTGTGTGTGTGTCTGTTTTCTCCTGGATTTTAGAGGGACCAGACATCAATCCATGTTCTCCAAATCATTCTGCACCAGTAAATCCAGCCAGGCAAGATGTGTTAGTTTGTTCCACTTGCGAATCTTTCCTTTGTAGAGGGAGTTTTTATCTCTGTTTTTCTCTGTAACTTTGAAACTAAGGCTAGAGGGGATTCCTGTGTGTTTTTTTAATCTGTTTATGACTGTAAAATTAACTTCCATCCTGATTTTACCGAAGTGATTTTTCTATCTTTTCTTTAATTCATTTTTTCTTTTAAGAATCTGACTGAGTTTTCCATTGTTTTAAAGATCTGGGGTTTTGGATCAGGCTCACCTGTAACGATTGGTGAGGGTTTCATTCTCAAGTCTTTCCCAAGAAGGGGTGTAAGGCTGGGGGTGATTTGGGGGGAATAGGAACTTCAAGTGGTCCTTCATCTGATTCTTTGTGTAACTCACTTGGTGGTGGCAGCGATACTGTTCCAGGTATTTGAGACTGGGGAATGTGTTTAACCTAAGCTGGAAAAATAAGCTTAGGGGGTCTTCATGTGGGGTCCCCACATCTGTACCCTAGAGTTCAGAGTGGGGAGGGAGCCCTGACAGCTCCCAAGGCAGGTTCTGGAATCCCCATCATCAGAAGTTATTAAAAACAGGTTGGACAAATCCGCTGCCAGGAATGGTCTAGATTTATTTGGTCCTGCCTCAGTGCTGGGGGCTGGACTTGATGACATTGTGAGGTTCCTTCCAGCCACTCATTTCTAGGATGTTCCCATCTCCCAGCTGCCAGGGCTGAGTTGTCTGAGCTGAGATGGGTGAAACACAGGGCAGGGGGTTGGGAGCTGGGGATTGCATTCTCAGTTCAGAGCTAGTACTGAAAGTTAAATAGTTGCTCATATAAAGAAATTTTCACGAACGGAACTGTACCAAAAGCTCAGCAATACATTCAAATGACATGTAGATGTGGATTGCATTGTCAGTTTGGCGATAGCAGTAATTGGGAAAAAGTTTCTCATATAAAGTCATTTTCACAAATGGATCCGTGCCAAAAGTTCAGTAATACATTCAAATGTCATGCTGATATGGATTGCATTGTCAGTTTGGCGCTAGCAGCAAGAGGGAAAAAAGTTGCTCATATAAAGAAATTTTCACGAATGGATCTGTGCCAAATCCGCTGCAGTACCTTAACATTGAACACAGATGTAGATTGCATTGTCAATTTGGTGCTAGCAGTAATAAGGGAAAAAGTTGCTCATATAAATTCATTTTCACAAATGGATCTATACCAAAAGCTCAGCAATACAATCAAATGACATGTAGATGTAGATTGCATTGTCCGTTTGGCACTAGCAGTAATTGGTAAAAAGTTGCTCATATAAAGAAATTTTCACGAACGGATCTGTACCAAAAGATCAGCAATAATTTCAATGAAATACTGAGGTGGATTACGTTGTCAGTTTGACACTAGCAGTAATAGGAAAAAAAGTTGCTCATATAAAGAAATTTTCACAAACGGATCTGTGCCAAATCTGCTGCAGTACCTAAACGATGAACACAGATGTAGATTGCATTGTCATTTTGGCGCTAGCAGTAATAGGGGGAAAAGTTGCTCATATAAACTCATTTTCACAAATGGATCTGTACCAAAAGCTCAGCAATACAATCAAATGACATGTAGATGTAGATTGCATTGTCCATTTGGCGCTAGCAGTAATTGGTAAAAAGTTGCTCATATAAAGAAATTTTCACGAACGGATCCGTGCCAAAATTTCTGCAGTACCTTACAATTGAAGGCAGCTGTGGATTGCATTCTCAGTTCAGAGCTAGTACTGAAAGTTAAATAGTTGCTCATATAAAGAAATTTTCATGAATGGAACTGTACCAAAAGCTCAGCAATACATTCAAATGACATGTAGATGTGGATTGCATTTTCAGTTTGGAGCTAGCAGTAATAGGGAAAGAGTTGCTCATATAAAGATATTTTCACGAACAGATCCGTGCCAAAATTTCTGCAGTACCTTACAATTGAAGGCAGATGTGGATTGCGTTCTCAATTGAGAGCTATTAGTGAAAGTTAAATAGTTGCTCATATAAAGCAATTTTCACGAACGGATCCGTGCCAAAAGCTCAGTAATACATTCAAATGTCATGCTGATATGGATTGCATTGTCAGAATGGCGCTAGCAGCAAGAGGGAAAAAATTGCTCATATAAACAAATTTTCACGAACGGATCTGTGCCAAAACCGCTGCAGTACCTTAACATTGAACACGGATGTAGATTGCATTGTCAATTTGGCGCTAGCAGTAATAGGGGAAAAAGTTGCTCATATAAACTCATTTTCACAAATGGATCTATACCAAAAGCTCAGCAATACAATCAAATGACATGTAGATGTAGATTGCATTGTCCATTTGGCGCTAGCAGTAATAGGGAAAGAGTTGCTCATATAAAGATATTTTCACGAACAGATCTGTGCCAAAATTTCTGCAGTACCTTACAATTGAAGACAGATATGGATTGCATTCTCAATTGAGAGCTATTAGTGAACTTTAAATAGTTGCTCATATAAAGCAATTTTCACGAATGGATCCGTGCCAAAAGTTCAGTAATACATTCAAATGACATGCTGATATGGATTGCATTGTCAGAATGGCGCTAGCAGCAAGAGGGAAAAATTGTTCATATAAAGAAAGATGTGTTATTAGAAATTTTTGATTTCTGGTTTTAAATATTTCAGCATTTGGATTTCCAGGTTGTTGTTTATTCATGTAATTGTTCACATTGTGACATTCATGTCTCTTTCCCATGACACTGAGTTGCTGGGCAGGCCTGAGATCTCTCTCTCTCTCTCTCTCGCTCTCTGTCTCTCTCTCTCTCATACACACACAAACACACACACACCCCTTACCAGGGACACTGAGGAACTTGGCAGGGCTGAGCTGCGATCTCGTCACCTGGTTGTTACTGTCCTTGATCTCGTATCCGCAGGAGTAATTCCCAGAGCTGCCTTGGGACACCACATGCTTATAGTCGTAGGTGGCCTTCTTCTCCAAGCGCTTCCGGGATGTAACCTCCTTCCCGTCCTTACAGAAGATGACGCGGGTGGCCAGGGGCTGGGAGAACATGGAGCATTGGATCAGCACGGTGTCCCCTGGCCGGGCAGACGTCTGGTTCAGGTAGAGGGTGGGGCCATTAAGATCACCTGGGAAAGGGAAAAGGGCAGAGCTGTCAGTGAGGTTGTTAGTGGTGCCCAGCTCTGTCAATGGGGCAGGAGGTAAAGGGCAATGGGTTTGTGCCATGTATCAGATAGAGGCTCTGAAGCTTTGTCGAGTGGGTTAATTTAGGTTATGTAAGAGCCGAATGGTTCAAATTGGCTGGGGTCCCATTGTCTGGCACTGCACAATTTCCTAGAAGAAGGGGCTCTGGCGTTGGCATCTGCTCACCCACTTGGGCCTCTCTGGCTGGGAGAGAGGCAAGGGGCTGGGATCTGGTGCCATGGGAAGGTAAATCCCTTGGGGTCAGAGCCACGGCATTTGATCTCAGGGCCAGTGCCCCATAGTTGGGATGGGTGTGAACAAGACTTTCTCACCCACGGACCACAACGGGCCCATGTCAGAGCAGTGACAGGCAATGGGGCACGGAGCAGTCATCCAGGAGACCTGCTCCCCCTGCTCAAATCCCACAGCCCCTCCCACCTTCCTGAGCCACTGCCACTGGCACCGCACTGAGCAGGAAGGGGCCCAAGAGGTGGCGACTGGTTGCTCTGGTGGGAGGGGTAAATGCCATGGATAGGTTGGGCACAGACAGATGGACAGACGGACTCACTGGGTGCTGAGCAGATCTCCTGGCTCCTGGAACTCAGCGCTGGAAAGGAAACGTATGTTTGGTGACTGGCTAGAATCTCCCCTGCTGTGAGACACCCTGAATGTCTGATGGGGTCTCCACTCCCCCTTTGAGCATGAATCCTGGTTCCTGACCCCACCCATGCCACTAGCGTCACTCTGCCTGTTCCCCGAGATTGTGCCAGGCACTGTGAAAGTCCTGACCTCTGTGTCCCTTCCTGAAACACAGATGTGGGGTTGGATCCAAGCGGCGTGACTTGGGCCCAGCCCAATAACAAGTCTGATCCCAAGCCCCAAACCTAGAGCCTTGAATTCTGTGAGGATCCAGAACAGGAGCCCAGCCTAGATCCTCTGCTCAGTGTCTCTGGCCCCTCAGTAACTGGGAGACCTGGGGCTGGACCTTGATAATCCATCACCCTCCAAAGGCAACAGACCTCCCTGCTCTCTCTGCCTCCAGTGCTGAACTGACCTCCCATGAGATCCCTCCCCTGAGCCCAGCCCATCCTGACTCCATGTGCCTGGCATGGGGAGGTGGGCCCAGTGACACACCAGGGGTTTGAATACAGCCAAATGCCAGGTCACAGCTCCCAACAAGGAACATCGCTTCTTCCCGGGGAGAAACCCCAGGTGCTGACGGGCTCCTCAGTGCAGCAGAGACAGGCAGAGACAGACCCAAGGGATGGACACTGAGTCTGGGAAACTCCAGTGAGAAAGGAGGCAGCAGTTTCTCCCCGTGTGGGGGATTAACCCCCGGTGCCAACTCCACAGGAATGCTGGGGATTCACAGCCCGGCCGGAGGCTTTCTGGGGGATGCTTTAGTCAAACACAAGTGACTGGGCTCAGTGCAGAGAGCTGGGCGAAGTTCTCTGCTCTGGGCTCTCAGGGGGTCAGACTGGATGGGTGAATGGTCCCTACTGGCCTTAAACGCTGTGAAGCTGTGACTGTAACCCCAGCCTGGGCTGACTGCTTGCCCTGGCCCATGCCCCGTACCGAGCACTGGCTAAGTGCTGGTCTGGGACAATCCCACTCCCTCGAACATCGCAATAGTGTAACCCTCTCTGCTGCTAAAGGGGATTTGCTGTCTCCCAACTAGCTACGAATTAGCACATGGGTCCCAGATACTCACCGGGCAGCAAGAAGCACAGAGACAGGATCATCGGGAAAGTGCAGGGACAGGATCAGGGATGTAATAGCTCAGCAGCTTCTGCTCTTGATGGGAGCAGGAGGGGACAATCCGCAGTGACTCCTGCCCCCTCTGCTCTTTACACTAAGGGGAGAAAACAACCTCCCCCACCCCCCTTCTCAGGCTCCAATCTGTCCTCTCAGAGCTCAGGGCAGGAGGCCCCTTTCCCTGCTCTGAGTCTCCTCCAGCCCCTCACAACTGGGATGTGAACCCAGACGCTGTCACTGCTCTGAGTCCCCGGCAGGGCGGTATGGCTGAGGCTGCAGGGATGTTCCATCCCCTCTCTGCTCTGCCCGGTCCTTTCCTCGTGTCTGAGCATCACCGCTCCCTGTTTCCTGTCCCGTACACCACCCCCACACTCCGGCCACAGCGTCTTTATTTAGGGCTGAAAGCGAGAGAATCAAAGGCACGGCAAATACATCAGTAAAACCCCTCCCCTGATTTAGTAACAAAGGGGAGCACAGACCTGGCCTAGCTGAAGGGTTTAATAATAATCATACTTTGCTCATCCAGAGATGTGAAGGTGTTTTACACAGTAGGGAAACAGATGGGGAAACTGAGACATAGGAAGGTGGGGCTGTGATGGAGTAGGAATACTGTGTGTGTGCCTCAGTTTCCACTATGCATTTCTTGAGTGTCTATGTGAAGGGATAAGGATGTGTAGCTGATGCAAAGCAGAGCCTCTCTGCAGGTGTCCATACCTGAAGCTGTAATCTGACTCCAAGTGGGGGAGGGAGGTCACCTGACCTGGGTGGGAGGAGGGGCTGGAGAGAGTGAGTTTCAGTTTGGAGTCTGCAGCTGGCTGGAGAGAGGTTTTGGAGTCTGAAGCTGGGTGGGCAGAAGGAAGGCAGGCCCAGGCAGGGTCTGGCCTCCCTTGGGCCCCCAAAATGGATCCAGCTGAGGGGTTCGGGTGCCTAGAAGCTTGGTGTTAGACCATGTACCTGTTGCTGAATAAACCTCTGTTTTACTGGCTGGCTCAGAGTCACATTTGACTGTGGATTTGGGGTGCAGAATCCACGGACTCACCCAGGACCCTGCCCGGGCGGGCTCGCTGGGGGAAGCGCACGGAGGGGCAGAAGGTGCTGAATGCTCCGAGGTCAGACCCAGGAAGTTTGAAGTGGGTACCCGTGAAGCTCCTAGCCTTGGAAACAGGCTGTGTACGGAGAGGTGACACTTTCCCCAGAATCCTATCTGGCTTCATAGGGAGCAAGCTCCGGACCATCGCCCGGGCACTCCGTGACAGGGGACATTACTGGCCCAAGGTCACCCAGCAGGGCAGGGACAGGAGTCAGATCACCTGATTTGCAGATCAGTGCTCTGACCACTAAGCTATGCTGCCTCTCTTTCAACAAGGAGCCAGTGTGACAAAGGTATTTAGGCACCTAGCACTGCAGCCAGGGATCTAGTGGGATTCACTAGTGTTCCTAAGCAGGCTGGGCACCTGACTGCTGTTGGCAGCCAATGAGAGGTAGGCGTGTCACTCCGTTGGGCACTCAGTCGCACGAGGTGCCCATCTGCATTGCTGGGCTCATGGATCTAGCCCCAGGTGTGGAAGGACCCAGAGCAGGCGAGAAAGGGCAGCTCCTTCTCTGAGCGGAGCAAGGCCAGGCAGCCCCCAGCTGTCTGCCCTCGTGTGAGAGCTGTGCCCTGCGTGAGTTCTGGGAGTCACCTGCTGGGAAAGCAGCTGTTGCTGTGGTCGCCTCAGGCGCTCTCAGCCCTCACACCTTGGGTCCACATGCTGCTGATGCCATCCAGTCCCCAAGCAATAGAGGAGCAGGGCCCCATTCCCTTCTGTCCCTCCCTCATAGGGGCACTGTCGTTTGGGGCACCCAATCCCCCTGTACAGTCTCCCCTTGGGGACAGGCTCTGAGTTCTAGGGCTGACAATGCTCCATCAGACCTAAGTCCACAATCCAGGGCTCTATTGACCCAAAGCTCCCACCTTCCACAAACCCTCCCCATCATGTCCTTCCCAATGCTGGGAACAGGCTGAGCCTTGGGGAGCCTGGGCCCAGCTGACCCCAGTGTAACAAGGCGGCCTCTGTCAGGACATAACAGAGAGTATCAATTCAGGACAATTTACTTAGAGCAGGGCAGTCACAGCCCAAGACTGGGGTTCCTTTAATACTGAGGCACCAAACCAGCCAAACAGAGAGGACTTTGGTTTTACACCACTGGCTAACAAGAAGTCATGCAAGCAATTTCGTTAGACACTCCAGTTTCCCAGTATCACCACCAGCACTGCTCCTTATGGGATCAACGGTTATGAATACAAATACCCCAGTAAAAGAAAAAAGATTCTCCCGACCCCAAAGGACCAATCCCCAGATCCAGGTCAATATACCAGTCAGATCATACCCTCAAATCATGCTGTTGCCAATTCTTTAGAATCTAAAATCTAAAGGTTTATTCATAAAAAGAAAGAAATATAGATAAGAGCTAAAATTGGTTAAATGGAATCAGTTACATAGTGTAATGGCAAAGTTCTGGGTTCAGGCTTGTAGCAGTGATGGAATAAACTGCAGGTTCAAATCAAGTCTCTGGAGTACATTCACAGCTTGGATGGGTCATTCAATCCTTTGTTCAGAGCTTCAGTATAGCAAAGTTCCTCCAGAGGTTAGAAGAAGGATTGAAGACAAAATGAAAGGGTTTCCAGGGCTTTGTATATCCTCTGCCATGTGGAAGGACACCCCTTTGTTCTTACTATGGAAAATCACAGCAGCAAGATGGAGTTTGGAGTCACATGGTCAAATCACATGTCAATGCATGAATCAGTTCTTTACTGGGAGAGCAGCCATTGCTCACAGGCTACCTTGAACTTTCCCAGGAAGACTTCTCAAGTGGATTGGAGTCTTCCAAGATCCATTGTCAGTTAAGTGTTTCTTGATTGGGCACTTAATCTGAAGAGACCCATCTCAATAAGAGGGCCAAATGCTTCATTGGTGCTACTTAGGCCTTGGTTACACTGGCACTTTATAGCGCTATAAAGCCTCCAGGAGTGCTATAACTCCCTATTTGTCCACACTGGCCAGGCATGTATTGCGATATAAACCCACAGTTATACCGCTCCTGGTAAATCCTCCCTTCCGTGAGGATTAACAGCTATTGCGTATTCACTGGTCTGTATTATCTCAAGTGTGAATGGGTATTAAGATTACAATGCTATACATGATCTCTGGAGACGCCCCGAGCCATTTAAGGCAATTGACGTCTCTTCCCTTTGTTTTGAACTCGGCTGGAGGAATCAGAGTTTTCAGAGTTTCTCTCTTAACTCAGCAGATAAGCAGTGCAAATGTTTATGGAGGGAGCTGTGTGACTGAAATTCAGAGCCTGCTAATTTTCTCTAATGGAAACTCACTGACAGCCAGTCTCTGCATGAAGTTCTCTCCCTCCGCATACACACAACATGTTCCCCCTCACCCTCTTCGTTTGAAAAGCAGGTTGAACCCAGCTGAATGCTGGGATACCTGCCCTAATGTGCTGCTCCTAATGCCATCTGAAGTGCCACAAATGTGGCCATGCTATAGCGCTGGCGGGTCTAAGTGTGGACACGCTCTATCGCAATACCTATTGCTGTATACGGGGATAGCTATAACTAAAAGCGCTATAATCCTGTAAGTGTAACCATGCCCTTAGAATCAAACACATTGAGCAGGGCTGCTCTTATATTTTTGCCGCCCCAAGCAAAAACAAACAAACAAACCTTAGCACAGCCCCCTGAAGCAAAAAAACCCCCAAAACCTGAGCACCGCCTCTCTGAAACAATCCCCAGCGCCGACCAGCTGAAACAAAACTCCCCTCCCTTGAGTGCCGCCCCGCCGAAAGAAAAACAAAAGAACAACCCCTCCCCGAGCGCCACCCTGGTGAAACAACCCCCTTCAATGCTGCTTGCCAAAACAACCCCCTGAGCGCCACCCTGCCAAAACAACCCCCCCAGTGCTGCCCCACCGAAATAACCCCCCGAGCGCTACCCCACCAAAACAAAAACAAAAACAACCCCCCTCGAGCGCCACCCAAACGAAGTAAAGAACACCAAAAAACTGAGCCCGGTGCCAAGATTGACTATCCCTAGATGGTGCTGTCCCAAGCACGTATTTGGTTGGCTGGTGCCTGGGGCCGGCCCTGACATTGGGATACAAGTACATAGCTAATATTTATAACTTCAAATACAGAAATGAGACATGCATAATCATAACCAGCAAATCATAACCTTTCCATACACACCACACTCGACAACCTTTGTACAATATTTGCTGCAAATTTATAACAGTGTTTGCAACAATGATCTATACGGTTACAGTTCACATTAATAACGTCACTGCCAGACAAGCCCCAATGAGAAACAGGCCCCAGTTCCTAGTCGGGCTTGTGATTAACTTTGGGATAATCCACTCAGGGCAGGGAGGATTCTTCATCCCTGACAGTGTCAGAGCCAGGCTGGAGACCTTCCTGGCAGAGGCTTTGGTCCCACACCAGCTCTTGGCTTGATGCAGGTGGCTGGGGGGAGGGGTCTCTGGGCTGTCCAGGTTAGCTGACTGAGCTAACGTCCCTTCTGGGTTTTAAAGTCAGTGCACAGGGGCTTTTTGTGTCCCAGTGTGGGAAGAGCCTGGCTGGGATGGGCCGAAAACACAAAGCAAGTCTCAGAAACCAGAGTGCAAAACAGGCTGCAGGGGTTTCATTGATCTAGAGCTTCCCACAGGCCTGGTAGGCCTGGACCCTGGCCTGATTCCTGCCTCCCTCCCCTGCCCCATCACCTCAGGCAGACAGGGCAGAATTCGGCCCTTCTCACACTTTGCTGGGCATACTAATGGAGCCAGACACTGTAGGACTAGAAAGCAATTGGCTGCTGCTCAGGACAGGGAAGGGAGAGGAGAGAAAGTGGCAAGAGCAGTGGATGCTGCTCAGCTAGTCTCTGCACACCCAGTCCAGCTGCTCCGTGCAGCCATGCACCGAGGGACCCACAGGACGAGCCGACAGGGCCCTGCAGAGTCCCAGATGCAAACACCACTTCCCCCGCCCAGCAGTGAGCTCTCCCCAGGTCTGACCCTGAGCTAGCAGCCCAGTGAGGCAGGGGTGTGTCACATGCTGTGATGTGGGATTGAAGATTCTCTCACACTGTGATATTTTTGGCCCAGCCGGTGTCTCTGTGGCTCCTTCTCTCCATCTCTGACGTTCTCCAGGGGAGTCTGGGGCTGAAGCCCATGAGCCGGGGGTCTGAGCAGTGACAGAGCTGACTCACAGAGTGCAGGGCAGTGAGCGAGTCCCCCCAAAGCCCCTGGGTGTCTCCTGTTGTGATGGCTCCTGAAAAGGATAAAACCATGAGGGGTTTGTGGACTTTAGGAAAGTAAACCCATCCCCCAACCAGATCCATGATTCTCCCAGATAGGGGAGCTACTGGATCTATTGGGGGATACAAAATTGCTAAACTCTCTAGACTTGACAGATTCCCTCAGATGCCGATGTCCAAGAATAATCAAGTTTTACTGTGAAATTAGCCAGCCATGAGGAACTAATCCCAGATAGGCTCATTGTGTTTATCCCCACACCAGTGTCCTGGGGGAATCTTCCTTTTGTTTTACATGAGACTCCTGTAATCTCTTGGGCCAGGTCTACGGGGGGAGGGGTGGGAGAGAAGTGGGAGGGAGGGAGGAAAGGGGGGAAGTTTGACCTAAGATACGCAACTTCAGCTATTCGAATAGTGTAGCTGAAGTCGACCCATTTTAGGTCAATATATCTGGGCATCCTCACGGGGGTGAATCAACCGCTGATGCTCCCCTGTCGACTCCGCTTCTATCTTTTGTGATGGTGGAATTCCGGAGACAATGGGGAGACTGTTCAGGGATCGATTTATCGCGTCTACACTAGACACGATAAATCAATCCACTATAGCACTACCCACTGATCCGGCGTGTAGTGTAGACGTACCCTTAGAGATTAACGGGCATTGGCCTGACTGTTGTGAGAGGTTTTCCCCCCAAGTTAGGATGCTGTGGTCCCCAATGACACCTGAAAGGAGCCTCAAACTGCTGTTTGGGGGCCGGACACGGATCCAGGGAGGTGTACATGGACCAGGCAGGACACCTGCTCTCAGGACTGTGTGCTGGCCACACTCCCAATCAATGGAAACAGATCCCAGAGCTCCTGCTGGATGAGTCTCAGCGACATGTGAGGTTCTGCAGAGCCTCATTGGATGGTTCAGATGTTGCATTCCCATGTCCTCCTCACAAAGGCCATCTGGAGACATGGAGTAACCCCAGAGGTGGCCAGCAGGGCCTGGGAGCTGTAGGGGGCCTGTCATCAAAGGGAAACCAGTCCCATCAGCATGACTCCTGTTCCTGCCTTCAGCCCTGAAAATGGGAATAAGAGGAGAAAGAAAACTGAAATTTCCAGATTTTTTTATTTTTGAAACCTGAATCGACAACAGCCATTGTCCTAGGCAGGAATCTCCTGTCAAGATGTTGAAAATATGTTTTTCAAAGTAAAGGAAAAACCACAAAGTCCCCTCCCCTCCCCCCCCCCCCCCCAGATTTCTGACAACCCCCCACTTTTCAGCAGAGAACTTTCTGGGGCAAAGCCTTCGGAGCAGCTCTTCTCATTGTAGCCCAGTGGGCTAGTTTGCCTATATTATGTTCACTGCTTTGCAATATATTCAACAGTAATGCAAAAAAACAAACTGCAGGCCTGCACCCTGTAAGACATTAGCTTCAGCAAGTTAGCATAAGGCTTGAGGCCTTTAGAGTTTGCACAAATAGCCCAGCGGAAAACCCCAAGTATTTGGGGAGCTGAAAATAGAGTTTAAGGGGAAGTTCTGACCATAGATACATGATTCAACCACAGAAGTGTCCTGGCAATGAACTGACATACATAACAGGTAGATGAGATACATCTAAGGCTAGCCTGCTTGCTTGCTTATATATCTTTTCATACAAGTTTCTTATTTTCTTAGGGTTTAATTATTTGGTTTATTAAACTAGGTCTATAGAGCATAGTTTGGCTATAACACAAGGGACCTACAGGCCACATTCTTCAAGGTGGACCCAGCAGCAGCCAGGGTCGGGTTCAATATCTAGGGGTCCCTTTCTATCGATCCAACACAGAACCGGCTTGAGCCCCCACTCAGTAACCTGGGAAATTTACACACCACCCCTGAGCACCTCAGAGAGGCAAAACTTCCCCTCTCACAAGCTGTGATGGAATGGGAATGTTCTTGGTGTTCTCTCTGGATAGTGTGTGGGTCCCTCAGTATCCCCTATGCATTTCTTAAGTCTCTAGGTGGTGGGATAAGGGCTGATAGTGTTGCAGAGCAAAGGACCAGTGTAAATAAGTAGCCGACGCCCTGTCTCAGGCCTGGGCCCTTCCCCTCACTCAAGGTGTTAGTTAGCTGGAAGGTGAAACTGAAGGAATCACCTGACCTGGCCCGGGGAAGGAGACAAAGAAAAAGAAAGAGGAGGGGCTGGAAAGTGATTTTTCAGTGTGAGCTGGCTAAGGAAGGGCAGGGAGGCACAGACATGATCTGACCTCTCTGGGCCCCTAAAATAGACCCAGCTGAGAAATCCAGGTCTTTGTACCGACAAGCTCGGTTTTAGACCATGTTCCTGTCATCTAATAAACCTCTGTTTTAATGGCTGGCTGAGAGTCACGTCTGACTGTGGAGTTGGGGTGCAGGACCCACGGGCTTCCCCAGGACCCCACCTGGATGGGCTCGCTGGGGGAAGTGAACGGAGGGGCAGAAGGTGCTGAATGCTCCGAGGTCAGACCCAGGAAGATGGAAGCTGTGAAGCTCCTAGCCCTGGAGACAGGCTGTTCACAGAGAGGAAGCTTCCCCCCGGAGTCCTGCCTGGCTTCATAGCAGTTCCAGACTATCGCCCAAGGGACTCCATGACACAAGCATGGAGTCTGAGTGTAAAAAAGACATTTTTAATAAAAGGAGGGAAGTAATTTAGCATTACTTTCGGAAAACACCACAAAGAGGGTTCATAAACATAAACCACGAGTTAAAGTCCCACCCCAAGTAGGTTGGGCAGTGTCCCTTCCCCCTCAGGTTCTTAAGTCCACAACCCAAAAGTCCCCACCACATGCCAAGCCCATCTCTGCAGCCCACTCACAGTTGTTGTCCTGAGTTAGTGCATACCCACAGTTCAGAGGTGCATTCGCAGAGTTCACCGCCCCCCCCCACCAGGTGGTGGGAGGTGAAGAGGCACCTTACTCGCTCCACTGGCCACTTGCTGTCCGCCTGGTCACTGGTCTCTGCTACCGCCCTGCTGTCCACGCATCATATCTCTTCACTGCCACCCATCAGTCACCCTCCACCTCTCTGCAGTGCCCTCTACACAGCAGTTTCTTAGTCATTTTCAGCCCTTTTCCAGGCTGCACAGAAACACGGCCTCAACTCAGGTGATTTCAGCTCCCAGTGATTGTAGCAGGAAAGGCAGAAACACAGCTCTACAGCAATTCAAATAAGACCATTCCACTCTACTATTGGAACAATGGGGAAGATAGGTGAAACAAATACCTCTTCCTCACTCTCACAGGGCTCTGAGAGTCAAGCTCCTTTCTGCTAATGTGAGCCCTTTCCTTTGGAACAGATTAAACACAGTCCTGCTTTTCTGTATTCCCACCATAATTAGAAACATCGGCAATCATATTTCACTATCTCCAAACTCTGGGGAAGGTCAGTTTAGGATCCGCAGCTGGAGCTAAATCTGAGGGCCCATCTCCGGTTGCTCTATCCCGAGTCCAGCATCTCCCTTATCCCTGGTCCCCATTCCCTGATCAGCCACAGCCATCTTGGTGTTCAGAAATGGGAGCTGGTTTGGAGTCTTTAAACCAAGAAAGGACGTCTCTACATACATGACAGGCTTTAGCTCAGCCAGAACTTAGCAGCTCAATGCAGGGATCCCTGGGGAAGAGAGGGAGGAAAGGAGGAATGGGGGGGGGGGGGAGAGAGAGAGAGAGAGAGAGAGAGAGGTTTATGTGTGAGAACAAAAATAAATTTGTGAATGGGTTCTTCAATCCCACATCACAGCCTGTGACACTCCCTGGCCTTGCTGGGCTGCTAGCTTGAGGTGAAACTAGGGAGAGCTCACTGCTGGGCGGGGGAAGAAGTGTCTGCACAGGAGACTTCACAGATGCTCAGGGCTGTTGGTTCATCCTGTGGTTCCCTCCCTGCACTGCTGCAAGGAGCAGCCAACCTGTGTGTGCAGAGAGTCACTGAGCTGGGGCCATGCTCACAGCACAGACTTTCCGCTCCATTCCCACTGCTGAGCAACAGCCAGTCTCTTTAGACCAGCAGTGTCTGACTCCATCAATAACCCCTGCGTGGCTGGGGAGATCGGTCTAATTCTGCCCTGGGCTTTGGACCAGAGGAAGGGAGGCATGATCTAGCCCAGTAGGAATAGGGGGTGGGACTCTCTATGAGATCAATTAAATTGCCTGCAACTGATTTTCGAGCTCGTGTCTCTAACATTTTCCCTCCTTCCCAGTCCAGTCCCATCCAGGCTCTTCCCCTTTGTTGCAGGGTACTCAGAGTCCCGTAGAAATGAGGCACACACATAGCTGCTAAATAAAAGTGGTGAGTTTATTGAAGGCAGACAGTGACAGACCCACAATGGGGGCTCTCTTCATTGCTGCCACTGAGATGGGGAAAGCCCGACGCACCGGAGCAATGCTCAGGGTGAAGCCCATCATGCAGGGGAACGCAGACATAGAAATACACATGCACATTTAGATCTCATGCATACCTCATGAATAGCTAATAGCTTGTTTTGCTTCATTAGTATTGCACAGTCCTAGCAGGCAGTTAGAAGGCAGTTAGGACCGGAGAGCTCCGGTATGCAATAGATAACTCTGGTATGCAATAACAGTGTGTTGACCGATAGTACCCGTTACAAAATCTTTATATACCCTACACCCTCTTTGGCTGAAATACCCCAGGGTCATTGGCCTTCCAGGCATGTACCCAGCTGGTCATTGTCACCCAGGCTCTTGGGAGGGTGAGGGGAAGGTAGGATGATCTAGCAGCCAGGGCAGTGGAGCACTGCTCAAGAACTCTGGGTTCAATCTCTGACTCTCCTGTGGACTCCTGTGTGCCCTGGGGTCAGTCACTTAGCATCTCTCTGTGCCTCCATTTCCCCATCTGTGTGGTGAGGGTAAGCTGCCCTCCCTCTCAGGAGTGTGTGAGGATAAAACCCATTAATGACTGAGGGACAAACAGTTCCAGCTTTGCTGGTGTAACTCCCCTGGGGGACACTCTTATTGTTGAATCAGAGCCTTTCTCAGGTTCAGCCATAGATTGTAGGGTCAGAAGGGACCATTGTGATGATCTAGCCTGGCCTCCTGTCATAGGCACTGATTTCCCCTCTATCCCAGAGATGCTCAACCCCTCCCCACCCAGGCTCACTCCACCCCTTCTCTCAACTCCCTGCCCCTTCCTCACATCTTTCTGCCCCACCTTTAAGGACACCCCATCACCGCTCCTCCCCCAACTGTTTGTGGCCGGTGGAAGGCATGGGAGGGAGGGGGAGGAGTTGTTCAGTGGGGCTGCAGGCAGGTGAGAGGTGCTGTGGGGAGGAAGAAAGAAGGGGAGGTTGGCTGCTTGTGGGTGCCGAGCATCTGCTGATTTTAATTCGTCCAGCCCCAGAGCACCCACGGTGTCAGCGCCTATGCCTACTGTATTAGAAAGACTAGAGAACTGCCTCCCTCCCCCAGCAAATCATTCCTGTTTCAGCTAGTGCTTCTCTTTAAAAAAAACATCCACCCTTGTGGGAATACTTTGTGCGTGCCTTAGTTTCCCCCATGCATTTCTTGAGTGTCTGTGTGGAGGGATGGGGGCTGATAGTGTTGCAGAGCAGAGAGACAGTGTAAGAAAGCAACCAACACCCTGTCCCTTCCCCCACCTCTCTACCTCTGAACCTGTTGGAGAGAGGTCAGCTGACCTAGCCCAGGAACAAGACAAAGAGAAAGGAATGCGGGGGGGGGGGGGGAGAGGGATGAGGATGTTTCAATCTGAATCTGGCAGGGAAGAGGCAGGGAGCTCAGAGACAGAGAGCTCCAGGCAAGCTGGCCTAGTTCCCTGGGTCTCCCAAAATGGGTCCAGCTGAGGGCTCACATTCACTGTACAGTCTGTGTTAGACCAGGTACAGTTCATCTAATAAAACTCTGTTCTACTGGCTGGCTGAGAGTCACATCTGATTGTGGAGTTGGGGTGCAGACCCAAGAGCTCCCACAGGACCCTGCCTGTGCGGATTCGCTGGGGGAAGCGCACGGAGGGGGAGAAGGTGCTGAATGCTCCGAGATCAGACCCAGGAAGGTGGAAGCAGGAACCTGTGAAGCTCCTAGCCTTGGAGACAGGCTGTTTATGGAGAGGATGCTTCCCCCCTCTGCACCCCAGAGTACTGACTGGCTTTGTAGGGAGCGAGGTCAAGATCATCACCCCGGGCACTCCGTGACACCTTGATTTAAAAACTACCCACGATGGAGAATCCACCACAGCTTGTGGCAAACTTGATTATCCTCACTGTTAAAAATGAAGCCCTGAGCAGATCTATGTTCCCCCTAAGCCCAGAGAGAATTACCATCTGGGACAAGCTGGGTCCTTCTCATCAGGGACTGAAGACCAATAGGTTAGGATCCTCCAACACCCCAGGACCTCCAATCACCCAGTGACCTTTCACGCTGGCCCAGCTGTGCCTTTAGCCAGGGGCTGTCTCAGACCCCAGGCAGTGAGATGGGACATGAGGTGTTTCCTTAATGATATTTTTAGACTCAAACAAGCAAACCAGGCCCCTTCAGCTCTCAATCTTTCAGCCCTAAATAGAGATGCTGCAGTCGGGGCAAGGAAGGGGGATGATGCAGGACAGGAAATGGGGAGCGGTGACAAATATCAGACCTGAGGAGAAGACAGAACAGGTCAGAGAGAGGTTGAAGCATTTCTGCTGCCTGAGCCCTACAGGTCCCCAGAGGCCTGGGAGCAGGGAAGGGGCTGGTTGGAGCATCCAACCCTGGGGAGCAGACGGGGGCAGATGAGAGAAGACACAGCGGCCAGAGATCCCCTTCTACTGAAGTCAGACTCGGCAGAGGACGCAGGTGGGAGCAGGGAGAGACTGCGGATTGTTCCCTCCTGACCCTGTCAGGGTCAGATGCAGCTGGGCTGTTTCCATCCCAATTGGTTGCCCCCTCCGCCCTGATGATCCAGTCTCTGTGCCTTCTGCTGACCGGTGAGTACCCGGGAACTCTGTGCTAATTCATAGCAGGTTGGGAAGAAAGAGAACCCAGGGCAGTCCCTGGCCCAGACTGTTGACAAATCTAGTGGGACAGAAATGGGAACCAGTGTAGTTACAGGGCCAGACCCCAGCTGGTGTGAATGGGTGTCACTCCACTGGAGTCAATGGGGACACATCCACAGCTGGTGTAATTCAGTGTAGCTCCACAGGAGTCAATGCCGGTTTACGCCTGCTGAGGACCTGGCCCTATGGGGAGCTAAAGGGAAAGGTCTTCTCAGCTCAGCCAAGGTCTGTGTCCACAAGGAACCTGACATACCACAGGGCTAACTTCCTGACCAGTCTGCTTCTTCACAACACACAAATCAGGAATTTATATCCACGTTTATTAAAGGCAGTTTTTGTCCCTGCAGAGGGACTTTAGAAAGGGTGGAGATTTTATCTCCAGCACTAACCACACGGCACCTTTCTGTTCCCAGCACTGAGTCCCAGCAGCCAGGAGATCTGCTCAGCTCCCGGTGAGTCCGTCTGTGTGTCTGTGTCCAGTCACACTCACCACTCTAGCTATCTATCATGCCAGAGGGGTTTGCATTGATAGAAAAGTTACAGATTATTATTATAAATTATTATTATAACTGTGGCCCCCAGATGCTCCTCTCAGGGATCAGGATCCCATCATGTCAGGTGCTGCACACCCCTCTGTGAAGCTCTGGTCCCTGGCCCCGAAGAGCTGACAGTCTCAGATCTGACATTATCCCCCCATTACCCAGTTGTGTGGAAATAGGAGCCTGCTCCAGAGAGACTGCGCATGGAGGGGTGTCAGTGCTACTGAGCAACCCGCCCTGTGCTCCATGCACATGGGCTATCCCAGCTGTCACTCACACAGAGCCGTGCATCCCACATGGCGTTCATACCCCACTTAGCATGGTCCCTGCTCCCCAACTCCTGTGCTTAGTCACGTTGGCAGCTGTGCCTTCCCAGAGCTCCCTGGCATGGCTCTAGTGAATTGTGGGTGATTGCACAGTGACCTCAGAGGTGCACAGGGGGATTGTGGGAAGAGAGGCTAAACCCTCCAGACTCCCACAATTCCCTGTGGAACATACTTGGCTCCCTGGGGCTATATCCTATAACTCCTCCACAGCCCTGATCCACCTACCACCTGCAATCTGCTTCCACAACAACCAAATTCCTTTGGCAAACTGCTCCGTGGGCTCCCCAGGAAACATTCACCACTGACAGCCCGATTGACAGCTTTCACCCCTTCCCCTTCCCAGGAGCTCTCCCTGCCCCAGTCTTCTACCTGAAACAGACATCTCCCCGGGAGGGAGACTCAGTGCTGCTCCAGTGCTCTGTGTTCTCCCAGACCCTAGCCACCCGCATCATCTTCTGCAAGGACAGGGAGGAGATTTCATCCCAGAAGGGCTTGGAGGAGATGGGCACCTACAGCTATGACCATGTGGTGTCCAGGGATGGCTCTGGGAATTACTCCTGTGGGTACGAGATCAAGGAGAGCAACAACCAAGTGACCAGATCCCAGCTCAGCCCTGCCAAGTACCTCAGTGTCACTGGTCACAGGGGTGATCAGCAGAGTAAGTACAATTGTCCATGTGTGATGAAATGGGAATGCTCTTAATGTTTTCTCTGGATAGTGTGTGTGTGTCTTAGTTTCCCCTTCACCTTCCCGAGAAGGTGCCAAATGCTCCGAGGTCAGACCCGGGAAGGTGGACACTGTGAAGTTCCCAGTCTTGGAGACAGGCTATTCCCAGAGAGGAAGCTTCGCTCCAGAGTCCTGATTGTCTTCATAGGGAGCAGTTCCAGACTATTGCCCCGGGCACTCCTTGACACCATGTGATGGTAGAGAGTGAATCCAGAGACAGATAGCGATAGTGATGATGGGCAGAAGAAATCGGTTGTTAATCCTCTGTATGTATCAGCCCCTATATGGAGACAGCAGTGGGAGGTTGGCTGGCTCTGGGACTGGTTATTAAGTTAGAGGCAGCATAGCCAAGCCTACAAATGTGGCACATTCCCTGTGAAAAGCTGTGAGACAAAGAGGTAGAGACTGGGGTTTGCCGTTTTACAGCCCTATTCCCAGCTCTGCTCCAGTGACCCTGTGCAGCCCTTTGTTGTCCGTCCAAGGGGTGAACAACAGTGTCACCTGTACCTCAGGAGGAGAAGCTCTTAGCTAGTACTAGGGGCTGTGAAGTGCAGAGAGAAGTTACTAACATTCAGTGGAAGAGCTGAGCCAGGGTCTCCAGGCTTGCAGCTGAGTGCCGCCCTCTGGCTCCAGTCATGCACTGCTCACATCTCTACACACCACACAGATCTCTGGCCCTAACTTACAAAATCTCTAAATATGTGCTCCAGTCCAGCAGGACAACACCTTCTATGTCCCTGCTTATCTTTAAGCACCTGCTAAAGTCCCATTGATGGAACTAAAGTGGTTGTGTGAAATTAAGTTTTGTATGGTGCTGTCCTGAATAGTTATCTTCCCTGAAGCAGGGCAGTTCCCCCACGGATGCTTCCTGCCTTGAGGAGGTTGCCCTAGAGCTGGGGAAAAATCCACGTTTATTGCCACAAAACTTTTTCATTCAAAATTGTTATGGGAAATTTCAATGATTTGATGTAAAAAATATTCATGAAACACCCCCAAAAAAATATTTTGGTCTTATTTTGACTTGACAGTTGCCTTTTTCAGAACAAAAATGAGACAAAGTGTCCTCTAGAAACACAGATGATTTTGCTTTGTTTCTTTTCAAAGGGATGTTTCCCTTCCATTTCTAGATTTTGAAAACTAAAGTGAAACAAAACTCTTAATTCAAAACAAAACCAAATGTTGTCTTTCATTTCAAAATTATTTGTGTGAATAGACTAAGAGGGTTCATGCCTGTGCACTGTTTGGGGGAAAGATTTTGATTTCAGTTAAACTGTGTTTGAATTTATTAAAAGTTTTGCAGAAAAATGATGGAAAAACTTCAATGAACTTTATTTACAAAGAACAGCCAGTAAAGGCGTCCGGCAGGTAACGGTGGGGTGGGCTTCCAGGTATGTTCATGGGCAGTGCTGGGGCAAAAGGAGGAGCCTCCCCATGAGCCTCCATCACAGGCCTCCTGTCAGGGGAATGTGCCCCTCTGCAGCATGACCCCCCTTAGATCTAGGCCTCCGGGAGCTGCTCTATGTCCAGTGCGGGCACTGCAGTCCCACACGCTGCTTTGAACACGGCCCTCACCCTGTCCCTTTCTGTGTTGCAGGGATAGCCATCTTGTCCATTGCTATCTGGGCCACTCGCTGCACCCTGCTCCTGCTCCTCCTGGTGTCTGCGCCCATCATCACCTTCCTGCTGGAGAAACGGAGCCTGTGCCAGTCTGCAGTGCTGGAGGAGATTCGTGGGGGGGAGCGTCAGTATTGTGCAGGGGGTGTAAAGAGGGATCGCCATTGACCAGCTGTAAGCAGGGGAGATACCACTGCCCAGCTTTGAGTGGGGTTTTGAGGAGACACCATTGGTCAGTGCTGCACAATAGGCCCCCTGTGGTAACTGTCTTTGCCCAGGTAACTGCTGCAGCCTCCTTCAGTCCGTCTTTCTTTCCCCCATCAGTGATGCTGTCTGTCACTCTGCCCTGCAGCTTGCAATCCTCTGCTCACTCCCAGCCAGGCCAGGGTCACACCTAGCTCTGTCAGATCTGCTCCAGCCAGTCAGCCCAGACCAGCTCCTTCCTTCTCTACAAATAATCCCTCCTTGCAGAAAGACTGTATGATTAGAGGTTAAAGCTGGGCTCATGGTTAACCCACCAAGATGACACTTCTGGGAGATTGGGGTTAAGTCCATTAATGGCTATTAGCCAGGATGAGTATGGAATGGTGTTCCTAGCCTCTGTTGGTCAGAGGGTGGTGATGGATGGCAGGAGAGAAATCATTTGATCATTGCATATTAGGTTTGGTCACTCTGGGGCACCTGGCATTGGCCACTGTTGGTAGACAGGATACTGGGATGGATGGATCTTTGGTCAGACTGAGGATGGTCATGCTTATGTTCTAAGTGAATCACGTGAGAAACAGTCAGATGAAAGCAAGTCCCATTCAATTAGATCACATAATGGCAGACATCTAAAAGGTGACGGTGACAGGTTGGATCACAGAAACCACTCCGGGACTGCCACCTGATGTGCCTAGACTACCTCTGAGCCAGCTTGGGACTTCAGTGTCTTGCCTTGTCGGAGATGCACACTTGTCTGCTGCAAACACAGGCCCAAGTCTAAACCACGTCTCCCATAAGCTGCAGGCTTAACTGAAAACAGCCTAATAACTTAACTGAAAACAGCCTAATAACAGTCCAAACCCCAAATAAATCCATTTGACCCTGTATAAAGCTCATACAGGGTAAACTCATACATTATTCACCCTCTATAACACTGGTAGAGCGGTAGGCACAGCTGTTTGCCCCCCAGGTATTAATACATATTCTGGGTTAATTAATAAGTAAAAGTGATTTTATTAAATGCAAAAAATTGGATTTAAGTGGTTCCAATTAATAACAAACAGAACAAAGTGAATTACCAAGCAAAATAAAATAAAACACACAAGTCTAAGCCTGATTTAGTAAGAAAGTGATTACAGATGAAATCTCGCCCTCAGAGATGTTCCAGTAAGCTTCTTTTACAGACTAACCTCCTTCTAGTCTGGGTCCAACAATCATTCACACACCTGTAGTTATTGTCCCTTGTTCCAGTTTCTTTCAGGTACCCTTTGGGGGTGGAGAGGCTGCCTCTTGAGCCATCTGAATAAAAAATGGAGGGGTCTCCCAGGACTTTATATAGTTTCTCTCTTGTAGGTGGAGACACCTCCCTCCCCTTGTGTAGAATCCCAGCAGCAGGATGGAGTTTTCGAGTCACATGGGAAGTCACATGTCCATGCATGACTTAGGTCTCTGAAGAGACTTTCCCAGGAAAGCTCAGATGTGGATTGGTGTCTATTAGGGTTCATTGTTTGCCAAGTACTTCCATTTACAGTAGACTCCCGATTATCCGGGCCTGGTTAACCGGGCTGCGGATTAACCGGGACGTCTAAACAGGTCCGTAGGGGAAGCCCCAAAGTGGTGGTGAGCTCAGCCTCAGCCTGCCGCTGCTTTGGGGCTTCTCCCACTGGCCCCTTCCGAGATGGGGTCTCAGCCTGCTGCCAGCCTGGGTGTAGGAAACCCAGGCTGGCAGCGGGCTAAGACTCCGGCTGGCAGGAGCCTGGGGGGAAAGCCCAAAGCGGCAGCAGTCTGAGTGCTGAGCCCGCCGCCGCTTTGGGCCCCCCCTGCCCCAGGCTCCTGCCACCTGCCCCACTTAGCTCCCGCTGACAGCCTGGGTGCAGGGAACCCATAGTGACTGGGTACATGTCTCTCAGGGCAGAATGCATAGATGAAGTTTCTTGACACCATCAATGACTGCTTCTTGAAGCAGGTATTTCTGGAACCCACAAGCAGATAAGTAATTCTTGATTTAATTCTAAGGGGAGCATGAGATCTGGTCCAAGAAGTGAATATAGCTGAACAACTTGGTAATAGCTGCCATAACTAAATTTAACATCCCCGTGGGGATAAAACCAAAGACTGCATCCCCCAACTTAAAAAAACAGAGGACCAAAAAAGTGCCACCACAGATAAAAAACTAAGGAAAAGAAACATTCATCTGATGAAGTGGGTCTTAGCCCACGAAAGCTCATGATCCCCAAGATCTGTTAGTCTATAAGGTGCTACAAGACTCTTTGTCACTTTTGCAGATCCAGACTAACACGGCTACCCTCTGATACGAAGTAAAAGAAGCAGTTGGAGGCCAAAACAAACAACAACAAAAAACAACAAAAAAAAACCCATAAAACCCCTAAACCTGGAAGTTAAACCCTACTGAGGAAAATAGAAAGGAACATAAATTCTGTCAAGTCAAATGTAAAAGTATAATAAGGGAGGCCAAAAAAGAATTTGAAGAGCAACTAGCCAAAGTGATGCGGGCCGAGGGATGTGCTGGCCGCCTTTCCTGCAGCCCCCATTGGCCTGGAGTGGTGAATCACAGCAAGTGGGAGCTGTGATTGGCTGAACCTGCAGATGTGGCAGGTAAACAAACCAGCCCAGCCTGGACCACTGGGATGCTTAGCCTGGTGGGCCGTGTGCCAAAGGTTGCCAATTCCTGGGATATAGTGTACTTGGACTTTCAGAAAGCATTTGACAAGGTCCCTCACCAAAGACTCTTAAGGAAAATAAGCTGTCAAGCGATAAGGGGGAAGGTGGTCTCATGGATCAGTAAAGGTTAAAAGACAGAAAACAAAGGGGAGATATAATGGTCAGTTTTCACAATGGAGAGAGAGAAATAGTGGGGTCCTCCAAAGATCTGTATTACACCAGTGCTGCTCATCATATTCATAAATGATCTGGAAAAGGGGGTAAATAGTGAGGTGGCAAAATTTAAAGATGATACAAAACTACTCAGGATGGTTCAGTCCAAAGCAGACTGTGAAGAGTTTCAAAATCTCACAAAACTGTGTGATTGGGCAACAAAATGGTAGATGAAATTCAATGCAAAGTAATGAACATAAGAATGGCCATACTGGGTCAGATCAAAGGTCCATCTAGCCCAGTATCCTGTCTTCCAACAGTGGACAATTCCAGGTGCCCCAGAGGGAATGAAGAGAACAGGGAATCATCAAGTGATCCATTTCCATTGCTCATTCTCAGGTTCCAGTAAAGAGAGGCTAGGGATACCATTCCTTCTCATCCTGGCTAATAGCCATTGATGGGCCTATCTTCCATTCATTTATGTAGATCTTTTTTGAACCCTGTTATGTCTTGGCCTTTACAAACTTCTTCTAGCAAGGAGTTCCACAGGTTGACTTTCCACAGGTGCACTGTGTGAAAAAATGCTTCCTTTTATTTGTTTTAAATCTGCAGTCTATTAATTTGAATTGCTGATTCCTAGTTCTTGTGTTATAAAACACTTCCTAATCTACTTTTTCTGCTTCAGTCATGATTTTATAGACCCCAATCATATCTCCCTCAAGCTGTCTCTTTCCAAACTGAAAACTCCCACTCTAATTAATCTCTTCTCATATGGAAGCTGTTCCATACCCCTAATAATTTTTGTTGCCCTTTTCCAGTCCCAATATATCTTTTTTGAGATGAGGTGACCACATCTGCACACAGTATTCAAGATGTGGGCACACCATAGATTGATGCACATTGGAAAAATATCCCAAATACACAAATAAAATGAAGCGATCTAAATTAGTTGCTAGGAAGAGATCTTGGGGTCATTGTGGGTAATGCTCTGAAAACATATACTCAATGTACATCTCGAGTCAAAAAAGCTAATAAAATGTTAGGAATGATTAGGAAGGAGAGAGATAATAAGACAATTCTGGTTGTCGCATCTCAAAAAAAGATATATTAGAACTGGAAAACCTACAGAGCAGAGCAACAAAAGGTCCAGAGAAGGGCAACTAAAATGATTAGGGGTTTGGAATGGGTCACACATGAGGAGACATTAAAGAGGCTAGGACTTTTTAGCCTGGAAAAGAGGACACTAAGAGGGGATATGATAGAGGTATATAAAATCATGAGTGGTGTGGAGGAAGTGAATAAGGAAAAGTTATTTTTCTTGTTCCCATAATAGAAGAACTAGGGGCCACCCAATGAAATTACTGGGCAGCAGGTTTAAAATAAATAAAAGGAAGTTCTTCTTCACACAGCGCACAGTCAATCTGTGGAACTCCTTGCCTGAGGAAGCTGTGAAGGCTAGGACTATAAGGGTTTAAAAGAGAACTGGATAAATTCATGGAGGTTAAGTCCATTAATGTCTATTAGCTAGGATGCATAAGGAATTGTGCCCCTAGTCTCTGTTTGTCAGAGGGGGGTGATGGGTGGCAGGAGAGAGATCACTTGATCTCTGTTAGGTTCTCTCACTCCGGGGCACCTGGCATTGACCACTGTTGATAGACAGGATACTGGGCTAGATGGACCTTTGGTCTGACCCAGTACAGCCTTTCTTATGTTCTTAACAAGAATTATTAGAGGTTTGGAGCAGCTTCCATATGAGAAGAGATTATAACAACTGGGACTTTTCAGCTTGTAAAAGACATGACTGAAAAGGGATATAATCATAGAATCATAGGACTGGTAGGGACCTCAAGAGGTAATCAAGTCCAGTCCCATGCACTCATGGCAGGACCAGCATCATTTAGAAGTCTATAAAGTCGGGATTTATGAGGAAAAAGCACAAAAGAAATTGTTATTTACTCCTTCACATAACACAAGAGAAAGGGGTCACCTGATGGCATTAATAGGCAGTAGAATTAAAACAAACAAAAGGAAGTACATGGATAACACACACAAACAGTAATGTAAGAGCTTCACACAGCTTTCCAGGGAGTTAAATGATGGCATTAATAGGCAGTAGAATTAAAACAAACATTTATTAATGCCATCATGTCCAGGGAGTTAAATGATGGCATTAATAGGCAGTAGAATTAAAACAAACAAAAGGAAGTACATGGATAACACACACAAACAGTAATGTAAGAGCTTCACACAGCTTTCCAGGGAGTTAAATGCTCTCATGATGTTCTCTTGTAACCACAAGGCTGCAGTGTCTGGCTGAGGGGAACAAAGACAGTTTCACAAAGCCATGGATTGTGACAAATACTTTTTGGTCGATATTTACATTTTATAATGTCCCTAAAAATCAACAAGGCATTTAACAGACAGGATCACAGAAACTACTAATTTCTCCAATTATATTCAGACGAAACATTTTTTCCAGAACGCAAATAGGCTGCATGTGCCCTGAGAATATTCCAGTGTCCTACAATACTTTGGTGCTGTGCATTGTCCAGCTGTGGTCACAGAGAAGGTCCCTCACTGCCTAGCTGCACAGCCCCTACAGTTCCCTCTGATATTGGGAGGTTCTGTGATGCGGCTGCACACTGACGAATCCTGTATTTCAGCAAGTGAAGCATTAATGACGTCTGTCCCGCTGCAGACCGATGGTTGAGTATGTTGGTGTCTCTTCTCTCTGAGGTGGTGGATGCTTTAAGATAAAATCACAGTAATATTACTTTTCTGAGAAGCCAGAGAAATGAAACATAGAGTTTGACAGCACTGCTGTACGTACATCAGTGGCACAGTGACAATGAGCATCTAGACTGGGAAACACCAACAGCCACACTTCCTACATAAACCCCAACCCATCCCTGCAGTCTTGGTCTGGCCCTTTTCTGCCGTCCAGTTAGGACTGCTGCCCTGACACCTGCCAACTGGGAAGAAGGTCTCTTCTCCCTCTCTCCATGCCAGATAGCTAGCACGGTCCCCTTGCAATGGGGTGTTATGATCTGAACTAAGGATTCTTCTGTGCTGCAGGCAGTATAATTTTTCCTGACCAGTTTCATAGTTTAATCACTGATGTTATTAATGGTGACATCTATAACAGTTCAATGCAATTTTTAATATTATATTGTTATGCTGAAGATTGGGTGTTTCCAAGCAAGTGTCTCTTTGATCTACGGGCAATTGCAGCATCTTGTTGAAGCTGGAGCCTGTGATAAGCACCTAACATTCAGGCAAAATATAGGAACCATTTTTTAGTTCCAGCTGAAGCAATGGGAAACCACGACCCAAGGACTAGACCCCATGAAGCCTGGGCATGGCTGATCCATATGGTCTAATCAGGTTCCTTGGGGTCTGATAAGAAATGCAGGGATGGGGTGTGTAACAGAAGCAACAGAAACATCTCAGAAGCAACCAGAGAAAGTAACAAGAAAAACAGACACAGACGAGAAGCACTTGGAGCAGAACCCTCAGAAAAAGCTGAGAGATAAAGAGAGCGAGAGCTTTTGGGCAGAGTGCTGGCTGGAAAGGGGCTTGGAGCCAGGAGCACAGAAAGTGTCTCTTGTTGTTTGGTTCCTGCTGTGCTCAGGGAAACAGCACTCTGCTGAGTCTTTGTAAATAAGTGGGGTTGAATCAACCAACATACTTTCCCCTTTGGGATGCCTGTGCGGGGGAGGGAGGGGAGGTTACCAGTGAGTGGTGCTGGGACTGCAGTAATAGGATCCATCTCACTAAAGCCAGTTCCCAAGTGGGTAACATTTCAAAGGTTTTCAAACCCGCCTGGGGGATTTTACCATCCAGTTCCCAGGAGTTTTAATGGGAACTTTGAAACTTTTAACATCTCTGCCTTGGTTGTTTGATCTCAGTGGCTGGTGCGGGAAGCTCCACTGTAGCCGGATAGATTTTCACTAGTGCTATCACTATAGCACGTTGTCCAGGAAGGATGTTTTCCTCTTGTCTGTGTGTCCAAAGGGTGCTGGGCCTCACTGGCAGGGTAACAGCAGATGTCGGAGGCAGCTACTTGCTCCTGGGACCTGGGTGGAGATCTGTGGCCCCAGCAGTGAGACCAAGGTAATGGACACAACCTGGAGCCTGGAAATCCTGAGTAGATCCCTGTTCCAAGCACAGGGGTCTCTGCTGAGCTGGAACAGGCAAAACCAATCACTCTTTTCTATCACTTCACTTTATTAATACAAGCTGCGACTCACCCTGGTGCTTCCCACCCAATTCACAGAGGAGTCTGGGGAGAGAATGACAGTTACACATTGTCACTGGGGTGTAAATGCTCATGGATTGTAACCCCACGGTTCCCATCTCTCCCCCAGCCAGGGCAGGGCTCCCCTGTGGGCAGCGCTGAGCACAATGGAGCCTGATCCTGAGCAGGGTCGATGGGGACACCAGAACAGAAAGATTTAATACCGCTGTTGAAGATGTTCAATAGAAACTGTCTGACTGGGATTTTAATAGAGCTAATTTGTCACAAACAGGTGGCTTTTGGAAGAAAATTTCAACATTTTGTTAAAAAAAAAGAATACCCCAAATCTGAAATATTTTGACCAACCCCAGAAATACAGTGAATAAAGCCTGGTCCCCCACAGGACTTGTATTTCAATGGCCTTGTGCTGATATTCTCCTCTATAGGCAGGGCTGGGTGGCTGGACTTCATCTCCCATGAGGCAACATAACCAGGGACTCTCACCTCACTACAGGGGAGAAAATGGTGCATCATGGGAGAGCCAGAGAGCCCAGCCCAAAGAGGAGACCAGGAGCAGGAGGCACCTGAACTACAGCTCCCATGAGGCCTCTTGCACCACTTTGAGTCAAAATATTTTCTTTTTCAGTTGAAATGTTTCAATTTTTGACATTTCACAGGAAAGTTGAAATTTCCCACATTTGTTTTTTGAGAAAAACAAAAGAAAAATCATTTTTATCTAAACTTTACACAGAAAAAACCCTATTTTCCAACCAAGTCAAGGATTACGTGATCCACTAGGTTAATTTATAATTAAGTGGAACAGAGCCTGGCAGGCTGTGGGTGCCTGTGCATCCCAGGGGGCAAAATCTCCATCTGGTCTGTGACGCTCATCAGGGCTTCCAAACATCTTGCACATTTAGGGGTTTTTTAAACAAGAATTTGCTCTATGGATACTTCCAACTTCACAGGCTCTGAAATAAGAATATCCTCCACATATGCATCTCAGTTTTCAGGCTTGGGCCTCACAATACAGCAAATGGACAAGCACTAGTTTCCCACCAAGACACAGTCTGTTGGGACTTATTGCTGTCTTCTCACATCCTGGTCCACATTTGCACAGGCAGACCCAGCTCCCAGTGCAGGTGGAGGAATACTTTCTAATGGGAGCTTTCTCTGGGATGTGCCCTTTCCATGAAGGAAGGGAAGTGGTAACACTTTGCCTCTAGGCCATGGTAATGCAGGACTGGGGATTACAGGCAAAGAGTGGGATGAAGGAACCTCAGGGACTCAGATGCTCAAGCCCTGGGAGCTCGAGAAATCTTTCTCCTCATTCACTTTGGTCACAGGCAGTTTGTTATTGTAACTCTTGGCCAGACAATCTGATCTGGGATCTGTCCACCCCCCACCAATTAACACATTTACTCCCAGTCCCCACATTTCTCGCTCATGTTCAGGTAACCCTAGAAACCCCAATACTCTCCAAAATCTCTTACATTGAATATGATCTTCAGGAGTGTTGCTGGCATCACAGTGGACTCGTTCCCTGCGGGGAGTAATAAGGACAGGGTATAACAGTGATGCTCCATGCAGTGTCTCTCTATTTCTCTCTCACTCATGTTGGTGACACTGAGTCTGTTTTCAGAGATCCAATTGTGAGGAGATTTCTTCCCATGATGGCTGGTTCTCCCAATAGGACCGTACATCCCCATTCCGCTCACACTCAGTTTCTTTGCATATTTTTCACCCAAATAAATCTAGTTTTTTGGTCCATGTCTGCTCATAATGTATCAGTGCTGGAAATCTGAAAATTCATCATTAAGATTGAACTGTAAAGTTTTTGCCCAGGGTGGAAATTCAACTTCACATCCCCAACCTTCCCGCCCTGTCTGCTAACCATCTGCCACGTCCCAGGAGGGCAGGGTGGGGGTGTTTGGGGTCAGAGTCTGGTCATATGGCAGGAGGTGGGGAATGTTTGGGGAGAGGCAGCTGCTCAGAGACATACAAGAGGGGAGCAGGAGGCAGGCAGGGAACATATGCAGCTGAGTATCGGGGAGGGGATCCCTGTACTGAGGTTCTGTGTGTCGTGTCCTTCCTGTCCCTACTAGCTTTATTGGCAGAGTTACTGCACTGGGAACCCAGCCTGGGCTGGACACTGGTAGAGCCTGGAAACTGCCTCTAGCCTCCCCATGTGCCTTTCCCTCTCTGTGTCCAGCTGGTCACACCATGGATTCCCTGGCTGTTCCCCCCATCATGCCCCTCTGGACTGGGGCCATGAAGAGACTCAATTTCCTGGAGTCCCCGAGCTCTGAGCTCTGGGGCCATGAGTCCATCATGGGCCAGGCAGGGTTTAGAACTAGCGTATGGGCCCCTTGGCCCTCACAAGGGCTGTGGCTGACCCGGCGGGGCTGCAAATTGGCAGAGGGGGATGGGATCAGTAGTCGGGGAGCCCTGAGTGGCAGGTGCTGGCTGCAGGGCAATGGGGAGTGACCCTTAGACACGATCTGAGGGGTTCCTGCATGGTCTCTGTGTTTGAAGGGTGGGGGAGGGGTGCCACAGAGCTCCCTGACTGGGTGGTAGGCAGACAGCAAACCAACAGCACTTAGTATTTCTCCTGGTACTGGGGCAGCCTGGATCTCAATGAGCTGGTCCCCTAGTCCATGCTGCAGAGGTGACCGGCTGAGAGTCCCCCCTGCACAGCGCATTGTTCACACTCTGAATCCCCACCGGCATTCCCCACCCTGCTGTGCAGTCTCCTCACACACAGACCTGCACCGAAATCACAGCCACTGTGAGAGAACCCACTGTGGGTGTTTCGGAGTGAATCCATGTGTGAATGCACCAAGCCTGGCACTAAACCAAGTGCAGCGCAATGGAGCTAACATAGGGTGTTACCCACTGCAGCTGGGCTGGCCAGGCCTGGTCACTCCCAGCCCTGCCCCCAGAAGAATAGACCCGGTCCTAGGGAACTGGCTGGTTCATTTGCTGTTGCTTTGTGGGCGAACAGCCCCGACATCCCAAGTGTAAAACAGGGTCACTTTCATTCCTTCACACACCAGGGGCAGCTCTCTCTGCTGCTGGTGAATTTGTTGGGAACACACTGCTTTGGCAAACTCCTTCCTTATAGCATCTCCTTATAACCCCAGATCCCATCCCAAACAGGGATTTCGTCCTGCTATGGCCTTTTCAAAACTCCTGCAGAACAAACAGACTGAACTTAGATGCTGGAATAACCACCAGCCCTTCAGTGAGGCAGAAAGAAGAGACCCAGAAAGAAAACTCCATGGGAGAGGGAACAATCTCCTCCTACCTTTGATCCCGCAGTAGAGATGTAACTGTAAGCAGTGAGGCAATGTAATCAGAGACGTGGACACATTTCCTCATGGCAGAGAGAGAGAGAGAGAGAGAGAGAAACTTAGTGACACGGCCTCATTGTATTGATACAGAGTCCCATCCCCATGGCCCAGCCTAGTGCGCTCCTCCACCAGCCCTCATATTTTGGGAGAAAAGCTGGGAAATGTGACCCAAAGGTCCCCAAAGATCAAATCCCCCAGGGAAATACAAAGACCCCACACTGGTGACTGGTTGGAAATCCCATGAGTTTTAGGCCAATCCTGAGATTGTTGGGGTGACTCGAGGGCTGTGAGAGCTCAGGGCTGGGGACGCTGTGTGAGGAAAGGTCGGTAGGACAGAGCTGTGTCCAGAGCTCTATTTTCAGAGTTCTTAGGCCCTGATTCAGGAAAGGACTAACACATGCCACAGGTGTAAGGGCCCTTCCTGACTAGGGGATGCCTTCCTGACCTGCAGCCTTAGGTACCTGTGTGCCGATAGTTCATCCAGACACACACCCCTGTCTGAGTCCTAGATTGTGACCATATCTGGGGCAGGGTCTGTCCCCTTCATTATTGATCTGTGCAGTGCCTGGCACTGTGGGGTCCTGATCCCTGGTTGCGGTCCAGGGCACTACAGTAACACACCTAATAAATAATGTACAGCACCTAACACAATGGGGCTCTGATCCCTGACTGGGGCTCCAGGGTGCTACTGAAATAAAAATAATTATTCACAGTGATAATCCCTTGCATCTTCTCTTTGGTCTTTTCCCCCAGCCAGCCTCCCCAAACCAAATGATAAATTTTACTGTGTCTCTATCCCCCACCCAGCACACTGAATACAGGGGATCTAAGGGGTTGTCTCTGCCACGTCTGTCTGTACATTTGCTAACAGGGCTTGGCATCACCCACCTTTCTTTCCTAGCAGATAAAGCACCACAGCCAGAACCAGGACAGCAGGGATTGTAATTCCCAATAGCACGTTTAGACCATGGCCTAGGAAAGAACTTCAATGTGAATGGCCTCTCCAAACAGCCACCGGCAATTCCCTACTGGCTGGAGCTGGTAAGTGACTCCTAATGTCTTCATGAACAGTCATAATTACTTTCCAATTACCTGCAGGGCAATGCTATTAGTGGTTCTTTGTCAGTAAAGTTGGTTGAAGCTTTTCCACCATTATTTTTTTTTTTGCCATTTTAAAAAATTCAAACAGTTTAAGTGAAATCAAAAACTTTCCCCCCAAACAGTTCCCATGCAAGGACCAGCCTAGTTTTTCCACACAGATAATTTTGAAGTGGAATACAACATTTGGTTTTGTTTTGAATTGACAGTTTTGGTTTGGCTTGGTTTTCCACATCTTGAAATGAAAGGAAACTGGCCATTTAAAGCCAAACAAAGGCAAACTGTCTGTATTTCTGATATTTTGTCTCATTTTTTGTTCTAAAAATCCAAACTAAAGGAAACCGTCAAGTCAAAATAAGACCAATGGAAAATGTTTGTTGCATTTCATGAATATTTTTTTCATCAAAACATTGTAAAATAGTTATGTTCCCTTTTTTTGTAGAAATAAACCTGGATTCCCCCCCCAGCTCTAAGGCCGAACTCCTCAAGACAGGACACATCCCCGTGAGAACTGCCCTGCTTCAGTGAAGTATCGCTATTCGGCACAGTGCCCAGATACAAACTTAACTTCAAACAGCCACTTTAGGTCCAGCAATGGGACTGTAGCAGGTGCTTAAAGTGAAACACGTACATAAGTGCTGTCTGGAATAGGGTGTGACTGGAGCACACGCTTGAGAAGTTTCCTGAGTCAGTGCCAGAGGTTGGTGTGGCGTGTAGAGCTGTGAGCAGATCTGGTCTATAAATAACCAGTGGAACAGTTTTCTGCAGAAAATGCTGATTCTTCAAAGTAAAAACATTTCAAGAAGGTCACTTGGAGGTTTCTGAATTTCTGTTCTATGAAACAACCTGACATTTTTACGTTTTCTCCTGATTCAGGATGAAAATAAAATGTAAACGTCAAGAATTTCTCACAGGCCAGAAATACCATCTGCCCACCAGCTCTGGAGGCACAGTTAACACTAGTATTGCTCTTGCAGGAGTCACTAGGTGACATGCACTGCTATGGGCACCCGCATGGCCCCACAGTATGCCAACATTTTTATGGCTGACCTGGAACAACGCTTCCTCAACTCTCGTCCACTCACACCCCTTCTCTATCTACGTTACATTGATGACATCTTCATCATCTGGACCCATGGGAAAGAAACTCTGGAAGAATTCCACCATGACTTCAACAGCTTCCACCCCAACATCCACCTCAGTCTGGACCAGTCCACACAGGAAATCCACTTCCTAGACACCACAGTGCAAATTAATGACAGCCACATCGACACCACCCTATACCGAAAACCTACCGACAGCTATGCCTACCTTCATGCCACCAGCTTCCATTCCGGACATACCACACGATCCATTGTCTACAGCCAAGCACTGAGGTACAATCGGATTTGCTCCAACCCCTCAGACAGAGACCAACACCTACGTGATCTTCACCAAGCTTTCTCAAAACTACAATACCCGCACAAGGAAATAAGGACACAGATCAACAGAGCCAGACGTGTACCCAGAAGACTGCTGCTGCAAGACAAGCCCAAGAAAGAAAACAACAGAACACCACTGGCCATCACCTACAGTCCTCAGTTAAAACCTCTGCAATGCATCATCAGTGACCTACAACCCATCCTGGACAATAATCCCTCACTTTCACAGGCCTTGGGAGGAAGGCCAGTCCTGGCACACAGACAACCTGCCAACCTTAAACAAATTCTCACCAGCAACAGCACACTGCACCACAATAACTCCAACTCAGGAACCAATCCATGCAACAAACCTCGATGCCAACTCTGCCCACATATCTACACCAGCAACACCATCACAGGACCTAACCAGATCAACCATACCATCACTGGTTCATTCACCTGCACATCAACCAATGTCATATATGCCATTATATGCCACCAGTGTCCCTGTGCTATGTACATCGGCCAAACTGGACAGTCCCTAAGAAAAAGGATAAATGCACACAAATCAGATATTAGGAATGGCAATATACAAAAACCTGTAGGGGAACACTTCAACCTGCCTGGACACACAATTACAGATTTAAAAGTCACCATACTGCAGCAAAAAAACTTCAAGTCCAGACTGCAAAGGGAAACTGCAGAGCTACAATTCATTTGCAAATTCAACACAAACAATCTCGGGTTGAACAAAGACCTACAATGGCTTGCTAATTACAGAAATAGTTTCTCCTCTCTCCATATCCACACCCCCCCATTCAAATGCTAGAAGAACAACCCACCCTCCCTGATCAGAGATAACAAGCTGGTTCAGCCTAATTGGACTAACCTTTTTACCTCCCACGTGGTTCTTGCCTACTTTTCTATACCTGCCTCTGGACACTTCCACTGCTTGCATCCGACGAAGTGGGTATTAGCCCACGAAAGCTCATGCTTCAAAACTTTATAGTTAGTCTTTAAGGTGCCACAGGACTTTGTTACCTCTGCTATTCCAGACTAACACGGCTACCTCTCTGATAGGTGACACTGGTACACAAAGTCTGATATCATCTAATCCTTGTTGTGGGAGTGGCACACACAGCCTTTGCAGGCATACTGGGTTGGTGTTGATTTGCTGACGCAGACACGTTGTGGGGTGCAGGGGCAAATAGCCAGGTTTGGGCGCTGCTAAGGTCAGTTCCTGGAACATAGTTGATGCCTGGGAACCAGGCACTGCTGGACTGAGATTCCTGAAAGAGAGGTTTGCCCACACCTCTGTTCCATTTCCCCTTTGAAAGAGCCATTATCCTGCTCTACAAAGATGTTGCCCAGCTCAGCAATGCTGATTAAAGCCTGAGAGAGATACAGGGAAAACACGCCACATTCGATGAGCCTGTCACCATGTTGTATGTTTCCTCTACATCCATCGTCATGGCGATCACACTCAGACTGGGGTCTTCCAAGCCCAGGACCCACTTTTCCCCAAATAGACTCCCCAGAATAAATAAATGCTTCAGAATCATTTACCTTGTGGGGAAGAACCCCCAACACCGCCGCTGTTGGAGTCACCACCTAGGCAATAAATACACCAGAGATCAGAGCAGAGCATGGCCCCACTCCAGGCCCATACGCTGCCCTAGCACAACTACACCAGGGGCAATAACTGGCTGGTAACCGAGCTGCTGATAGGGGCCTGGGGTTAGAGAGGGTCAAAAACTGAATCTGAGTCAGCAATGTGATTGTATATGGGCATGTCTACACTTACCTCCAGAGCGATTAATCCAGCAGTGGTCAATTTATCACTGCTAGTGAAGATGCGATAAATTGACTACTGAGTGCTCTACTGTAGACTCCGGTACTCTGCCAGAGTGGAAGCGTAGGCAGAGTCAATGGGGGCGTGTCAGCAGTCAACCTACAGCAGTGAAGTAGCTCTAACTATGTTGACTTTTCATAGCTGAAGTTGCCTAACTTAGACTGATTTAGCTCACACCCCACTGCCCCTGCCCAGTGTAGACCAAGCCTAACACATTGTACCGCTCTGCTCTGCACTGATGAGGCCTCAGCTATAGTACAGGGTCCAGTTCTGGGTGCGACACTCAAGTAAATTTGTGGGCAAATTGGAGAGAGTCCAAATAAGAGCAACAAAAATGATCAAAGGTTTAGAAAACCTGATCTAGGAGAAAGGGTTAAAAAGACTGGGAATAATGAGGATGGAGATCAATTGTTCTCAGTGCCCCCTGAAGGTAGGACAAGAAGTAATGAGCTTAATCTGTAGCAAGGGACATTTACGTGACAGATTAGGGAAAACTTTTGAATGACTGGGGTAGCTAAGCTTTGGAATAAGCTTCTGTCATAACCATAAGGATAACCTAAAATTCCTCCTTACCCGTAAGGGGTTAAAAATCTCAAATAACCTGACCAAAGGAACCAATGGGGACAAAAGATACTTTCAAATCTTGGGGGCAGGAGAGGGGAGAGACTTTTTTGGGGGCTTTGTTTATGTGTGTGTGTGTTTGTTTTCTCCTGGATTTTAGAGGGACCAGACATCAATCCATGTTCTCCAAATCATTCTGCACCAGTAAATCCAGCCAGGCAAGATGTGTTAGTTTGTTCCACTTGTGAATCTTTCCTTTGTAGAAGGAGTTTTTATCTCTGCTTTTCTCTGTAACTTTGAAACTAAGGCTAGAGGGGATTCCTCTGTGTTTTTTGAATTTGTTTATGACTGTAAAATTAATTTCCATCCTGATTTTACCTGATTTTTTCTAACTTTCCTTTAATTAATTTTTTTCTTTTAAGAATCTGAGTTTTCCATTGTTTTAAAGATCTGGAGGTTTGGATCGGGCTCACCTATAACGACTGGTAAGGGTTTCATTCTCAAGCCTTTCTTAGGAAGGGGTGTAAGTCTTGGCGGGGATTTGGAGGGAATAGGAAATCCAAGTGGTCCTCTCCCTGATTCTTTGTGTAACTCACTTGGTAGTGGCAGCAATACCGTTCCAGGTATTTGAGACTGGGAAAAGTGTTTAACCTAAGCTGGAAAAATAAGCCTAGGGGGTCTTCATGTGGGGTCTCCACATCTTTACCCTAGAGTTCAGAGTGGGGAGCAAACCCTAACAGCTCCCAAGGCAGGTTCTGGAATCCCCATCATCAGAAGTTATTAAAAACAGGTTGGACAAATCCCTTGCCAGGAATGGTCTAGATTTATTTGGTCCTGCCTCAGTGCTGGGGGCTGGACTTGATGACATTGTGAAGTTCCTTCCAGTCTAGGGTGACCAGACAGCAAATGTGAAAAATCGGGACAGGACGTGGGGGGTAATAGGAGACCCTATAAGAAAAAGAGGGAGAGGGCGGGGAGGCTCCACAGCAAGGTAGGGCTTCCCCCGCTGGACTTGGCATCATGCAGCCACTGCACCATCTCGTGCAGGTCCGGGGGGGGGGGGAAGGGCATGCGGGGAGGGAGCAGCAGGGGCGGCTTGCGCCGCTCCCAGGCTCGCGCTCCCGCAGGACCCCGCACTGCCGCCAGCCGCTGTCAGCTGGGGGGAGCGCCGGCTGGGCTGGGGGGGCCCCCGGCTGGGCTGCCCCCCCAGCCGCTGTCAGCTGGGGGGGAAGCATCGGCTGTGGTGGGGGGCCCCAAACGATCAGAGTAGGGGGCCCCAAAATTTCTGTCGCCGGCCCTGGACAAATGTTAAAGAAAGATGTTTTATTACAAATTTTTGATTTCTGGTTTTGAATATGGATGAGTTTCAGCATTTGGATTTCCAGGGTTTTTTTGATGTAATTGTTCACATTGTGACATTCATGTCTCTTTCCCATGACAGTGAGTTGCTGAGCAGGGCTGAGATCTCGGTCTCTCTTTCACACACCCACACAAACACACACCGCTTACCAGTGACACTGAGGAACTTGGCCATGCTGAGCTGCGATCTCGTCACCTGGTTGTTACTGTCCTTGATCTCGTACCCGCAGGAGTAATTCCCAGAGCTGTCCCCAGACACTTTATAGTTATAGTCGTAGATGGCCTTCTTCTCCAACCGCTTCCGGGATGTAACCTCCTTCCCGTCCTTACAGAAGATGACGCGGGTGGCCAGGGGCTGGGAGAACATGGAGCATTGGATCAGCACGGTGTCCCCTGGCCGGGCAGACGTCTGGTTCAGGTAGAGGGTGGGGCCATTAAGAGCACCTGGGAAAGGGAAAAGGGCAGAGCTGTCAGTGGTGCCCAGCTCTGTCAATGGGGCAGGAGGTAAAGGGCAATGGGTTTGTGCCATGTATCAGATGGAGGCTCTGAGCCCAGCCAGCTGCGCAGACGAGCTCTCTCTGGCGAAGAGAAGCTTTGTCGAGTGGGTTAATTTAGGTTATGTAAGAGCCGAATGGTTCAAATTGGCTGGGCTCCCATTGTCTGGCGCTGCACAATTTCCTAGAACAAGGGGCTCTGGAACTGGCATCTGCTCACCCACTTCAGGCACTCTGGCTGGAAGAGAGGCAAGTGGCTGGGAGCCAGTGCCATGGGAAGGTAAATCCCTTGGGGTCAAAGCTGCGGCATTTGCTTCCCAGGGCTAGTTCCCTGGAGGTAGGACGGGTTGTGGATGTGACTCTCTCACCCACATGTCACACCAGGCCCGAGTCAGAGCAGAGCTGACAGGCAACAGGGCAGGGAGGGAGATCAGCAGACCTGCTCAACCTGTGCAGATCCCAAACAGCCCTATCCAACTTCCTGAGCCACTGTCACTGTCACTGCACTGAGCAGGGAGCTGCCCAAGGGGTGGTGACTGGTCGCCCTGGAGGGAGGGGTAAATGGCATGGGTAGATTGGGGACAGATAGACAGACAGACGGACTCACCAGGAGCTGAGCAGATCTCCTGTCTGCTGGGACTCAGCCCTGGGAACAGAAAGGAGACATGTGTTTGGTGAATGGCTAGAATCTCCCCTGCTGTGAGACTGAGGGAGTGTCTGAGGGAGTGAATGTCTGAGGGAGTCTCCACTCCCCCCATGAGCATGAATCCAGTTCCTGGCCCTACCCATGCCACCAGGGTCACTCAACCTACTCCCTGAGATTGTGCCAGGCACTGTGAGAGTCCTGACCCCTGGGTCCCTTTCTGAAACACAGATCTGGGGTTGGATCCAAGCTGTGTGACTTATAACAATAACAAGTTTGACCCCGAGCCCCAAACCCAGAACCCTGAATTTTGTGGGACTCCAGAACCGGATCCTAGCCTAGATCCCCTGCTCTGTGTCTCTGACCTCTTGGTAACAGGGAGATCCCCCCCCCCTCCCCCCCCCCCCCCCCCGGCAACAGCCCTCCCTGCTCTCTCCGCCTCCAGGCTGAGCTGACCTCCCATGAGCTCCCTCCCCTGATCTTAGCCCTTGCTTAGTCTATGTGCCTGGCATGGGGAGCTGGGCCCAGTGACACACCAGGGGATTGAACACAGTCAAACGCGAGATCACATCTCCCAACAAGGAACATCGCTTCTTCCCAGGAAGAAACCCCAGGTGCTGCCAGGCTCCTCAGTGCAGCAGAGACAGGCAGAGCCAGACCTGAGGGCTGGACACTGAGTCTGGGCAAACTCCAGTGAGAAAGGAGGCTGCAGTTTCTCCCCATGCGGGGGATTAACCGCCAGTGCCAGCTCCCCAGGAATGTTGGGGATTCACAGCCAGGCCGGAGGCCTTTCTGGGGGATACTTTAGTTAAATACAAGTGACTGGGCTCAGTACAGGGAGCCAGGGGAAGTTCTCTGCTCTGGATTATCAGGGGGTCAGACTGGATGGGTGAATGGTCCCTTCTGGCCTTAAACTCTGTGAAGCTGTGACTGTAACCCCAGCCTGGGCTGACTGCTTGCCCTGGCCCATGCCCCGTACCGAGCACTGGCCAAGTGCTGGTCTGGAACAATCCCACTCCCTGAACATCGCAATAGCGTAACCCTCTCTGCTGCTAAAGGGGATTTGCCGACTCCCAACTAGCTACGAATTAGCACATGGGTCCCAGATACTCACCGGGCAGCAAGAAGCACAGAGACAGGATCATCGGGAAAGTGCAGGGACAGGATCAGGGATGTAATACCCCAGCAGCTTCTGTTCTTGACGGGGTCAGGAGGGGACAATCCCCAGTGACTCCTGCCCCCTCTGCTATTTACACTAAGGGGAGAAAACAACCTGCCCCCCCCCCCCTTCTCAGGCTCCAATCTGTCCTCTCAGAGCTCAGGGCAGGAGACCCCTTTCCCTGCTCTAAGTCTCCTCCAGCCCCTCAGGACTGGGCTGTGAACCCAGATGCTGTCACTTCTCTGAGTCCCCGGCAGGGCGGTATGGCTGAGGCAGCAGGGACGTTCCGTCCCTCCTCTGCTCTGCCCCGTCCTGTCCTCGTGTCTGAGCATCACCGCTCCGTTTCCTGTCCCATACACCACCCCCACACTCCGGCCACAGCGTCTTTATTTAGGGCTGAAAGCGAGAGAATCAAAGGCACGGCAAATACATCAGTAAAAACCCTCCCCTGATTTAGTAACAGAGGGGAGCACAGGCCTGGCCTAGATGAAGGGTTTAATAATAATCATACCTTGCTCATCCAGAGATGTGAAGGTGTTTTACACAGCAGGGAAACAGATGGGGGAAACTGAGGCACAGGAAGATAGGGACATCACTGGCCCAAGGTCACCCAGCAGGGCAGAGACAGGAGTCAGATCACCTGATTTGCAGACCAGTGCTCTGACCACTAGGCTATGCTGCCCTCTTTCAACAAGGAGCCAGCGTGACAAAGGTATCTAGGCATCTAGTGCTGCAGCCAGGGGTCTTGTGGGATTCACTAGTGCTCCTAAGCAGCCCAGGCACCTGACTCCTGTTGGCAGCCAATGTGAGGTAGGCAGGCCTTGGGCACTGTTGTCAGTCATACGAGGTGCCCATCTGCATTGCTGGGCTCATGGATCTGGCCCCAGGTGCGGAAGGACCCAGAGCAGGCGAGAAAGGGCAGCTCCTTCTCTGCGCAGAGCAAGGCCAGGCAGCCCCCAGCTGTCTGCCCTCATGTGTGAGCCGTGCCCTGCATGGGTGCTGGGAGTCACCTGCTGGGAAGGCGGCTGTGGCCATGGTCACCTCAGACGCTCTCAGCCCTCACACCTTCGGTCCACATGCTGCTGACGCCATCCAGTCCCCAGGCAATAGAGGAGCTGGGCCCTCATATGGGCACTGTCGTTTGGGGCACCCAATCCCCCTGTACAGTCTCCACTGGGTGACAGGCTCTGAGTTCTAGGGCTGACAATGCTCCATCAGACCTGAGTCCACAGTCCAGGGCTCTATTGACCCAAAGCTCCCACCCCCCACAAGCCCTCCCCATCATGTCCTTCCCAATGCTGGGAACAGGCTGAGCCTTGGGGAGCCTGGGCCTAGCTGACCCCAGTGTAACAAGGCGGCCTCTGTCAGGACATAACTGAGAGTATCAATTCAGGACAATTTACTTAGAGCAGGGCAGACACAGCCCAAGACTGGGGTTCCTTCAATACTGAGGTACCAAACCAGCCAAACAGAGAGGACTTTGGTTTTATCCCACTGGCTAACAAGAAGTCATGCAAGCAATTTCCTTAGACACTCCAGTTTCCCAGTATCACCACCAGCACTGCTCCTTATGGGGATGAATGGTTATGAATACCAGTACCCCAGTAAAAGAAAAAAAGGTTCTCCCGACCCCAAAGGACCAATCTCCAGATCCAGGTCAATAGACCAGTCAGATCATACCCACAAATCATGCTGTTGTCAGTTCTTTAGAATCTAAAATCTAAAGGTTTATTCATAAAAAGAAAGAAATGTAGATAAGAGCTAAAATTGGTTAAATGGAATCAGTTACATAGAGTAATGGCAAAGTTCTTGGTTCAGGCTTGTAGCAGTGATGGAATAAACCGCAGGTTCAAATCAAGTCTCTGGAGTACATTCACAGCTTGGATGGGTCATTCAGTCCTTTGTTCAGAGCTTCAATATAGCAAAGTTCCTCCAGAGGTTAGAAGGATTGAAGATAAAATGAAAGGGTTTCCAGGGCTTTGTATATCCTCTGCCATGTGGAAGGACACCCCTTTGTTCTTACTATGGAAAATCACAGCAGCAAGATGGAGTTTGGAGTCACATGGTCAAGTCACAAGTCCATGCATCAATCTGTTATTTACTGGGAGAGCAGCCATTGCTCACAGGCTACCTTGAACTTTTCCAGGAAGACTTCTCAAGTGGATTGGAGACTTCCAAGATCCTTTGTCAGTTAAGTGTTTCTTGATTGGGCACTTAATCTGAAGAGTTCTGTCTCAATAAGACGGCCAAATGCTTCATTGGTGCTACTTAGGCCTTGGTTACACTGGCACTTTATAGTGCTATAAAGCCTTCAGGAGTGCTAAAACTCCCTACCTGTCCACACTGGCCAGGCATGTATTGCGCTATAAACCCACAGTTATACCACTCCAGGTAATCCTCCCTTCCCTGAGGATTAACAGCTATTGCGTATTCACTGGTCCGTATTATCTCAAATGTGAATGGGTATTAAGATTACAATGCTATGCGTGATCTCTGGAGACGCCCCGAGCCATTTAAGGCAATTGACGTCTCTTCCCTTTGTTTTGAATTCGGCTGGAGGAATGCTGAAGTACGTTTTCAGAGTTTCTCTCTTAACTCGGCAGATAAGCAGTGCAGATGTTTATGGAGGGAGCTGTGTGACTGAAATTCAGAGCCTGCTAGTTTTCTCTAATGGAAACTCACTGATAGCCAGTGTCTGCATGAAGTTCTCTCCTTCTGCATACACACAATGTGTTCCCCTCATCCCTCTCGTTTGAAAAGCACGTTGAACCCAGCTGAATGCTGGGATACCTGCCCTAATGCGCTGCTCCTAATGCTACCTGAAGGGCCGCAAATCTGGCCATGCTATAGCGCTGGCGGGTCTAAGTGTGGACATGCTCTATTGCAATACCTATTGCTGTATACGGAGACAGCTATAACTAAAAGCGCTATAATCCTGTAAGTGTAACCATGCCCTTAGAATCAAACACATTGAGCAGGGCTGCTCTTATATTTTTGCCGCCCCAAGCAAAAACAAACAAACAAACAAACAAACAAACAAACCTGAGCACAGCCCCCTGAAGCAATAAACCCCCAAAAACCTGAGCACCGCCCCTCTGAAACAATCCCCGACCAGCTGAAACAAAACTTCCCTCCCTTGAGTGCCGCCCCGCCGAAAGAAAAACAAAAGAACAACCCCTCCTCGAGCGCCACCCTGGTGAAACAACCCCCCTCAGTGCTGCTTGCCAAAACAACCCCCTGAGCGCCACCCTGCCAAAACAACCCCCCCAGTGCTGCCCCACTGAAATAACCCCCCGAGCGCTGCCCCACCAAAACAAAAACAATCCCACTTGAGCGCCACCCAAACGAAGTAAAGAACACCAAAAAACTGAGCCCAGTGCCAAGATTGACCATCCCTAGATGGTGCTGCCCCAAGCATGTCTTTGGTTGGCTGGTGCCTGGGGCCGGCCCTGACATTGGGATAAGGGTACATAGCCAATATTTATAACTTCAAATACAGAAATGAGACATGCATAATCATAACCAGCAAATAATAACCTTTCCATACACACCACACTCGACAACCTTTGTACAATATTTGCTGCGAATTTATAACAGTGTTTGCAACAATGATCTACACGGTTACAGTTCACATTAATAACGTCACTGCCAGACAAGCCCCAATGAGAAACAGGCCCCAGTTCCTAGTCGGGCTTGTGATTAACTTTGGGATAATCCACTCAGGGCAGGGAGGATTCTTCATCCCTGACAGTGTCAGAGCCAGGCTGGAGACCTTCCTGGCAGAGGCTTTGGTCCCACATCAGCTCTTGGCTCGATGCAGGTGGCTGGGGGGAGGGGTCTCTGGGCTGTCCAGGTTAGCTGACTGAGCTAACGTCCCTTCTGGGTTTAAAAGTCAGTGCACAGGGGCTTTTTGTGTCCCAGTGTGGGAAGAGCCTGGCTGGGATGGGCCGAAAACACAAGGCAAGTCTCAGAAACCAGAGTGCAAAACAGGCTGCAGGGGTTTCATTGATCTAGAGCTTCCCACAGGCCTGGTAGGCCTGGACCCTGGCCTGATTCCTGCCTCCCTCCCCTGGCCCATCACCTCAGGCAGACAGGGCAGAATTCGGCCCTTCTCACACTTTGCTGGGCATACTAATGGAGCCAGACACTGTAGGACTAGAAAGCAATTGGCTGCTGCTCAGGTCAGGGAAGGGAGAGGAGAGAAAGTGGCAAGAGCAGTGGATGCTGCTCAGCTAGTCTGCACACCCAGTCCAGCTGCTCCGTGCAACCGTGCACCGAGGGACCCACAGGACGAGCCGACAGGGCCCTGCAGAGTCCCAGGTGCAAACACCACTTCCCCCGCCCAGCAGTGAGCTCTCCCCAGGCCTGACCCTGAGCTAGCAGCCCAGCGAGGCAGGGGTGTGTCACATGTTGTGATGTGGGATTGAAGAATCTCTCACACTGTGATATTTTTGGCCCAGCCGGTGTCTCTGTGGCTCCTTCTCTCCATCTCTGACGTTCTCCAGGGGAGTCTGGGGCTGAAGCCCACGAGCCGGGGGTCTGAGCAGTGACAGAGCTGACATCACAGAGTGCAGGGCAGTGAGCGAGTCCCCCCAAAGCCCCTGGGTGTCTCCTGTTGTGATGGCTCCTGAAAAGGATAAAACCATGAGGGGTTTGTGGACTTTAGGAAAGTAAACCCATCCCCCAACCAGATCTATGATTCTCCCAGATAGGGGAACTACTGGATCTATTGTGGGATACAAAATTGCTAAGCTCTCTAGACTTGACAAATTCCCTCAGATGCTGATGTCCAAGAATAATCAAGTTTTACAGTGAAATTAGCCAGCCATGAGGAACTAATCCCAGATAGGCTCATTGTGTTTATCCCCACACCAGTGTCCTGGGGGAATCTTCCTTTTGTTTTACATGAGACTCCTGTAATCTCTTGGACCGGGTCTACATTGGGGGGAGGGTGGGGAGGGGAAGAAGTCGAAGGGAGGGGGGAAAGAGAGGGAAGGTCGACCTAAGATACGCAACTTCAGCTATGCGAATAGTGTAGCTGAAGTCGACCCATTTTAGGTCGACTTAACTGGGCATCCTCACGGGGGTGAATCAACCGCTGCTGCTCCCCTCTCGACTCCGCTTCTGTCTTTTGTGACGGTGGAATTCCGGAGTCAATGGGGAGACTGCTCAGGGATTGATTTATCACGTCTACATTAGACACGATAAATCAATCCACTATAGCACTACCCACTGTGGTAAACCCAGGGCTGGAAGGCTGTGGTGAGAGGGGAAAACTGCAGGTAAATTAGGTCCAGCTGAGAAAGGCTGCTGCAGCCAGCAGCAGGGCCAGCTGGGACCAGTTAAGGAGCAAGCCAGAGCCCTTTAAAGAGACTTCTCCCCAGAGAGGGGTGTGGGAGTGAGGAGTGTGTTTGGAGGCAGGAGGAGTTAGAAGATTGAGTTTGTGAAGCAGAAGGAGGTAAAGGCAAGTGAGAGGCAGTTACAGGGAGGCTGCCAGCAGGCAGGGAGGCAGGAAGGAGCCCCTCCCAGGAGGGAGCTAGCCCAGCCTAACCAGCGAGAGGCCAAACCCAGACGGGGGGAGCTGCCCAGAGGACTGGAGCCTGGGGTGCCCAGGGGGGCCCCTTGCCACAAGTGGTGTCAGAGGTGGGATCGTGAGTAGACGTGCTGGCAAGACCCCTCGACCAGGGTGAAAAGCCCCCCCCCTTATTCAAAAACATAAAAAGAGAGAGAGAAAATGGAGGAGGTGGTGAAGGCACTGGTTCAGGCCACTGCGGCCCAGCAGGAGGCTGTTCGAGTGCAGCAGGAAACCAACCAGTTACTGATGGCCCAGGCAGCCCAGGACCGAGCCACATTGCAGGAGTTAGTGAAGCAGGTGAAAGTCCTGGGCACCCTGGCCCGTGGGGGTCCCGATGCCCGGCCGCTGCGGGCAAGCAACTATTTACAGAAAATGACGGCGGACGACGATACCGAGGCCTACCTCCTCGCGTTCGAGAGGACAGCCCTGCGAGAGGCCTGGCCCCGGGAGCAGTGGGCAAGCATCCTGGCCCCTTTTCTGTGTGGAGAGGCCCAGAAGGCCTACTTTGATCTGGCAACCGAGGCTGCTGCAGATTATCCCCAGCTCAAGGCTGAAATCCTGTCAAGGGCGGGAATGACGCCAGCCCTGAGAGCCCAGCAGTTTCACGACTGGAGGTACAAGTCCGACAAGCCACCAAGGACCCAGCTGTTTGACTTGATTCACCTCGCCCAGAAGTGGCTGCAGCCTGAGACCCACAGACCAGAGAAAGTGGTGGAAATCCTAGTCCGGGACAGGTATATGCGGGGGTTGCCACCCGACATAAGGGGTTGGGTCCGTAAGAACGATCCCTCCTCCTATGACGAACTAGTAGCCCTCGTGGAGAGACACCTAGCCTCCCAGGAGCTGCCTCGGACTACCAAGGAAGGAGTGCGCCCGAGTAGGAGGCAGGGCACAGGGCCAAAACCCCGGGGTACCATGCCCCCAAGCCGTTACATAGAGGGAGGGAAAGAGGCTGGGGATCAGCCTGAAAGCATGGAGAAACTTGGGGACTGGGGGAACGAGACTCGGGGGGTACGGCCTAACAGTCCGAGAACCAGGGTGCTAGCCCGAGCGGGTATACGCTGCTATGCATGTGGGGAAGTAGGGCATATAGCGGCCCAGTGCCCAAACCAGGCCGAACCCATGCAATGCGACCTGGGGGGGATGGAGGGTCCCTGTGTCCTAATAAGTCAGGTGGGGGTCGCGGTGGCCCCCCATAGATACACCCGGCCCGTTAAGATGAACGGCATTAGTACCACTGCGTTAGTAGACTCCGGGAGCGCGGTCACGCTGGTCTCGGGGAAGCTGGTCGGGCGAGACCAACTGTCGCGGGCCAAGCGCTCCGGAGTATCCTGTGTACATGGGGATGTCAATTATTACCCCACCATCCCCGTAAGTATAGACATCCTGGGAAACCCCACAAAGGTAATGGTGGGAGTAGTCCCGAAGCTCCCCTACCCGGTCCTGATTGGGCGAGACTTCCCAGGGTTCGATAACCTGCTCCCCGGAAGGGAGGCAGAAGGTGTTAGTGCCGAGAGCCAGGAGAGGGCGCCCAGGGATTGTGGACCCCCGGCCTTCCGAGAGTTTGACCCAGGGCTATTTTCCCTGCCGGGGGGACCCAAGAAGTCTCGGAAGGAGAGAAGGGCAGCTAAGGAGTTGGGGACGAAGATTTTGACCCAGTACCGAAGGGTAGCGCTGGTAGGGGAACAAGTAAGCCCCAGGGGGAAGAGGACTCGGCGAGCTGCGGGGGAGCCCGACGCCGGACCGAGTGCCCCCCAGACTGACCCCGAGAGGGAGCCGGGGATAGATCCCCCGGAGCTAGGACCGATTGGCCTGTCAATGGAAGGCTTTGGGCAGGATCAAGCCAATGATCCAGCCTACCACCATATCCAGAAGGAAGTGGTGGAGGTGAATGGAGTCCCAGTAGAAGGGAAAGTTAAGGGCCAAGGACCGTATTATGTGATAAAGGGGGACCTATTATACAGAGTAGTCCGGATGTCGGACCAAACCATAGAGCAACTCCTGGTTCCCCAGAAACACCAGAGAGGCGTGATGGACCTAGCCCATAGCCACCTCTTCGGGGGCCACCTAGGGGTGGATAAAACCCTCGACAGGGTCCTGAAAAGATTTTTTTGGCCAGGAGTCTACGCGGCTGTCCGACGATATTGCGCCTCCTGCCCGGACTGCCAATTGCATGCCCCCCGGCCGCACTTGCGGGCCCCATTGGTACCTCTGCCCATCATTGAAGTCCCCTTTGAGCGGATCGCTATGGACCTGGTAGGCCCACTAGAGAAATCTGCCCGGGGCCATCAGCACATACTGGTTGTGCTTGACTACGCCACCCGATACCCGGAAGCTGTGCCCCTACGGAATACTATGTCCAAGACCATAGCCCGGGAATTGGTGCAGATTTTCTCCCGAGTAGGAATACCCAAGGAGATCCTAACCGATCAAGGGACCCCCTTTGTGTCAAAACTGATGAAGGACTTGTGTGACATGCTCCAAGTGCGGACCCTGAGGACATCGGTTTACCACCCTCAGACGGACGGTCTGGTTGAACGCTTCAATAGGACATTGAAGAGTATGATGCGGAAGGTAGTGAGCCGGGACGGGAAGGATTGGGACACCCTGCTCCCCTACCTACTGTTTGCCGTGAGGGAGGTACCGCAGGCCTCCACGGGATTCTCCCCGTTCGAGTTGTTATATGGACGCCACCCTCGGGGCATACTCGATATAGCCAAAGAGGGTTGGGAGGAACAGCCGAAGCCGGAGAGAAATGTCATTGAGCATGTGTTACGGATGAGAGAGAGGATAGCCCAGGTCACCCCCATAGTGCGAGAGCACATGAAGAAGGCCCAAGAGGCCCAGCGGACGTATTATGATCGTCGGGCGGTGAGCCGGAAGTTCCAGGTGGGGGACCGGGTAATGGTGCTTGTACCCACGGCTGAAAGTAAACTGTTAGCCCACTGGCAAGGGCCCTATGAGGTGATCGAAGCCGTGGGAGACGTGGACTATAAGGTCCGACAGCCGGGACGCCGGAAGCTGGAGCAGATCTATCATGTAAACCTACTGAAGCCTTGGCAGGATAGAGAGGCTCAAGTAGTCGCGCTCGGAGCAACCCCCCGGGAAGGGAACCAGCCTAGCCAGGTAGGGATATCCCCCGAGCTGACCCCAAACCAACGAGAAGAGGTGATCAGCATGATCAGACGGCACCCGGACGTGTTCTCGGAGACACCAGGCCGAACCAGGGAGGTATGCCACCACATCCGCACGGAGCCTGGGGTAAAAGTGTGTGTCAAGCCCTATCGGATCCCAGAGGCAAAAAGGGAAATGATTGGAACAGAAGTCCGGAAGATGCTGAGATTGGGGGTCATAGAAGAGTCCCATAGCCAGTGGTCCAGTCCCGTGGTCCTGGTACCCAAGCCCGATGGCAGTGTAAGATTCTGCAATGACTTCCGGAGGCTGAACGACGTGTCCCAGTTCGATGCCTATCCGCTACCACGAATAGATGAACTGATCGACCGATTAGGAACAGCGCGGTTCCTGTCCACCCTGGACCTGACCAAAGGCTACTGGCAAATCCCCCTTGCCCCAGCGGACAAGGAGAAAACAGCCTTTTCCACTCCAGATGGTCTGTTCCAATACACGGTTCTCCCCTTTGGATTACATGGGGCCCCCGCCACCTTCCAGCGGCTTATGGACAAACTGCTGCGGCCGCATCGTAAGTACGCGGCCGCTTATTTGGATGATGTGATTATCCATAGCCCCGACTGGGAGACACACTTGGGGAAGGTGGAGGCAGTGCTAGACACCTTGAGGAAGGCCGGTTTGACTGCGAATCCCGCCAAGTGCTCAATTGGACTAGCAGAAGCCAGATACCTCGGGTATGTAGTGGGGAGAGGCCTGGTGAGACCCCAGCTTAACAAGTTAGAGGCAATCCAGAAGTGGCCACGACCAGTCCGGAAAAAGCAGGTCAGGGCGTTCCTGGGGTTGGTCGGCTATTACCGACGGTTCATTCCCCATTTCGCCACCCGGGCATGCCCACTAACTGACCTGACGAGAGCCCGTGGCCCGGACATCGTGAAATGGTCGAACGCAGCAGAAGAGGCGTTTAAGGATCTGCGGACGGCCCTCTGCACCGACCCCGTGCTAATAGCCCCGAATTGGGAGAAGGAGTTCTTATTGCAGACCGATGCCTCCGAAGTAGGGCTAGGAGCGGTGCTGTCCCAGATGATAGATGGAGAAGACCACCCCATTCTGTACCTCAGTCGGAAGCTCCTGCCCAGGGAACAGAAATACGCCGTGGTAGAGAAGGAGTGCCTGGCAGTGAAGTGGGCCGTAGAAAGCCTCCGCTACTACCTGCTCGGAAGACGGTTTACCCTGGTCACGGACCATGCTCCGCTGAAGTGGATGCACCAGAATAGGGATAAAAACGCAAGGGTCACCAGGTGGTTCCTCTCGCTACAACCCTTCCACTTCCGCGTACAACATAGGTCCGGCCTCCTGCACGGAAATGCGGACGGCCTGTCCAGGGTACACTGCTCAGCGACCCAAGTAGCCCAACCCCATGGTGTTGAGCAGGGGGGGGGGATGTGTGGTAAACCCAGGGCTGGAAGGCTGTGGTGAGAGGGGAAAACTGCAGGTAAATTAGGTCCAGCTGAGAAAGGCTGCTGCAGCCAGCAGCAGGGCCAGCTGGGACCAGTTAAGGAGCAAGCCAGAGCCCTTTAAAGAGACTTCTCCCCAGAGAGGGGTGTGGGAGTGAGGAGTGTGTTTGGAGGCAGGAGGAGTTAGAAGATTGAGTTTGTGAAGCAGAAGGAGGTAAAGGCAAGTGAGAGGCAGTTACAGGGAGGCTGCCAGCAGGCAGGGAGGCAGGAAGGAGCCCCTCCCAGGAGGGAGCTAGCCCAGCCTAACCAGCGAGAGGCCAAACCCAGACGGGGGGAGCTGCCCAGAGGACTGGAGCCTGGGGTGCCCAGGGGGGCCCCTTGCCACACCACTGATCCGGTGTGTAGTGTAGACGTACCCTTAGAGATTAACGGGCATTGGCCTGACTGTTGTGAGAGCTTTTCCCCTCCAGCTAGGATGCTGTGGTCCCCAATGACACCTGAAAGGAGCCTCAAACTGCTGTTTGGGGTCCAGACACAGATCCAGGGAGGTGTACATGGACCAGGCAGGACACCTGCTCTCAGGACTGTGTGCTGGCCACACCCCCAATCAATGGAAACAGATCCCAGAGCTCCTGCTGGATGAGTCTCAGCGACATGTGAGGTTCTGCAGAGCCTCATTGGATGGTTCAGATGTTGCATTCCCATGTCCTCCTCACAAAGGCCATCTGGAGACATGGAGTAACCCCAGAGGTGGCCAGCAGGGCCTGGGAGCTGTAGGGGGCCTGTCACCCAAAGGGAAACCAGTCCCATCAGCATCACTCCTGTTCCTGCCTTCAGCCCTGAAAATGGGAATAAGAGGAGAAAGAAAACTCTGAAATTTCCAGATTTTTTTATTTTTGAAACCTGAATCGACAACAGCCATTGTCCTGGGCAGGAATCTCCTGTCAAAATGTTGAAAATATGTTCTTCAAAGTAAAGGAAAAACCACAAAGTCCCCTCCCCTCCCCCCCCCCCCCCCCCCCCCCCCGCCCCAGATTTCTGACAACCCCCCACTTTTCAGCAGAGAACTTTCTGGGGCAAAGCCTTCGGAGCAGCTCTTCTCATTGTAGCCCAGTGGGCTAGTTTGCCTATATTATGTTCACTGCTTTGCAATATATTCAACAGTAATGCAAAAAAAAAAAAAACAACAACAACAAACTGCAGGCCTGCACCCTGTAAGACATTAGCTTCAGCAAGTTAGCATAAGGCTTGAGGCCTTTAGAGTTTGCACAAATAGCCCAGCGGAAAACCCCAAGTATTTGGGGAGCCAAAAATAGAGTTTAAGGGGAAGTTCTGACCATAGACACATGATTCAACCACAGAAGTGTCCTGGCAATGAACTGACATACATAACAGGTAGATGAGATACATCTAAGGCTAGCCTGCTTGCTTGCTTATATATCTTTTCATACAAGATTCTTATTTTCTTAGGGTTTAATTATTTGGTTTATTATACTAGGTCTATAGAGCATAGTTTGTCTATACCACAAGGGACCTACAGGCCACATTCTGCAAGGTGGACCCAGCAGCAGCCATGGTCTGGTTCAATATCTAGGGGTCCCTTTCTATCGATCCAACACAGAACCGGCTTGAGCCCCCACTCAGTAACCTGGGAAATTTACACACCACCCCTGAGCACCTCAGAGAGGCAGAACTTCCCCTCTCACAAGCTGTGATGGAATGGGAATGTTCTTGGTGTTCTCTCTGGATAGTGTGTGGGTCCCTCAGTATCCCCTATGCATTTCTTAAGTCTCTAGGTGGTGGGATAAGGGCTGATAGTGTTGCAGAGCAAAGGGCCAGTGTAAATAAGTAGCCGACGCCCTGTCTCAGGCCTGGGCCCTTCCCCTCGCTCACGGTGTTAGTTAGCTGGAAGGTGAAAACAAAGGAATCACCTGACCTGGCCCATGGAAGGAGACAAAGAAAAAGAAAGAGGAGGGGCTGGAAAGTGATTTTTCAGTGTGAGTTGGCTAAGGAAGGGCAGGGAGGCACAGACATGATCTGACCTCTCTGGGCCCCTAAAATAGATCCAGCTGAGAAGTCCAGGTCTTTGTACTGACAAGCTCGGTTTTAGACCATGTTCCTATCATCTAATAAACCTGTTTTAATGGCTGGCTGAGAGTCACGTCTGACTGTGGAGTTGGGGTGCAGGACCCACGGGTTTCCCCAGGACCCCACCTGGATGGGCCCGCTGGGGGAAGTGAACGGAGGGGCAGAAGGTGCTGAATGCTCCGAGGTCAGACCCAGGAAAATGGAAGCTGTGAAGCTCCTAGCCCTGGAGACAGGCTGTTCACAGAGAGGAAGCTTCCCCCCAGAGTCCTGCCTGGCTTCATAGCAGTTCCAGACTATCGCCCAATGCACTCCATGACACAAGTACGGAGTCTGAGTGTAAAAAAGACATTTTTAATAAAAGGAGGAAAGTAATTTAGCATTACTTTCGGAAAACACCACAAAGAGGGTTCATAAACATAAACCATGAGTTAAAGTCCCACCCCAAGTAGGTTGGGCAGTGTCCCTTCCCCCTCAGGTTCTGAAGTCCAGCAACCCAAAAGTCCCCACCACATGCCCAGCCCATCTCTGCAGCCCACTCACAGTTGTTGTCCTGAGTTAGTGCATACCCACAGTTCAGAGGTGCATTCTCAGAGTTCACCGCCTCCCCCCCCCCCCCAGGTAGTGGGAGGTGAAGAGGCACCTTACTCGCTCCACTGGCCACTTGCTGTCCGCCTGGTCACTGGTCTCTGCTACCGCCCTGCTGTCCACGCATCATATCTCTTCACTGCCACCCATCAGTCACCCTCCACCTCTCTGCAGTGCCCTCTACACAGCAGTTTCTTAGTCATTTTCAGCCCTTTTCCAGGCTGCACAGAAAGATGGCCTCAACTCAGGTGATTTCAGCTCTCAGTGATTGTAGCAGGAAAGGCAGAAACACAGCTCAACAGCAATTCAAATAAGACCATTCCACTCTATTATTTGAACAATGGGGAAGATAGGTCAAACAAATATCTCCTCCTCAGTCTCACAGAGCTCTGACACTCGAGCACACGCTTAGAAAGCTCCTTTCTGCTAATGTGAGCCCTTTCCTTTGGAACAGATTAAACACAGTCCTGCTTTTCTGTATTCCCACCATAATTAGAAACATCGGCAATCATATTTCACTCCAAACTCTGGGGAAGGCCAATTTAGGATCCGCAGCTGGAGCTAAATCTGAGGGCCCATCTCCGGTTGCTCTATCCCCAGTCCAGCATCTCCCTTATCCCTGGTCCCCTTTCCCTGATCAGCCACAGCCATCTTGGTGTTCAGAAATGGGAGCTGGTTTGGAGTCTTTAAACCAAGAAAGGACGTCTCTACATACATGACAGGCTTTAGCTCAGCCAGAACTTAGCAGCTCAATGCAGGGATCCCTGGGGAAGAGAGGGAGGAAAGGAGGAATGGGGGGGGGGGGGAGAGGGGGGGGGAGAGAGAGAGAGAGAGAGAGAGAGACTTAGAGAAATCATTCCTGTTTCAGCTAGTGCTTCTCTTTAAAAAAACATCCACCCTTGTGTGACGGAGTGGGAATACTGTGTGCGTGCCTTAGTTTCCCCCATGCATTTCTTGAGTGTCGGTGTGGAGCGATGGGGGCTGATAGTGTTGCAGAGCAGAGAGACGCAAGCAGGAAGCAAGCAGCCAACACCCTGTCCCTTCCACACCTCTCTACCTCTCAACCTGTTGTAGGGAGGTCAGCTGAGCTAGCCCAGGAAAAAGACAAAGAGAAAGGAATGCGGGGGGTGGAGGAGGGGATGAGGACCTTTCAGTCTGAATCTGGCAGGGAAGAGGCAGGGAGCTCAGAGGCAGAGAGCTCCAGGCAAGCTGGCCTAGCTCCCTGGGTCCCTCAAAATGGATCCAGCTGAGGGCTCACATTCACTGTACACAGTCTGTGTTAGACCAGGTACAGGTCATCTAATAAAACTCTGTTCTACTGGCTGGCTGAGAGTCACTTCTGACTGTGGAGTTGGGGTGCAGACCCAAGAGCTCCCACAGGACCCTGCCTGGGCAGAAGGTGCTGAATGCTCCGAGGTCAGACCCAAGAAGGTGGAAGCGGGAACCTGTGAAGCTCCTAGCCTTGGAGACAGGCTGTTTATGGAGAGGATGCTTCCCCCCTCCGCCCCCCGGAGTCCTGACTGGCTTTGTAGGGAGCGAGGTCCAGATCATCACCCCGGGCACTCCGTGACACCTTGATTTAAAAACTACCCACGATGGAGAATCCACCACAGCCTGTGGCAAATTTCATTATCCTCACTGTTAAAAATGAGGTCCTGAGCAGATCTATGTTCCCCCTAAGCCCAGAGGGAATTACCATCTGGGACGAGCTGGGTCCTTCTCATCAGGGACTGAAGACCAATAGGTTAGGATCCTCCAACACCCCAGGACCCCCAGTCACCCAGTGACCTTTCACCCTGGCCCAGCTGTGCCTTTAGCCATGGGCTGTCTCAGACCCCAGGCAGTGAGATGGGACATGAGGTGTTTCCTTAATGATATTTTTGGACTCAAACAAGTAAACCAGGCCCCTTCAGCTCTCAATCTTCCAGCCCTAAATAGAGATGCTGCGGTCGGGGCAAGGAAGGGGGGTGACACAGGACAGGAAATGGGGAGCGGTGATGAATATCAGACCTGAGGAGAAGACAGCAGGTCAGAGAGAGGTTGCAGCATTTCTGCTGCCTGAGCCCTACAGATCCCCGGAGGCTTGGGAGCAGGGAGAGGAGCTGGTTGGAGCATCCAACCCTGGGGAGCAGACGGGGGCAGATGAGAGAAGAGACAGCAGCCAGAAATCCCCTTCTCCTGAAGCCAGACTGGGAAGAGGGCACAGGTGGGAGCAGGGAGAGACTGCGGATTGTCTCCCCCTGACCCTGTTAGGAACAGATGCAGCTGGACTGTTTCCATCCGAATCTGTTGCCCCCACTGCCCTGATGATCCTGTTTTTGGGTCTCTTGCTGACCGGTGAGTACCCGGGAACTCTGTGCTAATTTGTAGCAGGTTGGGAGGAAAGAGAACCGAGGGCAGCCCCTGGCCCAGACTGTCGGAAAATCCTCTTCAGTGGGACAGAAATGGGAACCAGTGTAAACATGAGAGTTACTGGGCCAGACCCCAGCTGGTGAGAATGGGTGTCACTCCACTGGAGTCAATGGGGACACATCCCCAGCTGGTGTAATTCAGTGTAGCTCCACAGGAGTCAATGCCAGTTTACGCCTGCTGAGGACCTGGCCCTATGGGGAGCTAAAGGGAAAGGTCTTCTCAGCTCAGCCAAGGTCTGTGTGTGCGAGGAACCTGCCATGTCCCAGATCTAACGTCCTGCCCAGTCTGCTTCTTCACAACACACAAATCAGGAATTTATATCCATGTCTATTAAAGGCAGTTTTTGTCCCTGAAGAGGGACCTTAGAAAGGGGGGAGATTTTATCTCCAGCACTAACCACACGACACCTTTCTGTTCCCAGCACTGAGTCCCAGCAGCCAGGAGATCTGCTCAGCTCCTGGTGAGTTCGTCTGTCTGTCTGTGTCCAGGCACACTCACCCCTCTAGCTATCTATCATGCCAGAGGGGTTTGTATTGGTAGAAAAGCCTTCCAGTTAAAGAAGATTATTTTAAATTATTATTATTACTGTGGCCACCAGATGCTCCTCTCAGGGATTAGGGTTCCATCATGTCAGGTGCTGCACACCCGTCTGTGAAGCTCTGGTCCCTGCCCGCGAAGAGCTGATAGTCTCAGATCTTACATTATCCCCCCATTACCCAGTTGTACTGAAATAGGAGCCTGCTCCAGAGACATTGAGCATGGAGGGGTGTCAGTGCTACTGAGCAACCCGCCCTGTGCTCCATGCACATGGGCTATCCCAGCTGTCACTCACACAGAGCCGTGCATCCCACATGGCGTTCATACCCCACTCAGCATAGTCCCTGCTCCCCAACTCCTGTGCTCAGTCACGTTGGCAGCTGTGCCTTCCCAGAGTTCCCTGGCATGGCTCTAGTGAATTGTGAGTGATTGCACAGTGACCTCAGAGGGGCACAGGAGGATTGTGGGAAGAGAGGCTAAACCCTCCAGACTCCCACAATTCCCTGTGGAAAACCCTAGGCTCCCTGGGGCTATATCCTATAACTCCTCCAGAGCCCTGATCCACCTACCACCTGCAATCTGCTTCCACAACAACCATATTCCTTTGGCAAACTGCTCCCTGGGCTCCCCTGGAAACATTCACCATTGACAGTCCGATTGACGGCTTTCACCCCTTCCCCTTCCCAGGAGCTCTCCCTGCCCCAGTCTTCTACCTGAAACAGACATCTCCCCGGGAGGGAGACTCAGTGCTGCTCCAGTGCTCTGTGTTCTCCTGGACCCCAGCCACCCGCATCATCTTCTGCAAGGACAGGGAGGAGATTTCATCCCAGAAGGGCTTGGAGAAGAAGCTCACATACAGCTATGTCCATGTGGTGTCCAGGGACAGCTCTGGGAATTACTCCTGTGGGTACAAGATCAAGGAGAGCAACAACCAGGTGACCAGATCCCAGCTCAGCCCTTCCAAGTACCTCAGTGTCACAGGTCACAGGGGTGATCAGCAGAGTAAGTACAATTGTCCATGTGTGATGAAATGGGAATGCTCTTAATGTTTTCTCTGGATAGTGTGTGTGTGTCTTAGTTTCCCCTTCCCGAGAAGGTGCCAAATGCTCCAAGGTCAGACCCAGGAAGGTGTAGGCTGTGAAGTTCCCAGTCTTGGAGACAGGTTATTCCCAGAGAGGAAGCTTCCCTCCGGAGTCCTGATTGTCTTCATAGGGAGCAGTTCCAGACTATTGCCCCGGGCACTCCTTGACACCATGTGATGGTAGAGAGTGAATCCAGAGACAGATAGCGATAGTGATGATGGGCAGAAGAAATCGGTTGTTATCCTCTGTATGTATCAGCCCCTATATGGAGACAGCAGTGGGAGGTTGACTGGCTCTGGGACTGGTTATTAAGTTAGAGGCAGGGCAGCCAAGCCTAGAAATTTGGCACATTCCCTGTGAAAAGCTGTGAGACAAAGAGGTAGAGACTGGGGTTTGCCGTTTTACAGCCCTATTCCCTGCGCTTCTCCAGTGACCCTGTGCAGCCCTTCGTTGTCCATCCAAGGGGTGAACAACAGTGTCACCTGTACCTCAGGAGGAGAAGCTCTTAGCTAGTACTAGGGGCTGTGAAGTGCAGAGAGAAGTTACTAACACTCAGTGGAAGAGCTGAGCCAGGGTCTCCAGGCTTGCAGCTGAGTGCTGCCCTCTGGCTCCAGTCATGCACTGCTCGCATCTCTACACGCCACACAGATCTCTGGCCCTGACTTACAAAATCTCTAAATATGTGCTCCAGTCCAGCAGGACAACACCTTCTATGTATGTGCTTATCTTTAAGCACCTGCTAAAGTCCCATTGATGGAACTAAAGTGGTTGCGTGAAATTAAGTTTTGTATGGTGCTGTCCTGAATAGTTATCTTCCCTGAAGCAGGGCAGTTCCCCCACGGATGCTTCCTGCCTTGAGGAGCTTGCCCTAGAGGTGGGGGAAAATCCACGTTTATTGCCACAAAACTTTTTCATTCAAAATTGTGATGGGAAATTTCAATGATTTGATGTAAAAATATTCATGAAACACCCCCAAAAAAATCTTTTGGTCTTATTTTGACTTGACAGTTGCCTTTTTCAGAACAAAAATGAGACAAAGTGTCCTCTAGAAACACAGATGATTTTGCTTTGTTTCTTTTCAAAGGGATGTTTCCCTTCCATTTCTAGATTTTGAAAACTAAAGTGAAACAAAACTCCCAATTCAAAACAAAACCAAATGTTGTCTTTCATTTCAAAATTATTTGTGTGGATAGACTAAGAGGGTTCATGCCTGTGCACTGTTTGGGGGAAAGATTTTGATTTCAGTTAAACTGTGTTTGAATTTATTAAAAGTTTTGCAGAAAAATGATGGAAAAACTTCAATGAACTTTATTTACAAAGAACAGCCAGGAAGGGTGTCCGGCAGGTATCTGTGGTGTGGGCTTCCAGGTATATTCATGGGCAGTGCTGGTGCAAAAGGAGGAGCCTCCCCATGAGCCTCCCTCACAGGCCTCCTGTCAGGGGAATGTGCCCCTCTGCAGCATGGTCCCCCCCTTAGATCCAGGCCTCCAGGAGCTATGTCCAGTGCGGGCACTGTAGTCCCACACACTGCTTTGCACACGGCCCTCACCCTGTCCCTTTCTGTGTTGCAGGGATAGCCATCTTGTCCATTGCTATCTGGGTCACTCGCTGCACCCTGGTCCTGCTCCTACTGGTGTCTGCGCCCATCATCACCTTCCTGCTGGAGAAACGGAGCCTGCCCCAGTCTGCGGTGCTGGAGGAGATTCGTGGGGGGGAGCGTCAGTATTGTGCAGGGGATGTAATGAGGAATCGCCATTGACCAGCTGTAAGCAGGGGAGATACCAGTGCCCAGCTTTAAGTGGGGTGTTGAGGAGACACCATTGGTCAGTGCTGCACAATAGGCCCCCCACGGTAACTGTCTTTGCCCAGGTAACTGCTGCAGCCTCCTTCAGTCCGTCCTTCTTTCCCCCATCAGTGATGCTGTCAGTCACTCTGCCCTGCAGCTTGCAATCCTCTGCTCACTCCCAGCCAGGCCAGGGTCACACCTAGCTCTGTCAGATCTGTTCCAGCCAGTCAGCCCAGACCGGCTCCTTCCTTCTCTACAAATAATCCCTCCTTGCAGAAAGACTGTATGATTAGAGGTTAAGGCTGGGCTCATGGTTAACTGGGCTCCAAGGTGACACTTCTGGGAGATTGGGGTTAAATCCATTAATGGCTATTAGCCAGGATGAGTATGGAATGGTGTCCCTAGCCTCTGTTGCTCAGAGGGTGGTGATGGATGGCAGGAGAGAGATCATTTGATCATTTGATCATTGCATATTAGGTTTGGTCACTCTGGGGCACCTAGCATTGGCCACTGTTGGTAGACAGGATACTGGGATGGATGGATCTTTGGTCTGACCGAGGACGGTCATTCTTATGTTCTAAGTGCATCATGTGAGAAACAGTCAGATGAAAGCAAGTCCCATTCAATTAGATCACATAATGGCAGACATCTAAAAGGTGACAGTGACAGGTTGGATCACAGAAACCCCTCTGACTGCCAGCTGATGTGCCTAGACTACCTCTGAGCCAGTTTGGGACTTCAGTGTCTTGCCTCGTCGGAGCTGCAACACTTGTCTGCTGCAAACACAGGTCCAAGTCTAAACCACATCCCCCACAAGCTGCAGGTTTAACTGAAAACAGCTTAAGAAGTGTTCCTGTCTCCAGCACTCAGATACCCAATTCCCAATGGGGTCCAAACCCCAAATAAATCCATTTGACCCTGTATAAAGCTCATACAGGGTAAACTCATACATTATTCACCCTCTATAACACTGATAGAGAGGTAGGCACAGCTGTTTGCCCCTCAGGTATTAATACATATTCTGGGTTAATTAATAAGTAAAAGTGATTTTATTAAATGCAAAACATTGGATTTAAGTGGTTCCAAGTAATAATAAACAGAACAAAGTGAATTACCAAGCAAAATAAAATAAAACACGCAAGTCTAAGCCTGATTTAGTAAGAAAGTGATTACCGATGAAATCTCACCCTCAGAGATGTTCCAGTAAGCTTCTTTTACAGACTAACCTCCTTCTAGTCTGGGTCCAGCAATCATTCACACACCTGTAGTTACTGTCCTTTGTTTCAGTTTCTTTCAGGTACTCTTTGTGGGTGGAGAAGCTGCCTCTTGAGCCATATGAATAAAAAATGGAGGCTCCCAGAACTTTATATAGTTTCTCTCTTGTAGGTGGAGACACCTCCCTCTCCTTGTGTAGAATCCCAGCAGCAGGATGGAGTTTTGGAGTCACATGGGAAGTCACATGTCAATGCATGACTTAGATCTCTGAAGAGACTTTCCCAGGAAAGCTCAGATGTGGATTGGTGTCTATTAGGGTTCATTGTTTGCCAAGTACTTCCATTTACAGTAGACGCCCGATTATCCGGGCCCAGTTAACCGGGCTGTGGATTAACCGGGATGTCTAAACGGGTCCGTAGGGGAAGCCCCAAAGCGGCGGCGAGCTCAGCCTCAACCTGCCGCTGCTTTGGGGCTTCTCCCACTGGCCCCTTACGAGATGGGGTCTCAGCCTGCTGCCAGCCTGGGTGTAGGAAACCCAGGCTGTCAGCGGGCTGAGACTCCGGCTGGCAGGAGCCTGGGGGGGGAAAAGCCCAAAGCGGCAGCAGTCTGAGTGCTGAGCCCACCACCGCTTTGGGCTCCTGCCACCTGCCCCACTCAGCTCCCGGTGACAGCCTGGGTGCAGGGAACCCATAGTGACTGGGTACATGTCTCTCAGGGCAGAATGCAGAGATAAAGTTTCTTGACACCATCAATGACTGCTTCTTGAAGCAGGTAGTTCTGGAACCCACAAGCAGATAAGCAATTCTTGATTTAATTCTAAGGGGAGCATGAGATCTGGTCCAAGAAGTGGATATAGCTGAACAACTTGGTAATAGCTGCCATAACTAAATTTAACATCCCTGTGTGGGGGATAAAACCAAAAACTGTATCCCCCAACTTAAAAAAAAGAGGACCAAAAAAGTGCCACCACAGATAAAAAACTAAGGAAAAGAAACATTCATCTGATGAAGTGGGTCTTAGTCCACGAAAGCTCATGATTCATAAAATGTTAGTCTAGAAGGTGCTACAAGACTCTTTGTCGCTTTTGCAGATCCAGACTAACACGGCTACCCTCTGATACGAAGTAAAAGAAGCAGTTGGAGGCCAAAACCAAAAACAAACAAACAAACAAAAAAAAACCCCATAAAACCCCCAAACCTGGAAGTTAAACCCTACCGAGGAAAATAGAAAGGAACATAAATTCTGTCAAGACAAATGTAAAAGTATAATAAGGGAGGCCAAAAAAGAATTTGAAGAGCAACTAGCCAAAGTGATGCGGGCCGAGGGATGTGCTGGCCGCCTTTCCTGCAGCCCCCATTGGCCTGGAGTGGCGAATCACAGCAAGTGGGAGCTGTGATTGGCTGAACCTGCGGATGTGGCAGGTAAACAAACCAGCCCAGCCTGGACCACTGGGGGGCTTAGCCTGGTGGGCCATGTGCCAAAGGTTGCCAATTCCTGGGATATAGTGTACTTGGACTTTCAGAAAGCATTTGACAAGGTCCCTCACCAAAGTCTCTTAAGCAAAATAAGCTGTCAAGCGAGAAGGGGGAAGGTGGTCTCATGGATCAGTAAAGGTTAAAAGACAGAAAACAAAGGGGAGATATAATGGTCAGTTTTCACAATGGAGAGAGAGAAATCGTGGGGTCCTCCAAAGATCTGTATTGGACCAGTGCTGCTCATCATATTCATAAATGATCTGGAAAAGGGGGTAAATAGTGAGGTGGCAAAATTTAAAGATGATACAAAACTACTCAGGATGGTTCAGTCCCAAGCAGACTGTGAAGAGTTTCAAAAGGGATCTCACAAAACTGTGTGATTGGGCAACAAAATGGTAGATGAAATTCAACGCAAAGTAATGAACATAAGAATGGCCATACTGGGTCAGATCAAAGGTCCATCTAGCCCAGTATCCTGTCTTTCAACAGTGGACAATTCCAGGTGCCCCAGAGGGAATGAAGAGAACAGGGAATAATCAAGTTATCCATTTCCATTGCTCATTCCCAGGTTCCAGTAAACAGAGGCTAGGGATACCATTCCTGCTCATCCTGGCTAATAGCCATTGATGGGCCTATCTTCCATTAATTTATGTAGTTCTTTTTTGAACCCTGTTATGTCTTGGCCTTTACAACATCTTCTAGCAAGGAGTTCCACAGGTTGACTTTCCACAAGTGCACTGTGTGAAAAAAATACTTCCTTTTATTTGTTTTAAATCTGCAGTCTATTAATTTGATTTGCTGATTCCTAGTTCTTGTGTTATAAGAAGTAGTAAACAACACTTCCTAATCTACTTTTTCTGCTTCAGTCATGATTTTATAGACCCCAATCATATCTCCCTCTAGCTGTCTCTTTCCAAACTGAAAATTCCCACTCTAATTAATCTCTTCTCATATGGAAGCCGTTCCATACCCCTAATAATTTTTGTTGCCCTTTTCCGGTCCCAATATATCTTTTTGGAGATGGGGTGACCACATCTGCACACAGTATTCAAGATGTGGGCACATCATAGATTGATGACACTGGAAAAAAATCCCAAATACACAAATAAAATGAAGCGATGTAAATTAGTTGCTAGGAAGAAATCTTGGGGTCATTGTGGGTAATGCTCTGAAAACATCTGCTCAATGTACATCTGGAGTCAAAAAAGCTAATAAAATGTTAGGAATAATTAGGAAGGAGAGAGATAATAAGACAGTTCTGGTTGTCGCATCTCAAAAAAAGATATATTAGAACTGGAAAACCTACAGAGATGGGCAACAAAAGGTTCAGAGAAGGACAACTAAAATGATTAGGGGTTTGGAATGGGTCCCACATGAGGAGAGATTAAAGAGGCTAGGACTTTTTAGCCTGGAAAAGAGGAGACTAAGAGGGGCTATGATAGAGGTATATAAAATCATGAGTGGTGTGGAGGAAGTGAATAAGGAAAAGTTATTTTCTTGTTCCCATAATAGAACTAGGGGCCACCTAATGAAATTAGTGGGCAGAAGGTTTAAAACAAATAAAAGGATGTTCTTCACACAGCGCCCAGTCAACCTGTGGAACTCCTTGCCTGAGGAGTCTGTGAAGGCTAGGACTATAACAGGGTTTAAAAGAGAACTGGATAAATTCATGGAGGTTAAGTCCATTAATGGCTGTTAGCTAGGATGCATAAGGAATTGTGCCCCTAGTCTCTGTTTGTCAGAGGGGGGTGATGGACGGCAGGAGAGAGATCACCTGATCTCTGTTAGGTTCTCTCACTCCGGGGCACCTGGCATTGCCCACTGTTGGTAGACAGGATACTGGGCTAGATGGACCTTTGGTCTGACCCAGTACAGCCTTTCTTATGTTCTTAACAAGAATTATTAGAGATTTGGAGCAGCTTCCATATGAGGAGAGATTATAACAACTGGGACTTTTCAGCTTGTAAAAGACATGATTAAGAAGGGATATAATCATAGAATCATAGGACTGGTAGGGACCTCAAGAGGTAATCAAGTCCAGTCCCATGCACTCATGGCAGGACCAGCATCATTTAGAAGTCTATAAAGTCAGGATTTATGTGGAAAAAGCACAAAAGAAATTGTTATTTACTCCTTCACATAACACAAGAGAAAGGAGTCACCTGATGGCATTAATAGGCAGTAGAAGTAAAACAAACAAAAGGAAGTATTTCTTCACACAACACACAGTCAACCTCTGGAACTCCTTGCCAGGGGATGCTGTGAAGGCCAAAACTATTAAAGGTTTAAAAAAGTGTTCCTGGAGGATATGTCTAGCAATGACTATTAGCCAGGACGGCCAGGGATGCAATCCCATGCTCTGACTACCAGAAGCCAGGAGTGGACAGCAGGGGATCACTTAAGGATTGCCTATTCTGATCATTCTCTCTTGGTCACTGTCAGAAGACAGGATACTTGGTTCAATGGACCATTGGACTAACCCAGGGGTCTCCAAACTACGGCCCGCGGGCCGGATGCGGCCCGCGAGGCCCTCTCATCCGGCCCGTGGAGATCTTTCGGCAGGGGTCGGGAACCAGCCACGGGGCCGGGATGCGCCGCGTGCTCTGCAGCTGCCGCCGCCGGCCGGAACGCGCCGCGTGCTCCGCAGCTGCCGCCGCCGGCCAGGACGTGCCGCGTGCTCCGCTGCCGCCGCCGGCCAGGGACGGCTCAGAGCTGGGGCCGGGACGCGCCGCACCGCCAGAAACAAGGAGCCACCCACTGCCAGGCGGCGAAACGGTCTGTGGGGAGAGACCGGGTTGAGCGGGTCAGTTGGGGGGGGAAGAGACCGGGTTGAGCGGGTCAGTTGGGGGGGGGGGGGAAAGAGACCGGGTTGAGCGGGTCAGTTGGGGGGGGGGGAAGAGACCGGGTTGAGCGGGTCAGTTGGGGGGGGAAGAGACCGGGTTGAGCGGGTCAGTTGGGGGGGGGGGTTGGAGGAAAGGAGGTTTTGGGGGGAGAGACCTGGCTGGGTGGGTCAGTTGGGGGTTGGAGGAAAGGAGGTTTTGGGGGGAGAGACCTGGCTGGGTGGGTCAGTTGGGGGGTTGATGTGTAGTGTTCATGTGTAGTGAACAGGTGTTCATGTGTAGTGTTCATGTGTAGTGTTCATGTGTAGTGAACAGGTGTTCATGTGTAGTGTTCATGTGTTCATGTGTAGTGAACAGGTGTTCATGTGTAGTGTTCATGTGTAGTGAACAGGTGTTCATGTGTAGTGTTCATGTGTAGTGAACAGGTGTTCATGTGTAGTGTTCATGTGTAGTGTTCAGGTGTAGTGTTCATGTGTAGTGAACAGGTGTTCATGTGTAGTGTTCAGGTGTAGTGTTCAGGTGTAGTGTTCATGTGTAGTGAACAGGTGTTCATGTGTAGTGTTCATGTGTAGTGAACAGGTGTTCATGTGTAGTGTATCAATGTGTTATTAAATAATAACTGAATAAAATAATATTAAATAAATAATTAAAAACAACATCCATGTTTTGATTCTTTTTTATTTGGACCTCGAGTGTGTTGTCGGCCCCCGAACTGCTATTTGATAGTTAATGCGGCCCTCGGGCTGAAAAGTTTGGAGACCCCTGGACTAACCCACTAGTGTCATTTTATGGTTTTAACCCAAATGTACATCCCAGACCTAGGGGACCCTTGTAACCTTTGGTACCCCAGGCCTTCTGCTGGCTGGGCTCTGGGAGGTACATGGATAACACACACAAACAGCAATGTAAGAGCTTCACACAGCTTTCCAGGGAGTGAAATGCTCTCATGATGTTCTCTTGTAACCACAAGGCTGCAGTGTCTGGCTGAGGGGAACAAAGACAGTTTCACAAAGCCATGGTTTGTGACAAATACTTTTTGGTTGATATTTACATTTTATAATGTCCCTAAAAATCAACAAGGCATTTAACAGAGAGGATCACAGAAACTACAAATTTCCCCAATTATATTCAGACGAAACATTTTTTTCCAGAAGGCAAATAGGCTGCATGTGCCCTGAGAATATTCCAGTGTCCTACAATACTTTGGTGCTGTGCATTGTCCAGCTGTGGTCACAGAGAAGGTCCCTCACTGCCTAGGTGCACGGCTCCTACAGTTCCCTCTGATATTGGGAGGTTCTGTGATGCGGCTGCACACTGACGAATACTGTATTTCAGCAAGTGAAGCATTAATGACATCTGTCCCGCTGCAGACCAATGGTTGAGTATGTTGGTGTCTCTTCTCTCTGAGGTGGTGGATGCTTTAAGATAAAATCACAGTAATATTACTTTTCTGAGAAGCCAGAGAAATGAAACATAGAGTTTGACAGCACTGCTGTATGTACATCAGTGGCACAGTGACAATGAGCATCTAGACTGGGAAACACCAACAGCCACACTTCCTACGTAAACTCCAAGCCATCCCTGCAGTCTTGGTCTGGCCCTTTTCTGCCGTCCAGTTAGGACTGCTGCCCTGACACCTGCCAACTGGGAAGAAGGTCTCTTCTCCCTCTCTCCATGCCAGCTAGCTATTCAAGGCAGTGCCACGGTCTCCTTGCAATGGGGTGTTATGATCTGAAATAAGGATTCTTCTGTGCTACAGGCAGTATAATTTTTCCTGACCAGTTTCATAGTTTAACCACTGATGTTATTAATGGCGACATCTATAACAGTTCAATGCAATTTTTAATATTATATTGTTATGCTGAAGATTGGGTGTTTCCAAGCAAGTGTCTCTTTGATCTACGGGCAATTGCAACATTTTGTTGAAGCTGGAGCCTGTGATAAGCACCTAACATTCAGGCAAAATATAGGAACCATTTTTTAGTTCCAGCTGAAGCAATGGGAAACCACGACCCAAGGACTAGACCCCATGAAGCCTGGGCATGGCAGATCCATATGGTCTAATCAGGTTCCTTGGGGTCTGGTAAGAAATGCAGGGATGGGGTGTGTAACAAAAGCAACAGAAACATCTCAGAAGCAACCAGAGAAAGTAACAAGAAAAACAGACACAGATGAGAAGTACTTGGAGCAGAACCCACAGAAAAAGCTGAGAGATAAAGAGAGCGAGAGCTTTTGGGCAGAGTGCTGGCTGGAAAGGGGCTTGGAGCCAGGAGCACAGAAAGTGCCTCTTGTTGTTTGGTTCCTGCTGTGCTCAGGGAAACAGCACTCTGCTGAGTCTTTGTAAATAAGTGGGGTTGAATCAACCAACATACTTTCCCCTTTGGGAGGCCTGTGTGGGGGAGGGAGGGGAGGTTACCAGTGAGTGGTGCTGGGACTGCAGTAATAGGATCCATCTCACTAAAGCCAGTTCCCAAGTGGGTAACATTTCAAAGGTTTTCAAACCCGCCTGGGGGATTTTACCATCCAGTTCCCAGGAGTTTTAATGGGAACTTTGAAACTTTTAACATCTCTGCCTTGGTTGTTTGATCTCAGTGGCTGGTGCGGGAAGCTCCACTGTAGCCGGATAGATTTTCACTAGTGCTATCACTATAGCACATTGTCCAGGAAGGATGTTTTCCTCTTGTCTGTGTGTCCAAAGGGTGCTGGGCCTCACTGGCCAGGGTAACAGCAGATGTAGGAGGCAGCTACTTGCTCCTGGGACCTGGGTGGAGATCTGTGGCCCCAGCAGTGAGACCAAGGTAATGGACACAACCTGGAGCCTGGAAATCCTGAGTAAATCCCTGTTCCAAGCCCACGGGTCACTGTTGAGCTGGAACAGGCAAAACCAATCGCTCTTTTCTATCACTTCACTTTATTAATAAAAGCTGCGACTCACCCTGGTGCTTCCCACCCAATTCACAGAGGCGTCTGGGGAGAGAATGACAGTTACACATTGTCACTGGGGTGTAAATGCTCATGGATTGTAACCCCACGGTTCCCATCTCTCCCCCAGCCAGGGCAGGGCTCCCCTGTGGGCAGCGCTGAGCACAATGGAGCCTGATCCTGAATAGGGTCAATGGGGACACCAGAACAGAAAGATTTAATACCGCTGTTGAAGATGTTCAATAGAAACTGTCTGACTGGGATTTTAATAAAGCTAATTTGTCACAAACAGGTGGCTTTTGGCAGAACATTTCAACATTTTGTTAAAAAAAAAGAATACCCCAAATCTGAAATATTTTGACCAACCCCAGAAATACAGTGAATAAAGCCTGGTCCCCCACAGGACTTGTATTTCAATGGCCTTGTGCTGATATTCTCCTCTACAGGCATGGCTGGGTGGCTGGACTTCATCTCCCATGAGGCAACATAACCAGGGACTCTCACCTCACTACAGGGGAGAAAATGGTGCATCATGGGAGAGCCAGAGAGCCCAGCCCAAAGAGGAGACCAGGAGCAGGAGGCACCTGAACTACAGCTCCCATGAGGCCTCCTGCACCATTTTGAGTCAAAATATTTTCTTTTTCAGTTGAAATGTTTCAATTTTTGACATTTCATAGGAAAGTTGAAATTTCCCACATTTGTTTTTTGAGAAAAACAAAAGAAAAATCATTTTTATCTAAACTTTACACAGAAAAAAACCCCTATTTTCCAACCAAGTCAAGGATTACGTGATCCACTAGGTTAATTTATAATTAAGTGGAACAGAGCCTGGCAGGCTGTGGGTGCCTGTGCACCCCACGGGGCAAAATCTCCATCTGGTCTGTGATGCTCATCAGGGCTTCCAAACATCTTGCATATTTAGGGGTTTTTTAAACAAGAATTTGCTCTATGGATACTTCCAACTTCACAGGCTCTGAAATAAGAATATCCTCCACATAGCATCTCAGTTTTCAGCCTGGGCCTCACCATACAGCAAATGGACGAGCACTAGTTTCCCACCAAGACACAGTCTGTTGGGAGTTATTGCTGTCTTCTCACATCCTGGTCCACATTTGCACAGGCAGGAAGGACTGGTCAGCATCCGGCAGACCCAGCTCCCAGTGCAGGTGGAGGAATACTTTCTAATGGGAGCTTTCTCTGGGATGTGCCCTTTCCATGAAGGAAGGGAAGTGGTAACACTTTGCCCCTAGTCCATGGTAATGCAGGACTGGGGATTACAGGCAAAGGGTGGGAAAAAGGAACCTCAGGGACTCAGATGCTCAAGCCCTGGGAGCTCGAGAAATCTTTCTCCTCATTCACTTTGGTCACAGGCAGTTTGTTGTTCTAACTCTTGGCCAGTCAGTCTGATCTGGGATCTGTCCACCCCCCACCAATTAACACATTTACTCCCAGTCCCCACATTTCTCCCTCATGTTCAGGTGACCCTAGTAACCCCAATACTCTCCAAAAGCTCTTACAATGAAGATGATCTTCAGGAGTGTTGCTGGTGTCACACTGGACTCGTTCCCTGTGGGGAGTAATAAGGACGGGGTATAACAGTGATGCTCCATGCAGTTTCTCTCTGTCTCTCTCTTTCTCTCTAGCTCAAGTTGGTGACACTGAGTCTGTTTTCAGAGATCAAGCTGTGAGCTGATTTCTTCCCATGATGGCTGGTTCTCTCGCTAGGACCGTACATCTCCATTCAGCTCACACTCAGTTTCTTTGCATATTTTTCACCCAAATAAAACTAGCTTTTTGGTCCATGTCTGCTCACAAAGTGTCAGTGCTGGATATCTGAACATTCGTCATTAAGACTGAACTGTAAAGTCTTTGCCCAGCGTGGAAATTCAACTTCACGTCCCCAACCTCTTTACTTCTCACTCTGTCTCCTAACCAGCTTCCACATCCCAGGAGGGCAGGGTGGAGGTGTTTGGGGGAAGAGGCTAGTCATATAGCAGGAGGAGGGAGGGAGGGAATGTTTGGGGAGAGGCAGCTACTCAGAGATGTACAGGAGGGGCACAGCAGGCAGGCAGCTGAATATCGGGGAGGGGCTCCCTGTATTAAGGTTCTGTGTTGTGTCCTCCCTGTCCCCTGTTCCCACTAGCTTTATTTTCAGAGTTACTGCACTGGGAACCCAGGCTGGGCTGGTCACAGAGAGGGTCCAGCTGGTCACCTCATGGACTCCCTGGCTGCTCCCCACATCATTCCCCTCCGGGCCAGGGCTGTGTAGATTTCCTAGAGTCCCCGAGCTCTGAGCTCCAAGCTCTGGGGCCATGAGGCCATCATGGGCCAGGCAAGGTTTAGAACTAGTGTACAGGCCCCATGGCCCTCAGAAGGGCTGTGGCTGGCCTGGCGGGCTGCAAGGTGGCAGAGGGGGAAGGGAGCAGTAGTCAGGGGAGCCCTGAGTGGCAGGTGCTGGCTGCAGAGCAGTGGGGAGTGACCCTTAGACACGATCTAAGGGGTTTCTGTGTTTGAAGGGTGGGGGGAGGGGTGCCACAGAACTCCCTGACTGGATAGTGGGCTGACGGCGAGTCAGCAGCACTTAGTATCTCTCCTGGCACTGGGGCAGCCTGGGCACCAATGAGCTGGTCCCCCAGTCCAGGCTGCAGAGGTGACCGGCTCAGAGCATTGTTCACACTCTGAATCCCCACCGGAATTCCCCACCCTCCTGTGCAGTCTCCTCACACACAGACCTGCACCGAAATCACAGCCACACTAAGGGAACCTGCTGTGGGTGTTTTGGGACAAGTCCATGTGTGGATGCAACGAACCTGGCACTAAACCAACTGCAGCCGATGGAGCTGACATTGGGTGTTACCCACAGCAGCTGGATGGACTGGAGACCCTTGGTTCCAAGCCAGGCCTGGCCACTTCCAACCCTGCCCCAGAAGAACAGACCTAGATCTAGGGAACTAGCTGGTGGATTTGCTCTTGCTTTTTGGGCGACCAGCCACAACATCCCAAGTGTAAAACAGCATCACTTTCACGTGCGCTCTCTCTGCTGCTGGTGAATTTGATGGGAACACGCTGCTTTGGCAAACTCCTTCCCTATAGCTTCTCCTCATAACCCCAGATCCCACCAGCCCTTCCGTGAGGCAGAGAGAAGAGACCCAGAAAGAAAACACAATTGGAGAGGGAACAATCTCCTCCTACCTTTGTTCCCGCAGTAGAGACATAACTGTAGGCAGTGAGGCAATGTAATCAGAGACGTGGACGCATTTCCTCATGGCAGAGAGAGAGAGAGAGAGAGAGAAACTGAGTGACACGGCCTCATTGTATTGATACAGAGTCCCATCCGCATGGCCCAGCCTAGTGTGCTCCTCCACCAGCCCTCATATTTTGGGAGAAAAGATGGGAAATGTGACCCAAAGGTCCCCAAAGATCAAATCGCCCAGGTAAATACAAAAACCCACACTGGTGACTTGTTGGAAATCCCAGGAGTTTTAGGCCAATTCTGAGATTGTTGGGGTGACTCGAGGGCTGTGAGAGCTCGGGGCTGGGGACACCATGTGAGGAAAGGTCGGCAGGACAGAGCTCTGTCCAGAGCTCTATTTTCAGAGTTGTTAGGCCCTGATTCAGGAAACCACATACACACGGGCACAGGCATAAGGGCCCTTCCTGACTAGGGGATGCCTCCTGAACTGCAGCCTTAGGTACCTGTGTGTCGATAGCCCATCCAGATACACACCCCTGTCTGAGTCCTAGATTGTGACCATCTCTGGGACAGGGACTGTCCCCTTCATTACTGATCTGTGCAGCACCTGGCACAGTGGGGTCCTGATCCCTGGTTGGGGTCCAGGTCACTACAGTAACACACCTAATAAATAATGTACAGCACCTAGCACGGTGGGGCTCTGATCCCTGACTGGGGCTCCAGGGTGCTACTGAAATAAAAATAATTATTCACAGTGATAATCCCTCGCGTCTTCTGTTTGGTCTTTTCCCCCAGCCAGCCTCCCCAAACCAAATGATAAATTTCACTGTGTCTATCCCCCACCCAGCACACTGAGTACAGGGGATCTATGGGGTTGTCTCTGCCACGTCTGTCTGTACATTTGCTAACATGGCTTAGTCTCACTTTCATACCCACCTTTCTTTCCCAGCAGATAAAGCACCACAGCCAGAACCAGGACAGCAGGGATTAGAATTCCCAATAGCACATTTCGATCAAGCCCTAGGAAAGAACCTCAATGTGAATGGCCTCTCTAAATAGCCACCGGCAATTCCCTACTGGCTGGAGCTGGTAAGTGACTCTTAATGTCTTCATGAACAGTCATAATGACTTTCCAATTACCTGCAGGGCGACGCTATTAGTTGTTCTTTGTCAGTAAAGTTGGCTGAAGCTTTTCCATCAATTTTTTTTTGTCATTTTTAAAAATCCAAGCACAGTTTAATTGAAATCAAAAACTTTTCCCCAAACAGTTCACATGCAAGAACCAGCCTAGTCTTTCCACACAAATCATTTTGAAGTGGAAGACAACATTTGGTTTTCTTCTGAATTGACAATTTTGTTTTGTTTTGGTTTTCCACATCCAGTAATGGAAGGAGACTGTCCATTTAAAGCCAAACAAAGGCAAACTCTCTGTACAGTAAAACCTCCATTTAACGGACTAATTTGGGCGAGGGGGTGTCCGTTAAATCCAAAAGTCTGCTGCCGGGACCCGGGTGGCAGCCGGGAGCCATCAGCCTGCCCGCCCGGGTCCCGGCTGCTGGGACCTGGGCAGGAGCCGTCAGCCAGCCCGCCTGCAGGCGGGACTCGGGCGGGAGCCGGGAGCCAGCCCGCCCGCAGGCGGGACCCGGCAGCCAGCCAGCCCGCCCACAGGCGGGACCCGGCAGCCAGCCCACAGGCGGGAGCCGGCAGCCAGCCCGCCAGCTGCCTGGACCCGGGCGGCAGCCGGGAGCCGGCAGGCAGCCCGCCCACTGCCTGGACCCGGGCGGTAGTGGGGAGCGGGCAGTCAGCCCGCCAGCTGCCTGGACCCGGGCGGCAGCCGGGAGCTGGCAGGCAGCCCGCCCGCTGGCCGGCAGCCAGCCCCCGAAAAACGGATTTGGGATGCATCGGACTTGCTCATAAATTTTGTCCGTTGCATCTGAAGTCCGTTAAATTGTGGTCCGTTAAATCGGGGTTTTACTGTATTTCTAACTGATAGTTTGTCTCAATTTTTGTTCTAAAAATCCAAAATAAAGGAAACCATCAAGTCAAAATAAGACCAATGGAAAATGTATGTTGCATTTCATGAATATTTTTTCATCAAAACATTGTGAAATAGTTATGTTCAGTTTTTTTGTAGAAATAAACTTAAATTTCCACCCAACTCTAAGGCCGAGCTCCTCAAGACAGGACACATCCCTGTGAGAACTGCCCTGCCTCAGGGAAGTATCACTATTCGGCACAGTGCCCAGGTACAAACTTAACTTCAGCCACTTTAGGTCCAGCAATGGGACTGTAGCAGGTGCTTAAAGTTAAACATGTACACAAGTGCTGTCCGGAATAGGGCGGGACTGGAGCACATGCTTGAGAAGTTTCCTGAGTCATGGCCAGAGATCGATGTGGCGTGTAGAGCTGTGAGCAGAGCTGGTCTATAAATAACCGGTGGAGTATTTTTCTGCAGAAAATGCTGATTCTTCAAAGTAAAAACATTTCAAGGAGATCACTTGGAGGTTTCTGAATTTCTGTTCTATGAAACAACCTGACATTTTTACGTTTTCTCCTGATTCAGGATGAAAATAAAATGTAAAAGTCAAGAATTTCTCACTGGCCAGAAATGCCATCTGTCCACCAGCTCTGGAGGCACAGTTAACACTAGTATTGCTCTGGCAGGAGTCACTAGGTGACACTGGTACACAAAGTCTGATATCATCTAATCCTTGTTGTGGGAGTGGCACACACAGCCTTTGCAGAATACTGGCTTGGTGTTGATTTGCTGATACAGACACGTTGTGGGGTGCAGGGGCAAATAGCCGGTTTGGGCTCTGATAAGATCAGTTCCTGGAACATAGTTGACGCCTGGGAACCAGGCACTGCTGGGCTGAGAAAGAGGGGTTTGCTCACATGCTGTTTGTGACACCTCTGTTCCAGGACTGGAGCACAGAGCATAAATAACAAATTACAAAGAGAGAAGGAACCTGTGAGCCCAGGTGTGATGTGTCTGGTGCCTCCTGCCAGGACAACAACAAATACAGTGAGCGCAGAGGGAGGAAATAATTCACTGACGGCCAGTTTAGTAGAGGGTGTGAGTGAACTCCAGCTGAAGCTTGCCCATCAGAAGGGTTTGGGATTCCCCCCTTTGAAAGATCCATTTTCCTGCCCTGCAAAGATGTTGCCCAGCTAAGCAATGCTGGTTAAAGCTTGAGAGAGATACAGGGGAAATGTGCCACATTGGATGAGCCTGTCACCATGTTGTATGTTTCCTCTACATCCATTGTCACAGTGATCACACTCACACTGGGGTCTTCTAAGCCCAGGGCCCACTTTTCCCCAAATAGACTCCCCAGAATAAATAAATGCTTCAGAATCATTTACCTTGTGGGGAGGAACCCCCAACACCGCCGCTGTTGGAGTCATAACCTAGGCAATAAATACACCGGAGATCAGAGCAGAGAATGGCCCCACTCCAGGCTCAGATGCTGCCCTAGCACAGCTACACCAGGGGCAATAACAGGCTGGTGGCCGTGCTGCTGAAAGGGGCCTGTGGTTAGATAGGGTCAAAAACTGAATCTGAGTCAGCAGTGTGATTGTATACGGGCATGTCTACACTTACCTCCAGAGCGATTAATCCAGCAGTGGTCAATTTATCACTGCTAGTGAAGATGCGATAAATTGACCACTGAGTGCTCTGCTGTAGACTCCAGTACTCTGCCAGAGTGGAAGCGTAGGCAGAGTCAATGGGGGGGGGGGGGTTGTCAACAGTCAACCTACAGCAGTGAAGTAGCTCTAAGTATGTTGACTTTTCATAGCTGAAGTTGCCTAACTTAGACCGACTTAGTTCACACCCCACTGCCCCTGCCTAGTGTAGACCAGGCGTAACACATTGTACCGCTCTGCTCTGCACTGATGAGGCCTCAGCTATAGTACAGGGTCCAGTTCTGGGTGCACCACTCAAGGAAATTTGTGGACAAATTGGAGAGAGTCCAAATAAGAGCAACAAAAATGATCAAAGGTTTAGAAAACCTGATCTAGGAGAAAGGGTTAAAAAGACTGGGCATAATGAGGATGGAGATCAATTGTTCTCAGTGCCCCCTGAAGGTAGGACAAGTAGTAATGAGCTTAATCTGTAGCAAGGGCCATTGAGGTGACAAATTAGGGAAAACTTTTGAATGATTAGGGTAGCTAAATTTTGGAATAGGCTTCTGTCATAACCATAAGGATAGCCTAAAATTCCCCCTTACCTGTAAGGGGTTAAAAATCTCAAATAACCTGACCAAAGGAACCAATGGGGACAAAAGATACTTTCAAGTCTTGGGGGCAGGGGAGGGGAGAGGCTTTGTTTTGGGCTTTGTTTTTGTGTGTGTGTGTCTGTTTTCTCCTGGATTTTAGAGGGACCAGACATCAATCCATGTTCTCCAAATCATTCTGCACCAGTAAATCCAGCCAGGCAAGATGTGTTAGTTTGTTCCACTTGCGAATCTTTCCTTTGTAGAGGGAGTTTTTATCTCTGTTTTTCTCTGTAACTTTGAAACTAAGGCTAGAGGGGATTCCTCTGTGGTTTTTGAATCTGTTTATGACTGTAAAATTAACTTCCATCCTGATTTTACCGAAGTGATTTTTTCTATCTTTTCTTTAATTCATTTTTTCTTTTAAGAATCTGACTGAGTTTTCCATTGTTTTAAAGATTTGGGGTTTTGGATCGGGCTCACTTGTAACGATTGGTGAGGGTTTCATTCTCAAGTCTTTCCCAAGAAGGGGTGTAAGGCTGGGGGTGATTTGGGGGGGAATAGGAACTTCAAGTGGTCCTTCACCTGATTCTTTGTGTAACTCACTTGGTGGTGGCAGCGATACTGTTCCAGGTATTTGAGACTGGGGAATGTGTTTAACCTAAACTGGAAAAATAAGCTTAGGGGGTCTTCATGTGGGGTCCCCACATCTGTACCCTAGAGTTCAGAGTCGGGAGGGAGCCCTGACAGCTTCCAAGGCAGGTTCTGGAATCCCCATCATCAGAAGTTATTAAAAACAGGTTGGACAAATCCCCTGCCAGGAATGGTCTAGATTTATTTGGTCCTGCCTCAGTGCTGGGGGCTGGACTTGATGACATTGTGAGGTTCCTTCCAGCCACTCATTTCTAAGATGTTCCCATCTCCCAGCTGCCAGGGCTGAGTTGTCTGAGCTGAGATGGGTGAAACACAGGGCAGGGGGTTGGGAGCGGGGGATTGCATTCTCAGTTCAGAGCTAGTACTGAAAGTTAAATAGTTGCTCATATAAAGAAATTTTCACGAATGGAACTGTACCAAAAGCTCAGCAATACATCAAATGACATGTAGATGTGGATTGCATTGTCAGTTTGGTGCTAGCAATAAGAGGGGAAAAGTTGCTTATATAGCGTAATTTTCACGAACGGATCTGTACCAAAAGATCAGCAATACATTCGAATGACATGCTGAGTTGGATTGCATTGTCAGTTTGGCGCTAGCAGTAATAGGGAAAGAGTTGCTCATATAAAGATATTTTCACGAACAGATCCGTGCCAAAATTTCAGCAGTACCTTACAATTGAAGGCAGATGTGGATTGCGTTCTCAATTGAGAGCTATTAGTGAAAGTTAAATAGTTGCTCATATAAAGCAATTTTCACGAATGGATCCGTGCCAAAAGCTCAGTAATACATTCAAATGTCATGCTGATATGGATTGCGTTGTCAGAATGGCGCTAGCAGCAAGAGGGAAAAATTTGCTCATATAAACAAATTTTCACAAACGGATCTGTGCCAAAACCTCTGCAGTACCTTAACATTGAACACGGATGTAGATTGCATTGTCAATTTGGCGCTAGCAGTAATAGGGGAAAAAGTTGCTCATATAAACTCATTTTCACAAATGGATCTATACCAAAAGCTCAGCAATACAATCAAATGACATGTAGATGTAGATTGCATTGTCCGTTTGGCGCTAGCAGTAATAGGGAAAGAGTTGCTCATATAAAGATATTTTCACGAACAGATCCGTGCCAAAATTTCTGCAGTACCTTACAATTGAAGACAGATATGGATTGCATTCTCAATTGAGAGCTATTAGTGAACGTTAAATAGTTGCTCATATAAAGCAATTTTCACGAATGGATCCATGCCAAAAGTTCAGTAATATGTTCAAATGACATGCTGATATGGATTGCATTGTCAGAATGGCGCTAGCAGCAAGAGGGAAAAAATTGTTCATATAAAGAAAGATGTGTTATTAGAAATTTTTGATTTCTGGTTTTAAATATGGATGAATTTCAGCATTTGGATTTCCAGGTTGTTGTTTTTTCATGTAATTGTTCACATTGTGACATTCATGTCTCTTTCCCATGACACTGAGTTGCTGGGCAGGCCTGAGATCTCTCTCTCTCTCTCTCTCTGTCTCTCTCTCTCTCTCTCTTTGTCTCTCTCTCTCACACACACACAAACACACCCCCCCCCCCCTTACCAGGGACACTGAGGAACTTGGCAGGGCTGAGCTGCGATCTCGTCACCTGGTTGTTACTGTCCTTGATCTCGTATCCGCAGGAGTAATTCCCAGAGCTGCCTTGGGACACCACATGCTTATAGTTGTAGGTGGCCTTCTTCTCCAAGCGCTTCCGGGATGTAACCTCCTTCCCGTCCTTACAGAAGGTGACGCGGGTGGCCAGGGGCTGGGATATCATGGAGCATTGGATCAGCACGGTGTCCCCTGGCCGGGCAGATGTCTGGTTCAGGTAGAGGGTGGGGCCATTAAGAGCACCTGGGAAAGGGAAAAGGGCAGAGCTGTCAGTGAGGTTGTTAGTGGTGCCCAGCTCTGTCAATGGGGCAGGAGGTAAAGGGCAATGGGTTTGTGCCATGTCTCAGATAGAGGCTCTGAAGCTTTGTCGAGTGGGTTAATTTAGGTTATGTAAGAGCCGAATGGTTCAAATTGGCTGGGGTCCCATTGTCTGGCGCTGCACAATTTCCTAGAACAAGGGGCTCTGGTGTTGGCATCTGCTCACCCACTTGGGCCTCTCTGTCTGGGAAAGAGGCAAGGGGCTGGGAGCTGGTGCTATGGGAAGGTAAATCCCTTGGGGTCAGAGCCACGGCATTTGATCTCAGGGCCAGTGCCCCATAGTTGGGATGGGTGTGAACAAGACTCTCTCACCCACGGACCACAATGGGCCCATGTCAGAGCAGTGACAGGCAATGGGGCACGGAGCAGTCATCCAGGAGACCTGCTCCCCCTGCTCAAATCCCACAGCCCCTCCCACCTTCCTGAGCTACTGCCACTGGCACCGCACTGAGCAGGAAGGAGCCCAAGAGGTGGCGACTGGTTGCTCTGGTGGGAGGGGTAAATGCCATGGATAGGTTGGGCACAGACAGATGGACAGACGGACTCACTGGGTGCTGAGCAGATCTCCTGGCTGCTGGAACTCAGCGCTGGGAACAGAAAGGAGACGTATGTTTGGTGACTGGCTAGAATCTCCCCTGCTGTGAGACACCCTGAATGTCTGATGGGGTCTCCACTCCCCCCTTGAGCATGAATCCTGGTTCCTAACCCCACCCATGCCACTAGCGTCACTCTGCCTGTTCCCCGAGATTGTGCCAGTCCTGACCTCTGGGTCCCTTCCTGAAACACAGATCTGGGGTTGGATCCAAGCTGTGTGATTTGGGCCCAGCCCAATAACAAGTCTGATCCCAAGCCCCAAACCTAGAGCCTTGAATTCTGTGAGGATCCAGAACCGGAGCCCAGCCTAGATCCTCTGCTCAGTGTCTCTGGCCTCTCTGGAGACCTGGGGCTGGACCTTGATAATCCATCACCCTCCAAAGGCAACAGCTCTCCCTGCTCTCTCTGCCTCCAGTGCTGAACTGACCTCCCATGAGATCCCTCCCCTGAGCCCAGCCCGTCCTGACTCCATGTGCCTGGCATGGGGAGGTGGGCCCAGTGACACACCAGGGGTTTGAATACAGCCAAATGCCAGGTCACAGCTCCCAACAAGGAACATCGCTTCTTCCCGGGGAGAAACCCCAGGTGCTGACGGGCTCCTCAGTGCAGCAGAGACAGGCAGAGACAGACCCAAGGGCTGGACACTGAGACTGGGAAAACTCCAGTGAGAGGAGGCAGCAGTTTCTCCCCGTGTGGGGGATTAACCCCCGGTGCCAGCTCCACAGGAATGTTGGGGATTTACAGCCAGGCCGGAGGCCTTTCTGGGGGATACTTTAGTCAAACACAAGTGACTGTGCTCAGTGCAGGGAGATGGGCGAAGTTCTCTGCTCTGGGCTCTCAGGGGGTCAGACTGGATGGGTGAATGGTCCCTACTGGCCTTAAACGCTGTGAAACTGTGACTGTAACCCCAGCCTCGGCTGACTTTTTGCCCTGGCCCATGCCCCGTACCGAGCACTGGCTAAGTGCTGGTCTGGAACAATCCCACTCCCTCGAACATCGCAATAGCGTAACCCACTCTGCTGCTAAAGGGGCTTTGCCGACTCGCAACTAGCTACGAATTAGCACATGGGTCCCAGATACTCACCGGGCAGCAAGAAGCACAGAGACAGGATCATCGGGAAAGTGCAGGGACAGGATCAGGGATGTAATAGCCCAGCAGCTTCTGCTCTTGATGGGAGCAGGAGGGGACAATCCACAGTGACTCCTGCCCTCTCTGCTCTTTACACTAAGGGGAGAAAACAACCTCCCCCACTCCCCTTCTCAGGCTCCAATCTGTCCTCTCAGCGCTCAGGTCAGGAGACCCCTTTCCCTGCTCTGAGTCTCCTCCAGCCCCTCACAACTGGGCTGTGAACCCAGATGCTGTCACTGCTCTGAGTCCCCGGCAGGGCGGTATGGCTGAGGCAGCAGGGATGTTCCATCCCCTCTCTGCTCTGCCCCGTCCTTTCCTGGTGTCTGAGCATCACCGCTCCCTGTTTCCTGTCCCATACACCACCCCCACACTCCGGCCACAGCGTCTTTATTTAGGGCTGAAAGCGAGAGAATCAAAGGCTGAAGTGTTTTATAATAATCATCCCTTGCTCATCCAGAGATGTGAAGGTGTTTTACACAGTAGGGAAACAGATGGGGAAACTGAGACACAGGAAGGTGGGGCTGTGATGGCGTAGGAATACTGTGTGTGTGCCTCAGTTTCCCCTATGCATTTCTTGAGCTTCTATGTGAAGGGATAAGGATGTGTAGCTGATGCAAAGCAGAGCCTCTCTGCAGGTGTCCATACCTGAAGCTGTAATCTGACTCCAAGTGGGGGAGGGAGGTCACCTGACCTGGCTGAGCCAGGTGGGAGGAGGGGCTGGAGAGAGTGAGTTTCAGTTTGGAGTCTGCAGCTGGCTGGAGAGAGGTTTTGGAGTCTGAATCTGGGTGGGCAGAAGGGAGGCAGGGTCTGGCCTCCCTTGGGCCCCCAAAATGGATCCAGCTGAGGGGTTCGGGTGCCTAGAAGCTCGGTGTTAGACCATGTACCTGTTGCTGAATAAACCTCTGTTTTACTGGCTGGCTGAGAGTCACATTTGACTGTGGATTTGGGGTGCAGAATCCACGGGCTCACCCAGGACCCTGCACGGGCGGGCTCGCTGGGGGAAGTGCATGGAGGGGCAGAAGGTGCTGAATGCTCCGAGGTCAGACCCAGGAAGTTTGAAGTGGGTACCCGTGAAGCTCCTAGCCTTGGAAACAGGCTGTGTATGGAGAGGGGACACTTCCCCCGTAATCCTATCTGGCTTCATAGGGAGCAAGCTCCGGACCATCGCCCGGGCACTCCGTGACAGGGGACATTACTGGCCCAAGGTCACCCAGCAGGGCAGGGACAGGAGTCAGATCACCTGATTTGCAGACCAGTGCTCTGACCACTAAGCTATGCTGCCTCTCTTTCAACAAGGAGCCAGTGTGACAAAGGTATTTAGGCACCTAGCACTGCAGCCAGGGATCTAGTGGGATTCACTAGTGTTCCTAAGCAGGCCGGGCACCTGACTGCTGTTGGCAGCCAATGAGAGGTAGGCGTGTCACTCCGTTGGGCACTCTCTCAGTCGCACGAGGTGCCCATCTGCATTCCTGGGCTCATGGATCTAGCCCCAGGTGTGGCAGGACCCAGAGCAGGCGAGAAAGGGCAGCTCCTTCTCTGAGCAGAGCAAGGCCAGGCAGCCCTCAGCTGTCTGCCCTCGTGTGAGAGCTGTGCCCTGCGTGGGTGCTGGTAGTCACCTGCTGGGAAGGCAGCTGTTGCTGTGGTCGCCTCAGGCGCTCTCAGCCCTCACACCTTGGGTCCACATGCTGCTGATGCCATCCAGTCCCCAAGCAATAGAGGAGCTGGGCTCCATTCCCTTCTGTCCCTCCCTCATAGGGGCACTGTAGTTTGGGGCACCCAATCCCCCTGTACAGTCTCCCCTTGGGGACAGGCTCTGAGTTCTAGGGCTGACAATGCTCCATCAGACCTGAGTCCACAGTCCAGGGCTCTATTGACCCAAAGCTCCCACCTTCCACAAGCTCTCCCCATCATGTCCTTCCCAATGCTGGGAACAGCCTGAGCCTTGGGGAGCCTGGGCCCAGCTGACCCCAGTGTAACAAGGCGGCCTCTGTCAGGACATAACAGAGTATCAATTCAGGATAATTTACTTAGAGCAGGGCAGTCACAGCCCAAGACTGGGGTTCCTTTAATACTGAGGCACCAAACCAGCCAAACAGAGAGGACTTTGGTTTTACCCCACTGGCTAACAAGAAGTCATGCAAGCAATTTCCTTAGACTCTCCAGTTTCCCAGTATCACCACCAGCACTGCTCCTTATGGGATCAACAGTTATGAATACCAATACCCTAGTAAAAGAAAAAAGATTCTCCCGATCCCAAAGGACCAATCCCCAGATCCAGGTCAATATACCAGTCAGATCATATCACCAAATCATGCTGTTGCCAATTCTTTAGAATCTAAAATCTAAAGGTTTATTCATAAAAAGAAAGAAATATAGATAAGAGCTAAAATTGGTTAAATGGAATCAGTTACATAGTGTAATGGCAAAGTTCTGGGTTCAGGCTTGTAGCAGTGATGGAATAAACTGCAGTTTCAAATCAAGTCTCTGGAGTACATTCACAGCTTGGATGAGTCATTCAGTCCTTTGTTCAGAGCTTCAGTATAGCAAAGTTCCTCCAGAGGTTAGAAGAAGGATTGAAGACAAAATGAAAGGGTTTCCAGGGCTTTGTATATCCTCTGCCATGTGGAAGGACACCCCTTTGTTCTTATTATGGAAAATCACAGCAGCAAGACGGAGTTTGGAGTCACATGGTCAAATCACATGTCAATGCATGAATCAGTTCTTTACTGGGAGAGAAGCCATTGCTCACAGGCTACCTTGAACTTTCCCAGGAAGACTTCTCAAGTGGATTGGAGTCTTCCGAGATCCATTGTCAGTTAAGTGTTTCTTGATTGGGCACTTAATCTGAAGAGTCCCATCTCAATAAGACGGCCAAATGCTTCATTGGTGCTACTTAGGCCTTGGTTACACTGGCACTTTATAGTGCTATAAAGCCTCCAGGAGTGCTATAACTCCCTATTTGTCCACACTGGCCAGGCATGTATTGCAATATAAACCCACAGTTATACCTCTCCTGGTAAATCCTCCCTTCCCTGAGGATTAACAGCTATTGCGTATTCACTGGTCCGTATTATCTCAAGTGTGAATGGGTATTAAGATTACTATGCTATACATGATCTCTGGAGACGCCCCGAGCCATTTAAGACAATTGACGTCTCTTCCCTTTGTTTTGAACTCGGCTGGAGGAATGAGAGTTTTCAGAGTTTCTCTCTTAACTCGGCAGATAAGCAGTGCAAATGTTTATGGAGGGAGCTGTGTGACTGAAATTCAGAGCCTGCTAGTTTTCTCTAATGGAAACTCACTGACAGCCAGTCTCTGCATGAAGTTCTCTCCCTCCGCATACACACAACATGTTCCCCCTCACCCCCTTCATTTGTAAAGCAGGTTGAACCCAGCTGAATGCTGGGATACCTGCCCTAATGTGCTGCTCCTAATGCCACCTGAAGTGCCGCAAATGTGGCCCTGCTGTAGCGCTGGCGGGTCTAAGTGTGGACATGCTCTATCGCAATACCTATTGCTGTATACGGGGATAGCTATAACTAAAAGCTCTATAATCCTGTAAGTGTAACCATGCCCTTAGAATCAAACACATTGAGCAGGGCTGCTCTTATATTTTTGCCGCCCCAAGCAAAAACAAACAAACAAACAAACAAAAAAACATGAGCACAGCCCCCTGAAGCAAAAAAACCCCAAAAACCTGAGCACCGCCTCTCTGAAACAATCCCCAGCGCCGACCAGCTGAAACAAAACTCCCCTCCCTTGATTGCCGCCCCGCCGAAAGAAAAACAAAAGAACAACCCCTCCCCGAGCGCCACCCTTGTGAAACAACCCCCCTCAGTGCTGCTTGCCAAAACAAACCCCTTAGCACCACCCCGCCAAAAAAAACCCCCCAGTGCTGCCCCACTGAAATAACCCCTGGAGCGCCACCCCACCAAAACAAAAACAACCCCCCTCGAGCGCCACCCAAACGAAGTAAATTACACCAAAAAAATGAGCCCAGTGCCAAGATTGACCATCCCTTAGATGGTGCCGCCCCAAGCACGTCTTAGGTCAGCTGGTGCCTGGGGCCGGTCCTGACATTGAGATACAAGTACATAGCCAATATTTATAACTTCAAATACAGAGATGAGACATGCATAATCATAACCAGCAAATCACAACCTTTCCATACACACCACACTCGACAACCTTTGTACAATATTTGCTGTGAATATATAACAACAGTGGTTGCAACAATGATCTATACAGTTACAATTCACGTTAATAACGTCAGAGCCAGACAAGTCCCAGTGAGAAACAGGCCCCAGTTCCTAGCCGAGCTTGTGATTAACTTTGGGATAATCCACTCAGGGCAGGGAGGATTCTTCATCCCTGACAGTGTCAGAGCCAGGCTGGAGACCTTCCAGGCAGAGGCTTTGGTCCCACACCAGCTCTTGGATCGATGCAGGTGGGCTGTCCTGGGCTGTCCAGGTTAGCTGGCTGAGCTAACGTCCCTTCCGGGCTTTAAAGCCAGCGCACAGGGGCTTTTTGTGTCCCAGTGTGGGAAGATGGGCCCAAAAACGCACGGCAAGTGTCAGAAACCAGAGTGCAAAACAGGCTGCAGGGGTTTCATTAATCTCATAGAGCGTCCCACAGGCCTGGTAGGCCTGGACCCTGGTCTGATTCCTGCCTCCCTCCCCCGGCCCATCACTTCAGTTAGACGGGGCAGAATTCAGCCCTTCTCACCCTTTGCTTGGCATACTGATGGAGCCAGACACTGTAGGACTAGAAAGCAGCTGGCTGCTGCTCCGGACAGGGAAGGGAGAGGAGAGAAAGTGGCAAGAGCAGTGGAGGCTGCTCAGCTAGTCTCTGCACACACAGTCCAGCTGCTCTGTGCAGCTGTGCAGGGGCGAACCACAGGACGAGCCCACAGGGCCCTGCAGAGTCCCAGATGCAAACACCACTTCCCCCGCCCAGCTCTCCCCAGGCCTGACCCTGAGCTAGCAGCCCAGCGAGGCAGGGGTGTGTCGCATGCTGTGATGTGGGATTGAAGAATCTCTCACACTGTGATATTTTTGACCCAGCCGGTGTCTCTGTGGCTCCTTCTCTCCATCTCTGACGTTCTCCAGGGGAGTCTGGGGCTGAAGCCCATGAGCCGGGGGTCTGAGCAGTGACAGAGCTGACGTCACAGAGTGCAGGGCAGTGAGCGAGTCCCCCCAAAGCTCCTGGGTGTCTCCTGTTGTGATGGCTCCTGAAAAGGATAAAACCATGAGGGGTTTGTGGACTTTAGGAAAGTAAACCCATCCCCCAACCAGATCCATGATTCTCCCAGATAGGGGAGCTAGTGGATCTATTGGGGGATACAAAATTGCTAAGCTCTCTAGACTTGACAAATTCCCTCAGATGCCGATGTCCAAGAATAATCAAATTTTACAGTGAAATTAGCCAGCCATGAGGAACTAATCCCAGATAGGCTCATTGTGTTTATCCCCACACCAGTGTCCTGGGGGAATCTTCCTTTTGTTTTACATGAGACTCCTGTAATCTCTTGGGCCGGGTCTACATTGGGGGGGAGGGGGGAAGTGGGAGAAGTGGGAGGGAGGGGGGAAAGGGGGGAAGGTCAACCTAAGATACGCAACTTCAGCTATGCGAATAGTGTAGCTGAAGTCGACCCATTTTAGGTCGACTTATCTGGGCATCCTCACGGGGGTGAATCAACCGCTGCTGCTCCCCTGCCGACTCCGCTTGTCTTTTGTGACGGTGGAATTCCGGAGTCAATGGGGAGACTGCTCAGGGATCGATTTATCGCATCTACACTAGACACGATAAATCAATCCACTATAGCACTACCCACTGATCCGGCGTGTAGTGTAGACGTACCCTTAGAGATTAACGGGCATTGGCCTGACTGGCTTTTCCCCTCCAGCTAGGATGCTGTGGTCCCCAATGACACCTGAAAGGAGCCTCAAACTGCTGTTTGGGGGCCAGACACGGATCCAGGGAGGTGTACATGGACCAGGCAGGACACCTGCTCTCAGGACTGTGTGCTGGCCACACCCCCAATCAATGGAAACAGATCCCAGAGCTCCTGCTGGATGAGTCTCAGCGACATGTGAGGTTCTGCAGAGCCTCATTGGATGGTTCAGATGTTGCATTCCCATGTCCTCCTCACAAAGGCCATCTGGAGACATGGAGTAACCCCAGAGGTGGCCAGCAGGGCCTGGGAGCTGTAGGGGGCCTGTCACCCAAAGGGAAACCAGTCCCATCAGCATCACTCCTGTTCCTGCCTTCAGCCCTGAAAATGGGAATAAGAGGAGAAAGAAAACTCTGAAATTTCCAGATTTTTTTATTTTTGAAACCTGAATCGACACCAGCCATTGTCCTGGGCAGGAATCTCCTGTCAAAATGTTGAAAATATGTTCTTCAAAGTAAAGGAAAAACCACTAAGATCCACCCCCCCAGGATTTCTGACAACCCCCCACTTTTCAGCAGAGAACTTTCTGGGGCAAAGCCTTCAGAGCAGTTCTACTCATTGTAGCCCAGTGGGCTAGTTTGCCTATATTATGTTCACTGCTTTGCAATATATTCAATAGTAATGCAAAAAAAACAAACTGCAGGCCTGCACCGTGTAAGACATTAGCTTCAGCAAGTTAGCATAAGGCTTGAGGCGTTTAGAGTTTGCACAAATAGCCCAGCGGAAAACCCCAAGTATTTGGGGAGCTGAAAATAGAGTTTAAGGGGAAGTTCTGACCATAGGTACATGATTCAACCACAGAAGTGTCCTGGCAATGAACTGACATACATAACAGGAGATGAGATACATCTAAGGCTAGCCTGCTTGCTTGCTTATATATCTTTTCATACAAGTTTCTTATTTTCTTAGGGTTTAATTATCTGGTTTATTATACTAGGTCTATAGAGCATAGTTTGGCTATAACACAAGGGACCTACAGGCCACATTCTGCAAGGTGGACCCAGCAGCAGCCAGGGTCGGGTTCAATATCTAGGGGTCCCTTTCTATCGATCCAACACAGAACCAGCTTGAGCCCCCACTCAGTAACCTGGGAAATTTACACACCACCCCTGAGCACCTCAGAGAGGCAAAACGTCCCCTCTCACAAGCTGTGATGGAATGGGAATGTTCTTGGTGTTCTCGCTGGATAGTGTGTGGGTCCCTCAGTATCCCCTATGCATTTCTTAAGTCTCTAGGTGGTGGGATAAGGGCTGATAGTGTTGCAGAGCAAAGGGCCAGTGTAAATAAGTAGCCGACGCCCTGTCTCAGGCCTGGGCCCTTCCCCCCGCTCAAGGTGTTAGTTACCTGGAAGGTGAAAACAAAGGAATCACCTGTCCTCCTGGCCCGGGGAAGGAGACCAAGAAAAAGAAAGAGGAGGGGCTGGAAAGTGATTTTTCAGTGTGAGCTGGCTAAGGAAGGGCAGGGAGGCACAGACATGATCTGACCTCTCTGGGCCCCTAAAATAGATCTAGCTGAGAAGTCCAGGTCTTTGTACCTACAAGCTCGGTTTTAGACCATGTTCCTGTCATCTAATAAACCTCTGTTTTACTGGCTGGCTGAGAGTCACGTCTGACTGTGGAGTTGGGGTGCAGGACTAACGGGCTTCCCCAGGACCCCACCTGGATGGGCTTGCTGGGGGAAGTGCACGGAGGGGCAGAAGAGGCTGAATGCTCCGAGGTCAGACCCAGGAAGATGGAGGCTGTGAAGCTCCTAGCCCTGGAGACAGGCTGTTCACAGAGAGGAAGCTTCCCCCCAGAGTCCTGCCTGGCTTCATAGGGAGCAGTTCCAGACTATCGCCCCAGGCACTCCATGACACAAGCACAGAGTCTGAGTGTAAAAAAGACATTTTTAATAAAAGGAGGGAAGTAATTTAGCATTACTTTAGGAAAACACCACAAACATAAACCATGAGTTAAAGTCCCACCCCAAGTAGATTGAGCAGTGTCCCTTCCCCCTCAGGTTCTGAAGTCCAGCAACCCAAAAGTCCCCATCACATGCCCAGCCCATCTCTGCAGCCCACTCACAGTTGTTGTCCTGAGTTAGTGCATACCCACAGTTCAGAGGTGCATTCGCAGAGTTCACCGCCCACTCTGGGTGGTTGGAGCTGAAGAGGCACCTTGCTCGCTCCACTGGCCACCTCCTGTCCCCCTGCTCACTGGTCTCCGCCGCCGCCCTGCTGGCCACCTATCATATCTCTTCACTGGCACCCTGCTGGCCATCAGTCACCCTCCACCTCTCTGCAGTGCCCTCTACACAGCAGTTTCTTAGTCATTTTCAGCCCTTTTTCAGGCTGCACAGAAACTCGGCCTCAACTCAGGTGATTTCAGCTCCCAGTGATTGTAGCAGGAAAGGCGGAAACACAGCTCTACAGCAATTCAAATAAGACCATTCCACTCTGTTATTTGAACAACCGGGAAGATAGGTCAAACAAATACCTCCTCCTCAGTCTCACAGGGCTCTGAGAGTCAAGCTCCTTTCTGATAATGTGAGCCCTTTCCTTTGGAACAGATTAAACACAGTCCTGCTTTTCTGTATTCCCACCATAATTAGAAACATCGGCAATCATATTTCACTATCTCCAAACTCTGGGGAAGGTCAGTTTAGGATCCGCAGCTGGAGCTAAATCTCATGGCACATCTCCAGTTGCTCTATCCCCAGTCCAGCATCTCCCTTATCCCTGGTCCCCATTCCCTGATCAGCCACAGCCATCTTGGTGTTCAGAAATGGGAGCTGGTTTGGAGTCTTTAAACCAAGAAAGGACATCTCTACATACATGACAGGCTTTAGCTCAGCCAGAACTTAGCAGCTCAATGCAGGGATCCCTGGGGAAGAGAGGGAGGAAAGGAGGAATGGGGGGGAGGGAGAGAGAGAGAGAGAGAGAGAGAGAGAGAAAGGTTTATGTGTGAGAACAAAAATAAATTTGTGAGTGGGTTCTTCAATCCCACATCACAGCCTGTGACACTCCCTGGCCTTGCTGGGCTGCTAGCTTGGGGTGAAACTGGGGAGAGCTCACTGCTGGGCGGGGGAAGAGGTGTCTGCACAGGAGACTTCACAGATGCTCAGGGCTGTTGGTTCATCCTGTGGTTCCCTCCCTGCACTGCTGCACGGAGCAGCCAAACTGTGTGTGCAGAGAGTCACTGAGCTAAGGCCATGCTCACATCACAGACTTTCCTCTCCATTCCCACTTCTGAGCAACAGCTGGTCTCTTTAAACCAGCAGTGTCTGACTCCATCAATAACCCCTGTGTGGCTGGGGAGATCGGTCTAATTCTGCCCTGGGCTTTGGACCAGAGGAAGGGAGGCACGATCTAGCCCAGTAGGAATAGGGGGTGGGGCTCTCTATGAGATCAATTAAATTGCCTGCAACTGATTTTCCAGCTCGTGTCTCTAACATTTTCCCTCCTTCCCAGTCCAGTCCCATCCAGGCTCTTCCCCTTTGTTGCAGGGTACTCGGAGTCCCGTAGAAATGAGGCACACACATAGCTGCTAAATAAAAGTGGTGAGTTTATTGAAGGCAGACAGTGACAGACCCAAAAGGGGGCTCCCTTCATTGCTGCCACTGAGATGGGGGAAAGCCCAACGCACCGGAGCAATGCTCAGGGTGAAGCCCATCATGCAGGGGAACGCAGACATAGAAATACACATGCACATTTAGGTCTCATGCATACCTCATGAATAGCTAATAGCTTGTTTTGCTTCATTAGTATTGCACAGTCCTAGCAGGCAGTTAGAAGGCAGTTAGGACCGGAGAGCTCCGGTATGCAATAGATAACTCTGGTATGCAATAACAGTGTGTTGACCGATAGTACCCGTTACAAAATCTTCACGCACCCTACACCCTCTTTGGCTGAAATACCCCAGGGTCATTGGCCTTCCAGGCAGGTACCCAGATGGTCATTGTCACCCAGGCTCTTGGGAGGGCGGGGGGAAGGTAGGATGATCTAGCAGCCAGGGCAGTGGACCAGTGCTCAAGAACTCTGGGTTCAATCTCTGACTCTCCTGTGGACTCCTGTGTGCCCTGGGGTCAGTCACTTAGCATCTCTCTGTGCCTCCATTTCCCCATCTGTGTAGTGAGGGTAAGCTGCCCTCCCTCTCAGGAGTGTGTGAGGATAAAACCCATTAATGACTGAGGGGCAAACAGTTCCAGCTTTGCTGGTGTAACTCCCCTGGGGGACACTCTTATTGTGGAATCAGAGCCTTTCTCAGGTTTTGTCATAGATTGTAGGGTCAGAAGGGACCATTGTGATGATCTAGCCTGGCCTCCTGTCATAGGCACTGACTTCCCCTCTATCCCAGAGATGCTCAACCCCTCCCCACCCAGGCTCACTCCACCCCTTCTCTCAACTCCCTGCCCCTTCCTCACATCTTTCTGCCCCACCCCTAAGGACACCCCATCACCGCTCCTCCCCCAACTGTTCGTGGCCGGTGGAAGGCATGGGAGGGAGGGGGAGGAGTTGTTCAGTGGGGCTGCAGGCAGGTGAGAGGTGCTGTGGGGAGGAAGGGAGAAGGGGAGGTTGGCTGCTTGTGGGTGCCGAGCATCTGCTGATTTTAATTCGTCCAGCCTCAGAGCACCCACGGTGTCAGCGCCTATGCCTACTGTATTAGAAAGACTAGAGAACTGCCTCCCTCCGCCAGCAAATTATTCCTGTTTCAGCTAGAGCTTCTCTTTAAAAAATACATCCACCCTTGTGTGATGGAGTAGGAATACTTTGTGCGTGCCTTAGTTTCCCCCATGCATTTCTTGAGTGTCGGTGTGGAGCAATGGGGGCTGATAGTGTTGCAGAGCAGAGAGAGACGCAAGCAGGAAGCAAGCAGCCAACACCCTGTCCCTTCCCCACCTCTCTACTTCTGAACCTGTTGGAGGGAGGTCAGCTGAGCTAGCCCAGGAAAAAGACAAAGAGAAAGGAATGCAGGGGAGGGGCGGATGAGGACCTTTCAGTCTGAATCTGGCAGGGAAGAGGCAGGGAGCTCAGAGGCAGAGAGCTCCAAGCAAGCTGGCCTAGCTCCCTGGGTCCCCCAAAATGGATCCAGCTGAGGGCTCACATTCACTGTACACAGTCTGTGTTAGACCAGGTACAGGTCATCTAATAAAACTCTGTCCTACTGGCTGGCTGAGAGTCACTTCTGACTGTGGAGTTGGGGTGCAGACCCAAGAGCTCCCACAGGAGCTCCCTGTGCGGGTTCGCTGGGGGAAGTGCACGGAGGGGGCAGAAGGTGCTGAATGCTCCGAGGTCAGACCCAAGAAGGTGGAAGCGGGAACCTGTGAAGCTCCTAGCCTTGGAGACAGGCTGTTTATGGAGAGGATGCTTCCCCCCTCCGCCCCCCGGAGTCCTGACTGGCTTTGTAGGGAGCAAGTTCCAGATCATCACCCCGGGCACTCTGTGACACCTTGATTTAAAAACTACCCACAATGGAGAATCCACCACAGCCTGTGGCAAATTTGATTAACCTCACTGTTAAAAATGAGGCCCTGAGCAGATCTATGTTCCCCCTAAGCCCAGAGGGAATTACCATCTGGAACGAGCTAGGTCCTTCTCATCAGGGACTGAAGACCAATAGGTTAGGATCCTCCAACACCCCAGGACACCCAATCACCCAGTGACCTTTCACCCTGGCCCAGCTCTGCCTTTAGCCAGGGGCTGTCTCAGACGCCAGGCAGTGAGATGGGACATGAAGTGTTTCCTTAATGATATTTTTAGACTCAAATAAGCAAACCAGGCCCCTTCAGCTCTCAATCTTCCAGCCCTAAATAGAGATGCTGCGGTCGGGGCAAGGAAGGGGGGTGACACAGGACAGGAAATGGGGAGCGGTGATGAATATCAGACCTGAGGAGAAGATAGAGCAGGTCAGAGAGAGGCTGCAGCATTTCTGCTGCCTGAGCCCTACAGATCCCCGGAGGCTTGGGAGCAGGGAGAGGGGCTGGTTGGAGCAGCCAACCCTGGGGAGCAGACGGGGGCAGATGAGAGAAGAGACAGCAGCCAGAAATCCCATTCTCCTGAAGTCAGACTGGCTAGAGGCCACAGGTGGGAGCAGGGAGAGACTGCGGATTGTTCCCTCCTGACCCTATCAGGGTCAGATGCAGCTGGGCTTTTTCCATCCCGATCGGTTGCCCCGACCGCCCTGATGATCCTATCTCTGTGCCTCTTGCTGACCAGTGAGTACCCGGGAACTCTGTGCTAATTTGTAGCAGGTTGGGAGGAAAGAGAACCAAGGGCAGCCCCAGGCCCAGACTGTCGGAAAATCCTCTTCAGTGGGACAGAAATGGGAACCAGTGTAAACATGAGAGTTACTGGGCCAGACCCCAGCTGGTGTGAATGGGTGCACTCCACTGGAGTCAAGGGGGACACATCCCCAGCTGGTGTAATTCAGTGTAGCTCCACAGGAGTCAATGCCGGTTTATGCCTGCTGAGGACCTGGTCCTATGAGGAGCTAAAGGGAAAGGTCTTCTCAGCTCAGCCAAGGTCTGTGTGCGCGAGGAACCTGCCATGTCCCAGATCTAACGTCCTGCCCAGTCTGCTTCTTCACAACACACAAATCAGGAATTTATATCCATGTCTATTAAAGGCAGTTCTTGTCCCTGAAGAGGGACCTTAGAAAGGGGGGAGATTTTATCTCCAGCACTAACCACACGGCACCTTTCTGTTCCCAGCACTGAGTCCCAGCAGCCAGGAGATCTGCTCAGCTCCTGGTGAGTCCGTCTGTCTGTCTGTGTCCAGACACACTCACCCCTCTAGCTATCTATCATGCCAGAGGGGTTTGCATTGATAGAAAAGCCTTCCAGTTAAAGAAAATTATTATAAATTATTATTATTACTGTGGCCACCAGATGCTCCTCTCAGGGATCAGGGTCCCATCGTGTCAGGTGCTGCCCACCCCTCTGTGAAGCGCTGGTCCCTGTGCCCGATGAGCTGACAGTCTCAGATCTGACATTATCCCCCCATTACCCAGTTGTGCTGAAATAGGAGCCTGCTCCAGAGACATTGAGCATGGAGGGTTGTCAGTGCTACTGAGCAACCCGCACTGTGCTCCATGCACATGGGCTATCCCAGCTGTCACTCACACATCGCCGTGCATCCCACATGGTGTTCATACCCCACTCAGCATGGTCCCTGCTCCCCAACTCCTGTGCTCAGTCACGTTGGCAGCTGTGCTTTCCCAGAGCTCACTGGCATAGCTCTAGTGAATTGTGGGTGATTGCACAGTGACCTCGGAGGTGCACAGGAGGATTGTGGGAAGAGAGACTAAACCAGAAGTGGGCAAAGTACGGCCCGCGGGCCAGATCCGGCCCGCGGGCTCCTCCAAACCGGCCCCCGAGGTCTGGCTGGGGAGGCTGCTCTTGCCCCTCCCCCGCGGCCTCAGCTGCTGCACTGGGGAAGTTGTTCCCCCGTTGGCCCCCTCCCGCGTGGCCTCGGCAGGACACGGTAGGGAAACTGCTCCAGCCCCTCTTGCCCTGTCTCCCTCCCCCGCGGCCCCAGAGGGCCGCGTGAGCAGCGCTGTTGGGCGGGGCTGTGCGACAGCGTGTCCAGCTCCCGGCCAGACACGTTGCGCGCTCTGGGAGATCAGCGCAGCCGTGTGTCTGGCTTTGGGCCAGACACGCTATTCTAGGCAGCGGCGAGGTAAGAGGACCGGGGCCAGGCAGGTTACCTAAAGAGGCAGAAGGTGGTGGGGGGGAGGGAGGAGGTTGGATGGCACATGGGAGTCCCAGGGGGCCTGTTGGGGGTGGAGGTATAGATAGGTGTCAGGGAAAAGGAAGCTTGGATAAGTGGATAGGGTCCTGGGGGGTGAGTAAGGAAAAGGAGACCTGTGGAGGGGGTGGTCAGGGGCGAAGGAGCAGGGGGGCTTGAGGTGGGGTCTTGGGGCGGTGGCTAGGGGCAGGGGGTCTCTGGAGGGGGCAGTCAGAGGACAGGGAGCAGGGGGGGCTTAGATAGGGGGTGGGGCTTTGGGGGGCCATTAGAGTAAGGGATCTCCAGATAGGGTGATAAGGGGGCGATGGGTTGGGGGTTCTGAGAGGGAGGGGGTAGTCAGGGGGCCAGAAGTGAGTGGGAGTTGATAGGGGGCGGGGCCAGGCTGTTTGGGAGGGCACCGCCTTCCCTACCCGGCCCTCCACACAATTTTGAACTCTGATGTGGCCCTCAGGCCAAAAAGTTTGCCCACCCCTGGACTAAACCCTCCAGAGTCCCACAATTCCCTGTGGAACACCCTAGGCTCCCAGGGGCTATATCTTATAACTCCTCCACAGCCCTGATCCACCTACCACCTGCAATCTGCTTCCACAACAACCAAATTCCTTTGGCAAACTGCTCCCTGGGCTCCCCCAGAAACATTCACCACTGGCAGCCCGATTGATGGCTTTCACCCCTTCCCCTTCCCAGGAGCTCTCCCTGGCCCAGTCTTCTATCTGAAACAGACATCTCCCCGGGAGGGAGACTCTGTGCTGCTCCAGTGCTCTGTGTTCTCCCGGACCCCAGCCACCCGCATCGTCTTCTGCAAGGACAGGGAGGAGATTTCATCCCAGAAGGGCTCGGAGGAGACGGGCACCTACAGCTATGTCCATGAGGTGTCCAGGGACGGCTCTGGGAATTACTCCTGTGGGTACAAGATCAAGGAGAGCAACAACCAGGTGACCAGATCCCAGCTCAGCCTTTCCAAGTACCTCAGTGTCACAGGTCACAGGGGTGATCAGCAGAGTAAGTACAATTGTCCATGTGTGATGAAATGGGAATGCTCTTAATGCTTTCTCTGGATAGTGTGTGTGTGTGTCTTAGTTTCCCCTTCCGCTTCCCCAGAAGGTGCCAAATGCTCCGAGGTCAGACCCGGGAAGGTGTACGCCGTGAAGTTCCCAGTCTTGGAGACAGGCTATTCCCAGAAAGGAAGCTTCCCTCCGGAGACCTGATTGTCTTCATAGGGAGCAGTTCCAGACTATTGCCCTGGGCACTCCTTGACACCATGTGATGGTAGCGAGAGAATCCAGAGACAGATAGCGTTAGTGAGGATAGGCAGAAGAAATAGGTTGTTATCCTCTGTATGTATCAGCCCCTATATGGAGACAGCAGTGGGAGGTTGGCTGGCTCTGGGAGTGGTTATTAAGTTAGAGGCAGCATAGCCAAGCAGAGAAATTTGGCACATTCCCTGTGAAAGGCTGCGAGACAAAGAGGAGGAGACTGGGGTTTGCCGTTTTACAGCCCTCTGCTCTATTCCCAGCTCTGCTCCAGTGACCCTGTGCAGCCCTTCATTGTCCATTCAAGGGGTGAACAACAGGGTCACCTGTACCTCAGGAGGAGAAGCTCTTAGCTAGTTCTAGGGGCTGTGAAGTGCAGAGAGAAGTTACTAACACTCAGTGGAAGAGCTGCGCCAGGGTCTCCAGGCTCGCAGCTGAGTGCCGCCCTCTGGCTCCAGGAAACCTTGTGGGGAGTCCACGATCCCCCACCCACAATTCTGTAAAGCATGAAAAGGCTTCGACTGGTGCAGGGGGCTGGGCTCAGCCATCGCAGCCGCGTTTCTCACACACTGAGGGTCACCTGGAGGCTCTGACCAGCCCAGATTCTCCTCGTCCCCATTGCACAGGCCAGGTGAGCAGCAGTGGGGAGGAGTCAGACCCCACAGCTCACGGAGATGCTCTTGGCCCAGACCCTGGGGATCTGATCCAGGCTCTGTCCCCCCAGCTCTCCCCTCGCTGCATAGAGACTTTGGGGCAAACTCACCCCTGGGGTAACTCCTCTGCCTGCAGCTACGTTGACCAGATGTACCGATTTCAGAGGGACGGTCCCAATTTTTTGGTCTTTTTCTTATACAGGCTCCTATTACCCTCCCACTCCCATCCTGATTTTTCACATTTTCTTTCTGGTCACCCTATCTGCAGCTCTTACCCCAGGGGGAGACCCCGCTCTGTGCAGTGAACCCGGCCTGTGCAGAGGGGCCAGCCCCAGGCCAGGCAGCACTTAACTCCCCTGAACCTTCAGCACTGGGTGTGAGCAGGGCCTAGGCCTGGTTCAGCCCAGGGCACAGGGCGGCTGGGGAATGTCGCCCAAGCACACAGCCTGTCACACACCCCACTCCGCCTAGAGCCCCGGGCTGTCTGCAGGGTGCAGGGGTCACCCGCACATTCAGATCCCCGAGCACGTCTGACTGGGGGCAGGGAAATCCTGGCTCAGGGCTTCCCGGGGCATTTTCACCCCCACGGAGCTTCGACCTCAGTGCCAGGGATCAGTGATATGAGGGTGTGACGAAGTGGGAGTACTCTGTGTGTGTGTGCCTCAGTTTCCCCTATGCATTTCTTGAGCCTATATGTGAAGGGAAAGGAATGTGAAGGTGAAGCTGTAACCTGACCCCAGGTGGGGGAGGGAGGTCAGCTGAATCTGTTGGAGGGAAGTCAGGTGATACCTGAAGCCCGGGAAAGGAACAAAGGAGCAGGAAGTGGCTAGAGGGAGTGGTCAGTCTGGGTCTGGGTCTGGGTCTGGGTCTAGCTGGGAGAGGGAGAGAAGCCAACTCGCTCTCTGGCCCCAAGATGGATCCAGCAGAGGGCTCACGCTCTCTCGCTGCATGGTCTGTGTTGGACCAGATGGAAGTCATCGAATAAACCTGGGAAAGAAGCAGGAGCCCAAAATCTGGGTCTCACCTCCTGGCTCCCCAGAAAGGCCTGACTGAGGGACCCTGTTTGGACTGAGAAGCTGTGAGTTGTATGGTGTTCCTGACATCACAAATAAACCGTCTATTCTGCTGGCTGGCTGAGAGTCACGTCTGACTGTGGATTTGGGGTGCAGAACCCATGGGCTTCCCCAGGACCCCGCCCAGGCGGGCTTGCTGGGGGAAGCACACGGAGGGGCAGAAGGTGCTGAATGCTCCAAGGTCAGACCCAGAAAGGTGGAAGTGGGTACCCCTGAAGCTCCTGGCCTGGGAAACAGGCTGTGTACGGAGAAGGGGCCCTTCACCCGGAGTCCGGTCTGGCTTCCTAGGGAGCGGTTCCAGACCAACGCCCGGGCGCTCCGTGACAACGGGTTTGTTAAAGGGACAGTGACGTCCTCGCGGAGTCTGCAGTGGGGAAACTCAGTGTGACACTCAGAGAAAGAGAGAGAGTCTGGGGAGAAGCGCCTCAGCAGAGCCCTATGGACCCCAAAGGAGGGATGCCAATTTACACCTGGTGGGGATCTGGCCTAGTGACTCCAACAGAGTGATGCTGATTTACACCCACGAGTGATCTGGCCCCAGTGGCTGTCAGAACCGCTCTGTCTGTCCCTGGGGAGGCTGCAGGCATCTCTATCACACGGTGTGATTCTCTTTGCCCTTGTCCCACAGGCAGCGCGGAGGAGGGGAGGAGCCAACCCGCCCAGATAACGGGCTATTGCTCTGTCACACCCTGATTATCAGAGCCCAGCTCTGTACCCCCAGCTCTGACCTCAGGGCATAAAGTCTGGGATGGTCTCTGCCGGTGCAATTCCCCCCAAGGCAGGGGGGCAGCACAGCCCCATGGTATAGCTTATGTCCCACTTCAACCCTCTCCTGAGCACATAGCTGGTGCCAAGGTCTTGTGCTGCCCCTCTGCCCAGGTCGGGGTCACCCCACAGTGAAGTGCCAGCCACACTGGAGGGGGGTGACAGGGTTTGGGATGCTGTGTCTGTTGCTGGCTCTTGTGAAGCCTTTGCACCGAGTCCCAGTGCAGCCTGAGTAAACCTGGGCCATTCCCTGCTCCTCTGACCCTGCATGGGGACATCAGGGGGTCACTTTCCATAGGACTCAGCCTGCTCCAGCCAGTGGGGACTTGCCAGTGGCTGCTTGGAAAGGCCGTTCACAGTGAGGTTCTTTCCTAGGGCCGGGTCTGAAGCTTCTGTTGGGAATTACAATCCCTGTTGTCCTGGTTCTGGCTGTGGTGCTTTATCTGCTGGGAAAGAAAGGTGGGTATGAGAGAGTGAGACCAAGCCGTGTTAGCAAATGTACAGACAGATGTGGCAGAGACAACCCCTTAGATCCCCTGTACCCAGTATGTCTGGGATTGGGAATAGAGATGATCAAAGACGCAGTGAAATTGTGTTTTGGGGAGGCTGGCTGGGGAGAAAAATCAAAGAGATGATGAAAGGGATTATCACTGTGATTCATTATTTCTACTGCAGTAGCTCCTCAGATGCTCAGCCCTGGGGCTTTACATAGAACATCAAATGCCCTGAGACTGGAACTAAAATTGTGAGACTCGGGGGCGGCGCTCTCAGGGGCAGTCAGTGGAGCTATTGGAGGAGAGTGTTGGGCTGGGCCGTGGGGACGGGGCTCTGCGACAGGGTGATGATGAATTGGGGCCGTGTCACTCAGTTTCCATCTCTCTCTCTCTCTGTCCATGAGGAAATGTTCCCACATCTCTGATCACATTGTCTCACTGCCTCCAGTTGTGTCTCTACGGTGGGATCAAAGGTAGGAGGAGATCATTCCCTCTCCCATCTCGTTTTCTTTCTGGGTTTCTTCTCCCTGCTACACAGAACGGCTGGCGGTCACTCCAGCATCTAGGTTGCACTCAGCTCTCCTGCGACGGGGGAGGGGGCAGTTTCAGTCATTGTGCTCTGGAGGAGTTTTTGATCAGGGGTTATAAGGAGACAGTCTAAGCAAAGACTTTGGCAGCAATGTGTTACCATCGAATTCACCGGCAGCAGGATGAGCGTGTGTGAAAGTTGTCCTGTATGTGAAAAAATGAAAGTTACCCTGTTTTACATTTGGGGTGTTAGGGCTGGTCGCCCACAAAGCAGCACCGATCAACGCAGCCAGTTCCTTAGAACCGGGTGCAACAGGCTTGGTCATAGAGACTCTCTGGGGACTGTCACCTGAAGTGCTGAGACTATGGGTATGTCTTCACTACAGCAATAGGTCGATTTCCCTTAAGTCGATTTTCTAAAGTCTACTTTAGAAAATTGACTTAGTGTGTCCCCACAAAGGACAGCAGGTCAACAGTGTCTGTCCTTCAACTTTTGCAGGGGTCGAAATAGCCCGCATTGCACTGTGGGTAGGTATCCCACAGTGCCGAGAGTCCCCAGCTGGCACCACGTTTCGGGGCAGCCAGGCACGCTCTGAGCAGCTCCGTGGCCCCCGTGCCCGCTCGAGCAGCCCCACGCTGGACCCCCCCGCCCACCCGAGCAGGCCCGCGAACCCCCCGCCTGCCGAGCAGCCCCGTGAACCCCCCCGCCCGCCCGATCAGCCCCGCGCCGGACCCCCCACCCATCCGAGCATCCCCATGAACCCCCCCGCCCGCCCGAGCAGCCCCGCGCTGGACCCCCCCCGCCCACCTGAGCAGCCCCGCGCCGGACCCCCCTGCCCGCCCGAGCAGCCCCGCGAACCCCCCCGTCTGCCGAGCAGCCCCGTGAACCCCCCCGCCCGCCCGATCAGCCCCGCGCCGGATCCCCCCACCCATCCGAGCAGCCCCGTGAACCCCCCCGCCCGCCCGAGCAGCCCCGCGCTGGACCCCCCCGCCCGTCTGAGCAGCCCCGTGAACCCCCCCGCCCGCCCGAGCAGCCCTGCGAACCCCCCCGCCTGCCTGAGCAGCCCTGCGCCGGACCCCCCCCACCCGTCCGAGCAGCCCCACGAACCCCCCTGCCCGCCCGAGCAGCCCCGCGCTGGACCCCCCCCGCCCGCCCGAGCACCTCCGCGGACCCCCCCGCCCGCCCGAGCAGCCCCGCGAACCCCCCGCCCACCCGAGCAGCCCCACGAACCCCCCCGCCCGCCCAAGCAGCCCCGCGAACCCCCCCGCCCGCCCGAGCAGCCCCGCAACCCCCCCCGCCCGCCCGAGCAGCGCCATGCTGGACCCCCCCGCCCGCCTGACCCCCCACCCGCCCGAGCAGCCCCGTGAACCACCCCGGCCGCCCGAGCAGCCCTGCTAACCCCCCCGCCTGCCCGAGCAGCCCCGTGAACCCCCCGCCCGCCCGAGCAGCCCCACGAACCCCCCCGCCCACCCAAGCAGCCCCACGCTGGACTCCCCCACCCGCCTGAGCAGCCCCGCGCCGGACCCCCCCGCCTGCCCGAGCAGCCCCGCGAACCCCCCCGCCCGCCCGAGCAGCCCCGTGAACCCCCCCGCCCGGACAAGCAGCCCCGCAACCCCCCCGCCTGCCCAAGCAGCCCCGTGAACCCCCCCGTGCGCCCGAGCAGCCCCGCGCCGGACCCCCCCCGTCCGAGCAGCCCCGCGCTGGACACCCCCCCCGCCCGCCCGAGCACCTCCGCGGACCCCCCCGCCCGCCCGAGCAGCCCCGCGCCAGCTCCCCCCCTGCTCGACTTTAAGGGCATGCATGTGAGGACGGGTACAGGCTTAAATCGACTTTAACTTGATAAAGTCGACTTTAAGCTCTAGTGGGGACCTGCCCTATCTCTGAGCCTGGTTTCCTGCCAGCTTGGGGACTGCAGAACCCTGCCTTGTTTACTAGACACGCTAACCTGCTGCAACACAGACCCAGGTTCTGAACCACGTCCCCAAAGCTGAAAACAGCTTAGCAAGTACTCCTGTCTCCAGCAACCAGACACACTGAGTTCCCAATGGGGTCCAACCCCCCCAAAAAATCCATTGTACTCTGTATAAATCTTATACAAAGTAAACTCATAAATTGTCTGCCCTCTATAAAACTGATCGAGAGATATGCACAGCTGTTTGGTCCCCCAGGTGTTAATTACTTACTCTGGCTAATTAATAAACAAAAGTGATTTTATTAAGTATAACCAGTAGGATTTCATAGAATCATAAAATCATAGAATATCAGGGTTGGAAGGGACCTCTGGAGGTCATCCAGTCCAAGCCCCTGCTCAAAGCAGGATCAGTCCTCAACTAAATCATCCCAGCCAGGGCTTTGTCAAGCCTGACCTTAAAAACCTCAAAGGAAAGAGATTCTACCACCTCTCTAGGTAACCCATTCCAATGCTTCACCCCCCTCCTAGTGAAGAGGTTTTTCCTAATATCCAACCAAAACCTCCTCACTGCAACTTGAGACCATTACTCCTTGTTCTGTCATCTGGTACCACTGAGAACAGTCTAGATCCATCCTCTTTGGAAGCCCCTTTCAGATAGTTGAAAGCAGCTATCAAATCTCCCCTCAGTCTTCTCTTCTGTAGACTAAACAATCCCAGTTCTCTCAGCCTCTCCTCATAAGTCATGTGCTCCAGCCCCCTAATCAGTTTTGTTGCCCTCTGCTGGACTCTTTCCAATTTTTCCATATCCTTTTGGTAGTGTAGGGCCCAAAACTGGACACAGTACTCCAGAGGAAGCCTCACCAATGCCGAATAAAGGGAAATGATCTTGTCCCTCGATCTCCAGGCAGTGCTCATACTTATACAACCCAAAAAAGCTGTTAGCCTTCTTGGCAACAAGGACACTCTGTTGACTCATATCCAGCTTCTCATTCACTGTAACCCCTGGGTCCTTTTCCGCAGAATTGCTGCCCAGCCACTTAGTCCCTAATCTGTAGCAGTCTATGGGAACCAGGGCCTGTGATCTAGTAACTTCTGTTAGTTTCTGGAAGAAGGTTTTCTCCACATCATCCCACTGGTCTAGTGGTCTGTGGCAGACTCCCACCATGACATCACCCATGTTGCTCACACTTCTAAACTTAATCCAGAGACTCTCAGGTTTTTTTGCAGTTTCATATTGGAGCTCTGAGCAGTCATACTGCTCTCTTTCATGTGATGTAACTCCCCCACCCTTTCTTCGCTGCCTTTCCTTCCTGAACAGTTTATATCCATCCATGACAGTGCTCCAGTCATGTGAGTTATCCCATCAAGTCTCTGTAATTCCAATCACATCATAATTCCTTGACTGTGCCAGGACTTCCGGTACTCCCTGCTTGTTTCCCAGGTTTCTTGTATTTGTGTATAGGCACTTTCTTGTATCGGCACTAGCTAATTGTCCCGCTTGCTCAGTATGAGGCAGGAGCCCTCTCCTCATGCGCTCTCGTGTTTCCTCCCAGTATCCCACTTCCACGATTACCTCAGGGCTATTGTCTCCTTCCCCTAGTGATCCTAGTTTAAAGCCCTCCTCACTAGCTTAGCTAGCCTGCTTGCAAAGATGCTCTTCTCTCTCTTCGTTAGATGGAGCCTGCCTCTGCCTAGCACTCCTCCTTCTTGGAACACCATCCCATGGTCAAAGAATCCAAAGAATCCTATGCCTTTAAGTGGTTCCAAATAATAGACAGAACAAAGTAAGCGATGAAGAGTCCTGTGGCACCTTTTAGACTAACAGAAATACTGGAGCATAAGCTTTCATGGGCAAATACCCATTTTGTTGAATGCATGGCACAAAGAACAAAGTAAGTTACCAAGCAAATCTAAGCCTAATGCAGTAGGAAAATGAATACAGGTAAATCTCACCCTCAGAGATGTCCCAATAAGCTTCTTTCACAGACTAGACTCCTTCCTAATCTGAGCCCAGTCCTTTTCAGACCAACATTGTGGTTTATGGCCTGGGTTGAGCAATCAGTCACACCCCCTTAGTTACAGTTCTAGTTACAGTTCTAGTTACTTTGTTCTAGTTTCTTTCAGGCATCTCTTTGGGGTGGAGAGACCATCTCTTGAGCCAGCTGAAGACAAAATGGCAGGGCTTCCAGGGTCTTTTATATTCTCACTCTTGTGGGCAGAAAGCCCTTTATTCTGTGCAAAAACATAGCAACAAGATGGAGTTTGCAGCCATCTGGGCAAGTCACATGTCCATTAATGATTCAGCTTTTTGCAGGACAACACCATTGTTTACATGTTAGTGTGAATGTTCCCTGGAAAGCTCAGATGTGGATTGGCATCTCCCAAAACCCATTTTCAGTTAAGTGTTTCTTGATTGGGCACTTACTGAAAATAGTCCTTTCTCAAGAAGCTGACCAAATGCTTCATTGAGGCTCCTTGGAATCAAACACATTGAGATACAAGTACACAGCCAATGTTCATAATGTGAAATACAAAAATGATACACACATACAGACAGCATAATTATAACCAGCAAATTACAACCTTTCTGTAGACACCTTACTTGACCTCCTTTGTACACGATTTGGTGCAACTATAGGACCTTGGTTGCAACAATGATTTGTGCAGTCACGGTTCATATCAATAAGTCACACTGGGTCTATTCTTCCAGGGCAGGGCTGGGAGTGGCCAGGCCTGGCTGGGAACCAAGGGTCTCCAGTCCATCCAGCTGCAGTGGTAACACCCAACATTAGCTCCATCGGCTGCAGCTCATTTACTGCCAGGCTCGGCATGTCAATGCATGGACACTCCCCAGAACACCCACAGCCGGTTCCCTCATAGCATCCATGATTTCATTGCAGGTCTGTGTGGGGGGTGGCTGTAGCACTCCCCTGCCTGTGGAGAGAGTTGGAGGAGGCCCATGGGGATTCAGAGTGCTGTGTAGGAGGGGCTCTGAGCCAGTCACCTCTGCAGCACTGACCAGGGGACCAGCTCATTGGGCCCCCTAGGGCAGGGGTCTGCAACCTTTACCACTCAAAGAGCCATTTGGACCCGTTTCCCACAGTAAAGAAAACACTGGGAGCCACAAAACCCTTTTGACATTTAAAATGAAATAACACTGCATATAACGTTTTCTTTGCCTTTATGCTATGTATAAACAAACTATAATGTGTTGCATTTAGATCAGGGATGTCCAAACTTTTTGGGAAGAGGGCCAGATTTGGTAAGGACGGTGAAGATGTGTGAGGGCCGACCCCCTCCCCCCCCCCCTCCGGCCGTGCTCTCGCTCTTCTTCCCTCCCCCTCCCCTCCAGCCGTGCTCTCGCTCTTCTTCCCTCCCTCCCCCCCCTCCGGCCGTGCTCTCGCTCTTCTTCCTCCCCCCCCTTTCTCCCCCCCGCTCCGGCCGTGCTCTCGCTCTTCTTCCCTCCCTCCCCCCCGCTCCGGCCGTGCTCTCGCTCTTCTTCCCTCCCCCTCCCCTCCAGCCGTGCTCTCGCTCTTCTTCCTCCCCCCCCCCCCCGGCCGTGCTTTCACTCCCCCCCTCCCCCAGCTTGCCTTGCCTTGCCTCATGCCCCAGCCCCGGCTCGCTCTTATCCGCCGGCTCCGCCGCGCTTCGCCTCCTGCCCCGGCCCCGGCCCGACTCGCACTTCTCCGCCGGCTCCGCCTCGCCTCGTGCCCCGGCCCCGGCCCCGGCTCCGCCTCCGTTCTTCTCCCCCCCCCCCCGCCGCTCGCCTCTTATTGACCCCGCCCCTCTCTTTCGGCTGCGGCTCCGCGCACTGGTTGGACAGTGCTGGCGGGCCGCATAGAGAACAGTCTGTGGGCCGGTTAAAATTAGAGCACACAGGGAGCCGCATCGGAGGGATGAAAGAGCCGCATGCGGCTCCGGAGCCGCGGGTTGCTGACCCCTGCCCTAGGGAGCTGCTAAGTGCTGCTGACTCACTGTCTACCCACCACCCCATCAGGGGATTCTGTGGCTCCCCTTTCCTTCCTCCACACACAGAGACCCTGCAGAGACCCCTCATACAGTGTCTAAGAATCACTCCCCATTGCTCTGCAGCCAGCACCGGCCACTCAGGGCTCCCGCTGACCTCTGCTCCCTTCCCCCTCCGCCCCTTTGCAGCCTGAAAAGCCTGCAGCAGCCCTTTTGAGGGCCTCAGGGCTCATACTTGCTCTAAACTCTGCCTGGCCTATGATGGCTTCATGGCCCCAGATCTTGGACCCAATTCATCAGCTGCATATTGGCCTGAGAGGGACTCCAGGAAATCGACCCAGCCCTGGCCCAGAGGAACATGATGGTGGGGAGCAGCCAAGGAGTCCTTGCTGGACACAGAGAGGGAAAGGCGCGTGGGGAGGCTAGAGGCAGTATCTAGGCTCTGCCAGTGTCCAGCCCAGCCTAGGTTCCCAGTGCAGCGACTCTGCCAATAAAGCTAGTTGTTGCAGGGGACATGAAGGACACAACACAGAAACTCAGTACAGGGAGCCCCTCCCCGATACTCAGCTGTGTATGTTCCCTGCCTGCCTCCAGCGCCCCTCCCACCTGTACCTCTCTGAGCAGCTGCCTCTCCCCAAACATTCTCTCCCTCCCCTCTCCTGTCACATGTCCAGCCTCTGCCCCCAAAAACCTCCACCCTGCCCTCCTGGGATGGGGCATCTGGTTAGCAGACAGGGTGGGAAGCAAAGAGGTTGGGGACGTGAAGTTGAATTTCCACCCTGTGCAAAGACTTTACAGTTCAACCGTAATGATGAATGTTCAGATTTCCAGCACTGACATATTGTGAGCAGACATTGGCCAAAAACCTAGCTTTATTTGGTTGAAAAATATGGAAAGAAACTGAGCGTGAGCTGAATGGGGATCTAAGGTGCTAGCCAGATCTCTGAAAACAGAGAGAAAACACATGGTGTCACTGATACCCCATACGCTTATTACTCCCCACAGGGAACAAGTCCAGCATGACACCAGCAACACTCCTGAAGATCATATTCAATGTAAGAGTTTTTATAGAGTATTAGGGTTACTGGGGTCACATGCACAAGAGGAAGAAAGGTGGTGGTCATGGGTAAATGTATTAATTGGTGGGGGATGGACAGATCCCAGATCAGACTGTCTGGCCAAGAGTTTCAACAACAAAATGCCTGTGATTAAAGTGAATGAGGAGAAAGTGTTCTCAGTGTCCCAGATTCATACATACAAGTCTCTGAGGTTCCTTTGTCCCATCCTTTTGCCTGTAATCCCCAGTCCTGCATTGCCATGCTTTATGGGATGAGCAAAAGTGCTACCACTTTCCTTCCTTCTTGGAAAGGACACATCCTGGGGAAAGCTCCCATTGGAAAGTGTTCAACCCCCTTCACAGGAAGATGGGTCTGTCCAGTGCTGACCAGTCCTTCCTGTCCTGTGCAAACGTGGACCAGGATGTGACAACACAGCAATAAGTGCCAACAGACTGTACCTTGGTGGGGAATTGGTGCCCACCTGTCGGCTGTATCGTGAGGCCCAAGCCCAAGAGACGTACATGAGGATACATACATACATATTCTTATCTCAGAGGGTGTGAGGTTGGAAGTATAAATAGAGAAAAGTCTTGTTTAAAAAAAAACCCTAAATGTGCAGGGTGTTTGGAAGCCCTGAGAAGTGTCACATCCCAGAAGGAGATTTAGCCGCCAAGAAGCACAGTCACAACCAACCTGCTGGACTCTATTCCACATAATTATAAATTAACCCAGTGGATCATTAAATCCCCGACCTGGTTGGAAAATAGGGTTTTCCTGTGGAACATTTAGATACAATGTGTGTAACTCTCATTCTCTCCCCAGATGCCTCTGTGAATTGGCTGGGAAGCTCCAGGGTGAGTCGCAGCTTTTATTAATGATAAGGTGAAGTAATAGAAAAGAGCGATTGATTTGCCTGTTCCAGCTCGGCCGTGACCCGTGGGCTTGTAGCAAGGATTTACTCAGGATTCCCTGTTACCCCATCTCACTGCTGCTGCCCCAGATCTCCATCCAGGTCCCAGGAGCAGGTATCTGCTATTAGCCCAGTAAGTCAGGTCCTGCCCCCTGCAGACACACAGACACACAGCCAGACAAGAGGAAAACATCCTTCCAAAACACCACATCATAGCAATAGGGGAGGATCACTCAGGGCCTGAAAATCTGTCCAACTAGAGGGGCTTTTCCCCATCAGCTTCTGCAGTCAGACAAACAACAGAGATGTTCAATATTTCAAAGTTCCCAAATTTTCTGGGAATTGGACATTCCTCCAAAATGTTACCCACGTGGGAATTGGCTCCAGTGAGACGGATCGTATTAGTGAAGCCCCAGCACCATTTGCTGGTAACCTATCCCCCCCCCACACCCATGGGCCCCCCACCCATGGGCCTCAGAAAGGGGAAGGAAGACAGACAAGGGGTTAACCATTGATTTCAGTGGGGGCAGGATTTCCCCCATGGGGTTTGCATGTCATGTAGGTGTCAGTGGGGCGTGCCCCACACTGCTAACATAGACTCATGGACTTTAAGGCCAGAAGGGACCATTATGATCATCTAGTCTGACCTCCTGCACGATGCAGGCCACAGAAATTCCCCCACCCACTCCTGTAGTAACCCCCTAACCAAAGTGCAGAGAATCCTCCAGCAAGTGACTCATGCCCCATGCTGCAGAGGAAGGCAAAACAACAACAACAACAACAACAACCCAGGGCTTCTGCCAGTCTGCCCTAGAGGAAAATTCCTTCCTGACCCCAAATATAGCAATCAGCTAAACCCTGAACATGTGGACAAGACTCACCAGCCAGACACCCAGGAAAGAATTCTCTGTGGTAACTCAGATCCCATCCCATCTAACATCCCATCACAGGCCATTGGGCATATTTACCACTAATAGGCAAAGATCAATTAATTGCCAAAATGAGGCTATCCCATCTCTTCCATAAACTCAAACTTAGTCTTAAAGCCAGATAGGTCTTTTGCCCCCACTGCTGCCCCCACTGGGCCCCACAAGGCTGTTCTAGAACTTCATTGCTCTGATGGATAGAAATCTTCATCTAATTTCAAGTCTAAACTTCCTGCTGGGCAGTTTATATCCATTTGTTCTTGTGGCCACTGATCTTAAATAATTCTTCTTCCTACCTGGTATTTATCCCTCTGATATATTTATAGAGAGCAATCATATCTCCCCTCATCCTTTGTTTGGTTGGACTAAACAAGCCAAGCTCTTTGAGCATCCTTTCATAAGGCAGGTTTTCCATTCCTTGGATCATCCTAATACCCCTTCTCTACACCAGAACTGCACACAGTATTCCAGATCAGGTCTCACTAATGCCTTGTATAACGGTACTAGGACCTCCTTATCTCTACTGGAAATACCTCGCCTGATGCATTCCAAGACCACAATAGCTTTTTTCACAGTCATATCGCATTGGCGGTTCATAGTCATCCTGTGGTCAACCAATACTCCGAGGTTCTTCTCCTGCTCCATTTCTTCCAATTGATGTGTCCCCAGCTTGTAACTAAAATTCTTGTTATTAATCCCTAAATGCACGACCTTGCACTTTTCTCTATTAAATTTCATCCTATTACTATTACTCCAGTTTACAAGGTCATCCAGATCTTCCTGTATGGTATCCCGGTCCTCCTCTGTATTGGCAATACCTCCCAGATTTGTGTCATATGCAAACTTTATTAGCAAATTCCCATTTTTTGTGCTGAGATCAGTAATAAAAAGTCTAAATAGGATTGGTCCCAAAACCAATCCCTTAGGAACTCCACTTGTAACCTCCCTCCAGCCTGACAGTTCACCTTTCTACCCGCTGTAGTCTCCCCTTTAACCAGTTCCTTATCCACCTTTTGATTTTCATATTGATCCCCATCTATTCCAATTTAAATAATAATTCCCCATTTGGAACCATATCAAATGCCTTACTGAAATCAGGGTCAATTAGATCCACTGCATTTCCTTTGTCTAAAAAAATCAGTTACTTTCGCAAAGAAGGAGATCTGGCTGGTTTAGCACAATCTACCTTTTGTAAAATCATGATGTATTTTGTCCTATTTGCCATTGACCTCAATGCCCTTAACTACTTTTTCCTTCATAATTTTTCCCAAGACCTTGCATATGACAGATGTCAAACTAACAGGCCTTATGTTACCTGGATCATTTTTTTCCCCTTTCTTAAAATTAGGAACTATATTAGCAATTCTCCAGTCATATGGTACAACCCCTGCATTTACAAGTTCATCAAAAATTCTTGCTAATGGTCTTGCAATTTCATGTGCCAGTTCCTTTAATATTCTTGGATGGTGATTATCTGGCCCCCCTGATTTAGTCCAATTAAGCTGTTCGAGTTTGGCTTCTACCTCAGATATGGTAATATCTACCTCCATATCCCATTTGTCGTCCTACTATTATCCCTAAGCTCCTCATTAGCCTCCTTAAAGACTGAAGCAAAGTATTTGTTTAGTGTGGCAAATTACTCCCACGATATTGATGGGTCCTGCACTTTCTCTTCTTGTGGGGGAATTCAGGGAGCCTTTTTCTTGTCTCTGAACAGTGTATTAACTGTCCCACAAGTATCCTAGAGGGGAGAAGGGGAGAGGGAGGGACCCGGGCCCGCCCTCTACTCCAGGTCCCAGCCCAGGGGCCCTGAGGATAGCGGTAAACCACTGGGATTAGCTACTCCTTCCCCTGGACTACTTCCCTCTCCTACTCTTCAGCTTGTGGGGGGGCTTCCTGCCCTCTCTCTACACAAGCCAGATGTTCCTTTACTTAAGGTCTGGGTCTTTCTTAGCTCACCACAGCACTTCTTCAAACTCTCTCTGCTCCAACTCCTCCAAACTGCTCTCGGCTCCAACTTCTCCAAACTGCTCTCTGCTCCAACACCTCCAAACTCCTTCCAAACACCCACACCTGTCAGCCTGAGGCAGGGGGTTTTATTAAGGCCTTAATTGGCAGCAGGTGCTCCTAATTAACCTGCTGCCTGCTTCCCTAGTTTACAGGGAGCCATGTCCTAATGAACCTGGAGCTGATATATCTCCCCTCAAACACTCTGCCACAGCTCCCTGGCCTTCCTCTATCACATTAGATAATGGGCTATGCCTAGATTATCCTTAACCTCCACTCCATCCTCAGTGTTTTAGTGGTCCCACTTCTTCTTTCATTGTTTTCTTCTTATTTATATGGCTATAGAAACTTTTACTCTTAATTATAATTCCCTTTGCAAGGTCCAACTCTACATGGCTTTTAGCCTTTCTCACTTTATCCCTACATGTTCTGACCTCAGTAAGGTAGCTTTCCTTGCTGATCCATCCCAACTTCCACACCCTTTATGCTTTATGCTTTTTCTTAATCACCTCCCTGAGATGCTTACTCATCCAGCTTGGTCTATAGTTTATGCCTATAATTTTTTCCCCTTTATTGGGATGCAGGCTTCTGATAGTTTCTGAAACTTTGATTTAAAGTAATTCCAGGCCTCTGCCTTTAGATCCACAAGTTCTTCAGTCCAATCTGCTTCCGTAACTAATGTTCTGATTTTTTTTTATTTGGCACTTTTGAAATAAAAAACCCTAGCCTCAGATCTAACAGCAGCTGTGTGGTGGAGCACACACCCTGGGTACCATGTTAGTGGCAGGAAAAGCTGCTAACACAGAGCTTCCTTCCCCCAATTTCTTCCTTGTGATAATTATTTATCAATATTCCAGCTGACATTGGTGTAACCCTTCTGCCAGGTGGAGCTGGCAGCACCCAGGGCCAGGTTCAATGTCTAGCGGTTCCTTTTCAACAAGACAACAGAGAACCAGCTTGAGCCCGCACCTAATTATGTGGAAAAATTACACACCTCCCCTGCACACCTCTGAGAGGCAAAACTTCCCCTCTCAGAAGCAGAGTCTGAGTGAAGAAAAGAGTCTTTTAATAAAGGAGGGAAGTCACATGACATTAACTTGGGAAAACACTGCAAGCAGGATTCATAAACATAAACTCATAAGCCGGACACCCACCCGGAGTATACTGGCCAGTGACCTCTTGCCTCTGGTTCTTGAGTCCAACAACCGACAGTTCCTTTAACATGTCCCCCACTACACCCCACTCACAGTTCTTGTCCTTGGTCAGTGAGGACCCCAAGTTAAGGGGTACCTCTTCAGGAGTTCACCTCCCTCCTACGTGGGGGGAGGGGAAGGCACCTTGCTTGCTCTGCTATCTAGGCACTTGCTTTGGGACCATTCTGCTCCACCAGGTATCTCATAAGATATCATCAATTCACATCACCCACTTCTACTGCCTTCTGTTTCACTACTGTGACCTCTGGGGGTCAGTCTTTTGTCTTTCCACCCAACTCTCAATGATTCTCAGCTCTTGGAGGTGGAACCTCACAGCTAAAGCAAGCTGAGCAGAAACACTGATCCACAGCAGATGATTTCAGCCCTAGGCATCACTGAACAAAACAAACAGACTCTTAATACAGTCTTGAGTAGCTCTAATTTTGAACAGTAAGGAAGTAGATGCCATGCCATGCCATGCCATGCCATGCCATGCCATGCCATGCCATGCCATGCCATGCCTAGGACTCCATTAAACAGAAGGTACCAGCAGGAACCTCTGTATTTAGCCATGGCCACACTTCATTGGGGTCTGTCTTAGTGACTGAAGTTCAGTTGAGGATGACCCCATCAGCCAGGGCAGGCTAAGCACAGTTCTGCTGCCCTTTACTCAGACAATAAAGATAAGAACATTTCATCACCCTGCATTCAGATTTAAAATTTTTATTAAAGCTAATGTTCAACATGAAAACATACACAGATTGAGAGGTAAGGTATTGGACATCTGGGGTCAGGCTGGAGTTATGGGTGATTATAGGTAACAGGTACAGGTTTTACAAGGCACATGCATATCACATATCCAGCATAGCTCCAGATTGGGGTGTGGGAGTTTTTTAGAGAGTCAGTCTATAGGTGTGTTCGGGTACGCCACCCATGGGGTGTAGTGAAGGTCCGAGTCAGTGGTGGTGCAGGCAATAAGTACGTGGGTAGGCACGTCCCTCTGTTTGTCAGGGAAGGGGGGGTGGGTTGTTTCCCTGGTCGTCGGTCTCGGCTACTCGACGTGGTACTGGCGATGTCCCGTGATGTGTTCCGTGTATATGTCTCTGGACCACCTGATGGTATCAGACACCATGAGCTCTCTCATGAGCCGGGCATAGCACCGACCGATGCCGCACGCTCTCAGTACCGGCTCGTTGCAGGAGTCCCATGCGCCCAGGGCTCCTACAATGAGGGCGTGGAGCTGCACCTCATAGCCCTGCGCTCTCAGGGTGTCAGCCAGCGGGGTGTACTTCAACGCCTTCCGAGCTCGGGCCTCGTGGCCCAACACCAGTTAATGATGGTCCCTTTGACAACACAGCTCTATCTGCTGATACCTGGGTAGAGTGGGTGTGTTTATGTGAATACAGTGTGATCCTGAAGCCTTTTCCTCTCCCCAGCTCATCACTAGCTATCAGATGAGATCTCATTCACACTTTGTTAACATTGGCAATAAATAGCAATCTTGGATTTTTATAACTACTCCTCTTATGCTGCATGGGAAGAGCTGGGCCCCTGAAGTTCTGTCTTTTTATTATTTATTATTAATTATTATTATTATTATATGTAAAATTTTATTGAGCATCTAAAGCAGTGTCACAAAGAGAAGAGCTGTGTACTGCTATCATGGAGAGATAGCTGATTTTCTTGGAGTTAAGGTTGAAGTTAACATCCTGTTATCAACCTGATCTGCATACCACCCCTTTTTTAAAACTAGCCCTGAACATATAAAAGTTTCATTGTCTCATCTTTCAAAGCTTGGGGCAAACAACTTAAAGGATCTCAGAGAGATGGAGTCTCATTCACTTTCCAGATTTCAGAGTGGCAGGCATGTTAGTCTGTTTCCCAAAAAAGAACAGGAGTACTTATGGTGCCTTAGAGACTAACAAATTTATTTGAGTATCAGAGGGATAGCCATGTTAGTCTGGATCTGCAAAAGTGACAAAGAGTCTTGTAGCACCTTATAGACTAACAGATTTTTGGGATCGTGAACTTTCGTGGGCTAAGACCCACTTCATCAGATGAATGTTGTGGAAATCTGTAGAGGCAGGTATAAATATGCAGGCAAGATAACGAGATAAATTCAGTTGGGGGGGGAATAAGCTTTTGTGGGCTACAGCCCACTTCATCAGATGCATAGACTGGAACATACAGTACGAAGATATATACATAGATACAGAAAAAATGTGAAAGTTGCCAAACCAACTCTAAGAGGCTAATTAATTAAGATGAGCTATTATCAGCAGGAGAAAAAAACACTTTTGTAGTGATAATCAAGATGGCCTATATCAGACAATTGACAAGAAAGTGTGAGGATACTTAACATGGGGAAATAGAGTCAATTTGTCTAATGACCCAGCCATTCCCAGTCTCTGTTCAAACCCAAGTTAATGGTATCTAATTTGCAAATAAATTCCAGTTCAGCAGCTTCTTGTTGGAGTCAGTTTTTGAAGATTTTTTGTTGCAAAATTTCCACCTTTAAATCTGTTAGTGAGTGACCAGAGAGGCTGAAGTGATCTCCTACTGATTTTTGAATGTTATGATTCCTGATGTCAGATTTGTGTTCATTTAGTCTTTTGCATAGGGACTGTCTAGTTTGGCCAATGTACATAGCAGAGGGGCATGTGATATATGTTATCCCGTGCCAGCAATGCCCAGAAATGCCACCTTTTAACATTTTTTCTGTGTGTGTGTGGGTGTATATATATATATATATATATTCCTACTATATGTTCCATTCTATGCATCCGATGAAGTGGGTTGTAGCCCACAAAAGCTTATGCTTAAATACATTTGTTAGTCTCTAAGGTGACACAAGTACTCCTGTTCTATTCACTTTCCAGAGATTTTCCCAGTATTATGCTGGCTGCTTTTATACTAACAAACTGGTTTATCTCTTAGAACTTTTAGTAAATGACTCTAGGACAGGGTACTACTTACAGAGATATTTATGACTCATTTCATGTGAATTCAGAAGTTGTTTGAACCCTTCAAAACTGTATGTATTCATCCCCTTTTTGACCTATGCAACTGGCCAATATTTGGAGTTTTGCCGGTTGTTCTGTTGAGAAAGTGATTCAACCCCACTCATTTACAAAAACGTGACAGAATGCTGCTTCCCTGGACACACAGGAACCAAATAACAAGAGACACTTTCTGTGCTCCTGGCTTCAAGCCTCCTTCCAGCGAGCAATCTGCCTGAAAGCTCCTGCATTTGTTAGCTGACCATGAGGAACCCTGTTGTAGTATATGGCCATTGCCACTCCCAACCTTGCCTGTGGTCTTGTCCTTGTGGGGTGGTTTCCCATTGCTTCAGGTGGAACTAAACAAAAGGGCATTTAATGGTTCCTGTATTTAGCCTGAACGGAAGGTGCTTATCACAGCCACAAATTCAACAGTGTTCCACAATTGCCCATAGATTAATGACACACTTGTTGGGAGACAGCCAATCTCCAGGAGAAGAATAGTATACTAAACATTTCATAGAACCACTAAAATATCACCATTAATAACATCAATACATAGAAGAATTCTTATTTCAGGAAATAATACCCCATCGCAGGGAGAACCCGGAACTACTACTAGGGGGTTGGCTGGCATGGAGAAAGGGAGAAGGCTCCTATGCCCAGCTGGCAGGTGTCAGGGCAAAGTTCAACTGCCCTAACTGGGTAGGCAGCCTAAGATTGCGGAGGGGGTGTTAAGTAGGAAGTAGAGCTGCTGGTTTTTCTCAGCCTAGATGCCGATTAGAATTTCTTCTCTTGTACGTACAGCAGTGCTATCAGACGTACATTTTCTGGCTTCATTTTCTTGGCTTTAGGCTGACTCCACATAAAAGTAACATTACTATGATTTTATCTTAAAGCATCCACCACCCCAGAGAGAAGAGACACCGACATACGCGACCATCGCTCTGCAGCGGGACAGACGTCATTAATGCTCCACTTGCTGAAAGGCAGGATTCCTCAGTGCACAGCTGCATCACAGAACATCCCAAAATCAGAGGCAACTGTAGAGGCCATACAGCAAGGACATGGGGGGACTCTCTTTGGAGTTGTCCATTTGATTTTTCCTTCCTAAGTGAAGTACTTTGCACTTGTTTTTATTGAATTTCATCTTGTTTGATTTCACATCAATTTTCAAATTTGTCAAGGTCTTTTAAATTCTAGTCCTGTCCTTCAAAGAGTTTGCAACCCTTCCCTGCTCAGTTTCATCTGCACATTTTATAAGCTTACTCTCCACTCCATTATTCAAATCACTATGAAAATATTGAATAGTACCAGACCCAAGACTGAACTGTGGGGGATCTCGCTATACACACTCTCCCAATTTGTCAGTAAGCTACGTTTTGAGCATGGTTTTTCAAACAGCTGGGCACTCACCTGGTGGTAATTTCATCTTCATCACATTTCCCTAGTTTACTTCTAAGAATGTCATGTGGGATTGATTCAAAAGTCTTGGTATAATCAAGATATATCCTTTCTATTGCTTCCCCGCATCCACTAGGACAGTGGTTCCCAAACTGGGGGTTCGCGAAATGTTACAAAGGGTTCTCGGGGGAAAATTCCCTAATGGCGGACGGAGTTGTCCATTGGGACCCCGGTCAGCATAGGGCCAGCAGCCTGGAGCCCCTGGACTTTCAAGTGCTAAGCAGATCAAAGCAAGTATATCTGCCACACTGAGGAAATTTAAACTTCAAGACTCCGTATAAGAAATGGAAAGGGAGGTGGATATTTTTTGCTGTTTTTAAAATTAAATAGGCAGCTACGAAAGTGAAATCTTGGAAGAATGTTGCCATTTTCATAATGTAATAGAATTACTGTAATGATAAAAAATAATTAATAGCATGTAATAAGCATGTCATATAAACAAATTTTATATTTCCAAGATCACTGCTCTTATAATTTATACTCAGGTAAAGGAAAAAATCCCTGGAAACATTCATTTTTGGGAATATTCATGAGACTTGACATTTCAGTGACCGGGCTGTTAAAGTTTGGGAACCGCTGCACTAGGACAATAAACATGTCAAAGAAGGAAGTTAGGTTGGTTTGTCATGATTTGTTCTTGAAAAATCCATGCTGGCTAGTTCTTATAGCCCTGTTATCCTCTGGGTGCTCATCACCTGATTGTTTGATAATTTGTTCCAGTATCTTCCCAGGCATGGAAATTAGATTGATTTGTCTATAACTCCCTGGTTTTTGGTTCATTTTTAAAATATAGGTACTATGATTTCCCTCCTCTGGGCCTCTGGAGGTGCAGAGAAAAAACCCAAGCACACTGGTTAATTGCTCTTGATACCCTTTGAACCCAAGCAGACAGAACACAATGGATCAGCGATCCAAATACTTTAGCTACTCAATTACTTTATAGTCCAAAAGGGTCCCTTTGTCACCAGCTGTGCCTTGGTCAGCCAAGGTCAGGTGCCTAAGCCAAGGAAGAGAAGACATAGCATGAGAGGCCTGCAAGCAGACCAGTGGTGTAGGGGGGTCTTGAAAGAGTTTTATTGTAAACTGGGTTTAAGTCCGACCTGGTGTAGGAAGTGCTGTGACATTCAATTTGTGGGGATACAAAGAGTCCTGTGGCACCTTAAAGACTAACTATGAAGTTTTGAAGCATAAGCTTTCGTGGGCTAATACCCACTTCGTCGGGGCTAATACCCCACTCCCCTTACTTTGACAACTGTAAGGCTTAGCTGTGCAAAGAGGCCCGGCAGAGCAAGCCAGTGGAAGCCGCCACGAAAAGAAGACGGGCAGCCAATGACCAAATGGGAATTTGAACACTTGTGTAGCATACAATAGTTTAGTAGTTTAGAGCCTTACACACTCAGCCCTCTTATGTGATGTGGTTATGAGCTTGGTAACCCTCCAGCCCAGCCCAGTGTTTTCTCCTCTACATTCACATGGGTGCCTGCTCTTGAGTGACTAGATGACAAATGTATGAAAGACGCTCCATTGGGAAAGAGGCAGCAAAGGAATGAAGAGTGAATATTTGTGTTGATCATGAGTGGGTTTGAATCCCCCCTTTGCTGCTAGCCAGCCTTTCCTTTGGCAGTGGTGAGCACTTGCTCTTCCTAAAAGTGGGAGAGCCATGAGGTCCCACCCCCTCTGTGACCATGCCCCTGCCCCAGTTCCCCTGCTCAGGGCAGATGACGGTCTGTGGTTCCCCACAACTGCCCACACAGCTCTTATCCTGACCTGGCTCCAGCTTCTAGCTTGGCCTGGAGGCAGGAGACTCAGGGGCTGTACAGCCAAAGCCAGACCATGGTAAGAGCTGCAAAAAGTGGGCTGCCCAGGCCCATCCACTTGTAAATGTGGGAGGGCCATAGCCCCTTTTCCCCCTCTCCCTCCTCCCAACTCCAGCACCCCTGCTTTAGGCCCTCACTTCCCCAGCATGACAAAAAAAAAACTCCTGTAGCTCAGGATAGCAGAGATGTGTAGCTGGAAAGCGTGTTTCTCTCACCAGCAGAAGTTGGTCCGAAGGAAGGTTTGACCTCACCCGCCTTGTCTGGCTAATAACAACCAGACACACCCAACAAACTGGGGACCCCCAGTCCATGGGCCAGCTGGACCCAGGCCGGCTCACAAAGGTGGGAATTTTTCATGGTACCTCTCCAGTGCTGGTGCCTCTCCAGTGCTGGTGCTTCAGCAGGCAGAGCCCATCATTCCCCACACTCGCTCAGGCGTCTGGCTGCAGCTGAGCAATACCAGCATAACCCCTGTGTTTGCATTTCAGGACACGGTGACATCACTAGGGGAGCAAACAGTCAGGGGCTCCGTGGCCCTTTGCTCTGGGGACTGGAGACTTGCTATAGCCTGGCGGAGCCCTGCTGGGACGGGCCGAACCCTCCAGCCCTGGGTGCGGTGAGCTCGGGGGATGGGCCGAAGCCACCTGCAGCGACTTGGGAAACTCCTGTGTGGGAGGGGCCTGGCGAGCAGAGTCAGGAAGGGACCATCAAGGGGGGAAGGGCCAACTGTCACCTGGAGGGAAAGGGAGGCAGCCCAAGTGTCACCTGGCGGGATGGGGAGAGCCCAGCTGCCATCTGGGGAGGGATGAGGGAGCCCAGATGTCACCTGGAGGAGGATGGGGGAAGACCAATTGTCACTTCGGGGGGTGGAAGAAAGGGAGAGGGAAAGGGGGAACCCAACAGTTCTGAGAGGGATCTCAATAGCTGTGTGGTGGATACCTAATTGGATACCATCAACTTAGGGTTAAACAGAGACTGGGAATGGCTGGATTCTTACACAAATTTAATCTATTTCCCCATACAATATCAGGGTTGGAAGGGACCTCTGGAGGTCATCTAGTCCACCCCCCTCCTCAAAGCAGGACCAATCCCCAACTAAATCATCCCAGCCAGGGCTTTGTCAAGCCTGACCAGGAAAACCTCTAAGAAAGGAGATTCTACCACCTCCCTAGATAACCTATTCCAATGTTTCACCACCCTCCTACTGAAAAAGTTTTTTCTTAATATCCAACCTAAACCTTCCCCACTGCAACTTGAGACGATTACTACTTTTTTTTTTATCATCTGGTACCACTGAGAACAGTCTAGATCCATCCTCTTTGGAACCCCCATTCAGGTACTTGAAAGCAGCTGTCAAATTTCCCCTCAGTTTTCTCTTCTGTAGACTAAACAATCCCAGTTCTCTCAGTCTCTCCTCATAAGTCATGTGCTTCAGGCCCCTAACCATTTTTGTTGCCCTTCTCTGGACTTTTTCCAATTTTTCCTCATCCATCTTGTAGTGTGGGCCCCAAAACTGGACACAGTACTCCAGAAGAGGCCTCTCCAATGTCGAATAGAGGGGAATGATCACGTCCCTCAATCTGCTGGCAAAGCTCCTACTTATACAGCCCAAAATGTCCTTAGCTTTCTTGACAACAAGGGCACACTGTTGACACACATTATACATAAATGATGAAGTAGACTGCAAAGGAATAAGAAGTGATGGAATAGATAAGACAGTCTGGGCAAAAATCGCATTGGGGAAGAAAACTATTAAAGCCTCCCCCAGGATAGTGCTTGGAGTGTGTTATAGACCACCTGGATCTAATTTGGATATGGATAGAAACATCTTTAATGTTTTTAATGAAGTTAATACTAATGGGAACTGTGTGATCATGGGAGACTTAAACTTCCCGGATATAGACTGGAGGATAAGCGCTAGTAATAATAATAGAGCTCAGATTTTCCTAGATGCAATAGCTGATGGATTCCTTCATCAAGTACTTACTGAGCAAACAAGAGAGAATGCCATTTTAGATTTGGTTTTGGTGAGTGGTGAGGATCTCATAGAAGAAATGGTTGTAGGGAATACCTTAGGGCTAGTGATCATGAACTAATTCAGTTAGAATTGAATGGAGGGGTAAACAAAAATAGATCTGCAACTAGGGTTTTTGATTTCAAAAGGGCTAACTTTACAAAATTAAGGACATTAGTAAGAGAAGTGATTGGGCTGAGTTGTAGACCAAGATGGATGAGCAAGCATCTCAGAGAGGTGATTAAGAAAAAGCAGAAAGCATACAGGGAGTGGAAGATGGGAGGGAGAAGCAAGGAAAGCTACCTTATTGAGGTCAGAACATGTAGGAATAAAGTGAGAAAGGCTAAAAGTCAAGTAGAATTGGACCTTCCAAAGGGAATTAAAACCAATAGTAAAAGGTTCTATAGTCATATAAATAAGAAGAAAACAAAGAAAGAGGAAGTAGGTCCGCTAAAAACTGAGGATGGAGTGGAAGTTAAGGATAATTTAGGCATGTCTCAATATCTAAACAAATACTTTGCCTCCGTCTTTAATGAGGCTAATGAGGATCTTAGGGATAAAGTTAGCATGGCAAACAGGAATGAGAATATGGAGGTAGATATTACCATATCTGAGGTAGAAACCAAACTCGAACAGCTTAATGGGACTAAATCAGGAGGCACAGATAATCTTCATCCAAGAATATTAAAGGAACTGGCACATGAAATTGCAAGCCCATTAGCAAGAATTTTTAATGAATCTTTAAACGCAGGGGTTGTACCGTATGATGGTGGAATTGCTAATATAGTTCCTTGTAGCGGGGTGCTCCCCGCTCCCTGCTGGCCAGGGCTGGGGTAGCCCCAGGAAGGGGGCTGGAAGCAGCCCAGGGAAGGGGCTGTGGCTGGGAGCCTGCTAGCAGGCTTAAGTGGAAAGCAGGCTCAGCTGTGTGGCCACGCCCCAAACATTCCAGGCTGTATAAAAGCCTGGGAGGCAGGAGCCAGTGGGAGAGTCTACTCTGTAGTCAGAGGGAGACAGGGCCTGGCTGCAGAAGTACCCAGACTGGGACAGGGCGAGGGCAAGGCAGCTGGGAGCCAGGGAGCTTAAGCTCTAGTGAGAGGGCCCCAGCTTGCTGAGCCTAGGGAAGGCCCGACCCACGGGGTACTGGGGATTGCAAGGGGGCAGTCTCCTCTGTAGGCAGCAGGAGACAGGGCCTGGCTGCAGAGAGCAAGAGTACCCAGACTGGGATAGGGCGTGGGTGAGGCAGCTGGGAGCCAGGGAGCTTAAGCTCTAGTGAGAGGGCCCCAGCTTGCTGAGCCTAGGGAAGGCCCGACCCATGGGGTACTGGGGGTTGCAAGGGGGCAGCCCTGGGCTGGATAAGAGCAGCAGGCCAACCCCTTCTTGCCGGTGATGAGTAGCCATGAGACTGCAGTCAGCCTCAGAGGAACTGAGGCAGTGGTGACTGGCAGTGGCCGTATCTGAGGCGAGTTGGGGATAGTGGGTGGTGGGTTCCCCAGGGAGGGGGAGACCCTAAGACCAGGGGGGTACTGCAAGGGTGCAGCACCCTCAGCAAGGGGCTCCGGGGTCCAGGAGGGACACGGGGCCAGTGTGGAGAAGCGGACGTCGGCCAACAGAGGGCGCTCCAGGGTCAAAAAGAGCTAATTCCCGTGACGACCAGACGGGGGCGCCGCTGGGTGAGTGACCGACGCCATTACATTCCTATTTTTAAGAAAGGGAAAAAAAGTGATCCAGGTAACTACAAGCCTGTTAGTTTGACATCTGTCATATGCAAGGTCTTGGAAAAAAATTCGAAGGAGAAAGCAGTTAAGGGCATTGAGGTCAATGGCAAATGGGTCAAAATACAACATGGTTTTACAAAAGGTAGATCGTGCCAAACCAAACTGATCTCCTTCTTTGAAAAAGTAACAGATTTGTCAGATAACGGAAATGCAGTGGATCTAATTTACCTTGACTTTAGTAAGGAGTTTGATTCGGTGCCACATGGGGAATTATTAGTTAAATTGGAAAAGATGGGGATCAATATGAAAATTGAAAGGTGGATAAGGAACTGGTTAAAGGGGAGACAACAGATGGTCATACTTAAGAGTGAACTGTGAGGCTGGAGGGAGGTTACCAGTGAAGTTCCTCAGGGACTGGTTTTGGGGCCAATATTATTTAATCTTTGTATTACTGACCAAGTCACAAAAAGTGGGACTGTGTTAATAAAGTTTGCAGATGACGCAAAGCTGGGAGGTATTGCCAATTCAGAGAAGGACCGGGATATCATACAGGAAGACCTGGATGACCTTGTAAACTGGAGTAACAGGAATAGGATGAAATTTAATAGTGAGAAGTGTAAGGTCATGCACTTAGGGATTAATAACAATAATTTTAGTTATAAACTGGGGACACATCAATTGGAAGTAACAGAGGAGGAGAAGGACCTTGGAGGATTGGTTGATCACAGGATGACTATGAGCTGACAATGTGATATGGCTGTGAAATAAGCTAATGCCGTCTTGGGTTGCATTAGGCGAGGTATTTCTAGTAGGGATAAGGAGGTATTCGTATTGTTATATAAGGCACTGGTGAGACCTCATCTGGAATACCGTGTACAGTTCTGGTCTCCCATGTTTAAGAAGGATGAATTCAAACTAGAACAGATGCAGAGAAGGGCTACTAGGATGATCTGAGGAATGGAAAACCTGTCTTATGAGGACAGACTCAGGGAGCTGGGGTTGTATAGCCTATCAAAAAGAAGGCTGAGGGGAGATATGATTACTCTCTATAAATATATCAGAGGGATAAATACGAGGGAGGAAGAAGAATTATTTAAATTCAGTTCTAATGTGGCCACAAGAACAAATGGATATAAACTGGTCAACAGGAAGTTTAGACTTGAAATTAGACGAAGGTTTCTAACCATTAGAGGAGTTAAATTCTGGAACAGCCTTCCAAGGGAACCAATGGGGGCAAAAGACCTATCTGGCTTCAAGATGAAACTTGATAAGTTTATGGAGGAGATGGTGTGATGGGAAAACATAATTTTGGCAATTGATCTTGAGTATGTTAATAGAGGGGCCTGGTGGTATATGATTGAAAGTTGGAGAGGATAAGCTCTAAGATACTACAGAGAATTCCTTCCTGGGGGTCTGGCTGGTGAGTCTTGCCACATGCTCAGGGTTCAGCTGATCACCATATTTGGGGTAAGGAAGGAATTTTCCTGCAGGGCAAATTGGCAGAGTTCCTGGAGGTTTTTTGCCTTCCTTTGTAGCAGGGGGCATGAGTCACTTGCTGGAGGATGCTCTGTACTTTGAAGTCATTAAACCAAGATTCGAGGACTAAGTAGTTCAGACATGGGTTAGGGGTTTACTACAGGAGTGGGTGGGGCAATTTCTGTGGCTTGCGTTGTGCAGGAGGTCAGACTAGATGTTCATAATGGTCCCTTCTGACCTTACAGTCTATGAGTCTATGAGACTCATGTCCAGCTTCTCGTCCACTGTAATCTCTAGGTCCTTTTCTGTAGAACTGCTGCCTAGCCATTCAGTCCCTAGTCTGTAGCAGTGCATGGGATTCTTCTATCCTAAGTGCAGGACTCTGTACTGTTCCTTGTTGAATCTCATCAAATTTCTTTTGGCCCAATCCTCTAATTTGTCTAGGTCCCTCTGTATCCGATCCCTACCCTCCAGTAATTCTACCACTCGTCCCAGTTTAGTGTCATCTGCAAACTTGCTGAGGGTGGAGTCAACGCCATCCTCCAGATTATTGATAAAGATATTGAATACAACTGGCCCCAGGCCCAACCTTTGGGGCACTCCACTTGATACCGGCTACCAACTAGACATGGAGCCATTGATCACTACCTTTTGAGCCCGACGATCCACCCAGCTTTCTATCCACCTTATGGTCCATTCATCCAGCCCATACTTCTTTAACTTGCTGGCAAGAATACTGTGGGAGACTGTATTAAAAGCTTTGCTAAAGTCCAGGAATACCACATCCACTGCTGGCCCCTGACCCACAGAGCCAGTTATCTCATCATAGAAGGAAATTAGGTTAGTCAGGCATGACTTGCCCTTGGTGAATCCATGCTGACTGTTCCTGATCACTTTCCTCTCCTCTAAGTGCTTGAGAATTGATTCCTTCAGGACCTGCCCCATGATTTTTCCAGGGACTGAGGTGAGGCTGACTGGCCTGTAGTTCCCCGGATCCTCCTCCTTCCCTTTTTAAAAGATGGGCACTACGTTAGCCTTTTTCCAGTCACCCAGGACCTCCCCTGATCGCCATGAGTTTTCAAAGATAATGGCCAATGGCTCTGCAATTACATCCACCAACTCCTTTAGCACCCTCGGATGCAGCGCATCCGGCCCCATGGACTTGTGCTTGTCCAGCTTTTCTAACTAGTCCTGAACCACTTCTTTTTCCACAGAGGGCTGGTCACCTCCTCCCCATGCTGTGCTGCCCAGTGCGGTAGTCTGGGAGCTGACCTTGTTCGTGAAGACAGAGGCAAAAAAAGCATTGAGTACATTTGCTTTTTCCACATCCTCTGTCACTAGATTGCCTCCCTCATTCAGTAAGGGGCCCACACTTTTCTTGACTTTCTTCTTGTTGCTAACATACCTGAAGAAACCCTTCTTGTTACCCTTAACGTCCCTTGCTAGCTGCAACTCCAAGTATGATTTGGCCTCCCTGAGTTCACTCCTGCATGCCTGAGCAATATTTTTATATTCCTCCCTGGTCATTTGCCCAGTCTTCCACTTCTTGTAAACTTCTTTTTTGCATTTGTGGCAGGGTGGGCTTGACCCAGCCTGCTGCCCCTTTAAGAGGGAGAAAAGCCCTCTGCAAACCTCCCGTGCAGAAAACCTAATCAGCCACCTGGGCTCAGGCTGGATGAGCTGCACCTGGCAGCCTCCTCAGGAGGATATAAGCCTGCCAGGCAGGAAGCCCAGAGTGGTGGTGGTATGGTAGTGTGGAGTGAGAGAAAGAGCTGTTCCGAGCTGTAAGCTGTAGAGCTGTGTTTAGAGCTGTAGAGCTGTGTGTAGAGCTGAACTATATAGAGCTGTGTAGAACTGTAAGCTGTAGAGCTGTAAGCTGAAGAGCTGAAGTATAAAGCTGTATATATTGGTGGTGGGGCCTTGCACTGTGAAATAAAGAGCACTGTTGGAGCAAAAGAAGGGTTTCCTGCCTGTTCCTGAAGAGGGGTGAGAAGGCGATCTGTCACACATTTAAGATCGGCAAGGATTTCACTGTTAAGCCAAGCTGGTCGCCTGCCATATTTACTATTCTTTCTACACATCGGGATGGTTTGTTCCTGCAACCTCAATAAGGATTCTTTAAAAAGGCTGTTGGAAAAGTGCAGCAGGTGCAGGGAAGAGCCAGAAAAATGCTGCGAGGGCTGGAGAAGAGGTGTCACAGGAAAGGCCGGGGGAAGCTCCGTGTATGGAGCTGGTCAGACAGCTGGGCTGGTCATGGTATCCAAGCTCCTTCCCAGGGAGAAACCCCAGGTGCTGACGGCTCCTGCCTGGGTGGGCTTGCTGGGGGAGCACACGGAGGGGCAGAAGGTGCTAAATCAGGGGTCTCAAACATGCAGCCCGGGGGCCACATGCGGCCCGCAAAGCCCTTCCCTGCGGCCCGCCAAGCTTCCTGGCGCCCGCCCTCCCCCCGGTCCCCCCCATAGCAGTTTGCAGGATGGAGGGGGCAGAAGTGGAGGCTTCTCTGCTGCCTGGCTGGGCCGCGCATGTTTCTAGCTCTGGACTTCCTATATTGCTCTTGCTTTGTTTGCCAAACAGCTGTTGGTGGTGCCTAGCGCTTTCCAGGAGGGAATGGGGAGCTGCGTGCTCAGAGGAGGAGGTGGGGCAGGGGTGGGACCTCTTGGAAGGGGTGGAGTGGGGGCGGAGCCGGGGCAGCGAGGGCAGGGTGTGTGTCAGTGGTGCGGCCCTCGGGCCAGTGCACTAGTCCTCATGCGGCCCTCATGGTCATTTGAGTTTGAGACCCCTGTGCTAAATGCTCCGAGGTCAGACCCAGGAAGGTGGAAGCAGGAACCTATGAAGATGCTAGCCTTGGAGACAGGCTGTTTATGGAGAGGATGCTTTCCCCTCGGAGTCCTGACTGCCTTCATGGGGAGCAGCGCCAGAGCATCGCCCCGGGCACTCTGTGACAAACCCCAAGTATTCGGGGAGCCAAAAATAGAGTTTAAGGGGAAGTTATGACCATAGGTGCATGATTCAACCCAGGGCCAGCGAAAGAAATTTGGGGGCCCCCTACTCTGATAGTTTGGGGGGCCCCCCAGCCCAGCCGCCCCCCCCAGCCCAGCCGGGCCCCCCCAGCCCAGCCGACAGCGTCTGGGGGCCCCCAGCCCAGCCGCCCCCCCAGCTCAGCCGCCCCCCCCCAGCCCAGCCGACAGCGGCTGAGGGGCCCCCCAGCCCAGCCGCCCCCCCCCCGCCCAGCCGGCGCTCCCCCCCAGCTGACAGCTGGCGCAGCGGGAGCGAGAGCCCGGGAGCGGCGTGAGCTGCCCTTGCTGCTCCCCCCTCCTCCCCGCCCTTTCTCCCCCCGGACTGAGCCGCTGCCGCCGGTCGGGCTCACTGCTCCTGCCGGGGACATGCGCTCGTCCGGGGGAGAGCCGCGCCGGATGACTACGGGTAAAGCTGTACCGGGGCCCCCCTAAAGTGCGGGGCCCGGTACAGCTCTACCCGTAGTACCCCTCTGTTGCCGGCCCTGATTCAACCACAGAAGTGACCTGGAAATTAACTAACATACATAACAAGTACATGAGATACATCTAAAGCTAGCCTGCTTGTTTGCTTATATATCTTTTCTTACAAGTTTCTTATTTTCTTAGGGTTTGATTATTTGTTTTATTACAATAGGTTTATATTAGCGTATAGTTTGGCTATAACACAAGGGACCTACAGGCCACATTCTGTAAGGTGGACCAAGCAGCCATGGTCGGGTTCAATATCTAGGGGTCCCTTTCTATTGATTCAACACAGAATCGGCCTGAGCCCCCACTCAGTAACCTGGGAAATTTACACACCACCTCTGGGCGCCTCAGAGAGGCAAAACTTCCCCTCTCACAAGCACAGAGTCTGAATATAGAAAAGACACTTTTAATAAAAGGAGGGAAGTAATTTAGCATTAATTTGGGAAAACACCACAAAGAGGGTTCATAAACATAAACCACGAGTTAAAGTCCCACCCCAAGTAGGTTGGGCAGTGTCCCTTCCCCCTCAGGTTCTGAAGTCCAGCAACCCAAAAGTCCCCATCACATGCCCAGCCCGTCTCTGCAGCCCACTCACAGTTGTTGTCCTGAGTTAGTGCATACCCACAGTTCAGAGGTGCATTCGCAGAGTTCACCGCCGACCCTGGGTGGTGGGAGGTGAAGAGGCACCTTACTCACTCCACTGGCCACTTGCTGTCTGCCTGCTCACTGGTCTCTGCCACCGCCCTGCTGGTCACCCATCATATCTCTCCACTGCCACCCTGCCGGCCATCAGTCACCCTTCTCCTCTCTGCTGTGCACTCTACACATCAGGTTTAGTAATTTTCAGCCCTTTTTCAGCTGCACAGAATCACAGCCTCAACTCAAGTGATTTCAGCTCCCAGTGATTGTATCAGGAAGGGAAGAAACACAGCTCTGGAGCAATTCAAATAGGAACATTCCACTCTGTTATTTGAACAGTGGGGAAGATAGGTCAAACAAATATCTCCTCCTCAGTCTCACAGGGCTCTGACACTCGAGCACACTCTTAGAAAGCTCCTTTCTGCTAATGTGAGCCCTTTCCTTTGGAACAGATTAAACACAGTTCTGCTTTTCTGTATTCCCACCATAAATAGAAACATCAGCAATCATATTTCACTCCAAACTCTGGGGAAGGTCAGTTTAGGATCCACAGCTGGAGCTAAATCTCATGGCCCATCTCCGGTTGCTCTATCCCCAGTCCATCATCTCCCTTATCCCTGGTCCCCTCTTTCCCTGATCAGCCACAGCCAGCTTGGTGTTCAGAAATGGGAGCCGGTTTGGAGTCCTTAAACCAAGAAAGGACGTCTCTTTCTGCACGACATGCTCTAGTTCAGTCAGAACTTAGCAGCTCAATGCAGGGATGGGGGAGGGGGGAAGAGAGAATGAGGCAGGTTAATGTGTGAGAACAAAAATAAATATGTGAGTGGGGTCATTCAATCCCACATCACAGCCTGTGACACTCCCTGGCCTTGCTGGGCTGCTAGCTTGGGGAGCTCACTGCTGGGAGGGGGAAGAGGTGTCCGCACAGGAGACTTCACAGATGCTGTTGGTTCATCCTGTGGTTGGCCTCCGTGAACGGCTGCACAGAGCAGCCAGAATGTGTGTGCAGAGAGTCACTGAGCAGGGGTCATGCTCACAGCACAGACTTTCCTCCCCATTCCCACTTATAAGCAGCAGCCAGTCCCTAGACCAGCAGTATCAGGCTCCATCAATAACCCCTGTGTGGCTGGGGAGATCCATCTAATTCTGCCCTGGGGTTTGGGTCAGAGGAGGCAGGATCTAGCCCAGTAGGAATAGGGTGTGGGACTCTCTGTGAGATCAATTAAATTGCCTGCAGCAGATTTCCCAGGTAGTGTCTGACATTTTCCCTGATCCCCAGTCCAATCCCGTCCAGGCTCCTCTCCCCTCTGCCTGAAATAGCCCAGGGTCATTGGCCTTCCAGGCAGGTACCCAGATGGTCATTGTCACCCAAGCTCTTGGGGGGAAGGTAGGATGATCTAGCAGCCAGGGCAGTGGACCACTGCTCAAGAACTCTGGGTTCAATCTCTGACTCTGCTGTGGACTCCTGTGTCCTGCACTCAGTCACTTAGCATCTCTCTGTGCTTCCCTTTCCCCATCTGTGTAGTGAGGGTGACCGGCCCTCCCTCTCAGGAGTGTGTGAGGATAAGCCCATCAATGGCTGAAGGGCAACCACTCTAGCTTCGCTGGTGTAACTCCCCTGGGGGAACAGTCTTATTGTGGAATCAGAGCCTTTGTCAGATTCAATCATAGAATCTCAGAGTTGGAAGAGACCTCAGAAGATCATCTAGTTCAACCCCCTGCTCAAAGCAGGACCAATCCCATTTTTGCCCCATATCCCTAAATGGCCCCCTTAAGGATTGAACTCATAACTCTGGGATTAGCAGGCCAATGCTCAAACTACTGAGCTATTCCATTCCTTCCCCTGCCTGCCTGCCTGCTCACTCACTGATTCTAAAGTCAGAAGGGACCATTGTGATAATCTAGCCTGACCCCCTGTCATAGGCACCGACTTCCCCTCTAGCCTGGGAGTGCTCAACCCCTCCCGACTCAGCCTCTGTCCTCACTTCACAGCTCCCTGCTCCTTCCGCACCTCTCTCTGCCCCCTCCCCTAAGTGCACCCCATCCCTGCTCCTCCCCAAGCTGTTTGGTAGGTGGGAAGCATGGGAGGGAAAGGGAGGAGTTGATCAGTGGGGCTTCAGGCAGGCAAGAGGTGTTGTGGGGAGGGAAGAAGAGAGGGGAGGATTTTTCTCCATTCAGCCCCCCAGTGCCTATGCTTCCTGTATTGAAAAGGCCAGAGAACTGCTCCCCCCACTAGCAAATCATTCCTGGTTCAACTAGAGTTTCTCTTTGAGAAAAACATCCACCCTTGATTTGAAAACTGCCAATGATGGAGAATCCACCACAGCCTGTGGTAAATTTTATTACCCTTGCTTAAAAATGAGGCCCAGACCAGAGGGAATTACTGTCTGGGGGGAGCTGGATCCTTCTCCCCAGGGACTGGAGATCAGGTTGGAAACAAAAGGTTCAGACTCATCCAACATCCCAGCCCCCCCCCCCCCCCCCAAATCACTCAGTGATCTTTCACCCTTGCCCAGCTGTGCCTTTAGCCAGGGGCTGTCTCAGACCCCAGCAGTGAGCTGGGATGGGGGTGTTTCCTTAATGATGTTTTTAGACTCAAACAAGCAAACCAGGCCCTTTCAGCGCTCAGTCTTCCAGCCCTAAATAGAGACACTGCGGTTGGGGCAAGGAAGGGGTGGCGCAGAGCAGGAAATGGGGAGCGGTGACGAATATCAGACCTGAGGAGGGGACAGAGCAGGTCAGAGAGAGGTTGCAGCATTTCTGCTGCCTGAGCCCTACAGATCCCTGGAGGCCTGGGAGCAGGGAGAGGGGCTGGCTGGAGCATCCAACCCCGGGGAGCAGACGGGGGCAGATGAGAGAAGAGACAGCAGCCAGAGATCCCCTTCTCCTGAAGCCAGACTGGGCAGAGGCCACAGGTGGGAGCAGGGAGAGACTGCGGATTGTCTCCTTCTGACCCTGTCAGGAACAGATGCAGCTGGGCTGTTTCCATCCCAATCTGTTGCCCCCACCGCTCTGATGATCCTGTCTCTGTGCCTCCTGCTGACCGGTGAGTACCCGGGAACTCTGTGCTAATTCGTAGCAGGTTGGGAGGAAAGAGAACCAAGGGCAGCCCCTGGCCCAGACTGTCAGCAAATCCTCTTCAGTGGGACAGAAATGGGAACCAGTGTAAACATGAGAGTTACTGGGCCAGACCCCAGCTGGTGTCAATGGGGTCACTCCACTGGAGTCAATGGGGACACATCCCCAGCTGGTGTAATTCATTGTAGCTCCACAGGAGTCAATGCTGGTTTACGCCTGCTGAGGACCTGGCCCTATGGGGAGCTAAAGGGAAAGGTCTTCTCAGCTCAGCCAAGGTCTGTGTGCGCGAGGAACCTGCCATGTCCCAGATCTAATGTCCTACCTGGTCTGCTTCTTCACAACACACAAATCAGGAATTTATATCCATGTCTATTAAAGGCAGTTTTTGTCCCTGAAGAGGGACCTTAGAAAGGGGGGAGATATTATCTCCAGCACTAACCACACAACACCTTTCTGTTCCCAGCACTGAGTCCCAGCAGCCCAGAGATCTGCTCAGCTCCTGGTGAGTCCATCAGTCTGTCTGTGTCCTGACATATTCAGCCTTTATCTATCTATCTATTGTGCCAGAGGGGTTTGCATTGATAGAAAAGCCTTCCAGTTATAGAAGATTATTATAAATTATTATTATTACTGTGGCCACCAGATGCTCCTCTCAGGGATCAGGGTCCCATCGTGTCAGGTGCTGCACACCCCTATGTGAAGCTCTGGTCCCTGTGCCCCATGAGCTGACAGTCTCATATCTGACATTATCCCCCCATTACCCAGTTGTGCTGAAATAGGATCCTGCTCGAGAGACATTGCGCATGGAGGGGTGTCAGTGCTATTGAGCTACCCGCACTGTGCTCCGTGCATGTGGGCTATCCCAGCTGTCGTCCCCGCTACCCCCTTCCTGTGTTCAGCTACATTAGCAGCTGTACCTTCCCAGAGTTCCCTGGCACAGCTCCAGGGAATTGTGGGTGATTGCACAGTGACCTCACAGGTGCACAGGGGTATTATGGGGAAAGAGACCAAACTCTTCAGACTCCCACAATTCCCTGTGGAACACCCTAGGCTCTCCGGGGCTATATCCTATAACTCCTCCACAGCTCTTAACTCCCTACCACATGCAATCTGCTTCCACAATAACCAAATTCCTTTGGCAAACTGCTCCCTGGGCTCCCCAGGAAACATTCACCATTGACAGCCCCATTGATGGTTTTCACTCCTTCCCCTTCCCAGGAGCTCTCCCTGCCCCAGTCTTCTACCTGAAACAGACATCTCCCTGGGAGGGACACTCAGTGCTGCTCCAGTGCTCTGTGTTCTCCCGGACCCGAGCCACCCGCATTGTCTTCTGCAAGGACGGGGAGGAGATTTCATCCCAGAAGGGCTTGGAGAAGCAGCTCACCTACAGCTATGACCATGCAGTGTCCAGGGGCAGCTCGGGGAATTACTCCTGTGGGTTCGAGATCAAGGAGAGCAACAACCAGGTGAACAGATCCCAGCTCACCCCTGCCAAGTACTTCAGTGTCACTGGTCACGGGGGTGATCAGCAGAGTAAGTACAATTGTCCATGTGTGACGGAGTGGGAATGCTGTTAATGTTTCCTCTGGATAGTGTGGGGGGTACCTCAGTTTCCCCTATGCATTTCTTGGGTGTCCATGTGGAGGGATAAGGATATGTAGTTGATGCAATGCAGAGAGACAGTGTAAGCAAGCAGTCAATGCCCTGTCCCTTCTCTCCCCCCTCTCAAGGCTGGAAGTGTTGAATAACAAAGAGGTCAGCTGAACCTGTTGGAGGGAGGTCAGGTGATCTTCACCTAGCCTGGGAAAGGAGACAAAGGGAAAAGGGGAGGAGGGGATAGAGAGTAAGTCTCAGTCTGGGTCTGGCTGGGAAGAGGCAGAGAGGTACAGGCAAGCTTACCTAGCCCTCTGGCCCCCAAAATGGACCCAGTGGAGGGGTCGCATTCACTCTACCTACAAGCTCTGTCTTAGATCACCTGTCATCTAATAAACCTCTGTTTTACTGGCTGGATGAGAGTCACGTCTGACTGTGGAGTTGGGGTACAGGATCCATGGGCTCCGCCAGGACCCCGCCTGGGCGGCTCGCTGGGGGAAGCGCACAGATGGGCAGAAGGTGCTGAATGCTCTGAAGTCAGACCCAGGAAGGTGGAAGCTGTAAGCTGTGAAGCTCCTAGCCTGGGAGACAGGCTGTTTATGGAGAGGAACTTCCCCTCTCCCCCGGAGACTGGCTTCATAGGGAGCAAGTTCTAGATCATCGCCCTGGGCACTCCGTGACACCATGTGATGGCAAAGAGAGAATCCAGAGACAGATAGCGATAGTGATGATGGGCAGAAGAAGTAGGTTGTTATTCTCTGTATGTACCAGCCCCTGTATGGAGACAGCAGTGGGAGGTTGGCTGGCTCTGGGAGCAGATACTGGTTATAGAGTTAGAGGCAGGGCAGCCAAGCATAGAAATTTGGCACATTGCCTGTGAAAGGCTGTGAGACAAAGAGGAGGAGACTGGGGTTTGCCATTTTAGAGCCCTCTGCTCTATTCCCAGCGCTGCTCCAGTGACCATGTGCAGCCCTTTGCTGTCCATCCAAGAGGTGAACAACAGTGTCACCTGTACCTCAGGGGCAGGAGCTCTTAGCTAGTACTAGAGGCTGTGAAGAGCACAGCAAAGTTACTAACACTCAACAGAAGAGCTGAGCCTAGAGCACAGGGTCTCCAGGCTTGTAGCTGAGAGCGACCCTCTGGCTCCAGAAAACCTTGTGGGGATTCCATGATCCCTCCCGCCCCCAACCCTGTAAAGGGTGAAAGGGCTTCCAAACACCCCTGAAGTGTGTGACACCAGGAAGGTCTGATGGAGCCAGGAAGCTCTTTTGGGAGATTTCCATTTGGGGAACAAATGTTTCTCATTTGACTGGTGTAGGGGGCTGAGCTCAGCCATCGCAGCCGCATTTCTCACACACTGAGGGTCACCTGGAGGGTCTGACAAACCCAGATCCTCCTTGTTCCCATTGCACAGGCCAGGTGAGCAGCAGTGGGGAGGAGTCAGACCCCACAGCTCACGGAGACGCTCTTGAGCCAGACCCTGGGGATCTGAGCCTGCTCTCCCCTCTCTGCATAGAGACTTTGGGGCAAACTCAACCCTGGGGTAACTCCTCTGGCTGCAGCTAGGGTGACCAGATGTCCGGATTTTATAGGGACAGTCCCAATTTTTGGGTCTTTTTCTTATATAGGGTCTTATTACACCCTCACCCCCACTCCCATCCTGATTTTTCACATTTTCTTTCTGGTCACCCTACCTGCAGCACTTACCCCAGGGGAGACCCAGCTCTCTGCAGTGAACCTGACCTGTGCAGAGGGCCAGCCCCAGGGCCAGGCAGCACTTAACTCCCCTGAACCCTCAGCACTGGGTGTGAGCAGGGCCTAGGCCTGGTGCTGACCAAGGCACGGGGCGGCTGGGGAATGTCGCCTGAGCTCACAGCCTGTCACACAACCCGCTCTGCCCACCAGGCGAGCCCCGGGCTGTCTGCAGGGTGCAGGGGTCTCCCGCACATTCAGATCCCTGAGCGTGTCTAACTGGGGGGCAGGGAAATCCTGGCTCAGGGCTTCCTGGGGCATTTTCACCCCCGCAGAGCTTCAACCTCAGTGCCGGGGCCAGGGATCAGTGACATGAGGGTTTGTTAAAGGGACAGTGACGTCCTCCCTGAGTCTGTAGTGGGGAAACTCAGTGTGACACTCAGAGCAAGAGAGATTCCAGGAACCAGCGACTCAGCTGGTGTAAATTTGCAGACCCTTGTGGACTCCAATGGTGGGGATCTGGCCTAGTGACTCCAGCAGAGTGATGCTGATTTACACCCGGTGGATATCTGGCCCTAGTGGCTGGCAGAACCGCTCTGTCTGTCGCTGGGAGGCGGGTCCCTGGGGAGGCTGCAGGCGTCTCTCCCACATGGTGCGATTCTCTTTGCCCTTGTCCCACAGGCAACACGAGCAGCAGCGGAGGAGGGGAGGAGCCAACCCGCCCAGGTAACAGGCTATTGCTCTGTCACACCCTTATTATCAGAACCCGGCTCTGTGCCCCCCAGCTCCGACCTCAGGGCTTAAAGTCTGGGATGGGCTCTCCTGGTGCAATTCCCCCAAGGTAGGCGGGCAGCACAGCCCCATGGTATAGCTTATGTCCCACTTCAACCCTCTCCTGAGCACACAGCTGGTGCCAAGGACTCGTGCTGTCCTCTGCCCAGGGCAGGATCATCCCACTGTGAACTGCCAGCCACACTGGAGAGGGGTGACAGGGTTTCGGCTGCTGCGTCTGTTGCTGGCTCTTGTGAAGCCTTTGCACCGAGTCCAAGTGCAGCCTGAGTAAACCTGGGCCATTCCCTGCTCCTCCAACCCTGCATGGGGACATCAGGGGTCACTTTCCATAGGACTCAGCCTGCTCCAGCCAATGGGGACTTGCTGGTGGCTGCTTGGAGAGGCCATTCACAGTGAGGTTCTTTCCTAGGGCCAGATCTGACACTTGTGTTGGGAATTACAATCCCTGTTGTCCTGGTTCTGGCTGTGGTGCTTTATCTGCTGGGAAAGAAAGGTGGGTATAAGAGTGAGACCAAGCCTGTTAGCAAATGTACAGACAAAGGTGACAGAGACAACCCTTTAGATCCCCTGTATCCAGTGAGTCTGGGATGCAGGGAGAGAGATAATCAAAGACACAATGAAATTGTGGTTTTGAAAGGCTGGCTGGAGAGAAAAATCCTAGAGATGATGAAAGGGATTATCAATGTGATTAATAATTTCTATTGCAATAGCACCCTGAAACTCAGTCATTGATCAGAGCCCCACTATACGTGCTGTACATTATTTATTAGTAAAGAAAGCGAGGAATACTTGTAGCACCTTAGAGACTAGTTTATTTCAGCATAATGCTGAAATAAACTAGTTAGTCTCTAAGGTGCTACAAGTATTCCTCGCTTTCTTTACGGATACAGATTGACACGGTTGCAATTCTTGATCCTGTCATTATTTATTAGGTGTGTTACTATAGTGCCCTGGCTCCCCAGTCAGGGATCAGACCTGTACTGCAGCTAGTACTGCATGGATCAGTAATGAAGGGCATAGTCCCTGCCCCACAGATGGTCACAATCTAGCACTCACCCAGGGGCCTGTTTCTGGATGGACTATAGACCCGCAGATACCTAAGGCTGCAGGTCAGGAAGGCATCCCCTAGTCAGGATGGGCCCTTACACCTGTGTCCGTGTGTATGTGGTTTCCTGAATCAGGGCCTAACAACTCTGAAAATAGAGCTCTGGACACAGCTCTGCCCTGCCGACCTTTCCTCACATGGTGTCCCCAGCCCCAAGATTTCACAGCCCTCGAGTCACCCCCAACAATCTCGAGATCGACTTAAAACTCATGGGATTTCCAAACCATCACCAGTGTGGGGTCTTTGTATCTACCTGGGGGATTTGATCTTTGTAGGGTTTATCAAGTCACATTTTCAGGCTTTTCTCCCCGAACACAAGGGTTATAAATTTACTTTTTTTTAATGGAAGACGAATTTCTCACTAACTCCTCTGATTCTCAGCCCTGCAGCTTTATGTAGAACATCAAATGCTGTGAGACTGGAACTAAAATTGTGAGACTTGGGGACTGCGCTCTCAGGGGCAGTCAGTGGGGCTGGTGGAGGAGAGCGCTGGGCCATGCCAGGGGAATAGGACTCCGTGATAATGTGATGATGAATTGGGGCCATTTCACTCAGTTTCCATCTCTCTCTCTCTCTCTCTGTCCATGAGGAAATGTGCCCACATCTCTGATCACATTGTCTCACTGCCTCCAGTTGTGTCTCTATGGCGGGATCAAAGGTAGGAGGAGATTATTCCCTCCCCATCTCGTTTTCTTTCTGGGTCTCTTCTCCCTGCCTCACAGAAGGGCTGTTGGTCAGTCCAGCATCTAGGCTGTGCTTAGCTTTCCTGCGATGGGGGAGGGTCAGTGTCACTGAGCGCCTGGGGTGATGGTCTGGCACCGCTCCCTAGGAAGCCAGTCAGGACTCCGGGGAGAAGCGTCCCATCTCCGTATACAGCCTGTCTCCAAAGCTAGGAGCTTCACAGGTTCCCGCTTCCATCTTCCTGGGTCTGGCCTTGGAGCATTCAGCACCTTCTGCCCCTCCGTGTGCTTTCCCCGTAAGCCCAACCAGGCTGGGTCCTGGGGGAGTCCATGGGCTGCACCCCACTCCACGGTCAGACGTGACTGTCAGCCAGCCAGTAAAACAGAGGTTTATTCGATGACAGGAACATAATCTAGGTAGAGCGAACGCAACCCCTTCGCTGGGTCTATTTTGGGGCCAAAGAGCCAGGCAGAGCTTGCCTGCAGCTCCTTGCCAGCCCCCAGCCAGATCCAGACTCCCATTCTCCAGCCCCTCCTTCCCCCTTCTCTTTGTCTCCTTCCAGGCAGGAGGTCAGGTGACCTCTCTCCAACAGGTTTAGCCGGCCTCTTTGTTATTCAACCCTTTTAGCCAATGCCTTTCAGAGAGGGGGAGGGGCAGGCCCCAAGACAGCTTATGCTGTCTCTCTGCTTTGCTCCAACTACATACCCTTAGCCCTCCACATAGACAATCAAGAAATGCATAGGGGAAACTGAAGCACCCACACAGTATTCCTATGCCGTCACAGGCGGTTTCAGTCTGTTTGTTTTGGAGGAGTTTTTGAAAAGGCCTAGGACAGGATGAACTCCCTGCTCAGGATGGGATCTGGGGTTATGAGGAGACAGTTTAAGGAAAGGCTTTGCCAGCAGCGTGTTCCCATCGAATTCACCGACAGCAGTGTGAGCGTATGTGAAAGTTGCCCTGTGGAAAAAATGAAAGTGACCCTGTTTTACACTTGGGGTGTCAGGGCTGGTCGCCCACAAAGCAGCACCGACCTCCACAGCCAGTTCTCTGGAACCGGGTGTGACGGCTTGGTCACAGAGACCCCTTAGGGACTGTCACCGGATGTGCTGAGATTACCTCCGAGCCCATTTTCCTACCAGCTTGGGACTTCAGAACCTTGTTGAGCCTGATATGCTAACCTGCTGTAACACAGACCCAGGGTCCAAACCACATCCCCAAACCCGAAAAGAGCTTAGCAAGTACTCCTGTCTCCAGCACCCAGACACACCCAGTTCCCAAAGCAGGACCAATCCTCAACTAAGTCATCCCAGCCATACTGCTGGGTCATACTGCTCTCTTTCATACAATGCAACTCACCCACCTTCTGTCCCCTGCCTGTCTGTCCTGAACAGTTTATATCTATCCATGACAGTACTCCAGTCATGTGAGTTATCCCACCAAGTCTCTGTGATTCCAGTCACATCATAATTCCTTGACTGTCCTAGGACTTCCATTTCTCCCTGCTTGTTTCCCAGGCTTCTTGCATTTGTGTATAGGCACTTAAGATAACTCATTGATTGTCCTGCTTTCTTAGTATGAGGCAGGTGTCCTCCCCTCATGCGCTCTCGTGCTTTCTCCCAGTATCCCACTTCCCCAGTTACCTCAGGGCTATGGTCGAGAAGTAAAGAGGTTGGGGACGTGAAATTGAATTTCCACCCTGTGCAGTTGAGCCTTAAAGCTGAATACTCAGATTTCCAGCACTGACAAATTGTGAGCAGACGTGGGCCAAAAATCCAGTTTTATTTGGGTGAAAAATATGCAGAGCAACTGTGTGAGCTGAATTGAGATGTACAGTCCTAGCCAGATCTCTGAAAACAGAAGGAAAACACCGGGCATCACTGTTGCTTATTACTCCCCACAGGGAACGATTCCAGAGGGACACAAGCAACACTCCTGAAGATCATATTCAATGTAAGAGCTTTTGTAAAATATGGAGGGTCACCTGCACATGAGGGAGAAAGGCAGGGGCTTGGGCGGGCAGCCCGCTGCCACCTCCTCCCCAGACAGACTCTTGCAGGCAGTCATCACTCTGCACAGAGCAGTGACCTGGAACTGCCAGCATGAGAAGTGATTGGTCCTGCCCCTTCCACTCCCCACCCAGGCCCAGCTGGGGCGAGCTCAGGTGGGGACAGGCATAGTGGGAGAAGGACAGAACCCGTCTCTCCCCCCAGCAGGCCAATCTGGGAAGGTGGGGACTTGACAGTATATGCCCCCCCCACACATCACCTCTGCTGCATAAGCCCATTGAACTATGAGTCCCAATGCAGAACCATGATTGTTTTTTAAATCACAATATTTCTGGGGTGGGTCAAAATGTCAGTTTTGGGGTATTAATGTTTTGGAAAAATGTTGAAATTTTCTACCAAAAGCTGATAAAATAGCTCTGTCGAAACCCAGACAGTTTCCGCTGACCATCTTCAACAGCCAAATTAAATTCTTTTATTACAGTATCCTCTAGCGATCCTGACCAGGATTAGGCTCCACTGCACTCAGTGCTGCTCACAATAGACCCCTGCCCTGGCTGGGGGAGAGGTGGGAGCCGTGGGGTTATAATTCATGCTCAGTGAGGTGCCTTCCTTTCAGGGCATTTACACCCAGGTGACCGTGTGTTACTGTCATTCTCTCCCCAGATGCCTCCGTGAATTGGCCTGGAAGCTCCAGGGTGAGTCATAACTTTTATGAAGTGATAGAAAAGAGCGATTGGTTTTGCCTGTTCCAGCTCAGCAGAGACTTGTGGATTTGGAACATGGATTTACTCAGGATTTCTGGGCTTCAGTTTGTGCCTGTTACCCTGATCTCTCTTCTGAAGGCACAGATCTCCACCCAGGTCCCAGGAGCAGGTAGCTGCCTCCCACATCTGCTATTAGCCCAGCTAGTCAGGCCCTGACCCTCACAGACACACTGACAGGCACTCAGGCAAGAGGAAAACATCCTTCCTGACTCCACCACACTGTGATAGGGGAGAATCCCCCATGGCCTGAAAATCTATCTGGCTACAGAGGGGCTTCCCCCGCCAGCCTCTGCAGTCAGACAAACAACCAAGGTAGAGATGTTCAATATTTCAAAGTTCCCAATTTCTCTGGAAATTGGACGTTCCTCTAAAATGTTAACCATGTGGGAATCGCCTCCAGTGAGATGCATTCTATTAGTGAAACCCCAGCACCACTTGCTGGTAACCCCCCACCAGGGGACTCCAAAAAGGGAAGGAAGACCCACAAGGGGTGAAATCCTGGGAGTTTCCCATTTATTTCATAGGATTCCACCCATGGGGTTTGCATTTGATGTAGCTTCCTTCTGATAATTATTTATTAATACTCCAGCTGATATCTGTGTAACCCTTTGCCAGCAGGAATCAGCAGCAACCAGGGCCAGGTTCAATATCTAGGGTTCCTTTTCAACAAGACAACAGAGAACCAGCTCAAGCCCTCACCTAGTAAAGTAGGAAAATTACACACCTCCCCTGCACACTCCTCACAAGCACAGAATCTGAGTGTAGAAAAACTTTTCATAAAGGAGGGAAGTCACCCAACATTAACTTGGCAAAACGCTGCAAGCAGGATTCATAAACATAAACTCATGAGCCAAACACCCACCCAGGGTATGTTGGGCACTGACTTTTTACCTCTGGTTCTTGAGTCCAACAACCTTGTCCTTAGCCAGTGAAGACTCCGAGTTCAGGGGTGCATCTGTTGAAGTTCACCTCCCACGTTGGTAGTGGAAGGGGAAGGCACCTTGTTTGCTTTGAATCATAGAATCATAGAATATCAGGGTTGGAAGGGACCTCAGGAGGTATCTAGGCCAACCCCCTGCTCAAAGCAGGACTAACCCCAACTTTGCTATCCAGGCACTTGCGTGGGGGCCACTCTGCTCCACCAGCCATATCATGAGATATCACCAGTGCACATCGCCCCCTTCTGTTGCAACCTACTTCACTACTGTGATCTCTGTGGGTTGGTTTCTTGACTTTCCACCCAAACTTCAGTGATTTTCAGCTCTTGGAGAGGGAACCTCACATCTAAAGCAGGTTGTTCAGAAACACTGATCCACAACAGATGATTTCAGCTCTAGGGATCACTGGACAAACAAACAGTCTCCTAATAGAGCCTTGACTAGCTCTAATTTTGAATGGAGGGGAAGAACATGTCAAACCATTCCTAGGACTCCATTAAGCAGAGGTTCCTCCCACCCTGGCCACCAAGCAGGAACATTTATCTTCACCTACTCTTGCCCTTCACAGGGGTCTGGCATCCAAACCCCCTGATTAGCAAGATCTGTTCAGTTGAGGGTGACCCCATCAGTCAGGGCAGGCAGTTCTGTTGCCCCTTACTCATACAATAAGGATAAGAACATTTCGTCACCCTGCATTCAGTACTAAAGTGATTTGTAACCCAACGTTAGCCAAAGTTGGTCCTTTTGATAACAGGGCTCTTTCTGCTCAGACCTTAGGTGAGTGGATGTGTTCATATAAAAATACAGCATGACCCTGAAACATTTTATTGGGCATCTAAAGCAGCGTCACACAGAGAAGAGCTGTGTGCAGTTGTCATGGAGGGATAGCTGAGTTCCTTGGAGTTAAGTTTGAAGTATTGGTCCCCCTTTTGACCTATATAACTGGCCAAACAACAGGAGGCACTTTCAGTGCTCCTGGCTCCAAGCCTCTTTCCAGCCAGCACTCTGCCCAAAAGCTCCTGCATTTGTTATCAGACCACGAGGAACCCCATTAGACAACTTGGCCATGCTGCTCCTAGCCTTGCCTATGGTCTTGTCCTTGTAGAGTGGTTTCCCATTGCTTCAGCTGAAACTAAACAAAAAGGCATTTAATGGTTCCCGTATTTAACCTGAATGGAAGGTGTTTATCACACCCAACAATTCAACAATGTGCTGCATTGTCATAGGTTAATGACACACTTATTGGGAGACAGCCAATCTCCAGGAGAAGAATAGTATACTAAACATTTCATAGAACCATTATAAATATCACCATTAATAACATCAATACATAGAAGAATCCTTATTTCAGGTAATAACAACCCCTCATCGGGAGAACCCAACACTATTTCTAGGGGTGTTGGCTGGCATGGACATGGAGAAAGGGAGAAGAGGTCCTCTGCCCAGCTGGCAAGTGTCAGGGAAAAGTCCAACTGCCCTAACTGGGTGGGGCAGAAAAGGGCCAGACCAAGACTAAGGAGAGGGCGTTAAGTAGGAAGCAGAGCCGTTGGTTTTTCTCAGCCTATATGCCCATTAGAACTGCTCCACATGTACATACATCACTGCTATCAGATAGACATTTTCTGGCTTCATTTCCCTGGCTTTAGGCTGACTTAGCAGAAAAGTAACATTACTGTGATTTTATTAAAGCATCCACCACCCCAGAGAGAAGAGACACCGACATATGCGACCATCGCTCTGCAGCGGGACAGACGTCATTAATGCTCCACTTGCTGAAATGCAGAACTCATCAGTGCGCAGCCGCATCACAGAACCTCCTAAAATCAGAGCCAACTATACATACTGTACAGCAAGGACATAGGGAATTTTATGTGGAGTTGTCCATTTGATTTTTCCTTCCTAAGTCATGTACTTTGCACTTGTCTTTATTGAATTTCATCTCTTTGATTTCAGACCAATTCTCCAATTTGTCAAGGTCATTTTAAATTCTAGTCCTGTCCTCCAAAGAGCTTGCAACCCTTCCCTGCTCAGTCTCATCTGCAGAGTTTATAAATATACTCTTCACTGCATTTTTCAAGTCCTTAAAGAAAATATTGAATAGTACCAGACCCAGGACTGAACTGTGGGATCCAGGGCCGGCTCTAGGTTTTTTTCCACCCCAAGCAAAACAATTTTTGCTGCCCCCCCCACCCCAACCCTGGGCTCCCCCTCCCCCACATCCTGCTGCTACCCCAGCCCTGGGCTCCCCCTGATCCACATCCCCTGCCACCCAGCTCTGGCTCCCCCCCACCTGCACCCCCCTGCTGCCCCAGCCCTTGGCGCTCCCCCGTTACCTGCACCCCCGTGCCGCCCGAACCATGGGTCACTGGTAACTCACTCCCAGGGCGGGTCATTCAATAGGAATTTTGGATGTGCACAGAACACAGACAAGATTGATTCCCATATGGTTACATAACTGCAGTAAAGTGGAACAATTTTCAGCCTGTGTGACTGGAGGATATCTGGATGCATATTATCAGACTGTCCTACAGAAATGAGGAAAAGTTGAAGTGCCTTTATTATTCCTTTGTTGCACTCTTTGTTTCTATGGGGAATTTGCCAATGCAATATCACTGTCTTTCTTTTAAATAAATAAAACTAAAAATAAAAATGGCAATTGATGTTAAAAATAGCAATTCCAGTCCTAATAACCACTGGGAAGCATTTCTTGCTCATTTTATCCTCCTTTTTCTACAGCACGTTACAGTGTATCAGTACATTTGATTTGGGAGAAATGAAGTAACAGCTGCCCAAATTGAGCTTGAGCACTCCTGAATGTTGAGGTGTTCAAATCTGAAAGGCAGGTGCAAGATTCCCTTTCTGAATATTAGCTAAATCTGGAAAGGAAAAATCAATTTCTGCTTCCATGGCTCAGAAGTGGAAATCCTCCTCTGTACCTGGTGCTGTATCTAAAGCTGCCCGGGTCTTCTAGTAGAGCCTCCCGCCTTACTTTTCATTTTATTCTAGTGGGAACCAAGTACCTCCCTTGCTAGGCTTCAGATAGAGAGGTGCACTGTCCATTTAGTCCATGCAGTTCCTTCCCCACACAGTCTGGGGAAGTCTTCTGAAGGGGACATTTTGGCCAAAGCCTTCTACTCCTTGGGTATACTCATTCCCCAATCACTAGGGTTACCATATGTCCATATTTTCACGGACATGTCTGGCTTTTTGGGTTATAAATAGTATCCAGGAGGAATTTGTAAAACTCTCAAAAAGTTTTGAATTTCCCTCCCAATGCAGAGTGTGGCGCGGCTAATAGGGTGGCCTCACTGGATTGAGCCACTCACATCGGGGCCTCTAGCAGCCGGAGCTCCTCCCTTGATCCCCCCTCCCCTCCCCTCTCCTGCAGCCTCGGCGCACTGCGTCGGCACGGGATGGGAGGAAGAACAGGAACTCATCCGTGTGTAATCAGAGTTGTGATGAGCTGTACCCTGACATCTGGTGGTGAATTGTGGTGGGTTGTGGAAAAGAACTACAGGGGCTGATTACATTTGCATAGTCACAGCCACCCTGCCTAGATGGTCACTTTGGCTCCAGTGGGATCCCCAGTTTCTCTGTTATTGGGACAGAAAGAATAATGTGTTTTTTTAATGATGGAGGGACTTGCCATCAACTAAGGGCATGTCTTCACTATGACTTAACGTCGACTTTAAGGACGTTAAGTCGAAATAAACGTGTACCTGTCTTCACACGCATGCCCTTAAAGTCGATTTAAAGGGCCCTCAAAATCGACTTTATAACTCCTGCCTGATGAGAGAAGTAGCGCTAAAATTGACCTCTCTAGGTCGATTGTGATGTAGTGAAGAGGCATCTGACTTTAAGCCTCCGACCTCCGGGCAGCCCCGCGGACACCCCCGCTCGCTCAAGCAGCCCCGCGCCAGACCCCCCGCTCGCCCAAGCAGCTCCGTGAACCCCCCCGCTCGACCAAGCGGCCCCGTGAACCCCCCCGCTCGACCAAGCAGCCCCGCGCCGAACCCCCCGCCCGCCCAAGCAGCTCCGCGAACCCCCGCGCCCGCCCGAGCAGCCCCGCGAACCCCTCCGCTCGCCCGAACAGCCCCGCGCCGAACCCCCCCACCCACCCAAGCAGCTCCGCGAAGCGCCGTGAACCCCCGCGCCAGCCCGAGCAGCCCCATGAACCCCCCCGCTCGCCTGAGCAGTCCCGCGCCAAACCCGGCGCCGGCTCCCCCCCCCCCCTCGGGTCCGGTGCGGGGCTGCTCGGGCGAGCGGGGGGGTTCACGGGGCTGCTTGGGTGGGCGGGGGGGGTCCAGCGTGGTGCTGCTCGGGCGGGCGGGGGGGTCCGGCGCGGGGCTGCTCGGGCGGGTGGGGGGGTCCGGCGCGGGGCTGCTTGGGCGAGCGGGGCTGCTTGGGCGGGCAGGGGGGTCCGCGGGGCTGCTTGGGCGGGCAGGGGGGTTCGGCGCAGGGCTGCTCGGGCGGGCACGGGGGTCCGCGGGGCTGCTTGGGAAGGCGGGGGGTCCAGCACTCCTGGCACTGTGGGCTACCTACCCACAGTGCAATGCGGGCTATGTCGACCCCTGCAAAAGTTTAAGGACAGACAGTGTCGACCACTGTCGACCTGCTGTCCTGGTGGGGACACACTGATTCGATTTTCTAAAGTAGACTTTAGAAAATCGAATTAAGGGAAATCGACCTACTCCTGTAGTGAAGACATACCCTAAATAGCACTTGCTAGGCAAGGGACAAGTCAAAACTCAGTGACTTGAGAGAGAGAGGCTGGGGATAGGTGTTTGTACCTGGAAGTATGGGGTGTAAATGCTGATTATACCCCCTTCTCTCTCCACTGTGTAATAGCAGAGCTAATTTTGATTCAGAAGTGACACCTTAAAGACTAACAAAAGTCTGTTGTTAGTCTTTAACGTGTCACACGACTCTGTTGCTTCAGCAGATCCAGACTGACATGAATTTTGATTCAGTTGGGAGTCTGACTGCAGAGCTGAATTCATTTTGGGTCAGTGATATGCCTGCACTGAGGCTCCCTACTATAAGCTGAAATCACTGAGTACTGTGTAAAGTAGTAGAGGAACCTGAAGATATATTGGTGAGTGGCTAGCAGAGAGGGGGCTACCAGAGAGGAGCAGCTTGTGGTGAAAGCTGCAGCAGAACCCCATGGACAGGGGCAGCAATTGGCTGTTGGAGCACGTAAGGTGCCTCTTTACCTCCCCCCATTTCCACACAGACTAGGGGGAGTAAAATTCTTCAGATGAACTTTTAAACTCTGGAGCTGCACTCACCAGGGTTAGAGACTTTGGGGTTGTTGGACTTTTGGGTTGCTGGACTCAAGAGCCAAAGGGAAAGGACATGGCCCAATTTGCTTGGGGTGGGTCTTTTGTTCATGGTTCATGTTATGACTCCTGTTTGTGGTGTTTCCCCAACATAATGCCACATTGTTTCTCTCTGTTATTAAAAGGCTTTTGGTACACTCAGACTCTGTGCTTGCGAACGTATTACCTCTTAGAGGTGCCCGGGGTGTGTGTGTGTGTGTGTGGTATATATTTGTTGCTGGTCTCTTTTATGAGCAGACTTTGGTCAAATAAATGGTACAGCCGCACCCTGGTTAATGTGTGACAGGTGCCCTGGTGCTTTCACTTTCTCCTGATCAGAGTTCACACACAGCTCCGGGATCCATTTCCCCTCTGCCCCGACACCTCAGTTCAGTTCCATGGGCGCGCTGTGTGGGCCCAGGACCCCGGCTCGGTGCTTGGCATCTCCTGGGACACGCTGAATCCTTAAGGTAGGTTCTTCCCTGTTATTACCCCTGATCCTTCACTCCTAGGGGTGCTCATGGTGCTGCCCCCGGGAGCACGTCCCCCCTGCCATCATCTGTTTCTACTTCCCATCAGTGCTGGGCAAACCCCAATGGTGGGTGTGATTCACTGCTCAGCCCATTGTCCCCTCACTTCAGAGTGTGGCCCACTGGGGTTCCTCGTGGCCTTTACCTGGAGGGTGTGATGGGGAACATGGGTGATTTGGTGCCTCTTCAAAAGGGTCTCACAGCCCTGCCCTGCCAATGTCCCTGGGAGGAGGGTCTGGCAGGTCAGAAGCATGTGTGTGCGGGAGGGAGGTCATTGGTTCCCCAAGATCATTCCATGGTGCCACAGGTGCCAAGTGACAGAGTCTGTAGCAGTCATTTTGAGGTTAACTCCTGTGTTGAAACTGAAAGCAGAGGAAGGGGGGCAGGTGGAGCAGCAACCAGATAACAAACAAAAGCTTTTTGTATGTATTTTATAAGCACAATAGTAGCTTGACTAGTTTTAAAATGGAAGAAAGCCAAATATGGATGTGTTGCAAGATCCATCCAGTCGGAAGTTGTCACGCAACGTTGCACAGAACTGAAAGAAATTCTGACAGAGATTTGAATTGTATTTAGCAGCTATAAGGACAAAGGAGAAAAAAAGATAAAGTGAAGTCATCAATGTTATGCATGTTTTTGGGGAGGAAGGATTGGATATTTATAATAACTTTTAGTTTGAAGAAGGTGAAACATGAAGCTAAGTATTCTGACTAAATCTGAGGAATATTGTGTGCCAAAAATGTAATGGGACCTTCAAGAAACACAATTTTTTTACATGCATGAAAACTTAATATATCATAGAACGGTTGATTAAGAAGACTCAGTAAAACCTGTGACTCTGGTGAGCTGACAGCATCTCTGGTCAGAGATAGAATACTTTGTGGCGTTAAAGACAATATGTTAAGAGAGAGAGACCACTCTGAAGATTTTACTTCAGAAAAAGCTCTTCAGATCTGCAGGGCAGCAGAAGCTATGAAAGCACAAGCCAAAGAGCTAAATTCACCAGAAGGGGGTTCCATGTACTAAGTACAAAAGAATTTAACCAGAAAGGGTAAAATCAAAAACTGGCAGCACTCTCTATGAAAACTTCCGCTAGTGGGGACACTGACTACAGACATTCACGTGGAAGGTGTGGATCACAACATGGTCCCGAAAAGCATTTTGCCTTGGAAAATTCTGACAAAAATGTGGGAAAATATTCATTTTGCAAAATGCTGCAGCTCCCAAATGAGGAAAAGTCAAATGTACTCAGTTGAGGACAACCTGGTTGAGGAGTTTTACAGGGACATACTGAGATCAAGCAAACATGATGAGAATGATTGGATACGGCAAATGTGAATGAAAGTGAAATGAAAATGAATGAAAGTAAATGAAATAATAATTTCACTCAAACTGTACACAAGAGCTGAGGTTAATATTCTGTCTGAACAAGATTATGAGACACCGAAAATATGATCCAAACTGGAACCAACACAAATAAAAAGTAATTGTTTTGTTTTTTCTGGACGAAATACACCAATGAAGAAGAGGTGCATCACTAACATCAACTATAAAAACTCTGAAACCTATAAAAACACTGGTACAGACTCCCATTCATTGTGGTGCCAAAGGAGGTCACACTCATTTTAGGCCTTCCCACCTGTGAAAAACTCAATCTGTTAAGACAGGTATTTTCACTCCAAGACCATACTGAACATGGCTATGAGGCAATTGTTCCAGAATATCATGATCCGTTCCAAGGATTGGGTTGCTTGCAAAGTGAACATACAATCCAGATAAACAAGCAGGTCCCTCCATCCATATAGTTATCTATCCATATAGAAAGGTGCCATTTTCACTCCGTTATAACTCAAGGCTGAGCTCATAAGGATGGAAGTAATGCAAGTAATACAAAAAATCGAAGCACCAATGGAATGGGTGAGCTTCCTAGTTATTGTGAAGAAAAATAACAGCCAGCTATGCATATGCTTAGATCTGAGAGACTTCAACAAGTCTGCCAACCAGAGAAGAGATTATGTCTTAATTTGTGCTTGCACAATATTACAGTAAATTGGATGCATCCTCAGGATTTTGGCAGCTAAAAATATTGAAGAAACCTCAAAACTGTCACATTTAATATCCCCTTTGGGAGATATAGATTTTCACGCTCACCCTTAGGCATAGCTTCAGCGCCAGAAGTGTACCACAAAACCATAATATGATCTATGAACATATTAACGGTGTGGATGCCTCAATAGATGACATCGCCATCTGGGTTCCAACTAAAGAGGAGCATGCTTATAGACTTTGGGAAGATTTGGATGCAATTAGAGCTGCAAACTTGAACTAAATAGGGAGAGATGTATTTTAGAGGTAACAGAATTGACTTTTTTGGAGATATTATTTTGAAGAAAGGTGTAAACCTGATGAGACAAAGTTTGCAGCCATTGAAATGATGCCTCATCCCCAGTCAAAGAAAGATGTCTAAGGGTTCCTGAGAATCATTAATTCATACCTAACCTATTTACAAAAGCAGGGCTTGAGGCAACTGCTAAAGAATAAAAATGGATGGTACTTGGATGCAGAACAGGAGGATTCATGGGACCGTTTGAAACAACAACTGATACAAGAACCAGTGTTGAAGTTCTATGCACCAAGCAGGCCTATTAAAATTTCAGCCCAGTTTGGGTTAGGTGTAGTGATTTTACAGAAACATGAGGATTGTTGGCAACCAGTGGGGTATGCATCCCAATCACTGGCTGATGCAGAAAACAGATATGCACAAATTGAGAAGGCACTTTTAGGAATATTCTTTGCCTGTGAGAGATTCAGTCAATATATTTGTGGCCAGACAGTAATGGCTGATACTGAGAAGATCAGAGAGGGAGATTAAACAACCTGAAAGACTCAGAGACCTGCTAACCTGCCTGGAGAAGGGGTAATTGAGGAACATGAGTGGTAAAGAAAACGAGGAATACTTGTAGCACCTTAGAGACTAACCAGTTTATTTCAGCATAAGCTTTTGTGAGTGGTAAAGACTCACTCCAGAGTGCTGTGCTGGTAACCTCTCTTCTCTGCTAATTGACAAGTTGGGTTAATGGAAATGTACTAGATGGGTGGAGAATTTAAGGAATGTGTTATTAGATAGCTGTTAACTGTTTATATCCTATATAATAAAAGGCTAGGGAAGTTTGTGTGAAGCCATCATGTGCAGTAGAGACGGCCCGGACGAACAGCATGCTGGGAGGTGTAGTTCGGCAGCACAACATGGCCGCCGTGCGTGCGATGCCGTGAGGCGGGAAGCAGGGTCTGGATCAGGGGCTCAGGGAGCGCGGACAGGAGGGCGGCTGGGCGCAGGAGGCACGGGCAGGGGCTCTGGCCGGGTGGGGCATGGGAAGGGGGCGCTGGGCTGGCAGGGCGGAGGCGCCCGGGCACGGCACGGCCAGCTGTGCCCAGCAGAGAGCCGAGCGAGGGGGAGGAGGAGGAGGAGGCAGAGAGCCGAGCGAGGGGGGGGGGAGGAGGCAGAGAGCCGAGTGAGGGGGAGGGGGAAGGAGGCAGAGAGCCGAGCGAGGGGGAGGGGGGGAGGAGGCAGAGAGCCGAGCGAGGGGGAGGGGGGGAGGAGGCAGCGAGCCGAGCGAGGGGGAGGGGGCAAAGAGCTGAGCGAGGAGGAGGGGGCAGAGAGCCGAGCGAGGGGGAGGGGGGAGGGGACAGAGAGCCGAGCGAGGGGGAGGGAGGATGGGGGGAGGGGACAGAGAGCCGAATGGGGGGGAGGGGGCAGAGAGCCGGGAGGGGCAGAGAGGCAGAGAGCTGAGTGAGTGGGGGGAGGGAGTTGGGGGGGAGGGGGGAGAGAGCTGAGCGAGTGAGGGGGGGGCCCACGAGCCGTTACTGTTGGCCCGTGTACACGGGCTTTTACACTAGTATGGGTATAAAAGAGCTAATTTTTTTTTAGGATGGAAGATGTAGAGATATGTTTGTGGATAATTTAGACGCAGTCCCTCATAAGTGACAAAGGGTCCTGTGGCACCTTAAAGACTAACTAAAGTATTGAAGCATAGGCTTTCATGAGCTAATACCCACTTCGTCGGACGCAATAAGTGTGAGTATCATGACCATAAGAATTTTGAGCTGTGACTGGAAGCAGGGTGGAGAACAGTGCACAGCAGGTCACCACAGAAGCTCTTGAGTTTGTTTTTAACAAAGTTTTATTCCTTTCTCATTCAGTGGTTTGTTGTTTAATGAACCACAAGATCATTATAATGGTGCTTAGTGGGTGGCTGGGTCCTCAGAGATCTTCCTCCTGTCACACACACAGTCCCTAGTGGGTGGGGTTGGCAATAAACCTCTGGATGAGCTGCATGGGGCAGTTCCCCTTTCAGAGCTCTGGCCCATGGCTCTCTGCAGACTGAGGTAGGAGTTGCTGGGACCATTAAACCCAGGGCACAATTCTGAGCTTTTTTTCCCCTCACACATGAAACAAGGAAACCTATGGGTTGTTTTTTTTAAAACATGAGACAAGAGTCCCCTGGACACAGGCCTCTACTGCCTAGGCCTTAACCATTCCCTCCAACAGTTCATGATATTCCCAAGTGACTTGGATAGGCCGAGAAGGGAGACACACACACAGCAGTTAGATATAAACATAGATCCTCTGACTGGAAGGCTTCAGAGTGGCTTTAATGCTTAGAATCCAGAATGACAACACACGAGGACCCAAAACAGAGAGAGACAAAACAGGCTGCTCCCTAAGATAGAGAGGCCCAGGTCACCGCACTTTGCTCTAGGCTGCTCTCTGTATAATTGCCGGCTGCTGGACTCAGATCACATACTTCACTACAGAGCCCCCTGCCTGCCAGCAGGACCAGGAAACCTCCCATTTACAGAGACAGCTTTCAATTCCAATAGTTTTTCAAAGCCAGTGCTAGCACACTGGGGGCCCTAAGCAGGAATAGTCCGTCCCCCCCCCCACCTTAGTACTAAAACAGGCAATGTCTTATAATAAAAAGTGAATAGGGTGCCTCTTGAACTACTCGGGTCCCTAAGCAATTGTTTAGTGTGCTTATGCCTAGTGCCAGCTCTGCAGATTTCAGTACATGATGGACGGGCTTGGAGGGAGCTGGAAGTGAAACAGAAATAGATTCACAGATGTTAAGGGCAGAAAAGTCCATCCAGTCTGACCATGTGTACAGAGGCCAGAAAATTGGGGCAGGACACCTGAGGCTGTGAGCAGAGTTGAGATGCCCCCTCTTCTGCTTCTCCTCTCCCCCGCGTATGTTACTGTAAGGTCTACGGATGTATGTGATTGTTTCCCATTGGTGTCAGGGGTGGGGGAGCAGGTATCTGACAGCGCCCCCTGGTGTCTGTGACAGCCACTGCCAGCCTCGACCCTGTCACTTGGAAGCATCACTGACAGAGCTGGGTGAATTCTGGCCAGGCTGACCTGTAGAGAGGTGCCCAGATGTCACCCAGTCACCAGGATGTGAGACGGGTCCCCTTTGGGCCCGATCCACACAGAATGTGAGTCTGTCACAGCCTCACCTGCAAAACATGGGTCTTTAGCTCACACTGTAGAGCCTCATGCCATGAGCTGTGAAGAGCCCCACATCACTTATCTGCTGTGTTATACCAAGGTGGTGGTAGGCTGTCACGGTACTGAAATAATTTGGTACCGTATAGATCACTGGGGTACAAAATATTATGTGAAGGGGGTCATAACAGGTGTCTTATGTGTGTATCTATTCCATATGTGTGTATCTATTTTGTAACTAAAGTTAAAGGTACCTGTACTTGGCTTGGCTCCTGTGAAGGCTCAGACACGCTGGGGCTGCCTGATGGCCCATTAAGGGACATCAACCACACAATGGACTTTGTATATGCCTGTCCACACCCGAGCTGCTCTAGGAATGTCACTGCCTGGTCAGAAACTGAATCCTGGAGAATCTGGTGATTGGACCTTGTGACTGTGAACCTCCATTTTGCAACTGAACTCTGCAAAAGAAGGAGGAGGGTCTTGGCCCAGAAGACAGAGTCTATAAAAGCTGGAAGAAGCATCCTCCATTTTGTCTTTTACCTCCAGTCTTCAGCCTGCCTTGTTTCCAGCTTTGGATGGAACTTTGCTTCTCAGGGAACTCTGGACAATGGTACTGACCCATCTCTGCAGAGATGCTTTCCAAAGACTTTGATTTGAACCTGCAGTTATTCTACCTTTGCTGCAAGCCTAAACCAAGTGATGTGCCATTACTGCATGTAATTGATTTCCTTTAATCTTTCCTAACCCTCACCTATACCTTGTTTCCTTTTATAATAAACCTTTAGATTTTAGATTCTAAAGGATTGGCTACAGCGTGATTTGTGGTAAGATCTGATTTGTATATTGACCTGGGTCTGGGGCCTGATTCCTTGGAATTGGGGAGAACCGTTTTCTTTATTTGGGGGATTGGTTTTCATAACCATTGGTCCCCAGGATAGGTGGCTGCTGGTGGTGATACTGGGAAGCTGGAGTGTCTTAAGGGGATTGCTTGTGTGACTTGTAGTTAGCCAGTGGGGCGAAACCAAAGTCTTTTCTGTTTGGCTGGTTTGGTTTGCCTTAGTGTGGAAAAACCCCAGCTTTGGGCTGTAGTTGCCCTTTGGAAGCAATCTGTCCTGATCTGACACTCACAGTTGGATCCCACCAGGAACAGCACTGTCACATAGGCACAGAGCCAGGCCCCTTCTGCAGTGGGACAGCAGTGTGGGTACCACTGGGGTTATCTCGGAAGTGGCCCTGCTCTGCTGCAGGCTTCATCTGCACTGGTATTGGGGGGCACCTGCACCAATGGCTGGTCAGAGAACCAACAAGGGGAGGAAATGGGGGTGGATACACAACACTGCCTGGGGGTGGAAATTCCTAGTGCCAGGCCTGGGCAGGCAGCAGGGCAGCCTGGGAGGGTGAAATCCTCTCCTGTCCCTGGGGAGCTGCTCTGCCTGGGAGCAGAGTGGGTCAGGTCAGATGATGGATGGGACATGGTCCCTGCACTGCCGGCCCCTCACGCAGTCTGGGGAGTGTTAACCATCCCTGCTTTCTCCTTACAGGTCCCTGCCTGGGGTGTCCCCATGGCGATGTGGTGGTGGTTCTGTGTGTGCAGCCTGGGGATCCTCCTCCTGGCGCCGTGTTCTCTCTCTGGTAAAAATGTTCGAATCCCCGTTATTTCCCTTCCTGTCCCCCATGTACGCTTCCCCCTGCAGGGCTGGGTAGGGGCATCAGAGGCCCAGTGATCCTTCCTCGGGACCTGCTTAGTTCTGCAGAGTAAAAGAGGCCAGGCCCAGGAGGCTGTGATGACATTGGGTGATTGGGGCATGCCCTAGCTGTGGGTGGCAGGATTGTTGGATCTTGCAGCAAGTTGCCCAGCTCCTCGTGGCCCTGACAGGGGCTCCCAGAGCCCCCACCACTGATCCCTTCCTGTCCTGCCATGGGACACAAAAGCACTGTGCTGCTAGACCTGCCCCACTAGGGACCTGGATTCTCATGGCCTGCAAGGCTGAGATCTTCCCAGCTGTCTGGAGGATCTGGGTGGCCATTTGCAGTGAGGCCAACCCCAAAGCTTCAAGCACCATTAGTCAGGCTTCGAAGATCAGGAGATTATCTTAAAAATCATGAGATTAAATCCCCCCCCCCTCGTTTCAGGTTCTTATTTCCCTTGTTTTTTTGAGCCTTTGGGGACACATGGGTCACATTTTCAAGCTTTTCTCTGCTATCACTAGAGCTAGAAACTGACTTTTGTTTAATATGAAATCTGAGATTCTCAGAGAATCACATGCCTCCAGGAGCTGGGGTTTATGAAACATACATAGTAGCCCAAGAGCTGGCAACACTTAGGGCTGGTCTACAGTAGGGGGAGGGATCGACCGAAGATACGCAACTTCAGCTACATGAATAATGTAGCTGAAGTCGGCGTATCTTCAGCAGACTTTCCTGCTGTCCTCATGGCGGTGGCGGTTGGCGGCGTGCTCTCTCGGAAAGCTGGAGTTTGGGGGCACAGAGGAACATTCAGCGGGAGGTAGGGGGCCGCAGTGGGGCTCAGCCCAGCCCCATCGGGGATGGGGAGGGAGCACCACCCATTCTTGCTTTGCCCCCAGAAAAGCTCCGACCGCAGCCACAGCTCCACTCAACCTCTGCCCCAGCCACAGATACACTTCCACTATGTTCCCAGCTCTGCTCCCAGCCCAGCTTGGATACCAGCCACAGCTCCACTCTTCCCCCTGCTCCACCTCCAACCCAGCTCTCCCATCATTCCCTCTCCACCCTCAGGCCAGCTTCACCTCTAGCCCCAATTCTATCCCCATCCCCAGTTCTGCCCCCAGCTGCCCCTTCAGCCCAAGATGAGAAAGTCTTGGCTGTGCAGTAATGGAGGGGTGCAAAGAGATTCTATTACTGGGGGAACAACAGGAGAAGTTTGGGCACCACTGCTTTAGACACAGCTATTGTGCAGACATAAATCACCTTTAGATGCTTAATTCCCCCCAGACACTGAACCCCAGAACGGTGACTCCCCATCTGAATGAATTTCTGTTTTGAGGTTTTGAATCCATGGAAGGGACGTGCATCACCCAAAGGTCCATCAAAGACTCAATACCCTCAGGCCAGGCAGAAGGCCTCTGAGGTGGCCTCTCAGCAGCCATTGTGGGGCTAAGAGGATTTAAAACTGGTTAGTCAAAGAAGCTGCTCATACTAGAAAGCTTGTAACTGGGTGCCATGGGGCTGTGCAGGGCACTGTGAAATGGCAGATGGTTTCCAGTTGGGGCCAGCTCTTGCCAATAGAGTGTAGGTAGGTTGCAAGACAGGCACCTTTGGAGGAGTTTCCAGGGGATTGTAGGACAACATTGGAGGACTAGTTTATGTCAGCTGTGGTAGGACTGCCCTGCCCTGTGTCCACACTGACAGTAACTCAGTTAAGCTACAAATGGCTCAACCTTGGGAACATTCTGCTACGAGCAATGCATGACTGAGGGAATTCTGTTAGCTCAGTTACACCACCTCCTCTCACTCACTGTGTGTTTGTAACTGCTGGACCCTGGTTCAATGACACCCTCTCCTCATTTGTCTCCTGGGATTTTCTATTTCAGAGAAGTTCTCCCTGACTGGCTCCCCGCACCCTGTGGTGGGAATAGTTGGCCAGGATGTGGTGTTACCCTGCCAGCTCTCGCCTCCAGCCCGACTGCCCAACATGCGTGTGCAGTGGAGGAAAACTGGATCAGTATTTATCTCGGTTCACGAGTACTCGGATGAGGGTAGCCGGGACCTATCGGGGGAGGGTTACCAGACCCGGACGGAGCTGTTCCTGCAGGAGTTCAGCAGTGGGAACGTCTCCCTGAAACTGAAACGGATCCAAGTGGCAGATCAAGGGAAATACCAGTGTCTTGTGAGCAACCCGGAATGGACCCAGGAAGTCACCACTGAGCTACGGGTTGCAGGTGAGATGCAGCACTAGGGGACGCTCTGTCTGGGCAGCCAGAGCTTCCTGTACCCCTGGGGGCACGCCAGCACTGAGTCCAGCCCGGCAGTAGGGTTGTGTGCTGCAGGGAGTGGTGTTCAGGAGTCAGTAGGGGGCGCTCTCCCCTCACACTCAGCACTGACCCCACTGTGGTGCTAGCAAGCTCAGTGCTGCATTAAAGGACCTCTTTTCAATGAGACATAAAGCTACAGTCCTCAGCTCTCATGTTCCTGATGATGCTGTTTGATGGAGTGGGGCCTTTACACCCATGTTCTGTCCAAATCCAAGCTCAGGTGACGATTATATTCGGCCTCCCTGAAACTCCCCCTGCAGTTTTCAAGGGCTGGGATATTGTTCTTTATTCCCTGGGCAGTGACCCCACATTCAGTACTGCACAAAGCCAATGGAAGGGACGGTCTCTGCCCATTGAATTCGCTGAGTAACGTAGCCCCAGAAAATACAATTCAGAAGCATCAATCACCAGCTGAGAGGCCCACCTGTGACAATGCAGAACATTGACGTTGTTTAAAGTCATCTTCCATCTTTGGTGGCTCCTAGTCCAAAGGTTCCACAGGAGACATCTGCTTTTAGGGAGAGGTTTAGATGATGGGAGGGTGATTGTGTGCAGCACAGGGAGAGAGAAATCCAAGCACGAGGGTGGCTTGGCCTGGGGCACCATTAGCAGTGCAGGAGAAGGATACCAGAGGGGACAGTATTATGAGGGTGGCACAGGAAGAGTCAGAGCAGTCATGTAGGCAGTGTCACCATCCTCACTCCCTGCTCTGTACTGAAGTGCAGTGATTCTGACAGCTGCTGGGCTCTACCCCAGAAGTGGCGGCATTTCAGTAGCTGGTGCAGCAATCTCTGTGTATCAGTTTCACCCTGCACATTCCTCAGTGAGACTTCAGGGCTCAGGGCTCTATGGAAATACAAGACAGTATTATTTCATTTCCTCTGTCATTAAGATGAGGGGTCCCATGGAGGCTTTGCACACAAGGGAATGGAGCTTTCTAGGCACAGCCCCCTATACTCAGAGGTAACTGGGCAATCACATGGTGCTACAGTTTTCTGATGCACTCTCCCTGTCTCTCCCTGTAGCTGTGGCTCCCGTGTTCATTGGTGTTCTGGGCCCCCAGGGCCAGGGGATCGGCCTGGCCTGTAGATCTGCAGGCTGGTTCCCCAAACCCGAACTCCAGTGGGTTGGAAACAATGGGCAGAACCTGGCGATGGAGATTGTGACAGATGTGACTCAGGACAAGGAGAATCTGTATAGTGTTGTGAGTCACGTCACTGTCACAGAAGGAGAAGACAATGGAGACATCAGCTGCATAGTGCGGAATGGCCTGCCGGAGATGGAGCGACAATCGGCCATTTACCTCGCAGGTGAGTTCCCTCTCTACCACCGATGCAGAATGGGTTGTTGTTAGTACTGCCCAGCATTGTTAAGACTGCTAAGTTGTTATTGCTCCCAGTGTTGCTCTTCTTGAAATTCCATGGATGCGCTTAAGTTGGAGCAGCATGTTAATTCAACAGATTTCAATGTTAGTCATACATAAGAGCACAGGCTTCGGTGTTGAAGACGCTCAGCCAGGTTTATGGTCAACAAAACATGGTACTAGTGGCTCATTAAAAATGTGTGCTTGAGACATGGTACCTGCTCAGTCAGTGCACTAGGATGCTGTCCCCCAGATTTGTACAAAGATGCCCCTTCTATGACTTCTCCTTTTATACTGTGACAAGGTGGCTCCCCTGACTCAAGTCCTTTGGGGTTCTGACACAGCACTGGCACCCTGACCAGGCTGAAGCAGACCCCGTCTTTCTGCTGCTCCTTAGCAGCCCGCTCCCTGTCTCTCTCTCTCAGGGCCAGGCTCCTGCAGGCTAGGAAAGCTAGGTTCCCCCTGGGAGGGACCCTTTGTTCCCTTCCCCTGCCTGCCTGCCAGCAGCCTCTCCGTCCCTGCTTCCCTCAAGCTTACTCTGCACACTCCTCTACTTTCACCAAATTCACTCCTCTGACTCCTACTGCTTCCAACTCACTCCTCAAACTCCCACACTCCTCCCTGGGGAGGAGTCTCTTTAAAGGGCTCTGGCAGTCTCCTTAATTGGCCTCAGCTGGCCCTGCTCCTGGCTGTGGCAGCCTTGCTCAGCTGGACCTCATTCCCCTGTAGTAACCCTTCTAATTACAGGTCCTTCTGGCAGCTGCCTGCCCTGGGTCTACCACAATACATTGAATCAAACAAGTTACATATTTCACTCCAGACGTGGGTGGTGACCAACCCTTATCTATCATCCTCTCATCCCATCCTTATCCTACAAGGGGTCAGTGTGTTCCTGTACCAGCTCTTATTAAAGTGTTTATGTAGTTACTGTACTGGATAGATCTTTTGTGTTTTTGCACCATCCTCTCCAGTCAGGAATGTGCTTACCTAGTGTGGTGTTGTCACGGAGCGCCCGGGCGATGGTCTGGAACTGCTCCCTAGGAAGCCAGACCGGACTCCGGGTGGAGGGCCCCTTCTTCGTACACAGCCTGTTTCCCAGGCCAGGAGCTTCAGGGGTCCCCACTTCCACCTTTCTGGGTCTGACCTCGGAGAATTTAGCACCTTCTGCCCCTCCGTGTGCTTCCCCCAGCAAGCCTGCCTGGGCAGGGTCCTGGGGGAGCCCATGGGTTCTGCACCCCAAATCCACAGTCAAATGTGACTCTCAGCCAGCCAGCAGAATAGACGGTTTATTTGAGATGTCAGGAACACCATCCAACTCACAGCTTCTTAGTCTCAACAGGGCCCATCCAGTCAGGCAGGTCTTTCTGGGGTGCTAGGAGAATGAGGCCCAGATTCTGGGCTCCTGCTTCTTCCCCAGGTTTATTTGATGACTTTCATCTGGTCTAACACAGACCATGCAGCGAGAGAGCGTGAGCCCTCCGCTGGATCCATCTTGGGGCTAGAGAGCGAGTTCGCTGCTCTCCCCCTTCCCAGCTAGACCCAGACTGACCCAACCCCCTCTAGCCACTCCCTGCTCTCCTTTGTCCCTTCTCTGGTTTTCCAGGCTTCAGGTATCACCTGACCTCCCTCCAACAGGTTCAGCTGACCTCCCTCCCCCACTTGGGGTCAGGTTACAGCTTCACCTTGGCTTTGCTTTGCATCAGCTACACATTCCTTTCCCTCCACATAGACGCCCAAGAAATGCATAGGGGAAACTGAGGCACACACAGTACTCCCACTTCATCACAGGTGTTGCGACAAAGAGTTCTGTGGCACCTTAAAGACCAACAAAAGTATTGAAGCATAAGCTTTAGTGGGCTAGTACCCACTTTGTCAGATGCATCCGACAAAGTGAGTACTAGCCCATGAAAGCTTATGCTTCAATACTTTTGTTAGGCGTTAAGGTGCCACAGGACTCTTTGTCGCTTCTGCAAATCCAGACTAACACGACTACCTCTCTGATTCTAGTGTGTTGCTTTTCCAAAGCCCAGTCTACTCCGGTTCACAACCTTTAGTTCCACTCTTAGTTATAGCTAGAGTCACCATAGGAGTGTGGGCCTGAGTCACTTGAGAATTGCACTCAGCAAGGGCCTATTTCTGGTACTGTGACAGGAAATGTCCTTCTAACCTGATTTGTGGGGCCATTAGCGATGGAGGTTTCTGTGATTTGGACAAACTACCTGTCAAGATCTGGGATGATTCTCGTGAAATGAACTAGATATCGTTCTTGAAGGAGATGGCACTTTTGGTTGATAAAGGTCACTGTGCTGACATAGACACTAGAAACACTACAGCAGCAATGTGGTAGTGTAAACACTTACTATGGTGGTAGAAGGAGTCATTTTGTGGCTGTAATAAAAATCCACCTCTCTGAAGGGTGGCAGCTTGGTTGATAGAAAAACTCTTCTATCGATCTAGTTGTGTCTACACAGGAGCTTAGTTTGGTTGAAATACATTGCACAGGGAGATAAGTTTTTCAAAGCCCTTAGCGATGTAATTAATCTAATCTAACTTCATAGTGTAGACTAGGTCTCAGACTTTGTAAGGAGTATGGATTAGTTCTGCATGAAACGCTGATAACAAAAATTAGCACTGAACAAAGTCAAGGTAGCCCACATTAAATGGATTAAAAAGTGGTGAACTGATAGATCAGTTCAACGGGAGCAGAGGGAAACCTTCCCACAGCTGGGACCCTCCTTCCAGGTGATGGTGGGGTGTCCCCTTGCACAGAGGTCACCTCTCCAGGGGAGGGAACTCCAATTATTAGGAAACGGCAGCTGTTAGTAATGGGAGATTCGATCATAAGAAATATAGATAGCTGGGTTTGTGATGATCGGGAGAACCGTATGGTGACTTGCCTGCCTGGTGCAAAGGTTGCGGATCTATCGAGGCATCTAGATAGACTTATGAGTAGTGCTGGGGAGGAGCCAGTGGTCGTGGTACATGTAGGTACCAATGACATAGGGAAGGGTAGGAGAGATGTCCTGGAGGCCAAATTTAGGTTGCTAGGAAAGAGGTTGAAATCCAGGACCTCTATGGTGGCTTTCTCAGAAATGCTTCCAGTTCCACGCGCAGGGCCAGGTAGGCAGGCAGAGCTTCAGAGTCTCAATGCGTGGATGAGACGATGGTGTAGAGAGGAAGGGTTCAGATTTATTAGGAACTGGGGAAACTTTTGGGATGGGGGGAGCCTATACAGGAAGGATGGGCTCCACCTAAACCAAAGTGGAACCAGGCTGCTGGCACTTAACATTAAAAAGGTTGCAGAGCAGTTTTTAAACTAAGAGATGGGGGAAAGCCGATTGCTGCAGAGGAGCACGTGGATCGGATAGAGACTTCTCTTACAGGAGGGTCTGTCGTTAGAGATTCTCTAGGTTTTAGACAGGAAAGGATGGAAAAGGATAAAGGAGGGGCCAGATCAGATGAGAAATTTTCACATAAAGAATCTGACACACCAGGGAAGAGCAGACAGATAAACAGTGACCCGTTTTTAAAGTGCTTGTACACAAATGCCAGAAGTCTAAATAATAAGATGGGTGAACTAGAGTGCCTCGTGTTAGAGGAGGATATTGACATAATAGGCATCACAGAAACATGGTGGACCGAGGACAATCAATGGGACACAATCATTCCAGGGTATAAAATATATCGGAAGGACAGAATAGGTCGTGGGGGCAGGGGAGTGGCACTTTATGTAAAAGATAGTGTAGAATCAAATGAAGTAAAAATCTTAAATGAATCCACATGTTCCATAGAATCACTATGGATAGTAATTTCATGCTCTAATAAGAACATAACAATAGGGCTCTATTATCGACCACCTGATCAGGACAGTGATAGGGATGACGAAATGCTGAGGGAGATTAGAGAGGCTGTCAAAATAAAGAACCCAATAATAGTGGGAGACTTCAATTATCCCAACATTGACTGGGTACATGTCACCTCGGGACGAAATGCAGAGATGAAATTTCTTGATACTTTAAATGACTGCTTCTTGGAGCAGCTGGTACAGGAACCCACAAGGGGAGAGGCAACTCTGGATTTAGTCCTGAGTGGAGCGCAGGATCTGGTTCAAGAGGTAACTATAAAAGGACCCCCGGGAAATAGTGACCATAATATAATAACATTTAACATTCCTATGGTGGGAATAATACCTCAGAAGCCCAACACTGGGGCATTTAATTTCAAAAAGGGGAACTATGCAAGAATGAGGGGGTTAGTTAAACGGAAATTAAAAGGTAAAGTGACTAAAGTGAAATCCCTGCAAGCTGCATGGACTCTCTTCAAAGATACCATAATAAAGGCCCAACTCAAATGTATACCCCAAATTAAAAAACAACGCCAGAAAACTAAAAAAGAGCCACCATGGCTTAACAGCCAAGTAAAAGAAGCAGTGAGAGAGAAAAAGGCATCTTTTAAAAAGTGGAAGTCTAATCCTAGTGAGGTAAATAGAAAGGAGCATAAGCACTGCCAAATAAAGTGTAAGAATGTAATAAGAAAAGCTAAAATGGAGTTTGAAGAGCAGCTAGCCAAAAACTCAAAAGGTAATAACAAAATGTTTTTTAAATATGTCAGAAGCAGGAAGCCTGCTAAACAACCAGTGGGGCCCCTGGATGACAGAGATACAAAAGGAGCACTTAAAGATGACAGAGTCATTGCAGAGAAACTAAATGAATTCTTTGCTTCAGTCTTCACGGCTGAGGACGTTAGGGAGATTCCTAAGCCTGAGCTGTCTTTTGTAGGTGAAAAATCTGAGGTATTGTCACAAATTGAAGTATCAGTAGAGGAGGTTCTGGAACTCATTGATAAACTTAACTGTAACAAGTCACCGGGACCAGATGGCATTCACCCAAGAGTTCTGAAAGAACTCAAATGTGAAATTGCGGCACTATTAACGAGGGTTTGTAACCTATCCTTTAAATCGGCTACTGTGCCCAGTGACTGGAAGATAGCTAATGTAACGCCAATATTTTAAAAGGGCTCTAGAGGTGATCCTGGCAATTACAGACCAGTCAGTCTAACGTCCGTACCGGGAAAATTAGTTGAAACAATAGTAAAGAATAAAATTGTCAGACACATAGAAGAGCATAAATTGTTGGGCAAAAGTCAACATGGTTTCTGCAAAGGGAAATCGTGTCTTACTAATCTATTAGAGTTCTTTGAAGGGGTCAGCAAACATGTGGACAAGGGGGATCCGGTGGACATAGTGTACTTAGATTTCCAGAAAGCCTTTGACAAGGTCCCTCACCAAAGGCTCTTACGTAAATTAAGCTGCCATGGGATAAGAGGGAAGATCTTCTCATGGATTGAAAACTGGTTAAAAAACAGGGAACAAAGGGTAGGAATAAATGGAACTTTTTCAGAATGGAGAGGGGTAATAGTGGTGTTCCCCAAGGGTCAGTCCTGGGGCCGATCCTATTCAACTTATTTATAAATGATTTGGAGGAAGGGGTAAACAGTGATGTGGCAAAGTTTGCAGATGATACTAAACTGCTCAAAGTAGTAAGGACCAAAGCAGACTGTGAAGAACTTCAAAAAGATCTCACTAAAGTAAGTGATTGGGCAACAAAATGGCAAATGAAATTTAATGTGGATAAATGTAAAGTAATGCACATTGGAAAAAATAACCCCAACTATACATACAATATGATGGGGGCTAATTTAGCTACAACCAATCAGGAAAAAGACCTGGGAGTCATTGTGGATAGTTCTCTGAAGGCATCCACGCAGTGTGCAGCGGCAGTCAAAAAAGCAAACAGGATGTTAGGAATCATTAAAAAAGGGATAGAGAATAAGTCGGAGAATATCTTATTGTCCTTATACAAATCCATGGTGCGCCCACATCTTGAATACTGCGTACAAATGTGGTCTCCTCATCTCAAAAAGGATATACTGGCACTAGAAAAAGTTCAGAGAAGGGCAACTAAAATGATTAGGGGTTTGGAACGGGTCCCATATGAAGAGAGATTAAAGAGGCTAGGACTTTTTAGCTTGGAAGAGAGGAGACTAAGGGGGGATATGATAGAGGTATATAAAATTATGAGTGGTGTGGAGGAAGTAAATAAGGAAAAGTTATTTACTTGTTCCCAAAATAGAAGAACTGGGGGCCACTCAATGAAATTGGCGTGCAGCAGGTTTAAAACAAATAAAAGGAAGTTCTTCTTCACACAGCGCACAGTCAACCTGTGGAACTCCTTACCTGAGGAGGCTGTGAAGGCTAGGACTATAACAGGGTTTAAAAGAGAGCTGGATAAATTCATGGAGGCTAAGTCCATAAATGGCTATTAGCCGGGATGGGTAATGAATGGTGTCCCTAGCCTCTGTCTGTCAGAGGGGGGTGATGGATGGCAGGAGAGAGATCGCTCGATCATACCTGTTAGGTTCACTCACTCCGGGGCACCTGGCATTGGCCACTGTCGGTAGACAGGATGCTGGGCTAGATGGACCTTTGGTCTGACCCAGTATGGCTGTTCTTATGTTCTTATGTTCTTATCTCAAAGCAATTTTAATGGTGAATCATCCTCCAATGGTGATATTTCTATTGAGGTTCACAGGGATCTCTTCTGAGCCAGTGCTATTCAATGCAGGAACTCTGCACTTAAATTCGCCCTGCTTAACATTGTTTCAATTTGAAGTTGCTGATCAATTAGGGAATATGTTTGTTTAAAGTTGTGCAATGCTCCCTTATAAAGTTGTTTGTCAGCCACCTGCTTTGTCCACTGCTTCCAGGAAGAGTAGCCCATTAGAACTAGTTGATGGAGGCTTGGAACCAGGGTGGAATGGCAGCCCCCCATCAGCACCTGGCTCCCCTAATTTCCCTGTGCAGCAGTCACCCAGCAGGCTGTCAATTGCCGGCAGTTCATATGTCCTCCCCCCACTTCCATGAGCTGCTTCTACCCTCTGTGTTGGAGCTGCTCCCGGGAGCCTCCTGCTTGCTGGGGGCGGGTAGAGGGGGTGTCAGGGTGTCTCCCTACTCCCTGCACCCAGTTTACCCCAGTTGCACCCAGTTTACCCCTTTTCCATATAGAACAGGGTGGGACAGGGACAGAGAGACAGAGAGAGCTTGGAATAGTATCTGCTGTCTCAACTTCCTGATCCACTTAAAAAGACAATGTACTTAAGAGTGGGGTCAGCATATTTAAGGGGTAATGTGCATCTCTCTCTTACCTGATGTGTGTGTCTGTCTGCCATGCTGCCTTATAGAGTGTTAACCCTTGAGGGCTCAGCCAAAAGCTAGTTCATCATTTAGCAGTAAGATATTCCCTGAAAAATATCCCACCCTCTAACTTCACCACCTCAATCAAGCTTCACAATCATCATCGCTGTGTACAGTATTAAATTGTTTAAAACATATGCTGTGTGCATGTATATATAGCTTTTTGTCTAGTGAAAAAAATTCCTTGGAACCTAATCCACCCTATTTACATTAATTCTTATGGTGAAATTGGATTCGCTTAACATCATTTCAATCAGTCACATTTTTCAGGAACATAACTACAACATTAAGCGAGGAGTTCCTGTAGCTTTATCAAAGAGTTGGAAGGAAATATAAGATCATTGCTGATAAAATTTGCAGATGACCCAAAAATTGGTGGAGTGATACACAAAGATGGGGGCAGGTCAATACTACAGACTGACCTGGATTGCTTGACAAGGTGGGTTCACACCAACAACATGCTGTCATGGATCCACAAGACCAGTGCAATGACCCTAGCAAAAGTCCCATTTTGTAAAACATGTATTTCAACATGGCCAAATGCCAGATCACACAATCTAAGAACAAAGAAACTTACGGGATGGGAGACTGTATCTTGGAAAGCAGTGATTCTGAAAAGAACTTGAATGTGAGCTCCCAGACCAATGCTGGAGCTAAGAGTTTAACATAATCCTTGTATGTGTAACCCTTCTGCCAGGCTGTGTTGATAGAAGCAAGGTTGCAATAGTGTTAGTGTTGCAAAGCACAACATCTCTGCAGGTGTCCATACCTGAAGGTGTAATCTGACTTCAAATGGGGGAGGGAGGTCACCTGACCTGGCTGAGCCAGGGGGGAGGAGGGGCTGGAGAGCGAGTTTCAGTTTGGGGTCTAAAGCTAGCTGGAGTCAGGCAGGGAAGGCAGAGGAGCTATCTCACTCTCTGGCCCCCAAAATGGATCCAGCTGAGGGCTCACGCTCGCTGTATGGTCTGGGTTAGACCAGACAGAGGTCATCGAATAAACCTCTGTTTTACTGGCTGGCTGAGAGTCACGTCTGACTGTGGAATTGGGGTGCAGAATCCACAGGCTCCCCCAGGACCCCATCCGGGTGGGTTCGCTGGGGGAAGCATACAGAGGGGCAGAAGGTGCTGAATGCTCCAAGGTCAGACCCAGGCAGGTTGAAGTGGGTACCCGTGAAGCTCCTAGCCTTGGAAACAGGCTGTGTATGGAGAGGGGACACTTCCCCAGAAGTCCTATCTGGCTTCATAGGGAGAAAGTTCAGGACCATCGCCCGGGCGCTCCGTGACATAGGGTTCATAAACCAACCCATGAGCAAAACCCACCCCAGCAAATTGAGCCATGTTCTTTCCCTTTGGTTCATGAGTCCAGCAACCCCAAAACCACTCAAAGTCCCAGAGCCAAAAAACCTCTGTCGTGGTCAGTGCAGAGTTCAAAAGTTCATCTGCAGAGTTTTATCTCCCAGCAGGGCCAGCGACAGGGGGGGACTACGGGTACAGCTGTACCGGGCCCAGGACTTAAGGGGGGCCCCCTTAAGTCCAGGGCCCGGTACACAGCTGTACGGAAGAGCAGGGAAAGGTGCCCAGGGGAAGGTGCTGGGAGCAGCTTCCCCCACTGGGAGCTCAGACGCCCGATGCTGAGGCTCCAGGAGAGTGGGGGAAGGCTCTGGGTAGGTAGGGGGAGGGGCTTCTCCGGAGGGGAGGAACAGCTCCTGGCCCTCTCCTGCTCTCCCAGAGGCTCAGTTGCGAGCGCCTGAGCTCCCAGTGGGGAAGGCTGCTCCCGGCCCGGCGGCCCCTCCCCCTCCTTCCCCGCTCTCCCAGAGCCTCAGCGTGCCGCACGGGGCTGCGCACTCCTCTGGCTGGTCACAGTAGGGGGCCCAAAAATTTCTGTCGCCGGCCCTGCCTCCCAGCCTGGGTGAAAATGGGGGAACAGGTTAAAGGGCACCTTACATGGTCTAAGGCTGACTGCTCCACCTCTCCATAGAGTTCTATGCAGTCCTCCCCACTAGCTACTCTGCCCTATGAACTGCTTTGCTCCCTGTTCTGCTCCCCCAACCACCCTACAAAGTGCTCTACCAGCTACTCTAAGCACAAATATATCTTTAGATCTCTCCCACTTAACACACTGCTCAGTGATTTCAGTAAATTTCAGCTCTTAAGGAATTCTAGCTTATAGTAGGAGAGCCTTAGGTAGGTACACCACTGGGCCCAAAGTGGATTCAGCTCAGCAGTCTGAAATTAGACCACCCCCAAGAACTCACACTCACTTACTCACTCACTCACCTGACTTTTGGAACTCCTGTCCCCTGCCCAGTGAGTGCAACAAAGATGATGGTGAGTCCCTCCAGCATAACAAAGGCCAAGTACAGATCCATAGACCTTGATTCACATAATCAGGGTAACAACACTTTATTATTCCTTCCCCAATAATAGAGAAACTGGGGATCTGACAGCAGCCAAAGTGACCATTTGAGCTGCTATGAGCTCATGCTAGATGGAGTGGGTGTGCCTATTCAAATAAGATCAGCCCCTGAAGTTCTTTTCCACAACTCACCACAATTCACCACCCGATGTCAGGATAGAGCTCATCCTGACTGCTTAGGTCTGTAAAAATGAGAATATCTAGCAGGAGAAAGTAGCTGACATCACCCCAATGTATGCTGTTAACCAGACTACTGCTGGGGGCTGTGCCTAGTTCTGGTGTCCACACTTTCAAATGAGAAGTTAACAAATGGAAAATTGCTCATAAAATAAACTACAAGAACAAGCAGAAGTATGGAAACCTGTCTCAGTCAGAAATGTAGGCGCTCAAGTTACACAGCTCATTCAAGGGGAGGTTAAAAGGTGACTTGATCACAGTCTGTAAGTACCTACACAGGGAGACTTCTGACAGTAGATAGGTCTGATGGGTAGAAGTTGAAGCTAAACAAATTCAGACTAGAAATAAGGTGCAATTTTTTAACAGTGAGGGGAAATAACCACTGGAACATGTGACCTAGAAATGTAATGGATTCTCCATCACTTGGAATCTTTAAACCCAAATTGGGCATCTCTTTCTATAAGAACCACTGTGGCTGTACCAGAAGTTCTGGGCTGGATGCAGGGATAACTGGGGCAGAGTCTCTAGCCGGGGTTATGCAGGAGGTCAGACTAGATGGTTATAATGGCCCCTTCTGGCCTTAACACCTATGAATCTATCAACACACCGGGGCCAGCAAGGAAAAAAATGTTTTCTGTTGAACTTATCTGGACTGGATGTGGTAACTAAGAATTGGGAGCAGTATGAAAGTAGGGTGACCAGACAGCAAGTGTGGAAAATGGGGGTAGGGGGTAACAGGAGCTTGTAGAAGAAAAAGACCCCAAAATCAGGACTGTCCTTATAAAATTGGGACATCTGGTCACCCTATAAGAAAGTGACCATCCAAACAGCCAGTTAGTGCAGGCAGGGCTAGGCAGACTTAGCACAGGGCTGTTGGCTTATAGCAGGGGAGGGATTTGAACAGAGCAGAGTCCTGGTTCTTGGAATTGATGCTGTGCTGGCTTCTCCAGTTTCAATGGCTCCCATGTGTGGCCGTGATTTGAGTGTAGAGGGAACATTAGCCTCATTTCCATGGATTTCTGGGCTCCCTGAGCCAGGATTCAGCTGTCAAACCAATCCCATTTTCCAGCTCCAGAATAGGACCTTGCTTCTCACACTCTGTTCTCTGTTTGCCAGGTGATGTCTTCCCCCGGGTTTCTCCCTGGCTGGCTGCATTCTGGGTGTTGTTCACTCTGGTTCTCATTGCTGCTGGAGTTTGTGCATATCTTGGATACACAGGTAATGGGAATGTGTTATTTGTATGTTTACAGCGGGCACTGGCCCGGGGCCTGGGAGTGTCTTATTGTTCAGATATTTACCTTGTGTTGGTTTTAGGAAATAAACCAAACTAACAAATTCACTGGGGTCCCCACCCCCACTTTTATTATTGTATTACTCAGTGTTTCCCCTTCCTTCCCTGTCTCACTGCAATGTCTGATTCTCTGCCTTACAGCGAAGCGAAAGGCCTCTCAGAAGAAATGCTCTAAAGAGGAGGCTCTGTTCATTCATGGTAGGTGTCCTGCTCTAGCCCTTGATCTGTCTGTTGAGACATGCGAGCTCTGTGATGCTTGGTATTACCTGTGCGCTCTGTGCAACGAAAGGGATGGAACTGGGAGGTTTCTGTCTAGTGATTCCTCATCTCTCCACATTCTCACACACCCTGATGATAACAGTTCGGCAAATGTGTATTTTGCAGTGGATACCCAAGGGTCTGTGCTTGTGAGATTCCCTGTGTGTGGGTGGGGCAGGGACACAGGCACCAAATCTAGGTCAGATTCTGTCCTATTAATCTGTCCCGGACGATTGCTTGACGATTCTATTCTCCTTAAAGGAAAAAACATGGCAAGGTCAATCACTCTCTGAGATGATTCCATTCCTGTGACTGTCGAATGAACAGGACACAGGGAGGGTGATTATCCCCTGGCACAAGCGCCCCTGGGCAGTGGTGAATTCTCCATCTCTTGATGTCATCATATTCAGACTAGGCACCTTTCTGAAAGCTGCTGTAGCCAAACCCAACAAGTTATTGGACTCAGTGTAGAGGGGACTGGGTGAGATTCTCTGGCCTGTGCTCTGCAGATGGTCAGCGCAGATGACCTAATAGTTCCTTCTGGCCCGAATCTCTAAATCTACGACATTCACTCTGTTGAACTGTGTTAATAGACACAGAGGCACCTTTTTTAAAAAAAGTCCATATGTCTAATTTATTCCACTGTGAACTTTTCAAAATTTAATAACGATATTGGTTTGCACTGTGATGGTGCTGAGTGATGCTGACATGTTCTGCTGGGCACTGGGCACACACAGGGAGATGTAGATGAAAGGTACAAAGAACATGCCAGCATGATGACCGGGGTTCTTAGGGCCATAGGGTGACCAGATGTCCCAATTTTATAGGGTCAATCCCGACATTTAGGGCTTTTTCTTATATAGTCGCCTATTACCCCCCACCCCGTGTCCCAATTTTTCACATTTGCTATCTGGTCATCCTATAGAGCAATCACAGTGTGGAAGAGCCCTGAGGATCCCCCCATTTCCTTTCCTTTGCCCTCTCCCATGCCCTCTTGTGACCAGGATTCCTCTGGCTGGGGAAGGCAGGATGGGGCTCCCCTAGCAACCGGTCCTGTTCCATAACCAGCCCCAGGTGTCAGTGTGGAGTAAGTGACCCCATCCCAATGGTTCTACTGGCTCTGCTGCATCAGTCCCAGGCCTGTTCTACACACAGCCCTGCACCAGTTTAATTCAAGGCATGTTTAACCTAATGAGTTAAATTGTTGCAAGTGTGTGTGTAGACAAGGGCTAAGGAGTGAGAGACTCCCCAGGTCTCCTGCATCTTGGTGCATATCCCTAAACACCAGCCCTTGTCTTGACAAACCTGCCGGCTCTGGTGCTGGGGCTGTGGCTGCCATGCTGGGATGTTTGTGACTAACCTCAGTCATTAGGGAGTGAACAGCGCCACGCAGTGTCTCTGGGTCTAACTCTTTTCTCTTCCCCATTTCAGAGAGTGAGAAGAAGACCTGGGAAGCAGGTACTTGGCTAAACCCCAGTAAAAGTGTGTTTGTGCTTCCATGTTATAATGAGATAGAAATATCACCACATACATTGGCGCTGACTTCTCCTCTAGCTCGGTGGTGCTCAACTCCCCACTCTGCCACAGGCTGCCTCAATCTGCCCCTTCCCACAAGACCCCAGTCCGCTTCTTTCCACCTCTGCTCTGTCCCTTCCCCAAAACCCCCACCCCTTCCCCGCCTCCTCCCCCGAGTGCACCCTGTCCCCGCTCCTCTCCTTCCCTCCCAGAGCTTCCTGAATGCCACAAATCAGCTGTTCGCAGTACTCTGGAAATACTTGAAGGGCAGGGGAAGAATTGATAAGCGGGGCCAACAACAGGTGAGAGACATGGCGGGTGGGAGGCAGAAAGGGGAGCTTGGTTGCTGGAGGATGCTTAGCACTCACTAATTTTACCCCATGGGTTCTAGCAGCCATGGAGTTAGTGCCTATAACCACATACCAAGTAAACATTCAGTGACCTTCATGATCATCTCTCCCTACCCTGGGGATATACAAACACTGCAGACTTCGGAGCTCACATTCTTAACAACAGAGAGTGAATTTAATGTGTCTGAGATGGCGGTTCTCAGGCTATGTCTACACTGCCCAAAATTTCAGATTACAGTGGTGTGAATAGCAACACACACCAAAGAGCTGCACTGTAACAACTCCGTGTGGATGCTGTGGGTATGAACTAAAAGGTTCCTAGTTCACATTAACATAGTCACGTTTGAAGAAGACTATGTCAGTGTGAACTAAGTACAATTTGCTGTGCACCCCCAGCATCCACATGGGGCTGTTACAGAGCAGCACTTTGGTGTGTGCTGTAAATTACAGTCATGTAACCCTTCTGCCCTTCAGAATGGACCGCAACAAGGGCCGGGTTCAGTAAATAGGGGTTCCCTCTCAACAATACAATGCAAACTGGCTCAAGCCCCCACCCAGTGACCTGGGAAAATCCTAACACACCCCTGGGCGCCTCAATGAGGCAATACTTCCCCTCTTGCAAGCACAGATGGGTGTAACAGAAGATCTTTATTAACATGAGGTAAATGACATCACTAAACTGGGAAAACACCACACCTAGGGTTCATACACCAACCCGTGAGCAAATTGCCCCTCCCCAGCAAGTTTGAGCTGTGTCCTCTCCTGTAGGTTCAGGAGTCCAGCAACCCAAACATCACCCAAAGTCCCACAAGTCCAATAGCCCAAAGTCCCTGGAGTCCAGCAACCCCAAAAGTTACCCAAAGTCCCAAAAGTCCAATAGCCCAAAGTCCCAAAAGTTCAACAGCCCCAAAGTCTCTGGAGTCCCTGGTCAAAAGTTACTCTGCCAAGTCTTACCTCCCAGGCTGGGTGGAAGTGGAGGACAGAGTGAAGGGTACCTTTATGAGGTCTGACGCCGACAGCCCAGTCTCCCCATGGGGTGCTGGTTGCTCTGCTAGCCACCCTGCTAGCCAACACAGGAACTACTCTGTCCACGGCTCAACTCTGCTCTGCGAGCTGTCTCGGGAACTGGCCCACTAGCTGGCACAGGGACTGCTCTGCCAGCTGTCTCAGGAACTCGTCAGCCAGCACAGGAACTGCTCTGCTTAGGGCCCCCCACTTAAGATAAAGCTCAGTGATTTTCAGCTCTTAAGTGATTTCAGCTCACAGGGGGGGGGGGGCAGCTTAATGCAGAGGCACCACCAGACCCAAAGCAACTTCAGCTCAGTGGGCTAAAGTTAAATTCCTAATGGAAGCAAAAATCAGCTCTAACATTCCACAGGGGAGAGAGACCAGGTGCAATAGGCCAGTGAGGCCCTCAGACACCACCCTCACCACAAGATACAGAAGCCTAGCCATAGCCTCTCTCAATTCAGTGGGTTTTGGAACCCCTGTCCCTTGTCTAGTGAGTGCTACCCAGCTGATGGCGAGTCCCTCCAGCATGCCAAAAGCCAAATACATGTCCCAACCCCTCATTCACATAAACAGAGAAATCAACACCTTATCATTCTTGCCCCAATACTATAGAAACTGGGGGTCCCACAGTAGCCAAAGTGACCATCTGGGCTGTTAGAGTGCAGGCTAGGTGCGGTGGGTGTGTCTAAGCAAATAAGGTGTTATTTTTCAAAAGTCACTGCAATTCCTGCAACTCACCACCGGATGTCACCCATCCCGACACTGCTTACAGTCACAAAGGCCAAACTGCTGTCTGTGTAGAGAAACCCTTAGTGAGGGTCTGAGCAGACTTCCTACATTAAGGTCTGTGGCTATATCTCAGTTCTGACTTGCAAAATCCCTGCTATCCCAGTACTGGGCTCCCTGCACACACACAGCTCTGCCAGTGCCCTTCAGTGCCCATCGGCAGCCCCCTGCTATTCCAGCCCTGAGCTCTTGACCAAACTGCTGGTGTCTGTGAATCCCCACCCACAATCGCTCTGCTATCCCAGACCTGGGTACCTCAGTCCTGTCCTCTGCCCCCTTCTCTGCTAGTCTAGGCCTGGACCCTGATTAAACAGAGACTCCAAACTCTACTATACCCTGTCAGAGCTGTGTGAGGTGCACTCTGAGGGGCCTCACCAACCACATTGTTCCATTAGGAGCCAAGACAGGACCTGACTCCACATCTCTAGGAGTGGACAGTAAATCAAGAGCATAGAGCCCCACACCAGTAAGCTTCTGCCAACCACTAACCCTAGAGTTACCCACTTTTGGAAATCAGCACCACAAAGGGGTTGGGCATAGCACAGAAATACAAGGTCTCAGCTGCCACAGTTCAGGCCTCTCTCTACATGATATATGTTGTGGTGTAACTCTCCCTTCCCTCATTCCCGGCAGCACCATCACTGGGGATTCTGCCTCCTGTGGAAATTTGTGGGCTCTGTTTAGGGGCTTATCTGGGACCTCCTCTGTTGTTCATTAACAACACTTTTGTCTGACATGTGCTGTCAGTTCTGAGACCCTTGGTTCACTGGGTGCATCTACACTGCAGCTTGGAGTGACCTTCCCAGCTTGGGTAGCCAGACACTCACTAGCTCTGTTTGAGCTATTGCACTAACAATAGCAGTGTGGCTGCAGTACCGCCCCGACTCCCTCGTGGTGGCTCAGGGTAGCCAGCTGAGTACATACCCAGGGAGTCTGAGCAGGAGAGAATTTGAGCAGCTAGCCCAGGGGTGGGCAAAGGTTTTGGCCCGAGGGCCACACTGGACTTCAATATTGTGCAGAGGGCCGAGTAGGGAAGGCCCCAACCTCTGTCTGACCCCCACCCAGTTCCCGCCCCCAGACTGCTCGCCTCAGAACCCCTACCCGTCCAAACCACCATTCCTTGTCCCCTGATCACCCCCTCCAGAGATCATCCCACTCTAATTGCCCCGCTAGGCCCCACCCCCTACCTAGCCTGCCTGCTACCTGTTCCTTGACTGCCCTTCCCGAGACCCCCCACACCCATCCCCCAACACTTAAGTCCCCCCTCAGCTGGTTTACCTTCTCAGCCGGGCGTGAGGCCCTGCGGCTTGCAGCACTCTGCCCGGCCGCACGTGCTGAAGTGCTCGGCCCCATACCCCAGGCACAGAGCGCTGGGCCCTGCGGCTTGCAGCGCTCGGCCCAGGCTGGGAAGGTGGGGCTGTGCGACTTGCCACGGTCGGCCCGGCCCAAGTTCTCAGGCCAGATAAAAATGGCCGCCCATGGGCCATAGTTTGCCCACGTCTGAGCTAGCCCAAGGGGCTGCACATGCTCCTCCTGCCTATCCAGATGCTTTTAGCACACTGACTTGAGCAGAGCTAGTATTCGTCTGCCTGCCCAGACCGGAAACTCAGTCCCGGCTGCACTGTAGATGTACCCAAAGACAACCCCAAGTCACTGTTCTTGGAATGACCCATGCTGAATCCATGCTGGTCTCCTTTTCTTTTCTCCCCAGAGCGCCAGGAGCTGCATGAGACAATGGGTAAGTCCATCTACCTCCTCATTAGAGCTCCTGGGCTGAGGCTCCCAGCCACACACGGTGCTGAGCAGATCCAGAATCACTGACACCGCAGGGCAGGGCTGAGTGAACAGTTTGGGCTGAAATCGGAGTCACATTAGTCATCCCAGTCCCACAGCAGCACTGTGAGCTCTCTGCAGCAGACACAGGGTGTTCTTGTGCCTGGATAGACAGACAGGTGTCACCTGGCCTTTGACAATCCAGTGCAAATCACCCTGTTCTGATACAGTAGGAAGGGCCCAGCCATTTTGTATATCTGGGGGATAGGGGGAGGGGCACAGGGATAGCTCATTGGTTTGCACAACCCACTTTGGGGTCCTGACCCACAGTTTGAGAACCACTGCCCCAGTTATACCTGGAGAACCACTGCCCCAGTTATACCTGGAGTGTGTAGCTTTGGTGCTCCAAAGGGCTGTTATAACACAGAACAGGAATTCCCCTGAGACAGAAGGGTTGGGAATGTCAGAGCTGTAACTGGCTCCAGACCCACGTCTTCCCTCAAGGTCAGATGCTTTACAGATCCCAGGGCTCCTGTGTGTCAGTGCAGTACAACCTCCAGCCCAGCTCCTATCAAAGCTTCTGGCTCCAGCTCTGAGGCTGGGAGTGTGGCTGTGGGGTGTCTGTAACTAACCCCAGTCATTACTGGGCTCACAGCATCACAAAGCTCCTGTCTCTGTGTCTAACTCTTTTCTCTTCCCAATTTCAGATGTTATGAGAAGCACCTGGGACTCAGGTACTTGGATAATCCCTAGTAAAAGTGTATTTGTTCTTTCGGCATAACACAATAGAAAAAAATCACTACCTGTACCATGGGAGGTGGGTATAATAGGCCAGGGGAGGCTCTGCCTCCACTGAGGCTGACACAGGCCCTCTCTGACAGAGAGATCGGAAGATTTCCTGTAATGGGATCTGTGCAAGACCCTCCTGGCTCCTTCCCCAGTGGGCTGAGAAGGTCACACACAGCCTTTGTTGCAGTGCTCATCTGGTGCTTTTATTTACAAGTAGTGTTCCCACTACCTTTCCATCACACACATAGTCCTCTTCTTACAGTCTACCAGCAAGAAAGAGGGGGGGAGGGGAGGATAGTTCATGCTGACTTTCTCTTCATACAACTTCCCCTCTTTCCAGCTCCTACCCCCCAGCTTCCTTTCCTTGGGCTTTTATCCAGCCCCAGCCTGAAGAGGAGCAGCTATTCCAGCTTCCCCAATCAGGGCCAGGTGATCTACCCAGCTACAATTCATCTGTCTTAATTGGAGCTTGAGTGACAGAAGGTTAGCTAAGCTGTTTTCGGCTTAGCACCCTGTCACACTAGCCAATGGCATTTTCAAGCAATAAAACAGCAAGTGATGTCAGTCTGTTGTTGGTCATGGCCAGTCAAAGACACGTTTAATGAGCCTGAGCCTTGAAAAGCTGTGTTCACCACTTGCAACTGTGACCGGCAGTGTGAGGAGAATCCTCAAAGCTCAAATGAGGAAAAGTGTCCTTCAGTTCTGCATCATGAATGAATTGGAGAACTTGGAATGGCAAGGGCTTTCCATTAACAAAATGTAATCATTGTTGTTCAATTCAGCATACAGGTCTTTACCGTTGACCTCCAAACATTCACCATGTGTCCCTGTCTGGTGAAAGTCTGTAGAATTGTTCTAGAGTATTTTCTTGTCTGCTGGCAGCTTACTAAGGTCAACTACAAAACCTCCCGGGTCTTTTCCTGGTGCTTCATTTGTCTGAATCTTTCTTCCATAGACATTCAAGCAGAGTCAAAGAGCAATAAAAAATCTTTCTCTTGAATTTTTCTTCCCACCTCCCTATCACCTCATCTCTGCCTCATAACCAAACTGTTTCTTCTTCTGATGAATATGGGTTTCCTTAAAGACAGGCTCAACTCCTAAATTTTCCACCATTTCTTTGGCAGTAGTGTTGGCATCTTCAAATCTGTTGTCTCTCTAGGCCACAATGAAATCAAGACAGTTTCTTATCAAAGTAGCAGCAGTCATGGTGTCCATAGCTGAGTTTTTAATGCCTTGTTTACAATGTTTGCTTAATAGGATATTGTGTCAAACCACAACTGAGACCAGAATTTTGAAGTCAGTGATCTGGTTTGCCAGGTTTTGCATCTTGTGTCGAATTCTGGCTTCAGTTTTACTCCACTGCACCAGTTACATGAGGTATCATAAACCTCAGTCACTTGGTACCTCACTGTCCTTACACTGCCAATGTGTGAGAGCTGCAAAATTAATTGTGGAGAGATTGTGTTTCTGCCTCAATTACTAAGAGCTAAAAATCACTAAGAGATTGACGTGAAGAGGTAACAACAGAGAGGCAGGTGGCAGTAGAAGGTGACGGATGGCTGGCTGGTGGGAGTGGTGAGGAGGCAGCTGGTGAGAGTGGCTGGAAGGGAAGCCAACCAGAGCAAGTGCTCAGAGGGTTGAGCAAGTCAGGTGCCTTCATCCCTGTGTGGAAAGTGAATTCACACAGATGCACCTCTGAACCCTGGGTCCTCACTGACTAAAGAAAACCACTGTGAGGAGGGTATGGTGAGGGAGCTGAGGGAGGCACAGTAAAGGAACTGTTGGTTGTAGAACTCAAGAATATGAGACAGAAGGCTCTGCCCCACACACTCTGGAGTGGGTATTGTGCTCACAGTCTTATGGTTATGAATCCTGCCTGTGCCATTTTCCCTAATTAATGTTGGGTGATTTCCCTCCTTTCATTAAAAGTTTATTTTCTACACTCAGACTCTGCTTCCAAGTGGGGAGATATCGCCAAGGGGTGGTGTGTAAATTTCCCAGGTTACTTGGTGGGGGCTTGAGCCAGTTCTGTGTTGTAATGTTGAAAAGGAGCCCCTAGATAGTGAATCTGGCCCTGGTTGCTGCTGGCTCCACCTAGCAGAGGATTACATTTATCATTTCACTCCTTTTCATGTAAACCAGATTTTTCTTTGTCATGACTCTTTTTCCATGTGAACCACATTCTTCTATTTCATCACTCTCCTTTATGCTGCCAGGAAAACAGAAAAAACTCCATCACATTCCTCACATTTCTATTCCTTGTCTTCAGGTAAATCTGATAAGTTCTTAGAAACAGGATTTCCATCATTCACACTTCATACTTCAATTTTTTTGGCAGTTGGACAATTGTTACTACCTAAAGACCATTCTATGTTGTTCTATGTTGTCCCTTGCTGCAAACTAGATTGCAACTATGGAGCTGAGCTTTTTGCTTCCTATACTAAGCTCCTAAGGCTTATTATAAGGGGAATCTTTTATTTTCTATGAGGGAAGACAGTCAGTATTAGGGAGAGCAAGTCTTGGAAAGTCTTCAAACATTACATGTTAAGTATGGCAAAATAAATATATATTGTTGCTTACATAGGGTTTTGATACATATCTCTGGTTCCTCCTTAAATATGCCCTCTAGTAGTCATTACTTAAACCCTTCAAGTCTTAAAATACAAGTAAACTTTCACAATTTCACAACAAAACAAGGCTCAAAAATATCACAGCTGGGCTCACACTTCACTTCAGTTCATTTTTATACCTCACTGACTGACTGGTGACACCCTGCTCCTTATATGCCTGAGGGCATGGCTGACAACATTCAGGAAGGTTCAAGGAAAATGTAGTTCTCAGAAAGTCTGGAAGGTTCCACGAGATTCTACAAAGATCTAGAACATTTGAGTAGGTTGGTGAAAAATGAATCCTCGTACGGAATACCTGAAACATGCTACTTCAAACATTCTATTTTCCCTTTTGTTGCTAACAACAAAAACAGCATCCTCAACCTGGTGCTCCCCCAAGCCCAGCACCTCTAGTGGTTGCCTGGGTCACGGTCACCTAAATCTGCCCTGACTGCAGCTGGGAGCAAACTTCCCAGCTTGGGTAGTCAGATACATACTAGTTCTGCTTGAGGTAATGTTAACAATAGCAATGTGATTGCACATAGTAGGTGTAGTGGCTCAGTGTAACCTTCAAGTATGTATACAAAGCATCCGGGCAGATTTGTACTAGCCCAAGCCACCACCTGAACTAACCCTCAGCTGCTTTTAGCTCTCTAGATTGAACAGAACTAGCATGTGTCTTCCTGCCCAAACTGGGAAACTCACTCCCAGCTGCAGCGTTGATGTACTCACAGCTTGGAACAACCTCATGTCACTCTAATGGAATGGCCCAGGCTGAATCTGAGTCACATTAGTCACTCCTGTTCCATGGCAGCAGACACAGGGTTGTGTCTGGTTAGACTAGGGTGACCATAAGTCCTGTTTTGGCTGGGCCAGTCCCTTTTTTAAGCCCTGTCCCAGCCATTCTGATGTTTTTGGCAAAAGAGGGCATTTGTCCTATTTGCTCTTGACAACTTGATCAGTTGTGAAGAGCAAAGGAGTAAAATGCCCACTTTCATCATAAAAGTGCAGTGCAGTGCAGAGGAACATGTGGGGGTGAGCAGAGATGCCATGCCCCAGCAGGGGGGACGCTGGGGTGGGGGGGGAAGGAATGGTTCCAGGGCATGGGGGGCAGACAGGGTTCCAGTGATCAGTAGCAGCCTCAAGCAGGGGGAAGATGGGACTCGAGATACCATTGACAGTCTTGGGAGGGGGCGCTCAGGGAAAGCAGCTGGGGCCCACCCTGTGGGGAGAGGGCCTTGGGTCAGCCCCACACGGTGTCCTGTTTCCCCTTTGGGAAATATGATCACCCTAAGTTTGACAGACAGGGGGTCACCTGGCCTTTACCATCTAATGCCAATCACATCGTTCTGATGTAGCAGGGGGGACCAGCCCCTTTCTGTAGATGACTGTAGCAGTGCAGGGTCTCCTGGGACATTTCCCAGAATGTGGCTTATGTTTCCATGCTTTGTTGTCAAGACCAAATCCTAGCTCTAAGCTCCAGTCATCTGCATGTCTATTCCCTAGTTACAGCTGGAGTTTTGATGCTCCAAAGGGCTGTTAGTAACACAGGAAAGAAATTCTCCTGAGATGGAGGGGTGGACAATGAGCCATAGAGGACTCCAGATTTCCATCAAGGTTGGATGCTTTGCAAATCCCACCCAGAAATTTTATCCTCTCAGTCTGACTTTAAAATCCCCAGTCTGCTCGGGGCCAGCACAGCCAAACAATAGCTTCTTACAGGCCTGAATTCTGCTCTGAGTGACACTGGTGTAAATCCAGATTAATTCCAGTGAAACACATGCAGTTATTTTGGATTTACAGCTGCATCACTGAGAACAACATTTGCTCCAGTCCCCAGTACTAAGATATAATATAAAGGCATCCCTGAGAGATGGGCATTGCAATTACCAGAAATCTCTGGTCCCTGGGGTGAACTGGGACATTTTTCTTTCAGCAGTGAGGGACTGTGGACAATGTATAAAGTGATCACATTGTCCCATAGCAGCACCCAGAGCTGAGTCCTCTGCCTAAATGACATGGAATAACTCTGTCTCTTTTCCATTTCAGCAGTCAGAGAGCTAGGTAAGAGGAGGTGTTATGTCACATTTCACATTGCTCGGTTCCTTTTCTATCTGCCAATGACTCCCCTCCCAAAACAGTGTCTCCTGTGGGAGTGAGTTTTTCACGTTTGCCAGGTCCCTGATCATGTTTGTTTCTCTTCCCTTGCAGAGTTCAGGAGGGCTCGGAGCTACATGGGTGAGTGGGGCTGCGACGGGCTGAGCAGATGCTGCACTGGGGTTACTGATATTGGCGTTATGTCACTGAGCTGTCAGAGGTGGCAGGTGGGACAGGGCTTGCGCTGGCCGCAGAGTCAGGGGACTGGATACCATGAATGGTCCTGAACATGCTGCCCTGAGCTATAAGTCTCAACCCCAGACAGCTCCCTTGCAATCTACCCTTGAGTCCTGATGCCCCCACCCCATCTCCCATTAGCCCTTCAGTGATGATGCATCCCTACCCACTCAGCTCCCCCTACAGCCCCACTCAGGCCTCCCCCCACAGTCTGTCGAGTCTTCAGCCCCCTGGACACAGTCCATGGGCCCCCAAGAGCCCTCTAATGTTCTACCTCCATGTGTGGAATGAATTTGTTATGTGCACCAATATGGAGGTGATATGTGGAGGGGGAGGGGCTGAGAGGTTCACATTGGAGGAGGCTCAGGGATGGGCTAGCAGACTGAGGCATGTGGGACGAGGGCTCTGGCTGGTGGTGCAGGCTCTGGGGTGGGGCTGGGATTGAGGGGTTCAGGTTGTGGGAAGGGGCTCGGGGCTGGGGCAGAGGGTTGAGGTGCGGGGGGAGGGTTCTGGCTGGGGGTGTGGGCTCTGGGGTAGGGCCAGGGATGAGGAGTTTGGGATGGAGTCTTCCCTGGGGCTGCAGCATGGAGATAGGACTGCCCCCAGCCCTCTCTCAACACAGCAGCCTGTGGAAGGGGGAGAGGCAGCTCTCCCAGGTTGCAGCAGCTCTGGAGCTGGGCTGGGCCAGAAGAGAGGTGCCTTTCCCTGACTGCAGCCCTTGATAGCCTGTTGCATGGCTGCACAGCTTAGAGGGAACTTTGCTTAGGAGCCCTAACCCTTCTCAGGGACAGATCCTGTGCAGGGGGCAGTGAAAGAATACAAGAAGTCCAGTGCCCCGGTCCGGCTCTCCCCACCTCTCCACCAGCATGGGATTGAGGCCCAATCACAGCCCTGGAGCTTCCTGGAGCCCTTGGCCAGATCCAGGCTAGTGGTGCCAGTCTCATTAGACACCCTGATGCCTAATGCTCGGCCCTTTGCTCTGTCTCTTCTGGCTGGAATCTCTCTCCTGTCAGATCATGCGGTCCTGACTGGCCCATGGCTAATGAGGTTATTCTGGTTTCTCTCCCCAGTCTGTGTCACCCTGGATCCAGATTGCAAACACCCGGAGCTCAAAATCTCTAAGGACGGCCGAACAATCGAACATCACCCTGCTTCCCCAGGGCCGGCTGCTCCCACAGGGGCCCTGATTGCTGTGGGGCTGGAGGGATTTGTGACCAGGAAGGATCATGATGGGATGAGGGGAGCTCTCCGGGGGTACTGGGAGGTGGAGGTGGGGGACAGCCTCGACTGGGAGCTGGGGGTGCTGAGTGAGTCTCTGAGGGGCAGAGTGAAAACGGAGAGGCTGGAGAGATTCCCTGAGGGGGGGTGCTGGGCTCTGAGGAAATCTGAGGGGCAGTATCACCCAAAGGAGGCTGACACTGTGATCCAGAAATTGCGTATGATACCAACAGTTATTGGGGTGTATGTAGAAAGGGGGCATCTCTCATTTTATAGTGTCAATTCAATGACCCTTATCTTGGAGATTCCTGTGGAAAGTTCTGAGAGATTGTTCCCGTTCCTTTGCCCTGGTCTTTCTGCAGGGCAGAACCAGGGGAAACTCCTCAGCATCTGCCCCCCCAGCGACTGGGATTTTCTCCAGAAATTAAGAGTTAGTGCGCCTGGTAGTGAGGGAGATTCCATAGCCCCTGCAAAGACCCCTGGCCCCACTGACAGGGAAGAGGCAGGAAACAACACAGAGTCACCTGCCACAGGAAAAACAGCCCCATCACCTGGAAAGCAACCAGATCCTGGAGAAAAGGAAGTGAAAAAAACTGGGACAAGGTCATCTGTGGGAAGATTTTTCCTTAATCTCCTGCCGAAGAGCAGCAGGATGGGGGATAAAGCAGAGCAGGATCATCAACAACTGGAAACACCGCCTCAAAAGAAGGGGGAAAAGAACAGACAAAATCCCCAGGTCTGAAACCCACCTACTGAACCCCTCCCATGGGGCAAAGGGAATCATGAAAGAAAAACACTGAGAACTTGACTCCAGAGGGGTCTCTGGAGCTGACTCTTCTTCCCTGCATACCAGGACCAGGAAATACGTTGGGGGAATCAGGCCCAATTGCTGACACCTGGGAAAGAACCTCGCCCCACTGGGAAAGTGGGGAAATGGGGACAGGTCAGATGTTTCCTCCCCAACCCAAACTCAAAAGAGAACCACAGCACTTCATGATAATGATTTAAATCAAACCGCCTGTTAGATTGGAATGTGCTAATTAGTTGGAACTGTGTTAACGTTAAATGTAGGACATTCAATACACACCAGTCAGGGGTTGCAGAGGGGAAGGGTCTCGCAGTGGCACTGACTCACTCCCATTGTAGACACACACACACACTGCTCCTGTCAGCCTCAGGCCGAGACCGTGTGAGTGGGTGACAGGATCAGGCCCTCTCTGTATCAGACTGGATTGTGGTAGCCTCACACTGAGCAGCACCCTGAGGGCTGAACCCCCGACCCTCACCAGAGTCCTCCTCAGTGCTCCGGCAGGGCTGGCTGGTCTCACAAGTCCAGGGCTGGCGACAGAAATTTTGGGGCCCCCTACTTTGATAGTTTGGGGCCTCCCCAGCCCAGCCAGGGCCCCCCCAGCCCAGCCGACAGCAGCTGGGCCCCCCCCAGCCTAGCCGGCGCTCCCCTCCCCCCAGCCCAGCGGACAGCGGATGGGCCCCCCCCCAGCCCAGCCGCCCCCCCCCAGCCCAGCCGACAGCGGCTGCCCCCCCCCCCAGCCCAGCCCAGCCGGTGCTCCCCCTCCCTCCCCCGGGCAGCGAGAGCTGCCTGAGCCGCCCTTTCTCTCTCTCCTCCCCCCCCCCCCCCAGCGCTGCTGCTGCCGCCGTCGCCGGCCAGCTCACAGCTGGAGCCAGGCTCCTGTGTCTGGAGGGAGCCGCGCCGCCTCCCCGCTCTCCAGGTCCAGCGACAAGGGGGAACACAACGGGTACAGCGGTGTACCGGGGCCCCCCTAAAGTCGGGGGGCCCGGTACAGCTGTACCCATAGTACCACCCTGTCGCCGGCCCTGCACAAGTCAGCCACGACGATAAACGATGCTGCAGAACCTTCTCATGGAACAATGACCTGGGGAATTCAGACATGGCTGGAAATTGTAGTGAGGGCTGTGGGATGCAGGATGGGAACAGGCTGCCAGCTGCAGAATTGCCAAGTCCCATGGTAAAGCCCCAGCTCCTGGAGTCCTGTTATTGTGGGAGAATCTCAGCTTTGGTTAAAAACTAATAAAAGTATGTTTCTAACCTGTGTCTGTGGTCTGGAGCTGTGAAATGTGACCCTAATGTCTCTGTGTGCTGTGTCTGGCTTTGCTGCTCAGTGTGCTGCATTTAAACCCTACCATGTCTATCTGTTGGTTTGAGTGTTGGCGAACTAGGATGGTTAAGACACTTTGACTAAAATTAAAAAAAAATTGAAGGTATAGAATTGAATTGAAAGAAGTTAGTTTTCATTTTTTTAAATAACTAATACTACTCATGTTTCTCTGTTGGGACATTAACAACAGCACTAACCTGTTACAAAGTAATTCAGAGCTAGAAGAAAACAACTTGCTTTTTGCTCCTGTGGCTGAGTTTCTCCCAGCCCATGCGGGTCACAGGTTTTTTTCTGTAAAGCAGCTGCCCTGACTACTTGCTTTCAGTGGAGTTTATGAGTCCAGCTACAGGGAGCTTGAGCATGCCCAAAACTGCTACACCAAATTCCAATACCGGCGGGTGTGCAATGTAAGGGAGAGCTTTTCAAAAGCATTTGGGGGATTTAGGAGCAGAAGACAGTCAGTACAAAGCACAGTCAAAGACTTGTGTTCCTGAATCCCATATGGGACATTGGAAATTCTCCTCTGAGACAAGGCAGAATTATTGTCCCCATTTTTATTTTTAAATTTTTATTTTACAGATGGGGAGCTGAGGCCCAGGGAGATGAAGTGACACGACAAGGATGCTGTAGCACAGTTGGGACTTGAACCCCAATCTCCCAGAAGTCCCACCCTAGGGACTTAAACATGAGCCCAGCCTTTCCCCCAACCATACAGCCTTTCTCAAAAGAGCAATTCTTCTACTTCTGAAGGATGCTGGAGGAGTTACCTGGGCAAAGATTGTTACTGTAGGGATCTATTGTGCAGCACTGACCAATGGTGTCTCCCCAAAGCTGGGCACTGGTATCTCCCCAGAACCTTCAACCCCCCCACTAACAGTTGGTCTAGATGGTTCCTCCACTCCCAGCCCCTTTACCCTCCATGATGCTGATGCTACCCCTATGAGTCTTCTCCAGCCCTGTGGGATCAGGCAGGCCCTGTTTCTTCAGCACGAAGGTGATGACAGGTGCAGAGAACAAGAGGAGCAGGACCAGCAGGCAGCCCAGATGGCGAAGGACATGACCAGCTCTGCAACATGGAGAGACGTGGTGACAGACATCTGCAAAGCAGCGTGTGGGACTGCAGTGCCAGCACTAGACACAGAGCAGCCATGTGAGCTCCCGGAGGCCTTGCTCTAAGGGGGGATCATGCTGCAGAGGGGCACGTTCCTTGTACGGGAGGCCTAAGTGATGGAGGCTCCTGGGGAGGCTTCTCCCTTTTCCCAGCACAGCCCTGTTGGAGGAGCAGGGAATGGCCCTGGGTTGTTCAGGTTGCACTGGGACTCTGTGCAAAGGCCTCACAAGAGCCAGCAACAGATGCAGCAGCCCAGACCCTGTCACCCCTCTTCAGTGTGACCTCACCCTGGGCACAGGGGCAGCATGAGGTGTTGGCACCAATTGTGTGTTCAGGCAACGGTGGACGTGGGATGGAAACGATGATAGGGGCTGGGGGCTGTGCTGCTCCTCTGCTCTGGGGGAATTGCACCAGCAGAGCCCAGCCCATCCGGGGTGACTGTGCTGCAGACCAAGGAGTTACCCACCCCGGGGTGAATTTGGTCCAGACTTTGTGCCCTGAGGTCGGAGCTGGGGGCACAGAGCCGGGCTCTGATAATCAGTGTGTGACAGAGCAATAGCCCGTTACCTGGGCGGGTCGGCTCCTCCCCTCCTCCGCTGCTGCTCGCGCCACCTGTGGGACAAGGGCAAAGAGAATCGCACCGTGTGGGAGAGACGCCTGCAGCCTCCGCAGGGACCCGCCTCCCAGGGACAGACAGAGCGGTTCTGACAGCCACTGGGGCCAGATCCCTCATGGGTGTAAATTGTCATCCTTCCATTGGAGTCCACAGGGCTCTGCCAGTTTACACCAGCTGAGGGGCTGGTCCCAGGACTCTCTCTTGCTCTGAGTGTCACACTGAGTTTCCCCACTGCAGACTCCGCGAGGACGTCACTGTCCATTTAACAAACCCTCATGTCACTGATTCCTGGCCCCTGGCACTGAGGTTGAAGCTCCGCGGGGGTGAAAATGCCCCAGGATTAGGGTTGTGAAGTGTCCAATTTCTGACTAGAACATCTGGTCAAAAGGAACACCGGGGGCTCCAGTCAGCTTTGCTGATTTACGGCTGTTAAAAGTCCAGTTGGTGGCATGGCGGGGCTAAGGCAGGTCCCCATGGCTCCAGGTGGCTCCCAGAATCAGAAGCACATCCCATCTCTGGCTCCTATGTGACGAATCAGCCAGGGGGCTCCACACACTGCCCCAGCCCAAGCACCTCCACAGAGGAGCCAAAGGAGAGACATGCCGCTGCTTCTAGGAGCTGCCTGAGGTAAGCGCCATCTGGAGACTGCACCCCCTCCCTTTCCCCAACCCCTGCCCTGATCCCCCTCCTGCCCCATGGGCCCCTTGATCGCAGCCCAGAGCACCGTCCTGCATCCCAAACTCCTCATTCCCAGCCCCACCTCAGAGCCCCCAATTGGAGCCCTTGCCCCCTCTCACACACTAACCCCGAGCCAGCCCAGTGAAAATGAGCAGGGCCGGTGGCAGGGGGGTACTACGGGTACAGCTGTACCGGGCCCCAGACTTAAGGGGGGCCCCCTTAAGTCCGTGGCCCGTAGTCCCCCCTTGTCACCTGGCCTGTCTCAGTGGGCTGGGCGCGGGCGGGAGCCGGCGCTTGTGCTGGGATGGTTTATTGCTGCCGCCCGCGGCTGAGGTTAGGGACGCGGGGGGATCCAGGAGCAGCTGCCTTGCCGGAGCCTGGGAAAACCCCTCCCCCAGAGCGCTGCGGCGGGAGCCGGGCTGGGTCCCTCCCACCGCGGCCGGCAGGGTCGGGGGCCCGGCCAGGGTGCAGCGGGGCGGCCCTCACGTGTCCCGGGGTAGCCCCAGCGGGAGACCGGACCCACGCCCGCCCCACCTGCTGCAGGTGGGGCGGCCAGCCGCTGGCAGGAGCCTGCCGGGAAGTGCGGGGCGGTGCCTGCTCAGCTGCTGCCGCGGGGCGGACACGTGGCGAGCGGCCGGTCTGCTTGGGGGGGGGGGCGCAGCGGGGCCGGATGATCCGTGGGGAAGCTGCCCCCGGGGCGGCCCCCAACCGTGGGACCGGCTCCGCCCCCCGCCTCCCCCCCACCGTGGGACCGCTATCCCTACTCCACTATCACAGTAGGGGGCCCCCAACGATCAGAGTAGGGGGCGCCAAAATTTCTGTCGCCGGCCCTGAAAATGAGCAAGTGAGTGAGCATGGGGAGAGCGAGCGAGGGATGGAGGAGGGGATGGAGTGCTTGGGGGCGGAGCTTCAGAGAAGGGGCAGGGCAGGGTGAGAGGCAAGGGTGTTCTTTTTTTGTGCAAGTAGAAAGTTGGCAACTCTACCCAGGATTTCCCTGCCCCCCCCCCCCCATCAGATGCTCTTCTCTGTGGAGCACCCTCGGGGAACTGAATGTGCGGGAGACCCCTGCACCCTGCAGACAGCCCGGGGCTCGCCTGGTGGGCAGAGTGGGTTGTGCTAGGCTGTGAGCTCGGGCGACATTCCCCAGCCGCCCTGTACCTGGGGCAGCACCAGGCCTAGGCCCTGCTCAGGCCCAGTGCTCAGGCTTCAGGGGAGTTAAGTGCTGCCTGGCCCTGGGGCTGGCTCTGTGCACAGGTCGGGTTCACTGCAGAGAACTGGGTCTCCCCCTGGGGTAAGTGCTTCAAGCAGAGGAGTTACCCCAGGAGTGAGTTTGGCTCAAACTCTCTACGCAGCGAGGGGAGAGCTGGGGGGGGGGGGTCTGGCCCAAGAGCATCTTCGTGAGCTGTGGGGTCTGACTCCTCCCCACTGCTGCTTGCCTGGCCTGTGCAATGGGGACAAGGAGAATCTGGGCCTCCTACACCAGTCAAAAGGGACATGACTCCTCCCCAAAGGAGATCAGTGAATAGCTCTGTGAGTTCCTCCAAATGTTATGCACATCTCGGGCATTTGGCAGCCCTGTCGCCCTGCGTAGAAGTTGTGTGTGTGGGCATGGGTTCCCCACAGAGCATCTTGGAGTTGTCAGATAGTCCCAAACGATGGGCCAGGAGACCCTGTGCTCTAGGCCCAGCCCTTCCAATCAGGGCTGTTAACTTCTCTCTCTTCTTCAAGCCCCAAGTATGAGCGAGGAGCTCATGCCCCTCAAGTACAGTTAACAGGTGTCATTCACCCTTGGAATGGATAATGAAGGGTTGCATAAGGAAACTAGAGGCAAAGTTAAGAATAGGAAGGAGGTTCATAGTTTGGCAAACCCAGTCTCATCCACCTAATTCTTCTGCTCATCACCACTGTCACTCAGCTATCTGCATCTGGATTCTCTTTCTGCAGGGCATGGATGATTTACTCGCTTTGCCACGCACCCCTCTTACCAGTAACGCTGAGGTGCTGGGCAGAGCTGAGCTTGGATCTGGTCACCCCCTTGTCACTCTCCCTGATCTCATATCCGCAGGAGTAATTGCCGGAGCTGCCCATGGACACCGCATGGTCATAGGTGTAGGAAACATTCTTCTCCAACTCTGTCCAGAAGAAAACCTCCTCTCCATCCTTACAGAAGACGACGCGGGTGACTGGGGCCTGGGAGACCACAGAGCACTTGAACCGCACAGAGTCCCCCTGTCGAGCGGATGTCTGGTTCAGGTGGAGGATGGGGGCACGGAGAGCACCTGGGAAGGGGAATGGGTCAAGGGGTCAATGGGGCCTTCAGTGGCCCCTGTTTCATGGGGATTCCAGGAAACTATTTCCCAAAGGAGGTTGGTTGCTGTGGAAGCAGCTGCTAAGGGTATGTCTATTGTGTAGTTAAAAACCCTCTGCTGTACCATGCCAGATGAGTCGGGCTTCCAGGGCTCCGGCTACAAGGTTGTTTACACATCAGAGGCCAGCCGCAGGCATCTAATTGCAGTGTGGACGTACTCAGCCCGCTCAGGATCTGTGGGGCATGCACAATGTCTCTGGAGCAGACTCTTATTTCAGCACAGCTGGGTACTGGGGGGATAATGTCAGATCTGAGACTGTCAGCTCTTTGGGGGCAGGGACCAGAGCTTCATGTATCGGTGGGCAGCACCTGGCATGATGGAGCCTTGATCCCTGAGAGGGGCATCCGGGGCCACAGTAATAATAATAATACTTAGTAATGATCTTCTGTAACTGGAAGCCTTTTCTACTAGTACAAACCCCTCTGGCGAGATAGATAGCTGGAGGGGTGTGTGTGTCTGGGCACAGACAGACAGACGGACTCACCAGGAGCTGAGCAGATCTCGGGCCTGCTGGGACTCAGCGCTGGGAACAGAAAGGAGACGTGTGGTTAGTGCTGGAGATAAAAACTCCCCTTTTTATGATGTCCCTCTTCAGGGAGAAAAACTGCCTCACTCATACAGATCTTGGTTGAGCTGGGTCTCCCTCTGGTGTAAGTGCTGCTGACAGAGAAGTTACCCCAGAGGTTAGATTGGCCCAAAGTCTCTTTGCCTCAAGGAGAGACCTGGAGGGGACAGAGCTGGTCTCAGATCCCAAGCATCTGGCCCAAGAGTGTCTCCATGAGCTGTGGGGTCTGACTCCTCGCTTGGCCTGTGCAATTTGGACGATGAGACTCTGGTCTTGTCAGTGTCACCGAGTGACCATCAGTGGTTGAGAGAGGACTTCCCCCAGCCCTTTCTCACCACAGCAGCCCGGGAAAGGGAGAGAGGCACCTCTACCAGGCCATGGCAGCTCCAGGATCCAGGTTAGTGGTGGAAGTCCCATTAGCCACCCCAGGTCTTAGGCTGTCCTTCGCTCTGGCTATCCTGGCTGGAATCTCTCTCCTGTTGGATCGTGGGGTCCCTGACTGACCCATGGCTAATGGGGGTTATTCTGGTTTTCCTCTCCAGTCTGCATCAGCCTGGATCCAGATTGCAAACACCCAGAGCTCACTGTATCTAAGGATGGCCAAGGAATTCAACACTACCCTGCTTCCCTAGGGCAGTTTGGGTGCTGGGCTCTGAGGAGATCTGAAGGGCGGTATCTCCCCAGGGAGGCCAACACTGTGATCCAGAACTTGGGTGTGATGCCCACAGTCGTTGGGGTGTATCTGGATCTGGAAGCGGAGAGTCTCTCATTGTATAGTGTCAATTCAATGGCCCTTATCCTAAAGATTCCGGTGAAAGGTTCTGAGAGATTGTTCCCGTTCCTCAGCCCTGGACACACTGTAGGGCAGGAACCGGGGAAACCCCTCAGCATCTGCCGCCCCAGTGACTGGGATTTCCCCCAGAAAATAGGAGTTAGTGGGACTGTTAGTCAGGGAGATCCCAAAGTCCCTACAAAGACCCTTGGCCCACATGACAGGGAAGGGGCAGAAAACACCACAGAGCAATCTGCCACAGGAAAAACAGCCCAAGCCCCTGGACAGCACTCGGCCCCTGGAGAAAAGGAAGTGAAAAATATCAGGGCAAGGTCATCGAAGGGAGAACTTTTCCAAAAGCTCCTATTCTGGAAGACAGGGGATAAAACAGAGCAGAAGCATCAAGAACTGGAAACACCCCACAAACAGAACAGAGAAAAGAAAAGCCAAAATTCTCACGTCTGAAACCAATCTGCCAAACCCCTCTGTGACGAAGTGGGAGTACTGTGTGTGTGTGTGTGCCTCAGTTTACCCCTATGCATTTCTTGGGCGTCTATGTGAAGGGAAAGGAATGTGTAGCTGATACAGAGCAAAGCCAAGGTGAAGCTGTAACCTGACCCCAAGTGGGGGAGGGAGGTCAGCTGAACCTGTTGGAGGGAGGTCAGGTGATGCCTCCAAGCCCGGGAAACCAGACAAGGAACAAAGGAGAGCAGGGAGTGGCTAGAGGGGGGTTTGTGAGTAAGTCAGTCTGGGTCTAGCTGGGAAGGGGAGAGAGGCCTTTTTCGCTCTCTGGCCCCAAGATGGATCCAGCTGAGGGCTCACGCTCGCTCACTGTATGGTCTGTGTTAGACCAGATAAAAGTCATCGAATAAACCTGGGGGAGAAGCAGGAGCCCAGAATTTGGGACCACCTCCTGGCACCCCAGAAAGATCTGCCTGACGGGATGGGCCCTGTTGAGACTGAGAAGCTGTGAGTTGGATGGTGTTCCTGACATCTCAAATAAACCGTCTATTCTGCTGGCTGGCTGAGAGTCACATTTGACTGTGGATTTGGGGTGCAGAACCCATGGGCTCCCCCAGGACCCCACCCAGGCGGGCTTGCTGGGGGAAGCACACGGAGGGGCAACAGGTGCTGAATGCTCCGAGGTCAGACCCAGGAAGGTGGAAGTGGATACCCCTGAAGCTCCTGGCCTGGGAAACAGGCTGTGTACAGAGAAGGGGCCCTCCACCCAGAGTCCGGTTTGGCTTCCTAGGGAGCGGTTCCAGACCATCGCCCGGGCGCTCCGTGACACCCTCTCATGGGGCAAAGGGAATCATACAAAAAAACCACTGAGAACTTGACTGCACAGGGCTATCGGGAGCTGACTCTTCTCCCAGGCATACCAGGGCCAGGAAACATGTTGGGGGGAATCACACTCAATTGCTGACACCTGGGAAAGAACCTCACCCCACAGGGAATGTGGGGAAACGGTGACATGTCAGATGTTTCCTCCCCGCTCCAAACTCAAAAGAGAACCACAGCAACTCATGACAATGCTTTAAACCAACCGCCTGTTGGATTGGAATGTGCTAGTTGGTTGGAACTGTATCAACATGAACATTAAATGTAGGAAATTCAATATACACCGGTCAGGGGATGCAGGGGGAAGGGTCTCACAGTAGCACTGATTCACTCCCATTGCAGATACACACACACTGCTCCTGCCAGCCTCAGGCCATACGAGTGGGTGACGGAATCTGTGTATCACACTGGGTAGTGATAGCCTCACACTTAGCAACACCTCGAGGGCTGAACCCACCCCCAACCCTGGGGCCCTCCCCTGGGCTCTAGTAGGGCTGGCTAGTCTCATTGGGATGATGTGAGTAGGGATGATAGATGTTGCTGCAGAAGCTTCTTATAGAACAAGGATGAGGGGAAGTTCTGGCACTTTTGGAAATTGTAGTGAGTGTGCAGGAGCAGAACAGGCCGACAGCAGCAACATTGCCAAGTCTCACAGTAATTGTTGTTTCCCTTAAAGCCCCAGCTCCTGGAGTCCTGAGATTGTGGGAGAATCTCAGCTTTGGTTTAAAACAAGTAAAAGTAATTTTCTAGCCTATGTGTATGTGTGTTAGACAGTGTGTGTGTGTCACACACACACACACACACACACACGTTTCTCCCCTCCAGAGAGATAAAGGTGTCTCTCCCATCTCCGCCACAGACCTGGCATGAGCTGGGGCTGGGAGCGAGGCACGTCTCTACTGTCCCTGATGCATCCCTGGCTGGTGTCTCTGTACCCAAAGCTCTTCCAAACCCTCATCATCTCACCCACTGCCTCCACCCTCCATGCTCACCTTTGTGCTCCCCTGCACGGATTGTGTGAGGCACTTGATTGTCTCATGTGTGGTTGAGCAGGTGCACACCATAGAGGGAACACACCTACTGTCCCATGGGGCTGGGCGCCTGCCCTGGTGTTTGTTTGGGTCTTGCACAGAGGTCTGGGGGGATTTAACCAGAGCCACAGTGTTCTCATGTGCAGCAGCTCCCAGTCAGGGAGGCCTTGGAAGCCACAGCAGGAAACCCCCCAGTGTCCAGGGACTCAGGGTGGGACTGGGACTGCCCCACTCCCGCATGTGGGTTTCCTGTTGACTCAGAGCCAGCCCCACACTTGGTCACAATATGGTGCCCCTATGTCCCCTTCCTGTATGGCACTGGCAGAGCCAAGCCAATCAAGTGACCTCAGAGACAGGCAAGCTGTGCCCCATGGGGAAAGGCAGGAACAACAATTGGGTACTGCAGGCAGGGGCTGCTGCCTTCCGGAAGTGGGATGTAGTGTAAGCTGGGTGGAGGCTGCCCATTTAGGGATGAGACTAGATCTGTTTGGAGGCATCCGCACCTTTAAATTGTGCCTCTGTCAGTGTATACAGTTTGATAGTGCCCCGGCACCTCACCCACCAGGCATGCCAATCACCATCACCTCAGGCTGATCAAATGGGAAACCAGGCGAGGAGACCCGTGGGGTGTGCATGCCCCTCGCCTCAGCAGGGACCACAGCCAGTGAGAAGGTGCTCAGAAGCCTCTTGACTGTCTTGAGATCATCACCTGGCAGCCCTGCCCCAGTCACACACCCAGCACCCTGGCATGCCCCACAGGCACCCCCTGCCCGGGAATGAGGGAAGGACTTGGGGGCTGCAGGTGACAGGAAGAGGCAGGTGCTCAGGCCAGACTTGGCCATTACCTTGAGGGTCCTTGTCACGGAGCTGTCCAGGTGGAAACAGAGCAGCACTGTTGAGCCCAGGTCCCTAGAAGACCACAGGGCTGATCCTCCAGGGGGCCCAACAGCCATGAATCTTGGGATGCAGCAGCTCAGAGTGTGAACGGCTGCAAACCCTCCAACTGCCCTGGGAGCTGCTACTTCTGGGAGCCAGCCTCTTCTCACCCTCTGCCCACCGCGCGGTGGCCCCGCTGTGCCCTCTGCCACCTGATGGGCTCCTCCAGCCCTAGGCAGGGGCCATTGCCAGCCACCACTCCACCAACCTATAGAGTTTGGGGGAGCAATACCCCCTCTTGCACCCCAATGAACTCTGTACCTCAAAGCAGCACCCTGGAATCCCCATATTCACCACTGTCATATAATTATGGTTTGTTTTGTACAAAGTATGTGTTGTTAGGTATTATTTTAAAAGATTTGATCTGTTGAACATTAATATCCTGTTGTATTGTGTGTGATATGACTGTAGGTAAGGTTACAAAATTTTTCTATGTGTGTATTACTGAAATATGTTGTGAGTTTGGGAACACCCACAACCAGCCTTTCAGGTGCACCAATGGAGGACCTCGATACACTGATGGTCCATTAAAGGGAATCCACACTCCCAAACACCATCCCAGAAGACTTCTCAGAGAGGGCACATAAACAATGGAGACTGCTTGACAAATGGGGGCAGACCCTCAGGTCACGAGCATAGATCCTTCCAGCAAGGTGGAAGAATCTATAAAGGAGAGGAAGTGACATCAGCTCTGTGACGTGTTTGTACCATCTATCTGGGAGAGACACTACTTCATTCAAATCCTATTTAGTTTACAGAACTCGGATTGCGGTTTTACTTTTATTTCTTAGGTAACCAACTTTGATCTCTATGTTCACTACTTACAATCACTTAACATCTATCTGTCTGTAATTAAATCTGTTTTATATTTTACTTTAAACAGTGTGTTTTGCTCAGAATGTCTTGGAAATCTCAGCTCAAGTTAACAAGGCACGTGTGTGTCCTCTCCACATCGAGGGAGGGGCAGACTGGGTAATAAGCTTACACTGTTCAAGCTTCTTATGACGCAAAATGGTATATTCCCGGGGTGCAAAACTGGGGATCTGGCCAGTTGCAGGGGGGTCTTTGACCCCCAGCTCTGCCCCAGCCCCACACCATCCCTTTCCCAACCCTTGCCCCCACCCTGACTCTTCCTGACCCTGCTTTGCCCTTTCCCACCCCATTCTGCCCCCCCTCAACCTGTTCCTTCCCCAGCGCCTCCTGCATGCCACTGATCACAGGGGCTGGGAGGAGCTGCAGAGCAGCTGTTCCATGGGGTTGCTGGTCGGTGCTGAGCACACACTATTTTTTTCCATGGGTGCTCCAGCCCCAGAGCAGTGTGAGAAGGATAACCCAGATTGGTGGGACAGAAGGCTCAGTGATCACACAGTGCAGGGTTCACCCTGGGTAAACCTATCAACCCTCCAAAACTCCTCTCATGGACATCAGAACCATATGGCCTGTATCCAAAGTTACTTGTGTCTGGCCCAGGCACATGCCCCAGAGGCTAATGGGTAGAGCTGCTCCAAAAGCTTTGTCCCAGGAATAACCCTGCTGAAAAGTGGGAGGTTATCAGAAATGCGGGGGGAGAGGGGGGTCGGAGGCGGGACTTGGGGATTTTCCTTTTCTTTGGAGAAACGCTTTCAACATCCTGACTGGAAATTCAGCCCAGAACAATGGTTGGTGTCAAATTGGACTTTGAAAACAAAATAATCTAGAAATTTGTTTCCACCTTTGTTCCCATGTTTGGAGCTGAAGGCAGCAGCAGGCGTGATACAAAGGGAGCTGGATTCCCCTTGTGTGTCCGGCTCCCTCCAACTCCCCGCCCCTTCTGGTCATGAGCCTCTGGGGTGGCTCCATGGCTCGGTGACAGTTGGGGAGATGGGGATAAGGGGAATAAAGCATTTAAACCATTCAATCTGGCTCTGCAGGACCTCGCCATCTCTGGGACTCAGCCATTGGGAGTGCTGGGGAATGGTCCCTCTAATTTTTTTCACCCATGTATGGAAAAATTTAGTTATGTGCACTGAGGTAATGTGCAGAAGTGCACCAACAGTAGAAACAAAAAACCTAGTTATAATGTATATTCTTAAAAAGTTCCCATAGGGATGATTAACCCAGCCAGGACAAGTCAGCCATTTTAGAACTCAATACTCAGTGAATTAAATTTAAGTGTAAGAGAGAAATAAAAATTATGAAATGCACAGACCAGCAAAAAACTAAAATAACACATTTTGAAAGAATAAAATTACAGAGAATATATGTGCATTGCAGGAAGTACCACACAGTAACAAGAACAACAACAGTGTTGGGAAGTGTGTGACAGACTCTGTGTGTGTGTGTGTGTGTGTGTGTGTGTGTGTGTGTGTGTGTGTGTGTGTGTGTGTGTGTGTGTGTGTGTGTGTGAGCGAGAGAGAAAGAGAAACTATGTGTGAGATACAAAGAGATTATATGTGTGTGAGAGAGACACACAGGCTATGTGTGTTTGCTGATTGCTGGAGAAGTTTCTGAGAGATGCCCATCCACTGTCTCTTTAAGGCATTCACTGAAAGTTCTCCTCTTCCTGAATCATGACCCCTGGGCCTCTCCCCTGCTCTGTGGAGATGGGGTATATGAGCAGGAGGGAGGGGAAGACACAGTGTGTCCAGCTCTGGAGCACCCACAGAGTCTGCACTGCTGGTAGGTCCCCTATACAGGGGGTGGGGTCTGGGTCTGGTTGGGGGATGGGTTTACTTTTCTAAAATCCACAAACACCTCATGGTTTTATCCTTTTCTGGTGCCATTGTTGAGTTTGAACTTTCGTCCCTGGCTCTGACCTGGACAACAGTCTCTGACCCTTTTGCAACCCTGGCAGCCATATATCTATTGTCTCTCTTATTAGCATTTCTCGAGTAGTTGTAACACTGGTTTTAACTGGATACAACCAGGAAAGACTTGGTTGATCACACGTGCATATCATGAACAGTTAAGTACTTTGTTTACTCCTCCCTATAAATACTGCTGTATATCACAAATAAAGTTGTCACGTGCCTCTCAAGCTACTGAGCTGAGGAGGGTGTGCGCCTTGATCAAAGTATTGGGTGTCTGTATTACTTGATCTCTGACAGATTGTGAGCCCTAATCCAACTCCGCACTACTCGGGTAGGTAAGGTGAGTAGGACCAGCTATTTTTATCTAACACCGTCACAACAGGAGATGCCCAGGGGCTTTTCGTCTGAGCCCAGTTGGATTCGTTCACTTTCCTGAGCTCTGTGAGGGTGGCTCTGTTAGGTAAAATTAGCTTGTCCTACTCACCTATCCACACCCGGATTGTGCGGAGTCGGTCTATTGCTCAAAACTGTCAGAGGCCAAGAAACACACAGACACAGGTAGCTTTTTGATCAAAAAGGGCAAGCACCTTCCTCAGGCCAATAGCTTTGGAAGAGTACCGCAATTATTATCTTCCACACAACAATATTTATATTCTACAAGTTCCGCATTTCTTCATAGGAGACCATTCTCTCTCTGCATGGCCAGCTCTCACCCTCGCCTCTGCCTGAGCTGGGTCTGGTGGTTTCTGAAGCAAGGTTTAATGTTGATGAGGGGCATTGCAAGACAATCTTTTGGGAAAGCTTGTCTTGTGTAAGGTCAGGCGGACTTTTTACGGTAAGGGGGCCTCTTGACCAACAATAGGCAGATTATGGTAAGAGGGTTTTCTTGTCCAACAGTTAACCCTTTCTTTACTGTCTGATAAGCAGCAAATGCAAGAATCTCCTTTGATAAGGGCATAAGAGATACAGAGAGGGGTTTGTCTTTTATACCTTACAATTCCTTCCTCTGCAGCATTTGGTAAAACTGTTTACCAAAAAAAGCTGCACACTAGTCTAGGGAATTAAGGGTTGCATGGCTGCTTCAACCTGGGCCAGCTTGAAGAGAGTGGGGCCTTTAGTTGTAATAGCAAAGGAACAAGCTGACTTACATAAGTTTATGATTTGCAAAGACATAGCATTTCTCATTTATGAGAGCACATATTCCTTCTTGGGCAGCTAACATTATGTTTCAGGCCATTTTAACTTGCCCACTTGTTTCAGGATAGACTCTCACGGAGATTAACTGCTTGGTCTGTCTTTTTGGTTTCTTTAAAAAAACATTCCGAACATTGGGGAAGTAAGTGGCTTGGGAGAAAATGTGAGTAGGTGATTTCAGTTAAGCTAAGTAACATGGACCCGTCTAATTGCTGGGCAATACATGATAGACTTTAGCTTTACATACTTAATATGTTCTAACAAATGCTAATTTACTGGTGGAACCTCTATTTTTATCCAACTAGGAGTTACTTTCCACAAAATAGGTTCTATGCTAGATTATTCTGGACCAGATTTCTATCTTGGTAGCATTTAAGTTATGTTAACAATAATCAGAGGGATAGGTACAAAGAGGAGTTTTCATCCTGCATCTACTGAGAACTGAGTACACATTTAACAATTACTTGTATTTTTTTAAAATACAGGTTTTGATTTCTTGGGAATAAAAACATTATACTTATGAAATAAATCTTCCTTAATCTAAAACAAGATTAATAACTTAAAATTGATTTACTTCAATTTGATAAACATTATTAAGTCCTTTTGAATTTTATTTTCAGGCCGTGACCCAACACGGCCTCCGCTGGTCACTTTTCTTCGGGCTTCTTCTTTATCCCCTCTCCAGTTGCTAGGGCTTTGGTTGCCCCGCTGTCGTCTTCTTCTCATCCTGGTCCATCGAGGGTGGAGGCTTTCGCTGCTTTGTTGTCATCTGGGAAAAGGGCATGCTAGCATCAGGCGTGGTGAATTTAGGCTTCCTTCTCTGCTACCTTGATGATGGTTGGGGTGACCAAGGCACTTAGTATGGTCCTTCTCACAGGGACTGGAGCAGAACTTCCTTGTAGGCTTTAACAAAGATTCGAGAACCAGGTTTTATCGAGTGTGCTGCTACATTCAAAACCAGTCTCTGGAAGGATAGAACATATCTGCGGAGAGAGTTAGTCTGTCCCTGGAGCTGTAAAACAAAAGAAGTTAGTCCTGCTTCTCCAAGCACTAAATCAGCAGTCATGGAATATTTGACTAGGTAAACTGAGGAAGCCCTGATAAAAAGTAGTTCAAAAGGTAATAACTTAATTTGACCTCTAGGAGTGTCATGGAGATTGTGCACCACAAGGGGTAATGCATTTATTCAGTTAAGACCAGTGTCTTTGCATATTTGTCCTTTTAACCTGGCCATTAGATTGCAAGTGTCAAGGTGTGTGGCACTTCTACTGAACTCTCAAGGCACTCATAACTTGCTGAAAAGCTGTTTCTGTAAAATGAGACTCATGGTTTTGTTAGGTAAAAAGCAAGTCCCTACTCACCTCTCCAGCACCCGAGATTCGTGCGGAGTTGGTTTGGGCCCACAAACTGTCAGAGACCACTTACACAGACTTCAATTCATTGATCAATGGGCTCACACTATCCTTAGCTCCAAGCTTCAGAGTAGTGTGGCAAATTTACTAGGGGTGAGCATCAATATTTATACACAGAAGTAAACAAAGTGATTTACAGATCATAATGGTTATGCATAATCAATCAAGATTCTACAGGATAAAACAGGTTAAAATGTAAATTCTAAAAGATAAACGGGAGATGGCTACTTAAGGGGGGGGTGTCATGAGTAGTTTGCAGGTCAGAGCTTTGATTAAAAGTTCAGACATCAAGTCTGGGATAAGATTAAGCTTAATCAATAGTTCAGACTCAACATTCCCCCATTTGTAGCTTTGATATAACTTATTTATCAAAAAGCTACATCTTAGTTTAAGGAGCTAAGGGCAGCTTGGCAACTTCAGCTTGTGCCAATTCGAAAAGAGTAGGGCCTAAAAAAACAAGCTGATTTACATGAGTCTATGAGGGAGGGGACACACTGAATACAACAACACAGTATTATAAGGATTACTATGGCCCCAACAATACTCACTAAGAGTTTTACTAAAGGCGGTGCCATTAAAACACATGTTGTATTTAAAATCATACTACACAACATTCATAATACAGTTGCTTTTAAGTTAGAAAAACATTCTTAACAATTCCCTCCTCTTTAAAGATAATTTCTTTTATATTTTAAAAGCAAATTACTTTCAGCTTTTAAATTATGCACTAATTTATAGGTACTATTCAGTTTAGGCACACCCAGTATTGGGGTGTTGAGGTAGATATTATTTTCAAAGACATAGCATTTCTCATTCATGAGAGCATATATTTTTCTTTGGGCAGCTAACATTATGTTTCAGGCGATTTTGACTTGCCCACTTGTTTCAGGATAGACTCTCACTGAGATTAATTGCTTGGTTTGTCTTTTAAACAAACATTCTGAACTTTGGGAGCAAATTTGAGTAGGTGATTTCAGTTAAGCTACGTAACATGAACCCGTTTAGTTCTAGGGCAATTCATGATAAACTGTAGCTTTACATACTTAATATGTTCTAAAAAGTGCTAATTTACTGGTGGAAGCTCTATTTTTATCCAACCAGGAGTTACTTGTCACAAAAAATGCTAAGTGACTTCTATTAAAAAGACTCTACACGAGTCAGCGTTATGCAGAGGCACTGATATTTGAAGTAGATTTTGCATCTACTCTTTGTTAGCTACTATGAAATACTTGTTTGTTTTCTTAGTCTCGTTTGGTCCCATGTTACATTATGCTGGACTAGATCTCTATTTTGGTAGCATTCAAGTCATGTTAACAGTAATTAGAGGGATAGGTACACAGAGGAGTTTCTATCTTGCGTCTACCAAGAACTGAGTACACACTTAACAATCACTTGTATTTTTCAAAATACAGGTTTTGACTTTCTGGGAATATCTAATAAAAAAAACATTATACTCATGAAATAAATCTTGCTTAATCTAAAACAAGATTAATAACTTAAAATTGATTAATACTTCAATTTGATAAACATTATTAAGTCTTTTTGAATTTTATCTTCAGGCTGAGACCCGGCACGGTCTTCGCTAGCCACTTTTCTTCAGGGTTCTTCTTCGTCCCCTTTCCAGTTGCTAGGGCTTGGGTTTGCTCCGCTGTCGTCTACTTATCCTGATCCGTCGAGGGTGGAGGCCTTAGCTGCCTCGTTGTCATCTGGGAAAAGGGCATGCTTACATCAGGTGTGGTGAATTCAGGCTTCTTTTTCTGCCACTTTGATGATGGTTGGGGTGGCCAAGGCACTCGGTATGGTCCTTTTCACAGGGGCTGGAGCAGAACTTCCTTGTAGGCTTTAACAAAGACTCAAGAACCAGGTTTTATCGGGTGTGCTTTTACATTTAAAAGCAGTCTCATATCTGTGGAGAGAGTTAGTCTGTCTCTGGAGCTGTAAAACAAAAGAAGTTAGTTCTGCTTTTTCAAGCACCAAATCAGCAGTCATGTAATATTTGACTAGGTAAACTGAGGAAGGCCTGCCAAAAAGTAGTTCAAAAGGTGATAACTTGACTTCTAGGAGTGTCATGGAGATTGTGCAGCACAAGGAGTAATGCATTTATCCAGTTAAGACCAGTGTCTTTGCATATTTGTCTTTTTAACTTGGCTATTAGATTACAGGTGCCAAGGTGTGTGGCACTTCTACTGAACTTTCAAGGCACTCATAACTTGCTGAAAAGCTGTTTCTGTAAAATGAGACTCACGGTTTAAGTCTGTCATCTTGGGTACCTATACTTAGGGATAAAATCATTTAAGAGATATTTGTCTACAGTCTAAGCATTTGCTCTTTTGGTATGAAATGCTATACACAGGATGGCAGTTCAGAAAAGTTAATTTGAGGCTTCTTAAAAAGAAAGACAGTTCAGGGCCAGGTTCTGGATGGACTTTGTGACTCCTTTTGTTTGATTTGCTGATATGACAGGCAAATCTTTTTACATCAGTCCCAAGATGTAGCAAGGCTGTTTAGGATCTTTAGGTAATGTATTCTTTACCTGTGAGTAACAACAAAAACTAACACATTTTATTAATACTTGGCAGTGTTACAAACTTTACAACTGAGTGGGCATTTTAGCCCTTTTTTTTCTCTTTCTTTCTTTCTTTCTCTCTCTCTCTCTCTTACACACACACACACACACACACACACACACACACACACACACACACACACACACACTTTTCTTTATCTTACATTGTTTTTATACAGTACTTTAGTTTGACATACACTTTTATAATAAAAATAACTGAATTACAGAGCTTTGGAGTAACAGAACAGGACAAGCATACCAACTGTTGAGGCCACTTGGTACCTCTGGTGTCTAATAGCTTTCTTCCCTCTCTCGCCCTCTGGCTAGAAATCTGGGGGTAGCCAGAAGAATTCTATGTGCAATTTGAGGAGTGAGTTAACTTGTCATGTTAATGCTTCTAAAGTCTATTGGTATTTAATTTCAATTGAAAATTATTGTTCACATTGTTCTTAGCTAGTGAAATTATAACAAGTATATTTAAACCTTAACTTTGTAAAAACAATTTTATATTACAAATTGAATAAACAAATATTTATATTTCAATTCTGCAGTATATTGCTTTATGTACAATTTATTACAAACACAGTTTTGGCCACATTGACAAAACATTTTAAGACAAACATAGAACATAAAATACAATTCTTATTGTGCCAGTAAGTGCATAGTTTGTCAGCTGGCATCAGCTTTCTTTGAACCTTTTATATCTCTACTTTAAGGGAATCAGTTATTATTTTCTTTTGGTTTGTTTTTTTTAGGCAAACCAGGTTTCAGTCACTTTTTATCAATTAGGTAATTTGCATGAACACAGATGTTTTCTGGCTTGCTTTTTTGGATTTAAAGCTAGTTACAACTTAAAAGGATACAATTATCTTTACCAGAATCTTTTACTGTTAACTTTTTCTTTTGTAACACACACTGATCTGAAACACCATTAGCATTACAAACAAATATAGCTAAACCATGCATAGCTGCATACTTGCAAACTAATCTCTGTGCTTGGATTACTTATTATAAGGATTTAGTTACAGACATTTTAAAGACATTAAAACATTTTCTTATTTTCACTAAAATTATTTTTCTTTACTATTTTTTCTATGCTTTTGGGTCAACACTATTAGAATTTCGGTTTATTAGGGTTACTTTGAGGTTTTATTTTACAAAATTAAATTTGCTTGCTCTGAATGGCTGTCTTGTTTAACAGATAAGTAATTTGCATTTTTACAGACAGAGAAGTAAGCCCAGGGGCTAGTTTTAAAAGGGGTACCATTTATTTTTACTAATAAGCTAGTCTCAAAGTTCTGTTCTTTCTTTACTTACTTTTGCTTTCACAGGGGATCAGATGTTAGATTCTGTAAGAGACTACAAATCACATTTAAAGTGTCTAGACTCTAGAGGTGAGATTTGTACTATTTCTTTTCAACCTGGGACACAGACCTTGTTTACCTGCAGAATTAGCATGGACATTTTTCTTTGAACAACCTTGTCTCTCTAAGGAGCTGGTGGTGCAGGGATGCATTCGTTCCCGGTGTAACGTCCCCAGGGGCATTCACATTTAAAGTGACCAGTCTGTTTGTACTGAAAACAATCTTTGAGTTGCATTTACTACAGACAATTTCAAGCTGTTAAGAGCTGAAACCCTTTTTGATCAAATCACTTTTACACTTTAACTGCATCAAACTGTTTACCTGTTTTCCTTTAGGAACTTTTCTAGGCAACACTTCACTACTCACAGAAATTCTGTCTTTGTTCTCTTCACTCTAGGGCTTCTAAAGAACAGCTTCTGAGCAACAACAAATTCTCACTAGGATTTATTCACATTCATGATTATCTTTGGCCCATCAGACAGATCTCTACAAAATCTCTTCCTAGGCAAACTTACAAACTCACTGGACAAAGGGTTAGAGCTATTCTTTTTCCCTTGCAGTTACAAACTCAGAACTATCTGAATCTATAACTAACTCTGGCACTACTGCATTTAACTATTACAAGCCGAAAAACAGACAAAAAAAAAGACAGACAAGGAAGATACACATTTTCTCTAGACACACAGCTGGGGATTTTCTTTTTGGCCTAATGCCAAGTGATTATTTCTCCCGAGGTTTCTCCCGTACCATTTTCCTCCTTACCCTGTGCACAGATTCAGATCCTGAGTCCTGCAGATTCCCCTCTGCTCCCTGGAGAGTCCCCCTGCGGAGGAGTAGGGGCAGGTGCAGTGGGGACCAACTGGCGGGTCAAAACACGCCATGGTTTACACCCTTTATCGAAATAACATGGAGGGGGTTCACTCTCGGGAGAATACCTGACTGTCATAATCTTTAAAGATTTCCACAGCTCTGCTGCAGAGTTCAAACAAAATCAGTAACTTAACTGTCCCGGATGGTTTTTTTGATCTGGCTCTCCACTTCTCTTTAAAGCAGCCTGCTCGAAAGAACCATACAAAGGCAACCTTTTCTCCAGGTTGGCCCATACCGCGGTATTCCCAGTCTAATTCCTTACACACAGCGTGTACAACTTCTTAGACATTCCTGTCTGTACTGGGAGTCTTTCTTCATAACACAACTTATTCCTAATGCTCAAAAAGTTCTGAAAAGGGACACTAGTCCCTTGACCCATGGTGTCTGACAGGAGCCCTCCAACTGGCGTTTACCCTGCTGTCCAGTACACGACCCCTCAATATTGAATTGGCTGGGAGAAATCTCCCGTGGCGCCTGCCAATTCGTATATGAGTGATCTGACCACTGGACAGAGGCACCGCACCAGAAGGAATCCCGAGACAAGCCCCCAAATTGTTAGGTAAAAAGCAAGTCCCTACTCACCTCTCCAGCACCCGAGATTCGTGCGGAGTTGGTTTGGGCCCACAAACTGTCAGAGACCACTTACACAGACTTCAATTCATTGATCAATGGGCTCACACTATCCTTAGCTCCAAGCTTCAGAGTAGTGTGGCAAATTTACTAGGGGTGAGCATCAATATTTATACACAGAAGTAAACAAAGTGATTTACAGATCATAATGGTTATGCATAATCAATCAAGATTCTACAGGATAAAACAGGTTAAAATGTAAATTCTAAAAGATAAACGGGAGATGGCTACTTAAGGGGGGGGTGTCATGAGTAGTTTGCAGGTCAGAGCTTTGATTAAAAGTTCAGACATCAAGTCTGGGATAAGATTAAGCTTAATCAATAGTTCAGACTCAACAGTTTAAGTCTTTGTCTTGGGTACCCATACCTAGGGATAAAAAATCATTTAAGAGATATTTGGCCACAGTCTAAGCATTTGCTCTCTTGGTAGGAAATGCTATACACAGGATGGCAGTTCAGAAAAGTCAATTTGAAGCTTCTCAAAAAGGAAAGAAAAAAAACTCAGAGCTCGGTTCTGGATGGACTTTGTGACTCTTTTCAATTGAATTGCTGATATGGCAGACAAATCTTCTTACAATGTAAAACATGGGTCCAGACAGTCAATCAGTCTTTAGTATTTCACAAAAGTATTGGTAGTGAACAGTCCAGGGTATAGCAAAGCTGTTCAGGATCTTTAGGTAATGAGTCTTTTACCTGTGAGTAAGAAAAAAAAACTAACACATTTCATTAGTACTTGGCAGTGTTACAGATTTTATAACTGTCTGGGCATTTTGCCTTCATTCTTCTTTAGCTATCTTATTTGAGCTTGTTAACTGCAGCCTTGAATTAACTGGTTCAAGCTTTTTTTTTTTTTTTTTTTGGCTTCTTTTAACTAAGAAAGAAACTTTTTACTTTTTACATACACACCCTTTTTTAAAATGAATACATATACATTACTGTAAATTGTATGTCACATACACTTTTATAGTAAAATAACTATATTACAGAACTTTGGAGCAACAAAAACAAGACAAGCATATCGACTCTGAGCATATAACTTCTGATGTCCAATAGCTTTCTTCCCTCCCTATCCCTATAGCTAGAAAAACTCTATGTGCAATATGGGGAGTGGATTAACTTGTCATGTTGATGTTTCCAAAACTTATTGGTATTCAATTTCAATTGAAAATTGTTGTTTAAATTGATCTTAGCTAGTGAAATCCTTTTTCTTCTTATAGCAAATATACCTAAACTTTAACATTGTCCACTAACAATTGAAACAATTTTGTATTACAAATTGAATAAACAAATATTTACATTTTAATTTTAAATTATATTGCTTTATGTACAATTTATCACAAAAACAGTTTTGGCCACAAGACAGACACCACAAGACAAACATATAACAGAAAAACTATAATTCTTATTGTGTTAGTAAGTGCTGGTTACTCTTTAGCTGGCATCAGCTTTCTTTGATTTTTCTGAAAGACAAAAGGAACATATCTCCTCCACTCTTTCCTGGAGGAATCAATTATTGTTTGAAATATTTTATACAAATACTCTTGTTAATTGCAGGCAAAACAGAGGAATTACACTTACTTATTTTCTTTTATTTATTTTTTAGGCAGACTAGGTGTTAGTTATTTATTAATTAGGTAATTTGCATGAACACAGATGTTTTCTGGCTTGCTTTTTGGATTCAAAACTAGTTACAGCTTAAAGGAATACAATTATTTCTACTGGATTACTTATCATAAGGATTTATTTACAGACATTTTAAAGACACTAAAACATTTTCTTATTTTCACTAAAATTATTTCTTTACTATTTTTTATGCTATTTGGGTCAATACTATTAGAATTTCGGTTTATTAGGGTTACTTTGTGGTTCTCCTTTACAAAATCAATTTTTTTTAAGCCCTGAAGGGTTAAATCTTATTCCGTCTTGCTTAACAGAATTCTTTGCCTGATCTGAAAGGGGCTCTAAACTACTAGTCATTAGCAAATCAAGTAATTTGCATTTTTACAGATAGGAGCAAGCTTTAATAATCTCACACTCTCAGGGATGTAGGTTAAAGTAGCTTCAAGTTTACAGAGTAAATCCGGGATCAGACAAGCTGGGAAAAAAGAAAAAGGTGAGAAAAACATTTATTAGCATACACAACATTCAAAGGCAAAGTGAGCTTAAGAGACTGTGGGTTACTTTCTACTTTGGTTGCAGTTTTAACCTTGGAGGATAGCTAGAGAGAGCATGATTTGAGAGAAAGTGGCTTCGGTGTTAATGAGAAAAGATACAGGGAGACCTTGGACTAAAAGGGTTAACAGAGGCTCTAACACAATTGTCAGAAAGGAGCCTGTCAGAGACATTAAAGAGATAAGACCATTACATTCTTTGTCTTAGTCCCCAGGGCACTGTTACTTGGGATGTGGCTGCTGTTCTCTGTAGTTGACCAAGGCCTGGGGAACGGGTTGAGCCGGTGGTGCAGGGGTGTAACCATTGGCGGATGCAGCCGGACCTTCTGGGCGTACCCAGAGGCATTCACGCTTAAAGTGACCGGGCTGTCCGCGCTGAAAACAATTTTCTGGCTGCTGGAGTTGCTAGGACCTTTTCCCCTGAGCATTTTACTTTCCTTGTCCCAGCACACAGACAACTGCCTGGAGACTGAGGCAACCCCCTCTACAGGCAAGTCAATACCCTTGACAGACACAGACACACTTTCCTCACTGTCACACTTCTTTACACAGGACACAGGTAAGGCACAGGGACACCTCTTCTCTACTATCTCTACTCTTCTAATCTACTAACTAGACAAAGCCATCAGTTCACTAGGCTGTTTAGGCTTATAGGCACATTGTCACTTTTAACAGATACACTGCTGCTTTTTTTTCAGGTTCACTTTTACAAGCTGTACCAGCCAAAACTATTTCACTCTTTCCTTCTTCAGTTAGGATTTCAGCCTGCCCGTTCACTTTAACTCGCTCCAGAGAAACTCTTTCTTGACCAATGAGTTCTCTCTGCACAGGATTTAATTCTAGATTCACTTTTGAGACACTAAACAGACATTTACAAACTTCGTTCACAGGCAAACTGCTTCCCTGAACAGATAAACTTTTAGAACAACTTCTCATAGGCACAATTTCAGGGCTAATTTTCTCTTGTGCTTAGTCTTTTTCAGCTTGACTGAACATAGTTTTGATGTCATTTTTAATCATAAAATCCTTAGGGATAGTATCTTTTACTTTCACAAAAATTCAGCTACATTCAACACTAAAGTCACTGTTTCATCTCCCCCCCCCCCCAGTTCCTCTTTATTCTTCTGCTTAGACTCTAATCTTGAGTCCAGCAGACTTCTCACTGCACCCTGGAGAGAGTTCCCCTCCGGAGGAAGCCGGGGGCGGCAGGAGCAGTAGAGACCAACTAGCGGGTCAAAACACACCATGGTTTACACTCTTTATCAAAATAACAGGGGGGGGGGGTCACTCTCAGGAGAATGCCTGACTGCCATTATCTTTGAGGATTTCCACAGCCTGCTGCAGAGTTTCAACAAAACCAGTAACCTAACTGTCCCGGATGGTTATTTTCGATCTGGCCCCTCACTCCTCTTAAGGCAGCCTGCTCGAAAGAACCATACAAAGGCCACCTCTATTCCAGGTCGGCCAGTACTGCAGTACTCCCAGTTCAATTCTTCACACACAGCATGTACAACTTTCTCTTAGTCATACCCGTCTGAACTGGTTAATTTTCCTTTATTCCATAATTTATTCATAATGTCTAGAGGGCTTCCAGCAGCGACACTAATCCCTTGACCCATGGCGTCTGACAGGAGCTTTCCGATTGGCACTTACCCTGCCGTCTGACACACGATCCTCGATATCGAAGTGGCTGGGAGAAATCTCCCTTGGCGCCTGCCAGTTCATATAGGAGTGATCAGATTGTCGGGCGGAGGAACAGCACCAGGGAATTTCCCGGACACAGCCCCGAAATTGTTAGGTAAAATTAGCTTGTCCTACTCACCTATCCACACCCGGATTGTGCGGAGTCGGTCTATTGCTCAAAACTGTCAGAGGCCAAGAAACACACAGACACAGGTAGCTTTTTGATCAAAAAGGGCAAGCACCTTCCTCAGGCCAATAGCTTTGGAAGAGTACCGCAATTATTATCTTCCACACAACAATATTTATATTCTACAAGTTCCGCATTTCTTCATAGGAGACCATTCTCTCTCTGCATGGCCAGCTCTCACCCTCGCCTCTGCCTGAGCTGGGTCTGGTGGTTTCTGAAGCAAGGTTTAATGTTGATGAGGGGCATTACAAGACAATCTTTTGGGAAAGCTTGTCTTGTGTAAGGTCAGGCGGACTTTTTACGGTAAGGGGGCCTCTTGACCAACAATAGGCAGATTATGGTAAGAGGGTTTTCTTGTCCAACAGTTAACCCTTTCTTTACTGTCTGATAAGCAGCAAATGCAAGAATCTCCTTTGATAAGGGCATAAGAGATACAGAGAGGGGTTTGTCTTTTATACCTTACAGCTCTGTCACTGCTCAGACCCCTGGCTGTAGGGCATCAGAGCCACGCTCCCCTCTAAGCTAGTCATCAATTTTCAAAATCCAAAAGCAATTATTTCTAATAAAAGCTCTTTGTTCAAAGTTTGTCACAGGGAACCATGCTCCCCCATCCCATGTTTCACCCATCTCAACTCAGATGACTCAGCCCTGGCAGCTGGGAAGATCATAGAAATGTCTCACTGGAAGAGATCTCAAGATGTCATCAAGTCCAGGCCCCAGCGTTACCCGGGGTTCTTTCAGCCCAAAGCTCTTGGTAACTGTTACTCTGTGCAAGGTGGTGTCAGGAAATAAATCTGGGAGACACAGCCATCCGACCGATAGATGGATGGCACAAACAGGACAATACGAGAGTGCTTTCACTTAAAGCTAAACTTTACTTAGTCTCAAGAATTTACACAAGTCCACAACAGATTAGTAAAACACCCAGAAGCCTTGGTAATTACTGAAGCTGAGTGTAGCTCTCAAGTGGCACAGCAGCAGCCCATCTGCTGCTAGGGAACAAAAGATGCATCTTCAACACAATTCTGATCAGAAGGGCTCAAACTGCCCTTTCTTTGGCACCCAAACCCTCCTCCCTTCCTGCCTTGGTTAAGCTGAGGCTGCTGCATGGCCACTTTACGACCTGCTGACTTGGCTGCTTTTAGCAATAAGCTATAGTGGTTTCACATACTTTACTGGTTTGCCAAAATCTCCCTATACATACCCCAGCCCAGTCAGAGCTGCAAATGTAGGTATGTGAAGTAAGAGCATCCACAGAGTGAGTTCCTCCTGCTGCACAGACCCTGCAGCTGCCTCACTCACACAGATCCTGAAAGGAGCAGAGAGATGGCTCCACACAGGGAAGAAATAAGGAGGGCTCCTCTCTATGGTAGTGCTTTAACAGAGATTTTCAAAATGATTAATGATTTTTGATGTCCAATTTAAGCCAATTTAAAGGGGCTGATTTCCAGCAGGTGGGGGCTCAGTGCAGTCTGCCTGTCACTCCTCAAGGTGCTCCAAGTTGGGCTCCAAAAATCACTGGCCATCTTGGAAGGTTTGGCTGGAAGTGTTTGTGCCAGTTATGCACATGCTGAATCTGTGTGTGAGACCAGCTGTAGGGGTGCGAGGGGCTGCGTCCCAATGGCCCATTCTATCCTTGGCCTTCGGGTGAGGCTGCAATCCAGGGTGATCAGTGCCAGCTGTGATGGGAATTTTGTGATAAAGCTCCTCTGGCAAAACTATGCCATGTGGATGCTAAGCGGCTGCCCGTCCAGTTCTCAGCTGCCCCAGCCTCCCTGCAGGGTGAACATTGATCATTTCCTGCTGAGGCAACAGAGGCAGCTGTGTGAACACTGTGGGCACCCAGACATGTTCCCAAAGCAGATGGACTCGACCCAGCACCTGCCCCCATGAACCACCCAACCCCTGGCCCTATAGTACTTCACGGGAAGTTAACTGGTATTGTTGAGTCTGAACTATTGATTAAGCTTAATCTTATCCCAGACTTGATGTCTGAACTTTTAATCAAAGCTCTGACCTGCAAACTACTCATGACACCCCCCCTCCCCTTAAGTAGCCATCTCCTCTTTATCTTTTGTAACTTACATTTTAACCTGATTTATCCTGTAGAATCTTGATTGATTATGCATGACCATTATGATCTGTAAATCACTTTGTTTACTTCTGTGTATAAATATTGATGCTCACCCCTAGTAAATTTGCCACACTACTCTGAAGCTTGGAGCTAAGGATAGTGTGAGCCCATTGATCAATGAATTGAAGTCTGTGTAAGTGGTCTCTGACAGTTTGTGGGCCCAAACCAACTCCGCACGAATCTCGGGTGCTGGAGAGGTGAGTAGGGACTTGCTTTTTACCTAACAATTTGGGGGCTTGTCTCGGGATTCCTTCTGGTGCGGTGCCTCTGTCCAGTGGTCAGATCACTCATATACGAATTGGCAGGCGCCACGGGAGATTTCTCCCAGCCAATTCAATATTGAGGAGTCGTGTACTGGACAGCAGGGTAAACGCCAGTTGGAGGGCTCCTGTCAGACACCATGGGTCAAGGGACTAGTGTCCCTTTTCAGAACTTTTTGAGCATTAGGAATAAGTTGTGTTATGAAGAAAGACTCCCAGTACAGACAGGAATGTCTAAGAAGTTGTACACGCTGTGTGTAGGGAATTAGACTGGGAATACCGCGGTATGGGCCAACCTGGAAAAAAGGTTGCCTTTGTATGGTTCTTTCGAGCAGGCTGCTTTAAAGAGAAGTGGAGAGCCAGATCAAAAAAACCATCCGGGACAGTTAAGTTACTGATTTTGTTTGAACTCTGCAGCAGAGCTGTAGAAATCTTTAAAGATTATGACAGTCAGTTATTCTCCCGAGAGTGAACCCCCTCCATGTTATTTCGATAAAGGGTGTAAACCATGGCGTGTTTTGACCCGCCAGTTGGTCCCCACTGCACCTGCCCCTACTCCTCCGCAGGGGGACTCTCCAGGGAGCAGAGGGGAATCTGCAGGACTCAGGATCTGAATCTATGCAGAGGGTAAGGAGGAAAATGGTACGGGGAAAAACCTTGGAAGGAATAACCACTTGGCAATAGGCCAAAAAGAAAATCCCAAGCTGTGTGTCTAGGGTAGGAAAGTGTGTCTGTATCCTCCTTGTCTGTCTTTTTTTGTCTGTTTTTCGGCTTGTAATAGTTAAATGCAGTAGTGCCAGAGTTAGTTATAGATTTAGATAGTTCTGAGTTTGTAACTGCAGGGGAAAAATAATAGCTATAACCCTTTGTCCAGTGAGTTTGTAAGTTTGCCTAAGAAGAGATTTTGTAGAGATCTGTCTGATGGGCCAAAGATAATCATGAATGTGAATAAATCCTAGTGAGAATTTGTTGTTGCTCAAGAAGCTGTTCCTTAGAAGCCCTAGAGTGAAGAGAACAAAGACAGAATTTCTGTGGGTAGTGAAGTGTTGCCTAGGAAAGTTCCTAAAGGAAAACAGGTAAACAGTTTAATGCAGTTAAAGTGTAAAAGTGATTTGATCAAAAAGGGTTTCAGCTCTTAACAGCTTGAAATTGTCTGTAGTAAATGCAACTCAAAGATTTTTTTCAGTACAAACAGACTGGTCACTTTAAATGTGAATGTCCCTGGAGACGTTACACCGGGAACAGAATGCATCCCTGCACCACCAGCTCCTTAGAGAGACAAGGTTGTTCAAAGAAAAATGTCCATGCTAATTCTGCAGGTAAACAAGGTCTGTGTCCCAAGTTAAAAAAATAGTACAAATCTCACCTCTAGAGTCCAGACACTTTGAATGTGATTTGTAGTCTCTTACAGAATCTAACATCTGATCCCCTGTGAAAGCAAAAGTAAGTAAAGAAAGAACAAAACTTTGAAACTAGCTTATTAGTAAAAATAAATGGTATCCCTTTTAAAACTAGCCCCTGGGCTTACTTCTCTGTCTGTGAAAATGCAAATTACTTATCTGTTAAACAAGACAGCCCTTCAGGGCAAGCAAATTTAATTTTGTTAAATAAAACCTCAAAGTAACCCTAATAAACCGAAATTCTAATAGTGTTGACCCAAAAGCATAGAAAAAATAGTAAAGAAAAATAATTTTAGTGAAAATAAGAAAATGTTTTAATGTCTTTAAAATGTCTGTAACTAAATCCTTATAAGAAGTAATCCAAGCACAAAGATTAGTTTGCAAGTATGCAGCTATGCATGGTTTAGCTAAATTTTTTTGTAATGCTAATGGTGTTTCAGATCAGTGTGTGTTACAAAAAAAAAAAGTTAACAGTAAAAGATTCTGGTAAAGATAATTGTATCCTTTTAAGTTGTAACTAGCTTTAAATCCAAAAAAGCAAGCCAAAAAAACATCTGTGTTCATGCAAATTACCTAATTGATAAAAAGTGACTAAAACCTGGTTTGCCTAAAAACCAAAAGAAAATAATAACTGATTCCCTTTAAAAAAAAAAGTGGAGATATAAAAGGTTCAAAGAAAGCTGATGCCAGCTAACAAACTATGCACTTACTGGCACAATAAGAATTGTATTTTATGTTCTATGTTTGTCTTAAAATGTTTTGTCAATGTGGCCAAAACTGTGTTTGTGATAAATTGTACATAAGGCAATATACTGCAGTATTGAAATATAGATATGTGTTTATTCAATTTGTAATATAAAATTGTTTTTACAATGTTAAGGTTTAAATATACTTGTTATAATTTCACTAGCTAAGAACAATGTGAACAATAATTTTCAATTGAAATTAAATACCAATAGACTTTGGAAGCATTAACATGACAAGTTAACTCACTCCTCAAATTGTACATGGAATTCTTCTGGCTACCCCCAGATTTCTAGCCAGAGGGCGAGGGAGGGAAGAAAGCTATTAGACACCAGAGGTACCAAGTGGCCTCAACAGTTAGTATGCTTGTCCTGTTCTGTTACTCCAAAGCTCTGTAATTCAGTTATTTTTATTATAAAAGTGTATGTAAAACTAAAGTACTGTATAAAAACAATGTAAGATAAAGAAAAGTGTGTGTGTGCGTGTGTGTGTGTCTGTGTAAGAGAGAGAGAGAAAGAAAGAGAGAAAAAAGGGCTAAAATGCCCACTCAGTTGTAAAGTTTGTAACACTGCCAAGTATTAATGAAATGTGTTAGTTTTTTTGTTCTCACTCACAGGTAAAGAATACATTACCTAAAGATCCTAAACAGCAACACTTTGGGACTGTCCATTACCAATGTTTTTGTGAAATACTAAAGACTGATTAACTGTCTGGACCCATGTTTTACATTGTAAAAGGATTTGCCTGTCATATCAGCAATTCAAACAAAAGGAGTCACAAAGTCCATCCAGAACCTGGCCCTGAGCTGTCTTTCTTTTTAAGAAGCCTCAAATTAACTTTTCTGAACTGCCATCCTGTATATAGCATTTCATACCAAAAGAGCAAATGCTTAGACTGTGGACAAATATCTCTTAAATGATTTTATCCCTAAGTATAGGTACCCAAGATGACAGACTTAAACCGTGAGTCTCATTTTACAGAAACAGCTTTTCAGCAAGTTATGAGTGCCTTGAAAGTTCAGTAGAAGTGCCACACACCTTGGCACCTGCAATCTAATAGCCAGGTTAAAAGGACAAATATGCAAAGACACTGGTCTTAACTGGATAAATGCATTACTCCTTGTGCTGCACAATCTCCATGACACTCCTAGAAGTCAAGTTATCACCTTTTGAACTACTTTTTGGCAGGCCTTCCTCAGTTTACCTAGTCAAATATTACATGACTGCTGATTTGGTGCTTGAAAAAGCAGGACTAACTTCTTTTGTTTTACAGCTCCAGAGACAGACTAACTCTCTCCACAGATATGAGACTGCTTTTAAATGTAAAAGCACACCCGATAAAACCTGGTTCTTGAGTCTTTGTTAAAGCCTACAAAGAAGTTCTGCTCTAGCCCCTGTGAAAAGGACCATACCGAGTGCCTTGGCCACCCCAACCATCATCAAGGTGGCAGAAAAGGAAGCCTGAATTCACCACGCCTGATGTAAGCATGCCCTTTTCCCAGATGACAACGAGGCAGCTGAGGCCTCCACCCTCGACGGACCAGGATGAGAATTAGACGACAGCGGGGCAAACCCAAGCCCTAGCAACTGGAGAGGGGACGAAGAAGAACCCTGAAGAAAAGTGGCTAGCGAAGGCCGTGCCGGGTCTCAGCCTGAAGATAAAATTCAAAAGGACTTAATAATGTTTATCAAATTGAAGTATTAATCAATTTTAAGTTATTAATCTTGTTTTAGATTAAGCAAGATTTATTTAATGAGTATAATGTTTTTTTTTTATTAGATATTTCCAGAAAGTCAAAACCTGTATTTTGAAAACTAGAAGTGATTGTTAAGTGTGTACTCAGTTCTTAGTAGACGCAAGATAGAAACTCCTCTGTGTACCTATCCCTCTGATTAACATGACTTGAATGCTACCAAAATAGAGATCTGGTCCAGCATAATCTAACATAGGACCAAACAAGAATAAGAAAACAAACAAGTATTTCATAGTAGCTAACAAAGAGTAGATGCAAAATCTACTTCAAATATCAGTGCCTCTGCATAACACTGACTCGTGTTGAGTCTTTTTAATAGAAGTCACTTAGCATTTTTTGTGACAAGTAACTCCTGGTTGGATAAAAATAGAGCTTCCACCAGTAAATTAGCACTTTTTAGAACATATTATGTACGTAAAGCTACAGTCTATCATGAATTGCCCTAAAACTAAAAGGGTTCATGTTCAGAATGTTTGTTTAAAAGACAAACCAAGCAATTAATCTCAGTGAGAGTCTATCCTGAAACAAGTGGGCAAGTCAAAATGGCCTGAAACATAATGTTAGCTGCCCAAGGAAGAATATATGCTCTCATGAATGAGAAATGCTATGTCTTTGAAAATAATATCTACCTCAACACCCCAATACTGGGTGTGCCTAAACTGAATAGTACCTCTAAATTAGTGCATAATTTAAAAGCTGAAAGTAATTTGCTTTTAAAATATAAAAGAAATTATCTTTAAAGAGGAGGGAATTGTTAAGAATGTTTTTCTAACTTAAAAGCAACTGTATTATGAATGTTGTGTAGTATGATTTTAAATACAACATGTGTTTTAATGGCACCTTTAGTAAAACTCTTAGTGAGTATTGTTGGGGCCATAGTAATCCTTATAATACTGTGTTGTTGTATTCAGTGTGTCCCCTCCCTCAGACTCATGTAAGTCAGCTTGTTCTTTTAGGCCCTACTCTTTTCGAATTGGCACAAGCTGAAGTTGCCAAGCTGCCCTTAGCTCCTTAAACTAAGATGTAGCTTTTTGATAAATAACTTATACCAAAGCTACAAATGGGGGAATGTTGAGTCTGAACTATTGATTAAGCTTAATCTTATCCCAGACTTGATGTCTGAACTTTTAATCAAAGCTCTGACCTGCAAACTACTCATGACACCCCCCCTCCCCTTAAGTAGCCATCTCCTCTTTATCTTTTGTAACTTACATTTTAACCTGATTTATCCTGTAGAATCTTGATTGATTATGCATGACCATTATGATCTGTAAATCACTTTGTTTACTTCTGTGTATAAATATTGATGCTCACCCCTAGTAAATTTGCCACACTACTCTGAAGCTTGGAGCTAAGGATAGTGTGAGCCCATTGATCAATGAATTGAAGTCTGTGTAAGTGGTCTCTGACAGTTTGTGGGCCCAAACCAACTCCGCACGAATCTCGGGTGCTGGAGAGGTGAGTAGGGACTTGCTTTTTACCTAACAGTATCAGATAAGAAGTGAATTTATAGCACTGAAGTCATACCAGTGAAAGATCCTGTGCACACAAGGGTCTGGTATAAGAGAACCTTTTCCTGGTTTATCTTATCTTGTTTTGGAATCAATATAATAAACTCTAAGGTGTACATTTTTAACAGTGAGGATAATCAACCATGGGAAAAACTTACTATGGGCTTGGTGGATTCTCCATCACTGGCAGTTTTTAAGTCAATAATGGATATTTTTCTAAAAGAGAAGCTCGAGTTCAAACAGGAATCATTTGGGGTCATTTCTCTGGCCTGTGTTATACAGTGGGCCAGACTAGAAGATCACAGTGGTTCTTTCTGGCCTTAGAATCTATGAATGAACCTGACAAAGGCTCTGATTTCACACTAAGAATGTCCCCAGGACAGTTATACCAGCCAAGCTAGAGCGGTTTAATTATAATTGCAAATTTCTCTGTGTAGAGAGAAACCCTGAGAAACCCAGCTCCTCCCATCAGTCCTCTGTCCGTCCTTGTACACCCTGTGTCACTGTAGTATCTGAGCCTCTCACAGTTATTAATGACAGGGTAGTTCATCCTCATTTCACAGATGGGGAAACTGATGGACAGTGAGAGAGACAAAGTGCCTGAGCTCAGGGCACACAGAACTCTACAGCTCAGTCCAGGAATGAACCGATGACTTGTGTTCACCAGTCCACTGCCCTAGTGGATAGATCATCCTTCATCCCCACTGCCCCTGGCCGTCCCAAAGCCTGGGTGACAATGACCAGCCTTGTACCTGCTTAGATTGAAGGCCAATGACCCTGGGCTATTTCAGCCAAAGAGGGGAAGATCCTGGATGGGACAGGACTAGGAATGAGGGAAAATGTCAGAGACATAAACTGGGAAATCTGCTAAAGGGAATTAATTGATCTCACAGAGTGTCCCACCTCCTATTGTTTCTGGGCTAGATCCTGCCTCCCTTCCCCTGGCCCAAACCTCAGGGCAGGCAGGGCAGAATTAGACCCATCTGCCTCACCCTGCAGGGGATATTGGTGGAGCCAGATGCTGCAGGACTAGAGAGCGACTGGCTGCTGCTCAGAAGGTGGAAAGGAGAGGACAGTTGGTGCTATGAGGAGCTGTTCCTGCTCAGTGACTCTCTGCACATCCAGTCCAGCTGCTCCATGCAGCCACGCAGGGGAGGGGGTGAATCACAGGACAACAGCGCCCTGAGCATCTGCAGAGTTCCCTGTACAGACACCTCTTCCTCTGCCCAGCATTGAGCTCTCCCTGACCAATGGGACCATCTAGTCTGAGTGTCTGCACAGCCCAGACCAGAGAGCCTCCCCCAGGGATCCCTGCATTGAGCTGACAACTTCTGGCTGAGCTAGAGCCTGTCTGGTAGAAAAACATGTCCCCGCTCAGTTTAATGACTCCAAACCGGTGCCCAAAGCCCAGTTTCAAAGTTATGGGGGCTTCAGGTCTGCCCCCGCAGAGTTCTTTAGGCCCAACACACTAAAGAGTCCTTCCCAAGGGACTGGTTACAGGCTGGGGCCTAGCCCAGCCCTTTCTATCTCCCTGGTAATGCCCCCACAGTGTTGTTGCACAAATGGCTCGTTTCCTTTGGAGGTTTCCCAATTTACCTTCAAAGAACAGAGATAGCTCTCAAATTATGGCTTCCCCTCATACATAATTACAAGACTTTTTATATGGTTCTTTACATGGAGGAGGAGGCAAGAAGGGTCTCATGCAAATTAACAGGTGAAAAACATGATGTTGTTTCCCATCTATTTACTTATTTGTCTGGAAAGAACAAGACTTACAAACACAAAGTTCCTATCATGAAATGGTACAGATGGGGTAAGAATACATGCAGATATGAGCTAAAACATATGAGGTAAGACAAAGATATAAAATGTACAGGACAAGATAGGAGTTTGAACCCTGTGAGGCCCAGTGGTGCCTCCAGGAATGCATAACACAAGATAAGAATTTAAAACAGCCCAGAGCTAGTTACCCAGCTTCAGTAAGACATTTTCCTATATTTTAACCTTTTCTTACAGTGTTGCCCAGGCTGAGGCTGGAGAGGGAGGTTGCAGGTGAAGGATGGGAATGGGGAGCAGATTGAGGGCAGGGGTTTAACAACACTCAGTGATGACCTGCAATGGGCCTCCCATGGGACGGAAGGATGAACAGAAACCCATCAGTGTATAAACTCCTCACTGCTCCCCATATCTCCACAGATAACCAATCACCTGCCCTGGGTCCAGACCAGATAATATTCCTGCCAAATGAATGTGTTGGTTGCAGTGTTTGAATGCTCAGAAGCTTGTGTCTTTCAGCAACAGACATTGGTCCTGTGAGGGTTCCCTCCCCACTCTGAACTCTGGTGATTTGCATGTGTAACCCTTCTGCCCATCAGAGTTGGCAGCAACAAGGGCCAGGTTCAGTATCCAGGGGTTCCATTCTAATGACACAATACAAAACCGGCTCGAGCCCCCACCCAGTGACAACAATATACCACCCTTCTGGGCGCCTCTAAGAGGCAATACTTCCCCTCTCGCAAGCACAGAGTCTGAGTGGACCAAACCCTTTTAATGACCGAGAGAAACACTGTGGCATATTATTGGGTAAATACCACAAACAAAAGTCACAAACCAAACCATGAACCAGAATCTCCCCCCCCCCCCCAACACACACACACACGCAAATGGGCTGTGTCCTTTCCCTTGGGTTCTTGAGTCCCACAAGCCCCAAAGTCACCCAAGGTCCCAAAAGTCCAACAGCCCCAGCAGAGTTCAAAAGTTCATTAGCAGAGTTTTACCTCCCCACCGGGGTAAAAGGGGGGGCAGGTTATGGGGCACCTTACGTGGTCAGAGGCCAACTGCCCCACCTCTCCAGTCATGCTGCAGTCCTCACCATGAGCCATTCCATCAGGTGCCCAGGAACTGCTCTGCTTTCTCCAGCCGCTCTGCTCTGTCAGCCGCTGTATGACGTCAGCCACTCTGCTAGCGGTGACCCAAGTGGATCCGCTCTATCTGCGGCTGCTGCTGCTGCACATTGCCAGCCACTCTGCTAGCAGTCACCCAAACTGCTCCTGCTCTGTCTGCTGTGGCATCTGCTGCTTATCACCAGCTATTCTGCTAGTGGTGACCCAGACAGCTCTGCTCCATCCACTGCTGCTCATCACCAGCTACTCCACTAGTGGTGACCCAAATGGAACCACTCCACCCACTGCTCAGCAATACAATTTCAGCCCCCTACAGGGCTTAGTGATCTCAGCTCTTAAGTGATTTCAGCTCATAGAGGGGACCTTAGTGCAGATACACCACCAGACCCAAAATGACTTCAGCTCAGTGGGCTGAAGTTAGACTCCTATTAGAAGCAAAAGTCAGCTCTAACATTCTACAGGGGAAAAAGACCAGATGCAATAGGCCTGTAAGGCCCTCAGACAAAGCCCTCATCAAAAAATATACAACCCTGCCCACCGCCTCTCAATTCAGAGGGTTTAGGAACCCCTGTCCCTTGGCTAGTGAGTGCTACCTAGCTGATGGCGAGTCCCTCCAGCATGCCAAAGGCCAAATACATGTCCCAACCCCTCATTCACATAAACAGGTTAATCAGCACTTTATCATTCTTGCCCCAAATACCAGAGAAACTGGGGGTCCCACAGTTGCCAAAGTGACCATTTGGGCTGTTAGAGTGCAGGCTAGGTGTGGTGGGTGTGTCTATGCAAATAAGATGTTATTTTCCAAAAGTCATTGCAATTCCTTCAATTCACCACCAGATGTCACTCATCCTGACACTGCTTACACATGAAAGATCCCCTAAACTTGTATTCCACCAGCTTAGGTTAAAATCTTCGCCAAGGCACAAATTCCTCCTTGTCTTTGCACAGTATTGCTGCAGCCACCAAGTGATTTAAACAAACATTCAGGGAAGGGCCACTTGACTTGGAGCCCTATCCCTCTCAATATCCCCCCAAGTTCTTTCACCCCATTTCCTGGGGAGGCTTGAGAATAATATACCAACCAATAGGTTAACTAAGTGAGCCCAGACCAAACTCCGGGTTTTGAGGTCACTGAAAGAGGATGTATCCAGGGCCGGCGACAGAAATTTTGGGGCTCCCTACTCTGAGCGTTTGGGGGCCCCCTTACTCTGAGCATTTGTGGGCCCCCCCACCCCCCCGCACCCCCCACCAAGGGCTGGCCCGGCTCTTGCAGGTGGGCGGGGGAAGTGCTGCAGCCGGGGGTGCCTCGGGAGCAGTGCGCCCCGCCGTCCTCTGCAGCCGCCAGGGCGGGGGAGGCAATGGAGCCGGGGGTGCCTCGGGGCGGCTCCTGGGGAGGCGCGGGACGAGCAGCGGTTGAAGGGCTCGGGAGGCAGCCGGCCGCAGCGCTGGACACAGCCGGGGAAATGCGGTGCGGTGCCCGGGGGGGAGACTACAAGTAGAGCTGTGTACCGGTCCCCGGACTTCAGGGGACCCCCCTGAAGTCCGGGGCCCGGTACAGCTCTGCCCATTATACCCCCCTGTCACCGGCCCTGGATGTATCTAAACTGTTCTCAGTGGTAGCAGACGACAGAACAAGGAGTGATCATCTCAAGTTGCAGTCGGGAAGGTTTGGGTTGGATATTAGAGAAATCTTTTTCACTGGGAGGGTGGCTAAGCACTGGAATGAGTTACCTAGGGAGGTGGTAGAATCTCCTTCCTTCAATGTTTTTAAGGTCAGGCTTGTCAAAGCCCTGGCTGGGATGATTTAATTGGGGATTAATTGCTTTAAGCAGTTAATTGATTTAAGCAGAGCACTAGATGAACTCCTGCCGCCCCTTCTAACCCTGATATTCTATGAATCTATGACACACCTAATAAAAGATGTTGCCTCTCCCTGGTTAATGTGTGACAGATATATTGGTGCTTTCACTTTCTCTTGATCAGAGTTCACACACAGTTTCAGGATTCATTTTCCACTCTGCCCAACACATCAGTTCAGTTCATTAGTGTTCTGTGTGGGGCTGGTACCCCTGTATCGCTGCTGGTACCCCTGCATCTCCTGGGACATGCTGAATCCTTAAGGTAGGTTCCTCCCCATTATTACCCCTGATCCTTCACTCTCAGGGGTACTCAGATTCCTGAGCCCCTGGGAGCACGTCCCCACTTCCATGGCCTCTTCTCACCTTCCATTAGAATTGGGTAAACCCTGAGGTTGGGTGTATGATTAACAGCTCAGACTGTTATCCCCTCACTGATTGGAATTCCTTGTGGTCTTTCCCTGGAGGTTATGATGGGGCGCACAGGTCATTGGGTGCCTCCTCAAAAAACCTGCACAGCCCTGCCCTGCTGATGCCCTTGGAGGAGGGTCTGCGAGGCCAGAAGTCGGGGAGGGGGGTTGTCATTTGGCTCAGAGATCTAAATGGGAGGCACTTCCTGGTTGCTATTATTTGCATTACAGTAGCATGTAGAGGCCCCAGCTGAGATTAGTGTCCCCATTGTGCTGGGTGCTTCACAGGTCACAAGTGTGGTTAAAGCCCCAATGTGCAAGGCATTGCAGAGATCCTGACCAAGATCTGGACTCTCCTGTGCAAGGCATTGCAGAGATCATGACCAAGATCTGGACCCCCATTGTGCTGGGCACTGCACAGAACCTGACTGAGATCAGTGCCCCATTGTGCCAGGTGCTGTACATACAGACCGTGAGAGACCATCCCTGCCGCACAGAGCTCTCAATCTGGCAGTCAGGTGTAACTGAGCCTAGCTGAGCTCAGATACTTTCAAGACTTGTCTCCATGGGATATTTCATTGTTAGAACCAGGGCCAATCGGGGGGGGGGAGGGGGGGGGAAGGAGATCCATTTGGCCTTGGCCTGAAACTCATAAGGGGCCTCAAATTTAGACACTTGTTGATTTTTTGGCATTTGATAAGTTTCATAACTTGTTTTTATTCACATCCCTATTGGACCAAAATGTACCCAGAGCTGGAAATTTAAGCAAATAAGAGAAGTGATTTGGCAAAAGACATACCTTTTTTTTTGTTAACTGATACATATTTTGTAATAGTTAAGAGTTAAAAATATTCATAAATATTAATAAAAATACATTGGTTCTGATGGCGCAAGATTAGACCATGATGAATGTGTCTGTTCAGATCAGCTGATTATATAAACAAACCACTACTAGTGGCTGGTGCTGGATCCAGTGTGTGGTGAAGGTAAAGAATTGTTACATTTTTGTGTCTTTACATCTAGTTTAACATCTAGAAATTATTTATGTGTGAGAATTCCTCATTATTATCTTCATATGGTAGCTAACAGAGGTGACTGGTTGGTTGGTTGAGTCCTAGTTTGATAGCTTTCATCATAGGCTTTCATAATCTATAGAATCACAGAATATCAGGAGGTCATCTAGTCCGAGCCCCTCGTCCCTCGATCAAGTCCCTCGATCTGCTGTCAATGTCCATACTTATACAGCCCAGATATATACATAGTCCCAGATTCAAGGTGAAAATTTGTGAGGACAATCTTGTACAGTGAGTTTTGTGAGGACACATATTTGAAATTTTTTGATATTATTCCTCTGCCTCTATCTGAGTCTGTGTTTACTACATATATATGTTATCCCTTTGTCTTCAGCTCAACCTGTTATAAGTGCTTGGGTTTTGACTCAGTGATAAAGATAATAACCTGTCTGACTTTTTCATTTTGTTCTTAATTAGTATTCCTTCATTTTAAGTCTTTTCAGCATTTGTGTGCCATTCAGCATGAGAATTCAACATCAATCAAGAAAACCCTATGTTGCATGGAAATCAGCCAGTAGGGCAACATCAGCTGAAAGTTCATTTGAGAATTTACTCTTGACTGAACTCTCTACAGAAGCTAATAACTGGGAAAAAAAAAACTTATTCAGCGCATCCTGAATGTAATCCTTTTTATTTCTAAGCAGGGATTGGCTTTCTTTGGTTGCAGTCAATTGGTGTTGTATTGTACCAATTGTATTGGTGATCATGCAAGTGGAAACTTTCTAGCCATAGTTGAGCTCCTCAGAAAATATGCCCCACTTTTATCAGAGCATGTTAACTGTGTTCAAGAATCGCAAGAGAGTCAGATGCGTATTCAAGTCTATTATCTCTCCACATGCATAGAAGATGAGTTTATTGGGCTATGTGGGTTGTTTGTGCAAACAACAATTCTAGATGAGATTCAAAATGCCAAGTATTTTTCAAAGGTACCAAAGAGTCCTGTGGCACCTGTGATAGAGGAGGGTCAGGGAGCTGTGGCAGAGTGCTTGAGGGGAGATACACTAACTCAAGGCTCATTAGGGCGTGGTTCCCTGTAGACTAGGGAAGCAGGCAGCAGGTTAATTGGAGCACGTGCTGTCAATTAAGGCCTTAATAAAAACCCCTGCTTCAGGCAGACAGGGGTGGGAGTAGGAGTGGAGAGCAGTTTGGAGGAGTTGGAGTGGAGAGCAGTTTGAAGGAGTTGGAGCAGAGAGGATTGGTTTGGAGGAAAGCAGAGGAAGAGTTTGGAATGAAGAAGACCCAGACCCTAGGTAAAGAGACTCCTGGCTTGTGTAGAGAGAGGGCAGGAAGCCCCACAAGCTGAAGGTAGGAGAGGGAAGTAGTGCAGGGGAAGGAATAGCTAGTTCAAGCAGTTTACTGCTATCTGTAAGGCCCCGGGCTGGGACCCGGAGTAGAGGGCGGGCCCGGGTCCCTCCCTCTCCACTCCCCTCCCCTAGGATACTAGTGGGGCAGTTAATACCTTGCTCAGGGTCAAGAAATGGTGCCCTGAACCCCTGACAAGAGGAGAAAGTGCGGGACGCACCATAATATTGCCGGCAATTTGCCACACACCTTAAAGACTAACTAAAGTAGTTAGAATTTTATAAGGTGCCACAGGACTCTGTTACCTCTGCTATTCCAGACTAACACGGCTACCTCTCTGATTCTTGACATCATGCAAGTATTTTTCAATCGTTGCTGATGGCACTCCAGATTGTTTTCACAAGAAACAGACTACTATGGTTATTTGAAATGTTAAGATTGTAGACAGCTCAAAATTTTCAATTGAAGAAAGATTTATTTTGTTTGATAATTTCATGAGAAAAACTGGAAAAGAAGTTACTGCTCGAGTACTGGCAACTCTAGAAGTTTTAAGTTAGATTTTCAAGTCTGCACTGGCCAAGCCTATGACAGTGGATCTAATATGGCTGGGAAGTACAAAGGTATAAACAGTTGAGCATAATTCAAGCTGTATTTTCTCCAGCTGAGGAAACTACACACTAAACCTTGTAGGTGTTGACTGTGCTGAATCATGCAAGGATGCAATTATTTACCTTGGAACTGTGCAGCAAATGTACAATCTCTTCAATAGCAGTACACAAAAGTGGGAAATTCTGAAGCAATATCTTCCTGTTTCACTGCATGGAATGTCCAAAACTAGATGATTAGCACAGATTGAAGGAGTTCAACCAGTTGTGCAGCATTTGAATTCAGTGAGAAAGACTTTAAATGAGCTTTACTCTCTCAATCTCACTGCACAGGCTCAAATTGAACTCCAGTCTATTCATAAGCACATGTCCAAATTTGAATGCATTCTGATATCATCTTTGTGGATGAAGCTATTTACAATGATCCACCAAACTAATCTGGTAATTGAAACACACAATGCTACAGATGATGTGGAGAGGGATAACATGGAAAGTCTTATCAAGATCATTCAATAGATTTGTGAATAATGGGATGTGATCCTGACTGAGTCTGAATTAATAACACAGAATATTGGCATTTCATTTCAGTTGTCCACCAATCGTGACTTACCTACTGAATCTGATGCTGAGCAACATTATAGGGTCAATGTCTTCCTTGTCATCATTGACTCTATTTAATCAGATCTTGCACATAGATTTGAGTTACTGCAACTAATTTGTACCTGTAAACGCGTTCACACTCACCCGGGGGCGCCTCCTGCTGGTGATGTGGGGAATTAGCATCTCTCCAGCGCTGCGAGCGCCCTCTGCCAGGGGTCTCCGCATCTGCTCGGGCTTCCGGACGGTGTTTCCTCACCCCGGCCGTGTACACAGGTAGCCAGGGCACACAGTTTCTAAGGTAGCTGGCTCACACAGGCAGCCAGGGCACACAGTGTCTAAGGTATCTGGCTCTAGCCGGTGCTTCCACACAGGCAGCCAGGGCACACAGTCTCTAAGGTATCTGGCTCTAGCCGGTGCTTCCACACAGGCAGCCAGGGCACACAGTCTCTAAGGTATCTGGCTCTAGCCGGTGCTTCCACACAGGCAGCCAGGGCACACAGTTTCTAAGGTATCTGGCTCTAGCCGGTGCTTCCACACAGGCAGCCAGGGCACACAGTTTCTAAGGTATCTGGCTATAGCTGGTGCTTACACACAGGCAGCCAGGGTACACAGTCTTTACTCACAAGCGTCCGGTCCGCAGCAGGGTCCGGCGTCCTCGGGGGTCCAGTCCATTCCCTGCTCCGTTGGGTAGGTGGCAGCAGGGACTCCCGGCCAGTCGTCCGGGGTCACAGGGGACTCCGTTGTCGCTTTGTCGGGCTCGCTGCCAGCTACAGTAGGGTATGTGGCCGCTGGGATCCCGGGCCAGCTGCTCGCTTCCTCGGGAGATGCTGCCGCCGGGACTTCCGGACCGGCGTCTTCGACCTCCGGATACGTGGCCGCTGGGACGCCGGGCCAGTCCGTCTCTGCCGTGGGGTCGGGGCCGCCGCTCCGCTCGAGGTGTTCGCTGGTTTGCGACCAGCCGGGCTGACCCGCTCTCCACTCTGCCAGGTCGACCCCCTCTTGGCGGCCGGCCCCGCCTTTTGTGCTTCCAGAGACCCGGTTGTACTTCCGGGGCGGGAGGCGGGGCCATCTCAGCTCCGCCCGCCATGTTGGTTCCCCGGCCGGTTCGTCCACCCGATCGGAGGGGGCCCACCGGGGACCACTACAGTACCCTTCTGGGGTTGTTTGGGCAGTTCAACAGACTGAGTCATGAAGATTTACTTTCTGCAGCTGAAGAATTTCAGCAACAGTACAACAAAGAAATCTCAAAAGATCTCAGTGACGAGGTCATCGTCCTCAAACAAATATATTTCACAAACTTTAAATTGGATTGCAAGCCAAGGGAATTGCCTTAAGAAATACACAAACTTGGACTCTCCGGGGTGTTTGCCTGCAACACTGGCTTCAGGTTAATGCATTTTCAATGTGTTGAACCAGGTAAAGAACTATCACCGTTCAGCTATGGGACAAGAGCATTTGAAAGGACTCACCGTGCTTAATATCAACTGTGACATTGCATGAAAGCTAGATTTTTCCTCAATAATTAGTGCATTTGCACAGAAAAAAAGCTAGAAAAACATTTGCTAAATAAAAAAATATGCAAATTATGTCACACTCTTTTTTGGTGCCTTATGTGTCATCATTTTTTATTTTCATTATGACTAGGGGCCTTAAAAACCAGAAGGGGCCTGGGTCTTTCTGGACCTCTGAGAGGGCCTGGTTAGAACATGTGTTAACCCAGCACAGGATGCTGACGCACAGGTCTCGCCTATGCTGGACCGATGTGTGGTGTTAAGTAACGTATTCACTGTCAGATCTAGTAGTTCCTCAAGCCATCAGCTCACACTCTGCCAACAATGGCAGACTTGAATGCTGGCCTGTCCTCTCGAGCACCTCTGTGCTTTCTCCCACATTGCTGCCTTACACTGGAACAGCTCCCCATCAATGTTCACAAAGCCACCACCGTCCCCTCCCCCAAAGCCTTCCTTGGAGCCTACCTCACCCATAGGGCCTATTGTGTGCTGCTGCCTGGCGCTGTCTGGGCTAGCGGCCAGCTGGGACTCTGCTTCCCTGCTACGCTCCCTCTTCTGTCTTGTTATCTCATCTCCCAGCCCCTCACCACCGAGGGGTTTGTCTGTGTCACCCACTGGCTGTGTCCTGTCTGACATTTAGACAGTGAGCTCTCTGGGGCAGGGCCTGTCATTATGTGTCTGTGCAGCACCTGGCAGTCTCTGCCCGAAAGAGCTCATAGCCCAAGGGAAATACTCTAGGGTTATCCACGACCTGTTGACACCATGTTACACACCACACATCATGTCTACATTGAGGATGAAGTCCTGGCCCTGTAGAGACCAATGGGACACTCCAATTGATTTTAGTAGGGCCAGGATTTCACCCTGTGTGGTTAATGCTGTTAACACAAGTTCTAGCACCAGACAATTGTCATATGCAGAGCGGCCATAAGGGCCCTGGCTGGGCTGTGTTCATCTGGAGAGAGCTGGATTTGCTGATCAGAAGCCAGGAAGCTCTGGGGGTTTAAGAGCTGCCCTGGGTGGTGTTGTGTGTTGGCTTCTATTGTGAGTCTGGAGCTCAAATACTGTTCATCTGCAGGTGGGGGGAGGGGCCCCAATGGTGCTGGCTGGTGGGTAACATCTTCTAATCACTCAAGTGATTCAGGAGTTAGGGCTGGAATCCCAGCATTGACTCCTAGGTGCCCTGTCACCTAGGGGACTTCACAGCCCTGAATTAGGTGTCCAGGGTCCCTGTACAATGTCTGGGGAGAGCTAGAAACCTACCACAGGGCCCCTTAGAAGTTAGCACACTGAGCAGGCAGCCACATAAGCTAACTAAGCCAGCCAGTGAAATGCAGAGGAGTGAAATGCAGAGGAAAAGGGGCAGGGCATAGATTCCAGATTCACAAAAGGATTTAGGCACCTCACTCCTATTGATCTGGGCCTTAGATGCCTGACTGATGGGATAGAGGGAGGAGCCTCCCTCTGGTTGGGATTCTCAGCAGTAAAACCTCACCTGGAGTTAGGCATCTGAACCAGGTCAGCCCTTCTTCTATGGAGACTCCCCTCACCTGCTTTATAGCCAATAGCCCTATGGTCAGGGCATTTGGTTGGGATGTGAGAGGCCCAGAGTCAAATCCCTGTTCCAATAACAATTTAATTATTTATCCAGAGTGGACCAGCTCCAGCAGGAGAGATTCCACAGCTTGTTACTAGGGGCTCAGCTAGGAGGGGAAAGACCTGGGTTCAAGTCCCTGCCCTAAATCAGGCAGGGGACTCCTAGACATTCTGGCCACATGCCCACAGTCCCTGTCTTTCTCTCGCCCACCCCCCAGCTGTCTTGAGTACAGGATCTGAACTGGTAGGTGCTCTCAGAACAATTAGGAGTTAAGGGTCCTTTGTGGATCTGGCCCTTAACTCCTATTGAAAACCAGTGGGACTTGGGTGGTTTTTCTTAGTATTTTACCCTGTGCTATTGGGTTGAAAAAGAGCCCTGTAAATAAACTGGTGAGTAGAACAGGTCAAGAATGTTTTGCTTTCAATAGTATATGAACATTTTCACCCCAAAATTCATTTCATTAAAAAAATCAATAAAATATTCACAAAAATATTCATTTTTGATTCCAGTCTAAGTAAATCAAAATGAAAATATTTGGCTTCTAATGAGGAAAAAACTAAGAACTGAAAAAATAATAATTTTGATTTCATTTGGTTTTAATTGAATTTCTAAAGTACTTTAAACCACTTTGGTTAAGTTTTATGTCATTTTGTCAGAATATTGGAAGATTTCAGGAAAACATTTGAATGAAAAAAAATGTTTCTCAAAAAAAAAAAATCCCCATTTTCACTAGCCTCCCAAATTACCCAGAGCCTGCCATGAACCTGGCTCTGTGGCTCTCAGACCTGTGCTTTGCACAAGGGTAAGCAAGTAATAAAATGGCCCTTAAACCTACGCTCACCCTTTGCTCTGGGGTTGGGCCAGAAATGCAATGATAACAGAGAGCAGCTCCTGGAACGGTTTGCTGCATGTCACTAGCAAACCATTGGGAGAGACAGCCCAGGCTGAAGCTTAAAGGGGCACATGGGTACCCAAGTTTCAGGTTGTACCTCAGGGATGCTGTGACATTGCACTCCATATTCTTTATGGAAATATGTTTATGAATATGACATACCTGAAATATGCTTTACACTAAATACCCCCGGAATGGTGTCCTTAGACAGCACGTCATCTACTAAGTGTGTTCATTCTATTTGCATGTATTATTTCTATATCTGAAGTTAGGAGAATAAGATATAAAGATATCATTGATGTAAACATATTAAGTGGAGGCCGTTAAGAGTGCTCCAGAAACAATCAGTTGTAAATGGACTTAGTTACTTGAAAACCTTCCTGTCCACTGTAAGACCCCTAGTCCATGGGGAATGGAGACTAGGGGTCTTACAGTGACATGTGACCATATCATCTGATATGAAAATTCATCTTAAATATAGTACTCTTCCATTTAGAAGGAGGGGTGGAGACCAGAAGAGACAAAAGATTCCTGCATTGTGCCAAAGTTATAAAAGGGGGTGGAGCAGGACAAAAGGGGCTGCAAGTCATGAGAAAACTCCTACTTACCACCTAAGATGTCTGCTGGAACTAATAAGGACTCTACCAGGGGAATGGATTGGGCCGAGACTAGGAAGGAGTCTAGTCTGTGAGAGAAGTTTATTGGAACATCTCTGAGGGTGAGATATGATCTGTACTCCGTTTCTTAAATTATTAGGGTTAGAAGTGCATGTTTTGTTTCATTTTGCTTTGTAACTTACTTTGTTCTGGCTGTTATTACTTGAAACCACTTAAATTAGTGTTACCATATTTCAACAATCAAAAAAGAGGACACTTGGGAGGGAGCCCCACCTCATCCATTCCCTCCCACTTCCTGCCCCATGACTGCCCCCCCCTCAGAACTTCCAACCCCCACTGCTCCTTGTCCCCTGACTGCTCCCTCCTGGGATTCCTGCCCCTAAGTGCCCCCCAGTACCTACCCTTAACTAAGCCTCCCTGTTCCTTGTCCCCTGACAGTCCCTTCCTTAGACCCCCCACCCTAACTGCCCCCCAGGACTACCCCCTACCTGCCCTGAATCTTATCCACACCCCTGCCCCCAGACATACCCCGAGGACTCCCACGCCTATCCAACCGCTCCCCTCACCCTTACAGGACCATCCCAGAACCCCCAACCCATCCAATCCCCCCTGCTCCATTATCCCTGACTGCCCCAACCCCTCTCCACACCCCGAAGAACACTTCAATCTGCCTGGACACACAATTACAGATTTAAAAGTCACCATACTGCAGCAAAAAAACTTCAAGAGCAGACTGCAAAGAGAAACTGCAGAGCTGCAGTTCATTTGCAAGTTTGATACAATCAATCTAGGATTGAACAAGGATCTTGAATGGCTTGCTAATTACAAAAACAGCTTCTCCTGTCTCCGAGTTCACACCTCCAATTCAGCTGCTAGAAGAATACCCCACCCTCCCTGATTTGAGTTAACAAGCTGGTTCAGCCTGATTGGACTAACCTTGTTACCTCCTACCTGGTTCTTGCCTACTTTTCTATACCTGCCCCTGGACACTTCCACTGGGCACTTCCACTTCCACTTCCACTTCCACTGCTTGCATCCGACGAAAGCTTCCACTGCTTGCAGCCCACGAAAGCTTATGCTTCAAAACTTTATAGTTAGTCTTTAAGGTGCCACAGGACTCTTTGTTACCTCTGCTATTCCAGACTAACACGGCTACCTCTCTGATTCTTCACACCCCCAAGAACTCCCTGACCCCCTCCCCCAAGAACTCCCAACTCATCCAACCCTCCCCCTGCTTCCTGGGACTCCCCTTACCATACTGAGATTCTAAACCACCCTTAATGGCACGGACTTTGCATAATTACAATAGGATCTAGAGTTATACTTCATATTTCTAGCTTCAGATACAAGAATGATACATGCATATTGATAGGAGAAATATATTCAGGAGGTTATAGACTAAGTTATATCTTACAAGAGAACATTTGCATAAAGCATATACCAGTTACATCATATTCCCACTCATAAGCATAGTTCCATGGCATAGAACATATGGAGTGCAACGTCACAGTACCATTAAAGAACAACTGTATCCAATGTCTAATGTAGATCAGACAAACCAAGAGGAGACTTTTCCGTGTATTATAACGGATCTAATAGTAGCCTCAGAAAGTTCAAAAACACTGACTGTAATTGTGGACTCTGACATTTCACAACTGATTGTTTATTATCAATGAACAAAGGAAAAATGGACAATCAACAAGGGAACAACTCAGACTGTAATGAAAGGCAGATACTAATAAGATCCGATGGGGAGATTAAAGGTCCTGAAAGACATGCTAACCTGTCTGCAGAAGGAGTAATTGAGGAAAGTGAGTGGTAAAGACTCACTCCAGCGTGATCTGCTGGTGACTTAACTCTAGGTAGAACTAGAAACGAACTACATGGGTGGGGAAAGTGAGTGGTAAAGACTCACTCCAGCGTGATCTGCTGGTGACTTAACTCTAGGTAGAACTAGAAACGAACTACATGGGTGGGGAAATTAATGTATGTTTCATTAGATAGTTGTTATATATATATATATATATATATATATATATATATATATATATATATATATATATATATATATATATATATATGCACAACAGGTAATGGAGCTTCTTTTAGGAGTGAAGATGTAGAGATATCTTCATGCAAGATTATAAGTTAGAGCAGCTCCCTCGTAAGGGTCAGTATTATGAATATAGGAATTTTGAGCTGTTTCTGGAAGCAGGGTGCAGAACAGTGCACAGCAGGTCACCACAGACACCCTCTAGTTTTTTTAATAAAAATTATTCCTTTCTCATTCAGTGGTTTGTTGTTTAATGAACCCAAGGTCATTATAGTGGTGCTTGGCGCGGGGGTTGGATCTCCAGGATTCTTCCTCCCTCTCACACACACACAGTTCCCTCTGTGTGGGGGTTGCCAGGACCCCCAGAGCAGCAAGGCTGGCAGTAAACCTTCCACTGAGCTGCCCGCGTTACCTCAGAAGTGTCCGTGCTCTGCAGCAAGCTCGCCTGGCACTGAAATCGGGGGGCACCTGACTCAATGGCTGGTCAGAGAACTGAGAAGGGGAGGAAATAGGGCTGGGTACACGGCACTTTCCGGGGGTGGAAATTCCTAGTGCCAGGCCTGGGCAGGTGACAGAGCAGCCTGGGAGGGTGAAATCCTCTCTTGTCCCTGGGGAGATGCTCTGCCTGGGAGCAGAGTGGGTCAGGTCAGACGATGGATGGGGTGTGTTCCCTGCACTGCCGGCCCCTCACGCAGTCTGGGGAGTGTTAACTGTTCCTGCTCTCTCCTTACAGGTCCCTGCCCGGGGTGTTCCCATGGCGACGTGGTGGCGGCTCTGTGTGTGCAGCCTGGGGATCCTCCTCCTGGCGCCGTGTTCTCTCTCTGGTAAAAATGTTTGAATCCCAATTATTGCCCTTCCTGTCTCCCATATATGCTGCCCCTCTGCAGGGCTGGATAGGGACATCTGAGGCCCAATTACACCCCCAATCTCCTCAGTCTGGTAGAATAAAGGGGTCAGGCCCAAGTGGCTGTGGGGTGAAGATGATGTTGGGGTGACCAGGGCGTGTCCTAGCTCTGGGTGGCAGGACTGATGGAACTTGCAGCAAGTCACCCAGCTCCTGCTGCCCCTGAGAGAGGCTCCCAGAGCCTCCAACGCTGACCCCTTCCCATCACACCATGGGACCTGAAGGCACCGTGCTGCTAGACCTGCCCCATTGGAAGCCTGGATTCTCATGGGCTGCAAGGCTGAGATCTTCCTGAGGGACGGGGGTGCCCAGTTCTTATTACGATGAATGGGAATTGCAGCATTGCCAGGCCCGAACCTTCAAACACTGTGAGTCAGGCCTCAGAAATCAGGAGATTGACTAAAATACCATCAGATTTTAAAAAACAAAATAAAACCAACCTTGGAGTCTTATTTCCCTTGTTTTTTGAGCCTTCAGTCACACTCAGGTAAAATTTTGAAACTTTTCTTTGCAACCACTAGAGCAAGAACCTGACTTTTGTTTTAAAAGAAAATTAAGATTGTCACAGAATGAAAATCACATGGTAGCCCAAGGGTTGGCAACACTTAGTATCAAAATATGCTTGCTGGCTTTCAAAATCTCATCCTGATCCCTCCCTGTATAGTCACACAGCAAGCGTCAGGTGCTGCAGCTTGGCAGCAATTGCTCTACATCAGTGGTCCCCAACCTTTTTATCCACATGGACCGCTCAGTGCCAGGGAATTTTACTGCGGCCCGGGGGGAGGGTTAGCCATGATCCCTTTTAAGTTTTTATCTCAGCGCGGCGAACCCTTGCATGTCCACCGAAAAGCCGCCGAACACATTTGCTCCGATGCGGAAGTGATCGCGGCGGCGCTAAGTGCCCCGCGGCGCTGAGGGAGGGAAAGCAGCGGCGGACCAGTCGTATGTCCACCAAAAAGCCGCTGAATACATTTCCTCCGATGCGGAAGCAATCGCGGCGGCGCTGAGTTCCCCGCGGCGCTGCTGAAAGGAAAGCGGCCGCGGCCCGGTACGGATTGATCCACGGACCGGTACCGGTCCGCGGCCCGGGGGTTGGGGACCACTGCTCTACATGACCCATGGTGGGACAGACAAGCCTGGAGACATTTCAGAGCAATGGTTCCCAAACCATGGGGCACAGTCCTTTAGGGGCAGAGGGGCAGGCAGCAGGGCTCAGGCCACCCCCCATTGGGGATGGGGAGGGAGCGCCACCCAGTCCTGCTCTGCTCCCAGCCCAGGTCTGACACCAGCCTCAGCTCTGGGCTCCAGCCCTAACCTAGCTCCCAGCCCAGCCCCAGCTCCATTCTGCCGCCAGCACAGCTCCGGGCCAAGCCCTAGAACAGCTCTGTCCCAGCTGCAGATCCACTCTGCTAAGGTGACCAGATGTCCCAATTTTATTGGGACAGTCCAGATATTTGGGGCACCTATTGCCCCCGACTCCTTTCCGATTTTTCACACTTGCTATCCTGTCACCCTAACTCTGCCCCCTGCTCTGCCCCAGCCTGGCTCTGCCATTATTCTTCCTCCACCCTTAAGCCAGCTTCACCTCTAGCCCCAGCTCCATCCCCATCCCCAGTTCTGCCACTTCAGCCCAAGCTGAGAAAGTCTTGGCAGTGCAGTAATGGAGGGGTGTGTGAAAAGATTCCATTACTGCAGGGAGGGGCATGACAGGAGAAGTTTGGGCACCACTGCTTCAGACACAGCTATTGTGCAGACATAAATCACCTTCAGAGGCTTGAATCCCCCTAGACACCGATCCCCAGAACGGTGACTCCCCATCTGAGCCAGTTTCTGTTTTGGGTTTTGAATCCATGGAAGGGACGTGCATCAGCCAAAAGGGCCATTGAAGACCCAATACCCTCAGGCCAGGCAGAAGCCCTCTGAGGTGACTGCTCAGCAGCCATTGTGGGGCTATGTGGATCTGAAACTATTCCATCAAAGAAGTTGCTCCCAGTGCTCCTAACTGGGTGACGTGGGGTAGTTCAGGGTGCTATGAACTGGATGGTGGATTCCAGCTGGGGCCATCCTGTGCCAACAGAGTGTAGGTAGGTTGAAAAACAGGCCCCTTTGGAGGAGTTTCTGGGGGATTGTAGGACAGCATTGGAGGACTAGTTTGAGCCAGCTGTGGTATGACTGCGTTGCCCTGCATCCACACTGAGAGTATCTCGGTTAAGGTACACATGACTCAACCTTGGGAACCTTCTGCTACAAGCTGTGAATGTCTGAGGGAATTCTGTTTAGCTCTGTGATGCCCTCTCCTCTCACTCATTGTCTGTCTGTAACTCAGGGGTCTCAAACATGCGGCCCGGGGGCCACATGCGGCCCGCCAAGCCCTTCCCTGCGGCCCGCCAAGATTCCTGGCGCCCCCCCTCCCCCCCGGTTCCCCCATAGCAGTTTGCAGGATGGAGGGGCCAGAAGTGGAGGCTTCTCTGCTGCCTGGCTGGGCCGCGCGTGTTTCTAGCTCTGGACTTCCTATATTGCTCTTGCTTTGTTTGCCAAACAGCTGTTGGTGGTGCCTAGCACTTTCCAGGAGGGAATGGGGAGCTGCGTGCTCAGAGGAGGAGGTGGGGCAGGGGTGGGACCTCTTGGAAGGGGTGGAGTGGGGGCGGAGCCGGGGCAGCGAGGGTGTGTGTGTGTGTCAGTGGTGCGGCCCTCGGGCCAGTGCACTAGTCCTCATGCGGCCCTCATGGTCATTTGAGTTTGAGACCCCTGCTGTAACTGCTGGACCCTGGCTCAGTGATGACCTCTCCTCATACCTCTCACTCACTCTGCTCTTGGGGTTTTCTGTTCCAGAGAAGTTCTCCCTGACTGGCTCCCTGCACCCTGTGGTGGGGTTAGTTGGCCAGGATGTGGTGTTACCCTGCCAGCTCTCGCCCCCAGCCCGGCTGCCCAGCATGGATGTGTGGTGGAGGAAAACTGGATCAGGATATATTTTGGTTCATAAGTACTCAGATGAGGTTTCCCAGGACCTGCCGGCGGAGGGTTACCAGGACAGGACGGAGCTGTTCCTGCAGGAGTTCAGTAGGGGGAATGTCTCCCTGAAACTGAAACAGCTCCAAGTGGCAGATGTCGGGAAATACCAGTGCTTTGTGAAGAACCCAGAATGGAGTCGTGAAGCCACCACTGAGCTACGGGTTGCAGGTGAAATGCAGCACTTGGGGGTGCTTTGCCTGGTCATCCAGAGCTTCCTGTACCCCTGGGGACACCCTGACACTGATCCCAGCATGGCAGTCCTGTGCTGCAGGAAGCTGTGTGCAAACCTTAATAAGAGGCACTCTCCCCTCACACTCAGTGCTGACCCCACTGTGGTGTTAGCAGGGTCAGTGCTGAATTAAACAACCTCTTTTCAATGAGATATAAAGCTACAGTCCTCAGCTCTCATGTTCTTGGTGATGCTGTTTGAGGGAGTGGGACCTTTACCCCCATGTTCTGCCCAGATCCCAGCTCAAGTGACAATTATATTCAGCCTCCCTGAAACTCCCCCTGTAGTGTCCAAGGGCTGGGATATTGTTTTTTATTCCCTGGGCACTGACCTTGCGTTCACAAAGGGACGGTCTCTGCCCATTTTTCTCACTGAGTAACGTAGACCCAGACAATAAAGTTCAGAAGCATCAAGCCCCGGGTGAGGAGCCCTCCTGTGATAATGCGGATAAATGAGGTTGTTTAAAATCATCTCCCACCTTTGATGGCTCCTAGTTCAAAGGCTCCACAGGAGACATCTGCTTTTAGGGAGAGATTGAAATGAGGGGATGGTCGTTGTGTGCAGCACTGGGAGAGGGAAATCCAAGCATGAGGCTTGGCCTAGGGAACTGTTACCAGTGTGGGAGAAGGACACCAGAGGACAGTATGTAGAAGGGGATCCCAGGGAGTTTTCCACATATGGTAATGGAGATTTCCAGCCAGAGCCCCCTCTATCCAGCTGTATTTGGGGAATCACATTTGTGCTACCAAAGACACGATTTCCTGATACACACACTCTCTGTCTCTCCTGGCAGCTGTGGCTCCTGTGTTAATTGATGTGCTGGGCCCCTGGGGCCAGGGGATTGGCCTGGTCTGTAGATCCACAGGCTGGTTCCCCAAACCCGAACTCCAGTGGGTTGGAAAGAACGGGCAGAACCTGTCAATGGAGATTGTGACCAATGTGACTCAGGACAGGGAGAACCTGTATAGTGTTGTGAGTCACGTCACTGTCACAGAAGAAGACAATGGAGACATCAGCTGCATAGTGCGGAATGGCCTCCTGCAGACCGAGCGACAATCGACCATTCACCTCGCAGGTGAGTTCCCTCCCCACCTCCTTGTAGAATGGGTTGTTGTTAGTATTGCTCGGGGTTGTTAAGGCTGCTAAGTTGTTAATGCTGACTGTGTTGCTGTTGTTGAAATTCCATGGATGCTCTTAAGTTTGAACAGCATGTTAATTCAGCCGACTTCAATGTTATTCATCCGAAACAGCACAGGCTCCATTCAGCATTGAAGGTGCTCAGCCAGCTTTACAGTCAATAAAACATGGTGCTAGTGGCTCAGAGGAGCTACAGTTACATTAACACATGTGTGCTTGTGACATGGTAACTGCTAAGTCAGCACACCAGGAAGCTGTCCCCTGCCTAGACTAGTACAAAGATGCTCCTTCTATGACTTCTCTTTATATACATTTGTTCAAACAAGTTACCTATTTCACTCCAGATATGGTTGGTGATCAACCCTTATCCATGATCCTGTCATCCCATCATTATCCTACAAGGGGTCATGTGTTCCTGTACCATCTCCTAGGAAAGTGTTTACATAGTTACTTGAGAGGTTTGTTGTGTTCTTGCACCATCCTCTCCAGTCAGGAATGTGCTCACCTGGTGTTAGCCAATATGAAATTTGTTATTATTTTTTCAAGGCCCAGTCTACTCTGGTTCACAGCTTTTGGTTCACACATTTAGTTATATCTAGAGCTCCAGCAAGTCTCATAGGGGTCACCACAGGAGTGTGGGACGTGAGTGACTTGAGAATTGCACTCAGCTACGGCCTGTTTCTGGTACTGAGACAAGAAATGTCTTTCTAACCTGATTTGTGGGGCCACTATTGACAAAGGTTTCTGTAATCTGGACAAACTGCCTGGCAAGATCTGGGCTGAGTCTTGTGAAATGAACTCAATATTATTAATGGAGGAGATGGTATGTTTGGTCGATAAAGGTAACTGTGCTGATATAGACTCAGGGTGTCTACACTAGAAATTCTACAGCAGCAATGCTGTAGTGTAAACACTTACTACAGTGGTAGAAGGGGTCCTTCTGTGGCTGAAATAACTCCACCTCTGAGAAGCAGTGACTTGGTTGATAGAAGTACTGTTTCATTGACCTAATTGTGTCTACACAGGTGCTTAGTTTGGCTTAAATACATTGCCCAGGGAGAGAAATTGTTCACAGCCCTTAATGATGTAGTTAAGCCAATCTAACTTTGTAGTGTAGACCCAGTCTCAGACTCTGTAGAAGGTATGGCCTAGTTCTCCATGAAATTCTGATAACAAAATTTAGCACTGTACAAAATTGAGGTTGCCCACATTACACGGATTAAAAAGTGGCTAACTGATAGATCTCAAAGTAATTGTAATGGTGACTCATCCTCCAATGGGGATGTTTCTAGTGAGGTTCGCAGCGATCTGTGTGCATGTATATATAGCTTTTTGTCTAGTGAAAAAAATTTCCTTGGAACCGAATCCACCCTATTTACATTAATTCTTATAGTGAAATTCAATTTGCTTAACATCATTTCACTTAAAGTCGCATTTTTCAGGAACGTAACTACAATGTTAAGCAAGGAGTTGCTGTAGCTTTATCAAAGAGTTGGAAGGAAATATAAAATCATTGCTGGTAAAATTTGCAGATGACCCTAAAATTGGTAGAGTGAAACACAATGATGGAGGCAGGTCAATACTACAGACTGACCTGGATTGCTTGATAAGGTGGGTTCACACTAACAATGTGGATCCACAGGACCAGTGCAATGGTCCGAGCAAAACTCTCATTTTGTAAAACGTATTTCAACATGGCCAAATGCCAGGTCACACAATCTAAGAACAAAGAACATAGTTCACACTTACAGGATGGGAGACTGTATCCTGGAAAGCAATGACTGAAAAGAACTTGAATTTGAGCTCCCAGACGAATTCTGGAGCTGAGTTGAACATAATCCTTGTATGTGGGTATGTCTTCACTACAGGACTAGGTCGATTTCCCTTAATTCGATTTTCTAAACTCGAGTTTAGAAAATCGAATCAGTGTGTCCCCACCAGGACAGCAGGTCGACAGTGGTCAACACTGTCTGTCCTAGAACTTTTGCAGGGGTCGACATAGCCTGCATTGCACTGTGGGTAGGTAGCCCACAGTGCAATGCATGCTGGACAACCCCCCCCCCCCCGCCCAAGCAGCCCCGCGGACCCCCCTGCCCGCCTGAACAGCCCCCCCCGCCGGACCCCCCCCTCCCTGCCCGCCCGAGGGGGGGGGGGGAGCCGGCGCGGGGCTGCTTGGGCGATCTGCTCAGCTGTCTGGTCAGTTTCACCTGATATTGACCAGGCAGCTGAGTGGATCGCCCAAGCAGCCCCGCGACGGCTCCCCCCCATCCCAGCAGCCCCACGGACCCCCACCCGCCTGAACAGCCCCCCCCCGCTGGACCGCCCGCCCGAGGGGGGGGGAGCCGGCGCGGGGCTGCTTGGGCGGTCGGCTCAGCTGCCTGGTCAATTTCACCTGAAATTGACCAGGCAGCTGAGCGGATCACCCAAGCAGCCCCGCGCCGGCTCCCCCCCGCCCCCAGCAGCCCCACGGAACCCCCCCCCGCCTGAACAGCCCCCCCCGCCGGACCCCCCCCCCCCGCTGCTCGGAGGTCAGAGGCTTAACTTCAGATGCCTCTTCACTACTCACAGTAGACATAGAGAAGTCGATTTTAGCCTTACTTCTCTCGTCAGGCAGGAGTTACAAATTCGATTTTGAGGGCCCTTTAAATCGACTTTAAGGGCATGTATGTGAAGACAGGTACACGTTTAATAGACCTAACGTCGTTAAGGTCGAATTAAAGTGGTAGTGAAGACATGCCCTGTGTAACCCTTTTGCTAGGCTGTGTTGATAGCAGCAAGGGCCAGGTTCAGTATATAGGGGTTCCCTCTCAACAATGCAGTACAAAACTGGCTGGAGCCAATGACCTGGGAAAATCCTATACAAATCCTACACACACCCCTGGGCACCTCAAAGAGGCAATACTTCCCCACTTGCAAGCACAGATTGGTGTATCAGAACATCTTTAATAACATGAGGTAAATGACATCATTAAATTGGGAAAACACCACAACTAGGGTTCATAAACCAACCCGTGAGAAAAATCCACCCCAGCAAATTGGGCCATGTCCTTTTGCTTCGGTTCGTGAGTCCAGCAACCCCAAAATCACCCAAAGTCACAAAAGTCCCACAGCCCAAAAGCCTCTGTTGTGGTCAGTGCAGACTTCAAAAGTTCATCTGCAGACTTTTACCTCCCAGCCTGGGTGGAAAATTGGGGTCAGGTTAAGGGGCACCTTGTGTGGTCCGAGTCTGACTGCCACTCTGCTCCAACACCTGCTCAACAATATGTCTTCAGGCCCCCTACTTAACACCATGCTCACTGATTTCAGCTTATAGTAGGGGAGTCTTAGTGTAGGTGAACCCCTGGGCCCAAAATGAATTCAGCTCAGCATCACTGATACTCACTGATACTCAGTAGAGTAACAATAACGATACTGGTTTACACTGTGATGGTGCTGAGTGGTGCTGACCTGTTCTGCTGGGCACTGTGAGTTTAATAAATACTGTACAGTATAAAGTGTACAGTATCTATTAAACTCCTAATAGAATCAACAATTGGCACTGATATTCCACAGTAGAAGTGAATCTGATAGGTATATGGGGCTCTCAGACACCCCACCCCACCTCATCCCATATACAAAAACCCACTAACAGCCTTTCTCCAGTCACTGAGCACTGGAACCCCTATCCATTGCCCAGTGAGTGCTACCTAGATGATGGCAAGTCCATCCATCATAAAAAAGCCAAGTACTGGTCCACAGTCCTTGGTTCACATAATCTGAGTAACAACACTTTATTATTCCTGCCCCAATAACTGAGAAACTGGGGATCCTACAGCAGCCAAAGTGACTATTTGGGTTGCTATGAGCTCATGCTAGGTGGGGTTGGTGTTCCTATGCAAATAAGATCAGCCCCTGAAGTTCTTTTCCACAACTCACCATAATTCACCACCAGATGTCAGGGTAGATCTCATCCTGACACTGCTTAGGTCTGTATAAATGAGAATATCTAGCAGGAGAAAGTAGGTGACATCATCCCAATGTATGCTATTAGTCAGACCTCTATTGGGTGCTGTGTCTAGTTCTGGCATCCACACTTTCAAATGGGAAGCTGACAAATTGGAAATTGCTCATAAAATAAACTACAAGAACAAGCAGAAGTATGGAAACCTGTCTCAGTCAGAAATGTAGGCGCTCAAGTTACACTGCTCATTCAAGGTGAGGTTAAAAGGTGACTTGATCACAGTCTGTAAGTACCTACACAGGGAGACTTCTGACAGTAGATAGGTCTGATGGGTAGAAGTTGAAGCTAAACAAATTCAGACTAGAAATAAGGTGCAATTTTTTAACAGTGAGGGGAATTAACCATTGAAACATGTGACCTAGAAATGTAATGGATTCTCCATCACTTGGAATCTTTAAACCCAAATTGGGCATCTCGTTCTATAAGAATCACTGTGACTGTACCAGAAGTTCTGGGCTGGATGCAGGGATCACTGGGGCAGAGTCTCTAGCCTGGGTTATGCAGGAGGTCAGACTAGATGATTATAATGGCCCCTTCTGGCTTTAACATCTATGAATCTATCAACACACTGGGGCCAGCAAGGAAAAAAATTGTTTTCTGTTGAACTTATCTGGACTGGATGTGGTGACTGAGAATTGGGAGCAGTATGAAAGTAGGGTGACCAGACAGCAAGTATGGAAAATGGGGGTAGGGGGTAACAGGAGCTTGTATAAAAAAAAGACCCCAAAATCAGGACTGTCCTTATAAAACTGGGACATCTGGTCACCATATGTGAAAGTGACCATCCAAACAGCCAGTTAGTGCAGGCAGGGCTGGGCAGGCTTAGCACAGGGCTGTTGGCTTATAGCAGGGGAGGGATTTGAACAGAGCAGAGTCCTGGTTCTTAGAATTGATGCTGTGCTGGCTTCTCCAGTTTCAATGGCTCCCATATGTGGCTGTGACTGGAGTGTAGAGGGAACATTATCCCCATTTCCATGGATTTCTGGGCTCCCTCAGCCAGGTTCTGCTGTCAAACCAATCCCATTCTACAGCTCCAGGATGGGACCGAGCTTCTCACACTCTGTTCTCTGTTTGCCAGGTGACATCTTCCCCCGGGTTTCTCCCTGGCTGGCTGCATTCTGGGTGTTGTTCACTCTGGTTCTCATTGCTGCTGGAGTTTGTGCATATCTTGGATACGCAGGTAATGGGAATGTGTTATTTGCATGTTTACGGCGGGCACTGGCCTGAGGCCTGGGAGTGTCTTATTGTTCAGATATTTACCTTGTGTTGGTTTTAAGAAATAAACTGAATTAACAAACTCACTGGGGTCCCCACCCCCACCTGTATTATTGTATTGCTCAGTGTTTCCCCTTCCTTCCCTGTCTTACTGCAATGTCTGATTCTCTGCCTTACAGCGACGTGAAAGGCCTCTCAGAAGAAACGCTCTAAAGAGGAGGCTGTGTTACTCCTTGGTAGGTCTCCTGCTCTATCTCTTGATCTGTCTGTTGAGATTTGTGAGCTCTGTGACACTTGGTGTTATCTGTGGGCTCAGTGCAATGAAAGGGATGGAACTGGAAGGTTTCTGTCTAGTGATTCATGTGTATTTTTCAGCAGATACCCAAGGTTTCTGTGCTTGTGATATTCCCTGTGTGTGGGTGGGGCAGGGACACAGGCCTCAAATCTGGGCCAGATTCTGTCCTATTAATCTGTCCCGGACGATTGCTTGATGGTTTTATTCTCCTTAAAGGAAAAGACATGGCAAGATCAATGACTCTCTGAGATGATTCCATCCCTGTGACTGTTGAATGAACAGGACACAGGGAGGGTGATTAACCACTGGCACCAGCTCCCCAGGGCAGTGGTGAATTCTCCATCTCTTGGTGACATCAGATCCAGACTGGGAACCTTTCTGGAAGCTGCTGTAGCCAAACCCGACAAGTTATTGGACTCAGTGTAGGGGGGACTGGGTGAGATTCTCTGGCCTGTGCTCTGCAGATGGTCAGAACAGATGACCTAATACAGTAAAACCTCCATTTAACAGACTAATTCGAGCGGGGGGTTGTCCGTTAAATCAAAAAGTCCGTTATTTAATAATAATAAAAAAAACGAGCTGTCGGAGCAGCAGCCCGCCCGCCACAGGGTCAGGGTGGCAGCTCTGCAGCCCGCCTGCTGCTGGGACCCGGGCGGCAGCCGGTAGCCGGCAGCCAGCCTGCCCGCTGCCGGGATCGGGGTGGGAGCCGGCAGCCAGACCGCCAGCTGCCAGGATCTGGGCGGCAGCCAGCAGCCAGCCCACCAGCGGCTGGGACCGGGGCGGCAGCCAGGAGCCAGCAGCCAGCCGCCTGGGAAGGGGACCGGGGCTGCAGCCGGGAGGGGTCGCGGTCTGATATGGATCAGAAATTTTGTCCCTTGCATCCGAAGTCCGTTAAATCGAGGTTTTACTGTAGTTTCTTCTGGCCCGAATCTCTAAATCTACGACATTCACTCTGTTGAACTATGTTAATAGACACAGAAGCACCTTTTTAAAAAAAGTCCATAGATCTAATTTATTCCACTGTGAACTTTTCAACATTTAATAACGATATTAGTTTGCACTGTGATGGTGCTGAGTGATGCTGACATGTTCTGCTGGGCACTGGGCACACACACACAAGGAGATGTAGACGAAAGGTGCAAAGAACATGCCAGCATGATGACTGGGGTTCTTAGGGCCAGATGTCCCAATTTTTTAGCGTCAATCCCGATATTTAGGGATTTTTCTTATATACCGTATTTTTCGCCCTATAAGACGCACTTTTTCTTCCCCAAAACGGGGGGGGGGGGGAAGTTGGTGCGTCTTATAGGGCGAATATACCTATTCGCCCGCGGTCACAAAAAAAAAAAAAAAAAAAACGCGCGTGCGTCCCGGTTCCCCCCTCCCCGCCGTGGGCGGGCTGCCGGGAGCGCCCCCGGCAGCCCACCCGCGGCGGGGAGGGGGGAACCGGGAGCGCCCCCGGCAGCCTGCCCGCGGCGGGGAGGGGGAAACCGGGACGCCCCCGGCAGCCCGCCCGCGCGGCGGGGACGGCGCTCCCCCAGCAGCCTGCCCGCGCGGCGGGGACGGGAGAGCGGCGCGCTTTTTGTGTGTGGTGGTTTTTTGTTTTTTGTTTTTTTTGGTTTCCCCCCCCCCCCGGCTTTTTTACTTAAAAACTCGGGGGCGTCTTATACGCCGGAGCGTCCTATAGGGCGAAAAATACGGTAGTCGCCTATTACCCCCCACCCCGTGTCCCAATTTTTCACATTTGCTATCTGGTCATCCTATAGGGCAATCACAGTGTGGGAGAGCCCTGAGGATCCCCCCCGCCCATTTCCTTTCCTTTGCCCTCTCCCATGCCTTCTTGTGACCAGGATTCCTCTAGCTGGGGAAGGCTGGATGGGACTCCTCTAGCAACCAGTCCTGTTCCGTAACCAGACCCAGGTGTCAATGTGAAGTGATCCCATCCCAATGGTTCTACTGGCTCTGCTGCATCAGTCCCAGGCCTGTTCTACATGCAGCCCTGCACCAGTTTAATTCAAGGCATGTTTAAACTAATTAGTTAAATTGTTGCAAGTGTGTGTGTAGACAAGGGCTAAGGAGTGAGAGACTCCCCAGGTCTCCTGCATCTTGGTGCTTATCACTAAACACCAGCCCTTGTCTTGACAAACCTTCTGGGGTTGGGAGTGCAGCGCTGGGATGTTTGTGAGTAACCCCAGTCATTAGGGAGTGAACAGCAGCACCACACTGTGTGTGTCTCTGGATCTAACACTTTTCTCTTCCCCATTTCAGAGGTTGAGAAGAAGACCCTGGAAGCAGGTACTTGGTTAAACCCTAGTAAATGTATGTCTGCGCTTCCATGGTATAATGAGATAAAAATATCACCACATACATAGTTGCTGACTTCCCCTCTAGCTGGGTGGTGCTCGATTCCCCCCTCCCCCCCAGGCTGCCTCACTCTGCCCCTTCCCACAAGCCCCCCAGCCCACTTCTTTTCACCTCTGCTCTCTCCCTTCCCCAAAACCCCCACCCCTGCCCCGCCTCCTCCCCCGAGTGCACCCTGTCCCCGCTCCTCTCCTTCCCTCCCAGAGCTTCCTGAATGCCACAAATCAGCTGTTTGCAGTACTCCGGAAATATAGGAAGGGCAGGGGAAGAATTGATAAGCGGGGCCAACAACAGGTGAGACATATGGCGGGTGGGAGGCAGAAAGGGGAGTTTTGTTGCTGGAGGATGCTTATCACTCACTAATTTTACCCCATGGGTTCTAGCAGCCATGGAGTTAGTTGCCTATAACCACATACAAAGTAAACATTCAGTAACCTTTATGATCATCTCTCCCTACCCTGGATATACAAACACTGCAGACTTCGGAGCTCACTTTCTTAACAACAAAGAGTGAATTTAATGCATCTGAGATGGTGGGATTCAATCTATGGGCCTGTCTTCACTACCACTTTAATTCGATTTTAACGACATTAGGTCGAATTAAATGTGTACCTGTCTTCACATACATGCCCTTAACGTCGATGTTAAGGGCCCTCAAGATCGATTTTGGAACTCCAGCCTGACGAGAGAAATAAGGCTAATCTCGACATTCCAAGCTCGACTGTGGGCTAGTGAAGACGGGACCCAACATTAATAGCCTCCAGAGGCTGTCCCACAATGCTCCATTCTGACCGCTCTGGACTGCCTCACTACTCCACTGTGACCGCTCTGCACTGCACTCTGAACTCGCTGCTCTGGCCAGGTAGATAAGACCCGGGAACATTTGAATACCATTTCCTGTTTGGTCAGCGTGGCCAGCTCACCTGAACAGCTCAGTCGCCATTCAGAGCAATCAGCAGCACTAGCCGCCATGCAGAGCTCAGCATCACAAGACTCCATGCAGAGCTCAGCATCACAAGAATCCATGATGAGCTCATCTACCCTGGAGACCAGTCAGAGGAAAAGAGCTCCAGCATGGTCCACTCGTGTGGTGCTGGATCTCATCGCTATCTGGGGAGAGGAATCCGTGATGTTGGAACTCTGCAACAACAAACGGAATGCCAACACCTATGGAAGAGTCTCCAAGGCCATGCTAGAAAGGGGCCACAACAGAGACACCACACAGTGCCACGTGAAAATTAAGGAGCTGAGGCAATCGTTCCAGAAAGCCAAAGAGGCAAACGGACGATCGGGGGGCGCGCCGCGGACATGCAGGTTCTACAATGAACTAAATGCGATAATGGGGGGTGCCCCCCCACCATCGCGCCGGTCTGCGTGGACTCCGCAGATGGGATAATCATCAGGGAGGAGACTGATTCCGAGGAGGACGACCATGAAGAGGAAAATCTCACGGAGCAGCAGGAGCCCAGCAGAGAACCCGTGTTCCCAGAGAGCCAGGAGCTGTTTATCACCCTGCAGCCAGCACCTTCCCAAGCCTCCCAGGGGGGTAAGTGTTTCTTTTTGAAGTGATTACATGACGCGTGATTTTGTAAAGGAAGCATTTATTAATGAGTAACTTGCCCTAAGGTCTTAGCGTGCTTTCATTGCTAGTCAATTTCTACTCAAAGAGTTTGTCAATATACTCCGGGATTGACCATAAGTCCTCCACGGACATTTCAATGAAGCTATCCAGGAGGTAGCGATGAATCCAGTGCAGCAGATTTCTGGGGAGAGCCGCCTTATGTGGTCCCCCGTGATAGGAGACCATCCCACGCCACGAAAGTAGTAAGTTGTCTGGTATCATTGAGCAGGCTAGCATTGCGGCGTACGGACCAGGACTTTGCATGGAGTCAAGGAGCATGCGCTCTCTCTCTCTCCGAGAAATTCTCAGCAAAGTGATATCACTCATGGTTGCCTGTTTGAGATACGGACTGCAATTAGTTGGGAGATAAAGATTCCCAGCTGCAAAGTACTCGTTTCTGCTGAGGGCCGACCAACCGCCCCCCCCCCCCCTCCAGCCAGTAGCGGTAGCTAGCAGGGACTCGGAGCAGTCTGCAAGCGGTCTGAAGAGCCCCAAAAAGACCTTAGCTATCCCTTAGCGAGAGATTTTTTGGCCTTTGCTTTGCAGTTTGTGGGTCAGTGGGCGCCACGCGGTGGGGGGGAGGGGGTGGGGCTACTCTACAATATGCTTCTAACTTACCATGGCCGGCTGCACGGCGATTTCAGAAGCCGTGTTGGGCTGAGACACGCATATGTGTCTGAGATGCTCTGACTTTTCTGTCAGCTATTCAGTCACTTTTAGGTGTAGAACATGACCTTGTACAGAACTCATATCAGGCATCTGAATACTGAGGTTGCAAACGGCATAGTACTCCCATTGTGTACCGTCCGAGACTGCATCTGCCTCCTGACCTTGAATGTATCTGTCTCATAACTTTCAAACTTTCTTTTCCCACATTCGCCCACAGATGAACAAATAACTCAGAATCCCCCATCCTGCTCCTCCCGCCATGCATCGCAGATAAGAAAGCATAAAAAGAAAACGCAAACGCGTGATGATATGTTCACTGAACTCCTGGAGAACTCGCGCGCTGAGGCAGCCCGCCAGACGGAGTGGAGGGAAAGAATGATACAGGCAAGGAATCGAGAGAGGCAGGAATCAAGAGCCGCTGCAGAAAAGAGGGAAGAGCGCGAAGAAAGACGCATGGATGCTTTGCTCCGCATAATGGAGGACCAGAGCGACATGCTGCGATCTCTGGTGGAGCTGCAGCATGCCCAAAGACAACCTCTGCAGCCCCTGTGTAACCACCTCCCCCCCCTCCCCAACTCCCATAGCTTCCCCACCCAGACGCGGGGTGAGAACACGGGGGGGCAAGCTCCGTGGGCCGCTCCACTCGACCCCACAAGCCAGCAGAAGCAGCAGCAGGCTGACGTTCTCAGAAAAGTTTTAAAAGCTGATGTGTCTTGCCCCCCCCCTCTCCCCTCTTCCCACCCCCCACCCCTCCTCTGTCCGCTCCTCCCCCACTGTGACTGCTGGTCTCCCTCCAGGATTCCAGGACAGTGATCCCCTGTATTTGTATTTCCCAAGCACCAATAAAGGAACCATGATTTTTCAAACAGTGTTTTTATTTCCTCTGCAAGCATGGGGAGGGGGGAGGGAAAGCATGGGGAGGGGGGAGGGAAAGTGGGTTCAAGGGCAGCAGGCTTAGAGCACAGCAAGGGAACAGATTCTCAAACGCCATCTCGGGCACTCATAAAACTGTCTTTCAAGGCGTCCCTGAGGCGCAGGGCCTCACGGTGTGCTCTTCTACTTTCCCTGCTGTTTGGCTGCTCATAAGTAGCAGAAAGTAAATTTGCCTCTGCCTCCCAGCCCGCCATAAACGTTTCCCCCTTGCCCTCACAGATATTGTGGAGCACAGAGCAAGCAGCAATAACAATGGGGATATTTCTCTCGCTGATGTCTGAGCGAATCAGTAAGGAACGCCATCTCCCGTTCAGACGGCCAAATGCACACTCTACGGCCATTCTGCACTTGCTCAGCCTGTAGTTGAACAGCTCCTGACCCCTGTCCAAGGCTCCTATGTAGGGCTTCATAAGCCAGGGCATTAGGGGGTAGGCTGGGTCCCCAATGATTATGATCGGCATTTCCACCCCCCCCACCACCCCCCATGGAAATTTTCTGGTCGGGGAAGAAAGTGCCTTGCTGCAGCTGCCTAAAAATCCTAGAGTTCCTGAACACTCGAGCGTCATGAAGCTTTCCCGGCCACCCCACGTAGAGGTCGGTGAAACGTCCCTTGTGGTCAACCACTGCTTGCATGACCATTGAGTAATATCCCTTCCGGTTTCTGTACTCGGCGGCCTCGTGGTCCGGTGCCAGGATAGGGATATGAGTCCCGTCTATAGCCCCACCACAGTTAGGGAATCCCATGGCGGCAAAGCCATCTATTGTGGCTTGCAGGTTTCCGAGGTTTATAACCCGGTGTAGCAGCTGCTCAACGATTGCCCTGCTTACTTGCATCACAGCAAAGCCCACTGTAGACCGACCCACCCCAAACTGATTCACCACTGACCGGTAGCTGTCTGGCGTTGCAAGCTTCCAGAGGGCTATCGCCACTCGCTTCTCAACTGTAAGGGCCGCTCTCATTTTGGTATTCCTGCGCTGTAGGGCCGGGGACAGCAAGTCACAAAGTTCCATGAACGTGCCCTTTCGCATGCGGAAGTTTCTGAGCCACTGGGAGTCATCCCAGACCTGCAGCACTATGCGGTCCCACCAGTCCGTGCTTGTTTCCCTGGCCCAGAATCGGCGTTCGATGGCATGAGCCTGCCCCATTGCCACCAAATTTGACAGATTGTCAGTCGCCCTACTTCCAAAAACGGCAGTGTCCATGTCGTCCCCGCTGTGCACGTCCTTGTCCATCTCCTCCTCACTGTCGTCGGGTTCCAGAAAGCGCAGTTCTCCCCGGATCGCATTCCTCTGCAGACGGTGCAGCATGAACTCCGCAACCGTGATCGAGGTCCTCACAACGGCCATTACTGCAGCCGTGGTGTCAGCGGGCTCCATGCTTGCACTGCTATGGCGTTAGCACGGCGCGGAAAAAGGGCGCGAAATTTGGAAATGCCTACCCATAGTGCAGCACTCAAAATGGTGCCTGCTGGGGGATCAGGGAACTGTGGGATAGGTACCCAGAGTGCAACGCTCGTCAAGTCGACGCTTGCAAAAGTTTTGCGGACAGACACTGTCGACTTGCTGTGCTTAGCTGTGCCTAGTGAAGACACACAACATCGACTGTATACAGCCGCGTTCACAACATCGACATAAAGGAAATCGAACTACTGCTGTAGTGAAGACATACCCTAAGTCTACAGTGCTCAAAGGTTCGGATTACAGGCGTGTGAATAGCAACACACACCAAAGAGCTGCACTGTAACAACCCCGTGTGGAGGCTCTGGGTGTGAACTAAAAGATTCCTAGTTCACATTAACATAGTCACGTTTGAAGAAGACTATGTCAGAGCGAACTAAGTACAATTTGCTGTGCACCACCAGCATCCACATGGGGCTGTTACAGAGCAGCACTTTGGTGTGTGCTGCAAATTACAGTCACGTAGGCCAAACTGCGGTCTGTGCAGACAAACCCTTAATGAGGGTCTGAGCAGACTTTCTCCATGAAGGTCTGTTGCTATATCTCAGTTCTGACTTGCAAAATCCCGGCTATCCCAGGACTGGGCTCCCTGCACACACACAGCTCTGCCAGTGCCCTTCAGTGCCCATCGGCAGCCCTCTGCTATTCCAGCCCTGAGCTCTTGACCAAACTGCTGGTGTGTGTGAATCCCCACCCACAATCTCTATGCTATCCCACCCTGTGCTCCTCCACCCTGTCCTCTGCCCCCTTCCCTGCTAGTCTAGGCCTGGACCCTGATTAATCAGAGTCCCCAAACCCTACTATACCCTGTAGGAGCTGTGTGAGGTGCACTCTGAGGGGCCTCACCAACCACATTGTTCCATTAGGAGCCAAGACAGGACCTGACTCCACATCTCTAGGAGTGGACAGTAAATCCAGACCAACATGGCTCCATGGACTCTTCCCCAGCTAAACTCCTGGCAACAACTATTCGTAGAATGACACACTTGCAAATTAGTACCACAAAGGGATTGTATGACATAGAAATAGGAGGTTTGAGGCAGGTTGACAGGCTACAGCACTGCAGACCTCTCTCTCTATTATACATGTTCTGATGTGATGCTCCCTCCCCTCATTCCTGGTATGGCCATCAGTGGGGATTCTGTCCCCTGAGGCAATTTATGGACTCTGTTTAGGGTCCGATCTGGGACCCCGTCTGTTGTTCATTAACAACAGTTATGTCTGACATGTCCTGTCAGTTCTGAGACCCTTGGTTTATTGGGTATGTCTACACTGCAACTGGTAATGAGTTTTCCTGCACACGTAGCCAGACACTTGCCAGCTGGGCTTGAGCTAATAAGCTAACAATAGCAGCATTCTTGGAGTATCAGGGAGTAGCCAGTGTAGCCAGCCAAGTACATACCCAGGGGGTCTGAGCAGGTGAGTATTTGAGCAGCTAACCCAAAGGACTGCACATGCTCCTCCTGCCTACCCAGCTGCTATGAGCACTCTGGCTAAAAGACAACCCCAAGTCACTGTTTTTGGAACGACCCACACTGAACGCATGATGGTCTCCTTTTCTTCTCTCCCAGAGTGCATGGAGCTGCGTATGATACTTGGTAAGTTTATCCACCTCCCGCTTAGTGTCCCGGGGCAGAGACTCTAAGCCATACATGGTGCTGGGCAGATCCAGAAGCACCGACACCACAGGACAGGGCTGAGTGAACAGTTAAGGTCAAAACTGGAGTCACATTAGAGTCACCCGAGACCCACTGTAGCTCTGGGAGCTCTCTGCAGCAGACACAGGGCTATAGCTCTAGGCAAGGGTCCTGTAACCCTCAGCCACCACTAAGGACTGAAGTCCTTGAATGTCAGCTTTGGCCCTGGGCAGTGTAGCTCGGGCTTCAGCCCCAGGTCCCAGCAAGTCTAACACCAGCTCTGGCGACCCAGAAAAAACAGGGTTGTGAACTAGTTGGGGTCCTGACCCACAGTTTGAGAACCGCTGCCGTACTTGTACCTGGAGTTCTTCAAAGAGCTCCACAGAACAGGAATTTCCCATAGACAGAAGGGTTGAGATGGCAGAGCTATATCGGGACCCAGACCCATGTCTTCCATCAAGATGAGATGCTCTGCAAATCCTGTGTGTTGTTGCATATCATTAGCCTCCAGCCCCACTGCTATCAAAGCTTCTGGCTCCAGCACTGGGGCTGGGAGTGTGGCTGTGGGGTGTCTGTAACTAACCGGAGTCGTTATGGGGCACACAACAACACACAGCTCCTGTCTCTGGGTCTAACACTTTTCTCTTCCCTATTTCAGATGATATGAAGGAGGCCTGGGACTCAGGTACTTGGCTAATCCTTAGGAAAAGTGTGTGTGTGCTTTCACAACATGACAAAAATCACTACCTGTACCATGGGAGGCCGATATAATAGGGCAAGTGATGCTCTGCCTCCACTGGTGCTGCTGCAGGACCCCACATTGAGGAGTTTGGGGTGAAATTTTTCCTTTATTATGCCTCAATCAGGTTCCGGGTGTGACGGGTTGAGATCACAGAAACCCCTTAGGAGCTGCCACCTGATGTGCCAAGGCTATTCCTTCCTCAGTTTTCCTGCCCCTACAGCTTAGGACCTCAGTACCCTGCCAGGTCTGAGCCACGTCCCCTAACAGCTGTGGGCCTTCCTGGAAACAGGCAGGAGGTATTCTTACCTCTGGCACTCAGATGCTCAACTCCCAATGGGGTCAAACCCTGAATAAAGTTTGTTTTTCCCTGTATAAAGCTTATACAGGGCAAACTCATAGACTGTTCACCCTCTATAACAATGATAGAGAGATATGCACAGCTGTTTGCCCCCCCAGGTACCAACACGTACTCCAGGTTAATTAATAAGTAAAAAGTGATTTTAATAAAGACAGGAAATAGGATTTAAGTGGTTCAAAGTGGTAACAGACAGAATAAAGTGAATTACCAAACAAAATAAACAGAACATGCAAATCTAACACTATTACAGTAAAAAACCTCACCCTCTGAATTCCTTCTTTCAGGCTAAACTCCCTGTTAGCCTGGGTCAAGCAATCATTCACCTCCCCCCTGCAGTCACAGTTCTCTGTTCCAGTTTTTTCCAGGAATCCTTGGGGGGTGGAAGGCTGTTGCTTGAGCCAGCTGAGAACAAAATGGAGAGATCTCTCCCAGGTTTTTATAGGCTTCCTCCTCTGGGTGGAGAGCCCCTCCCTCCTTCTTATCCAGAGTCCCTATGGACTCTCAGAGCACATGGACAAAGTAGCAGGTTTGAACCAGACTCCGCTCACCACCAGTCAGGCCGCATTCCTGAGGAGGCTCGGGTGTGGACGGGCATCTACAAAGTTCATTGTTTGCTTGATTGGTTCTCAATTGGGCTTAACTGAAAATAGTTTTTCCTCAGAGAGCTGTTCAGCTGCTTTCCAAAGTCCACATACAACCAACCAAGCACATAGCCAATATTCATAACTTTGAATACAACACAGACACATACATACAAATAGGATGAACAGACCCAGTGGATCATTATCTTCACAGAGAGATAACTTTTTAGCAAAACCATATTCCAGTAACATCATACATATATTTACAGGCACCACTCCCCATAAAGCCTTATGGGCTACACTGTCACACCAGGGTGGATGAGGAATCAATATGTCCTATTCAGCTTCCTGGGTTCCTTAGTAATCTCCCTGGATTTGGCTGCGACTTGCCCGAGGCTCCTCCAAGCAGGTGATGTTGGGGGGTGCTCTGGGTTTTGGCCATCCCAGCTGACGGGGGCCACTCGGGGCTTCTCCAGGGCAGGGCAGAGACCTGGGAACTCCCCCTCAGCTCACTTGTGCCCCACACTGTGGCTGGAAGGGGTAGAACTGGAGGCTAGCCTTCCCAATGGGGGGCTTCACCCACTGCTCATGGTCTCAGCACACAGTCTGTGGACTTCAATCACCTTCATGATCATCTCCCCCTGCCCTGGAAATAAACAAACACTGCAGAGGTTGCAGTTCAATTTTCAGTATTGTCCTTAACAACAGACAGTGAATTTAGTGCATATGGAAAGTTGGGACTTAGGGTCTGTGCAAACTTTCTCCATGCAATTCTATGGATACATCTCAGTTCTGATGTACAAAATCCCTGCAGATCTGTCAGTTCCCCTCAATCACTACCTGCAGCCCACTGCTATACAACCCGGGCCACCCACACCTCCAGCTCTGCCGGAGCCCCTCAGTTACTTCCAGCTGTCCCCTGCAATCTCAGCCCTGGTCTGGTCGCAGTGGCCATCAGCTTGCTTACAATGTTTACTAGGAACTTTCTTGCTCCCTATGAAACCAGTCAGGACTCCGGGGGGAAACTTTGTCTCCGTAAATAGCCCGTCTCCAAGGCTAGGAGCTTCACAGGTTCCCACGTCCACCTTCCTGGGTCTGACCTCGGAGCATTCAGCACCTTCTGCCCCTCCGTGAGCTTCCCCCCAGCGAACCCGCACAGGCAGGGTCCTGGGGAAACCCGTGGGTCTGAACCCCAACTCCACAGTCAGACGTGACTCTGAGCCAGCCAGTAAAACAGAGGTTTATTAGATGGCAGGTGATCTAAGACAGAGCCTGTAGGTAGAACGAATGTGACCCCCCCTCTGCAGGATCCATTTTGGGGGCTAGAGGTCTAGGCCAGCTTGCCTGTACCTCTCTGCCTCTTCCCAGACAGATCCAGACTGAAACTCCCTCACCAGCCCCTGCGCCCCCCCTCACCTGACCTCCCTCCAACAGGTTCAGCCGTCCTCTTTGTTATTCAATACCTCCAGCCAATACCTTTCAGAGAGGGTGAGGGGCAGGCCCCAAGACAGCTTATACTGTCTCTCTGCTTTGCTCCAACTACATACCCTTAGCCCTCCACATAGACACTCAAGAAAGGCATTGGGCAAACTGAGGCAACCCCACACTATCCAGAGGAAACAGTAAGAGCATTCCTACTCCATCACAAGTTGATTTTTAGTAAACTAGCCAATGCTGATTCAGTTTCTCACCATTCTCAAGCTTTCTTTCGCAGTGTGACTTTGAGATGTGTTGCTTTTGCTTATTTATCAAAAATGTCATATCTTTGATTTTGCCTGGCCCATTCAAAATTGTACGATAAATATCAGCAGAGTTTAGAATTGTTGGCCATAAAATAGGATCTGATGTATCAATTTGTGGTGTGCAATCTTTCTCACTGCTGTTTCTGTCAGCATGCAAGGCTGATTCTTCTTTATATAAGCAGTGTCTTAATGAGTTTTCCCTTGACAGCTAGCTGGGAAGAGACTTCAGGAGTAAACTGTATTTACACGAACATATCTACTCTGTTTAGATATCCACCATATAGAGCCGTGTTAGTGAAAGTGATCAGTGTTGACTGAAATGCTGTTACCAATGATGTTGTTATTATTGTGTGAATAAAGGTGAGAAGAACTGTGCTTAACCTGTCCCAAATGAGGGGATAACCCCACAACTGAAAGGACCTCGTTAAGCCAGGGGCTTGAATCCCTGTGAAAGTAATAAGGGTGGGGACAGGTGTCCCAGCCAGAAAGTGTGGCCTCTCCCTTAGGGTCCCCAGCCTGATTTAACCTGTGTGATGAAGTGGGAGTACTGTGTGTGTGTGTGCCTCAGTTTCCCCTATGCATTTCTTAAGTGTCTATGTGAAGGTAATGCAGGGGAAAGCCACTGCAGGTGTTAATGGGTGAAGCTGTAACCTGACCCCAGGTGGGGAGGGAGGTCAGGTGATCCCTGAAGCCCGGGAAACCAGACAAAAGAGACAAAGGAGCAGGGAGTGGCTAGGGGGGTTTGAGACAGTCTGGGTCTGGGTCGAGCTGGAGAGGGGAGAGAAGCCATCTTCTCCCTCTCGGGCCCGAGATGGATCCAGCGGAGGGCTCACGCTCTTTCGCTGCATGGTCTGTGTAGGACCAGATGAAAGTCATCGAATAAACCTGGGGGAGAAGCAGGAGCCCAGAATCTGGGTCTCACCTCCTGGCGCACCCCAGAAAGGCCTAACTGGATGGACCCTGTTGAGACTGAGAAGCTGTGAGTTGGATGGTTCCTGACATCTCAAATAAACCGTCTATTCTGCTGGCTGGCTGAGAGTCACGTTTGACTGTGGATTTGGGGTGCAGAACCCATGGGCTCCCCCAGGACCCCGCCCAGGCGGGCTTGCTGGGGGAAGCCCACGGAGGGGCAGAAGGTGCTGAATGCTCCGAGGTCAGACCCAGGAAGGTGGAAGTGGGAACCCCTGAAGTTCCTGGCCTGGGAAACAGGCTGTGTACGGAGAAGGGGCCCTCCACCCAGAGTCCGGTCTGGCTTCCTAGGGAGCGGTTCCAGACCATCACCCGGGCGCTCTGTGACAACCTGTTCCTCCCCACCATTTAAAGAAAGTGCTAAATAGGTTTCATTAGAAGCCTCTTTCTTATTTTAAATGCTCAGTAAGAGCTGAAATAAGTTGTGGTGGTTTCTGCCCAGCTTGCTAAGAGCTAAAAATCACTAAGAGATTGATCTGCAGATGTCACAACAGAGAGGCAGGTGACAGTAGAAGGTGACTGATGGGCAGCTGGTGGGAGTGGTGAGCAGGTGGAAGTACTGAGCTGGTTGTCAGTAGAAGCAGCTGGAAGGACAGCCAGCCATAGCAAGAGCTCAGAAAGTGGAGAAAGCCAGGTGCATTCTTCCATGGCATGAGGTGAACTCACACAGATGCACCTCTGAATCCTGGGTCCTCACTGACCAAGGACAACCCCTGTGAGAGGGGTGTGGTGGAAGGAAAAGAGAGGGGCACAGACAAGGAACTGTTGGTTGTAGAACTCAAGAACATCAGACAGAAGGCTCTGCCCCACACACTCTGGGGTGAGTGTCCTGCTCACAGTTTTATGGTTATGAATCCTGCTTGTGGCATTTTCCTTGTTTAATGTCGGGTGATTTACCTCCTTTCATTAAAAGTTTCTTTTCTACACTCAGACTCTGCTTGTGAGAGGGGAAGTTTTGCCTCTCTGAGGCGTGCAAGGATGGTGTGTAATTTTTCCACGTTAATGGGTGAGGACTTGAGCTGGTTCTGTGTTGTATTGTTGAAAAGGAACCCCTATACAGTAAAACCTCGATTTAATGGACTTCGGATGCAACGGACAAAATTTTTAAGAAAGTCTGATGCATCCGAAATCCATTTGTCGAGGGCTGGCTGCGGGCTCCCTGCTGCTGCCGGGGTTCGAGCTGCGGGCGGGCTGACGCCCGGCTCCCGGCAGCCGGTGGCCTGACTGCTGGCTCCCCGCTGCCTCCCGGATCCAGGCAGCGGGCGGGCTGGCTCCCACCTGGCTCCCGCCTGCAGGTGGGCTGCCGGCTCCCGGCTCCCGCCTGCAGGCGGGCTGGCTGCTGGCTCCCGGCTGCCGCCCAGGTCCCGGCAGTGGGAAGGCTCCCTGCCAGCTCCCGGCTGCCTCCTGAGTCCAGGCAGTGGGCAGGCTGGCTGCCGGCTCCCCGCTGCCTCCCGGGTCCAGGCAGCGGGCGGGCTGGCTGCCGGCTCCCTGCTGCCTCCCGGGTCCAGGCAGCAGGCAGGCTGGCTCCCGCCTGCAGGCGGGCTGCCGGTTCTCAGCTCCCGCCTGCGGGTAGGCTGGCTGGCTGCTGGGTCCCGCCTGCGGGTGGGCTGGCTGCCGGCTCCCGCCTGCGGGCGGGCTGCCGGGTCCCGACCGAGTCCCGCCAGCAGACGGGCTGCCGGTTCCCGGCTCCCGCCTGAGTCCCAGCAGCTGGGACCCGGGCGGGCTGGCTGAAAGCTACCGGCTGCCGTGATAGTTTAAGTACAGTAAAACCTCGATATAACGGACTAATTCAGGCGGGCTGCTGCTCAGATAGCTCGGTTTTTTTTATTATTATTAAATAACGGACTTTCGGCTTTAACGGACACCCCCTCGCCTGAATTAGTCCGTTATTTCGAGGTTTTACTGTATTCTGAACCTGGCATGGTTGCTGAGCAGAAGAGTTACATTTATCATTTCACTCCTTTTAATGTGAGCCCCATTCTTCTTTATCATCACTCTACTTTATGCTGTCAGGAAAACAGGACAATTCTACATCACTCTCCTCACATTTCCATTCCTTGTCTTCAGATAAGTCCTTAGAAAAAGATTTCCATCATTTACACTTCATACCTCAATTTCTTCTGCAGGGTGACAATCGTTACTGCCTGAAGACTATTCTATGTTGTTCTGTTTCAGCTATTTTCCAATCAGATTTGTCCCTTGTTGCAAACTAGATTGCAACAGAGCTTTTAGCTTTCTATACTAAGCTCCTGAAGGCTTCTTCGGGGGCATCTTTTATTTTCTTTGGGGGAAGACAGACAGTATTAGGGAGAGCAAAAGTCTATATTCCACAGTCTTAGAAAGTCATTAAACATTACATGTTAAGCATGGCAAAAGAAGTAACAGTATTTCTGTAATATTGTTGCATACATAGGGGTTTGATAGATATCTCTAGTGTCTCCTTAAATATGTCCTTCATAAGTCACTACTTATACTCTTTAAGTCTTAAAACACAAGTATACTTTCACAATTACACATTAAAACAAGGTTCACAATATCGTAACTGGCCTCTCACTTCACTTCAGTTCGTTCTTATATCTCACTGAGTGACTGGTGACCTCCTCTTTATATGCCTGTGAGGATATGGCTGACAACATTCTAGAAAATTTGAGGAAAATGTAGTTCTCAGAAAGTCTGGAGGTTACACAAGTTTCTACAAACTTCCAGACTTTCTGAGAACTACATTTAAGTATTCTAGTAGGTTAGTGAAAAATGAATCCTCATATGGAATACGTGAAACATGTTACTTAAAACAGTCTGTATTCCCTTTTGTTGCTAACTTCAAAAACAGCACCCTCAACCTGGTGCCCCCCCCCCCCCCCCCCCCCCCAAGCCCATCATCTCAGGTTGTAGCCTGGGTCATGGTCCCCTTAGTCCACCCTCACTTCAGCTGAGAGGGACCTTCCTAGCTTGGGTAGCCAGACACACACTAGTTCTGCTTGAGATAATGCTAACAGTAACAGTGTGGTTGTGGATAGCAGGTGCAGTGGCTCAGTGTAACTATCCAGGTATATAACCAGGGGATTGGAGAAGATTTGCACTAGCCCAAGCCACCACCTGAGCTACTCCCAGCTACCCGGCTGCTTTTAGCTCACTAGCTTAAGCAGAACTAGCATGTGTCTGCCTGCCCAAATTGGGAAGCTCACCCCCAGCTACAGTGTGGATGTACTCACAGTTTGGAACAACCCAACATCATTTTGTTTGGAATGACCCATGCTGAATCTGAGTCACATTAATCACTCCAGTCCCATCGCAGCACTGTTAGTTCTGAAGCAGATATAGGATTACCAGCCCTTAAGCCTGGTTAGACTAGGGTAACCCGTTTTGACTGGACCAGTCCCTTTTTTAAGCCCTGTCCCAGCCATCCTGACTTTTTTGACAATAGAGGGCATTTGTCCCATTTGCTCTTGTCAGAAAAGTGGGGTGCAGTACAGAGGCATGTGTGGGCGGGGGAGGGGGGAGGATGAACAGAGATGCCAGCCCCAAGAAGCGGGGAGGCTGGGCTTGAGGGAGTGAGAGAAGAGGGGTTCCAGTGCACAGGGGTCAGGCAGGGGGTCCATTGACCATCAGAAGCCTTAAGACGGGCAGACAGGATTTGAGCGACCAGTGACAGTCTTGGTTGGGGGGAGGTGCCTAGGGCAAGATGCTGAGGCCCACCCTGTGGGGAAGGGGCCTTGGGGCAGCATCACACGGTGTCCTGTTTTCCCTTTGGGAAATATGATCACCCTTAGACAGACAGGTGTCACCTGGGCTTTACCATCCAATGCTAATCCCATTGTTATGATGTAGGAGAAGGGAGCCAGCTGCTTTCAATAAATGAGTGCAGGCTTTTCTGGACCATTTCCCAGAATATGGGTCATGTTCCATGCTTTTCTGATACAGCCAGATCCCAGCTCTAAGCTCCAATCATCTGCACGCCTGTCCCCTAGTTACCACTGGAGTGTGTAGTTTTGATGCTCTAAAGGGCTGCAGGAAAGAAATTCTCCTGAGATGGAGGGGTGGACAATGTCAGAGCCATACAAGGCTTTCCATCAAGGTTGGATGCTTTGCAAATCCTACCCAGGAATTTTATTCTGTCAGACTGCCTTTAAAATCTCCAGTCTACTGGGAGCCACCGCAATGAAATAACAGTTTCATACAGGCCTAAATTCTGATCTAAGTGACACTGGTGTAAATCCAAATTTGTTCCAGTGAAACACATACAGTTATTTTGGATTTACAGCAGCATCACTGCAAACAACATTTGCTCCAGTCCCCAATACAAGACATCCCCAATACAATACAATATAAGACATCCCTGAGAGATGAGTATTGCAATTACCAGAAATCTCTGGTCCCTGGGGTGAACAAGGACATTTCTCCTTCAGCAGTGAGGGACCATGAACAATATATAAAGTGATTAAATTGTCCAATAGCAGCACCCAGAACTGAGTCCTCTACCTCAATGACATGGAATAACTCTGTCTCTTTCCATTTCAGACAAAGCGGTCAGAGAGCTAGGTAAGAGAACGCACTGTCATGTCACATTTCACATCGCTCATTTCCTTTCTATCTGTCAATGACCCCTCTCCCAAAATGGTGTCTCCTGTGGGAGCGATTTTCCCACATTTGCCAGGTCCCTGATGCCACATTACTGAAATAATGTGGGATCATATAGTTTATTGGTGCAACCGAGGTCCTGTGGTCGCACCAAATCTTATGTAAAAGGGGTTATTTAAGGTATCTAAGACCATATTATGGTTTGCTGAGTATGATTATGCTATCTGAATGCATGTATCTTTTTTGTAGTTAAAGTAATGAATATTGGCTCTGTACTGTCTCTCGTTCCAAATTTTGTGTTATGCTGCTGGATAACCTACCAGACCACTTGATGTTGGCCCCATTAAGGACCATCAGCTACACAACTGACCCTTTGAGAGAGGGCAGACATATCCTGTGTCTTAGCGAGGGGGCAGGGATTGCCATGTGACTCAATACTCCATTTTGCTGTAAGTTTCCACAGCAAAAGAAAAAGAGAATTCCTGAACCTGGGAAAGGCTGCTGCAGCTCCTCCACCTGGTCTTCAGTCTCCAGTCTTGCTCCTTCCTCTGGATGGGACTTTGCTACAAATGGAAGCCCCGAAGAAAGGACTGATGACCCATCCCAGCTGTGGATGTATTTCAGAGACTTTGATTTAAACCTGCAGTTTATTCTACCACTGTTGCAAGCCTGAACCAAGAACTATGCCATTACTGCATGTAACTGATTTCTTTTAACCATTTCTAACCCTCACCTATATCTTTTTCCTTTTATAAATAAACCTTTAAATTTTAAATTCAAAAGGATTGGCAACAGCGTGATTTGTGGGTAAGATCTGATTTGTATATTGACCTGGGTTTAGGGCCGGATTCTTTGAAATTGGGGAAAACTGTTTTCTTCTATTGGGGTATTGGTTTCATAACCATTTATCCCCAGAATGATTGGCTGCTGGTGGTGATACTGGGAAAATGTAGTGGCTAAGGGAATTGCTTTTGTGACTTGTGGCTAGCCAGTGGGGCGACACCAAAGTCTTTTCTGTTTGGCTGGTTTAATTTGCCTTAGAGATGTAGAAACCCCAGCTTTGAACTGTAACTGTCCTTCTTGAAGCAATTTGTCCTGACTTGGCACTCTTAGTTGGGTCCCACCAGAAACGGCACCATCACACCTGACCATGTTTTTTCCTCTTCCCTTGCAGAGTTCAGGAGGGCTCGGGGCTACATGGGTGAGTGGGGCTGCGAGGGGCTGAGCAGATGCTGCACTGGGGTTACTGGTATTAACATTATGTCACTGAGCTGTCAGAGGTGGCAGTCGGGGCAGTGCTTGAGGTGGCTGCAGAGTCAGGGGGCTGGATACTATGAATGGTCCTGAACATGCTGCCCTGAGCTGTAAATCTCACTCCCCCCATGCAGCTCCCTCTCAATCTACCCCTGAGTCCTGATGCCCCCACCCCATCTCCCATTGGCCCTTCAGCAATGATCCATCCCTACCCAGTGAGCTCCCTCTACAGCTCCACTCAGCCCCCTGAACACAGTTCATGGGCACCCAAGAGAAATGTTTCCCTTAATGATTTACATCCATGTGCAGAATGAATTTTGTTTTGTGCACCAATATGGAGGTGATATGTGGAGGGGGAGGGGCTGAGAGGTTCACAGTGTTGGAGGAGGCTTAGGGATGGGATACGGTAGCAGACTGAGGTGTGTGGGATTAGGGCTCTGGCTGGTTGTGCAGGCTCTGGGGTGGGGCTGGGATTGAGGGTTTCAGGTTGTGGGGAGGGGCTCGGGGCTGGGGCAGAGGGTTGCAGTGCAGGGGTGAGGGTTCTGGCTGGGGGGGGGGGGGGTTAGTTCTCTGGCCAGTCATCCTATGATTCACCTGATGGTAAGTCTACGCTGATGGGAATATAAAACCCAAGGAAACTGACAAGAAAAGCCAAAATAATTAATAATAGATGGGATCTTTCACCCAGACACTTTGCATTATTCTGCTTTAACATTTCTATTGTGGTAGCAGTTAGATTTTGAACAGATGGGGGCTTCATTGTTCCAGGCACTTGAGAGACATAGAACAAATGAAGCACATTCCAATCTAACAGGGGGTTGGTTTAAATCATTATCATGAAGTGTTGTGGTTCTCTTTTGAGTTTGGAGTGGGGAGGAAACAGCTGACATGTCACCATTTCCCCACATTCCCTGTGGGGTGAGGTTCTTTCCCAGGTGTCAGCAATTGGGTCTGATTCCCCCCAACATGTTTCCTGGCCCTGGTATGCCTGGGAGAAGAGTCAGCTCCAGAGGGGCCTGATCCTGTCACTCATTCAGTGGCCTGAGGCTGGCAGGAGCAGTGTGTGTGTGTCTGCAATGGGAGTGAGTCAGTGCCATTAACAATTTTAGGAATTAATATTATAACATTTTATAATGATAAAAATAATAGCCTAAGTTTTCCTAAGTTACAAGGCTATTTAATAATTTACATATATTATTTTAGTTACATACAAATATAAATTTCAGACTAAAAGAATTTAAATAGTCAGTTTTCACACACAGTAAGAATGTAGAGTTCTTAAAGCTCAGATTGAGTTCACCTGATTTTTAGTTAGAGTCTTTGTTTATTAACTGTATGTAGTTGTTGAGTGAAAAGGACTCTACTTTTTTTTCTTATGCTTGCAGAAATTTAAATTTAATGTATATAATTTAGTATACATTTAGTATATAAATGAAAAACTCTGTTAAAAATATAAAAACTGAGAATAGCAAAATATAGTTGACTTTTTCTTTATTATTACATTTAAATAAGATGAGTGTTGGTGAACTAGGATGGTTAAGACAATTTGACTAAAATTAAAAAACATTGAAGGTATAGAATTAAATTGAAAGAAGTTAGTTTTCATTTTTTTAAATAACTAATACTACTCATGTTTCTCTGTTGGGACATTAACAATAGCACTAACCTGTTACAAAGTAATTCAGAGCTAGAGGAAAACAAACTGCTTTTTGCTCCTGTGGCTGAGTTTCTCCCAGCCCATGCGGGTCACAGGTTTTTTTCTGTAAAGTAGCTGCCCTGACTACTTGCTTTCAGTGGAGTTTATGAGTCCAGCTACAGGAAGCTTGAGCATGCCCAAAACTGCTACACCAAATTCCAATACCGGCTGGGTGTGCAATGTAAGGGAGAGATTTTCAAAAGCATTTGGGGGATTTAGGAGAACAAGACAGTCAGCACAAAGCACAGTCACAGAATTGTGCTCCTGAATCCCATATGGGACATTGGAAATTCTCCCCTGAGACAAGGCAGAATTATTGTCCCTGTTTTACAGATGGGGAACTGAGGCCCAGAGAGATGAAGTGACAGGCCCAAGGATGCTGTAGCACAGTTGGGACTTGAACCCCAATCTCCCAGAAGTCCCAACCTAGGGACTTAAACATGAGCCCAGCCTTTCCCCCAATCATACAGCCCTTTCTCAAAGGAGTGAGTCTTCTACTTCTGAAGGATGCTGGAGGAGTTACCTAGGCAAAGATTGTTACTGTAGGGATCCATTGTGCAGCACTGACCAATGGTGTCTCCCCAAAGCTGGGTGCTCGTATCTCCCCAGAACCTTCAACCCCCCCACTAACAGTTGGTCTAGATGGTTCCTCCACTTCCAGCCCCTTTACCCTCCATGATGCTGATGCTACCCCTATGAGTCTTCTCCAGCCCTGTGGGATCAGGCAGGCCCTGTTTCTTCAGCACGAAGGTGATGACAGGTGCAGAGAACAACAGGAGCAGGACCAGGGCACAGCGGGCGGCCCAGATGGTGAAGGACAACTCTGCAACATGGAGAGACGTGGTGACAGCCGTCTGCAAAGCAGCGTGTGGGACTACAGTGCCAGCACTAGACACAGAGCAGCTGTGTGAGCTCCTGGAGGCCTAGATCTAAGGGGGGATCATGCTGCAGAGGGACACGTTCCTCGTTCGGGTGGCCTAGCTGATGGAGGCTGTTGGGGAGGCTCCTCCCTTTGCCCAGCACAGCCCTGAGGGGTCGGAGGAGCAGGGAACGGCCCAGGGTTGTTCAGGTTGCACTGGGACTCTGTGCAAAGGCCCCACAAGAACCAGCGACAGATGCAGCAGCCCAGACCCTGTCACCCCTCTCCAGTGTGGCTGGCAGTTCACTGTGCGGTGACCCCACCCTGGGTACAGGGGCAGCACGAGGTGTTGGCACCAATTGTGTGTTCAGGTGACGGTGGATGTGGGATGGAAACGATGCCAGGGGCTGGGGGCTGTGCTGCTCCTCTGCCCTGGGGGAATTGCACCGGCAGAGCCCAGCTCGTCTAGGGTGACTGTGCTGCAGACCAAGGAGTTACCCACCCTGGGGTGAGCTTGGCCCAGACTTTATGTCCTGAGGTCGGAGCTGGGGGCACAGAGCCGGGCTCTGATAATTAGGGTGTGACAGAGCAATAGCCTGTTACCTGGGCGGGTCGGCTCCTCCCCTCCTCCGCTGCTGTTCGCGCTGCCTGTGGGACAAGGGCAAAGAGAATCGCACCGTGTGGGAGAGACGCCTGCAGCCTCCACAGGGACCCGCCTCCCAGCGACAGACAGAGCGGTTCTGACAGCCACTGGGGCCAGATCCCCAGCGGGTGTAAATCAGCATCAGCCTGCTAGAGTCAATGGACCAGATCCCCAGTGGGTGTAAATTGTCATTTCTCCATTGGAGTCCACAGGGCTCTGCCAGTTTACACCAGCCGAGGAGCTGGTCCCCAGACTCTCTCTCTTGCTCCGAGTGTCACACTGAGTTTCCCCACTGCAGACTCCGCGAGAACGTCACTGTCCCTTTAACAAACCCTCATGTCACTGATCCCTGGCCCCTGGCACTGAGGTCGAAGCTCCATGGGGGTGAAAATGCCCCAGGATTAGGGTTGCGAAGTGTCCAATTTCTGACTAGAACATCTGGTCAAAAGGGACACTGGGGGCTCCAGTCAGCACTGCTGATTTGCGGCTGTTAAAAGTCCAGTTGGTGGCTTGGTGGGGCTAAGGCAGGTCCCCATGGCTCCAGGTGGCTCCCAGAATCAGAGGCACGTCCCACCTCTGGCTCCTATGTGAAGAGTCAGCCAGGGGGCTCCACATTCTGTCCCCATCCCAAACACCTCTCCATAGGAGCCAAAGGGGAGACATGCCGCTGCTTCTAGGAGCTGCCTGAGGTAAGCGCCACCTGGAGACTGCACCCCCTCCCTTTCCCCAACCCCTGCCCTGATCCCCCTCCTGCCCCATGGGACCCTTGATCCCAGCCCAGAGGACCGTCCTGCATCCCAAACTCCTCATTCCCAGCCACACCTCAGAGCCCCCAATTGGAGCCCTCGACCCCTCCCACACACCAACCCCCTGAGCCAGCCCAGGGAAAATGAGCAAGTGAGTGAGCGTGGGCCAGGGCCGGCGACAGGGTGGTACTACGGGTACAGCTGTACCGGGCCCCCCGACTTTAGGGGGGCCCCGGTACACCGCTGTACCCATTGTGTTCCCCCTTGTCGGTGGACCTGGAGAGCGGGGAGGCGGCGCGGCTCCCTCCAGACACAGGAGCCTGGCTCCAGCTGTGAGCCAGCCGGTGGCAGCAGCAGCACTGTGGGGGGGGGGGAAGGGGGGAGAGAGAAAGGGCGGCTCAGGCAGCTCTCGCTGCCCGGGGGAGGGGGGGGAGCACCGGCTGGGCTGGGGGGGGGCAGCCGCTGTCGGCTGGGCTGGGGGTCCCCCATCCGCTGTCCGCTGGGCTGGGGGGAGGGGAGCGCCGGCTGGGCTGGGGGGGGGCAGCCGCTGTCGGCTGGGCTGGGGGGGGGCGTCTGGGCTGGGGGGCCCCCATCCGCTGTCGGCTGGGCTGGGGGGGCCCCCAAACTATCAAAGTAGGGGGCCCCCAAATTTCTGTCGCCAGCCCTGGCGTGGGGAGAGTGAGCGAGGGATGGAGGAGGGGATGGAGTGAGTGGGGGCGGAGCTTCAGAGAAGGGGCGGGGCAGGGTGAGAGGAAAGGGTGTTCTTTTTTTGTGCAAGTAGAAAGTTGGCAACTCTACCCAGGATTTCCCTGCCACCCCCCCCCCCCCCCACACACACACATCAGATGCTCTTTTCTGTGGAGCCCCCTCGGGGAACTGAATGTACAGGAGACCCCTGCACCCTGCAGACAGCCTGGGGATCGCCTGGTGGGCAGAGCGGGTTGTGTGCTAGGCTGTGAGCTCGGGTGACATTCCCCAGCCGCCCTGTGCCTGGGGCAACACCAGGCCTAGGCCCTGCTCACGCCGAGTGCTGAGGGTTCAGGGGAGTTAAGTGCTGCCTGGCCCTGGGGCTTGCCCCTCTGCACAGGCCGGGTTCACTGCAGAGAGCTGGGTCTCCCCCTGGGGTAAGTGCTGCAGGCAGAGGAGTTACCCCAGGGGTGAATTTGGCTCAAAGTCTCTATGCAATGTATGCAATGAGGGGAGAGCTGGGGGGACAGAGCTGGGCTCAGATCCCCAGGGTCTGACTCAAGAGTGTCTCCGTGAGCTGTGGGGTCGGGCTCCTCCCCACTGCTGTTTTCCTGGCCTGTGCAATGGGGACAAGGAGAATCTGGTCCCCCTACACCAGTCAAATGGGACATGACTCCTCCCCAGAGAAGATCAGTGAATAGCTCTGTGAGTTCTCCCAAATGTTATGCACATCACGAGCATTTGACAGCCCTGTCGCCCTGTGTAGAAGTTGTGTGTGTGGGCATGGGATCCCCACAAAGCATCTTGGAGTTGTCAGATAGTCCCAAAGGATGGGCCAGGAGACCCTGTGCTCTAGGCCCAGCCCTTCCAATCAGGACTGTTAACTTCTCTCTCTTCTACAAGCCCCAAGTATGAGCGAGGTGTTCATGTCCCTCAAGTATAGTTAACAGATGTCAGTCACCCTTGGAATGGATAACGAAGGGTTGCATAAGGAAACTGGAGGTAGAGTTAATTATAGGAAGGAGGTTCATAGTTTGGCAAACCCAATCTCATCCACCATCTTCTGCTCATCACCACTGTCACTCGGCTATCTGCATCTGGATTCTCTTTCTGCCAGGGCATGGATGATTTACTCGCTTTGCCACTCACCCCTCTTACCAGTAACGCTGAGGTGCTGGGCAGAGCTGAGCTTGGATCTGGTCACCCCCTTGTCACTCTCCCTGATCTCATATCCACAGGAGTAATTCCCGGAGCTGCCCATGGACACCGCATGGTCATAGGTGTAGGAAACATTCTTCTCCAATGCTGTCCAGAAGAAAACCTCCTCTTCATCCTTACAGAAGACGACGCGGGTGACTGGGGCCTGGGAGACCACAGAGCACTTGAGCCGCACAAAGTCCCCCTGTCGAGCGGACGTCTGGTTCAGGTAGATGGTGGGGGCATGGAGAGCACCTGGGAAGGGGAATGGGTCAAGGGGTCAATGGGGCCTTCAGTGGCCCCTGTTTCATGGGGATTCAAGGAAACTATTTCCCAAAGGAGGTTGGTTGCTGTGGAAGCAGCTGCTAAGAGTATGTCTACTGTGTAGTTAAAAACCCTCTGCTGGACCATGCCAGATGAGTCGGGCTTCCAGGGCTCGGGCTCCAGGGCTGTTTACACATCACAGGCCAGCCGCAGGCATCTAATTGCAGTGTGGGGTACTCAGCCCGCTCAGGATCTGTGGGGCATGCACAATGTCTCTGGAGCAGGCTCTTATTTCAGCACAGCTGGGTACTGGGTGAATAGTGTCAGATCTGAGACTGTCAGCTCTTCGGGGGCAGGGACCAGAGCTTCACATATCAGTGGGCAGCACCTGGCATGATGGAAACCTGATCCCTAAGAGGGGCATCTGGGGCCACAGTAATAATAATAATACTTAGTAATGATCTTCTGTAACTGGAAGCCTTTTTTACTTGTACAAACCCCTCTGGCGAGATAGATAGCTGGAGGGGTGTGTGTGTCTGGACACAGACAGACAGACGGACTCACCGGGAGCTGAACAGATCTCCTGTCTGCTGGGACTCAGTGCTGGGAATAGAAAGGTGACCTGGCATTAGTGCTGGAGATAAGAACTTCCCTTTTTCTGATGTCCCTCTTCAGGAAGAAAAACTGCCTCACTCACACAGATCTTGGTTGTAAGTGCTGCCGACAGAGGAGTTAGCCCAGAGGTTAGATTGGCCCAAGTTCTCTCTGCCTCAAGGAGAGACCTGGGGGTGGGACAGAGCTGGTCTCAGAACCCAAGCATCTGGCCCAAGAGTGTCTCCATGAGCTGTGGGGTCTGACTCCTCACCTGGCCTGTGCAATTTGGATGAGGAGACTCAAGGCTTGTCAGTGCCGCCAAGTGACACTCACTGTGTGAGAAACGCGGCTGCGATGGCTGCGCCCAGCCCCCTGCACCAGTCAAATGGGACACGACTGTTCCTCAAATGGAAACTTCCCAGAAAGGAGCACTATGAGTGGCTCAGTCAGGCCAGCTAAATGTCCTGGATTCCCCAGTCAGCTACTGGCCAGGACACAGTGTGCTGTAGGTCCAGCTCTTCCACTCAGTGTTAGTAACTCCTCTCACACTTCACAGCTCATGCAGCTATGTTAGAGGTGCCAGGTGTCATTCACACAGCACACCCCAGTCAAAACAACTGTGTCTTCGTACATTTAAGAGGGAATATGCCAGATTTATGTGCATGGTTAGGCTGCCTCTAATATTAACCAGTGTCTGCTTCCAGATCTAAGAACAGAACCCAGGAGTGCTGGGGACTAACATCCCTCTGCTGTCTCACTAACATTTGTGTGACCCACCAACAACATGGGTGTCATGTCTTCATCTATGGGCTGATGCAAATGGAGGATAACAACCCAATTCTTCTGCTCATCACCACTGTCACTCAGCTATCTGCATCTGGATTCTCTTTCTGCCAGGGCATGGATGATTTACTCGCTTTGCCACTCACCCCTCCTGCCAGTAACGCTGAGGTGCTGGGCAGGGCTGAGCTGGGATCTGGTCACCCGCTTATCGCTCTCCTTGATCTCATACCCGCAGGAGTAATTCCCGGAGCTGCCCATGGACACCCCATGGTCATAGTTGTAGGTGACCTTCTTCTCCAACCCTTCCTGGGAGAAAACCTCCTCCCCGTCCTTACAGAAGACAACACGGGTTGCTGTGGCCTGGGAGACCACAGAGCACTTGAGCCACACGGAGTCCCCCTGTCGAGCAGATGTCTGGTTCAGGTAGATGGTGGGGGCATGGAGAGCACCTGGGGAGGGGAATGGGTCAAGGGGTCAATGGGGCCTTCAGTGGCCCGTTTCATGGGGATCCCAGGAAGCTATTTGGCAAAGGAAGTGAGTTGCTGTGGAAGCAGCTGCTAAGGGTACGTCCATTGTGTAGTTAAAAACCCTCTGCTGGACCATGCCAGATGAGTCGGGCTTCCAGAGCTTGGACTACAGGGCTGTTTACATATCACGGGCCAGCCACAGGCATCTAATTGCAGTGTGAACGTACTCTGCCCGCTCAGGATCTCTGGGGCATGCCCAATGTCTCTGGAGCAGGCTCTTATTTCAGCACAGCTGGGTACTGGGGGGGCAAGGGGGGGATAATGTCAGATCTGAGACTTTCAGCTCTTCGGGGGCAGGGACCAGTGCTTCACACAGGGGTGTGCAGCACCAGGTTCAATGGGACCCTGATCCCTGAGAGGTGGTGTGGGGGCCACAGTACTACTACTAATAATAATAATCTTCTGTAGCTGGAAGCCTTTTCTACTAGTACAAACCCCTCTGGTGAGATAGATAGCTGGAGGGGTGTGTGTGTCTGGACACAAATAGACAGACAGACTAACCTGGAGCTGAGCAGATCTCTTGGCTTTTGGGACTCATAACTGGGGACAGAAATGTGATGTGGTTAGAGCTGGAAATGAAATCTTTGTCTTTTCTAAGGTCCCTCTTCAGGGAGAAAAACTGCCTCATTCTCACAGTTGGCCTCACTCACTTGGTTGAGCTGGGTTTCCCTCTGGTGTAAGTGCTGCTGGCAGAGGAGTTACGCTAGATGCAGGGGTGAAAGTAACTTAACTTTCTTACCGGTATGGGGGATTGGCTGGGGCCAACTCTGGCCCCCGGAAGGGGTGTGGCCTTGGGAGGAAGGGGCGGGGTTGGGGGGGTCAGAGCCAGCCCCAGCCCGGCCCCCGTACCAGTAAGGAGCCTCTTCCCCCCCAACTCCCTTCTTCAGCCCAACCCCCTCTCCCCCCCGGGGCCTCCGGCGGCAGTTTAAAGGGCCCGGGGTGGTAGCGGGTTCTTTAAATATCTATCGGAGCCCCGTCGCCGCATCCTTAGGGTTCCAGCAACAGGGCTCCCATCCCCGTGGAGCCCTGGGGAGGCTGTGGTGGGGCTCCAATAGCTATTTAAAAAGCCCAGCGCTTGGTTGTAGCTTCCGCTAATGCCCCGGGCCCTTTAAACTGCTGCCAGAACCATGCCGCAGCTTCCCCCGGGCTCCCACAGCGGGGGATCTGGCAGCAATTTAAAGGGCCTGGGGCTACAGCTGCTGCTGGGAGCCCCAGGCCCTTTAAATTGCGCCTGGGGAAGCCGATCCGCCCCGGTACGACGCATGGGCTCTTGCTGGTACACTGCACTGGGGCGTACCAGATTACTTTCACCTCTGCCAAGATGTCAGTTTGGGCCAGAGTCTCTCTGCAGTGAGGGGAGAGCTGGGGGGACAGAACTGGGCTCAGATACCAATCATCTGGCCCAAGAGCGTCTCCGTGAGCTGTGGGGTCTGACTCTCCAGTGCTGCTCGCCTGGCCTGTGCAAGGGGAACAAGGAGAATCTGGGCCTGTCAGAGCCTCCAGATGACACTCAGTGTGTGAGAAACGCGCCTGCGATGGCTGAGCCCAGCCCCCTGCACCAGTAAAGTGGGACATGACTGTTCCCCAAATGGAAAATTCCCCAAAGGTGCTCACTGAGTGGCTCAATCAGCCCAGATAAATGTCATGCATGCCTCATACAGAGTCCTGGAGCCTGGGAGTGGCATTCAGCTACTGGCCAGGACACCCTGTGCTCTAGATCCAGCTCTTCCCCTCAGTGTTAGTAATTCCTCTCGCACTTCATAGCCACTAGCTCATGCCACTAGGTTATAGGTGCCAGGTGTCATTCAGCCCTTATAGGATAATGAAGAGTTGCACAAGGTCACTTGAGGCTATGTTGGAATAGAAGAGAGGTTTTCACACAGCAAACCCCAGTCAAATCTATTGTTCCTTCATACATTTAAGAAGGCAGCTGCCAGATTTATGTGCATGGCTATCCTGCCTCTAACACTAACTACAGTCTGCTCCCAGATCGGAGAAGAGAATGCAGGAGTCCTGGGAACTAACATCCCTCTGCTGTCTCTTTAACATTTGCATGACCCACCAACAACATGGGTGTCACGTCTTCATCTAAACCTAAGAGCTGATGCAAATGGAGGATAACAGCCCAATTCTGCTCATCACCACTATCTGCATCTGGATTGTCTTTATGCCCATGGATTGGATAATTCATTCACTTTTTCATTCACCTCTCTTACCAGTAATGCTGAGGTACTTAGAAGGGCTGAGCTGGGATCTGGTCACCCGCTTGTCGCTCTCCTTGATCTCATAACCGCAGGAGTAATTCCCGGAGCTGCCCATGGACACCCCATGGTCATAGTTGTAGGTGACCTTCTTCTCCAACCCTTCCTGGGAGAAAACCTCCTCCCCGTCCTTACAGAAGACAACACGGGTGGCTGTGGCCTGGGAGACCACAGAGCACTTGAGCCGCACGGAGTCCCCCTGTCGAGCGGATGTCTGGTTCAGGTAGAGGGTGGGGGCACGGAGAGCACCTGGGAAGGGGAATTGGTCAAGGGGTCAATGGGCCTTTCAGTGGCCCGTTTCATGGGGATCTCAGGAAGCAGTTTGCCAAAGGAAATGGGTTGCCATGGAAGCAGCTGCCAAGGACATCTAATTGCAGTGTGGACATACTCTGCCTGCTCAGGAGCTGTGGGCTGTGTTCAACATCTCTGGAGCAGGCTCTTATTTCAGCACAGCTGGGTACCAGGTGTGTAATGTCAGATCTGAGACAGTCAGCTCTTCAGGGGCAGGGAGCAGAGCTTCACATAGGCATGTGCAGCACCTGACACGATGGGGCCCTGATCCCTGATCCCTGAGAGGGGCATATTGGGGCCACAGTAATAGTACTAATAATACTTAATAATTATTTTCTGTATCTGGAAGCCTTTTCTACTAGTACAATTCCCTCTGGCATGATAGATACCATGTTTCCCCGAAAATAAGACAGTGTCTTACATTAATTTTTGCTCCCAAAATTACATTACATTATATTACAGTGAGAGGCAAAACTGGAAGTACGTCTTATTTTCGGGGGATGTCTTACTTTCGGGGAAACAGGGTAGACAGAGGGGTGAGTGTGTCTGGGCACAAAACGACAGACAGACGGACTCACCGGGAGCTGAGCAGATCTCCTGGCTGTTGGGGCTCAGCTCTGGGAACAGAAAGGAGACATGTGGTTAGTGCTGGAGATAAAATCTTTGTCTTTTCTAAGGTCCCTCTTTCGGGTTGAAAACTGTCTCACTCACACAGACCTTGGTTGAGCTCAGTCTCCCTTTGGTGTAACTGTTGCTGGGAGAAGAGTTTGACCCAAAGTCTCTACGCAGCAAGGGGAGAACTGGGGGGACAGAGCCGGGCTCAGATCCCCGGGTTGTGGCCCAAGAGCGTCTCCGTGAGCTGTGGGGTCTGACTCCTCCCCACTGCTGCTCGCCTGGCTTGTGCAACGGGGAAGAAGAGAATCTGGACTGGTCAGAGCCTCCAGGTGACCCTCAGTGTGTGAGAAATGCGGCTGGGATCGCTGCACCCAGCCCCCTGCACCAGTCAAATGGGACATGATTGTTCCCTGAATGGAAACCTCCCCAAAGGTGCTCCCTGAGTGGCTCAATCAGCCCAGCCAAACGTCATGAATTCCTCACACAGAGTCCTGGAGCCTGGGGGCGGGGGGACCTCTTAGCTACAAGACAGGACCCCCCGTGCTCTAGGTCCAACTCTTCCCCTCAGTGTTAGTAACTCTTCTCGTACTTCACAGCCCCTAGCTCATGTCACTACGTTATAGGTGCCAGGTGTCATTCAGCCCTTGTAGGATAATGAAGCGTTGCACAAGGTCACTTGAGGCTGTGCTGGAATAGAAGGGAGGTTTTCACACAGCAAACCCCAGTCAAATGCACTGTTCCTTCGTACATTTAAGAGGGAATGTGCCAGATTTATGTGCATGGCTATGCTGCTTCTAAACTAATCACAGTCTGCTCCCAGAGCGAACAAGAGAACCCAAGAGTTCTGGGAATCAACATCCCTCTGCTGTCTCACTAACATTTGTGTGACCCCTGACAACGTGGGTGTGAGGTCTTCATCTAAGGGCTGATGCAAATGGTGGATTGTAGTAGTTGTATCATGCAAGCAGGGTACTAAGAAACTTCAACAGGGCTATATTTAACAACAGTGAAACCTCTTTACAAAGCTACTGCTACACCCCTCTGTAGCTGTCACTCAGGCTTGGCTCAACTTCTCCCCCCTCCTTCCTGTTTCCTGTCCTACAGACTCCCATAGCCAGTGCTCCGAGTTCTAATAATTACATGCAGCCTCTAAAACACCACAATAGTAGAATTTTATGACAAAACAACCCAGTTATTCTGCTCATCACCACTGTCACTCAGCTATCTGCATCTGGATTGTCTTTCTGCCAGGGCATGGATGATTTCTTCACTTTGCCATTCACCCCTCTTACCAGTAATGCTGAGGTGCTTGGCAGGGCTGAGCTGGGATCCATTCACCTGGTTGTCACTGTCCTTGATCTCGTACCCGCAGGAGTAATTTCCAGAGCTTCCCATGGACATTTCATGATTGTAGCTGTAGGTGATCTTCTTCTCCAACCCTGTCTGGGAGAAAACCTCCTCCCCATCCTTACAGAAGACGACACGGGTGGCCTGGGCCTGGGAGATCACAGAGCACTGGAGCAGCACAAAGTCGCCTTCCTGGGCAGACCTCTGGCTCATGTAGAGGGTGGGTGCAGGGAGAACACCTGGGAAGGCCAATTGGTCAGAGACATCAGATCAGGGCCGGCGACAGGAATTTTGGGGCCCCGTACGGCTGGTCTCCTGCCTCCCGCGCCCTCCCCCACCATCTCCTGCCTCCCGCCCCCCCCCCCCCCGCCGATCTCCTGCCTCCCGCGACCCCCCCCCCCCGCCCCGCCACGCCGATCTCCCGCGGGACCCCCCCCCCCCGCCCCGCCGATCTCCCGCGGCCCCCTCCCCCCCCGGCCGGTCTCCTACCTCCAGCGGGCCCCAACTCCGGCATGTGCTGCCGCCGCGTGGCCGGCCGGGAGAAGGGGGGTGGGGCTGGCTGCTGGGTGCCGGGGGAGGGGGCTGGTGAGCGCGCCTCGCTCACAGCCCCGGACAACGGTTACAGCTGTACCGGCCCCAGACTTCAGGGGGCCCCCCCTGAAGTCCGGGGCCCGGTACAGCTGTAACCGTTGTACCACCCTGTCGCCGGCCCTGCATCAGATGAGGTCATTGGTGGTGCCCATTTAGGGGGCAGACTAGGGAGCAGTTTGCTAAAGGAAGTTGATTGCCATTGAAGCAGTTCGCAGTTGCTAAGGGTCTGTTTCATCTCTCTACAGCAATTAAAAACCAACTGCTGCGCAGTGCCAGCTGACTCAGGCTTCCAGGGCTCAGGCTATAGGACTGTTTACATGGCATAGGCCAGTCACATGTGTCTAATTGCAGTGTAGGTTAATTCTGCCTGCACAAGGGATGCATGGTGTGTGCAAGGTCTCTGGGCCAGGATCTTATTTCAGCATGACTGGCTATCAGGAGGATAATTTCAGATATGAGATTGTCAGCTCTTCAGGGACCTCAGTAATAATAATAATAATAATAATTAATAATAATAATTAATAATAATCTTTTGCAACTGAAACCCTTTCTATTAGTACAAGCCCCTTTTGAAAAAATAGATAGATAGAAGGGTAACAGACAGACTCACCGGGAGCTGAGCAGATCTCCTGGCTGCTGGGACTCAGCGCTGGGAACAGAATGGGGCCGTGTTGTTAGTGTTGGGTATAAAATCCCCACCCCCTGTTCTTAGGTTCTGATTCAGGGACAAAATCTCCCATTAGTAGACAGGAAAATAAATTCTTGATTCCTGTTTCGGTGAAGAAGCAGACCAGGCAGGACGTTAGTTCTGGAGCATGGCAGGTTCATCATGCACACAGATCTTGCGTGAGCTGGGACTTCTTTTCCCTTCACCTCTCTAGAGCAGTGGCGTTTAGCCTTTCCAGAATACTGTCCCACTTTCCGGAGTTTGATTTGTTTTGCATACTCCAAGTTTCAACTCACTTAAAAAGGACTTGTTTACAAAATCAGACATCGAAATACATGTGTCAGCCACACGATTGCTGAAAAATTACTTCCTTTCTCAATTTTACCATATAATTATAAAAGAAGTCAATTGGAATATAAATATTGTACTTACATTCCAGTGTATGTTATATAGAGCAAAATAAACAAGTCATTAGTTTGTACTGATTTCATTAGTGATTTTTATGTAGCCTGTCATAAAACTCGGCAAATATCTAGATGTTGGTGTACCCCCTGAAGGACCTTTCTGTGTCCGGATGAGTACGCAGACCCCTGGTTGAGAACCACTGCTCTAGAGAGCCAGATCCTCGGCTGATGTAAATAGATATTGAGTCCAATGGAGCTACACTGATATACACCAGCAGTGGATATGCCCCAAATTACTCCAGTGGAGTGATACCAGTACACCAGCTGAGGATCAGGCCCAGTAACTCTCATACTCCATATTTCTACTGGTTCCCATTTCTCTCCTACTGAAGAGGTTTTGCTGACAGTCTGAGCCAGGGTTTGCTCTCGTTTCTGTTTCCCCCAAACCTACTATGAATTAGCACAAGATACTCACCAAGAAGCAAAAGGCACAGAGACAGGATCATCAGGACAGTGGGGGGAACCAAGTGGGATGGAAACAGCCCAGTGGTTTTAGCTCCTGATGGGACCTGAAGGAGACAATCCTCAGTTGCTCCCTGCTCTAACCTTCCCCCTGTGCCCTGTCTGATTTCAGCAGAAGGGACGTTCAGGTCTCTTTTCCGATCTGCTCCGTCTGATCCTCAGGGTTGGATGCATCAGCCAGTCCCTCTCCCTGTTCCCAGGCCTCCTGGGGTTTGTAGGGCTCAGACAGCAGAAACTCTGCAGCCTCTCTGACCTGCTCTGTCCCCTCCTCAGGTCTGATGTTCATCATCACTCCCTGTTTCCTGCCCCATGCCACCCCCCCCTTCTGTGCTCCGGCCACAGCATCTCTATTTAGGGTGGGAGGATTGAGAACTGAAAGGGCCTGGTTTGCTTGTTTAAGTCTAAACATAGCACAGAGGAAACCTTCCTGTCCCATCTCACTGCCTGGGGACTGAGACAGACCCCTGGCTAAAGGCACAGTTGGGCCAGGATGAAAGGTCACTGGGTGATTGGGGGGGATCTGGGATGTTGGATGAGCCTGAACCTTTTGCCTCCACCCTGGTCTCCTGTCCCTCGTGAGAAGGATCCAGCTCCCCCAGGGAGTAATTCATCCTCTGGACTTATGTGGGACATAAATGGGGTCTGGGCCTCATGTAGGAACCTCTGTATAGAGGTGAATTCTCCCCCTCCCCCAGAGGACACCTACCACTGGACTGCACTGGCTTCCCCACCCTTCTTAGTACCCCTCTCCCCCCCGGCCTGTCCTCCATCTCCAGCCACTTCTGCCCATCCTGACCTGGCTGCCCCTGCTCCCCATTCTGGGCTCCTGAAGAGTCTGCTGTCCCTTTTGAGAGATGGGCACCAGGTCCCTTCAGCCTATCCTGGTTCCTTCTGCAGCCCTGCTCATTCTGCTGTCCCTGCTGAGAGACGGGTACCAGGGCACTGCTGGATGGGGAAGAACACAAGGCAGTTGGAAAGAAGCATCCAGAAGTGACCTCTGAGCAGGTGAGGAGCTGGAATCAGTGTGACTAAGCAAGTGGGGGAACCAGGGCAACAGGCCAAAGACATGTGGGAAAGTCTTGTGAACAGATGTTAACACTCCTATGGGAAGCCAAACAGCTCAGGGCCTCGAGGGAAATGCATCAGGAATACAAGGCAGAGCTGTTTTTCAGAGCTTTTTTTGCAGAGTAATTGATGCATAAGTGGATTGTCCTGGGATGGTGGCTGGGCACATTCCACCACTGGGATGGAATCAGCTCTGCAGAGCAGCTGGACGCGGGTGTCTGGGTGAGGTCAGAGGAGCACAGTTTGAGATTCCCAGTTATAAGCAGTGCCCAGAAGATGACAGGGTGAAAAAGGGGAAATATTTGTTGTAATTTTTTAAAAATCATTGTTTCAAAACCTTTTGTAAAAAAATATTTGTTTTGACATTCCCCTCCCGTCTTTTAGAAAAATGGGGAAAAGGGAGGATGGGGAAATCCCAGATCTCTCAGAAGTGGATTTTTAAACATGAAAATGATCATTTTTAAATTATTATTTTTTTTAAATTCAAGGACACTTGTTTTTTTTCCTTCAGAAAAATGGAAACTTTTGAAAAACTGAAAATGTTTGATAATAACTCTCACTTTAAAAAAGAAGGTCATTTTTAGATGAGAACATTTTGGCGGATCAGCCCAGAGTGATCCCCGAGGCTGAAGTTCTGCTGGCACCCTTGGTTGGCAGCTGGGCACTGCTTGTAGCTCAGACAGTGGTACCCAGAAAGGGCCTGATCCAAAGCCCCTTGGTGTCAATGGAAAGACTCCACTGACTGCACTGGCCTTGGGATCAGGCCCCTGTGTAAGAGGGTTGGTTCTCTTGTGATAGAGAAATGGCTCCGGAGCTTTCACTTGGAGTGACCCCAACCCAGGCCCACCACAGGAACAGGAACAGGGAAAGTCTCCACCATGGGAGGGTGAAGGGGAGGTTGATGATGGGATCATGAACAGCGCATAGCAAGATGTGAAGAAGGGGAACTCAGCCCGTCCCCCAGAGTTGCAAATGCAGATATGTGAAGCAAGAGCAGCCGCAGACTGAGTTCCTCCTTCCCTACAGATCCTGCAGCTGCCTCACTGCACAGACCCTAAAAGAAGCGGCGAAACAGTTCCACACCTCAGATGTCTCTATGCTAAGGCTTTAACAGAGACTTGAAGGAGTTAGGTTCACACAGCCTGCAATAAAGAGAGAGACTGATAGATCAATGGATAGAGAGATGGCTATGAATGGGGATAGAGAAACAGAGGATGTATATGAGGATAGACAGATACAATATTATTTTTAAATACTGTGCTTGGTTTATCACATGGTTAAGCACAGAGACCAAGACTTTCAAAAACAACTAGGTATTTGGGGGCTCCATTTAAGCCACCTTAAAGGGGCTGATTTCCAGCACGTGGGACTCAGTGTAGTTTGTCTATCACCCCTTAAACTGTCTCATCCTGGTCTCTGAAAATCACTGGTGATTTTGGAAGGTTTGGCCAGAAGCACTTGTGCCAATTGTACAGGTGCCAAATCTGTGTGTGAGACCAGCTGTAGGGGTGCGAGGGGCTGTGTCCCCATGACCCATTCTAGCCTTGGCCCTCGGGTGAGACTGCAACAGAGGCAACTGTGTGAAAGCTGTGGGCACCCTGACACGTTCCCAAAGCAGCTGGACTCAACCCAGCCCCTGCCCCCATGAAGTATGCAGCCCCTGCCACTATTATACTGCCCAGGAAGTTATCTACTCTCAGCTAAGGGGTGAATTTATACCACTCCAGTTATACCAGTGTAAGTCCCTGTGCACTCATGGGTCTGGTATAAGAGAGTCTGTTTCCGGTTTCTCTTATCTTGTATTGGAAGCAATATAAACTATACAGTGCACTCTTTTTTTAACGGTGAGGATAATTAACCATGCGAAAAACTTACCAAGGGCGGTGGTGGATTCTCCATCACCAGCAATTTTTGAATCAAACGTGGATGATTTTTTCTCAGAGAGATGCTGTAGTTCAAACAGGAGTTATTTTGGGGCAGTTCTCTGGCCTGTGATATACAGGAAGTCAGACTATGTGATCACAGTGGTCCCTTCTGGCCTTAGAATCTATAAATAAACCCGACAAAGGCCCTGATTGGAGATACGAGTGTCCCCATGAGATTTACACCAGCAAAGCTAGAGCCCTTTAATTTTACTGGTAAATTTCCCTATGTATACAGATGCCCTGAGATAAACAGCTCTTCCCATCAATGCTCTCCCTGTATATCCCCTGTCACTGGAGTATGTGAGCCACTCACAATCATTAATTGGTTTTATCCTTACACACCCTGACTGGTAGGGATGTAGTTCATTCTCAATTTACATACGGGGAAACTGAGGCACAGAGCAAAATAATAATTCCTCTCCACAGTCTCCAGCCCTCCCAAAAGCCTGGGTGACAATGACCAGCCTTGTACAAATGGTATTTCAGCCAAAGAGGGGAAAAGCCTGGATAGAATGGGATTGGGATGTAGGGAAAGTGTCAGAGACAGAAGCTGGAAAATCTTTCATCAGGGATTTAATTGATCCCACAGAGTGTCCCATCTCCTATTGCTTCTGGGCTAGATCCTGCCTAATTTCCCTCCATCCTAAACCCCAGGGCAGCCAGGGCAGAATTAGACCTGTCTTCCACACTCTGCAGGGGATATTGATGGAGCCAGACTCTGCAGGACTACAGAGCAACCGGCTGCTGCTCAGAAGAGGGAAGGGAGAGGAGAATTGGTGCTGTGAGCAGCGGCTCCTGCTCAGTGACTCTGCACACCCGGTCCAGCTGCTCTGTGCAGCGAGGGAACCACAGTGCAAGTTGACAGAACCCTGAGCGTCTGCAGAGTCTCTTGTGCAGACATCACTTCCCCCACCCAGCAGTGAGCTCTCCCGGGCTGGACCCCCACAGTCTGGCTCACAGCAGGGTGGGGGTGTATCACACACTGTGATGTGGGATTGAAGAACCTGCTATCACAATGCTATTTTTGTCCTCACACATTAACCTTCCTCATTCTCTCTCTCTCTCCAGTTAGTCTGTTCTCATGGCGATCGGGCGAGGTCCCGGATGACTGGAAAAAGACTAATGTAGTGCCCAACTTTAAAAAAGGGAGGAAGGAGGATCCAGGGAACTACAGGATAGTCAGCCTCATCTCAGTCCCTGAAAAAATCATGGAGCAGGTCCTCAAGGAATCAATCCTGAAGCACTTAGAGGAGACGAAAGTGATCAGGAACAGTCACCATGGATTCACCAGGGCAAGTCATGCCTGAATAACCTAATTTCCTTCTATGATGATATAACTGGCTCAGTGGATGAGGGGAAAGCAGTAGATGTGCTATTACTTGACTTTAGCAAACCTTTTGACTTATGAGGAGAGGCTGAGGGAATTGGGATTGTTTAGTTTACAGAAGAGAAGAGAGAGTGGGGATTTGATAGCTGCTTTCAACTACCTCAAAGGGGGTTCCAAAGAGGATGGATCTAGACTGTTCTCAGTGGTACCAGATGACAGATCAAGGAGTAATGGTCTCAAGTTGCAGTTGGGAAGGTTTAGATTGGATATTAGGAAAAACTTTTTCACTAGGAGGTTATGAAGCATTGGAATGGGTTACCTGGGGAGGTGGTAGAATCTCCTTTCTTAGAGGTTTTCCTGGTCAGGCTTGACAAAGCCCTGGCTGGGATGATTTAGTTGGGGATTGGTCCTGCTTTAAGCAGGGGGTTAGACTAGATGACCTCCTGAGGTCCCTTCCAATCCTGATATTCTATGATATGTTTGTGCAAGATTATAATTTAGAGAGGCTTCTTCATAAAGGACTTTATTAGGTGATAGGAATTCTGAGCCATGCCTGGCAGCAGGATCGAGAGCTCAGTGTAGCTGTGCACAGCAGTTCACCACAGACACTCTGTAGTTTGTTTTTAAGAGAAGTTTTATTCCGTTCTTATTCACTGGTTAGTTCTTTAATGAACCCCAAGATCATTTCATGGCATGAGAAGTGCTGAATGAGAAGGAACTGCAGTCATTCTGAGATTAACTCCTGTGTTTGAAACTGAAAGCAGAGGCCAGGGGAGCACAGGGAGCAGCAGGCAGAGAAGAACCACAAGCTTATGTTTGTATTTTATGAACACAGTGGTTCCTTGACTAGTTTAGGAAGGGAAGAAAGCCATAAATGGATGTGTCACCACCTGCATCCAGTCTGCGAGTGACAGGCAGTGTTCCAGAGAACTGAAAGAAATTCCAAGAGAGACTTGAATTCATCAGTTATAAGGGCAGAGGAGAAAAACAATAAAGTAAAATTAATGTTTGTGCATGTTTTGGGGGAGGAAGCAATGGATATTTATAACAACTATACATTTGAAGAAGGTGAAAATGTGAAGTTTAGTCAAGTTCTGACTAAATTTGAGGAACACTGTAGATGAAAAAAGAACGAGACCATTGAGAGAGACAATTTTTTTTTACAAGCATGTAAAAAATGGACACCACAGAGCAATATGTTACAGAGCTAGGGAGACCCAGTGAAACCTGTGACTTTGGTGAGTTACCAGAGTCTCTGGTCAGTACTGAGTTTACAATGGTCCACTCAGGTACACACAGTGGCACTAGGCCATAAATGATTTGTGCCTTCCTATACTGGGGGGACACAGTCTAAAGGAGAGGAAACGTGACTGTCCTACATTTCTCCCCTGCTTAGCAACACCCCCCCACACATGCTCAGCCCAGGACCTCAACACTCTCCCCGCCCCACTTTACCTGTGGTTGGGGGGTTTTGGTTTTCTCCTGCTGCACCATCCCACGCTTCCCCGACACTTTCCGCCACTCTCCCTGACTGCCAGACTTGGATGCGGAGCGGGAAGGAGCCACTTTTTGCATGGCTGAAGCTGGCCACTCAGGGTCCCTGCTCCATGGCCTCCCCCACTGGCTGCCAGAGACAGGGTCTGAGCGAGCTGGAAATGTGCCAGGAGGGAGAGGGGGTTCTGGATCACTCAGCCTATGTCCCCAGCAGCCGGGCTAGGGCAGGGACCCAGAGTGGCCGGTGCAAGAAGTACATGATCCCACCGCCTCTGCTCCCCACCCAGCCTGACTGCCAGGCACTGGGGCCAAGTGTGCTGGGGGCAGTCGCAGTGGGAGGACAGAGCCCTTCCCTATCCAGCAGGCCATTCTGGAGGGGGGAACAAAGATGGACGGACTTGATCCCCACATGCCCCTGCACGTGTTGCCTCTGCACAGGGGCCTCACTCAGGAAGGGCTCCATAATCTTTATCATTACTACTGATGGCTCTCCCTGGGATTGGGAGGTAGGAGGGGATGGTCGGACAGGGTGTGTGGTGAGGGCAGCAGAGGAGAGGCTGAGGGGAGCCTGTTGATGTATGTCTGTGTCTCAGCTGAAGGTGGAGCAAGTCAGCGCTTCCTACCACCTGAAGGGCTCAAGGCAGCATAGCGGCCCCACCATGCCAGGCTTGAGCTGTGCCGAGGCAGTGAGCAGGAGGCAGTGTGCTGTATCCAGATCCAATTCTCCCCAGCGGCTAGGCAGCGTGTGGGGTGGTGGAGCTTGGCAGATCCCAGTCAGGGTTTTCTGGCTGCCATGCAGATGGCTGGGCTCCTTTGTTGCACCCGCATGCAGTTCGCGTGGCTCCCACCTCGTTCCTGGGCTCTCGGGACCCTTCTGGGTCTGTGGCAGTGCTGGCTGGAATGGGCTGCGCATGAGCTTCCTCGCCCCCTACGGTCTGCCCAGGCCCTGCCATTATTCAAATGAGGAGGCTGAATCAGGTGCAGGGCCGGCTCTGGCTTTTTTGATGCCCCGATCAAAAAAAAACCCCCAAAACAAACAAACAAACAAAAAACCCACAAACAAACAAAAACAAACCTGGGAGGCCGGAGTGGCCACACAAACAAACAAAATAAAGTGTGACCATGCTTGGACAGATCGCCGCCCCTTTAGAATCTGCCACCCCAACTACCAACTTGCTCGCTGGTGCCTGGAGCCAGCCCTGGCCTGATGGCAGGGATCATGGGGGGTCTTGGGCCATACTGGACAGGAGGTGGCAGCACCTGATGGGCATGCACTGCAACCAGTGGGTGTTTGTTGTACTAGGTAGCCCCCCCTTGTCCTGGGCCCTGCGGGGCAGCTGGAGCCCCAATGCCCCATTCTCCCATCAGTGCCCCTGGGGGAGAATGAACTTCTGTCAGTGCCCCTGGCCCCATTTCCCCACCAGGGTTCCCAGGGGAGACTGAATTTCCCTTAGCACCCCCTGCCTCATCCCCCCACCAGCATCCCCAGGGGAGACTGGACCTCCCCCAGCATCCTCTGACCCATACCCCCACCAGTACCCATGGGGTGATGTGAGTGTCCTGCCCCCTTGGCTTCCCTGGCCCACCTGTGCTCCAGGTCCAGCAGGGAGCTATACCTGGCCAAGCTGCAGCCAGGTGAGGCCTGGCCTGAGTTGGAGGAGAAGTGGGGCACCTTGACAGAAGTGGTGGCTCTGGAGCGGGGTTCCTGAGAGTGGTCTGGTTGGGAATGCAGGGGGGTCCAGTTCAGGAACAGAGGTTCAGGAGGAGCCCTGTTCTGGTAGGCAATGGAGACGTTCGGGTAGAGAGGGCTAAGTTCATACAGGGGTCTGGTCTGGTTCAGGCTGGAAGAGGGTCTGGTCCCATTTGGGGTTTTTGGTTTGAGGAAGAATGTGGGTCCGGCCCTGTTTGGAGTGGGGGTCATTCTGGTAAGGGATGTGGGTCTGATCTGCTTTGGCCTGGGGACAGATTTGGGTTGATCCGGTTTGGGGGTGGGGTCATTCTCAAAATGAATGTTGGTTTGGTCTGATTTGGAGGGTTGACCTGTTTTTCTGGGGACACATCTGGTCCTGAAGCTATTCTCTTGCCTCTCTGCCTGTAGGGGACGACAAGCAAGGCTAATATGAATAATGCGTGTGAGATAGTGTGATGGTTCCCTATTAGTGGGAGCAGTGTAGCCTTTGTTATTATCATTGCTAATGTAGCTCAGTGGACTAGCTTGCACATACTGCATTGCATTATATTCTGCTTTGCCTTGTATTCACCAGCAATGCAAGTACCCTACAGGCCTGTAAGACTTTAGCTTCAATAAGTTTGCATAAGCATTGAGGCCTATGAATTTTGAACAGATAAACTTTGCACAAATAAATGGCCCAATGGAAAACCTCAAGTATTTGGGGAGCTGAAAATAGAGGTTAAGGGGAAGTTCTGACCACAGGTACATGAGTCAACCACAGAAGTGTCCAAGCAACGAACTGACGTACATAACAGTACATGGGATACATCTAAGGCTAGCCTGTTTGCTTGCCAACATCTTTCTTATGAGTTTCTTATGGGTTTGATTATTTGTTATCTTATAGGTTTATAGGTCTATATTGGAGTGTATTTTGTCTGTAACACATGGGACTTGCAGGCCATCTCCTGTATGTTGAACTAAGGCAAGGTTAGCATACATATGTTTGGGACCTTGATACATGCCAATGAGCTAAAGCATAAGGTCCATATATGTCTGCAACCTTTAACAAAGAGGATGCATTGAAGTAGGTTGGCATATCAGGCTTTCTTACATTCATACCCTTTTAAACTTAACAGGTACATCACAACTTAAGAATGAACAGAAATAACCAGTGAGGAGAGAAATAACAAATGTGATACCTAATCACAAAAGAGACATGGTAAGGATTTGACATATATGATAATAGGTTGAGATCATTGATATGATAATAAGTTGAGATCATTGATATGCTAACCTATAGAAAAAAAGACACTCCAACATTAGTAAGGTGAGGAAATACAAAAAAGGGGGAAATTCCCTACTGAATATACATCGAACATAATGGCATCAGAGTAATATACTATATATTATTATATAATATATTACAGTAAACCCCTGATTTAACGGACTTCGGATGCAACGGACAAAATTTATGAGCAAGTCCGATGCATCCAAAATCCGTTTTTTCGGGGGCTGGCTGCTGGCGCCCGGCTGGCGCCCGGGTCCAGGCAGCGGGCGGGCTGCCTGCCGGCTCCCCGCTGCCTCCCCGGTCCAGGCAGCGGGCGGGCTGGCTGCCGGCTCCCCGCTGCCGCCCAGGTCCAGGCAGCTGGCGGACTGACTGCTGGCTCCCCGCTGCCTCCCGGGTCCAGGCAGTGGGCGGGCTGCCTGCCGGCTCCCCGCTGCCAGCCCGCCTGGGTCCCGGCTATTGGCTGCCGCCCGGGTCCCAGCAGCGGGGACCTAGGTGGGCAGGCGGGCTGACAGCTCCCGCCCGGTTCCCAGCAGCCGGGGACCCGGGCAGGCGGGCGAGCTGCTAGCTGCCGCCCGGGTCCCAGCAGCCGGGACCCGGGCGGGCAGGCTGACAGCTCCCGCCCCGGTCCCAGCAGCCGGGGACCCGGGCGGGCGGGCGGGCTGACGGCTCCTGCCTGGGTCCCAGCAGCCGGGACCCAGGCGTGCGGGCTGACAGCTCCTGGCTGCCGTGATAAGTAAAACCTCGATATAACGGACTAATTCGGGCGAGGGGGTGTCCGTTAAAGCCGAAAGTCCTGTTATTTAATAATTTTTAAAAAATATTAAATAACGGACTTTCGGCTTTAATGGACACCCCCTCGCCCGAATTAGTCTGTTATATCGAGGTTTTACTGTATATAAAAGTGGCATCTTGGCCTAAGGGCAGTAAGAGAGAACATAAGAACAGCCATACTGGGTCAGACCAGAGGGAATGAACAGAACAGGTAATCATTAAGTGAACAATTCCCTGTCACTCATTCCCAGCTTCGGGCAAAGAGACACTAGAGACACCATCCCTGCACATCCTGGCTATAGCCATTGACGGACTGATCCTCCATGAATTTATCTAGTTCTTTTTTAAACCTTGTTTTAGCCTTGGCCTTCACAGCCTCCTCAGATAAGGAGTTCCACAGTGTGTTTTATGAAAAAATAGTTCCTTTTGTTTGTTTTAAACCTGATACTTATTAATTTCATTTGGTGACCTCTAATGTTTGTCTTATGAGAAAGAGTAAATAATACTTCCTTGTTTACTTTCTCCACACCAGTCATGATTTTGTAGACCTCTATCATACCCCGCCTTAGTCGTCTTATTTCGAAGCTAAAAAGTTCCAAGTCTCATTAATGTCTCACCAAGTCCTAATCATTTTTGTTGCCATTTTCTGAACCTTTTTCAAATCCAATATATCTTTTGAGATGGGGTGATACCTCATCTGCACACAGTACTCAAGATGTCAGTGTACTGTGGATTTATATAGAGTCAATATGGTATTTTCTGTCCTATTAGCTATCCCTTTCTTAATGATGTCCATTTTTTTTATTTTTTTGACTGTTACTGCACATTTAGTGGATGTTTTCTGAGAACTATTCACAATGACTCCAAGTTATTTTCCTTTAGTTGTAACTAATATAGATCCCATCATTTTATACATATAGTTGGGATTATGTTTTCCAATGTGCATTACTTTGCATTTATCAACATTACATTTCAGCTGCCATTTTGTTGCCCAGTCACCTGGTTTTGAGAGATCCTTTTGTATCATCTGCAAATTTTCCCACCTCACTGTTTACCCCTTTTTTCCAGATAATTTATAAATATGTTGACTAGGACTAGTCCCAGAACAGACCCCTGTGGTCACCTCTATTAACCTCAGTAAGCCTGGGAGGGAGGAGAAGCAGAGTGGTGGCTGCATGCTCGGGGAGAATGCAGAGGTGGAAGAAAGCTGGGAAGTGGGGAGGGGGGCAGGGAGCTGCCAATGGGTACAGAGCACCCACCAATTTTTCCAGAGCTGGAGCACCAACCGGGAGCACCCATGGAGTCGGTGTCTATGATGCTTTGTGCTCCATTCCTGGAACAGAAGTATCACAAACAGCAAGTGGGAAAACCCCTCATTCAGGAACCTCAGCCCTGCATCAGTGCTCAATTCCCAGATGTAGGAGAAAAGACTCTGACCTCTGCTTGTATGAGGAGGTGATCAGATCAGGAGAGTGGTTCACTGGGGACAACTCAGATTTCTAGTCTTACACTGAAACTAGGATTCACCATTGTCTGGGGTCATGTGTAGGTCCAGAGACTTTCTGGGAGAGTCCCGTATGACACAGGAGATGAATACCATGGCGCCATTTGTATTGTGTAAATGAAGCTGGCTGTCCCCGAGGACAAGGAATATGGGGGATTCCACTGCTGTGCTAGGTGGCAGATCTGTGAGTCCCTCCTGGAGGTAACAAAGTCCTGTGGCACCTTAAAGACTAACTATAAAGTTTTGAAGCATAAGCTTTCGTGGGCTAATACCCACTTCGTCGGATGCAAGCAGTGGAAGTTACCTCTTCTATTCCAGACTAACACGGCTACCTCTCTGATTCTTGACCTCCTGGAGGGCTATACACCATTTGGGGGACTATATACTATTACGAGACTCTCAGCATTATCCTGCAGATCATATGGATGCAGTCACATGTTTGTCTCTTCAGACATGTTGACATCACCCACCACTGGTGGAGGTGTGTAGTGCGCATGTAGCTACATGCCACAGTGACATGCACACCACATCCAGAATACACTGTGTAGCTACAAGTTAGAAAAAGGCTCTGGCAATGGAAAAAGACTTCACCCTTTAGGTGTGACTTTATTCCATGTGCCTAAGTCATGCCTCACTAGCTATACTGCTATTTATACCTGTTCTAGGGGGACTAGGTGTGTCTGTACAGGACATAATGCAGAAATAAGGGGGAAGTGTAGACACATCCATAGTTCAGGCATCCCCTATATCAGAAGGGGAACAAGATGTCCACCCCACCTCTTCTGTGCTGCACTTACCAGTGAAGTGTGAAATTGCTTTCACAGCCTCCTGACTGCTGCTGGCGGTAGCTGAGCTCCTGTTATCCCTGCTGGCAGGGGGTGAGGTGTACACAGAGAGATTAAATCAATTGAATATAGACCCAGATTATAGTTATTAATGATAAATAAATCTGGTCCATTTATTGTAGAGGAATATATTGAAATTAAATTAGTATTAAACTTGATGTTATTTTGTTTCCAAGGACAATGTTAATCAATTGTGGTATGAGACAGTGCTGTGTTTTCCTCAGTAAAATCCTCAAAGTCTGCGTTAGAAAGTTCATTTATTTAATGGCTATACAGATATCAGTATTTGCCAAGAGGCTGAACACTTATTTTATGAAAAACATACAAAGAAAATGGCACAACAAACAGTAACCAGCTCATCTTTTGTTTCTTCCCCAAAGATGCATCCTTATAAATTGGCACTGATCAACATAAATTAATATTATGAGATGTCAAATAACTAAGCTTGATGAAATTTTATTAATCAAAAAATATTAATCAAAGATTAACACAGAAAGGAAAAGTCAATTTGTTCCCAACCCATCCTGAAGACAGCAGTGCAGCTGCTCAAATTTTATCAAGCGTGTGTTCCTTCCCCACCTATATTTATACCTGACTCAAAGATTAGTTGTACAATTTAGCACGGATCCATTAGCATAATATATTATTCACTTATTCTTAGCTGCTAATATACCCTATCCAGATAAACCAGTAGTTAGCAATAAATAAAAAAAATAGTTTCTAGCTCTGTTTGCGAGAGCTTAGTTGTAGATTCCAGAACAGCTCCATCTTTTACATGGGGAGACACCCCTGCACCATTGGCAATGTATGTAACTACAATTTCACAGGCAATATTTTTCCACTTTGTCTTTCTTCTGGCTGCAAAGCATTGTCACTTTGGTTCAGTTTGGTCAACCGTGCTATAACGTGTCAGGAGGCTTTAAATTAGTCTGGTCAACAAAACTGAACCTCACCGTCATTATAAATTAATTTCTCTTCTTCAATTGAACAAATTCTCATTGATGTTTCTTTGTGGGAATTTTTAAAGAACGGATAAACCTCTTCTGAGAATGAACATTTCTTAAATTTGAACAACACAGACTTGTCAGTTACATTGAAAAATGTCACCTGCCCATCTTCGTAATTAATATTAACTCCAATTTTCTCTGGCTTTTTCTGCACCATGACCCAGGTCCATGGATCTGTTTTTGCCCAATAATCTCCCCCATTCAGACCAAGAGCCCAGAATCCCCCATTAGGGGTCAGGGAAAGTTTTTCTTCTCTCTGTATGGATTTTCTGGCCACTCCCAAGTCCCAGTCAGTGCTGCTCCTGACATCCACGGCCCAAGAGTGCCCTCCAGAGGAGAATCCTTCAGAGCCCAGCACACAGACAGTCGAATCAAACCTCTCTGGAGTTGGTGGAACTTTTTGAGGTTGGAGTTCATGAATAAATTCCTTCTTATCCTCAGAAATGGAGAGGTTGGGGTGGGCTGTGTCTGGATTAAGAGTGATGTTGTCATCTGCAAAGAGAAATTGGTTTTCAAAAGCATTGGTCTAATGTCAGTCTGAGTGGGAATAAGGAGATGTTTACAGTGTAGGCTCCATCCTACACACCCTTCAGGGTGGGAGCTTTGCCTGATTGAAGTCTGCCTTCCAATGTTTTTGTCCTATGGAAATATTTCAGATATATGAGAGTTGTGTGAGGTTCACACAAAACTGAAAGTGATTCTGAAACAGGATTCAGAAACAAGGTACTCCCCTGCCTAATCTGCCTCTATGGGCTGATGCATAGACGAGCACTGACTCAGATCTCACATCTGTGTAAATTAGGAGAGACTCTACATCAGGGGTAGGCAAACTATGGCCTGTGGGCCACATCTGGCCCTCGGCACTGTCCTGTCTGGCCCCTGAGCTGCTGGCTTTGGAGGCTACCCCTGGCCCCTCCCTCGCTGTCCCCCCTCTCCTGCAGCCAGGCCGCCACGTGGGCAGTGCTCTAAGGAGCAGGGTTCATGCTCCTGGGGATCAGCGTGGCAGCGTGTCTGGCTCTGGCTGGACATGCTGCTCTTAAAGGCGTGGTAAGGGGGCTGGGGCCAGGGGGTTGGATGAGTGGCAGAGGGTCTTGGGGGGTGATCAGGGTATAGGGAACAGTGGGGTGTTGGATAGGGGTCAGGGCAGTCAGGGGACAGGAAGCAGAGGGGTTGGATGGGGGTGGAGTTCTGTGGGAAGATTAGGCTGGGCGGGGTCTCGGGAGGAGGCAGTCAGGGAGATAAGGAGCGGGGTGATTAGGAAGGGATAGGTATTCTGAGCGGGGGGAGTCGGGACATGGAGCAGGAGGGCTGGATAAGTGGTTTGGTCCCGGGGAGGTGGTTAGGGGCAGGGGTCCTGGGACGGGATGGTCAGGGGACAAGGGGCAGCGGGGTTTAATGGGTTAAGAGGTCTGAGGGGAGCAGTTAGAGGACGGGAAGTGGGAGGGGGTAGATAGGGGATGAGGGACAGGCTGTTTGCGGAGGCACAGCCTTTCCTACCTGGCCCCCCATATAGTTTTGTAACCCCGATGTGGCCCTCGGGCCAAAAGTTTGTCCACCCCTGCTTTACATAGCTCTATGAACTTACACTGGTGTGAAATTGGTATGTGGACAGCATGAGTTCTTGGAAGAAAAGTGGCGTTTGTTACCTTTTTCATTGAGAGCCGTTCTCCATTCTGGAATGAGAGTGAGAGAAAACAGACATTGATTTAAAAGAAACTCATATTAAAGATTTCTGTGAATCTGGAAATTCAATATTAAAATGAACACAAAAATGCTCTGTACACTACACGTCCATGTGGGCTTTGCTGAACTCCTATGATTAGAACCAGAATAGGAATCTTGGTTTGCCTAAGAACTGCTTTGTCTGTCTTGCACCTCAAGCCAATGCCTTATCTCATCATAAGAACACAAAAAAGGCTGTACTGGGTAAGACCAAAGGTCCATCTAGCCCAGTATCCTGTCTACCGACAGTGGCCAATGCCATGTGCCCCGGAGTGAGTGAACCTAACAGGTAATGATCAAGTGATCTCTCTCCTGCCATCCATCACCCCCCTCTGACAGACAGAGGCTAGGGACACCATTCCTTACCCATCCTGCCTAATATCCATTAATGGACTTAACCTCCATGAATTTATCCAGTTCTCTTTTTAAGCCTGTTATAGTCCTAGCCTTCACAGCCTCCTCAAGCAAGGAGTTCCACAGGTTGACTGTGCGGTGTGTAAAGAAGAACTTCCTTTTATTTGTTTTAAACCTGCTGCCCACTAATTTCATTGGGTGGCCCCTAGTTCTTCTATTATGGGAACAAGTAAATAACTTTTCCTTATTCACTTCCTCCACACCACTCATAATTTTATAGAACTCTATCATATCCCCCCTTAGTCTCCTCTTTTCCAAGCTAAAAAGTCCTAGCCTCTTTAATCTCTCCTTATATGGGACCCGTTACAAACCCCTAATCATTTTAGTTGCCCTTCTCTGAACCTTTTCTAATGACAATGAGATGAGGAGACCACATTTGTACACAGTATTCAAGATGTGGGTGCACCATGGATTTGTATAAGGGCAATAAGATATTCTCCATCTTATTCTCTACCCCTTTTATAATGATTCCTAACATCCTGTTTGCTTTTTTGACTGCAGCTGCACACTGCATGGACGTCTTCAGAGAACTATCCACGATGAATCCAAGATCTTTTTCCTGATTAGTTGTAGCTAAACTAGCCCCCATCATATTGTATGTATAGCTGGGGTTATTTTTTCCAATGTGCATTACTTTACATTTATCCACATGAAATTTCATTTGCCATTTTGTTGCCCAATCATTTAGTTTTGTGAGACCTTTTTGAAGTTCTTTACAGTCTGCTTGGGTCTTAACTATTTTGAGAAGTTTAGTATCATCTGAAAACTTTGCCACCTCACTGTTTACCCCTTCCTCCAAATCATTTATGAATAAGTTGAATAGGATTGATCCTAGGACTGACTCTTGGGGAACACCACTAGTTACCCCTCTCCATTCAGAAAATTTACCATTTATTCCTACCCTTTGTTCCCTGTCTTTTAACCAGTTCTCAATCCATGAAAGGATCTTCCCTCTTATCCCATGGCAACTTAATTTACATAAGAGCCTTTGGTGAGGGACCTTGTCAAAGGCTTTCTGGAAATCTAAGTACACTATGTCCACTGGATCCCCCTTGTCCACATGTTTGTTGGCCCCTTCAAAGAACACTAAAATATTAGTAAGACATGATTTCCCTTTACAGAAACCATGTTGACTTTTTCCCAATAATTTATGCTCTTCTATGTGCCTGAGAATTTTATTCTTTACTATTGTTTCAACTAATTTGCCCAGTATGGACGTTAGACTGTAATTGCTGGGATCACCTCTAGAGCCCTTTTTAAATATTGGCGTTATATTAGCTATCTTCCAGTCACTGGGTACAGAAGTTGATTTAAAGGACAGGTTACAAACCATAGTTCCACAATTTCACATTTGAGTTCTTTCAGAACTCTTGGGTGAATGCCGTCTGGACCCAGTGACTTGTTACAGTTAAGTTCATCAATGAATTCCAAAATCTCCTCTAGTGACACCTCAATCTGTGACAATTCCTCAGATTTGTCACCTACAAAAGACGGCTCAGGTTTGGGAATCTCCTCAGCCGTGAAGACTGAACCTGCTCTTTTTTGGGTGTGACTCATACACTTTGCGATCAGAAGGGACCATCATGATCATCTACTCTGACCTCCTGCACATCACAGGCCACAGAACCTCACCCACCTACTCCTGTAAGAGACCCCAAACCTCTGGCTGAGTCACGGAAGTCCTAAAATCATGGTTTAAAGTATTCAAGTTACAGAGAATCCACCATTTACATTAGTTTAAAACAGCAAGTGATCCCATTCCCAGCCCCCATACTGCATAGGAAATTGGGGGGGAGCCCAAGAAAACAAAAGAGAGGGTCTCTGCCTATCTGATCTGGGCATAAATTGTTTCCCAACCCCCAATATGTCAATCCGTTAGATCCTGAGCATGGGGCAAGACCCACCAGCCAGACACCTGGGAAAGAATTCTGTGTAGTAACACAGAGCCCTCCCCGTCTAGAGATAACTGACTGTTGGAGATAGTTGCAATGACCAGGTAAAGATCACCTGCATGTTATCAAAGATAGTCTCATCATACCATCCCCTCCATAAACTTATCAAGCTCAATATAGAAGTCAGTTAAGATTTTTTACACCTGCTGCTTCCCTGGGAAGATTGCTCCAGAGCTTCATACCTCTGATACTTAGAAACCTTCATCTAATTACACATCTGAACTTGCTGATGGCCAGTTTATATCCATTTTTCCTTGTGTCCATACAGGTGCTTAACTAAAAAAAATTATTCACCCTCCCCAGTTGTCAAAGGCAAGGTGACACCTGTCTGTCTATACAGACATAAGAGCTGATAAAGTTACTGACCTTTCGTAACTCTTGTTCTTCAATATTTGTTGCACATTTGCATTCCACGCTTGGTACATGCATGCCCTGCGCAAGAGTTGCTGGACAATTTCCCCTCAGTGATACCCACTGGGGAGACTTGAGCACCCTCTACGGCCACATGCTGGTACTCTGGTATAAAGCATCCAGTCGACCCCAGACCCTCTTATACAGGGTTTCTCAAACTGGGGGTCGCGAACCCCCGGGGGGATCACTGAGCACCCCCCAGGGGGTCGCGAGCCTCTGCTGCTGCCGAAAAGCCGCCAAATGAATTATTTCCATTTTCGGTGGCTTTACCGAGCACTCTCGGAAGCGGTCGGCATGTCCGCCAAAAATACCTGCCGAATGCGGAAGTATTCAATTCAGTGGCTTTTCGGCAGACATGCAAGGGTCACGCTGTGCTGCTGGAGAAGCAAAAAGGGTCGCGGTCTCAAGAAGTTTAAGAACTGCTGCTTTTATAACAAACTCTGAGGTAGAAGGCTCCAAAGGCAGGTCATGTGCAACACGTCTCAAAGAACAACAGTTACAAAAGATCAGTGTCCTTTCTTTCTTCTATGATTGCTTGCACATGGGAATTGCACTTTTGGTGTCACCCAAGTGGTAATAAAGATGGAGTGATCGGACTTCACGTACATATAGACAGACTATAGTACAGCTCAATCACTTCTGGCATTGTCCCTAGAATAATGGGTGATTACCTACTGGGAGGAGAAAGTGTGCCCCAATGACAAGGTTGCTGCTTTACAAATGTCTTAGATAGGAATTTGTGCTAAAAACATTATTTAGGATGTTTGGTATCTTGTGGAATGAGCTGTCAGGTTCCTTGGTGGAAAAATACCTGCCTGTTCATAACAAGCATGTAAACATGAAGTTAGCTAAGCTAGTCATTTTACTACTATTAACTATTTACAATACATAAAGGACTAAGTCCACTGAAAGAACTTGTGAAGGCAAGGAGAGCAGTTCCAGTGAATGTCACAGGTGGTAAGAAGGAACTGAGGGAACGTGGGGTTGGCTGGGTGGCTGATACCAGCGTTACCAGTGTGTGGTAGCAGATGGTGCTTGAGCTGCCCCAAAGGGTACCAGTGAGGGGAAAATGGCTGGAGACTGTTGGTGGGGTATCCATACACCAGGAGTGGAATGCACATGTGCAAGCACTTGAAGAAGAACCCCAGGCTGCTGTAAAGAGTTTGCAGTGCTGCAATGGGACTGGGGTGACTAATGTGATTCTGATTTCAGCCCAAACAGTTCACTCAGCCCTGTCCTGCAGTGTTGGTGCCTCTGAGTCTGCTCAGCACCATGTGTGGTTGGAAACCTCTGCCCAGGGGCTTAACTGGAGGTGGATAAACTTACCGAGCTTGTGGTCCAACTGCTTCCGTTCTAGGGAGAGAAGAAAAAGAGACCATCATGGGTTCAGAGCGGTTCTGAGAAAAGTGATGTGAAGCGGTTCCAATCTATGGGTTGGAATCACTGCAGCTTGGAGCGACTTCCCCAGTTTGGCCAAAACAGAAAAGTGCAAGCTCTGCTCAAGCAAGTGCATTAAGAGAGGCAGGGTGGCCAGAGGTAGCACATGCAGTGGCCTAATCTAGCTACTCAATGACAAACCCACTCAGACTCCCTGGGTATGTACTCGGGCAGCTACCTTGAGCCACTGCCCCTGTTACTTCTGCCACACTGCTATTGTTAGTGCAAAAGCCCAATCTAACATGTGTCTGGCTATGCCAGCTGGGAAGCTCCTTCCAGCTTCAGTGTAGACGTACCCAATTAGCCAAGGGTCTCAGAGCTGACAGGCCGTGTCAGTCAAAACTGTTATTACAGTAAAACCTCCATTTAACGGACTAATTCGGGCGAGGGGGTGTCCGTTAAATCAAAAAGTCCGTTATTTAATAAAAAAAAACCCCGAGCTGTTGGAGCAGCAGCCCGCATGCCACAGGGTCGGGGCGGCAGCTCTGCAGCCCGCCCGGTGCCGGGACCCAGGCGGCAGCCGGGAGCCAGCAGCCAGCTCACCCGCTACTGGGACCTGGGCGGCAGCCAGGAGCCAGCAGCCAGCCCGCCCGCTGCCAGGACCCGGGCAGGAGCCGGCAGCCAGCCCGCCAGCTGCCAGGACCCGGGCGGCAGCCGGGAGCTGGCAGTCAGCCTGCCAGCGGCTGGGACCGGGGTGGCAGCCAGGAGCCAGGAGCCAGTCCACCTGCTGCCGGGATTGGGGCGGGAGCCGGCAGCCAGACCGCCCGCTGCCAGGATCTGGGCGGCAGCCTGGAGCCGGCAGCCAGCCCTCCAGCAGCTGGGACCGGGGCGGCAGCCAGGAGCCAGCAGCCAGCCGCCTGTGAAGGGGACCGGGGCCGCAGCCGGGAGGGGTCGCGGTCTGATATGGAACAGAAATTTTGTCTGTTGTATCCGAAGTCCATTAAATCGAGGTCTGTTAAATTGAGGTTTTACTGTAATGAACAAAGACAAGGTCCCAGATCAGCCCTTAAACAGAGCCCAAAAATTGCCCTTGGGGCAGCACCCGCAGCTGCAGGCACTGCGAGAAAGAAACGGAGGGAGTGTCACACCAGAACATGTATCCCACAGAGAGAGGCCTGCACTGCTGTAGTCTGTCACCAGGCCTCTGACCTCCCATTTCTGTTCCATGCAATGTCTTTGTGGTGCTGATCTGCAAAACAGTGCAACTCTAGGGTCAGTGGTTGAAAGAAGCTTAACTGGGGAGGGGCTCCGTCGGACCGTGTGGCCCTGGATTTATTGTTCACCCTCAGAGATGTGGCATCATCTCCTGTCCTGGCTCCTACACCAACAATGTGGCCTAGACTAGAAGGGCGGCCAGGGAAGGAAGATCAATGGAAAGTGAGCTCTGGGCGGGGATAGCAGGGATATTGCATGTCAGAATTGAGATATAGCCACAGAATTGCATGGGGAAAGTTTGCCCAGATCCTCATTACATCCCGTTGTCACGGAGTGCCCGGGTGATGGTCTGGAACCGCTCCCTAGGAAGCCAAACCGGACTCCGGGTGGAGGGCCCCATTCTCCGTACACAGCCTGTTTCCCAGGCCAGGAGCTTCAGGGGTACCCACTTCCACCTTCCTGGGTCTGACCTCGGAGCATTCAGCATCTTCTGCCCCTCCGTGTGCTTCCCCCAGCAAGCCCGCCTGGGCGGGGTCCTGGGGGAGCCCATGGGTTCTGCACCCCAAATCCACAGTCAAACATGATTCTCAGTCAGCCAGCAGAATAGACGGTTTATTTAAGATGTCAGGAACACCATCCAACTCACAGCTTCTCAGTCCAAACAGGTTCCCTCAGTCAGACCTTTTTGGGGAGCCAGGAGGTGAGACCCAGATTCTGGGCTCCTGCTTCTTCCCCAGGTTTATTCAATGACTTCCATCTGGTCCAACACAGACCATGCAGCGAGAGAGCATGAGCCCTCAGCTGGATCCATCTTGGCGCTAGAGAGCAAGTTCGCTTCTCTCCCCCTTTCCAGCTAGACCCAGACCCAGACTGACTACTCCCAACCCCCTCTAGCCACTCCCTCGTCTCCTTTGTTCCTTGTCTGGTTTCCCAGGCTTGGAGGCATCACCTGACCTCCCTCCAACAGGCTCAGCTGACCTCCCTCCCCCCACTTGGGGTCAGGTTACAGCTTTCAGGGATGCACACCTTGAGAGGAGAGGGCGTTGCCTCCTTGCTTCCAGTGTCAGCCCCTATCCCTTCACATAGACACCTAAGAAATGCATAGGGGAAACTGAGGCACACACACACAGTACTCCCACTTCGTCACACCCACTAATCCATATGCACTGAAGTCACTCGCTGTCATTAAGGAAAATATTGAAATGTGAGCTGCAAACACTGCATGTGATTTGCAAAGCATCCAACCTTGATGGAAGTTGTGGGTCTGGTTCCTGATACAGCTCAGAGATACTCAAACCTTCTTCTAAGGAGAATGCCTTTTCTGTGTTACTAACAGTCCTTTGGAGCATCCAAGCTACGCCCTCCAGTTACAATTAGGGGTTGGATGTGCAGATGATTAGGGCTCACATCTGGGATCTGACCTTGGCAACCAAGCATGGAAACGTGAGCCATGGTCTGGGAAGTGGCCCAAAAGAGTATGCACTCTAGCAGTCATCTAAGAGAAAGCATCTGGCCCCTCCTGCTGTATCAAAACAATGCAATTGGCATTGGATTGTCAAAGGATTGACTGTCAATGTAGACATAAGAGCTGGTAACTCTGCTTCTGCAGAGAGCTCAGTGCTGCAGGGGGACCTGTGGTGACCTTCATTGACTCTATTATGGCCCAAACTGTTCACTCAGCCATGCTCTGCTGTGCTTTTATACCCGGTCGGCACTCTGGTCAGGGGCTGTAATGGGGAGGTGATGATCTTACCATTATTTTGTCGCTGGACCTGGCATTCTAGGAAGAGAAGACAAGGAGATCAGCAAGGATCATTCCAATCAGAGTGACATGGGGCTTTTCCACACTTTGGGGATATCACCACTACAGCTGGGAGTGAGCTTCCCAGTTTGGGCAGACAGACATGAAAATGGAAGCCGGAGTCCAGTCTCTTGCTCATTTCTGCATTCGGTGAAATGGTCCAGAAGAGCCTGCGCTCCAGTGGTCACCTAAGAAAGTGTCTGGGCCCCTTTTACCACATCAGAACAATGTGATCGGCATTGGATTGTCAAAGGCCAGGTGACACTTGTCTGTCTATTCAGACATGAGAGCAGGTCACCCAGTGTCTGTTGCAGAAACCTCACAGTTCTGTACTGGGACTGGGGCGATTTTAACTGACTCAGATTTTGGCTTCAGAGTCAGTCCGCCCTGCCCTGTGGTTTCACTTTTTCTGCATTTGCTCAGGTCCGTGTGTGTGTCTGGGATCCTCTGTCCAGGGGCGCTCATGGGAGGAGACAACACAGAGAGGACAGTTGATAGAGTGAGCATTTGGAACCTCATGTACCTGATATATTTGTTGAGGTCACATTGAGAATGGGCCTTAGCCTTCCCTTGAATTTGGGCACCAGAAAATACTGGGAATAGAAACACTGACAGTGGTGGTCCTGCAACACCCCAAACACCAGCAGAGAGCAAACCTGCTCGAGAAGCAGTCTATGGTGAGAGGGGTCCCAGAAGAGGGACAGGTAGGGATGGAATGGACCTGGATGTCATAACTTGATCTGGTGGTGCTTAGGACCCAGTTGTTGGTGGTGATTGGGCCCCTAGCAGTGCAGCAAGCATGTGCCTGGGGCGGCAAATGGCAGGGGGCAGCATTCTGTTCGCTGTCAGGGCGGCTGTCAAGGCATCAGTCAGGCGGTCTTTGGCGCCACACCTGCGGCAGGTCCACCAGTCCGGCAGACCTCCCACAGATGTGCCGCCGAAGCCATGGTACCGGCGGACCGCCTGCAAGCGTGCCGCTGAAGGCCGCCTGACTGCCATCCTGACAGTGCTTGGGGTAGCAAAAAACATAGAGCTGCCCCTGAAGGGGGAGAAGGGCTGGTTCCAGGCACCAGCCAAACAAGATTGTGCTTGGGGTGGCAGATTCCAAGGGGCAGCGTTCTGTCCAATCCTAGGGCAGCATGGCCACTCTGGATTTTTTTTTTTTTGGTGCTTCGCCTCTCCGGCTGCCCTCCTGTTTTTTGTGGGTTTTTTTCCTTGGGATGGCAAAAAAGCTAGAGCCAGCCCTGAGGGGGAGAGAGCAAGACCTTCTCATGGTCATTGCCAATGCCTCCACTCTCGCAGAAGAATCCATGACATCCAGCCCATACTGCAAAGAAGTATTAGCTACCAAACAGACTTCAGTGAGATATGCTTCAAATTCCTCCCTCTAAGCTTCAGGCAGATGGTCCATGGATTTAGACATAGCTGTCTAGTTGACAAAGTCATACTTGGACAACAGTGCCTGATGACTGGCAATTCACAACTGTAAGGAGGAGGAGGTGTAGATTTTCCTTCCCATTGTGATTCTCTATAAAAATCACTAATACACTAATGCAGTCAACATGTGTGCAAAGTTGCAATAAATCTTATACAAAATATGCCATGTAAGTTAACGCTAGAATAGTTATGAATTGATAAGTCTGATTATCTTGTTTATATGAATGTATCATCTTCGTATCTGAAGTTATGAATATTTTGTAAGTATTTGTATCTCAAACTCGTGTTTTGATCTTGAGTGACACCCTCCAGATGGGTGATGGCCCATCAAAGACTCTCCACTCTCACTCTCACAATTGGCCATTGAAGAAACCCACAGGCCTTTCCTGTGGATGCCTCAGGTAGTGAGGTCCAATGGTCACCCACTATGATTCAGCAAAACATGTAGGGGCATGTGATATGCTCTTGTGACCCTAGACACAATCTTTGGCCAGTAACTTTCCACGTACAGGGGCTGTGGACTTTATCTGGGACAGTACATTTCCATGCACATGGAAGAGGATATAAAAGTTATCTGAGACATCTCCATTTTGTCCTCGCTTCTGCTCCAATTCTCTGGAATGTAGATTTATTAAAAAAAAGAGTATCTTGAACTATGGACTGAGGACCTTCCAATCATTTGGAAGTTACCAGAGCCAGATCTTACTCCAGGACTAATGGAACCAGATAGTATGTCTCTGGGGGCTCCTTGAGGGGAAGGCTCACTGGTACCTGGGCCTGCAGTGGATAGATGGGGCATCAAGGGGGCCCAGCAGAGCTGTGTGCATGTAGGGGGCTCAGCACTGGGATAGCAGGGATTTTAAAGGTCAGAATTGAAATAGAGCCACAGAATTACATAGAGGAAGTTTTTCCAGCTCCTGATTAATTCCAACTAATCCATATGCACTAAATTTACTCTCCATTAGTAAGGATGGTACTGAAATGTTAGCTAAAAACACTGCAATGTTTGTACATTTTTGGGGGAAGAGGAGATAATCATGAAGTTGACTTAAGTCCATATATTCTTTGTGGTAATTTTCCTATCTTGTTATAGTGTGAAAGAACAGACACAGTTTACTATCAATTGTCCAATTACCTGACTTCAGGCCCTGCTTCTGTTTCTCCGCAGTCTCTGAAATGGGGGTGAGAAAAGAATAATAGCATCACAGAGTCGTAGGACTGGAAGGAACCTTAAGATGTCATCTAGTCCAGTCCTCTGCACTTATGACAGGACAAAGTATTATCTAGACCACCCCGACAGGTATTTCCCTAACCTGCTCTTACAAGTCTTCAATTATGGAGATTCCACAACCTCCCTAGACAAGTTATTTCAGGGCTTAACCACACTGACACTTAGGAATGTCACTAAGAATGACACTAATGTCAGAGGTTCCAGAGAACAATTCTGCTCCCTCCTCCATGTAAACACGGTTGTCATGTCACCTCTCAGTCTCCTCTTTTCCATATTAAATAACCCCATTTTTTCAATCTTCCCTCATAGGTCATGTTTTCTAGATCTTTAATCATTTTAGTTGCTCTTCTCTGGATTTTCTCCAATTTGCCCACATCTTTCCTGAAATGTGGTGCCCAGAACTGGACACAATACTCCAGTTGAGGCATAATCTGCATGGAGTAGAGTGGAAGACTTACTTCTCGTGTCTTGCTTACAATACTCCTGCTAATACATCCCAGAATGATGTTTGCTTTTTTGGAACAGTGTTACACTGTTGACTCATATTTATTTAGCTTGTGATCTACTATGACCCCCAGATCCTTTCTACAGTAATTCTTCCTACGCAGTCATTTCCCATTTTATTGCGTGCAACTGATTGTTCCTTCCTTAGTGGAATACTTTGTATTTGTCCTTACTGAATTTCATCCTATTTACTTCAGACAATTTCTCCAGTTTGTTCAGATCATTTTGAATTTTAATTCTATTCTCCAAAGCATTTTCAGTTCCTCCCAGATTATTTTTGGTTCCATATTTTATGTGTACTCTCTATGCCTTTATCTAAATCAATGATGAAGATATTGAACAGAACCAGACTCAGAACTAAACCCCGGAGACCCTACTCAATATGCCCTTCCAGTTTTATTGTGAACAGCTGATAACTACTCTCTGGGATGGTTTTCCAACCAGTTATGCACGCACCTTATAGTATCTCCATCTAGGTTGTATTTCCCTAGTTTATTTGTGAGGCATTCATGTGAGACAGTATCAAAAGCCTTACTCAAGTCAAGATCCACTGCATTTACTGCTTAGTCCCTTCTCCTGCAACAAAGCTTGCTACCCTGTCAAATAAAGCTATCAGGTTGGTTTCACATGATTTATTCTTGACAAATCCATGATGACTTTAATTTATCACTTTATTATTTTCTAGGTGTTTGCAGATTGAGTATTTGCTCTATTATCTTTCTGGGCACTCAAGGTAAGTGGACTGGTCGTCAGACTCCCCAGAGCCACACTCCGAGCCCCCCATGCAACAGCCAGCAGCTTGGATAGGATCAGGGTTGGCTGTTAGTGACTTGTACCAACACACAGGAGCCCTGGGACTTGCAAAACATCTAATCTAATGTGGGTCTGGATCCCGATACAGCTCTGACATTCTCAACCCTTCTGTCTCAGGGTAATTCCTTTTCTGTGTTACTAACAGCCCATCAAAGCTATGCACTCCAGGGGTACCCAGGGTATGGACATGCATATGATCGGGGCTCACATCTGAGTGAGCAACAAAGCATGGAAATGTGAGCCTGAGTCAGGTCTCTTGCTCATCTCCACATTCACAGAAATAACCCAGAAGAGCCTGCACTGCAGCAGCCATCTATAGAAAGCAGCTGTCCCCCTTCTCCTGCATCAGAACAATATGATTGTCATTGGATTGTCAAAGGCCAGGCGACACCTGTCTGTCTATCCAGACATGAAAGCACAGTGCTGCTGTGGGACTGGGGTGACTCAGATTTTGGCCAAAACTGTTCACTCAGCCCTGCCCTGTGGTGTCGCTGATTCTATATCTGCTCAGCACCATGTGCAGCTGGAAGCCTCTCCCCAGGGGCTCTAATGGGAGGTGGATGAACTTACCAAGCTTCTCACGCAGCTCCTGGCACTCTGGGGACAGAAGAAAAGGAGACCATGATGGGTTCAGTGTTGTTATTCCAAGCACAGTGATGTGGGGTTATTCCAAAGTTTGGGTACATCTACACTGCAGCTGGGAGGGTGATACCACTTTGGGCAGGCAGATGAGTGCTAGCTCTTCTCAGGCTGGTGCACTAAAAGTAGCTGGGTAGCCAGGGGTAGCACATTCAGTGGCCTGCGCTAGCTACTCAAGTAAAAACCCACTCAGACCATCTGAGTACATAGTCAGGCAGCTACCCTGAGCCACTGGCCCTGCTCCTCCAGCCACACTGGTATTTGTATCACACAAGCTCAGCCTAACATGTGTCTGGCGACCCGAGCTGGGAAGCTCACTCCCAGCTGCAGTGTAGACATACCCATGAGCCAAGGGTCTCAGAACCGACAGAACATGTCAAACAAAACTGGTGTTAATGAACAACAGACACAGTCCCAGACCAACCCCTAAACAGAGCCCACAAATTTCCCTGAGATCAGCAACTCCAGCTGATGGCACCTCTGGGAATGGGGGGAGGGAGCGTCACAGCAGAACATGTGTCATGCAGAGAGAGGCCTGCACTGCTGCAGCCTGTCCGCAGACCAGTTTCTGTATTGGGCAATACCTATGTGGTGCTGAGCTGCACAAGTGTGTAACTCAAGGGTCAGTGGTTGGCAGGAGCTTAGCTGAGGAAGGATCCATGGGGGTGCTTGTCACTGGATTTACTGTCAACCTGTAGAGCTGTGAGATCAGGTTCTGTTCTGGCTCTTGTGAGAATACGGGGGGGGGGGGGGGAGGAGATAAGAGTGCACCTCACAAAGGTTTGGGGGCTTTGCTCATTCAAGTGCCAGGCCTAGACTAGGAATAACAGAAACAGGACAAGACTGAGGAGCTGAGGACTGTGATAGCTGGGAAGCTGTGGGTGGGGACTGAGGGATGCCAACAGAACTGGGGCTGGAGGAGAAACCCAAGCCCTGGGATAACAGAGGGCTGCAGGCAGTGGGACCCCCTGCACAGCTCAGGACCAGGTCCCCTACCAGCAACCTGACATGTATGTTGTGTGTGAGGGTGGGCAGGGTGGGTGGGTAACAGGACTGGATAGGACTGTGGTGCTCAACTCTGTATAACAGGGCGGCACTGGTCGGGGACTGAGGGGCAGTGGCAGAGCCGTGTGCAAGCGGGAGCCCAGCATTGGCATAGCAGGGATTTTGCAGGTCAGAACTGAGATGTATCCATAGACCTGCAGTGGAGAAAATTTGCCCAGACCCTGACTTAGGGCTTGTCTAACCAGCTTCATAGTTTGGCCTATGGGGATGTGATTTGCTTTACTCACCAAAGTGCTGCAGAGAAGCTGCCCACTAAATGGTACCTAGTTCAGCCTGAGGGGGTGTAGTTGCCCCACATATATGCTGCTGGTACACACTAAATGGCACCTAGATCACACTGGCATAGTCCTCTTCACATAGGACTACATAAATATAAATTAAGAAGCTTTCAATTCACACCCACAGCATCCACACAGGATTGTTTCAGCGCAGCACTTTGGTGTGTGCTGCTATTCACACCCCTTTAATCAGAACCATTGGGCAGTGTAGACATAGCCTAAATCCCACCATTACAGATGCATTATATGTACTCTCTTTTGTTAAGGACAATACTGAAATGTGAGCTACAAATGCCGCCATGTTTGCTTATTTTCAAGGCAGGGGAAGATGATGATGAAAGCAACTGAAGTCCCTACAAGTGTGTGAAGTGATTTTTCTATCCCATTACAGTGTGAAAAGAGAGACATACATTTACTAGGGTTTTGCTAAGTACCTGCTTCCCAGGCCTTCTTCTCGGTCTCTGAAATGGGGAAGAGAAAAGAGTCAGACCCAGAGACATACACTGTTTAGTGCTGTTAGAAACTGGGGTTAGTCACAGACATCCTACACCCGCACTCCCAGACCCAGTGCAGGCGCCAGCAAGTTTGACTGGAGCAGGGCTAGCAGTCAGTGATACACAGAACACCTGGGGAGTTTTTCACTCCTTATCCCTTGTCAACACAGAAACATGAACCAGTTTAACTAATTAGGTTTGGTAACACTTTGAGTTAAATGGGTGCAGAGTTGTGTTAGTGCAGGCCTTGGGCTGGTGTGGCAGGGCTAATAGAACCTTTGGGATGGGGTTAGTTACTCCACAGTGACCCCTCTGGCTGGTTAAAGAACAGCACTGATTGCTAGGGGAACCCCATCCAGCTATCTCAGCTGGAGGAATGGTGGCCACAAGGGGGCATGGCAGAGGGCAAAGGAAATCAAAGAGGAGGATTCTCGGGAATCTTCTTTATTGTGATTGCTGGGAGAACCCCAGCCACCGTGCTGGCCTGTCGTATCCATTGTCCGCAAATGTCATCTGTATTTCCCTGCGGGTGTGCACAGTGCTAGCAGAATGGGTCAGCACCACTCAGCACCATCACAATACTTGTCTCAAGAGACAGAGAGGTAGCCGTGTTAGTCTGGAATAGCAGAGGTAACAAAGTCCTGTGGCACCTTAAAGACTAACTATAAAGTTTTGAAGCATAAGTGGGTATTAGCCCACGAAAGCTTATGCTTCAAAACTTTATAGTTAGTCTTTAAGGTGCCATAGGACTTTGTTACCTCTGTCTCAAGAGAGTGAGTGTCACAGATTCACAGAGTTTCAGGACAGAAGGGACCATCAGATCATCTATTTCAACCTGCTGTGTAACACAGGCCAGAAGTGAGGAACCACTAGGCAGAGACCTCTTGGCTTCATTAATTTAATTGCTTCGAGACCACCAATAATACTAAGCAGTCACAGAGCTCACAGATCTCAACAGACAGAGCAAGAGATAGAGCAGGAGACCTACCATGAATGAGTGGATCCTCCTCGTTAGAGGTTTTCTTAGAGGCCTTTTTTCCCCCTGTGAGACAGAGAATCACACATCACAGTGAGTAGGCTGACCAGATAGCAAGTGTGAAAAATCGGGATTTGGGTGGGGGATAATAGGAGCTTGTGACGGTGTACCCCATAAGGCTTTATGGGGGGTGCCTGTAAATATATGTATGATACTGGAATATGGTTTTGCTAAAAAGTTATATCTATGTGAAGGTAATGATCCACTGGATCTGTTCATCCTATTTGTATGTATATTTCTGTTTTGTATTCAGAGTTATGAATATAGGCTATGTGCTTGGTTGGTTGTATGTGGACTTTGGAAAGAAGCTAAGCAGCTCTCTGGGAGAAGACTATTCTCAGTTAAGCCCAACTGAGAACCAATCAAGCAAACAATGAACTTTGAAATAGCCCATCCACACCCAAGCCTCCTCAGGAATGCAGCCTGACTGGTAATGAGCAGAGGCTGGTTCAAACCTGGGACTAGACCATGTGCTCTGAGAGTCCATGTGGACTCTGAATAAGGAGGAGGAGGGGCTCTCCACTCACAAGAGGAAGTCTATATAAACCTGGGAGAGACCTCTCCATTTTGTTCTCAGCTGGCTCAAACAACAGCCCTCCACCCCACAAGGATTCCTGGAAGAAAGGGGAACAGAGAACTGTGACTGCAGGGGGTGTGTGAGTGATTGCTGGACCCAGGCTAACAGAGTTGAGCCCGAAAGAAGGAATTCACAGAGGGTGAGGCTTTTTGCTGTAATAGTGTTAGATTTGCGTGTTCTGTTTATTTTGTTTGGTAATTCACTTTATTCTGTCTGTTACTACTTTGAACCACTTAAATCCTATTTTCTGTCTTTATTAAAATCACTTTTTACTTATTAATTAACCTGGAGTACGTGTTGGTACCTGGGGAAGGCAAACAGCTGTGCATATCTCTCTATCATTGTTATAGAGGGTGAACAATCTATGAGTTTGCCCTGTATAAGCTTTATACAGGGCAAAACAAATTTTATTCAGGGTTTGACCCCATTTGGAGTTGAGCATCTGAGTGCCAGAGGTAAGAAACCTCCTGCCTGTTTCCAGGAAAGCCCACAGCTGTTAGGGGACGTGGCTCAGACCAGATAGGGTACTGAGGTCCTAAGCTGTTGGGGCAGGAAAACTGAAGCAGGAGTAGCCTTGGCACTTTGGGTGGCAGCTCCTAAGGGGTTTCTGTGATCCCAACCTGTCACAGAGCCTATATAAGAGAAAGCTCCAAATATCAAGACTGTCCCTATAAAATCAGGACATCTGGTCACCCTAGCAGTGAGACAAGGAAGGAAGGGGAAATTGAGCAATACACTAATACAAGTGGGGCGGTGGATCCCAGTGTGTTTGTTAGTTTAGTTTATTTCCTAAAATCAACCCACGGTCAATATCTGAATAATAAGACACTCCAAGGCCCCAGCCCAGTGCCCTCTAGGGCCAGGCTCTAAAACATGCAAATAACACATTCCCATTACCTGTGCATCCAAGACATGCACAAGCTCCAACAGCAATGAGAACCAGAGTGAACAATACCCAGAATGCAACCAGCCAGGGAGAAACCCGGGGGAAGACGTCACCTGTAAAACAGAGAGTGAAGAGTGTGAGGAGCATGGTCCCATCCTGGAGCTGGGGAATGGGGTTTGCCACTAGGGTTGGCAGCTGAGTCCTGGCCCACAGACCCCAGAAAATCATAGGAATGTAGGGAATATCCTGTCCACACTAAAATCACAGCCACATATGGAGCCATTGAAACCGGAGAAGCCAACGCAGCATCAGTTCCAAGAACCAGGACTCTGCTCTGCCCAAATCTCTCCCACTGATACAAATCAAAAGCAAGTGGCTCCGTGCCCAGCCTGTCCGGCCCTGCCTGCATCTGGTGGCTGCTTGGATGGTCACTGTTACGCAGCTCCTAGTTCTCAGTCACCACATCCAGTCCAGATAAGTTCAGCAGAAAACAATGGTTTTCCTAGCTGGCCCCAGTGTGTTATGAGTTGATGGATTCATAGATGTTAAGACCAGAAGGGGCCATTATGACCATCTAGTTCAACCGCCTGTATAGCCCAGGCCAGAGATCCTCCTTCTATGATTCCTGCATCCAGCCCAGAACTTCTGGTCCAGCCAGAGCAGATCTTATAGAAAGACGCCCAGTTTGGGTTGAAGATTCCTAGTGATGGAGAATCCACCATGTCCCTAGGTTACTTCTTCCAATGGTTAATTCCCCTCACTGTTAAAATCTGCACCTTATTTCTAGTCTGAATTTGTCCAGCTTCAACTATCTGAGCACTTTCCAATATGTCAACATCCTGTTTGAAAGTGTGGACACAGGAACTGGACACAGTATCCAGCAGTGGTCTGACATCTTATACAGAGGAAGAATCAGAGAGGTAGCCGTGTTAGTCTGGAATAGCAGAGGTAACAAAGTCCTGTGGCACCAGAGGAAATGTCACCTGCTTTCTGCTGCTAGATATTCTCATTTACACACTCAAGCAGAGGTGCTGACTTTCTGAGTTCCCGGGGGGTGTTTGACCCCCAAGGCCCTGCCCCCACTCCATCCCTTCCCCTAAGCCCCCACCCTTGTCCCACCCCTCCCGCGCCTCTTCCTGCCACTTCTCCTCCCCCTCCCCCCAAGTACCTCCTGCATGCTGCTGAACAGCTGATCACTGGTGGGCAGGAGGTGCTGGGGGTAGGGGGAGGAGCTGTTCCATGGGGCTGCCGGTGGGTGCTGAGCACCCACTGTCTTTTCCCATGGGTGCTTCAGCCCCATAGCACCCACAGAGTCCATGCCTGTTCATTAAAGTGTTGTGTCTTAGCTGCAGCACCATCCTGGGAGCTCATGCTCAAGTCCTTTCCAGAGTCACTGCTTTTCAGGATACAGTCTCCCATCCTGTAACTGTGACCTACACTCTTTGTTAGTAGCGGTGTGATCTTGCATTTGACCATGTTGAAATTCATATTTGACAAAGTGGGAATGTTTGTAATATTTTTATGAAAGCTATGTGTCTTCAGTTTCCCTTACATGTTGTATTGTTACTTATTGGGGGGGAAAGATCTGCTCTCTGGGCAGGCTAAAACATAGGTATGAATCTGTGGCCCTAGGTCTGATATCCATGGAGAATCTGAGAAGACATTTGCAAATCCAGTCACTGGGCTTTGATACCCTAGCAACCACTAACCACTGCTGGCCCACTGCTTGGCAGGAAGCCAAGCAGTGTTTGCCCTGCTGGGGATCAAAGGACTGGGCTGTGTGAGGTGGAAGTTAAGTGTGGGCTTCAGGAAGCAGCCAGGACACATTGAACTGTGACAGGGTGGTCAGAGGTCCAGCTCACTGATTAAGCTATTGAATAACATTGGCCCAGAACAGATCCCAGTGGGACCCCACTAGAAATGTCCCCTGTGGCGGCTGATTCCCTATTACAATTGCTTTGAGAGTTATCAGTTAGCCGGGTTTTAATCCATATAGTGTGGACTATATTGATTTTGTAGGTAATTTTCCATCCGAGTTTCATGAAGGATGAAATCAAAACCCTTTCAGAGTCTGAGACCTGATCTACAGTACAGAGTTAGCTTGGTTTAATTGATTCACTCAGAGAGGTGAAAAATTCCTTGTCCTCTGCAATGTATTTAAGATAAATTAACCCCACTGAAGATACCACTAGGTCAATGGAAGAATTCTTCTGTCATTCTAGCAACCAACTCCCAGAGAGGTGAATTTACCATCTCACAGAAGAACCCATTATGTCCCTTTAGTAAGTGTTTAAACCACAGCATCGCAGCTATAGCATTTCTAGTATATTCACCACCCTGAGTCTATTACACCAGCCCAGTTACTTTTATCAACCAATTGCATCATCTCCTCAAAGAATGATATTGAGTTCATTTCACAAGATTCAGCCCAGCTCCTGACAGGCAGTTTGTCCAGATCACAGAAACCTCCATCACTAATGGCCCCCAAATCACGTAAGAAGGATATTTCTTGTGTCAGTATCAGAAACATGTCCTATCGGAGCGAAACTCCCAAGTGACCCAGCTGCCCTCCACTCCCATGGTGACCCCTTCTGCATGGGGGACTCACCTGAGAGGTGGATGGCAGATCGTTGCTCAATCTCCAACTGGCCATTCCGCACTATGCAGCTGATGTCTCCATTGTCTTCTCCTTCTGTGACAGTGACGTGACTCACAACACTATACAGGTTCTCCCGGTCCTGAGTCACATCTGTCACAATCTCCACCCCGAGGTTCTGTCCGTTCTTTCCAACCCACTGGAGTTCAGGTTTGGGGAACCAGCCTGTGGATCTACAGGTCAGCCCAATCCCCTGGCCCTGGGGGCCCAGAACATCAATGAACACTGGAGCCACAGCTACAGGGAGAGACCATGAGTGTGAGTATCAGGAAATCACCGATGTGGTTCCTCAGCTACCGCTGGATATAGGGTGACTGTGATTGGAAAGCTCCTTTCCCGTACATTCAAAGCCTCTCTGGGATCCCTTATCCTGACAACTGAGGAAATTAAATAATACCATCTTGTATTTCTATAGAGCACTTAGTACTGAAGTCTCACTGAGGAATGTGCAGAGTGAAACTGCTACACAGAGATCACTGCACTTGCAGCTGAAATGCAGCCACTTCTGGGGTGAAACCAAATAGTTGTCAGTATCTTCAGCACAGAGCAGGAGGTGAGGGTTGGTGGCCCTACCTACATCACTTCTCCCACATCTCCTGCGCCACCCTCCTAAATATCTTCCCTTGTGGTGTCCTTCTCCCACTCTGGTAAAGGTGCCCCAGACCATACCACCGCGCATGCTTGGATTTCCCTCTCCCTGTGTTTCATACAATCACCCTCCCCTCACTTCAATCTCTCCCTAAAAGCAGATATCTCCTGTGGAGCGTTTGCACTAGGAGCCACCAAAGATGGGAGATGATTTAAAACAACCTCAATGCTCTGCATTGTCACAGGATGGCCCCTCACCTGGGGCAATGCTCTGCATTGTCACAGGATGGCCCCTCACCTGGGGTTTGATGTTTCTGAACTGTATTGTCTGAGGCTACGTTTCACAGAGAGCTTAATGGGCAGAGACCATCCCTTCCACTGTACTTGTTCAGCACCCAGGGAATAACAAACAATATCCCAGCCCTTGGACACTGCAGGGGGAGTTTCAGGAACACAAAACATAATTATAATTTATCACCTGAGCTGGGATCTGGGCAGAACATGGGGGTAAAGGTCCCACTCCCTCAAACAGCATCACCATGAGCATGAGAGCTTAGGACAGTAGCTTTACGTCTCATTGAAAGGAGGTTGTTTAATGCAGCACTGACCTTGCGAGCACCCCAGTGGGGTCAGTTCTGAGTGTGAGGGGACAGAGCCCCCTACTGAGTCCTTCACATCCCTCCCTGCAGCATAGGACCCTGCTGCCATGCTGGCTCATTGTTGTGGTACCCCCCAGGAGGCTTTGGCTGCCAGGCACAGCGCTTCCTTCTGCAGCATGTTACCTGCGATCTGTAGCTCAGTGGTGGCTTCCTGGCTCCATTCTTGGTTCCTCACAAAGCAAAGATAAGTCCCAGCATCTGTCTCTTGGATCCGTTTCAACTTCAGGGAGACGTTCCCGTGGCTGAACTCCTGCAGGAACAGCTCCGTCCGGGTCTGGTAACCCTCCCCTGGCTGGTCCTGGGAGCCCTCATCCAAGTACTCATGAACTGGGATAAATCCTGATCCAGTTTTCCTCCACAGCACGTCCATACTGGGCAGCCGGGCCGGGGGTGAGAGCTGGCAGGGTAACACCACATCCCGGCCAACTACTTCCACCACAGGGTGTTGGGAGCCAGTCAGGGAGAATGTCTCTGGAACAAACAAACCCAGGAGCAGATTCAATGTGAGCAAAGAGGAGAGGCCATCTGTCATGGGGCATACCTGCCCTGCAATGGGCAGGAAGAGGTTAACCCCATACTGTGGGCTGAGGAAGCCACACACACCCCACCCCTGCTGGGCATGCTCCAACTTGAACCACAGTATAAAATGGAGCAGTGCAGCTCAGTTTGCCATGACTGAGGAGGAGAGAGGATGTGTGTTAGTATAATGAGAAAGAGATAAGAAACGGAGCACAGCTAAAGTGTTACAGGGCATTGCAGGAGTGTAATATATGAACAAATACTGGGAGGCTGCCTGGCTCCTCTCTCAAGCCAAGGTCAAGGGATGGGAAGGGAAGGCACAAGAAACACAAAAAGCCAAAGAAAAGTCCAGCATTGGTCAGTACACAACTTTACCTCTTAACCCTGCCATGGGATACAAAAGAGATGGGATGACGACCCCCAGACTCACGACCCCCCAAAATGGAACATGACCATAAGTTACAAGGGGGAACAAGGGCTGTGCACTGTAGATTCATTTGGGCCTGCTAAGAAGTAGGGGAACCAGACATTGATCCACTTGTGGAGCCAGGAACAGAGTCAGCATGTTTTGACTCGGTTGTGCATAGCTCATAGCAGAAGGTTCATGAGGATGAGTCTTGTGTAGCTCAATTGAGTTACTCTCAGTGTGGGTGCAGGGCAATACAGCAACACACAGCTGATACAAGCTAGTGCTCCAGTGTATAGCCCTGTGGCACCCAGTTACAAGTTCTTTCCACTGCAAGCAATGCTTTAATAAGAGAGTTTCAGATCCACGTAGACCCACAATGGCTTCTGAGAGCCCACCTCAGAAGGGTTCTGCCTGGCCTGAGGGTACTGAGTCTTTGATAGACCTTTGGGCACGTCCCTTCCATGGATTCAAAACCCCAAACAGAAGCTGACTCAGATGGGGATTCATTGTTCTGGTGATCAGTGTTTGCAGGAAATTAAGCATCTGAAGGTGAGATACGTCTGTGGAATAATTGTCTGAAGGGTCTTCAGGCTCATCCACCCCACCATGGGGCATGTAGAGCAATTACTGCCAAGTTGCAGCATCTGACATTCAGTGTCACTACAGGTAGGGAGGGAAAGGGGTCAGATTTTCAAAGCCAACAAGGAGATTTTGATCCCAGTGTAGCCAGCTCCTGGGCAACCTTGTGTTATTCATAAAGCCCCAACTCCTGGAGCCACGTGATTCTGTGAGAATGTCAGCTTCATTTCAAAAGAAAAAAGTCAGTATCTAGCTCTAGTGATTGAAGAGAAAAGCTTGAAAATGTGACCTGAGTGTAACGAAAACCTCAGAAACAAGAGAAACAAGACCTTGAAAGGAGATTTTGGTTTGGTTTTAAAATCTGATGGATTTTTTAGCCAATCTCCTGATTTTTGAGGCCTGACTCATGGTGGTTGAAAACTTGTGGTTGGTGACACTTCAGCTCCCATTCATTGTCATGGGAACTCGGCACCCCCATCCCTCAGGCAGCTGGGAAGATCTCAGCCTTGCAGGCCATGAGAATCCAGGTCCCCAGTGGGGCAGGTCTAGCAGCATGTTGCCTTTAGCTCCCATGGCAGGACAGGAAGGGATCAGTGTCGGGGGCTCTGAGAGCCTCTGTCAAGGGTAGCAGGAGCTGGGTGACTTGCTGCAAGATTTGACAGTCCTGTCACCCAGAGCGAGGACACGCCCTGGTCACCCCAATGTCATTCCTGTCCCACAGACTCCTGGGCCTGACGCTTTTACTCTGCAGGACTCAGGATGTGTAGGGATGGGGGAAGGGTCATTGGGCCACAGATGCCCCTACACAGCCCTGCAGGGGGCAGGGTACATGGGGGACAGGGAGGGAAATAATGGGGATTTGAATGTTTTTACCAGAGAGAGAACACGGCGCCAGGAGGAGGATCCCCAGGCTGCACACACAGAGCCACCACCATGTCGCCATGGGAACAGCCCGGGCAGGGACCTGTAAGGAGAGAGCAGGGATGGTTAACACTCCCCAGACTGCGTGAGCGGCTGGCAGTGCAGGGAACACGCCCCATCCATCGTCTGACCTGACCCACTCTGCTCCCAGGGACAGGAGAGTATTTCACCCTCCCAGGATGCCCTGCTGCCTGCCCAGGCCTGGCACTAGCAATTTCCATTCCCAGGCAGAGCTGTGTATCCACCCCCATTTCCTCCCCTTGTCAGTTCTCTGACCAGCCACTGGTGCAGGTGCCCCCCAATACCAGTGCAGGGTGAGGCTACAGCAGAGCAGGGCCACTTCCAAGGTAACTCCAGTGGTACGGTACCCACACCACTGTCCCCCTGCAGAAGGGGTCTAGCTCTGTGCCTGTCTCCACCTGGGACAACACAGAAGATGCCTGACCCAGGGCTTTCCACAGCTCATGGCTTGAGGCTCTACAGCGTGAGCTAAAGCTAAAGCTGGGGCTGTGACAGACTCACGTGCTGTGTGGATCCGGCCCAGAGGGGACCCGTCTCACACCCTGGCCAGTGGGTGACATCTGGGCACCTTTCTACTGTGTCAGCTTGGCCAGAAGTCACCCACCGTGGTAAGTGATACTACCAAGTGACAGGGATGGGGTTGGTGGTGACTGTGACAGGCAGTATCATAGGCAGTATCCAGTCCCTCTCATCAAGTTTGCTTTATCCCAGCACATCTCTTCAACAAGGTTGTCTTCAACTGCAGGCACTTGACTTTTCTGCCTTTGGGATCTGCAGCATTTTGCAAAATCTGTGTCAAAGTTTCCCAAAGTCAAATACTGTTTGGGGCCAGGCTGTGATCCACACCTTCCACAAAACCATCTGTACCCTAGCTCCCCACTAGCAGATGTTTTCATAGTGAGTGGTTGTACTGTTTGTTTTGACCTATTCTGGCTGTATTCTTTTGTACTTAGTACATGGATAGCTCCTTCTGGTGAATTCAGCTATATCTGGCTTGTGCTTTCACAGTTTCTGTTGCCCTGCAGATCTGGAGAGCTTTTTCTAAAGTTAAATCATCTTCATGGCATAGGCTGTCTCTTAATACATCATCTTTAATGCCACAAATGATTCTATCTGTGACCAAAGATTCTGTCAGTGTGATACTGTGGTTAAGAAAGGTGACCATTTCTATCACTATTGTTACCATTGTCACACAATTTCCATAAATCTTATATAGAGTATATCATGGAAGGTGTCAACGGAAAACTTATGATTCACTAACTATGATTATCCTGTTTATATTCATGTATCATCTTTGTATCTGAAGATGTGAATTTTGGCCATGTATTCAAATCTGTTCTTAGGGTGACATCTTCCAGATGGATTTACATCAGGGCTAGACAGCTCTGAGTTGACGTCCCATTGTGGACACTTCACTCTCACAATGGGCCATAGAAGAAACTCATCTCATCCAGACAGCTCTTCCTGAGGCTGCCTCAGAGAGTGAGGAGACAGTGGTCACCCCCTGTGGGTCAGCAAATCATATAAGGACATGAGATGCACTCATGTGACCTTGGACTCCATCTTGGGCCAGTAGCTTTCCACAGATATAACAAAGTCCTGTGGCACCTTAAAGACTAACTATAAAGTTTTGAAGCATAAGCTTTTGTGGGCTAATACCCACTTCGTCGGATGCAAGCAGTGGAAGTGGGTATTAGCCCATGAAAGCTTATGCTTCAAAACTTTATAGTTAGTCTTTAAGGTGCCACAGGACTTTGTTACCTCTGCTATTCCAGACTAACACTGCTACCTCTTTGATTCTTTCCACAGATAGGGGCTGTGGTCCTTGTTTGGGACAGTAATTTTCCATGCAAATGGCAGAGGATATAAAAGACACTTAACACATTTCTGTTTTGTCTCTTTCCTGCCCTAATTCTCTGGACTGTGGATTTACAACTAAAAGGAGCATCTTGAACTAAGGACTGAGGGCCTTCCAATCTTTTGGAAGTTACCAGAGGGACTTTACAAGCCAGCAACTTGTTCCACCACTGTAGGGTGACCAGATAGCAAATGTGAAAAATCGGGATGGGGTGGGGGGTAATAGGAGCCTGTCTAAAAAAATGACCCAAAAATCGGGACTGTCCTTATAAAATTAGGACATCTGATCACCCTACATCACTGCTACAAACCAGTGGGGTACTGCAGAAGCTATTTTGTAACTGACTTGGTGAAGCTAATTATACAATAAACCCCAGTTTTGGGGATTGTCTCCCTATTTCTTGCTGTCTGCCATGTGTGGTATTTTCAGTGTGACTCATCCCAGCCACACAGTCACAATCAGTTCACCAAAGTCACAGGTTTTACTGACTCTCCTTAATTCTCTGACATATTGCTCTATAGTGTCATCATTTTTTTGCATGCATATAAAAATGTTGTATCTGTCAAAGGTCTCCTTTTTGTCATGCAATGTTCCTCAAATTTAATCAGTATTTTACTTAATTTCATGCTTTCATCTTCTTCAAACTGAAAGTTGTTATAATTATCTAATGCTTCCTCCCCAAGAACATGAAAAAGGACTGATGATTTCACTTTCTCATTTTTCTCTTCTACCCTGTGACTGGTAAAATACTATTCAAATTTCTGTTGGAATTTCTTCCAGTTCTGTGCCACATTGTGTGACAATGGCAGACTGGATGGCACTTGCAATACATCCATGTTTGGCTTTCTTCCTTTCTTAAGCTAGTCAAGCTACTATTGTGCTCATAAAATAAATACTAAAGCTTTTGTTTGTTTCTGGTAAATGCTCTGCCTGTTCCCCTGGTCTCTGCTTTCAGTTTCAAACACAGGAATTAAGCTCAAAATGGCTGTCAGTCTCTTTCTCATTCAGTCCTTCTGACACAATGGAATGATCTTGGGGTTCATTTAACAACAAATCAGTGAGTGAGAGAGGAATCAAACTTTTAATTATAAACTAACTAGAGAGCATCTGTGGTGAACTGCCATGCATAGCTACATGGTATTATCCAGTTTTGTTTCCAAGGTGCAGCTCAAAATTCCTGTAGTCATAATACCACCCTTTTGAAGGAGCCTGTCTACATTATAATCTTGTACAAATGTATCTCTACAACTGACACCGCACTGCTGAGGGAAACATTAGGGACTAGGGGGAAAATCCTTGTTAATGCCCCAACCTTTCTAAGGGGTGGGAGGGGCATGTGCTGGCCTTGTCTCTCTATGAGGGGAAAGGGGTACCCTGCCACTCCAACCAGTAGTGGGTAGGTCTATGTTGGGCCCCATTACAGGGAGAGTATAGGGCCCTGCATTGCCATAATCCAGCCCCACTCTCTGCAGAGCTCTCAACTGGCCCAGAAAAGACAGATTGGAATCTGATCCCATTCAACTGCTCTCTGTTATCACTTCATCTCTGGCCCAGCCCCAGAGCAAAGGGTGACATTAGGTTTCTGGGCCATTTTATTACCCGTTTGCCCCTGTGAAAAGTTCGACTCTGAGATCAGCAGAGCTGGGGCACAGCAGGCACTGAGCATTCTGGGAGGCTGGTGACAACGGGTTGGGTTGTTTGTTTGTTTTTTGAGGATTTTTTTTCATTGAAAAGTTTTCCTGAAATCTTCCAATATTCTGACAAAATGACTGAAACTAAAACAATAATGGTTTGATATAGGTTGGAAATTGAGTTGAAATCAAATCATAATATATTTTTTTAATTTCAGTTCTGAGTTTTTTCCTCCTTAAAAGACTAACATTTTTTCATTTTGATACCCCTAGATTGGAATCGAAATGAACATTTTTGTTTGTGACTCGTTTTATTGAAAATTTTCAAATGAAATGAATTTTTTTGGTGAAAATGTTCATACACTATTGAAAGCCATTTTTTCATTACAAACATTATTGATGAAACATTCTTGACCAGCTCTAATTTCTAGCTTCTTTACAGGGCTCTTGTAGAGCCTAATAACATAAGATAAATTAGATCCACAAAGGGCCATAGCCAGTTTAAGGTCTAACTGCTCTGACAGCGCCTACCAGTTCAGGATCTGCTTTAAGCACATCTGGGGGCAAACAGAGAGTGAGACAGAGTGTGGACATTTAGCTTGAATACCTAAGAATTGTTGGCTAGAGCACCCATCTGGGTGTTGGTGAACCATTTGATTTCCCCCCACCCTTCTGATTTGGGGTAGGTATTTGACCACAGGTCTTTCCCAGCCTAGTTGAGTCTCCTAATAACAGTCTGTGGAATGAATCTATCCCATTGGAGCTGCCCCCCTTTGGATAAGTAATTAAATAGTTATTGGAGTCTGTGTCTTTTATAGTCCGTGTCCCAATGTTATCCATTTTTACAAAACTGTAATGGATTTTGTGCAGTGAATGCCTTGTGAGGTATCATTTGAAAACTCATCATTTGCTGATAATTATTGTCCTGGTAAAATATGTGCGGCAACATTGTTTGTAAAGTCAAAAGATTCTACTGTAGGACATTACTGAGACATGTTCCAAGTTTAGACAAGCAGGCAAAACCAGTTCCTCAAAGACACAAGGCAAACTGATGCCTCAGGCAAGGGTAAACAAAATGAAAAGTAGCCAGAAAAAAAAAAGACTGTGAGCAAGAAATCTATATTTTGGCAAAGAAACAACTGGAGGTTCCCATCCTTCCCCCCCCCCCCACTTCCCATAGAGCTTCTATCTCCTGCTGCAGATGATTTTCAAAGAAAAAGAGAGCTATAAGAAAGGGGAACAGATGACCCCCAAATACTCCTCCCTTTCTCTCTACTCATGGCATGAACAAAACCCGAAGGACAAGGAAATTAACATTTAACTGGGGTAGGGTCCTGGCTGAAAGGATTCCAGCCAGTACGATGCTGAAGTATGTGATGAGGAAAACTTTTGCTTTGAATTCATTTAACTTGTTAAGTTAGATATTAATTGAGTTTTATCCTTTATTTTCTTTTAACCAATTCTGACTTTTGTGCCTCATTACTTGCAATTGCTCAAAATCTATCTTTCTGTAGTTAATAAACTTATTTTAGTGTTTTATTTAAACCAGTGTGAGTTTGGATTGAAGTGTTTGGGAAATGCCATTGGAGAAAACAGAATTTGTGCATATCGTCTTCTATTAATAAAATTACAAACTTCATATGAGTTTGTGTTGTCCAGGAGGGTGCCGCTCAGTACAAGATATACATTGCTGGGGTGGGGGGTGTCTGGAGCTGGGAGGAGAAGTGTTGCCCTGCAGTGTAATCATGTAATTCTTAGGTGGGTGGCCATAGCACTCATATACTATAGACATGCTGGAGGCTGTGTGAGAGATGACCAAGGATGGTTGCTCTCACTGCAAAGCAGCGTAAAAGGCACCCCCAGGCTTTAGAACTAAGGGGACACAGCTGTTGATCAGTCCAGATTATGCCCTCGGGAATGTCACCGGGGCTTTAACTCTGGGCCCCTGGCATCCCAGCTAAGTGCCCTGACCCCTGGGCTATTGGCTGTAATGCAGGGGGAGGGGATTATCTCTCTGGCTCTGCACAAGAAGGGCTGAACCTGGTTTAGGTGCCTAACTCCAGATGGGAGTTTACTGTTGAGAATCCTGACTGGAGGGAAGTGTCTGGGTCTGTACATTGTTCAGAATAGTCGGGCCTAATCTCACGTGGGCTCTCTGCAGCAGCTGACCCAATGGGACCCTGATATTAACTCTAGATGCTACTGTAATATACATAATAATAACAACCATGGTGGTGCCTTCCATTTAGATCTCTGACCCAAATGACTCCCCCCACACACACTCTGGCCTGGCAGCCCCTCCTCCTGGGACCTCAGTGGAGCAGGGTGGGGCTTTCGAAGAGGCATCAAATCACCAGTGAGCCCCATCACACCCTCCAGGGAAAGGCCACAAGAAACCTCAAAGGCCACACCATGCAGTGAGGGGACAATGGGCTGAGCAGTGAATCACACCCACCCTCAGGTTTTGCCCAGCACTGATGGGAGGTAGGAACAGGTCGGGGGGGGGGGGGGGACGTATTCCCAGGGGGCAGGAGTGTGAGCATTCCCCAAGAACAGGGGAATGGGGGTAATAATGAAGTGGAACTTACCTTAAGGATTCAGCGTGTCCCAGGAGATGCCATGCAATAAGACAGAGTCCCAGCCCCAGCCCAAGGAGCTGAACTGATGTGCTGGTGCTGAAGGGAAAATGGGTCCCGGAGCTGTGTGTGAACTCTGACCAGGGAAAGTGAAAGCACCTGGCACCTGTCACACATTAACCTGGCAGAGATATTATCTGGCCAGGATCCAGGGAAGGTGTTCGGTTACCTGCAGAGACATGGGGAGCAGTGAGTAGTTTATATGCCGATGGGTTCCTGTTCATCCTTCCATTGCAGGGCAGGCCCGTGGCAGGTCAGATCTGAGTGCTGTTACATCCTCCCCTGGATCCACTCCCTACTCTCATGGATGGCCCGGTGCCTGGTTTTCAACAGGAAGGTCTGGTCAAAAAGGGGACCTAGTAAGATATACTGACTGAACACCAAAAGTCCAGTTACTGCAGACAGGGGAGGTATCAGGTCATCCTCTACTCAGCCGGGGCCAACTCCTACCTGCGTTGGGCAGCTACAGGTCCCAGCCCCGGCTCTGCAGGTAAGTCCTTTTCCACCAGGGTGAGTAGGTAGGCAGGGGCAGGGTAGAGGGGAAGAGCAACAAGCAACAGGGGGAGCGGGGAGGTAATGTGAATGAGGGATGGGACCTTGGGGGAAGAGGTGGGGCAGGACCTCAGCAGGAAGAGGGGTGGGCATGGGAGGTTCCAGAATTCATGCTATGGGTCAGAGGGACATAAGGACAGAGAGGATGCTAGAGCAATTACTGGAGGGGCTAGGCCCTGGACACAGCTCCTTGGCTGTTGCCTGATGAATTGAGTGGGACATCGATTGAACTTCACTGAATGGGCTGTAGGAGCAGGCCAAGTTGTTGGCTATGCCCTAGACAGCCCTCAATGGCCAGAGTCCGGCCTCACTGAGGGGTCGCCTCTCTCCCAGCCAGGCTGGAATCAGAGCTTCCATCCGAGAGATGTCACAGACCCACGTGCCATTTGCCTCCTCTTCCACTGATAGCCCTATTGACTGCTGTGATCCATTCTTCTTCCCAAGTGCTCTCCCTGCCCCCACCTTCTACCTGAACCAGATGTCCACCTGGCTGGGGGTCTTCAGAGTTCCACATTCTCTCAGCTCCAGCCATCTGGGTTGTCTTCTGTAAGGATAAGGAGGAAGTTTTGTCCCATAAGGGCTTACTGGGTGAACTCATCTATGACAATGACCATGCGGTGTCTGGGGGGCACTCCAGGAATTACACCTGTGGGTACGAGATCAAGGAGAGTGACATCCTGGTAACAAGATCCAGGCTCATCCCTGCCAAGCAACTCCCCACCGTGGGAAGGGCGGGGGGAACAGTTAACAGATAACAAGGCAGGGAACAGTTAATGGATAACAATTAAATTTTAAAAACCCTGAAATTCCAAATGCTGAAATTCATCCATTTTCAAAATCTGGAAAAAAAAAATTCTAACAAAACATCTTTATTCAAAATTTGTCAAGGGGAACCCTTCTCCCCATTTTTCACCACTCTCAGTTCGGATGGCCGAACCCAGGCCGGTGGAGGACAGGGACATCATAGAAATGTCAGGCTGGAAGGGCTCTCAAGATTTCATCAAGTCCCCATGGCTGAGGAAGGACCAAGGAAACCTGTTCCTAAGAATCTCTGAAGATGGGGATTACACAACTTCCCTTGAAAACTGTTCCAGTGATAAATGACTCTTCTCATTAGAAAGTTTTTCCCAACATCTACCATAAATTTCCCTTGCTGCAGATTAAGTCCATTACTTCCTCTCCTACCTTCTGTGGACATGGAGACCAATTGATCCCTGACCCTTTATTGGCCTGGAGTGGGGCCTGGAGCGGGCCCCTATGTATTTATTGCCAGGTAGTGACTCCAGCAGTGGTTCCCTCCTCCCGCAGTGTAAATGATTTTGAAGCGTTTCTTTATTCAGGGGGCTCTGTTTGAGGAAAGATGGATCCTAGGATGGGTAACCCCCAGTCTGAGTGTGATTGCCATGGCGATGGATGTAGAGGAAACACACAAGACACAACAGGGTGACGGGCTCATCCAATGCGGCACATTCTCCCTCCAGCTCTTCCAGGCCTTAACTAGCATTGCTGAGCTAGACAATATCTTTGCAGGGCAGGAAAATGGCTCTTTCCAAGGGGGAATCCAAAACCCTTCTGATGATTGTTTCATCTATTTCACAGACCCACTATGCTAAACCGACACTTAGTGCATGATTTCCTCCCTCTCCACTCACTGTATTTGTTGATATTCTGGCAGGAGGCACCAGACACCTCAACACAGCTGGGCTCACAAGTTCTTTCTCTCCATGTGTCACGGAGTGCCTGGGCAGTGGTCTGGAACTTGCTCCCTATGAAGCCAGTCAGGACTCTGTGGGGGGGGATGGGGGGGTGGGGGAAGCATCCCCTCACCATACACAGCCTGTTTCCAAGGCTAGGAGCTTCACCCAGTTACTGCTTCCACCTTCGTGGGTCTGACCTCGGAGCATTCAGCACCTTCTGCCCCTCCGTGTGCTTCCCCCAGTGAGCCCGCACAGGCAGGGTTCTGTGGGAGTCCTTGAGTCTTGTACCCCAGCTCCACAGTCAGATGTGACTCTCAGCCAGCCAGTAAAACAGAGGTTTATTCGATAAATAAATGGAGATATACCAATCTCCTAGAACTGGAAAGACCTTGAAGGTCATTGAGTCCAGTCCCCTACCTACACTAGCAGGATCAAGTATTGTCCACTGACAGATTTTTTGTCCCAGATCCCTAAATGGCCCTCTCAAGGATTGAACTCAGAACGCTGGGTTTAGCAGGCCAATGCTCAAACCACTGAGCTATCCCTCCCCCCTGATGACAGGTACAGGATCTAACACAGACCATACAGCAAACGTGACCCCTCAGCTGGATCCATTTGGGCGGCCAGAGAGCTAGGCCAGCTTGCCTGGAGCTCTCTCCCTCTCAGCTCCCAGCCTCTTCCCTGCCAGACCCCAGCTAACTTCCAACTGAGACTTCCTCACCCACCCCTCCCCTGCATTACTTTCTCTTTGTCTCCTTCCCAGCAGGAGATCAGCTGACCTCACTCCAACAGGATCAGACGTAGAGAGGTGGGGGGTAGGTTCTGCGGGTTGCCTTCTTGCTTACACTGTTTCTCTGCTTTGCATCAACTACACATCCTTATCCCTTCACATAGACACTCAAGAAATGCATAGGGGAAACTGAGGCACACACACAGTATTCCTACTCTGTCACACTATGTAATTAGTTATTTATTCTCTGTGCTCCAGTACTGGAACAAAACATAAACAACATGCAGGCAAAACCCTCTTTCAGGAATCTCAGCCAAGGTTTATTTCCACAAAAAATTGTGAACAAAACTATTTCATTCAAAATTTGTTATGGAAAATTTCAATGTTTTGATGAAAAATATTCATGAAGCAAAAAAAAATCCTTTAGTCTCATTTTCATTTGACAGTTTCATTCATTTTGGATTTTCAGAATCAAAATGAGACAAAAATATCAGTTGGGAACACAGACAGTTTTGCTTTATTTAGTTTCAAAGGGACTTTTTCCTTCCATTTCTGCACTTTGAAAACAAAAATGAAACAAAACTGTCAATTCAAATCAAAACCAAATGCTGACTTTCATTTCAAAATTATTTTTGTGGAAAGACTAAGAAGACCCTTGCACGTGAATTGTTTGGGAGAAAGATTTTGATTTCAGTTAAACTATGTTTGGTTTTAAAAAACGTTCAGTCAAAAAATGGTGGAAAAACTTCAACTGACTTTACTCACAAAGAACAGCCAATAACATCACCCTGCAGATAACCATGGGGTGAGCTCCCCAGGTAAGTTATGGGGACATGAGGGGTCACTTACCACAAGACTCAGCCAACTCTAGCCAGTGGGAACTCGCCGGTGGCTGCTTGGAGAGGCTACTCACAGCGAGGTTCTTCCCTAGGGTCAGAATTTAACCTTCTATTGGGAATTACAATCCCTGCCATTGTGGTTCTTTCTGTGGTGCTTTATCTACTGGGAAATAAAGGTGGGTATGAGTGTGGCGAAGTGGGTACTAGCCCACTAAAGCTTATGCTTCAATAATTTTGTTAGTCTTTAAGGTGCCACAGGACTCTTTGTCACTTCTGCAAATCCAGACTAACACGGCTACGTGTCTGATAGGCATGCATCCAACAAAGATGAGATAACTGGCTCTGTGGATGAGGGGAAAGCAGTGAATGTGCTATTCCTTGACTTTAGCAAAGCTTTTTATATGGTCTCCCATAGTATTCTTGCCAGCAAGTTAAAGAAGTATGGGCTGAATGAATGGACCCTAAGATGGATAGAAAACTGGTTGGATCGTCAGGCTCAACGGGTAGTGATCAATGTCTCCATGTCTAGTTGGCAGCCAGTATCAAGTGGAGTGCCCCAAAGATCGGTCCTGGGGCCGGTTTTATTCAATATCTTTATCAATGATCTGACTGCAACCTCAGCAAGTTTTCAGATGATACTAAACTGGGAGGAGTGGTATATATGCTGGAGGGTAGGGATAGGATACAGAGGGACCGAGACAAAATAAATTTGATGCAGTTCAACAAGGACAAGTGCAGAGTCCTGCACTTAGGACGAAAGAACCCCATGCACTGCTACAGACTAGGGACCGAATGGCTAGGCAGCAATCAAGAGAAAATCCTGGTGCTCAGTACTTGGCAATGCAGCCTTTGTCTTCAGCGATCCCTGTACCCCAACAATCTTGGCCACAACACAGTCCTGTTCAGTCCTCTTGCCTGTGTCCTATATGTGGTTAATATTAAAAAGGGGGTGTGGAGGGGTGTCTCAGGGAGTCCCAAACCAGTGTGTGCACTCGAGGTGGTAAGTGAAAGGGTACTCACTCTCTCCCTTGTGAGAAACTCTCCAAGGATTCCTGATCACACCCTGCTCGCTGCACCAGAACTGTTAGGCAAAAAGGTTCTTTTCCCCAGGAATCAGGCAAGCACAGACAATACTGAAGGGGGTTTATTTATGGTACTGGGAAGACTGTCAAGCAGCTTTGAAAATATGGAGCAATAGTGGCCAGTTATATACACTCTTTAATTAATTCATTTGCATTTATTTGTACATACAGAGACAGACGTTACAATGGAGAGAACCCTGAACATAAGAACAGTATGTACATATAGAGGTTATCCTACTTGCATCAAATATTTATGGCTACCTTGTGGGGGAAAGAGACTGGGGGCGGGGGGAGGGGGGGAGGATGAGTGCTTACAGACATCCGGTGGGTTGTGAAGGGAGGGTTAGCATTGTACTGTCTTACTGATAAGCTGAGCTAAGTTATCATGTATTGACAGAAACTATGTCTTTGCTCCTTAGCACTTGCTGTCTTTTCTGCTGGCTGAATTTTAACTCCTTCCTGACAATACTAATTAATTAGTTAATTAGCTGAGTATATAAATGAAAAACTCTATTACAAACAAACAAAAAATGGAGAATTGGAAAATATAGATGACCATTTCTTTATTATTACACTAGCAAAAATACCCGGCGTTGCTCGGGGTATTTGTAATTGGAAATTGGGATGTAAAAAGACTACAATGTTTTTTATTAATACAAATTTTGTACAGAAATGTCATTTTGTCTAAGTAATTTCATTCTCTTGCATTTAGATGTGGTTTCTCCGATACATTTTCGTTGCATAACGAATAGGGTTCCTTTTAAGGAAAAAAAAACAGTGTATTTAATTATGTTTGTGCTAGACAGTGTGGGGGCCGTTGGAGGGGGGAGGAGGGAGAGAGCTGAGCGAGTGGGGGGACTGTTGGAGGGGGGAGAGCTGAGCGAGTGGGGGGGCATTGGAGGGGGGAGAGAGCTGAGTGAGTGCGTGGTCCATTGGAGGGGGGTATTATTACATCATAACTATGTCACAGAGAACAGCAGGTGTTAACCTGCTGCCCAGCTGATGTTAATGAGCTTTAAAGAATTTCACCCCAGGGCATGTAAGAGGTGAGGTTTGAAAAATTTTCGATTCTTACCCTGATTAGGACCCTAAAGCCTATAACTGTACCAAATTTCAAGTCTCTAGCTGAAACGGTGTGGAAGGAATAAGGGAACATACATAAACACATACACCATTTGACTTTTATATAGAGAGATTTCAAATACTGGGTAAATTCTGTTCCTGCAGGGGCCTATTATGCAGCACTGACCTATGGTGTCTCCCCAATATCTGCTCAGAGCTGGTCACTGGTATCTCCCCTGCTCACAGCTGGTCAATGGGACCCTCCCATTACCTCCCCTCCACAATCTTGATTCTCCCCACCTGAGTCTCCTCCAGCCCCACAGGCTCAGACAGGCCCCATTTCTCCAGCACAAGGGTGATGACAGGCACAGACATCAGGAGCAGCACGACCAGGACACAGCGAGTGAACCAGATGATGAGGGACAAGTCTGGCCCTGCAACATGGAAAGGGAACTGATGACATCTGTGTGGGTCTGCAGTGTGTAACAGTGACCTCTTGGAGGCCTAACAGGGGATCCTGGTGCAGAGGGTGCATGTTCCCCTGATGGGAGGCTGAAGTGATGGAGGTTGTTGGAGTGGATCCTCCCTTTGCCAAGAACAGCCCTGAGGGGTCACAGAAGCAGGGAACCCCCCAGGGTTTGCTCAGGCTGCACCCAGACTCAGTGCAAAGGCCTCACAAGAGCCAACAACAGATACCGCAGCCCAGACCTGTCACCCCTCTCCAGTGGGGTTGACCCTGGGAAGGGGGACAGCGCAAGTTCTTGGCACCAGCTATATCCTCAGAAAAGGGTGAAAATGGGAAATAAATGAAGCTATGGGGCTGTCCTACCCATGTGGCCTGGGGGAATTGCACCGGCAGAGCCCAGCCCAGCCAGGGTGACTGTGCTGCAGGCTGAGGAGTTACCCACCCCGGGGGGAGTCTGGCCCAGACTTTATGCCCTGAGGTCGGAGTTGGGGGCACAGAGCCGGGCTCTGATAATCAGGGTGTGACAGAGCAATAGCCCGTTACCTGGGCGGGTCGGCTCCTCCCCTCCTCCGCTGCTGCTCGCGCTGCCTGTGGGACAAGGGCAAAGAGAATCGCACCGTGTGGGAGAGACGCCTGCAGCCTCCCCAGGGACCCGCCTCCCAGTGACAGACAGAGCGGTTTTGCCAGCCACTGGGGCCAGATCCCCACTAGGTGTAAATCAGCATCACCCTGCTGGAGTCACTGGGCCAGATCCCCAGCTGGTGTAAATTGGTGTCCCTCCATTGGAGTCCACAGGGCTCTGCCAGTTTACACCAGCTGAGGAGCAAGTCCAGGGGTCTCAAACACGTGGCCCGTGGGCCACATGCAGCCTGCAGAGTTATTTCCTGCAGCCGGCCATAGGCGCCGACTCCACTGGCAGCCAAGCTCCAAACATTACTCAGTGTTTATATTTTATTAAAAACCCTCTTTGAATTACAGTTTTTGAAAGGTTAATACATCGGCTTTTACTAGCACACTATATTACTCTTCATTTTTTTTCATTTTTGACTATACTTTTGTATAATTGTATGAAAAGGTTTCAGTGATGCGGCCCTCGGGCCAATGTACTAGTCCTCATACGATCCTCATGGTGATTTCAGTTTGAGGTCCCTGAGCTAGTCCCTGGACTCTCTCTCTGGGATTGGAGCAGAGGGCTCTAAAATGGCAAACCCTAGTCCCCTCCACTTTGTCTCATAGACTCATAGACTTTAAGATCATAAGAGACCATTTTGATCATCTAGTCTGACCTGCACAACGCAGGCCACAGAATCTCATCCACCCACTCCTGCAATAGACCTCTCACCTATGTCTGAGTTACTGAAGTCCACCAATCATGGTTTAAAGACTTCAAGGTGCAGAGAATCTTCCAGCAAATGACCTGTGCCCCACGCTGCAGAGGAAGGTGAAAAAACGCCTGCCAATCTGCCCTGGAGGAAAATTCCTTCCCAACCCCAAATATGGTGATCAGCTGAACCCTGAGCATGTGGGCAAAACTCACCAGCCAGACACCCAGGAAAGAGTTTTCTGTAGTAACTCAGATCCCATCCCATCCAACATCCCATCACAGGCCCTTGGGCATATTTACCACGAATAGTCAAAGAACAATTAAATGCCAACATTAGGTTATCACATGATACCATCTCTTTCATAAACTCATCAACCTTAGTCTTGAAGCCAGAGAGGTCTTCTGCTCCCCTTGGAAGGCTGTTTCAGAACTTCACTCCTCTGATGGTTAGAAACCTTCATCTAATTTCAAGTCTAAACTTCCTGATGGCCAGTTTATATCCATTTGTTCTTGAGTCCACATTGGTACTGATCTTAAATAATTCCTCTCCCTCGCTGGTATTTATCCCTCTGAAATATTTATAGAGAGCAATCATATCTCCCCTTAGCCTTCTTTTGGTTAGACAAACAAGTCACAGGGAATGTGCCAGATTTATGTACTTGGCTACGCTGCCTCTAAGTCCAACCACCATCTGCTCCCAGAGCCAGCCAACCTCCTACTGCAGTCTCTGGGTGCAGATAGTGGGTGTTGTGTCTCCATATAGGGGCTGGTAGAAACAGAAGAAAACAACCTACTTCTGCTCATCACCCCTGTCATGCAGCTATCTGGCTCTAGATTCTCTCTCTGCCTTTGCATGGACAATTGTACTTACTCTGCTAATCACTCCCCTTACCAGTGACACTGAAGTACTTGGCAGGGCTGAGGTGGGATCTATTCACCCAGTTGTTGCTCTCCTTGATCTCGTACCCACAGGAGTAATTCCCAGAGCTGCCCCTCGACATCTCGTGGATGTAGTCATATGTGACCTTCTCCTCCAAGCCCTTCTGGGATGAAATCTCCTCCCTGTCCTTGCAGAAGATAATGCGTGTGGCTGAGGTTCGGGAGAATACAGAGCACTGGAGCAGCACTGAGTCCCCCTCCTGGGGAGATGTCTGCTTCAGGTAGAAGATTGGGGCAGGGAGAGCTCCTGGAAGGGGAATAGATGAAAGCCATCAATGGGGTTGTCAGCGCTGCCTTTTTTGGGGGGAGTCCAAGGAGCAGTTTGCTAAAGGAAGTTGGTTGCCTTGAAAGCAGGTTGCAGCTCATAAGTGGATCACTGGCTGTGGAGGAGTTATGGGATCATCCCTGGGGAGCTGGGATGTTCCACATGGGGATTGTGGCAGTCTGGAGAGTTTGGCCTCTCTCCCCACAATCCCGCTGGGCATCTGCGAGGTCACTGTGCAATTACCCACAATTCCCTGGAGTAGTGCCTGGGAAGCCACAGCTGCTAACGTAACTGAATGCGAGAGGGCGGTACTGGGGACTGTGCTGAGTGGGGTGTGAACGCCATGTGGGATGCACGGCCCAGTGCAAGCGATGGCTGGGATAGCCTATGTGCATGGAGCACAGTGCATGTAGCTCCATAGCGTTGAAACCCCTCGGTGGGGCAGGGCAGGAGGAGCTCTGTCAGCTCAAGGGCTGGGGGGCGGGGGGGGGCGCAAAGTCTCTGGAACATCATCTTTTTTCAGCACAGCTGGATAACGGGGGGGATAATGTCAGATCTGAGACTGACAGTTCTGCAGAGGCAGAGACCAGAGCTTTACATAGGGGTGGGCAGCACCTGATGCGATAGGGCCCTGGGCATCTGGGAGCTGGAAACATTTTCTCTAAATACAAACCCCTCTGGCATGATAGCTAAGTAGAGGTTGGGGTTGTCTGGGGACAGACAGACGGACTCACCGGGAGCTGAGCAGATCTCCTGGCTGCTGGGACTCAGCACTGGGAACAAAAAGGAGACCTGTGGTTAGTGCTGGAGATAAAATCCCCCCTTCTGAGGTCCCTCCTGAAGGACAAAAAATGCTTTTAACAGAGAGGGAAATAAATTCCTGATTCGTTTTTTGGTGAAGAAGCAAACCAGACAGGACGTTAGATCTGGGGCATGGCAGGTTCCTCGCACACAGACCTTGGCTGAGTTGGAACCGCCTTTTCCTTCAGCTCTCTAGAGGGTCAGATTCTCAGCTGGTGTAAGCCAGCATTGACTCCAGCGGAGCTACACTGATTTACACCAGCGGGATTGTGCTCACATTGACTCTAGTGGAGTGGCACCCATTCACACCAGCTGGGGATCAGGCCCAGTAACTCTCCTAGTCAGTGTTTACACTGGTTCCCATTTCTTTCCCACTAAAAAGGATTTGCCAACAGTCTGGGCCAGGGGTTGCTCTTGGTTCTGTTTCCTCTCAGCCTGCCACAAAATAGCTCAGGATTCCCACATACTCACCGGGAAGCAAGAGGCACAGGGACAGGATCATTGAGACAGCGCCGGGAATCAATCTGGATGAAAATAGCCCAGCAGCTGTTGAAGGCTTCCGGATGGGACAATCCACAATTGCTCCTGCTCCCATCTGCCCCAACTTCCCTGTCTGACTTCAGAAGGGAAGTTCTGGACTCTCTCTCTGCTCCGATCTCCACCTGTTCTCTGGTGTTGGATGCTCCAGGCAGCCCCTCTCCCTGCTTCCAGGCCCTTGGGAACTGCAGGGCTCAGGCAGCCTCTGTCTGACCTGCTCTGTCCTCTCCTCAGGTCTGATGTTCATCATGGCTCCCCGTTTCCTGTCCCACGCCACTCCCCTTCCCCACCCTGACCGCAGTGTCTCTATTTAGGGCTGGAGAACTGAGAACCAAAGGGGCCTGGTTTTCTTTTGCTTGAGTCTAAAAATATCATCCCGTCCCATCTCACAGCCTGGGGACTGAGACAGCCCCCTGGCTAAAGGCACAGATGGGCCAGGGTGAAATATTCCAGGAGGACCTGGGATGTTGGATGAGCCTAAACCTTTTGCCTTCACCCTGGTCTCCAGTCCCTGGTGAGAAGGACCCAGCTCCCTCAAGGGAAAATTTACCCTCTGGGTTTATGGGAAACATAGATGGGCTCTGGGCCTCCTGCAGGACCCTAGTCTACACAAGGTGAATTTCACCCCAGAGAATTGCACAGCCTCTCTCACCTACCCTGTGCTCCACACCCAGCTCCAGTCACTTCTGCATGTCCTGCGATGACTGACACGCCTGTCCCCATTCTATGCTCCTGAGGAATCTGTAGTTCCTGATGAGAGACAAGTACCAGGGCACTGCCAGTGGGCATGAGCACAAGGCAGTTGAGAAAGAGCATCCAGAAGTGACCTCCGAGCAGGCAGGAGCCAGAATTAATGTGACTAAGCATGTGGGGGAACCAGGGCAAAAGGCCAATGAAACCTAGGAAAGAAAGAAAAATCATATGAATAAACATTAATACCTCTGTGGCCAAAACAGCCAATGGCCCCAAGGGAAATCTGTCAGGAGCACAAGGCAATGCAGTTTAGCAGAGCAACTTTACAGAGTAATTGATGCAGAATGGATTGTCCTGGGATGGTGGCTGGGCACATTTCACCCCTGGGATGGAGTCAGCTTTGCAGAGAACAGAAGAGGGGAGGTTTCAAGGGATCTCAGGTATTTGGGGGTGATTGTGGGAACTAAGATGTATAGTGGATAGTCAGTGGAGCACACTTGGAGACTACCTGCTAGAAGCAGTGCCCAGACAGCAACATGAAAAAGAGTAAATATGTTTTGAAATTGTTTTTAAATCATTATTTTCAAATTCTTGTGTGAAAAATATTTGTTTCCATAATTTTTCCCTTTTCTTGGTGGGAAAATGGAAAAAGGAGAGGGAGAGGGAATCAGAAATGTGAAATATTTTAAAACAACATGAAAAAATAAAAAAAAATATTTTTTAAAAAAATCCAATTATTACTTCAAATAAACAAATATATTTTAAACTTTTCTTTGAATAAATGGAAACTTTGGGGAAAAAATGAAAGTGTCAAAACCTCACTTTCTAAAATTGTCATTTTTAGATCACAAAATTATGTCACTTCCACTCCTGAGTGATCCCTGGGGACTGCGGTTCATTCTGAGCTCCTGGCACCTTCGGATTACAGCTGTGCGTGGCTTAGCCAATGAGCAGGAATAGGAACAGGGAAAGTCTCCACTATGCAGATGAGGTGTGTGAAGCCAGAGCTGCAAAGGCAGCTGATAAGTGAAGGAAGAACTTCACTACTCGCCGGATCGGCGGGTAGTGATTGATCCATTGGCAATTGATTTATTGTGTCTCATCAGGTCATGATAAATCGATTGCCAATGGCGCTCCTGTCGACTCTGGAACTCCAGCTCGCCAAAAGGTGCAAGCTGGAATTGATGGGGGAGCTGCTGCCACCATGAGGACGGCAGGTAAGTCGGCCAAAGATGCACCGACTTCAGCTACATTATTCAAGTAGCTGAAGTTGTGAATCTTCGGTTGACCCCTCCCCCTATTGTAGACCAGCCCTGAGTTCCTCCTGCTGCACAGACCATAAGAGGAGCAGAGAGTCGGATGACCACATGTCCCGATTTTAGGGTCTTTTTCTCACACAGGCACCTATTGCCCCCACCTCCTGTCCCGATTTTTGATACTTACTATCTGGTCCACCTAGCAGAGAGAGGGCTGTGAGGGGCTGCATCCCTATGACCCATTCTAGCCTTGGCCCTCGGGTGAGACTGCAATCAAAGGTGATCAATGCCCGTTGTGATGGAGATTTTGTGATAAAGCTCCACTGGCCCAACCACACTGTGCAGACGCTGAGCGGCCTGTCCAGTTCTCGGCTGCCCCAGCCTTCCCTGTGGGGTGAACATTGATCATTTCATGCTGAGGCAGCTGTGTGAAAGCTGTGGGCACTGTGACGTGTTCCCAAAGCAGATGGTCTCGACCCCCAGCACCTGACCCTGAAACATACAACCCGTGTCTCTATAGTACTTCCAGAGAAGTTATCTGACATCAGCTGTAGGGGGAATTTATAGCACTATATTTATACCAATATAAGTCCCTGTGCACACCTGGATCTGGTATTAGAGACCCTTTTTGTGGTTTATCTTATCTTGTTTTGGGAGCAGTATAAACTATAAGCTGTACATTTTTAGCAGTGAAGACAATTAACCATGGGAAGAACTTACCCTGGGCTGTGGTGGATTCTCCATCATTGGCAGTTTTTAAATCAAGGGTGGGTGTTTCTCAAAGAGAAGCTGTAGTTCAGATAAGGAATGTTTTGGGGGCAGTTCTCTGGCCTGTGTTATACAGGAGGCATAGTTGCTGACTCTGTAGGTGCTCTGGGGCTGAAGCACCCACCGAGAAAAATTAGAGGGTGCTCAGCACCCACCAGCAGCCAAAACCTCTGCTCGCCCTCCCTCCCTGCAGTGCTTCTCGCCAACCCAGGGCCCCTCTGCGGGTTGCAGAATGCTATGAGAGGGAGGGGAAGGAGCAGGGAGGGAGCTTGATCAGAAAGAGGCAAGGAAGAGGTGAGGTTGGGGCAGCAGCTTCGGGGGAAAGGTGGAGTGGGAGTGGGGTCTGGGTGCGGGGGCAGGTTGAGTATCCCCCCCACACACACACACAGCTAGTGGGAACGTTGATATGTATGACAGGAGGTCAGACTATGTGATCACCCTTATGGTCTTAGAATGTGTGAATGAACCTGATAAAGGCTCTGATTCCACAATAAGAGTTACACCAGCAAAACGTGAGCAGCAAATTTCCCTGTGTGGAGAGAAGCTCTGAGATAAACTGCTGTTCCCATCAATGCTCTCCCTCTCCTTCTCTGTCTTTCTGTCATTGGAGGATCTGATCCTGTCACCGTCATTAATGGATTTTATCCTCACACATGCCTGATAGATAGGGCAGCTCATCCTCATTTCACAGATGGAGAAACTGAGGCATAGTGAGAGACTAAGTGACTGACCCCAGGGCACACAGGAGTCCACAGCTGAGTCAGAGATTGAACCCAGGACTCTTGACCTCCAATCCACTGCCCTGGCCACTAGATCATACTACCTTCCCCCACCCTCCCAATAGCCTGGGTGACAATGACCAACCGTGTACCTGTCTAGAGGGCCAATGACCCTGGGCTATTTCATCCAAAGAGGGGAAGATCCTGGATGGGACTGGACTGGGAATGAGGGAAAATGTCAGAGACACAAGCTGGGAAATCTGCTGCAGGGGATTTAATTGATCTCACAGAGAGTTCCACCCCCTACTAGGCTAAATCCTGCCTCCCACCACTGGTCCAACCCCCAGGGCAGAATTAGACCCGTCTCCCAAGCGCTGCAGGGACCAGCTGCTGTTCAGAAGAGGGAAGGGAGAGAAGAGTCTGTGCCGTGATCATGGCCCCTGCTCAGTGAGTCTCTGCACACCCAGATACTCTGTGCAGCTGTGCAGGGAGGGAACCCGAGGATGCAACTGACAGGGCCCTGAGCATCTGAAGGGTCTGCACAATCATCTGTGCAGATGCCTCTTTCCTGGCTCAGCCGTGAGTTCTCCACAGGCCTGACCTGAGCTAGCAGCCCAGCAGGGCAGGGGGTGGGTGTGTCACATGCTGTGATGTAGGTTGAAGAACCCGCTCACACAAGGTTATTTTTGTCCTTGTGTGGTAACCTGCCTCATTCTCTCTCTCTCCATTTAGTCTGTTCTCATGAGGTTTTCAGGGCAGTTTGTTTTCATTGTTGTACATTTAAAGGCCAGAAGGGACCAATGGGATCATCTAGTCAGAGCGTCTGCACAGCCCAGGCCAGAGACCCTCCCCTAGGGATCCCTGCATTGAGCTGCTAACTTCTGGCTGAGCTAGAGCCTGTCTGGTAGAAAGAGACGTCCCCCCTTGATTTAATGACTCTGAGTTGGCTCCCATTTCTAAACACTAAGAAGGCTGATCAGCATAGGAGGGGACCAGGGGGAAGGGAGATGCTTGACTGGGACAGAGCAACTGGAAATGGGCCACATGGTTTAGCTCCATCTTTGAGTCCTAATCTGGCCTTCTCTAGCATTTGGGGATGTTGACTTGGGGTTTGAGTTTGGGCCCATGATAGATACAGTCTCAGGACACACAAGAGGCTGTAACTCCCCCAAAATCTGGGTGTGGGGACTTTCCCTCTGAGACAGGAAGCACAATAGGTACTAGAGACAGTGATCCAGAGTGTGACTGAGGAGGGGAAAAAGATGCTTGATCTGGGGTGACTGAGCCACTTATTGCGGAATGGGGAAGAGGGACGAGGTGAAGCTCGTTGGTCTTGGCAGAGATTTCAGGAAGGTTAATGGAGCGTCCAGTTCTGGTGCATACCCAAGACCTGACATGGACAGACTGACTGAGCAGACCTATCCAGGAGAGACTTTAGCAAAGGCTGCTGGGAGGTTTAACCCTATTTGTAGAACTGGCAGCTCATGGGCACAGCACTGGAGATGCATTTTGCCTCCCGCGCCTTGTGGTAGGTGTTCCACATCTCCTTCACTTTGACCTCACACTGCAGTGTGTCCCGGTCATGGTCCCTGTCTGTCCTGCATCGTGAAATCTGTCCACAGGTATCATAATTCCTGTGGCTGGAGCACAGCTGGGACTGGACATGCTGATGAAGTCACCCAAATGCTGATGAAGTCCAGTAGTTCGGTATTTCTCCAAGCAGAGGATCGCTTGGTGCGTGGAGCAGGCATGGTCCCCTGGCAAGATGCTCTGAGACCACAGCACGCATCACCCAGAAAACAGGAAGGGGACTTTCAAAATTCCAAAGGAATTTATGGGATGAGGATGATGGTTGGTCACCTCAGGGCAGGACAGAAGAGTTCAAACCAATGACTTGAGAGGTGAGTATAGGGATTGTGGGACACTTCCTGGCGACCAATCAGAGCACTGTAATCAACCTGGCTGCCTACATTGGCGTCACGGTGCTGTACCCCCGGTACAGAAAGCTGTATGCCTCTCATTAGGGAGTAAAAATGGGTTTTTTTACAGCACTGCAACTGCACTGTTTCTGCGCACTAAGTGGCTTGGCAGTGTGTACATCTTGGGAGTTACACAGAAAGCTGCTTTACGGTGCAGAAACTTGCCAGTGTAGATAAGGCCTAAGAAAATAAAACAGAGCAAGGCAAACTAAGCTTAGAACACTAAAGAAACTGGTTACATGGGACTTCTCACCCGAAATGTGGTTCTTCTTCAGGCGCCCAGCTCTTCAGGGTTCTTCTTCAGGGCCCTGCTCTTTCCTCCTGTTCTGTCTTAGTCGTTTCCAGCAGTCATCTTGGGTGAGGTAGCAGGGAGAACTGAGGACCAGGATTACCTCACTCCCCACCCTTACATAAGATTTGCATAAAGCAGGAGTTCTTTGTTTCCTAGTTTGAAACCCCTTCCCTTACAGTGGAAAGATACAAGAAGTCCCAGGTCATGTTTTAGTATCAGGTGATAAGACCACCCAACTCTGTAGGGCCCTTGTAGCCATTCGTCACAGATTGACACACAGGTTCCCAGGAAGACTAAACTCTTTTACAGTCCATTGTCCTTCTTCATGGACCATCTGCCCTGTCTGGCTTTTCCATTGTTGTACCTGTAGTGTTGGCAGTGGGCATCACCCAAAGTAGCATAATTGAAATACAGATACACAGTCAATATTCCTAACTTCAGATACAGAAATGATACCTGCCAACCAATAGGATAATCACATTCGGGAAATCATAACCTTTCCCATGATCTCTCACATGAGCCACCCTGCATAAGTACATCTCAGTTACATCAGATTCATGTCAGAAGCGTATTTTCATAAAGAATATGGAACGACACGTCACAATCTGCACGGCTATTTTAGTCCTGTAGCACAAGCCCCATGAAACTGAGTCAGTTAACCCAGGCTCTGAGACTCACTGCTGCAGGATTTTTTGCAGTCTGCACATGCCCTCTGTCTCCCTTCTTTTGTCTAAGTCCCAGGTGAGCCTGTATCCCTGTAGGGTTTAGAAATGGGAGCCGGTTTGGAGTCGTTACACTGAGCGGGGACGTCTCTTCCTACAAGACAGGCTCTAGCTCAGCCAGAAGTTAGCAGCTCAATGCAGGGATCCCGGGGGAGGCTCTCTGGCCTGGGCTGTGCAGACGCTCTGACTAGATGATCCCATTGGTCTCTTCTGGCCCTTAAATGTACGACTGTGAAAATAAACTGCCCTGGAAACTGCATGAAAACAGACTAAATGGAGAGAGCGAGAATGAGGCAGGTTAACAAGTGAGGACAAAAATAACATTGTGTGAGCGGGTTCTTCAATCCCACATCACAACATGTGATACTCCCCTGCCCTGCTGGGCTGCTAGCTCAAGGTCAGGTCGGGGAGAGCTCACTACCGGGTGGGGAAGAGATGTACAGGGGACTCTGCAGATGCTCAGGGGGCTGTCAGCTCATCCTGTGGTTCCCCCCTGCACAGCTGCATGGAGCAGCTGGACTGTGTGTGCAGAGAGTCACTGAGCAGGAGCCGCGGCTCATGGCACCAGCTCTCCTCTCCCTTCCTGCTTCAGAGCCTTTCGCTCTCTAGTCCTGCAGCATCTGACTCCATTAATATCCCCTTCACATCTGGGGAGATGGGTCTAATTGAACCATGCCTGCCATGGGATTTCCACCACGGGAAGGAAGGCAGGAGCCAGTCCAGAAGGAATAAAGGGTGAAACGTTCTGAGAGATCAATTAAATCCCCTGCAGTAGATATTTCAGCGTGAGTCTCTGATGTTTTCCCTGTTTCTCAGTCCCATCTGGGATTTAACTGACATAACTCAGAGTCATTGGCCTTCCAGGCAGGTACAAGGCTGATTATTGTCACCCAGGCTTCGGTAGGGCTCGGGGCTGAAGGGGGGAAGGATGATATAGTCACTAGGGCAGTAGATTGGGGGTCACAAGCCATTGGTTCAATCTCTCACCCAGTTGTGGACTCCTGTGAGTGCTGGGCTCAGCCACACATCTCGCTCTGTGCCTCAGTTTTCCCATCTGTGAAATGAGAATGAACTTCCCTACCTCTCAGGAGTGTGTGAGGATAAACTCCATTAATGACTATGACAGGCTCAGATACTCCAGTGACAGGGGATGTAGAAGGAAATGGACAGCACTGAAAGCTTTATCCCACAGCTTTGCTATACACAGGGAAATTTACCAGTGTAATTAAACCGCTCTAACTTTGCTGGCGTAACTCCTACAGGGACACTCGTTGAGTATGGTTAGACTGAAGATTATAGCGCGTTTATTTGTAGCGCTTCCCAATGTAGCACAATAGGTACTATTATAATAGAGACTGTACAGATTGAAACCTTGTAGCGCTAAAGAATGGATACATGTGTAGCACTTCTGGCGGCAGTAAGAGTTGCGGGATAGGGCAGGTTTCCCAGCATTCAGCTGGGTGCAGCCTGCTTTGCAAAGGAGGGGGGTAAGGGGGAACAGGGAACTGTAGGCAGTGAGACAAGTTGAGGCTGTCAGTGACTAGGAAACTGACCAGGCTCTGCAGTGCACTCACACAGCTCAATCAGTCAGCATTTCCAGTGCTTATCAGCTGTGAGTTTTAAGAGAGAAACTGATCAGCTACTTCCTGATTCTTCCCCCCTTTTTCAAAACAACATTGACGTCATTTGACTTAAATGGCTTGTTGATTCCCTTACAGCGTAATGAGTTATTCCTGGGTGTTCACATTCCCACCCTTGCGCTATAGCAGGGGTGGGGAACCTTTTAACTACCAAGGGCCATTTGGAGATTTACAATGTCATTGGGGGCTGCTCCTCCCCCCCGCCCCCGCCCCGCCTGGCGGCTCCCCGAGGCGCTTCCCAGCCTCTTCGCGGAGCCGCCCCAGGCCGCCAGGCAGGGGCAGCTCCGCGTTCCGCGCGGGGGCGGCTCCGCGTTCAGCGAAGGGGCTGGGAAGCGCCTCGGAGAGCTGCCCCCCATGCATCCCTGGTGGGCGGCTCCCCGAGGCGCTTCCTGGCCTCTTCGCGGAGTCGCCCCGGGCCGCCAGGTGGGAGTGGCTCCGCGTTCGGCGAAGGGGCTGGGAAGCGCCTCGGGGAGCCGCCTGCCAGGGACGTGCGGGGGCCGGATAGAATGCTTTGGCAGGCCGTATAAGGCCCCCGGGCCGGAGGTTCCCCACCCCTGTGCTATAGCATTAGCGCAAAAAGGCTTATCACTCTGGAAAAGGAGGTTTAATACTTGCGCTATAAACAGTGAGTCATTGCGCAAAATCTCACTTTGAAGTGTGTTCGGTAGGAAAATTATAGCGCTACAGGAGAGTTTTTGTGCTGCAAAGCGCTAGTCTAACCATGCCCTTATTGCAGAATCGGAGCCTTTGTCAGGGTTATTCATAGATTCTAACGCCAGAAGGAGTCACTGTGATCACATAGTCTGACCTCCTCTATAACACAGACCAGAGATCTGCCCCAGAATAACTCCTGTTTGAACTAGAGAAATAACTCCTTTTTTTCTTTGAGAAAAACAGCCACGCTTGATTTAAAAACTACCAGTGATGGAAAATCAACCACAGCCCTTGATACGTTTTTCCCATGGTTAATTATCCTCACTGTTGAAAATTTACTCTGTGTAGATTATATTGCTTCCAAAACAAGATAAGATAAACAGTAAAAGACTCTTATACCAGACCCAGGTTGCACAGTGACTTATACTGGTATAACAGGAGTGTTATAGATTAACAACTTAGCTGATACCAGTTTAATTCTAAAGAAGTACTATAGCAGCCAGGGTTGTGTTTCATAGGGGTAGGTGCTGGGCCTAGTCCATCTGCATTGTTAACATGTCAGGGTGCTCACAGCTTTCACACAGCTGCCTCTGTTGCCTCAGCAGGAAATGATCAATGTTCACCCTGCTGGGAGGCTGGGGCAGCTGAGAACAGGACTGGCACCCATGCAAAGGAACTTCATTGCAGCCACACCTGAGGGCCAAGGCTAGAATAGGCCATGGGGATGCAGCCCCTTGCACCCAACAGCTGGTCTCACACACAGATTCAGTAAATGTGCAATTGGCACAAGCACTTCTGGCCAACCCTTCCAAAATGGCCAGTGATTTTGGGAGCCCAACGTGGAGTACCTTGTGGAGTGACAGACAGACTGCCCTGAGCCCCCACCTGCTGGAAATCAATCTCAATATCTCTCTCTCTCTCTCTCTCTCTCTCTCTCTCTCTCTCTCTCTCTCTCTCAGGCTCTGCAGCTGATTCCTTTCCAGTCCCTGATAAAGCACTAGTCTAGAGAGGAGCCCTGGTCATTTCTCTCCTGTGTGATGCCGTGTCTGCTCCGTTCAGGGTCTGTGCAGTGAGGCAGGTGCAGAGTCTGTGCAGCAGGAGGAACTCACTCTGCGGATGCTCTTGCTTCTCAGGTGCATTTGCAGCTCTGTCTGGGTGGGGGGGGGGAGGGGCAGTTCCCCTTCTTCACATCCCACTATGCACAGTTCATGATCCTGTCATCAAATTCCCCTTCATCCGCCCATGGTGGGGATTTTCCCAATTCTTCCTCATTGTCTGATCTGCCCTCCAGTGCATGGCTGGAATCTTGAGTGTACCATCAGCTCAGCCAGAACCACAGCCTTGGGATTACAACCCATGTTTTGTGATCTAAAAATGACCATTTTTAGAAAGTGAGGTTTTCTCAAACATTTTCTCTTTTTCCCAAGTTTCCATTTATTCAAAGAAAAGTTTTTAAAAAGTAATAATTGGGAAAAAAAAATAAAATTGAACATTTTCATGTTTTCACATGATTTTTTTTAAAGATTTCACATCTCGGATTTTCTCTCCCTCCCCTTTTTTCCATTTTCCCATCAAGAAAAGGCGGAAAATGGAAAAAAAATATTAAAACAAATATTTTCACAGAAAAAAATAAAAAAAAATATCTTAAATCAAAAAAAGCTGTGAGTTGGATGGAGTTCCTGACATCTCAGATAAACCGTCTATTCTGCTGGCTGGCTAAGAGTCACGTCTGACTGTGGATTTGGGGTGCAGAACCCATGGGCTCCCCCAGGACCCCACCCAGGCAGGCTTGCTGGGGGAAGCACACGGAGGGGCAGAAGGTGCTGAATGCTCCGAGGTCAGATCCAGGAAGGTGGAAGTGGGGACCCCTGAAGCTCCTGGCCTGGGAAACAGGCTGTGTACGGAGAAGGGGCCCCTCACCCAGAGTCCGGTCTGGCTTCCTAGGGAGTGGTTCCAGACCCTCGCCCGGGCACTCCATGACACCCTCTGCTGTGTGCTTTACTGCAGACGTGTGTTAATGTTTATTCACAATACTTTTTTTTCTGTCCCATGTGTTTCTTTGGTCTTTTGCTCTGGTTTCCCCACTTGCTTAGTCACTTGATTCCAGCTCCTCACCTGCTCCGAGGTCACTTCTGGATGCTCTTTGTCAGCTGTCTTGTGTTTTTCAGAATCCCTCAGTAACCTCTCAGCAGGACAGCAGACTCCTCAGGAGCCCAGAGCAGTCAGGGGAGAAGTGGCTGGAGCTGGTGTGATGGTGCTGTTCCTGGTGGGATCCAACTGTGAGTGTCAGATCAGGACAGATTGCTTCCAAAGGGGCAACTACAGCCCGAAGCTGGGGGTTTTCCACACTAAGGCAAACCAAACCAGCTAAACAGCACAGACTTTGGTCTCACCCCACTGGCTAACCACAAGTCACACAAGCAATTCCCGTAAGACACTCCAGATTCTCAGTATCACCACCAGCAGCCACCTGTCCTGGGGATCAATGGTTATGAAAACCAATCCCCCAAATAAAGAAAACGGTTCTCCCCAATTCCAAAGAATCAGGCCCCAGACCCAGGTCAATATACCAATCGGATCTTCCCACAAATCATGCTGTTGCCAGTCCTTTAGAATCTAAAATCTAAAGGTTTATTATAAAAGGAAAAAGGTATAGGTGAGGGTTAAGAATGGTTAAAAGAAATCAATTACATGCAGTAATGGCACATCTCTTAGTTCAGGCTTGCAGCAAAGGTAGAATAAACTGCAGGTTCAAATCAAAGTCTTTGGAAAACATCTCTGCAGAGATGGGTCAGTACCATTGTCCAGAGTTCCCAGAGTAGCAAAGTTCCATCCAAAGCTGGAAACAAGGCAGGCTGAAGACTGGAGGTAAAAGATAAAATGGAGAATGCTTCTTCCAGCTTTTATAGACTCTGTCTTCTGGGCCAAGACCCTCCTCCTTCTTTTGCAGAGTCTGGTTCAAAATGGAGGTTTACAGTCACAAGGTCCAATCACGGACTCTCCAGGATTCAGTTTCTGACCAGGCAGTTGACATTCCTAGAGCAGCTCGGGTGTGGACAGGCATATACAAAGTCCATTGTGTGGTTGATGTCCCTTAATGGGCCATCAGGCAGCCCCAGCATGTCTGAGCCTTCACAGGAGCCAAGCCTAAACTTGAATTACAGGCATCTTTAACTTTAGTTACAGAATAGATACACACATATGGAATAGATACATACATAAGACACCTGTTATGATCCCCTTCACATAATATTTTGTGCACCCATTGATCTACACGGTACCAAACTATTTCAGTACCGTGACAGCTGGATATGGAGGACAGGGTAGAGGAGACTAAGCAGGTGGAGAAGCCAGCACAGTCCTGTGGTAGGTGTACAGCAGAGGATCCCACACATTTTATGCCCAAAAGGTGAATTACCCCCTTGGAGATCAGGGTGAAGACAAAAGGTTCAGGCTCCTCCAACAGCCCAGGTTCCCTAATCACCTAGTGACCTTTCACACTGGCCCAGCTGTACTGTCAGCTGGGGGGCTGTCTCTGTCCCCAGGCAGTGAGATAGTATGGGGGGGTGTTTCTTTTGTGACATCTTTAGACTCAAACAAGTGTAACCCTTCTGCCCTTCAGAATTGGCAGCAACAAGGGCCGGGTTCAGTAAATAGGGGTTCCCTCTCACCAATACAATGCAAACTGGCTCGAGCCCCCACCCAGTGACCTGGGAAAATCCTAACACACCCCTGGGCGCCTCAATGAGGCAATACTTCCCCTCTTGCAAGCACAGATCGGTGTAACAGAAGATCTTTATTAACATGAGGTAAATGACATCACTAAACTGGGAAAAACACCACACCTAGGGTTCATACACCAACCCGTGAGCAAATTGCCCCTCCCCAGCAAGTTTGGGCTGTGTCCTCTCCTGTGGGTTCAGGAGTCCAGCAACCCAAACGTCACCCAAAGTCCCACAAGTCCAATAGCCCAAAGTCCCTGGAGTCCAGCAACCCCAAAAGTCACCCAAAGTCCCAAAAGTTCAACAGCCCCAAAGTCTCTGGAGTCCCTGGTGGAAAGTCACTCTGCCGAGTCTTACCTCCCAGGCTGGGTGGAAGTGGAGAGCAGAGTGGAGGGTACCTTCATGAGGTCCGAGGCCGACGGCCCAGTCTCTCCGTGGGGTGCTGGTGGCTCCGCTAAGCCGCCCTGCTAGCCGACTCAGGAACTGCTCTGCCCGCGGCTCGACTCTGCTCGCTGTCTCAGGAACTGCTCAGGAACTGCTCGGCCAGCTGTCTCAGGAACGGGTCAGCCGGCACCGGGGCTGCTCGGCCAGCTGTCTCAGGAACGGGTCAGCTGGCACAGGAACCGCTCTGCTTAGGGCCCCCCACTTAAGATAAAGCTCAGTGATTTCCAGCTCTTAAGTGATTTCAGCTCTTGAGTGATTTCAGCTCATAGCAGGGGGCCTTAGTGCAGAGGCACCACCAGACCCAAAACAACTTCAGCTCTGTGGGCTGAAGTTAGACTCCTAAAGGAAGCAAAAGTCAGCTCTGACATTCCACAGGGGAGAGAGGCCAGGTGCAATAGGCCTGTGCAGCCCTCAGACAAGGCCCTGACCACAAGGTCTTGAGCCTGTCTACAGCCTCTCTCAATTCAGTGAGTTTTGGAACCCCTGTCCCTTGTTTACCGAGTGCTACCTAGCTGAAGGCGAGTCCCTCCAGCATGCCAAAGGCCAAATCAATGTCCCAACCCCTCATTCACATAAACATGTTAATCAGCACTCTATCATTCTTGCCCCAATACTACAGAAACTGGGGGTCCCACAGTAGCCAAAGTGATCATTTTGGCTGTTAGAGTGCTGGCCAGGTGCGGTGGGTGTGTCTAAGCAAATCAGGTGTTATTTTCCAAAAGCTACTGCAATTTCTGCAACTCACCACTGGATGTCACCCATACTGACACTGCAAAGTCATTGCAATTCCTGCAATTCCCTGACACTGCTTACATCAGCAAAGCAGATTTTTTTGGTTCTTAATCTTCCCAGCCCTAGAGATGCTGCGGTCGGGGCAAGGAAGGGGGGTGGCGCAGAGCAGGAAATGGGGAGCGGTGACAAATATCAGACTAGAGAAGAAGACTGAGCAGGTCAGAGAGAGTCTGCAGTGTCTCTGCTGCCTGAGCCCTGCAGACCCCAGAAGTCTTGGGAGCAGGGAGAGGGACTGGCTGGAGCATCCAACCCTGGGGAGCAGACGGAGGCAGATTGGAGCAGAGAGACAGGCTGGATCTTCACTTCTCCTGCAGTCAGAGAGGGCACAGAGGCCAGGTGGGAGCAGGGAACAAGTGTGGATTGTCCCCTCCAGACTCTGTCTGGAGCGAAAGACACTGGGCTGTTGCCATCCCAGTTGGTTCCCCCACTGCCCAGATGCTCCTGTCTCTGTCCCTTTTGCTTCACGGTGAGTATCTGGGAATCCTGTGCTAATCTGTAGCAGGTTGGGAGGAAACAGAGCTGAGAGCAGCACCTGCCCATGACTGTGGAGGCAGGGAGAGAAACGGGAACCAGTGTAAATACTGAGTATCAGAGTTACTGGGCCAGATCATCAGCTGGCGTGAAAGTGTGTCTCTCCACTGGAGTCAATGGGGGCACATCCCCAGTTGGTGTAAATCAGTGTAGCACTATTGGAGTCAATGCTGGTTTACACCACCTGAGGATCTGGTCTTGGAGAGAGCTGAAGGGAAAGGCAGCTCCCAGCTCAGCCAAGGTCTGTGTGCGCGAGGAACCTGCCATGGCCCAGAACCACTCTACTGCCTGGTTTGCTTCTTCGGCAAAACAGGAATCAAGAATTTATTTTCTTTTCCATTAAATGCCGTATTTGTCCCTGTGGAGGGACCTCAGAAAAGGGGGAGATTTTATCTCAAGCACTAACCACACGGCACCTTTCTCTTCCCAGCGCTGAGTCCCAGCAGCCAGGAGATCTGCTCAGCGCCAGGTAAGTCCATCTGTCTGGCTGTCGCCAGACACACTCATGCCAGAGGGGTTTGCATTGCTGGAAAAGGCTTCCAGCTACGGAAGATTATTATTAATTATTATTATCACTGTGGCCCCCAGACACCCCTCCCAGGGATCAGAGCCCCATCATGCCAGGTGCTGCCCACCCCTATGTGAAGCTCTGGTCCCTGCCCCCGAAGAGCTGACAGTCTCAGATCTGACATTATCCCCCCGGTACCCTGCTGTGCTGAAATAAGAGTCTTCTCCAGAGACATTGAGCCACCCCTGCAGCCCTTGAGCAGGCAGAGCTCCTCCTGCCCTGCCCCATAGAGAGGTATCAGGGCTACGGAGTTACCCACACTGTGCTCCCGGCATGTGAGCTAGCTGGCCATTGCTCACACAGTCCTCCAGGCACCCACAATCCCATGCACTCCGGGGGCTATCCTACAACTCCTCCATGGACCAGGAACCACCTAGCAGCGTCCATGGCAACCAACTTCCTATGGCAAACTGAACAAGAACCTCCTACACCCCCATTAACGGCTTTCACCGATTTCCCTTCCCAGGAGCTCTCCCTGCCCCCACCCTCTATCTGAGCCAGACATCTGCCCAGAAGGGAGACTCGGTGCTCTTCCAGTGTGCCGTGCTCTCCCAGCTGCCACGCCCAGCCACCTGCATCGTCTTCTGTAAGGACGGGAAGGAGATTTCATCCCAGCGGGGCCTAAAGGAGAAGGTCACCTACAACTATGACCATGCAGTGTCCAGGGGCAGCTCCGGGAATTACTCCTGTGGGTACGAGATCAAGGACAACAACAACCAGTTGAACAGATCCCAGCTCAGCCCTGCCCAGCACCTCAGCATCACCGGTAAAGGGGATGAACAGCAGGGTGAGTACAATTGTCCATGCAAAGGCAGAGAGAATGCAAAGGCAGAGAGCTGAGAAACAGGGGTGATGGGCAAAAGTAAGTTGTTATTCTGCACAATGCCTGCTTTGTTGATGGGTCACACGGCTGTTAGTGAGAGAGCAGTGGGAGGCTGGGTGGCTCTTGGAGCAGACAGTGGTTAGAGTTACAGGCAGCATAGCCAAGTACATAAATCTGGCACAATCCCTCTGAAAGGCAGCAAGACAAAGTGGACGAGACCAGGGCTATTCCCAGCAGGGCCACCTCCAGGCACCAGTGGAGGAAGCACGTACCTGGGGTGGCACATTGTAGGGGACAGCATATTGGCCAGTGTTAGGGGAGCACATTCTGCCCCCCCCCCCTTTTTTTTGGTTGGGGTGGCAAAAAGAGCCCGTCCTGATTCCCAGGTCAGTCGCAAGTGATCTTGTGCAACCCTCTGTTGCCCAGGCAAGGCGCGAATGACAGCTTTCACCTATAGCAGAAGGGAGGAGCCCTTAGCTAATACCTGGGGCTGTGAAGAGGACAGAGAAGTTACAAACAATCAGAGGCAGAGCAGGGTCTAGAGTGCAGGGTGTCCTGGATTGTAGCGGAGAGTCACCCCCACACTCCAGGATGCTGTGTGGGGTGTCCATGCCACACACAACTATTATGCAGATGGGACAAGGTTGCAAATGCCCGTGGAGTGTGTCACACTTGGCAGGTCTGACAGAGGCAGGATGAGCCCCTCTGGGGCAGTTTCCATTCAGGGAACAGTCGTGTCCCATTTGACTGGTTCAGGGGGCTGAGCGCAGCCATCGCAGCCGCGTTTCTAACACACTGAGGGTTACAAGGAGGCGCTGACAGGCCCAGATTCTCCTTGTTCCCATTGCACAGGCCAGGTTAGCAGCAGTGGGGAGGAGTCAGACCCCACAGCTCACTCACTCTGGGGCTGGTAACTCGCGGAGACACTCTTGGGTCAGACCCCGGGGATCTGAGCCTGGCTCTGTCCCCCCAGCTCTCCTATCACTGCATAGAGACTTTGGGACAAACTCACCCCTGGGGTAACTCTTCTGCCTGCAACACTTACCCCAGGGGAGACCCAGCTCTCTGCAGTGAACCCGGCCTGTGCAGAGGGGCCAGCCCCAGGGCCAGGCAGCACTTAACTCCCCTGAACCCTCAGCACTGGGTGTGAGCAGGGCCTAGGCCTGGTGCAGCCCCGGGCACAGGGCGGCTGGGGAATGTCGCCTGAGCTCACAGCCTGTCACACAACCCGCTCTGCAGGTGAGCCCCGGGCTGTCTGCAGGGTGCAGGCATCTCCTGTACATTCAGGTCCCCGAGGGGGCTCCACAGGCAAGTGCATCTGACTGGGGGGCAGGGAAATCCTGGCTCAGGGCTTCCTGGGGCATTTTCACACCCGCGGAGCTTCAACCTCAGCGCCGGGGGCCAGGGATCAGTGACATGAGGGTTTGTTAAAGGGACAGTGATGCCCTCGTGGAGTCTGCAGTGGGGCAACATGGCTGGTGTAAACTAGCAGTGCCCTATGGATTCCAATGGAAGGACGCCAATATAACCAAACTGGGGATCTGTCCCAGTGACTCCAGCAGAGTGATGCTGATTTACACTCATTGGGGATCTGGCCCCAGTGGCTGTCAGAACCGCTCTGTCTGTCCCTGGGAGGCGGGTCCCTGGGGAGGCTGCAGGCGTCTCTCCCACACGGTGCGATTCTCTTTGCTCTTGTCCCACAGGCAGCGCAAGCAGCAGCGGAGGAGGGGAGGAGCCGACCCACACAGGTAACAGGCTATTGCTCTGTCACACCCTAATTATCAGAGCCCGGCTCTGTGCCCCCAGCTCTGACCTCAGGGCATAAAGTCTGGGCCAAACTCAGCCTGGGGTGGGTAACTCCTCGGCCTGCAGCACAGTCACCCCCGATATGAATTGGGCTCTGTCGGTGCAATTCCCCCTTTGCAGCATGATTCCTGCTTGGATCTAGGCCTCCAGGAGCTCACACGGGGTCCCCATTATGCAGCAGCTGCTCTGTGTCTAGTGGGGCACCCAGTCCCACACGCTGCTTTGCAGATGGCTGTCACCATGTCCCTTTCCATGTTGCAGGGCCAGACATGTTGTTCCTCATCATCTGGGCCTCCCGCTGCACCCTGGTCCTGCTCCTCCTGCTGTCTGCACCCGTCATCACCTTCATGCTGGAGAAATGGGGCCTGCCCCAGCCCGCGGGGCTGGAAGAGAATCCTGAGGAGAGCAGAAACATCATGGGGGAGAGAGGGGCTGGGATCCCCATTGACCAGCCGTGAGCAGGGAAGACACCGGTGCCAAGCTCTGAGCAGGGTTTTGGGGAGTCACCATTAGTCAGTGCTGCACAGTAGGCCCCGTCAGTAACAGTCTTTGCCCAGGTAACTCCTCCCGCCTCCTTCAGTCCCTCCCCCCTTCCCCCATCAAAGTTGCTGTCGGTCTCTTTGTCCTGCAACCTGCAGACCTCTGCTAACTCTTTTCCAGGCCAGGGCCACACCAAGGTCAGATCTTAGCCCTGTTATGAACTGTCCCAGCCAGACAGCCCAGTCCAGCTCCGTCCTTCTGTACAAATAATCTCATCTTCAAAGAGGCTGCAAATTTAGGGGGAATGGATGGACTCCTGGTTAAGCCATGAGGATGGGACTTCTGGGAGACTGGGGTTGAAGTCCCAGATCTGTCACCGATTCCTTGGGCCTGGGGATAATAATTCTGTCTTGTCTAAGGGGAGAAATTTCAAAGCCCCTAAGGGATTTAGGAGCACAAGTGTGTGAATTTGCTCTGTGCCTACTGCCTTGTGCTCCTAAATCCCTCCAGTACTCCTGATAATCCCCCTCCCCTTTTATTGGGAACTCTTCTGGTCAGGGGCTGTCTCTCGCTGATTTGTCTGCACAGGGAAATGAACCAGTAGAACTACACTGGGGTAATTAAACCATTACAGTCGTCCTGGGAGAAGTCCCCACAGGGACACGTTTATTCCCAGAGTGCCTTGGCATGGTTAGTTTACACCACTTTCAAAGTGACATTAGTGCGGCACTGTACCTCAAAGCGGCACCCTGGAACCCCCATTTTCACCACTGTCATAGAACTATGCTGTGTACAAAACATGCCTTGTGAGGTGTCATTTTAAAAGGCTTGATTTGTTGAACATTAATATACAATTGGATTGTGTGTATTTTTCTGCATGTGAAGTTATAAGGTATTGCTGTAGCTGTTACTGAAATATGTGGTGAGGTTGAGAGTTGTCCAAAGCCAGCCTGTCAGTAGGGACAAAGGAGCAATCATGAATGGCCAGACAGGAACTAATGGCTCATCAAGACCCAGTCCTCTATCCCAGAGACTTCTCCGAGAAGGCATATACACCACAGGGGCAAATTAACTGGGGCACAGCAAAGATCTTTCTCGCAGCTGGAAGAAAGTATAAAGGAGGGAGAATGACATCATCACTTGTCCTCTGTCTCACCCCCATCCCCACCTCAACACCTGGAAGAACGTCTGGGAGACAAAGACTTTGAACTTGGGAACATTTGCTGGGAGGTACTGGCAAACTGTAACCTGCTTGTATCATCTGTTAGGGTGAGAGACTGTTTGATTCAAATCTTGCTTAGTATATTTAAGTTAGAATTGAGATTGTGAATTTATTTTTGTGTCTTAGGTAATCAACTTTGAGCTCTATGTTTGCTTCTTATAATCACTTAAAATCTATCTTTCTGGAGTTAATAAATCTGTTTTATATTTCAACTAAAACAGTGTGGCTTTGGCTGAAGTGCTTGGGAAATCTCAGCTCAGATTACAAAGGTTGGGGCATGTCCACTTTCCTATAAAGAAATGACAAACTTATTAATAGTTTACAGTGTTCAACAGAACCGTGAGCAATGTAAGATGATATATTGCTGGAGTGTAGGGATGGGTGCTGGGGGGGGAACTAGCTGAAGCCTCCCTATTGATAGGTCATGAATGGCTGGAAGATCATTCCTGTAACTCAGCTGGGTGTGTCCCTGCCTGTGGATGGCTGAGTAAATGCGGTGCCTGCCAGACCCTTGTAACTTGACATTAGCATCACAGAGTGAGGGACAACCCAGGTTGGTGGGTTTAGAGGGCTCAGAGGCCCCTCAGTCCAGGTTGCACCCTGGGGGCCCTGTCACAATAAGCTAAACTGAACAAATCCCCTGATACACTGAATAAGAGTGTCCCCATGGGGAGTTATCCCAGGATAGCTGTAGTGGGTTAGTTAGACCAGTATAGTTCTAATAGTCAATTTCCCCTGAAGACCAACCTTTAGTGTCTGCACAGCACCCAGCACAAAGGGGCCCTGACGTTGGCTGGGGTCTGTAGAGGGTCCTGTTATATAAAAATAGCAGCAAAATACAGTCAGGGCTCATTGGACAGGTGCTGGACGAGGGGCCAAGGAACAAGGTCTCTGTTCCTCCTTTGATAGTCCGTACCCGAGCTGGGTATTCTTCTGTCTCCAGTGGAGCTTTGGGATTCCGATGTTAGACTGGGAGTGTAACCCACATGCCTAGTAGGGAGAGATTCTGTAAAAGATCGAGAGAGAAGTGGAGAGAGGAATAAGTTGTGTCTGGGGTATTATTTCTAGATAGATGCACAATTAGCATTGCACACCCACAAGTTTTGAAATTGGGGTAGTAGTTTTGGGAATCCTCAATAGGATCCCAGTAGCTGGACTCACAAACTCCACTGAAAGCAAGTAGTCAGGGCAACTACTTTATAGAAAAAAAACATGTGAGTGACCTGCATGGGCTGGGAGAAGCTCAGCCACAGGAGCAAAAAGCAAGTTGTTTTCCTCCAGTTCTAAATTAGTCTATAGCAGGTTAGTGCTATTGTTGATTTTCCAATAGAGACACAGGAGCAGTGTTCATTACTAAAAAGTGGGGGAGGGAAGGAAAACTAACTTCTTTCATTTTAATTGTACCTTAAATGGTACTTAATTTTAGTCAAATTCTCTTAACCATTCTGGTTCACCAATTCTCATCTCATTTAAATGTAATATTAAAGAAAAATCATTTATAGCTTATTGTTTTTAGTTTTTGTATGTTTTTCACTTATATGCTTAATACTAATTAATTAGTGAATTGGGTAACTAAGTAATTCCGCAGTCCTGCAGAGGAGGAAAAGTCTGCATGAATTCCAGTTAAACACCTTTGTAAACAAGATAAAAAATATTTTTATAGTGCTTTTCCCTCAGCAAACTATATAACATTAATAAACAAAGACTCTAACTAAAAGACAGGTAAATGCAATCTAAGGTTTTACATCTCTACTTTACTTCTCACAGTCTATGAAAATTAACCTGTTTAAATTTATTTTTTCTTTTATTTTTATTATATTTTATGCAATTAAAATAATATGCAAATTATAGCCATATTATTTAGTAAAATAAACTATTATTTTCATTATAAACATTTATAAAATTAATTTCTGAAACATAAAGTTGTCCCTTAATTTTTTTAAAACTCTGTGCAATCTTTGTTGAAAATCCTAAAAAATCTAAATTTTGGCTCTGCGTGTTCTCTTACTGCACCTTACCTATTGTGTCCATGTATTTCCATGCCCAGACCTGAAGAACTCTCTGTAAACTCCTAAACTTTTCTCTCACCAACAGAAATTCATTTTATAAAAGATATTACTTCACCCACTCTGCCTATTTTTTCCAGCTACACCTTAATGCTGCCATCTACTAACCAAAGCTATAATTGCAACTTTGCAAATTTATCTGTGTTTTTCGATTCTGCACCAGGGTTTCATGAATTTCTCTATCTGATGGAGCTGAGCGGACTGTGCCAGACACTGTCTAGCAGACACCTCCCCTGCCATCAGCACCTATATAACATCCTGTGGCCACCCACACAATGGCTTCTCCTGTAATTCAGCAATAGGAAAGGGCTGGTTTCTCAACAGGACAATGTCCCTCTCCCTTTTGCTGATTCTGGTCCCTGACACCCGTCACCTTTAAATGTAGGACCATGAAAATAAACTCCCCTGGAAACCTCATGAGAACAGACTGAATGGAGAGTGAGAATGAGGCAGGTTACCACGCGAGGACAAAAATAACACTATGAGAGCCTGCTATTCAATCCCACATCACAGCGTGTGATACACCCCCACCCTGCTGGGCTGCTAGCTCAGGGTCAAGCCTGAGGAGAGCTGGGTGGGGGGAGAGGTCTCTCGACCACAGAGTCTGGCTCAGGGTGCTGTCAGCTCATCCTGCGGGTTCCTCACTGCACAGCTACACGGAGCAGCCGGACTGTGTGTAGATTCACTGAGCAGGAGCCACTGCTCACAGCTCAGACTCTTTTCTCTCTCTTCTGAGCAGCAGCTGATCAGTCTGTAGTCCCACCGCATCTGGCTTCATCAATATCCCCTGCAGGATCAAGGGAGTCTAATTCTGCCCTGGAGTTTGGCCTGGTGAAGGGAGACATGACCTAACCCAGAAGGAATAGGGGATGGGACGCCCTGTGAGATCAATTAAATCTTCTGCAGCAGATTTCCCAGCTTGTGTCTTTGATGCTTTCCCTGTTTTCCAGTTCCATCCCACCCAGGCTCTTCCCCTCTTTGGCTGAAATAGTCCAGAGTCACCAGCCTTCCAGGCAGGTACAAGGTTGTTCAAAGTTGGAGAGGAAGGATTGTGCATTGGGGATCGAGAGCCCTGGGTTAACTCACTGATTCAGCTGTGGACTCCTGTGTGTCCTGGGCTCAGTCACTTAGTCTCTGGCTCTGTGCCTCAGTTTCCCCATTTGTGAAATGAGGATGATACTTCCCTACCTCTTAGCTTTCCTTGAGGATAAAATCCATAAATGATTATGAGGGACTCAGATGTAATGACATGGGGTGTTCAGAGACATGGAGAACATTGTCAGGAAGTGCTGTTTATCTTAGCACTTCTCTGCAGACTGGAAAATGTACCATTGTAATTAAACTGTTATAGCTTTGCTGGTGTAAATTTCATGGGGACACTCCTATTGTGGAATCAGAGCCTTTGTCAAGTTTATTCACAGATTCTAAGGCTAGAAGGAAGCACTGTGATCACATAGTCTGGCCTCTTGTATAACACAGGCCAGAGAACTGCCCCAAAATAATTCCTGATTGAACTAGAAGCATCTCTTTGAGAAAAACAGCCATGCTTGATTTAAAAACTGTCAGTGATGAAGAACCTGCCACAGCCTATGGTAAGTTTTTAACAGGGTTAATTATTTTCACTGTTGAAAATTTATGCCTTATAGTTTATACCACTTCCAAAACAAAACAAGATAAACCAGAAAAAGGCTCTTTTATACCACAACCCGGGTGTGCACAGGGACTTACACTGGTATAACTGGAACGGTATAAATTCACCCCTTAGCTGATACCAGAAAATTTCCTAGGAAGTACTATAGTGTCAGGGGTTGGGTGGTTCATGGGGGCAGGTGCTGGGTCGAGTCCATCTGCTTTGGGAACATGTCCGGGTACCCATAGCGTTCACACAGCTGCCTCTGTTGCCTCAGCAGGAAATGATCAATGTTCACCCTGCAGGGAAGGCTGGGGCAGCTGAGAACTGGACGGGCCGCTCAGCGTCCACACAGTGTGGTTGGGGCAGAGGAGATTTATACATAAACCCCATCACAGCTGGCACTGATCACCATGGATTGCAGTCTCACCTGAGGGCTAAGGCTAGAATGGGCCTTGGGGACGCAGCCCCTCGCACCCCTACAGCTGCTCTCACACACAGATTTGGCACCTGCATAACTGGCACAAGCACTTCTGGCCAAACCTTCCAAAATGGCCAGTGATTTTTGCAGCCCAACTTGGGAGACCTTAAGGGGTGTCAGACAGACTGCACTGAGCCCCACCTGCTAGAAATCAGCCCCTTTAAAGTGGCTTCAATTGGACATCCAAAATCAATACTAATTTTGAAAGCACTAGTGTAGAGAGGAGCCCTGGTCATTTCTTTCCCCTATGAAGCCATCTCTCTGCTCCTCTCAGGGTCTGTGCAGTGAGGCAGCTTAGGGACGTGTTATCTGGGTGAGCGGATCCCAGCTCAGCCCTGCCCAGCACCTCAGAGTCACTTGTAAGGAGGCTGAATGGTAGAGCGAGTGCAGTCGTCCATGCAATGGTGGGCAGAGAGGAAATCCAGAGACAGATAGCTGAGCGACAGGGGTTACCGGCAGAAGAAGGAGATTATTATGATACCCGCTATCTGCAGAGATTGGCTGGATCTGGGAGCAGATAGTGGTTAGAATTACAGGCAGCATAGCCAAACACATTAATCTGGCACATTCCCTCTGACAGGCAGAGAGAAAATGTGGACTTGCTGTAATGGGGACCGCTTTATTCCTAACTCTGCCTCAAGTGACTATGTGCAACCCTTCATCGGCCATATGAGGGGTGAATGACAGGTGTCACCTACAACCCATCCTGGACAATAATCCCTCACTTTCACAGGCCTTGGGAGGAAGGCCAGTCCTGGCACACAGACAACCTGCCAACCTTAAACAGATTCTCACCAGCAACAGCACACTGCACCACAATAACTCCAACTCAGGAACCAATCCATGCAACAAACCTCGATGCCAACTCTGCCCACATATCTACACCAGCAACACCATCACAGGACCTAACCAGATCAACCATACCATCACTGGTTCATTCACCTGCACATCAACCAATATCATATATGCCATTATATGCCACCAGTGTCCCTCTGCTATGTACATCGGCCAAACTGGACAGTCCCTACGAAAAAGGATAAATGCACACAAATCAGATATTAGGAATGGCAATATACAAAAACCTGTAGGAGAACACTTCAACCTGCCTGGACACACAATTACAGATTTAAAAGTCACCATACTGCAGCAAAAAAACTTCAAGTCCAGACTGCAAAGGGAAACTGCAGAGCTGCAATTCATTTGCAAATTTAACACAATCAATCTGGGACTGAACAAAGACCTTCAATGGCTTGCTAATTACAAAAATAGCTTCTCCTCTCTCCATGTTCACCCCCCCATTCAACTGCTAGAAGAATAACCCACCCTCCCTGATTGGAGATAACAAGCTGGTTCAGCCTAATTGGACTAACCTTGTTACCTCCTACCTGGTTCTTGCCTACTTATCTATACCTGCCCCTGGACACTTCCACTGCTTGCATCCGACGAAGTGGGTATTAGCCCACGAAAGCTTATGCTTCAAAACTTTATAGTTAGTCTTTAAGGTGCCACAGGACTTTGTTACCTATACCGTAGGTACTGCAAAGAGTTACAAAGGGATCTCACTCTACTGGGTCACCGGGCAACAAAATGGCAGATGAAATTCAGTGTTGATAAATGCAAAGTAATACACATTGGAAATTTTGGCTTTTGTTTACAAAAAAAAAGTTTCTAGCCCTTCTGGTTGGGACAAAAAGCTGGAAACCCTGACCCCTAATGGCTCAGTCACCAAAAGGCAAATCCAGAGATCCAAAAATGATATTTTTTAAAAAGGCAATATTGGAATTTTGGGGGGCCTCTTTCATGAGTTTTATACTTTTGGTTGGTAGTGGAATCATTAAACAGAACTGAGACAACTTGGGGACTGAGTTGTCAAGATAAAGAGTCAGGGGTTAGGCATATTTTTGGTATTTTCCCCAAATTTTATTCAGAAGAAACATTTTTTCCCCAAGAGGCAAACAGGCTCCATGTGCCCTGAGAATATTCCAGTTCCCCAACAGAACTTCAGGTACTTTGCATTGTCCAGCTGTGGCTCCAGAGAAAGTCCCCCATGTCCTTGCTGCAAAGCCTGGGCTACTGTTGTCTCTTATTTTGGGAGGTTTTGTGATGCGGCTGCACACTGAGGAGTCCTGCATTTGAGCACCTGGAGCATTAATGACATCGGTCCTGCTTCAGAGTCATGCTCATGTATATCGACGTCTCTTCTGTCTGGGGTGGTGGATGCTTTAAGATAAAACACAGGGATGTTACTTTTATGCTAAACCAGCCTCAAGTCAGAGAAGTGAAGTCAGGAAAAAACTCCATGTGACAGCCCCTGCTGTGCGTACATCAAGAGCAGTTCTAATGGGCATCTAGGCTGGGAAAAACCAACTGCTCCACTTCCTACATAACGCCCCCCTCCAAGTCTTGGTCTGGCCCTTTCCTGCCCCACCCAGTTAGGGCAGATGGTCTTTGCCCTGACACCTGCCAGCTAGGCAGAGGACCCCTTCTCCCTTTCTCCATGCCAGCCAACACCCTAGAAGTAGTGCTGGGTTCTCCCTGCGATGGGGTGTTATTACTTGAAATAAGGATTCTTCTGTGTACTGTTGTTATTAATTAATGGTGATATTTATAATGGTTCTATGAAATGGTTAGTATACAGTTCTTCTCCTGCAGACTGGCTAGCCCCAACAAGTGTGTCATTAATCTATGGGCAATTGTGGAACACTGTTGAATTTGGTGACTGTGATAAGCACCTTCCGTTCAAGCTAAATACAGGAACCATTAAATGCCCTTTTGTTTAGTTCCACCTGAAGCACCCCACAAGGACAAGACCACAGGCAAAGCTGGTAACAGCATGGCCAGGTAGTCCAATGGGGTTCCTCACGGTCTGATAACAAATGCAGGAGCTTTTGGGCAGAGTGCTGGCTGGAAAGTCAGGAGCCAATAAAGGGACCCCTGTTGTCTGGTTACTGTAGTGCTCAGGGACACACGGGACTTTGTGGATTATATGTGAATAAGTGGGGTTGCATCAATGAAGAATACCTGAGTCTGTCATCACTTTCTCCTCTCAACCAAACAGCACACAAGGCCCTAAATATTGGCTAACTCCTGGGTCAAAAGGGAGCCAATATGTGTAATGTTAATAATGGTTCTATGCACTTTTTATTATACTGGTTTGCTGACTGGGTGGCTCTCACCAAGCAGGTCTTTGCTCTATTAGCAATCAGAGCACCTTGTTGCAGCTGCTGGCTGTGAGAGCCATCAACCACTCAGGCTAAATAAGGGAACCATTAAATGCCCTTTTGTTCAGTTCCAGCAGGAGCAATGGGAAGCCACCACCCAAAGACTAGACTGCAGGCAAGCCGGGGCATGGCAGGGCCATGCTGTCCCAGGAGGTTCCTCAGGGTCTGTTAAGAAATGCAGGGGCTGGGTGTGTAACAGAAGCATCTGAAACACCTTATAAGCAAACAATGAAAGCAACAAAAATCAGACACAACCAGGGAGCACTTGGAGCAGGACCTTGAGAAAAAGCTGAGAGGGAGAGAGAGAACTTTTGGGCAGAGTGCTGGCTGGAAAGAGGCTTGGAGCCAGGAGCACAGAAAGTGCCTCCGGTTGTTTGGTTCCTGTTGCATCCAGGGAAACAGCACTCAGTCGAGTCTTTGTAAATACGTGGGGTTGAATCAACCAACATACCGGACTCTGACATTGCTTTTTTCTCTCAACAAAACAACCCACAAGACTCCAAGCATTGGCCAACTGCATAGGTCAAAAGGGGCACTGATAGGTGTAATTTTGAAGGGTTCAACCAACTTCTGAATTCACATGAAATGAGTCATAAATATATCTGTAAATAGCATCCTGTCCTCGAGTCATTTATTGGGAACTTTGAAACCTCGAACATCTCTACTTTGGTTGTTTGTCTGACTGCAGAGGCTGGTGGGGAAAGCCTCTCTGTAGCTGAATAGATTTTCAGACCATGAAGGATTCTCCCCTATCGCTATGATGTTGAGTTTGGGAAGGATGTTTTCCTCTTGCCTGGATGTTTGTCTGAGTGTTTGTGGGGAGCTTGGCCTGACTGGCCAGGCTAACAGCACTTATGGGAGACAGCGACCTGCTCCTGAGTGGAGATCTAGGGCAGCAACCGGGTAACAGACACAATCTGAAGCCTGGGAATCCTGAGTAAATCCACGTTCCAAACCCACGGGTCTCTGCCGAGCTCTTTTCTATCACTTCACTTTGCCATTAATAAAAGCTGTGACTCACCCTGGAGCTTCCCGGCCAGTTCACCGAGGAACCTGGGGAGGGAATGACAGATACACACAGTCACTTGGGTGTAAATGCCCTTAAGGGAAGGCACCTTGCTGAGCACGAATTATAACCCCACAGCTTCTACCTCTCCCCCAGCCAGGTCAGGGCTCCACAGAAGGATTTAATACTGTAGAACATACCCAGTAGGAACTGTCCATTTGGGTTTCAACAGAACGATTTGGTCACAAACAAGGTCAGAGTTGGCAGAAAATGTCGATATTTTCTCAAAAAAATAAATGCTCCCAAACTGAAATAGTTTGACCAACTCGAGAAATCCCAGAAATCTTGTGATTAAAAATATCACCATGGTGCGGTGTGGGGTGGGGGCAGCATACAGGCTCATGTGCCCCCCCCCCCCAAATTGGCCTGCTGGGAGGGAGGGGGAAGAGAGGCTCTGTCCTTCTCCTGCTGTGTCTGCCGCCCAGTACACTTGCCCCTGTCCCTGGCAGCTGGGCCTGGGCAGGGAGTGGAAGAGGCGGGATCAGCCACTTCTCATGCTGGCCGCTCTAGGTCACTGCTCTGAGCAGCCTATTGGCTGCTGCCAAGAGCCTGGTTGGGGAGGTGGTTAGAGCGGGCTGCCCACTCTGACCACGCCTGAGCCCAGCTGCCAGGGATCCGGGCCAAGTGAGTCCCTTTCCTTCCCAGCATGTCCCTGACAGCTGGGTCTAGGTGTGTGTGTAGGGGGGTGGGGGGGTGGACCACCCCTCCCACCTCTTTCACTTCAGGCTCTGTCAGGCAGCTGCTGCATTGCAAAGAGTCAGCGACACAGAGTGGCCAGCTTGAGCCATGCAAAACATGGTCCCCTCCTGCTCCCCGCCCAGTTCAGCTGCCAGAGAAACTAGCTAAACCTGCCCAGGAGGAGGCTCAGCGGGATAAAGACAGAGCCTCATGGGTAACGTGGGGAAGGGAGAGCGTGGGGGCCCTGGCTGGGTACAGGGTGGGAAAGTTGCTGGGCGGAGGAGCCACCTGAGAGGGTCACATGTCCTCCCCTTTAGTTTGTGCCCCCCCCCCCCCCCAGCATGGGGAGGCAGGAGTTGTCTATGGTGGTGCTGATATTCTCCTCTACAGGCAGAGCTGTGTGGCTGGATTTCATTTTCCCATGATGCACCACAGCCATGGACTCCCATGATGTATTGCCCACCATCATCATGAGGGGAGAATGTGGTGCATCCTGGGAGAATCAGAGAGCCCGGCTCAAAGAGGAGGCCAGGAGCAGGAGGCCCCTGAACCACAGCTCCCATGAGGCCTCTTGCACCAACTTGAATCAAAATATTTTCCTTTTCAGTACAAATATTTCAATTTTTGATATTTCACTGAAAAGTTGAAATTTCCCACTGAAAATTTTGAGAAAAACTAAAGAAAAATCATTTTAATCTAAATGTTCCACAGGAAAAACCCTATTTCCAACCAGGTCAAGGACTGAATGATCCACTGGGTTAATTTACAATGAAGTAGAACAGAGCCTGGCAGGTTGGTTGTGACTGTGCTTCTCAGGGGCTAAATCTCCATCTGGGATGTGACACTTCTCAGGGCTTTCAAACACCCTGCACATTTAGGGGTTTTTTAAACAACAGTTGTCTCTATTTATACTTCCAACCTCACAGACCCCAAGATAAGAATATCCCCCTCGGCCTTCAGCCTTGGGACTCACAATATAGCAATAGGTGGGCACCAACTCCCCACCAAGGTACAGTCTGTTGGGACTTACTTCTGTGTTGTCACACCCTGGTCCACATTTGCACATGGCGGGACGGACTGGTCAGCACCGGGCAGACCCACCTCCCAGTGAAGGGGGTGGAACACTTTCCAATGAGAGCTTTCCCAGGGATGTGTCCTTTCCATGAAGGATGGGAAGTGGTAACACTTTGGTTCAGTCCCCTGAGCCATGGCAATGCAGGACTGGGGATTACGGGCAAAGGGGTGGGATAAAGGAACCTGAGGGACTCAGATGCACGGGCCCTGGGAGAATTCTTTCTCTTTATTCACTTTGATCACAGGCTGTTTTTTTGTCACTCTTGGCCAGACAGTCTGATCTGGGATCTGTCCATCCCACACCAATTAACACATTTACTCCCAATCCACCGCCTTTCTCCCTCATGTGCAGGTGACCCAGGTAGCCCCAATACTCTCCAAAAGCTCTTACATTCAACATAATCTTCAGGAGTGTTGCTGGTGTCACGCTGGGCTCGTTCCCTGTGGGGAGTAATAAGCACACAGGGTATCAGTGATGCTATTTGTTTCCTGTTTTCAGAGATCCGGCTAGGACTGTACATCCCCATTAAGCTCACACTTAGTTTCTTTGCATATTTTTCACCCAAATAAAACTAGATTTTTGGCACACGTCTGCTCACAAGATTTCAGTGCTGGAAATCTGAACATTCATCATTAAGGTTGAACTGTGTAAAGTTTTTGCACAGGGTGAAAATTCAACTTCACGTCCCCAGCCTCTTTGCTTCCCGCCCTGTCTGCTAACCATCTCCCCCATTCCAGGAGGGCAGGGTGGGGGTGTTTGGGGGTGTTTTGGGCTGGTCATGTGACAGGAGAGGAGAGGGAGTGAATGTTTGGGGAGAGACAGCTGCTCAGAGAGGTACAGGTGGGAGGGGCGCAGAAGGCAGGCAGGGAATATACACAGCTGAGTATCGGGGAGGGGATCCCTGTACTGAGGATCTGTGTGTCATGTCGTCCCTGTCCCCTGCCCCCACTAGCTTTATTGGCAGAGTCGCTGCACTGGGAACCCAGGCTGGGCTGGACACTGGCAGATCCTGGAAACTGCCTCTAGCCTCCCCATGCGCCTTTCCCTCTCTGTGTCCAGCTGGTCACCCCAAGGACTCCCTGGCTGCTCCCCCCCATCATGCCCCTCTGGGCTGGGGCCATGTAGAGTCTGTCTCAGGGCAATGAATTGGCTCCGAGCTCTGGGGCAATGAGGCCAACATAGGTCAGGCAGGGTTTAGAATAAGTGTATGGGCCCCATGGCCCTCAAAAGGGCAGCAGTGGGCCTGGTGTGCTGAAAAGGGGCAGAGGGGAAGGGGCGCAGTAGTCAGGGGAGCCCTGAGTGACAGGTGCTGGCTGCAGAGCAATGGGGAGAGACTCTTAGACATGATCTGAGGGTCTCTATATGTGGAGGGAGAGGAGGGGAGCCACAGAACCCCCTGAGAGGGTGGTGGGCAGATAGCGAGCCAGCAGCACTTAGTAGCTCCCCTGGCACTGGGGGCAGCCTGAGGCCCTATGAACTGGTCTCCCGAGCCACGCTGCAGAGACGACCAGCTCAGAGCTCCCTCGACACAGTGTGTTGGTCACACGTGTGGTACACTCTAAATCCCCACAGGTGTCCCTGCTGCCCGGCTCTCCCCAGCAGTGGGGAAACACTATTGCTGCCCCACACACAGATCTGCACCAAAATCATGGATGCTGTGAGGGAACCCGCTGTGGGTGTTTCGGGGCGAGTCTCTGTGTGGACACACTGAGCTGGAACTAAACAAGCTGCAGCCAATGGAGCTAACATTCGGTGTTACCCACAGCAGATGGATGGACTGGAGACCCTTGGTTTCCACTCCCACTCCCAGCCCTGCCCCAGAAGAACAGACCCAGTTCTAGGGAACTGGCTGCATTGGTTGGTGATGCTTTGTGGGTGATCAGCCTTAATACCCCAAGTGTAAAACAGGGTCACTGTCATTCTTCCACACACACAGGGCAACTTTCACACGTGGCTCACTCTGCTGCCGGTGAATTCGATGGGAACATGCTGCTGGCAAAGCCTTTTCCTAAACTGTCTCCTCGTAACCCCAGATCCCATCCTGAGTTCATCCTGCTCTGGGCCTTTTCAAAAATTCCTCTAGAACAAACAGACTGAAACCACATCCCCCCCCATGATAGGCATAGCTAAGTGCAGTCTAGATGCTGGAGTGACCAACAGCCCTTCCATGAGACAAGGAGAAGAGACCCAGAAAGAAAACTAGATGGGAGAGGGAATAATCTCCTCCTACCTTTGGTTCCACAGTAGAGATGCAACTGGAAGGTGTTGAGACAATGTGATCAGAGATGTGAACACTGTTTGTCCTGGGCAGAGAGAGAAAGATATGGAAATTAAGTGACATGGCCCCAATTCATCATCACCCTGTCCCGGAGCCCTGTCCCCATGGCCCAGCCCAGCGCTTTCCTCCCCCAGCCCCACTGACTGCCCCTGAGAGCGCCGTCCCGAAGTCTCACAATTTTAGTTCCAATCTCATGGCATTTGATGTTCTAGGTAAAGCCCCAGGTCAGAAAGTCATGGAAGTTAGTGAGAAACTCGACTTTCATTACCAAAAAAAGAGTAAAATTATAATCCTTGTGTTTGGGGAGAAAAGCCTGAAAATGTGACTTGATACACCTCCTCCAAGATCAAATCTCCCAGGGAAATACAAAGACCCCACACTGGTGAGGGGTTGGGAATCCCATGAGTTTTAAACTGATCTCAGCCTTGTTGGGGTGACTCGAGGGCTGTGAGAGGTCGGGGCTGGGGACGCCATGGCAGGGCAGAGCTGTGTCCAGAGCTCTATTTTCAGAGTTGTTAAGTTCTGATTCAGGAAACCACATACACACGGGCACAGGCATCAGGGCCCTTCCTGACTAGGGGGATGCCTTCCTGACCTGGAGCCAATTAGGAATGTACTAGAACCAATTAAGGCAGGTAGGCTAATCAGGGCACCTGGTTAAAAAGAAAGACCTCCCTTCCGCTGGGGAGAGGCACGTAAGGAGCTGGGAGTGGGAGGACGTCCTGCTGGAGGACTGAGGAATACAAACGCCACCAGGAGGAAGGTTCTGCAGTGAGGACAAAAAGGGTGCTGGGGGGAGGTCATGAGGAAGTGGCCCAGAGAGTTGTAGATGTCAGGCAGCTGTTACAGGAGATACTCTAGACAGCTGCAGTCCACAGGGCCCTGGGCTAGAACCCGGAGTAGAGGGCAGACCCAGGTCCCCCCCATTCCCACAACTCCCTATTTGACACAAGAGGACTTGACCTGGATTGTGAGTCATATCAAAAGGGAAGGTCTCTGGCCTGTTCCTTACCCACCAGGTGGAACAACAGAGACTGGGGGCATTATTCTCCTCCCATTCCCTGAGGCTGGCCAGTGATGAGGCTGAGTGAATGACAGGTTTGAGCTAGTGGTAAAAGTGGCCAAACTGACGGCTGCTGTGAACCTCGGAGGTGAGCAAATCCTCCAAGAAGTGCAGGACCTACTAAGGCAGAGGAGGAACTTTGTCACAATACCTAATAAATAATGTATAGCGCCTAGCACAATGGGGCTCTGATCCCTGACTGGGGCTCCAGGGTGCTACTGAAGTAGAAATCATTAATCACAATTATAATCCCTTTCATCATCTCTTTGAGCTTTCTCTCCAGCCAGCCTCCCAGTAATGATCGATTTCACTGTGTCATTGATCATCTCTATCCCCCATCCCAGACACACTGGGGACAGGGGATCTATGGGGTTCTCTCTGCCATGTCTGTCTGTACATTTGCTAACATGGCTTGGCCTCACTGTCATACCCACCTTTCTTTCCCAGAAGATAAAGCACCACAGCCAGAACCATGACAACAGGGATTGTAATTCCAAACACAAGCGTCAGATCCGGCCCTAGGAAAGAACCTCACTGTGAATGGCCTCTCCAAGCAGCCACTGGCAAGTCCCCACTGGATGGAGCTGGCTGAGTCCCATGGTAAGTGATTCCTAATGTCTCCATGAACGTACCCAGGGAGCTCACCCCATGGTTATCCGCAGGGCGACATTATTGGCTGTTCTTTGTAAGTAAAGTTTTCCACAAATTATTTTGACCCAACATTTTTTAATCATCCAAACACAGTTTAATTGAATCAAATGTTTTTCCCCAAATGTGCACATGCAATGATCTTCTTAGTCATTCCACAAAAATAATTTTGAAATGAAAGACATTGACAGGGTTATTTCATTTTGGTTTTCCAAATCCAGAAATGGAAGGAGAATGTCCCATTGAAAGGAAACAAAGCAAAACTTTCTATGTTTCCAACTAACATTTTCTCTCCTTTTTGTTCTGAAAACCCTCAAACAAAGGAAAATGTCTAATCAAAATTAGATAAAAGGAATTTTTTTGTTGAATTTCACGTGTATTTTTTTCATTAAAACATTGACATTTCCATCACAAGTTTCGAATGAAATAGTTTTGGTCACAATTTTTTGTGAAAATAATCCTGGATTTTTCCCCAGCTCTAAGTGTGAGCTTCTCAAAGCAGAAAACATCCCTGTGGGAGCTACCCTGGTTCAGGGAAGCATCGGGATTCAGAACAGCACCCAGGCACAAATTTTACTTCAAATAGCCACTTTAGTTCCATCAATGGGACCTTAGTAGGTGCTTAAAGATAAGCACATACATAAAGGTGGTGTCCTGGGTAGGGTTGGACTTGAGCACATATTCAGAGGTGTCCTGGGTTGGGCCAGATTTCTGTAGGGTGTGTGGAGCTGTGTGTGGAGCTGGTCAACAAATCTCCAATGGAACAGTTTTCCATCAGAAAATGCTGATACTGGTGGTTTAGAATCTTGATGGCTGCCATTGACTAGGACAATTGGTTGTAAATGGCTCTGTTTACTTGCAAGTCTTCCCCTGAGTCAAGCCAGGAAGAACGAAGGCTGGAATCTCACAGGGCATGTGACCAGGTTATATGATACTGGAATCCATTTTAAACCTGTTGCTTTTCCATTTAGAAGGATGGGTGTAGACAAAAGATTCCTGCCTTGTGCCAAAGCTATAAAAGGGGGTGGAACAGAACAAAAGGGGCTACAAGTCATGAGAAATCCCCTTGTTACCACTGCAGCTGGAATGAACAAGGACTGTACTGGGGAAACATTGGGCCCAGACTAGGAAGAAGTCTAGTTTGTGGAAGAAGCTTTTTGGAACATCCCTGAGGATGAGGTCTACCGGTAATAAGTTTCTTAATGTATTAGGCATAGATTTGTGTGGTTTGTTTTATGTTTGCATGATAACTTACTTTGTTCTGTCTGGTATTACTTGAAACCATGTAAATCCTATTTTTTATTCTTAATAAAATAATTTTTGTTTATTATTAAAACCAGAGTAAGTGATTAATTCCTGGGGGAGCAAACAGCTGTGCATAACTCAGTGTTATAGAGGGTGGACAATTGATGAGTTTGCCCTGTATAAACTTTATGCTGAATAAAACAGATTTATTTGGGGTTTGGATCCCATTGGGAACTGAGTGTTTGGTTGCTGGAGATAGGTAACTTGCTAGTAATTTTCAGTTAAAATCTGCAGCTGTGGGGGGATGGCCCAAACCCTGACTCTGTGTTGAAGCCAACTAGGATGTTTGGCTCAACAAGGCAGAGTTCTGGAGTCCCAATCCATCCGGGAAAATGGGCTCAGAAGTAGTCTCAGCACATCAGCTGAGAGTCCCAAGGGGGTCTCTGTGACTGAACCTGTCACACTGTCTCTCTCTCTCTCATACACTGTGACGGAGTAGGAATACTGCATGTATGCCTCAGTTTCCCCTATGCATTTCTTGTTGCAAAGCAGAGAGAGAGCATAAGCTGTCTTGGGGCCTGCCCTTTCCCCTATCTGAAAGGTGTTGGCTGGAAGTGTTGAATAACAAAGAGGCCGGCTGAACCTGTTGGAGGGAGGTCAGGTGACCTGACCTGGCTGAGCCAGGGGGGAGGAGGGGCTGGAGAGAGTGAGTTTCAGCTTGGGAGTCTGAAGCTGGCGGACCAAAAGGGAGGCAGGCCCAGACAGGGTTTGGCCTCCCTCTGGACTCCCAAATGGATCCAGCTGAGGGGTCACGCTCGCTGTATGGTCTGTGTTAGACCACATACAGGTCATTGAATAAACCTCTGTTTTACTGGCTGGCTGAGAGTCACGTCTGACTGTGGAGTGGGATGCAGAATCCATGGGCTCCCCCAGGACCCCGGGGGGGCTCGCTGGGGGGAACGCACGGAGGGGCAGAAGGTGCTGAATGCTCTGAGGTCAGACTCAGGAAGGTGTAAGCGGGAACCTCGAAAGCTCCTAGCCTTGGAGACAGGCTGCGTACGGAGAGAGGACGCTTTCCCTCAAAATCCTAACTGGCTTCATAGGGAGCAAGTTCAAGACCATCGCCCGGGCACTCTGTAACATACATACACACACACACCCCTCACTCACGGGTCAAGCTGAGGTGCTTAGCAGGACTGGGCTTGGATTTGTTCACCCGTGTGTCGCTGTCCTTGATCTCGTAGACACAGGCATAATTCCCGGAGCTGCCACTGGACAAGGTATGGTTAAAGCCGTAGGTGAACTTGTCCTCCAAAGCCGTCTGGGATGAAATCTTCTCCCCGTCCTTACAGAAGATGATGCGAGTGACCGGGGTCTTGGAGATCACAGAGCACTGGAACTGCACAGAATCTCCCTGTTGGGCGGACCTCTGGCTCAGGTAGAGGGTGGGGGCAGGGAGATCACCTGGGAAGGGGAAGGGGAAGGGGAAGGGGTCAGAGCTGTCAGTTGGGCTGTCATTGGCTTGTGTTTCAGGGGGAGCATTTTGCCAAAGGAAGCTGGTTGCTGTGGAAGCAGCTCACAGCTTCTAAGGGTCTGTAATTAAAACCCTGCAGCTGACTATGTGAGCTAATTTGGACTTGCGGGGTTTGGGCTCAGGGCTGTGTACATGGCATAGGCCAGCATCAAATTGCAGAGTAGGAGAATCTCTGCCTGCTGTAGGGATGTGGGATATGTGCACTGTCACTGAAGCAGGCTCTTATTTCAGCACAGCTGGGTAATGTGGGGATAATGTCAGATCTGACACTTGAGGCCAGTCGCTGCCCCAGGGAGCTCACTAATGGCCAAGGAGCTGTGTCCAGTCCCTAAATGCTCTGGTGTCTGCTCCACCATCCTCCGTGTCCTTGTACCCCTCCTGCTGTCCCCAGTCCCCAGCTGGCACAAGGGCAGTTCCAGACCCAGGCTAAGGAAAGGTCCTGGAGCAGCAGCAGGGAGCAGATCCCCCTTTCACCAGGGCCATGGGACCCAGTTCTGAACGCGCAGGAGAATTGCTGATGCTGCTGGGAAGGTCAATCTCTGCCTGTCACCTTCCCCACTCCACTGGTGCCTCCTGCTGGTGCCTTGGCCAGCAACATCCCCTGCCCCTGCTGCTCAGCAAAGAAATGTGGCCATGACTGAATAGCTGCGTCCCAGCTTGGCCAGCCCTGCTGGACTGGACTCAGGGTCGCTGGGCACGGCTCCCTGTCCTGGGTCATACGGCCGATCAGCTTGGGTGAGCTGATTGTCTCTTCCCTCCATGAAACCCCACCCCCCCAGTTGGGGGTTCACTGTTAATGATGCTGCTGACCTTTCAGGACAAGGCGCAGGCTGCATCATGTGAAAAACCCCGTGGCCATGAGGGGCGGGGAGCCGGTGCTGTGGAAAGGTGAATTCCTTGGGGTGAGAGCTGTGGTGTTCTCTGCTTTCCAGGGCCAGTGCCCACGGCAGGGGATGGGCCATGGATGTGTCTCTGTCACCCGCGTGTCACACCAACCCCGGGTCACAGCCAGGAGACTGTGTGTCCCTCTTAGATCCATCACAGCCCTGTACACCCCACACCACTGCCACCACGCTGAACAGGGATTGGTCCAAGGGATGGTGGCTGGATACTGTGGATGGGGAGGCATAAATGCTATGGACAGATTGGGGACAGACGGACTCACCGTCCTGAGCTGAGCAGATCTCCTGGCTGCTGGGACTCAGCGCTGGGAACAGAAAGGAGACGTGTGTTCAGTGCCGGGCTAGAATCTCCTCCGCTGTGAGACACCCTGAATGGCTCTGGGGTCTCTGTCCCCCCACCCCCCACATGAACACAGGCCCCTGTTCCAGCCCCATCTGTCCCACCTGCTTCACAAGGCTGTGCCAGGCACTGTGCAGAGCCCTGATCCCCCCCCGGTCCCCTCTGGGCTGATGACGCCCCTAGTGGTGGCCTGGGGGATTCCCATGTTATTAGAATGAACATGTCTGTTAACAGCCATTCCGCACCTACATTCACCCCAACCTCATTAACTGAGCTCAGCCCCTCCCATCACCAGCAGAGCCTGCAGCAGGGAATGTGCTACAGACAGACAGACAGAGGGACAGGGCTGAGGTGCGATAAGGACATTTGAGACACAGGCCCAAAGCAGAGCCCTGATCCCAAGCCCCATCCTCCCACCCCGTGTGACCTGGACCCAGCCCTATAATGAGTCTGACCCCGACCCGCAGACCCAGAAACCCTGAATTCTGTGGGAATCCAGAACCAGAACCCAGCCTGAACCCCTGCTCAGTGCCTCTGATCCATTGGTAACAGGGAACCCCCACCCTCCAATGGTAATGGCCCTCCCTGCTCTCTCTGCCTCCATGAACTCCCTCCCCTGAGCCCAGCCCATCCTGACTCCATGAGCTCGGCGTGGGGAGCTGGGCCCAGTGACACACCAGGGGTTTGAATACAGCCAAACTCCAGATCACAGCTCCTAACAAGGAACCTGCAGCCTGGGGTTTGGGCCGGGACAGCAGGGACCCAGGGGAAGGATTTAAGGGGCCCAGGGAACAAGTAACTTGACATGAGCTCCCAGGGGACTGCGGGGGCAGCGGGGCTGATGCTCCCCTGGGCTGTGTAATGAGGGGAGCAGGAACAGGGAGGGGATTTCCCCTGGCGTGTGGCCTTGGTGAGGCCAGTACTGGAACCTGTGTCTGGTTCTGGGGGCCCCAGTTTAAAAGGCTGTTGGAAAATTACAGGGGGTGCAGGGCAGAGGCAGAAAACCCTGTGAGGGCTGGAGAAGCGGCATCACAGGAGAGGCCGGGGGAGCCCCGTGTGTGGAGCTGGTCAGACAGCTGGGCTGGTCACGGTGTCCAAGCTCCTTCCAGTGGTGAAACCCCAGGTGCTGCTGGGCTCCACAGTGCAGCAGAGACCGGCAGAGCCAGACCCCAGCACTGGACACTGAGTCTGGGAAACTCCAGTGAGAGGAGGCAGCAGTTTCTCCCCGTGTGGGGGATTAACCCCCAGGGCCAGCTCCCCAGGGAAGTGGGGGAGTCACAGCCCGGCCGGAGGCCTTTCTGGGGGATGCTTTAGTCAAACAAAAGTGACTGGGCTCAGTGCAGGGAGCTGGGGGAAGTTTTCTGCTCTGGGCTATCAGGAGGTCAGACTGGATAGGTGAATGGTCCCTCCTGGCCTTAAACTCTGTGAAGCTGTGACTGTAACCCCAGGCTGAGACAACAGCTACCCCCGACCCATCCCCCGCACCGAGCGCTGGCCCTGTTCTGGTTCTGGACAGCCCCACGCCTTTTAACATTGCAACAGTGCAACCCTCTCTGACGGTAACGGGGATTTGCTGACTCCCTGGGTCAGGAGCTGCTCTCGGTTCTGTTTCCTCCCAATCCCCTATGAGATGGCACCGGGGTCCCAGATACTCACCGTGTAGCAAGAGGCACAGAGACAGGATCATTGGGGCAGTTGGGGGGAACGACAAGGGACTGAAATGGCCCAGTGGTTTCAGCTCCAGACGGGGTTGGGTGGGGACAATCTGCAGTTGCTCCCTGCTCCCACCTGCCTCCTCTGCCCATCAGGGCTCAGGGTAGAGGGATCCTCTCCCTGCTCAGAGTGTTGTGAACCCAGACGCTGTCGCTGCTCTGAGTCCTCGTCAGGGCCGCACGGCTGAAGCAGCAGGGACACCGCAGCCCCTCTCTGCTCTGCCCCATCCTGTCTTCATGTCTGAGCATCACCGCTCCCCATTTCCTGTTCTATGAACCACCCCTGCCGGCCACAGCCTCTTTGTTTTGTGCTGGAAGCCTGAGAATCAAACATGCAAGATATGTGTTGATAAAAAACCCTCTCCTGATTTAGTAACAGGTCTCAGCCAAACCCACTCTGTTAAACACAGGCCTGGCCTGGCTGGAGGTTTTAACATTAATCACACCGAGCTCATCCATAGATCACAAAGTGTTTTACAAAGTAGGGAAACAGATGGGGAAACTGAGTCACAGGAAGTTGGGGACATCACTGGCCCAAGTAGGGCAGAGTCAGGAACAGGAGTCAAATCTGATTTCCAAGCCAGATCTGATTTCCCACTTGGCCATGCTGCCTCTCTTTACCTCAGGGGCTAGTGTGACAAAGGTATGTAGGTGCTGCAGCCAGGTGCCTAGTGGGATTCCCTAGAGTTACTGGACAAGCCGGGCACCTGGCTCCTGTTGGCAGCCAATGAGAGTTAGGCGCATCACTCCCTTGGGGATTCTGTCAGTCGCATGAGGTCTGCATCGCTGGGCTCCTGAATCTGGCCCCACGTGATGAAGGACCCAGAGTAGCTGAGAAAGGGCAGCTCCTTTTCTGTGCAGAGTGAGGCCAGGCAGCCCTGTGACGGAGTAGGAATACTGTGTGTGTGCCTCAGTTTCTCCTATGCATTTCTTAAGTGTCTATGTGAAGGAATAGGGGCTGATAGTGTTGCAAAGCAGAGAGACAGTGGAAGCAAGCAAGCAATGCCCTGTCCCTTCCCCTCACCTCTCTACCTCTGAATCTGTTGGAGAGAGGTCAGCTGACCTGCCTGGGGAAGGAAAGACACAGAGAAAGAAATGCAGAGGAGGGGCGGAGGAGGAAGTGGGAGTCTGGATCTGGCTAGAAAAGGGGAGAGAGCTCAGGCTGGCTGCTTCGTTCTCTGGCCCCCAAAATGGATGCAGCTGAGGGCTCATGCTCACTCTATGGTCTGTGTTAGACCAGGTACAGGTCATCTAATAAACCTCTGTTTTACTGGCTGGCTGAGAGTCACGTCTGACTGTGCAGAATCCACGGGCTCCCTCAGGACCCCGCCTGGGCGGGCTCGCTGTGGGAAGCACACGGAGGGGCAGAAGGTGCTGAATGCTCCAAGGTCAGACCCAGGAAGGTGGAAGCGGGAACTGGGTGAAGCTCCTAGCCTTAGAGACAGGCTGTGTACAGAGAGGGGACGCTCCCCCCCTTCCCCCAGAGTCCTGACTGGCTTCCTAGGGAGCGGTTCCAGAGCATCGCCCCGGGCGCTCTGTGAGAAGCCCCAAACCGCCTGCCCTTGTGTGTGAGCCGTGCCCTGCACAGGTGCTGGAAGGTCACTGCCAGGACAGTGGCTGTGGCCGAGTGTCATCTGAGGAGCTCTCAGCCGTCATCTCGGGGCCATACGCTGCTCATTCCAGGGAGGCGGCACCATCTAGTCCCCAGGCATTAGGGGAGCTGCGCTCCGTCCCCCTCTGCCGTTCCCTCGCAGGGGTGCTTGGGGAAGCCAGCCCCCTCCCCCCCGTACAGCCCCTCTTGGTGACGGGCTCTGAGCTCTAGGGCTAACAATGCTACATCAGAGCTGATCCCCCAGCCCAGGGCTCCAGTGACTTGGGGCTATTCACCCAAAGTTCCCACCTCCCACAAACCCTCCCCATCACATCCCTCTCGCCTCCAACGCTGGGAACAGGCTGAGCCTTGAGGAGCTCTCCCCAGCCTGACCCAGAGCTGGCAGCCCTGCGGGGCGGAAGGAGGAGGCATTGTTACAGGCTGTGATGTGGTATTGAAGAATCTCTCACAGTGTGATATTTCTGGCCCAGCTGATGTCTCTGTGGTTCATTCTCTCCGTCTCTGACGTTCTCCAGGGGAGCCTGACTCTGAGGCCCAAGAGCTGGGGGGCGGAGCAGTGACAGAGCCGCCCTCACAGAGTGCAGGAAAGTGTGCGAGGAAATGATACTTCCTACCTCACCAGCTCCCTGCACACAGGCAGCAGCTGGGGGCATTTCCCCAACTGCTGCTCTCCCTGTTTCATCTCCTGCCCTGGTCTAGTGAAAGAGGCGGTGGGGAACCAATCCCAGCTTATCAGAAATGGGGGCTGGGCCTAGCAGCAGTTGGGGAGCAGGAGCTGCTGCCCCAGGGGTGCCGTGGGGGAAGGATGGGAGTGGAGATGGTCAGTGCTGCTGGGGAAGGGACCATAGACATGCTCTTTCTTTAGTTGTGAAAAGACGCTCGGACCCTAGAGTTAGTGGCTGGGGTTAGAACCTGGTGAACAATAGGCAAAGTGGAAAATCAGGTTTGTCTAAAATCAGGATTTGCCGATGGCAGCTGGGATTGATCCTGCGGGAGAATTCCCGAGTGTGAGACAGTAGGGGACACAAAATGTTGCCACCAATTCCAGCTGAGACAGCTAGAAACCAGTAACCAACATGTTGGAAAATCATTTTCCCTTCACTGTGACGGAGTGGAAATACTGTGTGGGTGCCTCAGTCTCCCCTCTGCATTTCTTCAGTATCTATGTGGAGGCATAAGGGCTGGTGTAAGTAGGTGGCCGATCTGTCTTGGCAATGGAGGGCCTGGCCCTTCCCCCCTCTCAAGGTGTTGGCTGGAAGTGTTGAATAACAAAGAGGTCAGGTCCCCTTACCCTTACCCAGGAAGTATCCCTGAGAGGACAGGTAGGGGTGAGGACACTCCCTTTGCTGCCTGGGGATAGTGAAAGTGTTTTTTGGAGTCAGCAGCAGGAGGGGAGCTGCCTCTGTCCCCTCGCCCAGCAAGAAAAACCTGTCCTGCAGTTACTGAGCTGTGCCTGCCTCATCATTGCAGGCCCTCTGCCTGCCTGGGCCACAACACCAAGCAGGAGAGCCACAGTCCTGATGCACTGGGGACAGTGCTGGGGCCAGCTGCTAGCAGGGAAGGAAAATGATAGCAGGGACCAGGGAGACACGCAGCAGGGAGTCCCAGGAGTCGGAGGATCAAAATGTCCAATTTTTGTGCCTAAACCATTTCCAGGGACTGAGGGTGATTGGAGTCATGCCTAGCCAGAGCCAAAGCAAATTAAATCTACTTTAATTCTGATTAAGAGCATCCACATAGAATACTAGATTTTTGACTAAAGAAGTGGAAGTGTGTGTGTGTGTGTGTGTGTGCGCATGTGTGAGAGTGAGTATGTGTGTGTGAGAGAGAGAGAGAGTGTGTGTAAAGCATCTGATTTCCTTGGACATTTTTAATGTTCTTTGGAAATCCCTTGCCTCCCCCCATTTTCATTTTTTGAAAGTTTTCAGCTGAAAATTCACCCTCCCCCACACACACTTTTCAGATTTGCAATGTGTTTTTAATTCCGGGCTGAAAGTTTCAATGGAGATTCATCTCAGGGGAAAAGACATCATCTACCGGTCCCAGAGTCCTCACTAATGGAACCTGCCATCCTTCCTCCTGCCCTTTATTCTACATGAGGCCCCTGTGGCCTACTGGGGGTTAATGGGCATTGGCCTGATGGGCTGGGAGAGCTTTTCCCCTCTGGCTGGCCGGGGAGGATCCTGTGATAGCCAGTAACAGCCTTGAACTTCTGTTCTGGGACATGAATTGGGGCAGGTATACGTGAGCCCAGCAGGACGTGTGCTCTTTCAGCATTGTGTTGGCCAGACCCCAGATCCAAGGATACAGAGATCCCAGTGCTCCCCCTGGCTGAGTCTCAGAGACAGGTGAGGTCCTGCAGGAAGCTCACTGGATGGTTCAGATGCTTCATCTCCCCATCACCTTGGCCAAAATGGCAACCCAGAGACATGGAGCCATCCCAGAGGCAGATGACCAGGGGCGGGGGATGGGGCAGCAGGGCCAGGTCAGAGCCTGCATGAAAATGAACCCCTGGTTCTGAAGTGTCTCAGCTCTCGGAAACACTTCCCCTTGCAAGTGGCCATGTTTGGAGGACACTGAACTGCTGCAGGGCTCCCTATGTGAAAACCTCCTTCTAGCAGTCTCAACACTCCCATCAGCCTCAGGCAGGCTATGTCTGGATCACACCCATCCACCCAGAACAGCACAGCCAACCAGTTATAAACCAGGCTGTGACACTGTTGGAGCTGGAGCTGGTCTCCCATGTAACCCCCACTAGTCCAGCTCTTTGGGCTTCTGTAGGGAGAACAGGAAATAGGTTTCTGAGGCGGTTACTGATGAAAAGCCAGCAGTTCTCTGTCTTTACCCAGGCAGTAGTGACCCATGCATTTTTCTCTATAGGGCCTAGGTCCAATCCCAGCCTCCCACCCAACCAGGGTTCCCAAATGATAAGTAGATAAGTGAGTGCTGTTAACAGAGCTTATTCCACAGCTCAAGTAGCAGAGGCCTGTGCTGTCTGTAGCATTGAAGATCCAGGGTTCAAGCCCTTCTGATGATCCCACTAGGAGCATAGATACACTTGGGCACAATCACAACCTCCTTAAAAGTCCCTGGGACTGTTTTAGCCTGCAGCTCCTCCCCCACGTTTAAGCCCCTTGTATTACTTTGCACTGAACCTTAGACCCCTGAATTGCTATTTTCTGTGCATAGGTCGGGGGGCTGCTTGGGATGGGATGGGAGTGGGGAGCAGGTCCATGGGCAGGGGAGTATCAGCTCTCATTGCTGACCTGCAGTGGGCCTCCCGAGGGATGCACAGGAGACCCATCACTCTATGAACTTCTCACTGCTCAACGTGTCTCCGCAGGTAACCGAATATTTGTACGGGACCCTGGCCAGATCATATCTCTGCTGTAATACACAGGTTAATGTTTGACAGGCACCATGGTGCTTTCACTTTCCAATCCCCCAGTCAGAGTTCACAAACAGCTCTGGGAGCCATTTCCCCATCTGCCACAGAACATCCATTCAGTTCCTTCGGTGCTCTGTGTGATTCTGGGACCCCGGGCTCGCTGCCTGGCATCACCTGGGACATGCTGAATCTTTAAGGTAGGTCCCTCCCCATTATTACCCCCTTTCCTTACTCTCAGGGGTACTCACATGCCTGCTCCTAGGAGCACGTTCCTCCTGCCATGGCCAGCTCCCATCTTCCATCAGTGCTGGGCAAACTCTGACTGTGCGTGTGATTCACTGCTCTGCCTGTTATCCCCTCATTGCAGGGTGTGTCCATTGGAGGTTCCTTGTGGCCATTCCCTGGAGGGTGTGATGGGGCACACGGGTGAATTGGTGCCTCTTCAAAAGGGCCTCACAGCTCTGCCCTGCCAGTGCTCCTACTGGAAGGGGTGCAAGGCCAGAAGCATGTGTGTGTGTTTGGAGGGTGGGGGTCATTTGGCTCAGAGATCTAAATGGAAGGTGTCGCCCTTGTTGTTATTATTATGTGTATTACAGAAGCACCTAGAGGCCCCAGTTGAGGTCTTGGCCCCCCCATTGTGCCAGATGCTGCATAGACGCTGGCCACAGTTTGTTAGACCCTGACTGAGATCAAGGCCCCATTGTGCCAAGTGATTCATACAGATGGTGAGAGACTGTCCCTGCCCCAAGAGCTTTCTGTCTGGCAGTCAGGTGTAGCTGAGCCTAGCTGGGCTCAGACCCTGTCGAGCCTCCTTTCCATGGGACATTACATTGTGTTAGAACATGTGTTAATCCAGCACAGGACACTGAACGCACAGGCCTGGTCTGTGTTGGGGGATGTGTGGTGTTAGGTAATGGATTCACTGTCAGACCTAGTAGTTCGTCAAGCCATCAGCTCATGCTCTGCCAACAATGGCAGCCTTGAATGTCGGCCTATCCCCTTGAGCATCCTCCGCGCTTTATCCCACGCTGCTGCCTTATCCTCCCTTGCAGCCTATCTCAGCTATGGGGCCTATTGAGCACTTGTTACTAGGAGACTCACCTGGGATTGGAAAGACAGAGGGTCAAGTCCCTGCCCTAGATCAGAAGTGGGGAATGAAACCTGGTTCTTCCCAATCTCAGCTGAGGGCTGAAACCTCAGACTCTTGGATACTCTGGCCACATGCCCACAGTCTCTGTCTCTATTGGCCACCCCTAGCTGTCTTTAAAGCAGGGCCAGAACTGGTAGGCACTCTCAGAGCAGCTAGCCCTTCATCTATCTATGTCCCTTCCTGGATCTGGCCTTTAACTCCTATTGAAAGTCAGGACTTAGGTACTTTTTCTGTATTTACCCTATGTTATTAGGCTGAACAAGAGCCCTGTAAAGAAGTTGGTGATTACAGTTGGTGAAGAATTTTCATCGATAACATTTTTAATGAAAAATGGCTTTCAAATAAATATGAGCATTTTCACCAAAAAAACTTCATTTCATTTGAAAATGTTCAATAAGATGATTCACAGCAAAAAAAAAAAAAAAGTTCATTTTGATTCTAGACTAAGGGAAGGTGGAGGGATAGTTTAGTGGTTTGAGCATTAGCCTGTAATTGTAAATTCAAGCCTTGAGAAGGGATATGGGGCAAAAATAGGATTGGTCTTGCTTTAAGCAGAGAGTTGGGGACTAGATGATTTCCTGAGGTCCCTTCCCACTCTGAGATTCTATGGAGCAAAGTGAAAAATGTTTGGAATTTATGGAGAAGACTAAGAGCTGCACTTAAGCAAATCATTATGATTGCATTAGATTTTAATTGAATTTCAATTCTTTTTAAACCCATTTTTAAATCATTGTGTCAGATTATAGATTTCAGAAAAATTTTGAATGAAAATTTTTTTGTCAGAAAAAAAAATCCCATGTCACCAGCCTCCCAAAATCCCCAGTTCCTGCCACGCCCTGGTTCTTTGGCTCTCAGAGCCCCGCTTTGCACAAGGGCAAGCAGGTAATAAAATGGCCCAGAAACCTACACTCACCCTTTGCTCTGGGGCTGGGCTGGAGACGCAATGATAACAGAGAGCACTTGGATGGGCTCCAGACTCCAATCCCTTCTTCCTGGCCAGCAGGGGCTGGGAGCTCTGCAGAGGGTGGGGCTGGATTCAGGCAATGCTGGGTGCTAGACTCTCCCTGACATGGGGCCCCCATAGACCTGCCCCCTACTCATTGGTGTGGCAATGGTAGGGTCCCCCTTCTCCTTCTAGAGCAGCGGTTCTCAACCTGTGGGTCGCGACCCCTTTGGGGGTCGAATGACCCTTTCACAGGGGTCGCCTAAGACCATCGGAAAACACATATTTCCGATGGTCTTAGGAACCGAGACACCGCTCCTCTATCCGTCTTCAGGCGGGTCCGCCCACATGCAGATACGCCCACATACGAGTACCCGGCGTGATGACATCATCGCGCCAACCCCATCACATATACCCCGTACAAATACAGGTGTATGTGACAGGGTTGGCGCCAAAAGGTACTTATGCGGACCAGTCACATGTGTAGAGAGCAGCTACTGTGTAGACTCCCCGGGGGGTTGCGAGCTCCTGCTGCCGCAACTCGCGGCAACTGGGGCAGGGACGCGCCAGTCCCCCGTCCCCGCCGTGGGTGGGCTCCCGGCTGCGCGCCGGCCACCAGTCCCCACAGTGGGCGGGCTGGGGGCCGGCGCGCAGCCGGCAGCCCCCCCGCGGTGGCGACAGGGGACCGGGGCGCTCCCAGCAGCCCACCCGCAGCGGGGAGGGGGGACCGGCGCACAGCTGGCAGCCCGTCCGCGGCGGGGACGGGAGACTGGGGCGCATGCGCGGGTTTTTTTTTTTGGTGGGTTTTTTTTTTGTAATTCGGCGGCTTTTCGGCAGAGGGGGTCACGCCGCGCCGCCGGATCACAGAAAGGGGTAGCGGTCTCAACTAGTTTGAGAACCACTGTTCTAGAGAGACAGGGTCAGCACATGAAGTCCTTTTGTCCCCAGAAACTTGGGGCATGCACAAGGATTTTCCCCTTCACCCTCACTTCTTCCCTAAGCAGCAGGGTGTTGGTTGTAGAGATATGTTTGTGCAAGAATATAATTTACAGAGGCCAGTATTAGAGGGACAGTATTATGAATATAGGAATTTTGAGCTGGCTCCTGGAAGTAGGAGGCCAGGAGAGCACAGTATAGCTTGTGCCCAGCAGTTCACCACAGATGCTGTCTAGTTTGGTTTTAATTAAAGTTTATTCCTTTCTCATTCACTGGGTTGTCGCTTAATGAGCCCCAAAATCACTCCATGGTGTCAGAAGTGTCTAATGAGAAAAAGATTGCAGCAGCCATTTTGAGGTTAATTTCTGTGTTTGAAACTGAAAGCAGAGGCAAGGGGAGCAGCTGTAGCAGCAAACAGAGAACAAACAAAAGCTTTTGTATATGTTGTATGAGTACAGTAGTAGCCTGACTAGCTTAAGATGAGAAGCAAGCCTAAAATGGATGTGTTGCAACTTGCATCTAGTCTACAATTGTCAGACAATGTTGCAGAGAACTGGAAGAAATTCCAACAGATTTGAACTGTATTTAGCAATCACAGAGGCAGAGATAAAAATGATAATGTGCAATAATGAATGTTTTTGCATGTTTTGGGAAGGAAGCATCGGATATTCATAACACCTTTAAGTTTGAAGAAGGTGAAAGACTGAAGTTAAGTCAAATACTGATTTAATTTGAGGAACGTTGCATGTCAAAAGGAAAATGAGACCTTTTAGAGTCACCAATTTTGTTACATGTATGCAAAACACTGATGACACATAGAAATAAATACCGTATTTTCCGGCGTATAAGACGACTTTTTAACCCCAGAAAATCTTCTCAAAAGTCGGGGGTCGTCTTATACGCCGGGTATCGTCTTATAGGGCGGGTGCTCCGCTCGCCCGGTGGCGCGGGGTTGGGACCCCCCCCCCGGGACTCAGCGCGGGGGTGGGGTGAGGCGAATGACACCAGGGACACGGACAGGAGCGCCTGGCTCCGGCTAGTCCTGGCTGTACGTGAGGCACCCGCAGCCCGGGCGGGGCGCGGCGCGGCGCAGCGACCCACGCAGCTGCCCCAATTTTCCATGGAGTTCTCCCTCGTTAGTTCGGTAACTGCCCCTGCCCCCCGCAGCACCCCCCTCACCCGGCCGCCCCGGCGCCCCTCGTCACCAAATGTCCCTGGGCCCGCGGCTCCCCCGCGCTGCCTTTCACCGGCTCCCCTCGCTTCCCTGTCACCAGACCCCTCTGTGTGCCCCCCCCGTCAGCACCGCTCCCCCCGTCCCCCCTCACCGGCTCTCTGGTCCCCCTCCCGGTCCTCCCCCCTCCGCTCCCACTCAGCAAATCTCCTTTCCCCCGGGCTTCACCTCGCCAGGTCCCGCCCTCCGGCTCCCTCCCTCTGCTCCAGACCCCCTACTCCTCGTTTTCCTTCTTCAGAACCTGAGCTCCCCCGTCACCAGACCCAACCCCCTCGGTTCCCCAGCCCATGCTCACCAGAACCCGTCACTCTTGTGCCCCCCGGGGCTTCCCCTTCTTCACTCCACAGTCTGTAGTTCCCCCATCCTCTGCCCCCCCCCCGGGGTGCTCTCCCCTCCCCCAATACTCTGTGTCCTCCCATGGGATTCACCCCCCCCCCACACACTCACCACAGCCTCCGTGTTCCCCCCTGGACTCTGTCGCTCCTCCCCAACAGACCCTCTGTGTCCTCCCCTCCACCCAACCCTCTGTGCCCCTTCTTTGGGCTTCCCCCTCCACTTGACCCTCTGTGCCTCCCCCCCCCCCTGTCCTCCCAACCTGATCCTCTGTGACTCCCCTAGGGCACTGTCCCCTCCCCCATACCCAATCCTCTGTGCATCTGTGCCTTCCCCTGGGACTCTTTCCTCCTCCCACCAGACCCTCTGCACCCCTCTTGGGGTGCTCTCCCCCCCCCCCGACTCTCCTTCCCACCCCAATCCTCTTCCCACCCCCCAGGCTCTCCTGTTCCCCTCACCGATCCTCTCTGCCAACCCCCTCCACTCCACCCGGACTCTCCCTTCCCCCTCATCCGATTCTGTGTCATCCCCCTTCGCCCCACTTCCTTGCGCTCTGCCCCCCCAACCCTTTGTGCCCCCCAGTGCACTTTCTCCCCCATCACCCAATCCTCTGTGCTCCCTCCATACCAGATCCTCTCCCCCCATGTTGCCCGTCACCAGGACCCCTTTCTCTAACTCCCCATGGCAGCTCTCCTGGTTCAAGTAGGCTTTCTGATCTGACATTGGTGTTACTGGTACTAGGGGAGTTTCAGGTGGCTGCTTAGCCTGTCCAGTATGTGTGGTGTGTGCAGCTCTGCAGAGTTACATACACTGGCACCTATGTACTCAGCACTATTTGGTCTTGTCCTGTAATTAAGGGCTCCAGTCTGGGCTCAGAGAAATACAAGGTGTGCGTGTGCCATGTGTTTGCTAGACAGTGTGCGTGTGTGTTTGTACTCACTGCAGCAGCCTGTTGCTGCCTCTTTCTAAATACATCTACATGTCAGCCCCAGATTGGCTGTTTCTGCATCTGGACCCGATGATGTTTATCACTTAGTAACTATGGCTCTTAGGCACTGAGTTGGAGGCGGCGGCGGCTGGGGGGCGAGTTAGGGGAGGGGCACCCCCAGAGTGACTCCCTCATAGCCCTGGGGCACCCCCCCCAGTGCGACCTCCCTTGGGGTGAGTTGGGGAGAGGTTTGAGTGGAGTGAGTGGGGTTGGGGCAGGGGATTTGAGATGTGGGGTGAGTTGGAGGGTTGCGGGGGTGGAGACTGGAGGTGGGGTGGGGCAGGGGATTTGGGGCTGTGGACTGGAGTGAGTTAGGGGGTGGGGTGGGTGGAGATTTGAGGTGGGGTGATTTAGGAAGTGGAGGCTGGAGTTTTTTTAATTTTTATTTGGTGTGCGTTGGAAGAGGGGTAGTCTTATACGGCGAGTATATCCCAAACTCTATATTTTAACTGGAAAAGTTGGGGGTCGTCTTATACGCCCGGTCGTCTTATACGCTGGAAAATACGGTATGTCACAAGATTAAAGAGATTCAGTAAAACCTCGGGCTCTGGTGAGTTGACTGACTCTCTAGTCAGAGATAGAATCGTTTGTGGCCTGAAGGTCAATGCATTAAGAGAGAGACAGCTCTGTGAAGGAGATTTAACTTTAGAAAAAGCTCTCCAGATCTGCAGGGCAGCAGAAACTTTGAAAGCACAAGCCAAAGAGCGGAATTCACCGGAAGGGATTATCCTCATGCTAAGTACAAAAGAATGTAGCAAAATGCCACTGACTCCAAATACAGAAAAATCAAGCAAATTCAGTTGAAGACAAGCTGGTTGAGGAGAAGTGCTGGTATCAAGTAAACCTGATGAGAGGGACTGGATACTGTCAACGAAAGTGAATGAAACAACTGTTCCACTCAGACTGGGCACAGGAGCTCAGGTTAATATTGTGTCTGGACAAGATTATGAGAAACTGAAAATAAGACCAAAACTGGGACCAACAAGAATAAAAGTAACTGATTATTCTGGAAAAAAAAATTATCAGTGAAGGAGAGGTGCATTGCTAGTACCAACTATAAAAGCACCACATACAGGCTCCTGTTCATTGTGGTGTCAAAGAAGGTGACACCAATTTTAGGCCTGGCCGCCTGTGCAAAACTCAGTCTAGTAAAATGGGCGCTCTCACTACAAAGTCATACTGAACCTGGCTATGAGGCACTAAGTTGGAGTATCATGGTCTGTTCCAAGTGTTGGGTTGCTTGCAGGGTGAACATACAATCCAGATAAAGAAGCAGGTCCCTTCAGTTGTCCATCCAGGTAGAAAGGTACTGTTTGTATTCCATGACAAGCCCAAGGCTGAACTCACAAGGGAGGAAGTAATGCAAGTAATACAAAAATTGAGGAGCCAACAGAATGGGTGAGCTCCCTACTCACTGTGGAGAAAAATAATGCCCACCTATGCATATGCTTAGAACAGAAACCTCAGTAAGGCTATACAAAGGGAACATTTCAAACTGCTCACCAGAGAAGAATTTATGGCTCAGTTTGTGAATGCACAATATTTCAGTAAATTGGATGCATCCTCAGGATTTTGGCAGTTAAAATTAACTGAAGAAATCTCAACATTATCACAATTAATACTCCATCTGGAAGATACAGATTCTTATGCTTACTCTTCAGCATAGGCACCAGAAGTGTACCACAAAGCCATAATATGATCACTGAACATATTAACAGTGTTGACAGCTCAATGGTTGATATCATCATCAGGGGTGCAACGTTGGGAAGGCTTAGATGCAATCAGAGCTGCAAACTGGATATTAAATAGGGAGAAATATGTTTTAGGGGGGTACAAAACTGACTTTTGCTGGAGATATTGTTTCCAATGAAGGTGTAAAACTTGATGAGGGGAAGATTTCACCCATTGAAATGATGCGATGTCCACAGCCAAAGGAAGATGTCCAATGGTTCCTGGGAATGGTTAATTATCTTGGAAAATTCACACCTAATCTACCTAAAAAACCAGCAACTTTGAGGCAACTCCTAGAAAATAAATATGGATGATAGTGGGGTGCAGAACAGGCGGAATCAAGGGACAGTTTGAAACAACAACTCATAAAAGAGCCAGTGTTACAGTTCTATGCACCAAGCAAACCTACTAACATTTCAACAGATGCATCACAGTCTGGGTTAGGTGACGTTAGTTTACAGGAGCCGATTGTTGGCAACCAGTGGTCTACACATCCAAACACTGACGGGGACAGAAACTAGATACGCACAGATTGAGAGAGAGCTTTTAGGAATATTGTTTGCCTGTAAGCAACTCAATCAATATATTTATGGCCAGACAGCAGATGTTGAAGTGGATCATGGACCTCTATGGCCTTATTTGGTAAATCACTAAATGTCTGTATCTTAAGGATTCAGAGAATGAAGATAAAGCTGTGAAAGTGTGACTTGGTTGTGATCTACATATCCACGAAATATATGTTCCCTGCAGATGCACTTTCCAGAGCCCTGACTACCACTACAAAACCAGAGAAGCCTTTAGAAATAAAGTTGCAAGCCTATGTTTATCTGATTGTAAAGTCAATTCCTGTACTCATCAGGAAACTGCAACTAATAAGAGAGGAAATGGAGAAAGGTGAATTATCGGGGATCCTTAAAGAAGTGATAATTAAAAGGCATCCTGGAGAAATAAGCATTTGCTATTCAAGAATGAGAGACTATTAGAACTGCAGATATGAATTTACAGTAAACCCTCGATTTAACGGACCTCAATTTAACAGACTTCGGATGCAACGGACAAAATTTCTGAGCAACCTGATGCATTCCTGATCCATTTCTGGCGGGCTGGCTGATGGCTCCCGGCTGCCGCCCAGGTCCCGCCAGTGGGCGGGCTGCCGGTTCCCAGCTCCCGCCCGGCTCCCGCCTGCGGGCGGGCTGCCGGCTCCCGGCTCCCGCCCGAGTCCCGCCAGCAGGCGGGCTGGCTGACGGTTCCCGACTGCCACCCGGGTCCCAGTAGCCGGGACCCGGGCGGGCTGGCTGACGGCTCCCGGCAGCCGGGACCTGGGCGGGCTGGCTGACGGGTCCCGGCTGCCGCCCAGGTCCCAGCAGCCGGGACTGTGGCGGGCGGGCTGCTGCTCCGACAGCTCGTTGTTTTTTTTAAATTAAATAATGGACTTTTTCATTTAACAGACACCCCCTTGCCCGAATTAGTCCGTTAAATGGAGGTTTTACTGTACTGTGAAAGATGGAGTGATATTCAAGGGCAAGAAGACTGTGATACCAATGAGACTCCAGAAAGAAATACTACAGAAGATCCATGAGGGTCATTTAGGAATTGAGAAGTGCAAACAGTGAGCACAAGAAGTGTTATATTGCCCGTGGATCAATCAAAACATTACTAATGCTTGAAATACAAGCCATGCCAAGAGGCAGAGATGCTGAGACCTCACACATTTCTGCAAATGCTGTATGAGAAGGTCAGCTCTGATTTATTTCCCTAGCGATCAAAGGATTATGTAATAGTCACAGATTATTATTCTATGTATCCAGAAATTTTCACACTGCACAGTACTAATAGTAATGATAGACGGCATAAAAGGAATCTTTTGCAGACATAGAATTCCTGATGAAGTCTTTAGCTGATAATGGGCTGCATTTTTCCAATGCAGATTTTGAGCAATTTGCCAATTTTAAGCAATTTGCCATTTGTGATTTTCATCACAAAACATCCAATCCAAATGACCCCCAATCGAATGGACATGTGGAAAGGTCTATGTGGATGGTAAGGAACCTTATGAAAATGATTTTCAGCAGTGGAGCTGATTTGCATAAAACTATTGATTTACCAAAGTACAGCTCTGGAGAATGGCTTGTCTCCAGCTCAGTTGTTAATGAGAAGAAGCATCGGATCTAATTTACTAATCACTGATAACTTTCTAAAATCTTATAATAATTAAATCATATGGAAGATAAAAGAAAATGAGAAGTGGAAGCATAAATATTATTTTGAGAAAAGTTCCCATGAACTGCCATCTCTTAACCCAGGCGACAGAGTGTGCTTTGGGAATCCCATCTCTAATGCATTGGGCCAAAGGATTGCCATTAAAGAACAGCTGCATCTGTCAAGGTTTGCCTCCCCACTCTGAACTCTAGGGTAAAGATGTGGGGACCTGCATTAAAAAAAAGAAATAACTCCCCAAGTTTATTTTACCAGTTTAGGTTAAAACTTTTTCCCCAGAACACAAACTTCTCCTGTGCCTGGACTTGGTACCTGCCACCACCAATTTAAGCCCCCAAAACCATGGGTTAGGGTAAATTGGAACCCTCCTGTAATACCCTCAAATCTCCTCCCTTCACCTGGGAGAGGTTTGAGAAACAAAGAAATCCCTCACTTTCAGTGAGACGTGCCCGATCCAAACCAGGATCTATCCAATGGAAACAAGCAGACAGAGTCTTAAAAGGAAGATTTTAATTAAAGAAAAGAGAAAAGCATAAACCTCTTGTACAGAAATCAATAGAAAAAACTCACTTGCATCACATAGTATAACTGACCCCCCCCCCGCGAATTCTTCCTCTGCTAAAGTTTAACAGCAAAGAAACACCGTCGATCAATTATCAAGTGATACAGGCATACAATTCACTTACTGCTGAACTTGACTTGTTAGAAGATTATAGATATGTAGAATAAAGAATTAGGTGTGGTTCATCCCATAGCCAGGCGAAAGCACACAGGGAGAGAGAGCTAAACCAAAACTAAAAATTCTCTTTGTCCCTGAGGCTGATTAGCATCTCCGTTTCATCATTCTCTCTCAGGTTACTTGCAGGTTAACCCTTTACAGGTAAAACAGTAATTCTAAGCTACTTTATACTTACAACAGCATCCAAGGTTTTATGAACCAGAGAGACCACGGTGGCTCCATGTCTCTGGGTTGCCATTTTGGCATAATAGAAAGGATCTAAGAATAATCCCAGAAAGCTCCAAAATATTGACCGTACATGTGGCTCTGGCATTTATTTTCAACGGTCAAAGATTATAATAAAGGCTGAGTCTGAGAAAATCAGAGGGAGATTAAACATCCTGAAAGACTCAGAGACTTGCTAATCTGCCTGGAGAAGGGGTATTTGAAGAAAGTGAGTGATAAAGTCTCACTCCAGAGTGATGTGCTGCTAACCTCTCCTTCTCCAGTTGGTTAACATGTTGGAATCGTGGAAATTTACTAAAAAGATGCAGGATATAAGGTATGTGTTATTAGATAGTTGTTAGATGTTTGCATATGGATATATAAGAATTAATGGGTTTTTTTTAGGTGGGAAGATGTAGAGATATATTTGTGCAAGACCAATTTAGAGACAATCCCTCATAAAGGTCAGTATTATGAACACAGGAATTTTGAACCGTGCCCGATAGCTGGGTGGAGAACACAGTGTTGGTGTGCCCAGCAATTCACCACAAAAGCTGTCTAGTTTGATTTTTATAAATGTTTTATTCCGTTCTCGTTCTCTGGTTTATGAATGAACTCCAATGACCCCCCAGGATGATTACAGTGGTACTTGGCCGGGGGGGTGAGGGGCTAGGTCCTCAGGGATCTTCCCCCTTCTCGCACACACAGTCCCTGCTGGGTGGGGTTGGCAGGGTCCGCAGAGCAGTGGGGCTGGCAGTAAACCTACTACTGACCTTCAAGGGGCAGTGCCCCTCTTGGAGCCCTGGCCCCCGTCTCTCTGCAGGCAGGTGTTGCTGGGACTATTAAACCCAAGGCATTATTCTGAGCTTTTCTCCTCCAGACCAGGAAACATGGGTTTTTTTAGAATGCAAGACAAGAGTCTGCCGGGCCCCCGGGCACAGGCCTACAGTATCTTGACCTTAATCCTGCCCTCTAGCAATTAATGTCATTCCCAAGTGACTTTGGATGGGTTCAGAAAGGAGGTCTCTTGGGGGGGAGGTGTCCATTGTTATGCTCCCAGCACATGCAGAGGAGTTGGATATAAACATAGATCCTCTGTCTGGAATATTGCTGCATTCCATGGCTTTATTGCTTAGAATCCAGAAAGATAACACACAAGGACTCAAAACAGAGAGAGACAAAGCAGGCTGCTCCCTAAGGCAGAGAGGCCTAAGTCTTGTTCTCTGTACATCTGCCTGCTGCTGGACCCAGATCATACACTTCCTCATAAACCCCACTGCCTGTCAGCAGGACCAGAAAACCCTTCACAGCATTTACAGACAGCTTACATTCCAATTCAGTTTTCAAAGCACCACATGCATGATTGATGGGCTTGGAGGGAGCTGGAAGTGAAACAGAAATGGATTCACAGATGTGAAGGCCAGAAGAGCCCCTTGTGTCCATTCAGCCTGACCCTGTGTATATAGGCCAGAGAATTGAGGGCAGGACGTCTGAGACTCTGAGCAGAGCTGAGATGGCCGCTTCTGTCCCCTCTGTATATCTTGCTATAAAATCTATTGATACCATTGGTTTCCTGTTGATATCAGGCATTGGCGACCAGGCATTTGACAGTGCCCCCTTGTGTCTGTGACAGCCACTGCGGGCCCTTTGTATATCACTTGGCAGAGTCACTTACAGAGTTGGGTGACTTCTGGCCAAGCTGACCCTGTAGCAAGGTGCCCAGATGCAACCACTGGCCAGGCTGTGAGATGGGTCCCTTCTGGCTGTCACAGCTCTAGCTGTACAGCCTGGCTCTTTAGCTCACACGTAGTTAGCTGTGGAGAGCCCCAGGTCACTCATCTGCTGTGTTATCCAAGATGGTGGCAGGAACAGAGCCCAGGGCCGGCGACAGGAATTTTGGGGCCCCGTATGGCAGATCGTACGGCCCCCCCCCCCGGTCTCCCGCCGCCCGCGGGGCCCCCTCCGTCTCCCGCCGCCCGTGGGGGGCCCCCCCGCCAATCTCCCGCCGCCCACGGGCCCCCCCCAGTCTCCCGCTGCCCGCGCCCCCCCCCCAGTCTCCCGCCACCCGTGGCCCCCCCGCCAGTCTCCCGGCGCCCGCGGCCCCCCCCCCCGCCAGTCTCCCGGCGCCCGCGGGCCCCCCCGCCAGTCTCCCGGCGCCTGCGCCCCCCCCCAATCTCCCGGCGCCCGCGGGCCCTCCCACCAGTCTCCCGGCGCCCGCGCCCCCCCCCGCCGATCTCCCGCCGTCCCCCCCCTCCGCCGATCTACCGACGCCCCCGGCCCCCGGCTGATCTCCCGACGTGCCCCCCCCGGGGCCGATCTCCCGACGCTCCCCCCACCCCCCCGGGGGCCGAGCTCCCGACGCTGCCTCCCCCCCCCCGGGGGCTGAGCTCCCGATGCTGCCCCCTCCCCCGGGGGCCGAGCTCCCAACACTGCCCCCTCCCCCCCCCGGGGACCGAGCTCCCGACGCTGCCCCCTCCCCCCCCGGGGGCCGAGCTCCCGACGCCGCCCCCCCCCGCCGGTCTCCTACCTGCCGCGGGCCCCAACCCCCGCTTTGTGCTGCGGCCGCGTGGCCGGGAGAACCAAGAGGGGCGGGGCTGGCTGCTGGGCGCCGGGGGAGGGGGCTGGTGAGCGCGGCAGCGGCTGCCCGAGCCGCGCCTCGCTCACAGCCCCGGGCGACAACGGGTACAGCTGAGTACTGGCCCCGGGCTTCAGGGGGCCACCCCTGAAGTCTGGGGCCCGGTACAGCTGTACCCGTTGTACCACCCTGTCGCCGGCCCTGACAGAGCCAGACCCCTTCTGCCAGGACACAGCAGTGGGGTTACTTCAGAAGTGGCCCTGCTCTTCTGCAGGCTTCCCCTACACTGGAATTTGGGAGCACCGGCACCAACAGATGGTCAGAGAACAGATAAAGGCAAAAAATGGGCAAGACATGGGGGTGGATACACGGCACTGCCTGGGGGGTGGAAATTCCTAGTGCCAGGCCTGGGCAGGTGGCAGAGTAGCCTGGGAGGGTGAAATCCTCTCCTGTCCCTGGGGAGCTGCTCTGCCTGGGAGCAGCGTGGGTCAGGATGGGGCATGTATGGGCTAGATGATGGATGGATCATGTTCCCTGCACTGCCGGCCCCTCACGTAGTCTGGGGAGTGTTAACCATCCCTGCTGTCTCCTTACAGGTCCCTGCCCGGGCTGTCCCCATGGCAACGCGGTCGTGGCTCTGTGTGTGCAGCCTGGGGATCCTCCTCCTGGTGCAGTGTTCTCTCTCTGGTAAAAATGTTTAAATACTAATTAGTTCTCTCCCTGTCCCCCATGTATGCTGCCCCCTGCTGGTCTGGGATAGCGCAGTAGGCATTGCTCTACATGCCCCATGGTGGGACAAAGGACCACGGAGACTCTGCAGACACAGCTAGTTTAGAGTCATAAATCACCTTCAAACATTTAATTTCCTCCAGACACTGATCACCAGGACAGTGAATCCACATCTGAGCCAATTTCTGTTTTGGATATTGAATCCATGGAAGGGGACGTGCAGCAGCCCAAAGGTCCATCAAAGACCTAATATCCTCAGATCAGGCAGAAGCCCTCTGAGGTGGCATCTCAGCAGCCATTGTGGGGCTATGTGGATCTGAAACTGGTTCATCGGAAAAGTTGCCCCCAGCTTGTACCTGAATGCCATGGTGCTGTGCAGGGCATTACAAACTGGCAGGTGACTTCCAGCTGGGGCCATCCCTTGCCCACAGAGTGTAGGTAGGTTGCAAGACAGGCACCTTTGGAGGAGTTTCCAGGGGATTGGAGGACTAGTTTGTTCCAGCTGTGGTCTGGCTGCACTTCCCAGCATCCACACTGAGAGTAATCAATAGTGCTACACATGGCTCAGCCTCAGGAACCTTCTGCTATGAGCAATTCCCGACAGGGAATTTTGTTTAGTTCAGTGACACCCCTCCTCACACTCACTGTGTGTCTGTACCGGTTGAGTCCTAACTCAGCGACACCCTCTCCTCTTTCTGCTCACTCACTCTGCTTCTGGATTTTCTATTTCAGATAAGTTCTCCCTGGCTGGCGCCCCACGTCCCATGGTGGGGGTAATTGGCCAGGATGTGGTATTAACCTGTCAGCTCTCACCCCCGGCCCGGCTACCCAACATGGAGGTGCTGTGGAGGAAAATTGGAGCAGTATTTATCACGGTTCACACATACTCCGATGAGGGTTCCCAGGACCTGCCGGGGGAGGTTTACCAAACCCGGACGGAGCTGTTCCCACAGGAGTTCAGTAGTGGGAATGTCTCCCTGAAGCTGAAAGGACTCCATGTTGCAGATGCTGGGTCATACCATTGTTTTGTGAGGAACCCAGAATGGAGCCAGGAAGCCACCACTGAGCTACGGGTTGCAGGTGAGACATGACACTAAGGGACACTACTATAGTTGGGCAGCCAGAGCTTCCTGTACCCTAAAAGCGGGAGGGGGGGGCAGTGCCCCCAAACTGAAATGAGTGTGACAGTCCTGTGCTGCAGGGAGTGATGTACACAACTCAGTGGGGCACTTTCCCCACCGACTCAGTGCTGACCCCACTGTGGTTCTAGCAGACTCAGTGCTGCAAATGCCCTCCTTTCAATGAGAGGTAAAACTACAGTCCTCAGCTCTCATGCTCACGGTGATGGTGTTTGAGGGAGTGGGACTTTTACCCCCATGTTCTGCCCAGATTCCAGCTCAGGTGACAATTATATTTGCCTCCCTGAAACTCCCCCTGCAGTGTCCAAGGGCTGAGATACTGGTTTTTATTCCCTGGGTGCTGACCTCACATTCAGTGCTGTACAAGGGCAGTGGAAGGGACGGTCTCTGCCCATTTAGGTCACCGAGTTACCTAGCCCCAGACAATACAGTTCAGAAACATCAAACCCCAGGTGAGGGGCCTTCCTGTGACAATGCAGAGAATTGAGGTTATTTTAAATCATCTCCCTTCTTTCCACTGCTTGCATCCGACGAAGTGGGTATTAGCCCACGAAAGCTCATGCTTCAAAACTTTATAGTTAGTCTTTAAGGTGCCACAGGATTTTGTTTCCTCTGCTATTCCAGACTAACACGGCTACCCCTCTGATTCTCCCTTCTTTGGTGGCTCCTAGTGCAAAGGTGTCACAGGAAATGTGTGCTTTTAGGGAGAGATTTAAATGAGGCAGCACAAGGAGAGAGAAATCCAAATATGATGGCTTGCCCTCTTCCCAGTGTGAGAGAAGGATGCCAGAGGGACAATATGTAGAAGGGAGGTGTAGAAGGAGTAGGAGCAGTGATGTAGGTGGGATCACCATCCCTCACTTCTTGCTCTGTACTGAAGTGCAGTGACCCAGACAACTGCTGGGCTCCACCTCAGAAGTGGCTGCATTTCAGCAGCAGGTGCAGTGAGCTTTCTATGGCAGTGTCACATTCCACATTCGTCTGTGAGTCTGCAGGTCAAAGTGCTCGATGGAAACGCAAGACAATCCCCAAAACTGGTGGTTATTCTAATACTAAGATTCACCAAACCAGCAACAAAACAGCTTCCACAACACCTTACTGGTTATCCAGACGCCCCAGACAGAGTTCCCTTAAACTAATCCAGCCTTGAGCTTCCACCCAGACCAGGGCCGGCTCCAGGCACCAGCCCAGAAAGCACGTTCCTGGGGCAGCCAATGACGGGGGGTGGGAGGGGGGCAGCATTCTGGCCTCTGACAGGGTGTCCGGCCCCGCAGATTCACCTGCCACATACCTGCGGATTCGGTGTCACGCCTGCGGCAGGTCCGCCATAGCCATGGGACTGGTGGACTTGCTGCTGGCATGCCACTGGAGTCACGGGTCTGGCCAGTAGAGCTGTCAGCACCTGGAATGCTGCCCCCCTGCTTGGGGCAGCAAAAAAGGTAAAGCTGGCCCTGATCCAGACAGCCAAATGAAATATGAGGATGACTGAAAATCTTGTTCCTCATATAAAAAAGTTCTGCCAGTCCCAAAGGATCAGACACATCACCCACCAGGTTAATGAATAGTTCAGATCTTAACCAAATACATGCTTACAGTCTATTCTTATTAACTAAACTAACATTTATTTAAAAAGAAAAGAGAGTATTGGTTAAAAGATCATAATACATACAGACTCAGATAACATTTTTAGGTCAGAAAAGAAAAACGAGAAATACTTGTGGCACCTTGGGACTAGCCAATTTATTTCAGCATTTACAGACTAACACAGCTGCTAATCTTAAATCTGTCATTCTTGAGAGCATGTCTTCACTACCACTTTAAATCGATCTTAACGACGTTAGGTCGAAGTAAACGTGTACCTGTCTTCACATACATGCTCTTAACGTCGATGTAAAGGGCCCTCAAGATCGATCTTGGAACTCCAGCCTAACCAGTGGCATAAGGCTAATCTCGACGTTCCAAGCTCGACCGTGGGCTAGTGAAGACGGAACCCGACATTAATAGCCTCCAGAGGCTGTCCCACAATGCTCCCATTCTGACCGCTCTGGACTGCCTCACTACTGCTCCACTGTGACCGCTCTGCACTGCACTCTGAACTCGCTGCTCTGGCCAGGTAGATAAGACCCGGGAACATTTGAATACCATTTCCTGTTTGGTCAGCGTGGCCAGCTCACCTGAACTGATCAGTCGCCATTCAGAGCAATCAGCAGCACTAGCCGCCATGCAGAGCTCAGCATCACAGGAATCCATGATGAGCTCATCTACCCTGGAGACCAGCCAGAGGAGAAGAGCTCCAGCATGGTCCACTCGTGAGGTGCTGGATCTCATCGCTATCTGGGGAGAGGAATCCGTGATGTTGGAACTCCGCAACAACAAACGGAATGCCAACACCTATGGAAGAGTCTCCAAGGCCATGCTAGAAAGGGGCCACAACAGGGACACCACACAGTGCCGCGTGAAAATCAAGGAGCTGCGGCAATCGTTCCAGAAAGCCAAGGAGGCAAACGGACGATCGGGGGGCGCGCCACGGACATGCAGGTTCTACAATGAACTAAATGCGATAATGGGGGGGCGCCCCCACCACCATCGCGCCGGTGTGCGTGGACTCCACCGATGGGATCATCGTCAGGGAGGAGACTGATTCCGAGGAGGACGAGCATGAAGAGGAAAATCTCACGGAGCAGCAGGAGCCCAGCGGAGAACCCGTGTACCCAGAGAGCCAGGAGCTGTTTGTCACCCTGGAGCCAGTACCCTCCCAAGCCTCCCAAGGGGGTAAGTGTTTCTTTTTTAAGTGATTACATGATGCGTGATTTTGTAAAGGAAGCATTTATTAATGAGTAACTTGCCCTAAGGACTTAGCGTGCTTTCATTGCTGGTCAATTTCTACTCAAAGAGTTTGTCAATATACTCCGGGATTGACCATAAGTCCTCCGCGGACATTTCAAGGAAGCTATCCAGGAGGTAGCGATGAATCCAGCGCAGCAGATTTCTGGGGAGAGCTGCCTTATCTGGTCCCCCGTGATAGGACACCAACCCACGCCACGAAACTAGTAGGTTGTCTGGTATCATTGAGCAGGCTAGCATTGCGGCGTATGGACCAGGACTTTGCATGGACTCAAGGAGCATGCGCTCCCTATCTCTCCGAGAAATTCTCAGCAAAGTGATGTCATTCAGGGTTGCCTGTTTGAGATACGGACTGCAATTAGTAGGGAGATAAAAAGATTCCCAGCTGCAAAGTACTCTTTTCTGCTGAGGACCGACCAACCCGCCTTCCCCCCCCCCCCCCCGCCCATAGCGGTAGCTAGCAGGGGATCTGAGGAGTCTGCACGCGGTTTCCTCCGCTTCAGATCCAACGCGCACCCCACCCCCCCCACCCCCAGCCCATAGCGGTAGCTAGCAGGGGATCTGAGGATTCTGCACGCGGTTTCCTCCGCTTCAGATCCAACGCGCACCCCCCCCCCCCCCACCCCCAGCCCGTAGCGGTAGCTAGCAGGGGATCTGAGCAGTCTGCAAGCGGTCTGAAGAGCCCCAAAAAGACCTTAGCCCTCAGCAAGAGTTTTTTTGGCATTTGCTTTGCAGTTTGCGGTTTCAATGAGAGCCAGCCACGCGGTGGGGGGAAAGGGGCAGGGTTGCTCTACCTTATGCAGGCGCCACTTTTAACTTACCATGGCCGGCTGCACGGTGATTTCAGAAGCCGTCTTGGGCTGAGGCACGCATATGTGTCTGAGATGCTCTGACTTTTCTGTGAGCTTTTAGGTGTAGAACATGACCTTGTACAGAAATCACATCAGGCCTCTGAATACTGAGTTTGCAAATGGAATAGTACTCCCATTGTGTACCGTCAGACTGCATCTGCCTCCTAACCTTGAATGTATCTGTCTCATAACTTTCAAACTTTCTTTTCCCACACTCTCCCACAGATGAACAAGAAGTATCATGCCACAATCCCCCAGCCGCCTCCTCCCGCCCTGCACCGCAGAAAAGAAAGCGTAAAAAGAAAACACGAACGCGCGATGAGATGTTCACTGAACTCCTGGAGAACTCGCGCGCTGAGGCAGCCCGCCAGACGGACTGGAGGGAAAGAATGATACAGGCAAGGGAACGAGACAGAGAGGAAAGGAATAGAGAGAGAGAGGAAAGAAATCGAGAGAGAGAGGAAAGGAGAGCCGCTGCAGAAAAGAGGGAAGCCGCTGAACAAAAGAGGGTAGAACGTGAGGAAAGACGAATGGATGCTTTCCTCCGCATAATGGAGGACCAGAGTGACATGCTGCGATCTCTGGTGGAGCTGCAGCATGCCCAAAGACCACCTCTGCAGCCCCTGTGTAACCACCTCCCCCCCTCCCCAACTCCCATAGATTCCCCACCCAGACGCGGGGTGAGAACACGGGGGGGCAAGCTCCGTGGGCCGCTCCACTCTACCCCACAAGCCAGCAGAAGCAGCAGCAGCAGCAGCAGGCTGACGTTCTCGGAAAAGTTTTAAAAGCTGATGTGTCTTGCCCACCCCTCCTCTCCCCCCTTCCCACCCACCCCCCCCTCCTTTGCCCGCTCCTCCCCCACTGCGACTGCCGGTTTCCCTCCAGGATACCAGGACAGTGATCCCCTGTATTTGTATTACCGAATAACCAATAAAGGAACCATGATTTTTCAAACAGTGATTTTATTTCCTCTGCAAGCATGGGGATGGGGGAGGAAAAGCATGGGGAGGGGGGAGGGGGAAGGGAAAGCATGGGGAGGGGGAAGGGAAAGCATGGGGAGGGGGGAGGCAAAGAGGGTTCAAGGACAGCAGGCTCAGAGCACAGCAAGGGAGCAGATTCTCAAACGCCATCTCGGCCACTCATAAAACTGTCTTTCAAGGCGTCCCTGAGGCGCAGGGCCTCACGGTGGGCTCTTTTACTTTCCCTGCTGTGTGGCTGCTCATAAGTAGCAGAAAGTAAATTTGCCTCTGCCTCCCAGCCCGCCATAAACGTTTCCCCCTTGCTCTCACAGATATTGTGGAGCACAGAGCAAGCAGCTATAACAATGGGGATATTTCTCTCGCGGATGTCTGAGCGAATCATTAAGGAACGCCATCTCCCCTTCAAGCGGCCAAATGCACACTCCACGGCCATTCTGCACTTGCTCAGCCTGTAGTTGAACAGCTCCTGACCCCTGTCCAGGGCTCCTGTGTAGGGCTTCATAAGCCAGGGCATTAGGGGGTAGGCTGGGTCCCCAATGAGAATGATCGGCATTTCGACCCCCCCCACAGAAATTTTCTGGTCGGGGAAGAAAGTGCCTTGCTGCAGCTGTCTAAAAACCCTAGAGTTCCTGAACACTCGAGCGTCATGAAGCTTTCCCGGCCACCCCACGTACACGTCGGTGAAACGTCCCTTGTGGTCAACCACTGCTTGCATGACCATTGAGTAATATCCCTTCCGGTTTCTGTACTCAGCGGCCTCGTGGTCCGGTGCCAGGATAGGGATATGAGTCCCATCTATAGCCCCACCACAGTTAGGGAATCCCATGGCGGCAAAGCCATCTATTGTGGCTTGCAGGTTTCCGAGGTTTATAACCCGGTGTAGCAGCCGCTCGACGATTGCCCTGCTTACTTGCATCACAGCAAAGCCCACTGTAGACCTACCCACCCCAAACTGATTCGCCACTGACCGGTAGCTGTCTGGCGTGGCAAGCTTCCAGAGGGCTATCGCCACTCGCTTCTCCACTGTAAGGGCCGCTCTCATTTTGATATTCCTGCGCTGGAGGGCAGGGGACAGCCAGTCACAAAGTTCCATGAAGGTGCCCTTTCGCATGCGGAAGTTTCTGAGCCACTGTGAGTCATCCCAGACCCGCAGCACTATGCGGTCCCACCAGTCCGTGCTTGTTTCCCTGGCCCAGAATCGGCGTTCGATGGCATGAGCCTGCCCCATTGCCACCATCCTTGACAGATTGTCAGTCGCCCTACTTGCAAAAACGGCAGTGTCCATGTCGTCCCCGCTGTGCACGTCAGTGTCCCTGTCGTCCCCGCTGTGCACGGCAGTGTCCCTGTCGTCCCCGCTGTCCTTGTCCATCTCCTCCTCACTGTCGTCGGGTTCCGGAAAGCGCAGTTCTCCCCGGATCGCATTCCTCCTCTGCAGACGGTGCAGCAGGAACTCTGCAACCGTGATCGAGGTCCTCACAACAGCCATTACTGCAGCCGTGGTGTCAGCGGGCTCCATGCTTGCAATGCTATGGCGTTAGCACGGCGGAGAAAGGGCGCGAATTATGGGATGCCTACCTACAGTGCACCGCTCGGAATGGGGGTGGGCGGCGCGGAAAAAGGGCGCGAAATTTGGAAATGCCTACCCATAGTGCAGCACTCGAAATGGTGCCTGCTGGTGGATCAGGGAACTGTGGGATAGGTACCCAGAGTGCAACGCTCGTCATGTCGACGCTTGCAAAAGTTTTGCGGACAGACACTGTCGACGTACTGTGCGTAGCTGTGCCAAGTGAAGACACACAACATCGACTGTATACCGTCGCGTTCACAACATCGACATAAAGGAAATCGAACTACTGCTGTAGTGAAGACATACCCTAAGTTAGTTTCATAGACGGATGAGGGATCCCAAGGAGGCTTTGCACACAAGGGAATGGAGCTTTCCAGTCACAGCCCTTTATACCCAGCGGTAGCTGGGGAATCACATGTTCCTACCAAAGACAAAATTTCCTGATACACACTCCCTGTCTCTCCCTGCAGCTGTGGCTCCAGTATTTGTTGACGTGCTGGGCCCCCGGGGCCAAGGGATTGGACTGGCCTGTAGATCCGCAGGCTGGTTCCCCAAACCTGAAATCCAGTGGATTGGAAAGAATGGGCAGAACCTGGTGATGGAGATTGTGACCGATGTGACTCAGGACAGGGAGAACCTGTATAGTGTTGTGAGTCACGTCACTGTCACAGAAGGGGAAGACAATGGAGCCATCAGCTGCATAGTGCGGAATGGGCTGCTGGAGCCTGAGCGACAATCGGCCATTCACCTTTCAGGCAAGTCCCTCTATGCAGAAGGGGTCATCACAGGAGTGGGGGTGGGGCTAGGTCACTTGGGAATTGCACTTGATTTGGGAATTGAAGCTAGACAAATTCAGACTAGAGACTAGACAAGACTAGAGATGAGAGACTAGATTAGAGACTAGACAACACTAAAGACTAGAGACTAGGCTAGAGACTAGACAAGATAGCTGATTGGTGCTGGAAGCCTAGGAGGGGAGGACAATTAGAGCGGCGCCTGCATGCTCAGGGTACGAGGCGGAGGTGAGCTGGGGCGGGGAGCGGTTTTCCTGCATGTCCCTCCTTATTTCCTGCAGGTGGCCCTCCCCGTGCCTCCCTGCCCAGGAAGCCCCAGCTCACCTCCACTCCACTGCCTCTCCTGGGTTCTCTTTTTGGCACCCTCAACCACTTGACACCCTAGGTGGCTGCCTAGTTTGCCTAGTGGTTGCACTGGCCATGCTGGCCCAGGTTATACAGGAGGAGCCTATATGGTCATAATGCCCCCTCCAGGTCTTAACATCTGTAAATCCATGAACTCAACACCCTGGGACCAGCTTGGAAAATAATTGTTCTCTGCTGAACTTATCTGGACTGGACATGAGTACTGGGAGTTGTGTGATAGTGACTATCCAGACAGCCAGTTGGTGCAGACAGGGCTTGGCACGCTGGACATGGAGCCTCTTGCTGTTGGCTTGTAAGGGTGTAGGGGATTTGGGCAGAGCAGAGTCCTGATCCTTGGAACTGATGCTGTGTTGGCGTCTCCAATTTCACTGACTCCATTTGTGGAAGTGGTTTGAGTGTGGCAGGGACATTTCCTTCATTCCCGTTTATTTCTGGGGCTCTCTGAGCTCCAACTCAGCCATCAAACCAAGTGGTAAACCTCATTCTCCAGCTTCAGGATGGGACCGTGCTCCTCATACTCTGCACTCTCTGTTTGCCAGGTGACGTCTTCCCCCATGTTTCTCCCTGGCCGGCTGCATTCTGGGTATTGTTCGCTCTGGTTCTTGTTGCTGCTGGAGCTTGTGCATATCTTGGATTCACAGGTAATGGGAATGTGTTATTTGCATGTTTAGAGCCTGGCTCTAGAGGGCACTGTGTTGGTAATGGGAGTGTCTTATTCAGATATTTACCGTGTGCTGATTTTAGGAAAGAAACCAAATTAACAACACACTGGGGTGCCAGGCCTCAGCTGTATTAGCATATTGCTCAGTGTGTCCACTTCCTTCCCTGTCTCACTGCAATGTCTGATTCTCTGTCTCACAGCGAAGCGAAAGGCCTCTCAGAAGAAGCAGTCTAGAGAGGAGGTTGTGTCACTCCTTGGTAGGTCTCCTGCTCTGTCTCTTGCTCCAGCAGTTGAAATGTGTGAGCTCCATGACTGCTTTGTGTTATCAGGGTAATGAAGGGGATAGAGCGGGGAGGTCTCGGACTCCCCACATTCTCACACACATTGATAGCAGGCTGGCAAATGTGTATTTTGCAGTGAAAACCTATGTGTAGTGCTTGTGAGAGTCCCTGCATGTGGGTGTGGCAGGGAGATTTGTCTCCCTTACCCTGGGCAATTGCTCGGTGGCTGTATCTATATATATAAAAGTCAAGTGGTGTATGTATGTGTGTATGTATGTATGTATGTATGTACGTATGACTGCGAACTCCTCCCGCACCGTTTGAGCCAGAGACTTGAAATTTGGTACAGTGAGGGGTCTTGGGGTCTAGATGCTGGTAAGGGTCGAAAAATTTTCGGATCTCACCTCTGACGCCCCCCAGGGGTGAAAGTCTTTCAGGGCCAATCACATCGGCTGGGCGGTTAGGTGGTGATGATGTCATAATACCCCCCTCCAACAGACACCTCACTCGCTCAGCTCACCCCTCCCTCCTCCAACGGAACCCCGGAGATCCCTCAGTTCTCTGCCCCTCCCCCCTCCCAACGGAACCCCGGAGATCCCTCAGTTCTCTGCCCCTCCCCCCTCCCAACGGAACCCCAGAGATCCCTCAGTTCTCTGCCCCTCCCCCCTCCCAACGGAACCCCGGAGATCCCTCAGTTCTCTACTCCTCCCCCCTCCCAACGGAACCCCGGAGATCCCTCAGTTCTCTACCCCTCCCCCCTCCCAATGGAACCCCGGAGAGCCCTCAGTTCTCTGCCCCTCCCTCCTCCAACGGAACCCCGGAGATCACTCAGCTCACTGCCCCTCCCCCCTCCCAACGGAACCCCGGAGATCACTCAGCTCACTGCCCCTCCCTCCTCCAACGGAACCCCGGAGATCACTCAGCTCACTGCCCCTCCCTCCTCCAACGGAACCCCGGAGATTCACTCAGCTCACTGCCCCTCCCTCCTCCAACGGAACCCCGGAGATTCACTCAGCTCACTGCCCCTCCCCCCTCCCAACGGAACCCCGGAGATCACTCAGCTCACTGCCCCTCCCTCCTCCAACGGAACCCCGGAGATCACTCAGCTCACTGCCCCTCCCCCCTCCCAACGGAACCCCGGAGATCACTCAGCTCACTGCCCCTCCCTCCTCCAACGGAACCCCGGAGATCACTCAGCTCACTGCCCCTCCCTCCTCCAACGGAACCCCGGAGATCACTCAGCTCACTGCCCCTCCCCCCTCCCAACGGAACCCCGGAGATCACTCAGCTCACTGCCCCTCCCTCCTCCAACGGAACCCCGGAGATCACTCAGCTCATTGCCCCTCCCTCCTCCAATGGAACCCCGGAGATCACTCAGCTCACTGCCCCTCCCTCCTCCAACGGAACCCCGGAGATTCACTCAGCTCACTGCCCCTCCCCCCTCCCAACGGAACCCCGGAGATCACTCAGCTCACTGCCCCTCCCTCCTCCAACGGAACCCCGGAGATCACTCAGCTCACTGCCCCTCCCCCCTCCCAATGGAACCCCGGAGATCACTCAGCTCACTGCCCCTCCCTCCTCCAACGGAACCCCGGAGATCACTCAGCTCACTGCCCCTCCCCCCTCCCAATGGAACCCCGGAGATCACTCAGCTCACTGCCCCTCCCTCCTCCAACGGAACCCCGGAGATCACTCAGCTCAATGCCCCTCCCCCCTCCCAACGGAACCCCGGAGATCACTCAGCTCACTGCCCCTCCCTCCTCCAACGGAACCCCAGAGATCACTCAGCTCACTGCCCCTCCCCCCTCCCAATGGAACCCCGGAGATCACTCAGCTCACTGCCCCTCCCTCCTCCAACGGAACCCCGGAGATCACCCAGCTCACTGTCCCTCCCCCCTCCCAATGGAACCCCGGAGATCACTCAGCTCACTGCCCCTCCCTCCTCCAACGGAACCCCGGAGATCACTCAGCTCAATGCCCCTCCCCCCTCCCAACGGAACCCCGGAGATCACTCAGCTCACTGCCCCTCCCTCCTCCAACGGAACCCCGGAGATCACTCAGCTCACTGCCCCTCCCTCCTCCAACAGAACCCCGGAGATCACTCAGCTCACTGCCCCTCCCCCGTCCCAATGGAACCCTGGAGATCACTCAGCTCACTGCCCCTCCCCCCTCCCAACGGAACCCCGGAGATCACTCAGCTCACTGCCCCTCCCTCCTCCAACGGAACCCCGGAGATCACTCAGCTCACTGCCCCTCCCTCCTCCAACGGAACCCCGGAGATCACTCAGCTCACTGCCCCTCCCTCCTCCAACGGAACCCCGGAGATCACTCAGCTCACTGCCCCTCCCTCCTCCAACGGAACCCCGGAGATCACTCAGCTCACTGCCCCTCCCTCCTCCAACGGAACCCCGGAGATTACTCAGCTCACTGCCCCTCCCTCCTCCAACGGAACCCCGGAGATCACTCAGCTCACTGCCCCTCCCTCCTCCAGCGAAACCCCGGAGATCACTCAGCTCACTGCCCCTCCCCCTCCCAATGGAACCCCAGAATCCATCAGCTCTGTGCCGTCCCCCACCTGCGAAGGTCCCCGGAATCCCTCAGCTCTGGGCCCGCTCCCCGCCTGCGACGGATCTGAGTTGGGTTTGGTGAGACGGTAAGTGAGGTGGGGGTGTCGGGTTTGGTCGGGGGGTGAGGTGGGGGTGTTGGGTTTGCTTGGGGGGGTGGGAAGGTATCGGGGTGGGTGAGGGGTGGGTGTTGGGGTTGGTCAGGGGGTGTCAGCTGTCTGCCACCTCCCCACCTCCGACTGACCCGAGCAGCGCCGGGCACTTATGCTAGTTCTGTATAAAGGAAATGACACAGCAAGATCAATGAGACTCTGTAAGGCAGGGGTCTCAAACTCAAATGACCACGAGGGCTGCATGAGGACTAGTGCACTGGCCCAAGGGCCGCACCACTGACACACACCCCGCCCTTGCTGCCCCGGCTCTGCCCCCACTCCACCCCTTCCAAGAGGTCCCACCCCTGCCCCACCTCCTCCTCTGAGCACGCAGCTCCCCATTCCCTCCTGGAAAGCACTAGGCACCACCAACAGCTGTTTGGCAAACAAAGCAAGAGCAATCTAGGCAGTCCAGAGCTAGAAACACACGCGGCCCAGCCAGGCAGCAGAGAAGCCTCCACTTCTGGCCTCTCCGTCCTGCAAACTGCTATGGGGGGACAGGGGGGGGCGCCAGGAAGCTTGGCGGGCCGCAGGGAAGGGCTTTGCGGGCCGCATGTGGCCCCCGGGCCGCATGTTTGAGACCCCTGCTGTAAGGTGATCCCATCCCTGTAATTGTTGAATGAACAGGACACAGAGAGGGTCATTAAACACTGGAGCAAGCTCCTCAGGGCAGTGGTGAATTCTCCATCTCTTGATGGCATCAGCTCCAGACTGGGAACCTTTCTGGAAGCTGCTGTAGCCAAACCCAAGTTATTGGGCTCGGTTCAAGGGGACTTGGGTGAGATTCTCTGGCCTGTGATACACAGCTATAGATAATCTAATGGCCTTGTCTGATCTTTAACTCTGTGAATTTGTGACATTCTGTCTCTCAAGATGTGCTAATAGACACAGCAGCACTGTTTTTTTAGAAGTCCACACGTCTAATTTATTTCACTGTGAACTTTTCAATATTTAGTAACAATATTGATTTGCATTGTGATGGTGCTGAGTGGTGTTGACCTGTTCTGCTGGGCACTGTGCACACTCGCAGGGAAATACAGATGAAAGGTGCAGAGGATGGATACAATATGCCAGCATGGTGACTGGGATTCTAACAACAAGTACAATCTGGAAAAACCCTGAGGATCCCCCTCTTTCATCTCCTTTGACCTCTGCCATGCCCCTTGCAGCCGCCATTCCTCCAGCTGGGGGGGGGGGCGAGGGGGGATGGGACTCCTCTAGAAATTGATGCTGTTCTGTAACTAGCCAGAGGGGTCACTGTGTAGTAATTAACCCACCCCATTGGTCTACTAGCCCTGCTGCACCCACCCAAGGCCTGTGACACACACAGCTCTGCACCAGTTTAACTCAAGGTGTGATTAGAAACCTAATTACCGTGTTTCCCCGAAAATAAGACAGTGTCTTATGTGAGGGTTGTAGAAAGCAAATAATGATGAACATTGATGCAGATATGTAAAGATCAAAATATAAGATTTTCATTAAGAAAAATAATAGATAGTTATAGTTATTATAAATTGTTTAATGTTTATTTTAATAAGGTTATGGAAAAGTTTTGAATGATCATGAGTGTTAGAATTGGTTTTTGCACTTTATATAACTACTACCTCTTTAAAAGCAATAATGCTGCTGTTTACATGTTCTATGCACGAGTAACAATCCTGCAAAAAGGGCGCGAGTTCTGTCCAATCACGCTGTTCCTACCACGTGCCTGCTCCACGTGAGTAGTCTAAATCTGCCTAGCAATATGGGATAGCCAATCATGTAACACATATATGCAAGTGCGTAGTTGATTAAGACTATAAAAGCTGTGGGTTGGGCGTGGTGGGTGTGGCAGTTTCTTTGCGCTTTTGGGCGGCTGCCACCTCGGCCGAATAAAGCACGTTTTGTTTTGAGCCTCATTGGTCTCCTTGAACTTTGTTACTGGTCTCCCTCTATAGCCTAGCGAACATCCCGCTACATCTTATATTAATTTTTGCTCCCAAAATTACATTACATTATATTACAGCGAGAGCCAAAACTGGAAGTACGTCTTATTTTTGGGGGATGTCTTACTTTCAGGGAAACAGGGTAGTTAAACTGGTTCATGTGTGTGTTTAGACAAGGGCTCAGGAGTGAAAAACTCCCCCTGTCTCCTGTGTGTTGGACCATATCACTGACCACTAGCCCCACTACTGTCAAATCTTCCAGGTCCTCTACTGGGGCTGGAAGTGCAGGTGTGGGATTTCTGTGACTAACCTGTCATTAGGGAGTGAATAGCACCACACAGTGTGTGTCTCTGGGTCTAACTCTTTTCTCTTGTCATTTCAGTGACTGAGAAGAATACCTGTGCAGCAGGTAATTGGCTAAACCCCTAGTAAACATGTGTCTGTGCTTCACATTATAATGAGATAGAAAAATCACAACATGAGCTTGTATAGACTTCAGTCACCTTCATGATCATTTTCCCCTGCTTTGGAAATAAAAAACACTGCGGAGTTGGCAGCTCACATTTCAGCCCTAACAACGAAGAGTGAATTTAAAGCATATGGAATGATGGGACTCAGGCTAGGTCTAGGCTGCCCAATGCTGCAGATTATGAGGGTGTTTCACTGTGCCTCAGTGGGTCACAGCTGAGAATACCAGATTCAGGAAAAACTGCTGAGAAATGGTACAGACCCACCCCAAACTGGTGGTTATTCTTCTATAAGATATACCAAAAGTAAACTTCTGTCTCATCACACTGGTTAACAAGAATCCAGATATACAATCTCCCTAGGTATCCCAGCCCTTCTTTCACCACCCAGACATTAGACTTAATAATGAGTGGCTATTTAAAACCAATTTAATCAAACAAAGTGCTCTTCTAAATCCGAGCGATCAGCCACAGCCAGGTCAATATACAACTCAGATCTTGTTCAATGATCTCGCTCTTGCCAATCCTTTAGTATCTAATATCAAAGGTTTATTTAGAGGAGAAAAAAAGACAAGAGAGTCATAATGGTTAAGGAAAACAAATATTCATTGCAAAATTAATGGATCAAGTTTGTAGCAGTGGTGGAATAAACTGTTGGCTTGTAAAAATCTCTGGTGACTTCCAAACGATTGGAAGATCCTTCGTCCATTGGTTGGAATGCACTTTTTAGTGTAAATCCATAGTCCAGAGATTATGGCAGGAAAAAGGCCAAATGGAGACACATATGGCTTTTTTTTAATACCTTCTCCCATGTGGAGGGAAAATTTTCGGTCTTATTTCATAGAAAAGTACAGGCCCAAGATGGAGCCCAGGTCACATGAGCAAGTTACATGCCCTTTCATGCTTTGGTGAGTCATAGCAGAAGCCATTACCCATATTCTGGCTGAAATGTCCTCAAGAAGGTCCACCGGGTGGGAATAAGCTTCTTCTGTGGCCCATTGTGTTAGTTAATTGGCCACAAACTTGGATGGTTCATTCACAATGTGCCGTCCAGTCCTATCTTCCCACATCCCCCCCCCCTCTCACACACGATACATGCAAAGTCACTGGTAGGGGTGCTGGAACTGAGCTGTGCAGATGGTTTCCATGGGACAAACACTGACTGTAGCCTCCTACTATCTCAGTCCTGGGCTTCCTCCTCCAGCTCTGTTTGAATCCCTCATTGCCCACACACAGCTTCCCTGCTATCCCAGCCCTCAGCTCCTTAGTCCTGTCCAGTTTTCTCTTCTCTTAGTATACTCCTGGGCCCCAAATGAACAGAGAATCCAAACACTACTATGTTATGTATGGGCTGTGTGAGGTGAACTTTGACTGACTTCACCATCCACATTGTTTTCACAAGAGTTAGGGAAGGACCTGACACCACGGTTCTAGGTGTGGACAATAAATCCAGTGCAACACAGCCCCACGGAGCCCTTCCCAAGCTAAGCTCCTGCCAGCCACTGACCCTAGAGTTACACACTTTTTCATTCCAGAACCACAAAGGGATTCACTGGCACAGAAATAGGAGGTTGGAGGCTGGGTAACGGGCTGGAGCCATGCAGGCCTCTCTCTACATGATACATCTTCAGCTGTGATGCTCCTTCCTCTCATTCCCATCAGTGCCGGATGCTGCCCCCGGTGGAAATTTGGGACTTTGTTTAGGGGATGGTCTGAGACTTTGTCTGTTGTTCATTAACAGGAATTTTGTCTGATGTTTCCTGTCAATTCTGAGATGCTTCACTCATTAATAGGTCCCTAACAAATTCTTGGCCATGAAAAACATGTCATGAAATCTGGTTTCCCATCATGAAATCTGGTCTTTTGTGTTCTTTTACCCTGTATTATACAGATTTCACAGGGGAGACCAGCATTTCTCAAATTGGGGGATTCTGTCCCAAAAAGCAGTTTCAGAAGGGTGGCAAGGTTGTTTGGGGGGGCATGGTCTTGCTACCCTTACTTCTGCACTGCTGCCATCAGAGCTGGGTGGCCAGAGAATGACAGCTGCTAACTGAGGAATCAGCTTTGCAGGCAGAAATGCAAACGTAAGGTTGGCAATACCATACCATGCCATCAATACTTCTGCGCTACTGCTGGAAGTGGTTCTGCTTTCAGAGCTGGGCTCCCTGCCAGCAGCCGCCGCTCTCCAGCTGCCCAGCTCTGAATGCAACACCACTGCCAGCAGCAGCACAGAAGTAAGGGAACCAGTACCACAATCCCTCTCCCTCACAATAACCTCATGAGCTGCCTCCCATAACTCTCTTTTGGGTCATGACCCATACAATTGCAACACTGAAATTTCAGATTGAAATGGCTGAAATCATGAAAACTACAATTTTTAAAATCCCATGATCGTGAAATTGACCAAAATGGACCATGAATTTGGTAGGACCCTACTCATTGAGTATGTCTACACTGCAGTGGGAGCAACCATCCAAGCATGGATAGTCAGACTCATGCTAGCTCTGCTTCAGCTAGTGCGCTAACAACAGCAGTGTGGGTGGGGTACCGGGGCAGCGGCTCAGGGTAGCCACCCAAATACATAATCTGAGGTTCTAAGAGGGTTTGTACTTGAGCAGCCAGCCAAGCCACTGCATGTCCTGCCCTGGCCATCCTGCTGCTTTTAGTGCACTAGCTCAAGCAGAGCTAGTATGTGTCTGCCTGCTCAGACTGGGAAGCTCACTCCCAGATGCAGTGTAGATGTACCCAAAGTTTGGAATAGCCCCATGTCACTGAGCTTGGAGTGACCCTCACTGAACCCATCATGTTCTCCTTCTTTTCTCTCTGCAGAGTGCCAGGAGTTACATAAGACGATTGGTAAGTTCATCCACTTCCCTTAGAGCACCTGGGCAGAGGCTCCCAGCCACACACAGTTCTGAGGAGATACTGAAGCACTGATAACACAGGACAAGGCTGAGTGATTTCAGGCCAAAATCTGAGTCACATTAGAGTCCCCTCAGTCCTACTGCAGCACTGTGAGCTCTCTGCTGCAGACACAGGGTTACCTGCTCTCATGTCTGGATAGACAGACAGCTGCCACCTTGGTTTGGACAATCAAAGTCAGTCACATTGTTCTGATGCAGTAGAAGGGGGCCAGCCACTTTCTACTGATGACTGTGGCAGTCCTGGCTCTTCTTGGCCATTTCCCAAAAGGTGGAGATGAGCATGAAGCCAGATTCAGATTCACATTTCCATGCTTTGTTGCCAAGGAAAGATCCCAGATGTGAGTTCCAAGGAACCATAAGCACGTCCATCCTCTAGTTACACCTAGAGCATTTAGCTTTGATGCACCAAAGGGCTGCTAGTAAAATAGAAAAGGAATTCCCTTATATGAAAAGGGATGAGAATGTCAAAACTGTATCAGGATCCACACTCAAATCTTCTCTCAGGGTTAGATGTTTTGTAAATCCCAGGGCTCCTGTGTGTTGATGTGTATCACTAACTGCCAACCCCGATCCTATCAAAGCTACTTGTTCCTGCACTCGGGCTGGGAGTGTGGCTGTGCAGTATCTATAACTAACCCCAGTGGCTATGGGGCTCACAGCATCACATAGTGCCTGGCTCTGTCTCTAACTCTTTTCTCTTCCCTATTTCAGATAATCAGAGGGAGTCCTTTAAATCAGGTACTTCGCTAACCCCCTATTTAACATGTGTCTGTGTTTTCACATGATAACAAAATAGAGAAATCCCCAAATATGTTGTACGGACTTGAGCCACCTTCCTGATCACACACCCCTTTCTCCCCACCCTGGAAATAAACCAGCACTGCAGAGTTTGCAGCTCACATTTCAATATTAGTGAATTTATTGTATCTGGGATGGCAGGACTCAGGACATCTCACACTGCCCCAAAATATTTGATTATGGGGGTGTAAATAGCAAAGCACACCAAAGTGCTGCATTGTGACAACCCATGTGGATGCAAATTAAAAGGTTCCTAGTTCACGTTAACATATAGTCCCACATTGTTACACTATGAGACGGGAAAGGATGTGACCCCAAGTCACAGACCCGTGGAGCCTTTCTCCAGCTAAGTTCTCCTTCCAACCACCAATCTTAGAGCTTGTACGTGAGTGGCTGGCCTAAGCCACAGTACGTGCTACCCTACTACTTACAGCACATGGGCTCGAGCAGAGCTACCACGTCTGCCCGTCCAAACTGGTATCACCCTCCCAGCTGCAGTGTAGACATACGCGAAAGTTGGAACAGCCTCATGTCACTCTGCTCAGAATGATCCACACTGAACCCATGATGGTCTCCTTTTTTCTCTCCCCAGAGCGCCAGAAGCTGCATGAGACAATTGGTAAGTTCACCCACCTCCCATTAGAGTCCCCAGGCAGAGGTTCTGAGCCACACATGGTACTGAGCAGATCCAGAAGCACTGAGCAGGGGAGAGTGAATAATTTCAGCCAAAATCAGAGTCATATTGGTTACCCCAGTCCCATCCCAGCTCTGTGAGCTCTCTGCAGTAGACACAGGGTTATCTGCTCTCATGTCTGGATAGACAGACAGGTGTCACCTGGCCTGTGTCAATCCAATGCCAGTCACATTGTTCTGATGCAGCAGGAGGTATCAGTCACTTTCTATAGATGACTTTTGGAGTGCAGGCACCTCTGGGACAGTCCCCAGAATGTGTCTCACGTTTCCTGCTTTGTTGCCAAAGCCAGATCCCAAATGTGAGCATCTATCAACTGCACGTCCATCCCCTCATTACACCTGGAGTGTGTAGCTTTGATGCTCCCAATTGACTGTTAGTAACACAGAAAAGGAATTCCCCTTAGAAGGGTTGAGAATGTCAGAGCTGTATCAGGATCCAGACCCATGTCTTCCATCAAGGCTAGATACTTTGCAAATCCCAGGGCTCCTGCGTGTTGGTGAGTATCACTAGCCATCCTCTCAAAACTGCTGGTTCCTGTACCAGGTCTGGGAGTGTGCCCGTGAGTGTCTGTAACTCACCCCAGTCATTATCGGTCACACCGCATCACACAGCTCCTGTGTCTAATTCTTTTCTCTTCCCCATTTCAGTGTCTGAGGAGAAGAAGAACAAGCAGCTGGAATCAGGTACTTGGTTAATCCCTAGTAAAAATGTGTTTGTGTTTTCACGCTATAACGAGATAAGACTGTACATTGTGTGTGGTGATTGTCCTAAGTCACCTTCATGATCATCTCCCCCTGCCCTAAAAATATTCAAACACTGCAGTGTCTGTAGCTCACATTTCAGTATAAACTTAAATGATGGAGTGAATGCCCTGGATATGGCAAACTTCTTCCCTACTACACTCTGTACAGGCTCTGTGAGGTACACTCTGATGGGCCCCAATACCCACCTTCTTCCACTAGGATTTGAGACCCCACGTCTTTAGAGGTGGACAGTAGCTTCAGTGCCACACAGCCACACATTCCTCAGCTAAGGTCCTGCCTACCACTAATCCAAGAGACACACATTTTTGCAAATCAGCACCACAAAGGGATTGCCTGGCACAGAATTAGGACGTCTGAGACCAGGTCACAGGCTGTGTGATACACATTCTGTTGTAATACTTGCTTACCTCATTCACTACAGTGCCATCAGTGAGCAGAGGTGCGGGGATGGAGCAGTGTTGGCCCTTGGAGCAATTTGTGGGCTCTGTTTAGGGACTGATCTGGAACCTGGTCTGTTCATTAATAACAATTTTGTCTTACATGTCGTACCAGTTCTGAGACCCTTGGTTCATTTGGTACTTGTCAGCCTGCCCAAATTGGGAAGATCACTCCAGATGCAGTGCAGATGCACTTAGAATTTGGAATAACCCTTTGTCACTGTTCTTGGAATGATCCACACTGAACCCATGATGGTCTCCTTTTCTTCCCTCCCCAGACCTCAAGGTGCAGTGTCAGAAGACTGGTAAGTTCATCCACCTCCCCAGTAGAGCCCCTGGGTAGCAGCTCTCAGCCATACATGGTTCTGAGCAGATACAGAAGCGCCAACACTGCAGGGAAGCTGAGTGAGCAGTTCAGCCCAAAATCAAAATCACATTAATTTTTCCAGTCTGACCACAGCATTGTGATCTCTTTTCAGCAGACACAGGGTTACCTGCTCTCATATCTGGATAGACAGACAGGTGTTATCTGGCCTTTGGCAATCCAATGCCAATCACATTGTTCTGATGCAGGAGAAGGGGCCAGCCACTCTGTATAGATGACTACTGACGTGCAGAGTCCTGGGGCTAGAATTGTGGTTGTGGGGTGTCTGTAACTAACCCCAGTCATTATGGGGCACACAGCATGTCAGGGTTTCTTCCCCACTCTGAACTTTGGGGTACAGATGTGGGGACCCACATTAAAGACTCCCTAAGCTTATTTTTACCAGCTTAGGTTAAAAACTTTCCCAAGGCACAAATTCTTCCTTGCCCTTGGTAACGCTGCTGCCAAGTGATTTAGACAAAGAATCAGGGAAAGGACCACTTGGAGTTCCTATTCCTTCAAAAATATGCCCCACCCCCAAGCACTACACCCTCTTTCTTGGGAATGCTTGAGAATAATATCCTCACCAATTCGTACAGGTGAGCACAGACCCAAACCCCGGATCTTTAGAACAATGAAAAAAACAAATCAGGTTCTTAGAAGAAGAATTTTATTTATAGAAAAGGTAAAAGAATCACCTCTGTAAAACCAGGATGGAAGATAACTTTACAGAGTAACAAAAGATTCAAAAACAGAGGAACCCCCTCTAACTTTAGTTTCAAACTTACAAAAAAAACAACAACAAACAAACAAGAAAAACAAACAAAAAAACACCACCACCACCACCCAGGGATAAACCTCCATCTTACAAAGGGAAAATTCACAAGTTGAAACAAAAGTTAATCTAACACGCCTTGCCTGGCTTTTACTTACTATTTTTGAAATTCTGGATGCTTATTTCTGATTCTTTGTAAGAGATGGGTTTTTCTTTTGTCTGGTATCTTTCTGGCTCGGAGAGAACACTCAAACAAAGAACACAAACAAAGCCTCCCCTCCCCAGATTTGGAAGTATCTTCTTTCCCCATTGGCTCTTTTAGTTAGATGTCAACCAGGTTGTTTGAGCTTCTTAACCCCTTACAGATAAGGAGAATTCTAGGCTACCCTTAGCTGTATGGTTACGACAGCATCACACAGCTCCTGTCTCTAACTCTTTTCTCTTTCCCATTTCAGAGACTGAGAAGGATAAGAACACGCAACTGGAATTAGGTACTTGGGTCAACCCCTGGTAAAGTGTGTCTGTGCTTTCACACTCTGATCATTAGGAATATCACAACATATAATGTGTGGAGTTTAGCCACCATCACGATCAACTCCCCCTGCCCAGGATAGAAATGTGCACTGCAGAGATAGTAGCTCACATTTCAGTACTATCCTTAACAACTGAGAGTGAATTTAATGCCTATGGAACAGCAAGATTCTGGCTGGGTCTTCACTGCCCAACAGTTCAGAGTATGGGGGTGTGGGATAGGAATGTGCACTGAAGTGCTGCTCTGTAACCATTCCATGTGGATGTTGTGGGTGTGAACTAAAAGGTCCCTAGTTTGCATGTATATAGTCCTATTTGAAGACGACTTTCTTATGATGGACTAGATGTTGTTCAGTGCACACCAGCCACTTCCAAAGAGGTCAGTTCAAAAGCAGCACTTTGGTGCAACCTGAAAGTCACACAAACATAGGCCAAACTACAGGGCTGTGTAGACAAGCCCTTAGTGGGGGGCTGGTCAAACTTCCTCCATGCAGGTCTGTGGAGATATCTCAATTCTGACCTGCAAAATATCTGCCACCCCAACTCTGAGCTCCCCACATGCACCCAGCTCTTCTGGTGCCCCTCATTCCCCACCACCTACCTCCCTGCCATCCCAGCCCTGAGCTCCTCAGTCCTGTATGCTCCTTTTTACCCCTGCACCTTCGCGCTTGTATTCTCAGTCTGTGCCTCCAAATAATAGAGACACCACCCACTGGTTCCTGGCTCTCAGCTCTCAGCTCCTCAGTCCTGTTTCCCCTCTTCCCAATCTGGGCCTTGAATGATCAGAGATTCCAAACCCTACTCTGCTCTGTGTGGGCTTTGTGAGGAGCACTCTGATGGGCCACACCACCCACATTGTCTCACTAGCATTTGAAACAGGACCTGACCCCTAGTTGCTGAAGTGTAAGCTCTTCAGGGCCGGTTCCCAGAATGTGGGACTTACTGAGGTTCTGGGCAAACGTCCTCCATGCAATTATGTGAATATATTTCATTTTATCTGCAAAATCCTTGCTATATCAATGCTGGGCTTTCCATGTGCATGCAGCCCTCCCTGTGCCCCTCAATCCCAACCTTCAGCCTCCTGCTATGTAACCCTTGTTTCCCACACAATCCACTCTGCCAGGGCCCCTCAGTCACCACCAGCAGCACCCTGCTGTCTCAGTGCTCAACTCTCCAGCCCCACAACTCTGCTGGTGACCATCAATCCTGATCGCATCAGGCACTTCCAAGCTGGGCAACTGCAGGGTACCCAAAGATAGTGAGGGGTCCCCTCAAAGAAAAATCTCCACCAGCAGGTGTCAGCTGCTCTGTCTTGCTCAGTATTACCCAGACTCTGAATAGTGTCTTCTGCACAGTGTGATCTCTCACACAGCACACATGGGAGATCACTGGTAGGAGCCATAAAAATCAAACTGTGCTGCAGGTCCCCACAAGACAAACACCATGACTGCCTGTAGCCTCCTACTATCCCAATTCTGTGCTTCCTTCCCCAGCTCTGATGGTATCCCTGGGGGTGCTTCCCACCTGGGTAAATTTGAGGCCTCCATTTAGGGGCTGATCTGGGACACTGTGTATCGTTCATTAACAACAGTTTTTGTTCTGTGACACTTGGCTCATTGGTATGTCTACACTGCAGCTGGGAGTGAGCTTCCCAGTTTGGGTAGCCCAGCACCCCCTGGCTCTTCATGAGCTAGCACACAAACAGCAGCAGTGTGGCCAGGGTACAGGGACTGCAGCTCAGAGCAGCCATCTGAGAAGGTCCACTGTGGTTCTGTAATGGGTTAGGTCTCATCAACCAGTACCTCCTGCTGTTTAGTCCAGGATTTAGCTCAGTCAGCAGTACTGGAGCGCACTCCTTCCCTCCATCTCTGACTCTTGGTTGCCCTCCTTTGGCATCTGGACCCGCGTTGCTCCTTGCTTGCAGTGTTCTCTTCAGGACACTGCCCTCCAGCAGTGCCCCCAAGTCCACACGTGCCCCCTTCCAGGGGGGGAGGGAGAAGGTTTATACCAGTCTCTCTCTGCACACCAGCTGTAGTAGCCAACCACACCCCAAGTCAAGCCCCTACTGGCAGGGGTCTAGTGCAATCCATAGAGCCCACTTCCCACAGCCAGGCACAATATAAGTGGGGAAGGGGAGGGACCCAGGCCTGCTCTCTACTTTGGGTCCTGGTCCAAGGACTCTTTGGTGGCAGCCATCCTGCCCGCCTTCTCTCCCCTAGTCCATCTGTCTCCATGGGCCACTTCCCATTTGTCCTATTAACACAGGTTAAGCCCTTCCCTCAGGACCAGCAGCCTGACAGGTAACCAGGCTAGAGTACCCTTCTGCTCCCCTGAGCCTGCCCTGCCCTGCCCTGCCCTGCCCTGCCCTGCCCTGCCCTGCCCTGCCCTGCCCTGCACTATCCCTGATACTGCTTCTCTCTGAAGACCCAGACCCCTTCCAACTTCCAGAAAAGACTGACTCCTCATCTCCTGGGCAGACTTTATATAGCACCTAGCCTATTCCTGATTGGCTGGCTACAAGCTTGGCCCTGATTGGCCCTCAGTAGGCCCTTTTCTGATTGGCTGACAGCCCATGCAACCACTCTTGCCTGTTCTTGTCCTCTCTGGCATGGAAGTGGGGTAGCCAACCCACTATAGATTTCAAGAAGGATTCTACTTGAGCAGCAAGTCCTAGCTGTCCACATGCTGCTTCCACCTACCCTGCAATTTTCAGCGCACTAGTTTGAGCAGAGCTACAGCTAAACTGCCTGTCCAGAATGTGAAGCTCACTCCCTGATGCAATGCACATGTACCCAAAGATTGGAGTAAATCCATCTCACTCTGCTCAAAATGACCCACAGTGAACTCACGATGGTCTCCTTTTCTTCTCTCCCCAGAGCTCCAGGAGCTGCGTGAGAAACTTGGTAAGTTCATCCACCTCCCCCGGAGAGCTTATTGGCAGAGGTTCCCAGCCACACACTGTGCAGAGCAGACACAGAAGCATTGACGCTGCAGGACAGGGCTGAGTGAAGTTTGGACATTAATACAAATCACATCACAGTAACCCCAGTCCAATGGCAGCACTGTGAGCTCCCTTCAGCAGACCCAGGGTTACTTGCTTTCATGTCTGGATAGACAGACAGGTGTCACCTTGGACAATTCACTGACAATCAGGTTATTTTGATGGAGCAGAAAGGGGCCAGCCACTTTGTATAGATAACTGCTGGAGTTGAGGCTCTTCTGGGCCACTTCCCAAAATGTGGAAATGAGCAAGACACCAGACTCATGCCCACTTTTTCATGCTTTGTTGCCAAGACCAGATCCCAGATGTGAGCTCCAATAATCAGCACATCCATCCCCTACTTATACCTGGAGTGCATAACTTTGATGCTCCAAAGGGATATTAGTAACACAGAAAAGGAATTCCCCTGAGATGGAAGGGTTCAGAATGTCAGAGCTGAATCGGGATCCAGAGCAATGTCTTCCATCAAGGCAAGATGCATTGCAAATCCAAGGTCTGTGTGTTGGTGTGACAGACAGATTACCTTGCCTGTGACTATCCAATGCCAATCACATTGTTCTGATGAAGCTGGAAGTGGGGTCAGCCACTTTCTGTAGATGAGTGCTGGAGTCGAGGCTCTTCTGGGCCACTTCCCAAAATGTGGAGATGAGGAAGAGACTAGAGTCGTGCTCATTTTTCCATGCTTTGTTACCAAGACCAGATCCCAGGTGTGAGCTCCAATAATCAGCACATCCATCCCCTACTTATACCTAGAGTGCATAACTTTGATGCTCCAAAGGGCTGTTAGTAACACAGGAAAGGAATTCCCCTTAGACAGAAGGTTTGGGAATGTCAAAGCTGTATCAGGATCCAGACCACTGTCTTTCATCAAAGTTAGATGCTTTTCAAATCCCAGGGTTCCTGAATGTTGGTGCGTATCACTAACTGCCACTCCCATTCCTATCAAAGCTTCTGGCTCCTGCACTTGGCCTGGGAGTATGACTGTGGGGTGTCTCTAATTCAGTGGTCTTCAAAGTGGGATGCGCACACTCCCGGGGGTGCACGAGACCCCGGTGCCACCACTGATCCACCCGGGAGACCGCCAATCTTGGCAGCAGTCTATTTTTTTCCTGCCAAAATGCCGCCCCAGAAAGTGGAAGCTTTCTTTTTGGCAACATTTCGGCGGACATACCCCGCTGGCTTCCTTCCACCAATCAGATTCTTGCACTGGAGTCCTCTGTCAAAGGCCATATCTACACTACCTCGAGATCAACATGTAGTCATCAATCTATTGGGGATTGATTTATGGTGTCTAATGTAGTGTCTAATGTGGACACCATAAATCGATCCCCGAGTGCTCTCCCCATCAATCCAGAACTCCACTGCCACGAGAGGTCGACTCACCACTGTGAGGACGCTGAGGTAAATTGACCTAAGATACGTCAACTTTAGCTATGCTATTTACATAGCTGAAGTTGAGTATCTTAGGTCGACCTTCCCCCAACCCCCAGTGTGGACCTGGCCAAAGTTGAGATTGTAAGTGTAACATCTGTTACCAGGTCAGTGGGTAGGGAATTTAAACTTACTGGATCCCATGAGATCTGTTTACCAGGGTTCAATACGTGCCCCCCTGATATCATTCCCTCACCAAGGGAAACTCTCTAGGCAATCATGAACCAGGTTTTTGGGGTGATTCTTACAGAACGCTCATACTAGTGACGGGGTGTGTATATTTTGTGCCAGCTCAGAGGTGTTCTCGAGGCCATATCCCTCCCACATAAGGTTCCAGAGCCTGCCACATTTACATTTAGAATACATGATCCTGTGGATCCCATGTTCTTGATAGTCCAGAGCTTGTGCTGGTGGAGGAGATGGTTAGGTCCTGAGAAGGAAAAGGGTTTTCCATGTAGGGTTTCAAAAGTGAGACGTGAAATACCAGGTGAATCTCCTGAAAGTGAGGTAGTTTGAAGTCCTTCAGTGACTGGATTAACCTGATGTTGGATGCTAAAGAGCCAAGGAACTGAAAGTCCAGCCTGCGAGCAAATCTGTCTGTGTGGAGATTCTCTGTGGAGAGTCAGACCTGTCGTTCCACTGAGTACACAGGACCTTACTGCTGATGCTGATCCACAGGCCATTTGGCTTCCACCTTTTCAGGATGTTTCCTCACTTGTGGGTCTGAGGAATCCGTTGTACTAGGTCCAAGGTGGCCAGGTTGGGAGAGGACATATGTAATTGCTGATTGAGTTGGGAGTGGTACCCATAGTTTGTATAAAAGGGGTTTTGACCCATGGACACAAGGTCTATGTTGTTATATGCAAACTTCTCATATGGGAGAATCAAGGAACAGACATTCTGGTGATGACTGACTGAACATCACAGCTACTGGTTGAGAATCTGGTTGGTCCTTTCCCTTTCGGAAAAAGCCAAGTATATCCTGGTGAAGAGTTGAGATGAGAAAGTTGTGGGATTTAAGATTAAGGATTGGTTCCTCGCTGGGACTTTGTAGGCTAGAGACAGGGATTGGCTTTGTCATTTTTGGTTCTAGGATGACATGTGATGATGAAATCAAATCATGAGACAAATACGATCTGCCAGCTCTGCAGTTGATTTAAGGTTTTCACCATATGTAGGTTCTCCAGATTTTTATGATCAGTCACTATCTAGACCAGGTGGCAACCTCCTTCCAGGTAGTGCTTCCATTCTGCAAAAGTGTTCTTTGTTGTCCAGAGTTCATTATCCAATATTTTCTAGTTTTGCTGTTCAAGGGTAAGCTTTCTTGAGTAATGAACACGAGTGTGATATTTGTCCAGAACCAAGGTTGATAGGAGAGGATGGCCCCAATTGCTGTATAGGAGACATCAGCTTCTGCACTGAAGGCTTGCATGACATTTGGGTAAGCCAATGTGCGTACATTGATGAAGGTATGTTTTAGCTGGTTCAATGCATGCTGGGTCTTGGGAGACCAGTGGAATTGGCCATTTTTCCAAAGGAGAGGGGTGAGAGGCTTGATTTGTTTAGAGAAATACAGGATAAATCAATACAAAATAGGGAACCCTAAGAAACATTGTAGGTCATATACCAAATGGGGAGTCAGCTGATCTTGGATGGCTTGTACCTTGCACGAGTCCATTTGGATCCCTTCTGGGTAAAAAACAAAGCCCAAGAACTTTGTGGAGGCCTGACCAAAAGCACACTTCTTGAGTTTGGCATAAAGGCCATGTTGCCATAATCATTCTGGGACCCTTCAAACATGAGCAGAGGCTGTTCAGGGTAGTCAGAGAAGACTAATACGTCATCCAGATAAACTACAACAAACAGGTCCAATATGACTCAGAATACATGGTTAAGAAAATGTTGGTCAGTGTGAATGGCATGGTATTACCAAATATTCATAGTGCCCCTACTGGATTCAGAAAGTGTTTCTTCACTCATCCCCCTCCCTGATTGGCACAAGGTAGTAGGCTCCCTGGAGGTCCAACTTAGTGAATACATAGGCAGTCCTCACTGAATACAGAACACAGGGATCAAGGGCAGCAGGTACCGGTCCCTAACAGTGGTCTGAGTCAATGTGTGGTAGTTGACACAGAACTGAAGACTGTCATCTTCCTTCTTGATGAAAAAAATGAATGCACCATATTGGATGAACCCTCAGGCCAGGTTCTTCTGGCAGTATTCTCGTAATGCTGTCAGCTCAGATTCTGACATGGCATAAATTCGTCCAAATGGTCTTTTTCGTCCAAGCGGTCCTGTCAGCAGGGACTAAGACTACTCCTCTCCCACCTCCGAGATAACTGCTCGTAAGTCACTTGTTGGACTTGATGGACATGAGCAAGCACTCAAAGAAGAAAAGACAGTTACTCACCTGTCGTAACAGTTGTTCTTCGAGATGTGTTGCTCATGTCCATTCCAAATCCCACCCGCCTCCCCTCTGTCGGAGTACCGGCAAGAAGGAACTGAGCGGGGGGAGGGTCGGCAGGGGCATATATACATCGCCATAAGGGCGCCACTCCAGGGGTCGCCCCTGCCGACCCTACGGGTACCGCTGGGGAAAACTTTCCGGAACCGTGCATGAGCGGTGCGCACACACTTGTTGGAATGGACATGAGCAACACATCTTGAAGAACAACTGTTACGACAGGTGAGTAACTGTCTTTTCCCCCTCCTTGTTCCTTTGTCTGTTTCCCAAACCAGCAGGTCACTTGGTCTCTTTGTTCCCAGCACCTTGCAGAGGAGGGGACCTGGCCATCAGTTGCCAGGGTACAGAGTATCAGCTGTTACTGTACCCAGGCAGCCAGTCCACAGTCACACCTGCCCTTAGGGGTCACTGCAATGATCACACACTCATCCCATCACCTAAATACTAGAGGAAACTAAAGCACACACACAGTATTCAGAGAAGACATTAAGAACATTCCCACTTCATCATAACTTGCATTGCAGGGCAATTTTCAGGATCCAGGCCACTGCTGGGTCTATAAGATGGTCAGCTGTGCCCAAGTCAGTGAGGGCCAGAGTGACAGGAATTTGCTGGAGAGCCTCAGGTATGTGCAATTGGACCAGTATCTGCAAGTGGAGAGCCTTCAAGTGCAGCTCAGGATGCATTCCAGTCACTACTGAAACATGGGGGGGTTCTTTTTTTTTAAGGCACCGGGTTAGTCCCCATAATGTACATAGGTCTGCTCAGTTCCCTGGTTCCTTGACACTCTCACAGGGTAGGCAAAGATGGAGGGACCTAGCTCAGTAGAGTAGACTTGGAAATGGTGCTGGGAACATTGTTCTTTCTGTAGGCAAGTGAGCCATGGACAGCCCATGCACATCGAAATCAGCTCAGAAGGATTTGGGAAGAGGTACCAGTGCGTGTATTGAAGGGTTGCTCCCTCTTCTTCTTGCTTCCCTCCCGTAATTAATTATCTAATATGGATAGTGAGAGCCACGAGGGTGTCCACACTCCTGGGCATCTCCATCCAGGCCAATTCAGCCTTAATTTCTTCTCATAAGCCCCTCCCGAATCGATACAGCTGCACCACATCGTTCAAATCCTTATCAGCCAGGAAGTGGCAGAAATGAGCTGCAGAGAAGGGTGTGGTACCCTGCTCCTTGGAGATCTTTCTTAGGAAAGCCTCTCCTGTTTGAACTTGGTGTGGATCATGCAATAGAGCTGACGTGGTTTGGAGGAGAACCTACCGGTTTGACAGCACTGGGCTGTTGCTCTCCAGAAAGGGGAGGTCCAATCTCAGACGTCTCCTTACAGCAGGCTAACAACCAGGTTTATATTCGCAAAATCAGTAGGATAGGACTCAGAATGCATCACAAACAGAAGGTTTCATCAATATAACGGGAAGGTAACAACCTTTATGTATGCAGTAACATCAAATCCCTCCTGACCAGAGGTACAGAATCCCTTTACCCATAAGGGGTTAATCAGTTCAATTAACCTAGTTGGCACCTGATGAGGGGTAAGATGCTTTCAAATCCGGGGAGGGGGCAGGTTTTCTTTGTGTTCTTTGTGTGCATTCTCTCTGGGACAGAAAGAGACCGGGACAGGGAAAAAATATCTCATACTGAAATGATACATCTAAAGTTACAGAAATTCCAATAGCAAGGAAATCCATTAGATTATCTTTTGTTTTAGCTTGTGAATTTTCCCTATGCTATAGGGAGTTTTATTCCTGTTTTTTTGTAATTTTGAAGCTAAGCCTAGAGGAGAATTCTCTGTGTTTAAAATCTTTTTATTTGCCCTGTAAAGTTGCCTTCCATCCTGATTTTACAGGTGTGATTCTTTTACCTTTTTAAAAAATGTAAACTCTTTGTTTAAGAACCTGATTGATTTTCAGTGTCCTAAAGATCCATGGGTTTGATCTGTCTCACTTTGTAACCAATTGGTTAGTATATTATTCTTAAGTCTCCCCAGGAAAGGCGAATAGGTTGGGGAAGATAGGGCTCCAAGTGGCCTCTCCCTGAATGTTTGTTTAAATCACTTGGTGATATCAGCAATACCATCCAAGGACAAGGAAAGGAATTTGTGCCTTGGATAAGATTTTTAACCTAAGCTGGTAGAAATAAGTTTGGGGGTCTTTCATGCAGGTCCCCACATCTGTACCCCAGAGTTCAGAATGGGGAGGGAACCCTGACAGAAGGGGAGACTGGTTATGAGCCCCCAGAATTACTGGCACTTATCATCAAACCATTCAGGCCAATGTATCGGAGAACAGGGCTCCATGAGCCTTGAGTCGGGTGCAGCATTTACTTCACACAGCTGTCTTTCTGGCTTCCGCAATAGTTGGTTCTCCAAGGTCAGCTGGATGACCCAGACCTGCAGGGACTGGTTGTCTTACTGAAGGTGGCTGTCCCACTCAATAGTTTCTGGTGCTCCAGAGGGCAGCAATTAGGTAGATGGATTGATTGTCCAGGCATCAGGACCACTCCTGTGGCCTACTGGTCCATGAAGACTGTCCCAAGTGGAATGTGGGTGGTCATGCCTAGTGGTGAGAACAGGGATTGGAAACCAGATGCAGGCAGGATCAGAAGAACAAAGTCAGAGACAGTGCCAAAGGGCAGATGGAGTCGGATGTCAAGAGGCAGCAGGGTTAGGTTACCATGCGATCAGAGTCAGGAAGCAGGAGCCCTTAGTACAGGGGAGGCAGCAGTAAACTGGGGAAACCCAGTTGCATGGCTAATTTCCTGATCCTGTGCTTGCTTTAAATAGAAGTAGGGAACCAATTAGGAATCTTGGAGTTAACAGACCACTAGGTGGCGGGGGAATGATATTAGCTCCCAGTGGACTAGTGTTCAATACCTGACAGCCCCTGATCTTGAGTCAGTGTGGTAAAAATAGTGTTGTAGCTGGTGGTAGCACAGACAGCCACTCAGAGTAGCTGCCCGAGTATATGCCCAGGTGGTCTGGATACATTTGGAATTGAACATTTTGCCCAAACTACTCCATGCGCTAGCCCTGCCTCTCCTGCTGCATTTCATCCTCTAGGTCGAGCAGAACTACCAGTTCACTGTCTACCTGACCTGGGAAGCACCTTCCCAGCTGCAGTGCAGGTGCAACCAAAGTTTGCAAGATCCCCACATCATGAAGGGTAACCTGCCATGATGGTCTCCTTTTCTCTTCTCCCCAGCATGGCAGGAACTGAGTAAGAAGTTTGGTTAAGTTCATCCACCTCCCCATTAGAGCCCTTGGGCAGGGTCTCCCAGCCACACATGGTGCTGAACATATCCAGAAGCACTGACACTGCAGGACAGGGCTGAGTGACCAGTTCAGGGCAAAATCAGAGTCACATTAGAGTCACCCCTGTCCTGAGGCAGCACTGTGAGCTCTCTGCAGCAGACACAGGGTTATCTGCTGTTGTGTTTCGGCCATTTCCCAGAATGTGGGGATGAGCAAGAGACCAGACTCAGGCTCATATTTCCATGTTTTGTTACCAAGACCAGATCCCAGATCTGAGCTTCAATCATACGCATGTCCATCCCCGCGTTATACTGGAAAGGTTTAATTTTTATGCTCTAAGGTGAATTCCTTTACTATATAATACCTTTTGGAGCACGCATCTGGATCCCTATACAGCTCTGACATTCTCAGATGCTCCAGATGCATGTCTTCCATCAAAGTTAGATGCTATGCAAATCCCAGGTTCCCTGCATGTTGGGGTGTATCCTATCAAAGCTGCTGTCTCCTGCACTTTGGCTGGGAGTGTGGCTGTGGGATGTCTGTAAGTAACCCCAGCCATAATGGAACTTGCAGCACTGCACAGTTTATTTCTCTGTGTCTTAACTCCTGTGTCCTCTGCTAAACCCAGGGTTATGAGTTCAATCCTTGAGGGGACCATATAGGGATATGAGGCAAAATTGGGATTGGTCCTGCTTTGAGCAGGGGGTTGGACTAGATGATCTCCTGAGGTTCATTCCAACCCTGAGATTCTATCATGTCTGAGGTGACAAAGGACTTGGAATCAGGTACTTCAATAATCCCTAATAAACCTGTGTTGATGCTTTCACACTAATGAGGTAGAAAAATCCCCTATACAATGTATGGACTTCAGTCACCTGCATTATCATCTCCTCCTGCCCTGCAAATAAATAAACACAGCAGAGTTTATAGTTCATATTTCATTATCACCCTTAACAATGGAGTTCATGTGGAATGGTAGGATTCAGTTAGTGGCTGAGCAAATTTCCTCCATGCAATTCTGTGGATATTTCTCAGTTCTGAATTGCAACATCACTGCTATCTCTATGCTGGCTTTCTGCTTCCACAGCTCTGCTGGTGCCCCTCAGTCATCACCAGCATACCCCTGATATCCCTACCCAGTCCCACAGCTCTGTCACTGCCCCTCAGTCCTGACCATGTTTGTTCCTCTTCCCTTGCAGATTTCTGGAGGGCTCAGAACTACATGGGTGAGTGGGGCTGCAAGGGGCTGAGCAGACGCTGCTCTGGGGTTAGTGGTATTGGCATTATGGACCTGAGATGTAAGAGGTGTGGGGTTCCCATGGGGCAGGTAAGGCAGGTGTGTGAGGGCCACCGAGCCATGGGGTTGGATGCTGCAAATGGTCCTGAACACGCTGCCCTGAGCTGTAAGTCTCACTCCTGGGGAGCTCCCTCACAATTCCCCCTCACTTAGTTCTGATACCACCCCCCATCTCCCATTGGCCCTTCAATGATGATCCATCTTCACGGAGTGCCCGGGGTGATGGTCTTGAACTTGCTCCCTATGAAGCCAGTCAGGACTCCGGCGGGGGAGCGTCCTCTCCATGCACAGCCGGTCTCCAAGGCTAGGAGCTTCACAGCTTCCAGCTTCCATCTTCCTGGGTCTGACCTTGGAGCATTCAGCACTTTCTGCCCCGCCGTGCGCTTCCCCTCAGTGAGCCTGCCCAGGTGGGGGTTCTGGGGGAGCCCTTGGGTCTGCACCCCAATTCCACAGTCAAACGTGACTCTCAGCCAGGCAGTAAAACAGAGGTTTATTTGACGACAGGTACAGGGTCTAACACAGACCATACAGCGAATGTGACCCCCTCAGCTGGATCCATTTTGGGGGCCCAGGGAGGCCAGACCCTGCATGGGCCTGCCTCCCTTTTGCCCAGCCAGCTTCAGACTGAGACTTCCTCATCCGCCCCTTCCCTGCATTCCTTTCTCTTTGTCTCCTTCCCGGCAGGAGGTCAGCTGACCTCTCTCCAACAGGTTCAGAGGTAGAGAGGTGGGGGGAAGGGTCAGGGCATTGCCTGCTTGCTTACACTGTCTCTCTGCTTTGGATCAAGAAATGAATAGGGGAAACTGAGGGGAAACTGAAATACACCCACACAGTATTCCTACTCCGTCACACCACCCCTACCCCCATCAGCTCCCCCAACAGGCCCACTCAGCCCTCCCTCCACAGCCTCCAGAGTGTTCAGCCCCGGACACCTTCCATGAATCCCCAGAGTCCTACCACATCTCAGGGACAGATCCTGTGCAGAGGTGAATGAGAGGCTACAAGGATCCCAGTCCCCCACTCCATCTCCCCTCATCTCCCAACCAACACAGGGGCCAGGCCCAGCCACAGCCTGGAACTGACTGGAGCTTATGACTGGATCCAGGGTAGCGGTGCCAGTCCCACAATCCACTCCCATCCTTAACACTGTCCTTTGCTCTCACTGTCCTGGCTGGAATCTCTCTCCTGTGGGATCATGGGGTCCCCAACTGACCCATGGCTCATGGGATCATTCTGGTTTCTCTCCTCAGTTCCCGTCACCCTGGATCCAAGATGCAAACACCATGAACTCACCCTATCTGAAGATGGCAGAGAAGCCCGGCACACACCCCTTCATGGACGGTCAGCTGCTCCATCTGGGGCTCTGATCGCTGTTGGGAAGGAGGGGTTTCTGGTCAGGTGGTATCATGGTGGAGAAGACGTGGTTTGCAGGTGGTACTGGGAGGTGAAGGTGGGGGACAGCCTGAACTGGGAGCTGGGGGTGCTGAGTGAGTTTGTGAGGGATAGAGTGAGACAGGAGAGGCTGGAGAGACTCCTTGAGGGCAGGTGCTGGGCTCTGGGGAGGTCTGAGGGGCGGTATCACCCCAGTGAGGCCGACACTGTGATCCAGAACTTGGGTGTGACACCAACAGTGGTTGGGGTGTATCTGGATCTAGAAAGGGAGAGTCTCTCATTTTATAGTGTCAATTCAATGGCCCTTATCCTGGAAATTCCTGTTAAAGGTTCTGAGAGGTTGTTCCCATTCCTCAGCCCTGGGCACGCTGCGGGGAGGGACCAGGGGAAACCCCTCAGCATTTGTCCCCCCCAGCAGCTAGGATTTCCAGCAGAAATTAATGGATAATGGGTCTGTTAGGGAGATCCCACAGTCCTTGCACAGCCTCCTACTCCCATGGACAGCAGACAGGGAAGGCTCAGGAAACAACACAGGGCCACCTGCAACAGGAGAAATAGACACAGTTCCTGGACAGCAACCTGCTCCTAGAGACAAGCAAGTGAAAAAAACAGCACAGGGCCATTCCTGAGAGGAAGTATCTGAAAGCTCCTGCCCACCAACCTGTCCACAAAGTTGAGAAAGGGACATAAAACAGCAGGCACATCCAGACTGAAAACACCCCCAAACAGAAGATGATAAAGAAACACCAAAAACCCCAGGTCTGAAACCCACCTGCCAAACTCCTCCTGTGGGGCAAAGAGAAACACCCAGAGAAAAATGCTCAGAACTTGATTCCTGAGGGGTCTCTGGAGCTCACTCTTGTTCCAGGGATTCCAGGATTAGGAATTATGAAGAGGGAATCAGACCCAAACGCTGACACTGGGAAAGAACCTCGCCCCACAGGGAACCTGGGGAAATGGTGACACATCAGATGTTTCCTCCCCCCTGAACTCAAAGGAAAACTGCAGCAATTCAGGATAATGCTTTGACCAACCCCCAATTACATCAGAATGTGCTGAGTAGAGGGAGCTGTGGTAACGTGACTCTTAAATGTAGGAAATTCAATACACCCTGGTCAGGGGATGCAGGCAGGAAGGGTCTTGCAGTGCCACTGACTCACTCCCATTGCAGACACACACACACTGCTCCTGCCAGCCTCAGGCAGTGCGAGTGGATGACAGGATCAGGCCCTCTGTGTATCTGATCACTCAGATTGAGCAGCACCCCAAGGACTGAACCCGCTCCCCAACCATCGGAGCCCTCTCCTGGGTCTAGCATGTCTTGCTGGGCTCACAGGGAGCAGAGATGATGGATGATGCTGTAGAAGGTTCTGTTTGAACAAGAATGTGGGGATGTTCAAATGCCATTGGAAATTGTGGTGAGGGGACTGGGGTATAGGAGGGGAATAGGCTGTCAGCTGCAGCATTGCCAAGACTCATGGTGTCATGAAATGGAAATTTTTCATAATAATTTGGATAAATATGGTGTGTGCCTCAGTTTCTCCTATGTGGCATGTGGTTAACTAGGTTTGGGGGAAAGGGCATTTGCTCTTTGCAGAGGCCCAGAGATACAGGTGTGACTGATGTCTAGGTGTCTGGGCCTGGAGCCCCTGGAGCCTCTCAGAAGACAACGGCCACTGCAATTGCCTGGATATTTGGCACCTAGCAACAAATGACCCTGGGTGACCCCATCCACCTTGGGAAGCCAGTTGGAGGACAAAGGACTTGGGAGGGGCCTGGTGGGGTTGTTACCTGTGGGCTGCTGGAGTCAGAGAGAAGCTCCTGGACTGGAACTCAAGAGGGGTCTGAGAGTACTGGACTGGCCCAGCTGGATTATGCTGGAACTGTTGATTCTCTATTTTAACTAATGACTTCCTGTGCTGTGTTCTAAACACCTAATAACCCCCCTGCTGTTACAGTGCTGGCAGAGAGTCACTCCAGAGTCACAGAGTCAGGGGTGCACTGCTCTCTTTGGGTGTTCAAGTTTTCCCAGGGGTCCAGCTCAGATGGACTATCAGAGGGGAGCTCACAGCATGAAGTCGGGGGGGCTGAAAGCTCTGAGGTTCAGTCCCAGGAGGCAATGAATTTAGGCTTGAATAAAGATTGGGAGAGGCTGGGTCATTACACAGACTGAAACTATTTCCCCCATGCTAATTTTCCCCTACTGTTACTCACACTTTCTTGTCAACTGTTTGAAATCAGCCATCCTGATTATCACTACAAATATTTTTTTTCTCCTGATGTTAATAAAATAGCTCACCTTAATTGATTAGTCTCTGAGAGTTGGTATAGCAACCCCCATCTTTTAATGTTCTCTCTGTATATCTTCATCTTCGTAAGTGGAGTACTTTGCAATTGTCCGTATTCAATTTCATCCTATTTAATTCAGATCATTTCTCCAGTTTGTCCAGAATGTTTATTCTATCCCCCAAAGCACTTGCAACCCCTCCCAGCTTGGTATCATCCTCAATCTTTATAAGTGTATAACCTAAACCATTATGTAAATCAGTGATGAAGAATTGAACAGAACTGGACTGAGAACTGATCCCTGTGAGACCCCACTTGATATGCCCATCCAGCTTGACTGTAAACCACTGATAACTACTCTTTGGGAATCTTTTTCCAACAAGTTATGCTCCCACCTTATAGTTGCTCTACCTAGGTTGTACTTCCCTAGTCGGTTTATGAGAAGGTCATAAGGAAGAGGGCGGTCTTAAATCTGGGCATACAGAAGGAGGTAGTGAAGGAGTCCTCCCACAGCCCAGTCGATATTTGAATCATTTCACACCCTTCAAAAGTTCCCCTGCCTCTCAATGACGCTATTATGGACCCAGTTAAAACTTTCAGAGAGTTCCCCATGTCCCGTCTGTTGCACAAAGGGCTTCATTTCTTTGGAGGCTATCTCAATTTACCTTCAAAGACAGGCAGACGCAGTAGGTACTGAAATACAAGTTTATTTGCTAGCAAATTGAAGCCAAAGAGTCAGCATTGAAATCATGGCTTCCCTCTATACATTTCCAAGAACTTTTTATATGCTTCTCTAGATAGGGGAGGGGGCAGTGGGGGCTCCAGACAGTTTGACAAGTGGAGAAGCTTAATGGTTTTGTTTGTTTCACAACCATTAGTATTTAAGCTATTCCGTTTATCTGCCTAGAATTTCTCAAAAACAGGACATTCAGACATTGTGGCTCCTGCCTTGTGAAAAACACATTTGGGGATGAGGCAAGGCATGATGTATGGGGCAAGGTGAGAATGAGTATGAAATGCATACATGAGGTCAGGAGTATAAGACACAAAAGGCTTGAAGCAACTTAAAATCATGTTACACTATATTTGTAATACTGTTACTTATAAACTAGATTTTTCCTACACCGTCCATCAACTTCAAATACTTTGTTCCTACCCAGAGTTATGAATTCCTTTACACCCATTCTCTCCTGCCCCTACCAGTCAAGATCCCTGGTGGTATCCACTGTGAATGAGAGAGAAAAATACAGTCATCAAGGTGCAACCCCAAAATCAAAGGACACAAATAATTAGACTTGTTCAGTAGGAAACAAAGTACAGGTATGTGTTTTATACCAGAGCTATGAGCGTGTGGCAGTGGAGGGTGTTTGAGCTGTCCCACCAGGTGCCACTGAGGGAAAAATTTCTGGTGACTGTGCTTGGGGCATGTGTTACCAGGGTTCTCAGAATCCACAGCAGTGGTAATGTAACTGTTTCACTCCAGATGGTGTCAGCAATAAATCAACCAGAATACAGCAATTCCATCTGATAAAAGAGTCATGCATAAGAGTGTTCTATCTAAAACTTCAGTTTATTAGATTTAAGCACACATAGACGTAAGCAATAGGTTTAGAACATCCCAAATATTTATCTAGAATCTGGAATGGTTTTGAGTAATTAAGAACAGGTTCACAGTGGCCAGTCGCTCACCCGCTGTGGAGAAAAGGTGTCAAGAAAAAGTCTCTTAAGATGATGTCAGAGGACTGCTCCCAAGTACACTCTATTAACTAGTCTTTTATAACTAACTTCTACAAAACATAGGGGTCACATTGACCCCTACTAAATCATCACTTTTTCTAACTTTCAAGAAACTACTTATCAACAAACATTCGTAACAATCTTAATCCTATTAATACTTCTATATCAAAGGCACCTACATTCAAGGCTTTCAATCAACTTAACTTATTTCAGGTTCAATTATTGACTTTTCTTTCCCTTCCTCCAATTCTGATTAGCAGAAACGGCCAGGTAGTTATGACCTTGACTCAAAAACCCTGCTTTCAAATTGACTCTTAACTATGTGGCATTCCATTTTATTAATTCATGGTGGCTGAATGCCCATAATATGGTTGCAATTAGCTTAATCACATTCTGAAGTACACACACCCCTCAAATCCAGGATAACACATTCACACACCTAGAGATGAATGGACATGTGCAAAATATCTTAAAGAATAATAGTTTAAAAAGGTAGGTAACTTTTATTTGGGGTATGGGTCAGGCTGGGGGATGGGTTTTCTTTCCTGAAATCCACAAAACATCTCATGCTTTTGACCTTTCTAAGTACCCTCACAACAGGAGATCCCCATGGGGCTTTTGGTCTGAGCTGGGGTGGGACTCTCTCTCTTTCTTGCACTCTGAGGAAACTAATTAGTATTAATTATATAAATGAAAAATCCTGTTACAAAAAATACAAAAACTGAGTATACCAAAATATAGATGACTTTTTTTATTACATTTCAAAAAAGATGGGAGATGATGAACCAAGAAGGTTAACATGATTGGACTAAAATGAAATGACATTTATGATATATAATTAAAATGAAAGAAGTCAGTTTTCCCTCCCTTTTTGTTTTTATTACTAATGGCTCATGTTTCTCTATTAGAAAGTTAATAGCACTAACCTGCTACAAAGTAATTCAGAGCTAGAGAAAACAGCTTGCTTTTTGCTCCTGTGGCTGAGCTTCTCCCAGCCCATGCAGGTTACATATTTTTGACTACTTGCTTTCAGTGGAGTTTATGAGGCCAGCTACAGGGAACCTATGGAACCTGCCCAAAACTACTACCCCACTTTCAAAACTTGTGGGTGTGTGATGCTAATTGTGCATCTCCCTAGTAGCAATAATGCCCCAAACACAATTTATTCCTCTCCCTACTTTGCTTTAGATCTTTTACAGAGATCTCTCCCTATTAGGTACATTGGTTACACTCACAGTCCAACAGCTGAATCCCAAGGCTCCACTGTAGACTGAAGAAAACCCAGCTCAGGTAGGGAATATCGAAGGAGGATCAGAGACCTCATTCCTTGGCGCCTCGTCCAGCACCTGGCCACTGAGTCCTGACTGCAATTTGCCATTATTATTTATATAACAGGACCCACCAGAGACTTCAGCTGAGGTCAGGGCCCCTTTGCACTGGGCCTGGTCTGCAGGGAAAAATTGACCAGCAGAACTATACTGGTCTTACTAGCCCTCCACAGCTATCCTAGGACAAGTCCCTGTTGGGACACTCTTATTACAGTGTACAAGGGGCTTTGTCCAGTTTAGCTTATGTCATGTTGAAAATGGTGTAAATTTAACCCTGCCCAAGTCTCTCTCTCTGATTCTGGAATTAGTGATCCCATAGGGAGTTATCCCGGGATGACTGTAGTGGTTTAATTGCACCAGTGTAGTTCTCCTGATCCACTTCCCTGTGGAGACAAACCCTAAGTGAGAGACAGCCCCTGCCCAGAAGAGTTCACAAACTATGGGGTGGGAGGTTCAGAAAGGATTTAGGAGCACAGGGAAGTGGGCACAGTCATGCACATCTGCTCATCAATCCATTAGGGACTTTGAAAAGTCTCCTTTTAGACAAAGCAGAACTATTGTCCCCACTTCACAGATGGGGAACTGAGGCCCAGAGAAATGAAGTGACAGGCCCAAGACTCTGGAGCAAAGCTGGGATTGGAACCCCAATCTCTCAGAAATTTTATTCTGGTGGTTTAACTATAAGCCCAACCTTAACTCCTACAGTTGCAGTCTCTCTGAATAATGGATTATTTGTAGAGAAGGAAGGAGCTGGGCTGGGCTGTCTGACTGTGGCTGGCGCAGTTCATGGCAGGGCTAAGATCTGTCAGAGCTCGGTGTGACCCTTGCATTGCTGGGAGTGAGCAGAAGTCTGCAGACTGCGGGGCAGAGTGACTGACAGTATCCCTGGCAGGGGAAGGGAGGAGGGACTGAAGGAGGCTGCAGCAGTTATCTGGGCAAAGACAGTTATCACAGGGGTCTATTGTGCAGCACTGACCAATGGTGTCTCCCCAACACTCACTCAGAGCTGGGCACTGGTATCTCCCCAGGCAACTTCCCTCCCTCCACTGCTCACAGCTGCCTAATAGGGTTCTCCCCCACATGATGCTGCTGCTCCCACCACAAGTCTCCTCCAGCCTTGCAGGCTCAGACAGGTCCCATTTCTCCAGCACGAAGGTGATGACAGGTGCAGACACCAGGAGGAGCAGGACCAGGAAACAGCGGAAGGCCCAGATAGCAGGGGACATGACCGGACCTGCAACATGGAAAATGAACATAGTGACAGCCATCTGCAAAGCAATGTGTGGAACTGCAGTGCCAGCAGTAGACACTGAGCAGTTGCTGTGTAGCAGGGACCCAATATGTGCTGCCGTAGGCCTCAATTTAAGCAGGAATCATGCTGCAGAAGGGCACATTACCCTGAGGGAGGCCTAAGTGTTGGAAACTGTTGGGGAGGCTCATCCCTTTGCCCAGCACAGCCCTGAGGAGTCGGAGGAGCAGGGAATGGCCCAGGTTTGCTGAGGTGCATGGAGATACTGTGCAAAGGCCTCAGAAGAGCCAGCGACAGACGCAGCGGCCCAGACCCTGTCACCCCTCTCAAGTGTAGCTGGCAGATCATCGCAGGGTGACCCCACCCTGGGCACAGTGGCTGTATGAGGCCTTGGCATCAGCTGTGTACTCAGGAGAGGGTGTCCGTGGGATATAAGCGATGCCAGGGGCTGAGGTGCCCCTCTGACCTTGGGAAATTGCACTGACAGAGCACAGTTCATATCGGGGGTGACTGTGCTGCAGGCCGAGGAGTTACCCACCCCGGGGTGAATTTGGCCCAGACTTTACGCCCTGAGTTCAGAGCTGGGGGCACAGAGCCGGGCTCTGATAATCAGGGTGTGACAGAGCAATAGCCCGTTACCTGGGCGGGTCGGCTCCTCCCCTCCTCTGCTGCTGCTCGTGTTGCCTGTGGGACAAGGGCAAAGAGAATCGCACCATGTGGGAGAGACGCCTGCAGCCTCCACAGGGACCCGCCTCCCAGTGACAGGCAGAGCGGTTCTGACAGCCACTGGGGCCAGATCCCTCAGGGGTATAAATTGGTGTCCCTCCATTGGAGTCCACAGGGCTCTGCCAGTTTACACCAGCCGAGGAGCTGGTCCCTGGACTCTCTCTCTTGCTCCGAGTGTCACTCTGAGTTTCCCCACTGCAGACTCAGCAAGGACGTCACTGTCCCTTTAATAAACCCTCATGTCACTGATCCCTGGCACCTGGCACTGAGGTTGAAGCTCCGCTGGGATGAAAATGCACCAGGAAGCCCTGAGCCAGGATTTCCCTGCCCCCCAATCTGACGCGCTTGTCTGTGGAGCCCCCTCAGGGATCTGAATGAGAGGGAGACCCCTGCACCCTGCAGACAGCCCGGGGCTCGCCTGGTGGGCGGAGTGGGGTGTGTGACAGGCTGTGAGCTCGGGTGACATTCCCCAGCCGCCCTGTGCCTGGGGCAACACCAGGCCTAGGCCCTGCTCACGCTCAGTGCTGAGGGTTCAGGGGAGTTAAGTGCTGCCTGGCCCTGGGGCTGGCCCCTCTGCACAGGCTGGGTTCACTGCAGAGAGATGGGTCTCCCCTGGGGTAAGTGCTGCAGGGAGAGGAGTTACCCCAGGGGTGAGTTTGACCCAAAGTCTCTACGCAGCGAGGGGAGAGCTGGGGAGACAGAGCCCGGCTCAGATCCCCGGGTCTGGCTCAAGAGCGTCTCCGTGAGCTGTGGGGTCTGACTCCTCCTCACTGCTGCTCGCCTGGCCTGTGCAATGGGGACGAGGAGAATCTGGGCCTGTCAGAGCCTCCAGGTGACCCTCAGTGTGTGAGAAACGCGGCTGCGATGGCTGAGCCCAGCCCCCTGCACCAGTCAAATGGGACACGACTGTTCCCTGAATGGAAACTGCCCAAAGGGGCTCGGCCTGGCTCCATCAGACCTACCAAGTGCCATGTGCTCCACAGGCATTTGGCAGCCCTGTCCCCTTACACAGAATTTGTTGGGGGAGAGGGGCATGGATTCCTCATATGGTGTCCTGGAGCCTGGGGGTGACTCAGCTACACGCCAGGAGACCCTATGATTTAGGCCCAGCTCTTCCACTGTGTGTTATTAACTTCTCCGTGCACTTTACAGATCCAGATACTAGCCAGGAGCTCATGCCCCTATGTTAGAGTGACAGCTCTCATTCACCCCTTGTATGGATAACAAAGGGTTGTACAAGGTCTCTTGAGGCAGAGCTGGGAACAGACAATAATACTGCAAATCCAAGTCTCAGCCACTTTGTCTCACTACCTTTCAGAGGGCATGTGCCAGTTTTATGTGCTTGGCTATTCTGCCCTTAACATTACCCACGGTCTGTTCCCAGAGCCAAGAAGAGAACCCAGGTATTCTGGGAACCAACCTCCCACTTCTGTTTCATCACCAGTCATGTGACCCACCGACAAAGCAGGTGTCGTGTCTCTATCTAGGGGCTGGTAAATATGGAGGATAACAACCTACTTTTCTACCTATCATCCCTGCTGCTTAGCTACCTGCATATGCATTTTCCTTCTGACACTACATGGCCAATTGTACTCACTCTGCCGTTCACCTCTCTTACCAGTGATGCTGAGGCGCTGGGCAGAGCTCAGCTGGGACCTGTTCACCCGGTTGTAGCCGTCCTTGATCTCATACCCACAGGCGTAATTCCCAGCACTATCCCCGGACACCACGTGGTCATAGTCGTAGGTGACCTTCTCCTCTGAGCCCGTCTGGGACAAAATCTCCTCCCCATCCTTACAGAAGACGATGCGAGTGACAGGCACCCGGGAGAACACGGAACACTGGAGCTGCACGGAGCCCCCCACCTGGGCGGACGTCTGGCTCAGGTAGAGGGTGGGGGAAGGGAGAGCACCTGGGAAGGGAAATGGATCAGAGTTGTCAGTGGGACTGTCCATGGCTCCCATTTTAGGGGGATCCCAGGGAACATATTACCAAAGGAAGGTGGTTGATGTGGAAGCAGCTCGCAGAGTCTGTCTACACTGCAATCAAAACCTCCTGGCTGGCCCGAGCCAGCACATTTGGGCTTCCAGGGTTCGGGCTCAGGACTGTGTACACAGCACGGGCCAGTGTTAGATTACAGAACAGGAGAAGCTCTACCTGCTGTAGGGATGAGAGGTCTGTGTAATGTCTCTGGAGCAGGCTCCTAGTTCATCGCAGCTGGGCTATGGGGGGATAATGTCAGATCTGGGGCCCGGTCTACAACACAGAGTTATGTTGATGCGAGGCAGCTTACATCAGCCTACTTACCTCAGTGTCTACACTAGAATGCTGTGTCTGCCCAAATAAGTCCCCAACTTCACTGACATAATAACTCTGCCTCCTGTAGAGGTGCAGGGCTTGCCTCAATTCAGTTAGGGTGATGCAGTGTCCATGTAGACACCACATTACTAACCGCCTGTTGTCTGTCAGCCTGTAGTGGGGCCAACAGCTGGCGCCCTCCCCCTCCCGCCACTGCACTGACAGTCCAAGCTATCAGCTGGGCAAAGGCTCACAGCTGGGGTTGTCAGTGCCAGGGCAAGGGGATGGGCAACTGTGAGCCTGCATCTCGCTGACAGCCCGGGTAGTCAATGGCTGTCCCAGGTGTGTGAGTGGGAGCTCTGAGCCCTACACAGGGCTGACTGGTGCCTGCTGTCAGTGCCCCACTGTGCCTCATACCAGTTGCTGGAAGTGCTCCTGGTGAGGATGTCCACCACCAACAGAAGCTGCAAGTGTGGACATGAACCACTGCTCTAATTAGTTCACTGTATGTTGACTTAATTTAAGTCAACTTAATTTTGGAGTGCAGACTCCCTATCAGCTAATCATGGGCAGGGACCAGACCTTCACATAGTGGGGTGCAGCACCTGGCATAACGGGCCTTGATCCCTGACAGGGGTCTCTGGGGGCCACAGTTCAATAGTAATTAATAATGATCTTCTGCAACTTTTCTGTTAACACAAACCTCCCTGGCATGATAGATAGCTAGATAGATAGCTAGATAGATAGAGGGGTGAGTGTGTCTTGGGACAGAAAGACAGATGGACTCACCAGGAGCTGAGCAGATCTCCTGGCTGCTGGGACTCAGTGCTGGGAACAGAAAGGTGATGTATGGTTAGTACTGGAAATAAAATTTCCCCCTTCTCTGACATCCCTTTTGAGGGACAAAAACTGCCTTTTACAGCCAGGGAAACAATTCCTGATTCATGTTTTGATGAAAAAGAGTACCAGGCAGGACGTTAGATCTGGGGCATGGCAGGTTCCTCACGCACACAGACCTTGGCTGAGCTGGGACTAACTTTCCCTTCAGCTCTTAAAAGGGCCAGATCCTCAGCTGGTGTAAACCCACATTGACTCAATTGGAGCGACACTGATTCAATTATTCTTGCCCAGTTGCCCTCATGCTCAGTGTACACATTGGTTCCCATTTCCTTCCCACTAAAGAGGATTTGCCAGCAGTCGGGGCCAGGTGTTGTTCTTGGCTCTATTTCCTCCCAGCCTGATATGAATTAACACAGGATTCCTGGATACTCACCAGGAAGCAAGAGGCACAGAGACAGGATCATTGTTGTGGTGGGGGGATCCGATCTGGATGGAAACAGCCCAACACTATCTGTTCCTGATGGTGTCAGCAGGGGATAATCCACAGTCGCTCCCTACTCCCACCTGCCCCCACTGCTCTGACTTCAGCAGAAGGGCAGTTCCGGTCTCTCTCTCTCCTCCGATCTGCTCCTCTCTGCTCCCCAGGGTTGGATGCTCCAGCCAGTCCTTCTCCCAGGTCCCAGTCCCCTGGGGTCTGTAGGGCTCAGGCAGTGGACACACCGCAGACTCTCTCTGAAATACTCTGTCCCCTGATTGGGTCTGATATTTGTCACCGCTCCCCGTTTCCTGCTCCCCGCCCTGGCCACAGCATCTCTATTTAGGGCTGGAAGATTGAGAACCAAAGGAGACTAATTTACTTGAGTCTAAAGATATCACTGGGGAAACACCTCCTGTCCCATCTCACTGCCTGGGGACTGAGACTGGGCCAGGGTGAAAGGTCACTGGAGGACCTGGGATGTTGGTTGAGTCTGACCCTTTTGCCTCCACCCTGGTCTCCAGTCCCTGGTGAGAGGGACCCAACTTCCCCAGTGAGAAATTCACCCTCTGGGCTTAAGGGGACACAGATGGGGCCTGGGCCTTGTTCTGGTGCACAGGGCTGCATCACTGGCTTCTCCACCTGCTTAGACTCCCCCCATACTGTCCTCCATCCCCAAGTCCAGTGCAAGGCAGTTGAGAAAGAGCATCCAGAAGTGACCTCTGAGCATGTAAGGAGCTGCAATTAGTGTGACTAAGCAAATGGGGAACCAGATGAAAAGGCCAAAAAAACATATGGAAGTCTTGTGAACAGATGTTAACACCTCTGTGGAAAGCCAAACAGCCCAGATCCTCAAGGGAAATGTGTCAGGAGTACAAGGCTGAGCAGTTTTGCAGAGCAACTTTGCAGAGTAATTGATGCATAAATGGGTTATCCTGGAATGGCGGCTGGGCACATTTCACCCATGGGTTGCAGTCTCCTGTGAAGACGCCTCTTCCCCTGCCCAGCAGTGAGCTCTCCCCAGGCCTCACCCTGAGCTAGCAGCTCAGCAGGGTGGGGGTGTATCACATGCTGTGATGTGGGGTTGAATAGCACGCTATGTTATCACAATGTTATTTTTGTCCTCACATGTTAACCTACCTCATTCTCACTCTCTCTCCATTTAAACTGTTCTCATGAGGTTTCCAGGGGACTTTAGTTTCATAATCATAGATTTAAAGGCCAGAAGGGACTGGTGCAGTGTTGCCAACTCTCATGATTTTCTATATCTATTTCCCTATGTTAAGTTTTCCCCCACTGTTACTCACACTTTCTTGTCAACTGTTTGAAATGGGCCATCCTGGTTATCACTACACATTTTTTTTCTCCTGCTGATAATAGAGAGAACATGAAAGGATGGGGATTTCTATACCAACTCTTAGAGACTAATCAATTAAGGTGAGCTATTATAGCTCACCTTAATTGATTAGTCTCTAAGAGTTGGTATAGAAATCCCCATCCTTTCATGTTCTCTCTCTCTCTATATATATATATACACACAGTGGGAAGATATATCTCTCTTCCTACTGTATTTTCCATTCCATGCATCTGATGAAGTGGTTTTAGGCCACGAAAGGTTATGTCCGAATAAATTTTCTAGTGTCTAAGGTGCCACAAATACTCCTTGTTCTTTTTGTGATAATTACTGTTTTCCTTAAAAGTGAAGTGTCACGGAGTACCCGGGGCGATGGTCTGGCACTGCTCCCTATGAAGCCAGTCAGGACTCTGGGGAGGGTGACACTTTCTCTCTGTACACAGCCTGTCTCCAAGGCTAGGAGCTTCACAGCATACAGCTTCCACCTTCCTGGGTCTGACCTCGGAGCATTCGACAACTTCTGCTGCTCGTCCATGCACTTCCCCCAGCGAGCCCGCCCAGGCGGGGTCTGGGGAAGCCTATGGGTCTGCACCCCAACTCTACAGTCAGACGTGACTGTCAGACAGCCAGTAAAACAGAGGTTTATTAGTCGACAGGTGATCTAACACAGAGCTAGTAGGTACAGTGAACCAGACCCCTCAGCTGGATCCATTTTGGGAGCCCAGGGAGGCCAGACCCTGTCTGGCCCTGCCTACCCCGCCTGCCTTTCCTTTCCCCAGCCAGCTGCAGACTGAAACCCACTCTCCAGCCCCTCTCCTGCATTCCTTTGTCTTTCCCAGGCAGGAGAGATCACCTGACCTCCCTCCAACAGTTTCAGCTGACTTCTTTGTTATTCAACACTTCCAGCCAACACCTTGAGAGGGAGGAGGGGCCAGGCCCCAAGACAGATATACCGTAAACTCTGGATTATCCAGGATGATAGGGAAAAAAATAATTCTGGTTAATAAAAGCCTCCCCCAGGGATCCCTGCATTGAGCTGCCAACTTCTGGCTGAGCTAGAGCCTGTCTGGTAGAAAGAGAACCATCCTCTCTTGGTTTATAGACTCCAAACTGGCTCCCATTAATAAGCACTAAGGTGACTGTGGCTGATCAGTGCAAGAGGGAACCAGGGGCAAGGGAGATGCAACAGAGGAACTGGAGATAGGCCATTATGCTTAGCTCCAACTGTGGATCCTAAACTGACCTTCCCCAGAGTTGGGAATGGGGACTTGGGGTTCAAGTTTGGTCCTATGATAGATAAAGTCCCAGCTACAGAGTTAGGATCTAAACTCCCACAAGGTCTGGGTGTGGGGACTTTCCCTCTGAGACCAGAAGCACAATAGTTACCAGAAACAATGATATAGACCTGGTCTACACTACAAGGTTAGGTCGAATGTAGCTGTGTTAGGTTGATTTAATGCTCCATTGTTCACACAACCAACCATGTTTTATCAACTTAAAGGCTCTTAAAATTGACTTCTGTACTCCCCAGCGAGGGGATTAGTGCTAAAATTGACCTTGCTGGGTTGAATTTGGGGTAGTATAGATGCAATTCAACAGTACTGGTATCCAAGAGCTATCCCAGAGTACTCCATTGTGAACACTCTGGACAGCACTTTCAACTCAGATACACTAACCAGGTAAACAGGAAAAGCCAGGGAAATTTTGAATTTCATTTCATCAGCATGGCAAGCTCAGCAGCAGTCCTAAAATCACAATAGAGCTCCAGCATGGACCAAATGGGAGATACTGGTTCTGATTGCTATATGGGGAGAAGAATCCATGTAGGCAGAACTCCGATCCAAAATCTCCAAGTGCATGTTGGACAGAGGCTACAAGAGGGGCACACAGCAGTGTTGTATGATAATTAAAGGAGCTCAGGGAAACCTATGAAAAAACAAAGGAGGCAAATGGTCACTCCAGGCCAGCGCCCCCTACATGCCGCTTCTATGATCAGCTGCATGTAATTCTGGTGGGGGACCCTATCATAACTCCACCACTATCCGTGGACACCTGGAGGGGGTGGAGTCTCACCCAACAGTGTGGAGGATTTTTTAGATGAGGAAGAAGAGGAGGAGGAGGAGAGTGCACAGCAGGCAAGCGGAGAATCCATTCTCCCCAGCCGCAGGAACTGTTCATCATCCTGGAGCCAATATCCTCCACACCCTCCGAAAGCAGACTCCTGGACCATGAAGCCGGAGAAGACACCTCTGGTGAGTGTACCTTTGTAAATATAATATAGAGTTTAAGAGCAAGTGTGTTTAATGATTCATTTGTCCTGAAGACTTGGGATGCATTTGAGTCCAGTACAGCTACTGGAAAAGTCTGTTAACATGTCTGGGGATGGAGAGGGAATCCTTCAGGGACATCTCCATGAAGCTCTCCTGGAGGTAATTTTCTGATCTGGGAAGTAAGTCTGTAGCGGGCCCGGATGGGCCCCCTACGGGGGGGACAGCCCCCGCAACGGCGATCCGCTGTGGATGGCGGAACCGACGCGACCACGCCCCCCGCCCCGGAAGTGCACCCGGCCACCCGGATGCACAAAAGGCGGGGCCAGGAGCCAAGGAGGGGGCGGAAGCGGGAGGACGGAGCCCGGCTGGGAGAACTGGCCTCCCCCCTGCCTGGGGACCGAGGGAGGCGAGCGCCCCGAGACCGCGGGTGAACCGGACGCCCCCGACGGCCCCCACTCCGCCTTCAGGACAGGCGGGAACGGAGACCTGGGCAGCGAGCCTCCCGCGGAGGCAGAAGCGGGAGGTGAGACCCCGATGCTGGTGGATCCAGCGGCCGCAGGGGGCGACCTGACGGGACCCCCACCTACCAGCCCCGAGACCCCAGACGACTGGCCCGGAGTTCCAGCCGCCAGCTACCCGGAGGAGCCCGGAATGGACTGGACCCCCACGGGCCCGGAACCCTAAGGTCAGACACGGGAGGGGAAACGAAGGGGCTAGCTACCTCGGCGACCGGAGCCCCGAAGCCCGAGCCGAATCTAGAGAGAGAGAGAGAGAGAGAGACGGTGTATGTGCTGGCTGCTTGGGCAAGGGAAGCCCAAGCGAAAGCCAGCCTGAACAAAGACTGTGTATTTGCTGGCTGCTCGGGCAAGGGAAGCCCAAGCGAAAGCCAGCCTGAGTAAAGACTGTCTACTTGCTGGCTGTTTGGACCAGGAGGGCCCAGACGACCGCCAGCCTAACAAGACTGTGTATTGCTGACTGCTCGGGCAAGGGAAGCCCAAGCGAAAGCCAGCCGGAGTAAAGACTGTGTACTTGCTGGCTGTTTGGACCAGGAGGGCCCAGACGACCGCCAGCCTAACAAGACTGTGTATTGCTGACTGCTCGGGCAAGGGAAGCCCAAGCGAAAGCCAGCCGGTGTAAAGACTGTGTACTTGCTGGCTGTTTGGACCAGGAGAGCCCAGACGACCGCCAGCCTAACAAGACTGTGTATTGCTGGCTGCTCGGGCAAGGGAAGCCCAAGCGAAAGCCAGCCTGAACAAGGACGGTACTTGCTGGCTGTTTGGACCGGGAGAGCCCAGACGACAGCCAGTCTACCAAGACTGTATTTGCGGGCTGCTTGGGCCAGGAGAGCCCGGACCACAGCCAGACCGGCGAGGGCCCGTTCTCCAGACGCGGTACGCCGGACGACCTAGGTGCCTAGTCGAGGTGACTCACCACCGACCGGGGCCTGACAAGAGGCGGAGGCCACCCGGCAGGGGGCGCCCTCAACCCTGGGACCTAGCTAATTCCCCACAATCCCAGCAGGAGGCGCCCGGGGTACAAGCCGTCCCCTCTACAAAGTCCCTTCTTGAAGCTGTTCAAACAGACTAGAGTTCCTGAAGATGTGAGTGTCATGCACCTTTCCCAGCCATTCCACGTTGATGTCAGTGAAATGTCCCTTTTGATCCAACAGGGCTTGCAGCACCATTGAGAAGTACCCCTTGTGGTTTACGTACTGGCTGCCAAGGTGGTCTGGTGCCAAGATAGGGATATGTGTTCCGTCTATCGCCTCACCACAGTTAGGGAATTCCATTGCAGCAAAACCATCAACTATGACCTGCATATTTCCTAACGTCACCACCCTTCCTAGCAGGAGGTTAGTGATTGTGTCGGCTACTTGGATCACAGCAGCTCCCACAGTAGATTTGTCCACTCCAAACTGATTCCGTAACAGTGAATGAAGAGAGATGAGGTGAAGCTGTTGGTCTTGGCAAAGATATCAGGAAGCTCAGTGGATTGTCCAGATATGGTGCATTGCTAAGGCCTGACACTGAGAGACTGACTCAGCATCTAGGCCAGGCCACAGACATACCCAAGACTTTTCAAAGGATGCTGTGAAGTTTAACACTCTCGACTAGAGTGTTATCTCACAGCAGGTAGTCAGAACAGGGACTGTGCTGTATAATACTTGCCTATACGGCCTTCAGAAATGGCTCTGAGGAAACAACACATTCACAGTGATGACTACTCCAGGGAGTATTTTACAGCAAGAGCTTTCTTGATATAAAACTAGATTTGTGAGTAAATGAATCAGTGTGACTAAGCAAGTGAGGAAATAAGGGCAGAAGACCAATGAAACATGGGACAGAAAGAAAATCTTGCGAATAGACATTAACATGTCTGCAGGAAGCCAAGCAGCGGACCCTGCGTAGCAGCCCAGCACAGCAGGGGTGTATCACACGCACACTGTAATGTGGGATTGAATAGCACGCTCACACAATGTTATTTTTGTCCTTACATGTTAACCAGCTTTATTCTCACTCTCTCTGTATCTCCATTTAGTCTGTTCTCATGAAGTTTCCAGGGCGGTTTATTTTCATAGTTGTACATTGAAAGGCCAGAAGGGACCAATGGGACCATTTAGTCTGAGCAGCTGCACAGCTCAGGCCAGAGAGCCTCCCCCAGGGATCCCTGCATTGAGCTGCCAACTTCCGGCTAAGCTACAGAGTGTTTGGTAGACAGAGAACCATCCTCTTTTGGTGTAAAGACGCCAATCAGCTCCCATTTCTAAACACTAAGGTGGCTGTAGCTGATCAGTGAAAGAGGGGACTAGGGGGAAGGGCGATGCTGGTCTGGGACAGAGCAACTGGAGATGGGCCATGAGGATTAGCTCCAGCTGTGGGTCCTAATCTGAGCTTCCCCAGTGTTTGGGGTGTGGAGTTGGGGTTCCACCATGTGTTTATTATGGAGACAGCCTCAAAGTCTGGGGGAGTAGGTAACAGAGAGGATGATTCAGTGCCTTGCTGAGGAGGTGAAGAAGGTGCTAGATCTGGGGTGACTGAGCCCCCTAATGCTGAATGGGGAAATTGGACAAGGTGGAACTATTGGTCTTGGCATAGATTTCAGGAAGTTTAATGGAGGGTCTAGATCTGCTATGTACTGAAGCCCTGACACTGGAAGACTCACAGAGCAGCTAGGTGAAACCACAGACCTACCCAAGACTTTAGCAAAGGATGTTGTGAGGTTTAACACTCTAGTGAGGGGGGTAACCCACAGTACATTATCAGGGCAGGGGCCGTGCTGTATAATACCTGACAGTACAGCACCATGCACACCAGTGGTACTGAGGAAAAAACCCAGTCACAGTGACGATTGCCCCAGGCTCGGCTGAGAAAGTTACATCAAGACCTTTCTCGGTACAAAACTAGACTTGTGACAAAATGATTTTTTAATTTTACTTATTTATTTGTGAAAGTCCCTGAGCCAGCTGGACCCAGGATGGCTCACAAAGGTGGGAATTTTGCATGTTGCCTCTCCAGCACTGACACCTCAGCAGGCAGAGCCCATCTCTTCCCCACATTCGCTTGGGCGTCTGGCCGTGACTGAGCAATGCCAGCGTAACTCCCGTGTTTGCATTTCAGGGCGCGGTGACATCACTAGGGGAGCAAACAGTCAGGGGCTCCGTGGCCCTTTGCTCTGGGGACTGGAGACTTGCTGTAGCCTGACTGGATCCTGCTGGGATGGGCCGAACCCTCCAGCCCTGGGTGCAGCGAGCTCTGGGGATGGACCAGAGCCACCTGCAGCAACTTGGGAAACCCATGTGGGGGAGGGGCCTGGCGAGCAGAGTCAGGGACGGAATCATCAAGGGGGGAAGGGCCAACTGTCACCTGGAAGGGGATGGGGGAGCCCAACTGTCACCTGAGGGAGGATGTCAATAGGTTGGGGGGGCAGGAAAAGTCCTCAGATAAGAGGGGGCAGTTTGAGGAGGGAGGGACGGGGGTTGGGCAGAGGAAAGGGGGATAGAAATGGGGAGGGGAGGAGAAGGGAAGTGGGTGGAGATGGGTAAGAGAACAGGGGATGGAAACAGGATAAGGAGAGGAGAGAGGAGCAGGATAGAAACAAAATGGGTTGCCAAGGGTGTGTGTGTAGGTGAGAGCCCAAACAGGGTATTTAGGGGCTATACACACACTTCCAAAGCTGGCCTGAAAGCCATATTAAAAATCTTTGCCCCGATAAAACTAACCAGGTTAAATTCATGAATAGCTTTGCATTCACCAAAACTGCATTGTTTGGTGAGTAAACTATTCATCCAGAAATTTTTGTGCAGCTCTACTTGTAGGAACACAAATAGTGTGATGTTGTGAGATCATTGCTGAGTGCTGGGACTGCCCACAGAGGGGTTTGTTTGAAGGTTTGTGATTGCTGGGGTTGCATTTTGATTGATTTTTGTAGGTGCCTCCATGATTCCTGGGACTCTTTCCGTGTGGGATTGTTATTGTAGGGTTCTCCATAAGTACTAAGGCTACTCATATATTGGGGCTGCATGCATACTGGTTGGTTATCAAAGGATCTTTTTATCATCTGTGGGGACCACATCTGCTGGCTAGTTGTTTTAGGGTTACTTGTGAGTGCTGGGACTGAGGGTCACACAGAATTGTTATTGATGGGTTGCTCATGAATGCTGGGTTTGTTGCTAATAACAGCAGGAAAGTGGAATGAGAATCCCCAATTGTTTATGACCACCCTGGTGAGAGAGAAACCCTCTCATGGGGTGAGGCTGTTCTATGGGGCAGAGGAGATGACTTCACTGTTGGGGGAGACTGCCCTGTATTTCTCTGCTTTGTTTCCCCAACTGTCCCCCCACTTTATTTATCACTAAGGGATACCAGCACTTGCTCCTTAGCTCATACAGCAGAGGGCTGTATTGTGGTCTTGGGTTCAAACCCTACTTATGACCCTTTATAGATGCATATGTACACACAGTCACAGTGATTCCTCCACAAGAGTCATAGGGGCTGTTTTACCCTGCACCTCCTGTCCCACGTTCAAGTCATTTGCAGTGAACCTTAGACCCCTTGGCTGCTATCTTCTGTGAATGACCCACCCTGCTAACGTTGGGACAGGAAGGGCAGTTTAGTGGTGGGGAAAGCAGATAGGATGGGAGTGAGGAGCAGATCCAGGGGCAAGGGAGTATCAGCACTCAGTGACAAGCTGTAATGGGACTCTCAGGTGATTGGGGGATGAATGGGAACTCCAGCAGTACATTCACTACACACTGTGTCTCCACAGTAACCAAACACCTGCCCTGGTTCCTGGTGAGATAACACCTCTGCCAGGTTAATGTGTGACAGGCATCTTGGTGCTTTCACTTTCCCCCTGTCAGAGTTCACACACCGCTCCGGGAGCCATTTCCCCCTCTGCCCCAGAACATTCATTTAGTTCTTTGAGTGCTCTGTGTGGTGCCGACCCCAGGCTCCTTGCTTGCTGAATGGCATCTCCTGGGATACACTGAATGCTTTAGGTAAGTCCTTCCCCATTATTACCCCCTTTCCTTCACTCTTGAGGGCTGCTCACTCTCCTGCCCCCCAGAAGCAAATCCCCCAATTTCACAGCTGTTCTCACCTCCCATCAGTGCTGGGCAAACCCCGATGGTGGGAGTGATTCACTGCTCAGCCCATTGTCCCCTCACTGCAGGGCGTGGCCAACTGCGGTTCCTTATGGCCTTTCCCTAAAGGGTGTGATGGGGTGCATGGGGAATTTGGTTCCTCTTCAAAAGAGCCTTACAGCTAAGGTGACCACATGTCCCATTTTTGACCACAACAATCCCCTTTTAAGGCCCTATCCTGGCTGTCCCAACCTTTTCTGGCAAAACAGGACATTTTCCCCATTTTCTCTTGCTGACTGAACATGACTTGGCAAGAGAAAACTGGACAAATGCAGTTTTGCCAACAGAAGAGATACGGAGCAGCAATGCCAGCTCTGCACTAGAGGGAGGGCTGGGGAGAGTGGCTTAGTGATAAAAGCAGTGAGCTTGGTAATATAACATTTGTTTTAATGACATGCTTATTACACACTATTATTAATTATTAATTACCAACACACTATTTTTATTACATTATGAAAACAGTAATACTCTTCCAAGATCTCACATTTGTAGCTTGTATCACCTATTATAAGACAAGGCTCCTCTGTTTCATCAAGGAGTATCAGATGGGAAACAGCATGAAGGTATTTAAGAAGCCAACTCAAAGAATTCCTCATATAGGAATTTTGAGCCGGCTCCTGGAAACAGGGGGTCAGTATAACACAGTGTAGCTGTGCAGAGCAGTTCCCAACAGACACTCTCTAGTTTGTTTTTATAAAAGTTTTATACCTTTCTCACTCACTGCTTTGTTGTTTAATGAATCCCAAGATCATGGTGTCAGAAATGCTGTCTGAGAAAGACACTGCAGAAGCCATTTTGAGTTTAATCCCTGAGTTTGAAACTGAAAGCAGAGGCAAAGGGAGCAGGGAGTGAAGGAAATAGAGAAGAAACAAAAGGGTTTTTTCATGTTTTAAAGGGCACAATAGTAGCCAGACTAGTTTAAGAAGAGAAGAAAGCCAAAAATGGGTGTCACACAACCTCCATCCAGTCTGCGATTTTCAGGCAATGTTGCAGAGAACTGGAAGAAATCCCAGCAGAGATTTGAATTGTATTTAGCAGCCACAGAGGCAGAGGAGAAGAATGACAATGTGAAATCATCAGTGTTTTTGCATGTTTTGAGGGAGAAAGCATTGGATATTCATGACACCTTTAAGTTTGAAGAAGGTGAAAGGATAAAGTTAACTAAACTAATGAGTCTTTTTACTCATGGTGTATGTTTATGACCCCTGTTTACAGTGTTTTCCCAAATTAGTGCTGAGTTACTTTTAATAAAAGTTTCTTTTCTACATTCAGACCTTGTGCTTGAGAGCAGGGAAATATTGCCTCTGAGGTACCCAGGGGTGATGAGTAAATTTCCCAGGTTACTGGGTGGGGGCTTGAGCTAGTTCTGTGTTGTATCAATGGAAAGAAACCCCTAGATATTGAACCTGGCCTGGTTGCTGCTGGCTCCACCTGGCAGAAGGGTTAGACATGCATACAAAGACTAATACATCACAGAAAAATGTGTCAGGATTAAAGAGACTCAATAAAACCTGAGACTTTGGTGAGTTGACAGACTCACTGGTCAGAGATAGAACCATTTGTGCCATTAAAGTCAATGCATTAATAGAGAGAGACTGCTCTGTGAAGGAGATTAAACTTTAGAAAAAGCTTTCCAGATATGCAGGGAAGCAGAAACTTGAATAGGGGGAATGCTGCACGCTTGTGCTTTGATACATTTGGTTTATTGTTTAGAGAAAAAGGTTGAAATAATAGAGTAAAAGAACTTTATAAACAAAAATCTCTATTTTTGTTTAAGGGGTAGTTTGAAAGAATAGAGGCACGTTATTAAAGAAAAGAAAGATTTTTGGTTAGATTTAGTAAGGAAAGAAGATTTTAAAGACCCAGTTTGGTATGTTATTAAAGAATAAAAAAAATCTATATATATAAAAGTCAAATGGTGTATGCGTGTATGTATGTGTGTATGTACGTGCGCTTACTCCTACCACACCGTTTGAGCTAGAGACTTGAAATTTGGTACAGTTAGAGGTCTTGGGGTCCTAATCAGGGTAAGAGTCGAAAATTTTTCAAATCTCACCTCTGACACCCCCCAGGGGTTAAATTCTTTAAAGGCCAATCACATCAACTGGGCAGCTGCTGTTCTCTGTGACATAGTTATGATGTCATAATACCCCCTCCAACGGACACCGCACTCAATCAGCTTTTTGCCCCCTCCCCCCTCCAACGGACCCGGGAATCCCTCAGCTCTCTGCCCCCTCCCCCCTCCAACGGACCCCGCACTCGCTCAGCTCTCTGCCCCCTCCCCACCTCCGACGGACCCGAGTTGGGTTTGGTCAGAGGGTAAGTGAGGTAGGGGTGTCGGGTTTGGTTGGGAGATGAGGTGGGGGTGTTGGGTTTGGTCGGGGGGGTAAGTGAGCTGGGGGTGTTGGGTTTGGTCTGGGGGGGTGGGAAGGTGTCGGGGTGGGTGAGGGGTGAGGTTTGGGGGTTGGGGTTGGTCAGGGGGTGTTGGGTTTGGTGGGTGGGTAAGGTGGGGGTGTTGGGTTTGGTTGGGGGGGTGAGAAGGGGGGTCGGGGTTGGTCGAGGGGTAAGTGAGGTGTGGGTGTCGGGTTTGTTTGTGGTGGTAGGTAGGGGGGTCGGGTTTGGTTGGGGGGGAAAGTGAGGTGGGTGTGTCAGGTTTGGTCTACGGGGGGTGAGGTGTGGGTGTTGGTCAGGGGGTGTTGGGGTTTGTAGGGGGGAGACGTGGGGGTGTTGGGTTTGGGTGGGGGGATGAAAATGTGAGTCGGGGTTGGTCGAGGGGTAAGTGCGGTGGGGCTGTCAGGTTTGGTCGGGGGGGTGAGGTGGGGGTGTCAGGTTTGCTCTCTGCCCCCTCCAACGGACCCCGCACTCGCTCAGCTCTCTGCCCCCTCCCCACCTCCGACTGACCCAAGCAACGCCGGGTATTTTCGCTAGTGTGAAATAAATGTAAAACATTTATCTATATATATAAAAGTCAAGTGGTGTATGTATGTATGTATGACTGCGAACTCCTCCCGCACCGTTTGAGCCAGGGACTTGAAATTTGGTACAGTTAGGGGTCTTGGGGTCTAGATGCTGGTAAGGGTCGAAAAATTTTCGGATCTCACCTCTGACGCCCCCCAGGGGTGAAAGTCTTTCAGGGCCAATCACATCGGCTGGGCGGTTAGGTGGTGATGATGTCATAATACCCCCTCCAACAGACACCTCACTCGCTCAGCTCACTGCCCCTCCCTCCTCCAACAGAACCCCGGAGATCCCTCAGTTCTCTGCCCCTCCCCCCTCCCAACGGAACCCCGGGATCCATCAGCTCTGTGCCCCCCCCCACCTGCGAAGGTCCCCGGAATCCCTCAGCTCTGCCCCCCCCTTGCGACAGATCCGAGTTGGGTTGGTGGGACGGTAAGTGAGGTGGGGGTGTCGGGTTTGGTCGGGGGGTGAGGTGGGGGTGTCGGGTTTGCTTGGGGGGGGGTCAGGTGGGGGTGTCGGGTTTGGTCGGGGGGTAAGTGAGCCAGGGGGTGTTGGGGTTGGTCAGGGGGTGTCAGCTGTCTGCCCCCTCCCCACCTCCGACTGACCCGAGCAGCGCCAGGCACTTATGCTAGTTAAATATAAAGTTAAGTTAAAAAAGAACACATGGCAGAATAAGGGAATTTTATAAAGCAGAGGCTGTTTAGTAAGCACATAGTAAAAATATAAAGGTTGGTTAATAAAGAAACATTTAAAATATTAAATATAAGAGAAATATATAAAAAGCAGGTTAAAAGAAAACATGGCAAAAATGAATTTTATAATGTGGAGACTGTTTAGTAAGCACATGGTAAAAAGTATAAAGGAAGGTTAATAGAAAAGCATTTAAAATATTAAATCTAAGGATGGGCTAAGAAAAGAGCATTTAGAAAGAGTTAAATAAGTGAAAGCGACAGAGTCCTGTGGCACTTTAAAGACTAACAAAAATATTGTGGGCTAATACCCACATGCATGGGTATGCATGCATCCGATGAAGTGGTATTAGCCCACGAAAGCTTATCCTTCAATACTTTTCCTAGTCTTTAAGGTGCCACAGGACTCTGTGTTGCTTCTGCAGATCCAGACTAACACGACTGCATCTCTGATTCTTAAATAAGTGAGAAATGTATTAAGAGCAGACCAATCCCGGGGCGGCTCCGCGCTCGACGAAGAGGTCAGGAAGCGCTGGGGGAGCCGCCGGCCAGGGACACGTGTGGGCTGCCATGCGGGGGCGGCTCCGCGCTCGGCGAAGGGTCCGGGAAGCACCTGGGGGAGCCGCCGGTGCCGCATGGCCACCATTAGTCGGGCGGGGTAAGGAGGAGCCGTGGGGAGCTGACGGTCAAGGGGCTGTGGGGGGCGAGCTTGGGCTGGGGGGCAGGCAAGGGGGCAGTGGGGGGGAGGACAGGCTGGGCGGGCGGGGAGGGGGGGCAGGAGACTAGGCTGGATGGGGTGGGTGCGGGAGGGAAGGAGGTTTGGTGCGGGGGAGGCTGGGCTGGTCAGGCATGGGGGGCAGGAAGCTGGGTTGGGAGGAGGTTAGGTTCGGTGGGATGGGCCGGGCCAGGCAGGGGTGGAGGAGGAAAGGTGGTTAGATGGGGGGAGGCTGGGTGGGGGTAAAGGAAGGTCACCCCCTACACCCAGGCTGATAGTGGGAGCTGACTGGGGCAGGCAGCAGGACCCTGGCTGGCAAGGGGCCAGCGGGGGAAACCCCAAAGCACTCCGCCTGCCACTGCTTTGGGGTTTCCCCCGCTGGCCCCTTGCTAGCTGGGGTCTCAACTCCCATTGCCAGCCTGGGCTTCCTCGGGGTGGGGGGTGGGGGGGGGGGACTGGCCCGCAAATGACATTATAAAGGTCCAAATGGCCCTTCACAGAAAAAAGGTTCCCCACCCCTGCTCTAGCAGCTGAATTGGAGGTGTGAACTCGGAGAGAGGAGAAGCTGCTTTTGTAATTAGCAAGCCATTCAAAATCTTTGATTAATCCCAGATTGATTGTGTCAAATTTGCAAATGAATTGCAGCTCTGCAGTTTCTCTTTGCAGTCTGGTCTTGAAGTTTTTTTTGCTGCAATATGGTGACTTTTAAATCTGTAATTGTGTGTCCAGGCAGGTTGAAGTGTTCTCCTACAGGTTTTTGTATATTGCCATTCCTGATATCTGATTTGTGTCCATTTATCCTTTTTCGTAGGAACTGTCCAGTTTGGCCGATGTACATAGCAGAGGGACATTGGTGGCATATAATGGCATATATGACATTGGTAGATGTGCAGGTGAATGAACCAGTGATGGTGTGGCTGATCTAGTTAGGTCCTGTGATGGTGTTGCTGGTGTAGATATGTGGGCAGAGTTGGTATCGAAGTTTGTTGCATGGATTGATTCCTGAGTTGGAGTTATTATGGCGTGGTGTGCTGTTGCTGGTGAGAATCTGCTTAAGGTTGGTGGGTTGTCTGTGTGCCAGGACTGGCCTTCCTCCCAAGGCCTGTGAAAGTGAGGGATTATTGTCCAGGATGGGTTGTAGATCACTGATGATGCATTGGAGAGGTTTTAACTGAGGACTGTAGGTGATGGCCAGGGGGTTCTGTTGTTTTCTTTCTTGGTGTGACGGCGTAGGAATACTGTGTGTGTGCCTCAGTTTCCCCTATGCATATCTGGAGTGTCTATGTGAAGGGATAAGGATGTGTACCTGAGGCAAAGCAGAGCCTCTGCAGGTGTCCATACCAGAAGCTGTAATCTGACCCCAAGTGGGGGAGGGAGGTCACCTGACCTGCCCGGAAAAGGAAACAAACAGGAATGCAGGGAGGAGGGGCTGGAAGGGAGGAAGTTTTAAGTTTTGGAGTTTGCAGCTGGCTGGAGAGAGGGGTTGGAATCTGAACCTGGGTGGGCAGAAGGGAGGCAGGCCTAGGCATGGTCTGGCCTCCCTTGGGCCCCCAAAATGGATCCAGCTGAGGGGTTTGGGTGCCTACAAGCTCGGTGTTAGACCATGTACCTGTCAACGAATAAACCTCTGTTTTACTGGCTGGCTGAGAGTCACGTTTGACTGTGGGTTTGGGGTACAGAATCCCCGGGCTCCCTCAGGACTCTGCCCAGGAGGGCTCGCTGGGGGAAGCACATGGAGGGGCAGAATGCTCTGAGGTCAGACCCAGGAAGGTTGAAGTGGGTACCCATGAAGTTCCTAGCCTTGGAAACAGGCTGTGTACGGAGAGGGGACACTTCACCTGAAGTCCAGTCTGCCTTCCTAGGGAGCAAATTCCAGACCATCGCCCGGGCACTCCATGACACTTGGGCTTGTCTTGAAGCAGCAGGCTTCTGGGTACATGTCTGGCTCTGTTGATCTGTGTCCTTATTTCCTTGTGCAGGTATTGTAGTTTTGAGAAAGCTTGGTGAATATCTTGTAGGTGTTGGTCTCTGTCTGAGGGGTTGGAGCAAAGAACAATTGTACCTCAGTGCTTGTCTGTAGACAATGGATCGTGTGGTATGTCTGGGATAGAAGCTGGTGGCATGAAGGTAGGCATAGCTGTTGGTAGGTTTTCGGTATAGGGTGGAGTTGATGTGGCCATCATTAATTTGCACCGTGGTGTCTAGGAAGTGGACTTCCTGTGTAGACTGGTCCAAACTGAAGTGGATGGTGGGGTGGAAGCTGTTGAAATGATGGTGGAATTCTTCCAGAGTTTCTTTCCCATGGGTCCAGATGATGAAGATGTCATCAATGTAGATAGAGAAGGGGTGTGAGTGGACGAGAGCTGAGGAAGCGTTGTTCCAGGTCAGCCATAAAGATGTTGGCATACTGTGGGGCCATACAGGTGCCCATAGCAGTGTCACTGGTCTGGAGGTATATATTGTCACCAAATTTGAAATAATTGTGTGTGAGGATAAAGTCACAGAGCTCAGCAGCCACTTGTGCTGTGGCATCATCGGGGATACTATTCCAGACAGCTTGTATTCCATCTTTGTGTGGGATGTTTGTGTGGCTAGGATGGTGTTTTCTGGAAGGTCACCAATGCATTGTAGTTTTCTCAGGAAGTTGGTGGTATCACGGAGATAGCTGGGAGTGCTGGTGGCATAGGGTCTGAGTAGAGAGTCCACATATCCAGACAGTCCTTCAGTAAGAGTGCCAATGCCCAAGATGGTGGGACGTCCAGGATTTCCAGGTTTGTGGATCTTGGGTAGTGGATAGAATAACCTTGGTCGGGGCTCTAAGGGTATGTTAATTTGTTCCTGTGTTAGTGCAGGGAGAGTCCTGAGTAGATGGTACAGTTTCTTAGTATATTCCTCAGTGGGATTGGAGGGAAGTGGCCTGTAGAAATTGGTATTGGAGAGTTGTCTGGTAGCCTCCTTTTTGGTGGTCTGACCTGTCCATGATGACAACAGCACCTCCTTTATCAGCCTCTTTGATTGTGATGTCAGGATTGTTTCTGAGGCGGTGGGTAGCATTGCGTTGTGCACGACTTAGGTTGTGAGGCAGGCGATGTTGTTTTTTCACAATTTCTGCCTGTGCACGTTGGCGGAAGCGTTCTATGTAGAGGTCCAGACTGTCATTTCGACCCTCAGGAGGAGTCCATGTGGAGTTCTTCTTCTTGTGCTGCTGGTGGGATGGTGTCTGTGTATCAGGGGATTGGTGTCTGTGTATTAGGGGATCGGGGCTGGAGGGGGCAGGGGATCAGGGCTGGAGCTGGCAGCCCACCACAGGGGTCGGGTCACCTGCTGCGGGGATTGGGGCTGGTACCTGCAGCCCACCAGGAGGGTTGGGGCGGGAGCCAGAAGCCTGCCCGGGGATTGGGGATTGTGACCCCCACATAAGCGGGCCGTGACCCCTTGAGGGGTCGCGACCCCCTGTTTGAGAACCTATGGACTAGAGAGTCTTTGAGGGTGTTTTGCTGGTTGGTTACAAAGTCCAAAATGTTAATTCCTGGAGAAAATGTAATCCTATGCCATTGCGCTTCACCAACTGTAATGGCCCCTTAACTTTGTGGCCATAAATGAGTTCAAATGGTGAAAATCCCATACTGGGATAAAGTATAGGCAAAGAACAAATGCTGCTAAATTAGGTTCCAACCATTGGAGAGCTCATTTATAAATTTATGTATTATAGCCCCCACAGTCCCATTAAACTTCTCCATTAGGACATTCATTTGATGGTAGTAAGGGATGGCAACCAAGTGTTTCACCCCACGAGCTTCCCAGAGACATTTCATGGTCCCTGCCAGAAAGTTAGTTCCCGAATCTGTAAAGATTTCTGAGGGCCAACCTATCCTGGCAAAAATATCAACCAATGCCTGGCTCACACATGTAGCTCCGATGTTGAAACAGACCACAAGCCCCTGATGGCATTATTTGGTAAACCATTAAATGTCTTCCACTGCTTGCATCCGACGAAGTGGGTATTAGTCCACAAAAGCTTATGCTTCAAAACTTTATAGTTAGTCTTTAAGGTGCCACAGGACTTTGTTACCTCTGCTATTCCAGACTAACACGGCTACCTCTCTGATTCTTGACATTAAATGTCTGTATCTTAAGGATTCATAAAATGATGATAAAGTTGTGAAAGTGTGACTTGGTTGTGACCTGCATACCCAGTAAATTCATGTTCACTGCAAAAGCACTTTCCTGAGCCCTGACTACCACTACAAAGCCAAAGAAGATTTTAGAGATAGAGTTGCAAGCTTATGTAGGTCTGTTTGAAAAGTCAATTCAAGTACTGAACAGGAAACTGCAACAAATAGGAGTGGAAACAGCAAAAGGTGAATTATTGTAGATCCTTAAAAAAAAGTGATAATTAAAGGGTGTCCTGGAATAATAAAGTTTCTGTCCAAGTATGAGAGACCATTGGAGCTGCAGACATGAACATGAAGTCCTAATTGCCTCCCCCCACCCCATCAAATGGACTTATAGAAAGGTCTATGCAGGTGGTAAAGAACCTTATGAAAAAGAATTTCAAGGGTGGGGGTGATTTGCATAAACCTTTATTGATTTACTGAAGTACATCTCTGTAGAATGGTTCTTCTCCAGCTCAGCTGTTAATGGGAATAAGAATCAGGTCTAATAGACAAATCACTGATAACTTGCTGGAATCTCATCATAATGAAACCATATGGAAGATAAAAAAAAATCAGAAGTGGAAGCAGAAACATTATTTTGGAGTGTTATCTGCCATCTCTTAACCCAGTTGATGGAGTGTGCCTGCGGAATCATATCTCTGTTACTTGGGCCAAAGGATTGCCATTAAAGAATGACTGCATCCAAGGTCTTATAGACCAGATGGGCCAAGGGAACACATTTTGGCATTAAAGAAGGGATCTAAGAGAAATCACAGAAAGCTCTAAAATGTTGACAGTAGATGTGGATTCTGTCATTTCCCAACTGACTGATCATTTTCATCAGTGGACAAAGGAGAAACTATCATAGAATAACAGAATATAAGAGTTGGAAGAGACCTCAAGAGGTCATCTAGTCCAACATCCTGCTCAGGATGGGTCCCCTCTGAGCCTGATCCACACAGCACATGAGTCTGTCACAGCCCAGCTGCACAGTTCTTTAGATCACGTTGTAGGGTCCAGAGCAGTTAGCTGAGGAGAGCCCCGGGTTAGACATCTGCTGTGTTTTCCCAGGTGGTGGCAGGCACAAAGCCAGGACCCTTCTGCAGGGGGCACAGTGGTGTGGCTACCACTGGGGTAACCTCAGAAGTGGCCCTGCTCTGCTGCAGGGTTCAGCTGCACTGGAATCAGAGGGCACCTGCACTAGTAGCTGGTCAGAACCGACAAAGGAGGAAATGGGGGTGGATACACGGCACTGCCTGGGGGTGGAAATTCCTAGTGCCAGGCCTGGGCAGGTGGCAGGGCAGCCTGGGAGGGTGAAATCCTCTCCTGTCCCTGGGGAGATGCTCTGCCTGGGAGCTGAGTGGGTCAGATCAGATGCTGGATGGGGCGTGTTTCCTGCACTGCTGGCTCCTCACTCAGTCTGGGGCATGCTAACCTGCTCTCTCCTTACAGGTCCCTGCCCAGGGTGTCCCAATGGCAACAAGGTGGCGGCTCTGTGTGTACAGCCTGGGGATCCTCCTCCTGGCACCATGTTCTCTCTCTGGTAACAACATTCAAATCCCAATTATTTCCCTCCCTGTCCCCCATGTACGCTGCCCCCTGCAGGGCTAGGATAGGGGCATCTGAGCCCAGCCAAGTCCCCTCCCCATGGGACCGCCTCAGTCCTGCAGAGTAAAGGGGTCAGGCCCAGGTGGCTGTGGGGTGGAGATGAGGTTGGGGTGACTCTGGCAAGTTCTAGCTCTGGGTGGCAGGATTTTTGGATCTTGAAGCAAGTCACCCAGCTCCTGCTGCCCCTGGGAAAGGCCCCCAAGGACCCCAGACACTCATCCCTTCCTGTCCTGCCATGGGACCCAAAGGCACCATGCTGCTAGACCTGCCCCACTGGGAACCTGGATTCTCATGGCCTCCAAGGGTGAGATCTTCACAACTGCCTGAGAGATTGGGAGGCCCAGTTCCCCTTAGGATGAATGGGAGCTGATGCAGTGGCTTTGAAAATCTCAACCTTATCCCTCCCCCCTGTAGCCACACAGTAAGTGTTAATTGTTGCTGCTCTGCAGTAATTGCTCTACATGCCCCTTGGTGGGACAAAGGACTGAGGAGACCCCCTCAGACACAGCTAGGTTAGAGACATAAATCACCTTCAGTTGTTTAATTCCCTCCAGATGCCGATCCCCAGAACAGTGACTGACCATCTGAGCCAGTTTCTGTTTTGGGTATTGAATCTATGGAAGGGACGTGCATCGTCCCAAAGGTCCATCAAAGACTCAATACCCTCAGGCCAGACAGAAGTGCTCTGAGCTGGCCTCGCAGCAGCCATTGTGGGGCTACGTGCATCTGAAACTGATTCATCAAAGATTGCTTATAGTGGAAAGATCTCATAACTGAGCTCTGTAGGGCGCTATGAACTGGCAGGTGGCTTCCAGCTGGGGCCAGGCCTTGCCAATAGAGTGTAGGTAGGTTTCAAGACAAGGATCTTTGGAGGAGTTTCCCGGAGATTGTAGGACAGAATTGGAGGACCAGCTTGTGTCAGCTGTGGTATGGCTGCACTGCCCTGCGTACACACTGCGGGCAGGTCTACACTACAACTCAAGTCAAAATAACATTACATTGCTCTCCCATCTGCATAGGACATCTTTTCCAGTCCCGCTACTATGGCTATGTAGTGCCATAGGGTAGACTTGCCCTGAAAGTAACTCAGTTGAGCTTCATGTGACTCAAGACTGCAGAAATTTTGTATTTAGTTTCATGATGCCCTCTCCTCTCACTCACTGTGTGTCTGTACCAGCTGGGTCCTGGCTCAGCAATGCCCTCTCCTCTTTCCTTTCACTCTGCTTCTGGGGTTTTCTGTTCCAGAGGAGTTCTCCCTGGCTGGCTCCCCGCATCCCATGGTGGGGATAGTTGGCCAGGATGTGGTGTTACCCTGCCAGCTCTCGCCCCGAGCCCGACTGCCCAGCATGGACATCCTGTGGAGGAAAATTGGATCAGGATATATCTCGATTCATGAGTACTTGGATGTGGGTAGCCGGGACATGCCGGGGGAGAGTTACAAGAACCGGACAGAGCTATTCCTGCAGGAGTTCAGCAGCGGGAACGTCTCCTTGAAGCTGAAAAGGCTCAAAGTGGCAGATGCTGGGACATACCATTGCCTTGTGAAGAACCCAGTGTGGAGCCAGGAAGCCACCACTGATCTACGGATCTCAGGTGAGATGTGGCACTAAGTGGTACTGTATCTGGGCAGCCAGAGCTTCCTGTACCCCAGGGGGGTTCCCCAGCACTGAACCCGGCACTGCAATAGGGTCCTGTGCTGCAGGGAGTGATGTGATGTGTAGGCTCAGTAGGGGGCGCTCTCCCCTCATACTCAGCTCTGACCCCCATGTGGTGCTCGCAGGCTCAGTCCTGCATTAAACAATTACTTTTCATGTTGTCAATGAGACATAAAGCTACAGTCCTCAGATCTCACGTTCATGGTGGTTCTGTTTGAGGGAGTGGCACCTTTACCCCCAGTTTCTGCCCAAATCCCACATCAGGTGAGAATTATATTCGGCCTCCCTGAAACTCTCCCTGCAGTGCCCAAGGGCTGGGATATTGTTTGTCATTCCCTGGGCACTGACCCCGCATTCAGTGCTGCACAAGGGCAGTGGAAGGGACGGTCTCTGCCCATTGAGCTCACTGAGTAATGTAGCCCCAGACAATACAGTTCAGAAACATCAAGTCTCAGGTGAGGGGCTCTCCTGTGACAATGCAGAGCATTGAAGTTGTTTTTAAATCCTCTCCCTTCTTTGGTGGCTCCCAGTGCAAAGGCTCTGCAGGAGATGTCTGCTTTTAGGGAGAGATTTAAATGAGGGGAGGGTAGTTGTGTGAAGCACAGAGAGAGAGATATCCAAGCATGAGTATGGCTTGGCCTGGGGCACCATTATCAGTCTGAGAAAAGGACACTAGAGGGCACAGTATATAGGGTGACGGTGCAGGAGGAATCGTAGCAGTAAGGTGATTGGACAGCAAGTGTGAAAAATCGGGATAGGGTGGGGCGTTATAGGTGTCTATATAAAAAAAAGCCCCAAAAATCGGGACTGTCCCTATAAAATCGGGACATCTGCTCACCCTATGTAGCAGTAACATGGGCGGGGTCACTGTCCCCCACTTCCTGTTCTGTACTGAAGTGCAGTGATCCTGATAGCTATTGAGCTGCATGCCATAATGATCTGTAGGATGACATATACTGCACCCTCATGAAGTTTACAGATGACACTAAACTAGGAGGAGTGGTAGATACACTGGAAGGATACAGAGGGACCTAGACAAATTAGAGGATTGGGCCAAAAGAAATTTCATGAGGTTTAACAGGGACAAGTGCAGAGTCCTGAACTTAAAACTGAAGAATCCCATGCACAGACCAGGGACCAAATGGCTAGGCAGCAGTTCTTCAGAAAAGCACCTAGAGGTTACAGTGGATGAGAAGCTGGATATGAGTCAACAGTGTGCCCTTGCTGCCAAGAAGGCTAACAGCATTTTGGGTTGTATAAGTTGGGGCATTTCCAGCAAATCGAGGGATGTGATCATTTCCTTCTATTCAGCATTGGTGAGGCCTCATCTGGAGTACTGTGTCCAGTTTTGGGCCACACACTACAAGAAGGATGTGGAATAATTGGAAAGAGTCCAGAGGAGGGCAACAGAAACAATTAGGGGGCTGGAACACATGAGTTACAAGGAGAGGCTGACGAAACTGGGATTGTTTATTTAGTCTGCAAAAGAGAAGAATGAAGGGGGATTTGATAGCTGCTTTCATTCATCTGAAAGGGGATTCTAAAGAGGATGGATCTAGACTGTTCTCAGTGGTACCAGATGACAGAACAAGGAGTAATGATCTCAAGTTGCAGTATGGGAGGTCTGGGCTGGCTATTAGGAAACACTTTTTCACCAGGAGGGTGGTGAAGCACTGGAATGGGTTACCTAGGGAGGTGGTGAAATCTCCTTCCTTAGAGGTTTTTAAGGTCAGGCTTGACAAAGCCGGGGCTGGGATGATTTAGTTGGGGACTGGTCCTGCTTTGAATAGGGGGTTGGACTGGATGACCTCCTGAGGTCCCTTCCAACCCTGGTTTTCTATTATTCTATGATTCTATGTAGCTGCATTTCATTAGCAGGTCCAGCAATCTCTGTGAACAGTTTAAGCCTCTGTGAGGCTGCAGGGCACAGTGGAAGGTAGCTTTCTCAATAGCTATTAGCCAGGATGATCAGCTATGGTTTCCCTAGCCTCTGTGTGACAGAAGCTGGGAATGGGTGACAGGATGGATCACTTGATGAATTCCTGTTGTGTTTTCTCCCTCTGAAGCACCTGACATTGGCCACTGTCAGAAGACAGGATACTGGGCTATATGGACCATTGGTCTGGCCCAGTATAGTCATTCCTATGTTCTTATGTAGCATAATATAAAAATTCAAGATGGTATTATTTAATTTCCCAAGTTATCTGAATGAGGGATCCCAGGGAGGTTTTGCATGTACAGGAATGGAGCTTTCCAGTCACAGCCCCCTATATCCAGTGGTATCTGGGGAATCACATGGTGCTACCAAAACCACAATTTCCTGATACACATTCTCTCTGTCTCTCCTGGCAGCTGTGGCTCCAGTGTTCATTGATGTGTTGGGCCCCCGGGGACAGGGGATTGGCCTGGCCTGTAGATCCACAGGCTGGTTCCCCAAACCTGAACTTCAGTGGATTAGAAAGAACAGGCAGAACCTGGCGATGGAGATTGTGACTGATGTGAGTCAGGACAGGGAGAACCTGTATAGTGTTGTGAGTCACGTCACTGTCACAGAAGGGGAAGACAATGGAGACATCAGCTGCATAGTGCGGAATGACCTGCTGGAGACTGAGCGACAATCAGCCATTAACCTCTCAGGTGAGTATACCTGTATACATAAGGGGTCACCATGGGAGTGGGGGAAGTGGGGCTGGGTTATTTTCTAATGGCACTTGACTAGGGCCTGTTTCTGGTACTGAGACAGGAAATGTTCTTCTCATCACTTCTGTGGGGCCATTAGTGATGGAGGTTTCTGTGATCTGGAGAAACTGGCTGTTAGGAGCTGGACTGAGTCCTTTGAAATGAACTCGATGTTGTTCTTTGAGGAGATGATGCGTTTGGTTGATAAAGTTAACTGGGCTGATGTAATAGACTCAGGGTGTGTCTACACCAGCAATGCTACAGCTGCAATGCTGCAGTGTAAATGCTTACTTCAACAACAGAAGGCCTTGTTCCATGCAGAGCTATCCCTAGGGTATGGCAAATTGGGGCATCAGCCTGAGCCCCACACTTTTGGGGGCCCCGCGCTTCATGAGGAGGAGGCAGGTGGGGAAGTGGAGTGTGCAGGTGAGGCAGAAGATGAGTGGGCAGGCAGGGAGGTGAGGAGGAGCCCCCGTATCAATCTTCCTCTCTCCCCAGCACCTTCTGCCCACCAGTGGTCCTGCTGATCAGCACCTCCCCCTCCCTCTCTCCTTTCCTCCCTCCCAGCACCTACCACCGATCAATTGTTTGGTGGCATCTGAAGGTGCTGGGTGGGGGGGGGAGCTTTATCAATGACCTCAAAGGAAATGTAAAACCATTGCTGGTAAAATGTAAAACCATTGCTGGTAAAAGTTCCAGATGACTCAAAAATTAGAAGAGCGGTAAATAGTGATGGTGACAGGTGGTACTACAGGCTGACATGGAGCAATTGGTAAGGTGGGTTCACTCTAAGAACACACTGTCACTGATCCACACAACCAGTGATATGGCCTCAGCTTTGGAAAGATCCTCTTCAGTGGGCCAGACCTTCTACGGGCCCCAATTTTCCTCCGTGGAAAGCCACATGGCTTCACCACCTCCTTAGACTGGACCTCTGGGCCTTCAGCACCCGTTTCTCACCATGAGATCCATTCAGCGAGTCCCAATGAGACAGACTCCTGAGGGAGGCTGGCACAATCTTGGGGAGCAATGCATCTCCTCTATCAGCTTTTGCAATGACAGTCAGTGTTGTAAAATAGAAGAGTTTATTCATTGACTGACACACAGCACAGGACCTCCTTGGTTAGCACAGAGCAAAAGAAAGTTACAACATTCTCCATCCTGGGCAGCACAGAGCCCAGTGTCTGACCTCTCTGTCCCAGTTCAGATGTGTCTCCCCTGCTTCCTGCAGCTCACACTTAGCTTCCACCTCACACATCACAGTCCTTTGATCCCCAGCAGGGCTAACACTGTTTGGCTTCCTGCTGAGCAGTGGGTCATCCGTGGTCATTGGTTGCTAGGTATCAAAGTACCAGTGCCTGGATTTACCTTTGTCTTCTCAGATGTCCCATGGATATCAGGGCCACAGACAGCTAAGCATCATTCACACCTGTGTTTAACCTTTTCAGAGAGCAATCAGACCTTTCCCCTCACTAGGTACTAATGCACCATGTAGGGGAAACCAAAGCACACATGCATTTCAACATGGCCAAATGCAAGGCTGCACATCTATGAACAAAGAGCATTGGTCACAGTTACAGGATGGGAGACTATCCAGGAAAGCAGTGACTCTGAAAAGGACTTGAACATGAGCTCCCAGAATGACACTGGAGCTACAATGGTGAATGTGTAATACTGACAGACCCTGGTCGTCGGACTGAACCTGGCACTTTCAGAGTTAAGTGCATGAGCCAAAAGCCACGTGACTCTTACCTAAGGCTGTAGTGGACTCATTAATCCAGGGGTCGGCAACCTATGGAACCCGTGCCATAGACAGCATGTGGGCCGATTTTTAATGGCACGCCTGCAGTGTGCCATTAAAAATTCTGCCCAGCCTGGCCTGCTCTTCTCTGCCCTCCAACCCCCCTTCTCCCTCCCACAGGTGAAGGGTGCCCCCTCCCTCCTGCAGGGGGCAAGGGGCAGAAGCTTGGTCCTTCCTGCTCCCCTGCCTCTTCCCGCAGCTAGCTGGGTTCCTGCCCCTCCTCCTCCTCCTCCTCCTCTCCTCTCCCTCCCTCCCTGCCCTCCAATCAGCTGATGGCCCTTGCTAGGGAGGGGGAGAGAGGGGAAAGGGAAGGGGGGACAAACAGAGCCACAGTGTGTTCCCTGCTCCGGGCTGAGGCAGAGAAGAAGCAGGGGCAGAGCCTTGGGGAAGGGGGTGGAATCGGGGCATATCCCCTCCAGGCCCTGCTGTGAGCTGCTCAGGGCAGAGGGCTGGGAGCACCCCCAGGACCCCAGCCCAAACCCCCAACCCTCTGCTCCGACTCCTGCACCCCCCTCACACACACCCAGCCCTCTGCCCTGACTCCCCCACACACCCAGCCCTTGGCCCTGAGCCCTGCAGCCCAGCACACACACCAGGCCCCCGCTCTGACCCCTGTATCCCCTTCACACATCCCCAGCCCTCTGCTTGACTCCTTCACCCCCCCACAGCCCCAGCCCTGAGTCTTGCAACCCCACACATACCCAGCCCCCCACACTCCATGAACTCCCCACATCCTGACTCTTGCACCCCTACATCCCCACCCTGAGTACCAAATGGGAGCTCTTGCACCCCCCCATTCCCACCTGAACCCTCACACCAAATGGGAGCTGCCTAGGTAAGCACTCCACACCCAAACCTCCTGCCCCAACCCTCAGCTCCCTCCCACATTCTAGCTCTTGGCCAGACCCTACACCCCAACCCTCAGCCTGCTCCTTCACCCCCAGCCCTGTGCTCAGTGTACTCCCACCCTCAGCTCAGTGCAGAGAGGAAGAGAATGGGCCAGCACCAGGGAGAAGGTGTGACGAAGTGGGAGTACTGTGTGTGTGTGTGCCTCAGTTTCCCCTATGCATTTCTTGGGCGTCTATGTGGAGGGAAAGGAATGTGTAGCTGATGCAAAGCAAAGCCAAGGTGAAGCTGTAACCTGACCCCAAGTGGGGGAGGGAGGTCAGCTGAACCTGTTGGAGGGAGGTCAGGTGATACCTGAAGCCCAGGAAACCAGAAAGGAACAAAGGAGAGCAGGGAGTGGCTAGAGGGGGTTGAGTGAGTCTGGGTCTAGCTGGGAAGGGGAGAGAAGCCTTTTCACTCTCTGGCCCCAAGATGGATCCAGCTGAGGGCTCATGCTCGCTCGCTGCATGGTCTGTGTTAGACCAGATAGAAGTCATCGAATAAACCTGGGGGAGAAGCAGGAGCCCAGAATCTGGGCCTCACCTCCTAGCACCCCAGAAAGACCTGCCTGACTGGATGGGCCCTGTTGAGACTGAGAAGCTGTGAGTTGGATGGTGTTCCTGACATCTCAAATAAACCGTCTATTCTGCTGGCTGGCTGAGAGTCACGTTTGACTGTGGATTTGGGGTGCAGAACCCATGGGCTCCCCCAGGACCCCGCCCATGTGGGCTTGCTGGGGGAAGCACACGGAGGGGCAGAAGGTGCTGAATGCTCTGAGGTCAGACCCCGGAAGGTGGAAGTGGGGACCCCTGAAGCTCCTGGCCTGGGAAACAGGCTGTGTACGGAGAAGGGGCCCTCCACCCGGAGTCCGGTCTGGCTTCCTAGGGAGCGGTTCCAGACCATCGCCCGGGCGCTCCGTGACAGAAGGTAGGTACCCTCTCTGTGGGCAGGGTTGGGACCTCAGACTGGCAGCAGGCTGAGCGGGTCTGACAGTCAGGATCCCGGCTGTCAGGAGCCAGTGGATGGAACCCCTGAACAGCAATGGGCTGAGCTATTCAGCCCACTGCCAGTCTGGGGGCCTGGCTGCTGGCCCCACTCTGCCCGCTGCTGGTCTGGTTTTCTGTCTGCTAGCCCCTTGCCAGCCGGGGTCCCGGTCACAGGCCCCGCTCAGCCACTGCCGGCCTAGGTGAACGGAACCCCAGAACAGCAGTGGGCTGAGCGGGCCGGCGGCATAAGATCAGCATTTTAATTTAATTTTAAATGAAGTTTCTTAAACTTTTCAAAAACCTTGTTTCTTTTACAATACAATAGTTTAGTTATATAATATATAGACTTATAGAAAGAGACCTTCTAATAAACATTAAGGTTTCACATGCCAGTAATACATTTTAAATTAAAGTGAATAAATGAAGACTCAGCACACCACTTCTGAAAGGTTGTTGACCCCTTTAATCACTAAGTAGCCTTAGTGCCACAAGAGGGGACAGAGCCTGACAGCCAGGAAGTTTGTGAGTTACAAACACACCCCTTGTATGTATAATTGAAAATGAGTCTTGTAGCACCATATAGATTGACAGATCTTAAAGATCATAAGCATTCATGGGCCAAGACCCATTTAATCAGATGAATGTTGTGGAAATCTCCAGAGGCAGGTACAAATAAGCAGACAAGAAAGCAATAATTTACCTTGCTATCTTGCCTGCTTATTTATATCTGCCTCTAGAGATTTCCACAACATTCATCTGATATAAGGGGTCTTAGCCCATGAAAGCTCATATCCCTAAGATCTGTTAGTCTATAAGGTGCTACAAGACTTTCTCGCTTTTGCAGATCCAGACTAACACGGCTACCCTCTGATAAATGAGAATACCTACCAGGAGAAAGGAGGTGACATTATCTCTGCATATGGTGTTAGCCAGACCACTGCTGGATACTGTGTCTAGTTCTGGTGTCTATACTTTCAAATAGGATGCTGACACATTGAAAAGTGCTCAGAAATAGCTACAGGAACAATTACAGATCTGGGAACCTGTCTCATAGGCAGAAATGTAGGAGCTCAAGTTATAGAGCTTCTGAAACAGGTCAAAAGGTGATTTGATCATAGTCTAAGTATCCACACAGGGAGATTTCTGGCAGCAGGTAGGTCTCTAATCTAGGAGCAGGTCTACATTGTGTATGGAGAAGGGGCCCTTCACCCAGAGTCCAGTCTGGCTTCCTAGGGAGTGGTTCCAGACCATCGCCTGGGCACTCCGTGACACCATCCCACAGCCCAACTTCCTGCCCCAGCCTGGTGAAAGAGAGTGAGGCTTGGGGAGAATGAGAATGGGGATGGGTGAGTGAGGGAATGGGGATGGGTGAGTGAGCAGGGGGAGGGCCCTCAGAAAAGGGGCAGGTATGGCCTTGGGGAAGTGAGGGGCGGGGCAAAGGTCTTTGGATTTGCACAATTAGACAGTTCATAACCTTAGTGGGTGGGCATGCAGAAGCCCTGGCTGTGCTGAAAGAGTGTGATCACTGGGCATCAGCCAGCACAGGTGCAGCACCACCCAAATGTCAGGCAGACTGTGTACAGCTTATGTGTACATGGGGGCTCACTGACTGTTCTGTCCTGAGTCCTGGAATTGCTGTCAGTGGGCCTGGACTAAGCTGTCAACCATAGGGTCAAACCCCATTCTCCAGCTCCAGGATAGAACTGTGCTCCTCACACGCTGCACTCTGTTTGCCAGGTGACGTCTTCCCCCAGGTTTCTCCCTGGCTGGCTGCATTCTGGGTATTGTTCGTTCTGGTTCTCATTGCTGCTGGAGCTTGTGCATATTTTGGATACACAGGTAATGGGAATGTGTTATTTACATGTTTAGAGCCTGGCCCTAGGGGGCACTGGGCTGGGGCCTGGGAGTGTCTTATTGTTCAGATATTTATCTTGTGTTGGTTTTAGGAAAGAAACCAAACTAACGAACACACGGGGGTCCCCGGCCCCACATATATTAGCATATTGCTCAGTGTTTCCCCTTCCTTCCCTGTCTCACTCAATGTCTGATTCTGTCTCACAGCGAAGCGGAAGGCCTCTCGGAAAAAACCCTCTAAAGAAGAGGCTCTGTTAAAGCTTGGTAGGTCTCCTGCTGTATCTCTTGCTCTGTCTGTTGAGATGTGTGAGCTCTGTGATGTTTGGTGTTATCTGTGGGCTCAGTGCGGTGAAAGGGATGGAGCCAGGAGGTCCCTGGGCATGGTTCCTCTCTTCCCCCATGTTCCCACACATTCTGATGATAACAAGTTGGCAAATGTGTGTTTTGCAGCAGAAAACCAAAGGTTTGTGCTTGTGAGATTCTGTCCACCTGGCTGTGGCTCAGAATGACAAATCTGGGTCATATTCTGTCCCAATAAGTCTGGGAAATTGGGCAGTGGCTCTATTCTCCTTAAAGAAATGACACAGGAAGGTAAATGTTGCTTTGTGACATGATTCTATCCCTGGACACAGGGAGGGTGTTTAAACCCTGGCACAAGTTCCCCAGGGCAGTGGTGAATTATCCATTTCTTTATGGTGTCAGATCCAGACTGGGCACCTTTCTGGAATATGCTGTTGCCAAACCTGAGTTATTGGGCTGGTGCAGGGAGAACTGGGTGGGATTCTCTGGTCTGTTATATACAGTACAGATAATCTAATGCATCTGCCTGGCCTGAAACTCTACGAATCTATGACATTCACTCTCTCATATATGCTAATAGATGCAGCAGCAACACACATCTAATTTATTCCACTGTGAACTTTTCTATATTTAAGAACAATGTTGGTTTTCCTTGTGATGGTGCTGAGCGGTGCTGACCTGTTCTGCGGGGCAGTGCACAGACATGTTAGCATACAGATGAAAAGGGGAGAAAATGGATACAACATGTCAACACAGTGACTAGGGTTCTCAAAGCAAGGACTATCTGGATGAGCCCTGAGGATCCCTCTTTCATCTCCTTTGCCCTTGCCATGCCCCCTTGTGGTCATCATTACTCCTGCTGGAGAGGGCTGGCTGGGACTCCCCTAGTGCTGTTCTGTAACTACTCCCCAGTGACCCCTGTGGCTAACTGACCCCACCCCATGATTCTACTGGCCCTGCTGCACCAGCCCAGGGCCTTCTCCACAAACAGACCTGCACCAGTTAAACTCAAGGCATGTTTTGAAACCTAATGAGTTAAACTGGTTCATGTGTGTGTTTAGATAAGGACTAAGGAGTGAGAAACTCCCCCAGGTCTTCAGCATGTTGGTTCATATCAGCATTGCGTTGCCCCAGCCCTGCTCCTGTCAACCTTGTCAGCTCCTTCACTGGGCCTGGAAGAGCGTCTGGGATATCTGCGACTAACCTGTCGTTACGCAGTGTACAGCAGCACCACACTGTGTGTGTCTCTGGGTCTAATACTTTTCTCTTTCCCATTTCAGACACTGAGAAGAAGACCTTGGACACAGGTACTTGGCTAAACCCCCAGTAAAACATGTCTGTGCTTCCATGGTATAATGAGATAGAAAAATCACTCACTATATGGACCTTAGTCACCTTCATGATCATCTCCCCCTGCCATGTAAATAGCCAAAAACTGCAGGATTTGCAGCTCAGATTACTGAATCATCCTGAAAAATGGGGAGTGAATTTAATGCATATGGACGGGTGAGACTCAAGTTATGTCTACACTGACCAATCAGATTACAGGGGTGCGAATAGCAATGCACACTGAAGTGTTGCACTGTGACAACCCTGTGTAGATGCTATGGGTTTACATTTCCATCGTCGTATTGGAAGCAGGTCAGCTAGGTCCCGTTTAGTGAGTAGTTACACCGCAGCACTTTGGTGCATACTTCAAATCATCATATCCACATATGCTGAACTATGGGGCTGTGTAGACAATCCACAAGTCAGGTGCTGGGCAAACTTCCTCCATGCAGGTCTGTGGTTACATCTTAGTTCTGACCTGCAAACTGGCTGCTATCCCAGTGCTGGGATCCCCCTTGCATCCAGTTTGGCCAATGCCTCTGAATGCTCATCCACTACCTCCCTGCCTCCCCACAGCACCAGTGCATCACCAGTGCCCTTCAATCCCTACCCACTGCCTCCCTGTTATCCAGACCTGAGCTCCACATACCTGTTCAGTCCTGTTACCCACCCACCCTCACACACACCATACATGTGAAGTCAGTGGAAGGGGTCCTGGAATTGAGCTTTCCAGGGGGCTCCCATGGGACAAACACTGTTACTGTCTGCAGCCCCCTGCTGTCCCAGCACTGAACGTCCTCCTCCAGCCCCAGCTCTGTTGGCTTCCCTCAGTCCCCATCCACCACTTCCCTGTTATCCCAGCCCTCAGATCCTCAGTTCTGTCCTGTTTTTCTCCCTCCTAGTCTAGGCCTGGGCCTTGAATGAACAGAGCCTATAAACCCTACTATGCTCTGTGTAGTCTCTGTGAGGTGCAATCTGATGTGTCCCACCACCCAGCTTGTTCCACTGGGATCTGAGACTGTATGTGACTCCATGACTTTTGTGGTGGAGAGTAAATGCAGGACCACCCAGCCCCATAGACCCTTCCCCAGCTAAGCTCCTGCCAGCCACTAAACTTAGAGTTACCCACTTTTGCAAATCTGCACTACAAAGGGATTGCTTAGCACAGAAATAGGAGGTCTGAGGCCGGGTGACAGGCTGCAGCAGTGGAGGCCTCTCTCTATGTGATACATGGTGTCATGGAGCGCCCGGGCGATGGTTTGGAACCGCTCCCTAGGAAGCCAGACCGGACTCCGGGTGGAGGGCCCCTTCTCCGTACACAGCCTGTTTCCCAGGCCAGGAGCTTCAGGGGTCCCCACTTCCACCTTCCTGGGTCTGACCTCGGAGCATTCAGCACCTTCTGCCCCTCCATGTGCTTCCCCCAGCAAGCCCACATGGGCGGGGTCCTGGGGGAGCCCATGGGTTCTGCACCCCAAATCCACAGTCAAACGTGACTCTCAGCCAGCCAGCAGAATAGACGGTTTATTTGAGATGTCAGGAACACCATCCAACTCACAGCTTCTCAGTCTCAACAGGGCCCATCCAGTCAGGCAGGTCTTTCTGGGGTGCTAGGAGGTGAGGCCCAGATTCTGGGCTCCTGCTTCTCCCCCAGGTTTATTCGATGACTTCTATCTGGTCTAACACAGACCATGCAGCTAGCGTGAGCCCTCCGCTGGATCTATCTTGGGGCAAGAGAGCAAGAATGTTGCTCTCCCCCTCCCCAGCTAGACCCAGACACACTCAACCCCCTCTAGCCACTCCCTGCTCTCCTTTGTCCCTTGTCTGGTTTCCCAGGCTTCAGGTATCACTTTACCTCCCTCCAACAGGTTCAGCTGACCTCCCTCCCCCACTTGGGGTCAGGTTACAGCTTCACCTTGGCTTTGCTTTGCATCAGCTACACATTCCTTTCCCCTCCACATAGACGCCCAAGAAATGCATAGGGGAAACTGAGGCACACACACACACAGTACTCCCACTTCGTCACACATGGTCTGATGTGACACTCCCTTCCCTCATTCCCTGCAGTCCCATAAGCTACACCCAGTGGAAATATGTGGGTTCTGTTTAGGGGTTGTTCTGGCACCTTGTCTGTTGTTCATTAACAACAGTTTTGTCTGACTTGTCATGTCAGTTCTATGATCCTTGACTCAGTGGATATGTCTACACTGGAGCTGGGAGTGAGCTTCCCAGCTCGCGTAGCCAGATACATACAAGATCTGCTTAACCTAGTGCACTGACAAGAGCAGTGTTGTTAGGACAGCAGTGGCAGTGCCTCAGGGTAACCGCCTGAGTATGTACCCAGGGGGTTTGAGGGGGTCTGTATTTGAACAGCTAGTCCAAGCTGCTGCGTGTGCTAACCCTGGCCAGGCCTGCAGACAGCAATTCCAGACCCCAGGGTAGAAAGTCAATGGGTGCTCTTATGGCTTGGCCACCTGGCTACCTTCGCCGCTGCCCAAGTCCCTGAAAATTGCCCCCTGTGCTCCCCCTCCACACTCCATCTGAGGGTCTGTGACTGGCTACACCACTGGTTTTAGCTCACTGTCTTGAGCAGACCTAACATGTGTCTCCCTGACCAAACTGGGAAACTTGCTCCCATCTACCATGTAGATGTACCCAGAGTTTGGAAAAATCCACATAACTGTGCTTCAAACACACGATGAACCCAGTAGTCTCCTTCTCTTCTCTCCACAGGATACCAGGACCTGCAACAGTTGCTTGGTAAGATCATCCACCTTCCCTTACAGAGCCCTGAGCAGTGGCGTCCAGCCACACACGGTGCTGAACAGAAAGAGAAATATCAGCACTGCAGGGCAGGGCTGAGTTTGGGTCAAAATCAGAGTCCCATAAGAGTCAACCCAGTCCCACCACAGCGCTTTGAACTCTCTGCAGCAGACACAGGGTTACCTGCCCAGATACCTGGATAGACTGAGAGGTGTCACCTTGATCTGACAAGCCAATGCCAATCTTGTTGTTCTGATGGAACAGGAGGGGGACAGCTGCTTTCTATAGATGACTGCAGCAATGAAGGCTGTTCTGGGCCACTTCCCAAAATGTGGAGAGGAGCAAGAGACCAGACTTAGACTCACATTTCCTTGCTTTATTGCTAAGACCAGATCCCAGACGTGAGCTTCAATAATCAGCATGTCCATCCCCTCCTTATACCTCGAGTGTGTAACTTTGGGGCTTGTAGTGGGGTGCTCCCCGCTCCCTGCCGGCCAGGGGTGGAATAGCCCTGGAAAGAGGGTTTGTAGCTGGCTGAGCCTGCTAGCAGGCTTAAGTGGAAAGCCGGCTCAGCTGTGTGGCCACGCCCCAAACATTCCAGGCTGTATAAAAGCCTGGGAGGCAGGAGTTAGAGAGAGAAGAGGGGGAGAGTGAGTTTACTCTGAAGGTCAGTCTCCTCTGTAGGCAGCAGGAGACAGGGCTTGGCTGCAAAGTACCCGGACTGGGACAGGGCGTGGGTGAGGCAACTGGGAGCCAGGGAGCCTAAGCTCTAGTGAGAGGGCCCCAGCTTGCTGAGCCTAGGGAAGGCCCGACCCACGGGGTACTGGGGATTGCAAGGGGGCCAGTCTCGGTAGTCAGAGGGAGATAGGGCTTGGCTGCAGGGAGCCAGTAACAGAGTACCCAGACTGGGACAGGGCGTGGGCAAGGCAGCTGGGAGCCAGGGAGCCTAAGCTCTAGTGAAAGGGCCCCAGCTTGCTGAGCCTAGGGAAGGCCCGACCCACGGGGTACTGGGGGTTGCAAGGAGGCAGCCCTGGGCTGGATAAGAGCAGCAGGCCAACCCCTTCTTGCCGGTGATGAGTAGCCATGAGACTGCAGTCAGCCTCAGAGAGACTGAGGCAGTGGTGACTGGCAATGGCCGTATCTGAGGCAAGTTGGGGATAGTGGGTGTTGGGTTCCCCAGGGAGGGGAGACCCTAAGACCAGGGGGGTACTGCAGGGGTGCAGCACCCTCAGCAAGGGGCTCCGGGGTCCAGGAGGGGCACGGGACCAGTGTGGAGAAGCGGACGTCGGCCGGCAGAGGGCGCTCCTGGGTCAAAAAGAGCTAATTCCCAGAAGACCAGACGGGGGCGCCGCCGGGTGAGTGACTGACCCCGTTACAGGGCTCCACAGAAAAGGAATTGCCCTTAGACAGAAGGGTTTAGAATGGAAGAGCTGTATCGGGATCCAGACCCACGTCTTCCATCAAGGTTAGATGCTTTGCAAATCCCAGGGGTCCTGCGTGTTGGTGCGTATCATTAGCCTCCAGCCCTGTTCCTATAGAAGCTGCTGGCTCCTGTGCTGAGGCTAGGAGTGGGGTTGTGCAGTGTCTGTAAGTAAGCCCAGTCATTATGGGGCACATAGGAGCTCTCAGCACCTTTCTCTAACTCTTTTCTCTTCTCCTATTTCAGAGGCTGAGAGGAAGGCCTTTGAATCAGGTACTCTGTTAACCTCCTATTTCCCATGTATCTGTGCTTTCACACTAACAAGAAAGAAAAATCCCCTGTACAATTTATGGACTTGAGTCTCCCTCATGATCATCTCTCCCTGTCCTTAGAAGTAACAAATGCTGCGGAATTTGTGATATCCCTGGGTTTCCTCTCCCCGGCCCTGCTCCGTTTGAATTCCTCAATCCCCACCCACAGCTTCCCTGTTATCCAGCCCTCAGTTCCTCAGTTCTGTCCTGTTTCCCCCTCATCCTAGTCTAGTTCTGGGTCTCCAATGAACAGAGCCTCCAAACCCTTCTAGCCACCACCCAGCTTGTTCCATTGGGAGCTGAGACTGTATGTGACCCCATGTCTTTAGTGGTGGAGAGTACCACACAGCCCCATGGAGCCCTTCCCCAGCTAAGCTCCTGCCAGCCACTAACCCTAGAGTTACCCACTTTTGCAAATCATCCCCACAAAGGGGTTGGGCACGGCACAGAAATAGGAGGTCTAAGGCTGGGTGACAGTGCAGTGCAGTCCTCTCTCGAGGTGACACGTGTTCTGGTGTGATGCTCCCTTCCCTCGTTCCTGGCAGTGCCAACAGCTGGAGGTGCTGCCCACAGTGTCAATTTGTGGGCTCTGTTTAAGGGCTGATCTGGGATCATGTCTTGTTGTTCATTAACAACAGTTTTGTCTGATACGTGCTGTCAGTTCTGACACTCTTGTCTCATCAGGTATGTCTACACTAAAGCTGAGAACGAGTGTTTCAGCCCAGATAGCTGACCCATGCCAGCTTTGCTCGAAAGTCATGACCAGGACATGGGCAGTCAGGCCTATTGGGCAGAACAGGAATCAGATGTAAGGAGGCAGCAGGGTCAGGCTCCCAGGAGATTGGAGTCAGGGGGTCAGAGCAGGTTACACAAGGGAAGCAGAACTGGGCAGGGAAAAGCCCATTTGCATGGACAACATCCTGGTCCTGTGTTTGGTTTAAATAGAAAGTTGAGCTGGTAGGTCTGGTAGCTGTCAGCAGGACAATGAGAGGTGGTTGGAACTTAGTGGGTGAGAAGAGTCCTGTGGACCAGGCTTCAAGACATCTGGCATCAGTCCCTTGCCAAGTGAAGCCCTCTGGTCAATGCTGGACTGGGAATTTTGGGATAATTCTTATGGAATGCTCATCCTAGTGCAGGAATGTGGTTTTTTTGGGGGGGGGGAAGAGGTGGCTCGGGAATGGGGTCTCAGGGAAAGGGGTGGTGCGAGAGCACTGGCTCGGAGAAGGGAAAGTGTGGGGGTGGGTCTTCAGGGGAAATAGGTAGCATGCAGGGGGGTCTCAGAGAAATGGGTGCGACAAGTGCAGGGCTTCTCTGGGGGGGGTGGCACAGATGATTGGGTCTACAGTATGGCTGCAGGTGCTCCCCCCCCCCACTTTTCGAGAACTTCCGTTGCGCCTGCTCCATGATACTCTGCTCAGAACTACTATTGCTAAACCCATGATGGTTGCCTTTTCTTCTCTCCCCAGATCACCAGGAGTGGTGTGAAAGGCTTGGTAAGTTCAGCCACTTCCCCCATGCCATCCCAGCCACTTCCCCCATGCCATCCCAGCCACACAGTGCTGAACAGAAACAGAGTCACGGACACCACAGGGAAGGGCTGAGTGAACTTTGGTCATAAATACAAATCACATCACAGTAACCCCAGTCCAATGGCAGTGCTGTGAGCTCTCATGTCTGGAAAGACAGACAGGACTCACCTGGCCGTTGACAATCCAATGCCAATCACATTGTTCTGATGGAGCTGGGGGGGGTGGAGGGTTGTGGGAGCGCTGCCGCTTTCTATAGATGCCTGAAGCAGTGCAGACTCCTCTGGGCCACTTCCCAAAATGTGGAGATGAGCAAGAGACCAGACTCAGACTCATGTTTCCATGCTTAATTGCCGATCCCAGATGTGAGCGCCAATAATCTGCATGTCCTAGTTAAACCTGGACAGTGTAGCCTGCATGTTGTAAAAGGCCATTAGTAACACAGAACAGGAATTCCCCTTAGACAGAAGGGTTGAGAATGTCAGAGCTGCATCGGGATCCAGACCCACGTGTTCTATCAAGGTGAGATGCTTTGCAAATCCCAGGTCTGCTGTGTGTTGGTTCACATCACTAACTGCCACTCCCAGGCCTATGAAAGCTTCCTGCTCCTGCACTGGGGCTTGGACTGGGACTGTGGGATGTCTGTAACTGAACCCGGTCATTGTGGGGCTCACAGCATCACACAGCCTGTCTCTGTAATTAACTCTTTTCTCTTTCCCATTTCAGAGTCTCTGGAGAATGAGAACAAGAGGTGTAAATCAGGTATTTGGATGATACCTAGCAAACATGTGTCTGGGCTTTCACACTATAAAGTGATAGGAAAATCACCACACACACTGTATGGACTTCAGTCGCCTTTGTGATCATCTCCTCCTCCCCTGGACATATTCAAATACTGCATTGTTTACAGTTCACATTTCAGTAACATCCTTAATGATGCAGAGTGAATGTGGTATACGTAGGGTCTTGGCAAACTTCCTCCACGCACTTCTGTCGATAATCAATTCTGATCTGGAAACTCCTTGTTCTCCAAATAATGGACTTCCTGCGTGGACACTTCTCCCAGTGCCCCTGAATCCTGACTTGCGGTGCCCTTCTGTCCCAGCCCCGAACTCTCCAGCCCCACAGCTGTGCCAGTGACCCTCAACAATCCTGACCTGCAGCTAGTGGTGGCATTAGGCACATGTAAGCCGTACACTTGCACAGACTCCCAAGGCAGCAATGGGCCACCTGAAAGCCAGATCTCCCCTACCAGGCGTCAGCTGTTTTGCTTTGTTCAGTGCTGCCCAGGGCTCTGAATGGCATCCTCAGCACAGCATGACCATGCATATACTGAACATGTCAGGTCACAGGTAGTGACTCAAGATCTGAGATGTGCAGGGATCAAACACTGCCACTGCCTACAGCTCCCTGCTGTCCCACCCTGGGCTTCCTCCCCCAGCCTCAGTTCTGTTGGCATCCCTCAGTCCCCACCCACCGCTACCCTGCTATCCCAGCCCTCAGCTCTTCAGTCCTGCCCTGTTTTCCCCTCTTGTCTTCTAGGCCTGGTACTCAAATGAACAGAGCCTCCAAACCCATTATGTTATGTATGGGCGTTGGGAGGTGCACTCTAATGGGTCCCACCACCCACCTTGTTCCACTAGGAACCAAGACAGGACCAGACCCCAAAGTCCTAGGGGAGGAGAATAATTTCCAGTGCCCCTAAGCTCTACGGACCCTTCCCCAGCTAAGCTCCTGCCAACCACTGACCCTAGAATTACACACTTTTCCAAATCAGCACCACAAAGGGATTGGGCCCAACACAGAAATAGGGGGTCTGAGGCCAGGTGACAGGCTGCACTAGTGCAGGCCTCTCTCTCCATGATACATGTTCTGGTGTGACACTTCCTCCCCTCATTCCCTGCAGTGACATCAGCTGCGGGTGCTGCCTCCAGGGGCAATTTGTGGGCTCTATTTAGGGACTGATCTGGGATATTGTGTATTGTTCATTAACAACAGTTTTTGTTCTGTGACCCCTTGGGTCATTGGTACGTCTACACTGCAGCTGGGAGTGAGCTTCCCAGTTTGGGAAACCTGACACACACAGGCTCTGCATGAGCTAGCGCATGAACAGCAGGAGTGTGGCCAGGGTACAGGGACTGCAGCTCAGGGTGGCCATCTGAGTAGGTAACAGGGGGTCCAAGAAGGTTTTATACTTGAGCAGCAAGCCTGAGCCACTGCACATGCTGCCCCCATCTAGCCTGCAATTTTCACCAAACTAACTTGAGTTGAGCTACAGCTAACCTGTCTGCCCAGAATGTGAAGCTCACTCCCTGATGCAGTGTAAATATCCCCAAAGATAACAATAAATCCATCTCACTCTGCTTTAAATGACCCTTGCTGAACCCATGATGGTCTCCTTTTCTTCTCTTACCAGAGTGTGACAAGCTGCAAGAGACAATTGGTAAGTTCATCCACCTCCTCATTAGAGCCCCTGGGCAGAGGCTCCCAGCCACATACAGTGCTGAGTTCCTTTCCAAGGAAGGAGGAAGGCATCTGTCAGAGCCGGGGGAGCAGCCCTTGAGGGAGCAAAACTACAGGCACCTCCTGTTGGATTTGGTGGCAAATAGGTCGACCTGGGGAAACCCCCACTTCAGGAAGATAGCGCGGATTACATCAGGGCAAATCGACCATTCGTGGGATGAGAAGGATCTGCTCAAGTGGTCTGCTAGGGTGTTCTGCAGCCCTGGTAGAAAGGATGCTACTGCGTGAATAGCATGGGCTATACAGAAGTCCCAGAGGAGAAGAGCCTCGTTGCACAGGGGGGAGGATCGGGTGCCTCCCTGCTTGTTGATATAGAACATAGCTGTCGTGTTGTCTGTTAGTATGGACATGCAATGGCCTTGCAATTGTTCTTTGAATGCCTGACACGCTAGGAGAACTGCTCTTAGCTCTCGAACGTTGATGTGCAACGCCAGGTCAGTGGATAACCAAAGGCCTTGGGTCCTGGTGTTCCCCAGGTGTGCACCCCATCCGAGCGAGGAAGCGTCTGTTACCAGACACATTGAAGGTTGTGGGGCATGGAAGGGGAGACCTTCGCAGACTAGAGACTGGTTCTGCCACCAAGACAGGGAAGACCGGACCACCTCAGGGATTTAGACCAGCATGTTGAGGTTGTCTCAACTTGGCTGGTAAACTGTGGACAGGCAAGCCTGAAGGGGGCGCAGGCGTAGCCTTGCATACCTGTTGACATACGTGTAGGAGGCCATGTGTCCCAGAAGGCTTAGGCACGTTCGTACCGTGGTGATTGGAAAGTTTCAAATGCTCGATATAATGGTCGACATGGCTTGGAAGTGGGCGAGAGGAAAGGAGGCCCGTGCCTGAGTGGCGTCCAGCACTGTGCCTATGAACTCCAGCCTTTGCGTGGGTTCTAGTGTCGACTTTTCTACGTTGAGTAGTATGCCTAGCCGACGAAACGTGGTCACAGTTAATTGCACATGGTACTGGACCTGTTCCCTGGACTTGATAAGCCAGTCTTCCAGGTATGGGAACACCGCTACCCTCCGTCTGCGGAGGAAAGCTACCACCATGGCCATGCACTTTGTGAAGACTCGTGGTGCCGTGGAGAGGCTGAATGGCAGGACCGTGAACTGATACTGGGTGTGCCTGGCCACAAAGTGTCGGAAGTGTCTGTGAGGCAGGAAAATTGCTGTGTGGAAGTATGCGTCCTTCATGTCGAGGGCGGCATACCAGTCTCTTGGATCCAAGGAGGGAATGATGGCCTCCAGGGAGACCATGCATAACTTCAACTTTATCATATACTTTTTGAGTTCCCACAGGTTTAGGATGGGCCTTAGGCCCTCTTGTGCCTTGGGGATTAGAAAATAATGGGAGTAGAACCCCCTGCCCCGGAACTCCACCAGAACTTCCTCTATGGCTCCCAAAGATAGGAGAGACTGCACCACCTGTAAAAAGAGTTGCTCGTGAGAAGGGTCCCTGAAGAGGGAGGGGGGTGGGAGGGGGGGAAGAGGAGAATTGGATAGAGTATCCCCTTTCCACTGAGCAGAGGACCCAGCGGTCTAATCACTGTGGTGATTAGAGACCAGGCACAGTGGAAGTGGGATAAGCGCTGACAGAAGGGTGGGGTAGGATCCGGACTGAGGTATGGTATACCGTTCTCGACCGCAACTTCGGAAGTCTGGTTGAGGTCTGGGCGGAGGCCTATTAGGCCCCTGAGGTTGCCCCTGTTGGTGAGAGGCTGAGTAGCGCCTGCCGCCACGGCCACAGTGTCTGAAAATGTTCTGCCTAGGCCTGGGTGGGGGGTAAGGGCACTGAGGCAATGGTCTAAAGGGATGTCTGAGTAACCGGGGTATGCATTCCCAGGGACCTCATGATGACTCTAGAGTCCTTCAAGGACTGCAGGCGAGAGTCTGTCTTTTCCGAGAATAATCCTGTGCCCTTGAAGGGTAGGTCCTGCAGGGTTTGCTGAACCTCTGAGGGGAGGCCTGATCCCTGCAACCAAGAGATGCGCCTCATCGCCACCCCGGAAGCTAAAGTGCAAGCGGCTGAATCCGCTGAGTCAAGGGCACCCTGGAATGAAGTTCTGGTCACCTTTTTTGCCTTCTTCCACAAAGGCTGTAAACTCTTCCCTGGACTGTGAGGGCACTAGCTCCTTAAATTTAGCCATGGAGATCCAGGAGTTGAATGCGTAACAGCTAAGGAGGGTGTCACGGAGTGCCCGGGTGATGGTCTGGAACTTGCTCTTTAGGAAGCCAGTCAGGACTTTGGGGGGAAGTGTCCCCTCTCCGTACACAGCCTGTTTCCAAGGCTAGGAGCTTCATGGGTACCCACTTCAACCTTCCTGATTCTGACCTCAGAGCATTCAGCACCTTCTGCCCCTCCGAGCGCTTCCCACAGTGAACCCGCCTGGGTGGGGTCCTGGGGGGAGCCCGTGGATTCTGCATCCCATTCCACAGTCAGACGTGACTCTCAGCCAGCCAGTAAAACAGAGGTTTATTCGATGATCAGTACCTGGTCTAACACAGACCAAACAGCGAACATGAGCCCTCAGCTGGATCCATTTTGGGGCCCAGAGAGCGAGGCAGCCAGCCTCAGCTCTCTCTTCCCCCTTTCCATCCAGATCCAGACTACCACTCACTCTCTTCAGCCCCTCCTCCCCCCTGGCTCAGCCAGGTCAGGTGACCTTCCTCCCCCACTTAGAGTCAAATTACAGCTTCAGGTATGGACACCTGCAGATAGGATTCAGAGGAAACAGTAAAGAGCATTTCTACTCCATCACAGAGGGCCTGTTGGTTCGCTACATGTAGCTGTAGGCCACCTGATGAATAAACTTTGCGGCCAAACAGGTCCAGACACTTAACCTCCCTGGCCTTGGGGGCTGATGCCTGCTGACCATGGCGCTCCTTCTCGTTAATGGCCGAAACCATGAGGGATCAGGGAGAGGGGTGGGTATAGAGGTATTCGCACACTCGCTGTCACAAAGTACTTTCTTTCGACGCCCCTAGCCATGGGCGCAATGGACGCTGTGGTCTGCCATAGGGTTTTTATGTTTGACTGTATTGTGCGTATAACCAGAAGCGCCACTCTGGACGGGGTGCCCATGGACAAAATATCCACCACTGGGTCCTCCTGCTCGACCACTTCCTCTGCCTGGAGGTTCATGCATTTTGCCACCCGCCGAAGAAGGTCCTGGTGGGCAGAAAGGTCGATGGTGGGTAGGGGGACCAGAGATGGTGGTTCCGGCTACTGCCTCATCAGGCAAGGAGCCAGAGGAGAGACCAGGTGCCAGGGGCTCTAACGCCTCCTCTGGGTGGTGGAGCTCAGTGACCAGTGCCTCAGACACTGCTGTAGAGTGTGCGTGATGAGGCTGCACCGTAGAAGATGAGGCGTCCATTGACTCTGGGGGGGACGACGCTCAAGTGCTTCCTCTGGAACCCTTGGCTCCGAGGGGAGTCACGAGGCGCCCAAGGGATCACGTTTTGCCTGGTGGTAGGCCTACGGGGTCCAGAAGGGCCACTGAGCTTGATCCTGGGCTGGATCCTGGCTTTGGTCCTGCCAATGGGTAAGTGAGCTGGTCTAGTCTCGAACCCCCGTCAGAGCGAGACGAGCCCGAGGCTGACTGGGAAGGCTACGGTGGAGCTGTGGCCCTTCTACCTGGAGACAAGCGGCAGGCCGCTGCTGGCGACTGGCGATGCCGAGGTCCGTGAGAAGGGGACCGAGACCTTCGCCTGGACTCCGAGCGCCATCTGCTCTGGTACCAGGAACCAGATCTTGATCTCGAATAGGAATGGCATCGGTACCAGTGTGGACTATGCCGTGGAAAGCGCTGCCTGGAACGGCATCTGGAGAGTGATCTTGTCCGGTGCCGGGAAGTTGAGCGGTGCCGTGGTGGAGAGCGGTGCCGGGAGACTGACTGGCGCCGGGATGCAGAGTAGCGCCGGGATGCAGAGTGGCACCAAAAGTGCTATCGGCGCCGAGAGCTGGATCGGCACCGAGAGTCAGAGCGGTCATGGGACCACGAGCAGTGTCGAAGCTCCTGATACGGTACCGGGGCCCGGGGCAGGGATGGTTTGCCCCTAGACTACACTGTTGTGGTCGGTGGCTGGGTTGCTGGTGGCTGAGCCGGTGCTGTCTCCATAAGCGCAATGAGGTTGCATGCAGTGTTGAACGTGTCTGGTGTTGAGAGCAGGCACGGATCTACCAACACTCTCGGTGGGGAGCTCAGGTGGCCCGGACTCAACTGTGCGGTAGTAGAGGCCGGAGTCAACGGCACCGCAGTCAGACCTAAAGGTCTCGGATGATCCACTGTCGGGCGTGGGTCCGAAGGTGCCTGCCCTGGCTGAGGTGACAGAGCCTCTTTGTCCGGCTTCCTCTTTTTAAGCAGGGACCGCGATCTGCGTTGCACCATAATGGTCTTCTTCGGTGCCATGGTTTCACGGTGCCCTTGAGCGTGTCTTGACTTCGGTGCCGAGGGAGGAGCTACCGCCGGAGCGCTGCGGACCGAGGTGGATGGAGTTACCTCTGTGCCGGACGATGGCGGTGCCGGGCTGAGTGCCGCCTCCATTAGGAGCTGTCTTGACCTAAAGTCCAGCTCCTTTTTGGTCTGAGGACGGAAGCTTCGGCAGTTCTTGCACTTATCTGCATGATGTGATTCCCCCAAGCACTTCAAGCAGGAATCATGTGGGTCACCCACTGGCATGGGTTTCCCGCAAGATGTGCAGGGCTTGAAGCCCGGTGCCTTGGTCATGAGCCCACAGCAAGAGAGGGTTGGGGAATTAACCCCTTGGCCCTCTACTAACCATATACACTAACTGTACAAACACCAAACTATTTACCCTAAACTAAACTAGGAACTATTCTAACTAGAAAGGTGAACTATCACAAGGAAATCTAGGGAGAGTGGAGAGTCACAAGCGAGATCTCCACAGTTACAACAACCGTCATGGGCGGAAAGAAGGAACTGAGGGGGGCACCAGGTCGGCTCCTGTATATATATAGTGCCATGAAGGCGCCACTCCAGGGAGCTCCGCAGCTGACCCGGCGGGGGTTGCTAGGGTAAAAATCGTCCCAACAACCGCGCACTCTGCGTATGCACACCTAATTGGAATGCATATGAGCAATCACTCGAAGAACATTATTTCCTGCAGCCTCAAAGCTCCCCTTCCCTCCCCGCCCAGCGTGCTGCGTCCCTGGTCCTCTGCCTACATCCACGTGCTTCCCGCCACCAAACAGCTCTTTGGCAGTGCTTAATGCTTTCCAGGAGGGAGCGGGAGGAGTGGGGAGCTGCACGCTCGGGGGAGGAGGTGGAGAAAAGGCAAAGCAGGGGTGGGGATTTGGGGAAGAGGTTGGAATGGGGGCAGGGAAGTAGTGAGATGGAGTGGGGTTTCGGAGGGGGTTGGAGTGGGGATGGGGTAGGGGAGGGAAGAGGCAGGGCATGGAAGGGGCTTCATGGAATGGGTGGAGGGGAGGCAAGGCCAGGGGCAGTGATGGGGGAGGAGGGTGTCAGTGATGCGGCCCTCATGCCAATGCACTAGTCCTCATGTGGCCCTTGTGGTCATTTGAGTTTGAGATCCCTGTCTTAGACAGAAGGGTTGAGAATGTCAGAGCTGTACCCAAGTCTTCCATCAAGGTGAGATGCTTTGCAAATCCCAGGACTCCTGCGTGTTGATGCATAACATGAACCATCAGTCCCGCTGCTATCAAAGGTGCAGGCTCCTGATCAGGGGCTAAAAGTGGGGCTGTGGCACGTCTCTAACTAATCCCAGTTGTTATGGGTCACAGAGCATCACACAGCTCTTGACTCTGTGTCTAACTCTTTTCTCTTCCCCATTTTAGCATCAAAGGAAAAGAAGATCGAGGAACTGGAATCAGGTACTTGGATAATCCCTAGGAAAACATGTGTTTGTGCTTTCACGTTCTAACATAATAGGAAAATTACCACACTCAAAAGTATGGACTTCAGTCACCTTCATGAATACCTCCCCCTCCCCTGGAAATATTCAAACCCTGCAGTCTTTGCAACTAACATTTCAGTATCATCCTTAATAATAGAGAGTGAATTTAGTGTATACTGATTAGTGAGACTTGATGAGGGTCTGGGCAAATTTCCTCCATGCAATTCTATGGATAGATCTCAATTCTGACATGCAAAATCCCTGCTATCCCAGGGGTGGGGTTCCCATGTACACACAGCTCTGCCACGGCTCCTCAATCCCGATGTGCAGCCCCCTGCTGTCCCAGCCCTGGGCTCTCCAGCCCCACAGCTCTGCCAGTGACCCTCAGTCCTGACCAGGGTCTGCTGTAGGCACCAGCCTAGGAAGCATCTGATTGGGACAGCACACAGCAGGGAGCAACATTCCATCCATTCTTAGAGCGCGCACTCCACTCCTGCTGGGTTTTTTATTTGTTTTCCTCCACGATGGTGCTCCATTTTATTTTTGCTTCGGCGATGGTGCGCCAGCCATTTTTTTTGTGTGTTGGTGGCAGCAAAAATGATAAAGCCAGCCCTGGTCCTCACCTGCAGCTAGTGATGGAATTAGGCATATGCAAGCCAAACAATTGCAGGGAACCCTGAAGCACCAAGGGGCCTCCGAAAGCCCGAGCTCCCCCACCAGGTATCAGCTGCTTCATGTTGCTCAGTGCTTCCCATGGGCTCTGAATTGCTTTCTCCACACAGCGTGACCTCACACACAGCACACATGCCAGGTCACTGGTAGGGGCCCTAGAACTGAGCTGTGCACAGGTCCCCATGGGGCAAACATCTCCACTGCCTGCAGCCCCCAGCTATCCCAGCCCTGGGCTTTCTCCTCCCCCAGCCCCAGTTCTCTTGGCATCCCTCAGTCCCACCCACAGCTTCCCTGCTATCCTAGTCCTCAACTCCTCAATCCTGGCCTGTTTCCACCCTCCCTTGTCTAGGCCTGAGTCTCTCATGAACAGAGCCTCCAAAGCCTGATAGGCTCTGTATGGGCTTTCTGAGGTGTACCCTGATGGCAGCCAGCACCTACCTTGTTCCACTAGGAGCGGAGACAGAACATGTCCCCACATCTCTAAGGGTGGAGAGTAACTCCAGGGCCAAACAGAGTCATGGTACCCTTCCCCAGCTGAGTTCCTGCCAACCGCTGACCCTAGAGTTACACAGTTTAGCAAATCAGCACCACAAAGGGATTGGGCCTGGCACAGAAATAGGAGGTTTGAGGCTGCAGGACAGGCTGCAGTAGTGCAGGCCTGTCCCGACGATACATGTTCTGGTGTGACGCTTCCTCCCCTCATTCCTGGCAGTGCCATCAGCTGGGGGTGCTGCTCCCATAGGGCAATTTCTGGGCTCTGTTTAGGGGCTGATCTGGGATATTGTGTGCTGTTCATTAATAACAGTTTTTGTTCTGTGACCCTTGGCTCATTGGTACGTCTACACTGCACCTGGGAGTGAGTTTCCCAGTTCAGGTAGCCCAACACACACTGGCTCTGCATGAGCTAGCGCATGAACAGCAGCAGTGTGGCCAGGGTACAGGGACTGCAGCTCAGGGCAGCCATCTGAGTAGGTCCACAGGGGTCCAAGAAGGATTCTACTTGAGCAGCAAACCCCATCCACTGCACATGCTGCCCCTATGTACTTTGCAATGTTTAGTGCACTAGCTTGAGCAGAGCTACCGCTAATCTGCTGCCCAGAATGTGAAGCTCACTACCTGATGCAGTGCTCAGCTCTGAAAATGTAGAGGAGAGGGAAGGGGGAGAGAGGATGTACTGCTACAGCTGCGGGGGAGAGAGGGGAGAGTTCAACATCTCGCTCTGCACGGGGAAATCCCTGGGACGTGCTGAGGAGCAAAGGGGAGGTAGGGTTACCATTGTCCGGATTCTCCCCCACATCTGGCTTTTGGATAAAAACAGCGTTGGGGAGGGGGAATCTGTAAAAGTCTAAAAATGTCCGAAATTTCCCCCCTACAGAGCGTGGTGTTGGGCTCTCCCTCTCTCCTCTGCAGCTGTAGCTGCTGCTGTGACATTCCTGACCCCAGCCACAGAGACACTGACCTCTTTATTTCTTTGCGGGCAGCAACTCGCAGGGTGGGGCAAGAATCAGAGAGGTAGCCCTGTTAGTCTAGAATAGCAGAGGTAACAAAGTCCTGTGGCACCTTAAAGACTAACTATAAAGTTTTGAAGCATAAGCTTTCGTGGGCTAATACGCACTTCGTCGGATGCAAGCAGCGGAAGTGTCTAGAGGCATGTATAGAAAAGTAGGCAAGAACCAGGTGGGAGGTAACAAGGTTAGTCCAATTAGGCTGAACCAGCTTGTTATCTCCAATCAGGGAGGGTGGGTTATTCTTCTAGCAGTTGAATGGGGGGTGTGAACATGGAGAGAGGAGAAGCTATTTTTGTAATTAGCAAGCCATTGTAAGTCTTTGTTCAGTCCTAAATTGTTTGTGTTAAATTTGCAAATGAATTGTAGCTCTGCAGTTTCCCTTTGCAGTCTGGTCTTGAAGTTTTTTTGCTGCAGTATGGTGACTTTTAAATCTGTAATTGTATGTCCAGGCATGTTGAAGTGTTCTCCTACAGGTTTTTGTATATTGCCATTCCTAATATCTAATTTGTGTGCATTTATCCTTTTTCGTAGGGACTGTCCAGTTTGGCTGATGTACATAGCAGAGGGACACTGGTGGCATATAATGGCATATATGACATTGGTTGATGTGCAGGTGAACGAACCAGTGATGGTATGTCCTGTGATGGTGTTGCTGGTGTAGATATGTGGGCAGAGTTGGCATCGAGGTTTGTTGCATGGATTGGTTCCTGAGTTGGAGTTATTGTGGTGCAGTGTGCTGTTGCTGGTGAGAATTTGTTTAAGGTTGGCAGGTTGTCTGTGTGCCAGGACTGGCCTTCCTCCCAAGGCCTGTGAAAGTGAGGGATTATTGTCCAGGATGGGTTGTAGGTCACTGATGATGTGTTGCAGAGGTTTTAACTGAGGACTGTAGGTGATGGCCAGTGGTGTTCTGTTGTTTTCTTTCTTGGGCTTGTCTTGCAGCAGCAGGCTTCTGCGTACAGGTCTGGCTCTGTTGATCTGTGTCCTTATTTCCTTGTGTGGGTATTGTAGTTTTGAGAACGCTTGGTGAAGATCTCGTAGGTGTTGGTCTCTGTCTGAGGGGTTGGAGCAAATCCGATTGTACCTCAGTGCTTGGCTGTAGACAATGGATCATGTCGTATGTCCGGGATGGAAGCTGGTGGCATGAAGGTAGGCATAGCTGTCGGTAGGTTTTCGGTATAGGGTGGTGTCGATGTGGCCGTCATTAATTTGCACTGTGGTGTCTAGGAAGTGGACTTCCTGTGTGGACTGGTCCAGACTGAGGTGGATGTTGGGGTGGAAGCTGTTGAAGTCATGGTGGAATTCTTCCAGAGTTTCTTTCCCATGGGTCCAGATGATGAAGATGTCATCAATGTAGCATAGATAGAGAAGGGGTGTGAGTGGACGAGAGTTGAGGAAGCGTGGTTCCAGGTCAGCCATAAAGATGTTGGCATACTGTGGGGCCATGCGGGTGCCCATAGCAGTGCTACTGGTCTGGAGGTATATATTGTCACCAAATTTGAAATAGTTGTGTGTGAGGATAAAGTCACAGAGCTCAGCAACCACCTGTGCTGTGGCAACATCAGGGATACTATTCTGGACCGCTTGTATTCCATCTTTGTGTGGGATGTTTGTGTAGAGAGCCTCTACATCCATGGTGGCTAGGATGGTGTTTTCTGGAAGGTCACCAATGCATTGTAGTTTCCTCAGGAAGTCAGTGGTATCACGGAGATAGCTGGGAGTGTTGGTGGCATAGGGTCTGAGTAGAGGGTCTACATATCCAGACAGTCCTTCAGTGAGAGTGCCAATGCCCGAGATGATGGGGTGTCCAGGGTTTCCAGGTTTGTGGATCTTGGGTAGTAGATAGAATAACCCCAGTCGGGGCTCTAAGGGTATATTAATTTGTTCCTGTGTTAGTGCAGTGAGAGTCCTGAGTAGATGGTGCAGTTTCTTAGTATATTCCTCAGTGGGATCGGAGGGAAGTGGCCTGTAGAAGTTGGTATTGGAGAGTTGTCTGGTAGCCTCCTTTTGGTAGTCTGACCTGTCCATGATGACAACAGCACCTCCTTTATCAGCCTCTTTGATAATGATGTCAGGGTTGTTTCTGAGGCTGTGGGTAGCACAGCGTGACCCTCCCTCCTTTGCTTCTCCCCCTGCTGCTAGGACCATCTCCCTTTGCTTCTCCAGCCCCTGCCACGCCCTCACCCACTGCTTTGGTCTTCCAGGTGCTGGAGCTATTAGGCACCACTTGTCTGCTCAGCTGCGGGGGGGGGGGGGGTAGGGAGGGGGTGCTGAGAAATCAAGCTCCCCAGCCGATCCAGCCCCTGGGCCATAGTTTGGAGAGCCCTGCTCTTAAGTGTCACAGGGCTTCTCCTTGTTTTGGCTGATAGAGTAACACAACTACCTCTCTGAAACTTATATTCAACAATGGCTCTCACTTCAGCAGTTTCAAATATTTGGGAGAAGGCCACAGAAAAGGTTACTGCCAGATTTCTTGTGAGTTTAAACCACAAAGACTTTTGAATTTAAACTCAGAAAGACTGAGCAGTGAGACTGAAAGTCATCCTGATGAAGTCAGCTTTGAGACCCACCTCGGAGCTGAGATTTGAGTCAGCACTGAGAACGTCACCTTCGCTGCACAGCGCATCTCCTGATACCAGAAGCTCACGGCACTGCTCCTTGTCACTAGTGCCTGATGTGGCATGGCACCTCCTGCTGGTCATCTTGGGAATTAGCTCTCCAGCATATGGAGCACCTCCTTCTTCCGGTGGCTCACCTGCCCTCAGGTCCTGTGTCCTCCTCAACCCCTGTGTCTCTTTCCTCAGGGTTCTGACCCCCAACAGTACCCCCTTCCTCTTGGTTTCCCATCCCAGGGGAATCCCCCAACCCTTGAAACCCACCTTACCTTGATGATTACTGCCAGTCATCATCTAGCCCCCTTTTCCTGAGGAAGACTGCATCTATAATGGCCACTCATCATTGGCAAGGGATTATGATCAGCTGCCTTTGCCTATACCCGAGCTACACATCTGCCGCCCCAGTACCACTATAGACCTTCACCAAGGCCTGCAGCCTGAGGGTTTACCCAGCTGGATCTCCCCAGCTCCCTTTGCCCTTCCCCAACACTGCTCCACCTCAGGTACCTGGCTCCCATGCAGCTAGGTCCTTCTCTCTTCACAGGTAGAGAGAGAGTCTCTCAGATACTGGCTTACCAGCCCTTTTATCAGGGTCAGATGAACACTAATTAAGCTGGCAACATCTGTGGTCAGCTACTCCCTCAACTGCTCTTACTCCTTTTATCCAGCCACCGCCCTTTCCGGGACTGCTTTTAATCCCTATTCTCCAGGAGTGGGGCAGCCACTCCACTACAATTCCCAAGAAGAACCATCGGGGCACCGTGAGAAAAGCTGCTGTCCTGCACCAAAGGGAAATAAAAAGGCAGACAGCGACAAGACACAACATGGACAGGGATAAGGCGAGAATGAAAGGCCACTCTTTCTCTCCAACACTATGGCAGCTGCTGGCACAGTCATCTGCGCCGGCCCCGCAAACCCCATGAAGGGCGGTGAAATCCCCTTCCCTCCAGCATGCTGACCAGTTTGTGGTGCCATCCATCCCGGAGGCTTATACAGTGGCTAGAGACATACTAACTCTGCCAGTACTGGGTTCACCGGAGGCACAAGCTCTGAAATGATGACCACTTCAGGCCAGTACCGAGGCCGCTGTCCTGGGCAAAGCCTCCCTAAATCACCTCTTCCGAGGCATCACTGTGATATAATTCCCCAGCTCCAGGAGTGTCGGTGCCACCTTGATCGCCCCTGCTCCTCCTCCTCCTTTTCGGGATCAGACTCTTGATCTGGCTCCTCACCTCACCACCCCTGCCGAGACCACACGCACTACCCATCAGTGTCATCTGAAGCTCTGTAAGCCCCGATGCCCCGGAACACTTGGTCCATGGGCCCAAGGGGGCCAGTTCTGGTGCAGTGGCCTTTCTGGAATCTGTGGGGGTTTACCCCGGGTCAAGGTACCAGCTCCAGGTGCTCCTATTCAGTATACCCTGAGAGTGGGGTGCTGCTAGTCCTGCACTGTGAGACACTGGAGTCAAACACCAGTACCTATAGTGGGACTAGCCTCAGCACCATGTTCAGTGCCAAGCCCGGGACACATGCTGGTACCAAAACTAGTACTAAAGCGAGTGCCGATGAGTACAAGCAGGGAGGACATAGTGGAGCTCTGGAGGTGCATGCCTCCTCCTCATCTTCACCGGATGATGAGTTTATGGTGAAAGGGACATCCCTGCCACAGGATGACCTGAGGGCCCACCAGGACTTATTAAAGCAGAAAGGGGTTCAATTGCCGGTACTTTCTGGTACCCAAAGCCAAGGGAGGTCTCAGACCTATTCTAGACCTGTGTTGGCTCAGTCACTATCTCAGGAAGCTGAAGTTCTGCATGGCAGAACTGCTTGGCATCGATCATTCCATCACTGGATTTAGGTGATTGGTATTCTGCCCTCAATTTAAAAGACACATACTTCCACATCTGTTTTCCACAACCACAGAAGGTTTGTGAGGTTTGTGGTGAACCAGAGTCATTATCAGTCCACTGCCCATCCATTCAGTCTTTCAGCGACCCGTGAGTCTTCACCAAGTGCATGACAGTGGTGGCAACATTTCTGAAGTAAAAAGCAGTCCATGTGTTCCTGTATCTGGACATCTGGCTCACAAAGGGCCAGTCTCCAGCACAAGTGGAATCTGACATTGACATCATACACTAGGCCTTCCAAGCATTGGATCTTCTCATCAATGTGCAGAAGCCAACCCTGACACCTGTCCAGAAAATAGAATTCATTGGGGCAGTGCTGGATTCCCAGTTGGCAAGAGCCTTCTTCCCAAAGGAATGTTTTTGGGTAATCAAGCAGTTAACAGTTCTGCAATCACAATTGATCACGACCATCCAGCTTTTGCTTGAGCCTTCTCAGTCACATGATTTTTCATGTACTTAGGTAGTGACACCTGCAAGGCTACTACTCAGAGCTCTCCAAGACTGGCTGGCACCATGTACTCCAGACACCATTTGGACAGGGCAATCATGATGCCACCTCACATCCTCTACTCCTTGACATGGTGGTTGGATCATCGGATGGTCTGCAAAGGGGTTCCCTTCACAAAACCCCAATCATCCTCTCATTTGGTTTCTGACGCCTCAGCTATGGGTTGGGGAGCCCACCAATAATAAAAGGTTCTATAGTCATATAAATAAGAAAACAAAGAAAGAGGAAGTAGGTCTGCTAAAAAGTGAGAATGGAGTGCAAGTTAAGGATAATTTAGGCATGGCCCAATATCTAAACAAATACTTTGCCTCCATCTTTAATGAAGCTAATGAGGATCTTAGGGATAAAGGTAGCATGGCAAGAAGGAATGAGAATATGGAGAATATTACCATATCCGAGGTAGAAACCAAACTCGAATAGCTTAATGGGACTAAATCGGGGGGCCCAGATAATCTTCATCCCAGAATATTAAAGGAACTGGCAAATGAAATTGCAAGCCCATTAGCAAGAATTTTTAATGAATCTTTAAACTCGGAGGTTATACCGTATGACTGGAGAATTGCTAATATAGCTCCTATTTTTAAGAAAGGGAAAAAAGTGATCCAGGGAACCACAGGCCTGTTAGTTTGAAATATGTAGTATGCAAGGTCTTGGAAACAATTTTGAAGGAGAAAGTAGTTAAGGGCATTGAGGTCAATGGCAAATGGGACAAAATACAACATGGTTTTAGAAAAGGTAGATCATGCCAAACCAATCTGATCTTCTTTTTTGAAAAGTAACAGATTTGTTAGATAACGGAAATGCAATGGATCTAATTTACCTTGACTTTAGTAAGGCATTTGATATGGTGCCACATGGGGAATTATTAATTAAATTGGAAAAGATGGGGATCAATATGAAAATTGAAAGGTGGATAAGGAACTGGTTAAAGGGGAGACAACAGAGAGTCATACTGAAGGGTGAACTGTCAGGCTGGAGGGAGGTTACCAGTGGAGTTCCCAGGGATCAGTTTGGGAGCCAATATTATTTAATCTTTTTATTACTGACCTAGTCACAAAAAGTGGGAATGTGTTAATAAAGTTTGCAGATGACGCAAAGCTGGGAGGTATTGCCAATTCAGAGAAGGACCGGGATATCATACAGGAAGACCTGGATGACTTTGTAAACTACAGTAACAGGAATAGTATGAAATTTAATAGTGAGAAGTGTAAGGGATTAGGGATTAATAACAAGAATTTTAGTTATAAACTGGGGACACATCAATTGGAAGTAACAGAGGAGGAGAAGGACCTTGGAGTATTGGTTGATCACAGGATGACTATGAGCCGACAATGTGATATGGCCGTCAAAAAAGCTAATGCCATCTTGGGTTGCATTAGGTGAGGTATTTCTAGTAGGGATAAGGAGGTATTAGTACTGTTATATAAGGCACTGGTGAGACCTCATCTGGAATACTGTGTGCAGTTCTGGTCTCCCATGTTTAAGAAGGATGAATTCAAACTAGAACAGGTGGAGAGAAGGGCTACTAGGATGATCCGAGAAATGGAAAACTTGTCTTATGAGGGGAGACTCAGGGAGCTGGGCTTGTATAGCCTATCCAAAAGAAGGCTGAGGGGTAGGGTGAACAGATGCCAAGAAAAAAATATCGGGACACATGCGGTGGGGGGGGGGAGGAAGTGAGGGGGAAGTGGGGAAATTGTCAGAGTCCTTAAACCAAGATTTGAGGACTTCCATAGCTCAAATATAGGTGAGGTATATTGCAGGAATGGGTGGGTAAAATTCTGTGGCCAGCGTTTTGTGCAGGAGGTCAGACTAGATCAGGGGTCTCCAAACTTTTCAGCCCGAGGGCCGCATTAACTATCAAATAGCAGTTCGGGGGCCGACAACACACTCGAGGTCCAAATAAAAAAGAATCAAAACATGGATGTTGTTTTTAATTATTTATTTAATATTATTTTATTCAGTTATTATTTAATAACACATTGATACACTACACATGAACACCTGTTCACTACACATGAACACTACACATGAACACCTGTTCACTACACATGAACACTACACATCAACCCCCCAACTGACCCACCCAGCCAGGACTCTCCCCCCAAGACCTCCTTTCCTCCAACCCCCAACTGACCCACCCAGCCAGGTCTCTCCCCCCAAAACCTCCTTTCCTCCAACCCCCAACTGACCCACCCAGCCAGGTCTCTCCCCCCAAAACCTCCTTTCCTCCAACCCCCCCCCCCAACTGACCCACCCAGCCAGGTCTCTCCCCCCAAAACCTCCTTTCCTCCAACCCCCAACTGACCCACCCAGCCAGGTCTCTCCCCCCCAAACCTCCTTTCCTCCAACCCCCAACTGACCCACCCAGCCAGGTCTCTCCCTCCCAAACCTCCTTTCCTCCAACCCCCCCCCCCCAACTGACCCACCCAGCCAGGTCTCTCCCCCCAAAACCTCCTTTCCTCCAACCCCCAACTGACCCACCCAGCCAGGTCTCTCCCCCCAAAACCTCCTTTCCTCCAACCCCCAACTGACCCGCTCAACCCGGTCTCTTCCCCCCCTCCAACTGACCCGCTCAACCCGGTCTCTTCCTCCCCCCCCCAACTGACCTGCTCAACCCGGTCTCTTCCCCCCCCCCCCCCAACTGACCCGCTCAACCCGGTCTCTCCCCACAGACCGTCTCGCCGCCTGGCAGTGGGTGGCTCCTTGTTTCTGGCGGTGCGGCGCGTCCCGGCCCCAGCTCTGAGCCGTCCCTGGCCGGCGGCGGCAGCGTACCACGCGGCGCATCCTGGCCGGCGGCGGCAGCGGAGCACGCGGCGCGTCCCGGCCCTGCGGCCGGCGGCGGCAGCGGAGCACGCGGCGCGTCCCGGCCCCGTGGCTGGTTCCCGACCAATCTCCACGGGACGGATGAGAGGGCCTCGCGGGCCGCATCCGGCCCGCGGGCCGTAGTTTGGAGACCCCTGGACTAGATGATCATAATGGTCCCTTCTGACCTTAAAGTCTGTGTTGGTGAAAAATCCCTTATGATCCACCAGTGGTTTCAGCACCACTGAAAAGTACCCCTTGCTGTTTACCTACTGGCTGCTGAAGTGGGCTGGTGCCAAGATAGGGATTTGCATTCCACCTATTGCCCCACCAGTTAAGGAATCCCATTGCAGCAAAGCCATCTACTAGGACCTGCACATTTCCCAGAGTCACAGCCCTTGCTAGCAGAAGGTTAGTGATTGTGTCGGCTACTTGGATCACCGTAGCCCCTACAGTAGATTTGCCCACTCCAAATTGATTCCAAACTCACCGGTAGCAGTCAGGCATTGCAAGCTTCCACAGGGCTATCACCACTTGCTTTTCATCTCTCAGGGCCACTCTCATTTTAGGATTCTTGTGTTTCAGGGCAAGGGAAAGAGAGAGTCCCATGAAGGTGGCCTTACACGTGCGAAAGTTTCACAGCCTTTGGGAATCATCCCATACTTGCAACACTATGCAGTCCCACCAGTCTGTGCTTGTGTGCCAGGCCACGAATCAGTGTTCCACAGTATGAATCTGCCCCATTGCCACCATGATGTCCGAACTGCCACATCCTGTGCTTTCAGGGAAATCTGTATCCATCTCCTCACCACTATTGTCATCACACTGGTGTTGCCTCATTGCCAGGCTCTGCAAATACTGCAGGATAATGCGTGAGGTGTTTATAATGCTAACAACTGCAGTGGTGATCTGAACAGGCTCCATGCTTGCATTGCTATGGTGTCTGTGTGGGTTATCCATGAGAAAAGGTGCAAAATGATTGGTTGCCCTTGCTTTCACGGAGGAAGGGAGGGAGGGGAGACTGACGACATGTACCCAAAACCACCTGAGACACTGTTTTTGCCCCATCAGGCATTGGGAGCTTAACCCAGAATTCCAATGGGCAGTAGAGATTGTGGGGACTGTGGGATAGCTACCCACAGTGCATCGCTCCGGGAGTCAATGCTAGCCACGGTACTGTGGATGCACTCTGATGACTTAACACACTTAGTGGGGATACACACAATCCACTGTATTAATCGCTTCCAAAAAATTTACTTCCATTGACCTAATTTTGTAGTGTAGACATACCCTTAGTTCTCAGCAGGAAGCTGCCTCTCTGAGTGTAGTAGGGAGTGATCAACCCAATTGTCAGTTCCAGCTAAAGAATTTGTTGTTCTAAGAGGATAGATTGACAGGCAAGAACATGTTGTTCACAGTTTGCAGTATTTACCCAGATCATGTGAAGTGACAAGAAAACTATTCCTGAGACTGACACACACTTTTTATGTGACCACAGTCAAGTCTCTTCCGCTGCCTGTGCCTCAATGTCTAATGTCTGTAAAATGTCTGTAAAATGAGGATACAATTTCTTAAAACACTATGATACATACTGCTGGAAGAGCACTCTTCATTGACCAAATACGTTGTGAATGTAGACAGTGTCTCATACCATTCCATTCCCACATGTAAATTATACTTAAGTGTCTGAGAACCAGGAAGTACAGATAAGGTTCACAGAAGCACTATCAACATTATATATGGATTTTAGAGCACTTGGAAAAATCACCTTTTTAAAAAAGTGATCTTATCTCAACCCTTAACTATTTTGGAACTACTGTACCTCCTTAATAGGAGTGTATGGTGATAATGCTTTTATTAAAAATCCCCAAAGTAGCTTATCTGTAACTTATCATTTAGGACAATTTCTAGTTGACAAAATCAGGTTACATTTTATAATGACATAGTTTAGATAAAGCAATGTGCTGACACTTCAATGTGTTTCTTTTTTTTCAGTATCTTTCAAGATGGAAAGGAGTAAGTCTGCATGTTTTTTTCAGCAGTTCAACTCAGAGAAAATCAACAGGATATACACATATGTATTGTCTCTTTTTAATGTTTACATGATCCTATACAAATAAATGTCTGTAGCAGCTAAGGTTTGATACAGCCTAGAGTGTGATCCCATTCAGAGAAGCACATATGCCTTAATCCTACATTGTTCCATTGAATACAGCTCAACGTTAGGTTTTAAAATCAATAACTGTGATTTTGTTTAGAGGACTAAGGGTCCGTTTTTAAAGGCATTAAGATACCTAACTCCCATTGAAATCAATGGAAGACAGGCAGTTTAATACTTTTAAAAATTGAGCCATAAACTGCTGATGAATCTCAGGGACATATCAAGTTATGGATTTTAGTGCAGAAAATCCTACAATTTAATGAAGAAATGTAGTAAGCATAACAATTGACAATGTGTTATAATGGTTGATTGGGCTGGAACTTATTTCTCAGGACATATCGCTTGTAATAAAAATCAGTTACATTTTATAAGTATGCAGTTTAGATAAAACAATGTTCAGGTATTTAAAGAACTGTTTTACTTTTCCAGAATCTCTCAAGAAATTAATAGGTAAGTGTGATTGCAAATTTCAACAGGTTCAGTATCTTTCTCCTTCTCCCTCACTCACACACACAGGAGGTGGGCAGTGCAAATGTTAGCTGTATTTTCTGGAATCCTTGCATTCTGCCCCCTGAAGACACAAGACACAAGGAGAAGGGCAGGCCTTGGGTGCAAGGCCACAGAAGGAAGCTTGGGTCAATGCAGTGTGTGTGTGGGGGGGTTGTTAGTGGGGGTTGGGGGTGATAGGTAACTTGGGAGCCTGGGGAGGCAGCAAGGGGCAGAGGTCATGGTGGGAAGGATGGAGAGGTAGTGGAAGCCAGGTTTGATGGGGTGTGGGTTGGGAACCTAGAGAGGCAGTGGGCCCAGGGTGGATGTGAAGTCAGGGGAATGGGGGTCGGGGAGGCAGCAAAGTCCAGGGGTGATGGAGGGGTGGTTTTGATCCCAGAGCGGCAGCAGGCCCAGTGGGGATGTGGAGGTGGGAGGAAGTGAGGGCCAGCAGAGATGGAGGCAGTGGAGGTCAGGTGTAATAGTGGGATCTGGGGGCCCAGGGTAGCAACGGGGTCCAGGGTCAATAGAGAGTAGGAGGGAAGCCCAAGGAGACAGTAAGTGCCAGGTGTGCTAAAATACAAGTTCTCCCAGGGCGATATCTTCCCTAAGACCAGCCTGCTTGGAACTGGAGGGCAGGAGTGGGGGAAGGGAGGGTGACATGCCATGAAACATTGATCTGCCTTGCCTGGAAAATCCAGACATGCCTGGGGTGTTTCCCAGACCTGAATCTTTCTGTCCAATTTCTGAAGAGTAAATGTATTGCCAACAGTCCCCAGTTGCAGGAGAACTTTGAAGCTTAGTGCATGAGTCTCTACCACATGAGCTAAAAGCCAGCTGGCTGTTAGCTAAGGCTGTAGAGCAGGCTCATTTTCTCTCTCTGTCTAAGTCAGGAGTGGGGAACCTCCGGCCCACGGGCCTTATATGGCCCGCCAAATCATTCCGTCCAGCCCGCAGGGGGGTCTCGAAAATCTGCGCCATAGAGAGGGCTGGACCAACGTGGCGGTGGGAGTGCGCAGGCGGGGCACTGCCCCAGACTGTCTCTCTGAGAGCTCCACCTTGCCCTCCCAGGAGTGGCGTCCAGAGCAGCGGGACCCAGCGGACACGTAGGCCTGGGCGGGGCAGGGCGCGGGTGGCGGGAGGCTGGGCTGGGGGGCGGGGGAGGCTGTGTGAGTGCGCGGGTGCGGCGCTGCCCCAGAGCGTCTCCGAGGGCTGGGGGCGCGTCGATCCACCTTGCCCTCGCAGGAGTCGCGTCCGAGCAGCGGGACCAAGCGGACACGTAGGCCCGGGTGGGGCAGGGCGCGGGCGGCAGGAGACTGGCCCGGGGGGGGGAGGCGGTGTGCAAGGGGGTGTGGGGGGAGGCTGGGTTGGGGGGCAGGCAAGGAGGCAGTGGGGGGGGAGGCCAGGCTGGGCGGGCGGGGAGGGGGGTAGGAGACTAGGCTGGATGGGGTGGGTGAGGCGTGGGTGCGGGAGGAAAGGAGGTTTGGTGGGGGGGGAGGCTGAGCTGGGCGGGTCAGGCATGGGGGGCAGGAGGCTGGGTTGGGAGTGGGAGGGGAGAGGAGGTTAAGTTCGGTGGGATGGGCCAGGCCAGGCAGGGGTGGGGGAGGGAAGGAGGTTAGATGGGGGGAGGCTGGGCGGGGGTAAAGGAAGATCACCCCCTACACCCAGGCTGACAGCGGGAGCTGACTGGGGCAGGCGGCAGGACCCCGGCTGGCAAGGGGCCAGCGGGGGAAACCCCAAAGCAGTGCAGGGCTAAGTACTCTGCCTGCCACTGCTTTGGGGTTTCCCCGCTGGCCCCTTGCCAGCTGGGGTCTCAGCTCCCGTTGCCAGCCTGGGCTTCCTGGGGGGGGGCAGCCCGCGAATGACATTATAAATGTCCAAATGGCCCTTGGCAGAAAAAAGGTTCCCCACCCCTGGTCTAAGTGGTCTTGGTACCACTAGATGGGACAGAACACCACACCCAGAGGTGTGTGTGTTACACTTTCACTTGCTTAAAATTAGCCAAAACATAAGATTTGGCATTTCATATTTATTGCACATTTCATTATTTTGTACATTCTGTAGCTGATAAGGATGATTACCAAGAGACAATAGAGGGATACAGACAGATAGGGAGCACAATGAGACAACACTGGATAGCATGATGAGCTCACCAGCAGCCTGACTATAGTCAACATTTTTGTAGGAAAGAAAAAATATGTTTCCTAAATTCTGTCCTGCCATCTACCTCTAACAGACGTCTGAGATTAGCTGTGCACATGGCATTATTCCCACCCAAAAGTTCTATCAAGAGAAAGTAAAGGCTGCAGGTGCTTCCTCGTGTGAATACTTGGACCCTCAGGCACATTGTTCCAGGGAATGTAAAACCATTTCTCTGCTCCAGCTGGCTGCTCCCCACTACCTGCTTCTCCCAGGCCTTTGTAGAGAGGACTATGGGTCTGAACTGTGGTGCTCCTCACACTGTGTGAAATCCCTCGGTTTCTTGGGGATTTCTGGAGTCAAGACTCCCCAGCCCCCATGGAAGGTTTTTCAGTTAGACCTGGCTCCCTGTCACAGTCCCCCAGAATCCCACACCAGCCTGAAAGAACTACCAGGTTCTCCACCCCCCTCATGACAAGCCTTTTAAGAGCATTAAGGCTGCCCCTTAGTGCTCTCATGGGGCAGTAAAAGAGACAAATACAATTTGTAGAGTGGGATGAGGAGGACATTAGCAGCAAGTGAAGGGCCCATTCCCTGTTCCATTCCCCACCATCCACCCGTATCTGAGGTTACACTCCCTCCATAAACAAATGATCAGAGAAAACGTTCTTCAAATCCCAGGACAGACTTCATGGGGCCCAAGGCTAGTCATGATGCAGCCAGATGAGCAAGAAAGTTTTTCTCCTCTTCTGTTCTCCACCTGTTGACTTTTCTTTGCTCCCTGGTCCTAGTGGAGGGGTATAAGCAGTGCAGTATCTCTCCCCATCCCCGTTAACTTAAATTATGGAGGTGACATAGCAATTTCATAGATAAGAAAGCATCAGGATTTTCCCTTTATCAGAATCTTTATGCTCCTTTCTTTTCAGAAAACAGTTCCACACAGAAAAAGAAGACCTAGATCAAGCTTATAATGAGATACTCCAGTGTTTTACCTGTACTTGATAGTTCATAGCAGGTTGCTTACAATACTCCCTTTCTTTGATTTTCCAAATGGTTAGCTCCATATCCAACTCCTACTTCCCTAGAAAACCGTAGCTTAACCTTGTATGGACAAAAATATTCACACACTGAAATGTTTCCTTCTTTTTGCAGAGGAAGTGAAAAAGAGTAAGGGTAAGTCCACACCAGGTGTTGGCAACCTTTCAAAAGTGGTGTGCCAAGTCTTCATTTATTCACTGTAATTTAAGGTTTTGTGTGCCAGTAATATATTTTAAAGCTTTTAGAAGGTCTTTTTCTATAGGTCTGTAATATATAACTAAACTATTGTTGTTTGTAAAGTAAATGAGGTTTTTAAAATGTTTAAGAAGCTTCATTTAAAATTAAATTAAAATGCAGAGCTGTGCTTCCAAGCTGTGTTTCCTTGGCTTTCTCTCTGCTTTTGTCTTTCTTTTTGTGACTCTGCTTTGCCTTAGTTTCTGTTGTCTCTGGCTATGTCTACATTGCATTGTGGTTTTTTCATACCCCTGACCAACACAAGTTTTACCAACAAAAAAGCACCAGTGTGGAGAGCACTAGGTCAGCAGGAGACACTCTCCCACTGATACAGCTATCGCTGCTCATTGGGGCTGGTTTTATTTTGCTGGCAGAAGAGCTCTCTCCTGCCAGCAAAGAGTGACTAAATAAATAAATAAATAAATAAATGGAGATATACCAATCTCCTAGAACTGGAAAGACCTTGAAGGTCATCGAGTCCAGTCCCCTGCCTACACTAGCAGGATCCCCCTGCCTACACTAGCAGGATTTTTGCCCCAGATCCCTAAATGGCCCCCTCAAGGATTGAACTCACAACCCTGGGTTTAGCAGGCCAACGCTCAAACCACTGAGCTATCCCCCCACCCCACTACATGGGAGCGATTAGAGAGGCACAGCAGTAGCGGCACAGTTGTGCTGCTATAAGGTCCATGGTGTAGACGTAGCCTCTATCTCACTGAGAATCATAGAATATCAGGATTGGAAGGGACCTCTGGAGGTTCTAGTCCAACTGCCTGATCAAAGCAGGACCAGTCCCCAACTAAATCATCCCAGCCAGGGCTTTGTCAAGCCTGACCTCGAAAACCTCTATGGAAGGAGATTCTACCACGGGGCCCTAGGTAACCCATTCCAGTGCTTCACCACCCTCCTAGTGAAAAACGTTTTCCTAATATCCAACCTAAACCTTCCCCACTGCAACTTGAGACCATTACTCCTTGTTCGGTCATCTGGTACCACTGAGAACAGTCTAGATACATCCTCTTTTCTGCAGAACTGCCACCTCGCCAGTAGGTCCCTAGTTTGTAGTGGTGCATGGGATTCTTCCATCCTAAGTGCAGGACTCTGCACTTATCCTTGTTGAACCTCATCAAATTTATTTTGGGCCAGTCCTCTAATTTGTCTAGGTCCCTCTGTATCCTACCCTACCCTCCAGCATATCTACCACTCCTCTCAGTTTAGTGTCATCTGGAAACTTGCTGAGGGTACAGTCCATGCCATCTTCCAGGTCATTGATAAAGATATTGAATAAAACCAGCCCCAGGACAGACCCTTGAGGCACTCCACTTGGTACCAGCTGCCAACTAGACATGGAACCATTGATCAGTACCTATTGAGCCCGATGACCCAGCCAGCTTTCTATCCACCTTATGGTCCATTCATCCAGCCCATACTTCTTGCTGGCAAGAATATTGTGGGAGACCGTAACAAAAGCTTTGCTAAATTCAAGGAATAACATGTCCACTACTTTCCCCTCATCTACAGAGCCAGTTATCTCATCGTAGAAGTCAATTAGGTTAGTCAGGCATGACTTGCCCTTGGTGAATCCATGTTGACTGTTCCTGATAAATTTCCTCTCCTCTAAGTTCTTCAGAATGGATTCCTTGAGGACCTGCTCCATGATTTTTCCAGGGACTGAGGTCAGACTGACTGGCCTGTAGTTTCCCAGATTCTCCCTCTTCCCTTTTAAAAGATGAGTACTACATTAGCTCTTTGCATCTGGGACCTCCCCCAATCACCATGAGTTTTCAAAGATAATGGCCAATGGCTCTGCAATCACATCCACCAATTCCTTTAGCATCTTCAGATGCAGCGCATCTGGCCCCATTGACTTGTGCTTGTCCAGCTTTTCTAAACAGTCCTGAATCACTTCTTTCTCCACAGAGGGCTGGTCACCTTCTCCCCATTCTGTGCTGCCCAGTGCAGTAGTCTGGGAGCTGACGTTGTTTGTGAAAAAAAAGGCAAAAAAAAGTATTCCGTACATTTGCTTTTTCCACAAGTTCTGTCACTTGATTGCCTCCCTCAGTCAGTTAGGGGCCCACACATCGGGATGGTTTGTTCCTGCAACCTCAATAAGGATTCTTTAAAATACAACCAGCTCTCCTGGATTCCGTGACTTCCTCTACAGAGTTAGGTCTAGCTAAGGCATCTTATATTGACCTATGTCAGTGTCTACAATACAGCCTTTGGCCTGCCGATGTAAGTGCCCTACTACCCCAACTAATAACTCCACCTTCATGAGAATCATCCAGCTTACATAAGTGCAGTTAGGACAAAGCAGTGTCTGTTGTGTTCCATATCTCAGCTGTTGGCTGTCTTGTCAATTTCATGGCTCTGCTGGACATGAAAACTGGTTCCCAGCTCCTCAGCTTGTCTGCTGTCCATCTCCATTCCAAAATCAGCTGTCACCTATGCTCCCCACTTCCTGATGTGATTCCTGCTGCTCCCTAGGGTCCCAATTCCCCATTCCCCACAAGGAGCATGGTTGTTGATCAGACTCTGCAGACAGATCTACCCGCTGAAGATGAGAAACCCTGGCCAACTTCCTCCCTGCTCTTGGCTCTGAGGCAAAAAAGGCAAAAATCCCAGGGGCAGAGCTGGACTCCTGGTGGGGAGCTGAGAGCCCTGTCTCTCTGCCCCCCACATTGCCCACCTTCAGTCAGTGCAAGTGCTTCTGATGAGGACACACCACTGACAGAAGGAGAACAATGTGGATATCAGCCCCTGCAGTAATTACTGTGCTGGCTGTAAATCAATGTCACTAGGTTGATTTAGGATTATAGTGTAGACATGCCCAAAGACAGTGAATGCCCCTTTGAGCTCTCTGCCCACATCCAAATTACTGGGTAGGCTCTCACACTCCCTTTGTTTTAGGTGGGGCTATTTAGCTGTCTCACATGGCCATTATAAATAGGGGGTGGATATACACAGATTAGAGTAGGTTTAACACAACCCACTGAACACTATGAAGCAGATTGCTTAGTACAGTCTCATCTATATATATAAATGTCAAATGGTTTATGCGTGTTGTAACAGATCGCCTTCTCACCCCCCTCAGGAACACAGGCAGGAAACCCTTTTTTGCTCCAACAGTGCCCTTTAATTTACAGTGCAGGACCCCACCACCAATATATACAGGTTAAAACAGTTCATTAACATCCAGCCCTTAAACAGCTCATTAATACTCAGCTCTACGGACTCTATGTAGTCCAGCTAACAGTTACTCAGCTCTACGGACTCTATGTAGTCCAGCTAACCTACGGACTCTAGGTAGTCCAGCTAACAGTTACACAGCTCTAGGGACTCTAGGTAGTCCAGCTAACAGTTACACAGCTCTAGGGACTCTAGGTAGTCCAGCTAACAGTTACACAGCTCTAGGGACTCTAGGTAGTCCAGCTAACAGTTACACAGCTCTAGGGACTCTAGGTAGTCCAGCTAACATACAAACCAGCTCTGAGTAGCTCAAACCACCACCACCACCCTGGGCTTCCTTCCTGGCAGCCTTATATCCCCCAGAGGAGGCTGCCAGGTGCAACCCATGCAGGTTGATTGGCCTGCACCTCAGGTGGCTAATTAGCCTTCCTGCACCGGGGGTTTGCAGAGGGCTTCTCTCCCTCTTAAAGGGGCGGCAGGGCTGGCTCAAGCCCACCCTGCCACAGTGTATGTACGTGCACTTAGTCCTTCCACACCGTTTGAGCTAGAGACTTGAAATTTGGTACAGTTAGAGGTCTTAGGGTTCTAATAAGGTAAGAGTTGAAATTTTTTCAAATCTCACCTCTGACGCCCACCAGGGGTGAAATTATTTAAAGACCAATCACATCAGCAGGGCAGCTGCTGTTCTCTGTGACATAGTTATGATGTCATAATACCCCCTTCAATGGACCCCGCACTCACTCAGCTCTCTGCCCCCTCCCCCCTCCAAAGGACCCCACACTCGCTCAGCTCTCTGCCCCTCCCCACCTCCGACAGACCCGAGTTGGGTTTGGTCAGAGGATAAGTGAGGTAGGGGTGTCGGGTTTGGTCAGGGGTGAGGTGGGGGTGTCGGGTATGGTCGGGGGGTAAGTGAGCCGGGGGTGTTGGCTTTGGTCTGGGGGGGTGGGAAGGTGTCGGGGTGGGTGAGGGGTGAGGTGTGGGTGTTGGGCTTGGTCAGGGGGTGTTGGGGTTGGTGTGTGGGGGTAAGGCGGGGGTGTTGGGTTTGGTTGGGGGGGGTGAGGAGCGGGGTCGGGGTTGGTTGAGGGGTAAGTGAGGTGTGGGTGTCGGGTTTGATTGTGGTGGTAGGTAGGGGTGTCAGGTTTGGTTGGGGGGAAAGTGAGGTGGGTGTGTCAGGTTTGGTCTACGGGGGTGAGGTGTGGGTGTTGGTCAGGGGGTGTTGGGGTTTGTAGGGGGGTGACGTGGGGGTGTTGGGTTTGGGTGGGGGGTGAAAATGTGAGTCGGGGGTTGGTCGAGGGGTGTTGGGGTTGGTAGGGGGGTGACATGGGGGTGTTGGGTTTGGGTGTGGGGGTGAAAATGTGAGTCGAGGGTTGGTCGAGGGGTAAGTGAGGTGGGGGTATCGGGTTTGGTTGGGGGGGGTGAGGTGGGGGTGTCAGGTTTGCTCTCTGCCCCCGCCCCCCTCCAACGGACCCCGCACTCGCTCAGCTCTCTGCCCCTCCCCACCTCCGACGGACCCGAGTTGGGTTTGGTCAGAGGATAAGTGAGGTAGGGGTATCGGGTTTGGTCGGGGGGTGAGGTGGGGGTGTTGGGTTTGGTCGGGGGGGGGTAAGTGAGCCGGGATGTTGGTTTTGGTCTGGGGGGGGCGGGAAGGTGTCGGGATGGGTGAGGGGTGAGATATGGGTGTTGGGGTTGGTCATGGGGTGTTGGGGTTGGTGTGGGAGGGGGTCTCCTGCTACTAGATAAGTATATAATTCTAGTCCGCCCTTTAAAGATTACTGGGTAATCTGAAAGTCTCTGGAGCAAAGGGACTGTAACCTGGGTCTCCTGCTCCTAGGTAAGTACTCTAACTACTGGGCTGTGGAATCTTGTGACCTTGTTAATTAACCTTTGACTGTGCCTAGAATCATGGACTGCAGATGCAGAGCTTTCTAATCCAGGAAAGTGATTCAGGAGGGATCTATCACTATTGACATGCCCTAGCCTCACCCTCAGGGACTGCACAGAATGGAGAGTGCTTGGGGGACTGGGAGAAATCTGACATACTGCTTTGTAAAATCCCCCTCAGCACTCAGCCTAGCCTAGCCTTGCTCCATACTATGAGTGCACAGCTGAACATTTTTGCCCATGCAAAGTGTATTTGTATAAAGTTTGACCTCTATATATTTATTTTCCAGATATTCCTAAGGAGGAAAAGGGTGAGTTCCTATTAATAACTGAAAGGTGGCTTTCAACCTGATGAACCAAGGAGACCAGAAGTCTGGTGGATTCTAATTATGATTTATGATGAGTAGCCATGAAATGTGAATATGAAATCTTAAAATTGAGTACCAACTGTTGGCAGAAACTGTTGTCACCTCATGGCAATTGGGCAGTCCGTAGAGAGTGGAGTTAATGGGAAGAGTTCAGTTTATGCAGAAAAGTATTCACCTCCCACATCAGACCCCAGCCCACCACCACAACTGGCCATGTTCATATATGAATCTATGCATCTACATTGCAGTCCAATTGCTGAATAAGCCATTGATTTTGTACTCCCCTCAAACTTGTTGCAGGTGTCCCCCTGGACACGGCTAAGGCAATCCCTTGGTGGGACGGTGAAAGGATAGATAACATGTTGCCTCATTTTTTCCATTCATTCCACTATTTTCTCTGTAGGAAGTTAAACTCTTAGACACTTTTCAGTCAGCAGATCCAGGTAACTTTCACCAAAGAGTTTTAAAAGAGCTCATTGAGAAGCTCATTGGACAGTTAATGCTGATTTTCAATAAGTTTTGAAGCACTGTGGAAGTTCCAGGAGACTGGGAGAAAGCTCATGTTCCAATATTTAAAAATAGTAAACAGGATGACCCATTATTTATAATTATAAGATCACTTGCCATGAATATTCTTTTGTCTTCATTAACATATCAGTATTCAGAAAATATGTAAACATATTTGCGCAATAGTCAGAGAAAATTCAACCCAAGGGGCAGGGTTACAGTCACAGGGTAAAAGGCCTAATTGGACTAACCTTGTTACCTCCCACCTGGTTCTTGCCTACTTTTCTATACCTGCCTCTGGACACTTCCACTGCTTGCATCCGACGAAGTGGGTATTAGCCCACGAAAGCTTATGCTTCAAAACTTTATAGTTAGTCTTTAAGATGCCACAGGACTTTGTTACCTCTGCTATTCCAGACTAACACGTCTACCTCTCTGATTCTAGTCACAGGGTAGGTCGTCACTACCCGCCGGATCAGCGGGTGGTGATCGCTCTTTTAGCGATTGATTTCTCGCGTCTCATTAAGACGCGAGAAATGGATCGCCCGCGGCGCCCCCATCGACTCCTGTAACTCCAGCCTGACGCAAGGCGCAACCTGGAGTCGACAGGGGAGCGCGCTGCCAACTGCCGCCACCATGAGGACGGCAGGTAAGTCGGCTGAAGATACGCCAACTTCAGCTACGTTATTAAAGTAGCTGAAGTTGCATATCTTCAGTCGATGCCCGCCCCAGTGAAGACCAGCCCACAGTGAATGTGTTTATAAACCAAAATGAAGGTTTGAGAGTACCTTTGTGTGGTATTTACCCAGCTACAGTCAGGATAACTAGGTTCTATTCCTGGCTCTGCTGTGCTTTATAAGTTATTATCATTCTCTGGTAAGACAAAAACTAGGAAGTGTTTAGATTTTCATGGTTGTTTTATACCTTCTAATTTAGAAGATCCTTTAATTAATACAGTTAACTAGATTTAGAGAAAGTGACAAAGGGTCCTGTGACACCTTATAGACTAACAGCTGTATTAGAGTATAAGCTTTCATGAGTGAATACCCACTTTTTCGGATGCATGCAGTGGAAAAAGATTTAGAGAATATACGGTTTTGGGTTAACAAAATGTACATATTTAAATCATTCTCTCTCTCTCTTTCTCTCCCCTTTAGAATCACTGGTGCAAAAAATGAGTAAGTGTATATGGATATTGAAACAATTTCATTAAAATAGAGACGATTTATGCAATATAAACATATTAATTGCATTTTTCAAAATTTCATATATCTTAACTACTGTCAGAAAAAATTGGAAGCATTTTGGTTTTGAAACATCCTACTGATTGATCCTGCAAACAGATGTGCAGTCACACCCTTGCTGCTAACTTCAGCTCCACTCAATGAGATTCTACATACAAGGAAGGGTGTGTGGATTTGGAGCCTCATGCAATAAGTGAACCAGTAGACTTTAGTATCGAACTGCCCAACAATTCAGCAAGGAGATACTGAAGGCTGACATCCATTTTATGGTATAGATAGTCCAGACTTTAATCAGTTTCTCAGGACATATCTAGTATAATTGTTTGAGTGGTTCAATACTGCTGAGTTTCTCCTGCTCACAAGAAGCCACAATAGAAATGACAGATCTGTGTCCAGTCTGAAAACTATGCACACACTGAAATAACTGTTTTTATTTGGCAGAGAAACTTAAGAAGGAAAAGGGTAAGTTTTCATTTATATTACTTAGTTACACTCCCGGGGGCCAAATGGTGCCCTCATTTTAATCTGCACCATCCCAGAGACTTCAGTGGGATTCACTACTTAGTGCAGGACTTTGGCTCAGAGCTCACAACTGTACAGGATTGTGCACTCCACTCCATATTGTACACTGATCAGCCTTTTTGTGCTTCTTTGCACAGTCAGGTGGTGTTCTGCGGACCCAGGTGCTTTCCACTGGCAGGAGGGATGAGGAGATGCTTATGTAGCAGTGCTAGGCTCTCTCTTCAGACACAGAGCTAAAGCCTCCTGGTGACATACCAGGGTACAATTCATACCACTGGGTGGCTGTGTCATAACTGCCCAGCGACCTTACAGTGCCTTACAATGGCACATGGGCTGCTCACAAACAGCCTCTCAACATGCAACCCGCACCCTGAGTGTCTGTGTGAACCTGCTGGCTCTCACCAGGCTTGTTTACACTGCAGGTTGAGCACAACACACCCCCAGTCTCCGATTTCCCCCCAGAAATGTATCTCCGGTCTGCCCAGCCCGCTCCTGGACTGTACAAATACATAAAGTCCATTATTCCTAATAATATGCTAGATTGTTACCTTAAAATAGAGTTACCCACACACATCAGCTTAAATCCACTGGGTTAGATAAAACTGTAAATCAAGTTTATTAATTCAGAGGAATAGTTTTTAAGTGAATACAGGTAATGAGGCATGAAATTTGGAAATGGCTACAAGAAAAATAAAGATAAACACGTTCTCATGCCTAACACCGCACACTATATTAGACAGATGGAAAATTTCTCTTCCCATGTTCCCATCGTGCTTGCTGACCAAATTCTTCAGGTCAGTAACTCCCTGAGTCCAATGTTTGTTTTCCTTTGTCTTCTTAAGTGCAATGGCAGAGGCAGACAGGGGCTGGATGGGGGAGTGTCTTGGGGAGTTTGCACCTTCTTTTTTTAGTTTCAGTCCCACTCTTGAAAATAATTTTCAACTGAAAACTATAGACAAAGATTTTATGGGGATTTCCCTGATCTTTCCCCCATCTGTTTGAGCTTCCTTTTCCCCCCCTTCCTGCTTGATGACTCTATTTATTTACTGCTTAAATGAACATTTAGGCAAACACACATCCTTTTTTTTACAACAGACCTGTCTGTTGACATTTGCTTGGGCAGCACTGTGGAATGTGGAACATGTGAAGATCATACAGGGGAATCTTATAACCTTATGTAAAATGTTGCCACTCATATCTGATCAGGACAATATTGGCCATCAATTTATGATTTTTTTAAATGATACGTTCTGAGGCTGCCTTTTATTAGTCTTACAAGAGCGTGTAGGGTGTGAATCCAGGTTTGTGTTCTGTCACAGTGCAGTGTAAGGGGCACATGCAGCAGCCCTTTGTAGGCTACTCTATAGCCTGTGCACCCTGAAAACAGTGAACACAGCAGTAAGGAACACTCCCCCTCTCTCATGAATGCACACGTGAATATTTTTGAAAGAGACAGGATTCCATATCAGGGACACTGGAGGAGAATCAGCTCTGCTGTGGGGGTTGTGGCAAATTGCTGGCACTATTATGATGGGTGCCACTTTCTCTTCTTGTGGGGGGTTCAGGGAGCCATTTCTTGCCCCTGAATAAGGTATTAACTGTCCTACTAGTATCCTAGAGGGGGGGAAGTGGAGAGGGAGGGACCCAGGCCTGCCCTCTACTCCAGGTCCCAGCTCAGGGGCCCTGAGGATAGCAGTAAACTACTTGAACTAGCTATTCCTTCCCCTGGGCTACTTCCCTCTCCTACCCTTCAGCTTGTGGGGTTTCCTGCCCTCTCTCTGCACAAGCCAGGTGTCCCTTTACCTAGGGTCTGGTCATCTTAGCTCACTACAGCACTTCTCCAAACTCTGCTTTGCTTTCTTCCAAACTGCTCTCCACCAACACTAATCCGCTCTGCTCCAACTCCTCCAAACTCCTTCCCACTTCCTGATTGAAGCAGGGTTTTTTTTTATCATGTGACTGGCTTCAGGTGCTCTAATTGGCTTCAGGTGCATTAATTGGCTCCAGGTGCTCCAACCAACTTCTACCAAACTTGTTTCCCTCTAATACTCTCCTGCTGCCCACTGGCCATGCTGTATCACAGTGTCAAATAAGTATAGCTGTACATGTGGAAAGGGCAAGGGCTCATATATAGAGTTTCAGGGTAGGAGTTCAAAAGGTGATTGGTAGCACACGGGGACGAAGGTGTCAAGAGGCAGCAGGTACAACATAGGGGCAGGAATGGGAGGCCAAGGCTCAAAGGAAGAGGCTCCCTCACCCCATATCAAAATCTATGAACTTCAGAGTCTCTGACACTGTGATATCTTTCCTCAGTGAGACACAGAACATACATAACTGCAGACTTGCCATGAAGCTACCCAGCACCACTGAATAGTTGGACAGGGAACAAGAGAGACCAACAGAGATTTGCTATATCCTGTCCCTGACATTCACAGACTCAGCATCTGTGTCACGGGGGCTTTTCAAAAGGACTATCTGGGGCACTAAAGACTTGAGGCATTTCACTGTCTGCATGATCCTAAGGGACTTCTGAAATTGCTGTGATCTGCAGGGTCCCACTTTAAGGCCTCAGAATTCAGATCAAGAACTGAATAAGTCCTGGAGTCTGCACTCCCCTTGAACATATAGCAGGTATCTCACCAGGGCAGGTGAAAGCACATTGGTGGGGCTGTGATAGGGCAGTTCACATGGTCCCTGCCCATGCTGAATATTTTCTGTGGCTCAAGGAATGATTATTCCAATTCAGTGGGTGTCAACCTGGCACACTTGTGAGAAGGAAATTTACAAAGTGAAATCTCAGATGCTGCTGCCTTTCTGTGACTGTTTATGGACGGGGGCTGTGGACAGCAACAGGCAGTTAGTAATGGGGAGAGATGGGGGAATGTGACTGGCAGTGAGTCAGGCAGATTGATTTCACACTCTGGGAAACTAAGCCGTTGTCTCAATGTGGACACTAAAATCAGTTCCTATTTTTTAAAAAATCACTTTTTTTTCTTTTTCAGATAAATTGCTGGCTCAGATGGGTAAGTCCACACTGATTTCTCATTCTGGGAAATTATTCTCTTAACTTGAGCAATTGTCTCAACTTGTACATTAAAATAAGTTCCTGTGTTGAAAAGTTCACTTTTGTCTTTCTCAGATAAATCACTGAGCCAAATGGGAAAATCCTCACTGATTTTTGTCTCTTCCACTCACACAGAATAACACCCATGGATGTGATACCATATTTAATTTCTAGTACTCCCTGTGCAATAACTATGTCAAGTGAATACTGTAGAACTTATACTGTCTGTATGACATACTGACAGCATGCCTAGAACAGCCCAGCTTCTATAAATCCCTTCAGTCTGTGCCTTGTAATCAACAACTCAGAGTGGGGTTGGTGCTTGGGGGTACATAGACCATCCACAGCTGCAGGAGGAGCAGAGCTGGTCAGGGGAGTTGGGAAAAGTGGAGCTGGGGAGGGCAGAAAGGATGTGGTGGATGGGCAGAGTTGATGGGGGTGGGACAGCTGTGTGGCTGGGAAGCACAAAATAAATTGGGCTCCCAAACTAAGAACACAGTGAAAGAGTGTGTGACTGGAGAGGCCTAGTGAAAGTAGAAGTGAAGTTAAACTGAACCCATGGGGCATGAAACTGTTCAGTGTGGGGAAAACGATTAAAAATGTCTGGCTGTTTTGGGATAATGCAGTTGTTTGCAGGCTCATTAAAGGGCCAGTTCCCTTTATTAAAAGACTGGAAGTGTATATAATGGTTGATGGTTCAGATGATGAGAAAAAGGTGGTGGTTGGACTGAATTTCATGGGGGCTTAAATTTATAACCTGCTGCCTCCCCTAAGAGCTTCCATTAAACCCACAGGCAAAACATCTGCTGCATGGAGATGTGTGAATCATGGTCAACCCAATTGTCAGTTCCAGCTAAATAATTCATTGTTGTAAGAGGATAGATTTATAGGCGAGAACATGTTGTTCACAAGTTGCAGTGTTTACCCAGATCAAGTGAAGTGACAAGAAAACTATTCCTGAGGCTGACACAGACTATTTATGTCACCACAGTCAAGTCTCTTCTGCTTCCTATGCCTCAGTTTACACTTTTGTAAAATGAGAATACAATTTCTTACCCACCTTTATAAAACACTGTGACACCTACTCCTGGAAGAGCACTATTCACTGACCAAAAACTTTGTGACTGCAGACAGTGTTTCATACTATTCCATCCCATACCATTGTCATGTACAAATTATACATAATGTCTGAAAACCAGGAAATACAATTAAGGTACACAGAAGCACCATCGATATCATATATGGATTTTAGAGCACTTAGAAAAATCACTTTTTTAAAAAAGTGAGCTTATCTCAAACGTTAACTATTTTGGAATCAGTGTGCCTCAATAAAATCAGTGTATAGTGATAATGTTTTAATATTAGCTAGGAAAAATCCCCAAAGTATTGTTCTTCTGTAGATTTTATAATGACATAGTTTGAATAAAGCAATGTGCTGACATTTCAATGTGTTTCTTTTTTTCAGTATCTTTCAAGATGGGAAGGAGTAAGTCTGCATGGATTTTTCAGCAGTTTAACTCAGAGAAAATCAACAGGATATACACATCTGTATTGTCTTTTTTTAATCTTTACATCATCCTGTCCACATAAATGTCTGGAGCAGCTTAGCTTTGATACAGTCTAGAGTGTGGATATAGGTAGTTCAATATCTAGCCATAAACTGCTGGTGAATCACAGGGATATATCAAGCTCTTGATTGTAGTGCAGAAAATTCTACAATTTAATGAAAAAATGCTGTAAGTTTAACAATTGACAATGTGTTATAATGGTTGATTGGGCTGGAACTTAGTTCTCAGGACATGTGGATTGTAATAAAAATCAGTTACAATTTGTAACTATGCAGTTTAGATAAAACAATATGCAGGTATTTAAAGAGCTGTTTTTCTTTTCCAGAATCTCTCAAGGAATTAATGGGTAAGTCTACCTGGAAATTTCAGCAGCTTCACTCTCTTTGCTTCTCTCTTATTCACACACACAGGGGGTGGGCAGTAAAAATGTTAACTGTGTTTTCTGGAATCCTTAAATCCTGCCTCCTGTAGTGTGTGGAAGCAGCTTGACTCTGAAGCAGCCTAAGGACCAACCTTGCAAAATCATCCACACTCAAGCACCAGGTCTCCATTCTGGCACATGGTGTGTCCTGTCCAGGACTCACTGTGATTGGGAAGGGAGGAAATGGTGACTTAAAGCCATCTTTGTACTTCCTCATATTCTGGACCCCATGCCTGACACTGACAAAAACTCCCTCAGAGCTGCTCTTGCCTACAGACAGTTGCCCATGTGCCCAGGAATAGCTGGAGTGCAGTCCTTCTCCCTCTTCCCAATAACATACAGTAGACTCTCGATTATCCAGGATTGGATTAACCAGGATGTGGATTAAACAGGATGTCAAGAAAAATACACACAACTCACAGGGCCAGCTCTGGCTTTGTTGCTGCCCCAAGCACACACACACAAAAAAACCCACCAGGGCACAGGGCAGCCCGTGAACCAACACCCCATCCCCACGGCGCAGGGTGGCTGGTGAACCAACCTCTTCCCCCCATATTTCCTATGGAGGTGATTATCCAGGATTTTATTAACCAGGATTAATTTTTTCCCTATCATCCTGGATAATCGAGAGTCTACTGTACATCTTTACTTTGAACTGGGGCAGCCTTACAGGTGGGTGATGTAGGCCTCTGCCTAGTGCACTCTGATCTGGGGGTGACATGGTCAAGAGGCAACAAGCAGGGCAGGCCTTGGGTGCAAGGCCGCAGAAGGAAGTTTGGATAAATGCAGTGGTGGTAGATAGTGAGGCTCAGGTTGATGGGGGTTTTGGAGCCTCGGGAGGCAGCTGTGGCAGGGATGATAGTGGGATGGATGGGGAAGTAGCGGAGGCCATTTTTGATGGGGATTGAGTTGGGAGCCAAGAGAGGCAGCATGTCCAGGAGGGATGCAGAGGCCATGGGTGTCAAGAACAATGTGGGGTTGAATGGGGGCTAGGGGAGCAGCGAAGGCCTGGAGTGATGGAGGGGTGGGTTGGGAGCCCAGAAAGGCAGCAGGCCCAGTGGGGATGCAGAGGTGGGAGTCAGTGGGGGCCAGCAGTGATGAGGAGGCGACAGAGGCAGCAGAGGCCAGGTGTAATGGGATGGATGGGGGGGGGGCCTAGGGAGGCAGCAGAGGCCCATTGATAATAGAGGGGAACCCAGGGAGGCAGCAGGTGTGAGAAATACCAAACACAAGTTCTCCCAGGGTGATATTTTCCCTAAGGCCAGCCTGGGGGATGGGCTGTGTGTGCTTTCAATACTCCCTTCCTTTGATTTTCCAAATAGCTTGTTCCATATCTAACTCCTCTTTCCATAGAAACTCTTAGCTAAACCGTCTATGGACAAAAATATTCCCTCACTGATATGTTTCCTTTTTGTTTTTGCAGAGGAAGTGAGCAAGAGAGAGAGTAAGTCTACACTGATATTTTTAAACTTTATACGCTGTGATTTATAAGCCTTATACTATTTCATTTCATGACATATCCCCCTTTTTACGTGGCACCCTGATACACCAGGATTGATTCTAAATTTACAATGGAATAAATGATGAATTATTTGACTGAAGAAGAGTTAGAAGGCTCTATTTTTCAGTCTAGTGTCAGACAATAGAGAGACCACATTTCATACCATAATCTGAATCTACAGTTCATAAAAGTAGATTATTTTATACTTGGGTTAATTTTGTTGCTAAGACAAATACAATATTATTTTCATTTTGACCTGAATGTTCCACCAAAGTTTTGGGCTCTGAGGATGTTCCAGATGAGAATAGAAATTGGCAATGGATTCTGGTACTTGCTTTGTGGTATCTTATTCATTTGCAAGGAGTGCACAAAGTCCCACTTCTCTGAATGCAGGAAGAAATAAAAAGAGGAGACAGTTCCTTTGTTCACTGTTGTGAGCCTTTCTTTCCATCCAGCACTCCATATGGGAAAAAAGCTTTATTTCAGGCCCATTTTATCGTGCTTCCAGGTTGCATTTCCTTGGCTTTCTCTCTGCTTTTGTCTTGCTTGCTGTGACTCACTCTGCCTCAGCTTGTGTTGCCTCTGGCTATATCTACATTGCACATTGTGTTTTTTCACACCCCTGACAAACAAAAGTTTTAACAACAAAAAAGCACCAGTGTGGACAGGGCTATGTCAGCGGGAGGCGCTGGCAGACAAGCCCTTTCCTTCAGGTAAAGAGTGGCTACATGGAAGCCCTTACAGTAGCTGTAGCAGCACAACTGTGCTGCAGATAGAGCCTCTGTCTCACTGAGACTTGGGGCTTGCCTACACTTGTGAGTTATGGTGCAATAAAACCACCTAGAGTGCTCTACCTTACTCCCCATCCACACTGGAAGGCATGTAAAGCACTCTGACTCTGCATCTGGAGCACTCCCGGTACTCCACTTTGGTGAGAGGATTTACATCTGATACGCCCCCGCTGGATCTCCGCAGTGCCAGTGTGGACACCTAATGTGATCTGATTCGCCTCCAGAAGTATCCCAGAATGACTGTTTTAGCCCCTTAGTCATCAGTTTGAACTCTACTCCTCTGCCCTCAGATGACAACCATCCGACCTGCCCTTTAAATTCCCTGGGAATTTTGAAAATCCCCTTCCTGTTTGCTCAGCCAGGTGTGGAGTGCTCTCAGTGAATCTTTCCAGGTGACCATGCCTCTACGCGCCAGGTGATCCCCAGCATGGAGCAATGGCAAGGTGCTAGATCTCATTAGTGTTTGGGGGGAGAAAGCTGTTCATTCAAGCTGCACTCCAGCTGTAGGAATTATGATACCTATGGACAAATATCAAGGGCTATGACCAGACCGGGACACAGTGCAGTGCTGAGTTAAAGTGAAGGAGCTGTGGAATGCCTACCACAAAGCCTGCGAGGCAAATGGCCGCTCTGGTGCCACGCCCATGACCTGCCAATTCTTCAAAGAGCTAAACGCTATTTGGGGCAACCCCACCTCCACTCCGAGGACCACCATGGACACTTCCGAGCCTAGCCCAACAAGACAGTGGAGGAGAAAAGTGGGATCAAGGGTGCTGAGGTGGAGTAAGACACCCCAGAATCCGTGGAGGCATGTAGCCAGGAGCTCTTCTCAAGCCAAGAGGAAGGCAGCCAGTCGCAGCAGCCAGTACTTCGGAGGGGCAAACACCAGAGGAGGCTCCCGGTAAGCGTTTTTTTCAGGAAGGAATTTTTTCAGTGCGGGTTCTTAGGCAAGGGGGTTTGGGCTGCATGCATACCTAGATGCAGAATAAGGCATTGATTTGCTCTATCACATCAGATAATCGGCCTCTGTGATTTCTTTGAAAGTCTCCTCCAGAATGTGGACAATGCACTTGTGCAGGTTTATTGGGAAAGCCTGGTCCCATTCAGGCTAACATGTCTGCCACTGTGCTGTGAGGGGCCAGGACCCTCCTTTGCTTTCCTGGTCACACTCAGCAACAAGATATCTTCCAGGATGAACTCCTGTGGAATATGTTAGGACAGTGTTCAGTATAGGGATACTCTGCAGCTGTTGGCCCTCCGCAAGGCACAGAAACCTAGAGTACAGTACAGCCATGAAACAATCAGTCCCCTGTTGCCAACCCCTAATAATTTTACTTGCCCTTCCCTGAACCTTTTCTAATGCCACTATATCCTTTTTGAGATGAGGAGACCACATTTGTACTCAGTATTCAAGATGTGGGTGCACCATGGATTTGTAAAAGGGCAATAAGATGTCCTCCGTCTTATTCTCTATTCCTTTTTTAATAATTCCTAAGATCCTGTTTGCTTTTTTGACTGCCGCTGCACACTGCATGGACGTCTTCAGAGAACTATCCATGATGACTCCAAGATCTTTTTCCTGATTAGTTGTAGCTAAATTAGCCCCCATCATATTGTATGTATAGTCGGGGTTATTTTTTCCAATGTGCATTACTTTACATTTATCCACATTAAATTTCATTTGCCATTTTGCTGCCCAATCATTTAGTTTTGTGAGATCTTTTTGAAGTTCTTCACAGTCTGCTTGGGTCTTAACTACAGGTATTTTGAGCAGTTTAGTATCATCTGAAAACTTTGACACCTCACTGTTTATCCCTTCCTCCAAATCATTTATGAATAAGTTGTATAGGAATGGTCCTAGGACTGACCTTTCGTCGACACCACTAGTTACCCCACTCCATTCAGAAAATTTACCATTTATTCCTACTCTTTGTTCCCTGTCTTTTAACCAGTTCTCAATCCATGAAAGGATCTTCCCTCTTATCCCATGGCAACTTAATTTAGGTAAGAGCCTTTGGTGAGGGACCTTGGAAATCTAAGGACACTACGTCCACTGGATCCCCCTTGTCCACAGGTTTGTTGACCCCTTCAAAGAACTCTAATAGATTAGAGTTTACAGGTGCAACCTTGAGATCTCAGCCATCCATCTTATCACTGGTCAAGAGACTGTGAAGACTCAGGAAGAGGCCCCATAAGAGTAAACAAGACATGGTGCAGCAGCCCTTTAAGCAGTCAAAAACACACTCCATAGTCATTTGGCACAGGCTCAGTCTGTAGTTGAACCGTTCCTTGATGCTATCAAGGCTCCTGGTGTAGGGTTTCATGAGCCATGGGCTTAAAGGGGTATCCAAGGATCACAATGGGCATTTCGACTTGCCCTACAGTGAACGTCCGGTCTGGGGAAAAAGCTTCTTGAACAGGCCAGTGTTCCAAAATCAGCGGTTCTCAAACTATTGAGATCCGTGACCCTTTCTTCCTCGGCGCAGCGGACCCTGGTATGTCTGCCAAAAAGTCGCCAAATTGATTACTTCCACATTCGGCGGCTATTTTCGGCGGACATGCCGAGCGCTCCCGAAATAGCTTGGCATGTCTGCCGAAAAGCCGACGAATGCGGAAGTGATCATCCTTCTTCGAGTGCTGTCCCTGTGGGTGCTCCACTCTAGGCGTCGGTGCATCCAGGCGCCGTTGATCGGAGATTTTCAGTAGCAGTGCCTGGTCAGGATGCAGGTGCCAGATGGTATCTCCCATCCTGATGGAATCTTTCTGAGCTTCTGTGTCCCGCACCCCCTCAGTTCCTTCTCTACTGTCCTAAGCTGAAGACGGAATTCAGGGCATTGTGCTCTCTCTCTTCCCTGGTCTCTGAAGAAAAATCAAACATAGAATAGAAATAGTTGTAAGTTACACCCTAAGTATCTTTCCTTCCTTTAGTGTAGTTATTCAGTTAGTTATTTAAAAAAACAAACCAAAAAACCCTCCCCATACCCCCCACTTTTTTGCCTCAGGCTGTCTCCTGTTGAGACATCCCCCGCCCCCCACCCCAGCTAATTTTAATTCATAATGCCAGGGAACTCAAGATTTAAGAAATGCGTTTTCTGTCAGGAATCCAGGTCTGACGGGCATTCTCACCGCATGAAGTGCCTCGGGGAAACTCATGTCCCTGCAAAGTGCACTCACTGTACGAGTCTCAAATCTAGAGCTCGTCTAGAGACTTGCAGCTAAAATTATTCCTCATGGAAAAGTCTCTACAGCCGCTTTCAGAGATGGGAATGACTAAACCCGCTCCCACTCGCTCCCCAACCACGGACCCTGCTAGGAGCGAAGCCTCACCCCCTCTGAAGCAGGGGCAAGAGGCTCAGTCTCAGGACGGAGAGACTGAGAAGGGTAAAGGGTCTCCCGTCAGAGCCCTGCCGTCTGTGCTGACTGCGCCACAGGCGCCTGCCTCAGCCTTCACTAATGCCTCTGAAGCAGCTGTATCACACAGCAGAGGCAGAAACCTGAGCCCCCAAGGCTGGAAGGCTTCAGTGGCACCAGCGGCACTGCACTCCTCCAGGCTAAAAATAGCCCCCAAACACTCTGCGTGCTCTGCTTTGGCGCTGACCAGATTGTCCACACCGAAAGGCTCAGAGCTAAAAATAGCTCCGGAGCCTGCTGCGTGCTCTGCCTCCACGCTGACAAGAGTGTCAACACCGACAAGACTATTGGTGCCGACACGCTCCGGGCTAAAATTAGCTGTGGAGCCAGCTGCGCGCTCTGCTTCAGCGCCAAGAACAGTGTCGGCGCCGTCAGCAAGAGCGCTGACACTTCCTGCAATGAAAGCAGCCACGGACTCGGCTGTGCGCTCTGCACAGCTGCCGGGAAGAATCTCGGCACCCAGTCTCTCTTCCCCCTCAGCACCAGCAAGGGACCCCCTACAGGGCTCCTCCAAATGCCCTTGGATACCATTCAAAACTACATCTTATGAAGTGCCTGAGCACACTTCAGGCTTCTAACGGAGTCCACACTCACCCCTGCGGTGCCTCCCGCTGGTCGTCTGGGGAATCAGCTCCTTCAGCGTCCAGAGTGCCCTCCACAGGTTGATGCCCTGCTCCTTTCCTGGCCCCGCGTCCCTCCCGGACCCCGGTGCCCTCCAACTGTGGGTGCTGCACCCTTGCAGTACCCGCTTGTGTGTGAGGGTCTCCCCTCCCCGGAGGAACCCTCCACTCCCTATCCCCACCTCGCCTCAGAGTGTGCCACTGTCAGTCACCACTTGCCCCCGCTCACTGGGGCGGACTGCAGTATCATGGCTTCTCATCACAGGCAAGGAGGGTTGGCCTGCTGTCGCTATCTCTAGCCCTGGGCTGCCCCCTGCAACCCTGGTACTCCTGGATCGGGCCTTGTGTCAGGCCCGGAGGCCTGGGGCTCTCGGCTAGAGCTTGCCCAGCTCCCTCTGCCCTGCCCCAGCTCTGCCCTAACCCAGGTACCTGGCTCAGCTCCTGCAGTCAGGCCTGTCTCCCTCTGAATACAGAGGAGACTGCCTTTTTTCCTAGGCTCCTGCCTCCCAGCCTTTATACTCTGGCCTGAGTTTGGTGCGTGGCCGCCCAGCTGGGCCTAATGCCCAATCAGGCAAAGCCTGCTCGCTCCCAGCCTTAACCCCCTTCCGGGCTATTCCAAACCCCTTTTGGGGCTTTTCCAAGCCCCTTCCAGTAGGGGGCGGGTGGTCACCCCGCCACAAGGCTCAACACAGCACATGGAGCAGAAGCAACACTTCCTTCATCAACATGACCTCCTAGTGTCACCAGAGCCTACATCCCCGCTCCTGGATGCACAGGTCTCATTTCTAGAACAGATGCTCTCCCCACCTGGACTTGCTACCTTTCACAACGAACCTGAGGTGCAACAGCGGACGGAGTTCTCCCCAACTGCTTCTCCTACTCTGCAGGAACCCTTTCCATGTCAGACCACGGCTCATAACCACGTGCCTCAGTTTCCCTACTTCTTCCCTCCGTGGATATCACATGGATTCTCCTACCCCACACAATGGCCTCAGTGGTACCCTTGGCCACATCATCCTACCATTCACCCTCAGACCTCTTCTAATGGACCACTACCTCCTTCTGTGCCTCAATCTCCAGCTCCATCCACTTCTCAAATTCCTGAACCACAACCTGAGAACATCAGCTACAAACCATATGCTTACTCACTGGGTCCTGAATCTCCACGTGCTTCAGATGGAGCCCTCTTTCCTCCACCGCCACAAAACGTGGACGATTGTAAACAATTCAAGAAGTTTTCAAGAGGGTGGCACTCAGTCAGGATATTCCTTTAGAAGAGGTCCAGGAATCACAACATAGACTCCTCGGGATACTTCAACCTTCTGCGCCATCAAAGATCACACTCCCCATAAACAAAGCACTTTTGGAGCCAGCTGACATTCTCTGGCAAACACCAGCTTCTTTAATGCCAACTTGTAAAAAGGCCGAACGCAAATACTATGTTCTGGCTAAGGAACTGCACAAAAACTGCACAAAAAACTGTTGAAAGATGGCGCCAAATGTAGACGGAAACACAGAAATTGCTGGGATGCTGTTAGGACCGGAAGACATTGTGACGGGCAATCACTAGGAAGTGCAGTTACGCTTCTAAGTCAACTCCAGGAGAGTGCATGAGATTGACCTTGCTGTTATCTGTGTGTTTGGGAACAGTTCCCAGACTGTTCCCAGCTGTGTGAGTGTTTACCCTGTCTGTGTGAGAATGAATGTGTGGGAAACCAAATGGGGAAACTGAGGCAGGACAGCGTGTAACCAATCAGCTTGTTGCTTGCAAATGAGACATGAGTATGTATGAGATGCAAATGTGTGAGTGTATTTAAGCCCACTCCCGTATTTGCTCGTGGGCTCTTCCAACCTGGCAATGGCTCTGAAGTGCTAGGTAACCCTTTCTGCAGTCGTGCTGATTAGAATCGGGCCCCTCAGCGCCTATTTGAGGGACCGAGGCCTTCCAATAAACTCATCTACTTTCTACAACCACGTGTGTGTGCCTTGTCTCGCAAAATCCAAAGTACCTCACTACAGATGCGAACCAATGCATCACAGGGCATTGGGACAAGATCCAGAATTCCCCACACTCCACGCCCCCTTTGCACAAGCCACAGTGCCAGAATGGGAGGAGGTGCTCTGTGGGATAGCTGCCTATAATGCACCGCTCCCAATATCGCTTCAAGTGTCGCAAATGTGGCTCAGTACTCTTTCAGTGGTCAATGTGGACAGACTGGAGCATTTTCCCAAATGTGCTCTCCGAAAGCTGGTTTAACCCAAAGCGTTCTACAGCTGCAAGTGTAGTCAAGCCCTTTCTCTACACTACAGAGTTAAGTTGACATAAGGCATCTCGTGTCAACCTATGTCAGTGTCTACACCACAGCCTTCAACCTGCTGATGTAAGTGCCCCACTACACCAATTGATAACTACCTACACAAGAGACTTACAGCTTATGTCAGTGTAGTTAGGGCAATCCAATGTCTGTGTAGACACTGTGCTCCTTACCAAATATGTTGACTGTCTTGTCAACGTCATGGCTCTGCTGGACAAGAAAACTGGATCTCAGCTCAGTTGCTGCCAAGTCTCCCAGCTTGGGCTGCCACCCAATATCCCCACTTCCTGCTGGAAGTTCTGCTGCTCCTTGGGGTCCCAGTTCCCCACTCCATGCAAAGAGCATGGCGGCTACCAGACCCTGGGTGCAGATCTACCTGATGGAGGCGAGAAGCTCCCCCACTATTCCACCCCCACTCTCTGCCCTCCGTACTGCCCATCTTCAGTTGCTGCAAGTGCTTCTGGTGAGGACACACCACTGACAGAAGGAGGCTAATCAGCCTTCACAGTAATTACTCTGGTGTCTGTAAGTCAACCTCGCATAGGTCAATTTAGGATTGTAGTGTAGACATGCCCAAAGACAGTGAATGCCCCTTCGAGCTCTCTGCCCTCAAAGTCCAAATTGCTGGTTAGTTTCCCAGTCTCTCTTTGTTATAGGTGGGGCTGTTGAGCTGTCTCACATGGCCATCTGAGTCTCCCCCTCCTAGATGAGTACTCTAACTACTGGACTACACAATCTTGTTGGCTTCTTAGTTAACCTTTTCCTGTATGCATAGAATGCTGGTTTGCAGATGCAGAGCTTTCTAATCCAGTAAACATCCATTCTTCCTCCATGCTGTGTCTATGGCATTGTGGCCAGGCACAATGCCAACTGTCCAGACAGGAAGCCTCTGATTTAGGAGGGTTCTATTACTTTTTGCATGTCCTAGACTCACCCTCAAGGACTGCACAGGCTGGAGACTGCTCAGGGGACTTGGAGTAACCTGACACTATGCTTTGGAAAATCCCCCTCAGCACCCAACCCAGCCTTACACCACACTGTGAGTGCACTGCTGAATATTTTTGCCATGCAGAGTGTATTTTTAGAAAGCTTGACTCTATGTATTTATTTTCCAGATATTCCTGAGGAGGAAAAGAGTGAGTTCTTATTACTAACTGAAAGGTGGCTTTAAACCTGATGAACAGAGGAGAACAGAATATTGGGAGATTCTAAATATGATTTCTGATGAATAGCCATGAAATGTGACTACTAATTATTTACATTCACTACCAATTGCTGTCAGAAACTGTTTCTATCTGATGGAAATTGGATGGTTCACAGAAAGTGGAGTTCATGGGAAGAATCAAGTCCAAGCAGACTCACAAGAAAGTCCAAGGGCTGAATGACCCTGGATTCTGTACACCCCTCAGACTTGTTGCAGGTATCCCCCAGGACAGGGCTAAGGCAATCCTTTGGTGGGACTGTGAAAGGGCAGATAACACGTCTCATCATTTTTCCATTCCACTAGTTTCTCTGTAGAAAGTTAAACAAAAGCTATTAACATTAGACAATTTCAATCAGCAGATCCAGGTAACTTTCACCAAAGAGTTTTAAAAGAGCTCATTGAGAGGCTCATTGGACAGTTAATGCTGATTTTCAATAAGTTTTGGAGCACTGGGGAAGTTCCAGGAGACTGGGAGAAAGCTCATGTTCCAATCTTTAGAAATGATAAACAGGATGACCCAGATAATTATCATTATAAGCTCACTTGCCATGGATAGTCTTCATTCTTCATTTACATATCAGTGCTCAGGAGAATGCCAATATATTTACTGGAATAGTCAGAGAAAATTCAACCCAAGGGGAAGGGTTACAGTCACAGTGAATGTGTTTATGAACCAAAAAGAAGGTTTAAGAGTAACTTTGTGCAGTATTTACCCAGCTACAGTCAGGATAAGTACATTCTTTTCCTGGCTCTGCCAGTGACATGCTGTGCTCTATAAGTTATTCTCATTCTCTGCTAAGTCAAAAACTAAGAAGTGTTTATATTTTCATGGTTGTTTTATACCTTCTAATTTAGGAGATTTTTTATGTATACAGTTAACTAGATATAGAGAATATACAGTTTTGAGTAAACAAGATGTACACATTTAAATCATTCTCTCTCTCTCTCATTGTCTCCTTTAGAATCATTGCTGGAAAAAATGTGTAAGTTTACCAGGATATTGGAGCAATTCCAGTAAAATACAGAAGATTTTACCACATAAATATATTAATTGTATTTTTCAAAATTACATATATCTTAACTACTATCAGAAAAAATTGGAAGCATTTTGGTTTTAAAAATTGTAATGATTGACCCTGAAAACAGATATGTAGACACAACCTTGCTGTTATCTGGAGCTCCAATGAATGAGATACCACATTAGAGGAAGAGTGTGTGGATTTGGAGCCTCTTGCAATAAGTGAGCCACTAGACTTCAGTAAAGGGACTGCCCAGCAATTCAGCAAGCAGATGCTGAAGACTGACATCCATTTTATGGTATAGATAGTCCAGACTCCAATCTGTTTCTAAGGACATAAGTAGAGTCATACTTTTAGTGGTTCATTACTGCTGTTACTCCTTTCCTGTGTCTGTCTTCTCTAGAAAATACAGCTCTTCCATAACATACACTGCAGGAATTGTACCCCAACAATATTGTAATCTGCAATGTTAGCCGAGAAAATAGAACAATTTCTGAATACTTATAAGTATATTAGTGATAATTATTTTAAATGACTTTATCCACAACTCTGTTGTTTGTATAATATTTGGTGAAGCATACGGCAGGGAAAAAACATGAAACAAAAGAAATCATCCCAACTGCCCTCCCCTCCTTCACTCCTCCAAGTTAATCCCACCACCCAATATTACCTACTAATTCCTCTTCCCCCAGACAAATGTCTGGGAGAAAAGGCAAAGTTTCAATTTATCTTTAATATCAACAATTCTGGGCTTTAATGGGTGAAAAGGGAAGCAACTGCTAAAGCTGAGGGTCCTTCACTGAAAATGAACCGTGTCCAGTCCCTTCCTTATTAAATCCAGGCAATTCTAGGCGATCTAGACTGTTCTCAGTGGTACAGGATGACAGAACAAGGAGTAATGCTCTCAAGTGGCAGTGGGAGAGGTTTAGGTTGGATATTAGGAAAAACTTTTTCACTAGGAGGGTGGTGAAGCATTGGAATGGGTTACCTAGGGAGGTGGTAGAATCTCCTTCCTGAGAGTTTTTTTAAGGTCAGGCTTGAAAAAGTCCTGGCTGGGATGATTTAGTTGGGGATTGGTCCTGTTCTGAGCAGGGGGTTGGACTAGATGACCTCCAGAGGTCCCTTCCAACCCTGAGATTCTATGATTGTATGAATTGTTAGCTCGGCATTTCAACTAGTTGCAGCTTCTGGGGCATCACCCTGGGAAAGAGGTGATTTTTGGGGTCACTCATAATCTAAATTATTTTGAAGTTTCATAGATCAAACCCAACACATTGATTTATACAGAGATGCTGTTCCAAGATATGGGACTGAAACTAATGGCAGATCACATTTTCTCTTAAACCTTCAGAATCTGATCTGAACACTGTGGTTTAGGGTCATTCCTACTAACTGCATCTATTTGCAGTTCAATTGCAATAGGAAATGCAGGAACTTATATATCTGAACAGCTGGCTGGCTAAACTGCTCCAGCCTCATGCCACCATCCCTTCCTAGTATTTGATGATGAAGAGAAGGTTTCATGCAGACATTGAATTCAACTGCTCACAAGAAGCCACAATAGAAATGACAGATCTGTGTCCAGTCGGAAAACTATGCACACGCTGAAATAACTGTTTTTATTTGGCAGGCAAACTTAAAGAGGAAAAGGGTAAGTTTTCATTTATATTACTTAGTTATGCTCTGGGGGCCAAATGGTGCCCTCATTTTCATCTGCACCATCCCAGAGTCTTTAGCCAGATTCACTACTGAGTGCCAGACTTTGGCTCAGAGCTCACAACTATACACGATTGTGCACTACACTCCATATTGTACCCTGGTCAGCCTCTTTGTGCTATGTTGCACAGTCAGGTGGTGTTCTGCACACCCAGGTGCTCCCATGGGGAAGATAGGGGAGGGGGAGGAGATGCTCATGCAGCAGCGCTAGGCTCCTTCCTCTTCTCTCCTCCTTGACCCTGAGGAGCAGAAAGAGGCCTTGGAGAGAAGGGGAGAAGTGCCCATGAGTGGGCAGTATTTTTCCAAGGTGCGAAGAGACCAAGTGAGCATGTTCATGAAGAGGGAGGAGGGAGCAGGGTGAGCCTTGAACTCTTTCTCCTTTTTCCTCGCTGTCATCCTCAGAGTGCTCAAAGGCTGCTTCATGCACTCAGGAGCTAGCTGAGTCAGATGAGGAGCTAAAGCCAGGAGGTGCTTGTGACATACAAGGGTACAATTCAAATCAATGTGGGGCTGTGTCATAACGGTCCTGCAACTTCGGGTGCTTTACAATGTCACTTGGGCAGCTCACAAACAGCCTACCAGCATGCAAGCCACACCCTGAGTGTCTGTGTGTACCTGCAGACTCTCACCAGGCTTGTTTACACTGCAGGTTGATTGGAGATTTTCCCCCCGAACTATATGGCCTGTGCTGCCCAGCCCTCTCCTGGACAGTACAAATATATAAAGTCCATTATTCCTGTAAGAGAGTAATATGCCAGCTTGTTATCATAAAATTGAGTTACCCTCAATTTATTTACCCTAAATCCACTGGGTTAGATAAAACTGTAAATCAAGTTTATTAATTACAGAGGAAAAGTTTTTAAGTGAGTACAAATAATGAGACATAAGATTTGGAAAGGGTTACAATAAAATAAAGATAAAACACTTGTGTCTAACTAGAGTTCTTTGAAGGGGTCAACAAACATATGGAGAAGGGAGATCCAGTGGACATAATGTCCTTAGATTTCCAGAAGGCCTTTGACAAGGTCCCTCACCAAAGGCTCTTACATAAATTAAGTTGCCATGGGATAAGAGGGAAGATCCTTTCATGGATTGAGAACTGGTTAAAAGACAGGGAACAAAGAGTCGGAATAAATGGTAATTTTTCTGAATGGAGAGGCGTAACTAGTGGTGTTCCCCAAGGGTCAGTCCTAGGACCAATCCTATACAACTTATTCATAAATGATTTGGAGGAAGGGGTAAACAGTGAGGTATCAAAGTTTGCAGATGATACTAAACTGCTCAAAATAGTTAAGACCCAAGCAAACTGTGAAGAACTTCAAAAAGATACCACAAAACTAAAGGATTGGGCAGCAAAATGGCAAATCAAATTTAGTGTAGATAAATGTAATGTAATGCACATTGGAAAAAATAACCCCAACTATATATACAATATGATGGGAGCTAATTTAGCTACAACTAAGCAGGAAAAAGATCTTGGAGTCATCGTGGATAGTTCTCTAAAGACATCCATGCAGTGTGCAGAGGCAGTCAAAAAAGCAAACAGGATGTTAGGAATCATTAAAAAGGGATAGAGAATAAGATGGAGAATATCTTATTACCCTTATACAAATCCATGGTGCGCCCACATCTTGAATACTGTGTACAAATGTGGTCTCTCCTCTCAAAAAGGATATATTGGCATTAGAAAAGGTTCAGAGAAGGGCAACTAAAATGATTAGGGGTTTGGAACGGGTCCCATATGAGGAGAGATTAAAAAGGCTAGGACTTTTTAGCTTGGAAAAGAGGAGACTAAGGGAGGATATGATAGAGGTATATAAAATTATGAGTGGTGTGGAGGAAGTGAATAAGGAAAAGTTATTTACTTGTTTCCATAATAGAAGAACTAGGGGACACCCAATGAAATTAGTGGGCAGCAGTTTTAAAACAAATAAAAGGAAGTTCTCTTCACACAGCACACAGGCAATCTGTGGAACTCCTTGCCTGAGGAGGCTGTGAAGGCTAGGATTATAACAGTTTAAAGGAGAACTGGATAAATTCATGGAGATTAAGTCCATTAATGGCTATTAGCCAGGATGGGTAAGAAATGGTGTCCCTAGCCTCTCTTTGTCAGGGGGCGGTGTGATGGATGGCAGGAGAGAGATCACTTGATCATTACCTGTTAGGTTCACTCACTCTGGGGCACCTGGCATTGGCCACTGTCAGTAGGCAGGGTACTGGGCTAGGTGGACTGTTGGTCTGACCCAGTACAGCCTTTCTTATGTTCTTAACTTAGCAAACTAAATTAGATATAAGGAAAAATTTTCTCCACATGTTTCAATCAAGATTACTAATCAAATTCTTCAGATCAGGAGCATCCTGAGTCCAATGTTTGTTTTCCTTTGTCTTCTTAAGTGCAATGCCAGAGACAGATGGATGTGTGTGTGCGTGGAGGGGGTGATTGGGGTGTTTGCACCTTCTTCTTTTAGTTTCAGTCCTACTCTTGAAAAAAAATTTTGTAAAGAGCAGACAAAGATTTTATGAGGAAGGATGTTCCTTGATTTTTCCCCACCTGTTTCAGCTTCCTTTTTTCCCTTTCCTGCTTGATGACTGTATTTACTGCTTAAATGAACATTAAGGGAAGCACACATCCTTTGTTTACAGCAGACTCATTTGCTGATTTCTGCTGCGAAGGGCTGTGCGGAGTAAAACGTGTTAATAACATCTTACTGGGGAATCTTATAACCTTACAGAAAATTTTGCCATTCATATTTGATCAGGACAATAGTGACTATGAAATTATGAGGTTTTTTTCAAATGATACCTTACAAGGCTTGCCTTGTATTATCATTGCAATAGTGTGTTGGGTCTGAATCCAGGGGTGTATTCCATGACTGCGCAGTGTAAGGCCACATGCAGAAGCGCTTCGCAGGCTACTTTATAGACTGTGCACCCTGAAATCAGTGATTTCAATAAGGAACACCCCCCCCCTTTCATGCATGCACACACAAAAGAGACAGGATCCCATATCAGGGAAAAGGGAGGAGAATCAGCACTGCTTGGGGGGGGGGAGGTTCAAAGGAGTAGAGTTGTGGATGGTGAAAGGGCAGTGGATCATCTATCAGGGTTTCAGGGCAGGAGATCACTAGGTGGTTGGTAGGACACAGGGACAAAGGTGTCAAGAGGCAGCAGATACAGCATAAGGAAAGGAAGTTGCAAGAAAGGGAAGGCAAGGATAAAAGGAAGAGGCTCCCTCATCTCATATCAAAAGCTGTGAACCCCAGAGTCTCAGAGACTGCGATATCTTCCCTCAGTGAGACACAGGCCATTCAAAGCTGCAGATTTGCCCTGAAGCCATTCAGCACCACTGAAGAGCTGAACCAGGAACAGGAGAGACCAACACAGATTTGCTATGTCCTGTCCCTGACATTCACAGACTCAGCATCTGTGTCATGGGGGCCTTTCAAAGGACTATCAGGGGCACTAAAGAAATGAGGCATGTCACTGTCTGCATGAGCCTAAGGGGCTTCTGAAATTGCTGTGACCTGCAGGGTCCCACTGTACCTTGATCTCTGTGCGGACTGCTCCATCATCTGCCCCAAGTACTTCATATAATCATGAATCTATGGATATGCATTGAAGGCCTCAGAATTCAGATCAAGATCTGAATAATTCCTGAAGTCTGCACTCCCCTAGAACATATAGCAGGTATCTCATCAGGGCAGGTGAAAGCACGTTGGTTGGGCTGTGATAGGGAAGTTCACATGGTCCCTGCCCATGCTGCATATTTTCTGTGGCTCAAGGAATGATTATTCCAACTCCGTGGGTCTCAACCTGGCACCTTCATGAGAAGGAAATTTATAGAGTGAAATCTAAGAGGTTGCTGCCTTTCTGTGACTCTATTTCTGTACAGGGGCTGTGGGCAGCGACAGGCAGTTAGTAATGAGGAGAGATGGGGGAACGTGACTGGCAGTGGGTCAGGCAGATTGATTTCTTACTCTTGGGAAACAAAGCTGTTATCTCAATGTGGACACTAAAATCAGTTCCTATTTTTTTAAAAAATCACTTTTTTTTCTTTTTCAGATGAATTGTTGAAAATAGGTAAGTTCACACTGATTTCTCATTCTGGGAAATTATTCTCTTAACTTGATCGATTGTCTCAACTTGTACATTAAAGTAAGTTCCTGTGTTGAAAAGTTCACATTTTCTTTCTCGGATAAAGCACTGGACCAAATGGGAAAATCCTCACTGAGTTTTGTCTCTTCCACTCACACAGAATAACACCCATGGAAGTGACAGGAGGCCTAGAACAGCCCAGCTCCTGTAAAGCCCTTCAGTCTGTGCCTTGTGACTAAGAGATCAGAGTGGGGTTGGTGCTTGGTAGAATATCCACAGCTGCAGGAGGAGCAGAGCTGGTCAGGGGAGTTGGGAAAGGTGGAGCTGGGGAGTGCAGAAAGGATGTGGTGGATGGGAGAGTTGATGGGGGCGGGAGGCACAAAATGAATTGATTTGGGTCTCGGAGGAAGCACAGAATTAATTTATTTTGATTTTTGGGAGAAGCTGGAAGTACTTCCCTGTAAAAGAGCAGTATTTTACACCAGTGTGTGAAATCTGATCTCAGCTGGGTATCCCGGAAATCGCTCCTGCAGCAGGGGACAAAATGATCTTACTCATAACTATCTGAGAGTTAACACTGATTGTCACCTGCATGGGTGATGGTGGTGGGAGTCCAGAAACCAGAAGACAGCCCCTGAAAATGTGGGTTTTGTTTTTTAATCCAGTGAGAGTTTTTTTTTTTTGGACGGGGGATGGTATTTGTGATTTTTTAAGTTTTTAGGTTGCCAATGCCATAGTACTTCGATATGCCTATGTTATTGTGTGCAATAATACGGTAGAGTCCCTTTAAATTCTGTGAGCCCTCTGGTGGTTTTTGCCATGTTCTATAATTTTGAAGCAACTAAAAACCACTCAGGGCAGCTTTATGTATGAGTTATCTGGGACCCAGCTATGCAATGTGATTTCTCCATATTGCAAATTGTTTTGAAAAGAGCAATAGACACAATAAATGGCAATGAGGCTGAGCTCTTAATCCAGGAAGAGAGTGACTGGAGAGGCCTAGTGAAAGTAGAAGTAAAAAGAAACTGGACCCACTGGGCATGAAAATGCTCAGTGTTGGGAAAATGATTAAAAATGTCTGACTGTTTTGGGAAATTGCAATTGTTTGCAGGCTCGTTAAATGACCGGCTGGAAGTGTATATAATGGTTAATGGTTTGGGTGATGAGACAAAGGTGGTGGTTGTACTGAGTTACAATGCGGTTTAAATTTATAACCTGCTGCCTCCCCTAAGAGCTCAAATTAAAGCCACAGACAAAACACCTAATGCATGGAGATGTGTGAATAACAGACATTTTGGTATACTAGCAATTCCAAATATCCCTCCCCCTCCCCCAATAAAATGGTTTTGAGTCAAAAGACATGTTTTGCTTTCTTAGACAAAATCATAATGTTCCTTGTGATTTTGGGGGGGTTATAATAACATTAAAGGAATTTTTAATGAAAAGTTGTTTTGAACTGAAAACTTGAAACATTGTCTTTAGAAAGTGTCAAAATGAAACATTTTGGAGGTTTTTTCCAGAATTTTTTTCAATTTTTGTTTTGACTGAAAAACCTCAGTAAAACTGAAACAAATTCATGAACTGTTTCAGTGTAGTTGAATCTGCATATTTTGGCCAAAACATGATTTGGCTGAGAAATGTGGCCCAGTCCTATTATTGAGATTGTGGAAATATTAGTATATCACCTATCCCCAAAGCCACTGGTGATTACAGAGCACTTCTGTTTTCATAAACAGAAGCTAAACAAGAAAGGAGCCATTCATGAATATCTGGCTTACTTAAGGATATTAACAGAGGACTGCAAATTTAGAAAGCTGAAATTTTAAATTAATGGAACAATTATGTATACAAAAGAAAGTGTCAGTTTTCTGGCAAGTGCTAATGGCAGCAACCAGGGTTGAGTTCAATCTGTCTGGGTGTCCCTTTCTAAGATAACTAAAACTGAGCCTCAAGGCCCCATGGAGAGCTCTACTGATATTTCTGGTTCTAGGAAATCCAAATAAAACTGTCCTGGGCATCTTTGTAGGCATTTCCCCACCACCCACAGGCACTCAGCAGTCTTTTGGGGGCAGGGAAAGTGGAAACCCCTCAAAAGAAACATGTACACTCATATATAAGCAGTTGAGCAAGTGCAAACCAAATCAGACAATAGGAATTGGGTCAGTCCACAGCTCCCACATAATAAATGTATAGCTTATGGAGTTGCAAAACTTGGAAATTCTCATGGACAGTGCTGGAGAATATTCCAAATATGTAGATACTCATATATCAGCAGCTGTTGCTATGTTTTGGGCTCTCTGTCTGGACCTGTAGGGAACTTCCCATAAGCTTGCCAGGAAGGTGTGAATATAGGATCATGGTAATTATATATCAACTCTGCTCAACTGTATGGCAGTGAAACATGGGTTCTGAGGAAGGCTGAAGAGTGACAGATTGACATTTCTGATTCTTGTTATCTTCGTGAGCTGCTTCATATCAAGTGTCAGGACAGGATCAGCAATGGGGATATTTGGAGCTGAACCCAGGAGCTGTTTCCATCAGCACTGGTTTGGTTTCAGTGGCTTTCTAAATGGTTGTAGTATTATGGAAAGCTGTTGTTCAAATTAACCCAAATTTGGATCTGTCACCGAGCCAGCTCCTCCATATGGCACAACAAATTTCGAGGCATTCCAAGGAATAGGGCTGATTCTAGCAGAACTGAGATTAGGATGACCAAATGTCCTGATTTTAACAGGACTGTCCAAATATTAGGGTTTTGTGTTACATAGGGCCCTATTACCTTGCAGCTATCCATCCACGTTTTTCACAATTGCTATCTGGTCACCATAGTCGAACTATAAACAAAACTTGGTCTAAACCTTAACTAAAGGAGACCTTGTGGTCTGCTGTAATAAGTATTATCATTTTGTGTTTATACACTCTAGGGAAGGTGATTCTTCCTAGAAGTAAAGTTAAATAAAAGAATATATACTTACTTACTATAATATTTTACTGCCAAAAGTAGAAATGTTTTAATGTAGATGTTTTTACACTTATTTCCTCTTGACTTCATCAGACATTGACAGTCTGTGTTTTATTTGTTTGTCTAGCCTCAAAGAAATGGAAACTAGGTAAGTTTGCATTGGCTTTTCAACAGTTAAAAGCAAAAGTATTGTTATGAAACAAAAACAGTCCCAAATGTTTTTGATTGTGCTTGTACTTTAATCTCTCCCACTACAGTGTTTAATGGGGATATGTTATTGCTTAGTAGTTTTATTTTCTACTGATTTCTTGAGAATGCTGTGACAGGTTGGATCACAGAAACCCACCTGGAGCTGTCAACTGATCTGCCAAGACTACTTCTGCACCTGCTTCTTTGCCCTGGCATCTTAGGACTCCAGTACCTTGCCTAGTTTGAGCCAGACTGCTAGCCTGCTCCAAACCCAGAGCCAGGTCTAAACCACGTCCCCCAACAGCTGTAGGCTCATTGGAAACAGGTTAAGAAGTGTTCCTATCTTTAACATTCAGATGTTCAACAAGTAACAGACAGAAGAAACCCTCTTGTGTCACACAAAAAGGCTACAATAAGAAATGAACATGATGGCAGAAAAAAGAAACCCTGAATGGATTCCTCCTCAATATATTTTGCCATTGTTTTTTTTATTGTTTTCTGTATGTCCAAAACATTCATCAAATATACAGGAATCCATTTTAATTTCAGGTCTGCAAGAAATTCCCTCTGAAATCTGTGTCTCCAAATCAGGCCTCAGCCACCTTTCATATTCCCCTGGGTGGGAAGCTACCACTCCACCCTCACTACACACCATCTCTTTGAATATATGTATACAGAAATATGAAGAACATACTCTTAGAAATATGGGAGCAAAATATTTTTTCTCTAATCATCTTTTTTTATTTGTCTCACGGGAACTGTTTGAACTCCACAAACAGGTAACGTGTAGGATCTCTAAAGCAGTAGTAATGCTCAGGATTTCCTTTATTGTAGTAACAGGGGGAGTTTTACAATTGGGAATTGAGTCTGGTTGGGAATTTTTAGAATGGACTTCACAAGGGTGTCAGATTGGAATTTGTCATAAATCTCTTGAATGGGTTCAAGATCAGACACATTGGGAGAGTGTATATGTGTGGGAATTGAGCTGAGAAGCACTTCTGTTTAACCAATGAGTAATGTTCTCCCTTTCTTTCTATTCATGTAGGTGGGAAAGAAAACGAAGAAGGTAAGGTTTCCCACAAACTTATTTGCCCTTCAGCCAGATCAAGTCTCACTTGGTCATACGGAGACAAGAGAAAGGGGGAAGGAAAATAGATATCTGTATGCCAGTTGAAGACATCTGCCACTGCAGTGGAAGGGGGTGCTTTATGGGAATGCTGAGCTTTTAACAGAGTGAATCCCTCTGGAACCAGAGATTTCTCTGTTTTGCTAATTCTTAAACTATTTTGCTGGATTAGGTTGCTAATTGTAGAAAGTTGATTTCTTCAAACACACACACATATGGTTTAAACTTCTTTGTCAACATTAATGTTGACAAATTGAAGAGAATTGGGGAGAGACCAACAAAAGAAACAGGTTTAGAAAACCTGACTTATGAGGAAAGGTTAAAAAAAATGGTCAGTTTTAGTCATGTGAAAAGAAGGCTGAGGGAGGACCTGATAACAGGTTTTTATAAAGAGGACAATCTATTGTTCTCTCTGTCCACTGAAGGAATCACAAGAAGCAATGGGCTTACTCTGTAACAAGGGAGATTCAGGTTCAGTATTAGGAGGAATCTTCCAACCTAAAGGGTAATTAAGCTCTGGAGTAGGTGTCCAAGGAAGGTTGTGGCATTCCCATTGTTGACAGTTTGTAAGAACATGTTGGACAAGTACTTGTCAGAGATGGTCTAGGTTTACTTGGCCCTGCCTCAGCTCAGTGAACTGGACTAGATTACTTCTTGAGGTCCCTTTAAGCCCTACATTTCTATGATTCAATGATAAAATGTGGCATTTGCATGGCCTGCTATGTGACATACACTGTTTCCCCGAAAGTAAGACATCCCCGAAAATAAGACGTACTTCCAGTTTTGCCTCTCGCTGTAATATAATCTAATGTAATTTTGGGAGCAAAAATTAATATAAGACACTGTCTTATTTTCGGGGAAACACGGTAGTCCTACATACAGGAGCACTAAGACATCTAGGGATCTGCAGAAACTCCAGTTTATGCACCTGTTGTTGTTTTTTAAAGATAAGATCCAAATGGCTGAGGGCTGAAATCTGTCATTTGAAACTGCAGCATGTCAATATTCCTTACCGATGAGTATTGTGCGGTCTTGCTCTAGAGAAACCTGTTCTAGAATTAGCCAAGTTATAAACTGTTGGAAATCCCATACTGAGCATGCAAAGTGGGCTATTCTGTTAAAGACAGATGCCCTGCATTGTGGTCTAGTTTAGCTTTTAAGTGAATTAACTAGAGTCAGTGATTTACGGGATCTGTGCTATGCTACAGACTGCATACTGTCTCCTGGAAGTATCCCTTTAGTGTGCCAGGTGCCCAAGGGACTATTACACAAGGGCAGGGCACGCAGCTTCAGGGCCTCTAAGACTGAGCCTTCAGGCTCTAGCACTCCTATTTCACACCGGGAGTTCTGACCACCAAGTTCAACTAAGATGGACTCCATCAACACCTCAGCAAGTATTTGCAGTGACACCTGCAGAGTCTTCAAAACTGAGTAGGGTTTATTGGTCAACTGGAACACACCATCAGGAAGTCATTAGATTAGCATAGAGATAAATAAAAAATAAATAAATGGAGATATACCAATCTCCTAGAACTGGAAAGACCTTGAAGGTCATCGAGTCCAGTCCCCTGCCTACACTAGCAGGATTGAGTACTGTCCCCTGACAGATTTTCTTGCCCCAAATCCCTAAATGGCCCCCTCAAGGATTGAACTCACAACCCTGGGTTTAGCAGGCCAATGCTCAAACCACTGAGCTATCCCTCCCCCCTAGGATGCAAAGGTTAAAACATCATCCAAACTGGCCAAGCCAGGGCTCCCATGAATCATATTGCTGAAGGAACCTGTGATGGGTTGCTATCACAAAAACCTCCTTGAGAGAAGTGCCATGGCTACTCCTGCCCCTGTTCTGCCCTTGCAGACTCTCTAGCCTGCTGCAAACCCAGACCCGGGTCCAAGCCACGTCCACTAGCAGCTGTAGGCTTTCCTGGAAACAAGTTAGGAAGTGTTCCTGTCTTTAGCACTCAGTTGCTTAACTTCCAATGGGGTCCACACCTTGAATAAAACTGTTTTACCCTGTATAAAACTTATACACGGCAAACTAATAGATTGTTCACCCTCTATGACACTGATAGAAAGATATGCACAGCTGTATGCCGTCCCCCCCACCCCCGGTACTAACATGTATTCCAGTTTACTTAATAAGTAAAAAAGTGATTTTATTAAATACAGCAAGTAGGATTTAAGTGGTGCCAAGTAGTAACAGACAGAACAATGTGAATTACCAAGTAAAACACAATCAAACATGCAGATTTATCTCTAATACAGTGATAAAACTCAATACAAATAAAAACCTCACCCTCCGATGTTTCAGTAAGCTTCCTTTTACAGACTCGACTCCCTCTAATCTGTGTCCAGCAATCACTCACACCCCTGTAGTCAGGGCCAGTGTAAGGATATTTTGCGCTGCCCTAGGTGAAACTTCCACCTTGTGCTCCCTCACCCCCCTGCGGCAGCTCCCCACCCCCTCCCACCTGGGAAACCCTGCAGCAGCTCTCCGTCCCAGCTCACCTCCGCTCCACCTTCTCCCCTTAGCATGCCACCACCGATCCACTTCTCCCGCCTCCCAGGTTTGCAGCACCAATCAGCTGTTTGGTGCAGCAAGCCTGAGGGGGAGAAGAATCAGAGCGGGGGCAGTGTGCTCAGGGGAGGAGGTGGAGTGGAGGTGAGCTGGGGTGGGGAGCGGGTCTCCTATGCACCGCCCCCATTACTTGCTGTGGGTGGCCCTTCCCGCACCCCCCTTCTCCAGCTCACCTCCACTCCACTGCCTTCCCTGAGCACACTTTTTCCCACCCACAACCATTTGGCTCCCTAGGCAGTCGCCTAGTTAACCTACTGGTTGCACCGGCCTTACCTGTAGTCATTGTCCTCTGTTCCAGTTTCTTTCGGGTATCATTGGGGGTGGAGAGACTTCTTTTTAAGCCAGCTGAAGACAAAATGGAGGGGTCTCCCAGGGATTTTTATAGATTTTCTCCTTCCCGCTGCGTAGAATCTAGTTGCAAAATAGAGATTTGGAGTCACATGGGCAAGTCACATGTCCCTGCATCCAAGCCATCCAAGCCACATTCCTGGGAAAGATCAGATGTGGATTGGCATCTCCAAATTTATTGTTGGCTTAACTGGGTCTTGACTTGACACTTACTGAGAATAGTTTTTTTTTCCCCCCCTTGGGCAGCTGACCAACTGCTTCACTGAGACTATTTAAAATGAACCAATTACATAGCTAATATTCATAACTTTGAGTACATAAATGACACCTGCATATAAATAGGATGAATATATCCAACAGATCATAACCTTTACAGAACTATGTTACATGGCATATGTAGCATAAAACATATTCCAGTTATGTCATCTATACATTCATAAGCGTAGTCCCATAAAGCCTCATGGGGTGCCCCATCACAAATTCCATTAAACCATCCACCAAATCTGGAAAAATATGCACAAACTGAAATTATTTTTTTTTATTGTGAAATAAAATACATTTTAAAATACATGCAAAATAGAAATGAATACATTTTCATTCCTATTTGAACAGTTGCATTGTAACTGTTGTTCTTCGAGCTGTGTTGCTCATATCCATTCCAAAACCACCCCTCTTCACTGCTGTCGGAGTAACCGGCAAGAAGGCACCAAGGGAGCGCCCGGTTGGTGGGGATATATATCCAGCACCATAAAGGCACCGCTCCAGGGGACTCTACAGCCAACCCAGCAGATGCTGCTGGGGTAAAAATCTTCTGATGATCGTGCACGCAGCGCGTGCACACCTAATAGGAGTGGATATGAGCAACACATCTCGAAGAACAGCAGTTACAAAGGTAAGTAACCGTCTTTTGTTTTCTGAACAGTGACAGCCAAACAGAATAAAGCTCTGGAAGTGCTCCTGTGTAGTTACTTTCAGATGTCACTACTCAACATGCAGCAAGAGCCATTTCTTTTCTGCTTTTTTTTCCCCCATCATGATTAGTTCACCCTTAGTAAATAAGGAATGCCTATGGCCTCTGAGGTAAGTATCCTGGATGCAAAGCCAGCTCTTACAGCCAATAGTATAAGGGCTTTGTTGAGAGCAAGAGTGTGCACTGAGGGAATGGCAGATCTCACTTGTGCTCCAGCCCTATAGGGCCCCTCACCAGCTGGTTAGGCTAGAACAGCAAAGGCTCTGAACTAATACTGTGTAGGGTTTGACATATAACATTTCATAAACCGTGTCTTGTCTCGGGTCTCAGGCTGATGTGGTTCCAAATGGCATTTTTTCCATAGAAACTTTCACCTCTATAGACTGCATCTCTTCTGATGTACCATGGTCATTCCTCTTGGTAAGCAGAGCCTGTGCATCATGGTCTCATTGTCCATGGTGCATCTTGGTGTATATATAGTCCAGTTGAGGAATCTGGACCATATAAGAATATGGGGACATGACGTAACTGAATCACAACTCCCACCAATTTTCCTCCAAAATATTGCACTTTTCAGTTAAAACTAAAACATCATTTTGTTGGAAACCTGGTCTTCCACTGAAAACCAGTTTCAAGAGAGAATTTTTGATCAACACTAATTTCAGTTTCTGGTTTCTAGCTGATGCTTCCAAAATGTGTTGGATTTCAGGAAACTGGGATGTGCACCCACCATCTATTTTGCCCCTTTCAGAACCTCCAAAGGGTAGTCATTACATTCTGTAGCATACATTTCAAAATAACTGTAAAAATCTAAACATTTGGATGTTTTTCTTTTTCAGAAATGTCTGAGATAGTTGATGGCAAGTCTGCTTTGATGTTATACTGTTTTCTCTCACAGATGATTTTATAATTATGTCCTTTTCCTGTGATAGTCTCCCTGGTCCTGAAGAGGAGACACAGCCCCATTCCTGAGGAGCTTTCAGACAGGCAGGAGAGAATTCGATGTGCTGTATAGAAGACAATATGTTGCACTTCCCCGCCAGGTTGGAAACCTAGGCCTTGTCTGGATGAACAGTTATAGCCTGGCAAGCGGGGACATGAATCAATAATGCATTAGCTTTCCATGTGGACCTTGCTGGAACACACTAATGATTCCTTAATGTGCTTTGATTTGTTCTGTTTTGGAGCAGGAACAGTTCAGTGTCTATTAGAGAACTGTTTGTGTGTGGCAGCAGGGTGTACTTGGACATTTAATACATGGACGGCGATTGTACTGTGGATTTACATCCCAGTTTGCTGTGCACTAACTGTTCACCTAGACAGAACAATCAGAACATGACTGAGCAAGGGTCTTTCCTTCCTTCCCCACTGCATTGCATCCCCAGAGAGGGCTAGGTGCATGAGTTAGCCCTTTCTCCTCCCATAGTCCCCTTGTTCTCCAAGACCTGCAGGTGTCACAAATGAGACGGCAGTTCAGGGGTCACATTATTAAGGGCTTCTACAACCCCCACCCTTCCCTGTGATATTTCATGTTTGAGGGTTATGGGAGGGGCATTAGTGGAAGTAGGGGACTGTTTGTGGAGGTCAGGATGACTTAGGTGGATGGCCAGGGAGTGTAAGAGGGGATTCTCTATCAGTGAACTATTGGAGGGTTATTTTCAACATTTGTGTGTGGATACAAGTTCATTGCAATACATTTACAAGGAGACAAATGACATTCCATAGTCAAACGAGGGCCTAAGATGTTACAAAACCTCAGTTCATGGAGTTGGGCAGGTAAAGATTTTGGAACTTGATATTAATTATTATGTACTTGGGAATGTCTGTAGTCTGTACTAGGTGCAGTATGTTATGGTAGTGGTTTGCCCATGTTTTATTAGAAGTGGTGTGTGAATGTACTTAAACATGAGGTTTTTCCCCCCCAAAAAAGAATGGACAATAAGAAGAGTAAGTTTCAATTGAGATTGGGACAGCTACATTGATAGGCGAGCAATGCGCCTTCACTGTAACAATAAAAAAATTCACACATTTTAACAGCTTGGAAGGTTCATGTCCTTTAATGGTGCCCTGTATGTAAAATGGAGGCAGGAACATACTAGGGGCCTGCTAAGCATCTGCAATGAACAGGCATATCTACAGAAAAGGCTTAATGTGAGCAATTGTGGCATAGGTATCTGTGAAATTTACGTGCTGTGTGTACTGGAGACACAGGTTTACACTCAAAAAAATAAGAGTATTGCTCAGGGTGAAGAGTTTTCAATCTATTGCCAAGGAAAACAATTATTCTTTGGACTTCTCTACATGGGGAGATTGACTGGCATAATTATTACAGAACAACTCCCCATTTGAACACTTCTATTCTGGAGGGAAAAAAATGCCTTTTTCCAGATTAGTTTGCTCTATATTGGAAGCGAATTAAGCTAAATCAGAAAAGGCCATTTTTCTGAAAAAAGAGTGTCCACAGGGGGGAGTGGATGGAGAATAGCTATAGAGCATGAAATTCTTACCTTATGTTATTCTGAGATATCCTCATGTAGGAAATCCCTTATCTGGAAAGTTTGGCTGCAAGGTTTGGTTGCAAGCCATCTGCAGGCATAACATGTTCAAGTTCTTTGCTGTGGTTTCTGCTGGTTTTATTCACTTTTTTATTGGAGGAGCTTGTGGAACATAAGACTACTGTGTTTTGGGCAGACACATGCTTCTCATGGTTGGTGAGAACCTGTGAGGAGTCCATTACTGGTGGAGATTGTGAATATGTTCCTTAGGGAGGACAAGTGGCCTGTGTCTTTCACACAGGCCTCTCTTTCTAGGCATCTGCTTAACAACCCTTGCCTTTACTCTTACAGGTTTATTAATTTGTACGTACACACGGATCCACAGAGGAATTTAGGGGCTGTGACACTGAGCATCACAACATCTAACTTTTAGGCACCTAGAAACTCACTGGGATAACGATGGGATCCCCATAACCCTCAGTTAAGCACCTAAGTTCCCTGCCCAATGTTAGGGGAGACCTAGGCACCTTAAAATACGATCCACAAAATCCAGCATGATAGGCCGGGAGTTGCATATGTCAGACAATGGGAGATGACAATGAGAGCCGTGTGTGTTAAACCCCACTCCTCTCACACATCTAAGTCCAGGCTTCAGGGAATTGTCAATGTCTGTCTGCAACCTATAGCCAGCTCTAGCTCTGCTCTGCACTACAGACTGACACTGATATTTTGTGTCACTCAGCGGTGTGAATAATCCAGGCCCCTGAACGACATAGTTAAACTGACCTAACTGTCCCCTGTGCACAGTGCTATGTGGAGGGGAGGGCTTCTGCTGCTGACATAGCTATGGCCTCTTATGCTATGTCTACACTGCTGTTTATGTCAGTATAACTTATGTCACTCAAGGGTGTTGGTGTCCCAACAACGTATCTACCACTGCTCATTGGGGGAAGATTATTTGTGTTGATGAGAGAGCTCTCTCCTGTTTACATACAGTGACTGCACTTGAGATCTTACAGCAGTGCAGCTGTCTGGATACAGGGGAGCAACTGTAAGATCTCTGGTGTAGACACAGCCTTAGGGAGGATTGATTACCTATACCACTGGGAGTGGTCTCTGTCATCAGCCTAGAGTGTCTTCATTACAGTGGGAGAGTTGCAGCCTTTTAAATATAGACCTTCCCCAGGCACAAAAGCTGTTTGTTGCAGGAAACACAAAGGGAGGAGCTAATAGCATCCCCTTACTACTTGTAGCCCAGTGGTTAGTGCACTCACCTGGGTGTGGGAGACCCAGGTTCATTTCCTGTTTCTGTCTAATTAGGAGAAAGGATTTGAACAGGGGATTCTTATCTTTTAGGTAAGTGTTCTAACCACTGTGCTATGGGATAGTGTAACATGGCAGTCTCTCAGTCTCACCTGGTGCAGCTGTTCCACTTTGGATAATTAATTAAATGGCCATTGAGCCAGAGAGAGAGAGAAAATAAGACTTGTTCTGTAACCTGGTGGTTAGGAATATGGGAGACCAAGGGACCCTCTTGTGTCACACAAAAAGGCTACAATAAGAAATGAACATGATGGCAGAAAAAAGAAACTCTGAATGGATTCCTCCTCAATATATTTTGCCATTGTTTTTTTTTTATTATTGTTTTCTGTATGTCCAAAACATTCATCAAATGTACAGGAATCCACTTTTAATTTCAGGTCTGCAAGAAATTCCCTCTGAAATCTGTATATCAAATCAGGCCTCAGCCACCTTTCATATTCCCCTGGGTGGAAAGCTACCACTCCATCCTCACTACACACCATCTCTTTAAATATATGTATACAGAGATATGAAGAACATACTCTTAGAAATATGGGAGCAAAATATGTTTTCTCTAATCATCTTTTTTTATTTGTCTCACGGGAATTGTTTGAACTCCACAAACAGGTAACGTGTAGGATCTCTAAAGCAGTAGTAATGCTCAGGATTTCTTTTATTGTAGTAACAGGGGGAGTTTTACAGTTGGGAACTGAGTCTGGTTGGGAATTTTTAGAATGGACTTCACAAGGGTGTCAGATTGGAATTTGTCATAAATCTCTTGAATGGGTTCAAGATCAGACACATTGGGAGAGTGTATATGTGTGGGAATTGAGCTGAGAAGCACTTCTGTTTAACCAATGAGTAATGTTCTCCCTTTCTTTCTATTCATGTAGATGGGAAAGAAAACGAAGAAGGTAAGGTTTCCCACAAACTTATTTGCCCTTCAGCCAGATCAAGTCTCACTTGGTCATACGGAGACAAGAGAAAGGGGCAAGGAAAGTAGATATCTGTATGCCAGTTGAAGACATCTGCCACTGTAGTGGAAGGGGGTGCTTTATGGGAATGCTGAGCTTTTAACAGAGTGAATCCCTCTGGAACCAGAGATTTCTCTGTTTTGCTCATTCTTAAACTATTTTGCTGGATTAGGTTGCTAATTGTAGAAAGTTGATTTCTTCAAACACACACACATATGGTTTAAACTTCTTTGTCAACACTAATGTTGACAAATTGAATAGAATCGGGGAGAGACCAACAAAAGAAACAGGTTTAGAAAACCTGACTTATGAGGAAAGGTTAAAAAAATTGGTCAGTTTTAGTCATGTGAAAAGAAGGCAGAGGGAAGACCTGATAACAGGTTTTTATAAAGAGGACAATCTATTGTTCTCTCTGTCCACTGAAGGAATCACAAGAAGCAATGGGCTTACTCTGTTACAAGGGAGATTCAGGTTCCGTATTAGGAGAAATCTTCAAACCTAAAGGGTAATTAAGCTCTGGATTAGGTGTCCAGGGAAGGTTGTGGAATTCCCATTGTTGAAGGTTTGTAAGAACATGTTGGACAAGTACTTGTCAGAGATGGTCTAGGTTTACTTGGCCCTGCCTCAGCTCAGTGAGCTGGACTAGATGACTTCTTGAGGTCCCTTTCCAGTGGTTCCCAACCATTTTTTGGCCATGCCCCACCTAAGGATCTCTAAAATCCAGATGCCCCATCCCCATGACATATAATTCTTATTATTCAAAAAGTGAACTCCTATTCACATGGAGGAAGCCTAAAAGACCATTAACTTGGTCTAAACAAGCTTCCAAAGAACATGGCATCCATGAAAGAGAAAAATAAAAGAACGAAAGGACAGTTGAAGTACTGAGGAAGAAATCACTAAGAATTTGTTTAAAAAAGGATAATAATATGAAGTAATATGAAAAAATAGCAAATAAAGTTTCAAAACATATAATAGAGAACTGAAATGCATAAATATAAAATAATTTTAATGGAAGCTTTTTCTGTAATACTTTGATCATTTTAAGGAGATCGTTCATCATGGATAGCGGGTATGAAACCAAATTTTAAATATTCCTCTGAATACTGACAAACTTTTTTCTTGCTTGCGCTACTCATTTTATGCATAGGGTTTATGAAAGAAATAAATGTGAGAAAAACTTATGAAGTGAAATGCACTTTGATGGTTGTGATGACGGTGATACACCAGGCATGGGCAAAAGCGTGCACGCGGGCAGATTGCACTTAAGTGCGAACGGTTTGCACTCGGAGTGCAGAGCCCTTCCAAGCGGCCGCCAGGGGTGGGGGCATCGGCGGTATATGAGGCCCCTAGAACCCTAAGAAATGCAAAAAATTCACTGTTAATAACTCACTCTCGAATTGCCTCCCTTAAAAATCAAATTGCCCCCCTGTGGGGCGTGTGCCCCACGTTGGGAACCACCACTTTAAGCCCTACATTTCTATGATTCAGTGATAAAATGTGGCATTTGCATGGCCTGCTATGTGACATACAGGAGCACTAAGACATCTGGGGATCTGCAGAAACTCCAGTTTATGCACCTGTTTTTTTTTTTTTTTAAAGATAAGGTCCAAATGGCTGAGGGCTGAAATCTGCCATTTGAAACTGCAGCATGTCAATATTCCTTACAGATGAGTATTATGCAGTCTTGCTCTAGAGAAGCCTGCTCTAGATTTAGCCAAGTTCTAAACTGTTGGAAATCCCATACTGAGCATGAGAAGTGGGCTATTCTGTTAAAGACAGATGCCCTGCATTGTGGTCTAGTTTAGCTTTTAAGTGAATTAACTAGAGTCAGTGATTTACAGGATCTGTGCTATACTACAGCCTGCACACAGTGTCCTGGAAGTATCCCTTTAATGTGCCAGGTGCCCAAGGGACTATTACACAAGGGCAGGGCATGCAGCTTCAGGGCCTCTAAGACTGAGCCTTCAGGCTCTAGCACTCCTATTTCACACCGGGAGTTCTGACCACCAAGTTCAACTAAGATGGACTCCATCAACACCTCAGCAAGTATTTGCAGTGACACCTGCAGAGTCTTCAAAACTGAGTAGGGTTTATTGGTCAACTGGAACACACCATCAGGAAGTCATTAGATTAGCATAGAGATGCAAAGGTTAAAACATCATCCAAACTGGCCAAGCCAGGGCTCCCATGAATCATATTGCTGAAGGAACCTGTGACGGGTTGCTATCACAGAAACCTCCTTGAGAGATGTGCCATGGCTACTCCTGCCCCTGTTCTGCCCTGGCAGACTCTCTAGCCTGCTGCAAACACAGACCCAGGTCCAAGCCACGTCCCCTAGTAGCTGTAGACTTTTCCTGTCTTTAGCACTCAGTTGCTCAACTTCCAATAGGGTCCACACCTTGAATAAAACCGTTTTACCCTGTATAAAGCTTATACAGGGCAAACTCAAAGATTGTTCACCCTCTATGACACTGATAGAAGGATATGCACAGCTGTATGCCCCCCCAGGTACTAACACGTGCTCCAGACCAATTACTAAGTAACAAATTATTTTATTCAGTACAGAAAGTAAGATTTAAATGATTCTAAGTACTAACAGAACAAAGTGAATTACCAAATAAAATAAAATAAAACACCGAGATCTATCTCTAATACAGACAAAATCCTTACCCTCAGATGTTTCAATGAGATTTCTTTTACGAACTAAACTTCTCTTTTAATCTGGATCCAGCTATCACTTGCACCCCACCACCTGCAGTCACTATCCACTGTTCTAGTTTCCTTCAGGTATCCTTGGGGAGTGGAGAAGCTATTCCTTGAGCCAGCTGAAGACAAAATGGAGGGGTGTCCAGGGGTTTAAATAGACTTTCACTTGTGGGTGGAGACCCCCTCCTCCTTCCTATGCAGAGTCCAATTGAAAAATGTAGTTTCAGAGTCACAAGGGAAAGCCACATGTCTCCACAAGACTGAGTTTCTTACCACCCAGGCCACATTCCTGGGGAAGCTCATATGTGGATTGGCATCTACAAAGTTCATTGTTATCTTGATTGTTTCTTGATTGGCCACTTACTGAGAATAGTTCTTTCTCAGACACTTGGCCAATTGCTTCACTGAGGCTATTTAGAATTAACCAAGTACCTAGCCAATATTTAGTTTTGAAGCATAAGCTTTCATGGGCTAATACAAAAGTGGGTATTAGCCCACGAAAGCTTATGCCTCAAAACTTTATAGTTAGTCTTTAAGGTGCCACAGGACTCTTTGTTACCTCTGCTATTCCAGACTAACACGGCTACCTCTCTGATTCTAGCCAATATTTATAACTTTGATTACAAAAATGATACATGCATACAAACAGGATGAACATAACCAGTACATCACAACCTTTACATATATATGTTACATGGCATATGTAGCAAAACCATATTCCAGTCATATCATATACACATTTATAAGCATTTCCCCATGAAACCTTATGGGGTACACCATCACAGAACCATCTTGGTTTCCTCTCTGTATCTCTGTATCTACACATATCTATCTCTCTGTATCTACACGTCCCAGATGAGCTCCTGTGTCTCTCTGAAGGCCAGGCCTTATCCTCACCTCCTGTAACTTCTTGGTCCATAGTCTTGCTCTGCAAAGCCATGCAAGCTTGCAGTTTCCACCTGTTGGAACTTCCAGTTCGTAGGTGCCAGCTATTGAATCATTGGGATTACCCTTGTCTTCCTGGATCATCCACTGATATGGGTCAGTTTCAGCCTGTCCTCAGTGACCCATTCAGTACACCCCAGACAGTTATATGACACAGACACCTCACGTCTCCTGCTCTGCCCCAGGAGCAGCATGTTACTGGGTGGCAATTCCAAGACAAATGAATCACTTCCAAACATATCAGTCATGACAATATTACAGAAAATCCACATTTGTCACACCTAGTCAGCAGAATGGCTCTAGACCTCCTCAGGATGTGGCTAAAGAGATCCTCTTCCTTCATTTTCTCTCCCTGCGTCCCCTATCCTGCAATGGGATCTCTGCTGTCAACCTTCACACCTGTGCAGGCTCCCACTGCAGTCAGCTGGACTCTGCTAGTTGCAGGTTTCAGATACCTAGAACCAACTGCTGATTCAGGACCAGAAATGTCTCTCAGTAATCTAGAGGACCATGCACAGGGCTGTGAGATGGGAGGACCTTCGCATAATGAGTTCATGATGCAGTTGGTGGAATGATCTGGACCTAGTTAGGCCACCTCTAAATCTAGTCAATGCCATGCTTTTGACTGTGCATCACCAGAATGAGTAAAAAGAATAACAAGACAAGGTTGGTGAGGTAATACCTTGTATTAGACCAACCTCTACTGGGGAGAGAAACAAGATTTTGAGCTTAAAGCGAGCTCCTCCTAAGGTCTGGGAAACCTACCCAGAGTGTCACCACTAAATATACGGTATAATAGATTGTTTAGAATAAGTGATTAACACACACTGTAAGAGACCGTTCAAAGTGAAATGGCCCATGAACATTTCTACACTCGATAAAAAGGAAGCTTATTAGGTTACAGATTCTTGCAATCTATATATATAAAAGTCAAATGGTGTATGCGTGTATGTATGTATACGTGCGTGAGTGCGTGTATGTATGTATGTATGTATGTAAGCTTACTCCTTCCACACCGTTTGAGCTAGAGAATTGAAATTTGGTACAGTTAAAGGTCTCTGGGTCCTAATGACCGTAAGAGTTGAAAATTTTTCAAATCTCATCTCTGACGCCCCCCAGGGGTGAAATTCTTTAAAGGCCAATCACATCAGCTGGGCAGCTGCTGTTCTCTGTGACATAGTTCTGATGTCATAATACCCCCCTCCAAGAGACACCGCACTTGCTCAGCTGTCTGCCCCCTCCCCCATCTAATGGCACCCCGGAATCCCTCAGCTCTCTCCCCCCTCCCACCTCCGATGGACCCCGGAATCCCTCAGCTCTCTGCCCCCTCCCCACCTCCGACGGACCCGAGTTGGGTTTGGTCGGAGGGTAAGTGAGGTAGGGGTGTCGGGTTTGGTCAGGGGGGTGAGGTACGGGGGTCGGGGTTGGTCGAGGGGTAAGTGAGCCGGGGGTGTCGGGTTTGTTTGTGGTGGTAGGTAGGGGTGTCTGGTTTGGTTGGGGGGGTAAAGTGAGGTGGGTGTGTCAGGTTTGGTCTATTAGGGGTGAGGTGTGGGTGTTGGTCAGGGGGTGTTGGGGTTGGTAGGGGGGAGACATGGGGGGGTTGGGTTTGGGTGGGGGGCTGAAAATGTGAGTCGGGGTTGGTCGAGGGGTAAGTGAGGTGGGGGTGTCGGGTTTGGTCGGGGGGGTGAGGTGGGGGTGTCAGGTTTGCTCTCTGCCCCCTCCAACAGACCCCGCACTCACTCAGCTCTTTGCCCCCTCCCCACCTCCGACTGACCCGAGCAACGCCGGATATTTTCGCTAGTAAATGATAAATCCAATGTCTTTATTAAGACTAGGACTTTTAGTACCCAGCAAGGTTATGAATTTAACCTCCCAGGTTCATCTTTTGAAAGCGTTGTGCAGGTTCCCCTTGAGGATGAGGACTGAGAGGTCAGATATGGAGGGATTGTTTAATAAAAAATGTTCACCCACAGGTGGTAAGGTGTCTTTATTTTTATCAATTTCCTGTGTGAGTTTGTTTGAGAAAGTGGTTATTGTCTGTTTTCACCCACCCAGTTGTTCTTGAGGCATTTAGCGCACTGGATGAGGTACACCACATGTTGTGATAGGCATGTGTCAGACCCATTAATCTTGCTCACTCGATATCTGACCTCTCAGTCATCAAAGGAGAGGCATAATATTCACTAACCCAGAAGAAATTGAAATGATGTCAATACTAAAACGTTATTTTTGCTTTGCAGATGAACTCCAGGTAGAAGTGGGTAAGTTTTGCATTCACTATTCAAAAGTAAATGTCAATTCAATTCCATGATAAAAAAAAAGTTAATTTTTATTAAGTTCTCACAGTTATGAACGAAGGAAGCACCAAGGGCAAGTCATGTCTGACTAACCTAACTGCCTTCTATGATGAGATAACTGGCTCTATGAATGAGGGGAAAGCAGTGGACGTGTTATTCCTTGATTTTAGCAAAGCTTTTGATATGGTCTCCCACAGTATTCTTGCCAGCAAGTTAAAGAAGTATGGGCTGTATGAATGGACTAAAAGGTGGATAGAAAGCTGGCTACATCTTTGGGCTGAATGGGTAGTGATCAATGGCTCCATGTACAGTTGGCAGCCTGTATGAAGAGGAGTGCCTCAAGGGTGGGTCCTGGAGCTGGTTTTGTTCAATATCTTAATTAATGATCTGGAGGATGGTGTGGACTGCACCCTCAGCAAGTTTGCAGAAGGCACTAAACTGGGAGGAATAGTAGATATGTTGGAGGGTAGGGATAGGATATAGAGGGACCTAGACAAATTAGAGGATAGGGACAAAAAAACCCTGATGAGGTTCAACAAGGACAAGTGCAGAGTCCTGCACGTAGGAAGGAAGAATCCCATTCACTGCTACAGACTAGGGACCGAATGGCTAGGTAAAAGTTCTGCAGAAAAGGACCTAGGGGTTACAGTGAACGAGAAGCTGGATGAGTCAACAGTGTGCCCTTGTTGCCAAGAAGGCTAATGACATTTTGGGTTGTATAAGTAGGGACATGTCCAGCAGATCAGGGACGTGATCATTTCCCTCTGTTCAGCACTGGTGAGGCCTCATCTGGAGTACTGTGTCCAGTTTTGGGGCCCACACTACAAGAAGGATATGGATAAACTGCACAACAAAAATTATTAAGGGTCTTGAGCACATGAGTTATGAGGAGAGACTGAAGGAACTGGGGTGGTTTAGTCTGCACAAGAGAAGGATGAGCGGGATTTGATAGCTGATTTCAACTACCTGAAAGGGGGTTCCAAAGAAGATGAATCTAGCCTGTTCTCCATGGTACCAGATGACAAAACAAGGAATAATGGTCTCCAGTTGCAGAGGGGGAGGTTTAGGTTGGATATTAGGAAAAACTTTTTCACTAGGAGGGTGGTGAAGCACTGGAATGGGTTACCTAGGGAGACGGTGAAATCTCCTTCCTTTGAGGTTTTTAAGGTCAGGCTTGATGAAGCCCTGGCTGGGATGATGTACTTAGGGATTGGTCCTGCTTTGAGCAGGTGGTTGGACTAGATGACCTCCTGAGGGTCCTTCCAACCCTGATATTCTATGATTCTAAGTGAATGATTTTTCTTCTTAGAATATTATTTTTCTAAAATTTTCTAGGAGATCAGTGCTACAGCCCTATTTCTACTCTCATTTGGGTGAAAAATCTCCCCAGTGAAATGTGTTATTCATCACATAAATCCCAGCTAGTATTTCAAAATAGGACATAGGTTTTTACCTTGTGCTGAACAGGTCTAGTCATTCTCTCTGTCCAGGGATGAATTTCACCCTAAGTCAGTTATAATATGTCTGTGAATATAGGCAGAGTGAGGTTCTGACAATGTGCCATCAATTATATGATTTGCAATTTGCCATTGACTATGAGGAGTGAGATTCATGCATGAGAAGAAATTAAGACTTGGATTTTTCAGTTTGGAAAAGAGATGGCTAAGGGGAGATATGATTGAGGGGTCTGTAAAATCATGACTGCTGTAGAGAAACTAGATAAGGAAGTGTTGTTTACTACTTCTCATAACACAAGAATTAGGGGTTACCAAATGAAATTAATAGGCAGTAGGTTTAAAACAAATAAAAGGAAGTATTTCTTCACACAACACACAGTCAACCTGTGGAACTTCTTGCCAGAGGATGTTGAGAAGGCCAAGACCATAACAGGGTTCAAAAAAGAACTGGATAAATTCATGGAGGATAGGTCCATCAATGGCTATTAGCCAGGATAGGCCGAGATGGTTTCCCTAGCCTTTGTTTGCCAGAAGCTGGAAATGAGTGACAGGGAATGGATGACTTACTGATTAACTGTTCTGTTCATTCCCTCTAGGACATCTGGCATTGGCCAGTGTCAAAAGACAAGTTATTGAGCTAGATGGTCCTTTGGTCTTACCAAACATGGCCATTCGTATGTTCTTATGTTCGTGTGATTTTAGCAATGAAAGTAACAGCACACCCTTTCAGCTAGTGAATGTGTGTGGGTGTCTTGCTGACAAAATATTGACCATCTAGTACTCCGTTTGGTGGGGTTTTTTTGTTTATTTGTTTTTGTTTCATTATATCTCTCAGTTATCTCCTCTCCACCCTGCTTTGTGATCTGGGGATGGCAAGATGTACACTCCTGCCAGGGTTCAGGGGTGTTGGATCCCTGCAAGCCGTATCACCCTGGCCAGGGTGTTCCCCTGAAGGGTGCAGCCATGAATCTCTTCCTCCCACCCCCATGTGTTCAGGGGCTGGTAGTGAGAAGTCTTTCCATTACCACTCCTGGGCTATGGGGCTTGGCGGAGCAAGGGAGGGGAGATGGGTAGCAGAGCCAACATGGATTGGGTTTCCTGTCCCATTGGAATTTTCCACATTTCAAAACATTTTCCCATCCTGAATCAGGATGAAGTTGAAATCTTGAAATATTTCACAAATCAAACCCCCCTACCCACACCTAGTGAACTTTAGGTCAATTGAATGTGTTGTTTTGATAAATTTGATGGGTTTTTTTAGATTTTTGAACTGTTTTCCTTTTTAAAAAACTTTTTAGTGTATATTTACTAAAATTTGTAAACAAAATAAATCTCTTTAAAATTAAAATTCAAAACTTCTCAGTACAAAAATGTTGAAATGGGATGTTTTTAAAATCCCAAACCTTCTTTTATGAAAAGTTTTTTGATTCACAGCTTCAATGAACAGAACACTATTTCTCAAACAGTTTCAGTTTGGATGAATTAGCATTTTTCAACTAAAAGCATTTCATTGAAAAAATTCCCAGTCAGCTCCAATTTCCTGTCTGAATTTGTCTAATTTTAGCTTCATTGCATCATCTTATACATTTCTCTGCTAATTTTTCTCTTCAATCTAGTAGAGGAAGGTATAACACGGTCAAGTGGCTATAACCTGAAACTAGACAAATTCAGATTGGAAATAAGAAGTACATTTTAATGGTGAGAGTAATTAATCTTTGGAAAAATTTACCAAGGGTCTCTAAGAATTATTTTAGTGAAGTTCTGTGGCTTGTCTTATCCCAAGGTTCAGACTATATGATTACAGTTGTCTCTTCTGGGATTGGAATCTAGGAATCCGCCATGGTATTCAAGTATCATTGGCTTTGGTTCTTGCATTGTACTATTTCTGTACTTATTGTTTTTTATTAATTACAAAATTTTGTCTTGTTTTGCTTACTACATTATTTCTGTATGCTATGGAGACAATACTGGAAGCACATGGTTTTCTATTTGTTTTTCTTTTTCAGGAAGAATCCAGAAAGAAAACAGTTAAGTCCACTTGCTGGATGTCTGGATGGATAATATTTGTTGGAGATGTGGAACTATCAATACAGAAGAGATTAATGATTGTCAGTGTGTCACTGAAGAGGTTCTAACAAAAGGGAGTGATGGGTTATGAGAGTAATTTCCATGGGAAGAAAAGGAGTCTATAGAGTTTCCCCTGCTAAGAGAAGGTTTCGGGTGAGGTTTATTCAGAGGTCTGTCATGGCTGGGAGAGAAGTCTGGTTGGGTATTGGGCATAGGGACAACAGTTGGGAGTGTGTTTGATGGTGGAATATCTGGGGTGTTTCATACTGAAGGCTTTGGGGATTGTTAAAAAGTAATGTTTATAAGTATTTGTTAACCCATTACACACACATACACACTTGCAAATGATTGCAAGAAGAGAAGATTAACAAAATAGAAAAAAAGTTACTTTGAATTGGTTCTCCTTCAGTACAATTCTATTAAATTGACTATACTGGTAAAACATATATAAAGAGTTGTGCAGGTTCCCTGTTACAAGTATAGAAGCAAAAATATTTTTCCTAATAATCTTTTAATTACTCTCATGCACTGTGTTTGAACAGCAGAAAGAGGCAGTGTATAGCATCTCTCAAGCAGTGGCAATGCTCAGAATTTTGTTTATTGCAGTGACAGGTTTTATGGGTGATTTTACAGTAGGGGGATGAGTGTGGTTCAGACTCTTGCAGCGAGTTGATAAGGGATGTCAGATTAGAAGCTCTTCAGGAGAGGTATAATATCTGCTAGCTAATCCAACTGAAATTCACAAGGGGTGCGAATTAAGAAATTATTTTTTTTCTCCGAGTTCACACCTCCAATTCAGCTGCTAGAAGAATACCCCACCCTCCCTGATTTGAGATAACAAGCTGATTCAGCCTGATTGGACTAACCTTGTTACCTCCTACCTGGTTCTTGCCTACATATCTATACCTGCCCCTGGACACTTCCACTGCTTGCATCTGACGAAGTGGGTATTAGCCCACGAAAGCTTATGCTTCAGTACTTTATAGTTAGTTTTTAAGGTGCCACAGGACTCTTTGTTACCTCTGCTATTCCAGACTAACACGGCTACCTCGCTGATTCTTTTTTCTTCTTTGCAGATGAACTCAAAATAGAACTGAGTAAGTGTGTGTTGATTCTTTAAATGTATAAGTCAATTCAGTTCCATGGTGGAAAAGAGATGCAAATAGAAATGAAGTTCTCATAGTTAGAAATATGGGAACTGAATTATCTTTGTTATAGTTAGAATATTATTTTGATAAAATTTGCTAGGATGGACAGATGAATGCTACAGACCAATCCCTGTCTCATTGGGTGAAAGTCTCTCCTATACAATGGCTATGAGTCACTCAATCCCACCCATCCCTTCAAAATAGGGCATATGTGAGTATCTTGTGCTGTGTAATCCTAGCACTTGCTTGGTGTCCAGAGATAAATTTCACCCCTAAAGAGTCCTTACAAGTCTTTGAACAGAGTTAGGCACTAACAGTGTGCCTCCAATTATGTGATTTGAATTTTCCAGTGACATCAACAATGGCAGTAGAATCACACTCTTTGAGATATTGACTGTGTGTGAGTGTCCCACATTCAAAATATGAACTATATATTACATTAGGCTGACTTTTTTGTATACTTGTCAATTGTGTCTTTTCCACCACCACCCTGCTGCCTGCCTTGAGGTCTGGGGAGGGCAAGACACACTCCTGTCAATCTGAAGGGTGCAGGAGCCCCTCCAATGCCTGTAACACTGGCCAGTCCTGAGGGGTGTGCCTGCATGTCTTAGGAGATGGGCACAGCGGGAATCTCTTCACTACCACTCCTGACCCAAGGAGCTTGGTGGATCAAGATGGGGAAGAGGAGTAGCATAGACCATATGTACTGACACTTTTCTAGCAGGGATAGGGATGAAAGGGCCAAGGATTCAGTTAGGGTTAGTCCTGTTTGAGCAGGGGGTTGGACTAGATACCTCCTGAGGTCCCTTCCAACCCTGATATTCTATGATTCTATGACTTCAGGAGCACTCTCAATTTTGGTGAAGGGATATGGGAAGAGAGACACCTTCTTCATTTGCTGAGGAAAGAAGCTGTCTCTTAACATGTGCAGCAGCTCTGACTGTTTGCAAACAAAGGAGTTGTGCTGGTAGCCAATCAGAGTGGACTTACCCTACAGAAACATCTGAAAACCTATGGCTTGTGGGGAAATCCTTGGCAAATTAGGGATCATCAGAAATCCCACAGAGCTGTCAGGTCTAAGTCAATTAGACTTTGAAGGCTGTTGCCCAGTTGAAATACCAGTAACTACTGGTACAACATTATGGGCAGGTCCCCACTACGACTTAACGTCGACTTTAATGACATTAAGTCGAAATAAACATGTACCCGTCCTCACATCCATGCCATTAAAGTCGATTTAAAGGGCCCTCAAAATCGACTTTTGTACTCCTCCCTAATTAGAGGAGTAGCACTGAAATTGACCTCTCTAGGTCGATTGCGGACTAGTGAGGAGGCATAGGACTTTAAGCCTCCGACCTCCGAGCAGCTCCGCGGACCCCCCCGCCCGCCTGAGCAGCCCCGCGCTGGCTCCCCCCACCCGAGCAGCTCCGCGGGACCCCCCCCACCCGCCCGAGCAGGGGTTCGCGGTGCTGCTCGGGCGGGCAGAGGGTCCGGCGCAGGGCTGCTCGGGCGGGGGCATCCGGCGTGGGGCTGCTCGGGCGGGTGGGGGGGTCCGACGCGGGGCTGCTTGGGCGGGGGGAGCTGGCGCGGGGCTGCTCAGGTGGGTGGGGGGGTCCGGCACGGGGCTGCTCGGGCAGGGGGAGCCGGCACGGGGCTGCTTGGGCGGGCGGGGGGAGCCGGCATGGGGCTGCTTGGGTGGGCGGGGGGTGGGGGGGTCCGCAGACCTGCTCGGGTGGGCATGGGGGCCACAGAGCTGCTCGGACTGGGACTGGTCCCCTGGGGAACGTGCCTGGCTGCCCCGAAAGGTGGTGCCAGCTGGGGACTCCCGGCACTGTGGGATACCTACCCACAGTACAATGCGGGATATGTCGACCCCTGCAAAAGTTGAAGGACAGACACTATCGACCTGCTGTCCTTTGTGGGGACACACTAAGTCGATTTTCTAAAGTAGACTTTAGAAAATCGACTTGGAAATCGACCTACAGCTGTAGTGAAAACATACCCTATCACACAAACATCTGTTTACTTTGGTTATCTTTGTGCAATGATATTTTTATGTCTCTTCCCCTCTTCATCCTTAAACTCATTCCCCTCTTGGTTATTTGGGGGGATAAGGCCTTCCTCTCATATTCCTCTCCTATCTCTCTTGTTGCTGCAGCCCATTTTCATCTCTCTCATAGTAGGGAAGTGTAGCAGGGCGGCTACTCTGCTCCAACTTAGAAGGAGTTAAAAACCAGCCCTGGGAGAAGGCTGGGGGTTGGGAGAAAAGCTCGGGTTGATTAGGGAAAGAGTCGCAGCTGGTGCCATGCCCCAGACAGGCCCACCTGGCTATCAAGGCTGTTGGTTTGGCACTCAGGTAGTCCCTCTCCGACTGCAGGAAGGAAAGGATCAGACTGCCTGGTAACTGGGGAAGCTACCTGAATAGAGCAGGGCTGGGGAAGGCAGAAGGAGCTGGGGAAGTTCCTTCCTGGAAACCTCCCAGGCTGCTGGGTCTTGTGCAGGGCTTGAATAGGTTCTGGGGGGGGCTATGAAGTGGCAGTCCAGGCTAGACATTGGCAGTTAGTCCTACTCCTCTTGCTTATGATGAGTGGCTATTATACTGCAGTGTCCCCAGAGAATGGGGTCTCGATGATGACTGGCAGTAGCCCAGACTGAGGCAAGGTGGGGGGTTAGAGGGTGGGGGTTCCCCAAGGAGGGGAGCCCCACTGAGAGTGAGGGTCTTGCCAGGGGGCAGCACGCTAGATAATGGGGCACTGGGGTCTGGGAGGGACACGTGGCTGGAGGCGGATGAGACACCGACCAGCAGAAGGCACTTCAGGCTGGAAAGAGCTGATTCCCCAGGATGACCAGCAGGAGGTGCCGCAGGGTGAGTCGTTGCCGCGTTACAGGAAGACAGCAGCTCCAGGGAGAGACAGTGCAGCTCACCACGCTGCCAGATTCACCACACATTTTCAAGTGATCTGTGTATCTGTCTGAAGCTGAGAAGTGAGTGAAGCATGGAACAGATTTGGTGACCCCATAAGAGACACAAATGGTCCTCAAAACAGTACAGTAACCACAGTGTGTGTGTGTGTACACCATTAGCATGCTTTACTTTCTCTTTTCTGCACAAGTAAATCATTCTGTATTGTCTGACATCCTCAGTTATCCTCAACCTGGGGCATTTCTGGAGCCCAAAAATGGAAAATCAGCAGTATGTGCCTCTTTGAATTCAATGTTTGTTTTTTCTTACTTTGATTTCAGAGTGGAGAAGGGCTCGTGCTGATGCAGGTAACAGAATACACAACTCTCCTGGTAATAAAAAAAAAAGTTCATATTTAAAAAGCTGGAAACAACATACAGCTGTTATGAAGATGAAATCAGAGGCCCTACTTTGTTATCTCAGGCTTTTCTCATTCAGTTCCTTCAACCAGTGTAACTTATGTCAAACTCTGGAAAAATATATTTGAGTATCAATGAGATGAACATTTCCATATCCCTTCCATTTTTGGGTCATGTTCAATCAAATATCATATATCTGAAATAGTTCAGTGTAATCAAATTGTCAGAATAGAACAAAACCCATTATTAGTAGGCATTTTGCCTGAGTAAGGACAGCAGGAATTGGCCCACAAGCCATATCTCCTATATTTCAGTTTATACTGCAATTATACAAGGGTTTCTTAAATTCTCTCTTTGCAGATGACATCACTCTTAATCCAGAGACAGCACACCCCAACCTCTCCATTTCTGAGGATAAGAAGAAATGTATTCATGAAGCTGAACCTCAAAAAGTTTCACTGACTCCAGAGAGGTTCGATTCAACTGTCTGTGTGCTGGGCTCTGAAGGATTCTCTGATGGAAAGCACTACTGGGAGGTGGATATCACGAGCAGCACTGATTGGGACCTGGGGGTGGCCAGAAAATCAATAGAGAGAAAAGGAAAACTTTCCCTGTCCCCTAAAGAGGGATTCTGGGCTCTGGGTTTTAGTGGGAAAGATTACTGGGCAAAAACTGATCCATGGACCCAAGTCACAGTGCAAAAAAAGCCAAAGAAAATAGGAATTTACCTTAGTTATCAAAACAGGCAGGTGACCTTTTTCAATGTAACTGACATGTCTGTGTTGTTCACATTTAATGATGGTTCATTCTCAGAAGAGGTTTATCCATTCTTTAAAAGTTCCCACAAGGAAACATCAATGAGAGTTTGTTCTATAAGAGAAAAATGAATGAGTTTAAAGTGGCACAGCCAGTCACTCATCCCACTGTGTCTTTGAAATCAAATTTCCCATCAATGAATTTGATTTACATTTTCACTCTATATTCATTCTGTGGTGCCATCTCTTAAACAGCACTGTTATTCATTTTGTGGCTGTGAACCTATGATATCAAGTTGATCTCCAGTAAAATTTGAACTGTAGTTTTTACTCAGTACTTTGTGAGCTGCCATCTTAATTAGTTGCTTTCAACAACAAATTATTTTTTTGTTACTTTTGACAAATACTGTTATTTGACTAGGCTGTTAAGGAAAGGATATTTGTTTTGTAAATTTTCAATAAAAATCAATGCTCACAATTAAGGTTACAAAAGCTAAGCTGCCATTTCTCCAGCATGAAAATCCTTAGAAAATCTGACAAAAAGTTTCACAGTGGGAGCTGCTGGGTGGATATTAATGGTGAAAAATCCAACCCATCTCATACATTCATTTTTCTCTTAGATCAGGGGTGGGGAACCTTTTTTGTGCCAAGGGCCATTTGGACATTTATAATGTCCTTCGCGGGCCACTCCCCCCTCCCCCTCCCCGAGAAAGCCCAGGCTGGCAACGGGAGCTGAGACACCAGCTGGCAAGGGGCCAGCGGGGGAAACCCCAAAGCAGTGGCAAGCAGAGTGCTTAGCCCTGCACTGCTTTGGGGTTTCCCCCGCTGGCCCCTTGCGAGCCGGGGTCCTGCCGCCTGCCCCAGTCAGCTCCCGCTGTCAGCCTGGGTGTAGGGGGTGATGTTGCTTTACCCCCACCGAGCCTCCCATCTAACTGCTTTTCTTCCCCCACCCCAGCCTGGCCCGGCCCACCCCACCGAAGCTAACCTCCTCCCCCCTCCCAACCCAGCCTCCTGCCCCCCATGCCTGACCCACCCAGTCCAGCCTCCCCCCACCAAGCCTCCTTCCCTCCTGCACCCATACCTCGCCCACCCCGGCCTCCCCCCCACACCCCACTGACCGTTGGCTCCGTGCGGCACCGGCGCCCCCCCCAGGTTCGAGCCGCCCCCGCCTGGCGGCCCCCGCGCATCCCTGGCCGGCGGCTCCCCGAGGTGCTTCCAGCCTCTTTGCCGATCACAGAGCCGCCCTGGGCCGCCAGGCGGGGGTGGCTCCGCGTTCAGCAAAGGGGCCGGGAAGCCCCTGGGGGAGCCGCCCCCGCCTGGCAGCCTGTGCACGTCCCTGGCCGGCGGCTCCTGCAGGCGCTTGCCAGCCCCAGCGTGGAGCCACGCCCCCCTGCTGGCCAGAGCACAGAGCCGCCCCCACGCGTCCCTGGCCAGCGGCTCCCCCAGGCGCTTCCGGCCTCTTAGCCGAGTGCGGAGCCGCCCCAGGCCGCCAGGCGGGGGCGGCTCCGCGTTCGGCAAAGGGGCCGGGAAGCGCCTGGGGGAACTGCCGGCCAGGGACTTGCGCGGGCCAGATGGAAGGCTTTGGCAGGCCGGAGGTTCCCCACCCCTGTCTTAGAGACACATGTCCACCAGACTTATAACTAATGTAGGGCTTGTGAGTGGCCTGTGTAGCTACACACCAGTGAGAGGGAAAATAAAATAACCTCCCATTTCTCTACACAGCCACACATGACTTACTGTTATAGTTACAAGCCAGTTGCATGTCTAACCCATTTCTAGGCCTTCTGAGAGCACCCACCTTGAGACCTCTTGCTCGCACCTGTCTCAGGTTGGAACTTCATGAATCTTCAACACTTACAGGGGATCTGACTATAGTAACTTGGCCATACCATTCAATACTTTAGTTAGTTTTTAAGGTGCCACAGGACTCTTTGTTACCTCTGCTATTCCAGACTAACAGGGCTACCTCTCTGATTCTTACCACCCTCAGTCCATCTTAGACTGGGCAACTGCTTGATCCTCCATTCAGGAAACTGTGACCAATTAAACTGACCAAAAGACTTTTAAGTGTTTTTATTTAGCAGTTTTGTAGGCTGTAGAAAGAGAGCACAATCTCTTTAAATAGTCTATGAACTTTCCATTTGTGGTACCATAGTCTTTGAACTAGAAGCTGCCAGAAACTGTTCAGAGCAGCAATATGTACACTCCTAGGATTGTGTAGATTTAGTAAACTCATTTATTTAGAATCGGCTGTGCCTGTGTGGTTTCTTTATGTTGTGGTAAGGGGACATTCCAGGGGTCCCTGAAAGCGTGCCTCTGCCCGCTCTTCTCAGAAATGAGCCAGGAGTCCCTTGATGCCAACAGCAGTGTCCTTTATTTCTCCCTTTTGTGCAAATCCACCACCTATTTACAATGCTATATACAGCAATTGCCCTGGCTTGGCTGCCTTGGGGGACAGCTAGCTCCCACAGCCAGCTAGGAACAGTCAGGCTCTCTTTCGTTCATTCGGTTCGTTCGTTCGTTCGTTCCATCCATCCATCCATCCATCCATCCATCCATCCATCCATCCATCCATCCATCCATCCATCCATCCATCCATCCATCCATCCATCCATCCATCCATCCATCCATCCATCCATCCATCCATCCAATGACTTCCTTCCTGCCAGGTTTTATACCCTGGCCTGGGAGGCTGCCAGGTGTTTCAATTAAGCCCCAATCACTCTGGGGCCACAGTCAATTACCTCCCCTAGCTATGGGAGCTGCTAGCAGAGGCTTTGCTAGCTGAGCTAAGAGGGAACAGGGGCTGGCTCAGCACTTTCTGGCCAGCACCCTGTTACAGTCCCCAAGTGAGGATTCTGTCCAGCTGCACCACTCCAATATTTCACACTGAACAGCAGGGTAAAGGGTTAAAACTTAAGCTTTATTCAGTGCGCTGAAGGTTGTCTACCAAAGGTAGGGCAACAACGGATATCAGAAATTCACACATATTTATAGCATACAGATGTACATATTCATTAGGCTAATTGATTATGCATTACATACCCTTACATGGTTAAACTATGTGGATCTTTAACAGTTTAAAGATCCCCCCCCTTGAAGGTCATTTTATTCTGCACACATCAACAACACCAGGTGTCTTATATCAGTTAGTATAGGAATATTTATGACTACAATACTCCCTTTATTTTCTCAGGGCTTGGTATTTCGCACATTTAAGGTCTGCCAACTATTCCTCAGTCAGCAGTTTGAAATTACCCAGAGTGCCTTATGTCCTGACCACAGTCTAGCTAACTAAGCCTGTGTATGTCTTACATACTCCTGCTCATTACAACATAGGGTGAGGCTGTTTGCAACAATGTTGTTCTGGCTTTGTAAGGAGCAGACAACACAGTGATTGGTAACAAGTGGGGGAAGCCCAATCCCATAGTACAGTGGAGTGGAGAATAACTTCACACCCCTAGACTAAAAGGAAACTGCAGCCATTGGGACTGTGAGAAAACCGATCATTCAGGATGAGGAAGGGAAAAATGTGTAAAAGTCTGGCTGTTTGAGGAAAATTGACTTGTTTGATAAAGTGAGTTAGTCCTGCACTGAGCTGTGGTGGGAGAGTGGAACAGAGTAGGACTGCTAAGGTCAAAATTCTGTCACCGATATTTTTAGCAAAAGTCAGGTTTGGGCAATAAACAAAAATTCACAGAAGCCCATGTTGGGATATTGTGGTTCCCAATAAGTCAGAGGCAGAATCAAGAGTTTTTGATATTTTATTTGATTTCATTCAATTCAATGTGCACAAAGGAGGAGAGCCCCTGCTAACCAGTGAGTGAGTCTCTCCAGCCAGGAGCCCCTCCCCTTCACTCCACATGGTGAGCTCACTTCCCCTCCCCCTGGGTGGTGAGTGATTCCAGAATGTTCCAGACTGTTCCTAGGGGCATGTCTCTCTCTATACATATGTATCTTCCAAATAACATTTTGTTTAAACTGAACACAAACACCCTTCACCACTAACTGTCCCTGACTTTACTGAAAATACCCTGGGGGTGGTGGGAATAACAGAGCACTCCCAGGCTAGGGTTACCATAAATCCGGATTCTCCCGGACATGTCCAGCTTTTTGCGTTACCAATAGTGTTCCAATCAATAATTGGAAACAGTCCAGATTTCCCTCCCTTCCCTGTGCAGAGTGCGGCATGACTGAGAGAGGCCGGCCAGATTGAGCCACTCCGGCAGCGAGAGCAGCTCCCCCTCCTCCCTCCCCTGCTGCATTCTCCGAAGGCTGACTGGTGCAGCTCTACAGCTCGTCCCCTCCTGCCCCAATACCCTGCTGCATTCTGAGATCTGGCAAGGCCGTTCGCATCGGCCTCCGGCAGCTCTAGATGCTGAGCTTCTCCCCACCCCTGCTCCCCCGCAGCCTGGCTCTAGTATGGGGGCAGCTGTAGAGATTCTCCTCCCCTGCTGCCCAGCGTGCCATTCCAGCAGTGCTCTGTGATGGCAGGGAGACACACTGCTTTGAGCTGCACAGTAGGGGGGGGGTGGGCTGGAGAAGGGTCAGGGGTTTTTAAGAGGGGTAGTCAAGGGACAGGAAATAGGATGGATTGAGGGTTCTAGGGGGACGGTCTGTCAGGGGGCAGGGAGTGGTTGGATAGGGTGTGGGAGTCCTGGGGGTCTGTCTGAAAGTGAGCTCATCTTGAGCTCACTTCCCCTCCCCCTGGGTGGTGAGTGATTCCAGAATGTTCCAGAATGTGCCACAGCATGTCTCTCTATACATATGTATCTTCCAAATAACATTTTGTTTAAACTGAACACAAACATACCCTTCAGTTTACGCTGCGCACCTTACAGAAATAAGGTACACAGTGTATCTGCGCTTTCTTGGCAGGAGAGAGCTCTTCTGATGACAACACATCTCCCAAATGAGCACCCCCCCACGGACCTGCCATTATTCGAATGTAGAGGCCAGGCAGTGTGGAGAGCCTGGACCATGCTTGGCAGGTGGGAACCTCCCCCAGCCCAGGCCCCATGAGAGAGCTTGGGGCTCCATCGCCCTACCCCCACACTAGTGTTCCTAGGGGAGACTTGAGTCCCAAGGCCCACCCGTGCTTCAGACCCAGTGGAGAGCTGCACCTGGCCAATATACAGCCAAGTGTGGCCCAGCCCACTTAAGTTCAGTTTGGAAGGGAACGGGAGCAGATCGGCAGCAGGGGGTGGCTCTGGCTGGGAATTTGAAGTGAGGGTCCAATTCCGTAATACAGATTCAGGAGGAACCCTGTTCTGCTAAGCAGTGGGAAGGTTCAGGTTAAGTGTGGTCTGATCCAGTTCAGGCTGGAAGGGTGTCTGGTCCAGTTTGAGGGTTTGGTCTGTGGAGGGACGTGGGTCTCATCCAGTTTGATTTGGGGAGAAATGTGGGTCTGGGCCAATTGAGGGGGTTCAGTCTGTGGAGAAATGCAGGTCTATTCCATTCCCAGGGGTGGGTGTTCTGGAAAGAGATGTGGGTCTGGTTTGATTTGGAGGGTTGGCCCAGTCTTTTGGGGACACAATTGGTCCTGATTCTAGTCTTCATGGACCTCTGCCTGCAGAGAAGACCAAACAAGACTAGTATCAATAATGAGGCTGCAAATCAAATCTATTAAAGATTTAATCAGTTTAATCAGTTTTAAATCCCCCCCAATTTCATACTAAAAGGTAATTCAAGTCCTGGTCATTCATATGACCAATGGGAAGGATGAGATAGTGTAGTACAAATATGAAAATGGTATTTATTGATTACTGGGTAGTGTGTAACATGTAGTGTATGCTTGTGGTAACTGCGGGGTTAATAGTTATAGAATATGTAATGCAAAATGGAGTTTTGTTTTAAAATGGAGTCTGTCAGCTGGGTGGGCATGTAGCCATAATCAGAGGCTGAGCTTGCACGTAGGCCTAGCAGCTCATGCCTTACTTTGCAACAATGTCTGTCATGCTTGTGTTACAGAAAGAGCAGGAACTAACGGCTGGTAGCCATAGTGATGTTTGAATCTGTGTATAAGCATGTATGTGGCATATGATTATTGGCTGTATGTAGCTGTGACTCTCTTTTATGTGATTGGTTGCTGACATATGCATACTCTGTATATATGTTTTGCCCACCCTGTGTCAGTGGGCTTTCAGGCTTTGGATTTCTATTCCCCTATTTATCTGATCCCCTATTTACATGCAAATAAACCTTTTTGTTCAGGTTACCTTGTGTCTTTTGCCTGTTCTTGGAGTAATTGGGAGAGGCCTCCAAGGTAAGAACAGATTTGTGCAACAATTGGCGAGCCAGGCAGGAGATCCCTTGGACCACCTCAGGATTGACGTAGATGGACTAGAGGAGGGGAAGTGCGCACCAGGCAAGTATTCAGCCTGTCCCTAAATCTAGGTTCAGCTGCGAGAATACCTGAGAGGTTAAAGGCAGGCTCCTTAAAATCAGGCAAAGCCAAGGTTCCTGAGAGAAGACCGCGGATTTTTCGGATTTTTGGATTTTTGGACTGAGGCTTGGGGCCTCGGGTGAGAAAGCTGATCAGCGGCTCCTTCCAAGACCTCCACCGTTCGAGCCGAGGGTTTTGGACTAGCGGAAGGCTGCGCGGAATCGCTGAAGTGCAGAGTCCTCGTTGAAGGTAGTCCGAGGCAGCAGCAGCAGCTCCTGCACCAGACACCCGAGAGGGTGGAAGGATTCAGGCGGGCTGGATTCCTGGTGCCAACCGTTTGAGGCGAGGTGGAGATGTGAGTATCGGGTTTTCTAATAATTGGTATTCTGAGAGGAGGAGGTGTTGAGGGGGCTCCACCGCTAGACTCCCTCAGGAGATCCTCCTGCAAGGCAGGGAGGGAAACGATTATCAGAGCTATACCCTGGTGAGGGCTCTGGGGTTCCTTTACTGGGACCGGGTACAGAGCTTGGTTTGGTGGAAGGAGTTTGGATTTTTTAGTCCCTGTGCCGGGGTTCCAGGGGGAAAGCGCCTGTTAGAGTCAGGCAGGGAACCAGAAACTGGAGGCTAGGATCGGTATACCCATCGTTCTCAGTGGTGGCCGTGAGGCATCACAGGGCGGCATTGAGGGGGCTCTGCCGCGGAAGGCTCCACGGGTTGTTTGTGTTACGGGTGTGAGCACAGACCCTCAGGATTGCACGGCGGGGCTCTTTAGTTCTGCCTGAGGTATCAGTGATAGCAGGGAGACGTTTGATTGTGTGTGACCGGTGTTCTTGTACTTGATAGCTTGGCCTCTGGGGAGAGAAGGTTGATGACATTTGGTGGGATCTTTGGGTCCCCATGAGATTTTCTCTGGGAAACACGCCATTTGGTCATTTGTGGGTCACTGGTCATTGGGTCATTTGGTCTCTTGGTTTTCTGATATCTTGATCGAGGCCGCAGGTGGAGGTTATTTGGTCGCTGATAGCTTGATCGAGGCTTTGTTTGCTGTTCCTAAGGCATTGGTCATTTGGTCTAGTGATTTTAATCTCCGGGACTCAGGAGGTAAAAAGTCTTGCAGACTCTCCGAGAGACCTTGGTCATTTGGTCAGGAACTCGATCGGGAAACGAAGGCTGCGGCAGTCTCTGCGAGCCGGGGGCCTGAGGGAGTGAGTCACTGGTTGACCCAATCAAGTTGGAGCAAGCCCATTATTGTGCGGAAGGGGAACATGGGCTCAGGTCGCTCCCGGACCGATAGCTCCAAGGTTCCAGTGGATTGCATGCTAGAGAACTTTAAGAAGTTTAGAGGTACCTGTGTGGTGAAGCTGACTAGAGAGGACTTGACGAAGTTCTGTCAGCTAAGGTGGACTAGGTTTGGCCTGGGATGGCCTGAGGGTGGTTCCTTTGATGTGGAACTGGTGAAATTGGTGCACAGTAAGGTGCAAAGGGATGGACTGTGGGATCAGTTCCCCTATATAGATTGTTGGTTGGCAATTTGCCAGGACCGGCCACCCTGGTTTATGAAATTCGCTGTTAAGATGTGCCAGCAGATGAGGGCTAGAGGTTGTGGGCAGCAGGTGCCTGTGTTAGTAGATTCTGAGAGCCCTTCACTGCCTGAGAACCACACAAGAATAAGATCTGCTGTGACCCCTGATTCCACCATCAGGAGAGAGATGTCACCTGAATATGCAGGGCCTTATGCTTCTCTGACCACGGAGCTTAATTTACCGGTATCTCCGTTAGTGCCTAAGCAGGAGGGGCCGGTGACATGTAGTAAGATCCAGAGACAGTGCCCGATGAGAGAGGTTGCTACCTCAGAGGGGGAACCTTGGGGGGAGGGATAGCTCAGTGGTTTGAGCATTGGCCTGCTAAACCCAGGGTTGTGAGTTCAATCCTTGAGGGGGCCATTTAGGGATCTGGGGCAAAAAAAAAATCTGTCAGGGGACAGTACTTGATCCTGCTAGTGTAGGCAGGGGACTGGACTCGATGACCTTCAAGGTCTTTCCAGTTCTAGGAGATTGGTATATTTCCATTTATTATTATTATTACTATATTTGTACATGTGCCATTTAGCACAACTGATTTGTTTAACTGGAAGAACCAGAACCCCTCTTTTAGAGAGGACCCCCTGAGAATGCAGAGTCTCTTTGCATCCATAGGCACCGCCCATAAACCAACATGGGTTGATGTACAGATGATGCTTCAGACCCTCCTTACCGCTGAGGAGCATCGGCTGGTCTTAGGGATGGCTCGTAAGATTGCTGAGGAGAGGGCAGGTCCTCGTGGAGATAGTGAGAGCCTGTGTCCTAAGAAGGATCCTGAGTGGGACAGCCATGATCCCAGTGGTAGGGAAAAGGAGGCGAGGTATCTTGGGGTAATCGTGGAAGCCCTGGGTAAAGCTATTCCACGTGTCACTAACTTGGCTAAGTTGTATAGGATTGAACAGGGTAAGGAGGAAGATCCATCCTCTTTCCTCCAGCGCTTGTTTGAGGGTTTTCGGCAATTTAGTGGCATAGATCCTGAGGCCCCTGATAACTTTAAGATGGTGAATTTGATGTTTATTGGGCAGTCGGCCCCAGATATTAGGAGGAAGTTGCAGAAGTTAGAAGGTGGGCCTGGGAAGCCTATCTCGGAGTTAATGGAGATTGCTTACAAGGTGTATAGCAACCGAGAGCAGGCAGCAGAGAGAAAGGAAGATAAGAGATCCCAAAGGCATATGGTTATGTTGGCAAAGGCAATGAAAGGTGAGAGGTCTTGTGAGGATTATGGGAGGCAGAGGTCAGCTCAGAAGAGGAGGGATAACCGACGATCCCTCTCTCTAGATGAGTGTTTTCAGTGTGGTAAGAGAGGGCACTGGCAGCATGAATACCCTGAGTTGAGAAAGGAGAGAGAGCAGCGGAAGCCAAAGGTTAGGTTTGCATCTGAGAAGCAGATGAGGGCTGATGCTGGCTTCTCTGGAGAGGAATCAGATTGAAGAGGACCGGGGTCCAAGTCCACTACCCTTCGAGCTACAGCTCGGGAGGATCCCATGGTTAGGATAAGGGTCGGTGGCAGAGACTATGAGGCTCTGGTAGATACCGGAGCCACATTCTCTATGATTCCTACAAAGCCTCCCTCTGCTAAGGAGAGCGGGGAGCATGTTGTTGTTGAAGGCATAGAAGGTTGTAGAACTAAGTTGCCTGTTTGTAAGCCTCTCCTCACTAACATTGGGAATAACATGCTAGAGCATGCGTTTGTTGTCTCACCTACTTGCCCAGTTGCCTTGTTAGGGAGAGATCTCTTGACTAAGTTGCAGGCAGAGATCTTCTTTAGGGTTTGGATTGGAAATGTGGCAGATTTTGTGTAGGCATTGCTGATTCTGTGGAGGCATTGCTGGTATTGTGTAGCATGGATTTGCTGGTCTGTGAGCATTTGCTGGTCTTTTGAAGCATTTGCTAGGCTTTGGAGCATTTGCTGGTTTTGTGAGGATTTGTTGGCTTGTGAAGCATTTGCTGGGTTTAGGTATAGGCCCTGGTGTATGTGCTGAAGGGGAGGTTCTGTGTTGGATTTAAAAGGATACTTTCTCCTTCATTTCACTGCACAGGGATAGCTAGAAGCTGCTTGGTTTTGCTGATTGTTGTTGGGAAGGAGATCTAGGTGTTCAGTCATGTGGACTGACAAGAGGTTCTCCTTTTGAATTAATGTTTGAGATGTCTGTCTTAGACACTGGCAGGATCTTGTTAGCGGGGTGGAAGGACAAAACACTGCTAAATTGAAAGGATATGGTACTGCCGTGTAGTTTGTTTTCTCTGCAGGTTTGCTGTGCCTTGCCAGAAGCATGTCCTTGGACGTCCTCATCCCAGATCCTGATCCAGAGGTGGAATCCAAAGGTGAAGGAAGAGGCTGGAGGATCCATTCCAGGTGCTGCTGATGGAGGGTTGTCTACGTGTCAAGAGATACATTCTGCTGACAGAGGGCTGCCTGCGTGTCAAGAGATACATTTCTCTGAGAGAGAACTGGACTGAGCAGTGGACTGGTTTGTCTCTCTCAGGAATTGAACTCAAGTTGACTTTGGGACTGTGATTTGTTGAAGGGACTTGGACTTAAGTTGATTGTGTATGGACTGGATGATTTTGTATAGATTGTTGAGACTGTAATTGTGTGGTTTTGCCTCCCCTGGATATCTTTCACCCAGATTCCAGTGGACCCAAAACAGGGGAACAGGTATAAGAAAACCCCTGTCTGTGATTAACATGACCTAGGAATGCACCAGGGTAGGGGTGTCTACCTCTGGGTATCCTACGATTGTTAACAAGACAGGATTATTGTGTTTGCTGACAATAAAGGTTGCCCCATTACAGGAATCAAGGACCTGGGCCTAGATGGCCAAATTTGGACCCAATTTAAATTTGTCAGTGGGACTTATTGGGTATAGGGAATTGGCTTTGGTTGGGAATCAATTTGCTGGCTACCTACCCATTGATTGGTAGGAGTCCTTGTGGTCCTGGCTTCCTTATGTAAGTAAGGAATTGTATCACTGATTTAGAGTGGGGTAATCTGTTTAATTGTCATTGTATTTCTGGGATTGTAGTCTTGTTATGGTAATCATTATACCTTTGATGGGTGGTACTTCCCTGCCTTGTAGGAGATAGGATGTAAAATGTAGAAGAAAGTATCTTTTAAGAGGAGGGATTGTAGTACAAATATGAAAATGGTATTTATTGATTACTGGGTAGTGTGTAACATGTAGTGTATGCTTGTGGTAACTGCGGGGTTAATAGTTATAGAATATGTAATGCAAAATGGAGTTTTGTTTTAAAATGGAGTCTGTCAGCTGGGTGGGCATGTAGCCATAATCAGAGGCTGAGCTTGCACGTAGGCCTAGCAGCTCATGCCTTACTTTGCAACAATGTCTGTCATGCTTGTGTTACAGAAAGAGCGGGAACTAACGGCTGGTAGCCATAGTGATGTTTGAATCTGTGTATAAGCATGTATGTGGCATATGATTATTGGCTGTATGTAGCTGTGACTCTCTTTTATGTGATTGGTTGCTTACATATTCATACTCTGTATATATGTTTTGCCCACCCTGTGTCTGTGGACTTTCAGGCTTTGGATTTCTATTCCCCTGGTCCCCTATTTGCATGCAAATAAACCTTTTTGTTCAGGTTACCTTGTGTCTTTTGCCTGTTCTTGGAGTAATTGGGAGAGGCCTCCAAGGTAAGAACAGATTTGTGCAACAATAGTGTGATAGTTCCCTTTTAGTGAGAAAAGCACATGGATGGGGTTTTGGCCAGCTTCAGCTTTTGTTCACTGTTATTACCCACTGTGTTTGATTGTGTATTTTTTTTCTTTTAGAATTTAATTTATGTGCTCTTGTGTGTATTCTTTGTGCCCCAGGGTTCCCATTGCTGGTACCCTACTGGCAGCTACCCCGGCTGCCTGCAACTTAAATTAGTAAATATGGTCAATAAAACCTGTGCAGCAGTGTGCTGTGTCAAACTGGACCAGACACCCTTCCAGCCTGAACTGGATCAGACCACACTTAACCTTCTCCTCTCTCCATGTTCACACCCACCATTCAACTGCTAGAAGAATAACCCACCCTCCCTGATTGGAGATAACAAGCTGGTTCAGCCTAATTGGATTAACCTTGTTACCTCCCACCTGGTTCTTGCCTACTTTTCTATACCTGCCTCTGGACACTTCCACTGCTTGCATCCGACGAAGTGGGTATTAGCCCACGAAAGCTTATGCTTCAAAACTTTATAGTTAGTCTTTAAGGTGCCACAGGACTTTGTTACCTCTGAAACAAAGAAGTCATTAAGCATCTCTGCAGCTCTGTTATTGTTTTCCCTCTTTATTTAGTAACGGGTCTACCTTGCCTTTGGTCTTCCACCTCCTTCTAATGTATTTGTAGACAGTTTTCTTGTTACCCTTTGTGTCTCTAGCTAGTTTGATCTCATTTTGTGCCTTGGCCTTTCTAATTTTGCCCCTAAATACGTGTTATTTGTTTATATTAATCTTTTGTAAATTTCCTTGTTTCCACTTTTTGTTGGACCATTTTTTTTGATGGTTTTAGATCATTCAATCATTCGAGATTGCCTGGTTAAACCAGGGTGTCTCTTTCCATACTTCCTGTGGCACTGCACCCCATAATGCTTTATAGAAATATGCTTATGAATGTAAATATGTAAATATGACATAATTGTTTTATGGTTCATATGCCAAGCAATGTATCTTTGCAAAGGCTATGTCTGAATATATTCATCCTATCTGAATGCATATATCATTTTTGTATTTGAAGTTATGAATGCTGGCTGTGTACTTGTTTGATTTTAAGTAACCTGAGTGAAGCATTTGGTCATCTTCTTGTGAAAAGACTTTTCTCAGTAAGATTCCAATCAAGAAACACTTAATCTGACAACAGACTTTGATAGACACCAGTCCACATCTGAGCTTTCCTGGGAAACATTCCTGTATAGAACTAAATCATACATGGACATATGACTTGTCTATGTGACTCCAAGACTCCATCTTATAGCTGGGATTCTACACCGGGGGAGGGAGCAATTTCCACCTACAAGAGAGAAACTATATAAAGTGATGGGGGTCCCCTCAATTTAGTCTTCAGCTGGCTCAAGAGGTAGCCTCTCCATCCCCAAAGGATACCTGAAAGAAACCAGAACAAAGGACAGTAATTACAGAGGTGTGAGTGATTGCTGGACCCAGACTGAAAGGAAGCTAGTCTGTAAAAGAAGCTTACTGGAACATCTCTGAGAATGAGATTTCATCTGTAATCACTTTCATACTCTATTAGGCTTAGACTGTATTTTGTCTTATTTTGCTCAGTAATTCACTTTTTTCTGTCTGTTATTATTTGGAACCACTTAAATCCTACTTTTTGTATTTAATACAATCACTTTTTACTTGAGAATCAGAGAGGTAGCTGTGCTAATCTGGAATTACAGAAGTAACAAAGAGTCCTGTGGCACCTTAAAGACTAACTGAAGTATTGAAGCATAAGCTTTCGTAGGCTAATATCCACTTTGAAGTGGGTATTAGCCTACGAAAGCTTATGCTTCAATACTTTAGTTAGTCTTTAAGGTGCCACAGGACTCTGTCACTTTTTACTTATTAATAAACCCAGAGAATGTATTAACACCAGGGGTGGGGGAGGGGAACAGCTGTGCAGATCTCGCTATCAGTGTTATAGAGGGCAAACAATTTATGAGTTTATCCTGTATAAGCTTTATATAGGGTAAAACAGATTTATGTGGTGTTTGGACCCCATTGGGAGTTGGAAATATGAGTGCTGGAGATAGAAGCACTTCTTAAGCTGTTTTGCTTGAAGCTTTTGGGGGACTTGGTTCAAACCTGGGTCTGCTTTTGCAGTAGTATGGCTGGCTCAGACAAGGCAGGGCGCTGAAGTTCCAAACTGGCAGGGAACAGAGATTCAGAAGTAGTCTAAGCACATCAAGTGACAGTCTCAAAGAGGGGGTTTGTGATCCAACCTGTCACAGTGGTATAGTTGTCAGGGGAAAATTAATGGCGCATCTCTCCCCCTTACCGTACACTCCAGATTGCTGTGATGGAGTTGAGGCAAGTAGCTCACAAGCTGTCAGAGACCATTGAAGAAACCCACAACTCAACTTTGATCAAAGGGGAAACTGAGGCACCCTCCTCTTGGTCAAGAAAGGGGGTTAGCAGCAGCTCCGTTTATTATCAGTACCAAGCAGACTTTTATAGAGTATATTCAAAGGGGAGGGGGAATGGGTGGAGGGAGGGAAAGACCTACTTGAAGCATGCGCATCAGCAAACCCTGACATCAGTCCTAGGTCAGTGCCCTCTTGAGGCACCTGGTGTGGGGACCTTGAGAAAGCTTACATGATGCCAACAAGCTTATGAATAAGAGTCTATTTGTTCTCTAGCAAAGTCGTTACATACATATAATGCAATCTGGAGATACAACCAACTCATCTAGCATGGGTTTACAGACTGCTTATTGTCTGAGACAAGGTTACATTCCAGGGACTGAGAAGGTTACTACAACAACCGGGTGTCAAAGCAATATTTCACTGAACCTCTAAGACTCAAGCGAATGCATTTACAACCCTTGGGAGTTTAACTATGTGATTGCTGGTGAGGAAGAATACATGGTGAGAAGGAGCGAGGGAAACTGAGTTAGCCCTAACATAATCAAGCAGGATCTCACTTGATACTATGATCTGTGCACAGCTGGTTGCTTTGAGAGACTGGTTTTAAATTTTAAATGAGTTTTGGGTGTGGTGGCTGGAGAACAGACAAAGTGGTTACTGGTTTGTTATTTTCTGTTTGCTTATTTCAGATGAGGGAAATAAGTACAAGAAAGCAGGAAAATGACTACCAGTGAGACAGCTACAAAACTAGACCTGGCCAGACTGGAAGCAGAAGAGAAGTCAAAGGACCATGAATTTCAATTGAAGCTGAAAGAAATAGAGGCAGTCATGGAGGAGGCGGCTCAATAAAGAGCCCTGGAGTTAAGAGACAGAGAAATGCAGGCCCAGATTGAGTCCCAGAACATGAACTACTGTTATGGAGTGGAAGAGACAACACCTCCAGCAGCTGGCTCCACTTCCCCAAACATCCACAGATGGGAATGACTATGTCTGAAGTATGATGAATCCAGTGATATTGCCAAATATTTCATCACCTTAGGGAGACTGTGCACCTTCCATACAATCCCTGACAATCAAAAAAAAATTGACCACATTGGTAGCCAAATTTACTGGACATATTCAATAAGATGCTGTCATAGGGTCCAGGCCACCCTGTGTTCTGTCCACCCACAATAAGGTTCTTGACACTCTTTTCAGTGCTCCCAAGTGTCCTTTATTTATAGTGCTTCTTGTGGCTCCAGTGAAACAGCCCATGCTCTGTACACTGCTCCCCCAGTCCCCAGACAGTTACTTCCCTGCCTTAGTTCCAAGGCCCCTTTACTTATAGCCAGGCAGCAGAGCTCCTGCCTCCCCACCCCTCCCTTGCCTGGCCTTCCCTTAACTGCCCATGAGTCAGGGCTTTTGTAGCCAGTCCAGCTTCCTGCCCCCAGCTGTAACTAATCAGCCCTGACTAAGCCTACAGACCTAGACTCCTTAGGGCTGACAGCTGGGCTCCCCTTCTGGTCACTACCTGCTCCACCCTGAGCCTCCTGCTAGGAAGCAGAATTTGAGCTGCAGAGGTAGGGCATTCCAGGGTCTTTACCCCTGCCCTGCCACAGATGCCTACTGATGATGCTTCAAACTATGGTAAATTTGAGGAACTGTTTTTGAAACAGTTTCAGATTATACCTGAAACCTACAGAGTTAAATTCAGGAGTCTTAGGAGGAGATCTGGATTGAGTGGGGAAACTCGGGCAAAAGGCCAAAGAAACATAGAAAGAAAGAAAATCTTGTGAACAGACATTAACATCTTTGCAGGAAGTCAAACAGCTGAGGGCCTCAGGGGAAATGTATCAGGATTATAAGGCAGGTCCATTTTGCAGAGCTATTTTTCATAGTAATTAATGCAAAAGTAGATTATACTGGAATGGTGACTGGGCACATTTCACCACTGGGATGAAGTCAGCTTTGGGGAGGGGATGTCTGAGTGTAGCTTAGATGTTAGAGGGAGAGCTCTGATATTTGGGAGATGGTTGAGGGACTCTCTCAGGTGTTCAGGGCATGGTCAGGGGAGTGCAGATATTTGGCAGATGGGTCCAGGCAGGCCAGATCATATCTCTGCCACATTAGTGTGCTGGTTGCAGTGTTTGAATGCTCAGAAGCTTGTTTCTTTCATTAACAGAGATTCGTTGTTGATCCAATAAAAGAAATTACCTCACCCTGGTTAATGAGTGACAGGTGCCCTGGTGCTTTCACTTTCTGCATGTCAAAGTTCATGTCAAAGTTCTGTTTTCCATTCAGCCCCAACACATCAGTTCAATTCCTGGGCTCTCTGTGTGGGTTTGGGATCCTGGCTCCCTGCATGGCATCTCCTGGGAGACACTGAATCCTTAAGGTAGGTTCCTCCCCATTATTGCTCATGATTCTTCACTCTCAGGAGTTCTCACACTCCTGCCCCCTGGAAGCATATCCCCCCCTGCCATGGCTTGTTCCCACCTCCCATCAGTGCTGGGAAAACTCCAATAGTGGGTGTGATCCACTGCTCAGCTACGTTATCCCCTCACTGCAGGATGTGGCAATATGGGGTTCATTTTGGCCTTTCCCTGGAGGGTGTGATTGAGAACACAGGTGATTCGGTGTCTCTTGAAAAAAGCTGCCCTGCCCTGTCCTGCCAATGCCTCTTGGGGAAGGGCCTGCCAGGTCAGAAGTTTCAGTTCCTGATAGCCAGAAATTTTCTGTTGTGAATGGATCCACTGACTTTCCTTTTGAAAGATCCAGTGTGGATAGCTTTGAAAAGGTCTCAGATGCAGAGAGAGCTGCTAAGAAAGTTGAACAGCCCTCTAACCAAGTGGCTGTGCTTGACCAGTTTGTTGGAGAGACAGGGTTATTGAAAGAGGAATATCTCCATGCTGATTCTTTACGTGAGTTGTCTGTGCTTTGGGATCTAATGACAGATTTGGTTATTGGTGTTTCAGAGCTGAACAGTTTTATAGCTAATGCTTAAGGATGCAGGGAAGGGCAAGCAAACTCTAACCCTCAGACTCTTTGGATATGTGGTAGCTCTTTAAGACATAACCCAGCCTTGAAATTGGTAGCAGCTGAGAATTTAAAAGTTAGTGTTTATGTTGATACACATTACTTGACTGACTGGGAGAAGAAAATTTGCTAATAGCTGTTAGCAAAGAGAGCACATCCAATCAGCTGATGAATTTGGTTAAGCAAGAGAAATCAGGGTTTGATCCTATAGGACAAGGAGAAAAAAAGAGAACTTAATTTTGCCAAGGGAAGCCACAAGGTAACATTAATATCCACATTGACTTGATGTTAATTGAGTTCCAAATATTTGCCAGAGTGTGTATGGATAAAATAGCTACAGGCCAGTAGCATCTTAGGCATATTTAACATGTGCGAATTTAACTATATGTGGCTGGCCACAAAAAAAAATCCACCAAGAAAAAAACCAAAAAAAACCCCAGGGGTCAGGGCCAGCAGCCCGTGGTGGGGACCAGGGTCGGCAGCCCGCCCGCCACCGCGGGACCCGGGGCTGGAGCCGGCAGCCCACGACAGCCCACGGCAGGGGGCCGGGGCTGGGGCTGGTAGTCCGGCAGCCCGTCCACCACCGCAGAAGGGGCCGGGGCTGGAGCTGGCAGCTTGCCCATGCACCAGATCGGGGCAGAAGCCGGCAGCCCACGACAGGGGCTGGCAGCTCGGCAGCCCGGTACCCACCCACCACCGCAGCAGGGGCCGGGGCTGGAGACGGCAGCCCACCTGCCCACCGGATTGGAGCAGGGGCCGGGGCTGGAGACGGCAGCCCACTTGCCTGTGGGATCAGGACAGGAGCCCTCCCCTCCAGGTTAAAGAGCCAACATTCAGTATAGTAAACTCAGTGAGAGTTTCACTATACGCGATTTCCACTTTACGCAGTAATCACAGAACCTAACCCTCACGTAAGACGCAGCACGCCTGTATTTTCTTCAGCTCTTGGCAAGATCACATGACACACACAGGAAACATGCTTCAAGAGCAGATGCAATCCACTATAGTTCTAGTCAAGTTTTCCTTGAGTTTGTAAAGAGATTCAATTGCGTTATTAAACATGACTTGAATAAACCATTTCTGATATGCACTGATATAGCTTCTAACCCAATATTAGGTACTAGTGTAAAAGCCCGTGTACACGGGCCAACGGTAAGGGCTCACAGCCCCCCTCTCCCACCCAGCTCCCTCCCCTCGCCCCAGCCACCTCCCCCCAATGCCCCCACGCCCATCCCCTTCCCCCTGCAATGACCCCTCCCACTCAGCTCCCTCCCCCCTCAAGCCCTCGTCATGCGCCCGACCGCCCAGCTAACTTTATATGTATAACTGCTCCTTGGTGCTCTAGCTCCGTGTGAGTGAGGATCCCTCAGGCGGGCACACGCGGCAGCCATTTTGTGCCTCCGCACGACAACCCCCAGCAGGCCGTTCATCAGGGCCATCTCTACTGCGCATGACGTCTTCACACAAACTTCCCTAGCCGATTTATTATATAGGATAGTAAGACAGAATCAAGGATGGGGATCTCCTGGGATGCAGTCAGTGATGTTTATATCATCCCTTCCTGCATCAATTGTGTGTTGGAAGTTTGATGTTATTAATATAAACTGGGACCGTATAGATCATTGTTGCAACCAGGTCCTGTAATGAAATCAAATCTTGTATGAAGTGGGTCAAATAAGGTGTGTAAGACCAGGTTATGATTTGCTGGTTATGATTATGCTATCTGTATGCATGTATTTTTTACTTTTAAAGTTATAAGTATTGGCTCCATACTGTCTGTATTTCAAACCTGTGCAATGCTTCTGGGTGACACCCCAGACAGTTTGGTATCAGCTCTGACTAGCCTGCTTGATGGCCCCTTAAGGACCATCATCTATGCAATTGACCCATTGAGAGACGGCAGAAACACCTTGTGACTCAGCAAGGGATGCAGGGACATGCCTATGGACAGAACTCTAAGGTTTGTCCATGCCATGCTGGATAGCTTGTCCTGCTATATCTTCTTCACCTAGTCTGCAATACTGCTTCTTGCCTCTGGAGGAACCTTGCTATAAACTAAAGCTCTGAACAAAGGATTGAATGACCTATCCCAGCTGAAGATATACTCCAGGGACTTTATTTAAACCTGAAGTTTATGTCATCACTCCTACAAGCCTGAACCAAGAACTTTGCCATTACTGTCTGTAACTGATTCCATTTAACCAATTCTAGCTCTCATCTATACCTTTTTTCCTTTTATGAATAAATCTCTAGATTTTTTATTCTAAATCATGACAGTAGCATGATTTGTGGGAAGATCTGATTTGTATGTTGATCTGGGTCTGGGGCTTGGTCCTTTGGGATCAGGAGAATCTTCTTCTTTTACAGTGGTATTGGTTTTCATAACCATTCATCCCCACAATGAGTGGCACTGGTGGTGATACTGGGAAACTGAAGTGTCTAAGGTAATTGCTGGGGTGACTTCTGGATAGCCAGTGGGGTAATACCAAATTCTTCTCTGTTTGGCTCATTTGGTTTGCCTTGGCACCCCAGCCTTGAGCTGTAATTTCTCTGCTTTAAGCAATTTGTCCTGATTTGACAATCTGAGAAGTGTTCCACCAAAGCCAGCATCTTTACATCTCCAATACCAGACACAACCTAGGACCCTCTGTCTTGCTGTGTCCAGTTATGCCCACTGGATGCTGCAAACTTATGAGTTCATCAGTTTAACAAAGAAATTGAATATGTACCAGGCTTGTTATCCCAAGTGTCTGACACACTTCAAACCAAATGCACTCCTTCAGGTAGAATAAACAAACAGATGTATTAACTATGAAAGATAGATTTTTAAGTGATTAAAAGCACAGCAAGTCAGATTTGGTCAAATGAAATAAAAAGCAAAACACATCCCAACCTGATTTTAATACTTTCAATGTGTTTAAAAACTTAGATGCTTCTCACCACAGGATGGCTGATTGCCCTTCAGCCAGGCTCTCCTGTTTGGTTAGCGATTCAGTCAATTGGTGGTGGTGGTGGGTGTCTGTAGATGTAGGTGGAAGAGAGGAAGAGCACAGCAAACAGCTCTCCCTTTCATAATGTTCTTTCTTTCCTTTTCCCCCACCCTTCAGAGTCAGAACCCTTTGCTCTGGGGTTGGGCCAGACATGTAATGATAACAGAAAGCAGTTGGATGAGGGTCAGACTCCAATCCCTCCTTCCCAGGCCAGGAAGGGCTGGGAGCTCTGCATAGGGGTGGGGCTGTGTAACGGCGTGAGTCACTCACCCGGCGGCGCCCCTGTCTGGTCGTCCTGGGAATTAGCTCTTTTGACCCCAGAGCGCCCTCTGCCGACCGACGTCCGCTTCTCCACTCTGACTCCGTGCCCCTCCCGGACCCCAGAGCCCCTTGCTGAGGGTGCTGCACCCCTGCAGTACCCCCCCTGGTTTTAGGGTGTCCCCTCCCCGGGGAACCCACCACCCACTATCCCCAACTCGCCTCAGAATGTGCCACTGTCAGTCACTACTTGCCCCCGCTCACTGGGGCGGACTGCAGTCTCATGGCTACTCATCACCGGCAAGAAGGGGTTGGCCTGCTACTGCTACTACCAGCCCTGGGCCGCCCCCTTGCAGCCCCCAGTACCCCGTGGGTCGGGCCTTCTCTAGGCTCAGCAAGCTGGGGCCCTCTCGCTAGAGCTTGGGCTCCCTGGCTCCCAGCTGCCTTGCCCTCGCTCTGTCCCAGTCTGGGTACCCCGGTACAGGCTCCGTGCAGTCAGGCCCTGTCTCCCTCTGTTTACAGAGGAGACAGAGTTTAGGCCCTTGCCTGCACTTGCAGCCTGGGGCTCTCAGGCTAGAGCTTTCCCCAGCTCTCTCCGCCTAGCCCCAGCCCTGCACCCAGCTCAGTACCTTGCTTCAAGGCTTCCTGCAACAGGCTTGTCTCCCTCTGCTTACAGAGAAGACTCCCCCTCCGCTTCTCTGTCTCCCAGCCCTTATATCCTGGCTGGGAGTGTTTGGGGCGTGGCCACACAGCTGAACCCAACTCCCAATCAACCTGGGAGTTTGCAGGCTAGCCTCCCAGGCTATTTCAAACCCCTTTGGGGGCTTTTCCAAGCCCCTTCCAGTAGGGGGCGGGTGGACACCCTGCCACAGGCTGTATTAAGGCAATGCAGGGCCCTGGTCATAGATACCCTATATGATCCCCTTGACATAAGATTTGGTGCCCCTACAGGACCTTGGTTGCACTGATGATTTATATGATCCCAAGTAATTTCAGTAATGTGACAATGGGTATGCTAACTTTGCGAGTAACTGTGCTGCCATGTGCAATGTCTTCATGACAGCTAACAATGCATAGGAGAGAAATATGGGATCCATCTTCTCTCACTGTAGACGCTGATGCACACTACAAAGACTGACTATTGGAAAAATGGTGCGAAAGGAAACCAGAAACCATTGGAGGTGCAAAGTGGCACATGATGGTACATTTTGCATGTTCCAAGATGTGCCATGCTCCGTGTCCGCATTCCCACAACACCTAATGGCAAATGGTGTTACTAGGCACTGTGGGATACATAACCACAGTCCATTGCTCTCACTGTTGACAATGATGCCCTGAATGTGGACACAATCTGTCTGTCCCTGCCAGCAGGTATATGGGATCTTGGGGAGCAATTACCACACAGGTGGGGTGCAAAATAAACTTTATTAAGAAAATGTAAAAACAGGGAAAATTCAATAGTGAGGGGTATGGGGTTTGTTAAAGTGGACAATTGGGGAGGGGTTTCTTTTTTAGTAAATGGGATAGGGGGTTTCAATAGTGGGGTACAATACAGTGGGGTATAATACAGTAGGTAACCAATTAACACTGAAGTATAAATGTAACAGGTAGCTAACAATTTCTATGTAAAGAGTGTGTCACAGCAGCATATAACCAACTAACAGCATGGATAAAGTGTGTTAACCAACAATTTTAGGTAAAAATGTAAATGTAAAATGTGAGGTGTATTAGAGAGAAAAGGGGTAACCAATGGGGTTTTATGCTAGAAAGAGAGAGAAGACAGGCTGTAAGCAGAAACAGCAGAGAAGTAAAGGTTGGGGGATGGGGGAAGAGGAGCACGTGGTGGAGGGAGATTTTTAAACTCAGGGAGACACAGAGCAGACAGGCTGCAAGTTGAAACAGCAGAGAGACAATTATACAAAACACAGCAAAATCTTATCTATGATTTAACTCAGGGGTCTCCAAACTACGGCCCGCGGGCCGGATGCGGCCCGCGAGGCCCTCTCATCCGGCCCGTGGAGATCGGTCGGGAACCAGCCATGGGGCCGGGACGCGCCGCGTGCTCCGCGGCCGCCGCCAGCCGCGGGGCCGGGACGCGCCGCGTGCTCCACTGCTGCCGCCGGCCGGGACGCGCCACGTGGTCCGCTGCCGCCGCCGGCCAGGGACGGCTCAGAGCTGGGGCCGGGACGCGCCGCACCGCCAGAAACAAGGAGCCACCCACTGCCAGGCGGCGAAACGGTCTGTGGGGAGAGACCGGGTTGAGCGGGTCAGTTGGGGGGGGAAGAGACCGGGTTGAGCAGGTCAGTTGGGGGGGGGAAGAGACCAGGTTGAGCGGGTCAGTTGGGGGGGGGAAGAGACCGGGTTGAGCGGGTCAGTTGGGGGGGGGGGGGAAGAGACCGGGTTGAGCTTGTCAGTTGGGGGGGGGGAAGAGACCGGGTTGAGCGGGTCAGTTGGGGGGGGGAGGAAAGGAGGTTTTGGGGGGAGAGACCTGGCTGGGTGGGTCAGTTGGGGGTTGAGGAAAGGAGGTTTTGGGGGGAGAGACCTGGCTGGGTGGGTCAGTTGGGGGTTGGAGGAAAGGAGGTTTGGGGGGGAGAGACCTGGCTGGGTGGGTCAGTTGGGGGGGGGGTTGGAGGAAAGGAGGTTTGGGGGGGAGAGACCTGGCTGGGTGGGTCAGTTGGGGGTTGGAGGAAAGGAGGTTTGGGGGGGAGAGACCTGGCTGGGTGGGTCAGTTGGGGGGGGGGGTTGGAGGAAAGGAGGTTTGGGGGGGAGAGACCTGGCTGGGTGGGTCAGTTGGGGGTTGGAGGAAAGGAGGTTTGGGGGGGAGAGACCTGGCTGGGTGGGTCAGTTGGGGGGGGGGGTTGGAGGAAAGGAGGTTTGGGGGGGAGAGACCTGGCTGGGTGGGTCAGTTGGGGGGGGGGTTGGAGGAAAGGAGGTTTGGGGGGGAGAGACCTGGCTGGGTGGGTCAGTTGGGGGGGGGGGTTGGAGGAAAGGAGGTTTGGGGGGGAGAGACCTGGCTGGGTGGGTCAGTTGGGGGTTGGAGGAAAGGAGGTTTTGGGGGGAGAGTCCTGGCTGGGTGGGTCAGTTGGGGGGTTGATGTGTAGTGTTCATGTGTAGTGAACAGGTGTTCATGTGTAGTGTTCATGTGTAGTGAACAGGTGTTCATGTGTAGTGAACAGGTGTTCATGTGTAGTGTTCATGTGTAGTGAACAGGTGTTCATGTGTAGTGTATCAATGTGTTATTAAATAATAACTGAATAAAATAATATTAAATAAATAATTAAAAACAACATCCATGTTTTGATTCTTTTTTATTTGGACCTCGAGTGTGTTGTCGGCCCCCGAACTGCTATTTGATAGTTAATGCGGCCCTCGGGCTGAAAAGTTTGGAGACCCCTGATTTAACTTAACCAAAACTACACAAATTAGCAAATAACAAAACACAATGCAACAACTCTTTAAGGCTAACTTACAGGGTACAATGCAAGCAATTTCCTAAACCTAACTTAACTACAGCTATGCAAAATGAAATTACAACTTATCTAGACTAAAAGACAAAATCTAACCTAATGGGTGCACCTTATACTAGGGGTAGTTTCAGAGGGCAGAGTGGTGTGTGCCCAGGTACAGTCCAGGAAGGCACAGGCTTATTTCTAGCAGCAAAGGTGCTGCAAAGCAAGAAACAGATTACAGATACAGAGTTTCAGAGGGCAGGGTGGTGTGTGCCCAGGTGCAGTTCAGGAAGGCACAGGCTTATTTCTAGCAGCAAAGGTGCTGCAAAGCAAGAAACAGATTACAGATACAGACCAAGGTTTAGTTTGAGTCTAAGAGAGGTTTTAAGACACAGACCAAGGAGTTTAACAGAGGTTTTAAGACACAGATCAAGGAGTTTAAGAGAGGTTTTAAGACACAGATCAAGGAGTTTAAGTCTGTGTGTTGGGGAAACAGAGCCAGCAGCTAGAGTAATTAAGTATAGAAAGTTTTCACAGAAGAGAGGTTCTCACCAGTCCCCAGGCAGCAGCAAAGACTGAAGCAGCAATCAACATCAGAAGAAGCCAGGAGGGCTCGGTACAGTCCTGATAATCAAGAGGTCTCTCAGGCAGCAATTCGTTCTTCGTGGGGTGGGGGGGTTAAAAATGGGGGTACGCTCAAAAATAAAACGAGAGCGGAGAAAGGACCCCCCAGAACCCCTGGCTGATCAGACCAGGTAGCAATGCAGGAACCTTTCTGATGCTTGTTTCAAAAATGCCTGTTCTTAAAGGCAAACTCAGGCAGTTTCCCTGCCAGTAATTCTGATAGGCTCCTTCTGTCACAGGGGAGGAGTTTCAGGAAAAAACTGTAGGTGAGCATAGAGACATGCCTGGGCAGAGTTCTGGACCATAGGTGTGAGTTCCACCTCATGACTCAAAAGCACATGAGGCCTATGACTCATGCCCAGGATCTTCAAAACACATAGATCTTACAGCTTGGACATTGTCTACCCTACACCGAGCCCAGGTTTAACAAGGTGATAACAGGACCAACCCTTTGAACAGGGCAGTTATCCCACTTAAGCACAAGTGGCCATCCCTTTGAGAAGGGCAATGGCTCTTTGCAAACAACTTAAGGGGCCCTCCCTTTGAGAAGGGCAGTGGCCCTGGTAAACAATTTAACAGCCAGGGAGGGGCGGCCACAGGAGAACAAAAACAAAATGGAGTAAGGGGACAGCTGTAAGAAACAAAATGGAGTAGGGGGAAAGCTGTAACAGACACTGTCAACAGAGGGAGCAAATATAGACATGCTTTGGCGAGTTTGTTTTTGTCAATTTTTTCATGTCGACATTAGTTTAATCAACAAAACTTGCCAGTGGAGACAAGCCCTATGAGTAGTCCCAGAAAGTTCCAAAACATTGACAGTAGATGTGGACTCTGACATTTCACAACTGATTGTCCATTTTTCCTTTGTCCATTGATGATAAACAATCAACAAGGAAACAACTCAGATGTAATGAAAGGCTGATACTGAGAAGATCAGAGAGGCAGATTAAAGGTTCTGAAAGAATTGCTAAATTATTAGCTGTATATACATGTGTACAACAGCCAATGGGACTTTTTATTTTAGGAGGGAAGATATAGAGATATCTTTGTGCAAGATTATAATTTGAAGCAGGTCCCTCATAAGGGTCAGTATTATAATATAGGAAGCAGGGTGCAGAACAGTGCACAGAAAATCACCACAGACATGCTCTAGTTCAGGGGTTCTCAAACCGGGGGTTGCGACCCCCTTGGGAGTCGCCAAGTGCTTCCAGGGGGGTTGAGAGCTCCTGGCGCCGCTTAAAAGCCCCTGAATAAATTACTTCTGCATTTGGCGGCTTTTCGGCAGACATACCGAGCGCTTGTTTTGGCTGCAGTTGGGAGGGCTCGGCATGTCTGCCAAAAAGCCACCTAATGCAAAAGAAATCCATTTGGCGGCTTTTCGGCAGACATAACAGGGTCACCATGGCAGGTAAAATGGATCGTGTTTCTCAAAATATTGAGAACCGCTGCTCTACTTTGTTTATCATAGAAGTTATATTTCTTTCTCATTCATTGGTTTGCTGTTTAATGAACCCAAGCTCATTGTAGCAGTGCTTGGCAGGGGGTTGGGTCCCCAAGACTCTTCCCCCCTGTCGCATATACACAGTCCCTGTTGTGTGGGGTTGGCAGGGCCCCAAGAACAGCAAGGCTGCCAGTAAACCTCCCACTGAGCTACCTGGGTTACCTCAGAAGTGGCTCTGCTCTGCTGCAGGCTCACCCTGCACTGGTATCAGGGGCACCTGCACTAACGGATGGTCAGAGACCTGCCAAGGGGAGGAAATGGGGCTGGATACACGGCACTGCCTGGGGGTGGAAATTCCTAGTGCCAGGCCTGGGCAGGCGGCAGGGCAGCCTCGGAGGGTGAAATCCTCTCCTGTCCATGGGGAGCTGCTCTGCCTGGGAGCAGAGTGGGTCAGGTCAGACGATGGATGGGGCGTGTTCCCTGCACTGCCGGCCCCTCACGCAGTCTGGGGAGTGTTAACCGTCCCTGCTCTCTCCTTACAGGTCCCTGCCCGGGGTGTTCCCATGGCGATGTGGTGGTGGCTCTGTGTGTGCAGCCTGGAGATCCTCCTCCTGGTGCCGTGTTCTCTCTCTGGTAACGTTTGAATCCCCGTTATTTTCCTTCCTGTCCCCCATGTACGCTGCCCCCTGCAGGGCTGGATCGGCACATCAGAGGCCCAGTGACTCCTCCCTTGTGACCTACTTAGTTCTGCAGAGTAAAAGAGGCCAGGCCCAGGAGACTCTGTAGATGACATTAGGGTGACCGGTGTATGTTCTACTTTGGGTGGCAAGATTATTGGATCTTGCAGCAAGTAGCCCAGCTCCTGCTGCCCTTGACAGAGGCTTCCAGAGCCCCAAACACTGATCCCTCCCTGTCCTGCCATGGGACCCAAAGACACCGTGCTGCTAGACCTGCCCCACAGGGAACCTGGATTCTCATGGCCTGCAGGACTGAGATCTTCCCAGCTGCCTGAGGGATCGGGCTGCCCATTTGCTTTGTCACCAACCCCAAGCCTTCAAACACCATGAGTCAGGCTTCAAAGCTGAGGAGATTGGCTTAAAAATCATCAAATTTTAAAATAGAAAACCAAGCCTCTTTTCAGGGTCTTATTTCTCTTGCTTTTTGAGCCTTCGGTCACACACAGGTCACATTTTCAAGCTTTTCTCTACAACTACTAGAGGTAGAAACTGACTTTTGTTTTACATGAAGTCTGAGATTCTCACAGTCACAGCCCTCCAGAAGCTCGGGCTTTATGAAAATCACATGGTAGCCTAAGAGTGGCAGGGGATGGATAGCTCAGTGGTTTGAGCATTGGCCTACTAAATACAGACTTGTGAGTTTAATCCTTGAGGGGGCTATTTAGGGATCTGGGGGAAAAAATCTGTCATGGGACAGTACATAGTCTTGCTAGTGTAAGCAGGGGACTAGACTTGATGACCTTTCAAGGTCTTTCCAGTTCTAGGAGATTGGTATATCTCTGTTTACTTTTAGGTCTGAGCATCCACCTGATAAACCCAGGGTTGTGAGTTCAATCCTTGAGGGGGTCATTTCGGGATATGGGGAAAAAATAGGGACTGGTCCTGCTTTGAGCAGGGGGTTGGACTAGATCATCTCCTGAGGTCCCTTCCAACCCTGATATTCTATGATTCTATGAATATTTAGTATCAAAATCTCCTTGCTGGCTTTCAAAATCCCATCCTTATCCCTCTCCATAGCCACCCAGTGAGTCTCAGGTGCTGCAGCTTGGCAGCAATTGCTCTACAATTGACCCATGGTGGGACAGGTGAGCCTGGAGACCCTTCAGACCAGTGTTTCCCAAACTGTGGGGCACAGTCCCCTAGGTACATGGTAACCAGATAGCAAAAGTAAAAAATCGGGACTTGGGGTGGAGGGGTAATAGGTGCCCATATAAGAAAAAACTCCCCAAATCAGGATTCTCCCTATAAAATCAGGACATCTGGTCACCCTATCTAGGGGGACAAAAAGGAATGTTTTGTGGGGAGGGGGGCACAGCTGGCTCAGGCCAGCCCCATGCATGATGTAGAGGGAGCACCACCGAGTCCTGCTCTGATCCCATCCCAGATCCAACACTAGCCACAACTCTGTGCCCCAGCCCTAGGCCAGCTCCAGACCCAGCCACAGATCCATTCTGCCCTCTGCTCTGCCTCCAGCCTGGCTCTGTCGTTATTCCCTCTCCACCCTCAGGCCAGATTCACCTCTAACTCCAGTGCCACCTATATCCCCAGCTGCCCCTTCAGCCCAAGCTGAGAAAGTCTTGGCAGTGCAGTAAGGCGGGGTGGTGTGAAGAGACTCCATTACTTGTAGGGGGGGCTGTCACGGAGTGTCAGGGCGATGGTCTGGAACCGCTCCCTAGGAAGCCAGTCAGGACTTCGGGGGAAGTGTCCCCTCTCCGTACACAGCCTGTTTCCAAGGCTAGGAGCTTCACGGGTACCCACTTCAACCTTCCTGGGTCTGACCTCGGAGCATTCAGCACCTTCTGCCCCTCCGTGCGCTTCCTCCCGTGAACCCGCGCGGGCGGGGTCCTTGGGGAGCCCGTGGATTCTGCACCCCAAATCCACAGTCAGACGTGACTCTCAGCCAGCCAGTAAAACAGGTTTATTAGTCGACAGGTACATGGTTTAACACCAAGCTTGTAGGTACCTGAACCCCTCAGCTGTATCCATTTTGGTGGCCCAGGGAGGCCAGACTCTATCTGGTCCTGGCTCCCTTCTGCCTACCCAGATCTAGACTGAGACTTCCTCATCTGCCCCTCCCTTGCATTCCTTTCTTTGTCTCCTTCCTGGCTGACCTCTCTGTAACAGGTTCAGAGGTAGAGAGGTCGGGGGAAGGGTCAGGGTGTTGCCTGCTTGCTTATACTCTCTCTGCTTTGCATCAAGAAATGCATAGGGGAAACTGAGGCACACATCCATTATTCCTACTCCATCACAGGGGCATAACAGAAAAAGTTTGGGCACCATTGATTCAGACACAGCTTTTGTGCGGACATCACATAAATCACCTTCAGATGCTTAATTCCCCCAGACACCGATCCCCAGAACAGTGACTCCCCATCTGAGCCAGTTTCCATTTGGGGTATTGAATCCATGGAAGGGATGTGCATCAGCCCAAAGATCCATCAAAAACTCAATACCCTCAGGCCAGGTAGAAGCCCTCTGAGGTGGCCTCTCAGTGACCATTGTGAAGCCACGTGGATCTGAAATCGGTTTATCAGAGAAGTTGCTTGCAGTGGAAAGAGCTCATAACTGGGTGCCATGGGGCTGTTCAGGGCCCTGTGAACTGGAAGGAGGTTTCCAGCTGGGGCCATCTCTTGCCAACAGAGTGTAGGTAGGTTGCACCTTTGTAGGCGTTTCCGGGGAATGTAGGGCAGCACTGAAGGACTAGCTTGTGCTAGCTGTGGTATGACTGCACTACCCTGCATCCACACTGAGAGTATCTCAGTTAAACTACACATGGTTCAACCTCGGGAACCTTCTGCTACAAGCAATGCATGACTGAGGGAATTCTGTTTAGTTCAGTGATGCTATCTCCTCTCACTCACTGTGTTTGTAACTGCTGGACCCTGGCTCAGTGACACCCTCTCCTCATTCCTCTCACTCACTCTGCTCCTGGGGTTTTCTGTTACAGATAAGTTCTCCCTGGCTGGCTCCCCAAACCCATTGGTGGGGGTAGTTGGTCGGGATGTGATGTTACCCTGTCAGCTCTCACCCCCGGCCCGACTGTCCAGCATGGATGTGCGGTGGAGGAAAATTGGATCAGGATTCATCCCAGTTCACAAGTACTCAGATGAGGGGTCCCAGAACCTGCCAGGGGAGAGTTACCAGAACAGGACGGAGTTGTTCCTGCAGGAATTCAGCAGTGGGAATGTCTCACTGAAGCTAAAACAGCTCCAAGTGACAGATGTCGGGAAATACCAGTGCTTTGTGAAGAACCCAGAATGGAGTCGTGAAGCCATCACTGAGTTACAGATTGCAGGTGAGACGTGACACTAAGGGAAGGCTGTGCTGGGAAGCCAGAGCCTCCTGTAACCCTGGGGTACCTGACTCTGTGCCCAGCATGGCAACAGAGTCCTGTGGTGCAGGGAGTGGTGTTCAGGACTCAGTAGGGGGCACTCTCCCCTCACACTCAGCATTGACCCCACTGTGGTACTAGCAGGGTCTGTGCTGCATTAAAGGACCACTTTTCAATGAGATGTAAAGCTACAATCCTCAGCTCTCATGCTTATGGTGATGCTGTTGTAAGGGGACTGTTATCCCCTTACTAACTCAGTGGGGTGTTCTGATTGTTAGCTCCCAGGACCTAAAGGGGGACAGTCAATGGGAAATCAAGACCCTGAAACTGACAGTCCCCAGGGGCAATAGGGAGAGGCCATCACTCCAGGTCAGCCTGATTGACAGGGCGGGCAGTCTAATCAAGGAGGCAGGAAGGCAGGGTGGGTCCCGTCCTCCATGTGAGCTGGGTTTGTCTGGGTCAGACAGAGTGGAGCTGAGCTAAGGAGGAAGCAGGGGCCAGAGCTGAGTTGGGGAACAGAGCTGGGCCACATCTAGAGGGGCCAGCAAAGCTGCTCAGAGAGACGGAGCCTGTGCTGGGAGCAGAGCTGCAGCCCCAAAGCCAGAGCACAGCCCAGAGAGCAGACCTGTCCTGGCAGCAGCCCTGCAGGAACCAGAGAGGCCAGGAAAGCAGCCCACAAAGCAGGTCAGTGCTGGAGGCAGAGACACAGGAGCTGCCTGCAGAGCAGAGCTGTCCTGGGAGCAGAGCTGTAACAGCCGGAGCCAGAGGGGCCAGGGCAGCGGCCCAGGGGGCTGGAGGCAGAGCAGCAGCAGCAGCCATGCTGAGGCAGAGTAGAGCTGAGAGAGAGCGGTGGAACTGGGCCTGGCGCAGTCCAGAGTCTGAGAGCATGTGGCCACCACCAGAGCAAGTGTCCAAGTCACAGCATCCCTGCAGCACAGCTGAGAAGGAGGCCTGAGCCCTACAAGTAACAGACTGTGAATCCCCTGACACTTCAGAAACATTGTGTGTGATGCTCCCTGCCCCAGAGCAGGGTGATGTGTTTTCCCTAACTGTTCTGTTTCTTCCTTATTCATTTTAAATAAATTGTTGGTTAAATAATATGCATTTGTTTTAAGTTGCATCCAGTGATCAGTGGACCTGGGAAGTACCCAGTACAGAGAGAGCACCCCGCAGTGGGGACACCCTAGTCCCTGACCTAGGTAACCACAGCAGGGTTTGGGGTTGAGCCCTACGGGAATCCTGGGCCCAGCTTTGCTGGGGATGTTACAAGAACTCTACCAGACATGACAGTGCAAGGGGAGTCCTTAAGGGCAGGGAGGCCTCTGGGTAAAGGAAGTGGGAGTGAGGACTCAGATCCTTCCGCTAGCCCATTTCACTGGGGTAGTGCAGAAGCTGGAAAAGTTCCCCACAATGGCAGGACTATTCCCCCGCTTACACTCTTTTAGTTAATGGGACCTTTACCCCCATGTTCTGCCTAAATCCCAGATCAGGTGACAATTATATTCTGCCTCCCTGAAACTCCCCCTGCAGTGTCCAAGGGCTGGAATATTGTTTTTTATTTCCTGGGTGTTGACCACACGTTCAGTGCTGCACAAGGGCAGTGGAAGGGACGGTCTCTGGCCATTGAGCTCACTGAGTAATGTAGCCCCAGACAATACAGTTCAGAAACATCAAACCCCAGGTGAGGGGTCCTCCTGTGATAATGCAGAGCACTTAGGTTGTTTAAAATCATCTCCCATCTTTGGTGGCTCCTAGTCCAACGGCTCCACGGGAGGCATCTGCTTTTAGGGAGAGATTGAAATGAGAGGAGGGTGATTGTGTGCAGCACAGGGAGAGAGAAATCCAAGCATGAGGGTGGTTTGGCCTGAGGCACCATTACCAGTGCAGGGAAGGATACCAGAGGGGACAGTATTAGGAAGCTAGCACAGGAGGAGTCAAAGCAGTGATGTAGGCAGTGTCACCATCCCCCACTCCCTGCTCTGTACTGAAGTGCAGTGAATCTGACAGCTGGGGGCTCTAGAAGTGGCTGCATTCAGCAGCTAGTGCAGTGATCTCTGTATAACAGCTTCATTCTGCACATTCCTCAGTGAGATTTCAGGACACAGTACTGTCTGGAAATGCAAGATAATAATATTTAATTTCCCCTGTCATCAGTATGGGGGATCCCAGGGAGGCTTTGCACACAAGGGAATGGAGCTTTCCAGTCACAGCCCCTTATACCCAGCAGTGTCTGCTACCAAAGATGCAATTTCCTGATACACACACTCCCTGTCTCTCCCTGCAGCTGTGGCTCCAGTGTTCATTGATGTTCTGGGACCCCGGGACCAGGGGATCAGTCTGGCCTGTAGATCCACAGGTTGGTTCCCCAAACCTGAACTCCAGTGGGTTGGAAAGAATGGGCAGAACCTGGCGATGGAGATTGTGACCAACATGACCCAAGACCGGGAGAACCTGTATAGTGTTGTGAGTCACGTCACTGTCACAGAAGGAGAAGACAATGGAGACATCAGCTGCATAGTGCGGAATGGCCTGCTGGAGACAGAGCGACAATCAGCCATTAACCTCTCAGGTGAGTCACTCCGTGCAGAAGGGGTCACCATAGGAGTGGGGGCGGGGGGCTGGGTGACTTGGTAATGGCACTTGACTAGGGCTTGTTTCTGGTACTGAGACAGGAAATGTTCTTCTCATCACTTCTGTGGGGCCATTAGTGATGCAGGTTTCTGTGATCTGGAGAAACTGGCTGTTAGGAGCTGGACTGAGCCCTGTGAAATGAACTCAATGTTGTTCTTTGAGGAGATGATGCGTTTGGTTGATAAAGTTAACTGGGCTGATGTAATAGACTCAGGGTGTGTCTACACCAGCAATGCTACAGCTGCAATGCTGTAGTGTAAATGCTTACTTCAACAACAGAAGGTCTTCTTCCATGCAGAGCCATCCCTGGGGTACGGCAAATCGGGGCATCAGCCTGAGCCCCACACTTCATGAGGAGGAGGCAGGTGGGGAAGTGGAGTGTGGTTGTGAGGCACGGCATGGGCGGGCAGGCAGGCAGGTGAGGAGAAGCCCCCCATATCAATATCCCTCTCTCCCCAGAACCTTCTGCCCACCAAGGGTCCTGCTGATCAGTGCCTCCCCCTCCCTCTCTCCCTCCCTCCTTCCCAGCGCCTACCACCAATCAGTTGGTTGGTGGCATCTGAAGGTGCATCCGACGAAGTGGGTATTAGCCCACGAAAGCTTATGCTTCAAAACTTTATAGTTAGTCTTTAAGGTGCCACAGGACTTTGTTACCGCTGCTATTCCAGACTAACACGGCTACCTCCCTGATTCTAAGCAACCTTAGTGTCACAAGAGGACATTCCATCCAGGAAGTGTGTGAGTTACAAATACACCCCTTGTATGTATAAATGAGAATATCTACCAGGAGAAAAGCAGGTGACACTATCTCTGTGTATGATGTTAGCCTGACCACTGCAGGATACTGTGTGTAGGTCTGGTGTCCATACTTTCAAATACGATGTTGACACAATGAAAAGTGCTCAGAAATAGCCACAGGAACAATTCCAGATCTGGGAACCTGTCTCATAGTCAAAAACATAGGAGCTCAAGTTATAGAGCTTCTCCAAGGGAGTGTCAAAAGATGACTTGATCACAGTCTGTAAGTATCCACACACAGAGGCAATTTCTTGCAGTAAGTAGGTCTCTAATCTAGGGGCAGGTCTACAATGGAACGACCCTACGGCCAGGGGTGAGGAGCAGGGGGTCTCCACATGCTGCATCCGCCTCCAGTGCCGACTCTACAGCTCCCATTGGCTGGGAACTCCCTGACTCCCACCCACATCTTGCACCCAAACTCCCTCCCAGAGCCTACAGCCCACACCCGCTCCCACAGCCCAACTCCCTGCCTCAGCCTGGTGAAAGTGAGTGATGTTTGGGGAGAATGAGGATCAGAGGGAAAGGGGATTGGTGAGTGAGCAGGGGGAGGGGCCTCAGAAAAGGGACAGGTATGGCCTTGGGGAAGTGTGGAGCATGGCAAAGGTCTTTGAATTTGCACAATTAGACAGTTCACAACCTTACTGGGTGGGCACGTGGAAGCCCTGGCTGTGCTGGAAGAGTATGCCCAGCAGTGCAGCCAGCAGCTCACTGGGCACCAGCCAGTGCAGGTGAAGAAACATCCAAATGTCAGGTAGACTCTGTACAGCTTATGTGTGCGTGGGGGCCCATTGACCGTCCTGGAATTGCTGTCAGTGGGCCTGGACTAAGCTGTTAGCCCTAGTGGTAAACCCCATTCTCCAGTTCCAGGATGGTACTGTGCTTCTCACACACTGCACTCTCTATTTGCCAGGTGACATCTTCCCCCGGGTTTCTCCCTGGCGGGCTGCATTCTGGATATTGTTTGCTCTGGTTCTCATTGCTGCTGGAGCTTGTGCATATCTTGGATACAAAGGTAATGGGAATGTGTTATTTGCATGTTTAGAACCCGGCCCTCAAGGGCACTGGGCTGGGGCCTGGGAGTGTCTTATTGTTCAGATATTTACCTTGTGTTGGTTTTAGGAAATCAACCAAACTAACAAACACAATGGGTTGCTAGGCATCAGCTGTATTAGCGTATTGCTCAGTGTTTCCCCTTCCTTCCCTGTCTCACTCAATGTCTGATTCTGTCTCACAGCAAAGCGAAAGGCCTCTCAGAAGAAACCCTCTAAAGAAGAGGCTCTGTTAAAGCTTGGTAGGTCTCCTGCTGTATCTCCTGCTCTGTCTGTTGAGATGTGTGAGCTCTGTGATGTTTGGTGTTATCTGTGGGCTCAGTGCGGTGAAAGGGATGGAGCCAGGAGGTCCTTGAGCATGGTTCCTCTCTTCCCCCATGTTCCCACATATTCTAATGATAACAAGTTGGCAAATGTGTGTTTTGCAGCAGAAACCCAAAGGTTTGTGCTTGTGAGATTCTGTCCACCTGGCTGTGGCTCACAATAACAAATCTGGGTCAGATTCTGTTGCAATAAGTCTGGGCAATTGGGCAGTGGCTCTATTCTCCTTAAAGAAATGACACAGGAAGGTAAATGATGCTCTGTGAGATGATTCTATCCCTGGACACAGGGAGGGTGTTTAAACACTGGCACAAGTTCCCCAGGGCAGTGGTGAATTCTCCATCTCTTTATGGTGTCAGATCCAGACTCGGCACCTTTCTGGAATATGCTGTTTCCAAACTTGAGTTATTGGGCTAGTGCAGGGGGAACTGGGTGAGATTCTCTGGCCTGTGATGTACAGTAGAGATGATCTAATGCAGTGGTTCTCAAACTTTTTGTAGTGGTGACCCCTTTCCCACACTGGGCCTCTAAGTGTGACCCCCCCCAGGGATCAGGTGGGGGGGCATGCCTGCAGCCCACTGCAGCAGGGGCTGGGATGGAGGGGTTCCAGTAGCCCCCCAGGGCATGGGTTGGGATTGAGGAGGGGTTCTGGCAGCCCCACGGAGGTGCTGGCAGCCCACCGTGGCAGGGGCCGGGTTCACGGGGGCGCCGGAAGCCCACCTCTGCAGGGGCCGGAGCTGGTTTGGGCACTCTGCAGTGCCGGCAGCCCGCCGCAGCAGGAGTCAGGGCCCGGACTGGGCTTGTGGGGCCACCAGCAGCCCGCTGCGGCAGGGGCACGGGCTGCCTGCAGCAGCAGGGGCTGGATGTCAGCAGCCCGCGGCAGCAGCATTCTTCGGGGCCGGCTGCTGGCAGGAGAGGTTCGCGACCCCCACAGAACTGGCTCACGACCCCCAGAGGGGTCCCGACCCCCACTTTGAGAACCAGTGATCTAATGGGTCTGCCTGGCCTGAAACTGTACGAATCTATGACATTCACTCGCTCATATATGCTAATAGACGCAGCAGCAACACATGTCTAATTTATTCCGCTGTGAACTTTTCTATATTTAAGAACAATATTGGTTTTCCTTGTGATGGTGCTGAGCGGTGCTGACCTGTTCTGCGGGGCAGTGCACAGACATGTTAGCATACAGATGAAAAGGGGAGAAAATGGATACAACATGTCAACACAGTGACTGGGGTTCTCAAAGGAAGGACTATCTGGAAGAGCCTTGAGGATCCCCCCTCTTCCATCTCCTTTACCCTTGCCATGCCCCCTTGTGGTCATCATTACTCCTGCTGGAGAGGGCTGGCTGGGATTCCCCTAGTGCTGTTCTGTAACTACTCCACAGAGACCCCTGTGGCTAACTGACCCCACCCCATGATTCTACTGGCCCTGCTGCACCAGCCCAGGGCCTTCTCCACAAACAACCTGGACCAGTTAAACTCAAGGCATGTTTTGAAACCTAATGAATTAAGCTGGTTCATGTGTGTGTTTAGATAAGGGCTAAGGAGTGAGAAACTCCCCCAGGTCACCAGCATGTTGGTTCATATCAGCATTGTGTTGCCCCAGCCCTGCTCCTGTCAAACTTGTCAGCTCCTTCACTGGGCCTTAGGAGAGTCTCTGGGATATCTGTGACTAACCTGTCGTTACGCAGTGTACAGCACCACACTGTGTGTGTCTCTGGGTCGAATACTTTTCTCTTTCCCATTTCAGACACCGAGAAGACGACCTTGGACACAGGTACTTGGATAAACCCCCAGTAAAACATGTGTCTGCGCTTCCATGGTATAATGAGATAGAAAAATCACCACACTCACTATATGGACCTTAGTCACCTTCATGATCATCTCCCCCTGCCATGGAAATAGCCAAAGACTACAGGATTTACAGCTTAGATTTCTGAATCTTCCTGAACAACGGGGAGTGAATTTAATCCATATGGTCTGGTGAGACTCATGTTATGTCTACACTGGCCAATCAGATTACAGGGGTGTGAATAGCAATGCACATTGAAGTGTTGCACGGTGACAACCCTGTGTAGATGCTATGGGTTTACACTTCCATCGTCATATTGGAAGCAGGTCAGCTAGGTCCCGTTTAGTGGGTAGTTACACCGCAGCACTTTGGTGCATACTTCAAATCATCATATCCACATATGCTGAACTATGGGGCTGTGTAGACAAGCCACAAGTCAGGTGCTGGGCAAACTTCCTCCATGCAGCTCTGTGGTTACATCTCAGTTCTGACCTGCAAACTGGCTGCTATCCCAGTGCTGGGATCCCCCTTGCACGCAGTTCGGCCAATGCCCCTGAATGTTCATCCACTACCTCCCTGCCTCCCCACAGCACCAGTGCATCACCAGTGCCCTTCAATCCCTACCCACTGCCTCCCTGTTATCCAGACCTGAGCTCCACAGACCTGTTACCCACCCACCCTCACCCACACCATACATGTGAGGTCAGTGGAAGAGGTCCTGGAATTGAGCTTTCCAGGGGGCTCCCATGGGACAAACACTGTCACTGTCTGCAGCCCCGTGCACTGTCCCAGCACTGAACGTCCACCTCCAGCCCCAGCTCTGTAGGCTTCCCTCAGTCCCCATCCACCACTTCCCTGTTATCCCAGCCCTCAGATCCTCAGTTCTGTCCTGTTTTTCTTCCTCCTAGTCTAGGCCTAGGCCTTGAATGAACAGAGCCTATAAACCCTACTATGCTCTGTGTAGTCTCTGTGAGGTGCAATCTGATGGGTCCCACCACCTGCTTGTTCCACTGGGATCTGAGACTGTATGTGACTCCATGACTTTTGTGGTGGAGAGTAAATGCAGGACCACCCAGCCCCATAGACCCTTCCCCAGCTAAGCTCCTGCCAGCCACTAAACTTAGAGTTACCCACTTTTGCAAATCTGCACTACAAAGGGATTGCCTAGCACAGAAATAGGAGGTCTGAGGCCGGGTGACAGGCTGCAGCAGTGGAGGCCTCTCTCTATGAGATATATGGTCTGATGTGACACTTCCTCCCCTCATTCCCTGCAGTCCCATAAACTACACCCAGTGGAAATATGTGGGCTCTGTTTAGGGGTTGTTCTGGCACCTTGTCTGTTGTTCATTAACAAAAGTTTTGTCTGACTTGTCATGTCAGTTCTATGATCCTTGACTCAGTGGATACGTCTACACTGGAGCTGGGAGCGAGCTTCCCAGCTCAGGTAGCCAGATACATACTAGCTCTGCTTGACCTAGTGCACTGACAAGAACAGTGTTGTTAGGACAGCAGTGGCAGTGGCTCAGGGTAGCCGCCTGAGTATGTACCCAGGGGCCTGAGGGGGGGTCTGTATTTGAACAGCTAGTCCAAGTTGCTGCGTGTGCTAACCCTGGCCAGGCCTGCAGACAGCACTTCCAGACCCCAGGGCAGAAAGTCAATGGGCGCTCTTATGGCTTGGCCACCTGGCTACCTTTGCCGCTGCCCAAGTCCCTGAAAATTGCCCCCTGTGCTCCCCCTCCACACTCCATCTGAGGGTCTGTGACTGGCTACACCACTGGTTTTAGCTCACTGTCTTGAGCAGACATAACATGTGTCTGCCTGATCAAACTGGGAAACTTGCTCCCATCTACCATGTAGACATACCCAGAGTTTGGAAAAATCCACATAACTGTGCTTCAAACACATGATGAACCCAGTAGTCTCCTTCTCTTCTCTCCACAGGATACCAGGACCTGCAACAGTTGCTTGGTAAGATCATCCACCTTCCCTTACAGAGCCCTGAGCAGTGGCGTCCAGCCACACACGGTGCTGAACAGAAAGAGAAATACCACCACTGCAGGGCAGGGCTGAGTAAACAGTTTGGGTCTGTAAAGGGGTGGTAGGGCCCCCTGCTGGCTGGGAGGGAGATAACCCCTGGCAAGAGCCGGAAGGGGCGGAGCCAGGCCCTGTTAAGCCCCGCCCCCGGAAGGTCAGGGGCCGACCCGGAAGTAGAAAAGCTCTGCCTCAGAGCTCACTTGGAGGGCAGACACCGGAGAGACCAGACGCTCCGGGGCTGGCTCCGGCCCGAGAGCCGCCAAGCCAGCCCCAGAGCGTCTGGTCTCTCCGGTGTCTGCCCTCCAAGTGAGCTCTGAGGCAGAGCTTTTCTACTTCCGGGTCGGCCCCTGACCTTCCGGGGGCGGGGCTTAACAGGGTCTGGCTCCGCCCCTTGCCAGGGGTTATCTCCCTCCCAGCCAGCAGGGGGCCCTACAATCCCTTTACATCCCTCCCCCCTTAAGTCTGGGTCCCGCTCGTCGGGCCCAGACTCACCTATACCTCCGAGATGTGACATGAAGTCCGCGTTGGCGTGGTCCTTCCCAGCGCGATGCTGTATTGTAAACGCATAGGGCTGTAAGGCCAAGTACCAGCGCTGTAGCCGCATGTTATTGTCTTTCATTCGATTCAGCCACTGGAGCGGGGCATGGTCCGTGACCAAGGTGAACGGAGCCCCAAGCAGGTAGTATCGGAGAGCATCACAGGCCCATTTTATCGCCAGGGCCTCTTTCTCCACTACTGCATAGCTCTTCTCCCTCAGAAACAATTTCCGGCTAATATACAGCACAGGGTGGTCCTCTCCATCTATTTCCTGTGAGAGGACTGCCCCCACACCTACCTCTGAGGCGTCGGTCTGGAGGATGAAACCCCGGTTGAAGTCCGGGCTGTAGAGAACCGGCTCTCGGCAGAGGCTTTCCTTTAGTGTCTGGAAGGCATCCTCACACTCCTGGGTCCAGACCACCCGGCGCGGGCTATCCTTGGTCAGCAGACTGGTAAGGGGGGCTGCAATGGAAGCAAACTGGAGAATGAAACGCCGCTAATAGCCAGCGAGTCCCAGGAACTGACGTACCTGTCATTTTGTGGTGGGTGGCGGGCAGGCTGCTAGGGCCTGGACCTTGCCCACCAGCGGCTTCACCCGTCCATTCCCGATGGTATAGCCCAGATAGGTAGTCTCCTGCCACGCGATACGGCATTTCTTTGGGTTGGCGGTCAATCCCGCCTCCCGTAGCGACCTTAGGACGGCTGCCACCCGCAACAGATGGTCCTCCCAGCGACGGCTGTAGATAACGACATCATCCAGGTAGGCGGCAGCATATTCCTGATGGGGTTGGAGGATCTGGTCCATCAGTCGCTGAAACGTGGCTGGGGCCCCATGGAGGCCAAAGGGCATCCATGTAAATTGATACAAGCCGCTTGGGGTGGCAAACGCCGTCTTCTCTTTGGAGGCCGGATCTAGAGGGATCTGCCAATATCCCTTGCTGAGGTCCAGGGTGGTAAGGAATTGGGCTTCTCCCAATCGGCCGAGCAATTCATCCACGCGTGGCATCGGGTACACATCAAATTTGGAGATCGCATTGACCCGCCAAAAGTCAATGCAGAAGCGCTGGGTTCCATCGGGCTTGGGGACCAGTACTATGGGGCTATGCCAGGCACTCCGGGAAGGCTCAATTACACCCACGGCCAGCATGGCGCGTACCTCCTCCTCTACAATCTGCCACATACGATGGGGAAGGGGTCTGGTCATCTCACGGACCACTACGCCCGGCTCCGTCTGGATGGTGTGGCAGGCCAGGGTGGTGTAGCCGGGCTGACCCGTGAATGTTCGAGGGAAGGCCTGGAGGAGGCAGCGGACTTGCTTCCGCTGGTCCTTGGTAAGCGTCTCTGCAAGCTGGGGCCCTTCCGTGTCCTGGGTTAGAGTGGCCTGGGGGCCTAGTTCAGGCTCTGGTGGGTGAGGGTTAATCAATAGACCCTCACGGGGGCACCACGGCTTCAGGAGATTAACATGGTAGATCTGAGTCTTTTTGCGTCGGTCGGGTTGACTAATCTCGTAGGTGACGGAGCCCACCTTCCGGATCACCTCATACAGTCCCTGCCAGCGGGCCAAGAGCTTGGACTCGCTAGAGGGTAGGAGCAGGAGGACTTGGTCTCTGGGTGCAAAGTCGCGGGTCTGGGCGTCACGATTATACGCCCGGGTTTGGGCCTCCTGGGCAGACTTTAAGTTTTCCCGAGCCAGGGTCCCCACCTGCTTGAGGCGCTCCTGTAGGTCGAGGATATACTTCAGGAGACCTTGTGCCGGGGACGGGGCCTGCTCCCATGTCTCGCGCATCAGGTCCAACAGCCCTCGGGGCCGGCGGCCATACAGGAGCTCAAAGGGTGAGAACCTTGTCGAGGACTGTGGTACCTCTCAGATGGCGAGGAGCAGAGGTGAGATTAGTCGGTCCCAGTGGCGCAGTTCCTCCGGGGGAAATTTGCGCATCATGTCCTTTAGTGTCCTGTTAAATCTCTCCACCAACCCGTCTGTTTGTGGGTGATAAATGGAGGTACGCAACTGCTTGATCCCCAGGAGGCTACAGACCTGTTGTAACAGGCGGGAGGTAAAATTGGTCCCTTGGTCCGTGAGAACCTCCTGGGGGAGACCCACGCATGCAAAGATCTTGACTAGTTCATCCGCTATGCCCTGGGCGGTGATGCTCCGCAGGGGCACTGCCTCCGAGAAGCGAGTCGCATAATCCACGAGGACCAACACATACTGGAACCCTGTGGTACTTTTGGGCAGGGGCCCTACCAGGTCCATTGCCACTCGTTCAAAGGGAGTCTCAATTATCGGCATAGGGACCAGTGGTGCTCTCGGGGTCCGGGCCGGGGCCACTCGCTGGCAGGCGGGACAGGAGCGGCAATAATTCCTCACCTCCTGATGAACACCGGGCCAGTAGAAGCGCGCCAGGATTCAGGCTAGGGTCTTCTCGTGGCCCAAGTGCCCGGCCGCGGGGACGTCGTGGGCCAGTTGCATGACAGCCTGCCGGTGGCATCGAGGCACGAGGAGTTGGGTTCAGGGGTCACCAGTGTGGGGGTCCTGTTCCACCCGATAAAGCCGGTCCTGGCGTAGTTCGAAGTGAGGCCAACGCTGTGCCTGAGACGGGTCCACCACAGTCCCATCGACAGTCGCCAGTTGTTCGTAGGCATGGCGGAGGGTTGGATCTGCTCTCTGGTCCCTGCAGAAGTCTGGGAGCAATGGTGCTTCTCCGGTGGCCCGTGGTGGGGGTTCCTCGGGCTCCCCCTCTGGGTCAGTGGCAGCTGGGCCCTTGCCCTCTGGGAACGGGGCTCCCGGGGGTTCCCCTTCCAGCACGGGGGTGGCTAGGGAGGCCACCTTAGCGGCGATGCGGAGGACCTCGGGAAAATCGGGCCAGTCCCGCCCCAGGATTACCGGGTAGGCAAGTCGGGGTGCGAGGCCTACCACCATCCACCGCGTGACCCCGCCGACGGTCATCCGCACAGGGGCGCAGGGGTAAGGTTGAATGTCCCCGTGGATACATTGTAGACCGACAGTCCCCAGCCGGTCGTCCACAGGGGGGCCTATGTGCTGACGCACCAGGGTCTGTCCGGAACCGGAGTCAACGAGGGCTAATGTCTGATAAGTCCCGACCACCACCGGTACGGTGATCTTGGTCACTTGAGGTTGCTGGGCGCGGGCCTCCCCGGCACAAACCTGGCCGAAACTGCACTCCATTTCGGTGCAGTCTCGTCGAAGATGCCCGGATTTCCCGCAGGAGAAACAGGGTCCCAGTTTGGGCCGCCCAGGCCGGGCAGGGCCCCCTGCCGGGTTTCTCAGCGGGCTGTGACCGGCCTACCCGCTCCTGGGTCGTGGGACTGGGGTGTATTGTGTGGAGCCCTCATCTCGTCTCGGTCGTGGCTCTGGATACCGCTGGAGGCTCCGCGGCCCAGCCTGGGCCCTCCTCTTCTTCTCAGGGGCCTGACTCTCTGGTCCTGCTGGGGCAGCTCGTGCGGTTGGTCCCACCGGCGCTTCGGCCATGAGGAAATCCTCCATTAAGGCTATGGCTGAGGCTAGGGTCTTTGGTCGGTGTCGCAGGACCCAGGTCCTTCCCTGGGGTCGGAGGATCTGCACGAACTGCTCCAGGACCACTTGCTCCATGAGCCCGTCGGGACTCCGGTGTTCGCGCTGGAGCCATCTTTTACACACTTCGCGTAACTCCTGGGCTATCACCCGGGGTCGGGCCCCAGCGGGGTAGGTCTGGGCTCGGAAGCACTGCCGGAAGGTCTCCAGACTAATGTCTAAGGTGTCCAAGATCGCCTTCTTTACAGATGGGTAGTCCCGGGCTTCCTCAGTGGACAGGCCCCGGTAGATGGTCTGTGCTGTCCCCGTCAGGTAGGGGGCCAGTAAGGTGGCCCATTGGTCTTGGGCCCACCCCGCCACCAACGCCACCCTTTCAAAGGTTAACAAGAAGGCTTCCGGGTCATCATCGGGGCCCATCTTGGTCAGCCAGACAGGAGGGGCAGCTGCTGGGAGTCCGGGGCCCCCTCCTTGCTGGGGCTCCTGAGGGCGGGGAAGCAATGCTGCAAGTTGCTGCAAGCATTGCTGCTGCTGGGCTCCCAACTGCTGGATCAGTTGCTGCTGTTGCTGCAGTTGGGCAGCTGCCTGTTGCTGCTGCTGTTGCAGTTGGGTAGCCTGTTGCTGCTGGCTCTCAGCCAGGAACTTAAGGAGCTTCTCCATATCCATTATGTCCTGGGCACGCTCCTCCTCACATCCCTTCTCACAGGGATCGGGGAATCGATGCCTGCATTCTCCACCAAGATGTAAGGGTAGGTAACTGGGGCTCCACCCCTTCCGCCGGTCCGGCGGGCAAGTCCTACCCCTCCCTATGCTACTGTGCGGCCCCTGAGGGGAATTAGCGGGGCCGCAGGGTCCTAACTCCCACCCTCGCGCTGGGTGGGAGCCGCAGTGGGTCTAAGCCCAGGGCCAGCCCCTCCTAGCTGGGGGCTGAGCTGGAGCTGTTTATACGCCCTGGCCCTGAGGCAGGGCGGACCACACTAACCAATACTCTGAGTCCGGGGCACAGACCCTCAAGTAGGGTTGCGCACTAGTTCAATAGCCAGGGGCTCAGACCCTCAGGCAGGGCTGAGCACCAGTTCAATAGCTAGGGGGCTCAGACCCTCAGGCAGGGCTGAGCACTAGTTCAATAGTCAGGGGCTCAGACCCTCAGGCAGGGCTGAGCACTGTTCAATAGTTAGGGGCTCAGACCCTCAGGCAGGGCTGAGCACTAGTACAATAGTCAGGGGCTCGGACCCTCAGGCAGGGCTGAGCACTAGTTCAATGAGTCTGGGCCCTGAGTCAGGGCGAACAACAATGAGTATAATGGGTCAGGGGGTTCAGGCCCTTAAGCAGGGACTGAACAATAGTTCAGGAACTGGTAGACCAGATATCGGTGTGAGGGGGGAGACTGCCACCCACCAGTGGGGTGGCAGGGGGGGCGCAGGCCCACCCACTTCCACTGCGCCCCAGCCCGGGGCCCTAGCAGCAGAAGGCTCGCTGCAGTCAGTGGGGATCCTGACCGCAACACACTGACATCGGTTTGGGGCCTTCCCCCGGGCTACTTCCTGACTCCCCCCTCCCATGGTACCTGGGCCGTCTCTGGGTCCTCCGAAGGCCCCAGGTTCATAGGCTCCTCAGGGTCACTATCGGGCGGCAGGTCTGGCAAGTCCTCTTCCGGGTAGCAGGCCGGGTCTGTTGGCGGCTCCTCTGGGTAGTAAGCAAGCGGCGGGTTCGGCGGCTCCTCCGGGTAGCAGGCAGACGGCAGGTCCAGCGGCTCCTCCAGGTAGCAGGCAGATGGCAGCCTCGGCAGTTCCTCCCAGTAGCGGACGGACGGCAGGTCCAGTGGTTCCTCCGGGTAGCGGGCGAGCGGCAGCCTCGGCAGTTCCTCCCAGTAGTGGGCGGACGGCAGGTCCAGCGGTTCCTCCGGGTAGCGGGCGGACGGTAGCCTCGGCAGTTCCTCCCAGTAGTGGGCAGGCAGCTGGCTCGGCGGCTCCTCCGGGTACCTGGCAGGTGCCAACGCTGGCGGCTGCTCCCAATAGCGGGGAAGCAGCTGGCTCGGCGGCTTTCGGGCCGGAGCCAGCCCTGGAGCATCTGGTCTCTCCGGTGTCTGCCCTCCAAGTGAGCTCTGAGGCAGAGCTTTTCTACTTCCGGGTCGGCCCCTGACCTTCCGGGGGTGGGGCTTAACAGGGCCTGGATCCGCCCCTTCCGGCTCTTGACAGGGGTTATCTCCCTCCCAGCCAGCAGGGGGCCCTACTACCCCTTTACAGGGTCAAAATCAGAGTCCCATAAGACTCAACCCAGTCCCACCAGAGCGCTGTGAACTCTCTGCAGCAGACACAGGGTTACCTGCCCAGATACCTGGATAGACAGAGAGGTGTCACCTTGATCTGACAAGCCAATGCCAATCTTGTTGTTCTGATGGAACAGGAAGGGGACAGCTGCTTTCTATAGCTCAGTGGTCCCCAACCCCCGGTCCGCGGACCGGTACCGGTCTGTGGAGCATTTGGTACCGGGCCGCGGCCGCGTTCCCCTCCGGGCCGCCTTCCCTTCCGCATCCGGCGGCTTGCCACTCCGCATCGGCCGCCTTCTCTTCCGTTCCGTCAGCACTTCCGCATCTGGCGGCTTTCCCGCCGTTTCCGGCGGCTTTTCGGCGGACATACAAAAGCCCGCCGCACCGAAATAAAAGCATTTAAGGTGAGCAATTGAATTCTGCGGGTTTTCGGCGGACATACAACGGTCCGCCACAGAGAGTGAAAAATTAAAATGCCGCCCCGGGCCGCAAGCAATGACTCGCCCGCGTTGACCGATCCGCGGCGATCAAAAGGTTGGGGTCCACTGCTATAGATGACTGCAGCAATGAAGGCTCTTCTGGGCCACTTCCCAAAATGTGGAGAGGAGCAAGAGACCAGACTTAGACTCACATTTCCTTGCTTTATTGCTAAGACCAGATCCCAGACGTGAGCTTCAATAATCAGCATATCCATCCCCTACTTATATCTTGAGTGTGTAACTTTGGGGCTCCACAGAAAAGGAATTGCCCTTAGACAGAAGGGTTTAGAATGGAAGAGCTGTATCGGGATCCAGACCCACGTCTTCCATCAAGGTTAGATGCTTTGCAAATCCCAGGGGTCCTGCGTGTTGGTGCGTATCATTAGCCTCCAGCCCTGTTCCTATAGAAGCTGCTGGCTCCTGTGCTGAGGCTAGGAGTGGGGTTGTGCAGTGTCTGTAAGTAAGCCCAGTCATTATGGGGCACATAGGAGCTCTCAGCACCTTTCTCTAACTCTTTTCTCTTCTCCTATTTCAGAGGCTGAGAGGAAGGCCTTTGAATCAGGTACTCTGTTAACCTCCTACTTCCCATGTATCTGTGCTTTCACACTAAGAAAGAAAAATCCCCTGTACAATTTATGGACTTGAGTCTCCCTCATGATCATCTCTCCCTGCCCTTAGAAGTAACAAATGCTGCAGAATTTGTGATATCCCGGGGTTTCCTCTCCCCGGCCCTGCTCCATTTGAATTCCTCAATCCCCACCCACAGCTTCCCTGTTATCCAGCCCTCAGTTCCTCTGTTCTGTCCTGTATCCCCCTCATCCTAGTCTAGTTCTGGGCCTCGAATGAACAGAGCCTCCAAACCCTTCTACCCACCACCCAGCTTGTTCCATTGGGAGCTGAGACTGTATGTGACCCCATGTCTTTAGTGGTGGAGAGTACCACACAGCCCCATGGAGCCCTTCCCCAGCTAAGCTCCTGCCAGCCACTAACCCTAGAGTTACCCACTTTTGCAAATCATCCCCACAAAGGGGTTGGGCAAGGCACAGAAATAGGAGGTCTAAGGCTGGGTGACAGTGCAGAGCAGACCTCTCTCGAGGTGACACATGTTCTGGTGTGATGCTCCCTTCCCTCATTCCTGGCAGTGCCAACAGCTGGAGGTGCTGCCCCCAGTGTCAATTTGTGGGTTCTGTTTAAGGGCTGATCTGGGACCATGTCTTGTTGTTCATTAACAACAGTTTTGTCTGATACGTGCTGTCAGTTCTGACACTCTTATCTCATCAGATACGTCTACACTAAAGCTGAGAACGAGTGTTTCAGCCCAGATAGCTGACCCATGCCAGCTTTGCTCAAGTGTCATGACCAGGACATGGGCAGTAAGGCCTATTGGGCAGAACAGGAGTCAGATGTAAGGAGGCAGCAGGGTCAGGCTCCCAGGAGATTGGAGTCAGTGGGTCAGAGCAGGTTACACAAGGGAAGCAGAACTGAGCAGGGAAAAGCCCATTTGCATGGACAATATCCTGGTCCTGTGTTTGGTTTAAATAGAAAGTTGAGCTGGTAGGTCTGGTAGCTGTCAGCAGGACAATGAGAGGTGGTTGGAACTTAGTGGGTGAGAAGAGCCCTGTGGACCAGGCTTCAAGACATCTGGCACCAGTCCCTTGCCAAGCGAAGCCCTCTGGTCAATGCTGGACTGGGAGTTTTGGGATAATTCTTATGGAATGCTCATCCTAGTGCAGGGATGTGTTTTTTTTTTTGGTGGGGGAAGAGGTGGCTCGGATTTGGTGTCTCAGGGAAGGGGAGGTGCGAGAGCACTGGCTCGGAGAAGGGAAATTGTGGGGGTGGGTCTTCAGGGGAAATAGGTAGCATGCAGGAGGGTCTCAGAGAAATGGGTGCAACAAGTGCAGGGCTTCTCTGGGGGGGTGGCACAGATGATTGGGTCCACAGTACGGCTGCAGGTGCCCCCCCCACACTTTTCGAGAACTTCCGTTGCGCCTGCTCCATGATACTCTGCTCAGAACTACTATTGCTGAACCCATGATGGTTGCCTTTTCTTCTCTCCCCAGATCGCCAGGAGTGGTGTGAAAGGCTTGGTAAGTTCATCCACTTCCCCCATACCATCCCAGCCACATCCCCCATACCATCCCAGCCACACAGCCACATCCCCCATAACATCCCAGCCACACAGCCACATCCCATCCCCCATCCCAGCCACACATTGCTGAACAGATACAGAGTCACGGACACCACAGGGAAGGGCTGAGTTAAGTTTGGGCAAAAATACAAATCACATCACAGTAACCCCAGTCCAATGGCAGTGCTGTGAGCTTTCATGTCTGGAGAGACAGACAGGACTCACCTGGCCTTTGACAATCCAATGCCAATCACATTGTTCTGATGGAGCTGGGGGGGTGGAGGGTTGTGGGAGCACTGCCACTTTCTATAGATGACTGAAGCAGTGCAGACTCCTCTGGGCCACTTCCCAAAATGTGGAGATGAGCAAGAGACCAGACTCAGACTCATGTTTCCATGCTTAATTGCCGATCCCAGATGTGAGTTCCAACGATCAGCAAGTCCATCCCCTACTTATACCTTGAGCGTGTAACTTTGGGGCTCCACAGAAAAGGAATTGCCCTTAGACAGAAGGGTTTAGAATGGAAGAGCTGTATTGGGATCCAGACCCACGTCTTCCATCAAGGTTAGATGCTTTGCAAATCCCAGGGGTCCTGCGTGTTGGTGCGTATCATTAGCCTCCAGCCCCATTCCTATAGAAGCTGCTGGCTACTCTACTGAGGCTAGGAGTGGGGTTGTGCAGTGTCTATAAGTAAGCCCAGTCATTATGGGGCACATAGGAGCTCTCAGCACCTTTCTCTAGCTCTTTTCTCTTCTCCTATTTCAGAGGCTGAGAGGAAGGCCTTTGAATCAGATACTCTGTTAACCTCCTATTTCCCATGTATCTGTGCTTTCACACTAAGGGCTGGTCTTCACTAGCGCTGCTGGGGATCGATCTTCTGGCGATCGATTTATCACGTCTCGCTAAGACGTGATAAATCGATCGCCCGGAGCTCCCCCGTCGACTCTGGAACTCCAGCTCACCAGGAGGCGCAAGCTGGAGTTGACGGGGGAGCGCGCCGCCGACTGCCGCCGCCATGGGGACGAGCGGTAAGTCGGCGGCAGATACGCAATCTTACGTATCTGCCGTCGATCCCCTCCCCCCCGCCACCCAGTGAGGACAAGCGCTTAGAAAGAAAAATCCCCTGTACAATTTATGGACTTGAGTCTCCCTCATGATCTTCTCTCCCTGTCCTTAGAAGTAACAAATGCTGCAGAATTTGTGATATCCCTGGGTTTCCTCTCCCAGGCCCTGCTCCGTTTGAATTCCTCAATCCCCACCCACAGCTTCCCTGTTATCCAGCCCTCAGCTCCTCAATTCTGTCCTGTTTCCCCCTCATCCTAGTCTAGTTCTGGGCCTTGAATGAACAGAGCCTCCAAACCCTTCTACCCACCACCCAGCTTGTTCCATTGGGAGCTGAGACTGTATGTGACCCCATGTCTTTAGTGGTGGAGAGTACCACACAGCCCCATGGAGCCCTTCCCCAGCTAAGCTCCTGCCAGCCACTAACCCTAGAGTTACCCACTTTTGCAAATCATCCCCACAAAGGGGTTGGGCAAGGCACAGAAATAGGAGGTCTAAGGCTGGGTGACAGTGCAGTGCAGACCTCTCTCGAGGTGACACGTGTTCTGGTGTGATGCTCCCTTCCCTCATTCCTGGCAGTGCCAACAGCTGGAGGTGCTGCCCCCAGTGTCAATTTGTGGGCTCTGTTTAAGGGCTGACCTGGGACCATGTCTTGTTGTTCATTAACAACAGTTTTGTCTGATACGTGCTGTCAGTTCTGACACTCTTGTCTCATCAGGTACGTCTACACTAAAGCTGAGAACGAGTGTCTCAGCCCACATAGCTGACCCATGCTAGCTTTGCTCAAGTGTCATGACCAGGACATGGGCAGTCAGGCCTATTGGGTGGAACAGGAGTCAGATGTAAGGAGGCAGCAGGGTCAGGCTCCCAGGAGATTGGAGTCAGTGGGTCAGAGCAGGTTACACAAGGGAAGCAGAACTGAGCAGGGAAAAGCCCATTTGCATGGACAACATCCTGGTCCTGTGTTTGGTTTAAATAGAAAGTTGAGCTGGTAGGTCTGGTAGCTGTCAGAAGGGCAATGGGAGGTGGTTGGAACTTAGTGGGTGAGAAGAGCCCTGTGGACCAGGCTTCAAGACATCTGGCATCAGTCCCTTGCCAAGCGAAGCCCTCTGGTCAATGCTGGACTGGGAGTTTTGGGATAATTCTTATGCAATGCTCATCCTAGTGCAGGGATGTGTTTTGGGGGGAAGAGGTGGCTCAGGAATGGGGTCTCAGGGGAAGGGGAGGTGCGAGAGCACTGGCTCAGAGAAGGGAAAGTGTTGGGGTGGGTCTTCAGGGGAAATAGGTAGCATGCAGGGGGGTCTCAGAGAAATGGGTGCAACAAGTGCAGGGCTTCTCTGGGGGGGGTGGCACAGATGATTGGGTCCACAGTACGGCTGCAGGTGCCCCCCCCACACACACTTTTCGAGATCTTCCGTTGTGCCTGCTCCATGATACTCTGCTCCGAACTACTATTGCTGAACCCATGATGGTTGCCTTTTCTTCTCTCCCCAGATCACCAGGAGTGGTGTGAAAGGCTTGGTAAGTTCATCCACTTCCCCCATACCATCCCAGCCACTTCCCCCATGCCATCCCAGCCACATCCCAGCCACACAGCCACATCCCCCATACCATCCCAGCCACACAGCCACATCCCCCATAACATCCCAGCCACACAGCCACACCCCATCCCCCATCCCAGCCACATATTGCTGAACAGATACAGAGTCACGGACACCACAGGGAAGGGCTGAATTAAGTTTGGGCAAAAATACAAATCACATCACAGTAACCCCAGTCCAATGGCAGTGCTGTGAGCTTTCATGTCTGGAGAGACAGACAGGACTCACCTGGCCTTTGACAATCCAATGCCAATCACATTGTTCTGATGGAGCACCCCCCCATTGTTCTGGGGGGGGTGGAGGGCTGTGGGAGCGCTGCCGCTTTCTATAGATGACTGAAGCAGTGCAGACTCCTCTGGGCCACTTCCCAAAATGTGGAGATGAGCAAGAGACCAGACTCAGACTCATGTTTCCATGCTTAATTGCCGATCCCAGATGTGAGCTCCAATAATCTGCATGTCCTAGTTAAACCTGGAGAGTGTAACTTGCATGTTGTAAAAGGCCATTAGTAACACAGAACAAGAATTCCCCTTAGACAGAAGGGTTGAGAATGTCAGAGCTGCATCAGGATCCAGACCCACGTGTTCTATCAAGGTGAGATGCTTTGCGAATCCCAGGTCTGCTGTGTGTTGGTTCACATCACTAACTGCCACTCCCAGGCCTATGAAAGCTTCCTGCTTCTGCACTGGGGCTGGGACTGGGGCTGTGGGATGTCTGTAACTGAACCCGGTCATTATGGGGCTCACAGCATCACACAGCATGTCTCTGTAATTAACTCTTTTCTCTTTCCCATTTCAGAGTCTCTGGAGAATGAGAACAAGAGGTGGAAATCAGGTATTTGGATGATACCTAGCAAACGTGTGTCTGGGCTTTCACACTATAAAGTGATAGGAAAATCACCACACACAATGTATGGACTTCAGTCGCCTTTGTGATCATCTCCTCCTCCCCTGGACATATTCAAATACTGCATTGTTTACAGTTCACATTAAGTAACATCCTTAATGATGCAGAGTGAATGTGGTGTATGTAGGGTCTTGGCAAACTTCCTCCATGCAGTTCTGTCGATAATCAATTCTGACCTGGAAACTCCTTGCTATCCCAATGTTGGACTTCCTGCGTGGACACTGTTCTGCCAGTGCCCCTGAATCCTGACTTGCAGTGCCCTGCTGTCCCAGCCCCGAACTCTCCAGCCCCACAGCTGTGCCAGTGACCCTCAATCGTGACCTGCAGCTAGTGGTGTCATTAGGCACATGTAAGACGTACACTTGCACAGACTCCCAAGGCAGCGAGGGGCCACCTGAAAGCCAGATCTCCCCTACCAGGCTTCAGCTGTTTTGCTTTGTTCAGTGCTGCCCAGGGCTCTGAATGGCATCCTCAGCACAGCATATACTGTACATGTCAGGTCACAGGTAGGGACCCAGGAACTGAGATGTGCAGGGGATCAAACACTGCCACTGCCTGCAGCTACCTGCTGTCCCATCCTGGGCTTCCTCCCCCAGCCTCAGTTCTGTTGGCATCCCTCAGTCCCCACCCACCGCTACCCTGCTATCCAGGGCCAGCGACAGAAATTTGGGGGCCCCCTACTCTGATAGTTTGGGGGCCCCCCAGCCCAGCGCCCCCCCCCAGCCCAGCCAACAGCAGCCGGGGGGCCCCCAGCCCAGCCGGGGCCCCCCCCAGCCCAGCCGGAGCTCCCCCCCACCCCCAGCTGACAGAGCCTGGGGGAGGAAGCCCAGCCGCCCCCGCCCAGCTGGCGCTCCCCCCCAGCTGACAGCTGGCGAGAGCACGGGAGCGGCGTGAGCTGCCCTTGCTGTGCCCCCCTCCCCCCCTGCCCTTTCTCCCCCCCGACTGCGCCGCTGCCGCCGGCCAGGCTCACTGCTCCGGCCGGAGACACGCGCGCTCGTCGGATGACTACGGTGTGTGGGGCCCGGTACAGCTCTACCCGTAGTACCCCCCTGTCACTGGCCCTGCTGCTATCCCAGCCCTCAGCTCTTCAGTCCTGCCCTGTTTTCCCCTCTTGTCTTCTAGGCCTGGTACTCAAATGAACAGAGCCTCCAAACCCATTATGTTATGTATGGGCTTTGTGAGGTGCACTCTAATAGGTCCCACCACCCACCTTGTTCCACTAGGAACCAAGACAGGACCAGACCCCAAAGTCCTAGGGGAGGAGAATAATTTCCAGTGCCCCTAAGCTCTACAGACCCTTCCCCAGCTAAGCTCCTGCCAACCACTGACCCTAGAATTACACACTTTTCCAAATCAGCACCACAAAGGGATTGGGCCCAACACAGAAATAGGGGGTCTGAGGCTGGGTGACAGGCTGCAATAGTGCAGGCCTCTCTCTACATGATACATGTTCTGGTGTGACACTTCCTCCCCTCATTCCCTGCAGTGACATCAGCTGTGGGTGCTGCCTCCAGGGGCAATTTGTGGGCTCTATTTAGGGACTGATCTGGGATATTGTGTATTGTTCATTAACAACAGTTTTTGTTCCGTGACCCTTGGGTCATTGGTACGTCTACACTGCAGCTGGGAGTGAGCTTCCCAGTTCGGGAAGCCTGATACACACAGGCTCTGCATGAGCTAGCGCATGAACAGCAGGAGTGTGGCCAGGGTACAGGGACTGCAGCTCAGGGTGGCCATCTGAGTAGGTAACAGGGGGTCCAAGAAGGTTTATACTTGAGCAGCAAGCCTGAGCCACTGCACATGCTGCCCCCATCTAGCCTGCAATTTTCACCAAACTAACTTGAGTTGAGCTACAGCTAACCTGTCTGCCCAGAATGTGAAGCTCACTCCCTGATGCAGTGTAAATATCCCCAAAGTTAACAATAAATCCATCTCACTCTGCTTTAAATGACCCTTACTGAACCCATGATGGTCTCCTTTTCTTCTCTTACCAGAGTGTGACAAGCTGCAAGAGAAAATTGGTAAGTTCATCCACCTCCCCCGTAGGGCCGCTGGGCAGAGGTTCCCAGCCACACATGGTGCTGAACAGATCGAGAAGCACCAACACTGCAGGGCAGGGCTGAATGAAGTTTGGGCAAAAATACAAATCAAATCACAGTAACCCCAGTCCCTTGGCAGCACTGTGAGCTCTCTGCAGCAGACACAGGGTGACCTGTTCTCATGTCTGGAGAGACAGACAGGTATCAACCTGCCTTTGACAATCCATTGTCAATGAGATTGTTCTAATGCAGCAGAAGGGGACTAGCTGCTTTGTACAGGTGGCTCACATTTCCATGCTTTGTTGCCGAAACCAGATCTCAGATGTGAGGAATATTGTCTTCCAAGAAAGATATGGGAGGGAGTGAGTGGCCATGGGTTCAAATGGGGGTCCCATGAGATGGGTCAGGACCAGGTTCAGGTCCCACGAGGGGATCGGTTGTCACACTTGAGGATACAGCCGGTCCAGGCCCTTAAGGAATCTAGCAACCATTGGGTTCGAGAACACCGACTGACCGGAGACCGCTGGGTGAAATGCAGAAATTGGGGCTCAATGCACCCTCACGGAGGACAGCACCAGAACTTGCTGTTTGAGGGAGAGCAAGTACTCTAGGATGAGCTGGATGGAGGCCAATTGTGGGGAAGCACCACGCTGAGCACACCAACAGGAGAAATGTCTCCACTTAGCCGAGTATGTGGATCGGGTGGATGGCTTCCTGCTTCCCAGGAGAACCTGCTGGACCAGGTTGGAGCAGAGTCGTTCCGCATGTGTCAGCCACGGCGTTTCCAAGCCATGAGGTGAAGTGAAGTGCAGGTCTGGGTGACGGAGGTGGCCGTGGTCCTGGGATATCAGGTCCGGCCAGGTTGGAAGGGGTATCGGGTCTTCCACCGACATGTCCAGGAGCGAGGTGAACCAATGTTGCCTGGGCCATGCGGGCGTGATCAGGATCAGGTGGGTGCCATCCCTCCGAGCCTTGACTAGCACCTTGTGGACCAGGGGGAATGGGGGAAAGGCGTACATCAGTTGGCCTTTCCAAGGAAGGAGGAAGGCATCTGTCAGAGAGCCGGGGAAGCAGCCCTTGAGGGAGCAAAACTGCAGGCACTTCCTGTTGGATTTGGTGGCAAATAGGTCGACCTGGGGAAACCCCCACTTCAGGAAGATAGCGTGGATTACATCAGGGCGAATCGACCATTCGTGGGATGAGAAGGATCTGCTCAAGTGGTCTGCTAGGGTGTTCTGCAGCCCTCATAGAAAGGATGCTACTGGGTGAATAGCGTGGGCTATACAGAAGTCCCAGAGGAGAAGAGCCTCGTTGCACAGGGGGAAGGATCCGGCGCCTCCCTGCTTGTTGATATAGAACATAGCTGTCGTGTTGTCTGTTAGCATGGACACGCAATGGCCTTGCAATTGTACTCTGAATGCCTGACACGCTAGGAGAACTGCTCTTAGCTCTCGAACGTTGATGTGCAATGCCAGGTTGGCGGATAACCAAAGGCCTTGAGTCCTGGTGTTCCCCAGGTGTGCACCCCCATCCGAGCGAGGAAGTGTCTGTTACCAGACACATTGAAGGTTGTGGGGCATGGAAGGGGAGACCTCCGCAGACTAGAGACTGGTTCTGCCACCAAGACAGGGAAGACCGGACCACCTCGGGGATTGTGACCAGCATGTTGAGGTTGTCTCGAATTGGCCGGTAAACCATGGACAGGCAACCTGAAGAGGGCGCAGGCGTAGCCTTGCATACCTGTTGACGTAAGTGCAGGAGGCCATGTGTCCCAGAAGGCTTAGGCACGTTCGTACTGTGGTGATTGGAAAGTTTCAAATGCTTGATATAATGGTCGACATAGCTTGGAAGTGGGCGAGAGGAAAGGAGGCCCGTGCCTGAGTGGCGTCCAGCACTGTGCCTATGAACTCCAGCCTTTGCGTGGGTTCTAGAGTCGACTTTTCTACGTTGAGTAGTATGCCTAGCCGACGAAATGTGGTCACAGCTAATTGCACATGGTACTGGACCTGTTGCCTGGACTTGCCCTTGATAAGCCAGTCGTCCAGGTATGGGAACACCGCTACCCTCCATCTGCGGAGGAAAGCTGCCACCATGGCCATGCACTTTGTGAAGACTCGTGGTGCCATGGAGAGGCTGAATGGCAGGGCCGTGAACTGATACTGGGTGTGCCTGGCCACAAAGTGTCAGAAGTGTCTGTGAGGCGGGAAAATTGCTGTGTGGAAGTATGCGTCCTTCATGTCGAGGGCGGCATAGCAGTCTCTGGGATCCAAGGAGGGAATGATGGCCTCCAGGGAAACCATGCATAACTTCAACTTTATCATATACTTTTTGAGTTCCCACAGGTCTAGGATGGGCATTAGGCCCTCTTGTGCCTTGGGGATTAGAAAATAACAGGAGTAGAACCCCCTGCCCCAGAACTCCACCAGAACTTCCTCTATGGCTCCCAAAGATAGGAGGGACTGCACCGCCTGTAAAAAGAGTTGCTTGTGAGAAGGGTCCCTGAAGAGGGACGGGGAGGGTGGGTGGGGGGGGGGAAGAGGAGAATTGGAGAGAGTATCCCCTTTCCACTGAGCAGAGGACCCAGCGGTCCGTAGTGATTAGAGACCAGGCACAGTGGAAGTGGGATAAGCGCTGACAGAAGGGTGGGGTAGGATCCGGACTGAGGTATGGTATACCGTTCTCGATCGCAACTTCAGATGTCTGGTTGAGGTCCGGGCGGAGGCCTATTAGGCCCCTGAGGTTGCCCCTGTTGGTGAGAGGCTGAGTAGTGCCTGCCGCCATGGCCACGGTGTCTGAAAATGTCCTGCCTAGGCCTGGGTCGGGGGTAAGGGCACTGAGGCAATGGTCTAAAGGGATGTCTCTGAGTAACCGGGGTATGCATTCCCAGGGACCTCATGATGACTCTAGAGTCCTTCAAGGACTGCAGGCGAGAGTCTGTCTTTTCCGAGAATAATCCTGTGCCCTTGAAGGGTAGGTCCTGCAGGGTTTGCTGAACCTCTGAGGGGAGACCTGATCCCTGCAACCAAGAGATGCGCCTCATCGCCACCCCAGAAGCTAAAGTGCAAGCGTCCGAATCCGCAGAGTCAAGGGCACCCTGGAGTGAAGTTCTGGACACCTTTTTTGCCTTCTTCCACAAAAGCTGTAAACTCTTCCCTGGACTGTGAGGGCACTAGCTCCTTAAATTTAGCCATGGAGATCCAAGAGTTGAATGCGTAACAGCTAAGGAGGGTGTCACGGAGTGCCCGGGTGATGGTCTGGAACTTGCTCCTTAGGAAGCCAGTCAGGACTTTTGGGGGAAGTGTCTCCTCTCCTTACACAGCCTGTTTCCAAGGCTAGGAGCTTCATGGGTACCCACTTCAACCTTCCTGAGTCTGACCTCGGAGCATTCAGCATCTTCTGCCCCTCCGTGCGCTTCCCACAGCGAACCCGCCCGGGTGGGGTCCTGGGGGGAGCCCGTGGATTCTGCACCCCAAATCCACAGTCAGACGTGACTCTCAGCCAGCCAGTAAAACAGAGGTTTATTCGATGATCAGTACCTGGTCTAACACAGACCAAACAGCGAACATGAGCCCTCAGCTGGATCCATTTTGGGGCCCAGAGAGCGAGGCAGCCAGCCTCAGCTCTCTCTTCCCCCTTTCCATCCAGATCCAGACTGCCACTCACTCTCTTCAGCCCCTCCTTCCCCCTGGCTCAGCCAGGTCAGGTGACCTTCCTCCCCCACTTGGAGTCAAATTACAGCTTCAGGTATGGACACCTGCAGATAGGATTCAGAGGAAACAGTAAAGAGCATTTCTACTCCATCACAGAGGGCCTGTTGGTTCGCTACATGTAGGGGTTGATCTGGGATATTGTGGGCTGTTCATTAATAACAGTTTTTGTTCTGTGACCCTTGGGTCATTGGTACGTCTACACTGCAGCTGGGAGTGAGTTTCCCAGTTCAGGTAGCCCAACACACTGGCTCTGCATGAGCTAGCGCATGAACAGCAGCAGTGTGGCCAGGGTACAGGGACTGCAGCTCAGGGCAGCCATCTGAGTAGGTCCACAGGGGTCCAAGAAGGATTCTACTTGAGCTGCAAACCCCAGCCACTGCACATGCTGCCCCCATGTACTTTGCAATGTTTAGTGCACTAGCTTGAGCAGAGCTACAGCTAATCTGCTGCCCAGAATGTGAAGCTCACTACTACCTGATACAGTGCTCAGCTCTGAAAATGTAGAGGAGAGGGCAGGGGGAGAGAGGATGTACTGCTACAGCTGCGGGGGAGAGAGGGGAGAGTTCAACATCTCACTCTGCACGGGGGAATCCCTGGGATGTGCTGAGGAGCAAAGGAGAGGTAGGGTTACCATTGTCCGGATTCTCCCCCACATCTGGCTTTTGGATAAAAATAGAGTTGGGGAGGGGGAATCTGTAAAAGTCTAAAAATGTCCGAAATTCCCCCCCTACAGAGCGTGGTGTTGGGCTCTCCCTGTCTCCTCTGCAGCTGTAGCTGCTGCTGTGACATTCCTGACCCCAGCCACAGAGACACTGACCTCTTTATTTCTTTGCAGGCAGCAACTCGCAGGGTGGGGCAGTGGCTTCCCCACATGCCTGCTCAGCGTGACCCTCCCTCCTTTGCTTCTCCCCCTGCTGCTAGGACCATCTCCCTTTGCTTCTCCAGCCCGTGCCACGCCCTCACCCACTGCTTTGCTCTTCCAGGTGCTGGAGCTATTAGGCACCACGTGTCTGCTCAGCTGTGGGAAGGGGGGGGGGGGCGCTGAGAAATCAAGCTCCCCAGCCAATCCGGCCTCTGGGCCATAGTTTGGAGAGCACTGCTCTTAAGTGTCACAGGGTTTCTCCTTGTTTTGGCTGATACAGAGTAACACGACTACCCCTCTGAAACTTATATTCAACAATGGCTCTCACTTCAGCAGTTTCAAATATTTGGGAGAAGGCCACAGAAAAGGTTACTGCCAGATTTCTTGTGAGTTTAAACCACAAAGACTTTTGAATTTAAACTCAGAAAGACTGAGCAGTGAGACTGAAAGTCATCCTGATGAAGTCAGCATTGAGACCCGCCTCGGAGCTGAGATCTGAGTCAGCACTGAGAACGTCACCTTCGCTGCACAGCGCATCTCCTGGTACCAGAAGCTCACGGCACTGCTCCTTGTCACTAGTGCCTGACGTGGCACGGCACCTCCTGCTGGTCATCTTGGGAATTAGCTCTCCAGCATATGGAGCACCTCCTTCTTCCGGTGGCTCACCTGCCCTCAGGTCCTGTGTCCTCCTGGACCCCTGTGTCTCTTTCCTCAGGGTTCTGACCCCCCCAACAGTACCCCCTTACTCTTGGTTTCCCATCCCAGGGGAACCCCCCAACCCTTGAAACCCACCTTACCTTGATTATTACTGCCAGTCATCATCTAGCCCCCTTTTCCTGAGGAAGACTGCATCTATAATGGCCACTCATCATTGGCAAGGGATTATGATCAGCTGCCTTTGCCTATACCCAAGCTACACATCTGCCGCCCCAGTACCACTATAGACCTTCACCAAGGCCTGCAGCCTGAGGGTTTACCCAGCTGGATCTCCCCAGCTCCCTTTGCCCTTCCCCAACACTGCTCCACCTCAGGTACCTGGCTCCCATGCAGCTAGGTCCTTCTCTCTCCACAGGTAGAGAGAGAGGCTCTCAGATACTGGCTTACCAGCCCTTTTATCAGGGTCAGATGAACACTAATTAAGCTGGCAACATCTGTGGTCAGCTACTCCCTCAACTGCTCTTACTCCTTTTATCCAGCCACAGCCCTTTCCGGGACTGCTTTTAATCCCTATTCTCCAGGAGTGGGGCAGCCACTCTACTACAGTTCCCAAGAAGAACCATCCGGGCACCGTGAGAAAAGCTGCTGTCCTGCACCAAGGGGAAATAAAAAGGCAGACAGGGACAAGACACGACATAGACAGGGATAAGGCGAGAACGAAAGGCCACTCTTTCTCTCCAACACTATGGCAGCTGCTGGCACAGTCATCTGTGCCAGCCCCACAAACCCCATGAAGGGCGGTGAAATCCCCTTCCCTCCAGCATGCTGACCAGTTTGTGGTGCCATCCATCCCGGAGGCTTATACAGTGGCTAGAAACATACTAACTCTGCCAGTACTGGGTTCACCAGAGGCACAAGCTCTGAAATGATGACCACTTCAGGCCAGTACCGAGGCCACTGTCCTGGGCAAAGCCTCCCTAAATCACCTCTTCCGAGGCATCACTGTGACATCATTCCCCAGCTCCAGGAGTGTCGGTGCCACCTTGATCGCCCCTGCTCCTCCTCCTCCTTTTCGGGATCAGACTCTTGATCTGGCTCCTCACCTCACCACCCCTGCCGAGACCACACGCACTACCCATCAGTGTCATCTGAAGCTCTGTAAGCCCCGATGCCCCGGAACACTTGGCCCATGGGCCCAAGGGGGCCAGTTCTGGTGCAGTGACCTTTCTGGAATCTGTGGGGATTTACCCCGGATCAAGGTATCAGCTCCAGGCACTCCTATTCAGTATACCCTGAGAGTGGGGTGCTGCTAGTCCTGCACTGTGAGACACTGGAGTCAAACACCAGTACCGATAGTGGGACTAGCCTCAGCACCATGTTAAGTGCCAGGCCTGGGACACATCCTGGTACCAAAACTTGTACTAAAGCCAGTGCCGATGAGTACAAGCAGGGAGGACATAGTGGAGCTCTGGAGGTGCGAGCCTCCTCCTCATCTTCACCGGATGATGAGTTAATGGTGAAAGGGACATCCCTGCCACAGGATGACCTGAGGGCCCACCAGGACTTATTAAAGTGGGTGGCGTCCAATCTGGGCCTGCAGAACGTGGTTCAATTGCCAGTACTTTCTGGTACCCAAAGCCAAGGGAGGTCTCAGACCTATTCTAGACCTGTGTCAGCTCAGTCACTATCTCAGGAATCTGAAGTTCTGAATGGCAGAACTGCTTGGCATTGATCATTCCATCACTGGATTCAGGGGATTGGTATTCTGCCCTCGATTTAAAAGACACATACTTCCACATCTCAGTTTTCCACAGCCACAGAAGGTTTGTGAGGTTTGTGGTGAACCAGAGTCATTATCAATCCACTGCCCATCCATTCAGTCTTTCAGCGACCCAGGTGTTTTCACCAAGTGCATGACAGTGGTGGCAACATTTCTGAAGTAAAAAGCAGTCCATGTGTTCCTGTACCTGGACATCTGGCTCACGAAGGGCTGGTCTCGAGCACAAGTGGAATCTGTCATTGACCTCATACACTAGACTTTCCAAGCATTGGGTCTTCTCATCAATGTGCAGAAGCCAACCCTGACACCTGTCCAGAAAATAGAATTCATTGAGGCAGTGCTGGATTCCCAGTTGGCAAGAGCCTTCTCCCCAAAGAAATGTTTTTGGGTAATCAAGCAGTTAATACAGTTCTGCAATCACAATTGATCACAACCATCCAGCTTTGCTTGAGCCTTCTCAGCCACATGATTTTTCATGTACTTAGGTAGTGACACATGCAAGGCTAATACTCAGACCTCTCCAAGACTGGCTGGCATCATGTACTCCAGACACCATTTGGACAGGGCAATCATGGTGCCACCTCACATCTGCTACTCCTTGACATGGTGGTTGGATCATCGGATGGTCTACAAAGGGGTTCCCTTCACAAAACCCCAATCATCCTCTCATTTGGTTTCTGACGCCTCAGCTATGGGTTGGGGAGCCCACCAATAATAAAAGGTTCTATAGTCATATAAATAAGAAAACAAAGAAAGAGGAAATAGGTCCGCTAAAAAGTGAGGATGGAGTGGAAGTTAAGGATAATTTCGGCATGTCTCAATATCTAAACAAATACTTTGCCTTCGTCTTTAATGAGGCTAATGAGGATCTTAAGGATAAAGGTAGCATGGCAAACAGAAATGAGACTATGGAGGTAGATATTACCATATCCAAGGTAGAAACCAAACTTGAACAGCTTAATGGGACTAAATCAGGGCCCCCAGATAATCTTCATCCCAGAATATTAAAGGAACTGGCACATGAAATTGCAAGCCCATTAGCAAGATTTTTTAATGAATCTTTAAACTCAGGGGTTGTACCGTATGACTGTAGAATTGCTAATATAGCTCCTATTTTTAAGAAAAGGAAAAAAAGCGATCCGGGTAACTACAGGCCTGTTAGTTTGAAATTTGTAGTATGCAAGGTCTTGGAAACAATTTTGAAGGAGAAAGTAGTTAGGGGCATTGAGGTCAATGGCAAATGGGACAAAATACAACATGGTTTTACAAAAGGTAGATCATGCCAAACCAGCCTGATCTCCTTTTTTGAAAAAGTAACAGATTTTTTTAGATAACAGAAATGCAGTGGATCCAATATGAAAATTGAAAGGAACTGGTTAAAGAGGAGACAACAGAGGGTCATACTGAAGGGTGAACTGTCAGGCTGGAGGGAGGTTACCAGTGGAGTTCCTCAGGGATCGGTTTGGGAGCCAATATTATTTAATCTTTTTATTACTGACCTAGTCACAAAAAGTAGGAATGTGTTAATAAAGTTTGCAGATGACACAAAGCTGGGAGGTATTGCCAATTCAGAGAAGGACTGGGATATCATACAGGAAGACCTGGATGACCTTGTAAACTGGAGTAACAGGAATAGGATGAAATTTAATAGTGAGAAGTGTAAGGGATTAGGGATTAATAACAAGAATTTTAGTTATAAACTGGGGACACATCAATTGGAATTAACAGAGGAGGAGAAGGACCTTGGAGTATTGGTTGATCACAGGATGACTATGAGCCGACAATGTGATATGGTCGTGAAAAAAGCTAATGCCATCTTAGATTGCATTAGCCGAGGTATTTCTAGTAGGGCTAAGGAAGTATTAGTACCGTTATATAAGGCACTGGTGAGACCTCATCTGGAATACTGTGTGCAGTTCTGGTCTCCCATGTTTAAGGAGGATAAATTCAAACTAGAACCGGTGCAGAGAAGGGCTACTAGGATGATCCAAGGAATGGAAAACCTGTCTTATGAGGGGAGACTCAGGGAGCTGGGGTTGTATAGCCTATCCAAAAGAAGACTGAGGGGTAGAGTGACTCAGATCATCTGAAGTGACAAGAAAACTATTCCTGAGACTGACACACACTTTTTATGTGACCACAGTCAAGTCTCTTCTGCTGCCTGTGCCTCAATTTCTAATGTTTGTAAAATGTTTGTAAAATGAGGATACAATTGGTAAAACACAATGATGCATACTGCTGGAAGAGCACTCTTCACTGACCAAATACTTTGTGAATGCAGACAGTGTCTCATACCATTCCATTCCCAAGTGTTACTTAAGTGTCTGAGAACCATGAAGTACAGATACAACCGGTTCACAGAGGCACTATCAACATTATATATGGATTTTAGAGCACTTGGGAAAATCACCTTTTAAAAAAAGGGAGCTTATCTCAACCCTTAACTATTTTGGAATCACTGTACCTCCTTAATAGGAGTGTATGGTGATAATGCTTTTATTAAAAATCCCCAAAGTAGCTTATATGTAACTTATCATTTAGGACAATTTCTAGTTGACAAAATCAGGTTACATTTTATAATGACATAGTTTGGATAAAGCAATGTGCTGACACTTCAATGTGTTTCTTTTTTTCAGTATCTTTCAAGATGGGAAAGAGTAAGTCTGCATGTTTTTTTCAGCAGTTCAACTCAGAGAAAATCAACAGGATATACACATATGTATTGTCTCTTTTGAATGTTAACATCATCCTATACAAATAAATGTCTGTAGCAGCTAAGGTTTGTGTGGCAGGGTGCTGGCCAGGAGTTGCTGAGCCAGCCCTGCTGCCCCTTTAAGAGCACAGAAGCCTCTGCAAGCTTTACCTGAAGGGGAAGGCTAATCAGCCACCTGGCTGCAGAGGGCTCAAGCTCAACTTGCTGCACCTGGCAGCCTCCCTGGGGGCTATAAGGCCCAGCAGGAAGGTGGCCCTGGGTGGGTGGGGTAGAGTTTGGAGTAGAGGAAGCTAGGAGGGTGGAGTACTTAGACTCTGGATCCCTGTGAGCCACGAAGGGGGTTGATTCCTGAGCTGTGGTCTGTCTCCCTGTGCAGGTATTAAGCCAGCACTGCTAAAGCTGTACAAAGGGGTGGGGTTTGCACTATAAATAAAGGACACTGGTGCAGCCACAGAGAAGTCTCTTGCCTATTCTTGGAGTGGGTAACGGACGGATCTCTTACATTTGATACAGCCTAGAGTGTGATCCCATTCAGAGAAGCACATATGCCTTAATACAACATTCTTCCATTGAATACAGCTCAACATTGGGTTTTAAAATCAATAACTGATTTTGTTGAGGATGAAGGGCCAGTTTTTAAAGGCATTAAGATACCTAACTCCCATTGAAATCAATGGGAGACAGGCAGTTTGATACTTTTAAAAATCGAGCCATAAACTGCTGATGAATCACAGGGGCATATCAAGTTATGGATTTTAGTACAGAAAATCCTACAATTTAATGAAGAAATGTGGTAAGCATAACAATTGACAGTGTGTTATAATGGTTTATGGGGCTAGAACTTATTTCTCAGGACATATCGCTTGTAATAAAAATCAGTACATTTTATAAGTATGCAGTTTAGATAAAACAATGTTCAGGTATTTAAAGAACTGTTTTACTTTTCCAGAATCTCTCAAGAAATTAATAAGTAAGTGTGATTGGAAATTTCAGCAGGTTCAGTATCTCTCTCCTTCTCCCTCACTCACACACACAGGTGGTGGGCAGTGTAAATGTTTACTGTATTTTCTGGAATCCTTACATCCTGCCCTCTGAAGACACAAGACACAAGGAGAAGGGCAGGCCTTGGGTGCAAGACCACAGAAGGAAGCTTGGGTCAATGCGGTGGGGGGGTTGTTAGCTTGATAGGGAAGTGGGGAGCCTGGGGAGGCAGTAAGGGGCAGAGGTGATGGTGGGAAGGATGGAAAGGTAGTGGAAGCCAGGTTTGATGGGGTGTGGGTTGGGAACCTAGAGAGGCAGTGGGCCCAGGGTGGATGTGAAGTCAGGGGAATGGGGGTTGTATGGGGGTCGGGGAGGCAGCAAAGTCCAGGGGTGATGGAGGGGTGGTTTTGATCCCAGAGCGGCAGCAGGCCCAGTGGGGATGTGGAGGTGGGATGAAGTGAGGGCCAGCAGAGATGGAGGCAGTGGAGGTCAGGTTTAATAGTGGGATCTGGGGGCCCAGAGTAGCAACGGTGTCCAGGGGCAATAGAGAGTAGGAGGGAAGCCCAAGGAGACAGTAAGTGCAAGGTGTGCTAAAATACAAGTTCTCCCAGGGCGATATCTTCCCTAAGACCAGCCTGCTTGGAACTGGAGGGCAGGGGAGGGGGAAGGGAGGGTGAAATGCCATGAAACATGGATCTGCCTTGCCTGGAAAATCCAGAATGCCTGGGATGTTTCCCAGACCTGAATCTTTCTCTCCAATTTCTGAAGAGTAAATGTATTGCCAACAGTCCCCAGTTGCAGGATAACTTTGATGCTTAGTGCATGAGTCTCTACCACATGAGCTAAAAGCCAACTGGCTGTTAGCTAAGGCTGTAGAGCAGGCTTATTTTCTCTCTCTGTCTACGTGGTCTTGGTGCCACTAGATGGGACTGAACACCCCACCCAGAGGTGTGTGTGTTACACTTTCACTTGCTTAAAATTAGCCAAAACATAAGATTTGGCATTTAATATTTATTGCACATTTCATTATTTTGTACATTCTGTAGCTGATAAGGATGAGTACCAAGAGAAAACAGAGGGATACAGACAGATAGGGAGCACAATGAGACAACACTGGATAGCATGATGAGCTCACCAGCAGCCTGACCGTAGTCACCATTTTTGTAGGAAAGAAAAAATATGTTTCCTAAATTCTGTCCTTCCGTCTACCGCTAACACATGTCTGAGATTAGCTGTGAGACATTCACATGACATTATTCCCACCCAAAAACTCTATCATGAGAGAGTAAAGGCTGCAGGTCCTTCCTCATCTGAATACTTGGACCCTCAGGCACATTGCTCCAGGGAATGTAAAACCATTTCTCTGCTCCAGCTGGCTGCTCCCCACTACCTGCTTCTCCCAGGCCTCTGTAGAGAGGACTATGGGTCTGAACTGTGGTGCTCCTCACACTGTGTGAAATCCCTCTGTTTCTTGGGGATTTCTGGAGTCAAGACTACCCAGCCCCCATGGAAGGTTTTTCAGTTAGACCTGGCTCCCTGTCACAGTCCCCCAGAATCCCACACCAGCCTGAAAGAACTACCAGGTTCTCCAGCCCCCTCATGACAAGCCTTTTAAGAGCATTAAGGCTGCCCCTTAGTGCTCTCATGGAGCAGTAAAAGAGACAAATACAATTTGTTAGAGTGGGATGAGGAGGGCATTAGCAGGAAGTGAAGGGCCCATTCCCTGTTCCATTACCCACCATCCACCCTTATCTAAGGTTACACTCCCTCCATAAACAAATGATCAGAGAAAAGGTTCTCCACATCCCAGGACAGACTTCATGGGGCCCAAGGCTAGTCATGATGCAGCCAGATGAGCAAGGAAGTTTTTCTCCTCTTCTGTTCTCCACCTCTTGACTTTTCATTGCTCCCTGGTCCTAGTGGAGGGGTATAAGCAGTGCAGTATCTCTCCCCATCCCCATTAACTTAAATTATGGAGGTGACATAGCAACTTCATAGATAAGAAAGGATCAGGATTTGCCCTTTATCAGAATCTTTATGCTCCTTTCTTTTCAGAAAACAGTTCCACACAGAAAAAGAAGACCTAGATCAAGCTTATAATGAGATACTCCAGTGTTTTACCTGTACTTGATAGCTCATAGCAGGTTGCTTTCAATACTCCCTTTCTTTGATTTTCCAAATGGTTAGCTCCATATCCAACTCCTAATTCCCTAGAAAACCTTAGCTTAACCCTGTATGAACAAAAATATTCACACACTGAAATGTTTCCTTCTTTTTGCAGAGGAAGTGGAAAAGAGAGAGGGTAAGTCCATACCAGGTGTCGGCAACCTTTCAAAAGTGGTGTGCCAAGTCTTAATTTATTCACTGTAATTTAAGGTTTTGCGTGCCAGTAATACATTTTAAAGTTTTTAGAAGGTCTTTTTCCATAGGTCTGTAATATATAACTAAACTATTGTTGTTTGTAAAGTAAATGAGGTTTTTAAAATGTTTAAGAAGCTTCATTTAAAATTAAATTAAAATGCAGAGCCCCGGGACTGGTAGCCAGAACCTGGGCAGTGTGAGTGCCACTGAAAATCAACTTGTGTGCCGCCGTTATACAGTATGTTGTATAAGCCCTCTACTATTTCATTTCACCACCCATCTCTTTTTGTGCATGGTACCATGAAAAACCAAGATTGTTTCTAAATTTGCAATGGAATAAGTGATTAAGTATTTGACTGCAAGGAGAGTTAGAAGCCTGTATTTCTCAATCTTTGACTAGGGTCAGACAATAGAGAGGCCACATTTTGTACCATAATCTGAATCTGGAGTTCATGAAAGTAGATGATTTTTTACTTGGGTTAATTTTGTTACTAAGACAAACACAACCATTGTTAGACTTTACTTTTTGTTATTATTAATTTCCACTTTGACCTGAATGGTCCACCAAAGTTTTGGGCTCTGGGGATGTTCCAGATGGGAATAGAAAATGACAATGGAGTCCAGTATTTTCTTGGGTGGTATCTTTGTTCATTTACAAGGAGTACACAAAGTCATGTTTCTCTGAATACAGGAAGAAACAAAAAGAGGAGACAGTTCTTGTGTTCACTGTTGCCAGCCTGCCTCTCTGTCCAGCACTCTGTACTGATAATAGCTTTATTTCAGGGCCACTGTACTGTGCTTCCAAGCTGTGTTTCCTTGGCTTTCTCTCTGCTTTTGTCTTGCTTTTTGTGACTCTCTTTGCCTCAGTTTCTGTTGTCTCTGGCTATGTCTACATTGCATTGTGGTTTTTTCATACCCCTGACCAACACAAGTTTACCAACAAAAAAGCACCAGTGTGGAGAGCACTAGGTCAGCAGGAGACACTCTCCCACTGACACAGCTATCGCTGCTCATTGGGGCTGGTTTTATTTTGCTGAGAGAAGAGCTCTCTCCTGCCAGCAAAGAGTGACTACATGGGAGCGATTAGAGCGGCACAGCAGTAGTGGCACAGCTGTGCTGCTATAAGGTCCGTGGTATAGACATAGCCTCTATCTCACTGAGAATCATAGAATATCAGGGTCGGAAGGGACCTCTGGAGGTTCTAGTCCAACTGCCTGATCAAAGCAGGACCAATCCCCAACTAAATCATCCCAGCCAGGGCTTTGTCAAGCCTGACCTTAAAAACCTCTAAGGAAGGAGATTCTACCACATCCCTAGGTAACCCATTCCAGTGCTTCACCACCCTCCTAGTGAAAAAGGTTTTCCTAATATACAACCTAAACCTTCCCCACTGCAACTTGAGACCCTTGCTCCTTGTTCTGTCATCTGGTACCACTGAGAATAGTCTAAATACATCCTCTTTGGAAACCGCTTTAGGTAGTTGAAAGCAGCTATCAAAACTCCCCTCAGACTAAACAATCCCAGTTCCCTCAGACTCTTCTCATAAGTAATGTGCTCCAGGTCCATGTTGCCCTTCTCTGGACTCTTTCCAATTTTTCCACATCCTTCTTGTAGTGTGGGCCCTCAAGCTGGACACAGTACTCCAGATGAGGCCTCACCAATGTTGAATAGAGGGCCCACATCTGCTGGTAATGCCCTTACTTACACAGCCCAAAATGCTGTTATCCTTCTTGGCAACAAGGGCACACTGTTGACTCATATCCAGCTTCTCATCCGCTGTAATTCCCAGGTCCTTTTCTGCGGAGCTGTTGCCTAGCCATTCGGTCCCTAGTCTGTAGCAGTGTATGGGATTCTTCCATCCTAAGTGCAGGACTCTGCACTTCTCCTTGTTGAACCTCATCAGATTTCTTTTGGCCCAATCCTCTAATTTGTCTAGGTACCTCTTTATCCTATCCATACCCTCCAGCGTATCTACCACTCCTCCCAGTTTAGTGTCATCTGGAAACTTGCTGAGGGTGCAGTCCATGCCATATTCCAGGTCATTGATAAAGATATTGAATAAAACCAGCCCCAGGATCGACCCTTGGGGCACTCCACTCAATACCGGCTCCCAACTAGACATGGAGCCATTGATGACTACCTGTTGAGCCCGACAACCCAGCCAGCTTTCTATCCACCTTATGGTACATTCATCCAGCCCATGCTTCTTTAACTTGCTGTCAAGAATACTGTGGGAGACCATAACAAAGGCTTTGCTAAATTCAAGGAATAACATGTCCACTGCTTTCCCGTCATCCACAGAGCCAGTTATCTCATCATAGAAGACAATTAGGTTAGTCAGGCATGACTTGCCCTTGGTGAATCCATGCTGACTGTTACTGATAAATTTCCTCTCCTCTAAGTTCTTCAGAATTGATTCCTTGAGGACCTGTTCCATGATTTTTCCAGGTACTGAGGTGAGACTGACTGGCCTGTAGTTCCCCAGATCCTCCTTCCTCCCTTTTTAAAGATGGGCACTACATTAGCCCTTTTCCAGTCATCCGGGACCTCCCCCAATCGCCATGAGTTTTCAAAGATAATGGCCAATGGCTCTGCAATCACATCCACCAACCCTCAGATGCAGCACATCTGGCCCCATGGACTTCTGCTTGTCTGGCTTTTCTAAATAGTCCTGAACCACTTCTTTCTCCACAGAGGACTGGTCACCTCCTCCCCATTCTGTGCTACCCAGGTCAGTAGTCTGGGAGCTGACGTTGTTTGTGAAGACAAAGGCAGAAAAAGCATTGTGTACATTTGCTTTTTCCACAACTTCTGTCACTAGATTGCCTCCCTCAGTCAGTTAGGGGCCCACACTTCCCTTGACTTTTTTCTTGTTGCTAACATACCTGAAGAAACGCTTCTTGTTACCCATAACATCTCTTGCTAGCTGCAACTCCAAGTGTGATTTAGCCTTCCTGATTTCACATGCATGCCTGAGCAATATTTTTATATTCCTTTCTAGTCAAATGCCCAATCTTCCACTTCTTGTAAGCTTCTTTTTTACATTTAAGATCAGCAAGGATTTCACTGTTCACCAAGCTGGTCACCTGCCATATTTACTATTCTTTCTACACATCGGGACGGGTTGTTCCTGCAACCTCAATAAGGATTATTTAAAATACAACCAGCTCTCATGGATTCTATGACTTGCTCTATGTCGAGATAAGGCAGCTTATATTGACCTATGTCAGTGTCTACAATACAGCCTTCGACCTGCCGATGTAAGTGCTCTACTACACCAACTAATAACTCCACCTTCACGAGAAGCATCCAGCTCACATCAGTGCAGATAGGACAATGCAGTGTCTGTTGTGTTCCTTATCTCAGCTGTTGGCTGTCTTGTCAATTTCACAGCTCTGCTGGACATGAAAACTGGTTCCCAGCTCCTCAGCTTGTCTGCTGTCCATCTCCATTCCAATCTGGGCTGTCACCTATGCTCCCACTTCCTGATGTGAGTCCTGCTGCTCCCTAGGTCCCAGCTCCCCATTCCCCACAAGGAGCATGGCTGTTGATCAGACTCTGCAGCCAGATCTACCCGCTGAAGATGAGAAACCCTGCCTGGCCAACTTCCTCCCTGCTCTTGGCTGTGAGGCAAAAAAGGCAAAAATCCCAGGGGCGCAGCTGGACTCCCTGTGGGGAGCTGAGAGCCCTGTCTCTCTGCCCCCCACATTGCCCACCTTCAGTCAGTGCAAGTGCTTCTGATGAGGACACGCCACTGACAGAAGAACAATGTGGATATCAGCCTCTGCAGTAATTACTGTGCTGGCTGTAAGTCAATGTCACATAGGTCAATTTAGGATTATAGTGTAGCCTTGGTCCCCACTAGGGCTTAAAGTCGATTTAAGCCTGTACCCGTCCTCACATGCATGCCCTTAAAGTCGATTTAAAGGGACCTTAAAATCAACTTTATAACTCCTCCCTAATGAGAGGAGTAGCTGAAATCGACCTCTCTCTGGGTCGATTTTCAGCTAGTGAGGATGCAGGTGACATTAAGCCTCCAACCTTAATGTCGGGCGGGGGGAGCCGGCACGGGGCTGCTCGGGCGGGCGGGGGGTCTGGCGCGGGGCTGTTCAGGCAGGCAGGGGGGTTCGCGGGGCTGCTCGGGCGGGCGGAGGGGTCCGGCACGGGGCTGCTCAGGCGGGGGGGGGTTCACGGGGCTTCTCAGGCGGGCGGGGTGGTTCGCGGGGCTGCTCGGGCGGGCGGGGTGGTTCGCGGAGCTGCTCGGGCGGGCGGGCGGGGGGTCCGGCGCAGGGCTGTTCAGGCGGGTGGGGGGGGGTTCGTGGGGCTGCTCAGGCGGGCGGGGGGGTCCGGCGTGGGGCTGTTCGGGCGGGGGGATTCGCGGGGCTGCTTGGGCGGGAGGTTTGGGGGGCTGATCGGGTGGGCGGGGGGGTCCGGTGGGGGGCTGTTCAGGCGGGCGGGGGGGGGTTGCGGGGCTGTTCAGGTGGGGGGGGTTCGCGGGGCTGCTCGGGTGGGCGGGGGGCTGCTCAGGTGGGCGGGGGGGTTGCGGGGCTGCTCGGGTGGGCGGGGGGGTCCGGCGCGGGGCTGCTCGGACTGGGGCTGGTCCCCTGGGGAGCGTGCCTGGCTGCCCCGAAAGGTGGTGACAGCTGGGGACTCCCGGCACTGTGGGATACTTACCCACAGTGCAACACTCCCTATGTCGACCCCTGCAAAAGTTTAAGGACAGACACTGTCAAGTTGCTGTCCTTTGTGGGGATGCACTAAGTCGATTTTCTAAAGTCTACTTTAGAAAATCGACTTAAGGGAAATCGACCTACTGCTGTAGTGAAGACGTACCCGTAGACATGCTCTTTAAAGACAGTGAATGCCCCTTTGAGCTCTCCGCCCACAACATCCAAATTACTGGGTAGGCTCTCACACTCCCTTTGTTTTAGGTGGGGCTATTTAGCTGTCTCACATGCCCATTATAAATGGGGGGTGGAGGCACACAGATTAGAGTAAGTTTAACACAACCCACTGAACACTATGAAGCAGATTGCTTAGTACAATTTCATGTGTAATATAATTCTAGTCCACCCTTTAAAGATTATTGGGTAATCAGAAAGTCTCTGGAGCAAAGGCACAGTAACCCGGGTCTCCCGCTCCTAGATAAGTACTCTAACTACTGGGCTGTGCAATCTTGAGACCTTGTTAATTAACCTTTGAATGTGCATAGAATCATGGACTGCAGATGCAGAGCTTTCTAATCCAGGAAAGTGATTCAGAAGGGATCTATCACTTTCCACATGTCCTAGCCTCACCCTCAGGGACTGCACAGAATGGAGAGTGCTTGGGGGACTGGGAGAAATCTGACATACTGCTTTGGAAAATCCCCCTCAGCACTCAACCTAGCCTTGCTCCATACTATGTGCAGCTGAACATTTTTGTCCATGCAAAGTGTATTTGTATAAAGTTTGAACTCTATATATTTATTTTCCAGATATTCCTAAGAAGGAAAAGGGTGAGTTCCTATTATTACTGAAAGGTGGCTTTCAACCTGATGAACCAAGGAAGTCTGGTGGATTCTAATTAGGATTTCTGATGAGTAGCCATGAAATGTGAATATGAAATCTTAAAATTGAGTACCAACTGTTGGCAGAAACTGTTGTCATCTCATGGCAATTGGGCAGTCCGTAGAGAGTGGAGTTAATGGGAAGAGTCCAGTTTATGCAGAAAAGTATTCACCTCCCACATCAGACCCCAGCCCACCACGACAACTGGCCATGTTCATATATGAATTTATGCATCTACATTGCAGTCCAAGGGCTGAATGAGCCATTGATTCTGTACTCCCCTCAAACTTGTTGCAGGTGTCCCCCTGGACAGGGCTAAGGCAATCCCTTGGTGGGACTGTGAAAGGATAGATAACATGTTGCCTCATTTTTTCCATTCATTCCACTATTTTCTCTGTAGGAAGTTAAACTCTTAGACACTTTTCAGTCAGCAGATCCAGGTAACTTTCACCAAAGTGTTTTAAAAGAGCTCATTGAGAAGCTCATTGGACAGTTAATGCTGATTTTCAATAAGTTTTGAAGCACTGTGGAAGTTCCAGGAGACTGGGAGAAAGCTCATGTTCCAATATTTAAAAATAGTAAAGAGGATGACCCATATTTATAATTATAAGATCACTTGCCATGAATATTCTGTATTCTTCATTAACATATCAGTATTCAGAAAAAATGTAAACATATTTGCGCAATAGTCAGAGAAAATTCAACCCAAGGGGCAGGGTTACAGTCACAGGGTAGGTCGTCACTACCCGCCGGATCAGCGGGTGGCAATCGCTCTTTTAGCAATTGATTTCTCGCGTCTCATTAAGACACGAGAAATCGATCGCCCGCGGCGCCCCCATCGACTCCTGTAACACCAGCTTGACGCAAGGCACAAGCTGGAGTCGACGGGAGCGCGCTGCCAACTGCCGCCACCATGAGGACGGCAGGTAAGTCGGCTGAAGATACGCCAACTTCAGCTACGTTATTAACCTATTTGAAGTTGCGTATCTTCAGTCGATGCCCGCCCCAGTGAAGACCAGCCGACAGTGAATGTGTTTATAAACCAAAAAGAAGGTTTGAGAGTAGCTTTGTGTGGTATTTACCCAGCTACAGTCAGGATAACTAGGTTCTTCTTCGAGTGATTGCTCACATGCATTCCACTATAAGTTAGGCACGCGCTGCGGGCCTGGTTGCCGGGTAGATTTTCCCCTAGCTGCAGACTGGGTGAGCAGGGAGCCCCCTGGAGTGGCGCCACTGAGGCACTCTATAAGTACCCCTTCGACACAGTCTGGCCCTCAGTTCCTTCTTTACCGCTCAAGCTGGTAGTCGGAAGAGGAGTTCTGCTTTTCAGTGTTCTCCTTATCTCCTAGCTAGTCGATTGTTCTCTTAATTGTTAGTTGTTAGTAGTTGTTGTTAGTTAGTTTACATAGTCTTTGTAGTGTAAATAGTTAAGTGCAGGGGTTTTTCCCTGCTGCCGGAGCCTCTGTCTTCAAGGCTCCGAGATTCAAGCACTCAGAGTGTGGGAAGCCTATGCCTGTGGGCGACCCACACTCTAAGTGCCTCAAGTGCCTGGAAGAAGTGCACTTGGCAGATTCTTCCAAGATCTGCAGAACATTCAGCCCAGGACCCGCAAAGACAGGGAATCCCGCTTGCGGCACGTCCTGATGGAGGCGGCCCCGGACTCGAGTGCGGCACCGGACCCCGCACCCAAACCGCCGAGAGCCAAGCCTCGGCACCGGTCGCGCTCCCCCAGCGCCAAGCGGAAGAGGAACGCTCAACCTCGCCCCGCTCTGGCGCCGGACCGCGCCCAGTCATCGGTACCGGTCCCGCGACCTCAGCCATCTCCGGGGAGCCGACCTGAGGAAGAGCCGCCAGCACAGGCACCGCTGACTCCGGCGCCGCAGGAGGCCCCGTCGAGTCCGGTGCCAGTGGTCTTGCCACTTGGGGTGCCAACTCCGCAGCAGCTTCCCTCCACGCTGGAGGCGTGTACTGCTGCGAGAGGGTTGCTTGCCGGGGACGCCCCGCAGCAACAAGTCCGGTCGACGGGCAGGCCGCCCATGACCGAGGCAGAGATCGCGTGTCGGAGCCCGGCAGGGCATGGACACCGCTCGATCTCGCAGCGCCAATCAGACTCCCGGCAACGGTCACCCGCCCGGCTCCGGTCGCAGTCTCGGCGCCGCAAGGAGTTGAGACTCTGCTCAAGGTCTCCTCCTGGCCGTTCGCGCCACTCGCGCTCTGGCCGCCGATCAGAGTCCCGGCACCCTGGTAAGGGCCGGTCGTACTCTCGGCACCGGTCGCACTCCCGGCACCGGTCCCTCAGCTGGCGCCGAGACCGGTCGAGACGTCGCTCCACAAGCCGCTCTGCGTCCCAGCACTGCTCGTCGTCCCGGCACCGGTCCTACTCCGGCCATCACCGGTCACCCCGGCGCTGCCCTTCGCCTCAGCACCGGACCCCGTCGCGGTGCCGAAGGTCCTCCCGGTACCGCTCATCGTCTCGGCACCGAGACTCCCCGAGGCGGCACCGTTCAGGTAGCCACGATTCCTTGGATGGGCACCATACCGCCCGGCACCGGTCGAGAAGCCCACAGCACCGGGAGTGTAGAGAGCGGCACCGGACCCCGTCACGGCGCCGAAGTTCCCCCCGGTACCGCTCATCGTCTCGGCACCGAGACTTCCCGAGGCGGCACCGTTCGGGTAGCCACGACTCCTCGGATGGGCACCATACCGCCCGGCACCGGTCGAGAAGCCCACGGCATCGGGAGCATTGAGAGTCTGCCGGCACACGGTCCCCTCGCTCGGCGGGACCAGCCCAAGTCGCCCAGAACCCTGCCTGGTCGGAGTGGGCGGCATGGGGGTACGATCAGCTCCGGGAAACCCAGTCTGAACCCGGGTTCCTGGTGAGCTCAGAGGGTCCAGTGGATGTGCTGGCAGGACCATCATCGACAGTCCAGCCCTCCACGGCACGTAGCCCTATGGAGCCGGGTCCCTATGCCTCCCCCGTAGGGGTAGAGGCAGTGGCGGGCACTTCATCAACTAGCCCGCCCGCGTTGGACCTCTCCAGTTACCAACATCTCCTCCAGGCAGTTGCTAAAAACATGAACCTGCCTTTGGAAGAGGTCCCAGTGGTGGACGACCCGGTTACCACCATGTTAACTAAGGGCACTCCGGCACGGGTGGCAGTGCCGTTCATTAATACTAATAAACTCCACACGGCGGCAATTTGGAAGACCCCCGCCTCTATCTCCCCCACTGCTCGTGGGGTGGAGAAGCGTTATTTTGTCCCCGCCAAGGGATATGAATACTTGTATATTCACCCCAAGCCCTCCTCCCTGGTGGTGGACTCTGTTAACAACAAAGAGCGCCACGGGCAGGAGGCGCAGGTTCCCAAAGCCAAAGAGGCCAAGCGGCTGGACCACTTCGGCAGGAAAGTTTATTCCTCCGGGGGCCTACAACTCAGAGTCGCCAACCACCAGGCACTCCTAAGTAGGCACCACTTTGACACTGTGGAGGCCCTTACTAAGTTTGAGACTGCTCTCCCGCAGGAGGGCAAACAGGAGTTCAGGGCCCTATTGCTCCAAAGCAGGGACATATCCCGTCATGCCCTGCAAGCGGCCCTGGACTCGGCCGACTCTGCGGCCCGAACAATGGCCTCAGGCATAGCCCTCCGCCGGGCAGCATGGCTCTCTTCATCCAACCTAGCCCCGGCCATGCAATTTAAAATCCAGGACCTCCCCTTTGAGGGACAGTCCCTCTTCTCGGAGGATACGGATGCCCATCTCCAAGCCCTCAAGGACAGGGGGGTAACCCTCAAAGGCCTGGGCATGCATACCCCAGGTCCACAGAGGCGTCCCTTCATCCCACCATGCAGGAAATTCTTCCCACCTGCGTGCCCGCCCCAGGACTCCTCCCACAGGAGAAGCCGCCCTTACCGCCGGCGGCAAGGGCCTAGGCAGGGCGGGAAACAACAAGGCTCTAAGCCTTCCCAGGGGCCCAAATCCAACTTTTGATGGTGCGCCCGGGGGCAGTTCACCAATCATAAACCTGGATCCTCCCTTCGGAGACCGTCTGTCCTACTTCCGCCATGCATGGTCGGAGATTACATCAGACCAGTGGGTCCTCCGCACGGTGGAGGTGGGATACTCGCTCCAGATCTCCTCCACTCCTCCCACCCACCCACCCTCCTCGTCCCTCTTCAGGGACCCCTCTCATGAGCAACTGCTCGTACAGGAGGTGAGGTCGCTCCTCGCACTGGGAGCCATCGAACCCGTACCGCAGGAGTTCAGAGGGAAGGGGTTCTACTCCTGCTACTTCCTGATCCCCAAGGCGAAAGGGGGCCTCCGGCCCATCCTGGATCTGCGCGAACTCAACACCTACATGATCAGGTTCAAGTTCCGCATGGTCACCTTGGGCACTATCATTCCCTCTCTGGATCCGGGAGACTGGTTCGCTGCCCTCGACATGAAGGACGCTTACTTTCACGTGAGCATCAAACCCTCACACAGGCGTTACCTCCGCTTCCTGGTAGCGGGGGAACACTATCAGTTTGCCGTCCTACCCTTCGGCCTGTCCACCGCACCCAGGGTATTCACGAAGTGTATGGCAGTAGTAGCGGCATTCCTTCAGCGCCGCGGGGTACAATTATACCCCTACCTCGACGACTGGTTGATCCGAGGCACCTCCAGGGACCAAGTGTCAGCACACGTGCGACTCGTTATCAGCACGTTCGACCGCTTGGGAATCCTCCTCAACAAGGAGAAGTCCACCCTGGAACCTACCCAGAACATAGAGTTCATAGGAGCCCTACTAGACTCCACGGTAGCAAGGGCATCCCTGCCCCAGCCTCGGTTCCTCACTATCCAGTCGGCCATCAGACAGCTGCAGTCGTGGCTCGCAGTGGCCTACAGACCGAGAAGGGACAGTATAGACGCCCTCCTCTCCATCCCCAGAGCCACCCTATCCGCTCTGGCTTGGTGGGAAGACCAGGACAATGTGTGCCAAGGGGTCCCCTTCCTTCCCCCCAGCCCGTCCATGTCCCTGGTGACGGACGCTTCGTCACTAGGGTGGGGAGCTCACCTAGGGGAACTCAGGACCCAGGGCCGCTGGTCGGAGTCAGACCTCTGCCTCCACATCAATGTCAGGGAGCTGAGGGCCGTCCGGCTCGCGTGCCAGGCGTTCCGGGACACATTACGGGGTCACTGTGTAGCGGTGCTGACAGACAACACCACAGCCCAGTACTACATAAACAAGCAAGGCGGAGCCCGCTCCAGCCCCCTGTGTCAAGAGGCGATTCTCCTGTGGGAATTCTGTATAGCCCACGCTATTCACCCGGTGGCCTCCTTCCTTCCCGGAATCCAGAACACCCTGGCGGACCACCTCAGCAGATCCTTTATGACTCACGAGTGGTCCCTTCGGCCAGATGTCATCCGGCCGATCTTCCTGAGGTGGGGGTTTCCCCACATCGATCTCTTCGCCTCCAGACAGAACAGGAAGTGCCTCCAGTTCTGCTCCTTTCAAGGCAGCTCCCGGGGATCCCTGACAGATGCCTTTCTCCTACCCTGGACGGGGCACCTGTTCTACGCGTTTCCTCCGATCCCGCTTCTCCACAAGGTGATCCTGAAGATCAGACGGGACAGGGCACATGTCATCCTCATAGCCCTGGCCTGGCCCAGGAAATGCTGGTATGTGTCCCTCCTCCGGCTGTCCAGGGCCCCTCCCATCAGCCTCCCGCTGTGGCCAGACCTGATCTCCCAGGATCACGGTCGCCTCCTGCACCCGGACTTGCGGTCCCTTCACCTCACAGCGTGGCTACTCCATGGCTGAGAGGTCCTGAGCTCTTATGCTCAGCCGAGGTACAGAACGTCCTTCTGGGTAGTAGGAAACCATCCACCAGAAGTACTTATACGGCCAAGTGGACCCGTTTCTCTGCCTGGTGCAGACAACATGACATCGTTCCAAGTGAGGCTACTATCCCACGCATATTGGACTACCTCTTAGGCCTCAGAAATCAGGGCCTTTCTACCTCTACTATCCGGGTCCACCTCGCTGCCATATCGGCTTTCCATCCGGGTCAGTCGAACCACTCAGTCTTCTCCGACCCTGTGGTATACCGTTTCCTTAAGGGTCTAGATAAGCTGTACCCGAACGTCAAGCGTCCCATTCCACCTTGGGACCTCAACCTTGTGCTCTCACGCCTTGCGATGCCCCCGTTCGAGCCGTCGCCACGTGTTCCTTACTACACCTTTCCTGGAAGGTGGCATTCCTAGTAGCTATCACCTCGGCTCGTAGAGTGTCAGAGATCCGTGCACTGACCTCCGAGCCGCCCTACACGATCTTCCATAAAGACAAGGTGCAGCTACGTCCCCACCCGGCCTTCCTGCCTAAGGTGGTCTCTCCCTTCCATGTTAATCAAGACATTTGTCTCCCAGTCTTTTATCCTAAGCCACACACCTCTGGAAGGAAACAGCAATTACACACGTTGGACGTTAGGAGGGCTCTTGCTTTTTATTTAGATAGAACAAATCAATTCAGGAAAACAACCCAACTTTTCATGGCTGTTGCGGAGAGGATGAAGGGCCAGCCAGTTTCAGCTCAAAGGCTCTCCTCCTGGATCACCTAGTGCATTCACACCTGTTATGAACTCACGGGCAAGCCGCTTGAGAGAGTAACAGCACACTCCACGAGAGCGCAGGCGTCCTCTGCGGCCTTCCGGGAGGGAGTCCCTATTACGGACATCTGCAGGGCGGCTACCTGGTCCTCCGTCCATACCTTCGCCACCCACTATGACATAGTCCAGCAGACCAGGGACGATGTGGCGTTTGGGTCAGCGGTCTTACGATCAGCGATGGGTCAACCCGACCCCACCTCCTAGGTATTGCTTGCAGTCACCTATAGTGGAATGCATGTGAGCAATCACTCGAAGAAGAAAACAGGGTTACTTACCTGTAACTGTTGTTCTTCGAGATGTGTTGCTCACATCCATTCCAAACCCACCCTCCTTCCCCACTGTTGGTTTAGCCGGCAAAGAAGGAACTGAGGGCCAGACTGTGTCGCAGGGGTACTTATAGAGTGCCTCAGTGGCACCACTCCAGGGGGCTCCCTGCTCACCCAGTCTGCAGCTAGGGGAAAATCTACCCGGCAACCAGGCCCGCAGCACGTGCCTAACCTATAGTGGAATGGATGTGAGCAACACATCTCGAAGAACAACAGTTACAGGTAAGTAACCCTGTTTTCTATTCCTGGCTCTGCCAGTGACATGCTGTGCTTTATAAGTTATTATCATTCTCTGTTAAGACAAAAACTAGGAAGTGTTTAGATTTTCATGGTTGTTTTATACCTTCTAATTTAGAAGATCCTTTAATTAATACAGTTAACTAGATTTAGAGAAAGTGACAAAGGGTCCTGTGACACCAGACTAACAGCTGTATTAGGGCCTGTCTTCACTACCACTTTAATTCGATTTTAATGACGTTAGGTCGAATTAAACGTGTACCTGTCTTCACATACATGCCCTTAACGTCGATTTAAAGGGCCCTCAAGATCGAATTTGTAACTCCTGCCTGACGAGAGAAGTAAGGCTAAATTCGACATTCCAAGCTCGACTGTGGGCTAGTGAAGACGGAACCGACATTAATAGCCTCCAGAGGCTGTCCCACAATGCTCCATTCTGACCGCTCTGGACTGCCTCACTACTCCACTGTGACCGCTCTGCACTGCACTCTGAACTCGCTGCTCTGGCCAGGTTGATAAGACCCGGGAACATTTGAATACCATTTCCTGTTTGGTCAGCGTGGCCAGCTCACCTGAACAGCTCAGTTGCCATTCAGAGCAATCAGCAGCACTAGCCGCCATGCAGAGCTCAGCATCACAAGACTCCATGCAGAGCTCATCTGCCCTGGAGACCAGCCAGAGGAGAAGAGCTCCAGCATGGTCCACTCGTGAGGAGCTGGATCTCATCGCTATCTGGGGAGAGGAATCCGTGATGTTGGAACTACGCAACAACAAACGGAATGCCAACACGTATGGAAGAGTCTCCAAGGCCATGCTGGAAAGGGGCCACAACAGGGACACCCAGCAATGCCGCGTGGAAATTAAGGAGCTGCGGCAAGCGTTCCAGAAAGCCAAGGAGGCAAACGGACAATCAGGGGGCACACCACGGACATGCAGGCTCTACAATGAACTAAATCAGATAATGGGGGGCGCCCCCACCACCATCGCGCCGGTCTGCGTGGACTCCACCGATGGGATAATCGTCAGGGAGGAGACTGATTCTGATGAGGACGACCATGAGGAGGAGGGAAATTTCATGGAGCAGCAGGAGGCCAGTGGAGAACCCGTGTTCCCAGACAGCCAGGAGCTGTTTATCACCCTGCAGCCAGCACCCTCCCAAGCCTCCCAGGAGGGTAAGTGTTTCTTTTTTAAGGGATTACATGACGCGTGATTTTGTAAAGGAAGCATTTATTAATGAGTAACTTGCCCTAAGGACTTAGCGTGCTTTCATTGCTGGTCAATTTCTACTCAAAGAGTTTGTCAATATACTCCGGGATTGACCGGAAGTCCTCCGCGGACATTTCAATGAAGCTATCCAGGAGGTAGCGATGAATCCTCCGCAGCAGATTTCTGGGGAGAGCCGCCTTATGTGGTCCCCCGTGATAGGAGACTATCCCACACCATGAAAGTAGTAAGCAGTCTGGTATCATTGAGCAGGCTAGCATTGCGGTGAACGGACCAGGACTTTGCATGGAGGCAAGGAGCATGCGCTCCCTATCTCTCTGAGAAATTCTCAGCAAAGTGATGTCATTCATGGCTGCCTGTTTGAAATACGGACTGCAATTAGTAGGGAGATAAAGATTCCCAGCTGCAAAGTACTCTTTTCTGCTGAGGACTGACCAACCGCTCCCCCCCCCCCCCCGAACGCTGACCGCCCCCCCCCCCCACCCACCCAGCCCGTAACGGTAGCTAGCAGGGAATCTGAACAGTCTGCAAGCGGTTGCTTCCGCTTCAGATCCAACGCGCACCCAACCCCCCCCCAGCCCGTAGCGGTAGCTAGCAGGGAATCTGAGCAGTCTGCAAGCGGTCTGAAGAGCCCCAAAAAGACCTTAGCCCTTAGCGAGAGATTTTTTGGCTTTTCTTTTGCAGTTTGCGGTTCAGTGGGAGCCACGCGGTGGGGGGAAGGGGGTGGGGTTACTCTACAATATGCAAGTGCTACTTTTAACTTACCATGGCCGGCTGCATGGTGATTTCAGAAGCCGTGTTGGGCTGAGGCACACATATGTGTCTGAGATGCTCTGACTTTTCTGTGAGCTATTCAGTCACTTTTAGGTGTAGAACATGACCTTGTACAGAAATCATATCAGGCCTCTGAATACTGAGGTTGCAAACGGCATAGTACTCCCATTGTGTACCGTCCGAGACTGCATCTGCCTCCTGACCTTGAATGTATCTGTCTCATAACTTTCAAACTTTCTTTGCCCACATTCGCCCACAGATGAACAATTATCTCAGAATCCCCCGTCCTGCTCCTCCCGCCGTGCATCGCAGATAAGAAAGCGTAAAAAGAAAACGTGAATGCGCAATGATATGTTTAGTGAGCTCCTGGAGAACTCGCGCGCTGAGGCAGCCCGCCAGACGGAATGGAGGGAAAGAATGATAGAGGCAAGGAATCGAGAGATACAGGCAAGGAATTGAGACAGGCAGGAAGCGAGAGCCGCAGCAGAAAAGAGGGAAGACCGCGAAGAAAGACGCATGGATGCTTTCCTCCGGATAATGGAGGACCAAAGCGACATGCTGCGCTGTCTGGTGGAGCTGCAGCAGGGCCAAAGATCGCCTCTGCAGCCCCTGTGTAACCACCTCCCCCCGTCCCCAACTCCCATAGCTTCCCCACCCAGACGCGGGGTGAGAACCCAGGGGGGCAAGCTCCGTGGACCGACCCACTCCACCCCACAAGCCAGCAGAAGCAGAAGCAGCAGCAGCAGCAGGCTGACGTTCTCGGAAAACTTTTAAAAGCTGCTGCGTCTTGGCCACCCCTCCTCTCCCGCCTTCCCCCCCCTCCTCTGTCCGCTCTTCCCCCACTGCGACTGCTGGTTTCCCTCCAGGATACCATGACAGTGATCCCCTGTATTTGTATTTCTGATGAACCAATAAAGGAACCATGATTTTTCAAACAGTGAATTTATTTCCTCTGCAAGCATAGGGAGGGGGGAGGGAATGAGGGTTCAAGGACAGCAGGCTTAGAGCACAGCAAGGGAGCAGATTCTCAAACGCCATCTCGGGCACTCATAAAACTGGTTTTCAAGGCGTCCCTGAGGCGCAGGGCCTCATGGTGCGCTCTTCTACTTTCCCTGTTGTCTGGCTGCTCGTAAGTAGCAGACAGTAAATTTGCCTCTGCCTCCCAGCCCGCCATAAACGTTTCCCCCTTGCTCTCACAGATATTGTGGAGCACAGAGCAAGCAGCAATAACAATGGGGATATTTCTCTCGCTGATGTCTGAGCGAATCAGCAACGAACGCCATCTCCCCTTCAGACGGCCAAATGCACACTCTACGGCCATTCTGCACTTGCTCAGCCTGTAGTTGAACAGCTCCTGACCTCTGTCCAGGGCTCCTGTGTAGGGCTTCATAAGCCAGGGCATTAGGGGGTAGGGTGGGTCCCCAATAATAACGATTGGAATTTCCACACACCCCCCCCATGGAAATTTTCTGGTCGAGGAAGAAAGTGCCTTGCTGCAGCTGTCTAAAAATCCTAAAGTTCCTGAACACTCAAGCGTCATGAAGCTTTCCCGGCCACCCCACGTACAGGTCGGTGAAACATCTCTTGTGGTCAACCACTGCTTGCATGACCATTGAATAATATCCCTTCCGGTTTCTGTACTCGGCGGCCTCATGGTCCGGTGCCAGGATAGGGATATGAGTCCCATCTATAGCCCCACCACAGTTAGGGAATCCCATGGCGGCAAAGCCATCTATTGTAGCTTGCAGGTTTCCAAGGTTTATAACCCGGTGTAGCAGCCGCTCAATGATTGCCCTGCTTACTTGCATCACAGCAAAGCCCACTGTAGACCTACCCACCCCAAACTGATTCGCCACTGACCGGTAGCTGTCTGGCGTTGCAAGCTTCCAGAGGGCTATCGCCACTCACTTCTCGACTGTAAGGGCCGCTCTCATTTTGGTATTCCTGCGCCGGAGGGCCGGGGACAGCAAGTCACAAAGTTCCATAAACGTGCCCTTTCGCATGCGGAAGTTTCTGAGCCACTGGGAGTCATCCCAGACCCGCAGCACTATGCGATCCCACCAGTCCGTGCTTGTTTCCCTGGCCCAGAATTGGCGTTCGATGGCATGAGCCTGCCCCATTGCCACCAAATTTGACAGATTGTCAGTCGCCCTACTTCCAAAAATGGCAGTGTCCCTGTCCCTGCTGTGCACGTCCTGGTCCATCTCCTCCTCACTGTCGTCGGGTTCCAGAAAGCACAGTTGTCCCCGGATCGCATTCGTCTGCAGACGGTGCAGCATGAACTCCGCAACCATGATCGAGGTCCTCACAATGGCGATTACTGTTTCCGTGGTGTCAGCGGGCTCCATGCTTGCAGTGCTATGGCGTTAGCACGGCGCGGAGAAAGGGCGCGAATTATGGGATGCCTACCCACAGTGCACCGCTCGTAATGGGGGTCGGCGGCGTGGAAAAAGGGCGCGAAATTTGGAAATGCCTACCCATAGTGCAGCACTCGAAATGGTGCCTGCTGGGGGATCAGGGAACTGTGGGATAGGTACCCACAGTGCAACGCTCGTTATGTCGACGCTTGCAAAAGTTGTGCGGACAGACACTGTCGACTTGCTGTGCTTAGCTGTGCCTAGTGAAGACACAAAATCGACTGCATACAGTCTGCTTTACAAAATCAAATTAAAGGAAATCGACCTACTGCTGTAGTGAAGACATACCCTTAGAGTATAAACTTTCATGAGTGAATACCCACTTTTTCGGATGCATTCAGTGGAAAAAGATTTAGAGAATATACAGTTTGGGGTTAACAAAATGTACATATTTAAATCATTCTCTCTCTCTCCCCTTTAGAATCATTGCTGGAAAAAATGAGTAAGTTTACATGGCTATTGAAACAATTTCATTAAATAGAGAAGATTTATGCAATATAAATATATTAATTGTATTTTTCAAAATTGCATATATCTTAACTACTGTCAGAAAAAATTGGAACCATTTTGGTTTTGAAACATCCTACTGATTGATCCTGCAAACAGATGTGCAGTCACACCCTTGCTGCTAACTTCAGCTCCACTCAATGAGACTCTACATACAAGGAAGGGTGTGTGGATTTGGAGCCAGTAGACTTTAGTATCGAACTGCCCAAAAATTCAGCAAGGAGATACTGAAGGCTGACATCCATCTTATGGTATAGATAGTCCAGACTTTAATCAGTTTCTCAGGACATATCTAGTATAATTGTTTGAGTGTTTCAATATTGCTGAGTTTCTCCTGCTCACAAGAAGCCACAATAGAAATGACAGATCTGTGTCCAGTCTGAAAACTATGCACACACTGAAATAACTGTTTTTATTTGGCAGAGACACTTAATAAGGAAAAGGGTAAGTTTCCATTTAAATTACTTAGTTACACTCTGGGGGCCAAATGGTGCCCTCATTTTAATCTGCACCATCCCAGAGACTTCAGCGGGATTCACTACTGAGTGCAGGACTTTGGCTCAGAGCTCACAACTGTACAGGATTGTGCACTCCACTCCATATTGTACACTGATCAGCCTTTTTGTGCTTCTTTGCACAGTCAGGTGGTGTTCTGGGGACCCAGGTGCTTCCCACTGGCAGGAGGGATGAGGAGATAATCATGTAGCAGTGCTAGGCTCCCTCTTCAGACACAGAGCTAAAGCCTCCTGGTGACATACCAGGGTACAATTCATACCACTGGGTGGCTGTTTTATAACTGCCCTGTGACCTTACAGTGCCTTACAATGGCACATGGGCTGCTCACAGCCTCCCAACATGCAAGCCGCACCCTGAGTGTCTGTGAACCTGCTGGCTCTCACCAGGCTTGTTTATACTGCAGGTTGAGCCCAACACACCCCCAGTCCCAGATTTCCCCACCAGAAATGTATCTTCGGTCTGCCCAGCCTGCTCCTGGACAGTACAAATGCATAAAGTCCATTATTCCTAATAATACGCTAGATTGTTACCTTAAAATAGAGTTACCCACACACATCAGCTTAAATCCACTGGGTTAGATAAAACTGTAAATCAAGTTTATCAATTCAGAGGAATAGTTTTTAAGTGAATACAAGTAACGAGGCATGAAATTTGGAAATGGCTCTGTAAGCGGGCCTCTAACCGCCCTCTTCAAAATATCGGCTGGAGACTGCTTTTTGGCTTCACCAGTGTCTTTTATTGCTTTATACGCAGTGCACAAACCCCACCACCTATATACAGCTTCCTACACAGTTCAGGTTTAGGCTCAGCCCTCAGTCTCTGGCTGGCCTCAGGGTTAGCTAGCTCCTTCAGGCTTGCTGCCTCAGCTAGCTTATCTCCCTACACCTTCTCTATCTCTCACTCTTTCTTCCTCCTTCTTACCTCTCACTATCTCCCACCTCCACAACCCACCCTGGCTTCCTCCCTAGTAGGCCTTATATACCTGTGGAGGCTTCCAGATGGAGCCCATCAAGCCCTCTGCAGCCCAGGATTACCCCCAGGTGGCTAATTAGCCTCCCCTAGCAGGCCAGGCTTGCAGAGGCTGCTAGCTGTTGCAGGGCAAGGAGGGAGCAGGGGCTGACTCAGCTGCCTTCTACAGGCTACAAGAAAAATAAAGATAACACTTACTCATGCCTAACACCGCACACTATATTAGATATATGGAAAATTTCTCTTCCCATATTTCCATCAAGTTTGCTGACCAAATTCTTCAGGTCAGTAACTCCCTGAGTCCAATGTTTGTTTTCCTTTGTCTTCTTAAGTGCAATGGCAGAGGCAGACAGGGGACTGATGGGGGAGTGTCTTGGGGACTTTGCACCTCCTTTTTTTAGTTTCAGTCCCACTCTTGAAAATAATTTTCAACTGCAAACTACGGACAAAGATTTTATGGGAATTTCCCTGATCTTTCTCCCATCTGTTTGAGCTTCTTCCTTTTTTCCACCTTCCTGCTTGATGATCTATTTATTTACTGCTTAAATGAACATTTAGGCAAACACATATCCTTTGTTTACAACAGACCTGTCTGTTGACATTTGCTTGGGCAGCATTGTGGAGTGTGGAACATGTGTTAATAAGATCATACAGGGGAATCTTATAACCTTATGTAAAATGTTGCCACTCATATCTGATCAGGACAATATTGGCCATCAGTTTATGATTTTTTTAAAAATGATACATTCTGAGGCTGCCTTTTATTAGTCTTACAAGAGTGTGTAGGGTGTGAATCCAGGTTTGTGTTCTATCACAGTCCAAACACAGGTTTGTGTTCTATCGCAGTGTAAGGGGCACATACAGAAGCCCTTTGTAGGCTACCCTATAGCCTGTGCACCCTGAAAACAGTGAACACAGCAATACAGAACACTCCACCTCTCTCATGAATACTTTTGAAAGAGACAGGATTCCATATCAAGGACACTGGAGGAGCGTCAGCTCTGCTGATAGGTTGTGGCAAATTGCTGGCACTATTATGATGGATCCCACACTTTCTCTTCTGGGGGGGGGAGTGTAGCAGGCAGCTGACTCAGTGCCTGCTGAGTCAGCCCCTGCTCCCTCCGTACCCCTGCAAAAGCCAAAAGCCTCTGCAAGCCCAGCCTGCTGAGTCAGGCTAATCGGCCACCTGGCTGTAGCTCTGCGCTGCAGAGGGATTGATGGGCTCCACCTGGAAGCCTCCACAGGTATATAAGGCCTGCTAGGGAGGAAGCCAGGTTGGGTTGTGGAGCTGGGAGATAGAGAGACATAGGAAGGAAGAAAGAGTGAGAGAAAGAGAAGGTGCAGGGTGGTCAACTAGCTGAGTAAACCTGAACTGGGTAAGAAGCTGTATATAGGTGGTGGGGTTTGTGCACTGTGTATATAAAAATAAAAGACACTGGTGAAGCCACAAAGCAGTCTCCGGCCGATATTTTGAAGAGGGCGGTCAGAGGCCCGCTTACAAGGAGGTTCAGGGAGCCATTTCTTGCCCCTGAACAAGGTATTAACTGTCCTACTAGTATCCTAGAGGGGGGAAGTGGAGAGGGAGGGACCCGGGCCTGCTCTCTACTCCGGGTCCCAGCTCAGGGGCCCTGAGGATAGCAGTAAACCACTTGAACTAGATATTCCTTTCCCCTGGGCTACTTCCCTCTCCTACCCTTCAGCTTGTGGGGCTTTCTGCCCTCTCTCTGCACAATCCAGGTGTCCCTTTACCTAGGGTCTGGGTCATCTTAGCTCACCGCAGCACTTCTGCAAACTCTGCTTTGCTTTCCTCCAAACTGCTCTCCACCAACACTAATCCGCTCTGCTCCAAACTCCTTCCCACTGTCTGATTGAAGCAGGGTTTTTTTAATCATATGACTGGCTTCAGGTGCTCTAATTGGCTTCAGGTGCTCTAATTGGCTCCAGGTGCGCCAACCAACTTCTACCAAACTTGCTTACCTCTAACACTCTCCTGCTGCCCACTGGCCATGCTGTATCACAGGGTCAAATAAGCAGAGCTGTAGATGTGGAAAGGGCAAAGGCTCATATATAGAGTTCCAGGGCAGGAGTTCACTAGGTGATTGGTAGCACACAGGGACAATGGTGTCAAGAGGCAGCAGGTACAACATAGGGGCAGGAATGGAAGGCCAAGGCTCAAAGGAAGAGGCTCCCTCACCACATATCAAAATCTATGAACTTCAGTCTGACACTGTGATATCTTTCCTCAGTGAGACACAGTCCGTACACAGCTGCAGACTTGCCATGAAGCTACCTAGCACCACTGAAGAGTTGGACAGGGAACATGAGAGACCAACAGAGATTTGCTATGTCCTGTCCCTGACATTCACAGACTCAGCATCTGTGTCACAGGGGCCATTCAAAAGGACTATCGGGGGCACTAAAGACTTGAGGCATTTCACTGTCTGCATGAGCCTAAGGGGCTTCTGAAATTGCTGTGATCTGCAGGGTCCCACTTTAAGGCCTCAGAATTCAGATCAAGAACTGAATAAGTCCTGGAGTCTGCACTCCCCTTGAACATATAGCAGGTATCTCACCAGGGCAGGTGAAAGCACATTGGTGGGGCTGTGATAGGGAAGTTCACATGGTCCCTGCCCATGCTGCATATTTTCTGTGGCTCAAGGAATGATTATTCCAATTCAGTGGGTGTCAACCTGGCACACTTGTGAGAAGGAAATTTACAAAGTGAAATCTCAGATGCTGCTGCCTTTCTGTGACTGTTTATGGACGGGGGCTGTGGACAGCAACAGGCAGTTAGTAATGGGGAGAGATGGGGGAACGTGACTGGCAGTGAGTCAGGCAGATTGATTTCACACTCTGGGAAACTAAGCCGTTATCTCAATGTGGACACTAAAATCAGTTCCTATTTTTTTTTAAATCACTTTTTTTTCTTTTTCAGATAAATTGCTGGCTCAGATAGGTAAGTCCACAGTGATTTCTCATTTGGGGAAATTATTCTCTTAACTTGAGCAATTGTCTCAACTTGTACATTAAAATAAGTTCCTGTGTTGAAAAGTTCACTTTTGTCTTTCTCAGAGAAATCACTGGGCCAAATGGGAAAATCCTCACTGATTTTTGTCTCTTCCACTCACACAGAATAACACCAATGGATGTGATACCATATTTAATTTCTAGTACTCCCTGTGCAATAACTATGTCAAGTGAATACTGTAGAACCTATACTGTCTGTATGACATACTGACAGCAGGCCTAGAACAGCCCAGCTTCTATAAATCCCTTCAGTCTGTGCCTTGTAATCAACAACTCAGAGTGGGGTTGGTGCTTGGGGGTACATAGAACAGCCACAGCTGCAGGAGGAGCAGAGCTGGTCAGGGGAGTTGGGAAAAGTGGAGCTGGGGAGGGCAGAAAGGATGTGGTGGATGGGCAGAGTTGATGGGGGTGGGACAGCTGTGTGGCTGGGAAGCACAAAATAAATTGATTTGGGGCTGGGAGGGAGCACAGAATTAATTATTTTGATTTTTGGGAGAAGCTGGAGGTACTACCTTGTAAAGGAGAACTTTACACCAGTGTGTGAAATCTGATCTCAGCTGGGTATTCCAGAAATCGCTCCTGCAGCAGGGGACAAAATCACTTATTCACTGTAACTATCTGAGAGTTAATGCTGATTGTCACCCACATGGCTGATCGTGGGGGGGGGGGAGTTCAGAAACCAGAAGACAGACCCCCAAAATGTGGTTTTCATTTTTTAATCCAGTGAGGGGGTTTTTTTTGGAGGGGGGTGGTAATTGCAATGTTTTAACCTTGTAGGTTGGCAGTGCCATATTAGTCTGATATGCCTATGCTATTGTGTGTAATAATAGGATAGTGTCCCTTTAAATTCTCTGTGAGTCCTCTGGTCATTCTCCCCATGCTCTGTAATTTTGAAGCAGCCAAAACCCACTCAGGGCAGCATTATTTATGAGTTATCTGGGACCCAGCTATGCAATGTGATTTCCCCATACTGCAAATTGTTTTGTGAAGAGCAATAGGCACAATAAATGGCAATGAGGCTGGGCTCCTTATGCAGGAACACAGTGAAACAGAGAGTGACTGGAGAGGCCTAGTGAAAGTAGAAGTGAAAAGAAACTGGAAACTGGGAATGAAACTGCGCAGTATTGGGAAAACGATTAAAAATGACTGTTTTGGGAAATTGCAATTGTTTGCACGCTCATTAAAGGACTTCTCTTTTCATAAACAGAAGCTAAACAAGAAAGGAGCCATTCATGAATATTCGGCATACTTAAGGATATTAATAGAGGACTGCAAATTTAGAAAGCTGAAATTTTACATTAAGGGAACAGTTATGTATACAAAAGAAAGTGTCAGTTTTCTGGCAAGTGCAAATGGCAGCAACCAGGGTTGAGTTCAGTCTGTCTGGGTGTCCCTTTCTAAGCTAAATAAAACTGAGCCTCAAGTTCCCACGGAGAGCTCTACTGATATTTCTTGTTCTGGAAATCCAAATAAAACTGTCCTGGTCATCTTTGTAGGCATTCCCCCACCACTCACAGGCACTCAGCAATCTTTCGGGGGACACGGTAAAGGAGCACTTTACACCAACGTGTGAAATCTGATCTCAGCTGGGTATTCTGGAAAGCACTCCTATACAAGAGACAAATTCATCTTAGTCATCGTAGTTAATACATGAGATTTAGCAACACTGATTGTCACCCACATGGGTGACAGTGGGGTGAGTCCAGAAACCAGAAGAGAGGCCAAAAAATTTTGTTTTTTCATCCTTTCAGAGTTTTGGGGGTTTTTTTCGAGTGGGGAGTTACTTGTGATTTTTGAACCTTTTGGGTTGGCAATGCTATCTTACTTTGATATGCCTGTGTGTAGTAATAGGGTAATGTCTCTTTAAATTCGCTGTGAGCATCTGGTTGTTCTCGACCTAATCTATAATTTTGAAGCAACCATAAACCACTCAGGGCAGCAGTTTGCATGCATCTTGACATTGCTGGCATGTTTATAGTTCATAAACAGAGTTATTTCGGACCCAGCAATAGACACAATAAATGGCAATGAGGCAGGGCTCCCAAACTAAGAACACAGTGAAAGAGTGTGTGACTGGAGAGGCCTAGTGAAAGTAGAAGTAAAGTTAAACTGAACCCATGGGGCATGAAACTGTTCAGTGTGGGGAAAACGATTAAAAATGTCTGGCTGTTTTGGGAAAATGCAGTTGTTTGCAGGCTCATTAAAGGGCCAGTTCCCTTTATTAAAAGACTGGAAGTGTATATAATGGTTGATGGTTCAGATGATGAGAAAAAGGTGGTGGTTGGACTGAATTTCATGGGGGCTTAAATTTATAACCTGCTGCCTCCCCTAAGAGCTCCCATTAAACCCACTGGCAAAACATCTGCTGCATGAAGATGTGTGAATCATGGTCAACCCAATTGTCAGTTCCAGCTAAATAATTCATTGTTGTAAGAGGATAGATTTATAGGCGAGAACATGTTGTTCACAAGTTGCAGTGTTTACCCAGATCATGTGAAGTGACAAGAAAACTATTCCTGAGGCTGACACAGACTATTTATGTCACCACAGTCAAGTCTCTTCTGCTTCCTATGCCTCAGTTTACACTTTTGTAAAATGAGAATACAATTTCTTACCCACCTTTATAAAACACTGTGACACCTACTCCTGGAAGAGCACTATTCACTGACCAAAAACTTTGTGACTGCAGACAGTGTTTCATACTATTCCATTCCATACCATTGTCATGTACATATTATACATAATGTCTGAAAGCCAGGAAATACAGTTAAGGTACACAGAAGCACCATCGATATCATATATGGATTTTAGAGCACTTAGAAAAATCACTTTTTTAAAAAAGTGAGCTTATCTCAAACCTTAACTATTTTGGAACCAGTGCGCCTCAATAAAATCAGTGTATGGTGATAATGTTTTAATATTAGCTAGGAAAAATCCCCAAAGTATTGTTCTTCTGTAGATTTTATAATGACATAGTTTGAATAAAGCAATGTGCTGACATTTTGATATGTTTCTTTTTTTCAGGATCTGGCAAGATGGGAAGGAGTAAGTCTGCATGGATTTTTCAGCAGTTTAACTCAGAGAAAATCAACAGGATATACACATCTGTATTGTCTTTTTTGAATCTTTACATCATCCTGTCCACATAAATGTCTGGAACAGCTTAGCTTTGATACAGTCTAGAGTGTGGATATAGGTAGTTCAATATCTAGCAATAAACTGCTGGTGAATCACAGGGATATATCAAGCTCTTGATTGTAGTGCAGAAAATTCTACAATTTAATGAAGAAATGCTGTAAGTTTAACAATTGACAATGTGTTATAATGGTTGATTGGGCTGGAACTTAGTTCTCAGGACATGTGGATTGTAATAAAAATCAGTTACAATTTGTAACTATGCAGTTTAGATAAAACAATATGCAGGTATTTAAAGAGCTGTTTTTCTTTTCCAGAATCTCTCAAGGAATTAATGGGTAAGACTCTTTCCTTCTCTCTTATTCACACACACAGGGGGTGGGCAGTAAAAATGTTAACTGTGTTTTCTGGAATCCTTAAATCCTGCCACCTGTAGTGTGTGGAAGCAGCTTGACTCTGAAGCAGCCTAAGGACCAACCTTGCAAAATCATCCACACTCAAGCACCAGGTCTCCATTCTGGCACATGGTGTGTCCTGTCCAGGACTCACTGTGGTTGGGAAGGGAGGAAATGGTGACTTAAAGCCATCTTTGTACTTCCTCATATTCTGGACCCCATCCCTGACACTGACAAAAACTCCCTCAGAGCTGCTCTTGCCTACAGACAGTTGCCCATGTTCCCAGGAATAGCTGGAGTGCAGTCCCTCTCCCTCTTCCCAATGACATACAGTAGACTCTCAATTTTCCAGGATTGGATTAACCAGGATGTGGATTAAACAGGATGTCAAGAAAAATACACACAACTCGCAGGGCCAGCTCTGGCTTTGTTGCTGCCCCAAGCACACACACAAAAACCCCCCACCAGGGCACAGGGCAGCCCGTGAACCAACACCCCATCCCCACGGTGCAGGGTGGCTGGTGAACCAACCTCTTTCCCCCCATATTTCCTATGGAGGTGATTTTCCAGGATTTTATTAACCAGGATTAATTTTTTCCCTATCATCCTGGATAATCGAGAGTCTACTGTACATCTTTACTTTGAACCGGGGCAGCCTTACAGGTGGGTGATGTAGGCCTCTGCCTAGTGCACCTTGATCTGGGGGTGACATGGTCAAGAGGCAACAAGCAGGGCAGGCCTCGGGTGCAAGGCCGCAGAAGGAAGTTTGGATAAATGCAGTGGTGGTAGATAGTGAGGCTCAGGTTGATGGGGGTTTTGGAGCCTCGGGAGGCAGCTGTGGCAGGGATGATAGTGGGATGGATGGGGAAGTAGCGGAGGCCATTTTTGATGGGGGTTGAGTTGGGAGCCAAGAGAGGCAGCATGACCAGGAGGGATGCAGAGGCCATGGGAGTCAAGAACAATGTGGGGTTGAATGGGGGCTAGGGGAGCAGCGAAGGCCTGGAGTGATGGAGGGGTGGCTTGGGAGCCCAGAAAGGCAGCAGGTCCAGTGGGGATGCAGAGGTGGGAGGCAGTGGGGGCCAGCAGTGATGAGGAGGCAATGGAGGCAGCAGAGGCCAGGTGTAATGAGATGGATGGGGGGGCCTAGGGAGGCAGCAGAGGCCCATTGACAATAGAGGGGAACCCAGGGAGGCAGCAGGTGTGAGAAGTACCAAACACAAGTTCTCCCAGGGTGATATTTTCCCTAAGGCCAGCCTGGGGGATGGGCTGTGTGTGCTTTCAATACTCCCTTCCTTTGATTTTCCAAATAGCTTGTTCCATATCTAACTCCTCTTTCCATAGAAACTCTTAGCTAAACCGTGTATGGACAAAAATATTCCCTCACTGAAAAGTTTCCTTTTTGTTTTTGCAGAGGAATTGAGCAAGAACAAGAGTAAGTCTACACTGATATTTTTAAACTTTATACACTGTGATTTATAAGCCTTATACTATTTCATTTCATGACATATCCTCCTTTTTACGTGGTACCCTGATACACCAGGATTGATTCTAAATTTGCAATGGAATAAATGATGAATTATTTGACTGAAGAAGAGTTAGAAGGCTCTATTTTCAGTCTTTGCCAAAGGTCAGACAATAGAGGGACCACATGTCATACCATAATCTGAATCTACAGTTCATAAAAGTAGATTATTTTATACTTGGGTTAATTTTGTTGCTAAGACAAATACAACAATTGTTAGACTTTAATTTTTATTATTACTTTTCATTTTGACCTGAATGTTCCACCAAAGTTTTGGACTCTGGGGATGGTACAGATGAGAATAGACATTTACAATGGATTCTGGTACTTGCTTTGTGGTATCTTGTTCATTTGTAAGGAGTGCACAAAGTCCCACTTCTCTGAATGCAGGAAGAAATAAAAAGAGAAGACATTCCTTTGTTCATTGTTGCAAGCCTTTCTTTCCATCCAGCACTCCGTATGGAAAAGAAAGCTTTATTTCAAGGCCATTTTATGGTGCTTCCAGGTTGCATTTCCTTGGCCTTCTCTCTGCTTTTGTCTTGCTTGCTGTGACTCACTCTCCCACAGCTTGTGTTGCCTCTGGCTATATCTAAATTGCACTTTTGTTGGCCAAGAGTGTGTTTTTTCACACCCCTGACAAACAAAAGTTTTAACAACTGTAGGGTGCGGAAGAAAATGTCACGGGCCGTTGCTAGGAGATGCAATATGCTTCCAACTTGTCTCCAGGGTAACACATTGTCAATCAAAGTTATCAGCTAGGGAATGGCCTTCTCTTCTTGTTATCTGTCTGAGAAGAGCTTCTCAGCCTGCAGCTGTTACTTGGGCTGTATGAGATTCAGCTTGTGTGAAACTAGAAACTAAGGCAGTACTGCAAAACAAGTGCTTGCTATTCATGAGCTATGCATGAGATGCAAATGTGCAAGTGTATTTATGTGTCTGAGCCCTCTTGTATGATGGGCATCATCCTGAGTATGACTCCGATGCGTCAGGCTTTTTCCCCGTCTCTCAGTGACTGCAACGATAGGGGGGCCCCGTTGCGCTGTGTCACTGTCTGCCTTCAATAAACTCACCACTTTTATTCATCTAGCCACTGTGTGTGAGCCTCGTTTCTATGGGACTCAATGTACCTTGCAACAACAACAAAAAAGCACCAGTGTGGACAGGGCTATGTCAGTGGGAGATGCTGGCAGACGAGCCCTTTCCTACCGGTAAAGAGTGGCTACGTGGAAGTCCTTACAGCGGCATGGTTGTAGCAGCACAACTGTGCTGCCATAAGGTCCGTATTGTAGACAGAGCCTCTGTCTCACTGAGACTTGGGGCTTGGCTACACTCGTGAGTTATAGTGCAATAAAACCACCCAGAGTGCTCTACCTCACTCCCCATCCACACTGGAAGGCATGTAAAGCACTCTGACTCTGCAGCTGGAGCACTCCCAGTACTCCACTTTGGTGAGAGGATTTACATCTGATACACCCCCGCTGGATCTCCGCAGTGCCAGTGTGGACACCTAATGTGATCTGATTTGCCTCCAGAAGTATCCCACAATGACTGTTTTAGCCCTTCTAGTCATCAGTTTGAACTCTACTCCTCTGCCCTCAGGTGACAGCCATCCGACCTGCCCTTTAAATTCCCTGGGAATTTTGAAAATCCTCTTCCTGTTTGCTCAGCCAGGTGTGGAGTGCTCTCAGTGAATCTTTCCAGGTGACCATGCCTCCACGCGCCAGGTGATCCCCAGCATGGAGCAATGGCAAGGTGCTAGATCTCATTAGTGTTTGGGGGGAGAAAGCTGTTCATTCAAGCTGCACTCCAGCTGTAGGAATTATGATACCTACGGACAAATATCAAGGGCTATGAGCAGACTGGGACACAGTGCAGTGCTGAGTTAAAGTGAAGGAGCTGTGGAATGCGTACCACAAAGCCTGTGAGGCAAATGGCCGCTCTGGTGCCGCCTCCATGACCTGCCAATTCTTCAAAGAGCTAAACACGCTACTTGGGGCAACCCCACCTCCACTCCAAGGACCACAATGGACACTTCCGAGCCCAACAAGACAGTGGAGGAGAAAAGTGGGAGCAAGGGTGCTGAGGTGGAGGAAGACACCCCAGAATCCCTGGAGGCATGTAGCCAGGAGCTCTTCTCAAGCCAGGAGGAAGGCAGCCAGTCGCAGCAGCCGGTTCTTCGGAGGGGCAAACACCAGAGGAGGTTCCCGGTAAGCGGTTTTTTTAGGAAGGAATTTTTTCAGTGCAGGTGTCACGGAGCGCCCGGGCGATGGACTGGAACCACTCCCTAGGAAGCCAGACCGGACTCCGGGTGGAGGGTCCCTTCTCCGTACACAGCCTGTTTCCCAGGCCAGGAGCTTCAGGGGTCCCCACTTTCACCTTCCTGGGTCTGACCTCGGAGCATTCAGCACCGTCTGCCCCTCCGTGTGCTTCCCCCAGCAAGCCCACCTGGGCGGGGTCCTGGGGGAGCCCATGGGTTCTGCACCCCAAATCCACAGTCAAACGTGACTCTCAGCCAGCCAGCAGAATAGACGGTTTATTTGAGATGTCAGGAACACCATCCAACTCACAGCTTCTCAGTCTAAACAGGGTCCCTCAGTCAGGCCTTTCTGGGGTGCCAGGAGGTGAGACCCAGATTCTGGGCTCCTGCTTCTCCCCCTAGGTTTAGTCGATGACTTCCATCTGGTCCAACACAGACCATGCAGCCAGTGAGCGTGAGCCCTCCGCTGGATCCATCCTGGGACCAGAGAGAGAGATGGCTTCTCTCCCTTCCCAGCTCGACCCAGACCCAGACTGACCCAAAACCCCCTCTCTAGCCACTTCCTGCTTCTTAGTCTCTTTTGTCTGGTTTCCCCGGGCTTCAGGTATCACCTGACTTCCCTTCAACAGGTTCAGCTGACCTCCCTCCCCCACCTGGGGTCAGGTTACAGCTTCCAGGGATGCACACCTTCAGAGGCTCTGCTTTGCATCACTATCAGCCCCTATCCCTTCACATAGACTGTCAAGAAATGCATAGGGGAAACTGAGGCACACACACACAGTACTCCCACTTCGTCACACATCTCCCCTCTTCGAGAACGAACTGAGCCATGGTCACTTTAGCCAGTGACCTGGGGAAGTTCGACCTCACCAATGGTTCATGGGTGCCCCATTATCTTTCCCACTCCTTGGTAGGAGTCAGACCAGGCCCTGGATTAGCGCCTCCCTCGGGGCACAGAGAGCCCTCTGTCACCCTTGTTCCCAGACCACCTTGTCTGGGTCACTCTTCTTCCCTAGCTCTGAAATTGGGGCAGCTAGGTAGCACAGAAACCCAGAGTACAGTACAGCCATGAAACAAGCAGTTCACCTAGACCCAATGCTTGTTCACCATTCAGGGGCTCCCGTGGGTTAGATGCGCTCACTTTGGGACAGGCAAATAATAGTATTGTGTGGAATGTGCTTGCCCTCCTTAAGTGTGGGGGAATCATTGCCCTGTCTGGTGGGTACAATGCTGCCTCTTTTAAGTGTTGCAGTTTGCCTTTAAGAACATAAGAACATAAGAAAGGCCGTACTGGGTCAGACCAACGGTCCATCTAGCCCAGCATCCTGTCTACTGACAGTGGCCAATGCCAGGTGCCCCAGAGTGAGTGAACCTAACAGGTAATGATCAAGTGATCTCTCTCATGCCATCCATCACCCTCCTCCGACAAACAGAGGCTAGGGACACCATTTCTTACCCATCCTGCCTAATAGCCATTAATGGACTTAACCTCCATGAATGTATCCAGTTCTCTTTTAAACCCTGTTATAGTCCTAGCTTTCACAGCCTCTTCAGGCAAGGAGTTCCACAGACTGACTGTGCACTGTGTGAAGAACTTCCTTTTATTTGTTTTAAACCTGCTGCCCACTAATTTCATTGGGTGGCCCCTAGTTCTTCTATTATGTGAACAAGTAAATAACTTTTCCTTATTCACTTCCTCCACACCACTCATAATTTTATAGACCTCTATCATATCCCCCCTTAGTCTCCTCTTTTCCAAGCTAAAAAGTCCTAGCCTCTTTAATCTCTCCTCATATGGGACCCGTTCCAAACCCCTAATCATTTTAGTTGCCCTTCTCTGAACCTTTTCTAATGCCAATATATCTTTTTTGAGATGAAGAGACTACATTTGTAAACATTATTCAAGATGTGGGTGCACCATGGATTTGTATAAGGGCAGTAAGGTATTCTCCATCTTATTCTCTACCCCTTTTTTAATGATTCCTAACATCCTGTTTGCTTTTTTGACTGCCACTGCACACTGCATGGACACCTTCAGAGAACTAGCCACGATGACTCCAAGATCTTTTTCCTGCTTAGTTGTATCTAAATTAGCCCCCATCATATTGTATGTATAGTTGGGGTTATTTTTTTCAATGTGCATTACTTTACATTTATCCACATTAAATTTCATTTGCCATTTTGCTGCCCAATCATTTAGTTTTGTGATATGTTTTTGAAGTTCTTCACAATCTGTTTGGGTCTTAACTATTTTGAGCAATTTAGTGTCATCTGCAAACTTTGCCACCTCACTGTTTACCCCTTCCTCATAATCATAATCATTTATGAATAAGTTGAATACGATTGGTCCTAGGACTGACCTTTGGGGAACACCACTAGTTACCCCTCTCCATTCAGAAAATTTACCATTTATTCCTACTCTTTTTTTCCCTGTCTTTTAACCAGTTCTCAATCCATGAAAGGATCTTCCATTTTATCTCATGGCAACTTAATTTACATAAGAGCCTTTGGTGAGGGACTTTGTCAAAGGCTTTCTGGAAATCTAAGGACACTACGTCCACTGGATTCCCCTTGTCCACATGTTTGTTGACCACTTCAAAGGACTCTAATAGATTAGAGTTTACAGGTGCAACCTTGAGATCTTGTCACTGGGCAAGAGATTGTGAAGACTCAGGAAGAGGCCCCATAAGAGCAAACAAGACATGGTGCAGCAGCCCTTTAAGCAGTCTAAAGCACACTCCATAGTCATTTGGCACTGGCTTAGTCTACAGTTGAACTGTACCTTGCTGCTATCAATGCTCCCGGTGTAGGGTTTCATGAGCCATGGCCTTAAAGCGGTATCCAAGGATCACAATGGGCATTTCGACTTGCCCTAGAGTGATCTTCCGGTCTGGAGAAAAAGCTTCTTGAACAGGCCAGTGTTCCAAAATCAGCGGTTCTCAAACTATTGAGAACCGTAACCCTTTTTTCCTTTCTTCCTCGGCGTGGCGGACAATGGTATGTCTGCCAAAAAACTGCCAAATTGATTACTTCCACATTCGGTGGCTATTTTCGGCGGACATGCCGAGCGCTCCCGAAATAGCTTGGCATGTCCGCTGAAAAGCCGCCGAATGCAGAAGTGATCAATTTGGTGGCTTTTCAGCGGCACAAGGAGCTCACGACCCCTCGGGAGGTAGCCAGTGACCCCCCGAGGGGTCGCAACCCCCGGTTTGAGAACTGCCACAAAAGATACATACGTCATGCATCTTTCCGGGCCATCCTGCATTAATGTCAATGAAATGCCCCCAGTGACCCAGAAGCGACTGGAGAACAATAAAGAAATACCCCTTCCGATTAATATACTCGGAGGTTAGGTGATCTGGTGCCAGAATAAGAATATGTGTCCCATCTATTGCCCCTCCTCAGTTAGGGAAACCCATTGTGCAAAGCTAGCCACAATGTCATGCACGTTACCCAGATTCATGGTTCTTCTGAGCAGGACTCGATTAATGGCCCTGCAAACTTGCATCAACCCAATCCCAACAATCGACTTTCCCACTCCAAAATGGTAAGCGACCAATTTGTAGATGTCTGAAGTTGCCACCTTCCAGATTGAAATAGCCACCTGCTTCTCCACTGTCAGGGCAGCTCTCAATCTTATGTCCTTGTGCCACAGGATGGGGCGAGCTCCTCACACAGTTCCATGAAAGTGACTTTTCTCATCCAACAGTTCTGCAGCCACTGCTCATCATCCCAGCCTTGCATGATGATGTGATCCCACCACTCAGTGTTTGTTTCCCAAGTCCAAAAGTGGCATTCTGCGGTGGAGATTATGTCCATGAATGAGACAAGCAATCTCGTGTCATATGCATTATACAAGTCAATATCATCGGAGTCCTCAGTGCCAGTTTGGATCTTAAGGAATAACTCAACTGCCAAACTTGATGTGCTGGTGAGACTCATCAGCATGTTCCTCAGTAGTTCAAGCTCCATTCCCACAGAGCAAAAGGGAAGACAGCACTGCACAAAAACTGTTGAAAGATGGCGCCAAATGTAGATGGAAACACAGGAATTGCTGGGATGCGAACCAATGCATCACAGGGCATTGGGACAGGATCCAGAATTCCCCACACTCCACGCCCCCTTTGCACAAGCCACAGTGCCAGAATGGGAAGAGGTGCTCTGTGGGAGAGCTGCCTATAATGCACTGCTCCCAATACTGCTTCAAGTGTCGCAAATGTAGGCCAGTACTCTTTCAGCTGTCAATGTGGACAGACTGGAGCGTTTTCCCAAATGTGCTCTCTGAAGGCTGGTTTAACTCAAAACGTTCTTCAGCTGCAAGTGTAGTCAAGCCCTTTGTCTACACTACAGAGTTAAGTTGACATAAGGCAGCTCATGTCAACCTAACTATGTCAGTGTCTACACCACAGCCTTCAACCTGCTGATGTAAGTGCCCTACTACACCAACTGGTAACTCTACCTACACGAGAGACTTACAGCTTATGTCAGTGTAGTTAGGGCAATGCAGTGTCTGTGTAGACACTGTGCTCCTTACCAAATATGTTGACTGTCTTTGTCAATGTCATGGCTCTGCTGGACAAGAAAACTGGATCCCAGCTCCTCAGCTCGGTTGCTGCCAAGTCTCCCAGCTTGGGCTGCCACCCAATCTCCCCACTTCCTCCTGGAAGTTCTGCTGCTCCTTGGGGTCCCGGTTCCCCACTTCGTGCAAAAAGACGGCAGCTACCAGACCCTGGGTGCAGATCTACCTGATGGAGGTGAGAAGCTCCCCTACTATTCCTCCCCCACTCTCTGCCCCCCGCACTGCCCATCTTCAGTTGGTGCAAGTGCTTCTGGTGAGGACACACAAATGACAGAAGGAGGGTAATGTGGACATTAGCCTTAATAATAATTACTGCGGTGTCTGTAAGTCAACCTCGCATAGGTCAATTTAGGATTGTAGTGTAGACATGCCCAAAGACAGTGAATGCCCCTTCGAGCTCTCTGCCCACAAAGTCCAAATTACTGGTTAGTTTCTCGTACTCTCTTTGTTATAGGTGGGGCTGTTCAGCTGTTTCGCATGGCCATCTGAGTCTCCCCCTCCTAGATGAGTACTCTAACTACTGGACTACACAATCTTGTTGGCTTCTTAGTTAACCTCTTCCTGTATGCATAGAATGCTGGTTTGCAGATGCAGAGCTTTCTAATCCAGTAAACGTCCATTCTCCCTCCATGCTGTGTCTATGGCATTGTGGCCAGGCACAATGGTAACTTTCCAGACAGGAAGCCTCTGATTCAGGAGGGTTCTATTACTTTCTGCATGTCCTAGACTTACCCTCAGGGACTGCACAGGCTGGAGAATGCTCAGGGGACTTGGAGTAACCTGACACTATGCTTTGGAAAATCCCCCTCAGCACCCAACCCAGCCTTACACCACACTGTGAGTGCACTGCTGAATATTTTTGCCATGCAAAGTGTATTTTTAGAAAGCTTGACTCTATGTATTTATTTTCCAGATATTCCTGAGGAGGAAAAGAGTGAGTTCTTATTAATAACTGAAAGGTGGCTTTAAACCTTATGAACAGAGGAGACCAGAAGATTGGGGGATTCTAAATATGATTTCTGATGAATAGCAATGAAATGTGACTACAAATGTGATTTACATTCACTACCAATTGCTGGCAGAAACTGTTTCTATCTGATGGAAATTAGATGGTTCACAGAAAGTGGAGTTCATGGGAAGAATCAAGTCCAGGCAGAAAAGATAGTCATTTACACATAGACTCCCAAGAAAGTCCAAGGTCTGAATGACCCTGGATTCTGTATACCCCTCAGACTTGTTGCAGGTGTCCCCCAGGAAAGGGCTAAGGCAATCCCTTGGTGGGACTGTGGAAGGGCAGATAATATGTCTCATCATTTTTCCATTCCAGTGTTTCTCTGTAGGAAGTTAAACAGAAGCTACTAACATTAGACAATTTCAAACAGCAGATCCAAGTAACTTACATTGAAGAATTTTAAAAGAGCTTGCTGAGAAGCTCATTGGACAGTTAATACTGATTTGCAATAAGTTTTGGAGCACTGGGGAAGTTCCAGGAGACTGGGAGAAAGCTCATGTTCCAATCTTTAGAAATGATAAACAGGATGACCCAGATAATTATCATTATAAGCTCACTTGCCATGGATAGTCTTCATTCTTCATTTACATATCAGTGCTCAGAAGAATGCTAATATATTTGCTGGAATAGTCGGAGAAAATTCAACCCAAGGGGCAGGGTTACAGTCACAGTGAATGTGTTTATGAACCAAAAAGAAGATTTGAGCGTCACTTTGTGCACTATTTACCTAGCTACAGTCAGGATAACTATATTCTTTTCCTGGCTCTGCCAGTGACATGTTGTGCTCTATAAGTTATTCTCATTCTCTGCTAGGACAAAAATTAAGAAGTGTTTAGATTTTCATGGTTGTTTTATACCTTCAAATTTAGAAGATTTTTTATGTATGCAGTTAACTAGATATAGAGAATATACAGTTTTGAGTAAACAAGATGTACACATTTAAATCATTCTCTCTCTCTCTCTCATTGTCTCCTTTAGAATCATTGCTGGAAAAAATGCGTAAGTTTACCTGGATATTGGAGCAATTCCAGTAAAATACAGAAGATTTTTACCACATAAATATATTAATTGTATTTTTCAAAATTACATATATCTTAACTACTATCAGAAAAAATTGGAAGCATTTTGGTTTTAAAAATTGTAATGATTGACCCTGAAAACAGATATGTAGACACATCCTTGCTGCTATCTGGAGCTCCACTGAATGAGATCCCACATTAGAGGAAGAGTGTGTGGATTTGGAGCCTCTTGCAATAAGTGAGCCACTAGACTTTAGTAAAGGGACTTCCCAGCAATTCAGCAAGGAGATACTGAAGACTGACATCCATTTTAAGGTATAGATAGTCCAGACTCCAATCTGTTTCTAAGGACATAAGTAAAGTCATACTTTTAGTGGTTCAGTACTGCTGTGTTGCTCCTTTCCTGTGTCCATCTTCTCTAGAAAATACAGCTCTTCCATAACATACACTGCAGGAATCGTACCCCAACAATTGTAATCTGCAATGTTAGCAGAGAAAATAGAACAATTTCTGAATACTTATAAGTATATTAGTGATAATTATTGTAAATTAATTTATCCACAACTCTGTGGTTTGTATAATATTTGCTGAAGCATACAGCAGGGAAAAACATTAAACATAAGAAATCATCCCAACTGCCCTCCCCTCCTCCTCCAAGTTCATCCCACCACCCAATACTACCTACTAATTCCTCTTCCCCAGACAAATGTCTGGAAGAAAAGGCAAAGTTTTAATTTATCTTTAATATCAACAATTCTGGGCTTTAATGGGTGAAAAGGGAAGCAACTGCTGAAGCTGAGGGTCCTTCACTGAAAATGAGCAGTGTCCAGTCCCTTCCTTATTAAATCCAGGCAATTCTAGGCAATCTAGACTGTTCTCAGTGGTACCAGATGACAGAACAAGGAGTAATGGTCTCAAGTTGCAGTGCGGGAGGTTTAGGTTGGATATTAGGAAAAAACTTTTTTCACTAGGAGGGTGGTGAAGCACTGGAATGGGTTACCTAGGGACAGGGCCGGCGACAGGAATTTTGGTGCCCCGTACTGCAGACCGTACGGGGCCCCCCCGGTCTCCCGCCGCCTGCGGGGCCCCCCCCGCCAGTCTCCCGCCGCCCACGGGGCCCCCCCCCGCCAGTCTCCCGCCGCTCGCGGCCCCCCCCGCCAGTCTCCCGCTGCCCACGCCCCCCCCGGCCGATCTCCCGCCGCCCGCGGCCCCCCCCGGCCGATCTCCCGCCGCCCGCGGCCCCCCCCGGCCGATCTCCTGCCTCCCGCGGCCCCCCCGGCCGATCTCCAGCGCCCCCCCCGGGCGGTCTCCTGCCTCCCGCGCCCCCCCCGCCAATCTCCCACCTCCCGTGCCCCCCCCCGGCCAATCTCCCGCGGCCCCCCCATCTCCTGCCTCCCGCCCCCCCCATCTCCCGCGGCCCCCCCGGCCGGTCTCCTGCCTCCCGCCCCCCCATCTCTCACGGCCCCCCCCGCCGATCTCCTGCCTCCCGCGGCCCCCCCCCCGGCCGATCTCCAGCGCCCCCCGCCCCCGGCCGGTCTCCTGCCTCCCGCGCCCCCCCCGATCTCCTGCCTCCCATGGGCCCCCCCCGGCCGATCTCCCGCGGCCCCCCCCCCGGCCGGTCTCCTGCCTCCCGCCCCCCCATCTCTCACGGGCCCCCCCGGCCGGTCTCCTGCCTCCCGTGCCCCCCCCCGCCGATCTCCTGCCTCCCGCGGCCCCCCGTTCTCCTGGCTCCCATGCCCCCCCCGCCGTTCTCCTGGCTCCCGTGGGCCCCCCCCCGGCCGATCTCCCGCGGCCCCCCCCCCGGCCGGTCTCCTGCCTCCCGCCCACCCATCTCTCGCGGCCCCCCCCGGCCGGTCTCCTGCCTCCCGTGGCCCCCCCCCGCCGATCTCCTGCCTCCCGCGGCCCCCGTTCTCCTGGCTCCCGTGCCCCCCCCCGCCGTTCTCCTGACTCCCGTGGGCCCCCCCGATCTCCCGTGCCCCCCCCCGGCCGGTCTCCTGCCTCCCGCCCCCCCATCTCTCGCGGCCCCCCCCCCGGCCGGTCTCCTGCCTCCCGTGGGCCCCCCCCCCGCCGATCTCCTGCCTCCCGCGGCCCCCGTTCTCCTGGCTCCCGTGCCCCCCCCGCCGTTCTCCTGACTCCCGTGGGCCCCCTCGATCTCCGTGGCCCCCCCCAGCCGGTCTCCTGCCTCCCGCCCCCCCATCTCCCGTGGCCCCCCCCGGCCGGTCTCCTACCTCCAGCGGGCTCCACCCTGCATGTGCTGCGGCCGCATGGCTGGCCGGGAGAAGCAAAGGGGGGCGGGGCTGGCTGCCGGGAGAAGCAAAGGGGGGCGGGGCTGGCCGGCCGGGAGAAGCAAAGGGGGGCGGGGCTGGCTGCTGGGTGCCGGGGGAGGGGGCTGGTGAGCGCGCCTCGCTCACAGCCCCGGACAACGGTTACAGCTGTACCGGCCCCAGACTTCAGGGGCCCCCCCTGAAGTCCGGGGCCCGGTACAGCTGTAACCGTTGTACCACCCTGTCGCCGACCCTGCCTAGGGAGGTGATAGAATCTCCTTCCTGAGACTTTTTTAAGGTCAGGCTTGAAAAAGCCCTGGCTGGGATGATTTAGTTGAGGGTTGGTCCTGCTCTGAGCAGGGGGTTGGACTAGATGACCTCCTGAGGTCCCTTCCAATCCTGAGATTCTATGAATTGTTAGCTCAGCATTTCAACTAGTTGCAGCTTCTGGGGCATCACCCTGGGAAAGAGGTGATTTCTGGGGTCACTCAAAATGTAAATTATTTTGAAGTTTCATAGTTCAAACCCAACACATTGACTTACACAGAGATTCTGTTCCAAGATAATGGACTGAAACTAATGGCAGGTCACATTTTCTCTTAAACCTTCAGAATCTGATCTGAACACTGTGACTTAGGGTCATTCCTACTAACTGCATCTATTTCCAGTTCAATTGCAATAGGAAATGCAGGAACTTATATATCTGAACAGCTGGCTGGTTAAACTGCTCCAGCCTCAGGCCACCATCTCTTCCCTGTACTTCAGGGGTCTCCAAACTTTTCAGCCCGAGGGCCGCATTAACTATCAAATAGCAGTTCGGGGGCCGACAACACACTCGAGGTCCAAATAAAAAAGAATCAAAACATGGATGTTGTTTTTAATTATTTATTTAATATTATTTTATTCAGTTATTATTTAATAACACATTGATACACTACACATGAACACTACACATGAACACCTGTTCACTACACATGAACACTACACATGAACACTACACATGAACACCTATTCACTACACATGAACACCTGTTCACTACACATGAACACTACACATGAACACTACACATAAACACCTATTCACTACACATGAACACTACACATGAACACTACACATGAACACCTGTTCACTACACATGAACACTACACATCAACCCCCCAACTGACCCACCCAGCCAGGTCTCTCCCCCCCAAACCTCCTTTCCTCCAACCCTCAACTGACCCACCCAGCCAGGTCTCTCCCCCCCAAACCTCCTTTCCTCCAACCCCCAACTGACCCACCCAGCCAGGTCTCTCCCCCAAAAACCTCCTTTCCTCCAACCCCCAACTGACCCACCCAGCCAGGTCTCTCCCCCAAAAACCTCCTTTCCTCCAACCCCCCCCCCAAATGACCCACCCAGCCAGGTCTCTCCCCCCAAAACCTCCTTTCCTCCAATCCCCCCCCAAATGACCCACCCAGCCAGGTCTCTCCCCCCCAAACCTCCTTTCCTCCAACCCCCCCCCAAATGACCCACCCAGCCAGGTCTCTCCCCCCCAAACCTCCTTTCCTCCAACCCCCCCCCCAAATGACCCACCCAGCCAGGTCTCTCCCCCCAAAACCTCCTTCCCTCCCACCCCCACCCCCCCCAATGACCCACCCAGCCAGGTCTCTCACCCCAAAACCTCCTTCCCTCCCACCCACCCCCCAAAATGACCCACCCAGCCCGGTCTCTCACCCCAAAACCTCCTTTCCTCCAACCCCCCCCCCCCAAATGACCCACGGGCCGTAGTTTGGAGACCCCTGCTGTACTTGATGATGAAGAGAAGGTTTCATGCAGACATTGAGTTCAACTGCTCACAAGAAGCCACAATAGAAATGACAGATCTGTGTCCTGTCTGAAAACTATGCACACACTGAAATAACTGTTTTTATTTGGCAGGGAAATTTACAGAGGAAAAGGGTAAGTTTTCATTTATATTACTTAGTTACTCTCTGGGGGCCAAATGGTGCCCTCATTTTAATCTGCACCATCCCGGAGTCTTTAGCCAGATTCACTACTGAGTGCTGGACTTTGGCTCAGAGCTCACAACTATACACGATTGTGCACTACACTCCATAGTGTACCCTGGTCAGCCTCTTTGTGCTATGTTGCACAGTCAGGTGGTGTTCTGCACACCCAGGTGTTGCCCATGGGCAAGATGGAGGAGGGGGAGGAGATGCTCATGCAGCAGCGCTAGGCTCCTTCCTCTTCTCTCCTCCTTGACCCTGAGGAGCAGAGAGAGGCCTTGGAGAGAAGAGGAGAAGTGCATTTTTGTGTATTTTTCCAAGGTGTATTTTTCCAAGGTAAGTGTATTCCAAAAAGTGTATTTTTCCAAGGTGCGAGGAGACCAAGCCAGCATGTTCATGAAGAGGGTGGAGGGAGCAGGGTGAGCCTTGAACTCTTTCTCCTTTTTCCTCACTGTCATCCTGAGTGCTCAAAGGCTGCTTCATGCACTCAGGAGCTAGCTGAGTCAGATGAGGAGCTAAAGACAGGAGGTGCTTGTGACATACGAGGGTACAATTCAAACCAATGTGGGGCTGTGTCATAACAATCCTGCAACTTTGGGTGCTTTACAATGTCACTTGGGCAGCTCACAAACAGCCTACCAGCATGCAAGCCACACCCTGAGTGTCTGTGTGTACCTGCAGACTCTCAGCAGGCCTGTTTACACTGCAGGTTGACTGCAGATTTCCCCCCAGAACTATATGGCCTGTGCTGCCCCGCCCTCTCATGGACAGTACAAATATATAAAGTCCATTATTCCTGTAAGAGGGTAATATGCCAGCTTGTTATAATAATATTGAGTTACCCTCAGTTTAAATCCACTGGGTTAGATAAAACTGTAAATCAAGTTTATTAATTACAAAGGAATAGTTTTTAAGGGAGTACAAACAATGAGACATAACATTTGGAAATGGTTACAATAAAATAAAGATAAAACACTTGTGTCTAACCAGAGTTCTTTGAAGGGGTCAACAAACATGTGGACAAGGGGGGTCCAGTGGACATAGTGTATTTAGATTTCCAGAAAGCCTTTGACAAGCTCCCTCAACAAAGGCTCTTACATGAATTAAGATGCCAGGGGATAAGAGGGAAGATCCTTTCATGGATTGAGAACTGGTTAAAAGACAGGGAACAAAGGGTAAGAATAAATAGTAAATTTTCAGAACAGAGAGGGGAAGCTAGTGGTGTTCCCCAAGAGTCAGTCCTAGGACCAATCCTTTTCAACTTATTCATAAATGATCTGGAGAAAGGGCTAAACAGTGAGGTGGCAAAGTTTGCAGATGATACTAAATTGCTCAAAATAGTAAAGACCCAAGCAGATTGTGAAGAACTTCAAAAAGATCTCACAAAACTAAGTGCGTGGGCAGCAAAATGGCAAATGAAATTTAATGTGGATAAATGTAAAATAATGTGCATTGGAAAAAATACCCCCAACTAGTCACCATGGATAGTTCTCTGAAGGTGTCCATGCAGTGTGCAGTGGCAGTCAAAAAAGCAAACAGGATGTTATTAATCATTTAAAAAAGGTTAGAGAATAAGACAGAGAATATCTTATCACCCTTATACAAATCCATGGTGTGCCCACATCTTGAATACTGTGTACAAATGTGGTCTCCTCATATCAAAACAGATATACTGGCATTAGAAAAGGTTCAGAGAAGGGCAACTAAAATGATTAGGGGTTTGGAACGGGTCCCATATGAGGAGAGATTAAAGAGGCTAGGACTTTTTAGCTTGGAAAAGAGGAGACTAAGGGGGGATATGATAGAGGTCTATAAAATTGAGTGGTGTGGAGGAAGTGAATAAGGAAAATTTATGTACTTGTTCCCATAATAGAAGAACTAGGGGGCACCCAATGAAATTAGTGGGCAGCAGGTTTAAAACAAATAAAAGAAAGTTCTTCTTCACATGGCGCACAGTCAACATGTGGAACTCCTTGCCTGAGGAGGCTGTGAAGGCTAGGACTATAACAGGGTTTAAAAGAGAACTGGATAAATTCATGGAGGTTAAGTCCATTAATAGCTATTAGGCAGGATGGGTAAGGAATGGTGTCCCTAGCCTCTGTTTGTCAGAGGGGGGTGATGGATGGCAGGAGATAGATCACTTGATCACTACCTGTTAGGTTCACTCACTCTGGGGCACCTGGTATTGACCATTGTCGGTAGACAGGATACTGGGCTAGGCGGACTGTTGGTCTGACCCAGTACAGCCTTTCTTATGTTCTTATGTTCTTAACTTAGCAAACTAAATTAGATATAAAGAAAATTTTTCTCCACATGTTTCAATCAAGGTTACTAATCAAATTCTTCAGGTCAGAAGCATTCTGAGTCCAATGTTTGTTTTCCTTTGTCTTCTTAATTGCAATGCCAGAGACAGATGGATGTGTGTGTGCGTGGAGGGGGCAATTGGGGGTGTTTGCACCTTCTTCTTTTAGTTTCAGTCTCACTCTTGAAAAAAAAACATTTGTGAAGGGCAGACAAAGATTTTATGTGGAAGGATGTTCCTTGATTTTTTTCCCCACTTGTTTCAGCTTCCTTTTCCCCCCTTCCTGCTTGATGACTCTATTTACTGCTTAAATGAACATTAAGGGAAGCACACATCGTTTGTTTACAGCAGACCATTTGCTGACTTCTTCTGGGAAGGGCTGTGCAGAGTAAAACGTGTTAATAACATCTTACTGAGGAATCTTATAACCTTACAGAAAATTTTGCCATTCATATTTGATCAGGACAATGGTGACTCTGAAATTATGAGGGTTTTTTCTAATGATACCTTACAAGGCCTTCCTTGTATTATTATTGCAATAGTGTGTTGGGTCTGAATCCAGGGGTGTATTACATCACTGCGCAGTGTAAGGCCATATGCAGAAGTTCTTTGTAGGCTACTTTATAGACTGTGCACCCTGAAATCAATTATTTCAATAAGGAACATTCCCCCCTCTTTCATGCATGCACACACAAAAGAGACAAGATCCCATATCAGGGAAAGGGGAGGAGAATCAACACTGCTGGGGAGAGGGGGGTCAAAGGAGCAGAGTTGTGGATGGGGAAGGGGCAGTGGATCATCTATCAGGGTTTCAGGGCAGGAGATCACTAGGTGGTTCATAGGACACAGAGACAAAGGTGTCAAGAGGCAGCAGATACAGCATAAGGAAAGGAAGTTGCAAGAAAGGGAAGCCAAGGATCAAAGGAAGAGGCTCCCTCATCTCATATCAAAAGCTGTGAACCCCAGAGTCTCAGAGACTGCAATATCTTCCCTCAGAGAGACACAGGCCATTCAAAGCTGCAGATTTGCCCTGAAGCCATTCAGCACCACTGAAGAGCTGGACCAGGAACACAAGAGACCAACACAAATTTGCGATGCTCTGTCCCTGACATTCACAAACTCAGCATCTGTGTCACGGGGGCCTTTCAAAAGACTATCAGGGGCACTAAAGAAATGAGGCATTTCACTGTCTGCATGAGCCTAAGGGGCTTCTGAAATTGCTGTGACCTGCAGGGTCCCACTTTACCTCGATCTCTGTGCGGACTGCTCCATCATCTGCCCCAAGTACTTCATATAAACATGAATCTATGGAGATATATAGATATAGATATATGTAAAAACATGAATCTATGGAGATATAGATATAGATACACATTGAAGGCCTCAGAATTCAGATCAAGATCTGAATAATTCCTGAAGTCTGCACTCCCCTTGAACATATAGCAGATATCTCATCAGGGCAGGTGAAAGCATGTTGGTGGGGCTGTGATAGGGAAGTTCACATGGTCCCTGCCCATGCTGCATATTTTCTGTGGCTCAAGGAATGATTATTCCAACCCCGTGGGTGTCAACCTGGCATCCTCGTGAGAAGGAAATTTACAGAGTGAAATCTCAGATGTTGCTGCCTTTCTGTGACACTGTTTCTGGACAGGGGCTGTAGGCAGCGACAGGCAGTTAGTAATGGGAAGAGATGGGGGAATGTGACTGGCAGTGGGTCAGGCAGATTGATTTCTTACTCTTGGGAAACAAAGCCATTATCTCAGTGTGGTCATTAAAATCAGTTCCTATTTCTTTTTAAAAAAACACCTTTTTTTCTTTTTCAGATGAATTGTTGAAAATAGGTAAGTAAACACTGATTTCTCATTCTGGGAAATTATTCTCTTAACTTGATCGATTGTCTCAACTTGTACATTAAAATAAGTTCCTGTGTTGAAAAGTTCACATTTGTCTTTCTCGGATAAAGCACTGGACCAAATGGGAAAATCCTCACTGAGTTTTGTCTCTTCCACTCACACAGAATAACACCCATGGAAGTGACAGGAGGCCTAGAACAGCCCAGCTCCTATAAAGCCCTTCAGTCTGTGCCTTGTGACTAAGAGATCAGAGTGGGGTTGGTGCTTGGGGATATGTAGAATATCCACAGCTGCAGGAGGAGCAGAGCTGGTCCAGGGAGTTGGGAAAGGTGGAGCTGGGGAGTGCAGAAAGGATGTGTGGTGGATGGGAGAGTTGATGGGGGCGGGATGCACAAAGTGAATTGATTTGGGTCTCGGAGGAAGCACAGAATTAATTTATTTTGATTTTTGGGAGAAGCTGGAAGTACTGCCCTGTAAAAGAGCAGTATTTTACACCAGTGTGTGGAATCTGATCTCAGCTGGGGATTCCGGAAATCGCTCCTGCAGCAGGGGACAAAATGATCTTACTCATAACTATCTGAGAGTTAACACTGATTGTCACCCGCATGGGTGATGGTGGGGGGAGTCCAGAAACCAGAAGACAGCCCCTGAAGATGTGGGTTTTGTTTGTTAATCCAGTGAGAGGGTTTTTTTTTTTGGAGGGGGGATGATATTTGTGATTTTTTAAGTTTTTAGGTTGCCAATGCCATAGTACTTTGATATGCCTATGTTATTGTGTGCAATAATAGGGTAGAGTCCCTTTAAATTCTGTGAGCCCTCTGGTGGTTTTTGCCATGTTCTATAATTTTGAAGCAACTAAAAACCACTCAGGGCAGCTTTATGTATGAGTTATCTGGGACCCAGCTATGCAATGTGATTTCTCCATATTGCAAATTGTTTTGAAAAGAGCAATAGACACAATAAATGGCAATGAGGCTGAGCTCTTAATCCAGGAAGAGAGTGACTGGAGAGGCCTAGTGAAAGTAGAAGTAAAAAGAAACTGGACCCACTGGGCATGAAAATGCTCAGTGTTGGTAAAATGATTAAAAATGTCTGACTGTTTTGGGAAATTGCAATTGTTTGCAGGCTCGTTAAATGACCGGCTGGAAGTGTATATAATGGTTAATGATTTGGGTGATGAGACAAAGGTGGTGGTTGTACTGAGTTACAATGCGGTTTAAATTTATAACCTGCTGCCTCCCCTAAGAGCTCAAATTAAAGCCACAGACAAAACACCTAATACATGGAGATGTGTGAATAACAGACATTTTGGTATACAGTAAACCCTCGATTTAACGGACCCCGATTTAACGGACTTCGGATGCAACGGACAAAATTTCCGATGCATCCGAAATCCGTTAATGGGGGCTGCGCTGGGTTGACAGCTCCCGCCCGGCTCCCCGCAACGGGGAGCCGGGCGGGTGGGCTGACAGCTCCCGCCCGGCTCCCCTCTGCGGGGAGCCGGGCGGCCGGGCTGACAGTTCCCGCCGGGCTCCCCGCTGCGGGGAGCCAGGCGGGGGGTTGAGAGCTCCTGCCCGGCTCCCCCCAGCGGGAAGCCAGGCGGGAGCTGTCAACCCCCCCCCCGCCCGGCACCCCGCAAGGGGGAGCCGGGCGGGGGGGGCGTTTGAGAGCCCCCACTCGGCTCCTCGCAGCGGGAAGCCGGGCGGGGGCTTTGAGAGCTCCCGCTCGGCTCCCCGCAGCGGGAAGCCGGGCGGGGGGTTTGACAGCTCCCGCCGGGCTTCCCGCTGGGGGGAGCCGAGCGGGAGCTCTCAAAGCCCCCGCCCGGCTCCCCGCAACGGGGAGCCGGGCGGGGGGGGGTGTGTTTGAGAGCCCCCGCTGGGCTCCCCGCAGTGGGAAGCCGGGCGGGGGCTTTGAGAGCTCCCGCTCGACTCCCCCCAGCGGGAAGCCCGGCGGGAGCTGTCAACCCCCCCGCCCGGCTCCCCGCAGTGGGGAGCTGGGCGGGCGGGCTGACTCACTCCATATAACGGACTAATTCGGGCGAGGGGGTGTCCGTTGTCACCCGAAAGTCCGTTATTTAATAATTTAAAAAAATTATTAAATAACGGACTTTCGGTTTTAACGGACACCCCCTCGCCCGAATTAGTCCGTTATATCGAGGTTTCACTGTACTAGCAATTCCAAAAATCCCTCCCCCTCCCCCAATAAAATGGTTTTGAGTCAAAAGACATGTTTTGCTTTCTTAGACAAAATCATAATGTTCCTTGTGATTTTGGGGGGTTTATAATAAAATTAAAGGAATTTTTAATGAAAAGTTGTTTTGAACTGAAAACTTGAAACATTGTCTTTAGAAAGTGTCAAAATGAAACATTTTGGAGGTTTTTTCCAGAATTTTTTTCAATTTTTGTTTTGACTGAAACACCTCAGTAAAACTGAAACAAATTCATGAACTGTTTCAGTGTAGTTGAATCTGCATACTTTGGCCAAAACATGATTTGGCTGAGAAATGTGGCCCAGTCCTATTATTGAGATTGTGGAAATATTAGTATATCACCTATCCCCAAAGCCACTGGTGATTACAGAGCACTTCTGTTTTCATAAACAGAAGCTAAACAAGAAAGGAGCCATTCATGAATATCTGGCTTACTTAAGGATATTAACAGAGGACTGCAAATTTAGAAAGCTGAAATTTTAAATTAAGGGAACAATTATGTATACAAAAGAAAGTGTCAGTTTTCTGGCAAGTGCTAATGGCAGCAACCAGGGTTGAGTTCAATCTGTCTGGGTGTCCCTTTCTAAGATAACTAAAACTGAGCCTCAAGGCCCCATGGAGAGCTCTACTGATATTTCTGGTTCTAGGAAATCCAAATAAAACTGTCCTGGGCATCTTTGTAGGCATTTCCCCACCACCCACAGGCACTCAGCAGTCTTTTGGGGGCAGGGAAAGTGGAAACCCCTCAAAAGAAACATGTACACTCATATATAAGCAGATGAGCAAGTGCAAACCAAATCAGACAATATGAATTGGGTCAGTCCACAGCTCCCACATAATAAATGTATAGCTTATGGAGTTGCAAAACTTGGAAATTCTCATGGACAGTGCTGGAGAATATTCCAAATACGTAGATACTCATATATCAGCAGTTGTTGCTATGTTTTGGGCTCTCTGTCTGGACCTGTAGGGAACTTCCCATAAGCTTGCCAGGAAGGTGTGAATATAGGATCATGGTAATTATATCAACTCTGCTCAACTGTATGGCAGTGAAACATGGGTTCTGAGGAAGGCTGAAGAGTGACAGATTGACATTTCTGATTCTTGTTATCTTCGTGAGCTGCTTCATATCAAGTGTCAGGACAGGGGATATTTGGAGCTGAACCCAGGAGCTGTTTCCATCAGCACTGGTTTGGTTTCAGTGGCTTTCTAAATGGTTGTAGTATTATGGAAATCTGTTGTTCAAATTAACCCAAATTTGGATCTGTCACCGAGCCAGCTCCCCCATATGGCACAACAAATTTCGAGGCATTCCAAGGAATAGGGCTGATTCTAGCAGAACTGAGATTAGGATGACCAAATGTCCTGATTTTAACAGGACTGTCCAAATATTAGGGTTTTGTGTTACATAGGGCCCTATTACCTTGCAGCTATCCATCCACGTTTTTCACAATTGCTATCTGGTCACCATAGTCGAACTATAAACAAAACTTGGTCTAAACCTTAACTAAAGGAGACCTTGTGGTCTGCTGTAATAAGTATTATCATTTTGTGTTTATACACTCTAGGGAAGGTGATTCTTCCTAGAAGTAAAGTTAAATAAAAGAATATATACTTACTGACTATAATATTTTACTGCCAAAAGTAGAAATGTTTTAATATAGATGTTTTTACACTTATTTCCTCTTGACTTCATCGGACATTGACAGTCTGTGTTTTATTTGTTTGTCCAGCCTCAAAGAAATGGAAACTAGGTAAGTTTGCATTGGCTTTTCAACAGTTAAAAGCAAAAGTATTGTTATGAAACAAAAACAGTCCCAAATGTTTTTGATTGTGCTTGTACTTTAATCTCTCCCACTACAGTGTTTAATGGGGATATATTATTGCTTAGTAGTTTTATTTTCTACTGATTTCTTGAGAATGCTGTGACAGGTTGGATCACAGAAACCCACCTGGGGCTGTCAACTGATCTGCCAAGACTACTTCTGCACCTGCTTCTTTGCCCTGGCATCTTAGGCCTCCAGTACCTTGCCTAGTTTGAGCCAGACTGCTAGCCTGCTCCAAACCCAGAGCCAGGTCTAAACCACGTCCCCCAACAGCTGTAGGCTCATTGGAAACAGGTTAAGAAGTGTTCCTATCTTTAACATTCAGATGTTCAACAAGTAACAGACAGAAGAGACGCTCTTGTGTCAGACAAAAAGGCTACAATAAGAAATGAACATGATGGCAGAAAAAAGAAACTCTGAATGGATTCCTCCTCAATATATTTTGCCATTGTTTTTTTTTATTGTTTTCTGTATGTCCAAAACATTCATCAAATATACAGGAATCCATATTAATTTCAGGTCTGCAAGAAATTCCCTCTGAAATCTGTGTCTCCAAATCAGGCCTCAGCCACCTTTCATATTCCCCTGGGTGGAAAGCTACCACTCCACCCTCACTACACACCATCCCTTTGAATATATGTATACAGAGATATGAAGAACATACTCTTAGAAATATGGGAGCAAAATATTTTTTCCCTAATCATCTTTTTTTATTTGTCTCACGGGAACTGTTTGAACTCCACAAACAGGTAACGTGTAGGATCTCTAAAGCAGTAGTAATGCTCAGGATTTCCTTTATTGTAGTAACAGGGGGAGTTTTACAGTTGGGAATTGAGTCTGGTTGGGAATTTTTAGAATGGACTTCACAAGGGTGTCAGATTGGAATTTGTCATAAATCTCTTGAATGGGTTCAAGATCAGACACATTGGGAGAGTGTATATGTGTGGGCATTGAGCTGAGAAGCACTTCTGTTTAACCAATGAGTAATGTTCTCCCTTTCTTTCTATTCATGTAGGTGGGAAAGAAAACGAAGAAGGTAAGGTTTCCCAGAAACTTATTTGCCCTTCAGCCAGATCAAGTCTCACTTGGTCATACGGAGACAAGAGAAAGGAGGAAGGAAAATAGATATCTGTATGCCAGTTGAAGACATCTGCCACTGCAGTGCAAGGGGGTGCTTTATGGGAATGCTGAGCTTTTAACAGAGTGAATCCCTCTGGAACCAGAGATTTCTCTGTTTTGCTCATTCTTAAACTATTTTGCTGGTGTAGGTTGCTAATTGTAGAAAGTTGATTTCTTCAAACACACACACATATGGTTTAAACTTCTTTGTCAACATTAATGTTGACAAATTGAAGAGAATCGGGGAGAGACCAACAAAAGAAACAGGTTTAGAAAACCTGACTTATGAGGAAAGGTTAAAAAAATTGGTCAGTTTTAGTCATGTGAAAAGAAGGCTGAGGGAGGACCTGATAACAGGTTTTTATAAAGAGGACAATCTATTGTTCTCTCTGTCCACTGAAGGAATCACAAGAAGCAATGGGCTTACTCTGTAACAAGGGAGATTCAGGGTCAGTATTAGGAGGAATCTTCCAACCTAAAGGGTAATTAAGCTCTGGAGTAGGTGTCCAAGGAAGGTTGTAAAATTCCCATTGTTGGCGGTTTGTAAGAACATGTTGGACAAGTACTTGTCAGAGATGGTCTAGGTTTACTTGGCCCTGCCTCAGCTCGGTGAACTGGACTAGATGACTTCTTGAGGTCCCTTTAACCCCTACATTTCTATGATTCACTGATAAAATGTGGCATTTGCATGGCCTGCTATGTGACATAGTCCTACTTACAGGAGCACTAAGACATCTGGGGATCTGCAGAAACTCCAGTTTATGCACCTGTTGTTGTTTTTTAAAGATAAGATCCAAATGGCTGAGTGCTGAAATCTGCCATTTGAAACTGCAGCATGTCAATATTCCTTACCGATGAGTATTGTGCGGTCTTGCTCTAGAAAAACCTGCTCTAGAATTAGCCAAGTTATAAACTGTTGGAAATCCCATACTGAGCATTCAAAGTGGGCTATTCTGTTAAAGACAGATGCCCTGCATTGTGGTCTAGTTTACCTTTTAAGTGAATTAACTAGAGTTACTGATTTACGGGATCTGTGCTATGCTACAGCCTGCATACTGTCTCCTGGAAGTATCCCTTCAATGTGCCAGATGCCCAGGGGACTATTACACAAGGGCAGGGCACGCAGCTTCAGGGCCTCTAAGACTGAGCCTTCAGGCTCTAGCACTCCTATTTCACACCAGGAGTTCTGACCACCAAGTTCAACTAAGATGGACTCCATCAACACCACAGCAAGTATTTGCAGTGACACCTGCAGAGTCTTCAAAACTGAGTAGGATTTATTGGTCAACTGGAACACACCATAATGAAGTCATTAGATTAGCATAGAGATGCAAAGGTTAAAACATCATCCAAACTGGCCAAGCCAGGGCTCCCATGAATCATATTGCTGAAGGAACCTGTGACGGGTTGCTATCACAGAAACCCCCTTGAGAGATGTGCCATGGCTACTCCTGCCCCTGTTCTGCCCTGGCAGACTCTCTAGCCTGCTGCAAACCCAGACCCAGGTCCAAGCCACGTCCCCTAGCAGCTGTAGGCTTTCCTGGAAACAAGTTAGGATGTGTTCCTGTCTTTAGCACTCAGTTGCTCAACTTCCAATGGGGTCCACACCTTGAATAAAACCGTTTTACCCTGTATAAAGCTTATACAGGGCAAACTCATAGATTGTTCACCCTCTATGACACTGATAGAAAGATATGCACAGCTGTATGCCGCCCTCCCCCACCCCCCCACCCCCGGTACTAACATGTATTCCAGTTTAATTAATAAGTAAAAGGTGATTTTATTAAATACAGCAAGTAGGATTTAAGTGGTGCCAAGTAGTAACAGACAGAACAATGTGAATTACCAAGTAAAACACAATCAAACATGCAGATTTATCTCTAATACAGTGATAAAACTCAATACAAATAAAAACCTCACCCTCCGATGTTTCAGTAAGCTTCCTTTTACAGACTCGACTCCCTCTAATCTGGGTCCAGCAATCACTCACACCCCTGTAGTCAGGGCCAGTGTAAGGATATTTTGCGCCGCCCTAGGCGAAACTTCCACCTTGTGCTCCCTCACCCCCCTGCGGCAGCTCCCCACCCCCTCCCACCTGGGAAACCCTGCAGCAGCTCTCCGTCCCAGCTCACCTCCGCTCCACCTTCTCCCCTGAGCATGCCACCACCGATCCACTTCTCCCACCTCCCAGGTTTGAAGCACCAATCAGCTGTTTGGTGCAGCAAGCCTGAGGGGGAGAAGAATCAGAACGGGGGCAGTGTGCTCAGGGGAGGAGGTGGAGTGGAGGTGAGCTGGGGTGAGGAGCGGTTCTCCTATGCACTGCCCCCATTACTTGCTGTGGGTGGCCCTCCCCGCACCCCCCTTCTCCAGCTCACCTCCACTCCACTGCCTTCCCTGAGCACACTTTTTGCCACCCACAACTATTTGGCTCCCTAGGCAGTCGCCTAGTTAACCTACTGGTTGCACTGGCCTTACCTGTAGTCATTGTCCTCTGTTCCAGTTTCTTTCGGGTATCATTGGGGGTGGAGAGACTTCTTTTTAAGCCAGCTGAAGACAAAATGGAGGGGTCTCCCAGGGATTTTTATAGATTTTCTCCTTCCTGCTGCGTAGAATCTAGTTGCAAAATAGAGATTTAGAGTCACATGGGCAAGTCACATGTCCCTGCATCCAAGCCATCCAAGCCACATTCCTGGGAAAGATCAGATGTGGATTGGCATCTCCAAATTTATTGTTGGCTTAACTGGGTCTTGACTTGACACTTACTGAGAATAGTTTTTTTTCCCCCCCTTGGGCAGCTGACCAACTGCTTCACTGAGACTATTTAAAATGAACCAATTACATAGCTAATATTCATAACTTTGAGTACATAAATGACACATGCATATAAATAGGATGAATATATCCAACAGATCATAACCTTTACAGAACTATGTTACATGGCATATGTAGCATAAAACATATTCCAGTTATGTCATATATACATTCATAAGCACAGTCCCATAAAGCCTCATGGGGTGCCCCATCACAAATGCCATTAAACAATCCACCAAATCTGGAAAAATATGCACACACTGAAATTATTTTTTTTATTGTGAAATAAAATACATTTTAAAATACACGCAAAATAGAAATGAATACGTTTTCATTCCTATTTGAACAGTTGCATTGTAACTGTTGTTCTTCAAGCTGTGTTGCTCATATCCATTCCAAAACCTCCCCTCTTCCCTGCTGTCGGAGTAACCGGCAAGAAGGCACCAAGTAACCGGCAAGAAGGCCCGGTTGGTGGGGATATATATCCAGCACCATAAAGGCACCGCTCCAGGGGACTCCACAGCCAACCCAGCAGATGCTGCTGGGGTAAAAATCTTCTGACGATCGTGCACGCAGCGCGTGCACACCTAATAGGAGTGGATATGAGCAACACATCTCGAAGAACAGCAGTTACAAAGGTAAGTAACCGTCTTTTGTTTTCTGAACAGTGACAGCCAAACAGAATAAAGCTCTGGAAGTGCTCCTGTGTAGTTACTTTCAGATGTCACTACTCAACATGCAGCAAGAGCCATTTCTTTTCTGCTGGTTTTTTTTTTCCCATCATGATTAGTTCACCCTTAGTAAACAAGGAATGCCTATGGCCTCTGAGGTAAGTATCCTGGATGCAAAGCCAGCTCTTACAGCCAATAGTATAAGGGCTTTGTTGAGAGCAAGAGTGTGCACTGAGGGAATGGCAGATCTCACTTGTGCTCCAGCCCTATAGAGCCCCTCACCAGGTGGTTAGGCTAGAACAGCAAAGGCTCTGAACTAATACTGTGTAGGGTTTGACATATCACATTTCATAAACCATGTCTTGTCTCGGGTCTCAGGCAGAGGTGGTTCCAAATGGCATTTTTTCCATAGAAACTTTCACCTCTATAGACTGCATCTCTTCTGATGTACCATGGTCATTCCTCTTGGTAAGCAGAGCCTGTGCGTCATGGTCTCATTGTCCATGGTGCATCTTGGTGTATATATAGTCCAGTTGAGGAATCTGGACCATATAAGAATATGGGGACATGACGTAACTGAATCACAACTCCCACCAATTTTCCTCCAAAATATTGCACTTTTCAGTTAAAACTAAAACATCATTTTGTTGGAAACCTGGTCTTCCACTGAAAACCAGTTTCAAGAGAGAATTTTTGATCAACACTAATTTCAGTTTCTGGTTTCTAGCTGATGCTTCTAAAATGTGTTGGATTTCAGGAAATTGGGATGTGCACCCACCATCTATTTTGCCCCTTTCAGAACATCCAAAGGGCAGTCATTACATTCTGTAGCATACATTTCAAAATAACTGTAAAAATCTAAACATTTGGATGTTTTTCTTTTTCAGAAATGTCTGAGATAGTTGATGGCAAGTCTGCTTTGATGTTATACTGTTTTCTCTCACAGATGATTTTATAATTATGTGCTTTTCCTGTGATAGTCTCCCTGGTCCTGAAGACGAGACACAGTCCCATTCCTGAGGAGCTTTCAGACAGGCAGGAGAGAATTTGATGTGCTGTATAGAAGACAATATGTTGCACTTCCCCGCCAGGTTGGAAACCTAGGCCATGTCTGGATGAACAGTTATAGCCTGGCAAGCGGGGACATGAATCAATAATGCATTAGCTTTCCATGTGGACCTTGCTGGAACACACTAATGATTCCTTAATGTGCTTTGATTTGTTCTGTTTTGGAGCAGGAACAGTTCAGTGTCTATTAGAGAACTGTTTGTGTGTGGCAGCAGGGTGTACTTGGACATTTAATACATGGACGGCTATTGTACTGTGGATTTACATCCCAGTTTGCTGTGCACTAACTGTTCACCTAGACAGAACAATCAGAACATGACTGAGCAAGGGTCTTTCCTTCCTTCCCCACTGCATTGCATCCCCAGAGAGGGCTAGGTGCATGAGTTAGCCCTTTCTCCTCCCATAGTCCCCTTGTTCTCCAAGACCTGCAGGTGTCACAAATGAGAGGGCAGTTCAGGGGTCACATTATTAAGGGCTTCTACAACCCCCACCCTTCCCTGTGATATTTCATGTTTGAGGGTGATGGGAGGGGCATTAGTGGAAGTAGGGGACTGTTTGTGGAGGTCAGGATGACTTAGGGGGATGGCCAGGGAGTGTAAAAGGGGATTCTCTATCAGTGAACTGTTGGAGGGTTATTTTCAACATTTGTGTGTGGATACAAGTTCATTGCAATAGATTTACAAGGAGACAAATGACATTCCATAGTCAAACCAGGGCCTAAGATGTTACAAAACCTCAGTTCATGGAGTTGGGCAGGTAAAGATTTTGGAACTTGATATTAATTATTATGTACTTGGGAATGTCTGTAATCTGTACTAGGTTCAGTATGTTATGGTATTGGTTTGCCCATGTTTTATTAGAAGTGGTGTGTGAATGTACTTAAACATGAGGCTTTCCCCCCCCAAAAAAAGAATGGACAATAAGAAGAGTAAGTTTCAATTGAGATTGGGACAGCTACATTGATAGGCGAGCAATGCGCCTTCACTGTAACAATAAAAATTCACACATTTTAACAGCTTGGAAGGTTCATGTCCTTTAATGGTGCCCTGTATGTAAAATGGAGGCAGGAACATACTAGGGGCCTGCTAAGCATCTGCAATGAACAGGCATATCTACAGAAAAGGCTTAATGTGAGCAATTGTGGCATAAGTATCTGTGAAATTTACGTGCTGTGTGTACTGGAGACACAGGTTTACACTAAAAAAAATAAGAGTATTGCTCAGAGTTTTCAATCTATTGCCAAGGAAAACAATTATTCTTTGGACTTCTCTACATGGGGAGATTGACTGGCATAATTATTACAGAAGAACTCCCCATCGGACACTTTTATTCTGGAGGGAAAAAAAATGCCTTTTTCCAGATTAGTTTGCTCTATATTGGAAGCGAATTAAGTTAAATCAGAAAAGGCCATTTTTCTGAAAAAAGAGTGTCCACAGGGGGAGTGGATGGAGAATAGCTATAGAGCATGAAATTCTTACCTTATGTTATTCTGAGATATCCTCATGTAGGAAATCCCTTATCTGGAAAGGTTTGGCTGCAAGGTTTGGTTGCAAGCCATCTGCAGGCATAACATGTTCAAGTTCTTTGCTGTGGTTTCTGCTGGTTTTATTCACTTTTTTATTGGAGGAGCTTGTGGAACATAAGGCTACTGTGTTTTGGGCAGACACATGCTTCTCATGGTTGGTGAGAACCTGTGAGGAGTCCATTACTGGTGGAAATTGTGAATATGTTCCTTAGGGAGGACAAGTGGCCTGAGTCTTTCACACAGGCCTCTCTTTCTAGGCATCTGATTAACAACCCTTGTCTTTACTCTTACAGGTTTATTAATTTGTACGTACACACGGATCCACAGAGGAATTTAGGGGCTGTGACACTGAGCATCACAACATCTAACTTTTAGGCACCTAGAAACTCACTGGGATAATGATGGGATCCCCATAACCCTCAGTTAAGCACCTAAGTTCCCTGCCCAATGTTAGGGGAGACCTAGGCACCTTAAAATAGGATCCACAAAATCCAGCATGATAGGCCGGGAGTTGCATATGTCAGACAATGGGAGATGACAATGAGAGCCATGTGTGTTAAACCCCACTCCTCTCACAAGGACGAGCATCTAAGTCCAGGCTTCAGGGAATTGTCAATGTCTGTCTGCAACCTATAGCCAGCTCTAGCTCTGCTCTGCACTACAGACTGACACTAATATTTTGTGTCACTCAGCGGTGTGAATAATCCAGACCCCTGAACGACATAGTTAAACTGACCTAACAGTCCACTGTACACAGTGCTATGTGGAGGGGAGGGCTTCTGCTGCTGACATAGCTATGGCCTCTTATGCTATGTCTACACTGCTGTTTATGTCAGTATAACTTATGTCGCTCAAGGGTGTTGGTGTCCCAACAACGTACCTACCACTGCTCATTGGGGGCAGATTATTTGTGTTCATGAGAGAGCTCTCTCCTGTTGACATACAGTGACTGCACTTGAGATCTTACAGCAGTGCAGCTGTCTGCATACAGGGGAGCAACTGTAAGATCTCTGGTGTAGACACAACCTTAGGGAAGATTGATTAACTATACCACTGGGAGTGCTCTCTGTCATTAGCCTAGAGTGTCTTCATTACAGTGCGAGAGCTGCAGCCTTTTAAATGTAGACCTGCCCCAGGCATCAAAGCTGTTTGCTGCAGGAAACAACAAGAGAGGAGCTAATAGCATCCCCTTATTACTTTTAGCCCAGTGGTTAGTGCACTCACCTGGGATGTGGGAGACCCAGGTTCATTTCCTGCTTCTGTCTAATGGGGAGAAAGGATTTGAACAGGGGATTTTTATCTTTTAGGTAAGTGTTCTAACCACTGTGCTATGGGATAGTCTAACATGGCAGTCTCTCAGTCTCACCTGGTGCAGCTGTTCCACTTTGGATAATTAATTAAATGGCCATTGAGCCAGAGAGAGAGAGAAAATAAGACTTATTCTGTAATCTGGTGGTTAGGAATATGGGAGACCAAGGGGCCCTCTTGTGTCACACAAAAAGGCTACAATAAGAAATGACCATGATGGAAGAAAAAAGGAACTCTGAATGAATTCCTCCTCAATATATTTCACCATTGGTTTTTTTTTATTGTTTTCTGTATGTCCAAAACATTCATCAAATGTACAGGAATCCATTTTAATTTCAGGTCTGCAAGAAATTCCCTCTGAAATGTGTCTCTCAAATCAGGCCTCAGCCACCTTTCATATTCCCCTAGGTGGAAAGCTACCACTCCACCCTCACTACACACCATCCCTTTAAGTATATGTATAAAGAGATATGAAGAACATACTCTTAGAAATATGGGAGCAAAATATTTTTTTCTCTAATCATCTTATTTTATTTGTCTCACGGAAATTGTTTGAACTCCACAAACAGGTAACGTGTAGGATCTCTAAAGCAGTAGTAATTCTCAGGATTTCCTTTATTGTAGTAACAGGGGGAGTTTTACAGTTGGGAACTGAGTCTGGTTGGGAAATTTTAGAATGGACTTCACAAGGGTGTCAGATTGGAATTTGTCATAAATCTCTTGAATGGGTTCAAGATCAGACACATTGGGAGAGTGTATATGTGTGGGCATTGAGCTGAGAAGCACTTCTGTTTAACCAATGAGTAATGTTCTCCCTTTCTTTCTATTCATGTAGGTGGGAAAGAAAACGAAGAAGGTAAGGTTTCCCAGAAACTTATTTGCCCTTCAGCCAGATCAAGTCTCACTTGGTCATACGGAGACAAGAGAAAGGAGGAAGGAAAATAGATATCTGTATGCCAGTTGAAGACATCTGCCACTGCAGTGCAAGGGGGTGCTTTATGGGAATGCTGAGCTTTTAACAGAGTGAATCCCTCTGGAACCAGAGATTTCTCTGTTTTGCTCATTCTTAAACTATTTTGCTGGTGTAGATTGCTAGGAAACAGGTTTAGAAAACCTGACTTAGGAGGAAAGGTTAAAAAAATTGGTCAGTTTTAGTCATGTGAAAAGAAGGCTGAGGGAGGACCTGATAACAGGTTTTTATAAAGAGGACAATCTATTGTTCTCTCTGTCCACTGAAGGAATCACAAGAAGCAATGGGCCTACTCTGTAACAAGGGAGATTCAGGTTCCGTATTAAGAGGAATCTTCTAACCTAAAGGGTAATTAAGCTCAGGAGTAGGTGTCCAAGGAAGAATGTGGAATTACCATTGTTAACGGTTTGTAAGAACATGTTGGACAAGTACTTGTCAGAGATGGTCTAGGTTTACTTGGCCCTGCCTCAGCTCAGTAAACTGGACTAGATGACTTCTTGGGGTCCCTTTAACCCCTACATTTCTATGATTCACTGATAAAATGTGGCATTTGCATCGCCTGCTATGTGACATAGTCCTACATACAGGAGCACTAAGAGATCTAGGGAGCTGCAGAAACTCCAGTTTATGCACCTGTTGTTGTTTTTTAAAGATAAGAGCCAAATGGCTGAGTGCTGAAATCTGTTATTTGAAACTGCAGCATGTCAATATTCCTTACCGATGAGTATTATGCAGTCTTGCTTTAAAGAAGCCTGCTCTAGATTTAGCCAAGTTATAAACTGTTGGGAATCCTATACTGAGCATGCAAAGTGGGCTATTCCGTTAAAGACAGATGCCCTGCATTGTGGTGTAGTTTACCTTTTAAGTGAATTAACTAGAGTCAGTGATTTACGGGATCTGTGCTATGCTACAGACTGCATACAGTCTCCTGGAAGTATCCCTTTAATGTGCCAGGTTCCCAAGAGACTATTACACAAGGGCAGGGCATGCAGCTTCAGGGCCTCTAAGACTGAGCCTTCAGGCTCTAGCACTCCTATTTCACACCGGGAGTTCTGACTACCAAGTTCAACTAAGATGGACTCCATCAACACCTCAGCAAGTATTTGCAGTGACACCTGCAGAGTCTTCAAAACTGAGTAGGGTTTATTGGTCAACTGGAACACAACATCAGGAAGTCATTAGATTAGCATAGAGATGCAAAGGTTAAAACATCATCCAAACTGGCCAAGCCAGGGCTCCCATGAATCATATTGCTGAAGGAACCTGTGACGGGTTGCTATCACAGAAACCTCCTTGAGAGATGTGCCATGGCTACTCCTGCCCCTGTTCTGCCCTGGCAGACTCTCTAGCCTGCTGCAAACCCAGACCCAGGTCCAAGCCACATCCCCTAGCAGCTGTAGGCTTTCCTGGAAACAGGTTAGGAAGTGTTCCTGTCTTTAGCACTCAGTTGCTCAACACTCTGAATTAAACCGTTTTACTCTGTATAAAGCTTATACAGGACAAACTCATAGATTGTTCACCCTCTATGACACTGATAGAAAGATCTTGCACAGCTGTATGCCTCCCCCCCCCCCCCCCCCGGGTACTAGCACGTGCTCCAGACGAATTATAAGTAAGAAATTATTTTATAAGTAGAGAAAGTAAGATTGAAATGATTCTAAGTAGTAACAGACAGAACAAAGTGAATTACCAAATAAAATAAAATAAAACACCGAGATCTATCTCTAATACAGACAAAATCCTTACCCTCAGATGTTTCAATGAGATTTCTTTTACAGACTAAATTTCCCTTTTAATCTGGGTCCAGCTATCACTTGTGTTAGGTAAAATAGCAAGTCCCTACTCACCTCTCCAGCACTCGAGTTTGTGCGGAGTTGGTATAGGGCTCACAAGCTGTCAGAAACCAAGTACACACACACCAATTCGTTGATCAACGGGCTCACACTATTCTTAGCTCAGTAGCTTCAGAGTAAGTGTGGCAAGTTTATTAGGGGTAAGCATCAATATTTATACACAGAAGTAAACAAAGTGATTAATAGGTCATAATGGTCATGCATAATCAATCAAGATTCTACAGGATAAAACAGGTTAAAATGTAAATTTCAAAAGACAAAGGGGAGATGGCTACTTAAGGGGACGGGGGGTGTCAAGAGCAGTTCGCAGGTCAGAGCTTTGATTTAAAGTTAAGACAGAGACATCAAGTCTGGGTTAAGTTTAAGCTCATCAAAAGTTCAGACTCAACACTTGCACCCCACCCCCTGCAGTCACTGTCCACTACTCTTGTTTCCTTCAGGTATCCTTGGGGAGTGGAGAGGCTATTCCTTGAGCCAGCTGAAGACAAAATGGAGGGGTGTCCAGGGGTTTAAATAGACTTTCAATTGTGGGTGGAGACCCCCTCCTCCTTCCTATGCAGAGTCCAGTTGCAAAATGTAGTTTCAGAGTCACAAGGGAACGCCACATGTCTCCGCAAGACTGAGTTTCTTACCAGCCAGGCCACATTCCTGGGGAAGCTCGTATGTGGATTGGCATCTACAAAGTTCATTGTTATCTTGATTGTTTCTTGATTGGCCACTTACTGAGAATAGTTCTTTCTCAGAGAGTTGGCCAATTGCTTCACTGAGGCTATTTAGAATTAACCAAGTACCTAGCCAATATTTAGTTTTGAAGCATAAGCTTTCGTGGGCTAATACCCACTTCGTCGGATGCAAGGAGGAAGCTTGCATCTGACGAAGTGGGTATTAGCCCACGAAAGCTTATGCTTCAAAACTTTATAGTTAGTCTTTAAGGTACCACAGGACTCTTTGTTACCTCTGCTATTCCAGACTAACACGGCTACCTCTCTGATTCTAGCCAATATTTATAACTTTGATTACAAAAATGATACATGCATACAAACAGGATGAACATAACCAGTAGATCACAACCTTTACATATATATGTTACATGGCATATGTAGCAAAACCATATTCCAGTCATATCATATACACATTTATAAGCATTTCCCCATAAAACCTTATGGGGTACACCATCACAGAACCATCTTGGTTTCTTCTCTGTATCTCTGTCCTGTTGTCTTCAAGTCTCAGATGAGCTCCTGTGTCTCTCTGAAGGCCAGGCCTTATCCTCACCTCCTGTAACTTCTTGGTCCATAGTCCTGCTCTGCAAAGCCATGCAAGCTTGCAGTTTCCACCTGTTGGAACTTCCAGGTTTTAGGTGCTAGCTATTGAATCATTGGGATTACCCTTGTCTTCCTGGATCATCCACTGATATGGGTCAGTTTCAGCCTGTCCTCAGTGACCCATTCAGTACACCCCAGACAGTTATATGACACAGACACCTCACATCTCCTGCTCTGCCCCAGGATCAGCATGTTACTGGGTGGCAATTCCAAGACAAATGAATCACTTCCAAATATATCAGTCATGATAATATTACAGAAAATCCACATTTGTCACACCTACTCAGCAGAATGGCTCTAGACCTCCTCAGGATGTGGCTAAAGAGATCCTCTTCCTTCATTTTCTCTCCCTATATCCCCTATCCTGCAATGGGATCTCTGCTGTCAACCGTCACACCTGTGCAGACTCAGATACCTAGAACCAACTGCTGACTCAGGACCAGAAATGTCTCTCAGTGATCTAGAGGACCATGCACAGGGCTGTGAGATGGGAGGACCTTCACATAATGAGTTCATGATACAGTTGGTGGAATGATCTGGACCTAGTTAGGCCACCTCTAAATCTAGTCAATGCCATGCTTTTGTCTGTGCATCACCAGAATGAGTAAAAAGAATAACAACACAAGGTTGGTGAGGTAATACCTTGTATTAGACCAACCTCTACTGGCGAGAGAAACAAGCTTTTGAGCTGAAAGCGAGCTCCTCCTCAGGTCTGGGAAACCTACCCAGAGTGTCACCACTAAATATACGGTATAATAGATTGTTTAGAATAAGTGATTAACACACACTGTAAGAGACCGTTCAAAGTGAAATGGCCCATGAACATTTCTACACTCGATAAAAAGGAAGCTTATTAGGTTACAGATTCTTGCAATAAATGATAAATCCAGTGTCTTTATTAAGACTAGGACTTTTAGTACCTAGCAAGGTTATGAATTTAACCTCCCAGGTTCATCTTTTGAAAGTGTTGTGCAGGTTCCCCTTGAGGATGAGGACTGAGAGGTCAGATATGGAGGGATTGTTTAATAAAAAGTGTTCACCCACAGGTGGTAAGGTGTCTTTATTTTTATCATTTTCCTGTGTGAATTTGTTTGAGAAAGTGGTTATTGTCTGGTTTCACCCACACACTTGTTCTTGAGGCATTTAGCGCACTGGATGAGGTACACCACATGTTGTGATAGGCATGTGTCAGACCCATTAATCTTGCTCACTCGATATCTGACCTCTCAGTCATCAGAGAAGAGGCATAATATTCACTAACCCAGAAGAAATTGAAATGATGTCAATACTAAAAAGTTATTTTTGCTTTGCAGATGAACTCCAGATAGAAGTGGGTAAGTTTTGTATTCACTTTTCAAAACTAAATGTCAATTCAATTCCATGATAAAAAAAAAGTTAATAAAAATTAAGTTCTCACAGTTACGAACAAAGGAAGCACCAAGAGCAAGTCATGTCTGACTAACCTAACTGCCTTCTATGATGAGATAACTGGCTCTTTGAATGAGGGGAAAGCAGTGGACGTGTTATTCCTTGATTCTAGCAAAGCTTTTGATATGGTCTCCCACAGTATTCTTGCCAGCAAGTTAAAGAAGTATGGGCTGGATGAATGGACTAAAAGGTGGATAGAAAGCTGGCTAGATCTTTGGGCTGAATGGGTAGTGACCAATGGCTCCGTGTCCAGTTGGCAGCCCATATGAAGAGGAGTGCCTCAAGGGTTGGTCCTGGAGCCGGTTTTGTTCAATATCTTTATTAATGATCTGGAGGATGGTGTGGACTGCACCCTCAGCAAGTTTGCAGAAGGCACTAAACTGGGAGGAATAGTAGATATGCTGGAGGGTAGGGATAGGATACAGAGGGACCTAGACAAATTAGAGGATAGGGACAAAATAAACTGATGAGTTTCAACAAGGACAAATGCAGAGTTCTGCACTTAGGACAAAATAATCCCATTCACTGCTACAGACTAGGGACCGAATGGCTAGGTAAAATTTCTGCAGAAGAGGACCTAGGGGTTACAGTGAACGAGAAGCTGGATGAGTCAACAGTGCGCCCTTGTTGCCAAGAAGGCTAATGACATTTTGGGTTGTATAAGTAGGGACATTTCCAGCAGATCAGGGACGTGATCATTCCCCTCTGTTCAGCACTGGTGAGGCCTCATCTGGAGTACTGTGTCCAGTTTTGGGGCCCACACTACAAGAAGTATATGGATAAACTGGAAAGAGTCCAGCAGAGGACAACAAAAATTAGTAGGGGTCTAGAGCACATGAGTTATGAGGAGAGGCTGAAGGAATTGGGGTGGTTTAGTCTGCACAAGAGAAGGATGAGGGGGATTTGATAGCTGATTTCTACTACCTGAAAGGGGGTTCCAAGGAAGATGAATCTAGCCTGTTCTCCATGGTACCAGATGACAAAACAAGGAATAATGGTCTCCAGTTGCAGAGGGGGAGGTTTAGGTTTAATATTAGGAAAATACTTTTTCACTAGTAGGGTGGTGAAGCACTGGAATGGGTTACCTAGGGAGATGGTGAAATCTCCTTCCTTTGAGGTTTTTAAGGTCAGGCTTGATGTAGCCCTGGCTGGGATGATGTACTTGGGGATTGGTCCTGCTTTGAGCAGACGGTTGGACTAGATGACCTCCTGAGGTCCCTTCCAACCTTGATATTCTATGATTCTAAGTGAATGATTTTTCTTGTTAGAATATTATTTTTCTAAAATTTTCTAGGAGATGCAGATCAGTGCTACAGCCCTATTTCTACTCTCATTTGGGTGAAAAATCTCCCCAGTTTAATGTGTTATTCATCACCTAAATCCCAGCTAGAATTTCAAAATAGGACATAGGTTTTTACCTTGTGCTGAACAGGTCTAGTCATTCTCTCTGTCCAGGGATGAATTTCACCCTAAATCAGTCATAACATGTCTGTGAATATAGGCACAGTGAGGTTCTGACAATGTGTCATCAATTATATGTAACCCTTCTGCCCTTCAGAATTGGCAGCAACAAGGGCCGGGTTCAGTAAATAGGGGTTCCCTCTCAACAATACAATGCAAACTGGCTCGAGCCCCCACCCAGTGACCTGGGAAAATCCTAACACACCCCTGGGAGCCTCAATGAGGCAATACTCCCCCTCTTGCAAGCACAGATCGGTGTAACAGAAGATCTTTATTAACATGAGGTAAATGACATCACTAAACTGGGAAAAAACACCACACATAGGGTTCATACACCAACCCGTGAGCAAATTGCCCCTCCCCAGCAAGTTTGGGCTGTGTCCTCTCCTGTAGGTTCAGGAGTCCAGCAACCCAAACGTCACCCAAAGTCCCAGAAGTCCAATAGCCCAAAGTCCCTGGAGTCCAGTAACCCCAACAAACACCCAAAGTCCCAAAAGTTCAATAGCCCAAAGTCCCTGGAGTCCAGTAGCCCCAACAATCACCCAAAGTCCCAAAAGTTCCACAGCCCCCCAAAGTCTCTGGAGTCCCTGGTCAACAGTTACTCTGCCGAGTCTTACCTCCCAGGCTGGGTGGAAGTGGAGGGCAGAGTGGAGGGTACCTTCACAAGGTCTGAGGCCGACGGCCCAGTCTCTCCGTGGGGTGCTGGTTGCTCCGCTAGCCGCCCTGCTAGCCGACACAGGAACTGCTCTGTCCGCGGCTCGACTCTGCTCTGCCCGCTGGCTCAGGAACTGCTCAGGAACTGGTCCACTAGCCGGCACAGGAACTGCTCTGCCAGCTGTCTCAGGAAGGGGTCAGCCGGCACCAGGACTGCTCGGCCAGCTGTCTCAGGAACGGGTCAGCCGGCACCGGGACTGCTCGGCCAGCTGTCTCAGGAACGGGTCAGCCGGCACCGGGACTGCTCGGCCAGCTGTCTCAGGAACGGGTCAGCCGGCACCGGGACTGCTCGGTCAACTGTCTCAGGAACGGGTCAGCCAGCACTGCTCAGCCAGCTGTCTCAGGAACGGGTCAGCCGGCACTGTTCAGCCAGCTGACTCAGGAACGGGTCAGCCAGCACCAGGACTGCTCTGCTTAGGCCCCCCACTTAAGATAAAGCTCAGTGATTTTCAGCTCTTAAGTGATTTCAGCTCATAGGGGGGGGGCCTTAGTGCAGAGGCACCACCAGACCCAAAGCAACTTCAGCTCCGTGGGCTGAAGTTAGACTCCTAAAGGAAGCAAAACTCAGCTCTAACATTCCACAGGGGAGAGAGGCCAGGTGCAATAGGCCTGTAAGGCTCTCAGACAAGGCCCTGACCACAAGGTCTCAGAGCCTGTCCACAGCCTCTCTCAATTCAGTGAGTTTTGGAACCCCTGTCCCTTGTTTAGCGAGTGCTACCTAGCTGATGGCGAGTCCCTCCAGCATGCCAAAGGCCAAATCAATGTCCCAACCCCTCATTCACATAAACAGATTAATCAGCACTCTATCATTCTTGCCCCAATGCTACAGAAACTGGGGGTCCCACAGTAGCCAAAGTGATCATTTTGGCTGTTAGAGTGCAGGCCAGGTGCGGTGGGTGTGTCTAATCAAATCAGGTGTTATTTTCCAAAAGGTACTGCAATTTCTGCAAATCACCACTGGATGTCACCCATACTGACACTGCAAAGTTATTGCAATTCCTGCAATTCCCTGACACTGCTTACAATATGATTTGCAATTTGCCATTGACTATGAGGAGCGAGATTCATGTATGAGGAGAAAGTAATAAGACAGGTATTTTTCAGTTCAGAAAAGGGATGGCTAAGGGGAGATATGATTGAGGGGTCTGTAAAATCATGACTGCTGTAGAGAAACTAGATAAGGAAGTGTTGTTTACTACTTCTCATAACACAAGAACTAGGGGTCACCAGATGAAATTATTAGGCAGTAGGTTTAAAACAAATAAAAGGAAGTATTTCTTCACACAACACACAGTCAACCCGTGGAACTTCTTGTCAGAGGATGTTGAGAAGGCCAAGACCATAACAGGGTTCAAAAAAGAACTAGATAAATTCATGGAGGATAGGTCCATCAATGGCTATTCGCCAGGATAGGCCAAGATGGTTTCCCTAGCCTTTGTTTGCCAGAAGCTGGAAATGAGTGACAGGGAATGGATGACTTATTGATTACCTGTTCTGTTCATTCCCTCTGGGACATCTGGCATTGGCCACTGACAAAAGACAAGATACTGGGCTTGATGGACCTTTGGTCTTACCGAACATGGCCATTTTCGTATGTTCTTATGTTCTTATGATTTTAACAATGAAAGTAACAGCACACCCTTTCAGATAGTGAATATGTGTGGGTGTCTTGCTGACAAAAAATTGACCATCTGGTACTCTTTTTGGTGGTTTTTTTGTTTATTTGTTTTTGTTTTATTATATCTATAAGTTATCTCCTCTCCACCCTGCTTTGTGATCTGGGGATGGCAAGATGTACACTCTTGCTAGGGTTCAGGGGTGTTGGATCCCTGTAAGCCATATCACCCTGGCCAGGGTGTTCTCCTGAAGGGTGCAGCCATGAATGTCTTCCTCCCACCCCCATGTGTTCAGGGACTGGTAGTGAGAAGTCTTTCCATTACCACTCCAGGGCTATGAGGCTTGGCGGAGCAAGGGAGGGGAGACGAGTAGCAGAGCCTACATGCATTGGTTTTCCTGTCCCATTGGAATTTTCAACATTTCAAAACATTTTCCCATCCTGAGTCAGGATGAAGTTGAAGTCAGGATGAAGTTCACAAACCAAAACCCCCTACTCACACCCAGTGAACTTTAGGTCAATTGAATGTGTTGTTTTGATAAATTTGATATGGTTTTTTTTAGATTTTTGAACTGTTTTCCTTTTTCAAAAACTTTTTCGTGTATATTTACTAAAATTTGTAAACAAAATAAATCTCTTTAAAATTAAAATTCAAAACTTCTCAGTACAAAAAATGATGAAATGGGATGTTTTTAAAATCCCAAACCTTCTTTTATGAAAAGTTTTTTTGATTCACAGCTCAGTGAACAGAACACTATTTCTCAAACAGTTTCAGTTTGGATGAATTAGCATTTTTCAACTAAAAGCATTTCATTGAAAAAATTCCTGTCAGCTCCAATTTCCTGTCTGAATTTGTCTAATTTCAGCTTCGTTGGATCATCATATACATTTCTCTGCTAATTTTTCTCTTCAATCTAGTAGAGGAAAGTATAACACGGTCAAGTGGCTATAACCTGAAACTAGACAAATTCAGATTGGAAATAAGAAGTACATTTTAATGGTGAGAGTAATTAAACTTTGGAAAAATTAACCAAGGGTCTCTAAGAATTATTTTACGGAAGTTCTGTGGCTTGTCTTATTCCAAGGTTCAGACTATATGATCACAGTGGTCTCTTCTGGGATTGGAATCTAGGAAACCACCATGGTATCCAAGTATCATTGGATTTGGTTCTTGCATTGTACTATTTCTGTACTTATTGTTTTTTATTAATTACAAAACTTTGTCTTGGTTTTGCTTACTACATTATTTCTGTATGCTATGGAGACAATACTGGAAGCACATGGTTTTCTATTTGTTTTTCTTTTTCAGGAAGAATCCAGAAAGAAAACAGTTAAGTCCCATTGACTTCGCTTGCTGGATGTCTAGATGGATAATATTTGTTGGAGATGTGGAACTATCAATACAGAAGGGATTAATGATTGTCAGTGTGTCACTGATGAGGTTCTAGCAAAAGGGAGTGATGGGTTATGAGAGTAATTTCCATGGGAAGACAAGGAGTCTATAGAGTTTCCCCTGCTAAGAGAAGGTTTCGGGTGAGGTTTATTGAGAGGTCTCTCATGGCTGGGAGAGAAGTCTGGTTGGGTATTGGGCATAAGGACAACAGTTGGGAGTGTGTTTGATGTACTGAAGGCTTTGGGGATTGTTAAAAAGTAATGTTTATGAGTATTTGTTAACCCATTACACACACATACACACTTAAAAATGACTGCAAGAAGAGAAGATTAACAAAACAGAAAAAAAGTTAGTTTGAATTGGTTCTCCTTCAGTACAATTCTATTAAATTGACTATACTGGTAAAACATATATAAAGAGTTGTGCAGGTTCCCTGTTACAAGTATAGGAGCAAAATGATTTTTCCTAATAATCTTTTAATTACTCTCATGCATTGTGTTTGAACAGCAGAAAGAAGCAGTGTATAGCAGTGACAATGCTCAGAATTTCTTTTATTGCAGTGGCAGGTTTTATGGGTGATTTTACAGTAGGGGGATGAGTGTGGTTCAGACTCTTGCAGCAGAGTTGATAAGGGATGTCAGATTATAAACTCTTAAGGAGAGGTGTAATATCTGCTACCGTAGCTAATCCAACTGAAATTCACAAGGGGCGCGAATTAAGAAATTCTTTTTTTTCTTTGCAGATGAACTCAAAATAGAACTGAGTAAGTGTGTGTTGATTCTTTAAATGTATAAGTCAATTCAGTTCCATGGTGGAAAAGAGATGCAAATAGAAATGAAGTTCTCATAGTTAGAAATACAGGAACTGAATTATCTTTGTTATAGTTAGAATATTATTTTGATAAAATTTGCTAGGATGGACAGATGAATGCTACAGACCAATCCCTGCTCTCATTGGGTGAAAGTCTCTCCTATGAAATGGCTATGAGTCACTCAATCCCTTCAAAGTAGGGCATATGTGAGCATATGTGTGTAATCCTAGCGCTTGCTTGGTGTCCAGAGATAAATTTCACCACAAAAGAGTCCTTACAAGTCTTTGAACAGAGTTAGGTGCTGACAGTGTGTCTCCAATTATGTGAGTTGAATTTTCCAGTGACATCAACAATGGCAGTAGAATCACACCCTTTGAGATATTGACTGTGTGTCACATTCAAAATACGAACTGTATATTACATTAGGCTGACTTTTTGGTATACTTGTCAATTGTGTCTTCTCCACCACCACCCTGCTGCCTGCCTTGAGGTCTGGGGAGGGCAAGATAGATACTCCTGTCAATCTGAAGGGTGCAGGAGCCCCTCCAATGCCTGTAACACTGGCCAGTCCTGAGGGGTGTGCCTGCATGTTTTAGGGGATGGGTCGAGCGGGAAGCTCTTCACTACCACTCCGGACCCAAGGAGCTTGGTGGATCAAGACAGGGAAGAGGAGTAGCATAGACCATATTTACTGACACTTTTCTAGAAGGCATAGGGATGAAAAGGGCCACGGATTCAGTTGGGGTTAGTCCTGTTTGAGCAGGGGGTTGGACTAGATACCTCCTGAGGTCCCTTCCAACCCTGATATTCTATGATTCTATCACTTCAGGAGCACTCTCATTTTTTTGGTGAAGGGAGATTGGAAGAGAGACACCTTCATTTTGCTGAGGAAAGAAGCTGTCTCTCAGCATGTGCAGCAGCTCTGACTGTTTGCAAACAAAGGAGTTGTGCTGGTAGCCAATCAGAGTGGAGTTACCCTATAGAAACATCTGAAAACCTATGGCTTGTGCGGAAATCCTTGGCAAATTAGGGGCCATCAGAAATCCCACAGAGCTGGCAGGTCTAAGTCAATTAGACTTTGAAGGCTGTTGCCCAGTTGAAATACCAGTAACTACAGGTACAACATTATCACACAAACATCTGTTTACTTTGGTTATCTTTGTGCAATGATATTTTTATGTCTCTTCCCCTCTTCATCCTTAAACTCATTCCCCTCTTGGTTATTTGGGGGGATAAGGCCTTCCTCTCATATTCCTCTCCTATTTCCCTTGTTGCTGCAGCCCATTTTCATCTCTCTCATGGTAGGGAAGTGTAGCAGGGTGGCTACTCTGCTCCACCTTAGAAGGAGTTAAAAACCAGCCCTGGGAGAAGGCTGAGGGTGGGGAGAAAAGCCCAGGTTGATTAGGGAAAGAGTCGCAGCTGGGGCGATACCCCAGACAGGCCCAGCTGGCTATCAAAGGGCTGTTGGTTTGGCACTTAGGTAGTCCCTCTCTGACTGCAGGAAGGAAGGGATCCGACTGCCTGGTAACTGGGGAAGCTACCTGAATAGAGCAGGGCTGGGGAAGACAGAAGGAGCTGGGGAAGTTGCTGCCTGGAAACCTCCCAGGCTGCTGGGTCTTGTGCAGGGCTTGAATAGGTTCGGGGGGGGAGGGGGGCTCTGAAGTGGCAGTCCAGTCTAGACAGTGGCAGTTGGTCCTACTCCTCTTGCCTATGATGAGTGGCTATTATACTGCAGTCTGCCCCAGGGAATGGGGGCTGGATGATGACTGGAAGTAGCCCAGACTGAGGCAAGGTGGGGGATTAGAGGGTGGGGGTTCCCCAGGGAGGGGAGACCCACTGAGAGTGAGGGTCTTGCCAGGGGGCAGCACCCAAGATAATGGGGCACTGGGGTCTGGGAGGGACACGGAGCTGGAGGCGGATGAGACACTGACCGGCAGAGGTCACTTCAGGCTGGAAAGAGCTGATTCCCCAGGATGACCAGCAGGAGGTGCCGCAGGGTGAGTCCTTGCCACGTTACAGGAAGACAGCAGCTCCAGGGAGAGACAGTGCAGCTCACCACACTGCCAGATTCACCACGCATTTCTTAGTGATCTGTGTCTCTGTCTGAAGCTGAGAAGTGAGTGAACCATGGAACAGATTTGGTGACTCCATAACAGACATAAATGGTCCTCAAAACAGTACAATAACCACAGTGTGTGTGTGTGCGTGTACACCATTAGCATGCTTTACTTTCTCTTTTCTGCACAAGTAAATCATTCTGTATTGTCTGACATCCTCAGTTATCCTCAACCTGGGGCATTTCTGGAGCCCAAAAGTGGAAAATCAGCAGTATGTGCCTCTGAATTCAATGTTTGTTTTTTCTTACTTTGATTTCAGAGTGGAGAAGGGCTCGCGCTCATGCAGGTAACAGAATACACAACTCTCCTGGTAATAAAAAAAAAAGTTCATATTTAAAAATCTGGAAACAACATACGGCTGTTATGAAGATGAAATCAGAGGCCCTATTTTGTTATCTCAGGCTTTTCTCATTCAGTGTAACTTATGTCAGACTCTGGAAAAATATATTTGAGTATCAATGAGATAAACATTTCAGGATCCCTTCCATTTTTGAGTCATGTTCAATCAAATATCATATATCTGAAATAGTTCAGTGTAATCAAATTGTCAGAATAGAACAAAACCCGTTATTAGTAGGCATTTTGCCCGAGTAAGGACAGCAGGAATTGGCCTACAAGCCATATCTCCTATATTTCAGTTTATACTGCAATTATACAAGGGTTTCTTAAATTCTCTCTTTGCAGATGACATCACTCTTAATCCAGACACAACCCACCCCAACCTCTCCATTTCTGAGAATAAGAAGGAATGTATTCATAAAGCTGAACCTCAAAAAGTTTCACCGACTCCAGAGAGGTTCGATTCAACTGTCTGTGTGCTGGGCTCTGAAGGATTCTCTGATGGAAAGCACTACTGGGAGGTGGATGTCATGAGCAGCACTGACTGGGACCTGGGGGTGGCCAGAAAATCAATAGAGAGAAAAGGAAAACTTTCCCTGTCCCCTAAACAGGGATTCTGGGCTCTGGGTTTTAGCGGGAAGGATTACTGGGCAAAAACTGATCCATGGACCCAAATCATGGTGCAAAAAAAGCCGAAGAAAATAGGAATTTACCTTAGTTACCAAGACAGGCAGGTGACCTTTTTCAATGTAACTGACATGTCTGTGTTGTTCACATTTAATGATGGTTCATTCTCAGAAGAGGTTTATCCATTCTTTAAAAGTTCCCACAAGGAAACATCAATGAGAGTTTGTTCTATAAGAGAAAATGAATGAGTTTAAAGTGGCACAGCCACTCACTCATCCCACTGTGTCTTTGAAATCAAATTTCCCATCAATGAATTTGATTTACATTTTCACTCTATATTAATTCTGTGGTGCCATCTCTAAAACAGCACTGTTATTCATTTTGACATCAAGTTTATCTCCAGTAAAATTTGAACTGTAGTTTTAACTCAGTACTTTGTGCTCTGCCATCTTAATTACTTGCTTTCAACAACAAATTATTTTTTGTTACTTTTGACAAATACTGTTATTTGACTAGGCTGTTAAGGAAAGGATATTTTTGTTGTAAATTTTCAATAAAAATCCATGCCCACAATTACGTTTTTAAGAGCTCAGCTGCCATTACTCCAGCATGAAAATCCTTAGAAAATCTGACAAAAACTGTCACAGTGGGAGCTGCTCGGTGGATATTAATGGTGAAAAATCCAACCCATCTCATACATTCATTTTTCTCTTAGAGACACATGTCCACCAGACTTATAACTAATGTAGGGCTTGTGAGCGGCCTGTGTAGCTACACAGCAGTGAGAGGGAAAATAAAATAACCTCCCATTTCTCTACACAGCCACATGACTTACTGTTATAGTTACAAGGCAGTTGCATGTTTAACCCATTTCTAGGCCTTCTGAGAGCGCCCACCCTGAGACCTCTTGCTCTCACCTGTCTCAGGTTGGAACTTCATGAGTCTTCAACACTTAGAGGGGATCTGACTATAGTAACTTGGCCATAGCCACCCTCAGTCCATCTTAGACTGGGCAACTGCTTGATCCTCCATTCAGGAAACTGTGACCAATTAAACTGACCAAAAGACTTTTAAGTGTTTTTATTTAGCAGTTTTGTAGGCTGTAGAAAGAGAGCAAAATCTCTTTAAATAGTCTATGAACTTTCCATTTGTGGTAACATAGTCTTCGAACTAGAAGCTGCCAGAAACTGTTCAGAGAAGCAATATGTACACTCCTAGGATTGTGTAGATTTAGTAAACTCATTTATTTAGTATCGGCTGTGCCTGTGTGGTTTCTTTATGTTCTTCCGGCTTTGTAAGGAGCAGATGACCCAGTGATTGGTAACAAGGGGGGAAGCCCAATCCCAGAATCAGGGCCGGCGACAGGAATTTTGGGACCCTGTACGCAGATCGTGCGCCCCCCCCCCGTCTCCCGCCGCTTGCGGGGCCCCCCCCGGCCGGTCTCCTGCCGCCTGTGGGTGCCCCCCCCCGGCCGGTCTCCCGCCCCCCACGGGGCCCAACCCCCGCATGCGCTCTGGCCGCGTGGCCGGGCCGGGAGAAGCAAAGGGGGACGGGGGGAGGCTGCTGGGTGTTGGGGGAGGGGGCTGACGAGCACTGCAGCGGCTGCCCGGAGCCGCGCCTTGCTCAAAGGCCCGGCGACAAGGGGGTACAGCTGCGTACTGGGCCCGCCCCAGATTTAAGGGCCCCCCCTTAAGTCCGGGGCCCGGTACAGCTGTACCCGTTGTACCCCCGTCGCCGGCCCTGCCCAGAGTACAGTGGAGCAGAGAATAACTGCACAGCCCTAGGCTTAAAGGAAACTGCAGCCATTGGGACTATGAGAAAACCGATCATTCAGGATGAGGAAGGGAAACATTTGTAACAGTCTGGCTGTTTGAGGAAAATTGACTTGTTTGATAAAGTGAGTTAGTCCTGCACTGAGCTGTGGTGGGACAGTGGAACAGAGTAGGACAGCTAAGGTCAAAATTCTGTCACTGATATTTTTAGTAAAAGTCAACTTTGGGCAATAAACAAAAATTCACAGAAGCCCACGTTGGGATTTTGTGGTTCCCAATAAGTCAGAGGCAGAATCAAAGGTTTTTGATATTTTGTTGGATTTCATTCAATTCAATGTGCACAAAGGAGGAGAGCCCCTGCTAACCAGTGAAGGAGTCTCTCCAGCCAGGAGCCCCTCCCCTTCACTCCACATGGTGAGCTCATTCCCCCTCCCCCTGGGTGGTGAGTGATTCCAGAATGTTCCTTGGGGCATGTCTCTATACATATGTATCTTCCAAATAAAATTTTGTTTAAACTGAACATAAACACCCTTCACCACTAACTGTCCCTGACTTTACTGAAAATACCCTGGGGGTGGTGGGAATAACAGAGCACTCCCGGGCTAGGGTTACCGTAAGTCTGGATTCTCCCAGACATGTCCAGCTTTTTGTGTTACAAATAGTGTTCCAATAAATAATTGGAAACAGTCCACATTCCCCACCCCTCCCTGTGCAGAGTGCGGCATGACTGAGAGAGGCCGGCCAGATTAAGCCACTCCGGCAGCGAGAGCAGCTCCCCCTCCTCCCTCCCCTGCTGCATTCACCGAAGGCTGACTGGTGCAGCTCTACAGCTCATCCCCTCCTGCCCCAATACCCTGCTGCATTCTGAGATCTGGCAAGGCCGTTTGCATCGGCCTCCGGCAGCTCTAGATGCTGAGCTCCTCCCCTCCCCTGCTCCTCCACAGCCTGGCTCTAGTATGGGGGCAGCTGTAGAGATTCTCCTCCCCTGCTGCCCAGCATGTCATTCCAGCAGTGCTCTGTGAGGGATGGGAGACACACTGCTTTGAGCTGCACAGTAAGGGGGGGGGTGTTGGAGAAGGGACAGAGGGGTTTTGGAGGGGGCAGTCAAGGGACAGGAAATAGGATGGATTGGCGGTTCTGGGGGGATGGTCTGTCAGGGGGCAGGGAGTGGTTGTGTTAGGGGGAAATAAAAAAACGTGAAATAAAAAAACGAGCTTTTACCTTCAACTCCGCTCTTCCCGGGGTTTCAGGTAATGATGAGACGCGCCTTTTGATTTCCCCTACCACAAACATTTTTAAACATTTTGTTTACACTGAACACACATACCTTCAGCTCCCCCATTTGGTTTTGGGGCTAAGAACAATTCTTACACCCCACTAACACCACTTTCTTGTATTTATTAAGAACAATACTTGACCTTAACACTTAATTCTATAATTTTGTTAACATGGAGGAGTTACCTCCTGAAGGAGTTACCGAGAGCCATGTGAGGCCCAGTCCAGTCTGGCTCAAGGGTTCATTTTCTATAGGCTTTCACCAGAACATGATCACCGGGCTGCACCCCACATGTGTCCTCTTCCTTGGGCTTTGGGTCTGGCTCAGTTCATGGGTCCTATGAGCCACACTGAGATACCAATCCTATATAATAAAAGGCTAGGGAAGTTTGTGTGAAGCCGTCATGCGCAGTAGAGACGGCCCGGACGAACGGCATGCTGGGAGGTGTAGTTCAGCAGCACAACATGGCTGCCGCGCGTGCGCTGCCACGAGGGAAGCAGGGTCTGGATCAGGGGCTTGGGGAGTGCGGGCAGGAGGGTGGCTGGGCGCAGGAGGTGCGGGCAGGGGGCTCTGTCCGGGCGGGGCATGGGAAGGGGGCGCTGGGCCAGCGGAGTGGAGGCGCCCGGGCACAGCCCGGCCAACTGTGCCCAGCAGAGAGCCAGAGGAGGGGGAGGGGGGGAGAAGGCAGAGAGCCGAGCGAGGGGGAGGGGGAGAGGAGGCAGAGAGCCAAGCGAGGGGGAGGGGGCAGAGAGCCGAGTGAGGGGGAGGGGGCAGAGAGCTGAGCAAGGGGGAGGGGGCAGAGCCGAGCGAGGGGGAGGGGGCAGAGAGCCGAGTGGGGGGGAGGAGGCAGAGAGCTGAGCGAGGGGGGGAGGAGGCAGAGAGTCGAGCGAGGGGGAGGGGGCGTTGGGAGAGAGCTGAGCGAGGGGGGGCGGCTGCAAGCCGTTACTCTTGGGCCGTGTACACGGGCTTTTACACTAGTTTACAATATTCAGCAAGCTGGTCACCATGACATACAACTCCCCACCACCACCACCAATGCACAGATTTCCTGGCATCCTCATTGCCCTCCTTGTCAGCATTTCAAAAGGAGATAAGGGATGTGGATTGGTAGGACACATGAGGTTGGTGACCCAGTCTTTCCCTGTAACAGAAAACATCTGTTTGGTTAATTTGTTTTTAATGGTTCAGTTAGCTCTTTCTACTAATCCCGAACTTTGGGGATGATAGGGACAGTGGAATTTCTGTTTGATCCCCAGTGCCATACTGTAAGTGTGCAGCAACTCACACCTGTGGCGTCTCCTGCTGGTCGTCCAGGGAATCAGCTCTTTCCAGCCTCTGGTGCACCCTCTGTGGGCCTATGTTCTGCTTGACACTGGCCCCGTGTCCCCTCCCAGACTCTGATGCCCTCTTCCCTGGAGTGCTGCATCCCTGCAGTACTCCCACAGTCTCACTGGGTCTCCCCTACCTGGGGAATCCCCACCCACTATCCCCACCTTGCCTTAGTATAGGCAACTGCCAGTCACCACCTACCCCCATTCACTGGGGCAGACTGCAGTATAATTGCCACTCATCACCGGCAAGGAGGGTTGGACCTGCTCTCTCCACCTACCCTCGGGACTGCCCCCTGCATTCCTAATACCTATTTGGCTGTAGACTAGGCCTGGCAGCCTGCAGGGTTTTCGGGCCTGAGCTCTGCAGCTCCTCTAGCCTTCCCCCAGCTCTGCCCTACTCCCAGTACCCTGCTTAAGTTCAGCAGCCAGGTCTTCCCTCTTCAAAGGCTAGAAAGAGACTGTTTGCTTCTATCCCACTGCCCTCTTATAAGGGTCAGCTGGGCCCTAATTGCATTGGCCACAGTTGTGGTCAGCTACCCAGTCAGCTTCCCCAGCTGTCCTTAAGCCCTTTCCCTGCTTCAGCCTTCTCCCAGGGCTGTTTCAAGCCCTTCTGAACAGGAGCGGGTGATCACCCCGCTACACACACATACAGTTTTCATCACCTTCCCTATAAAATGGGTACCTTGTTACTATCAATAAAGCATGGAAGTCCCCATCAGGGAATTATTTAAATTATCAGTATTTTAGCTACATCAGATGCAGTGGCCTTGGCCACTGGGAAAGCTTCTACCTGTTAAATATAGCTTCCATGTACATGTCAGGCTGCATGGTTGTCCCGGCCACTTAGGTCAGTATCTTCCGCATTTATCAGGCTGCAACAACTGAACTGTTAACTCTGCATGGCAGAAATAAAGTCCTCAGGGCGCCACCTACACATATGGAAAGTGCACCTGCTCTGCGTGTGACTAATCTGCCTAGTGACATGATCCCATCTACATAGGCCCAATCAAATACCAAGGGTGTCTTTCTCCCTCGGCCTATATATCCTGAGAATTGGCAGCAAAATTCTAGAGGTGTTCCGTATCCAGTCCAGGCCTGATCAACCTGGACAGCACCTTTCCGCTCCTGTATCTCCTTCTGGGCACATAACGATGGCTGGTTGAGTTCGATATGTTATTCATGTGTCTGTTTCATAAGTGTTTATTTCAGAGTTTGAAGTGTTACTCATGTGTCCCTTTTCTGTAAATTTTTACCTCAGAAATTGAATTGTTACTCGTGTCCCTCATTTCTGTCAGTGTTTACCTCAGAGTCTGAATTGTTACTCATGTGTCTTTCCTTTGTAGATTTTTACCTCAGAAATTGAAAGGCCACTCGTGTCTCTCATGCTGTAGAGTTTTCTCATGTAAATAGTTGTGTCTTTTGGGCAGTAATAATAAGGTTCCTTTTGTTATAAATGTTATACTAAGCAAATCAAACAAAAAGAAAAGCTTTTTCATAGAATTGTTTAATAGCTAACTGTTTAATAGAATTGTTCAATAGTTAATTATGGTAATTAGTCTTTGAATTCACCCATTACCCCACCCCTTAATGAAGAAACAAATTGTTAGATTGCCATCAGTGTCCTCGTGTGACTCCTTCCGAAAATCCAAATCGAACCTCAGACATTTACACTACCCACTTAGTAAAGTGATCCATGAGCACCAGAACATATTCTTTCCCTCTTCACTTTGGCAAAAGCCCAATGAAATCTATTTGTAACTGTGTGAAAGGCTGTGTTGGTCTTGACTGATGTCACATTTTCACTTTCACTGTGGGAGCAGAGTTACACTGAGCACATGTTACACACCTCCTCACAAAATCATGCACGTTTGCATTAAGCTTAGGGTGCCACCAGGTGTTTGACATCCGGTGGATCACCATCCATGCTCCATTATGTCCTAACATATGATATACTTGTATCATAGTTCCCATTAGCACATTTGGGAACACTAATGTGTTCCCTGGACCTCTCCAAGTGTTATCATCACACAGTTTGCCCCCATTATCCATCCATAACCACTTCTCTGCGCTTGGTGCAACATGTTGGATGTCCTGTAATTCAAAAAAGTTTGGGGTTTTTATGAGAGGCTGTGTTGCAACAATCAATTGTGACTCTTTACCTGCCACCACTGCTTGTTTAGCTAGTTTGTCTGCCCTTTGGTTCTCCTCGCTATGAGGGTCTGTCCCTTTTGTGTGGGTCCTCACTTTTATCACTGTTACTTTGGTAGGTTTCTGCATGGCTGCATGAAGGTTCTCCACTATCCCCCCATTTTGTATTGGGGATCCTGTACTCATCAGGAATCCCCAATTTACCCACAAGTTAATATAATCATGTACAACCCCAAATGCATATTTAGAATCCGTATATATGTTTACAGCGTGACTTTCCACAGCTTCACATGCTGCAACTAACACCTGGAGTTCCGCTACTTGTGCAGATGCCCCAGGTAAACTGCCATGCGTCACCAGCTGCTGATCTTGAGTACAAATGACCCATCCTGTGACCCAGACAGCAAGTGTGAAGACTCAGGACAAGGGTTGTGGGGTAATAGGAGTCTATAAAAGAAAAAGACCCCAAAATTGGGACTGTCCCAATAAAATCGGGACATCTGGTCACAGTAATCCTGTATGTCGTTTGCCGTCCACATAGAAGGAAGAGCCATCCACGTATAGGCAAGGGGCACCAGGTATTTCAGTTTCTTTTACTAATGGAAGGTTCATGGGCTCTTCCTCAAGGCAACAGTGATGTGGGTGTCCCTCATCTGAGGTAGGCCTTAGCAAGCTCATTTCCAAACAAATCCATCTTGCCACATGGACTGCCGAGGATTTCTTCCTGATAAAATGCAAGGACAGTGTGAGGCATGACAATATTTACATCCAGCACACCAATAAGTGGTGAGGCCTGACTTAGGGCCATAGAAACTGATTCCACTGCCTGGAGGCATGGTGGCATTGCTTGAGCAACAGCGTCTAGTTAATAAGAGTCGTATGCTACTGGGTGCTCTTTTGTCTCCATGTTTTTGAATTAACACTGCTGCCATATGTCTCTCATTGTCATGTGTACAATGTAAAAGACATTAATGGACTAGGAAGTCCTAACCTTGTTTTTACTCCTCTGACCATAATTGGTCGTGGGCATGCATTAATAGTCTCAATGCGGACAACAGTTAAAGGCTTGTACCCTTTGCATATTAGATATCCCAGATATGATACTTTCTCCTTTGTGATTTGAGACTTTCTAGCATTACATTTTACCCCACTGTCTGCCAGCTGCTGCAGGATCACTTCTAAGTCTTTCATGTGTGTTTGGTGATCTGGGGAGGAGGTAAGAGATCATCAACATATTGTACAACACAAGAAGCCATGTCTGTCAGCTTTGCCAGCACATCAGTTACACTCTATGAAATAAAGGAGGTGAATTATGAAAACCCTAGCTTAGGTGAGTAAAGGTAGATTGTTTCACTTTAACAGTAAATGCAAATGAAAATTGACTGTCAGGGTTCACAGGAACAGACCAAAAGCCATTGCTAATGTCCAAGGCTGAAAACACTGCTTGATCATTAGGTACAATAGAAAGAATAGCACTAGGGTTACATTTTTTTAAACTGATTAGGTTTTTTAGCCCCTTTCTTATAACATTCGTGTAAAGGTGTCGGCACTCACCCGGGGGTGCCTCCTGCTGGTGATGTGGGGAATTAGCTTCTCTCCAGGGCTAGGAGCGCCCTCTGTCGGTGGCCTCCGCGTCTGGTCTGACTTCCGGCCGGTGTTTCCTCACCCTGGCCTGGTTCGCTGGCAGCCCGGGCACGCAGTCCCGAAGGCAGCTGGCTCTCGCGTCGGTGGGCCCACCGGCAGTCACGATACACCGTCTTTAAGGCTACTGGCTCTAACCGGTGTTCTCACACAGACAGACAGGGCACACCGGCTTTGAGGTTACTGGCTCTAGCCGGTGCTCTCTCACAGGCAGCCAGGGTACACAGTCTTTAACAAGGCTCTGGCCGGGGTCTCAGCTCCGGCCACACACAGATAACAGTCTCTCTAGGTGGCTATAGCCTGAGCTCTCTTGCTCAGGCAGCCAGCATATACACAGTCTTTTACAGGGGCGCTAATCGGGGCATCTCAGCTCCGGTGATCCCCAGATAAACAGTCTCAAAGGGGCTGGCTGTAGCCTGAGCTTCCCTGCTCAGGCAGCCAGCAAGCACACAGTCTTTACAGGGGCTCTAATCGGGGCGTCTCAGCTCCCGTGATCCCCCGATAAACAGTCTCAATGGGCTGGCTATAGCCTGAGCTTCCCTGCTGAGGCAGCCAGCAAGCACACAGTCTTTACAGGGGCTCTAATCGGGGCGTCTCAGCTCCGGTGCTCCCCCGATAAACGGTCTCAATGGGCTGGCTATAGCCTGAGCTCCCCTGCTCAGGCAGCCAGCAAGCACACAGTCTTTACAGGGGCTCTAATCGGGGCGTCTCAGCTCTGGTGATCCCCTGATAAACAGTCTCAATGGGCTGGCTGTAGTCTGAGCTCCCCTGCTCAGGCAGCCAGCAAGCACACAGTCTTTTACTCACCCCTCCGGTGGTCTGCTGTCAGGGTTCCTGGCCCATGGGGGCCCAGTCCATCCCCTGCTCGTCGGGATAGGTCACTGCTGGGACCCCAGGCCAGTCGTCCTCGGTCGCGGGGAACTCTGCCACCGCTCTGTCTGGGCCACCCTCGGGCTCCGGGAGGTCGGTGGCCGCTGTCTCCGGGGGTTCTGGTCCATCGTCTTTGGCCACCGCGTAGGTGGCTGCCAGGACGTCGGGCCAGTCCCTCTCTGCCGTGGGGTCGGGGCTGCTGCTCCCTTCTGCGGGGTCCCCGGTCCGCTCACAGTTGGGCCATCCGCCCTCCTCCCCTGCCGGGTCGCCGCCATCTTGGCAGCTGGCCCCACTTTTTACCCTTCCGGGTCCCGGCGGGTACTTCCGGGGCGGGGGGCAGGGCCGCTTCGGCTCCGCCCGCCATCTTGGATCCCCAGACGGTTCGCCCTCCTGCTCGGAGGGAGCCCACCTGGGCCCGCTACAATTCCTTTTTGTTATGGCCCAACATTCCACAGTAACTACAATTATTACCTTTTACATTTCCTGCTTTAACTGCAGCAACAAAGCTATTTGCCAAAGTTATGTTCAATTTTCCTTTTCCTTTCTGTCCTTGAGACTGCATTCTGTGCACCTTTTTTCCTGTACCCTGTTCCGGATTGTGTTTGCTAATGTTTGAAGCCCATGTTAGTAATTCAGCATAACCCGGAGGCTGAAAGCCAGTTATCAGGGCTGCCTTATACAGGCCACATACCTCATCAAGTACCCCCTCTATGAATACATCTTCATGAGTAGCATTCTGCTGGCCCCCATACTGTTGATACAACTGAGATTTGTCTTCCACATATTTTTCAAATGGCTCATTTGGATGCTGTTTTCGGTTAGCATATAATGAGTACAAATTAGTACCCAGACCCAAAGCCCGTTGGAAATTCTGCACTGCAGTTTCCATATCAGCTGAGGAGGCAAAAAGAGCAGTTGCCCATGCAGAGTTATTAAAACCACCAGCAATGATACTCCAGACTGTGCCAGGACATTTTGCTTTTACCATGCTGAAAACATCAAAAGCATGTAAGCCTCCCACTACCATCCACTCCTACACCTTTTCCCAGGAGGGTAGATTTGGGCTATTAAGCTGCAAAGCCGGCAATTCTTTTAACATGCTCTGCATGGACTCATAGGGGTGTGCTCTAGGCAACTAACAGTAGCAGGGTCCCCTTCCCCTTGATTAGGATGAGGGACAGTGTGCACTCTCATTGGAGCCATGCAACTAGACTGATATCCCCATGTTCGGTCCAAAGGTGCTGAGGGACAAGATGTCTTTTCCTGCAAGTCTACTTCTTTATACTTTTTTGCTTCTACTTGCAGTTTTTCTACCTCTGCTTCTAACTCTTCCACCCACCCTTCCTTTTCCAAAATATTTCAACAAGAAAACTAATAATCTTACTGCTACAATAGATCTAACAACACTAATTATACACTCTTCATATTGTAGATCACTATATCCCTTCATCTTTTCCCTTTTTAAACCTAAATATCCTCCAATCTCCACATTTTAAAATACAATTCTGTTTACAGACAATTTATTTAACTCAAACACCCCAGACTGAAATGCTCAATGAGCAGATTGATCTGCTTTCCAATTTATTTTATCTGCACAATTACAATGTCCAATTAGGAGATCTGGACCTGCTAACACATTAGCAAGAGGTACTTATGGCTCTATCTACCCCTATGCTAACTGTTGGTCCTTATGGCCTCTTTGATTTCCCACTTCAACAATATGTAGTCAGAGGAACTTACAGCTTAACCTGCCCCCACACTAAGTACAATGTCCTAAAACTGAGACCTAAACTGCAACAAACCCCTTGAATTCCCCAACCCCAAGACTTGCTTACTACAAAAGGTATGAGAGTCAACAGTCAGGTCAGAGACACACAGACAAGTAAAAAATGAACAAATTCACCCTCTAATTTGATTGTAGGTCGTTATCCTGAAGGATATTTTTCATCTTGCTCGCTGCGCCAAGAAACTGTTGGGATTTTGTGGTTCCCAATAAATCAGAAGCCAGGCAGAATCGAGGGTCTTTGATACTTTATTCAATTCGATTTGATTTGATTCAACTCTATGTTCACAAAGGGAGAGTCCCTGGTAACAAGAATTAGCCACAGCCTCTCTAGCCAGGAGCCTCTCCCCTTCACTCCACATGGTGAGTTCACTCCCTCCCCTCCCTCTGGCCTCTTCCAGAGTGTTCCTAGGGTGGTGAGCCACAACATGCTTCTCAACATATATGAATCTTCCAAATAACATTTTGTTCAAAATGAACACAAACATGCCCTTCACAGCCCTCCTTAAAAGTTAAAATGTTCCTGTTGAAAGTTTTAGTGAAAATTCATCTCCATTTTCCACATGGGGAAAAAAAACATCTTCCACCTGCCCCAGAGTCCACCAGGTTTAAATACTCATCAGAGGAATCTCCCAATCTTTCATCCTACCCTTTGTCCTCCATGAGGGCCCTGTGATCAATTAGGGAAGTGGTTCTCAAACTTTTTGTATTGGCGACCCCTTTTGAACACTGAGCTTCTGACCACGACCCCCTCTAGAAATTAAATACACATTTTTGATATTTAATACTGTTAATACTAAATATAAACCCCATTGCTTAAAATTAATTTACCTTTTCTCACTGCTTTTTAAATTTAAGACTAAAACATTTTTATTTCATTAAAAATAAGTGGAAAAGTTATTTTTAAATAGAATTTATTTTAATAGTTGTCCCCTTTGCAAGTTGCAGGCTGAACATACTGAAAGCAGAATGTTTGATTTCATGTACAACTTGTTGTTTGATATCTTCAGACATCTCACATATTCTGCGTTTCACAGTATCATTAGACATGGAAAGCATATTCAGTTTTTTGGCAGTATCACTACCAATCATAAGTGCCACAATATCTTTGCATGCTGGCAGAATAAGCTCCTCACTTACTGTATGTGGCATCTTGATTCGTAGTGACACAACATAAGAAGCCTCCACAACTGAGGACTTTTGCTGTTGGAAACTTCCATCAGCATCAAGCCTGGCCTTCTTTGTTGCTTCTTCTCTGTGTTTGAAAAAATCCACATTTCGATTTTTATGCTCAAGATGTTTAGTTTCAAGATGTCGCTGCATTTTGCATGGTTTCATTGATTCAGCAGACAAAACTTCACTGCAAATGGCACATTGCAGTTTTTCAATACCAGAGGTGATGATAAAGCCAAGTTTAATGTAAGACTGGAGATACTTTCATTTTTTTAGCAGTTTTTGTAGTAAAACTGGCCATTCTTTTCAGCAGAAAGTTTGTACTTCTACGTATGACTGTTAATAAAAGTACCTGTTCAGCTGCGAATGTTGTCTCCTTACCAGGGTCAGTCATAAGCAAAATGGAACCTAGCCAAACTTGTTTGGCAGCCTTACTTTGCAGGTGGAGCAGTGCCTGGAGTGAAGTTGGGGGTGGAGCTGGGCCGGAGGAGCGTGGAGCCAGTAGCCTGCCATAGGGGCTGGATCGGGGCTGGCACAGGAGCCCACCACTGGGGGTTGGAGGTGGGGTCAGCAGCCTGCTCTGGGGGAGCTTCAGCCTGCCACAGGGGTCAGGATAGCAGCCCGCAGCCCGCCACTGGCATGAGGGTCAGGGTTGCAGCCAGAAACCCGCTGTGGGGGAGGGGCTGGGAGTTCGGGGCTGGAGCCCGCCACCCGCTGGGGTTGGGGAGGGGGCTGGCAGCCACTGGCAGGGCAGGGCAGGAGCTGGCAACCTGCTGCCTGCTGGGGTTGGGCAGATCAGGGCAGGGTAGGAGCTGGCAGCCCACCCCGGGCTTCGGGGCTGGAGCACAGCCCACCGCCCGCTCGGGTTGGGGAGGGGGCTAGCAGCCACTGTCAGGGCAGGAGCTGGCAGCCTGCTGCCCGCTGGGGTTGGGGAGGGGGCTAGCAGCCCACTGGCAGGGCAGGACAGGAGGTGGCAGCCCGCCACTGGCACGGGGGTCAGAGTTGCGGCCTGAACCCCGCCGTGGGGGGAGGGGTGGGGAAGTCGGGGCTGGAGCCCACCACCCGCTGGGGTTGGGGAGGGGGCTGGCTGATCCAGCTGTGATCCCCAGTCAGCCCCTTGCAGGAGCTGGGTTCCCGGCAGCCGGGGATTGCGTCTTGAGCCGCCAGCCCCCGGGGATCATGGCTTCAGCCACCGGCCCCCGGAGATCGCGGCCGCCGGAGATCGCGGCTGCAGCCGCCGGCTACCGGGGATCCCACAGCACCAGCAGCCCATAGCTGGAGTAGGGGCTCGCGACCCCCACAAAAGTGGCCAGTGACCCCTCGAGGGGTCACGACCCCCACTTTGAGAACCCTGGAATTAGGGGTGAATGGGCACTGGCTAAACAGGCTGTGAGAGCTTTTCCCCTTTGGCTGGGAGGATGCTGTGATGCCCTGTGACACCCGGGAGGAGCCTTGAACTGCTGTGCTGGAGTTAAATATAGATCAGGGCAGGTGTACGTGGGCCTGGTGGGACACTCGGTCTTTGGGCTCTGACCTCAGATTGATGGATACAGAGATCCCACAGCTCTCATTGGCTGAGTCTCAGAAACAGGCAAGGTCCTGCAGGAACCTCACTGAATGGTTCAGATGCTTCATCTCCATCCATCTTCTCCATAACAGCAGCCCAGAGCCATGGAGCCACCCCAGAGTAGCGTGACCAGGAGGGACAGGGAACCAGGAGGGCAGTAGGGCCAGGGTCGGAGCCAGCCTGTAAATGAACTCTTGGTTCTGAGACATTGTTGAAATCAGAGGGGATATGATTAAGTCCTAATGCAGAGGGCCGTGGGGTGGAAAATGAAAAGGTACAGCCGAAGCGGAAGATGGTGAGATGTAAGAGCTGTCTGGGGCTGCTTTGCAGTGGTCCATAGGGTGCCTATAACCCTCATGCACAAGTGTCAGGGCTGGGTGAGGTGGGTGGACCTTTGTTAGAGCAACAGGCTACTCATATACCACTTGTTGTTGCTGACAAACTATAACCTGACTGCACGTATACCACAGGGGCAACCTACTGCCCTTTTGACAAACCTCTGTGCCTCTTGAACTTCATAAAAACATGTGTAAGCAGTGTCAGGATGAGTGGCATCCGGTGGTGAATTGCAGGAATTGCAATGACTTTGCTGTGTCAGTATGAGTGACATCCAGTGGTGAATTGCAGGAATTGCAGTAGCTTTTGGAAAATAACACCTGATTTGCTTAGACACACCCACCGCACCTGGCCTGCACTCTAACAGCCCAAATGATCACTTTGGCTACTGTGGGACCCCCAGTTTCTGTAGTATTGGGGCAAGAATGATAGAGTGCTGATTGACCTGTTTGTGTGAATGAGGGGTTGGGACATGTATTTGGCCTTTGGCATGCTGGAGGGACTCGCCACCAGCTGGGTAGCGCTCACTAGACAAGGGACAGGGGTTCCAAACCCCACTGAATTGAGAGAGGCTGTGGACAGGCTCCTATATCTTGGGGGGGGAGGGCCTTGTCTGAGGGCCTTACTGGCCTATTGCACCTGGCCTCTCTCCCCTGTGGAATGTTAGAGCTGACTTTTGCTTCCATTAGGAGTCTAACTTCAGCCCCCTGAGCTGAAGTTGCTTTGGGTCTGGTGGTGCCTCTGCACTAAGCCCTCCCCTAAGCAGAGCAGTTCCTGTGTTGGCTAGCAGGATGGCTAGTGAAGCAGTTCCTGAGACAGCTGGCAGAGCAGTCCTTGTGCCAGCTAGTGGACCAGTTCCTGAGACAGCAGTTCCTGGGACCAGTTCCTGAGACAGCTAGCAGAGTCGAGCCGCGGACAGAGCAGTTCGAGTGTTGGCTAGCAGGGCGGCTAGCGGAGCAACCAGCACCCCATGGAGAGACTGGGCTGTCGGCCTCAGACCTCGTAAAGGTACCCTTCACTCACAAGGTACCCAGGTCACTGAGTAGGGGCTCGAGCCAGTTTGCATTGTATTGTTGAGAGGGAACCCCTATTTTACTGAACCCGGCCCTTGTTGCTGCCGATTCTGAAGGGCAGAAGGGCTACACATGCTTCACACAGTTATCTTCAATCAACATTTTATTTTACATTACACCCTGTTTTGTTCCCAAAACAACCTTTAAATGTTAGTATTTTTTTCTTATCAAAATTTTGTAATTTGCTGAACGAAAGAGACGTTCAACATTTACCATTAAATGTTTATCTGCCGGTTTGATGACTTCATCTAAAACGCTGTTTGGGTCCTCGGCCTCTGTTACTCTGTCCACCAATTCCGTGCCTAGAGCTAAATGTTCCTGGGTTAAACAGAGGCACTGCAGTGCATATCCCAATGTGATGATGATATTTAACACACTCTCCATATACAAACTACCACTAATTTCTTTAATTTTACAGTTTACATCATTTAAAGACCAGTATACGCAGCTGTGATGTCTCTGCCTGGGGGCATCTATGGCGCACCCAGGACAATCCTCATTTTGTTTCTCTCTCAGGCAGTGCTTGATGATTCCGTGCACAGCCGCTTGCACAATTGCACACATCACGGTTTTATGGTTATTAACTCACACAAACTTAATACCAATTTTTCCCCTAAACTTTAGATAATACAGGCCTGTAGAATAAACATCCCCTGCTGTTTTGGCATTCGGTGGAACATCTGGTTTTGGGCAGTTGCCTAGGGCGGTGGAATTTGAAGGGCGGCTTTTTGCCACCTTCAGCAGCAATTCGGCAGCAGCTCAACAGGCTGCTTGCCCAATAGTGTCTGCTGAAAGCAGCTCGGTGCATTGAGCTCCTGCCGAAATGTCGGCGGCGACTCAACAAGCCAAATTGCTGGCAGCGCTTGCTCCTCCTGTGGGCTGGCAGATCCGGGTTCAAACCCTACTTATATATGGAGATATACCTACCTCATAGAGCTGGAAGGACCTTGAAAGGTCATCAAGTCCAGTCCCCCGGCTACACTAGCAGGACCAAGTACTGTCCCCTGACAGATTTTTTGCCCCAGATCCCCAAATGCCCCCCTCGGGGATTGAATTCACAACCCTGGGTTCAGCAGGCCAATACTCAAACCACTGAGCTATCCCTCCCCCCAATGACCCCTTATAGAAGCACTTGTACCCACCATCAAAGTGATTTCTCTTTAAGAGGCAGGGGGGCTGCTCTACCCTGCACCTTCTGTCCCACATTCAACTCACTTGCACTATACTGCACTGAACTTTACACCCCTGAGCTGCTGTGGTTTATGCATGTCCCTGCTGCTGCACCCACACTGGGATAGTAAAGGAAGTTTAGTGGTGAGGAAAGAGTATGGAATGGGAGTGGGGAGCAGATCCAGAGCCAAGAGAGTATCAGCACTCAGTGCTGAGACGCAAACGGTCTCCTGACTGATGGGAAGATGAATGAGTACACTAATGGCACATAAACTCCACACTGCTCACCTTGTAACCAAACACCTGCCCCGGTTCCTGGCCAGAAAACACCTCTGCCAGGTTAATGTGTGACAGGCACCTTGGTGCTTTCACTTTCCCCTGGTCAGAGTTCACACAACGCTCCGGGACCCATTTCCCCGTCTGCCCCAGAAGATCTGTTTAGTTCCTGGATGATCTGTGTGGTGCTGGCACCCCAAGCTCCCGACTTGCTGCATGGCATCTCCTGGGATATACTGAATGCTTAAAGTAAGTCCTTCCCCATTATTACCCCCTTTCCTTCACTCTCAAGGGCTTCTCATTTTCCTGCCCCCCAGAAGCAAATCCCACCATATCACAGGCCGTTTCCACCTCCCATCAGTGCTGGGTAAACCTGATTGTGGGTTTGATTCACTGCTCAGCCCATTGACCCCTCACTGAATGGTGTGGCCATCTGGGGTTCCTTAAGGCCTTTCCCTAGAGGATGTAATGGGGTGCATGAGTGATTTGGTGCCTGTTCAAAAGGGCCTTACAGCTAGGGTGACTATATGTCCCATTTTTGGTCAGGACAATTCCTTTTTTAGGCCCTGTCCTAACTTTTTTTTTGGTGGCAAAACAGGGCATTTGTGCCATTTTCTCTTGCTGACGGCTCATCACTTGGCAAGAGAAAACTGGACAAATGCAGTGTTTTGCCAAAAAAGTGTGATGTGACGCCTAGTGGGGTATCGAGGAACAGGAGAGGAAGCGGCAATGCCAGCTCCACGCTGGAGGGAGGACTATGGAGAGTGGCTCAGCCCAGCTGGCCCCACGTGCAAGGCAGCAAGGGGGCTTGGACCAGCCTTTCACACAGATGGGGGGTGGGGACTCAGGCTGGCCCTGTGCACTGTGAGGAGGAGGATTTTAAACTGTCCCCACATGGGCAGGAGGTAGGGAGGGCTCGGGCTGGCCTCATGCTCCTTGGGGTGGACCTTGGGCTTGTCCTGTGGAGGAAGGAGGTGGCGTCAGGCCATCCTGCAGAGCGTCCCATTTTCACTTTAGGAAAATATGTTCACCCCGCTCATAGACTTGCCCCAGCGTCCTTCATTGATGCCCCTAGGAGGAGGGGCTGCCAAGCAAGAAGTGTGTGCGTGGGGGGGGGGGGGTCATTTGGGTCAGAGTTCAGGCATCTCCTTTGTTGCTATTATGTGTATTGAAATAGCACCTAGAGGCCCCAGCTGAGGTTGGAGCACCCATTAATGTTGAGTGCTTCCCAGATCACAATTGAAATTAGGCCCCATTGTGCTGGGCACTGCATAGACCATTACCTAGGTCTGCGACCCCATTGTGCCATGCGCTACAGAAACCCTCACTGAGATCAGGACCCCATTGTGCTGGGTGCTGCACATACAGACCATGAGAGACTGACCCTGCCCCAAAGAGATCTCAGTCTGGTAGTCAGGTGTAGCTGAGCCTAGCTGGGCTCATACACTTTCAAGCTTCATCTCCATGGGACATTACATTGTGTTAGAACATGTGTTAACCCAGCACAGGATGCTGAACGCACAGACCTAGTATTCACTGTCAGACCTAGTATTTCATCCAGCCATCAGCTCATGCTCTGCCATGTTAACAATGGCAGCCTTGAATGTCGGCCTGTCCCATCTAGCACATCCACTTTTTCTCCAACTCTACCACCACATGGGAACAGCTCCCCACCAGCTCTTCACAAAGCCAACAACTTACCTTTCTCAAAATCCCCCCTTGGAGTCTTCCTTGGCCATGTGGCATATTGAGCACTTGTTACTAGGAGATTTTCCTGGGATGGGAAAGACCTGGGATCAAATCGCTGCCCCATATCTGAGGCAGGGGCTCAAACCTGGTGAGTCCTTTAACCTCAGACTCTTGGATACTCTGGCAACATGCCAACAATCTCTGCTTCTCTCACCCACCCCCAGCTGTCTTTAGGGGAGGGCCTGAACTGGTAGGTGCTCTGAGAACAGTTAGCCATTAATCTGTCTATGTCCCTTTGTGGATCTGGCCCATAACTCCTATTGAAAGTCAATGGGACTTAGGTACTTCTTCAGTATTTTACGCTGTGTAATTAAGCTGAAGAAGAGAACTGTAAAGAAGCTGAAAATTAGAGCTGGTCAAGAATGTTTCACAAAAAAAAATTGTAATGAAATTTTCACCAGACTCCCTATTGTTTTTGTAATGAAAAGTGGCTTTCAAAAACATATGAACATTTTCACCAAACTATTTCATTTCATGTGAAAATTTTCAATAAAATGATTTCACAAAAAAAAAGTTCATTTTGATTCTAGTCTGATGAAATCAAAATGGAAAATGTTAAAGGTGGAAAAGACTAAGAACTATTTTTTTTAAAAAAGACTGGATTTAATTTTAATTGTATTTCCATTTTGGGGTGTTTTGAATCATTGTGTCAGAATTTTGGAGGACTTTGGGAAAACTTTTAAGTGAAAAGAATTTGTTGTCAAAAGAAAATTCTCCATTTTTGGCAGCCTCCCAGAATATTCAGTGCCTGCCGTGCCCCAGCTCCATGGCTCTCTTGGAGCCCTGCTTTTCACAAGGTCAAACTGGTAATAAAATGGCTCAGAAACCTATGCTCACCCTTTGTTCTAGGGCTGGGCTAGAGATGCAAAGATAACAGAGAGCAGTTGGCCAGAAGCCAGACTCCAAACCCTCCTTCCCTGGCCAGGAAGGGCTAGGAGCTCTGCAGAGATTGGGGCTGGATTAAGACAATGCCAGGCCCTAGGCTCTTCCTGACATGGGGGCCCCCATAGACCTGTCCCCTATCCATTAGAATGGCAATGGTAGGGTCCCCCCTTCCCCTTCTAGAGAGACAGGGCCAGCACATGAGCCTCTTCTACCTCCAGAAAGTTTGGGATATCAACAAGAATTTTCCCCTTCACCCTCACTTCTTCTCTCAGCAGCAGGGTGTTGGTTGTAGAGATATGTTTGTGCAAGAAGATCATTTACGGAGTTCAATATCAGAAGGATAGTATTATGAATATAGAAATTCTGAGCCAGCCCCTGGAAGCAGGGGGTCAGTAGAACACAGGGCAGCTCTGCAGAGCCGTTCCCAACAGATGCTCTCTAGTTTGTTTTTTATTTAATAAAAGTTTTATTCCTTTCTTACTCACTGGTTTGTTGTTTAATGAACCCCAAGATCATTGGGTCATAAATGCTGTCTGAGAAAGACGCTGCAGAAGTTATTTTGAGGTCAATTCCTGTGTTTGAAACTGAAAGCAGAGGCAAGGGGAGCAGGAAACAGAGAAAAAACAAAAGGTTTTTTATGTTTTATGAGCACAATAGTAGCCAGACTCGTTTAAGAAGGGAAGAAAGCCAAAAATGGATGTGTCACAACCTCCATCCGGTCTGTGATTTTCAGGCAATGTTGCAGAGAACTGGAAGAAATTCTGACAGGGATTTGAATTGTATTTTTCAGCCATAGAGGCAGAGGAGAAAAATGACAAAGTGAAATCATCAGTGTATTTGCATTTTTGGGGGGAAGAAAGCATTGGATATTCATGACGTTACAAAGAGTCCTGTGGCACCTTAAAGACTAACTAAAGTATTGAAGCATAAGCTTTCATGGGCTAATACTCACTTCGTCAGATGCATGCAGTTGAACTTTATTTCAGCATAAGCTTTTGTGTATTTCAAGAGGTATTTTCTTCTCCTATTGATAATGGCCCATCTACATTTAACAGCCTCTTAGAATTGGTATGCTAATGTACAACTTTTTTCCCCCTTTCTTTCTGTGTGTTGTGGCAGGGTGGGCTTGACCCAGCCTGCCGCCCCTTTAAGAGGGAGAAAAGCCCTCTGCAAACCCCCGGTGCAGAAAGCCTAATCAGCCACCTGGCTTGCAGGGCAATCAATTGGATGGGTTGCACCTGGAAGCCTCCTCTGGGGGATATAAGGCTGCCAGGAAGGAAGCCCAGGGAGGTGGTGGCGGCATGAGCTATCCAGAGCTGTATGCTAGAGCTAGCCAATACTCACTCTGTGGGTGCAGTTGGGGAGGAAGTCCCAACTGGGGATAGTGGACTCAGCCTCCCCCCTGTAGCTGTTTAGAGTGGTATATTCAGAGCTGCATGTTAATGAGCTATTGAGAGCTGAAGCTGTAGAGCTGTAATTAAAAGGACTGCACTGTTTTAAGCTGTATATATTGGTGGTGGGGTCCTGCACTGTAAATTAAAGCGCACTGTTTGGAGCAAAAAAGGGTTTCTTGTGTGTTCCTGATGAGGGGTGAGAAGGCGGTCTGTCACAGTGTATAAATGCATCTTACTTCTGTTCCATTCTGTGCATCCGATGAAGTGAGCTATAGCCCACGAAAGCTTATGCTGAAATAAACTGGTTAGTCTCTAAGGTGTTACAAAGTCTTCCTTGTTTTAATTACAAAGCTTATAATCTACTGTGTGTGGTCTTCCTATCTGTATAAATGTATCACTCTTGTATATGAAATAGAAATATGAAATATAACTCTAAGGCCCTATTGTAATTATGCAAAGTGTGGGCCAATAATGGTGGTTTGGAATCTTGATGGCTCCCATCAACTAGGACAATTGACTGTAGATGGCTCTGTTTACCTGTAGGTCTTCCTGTGCTGGCAAGTGGGTAATGAAGTCTTACAGTGACATGTGATCATGTCACCTGAACTGGAATCCATCTTTAACCTGATGCTTTTCCATTTAGAAGGAGGGGTGGCAACCCAGAGAGGGACAAAGGATTCCTGCCTTGTACAAAAGACATTTAAGAGGATGAAACAGATCAAAGGGGGCTGCAATCATGAGAAATCCACTAACTACCACCTGAGCTAGAACAAGGACTATACCAGAGGGAAAGATTGGGCCCAGACTAGGAAGGCATCCAATCTGTGAAAAAAGCCCATTGAAACGTCTCTGAGGGTGAGATTTTGTCTGTATTCAGTTTTCTTACTATATTAGGCTAGACGTGCGTGCTTTATTTTATTTTGCTTTGTAATTCACTTGTTCTGTCTGTTTTTACTTGGAATCACTTGAATCCTACTTTTCTATTTAATACAATCACTTTTTACTTATTAATTAACCCAGAATAAAACCAGCGTAACATTACTGACAGAATCTGTAACCATATAGATCATTGTTGCAACCACTGTTATATATTTGCAGCAAATATTGTACAAAGGTTGTTGTGTGAGGTTATGACTGGCTGGTTATAATTATGCTATCTGTATATTTGTATCATTTTTGTAGTTGAAGTTATGAATATTGACTCTATACTGTCTGTATTTCAAACTTATGCTATACGTCTGGGTCACATCCCAGACAAATTGGTGTCAGTTCTGCCTAGTTCTTGATCGCTCATTAAGGACCATCAGCTGTACAACTGACCCATTGAGGGAAGGTAGACACACCTTGTGACTCAGCAAGGTATGCAAGGACCTGCCTGTGGATAGAACTCTAAGGTTTTTCTTTGTCATGTGCTGGATAGTGTGTCCTTGGGACAAACAAAGCAAAGACAACATGGCAAGAGACTATAAAAAGCTGATGTCTCATCTCAATCTTGTCTTCAATCCTGCTTTCTATCTCTGAAGGGACTTTGCTACACACTGAAGCTTTAAACCAGGGGTGGGGAACCTCCGGCCTGCGGGCCTTATACGGCCCGCCAAATCATTTTATCCGCCCCGTGGCTGCCGGCCAGGGATGGTGCGGGCCACCCTCTGCCAGGTGGCGAAACAAGGAGCCGCGGGAAGCCGATGGTCGGGGGGGGGGAAGAGACCGGGCTGGGTGGATCAGTTGGGGGGGGGAAGGAGGTTTGGGGGGGGGAGAGACCGGGCTGGGCAGGTCAGGCAGGCGGCAGGACCCTGGCTGGCAAGGAGCCAGTGGGGGAAACCCCAAAACAGTGCAGGGCTAAGGACTCCACCTGCCACTGCTTTGGGGTTTCCCCCGCTGGCCCCTTGCCAGCTGGGGTCTCAGCTCCCGTTGCCAGCCTGGGCTTCGGGCTGCGGATGACTTTATAAGGGTCAAAATGTCCCTTGGCAGAAAAAAGTTTCCCCACCCCTGCTTTAAACAAAGGATTGAATGACCTCTCCCAGCTATGGATGAACTCCAGAGACTTAATTTGAACTTGCAGTTGAGTCTATCACTGCTACAAGACTGAATCAAGAACTTTGTAATTACTGCATGTAATTGGTTCCATTTAACCAATTCTTGCTCTCATCTGCATCTTTTTCCTTTTATGAATAACCTTTAGATTTTAGATTCTAAAGGATTGGCAACAGCATGATTTGTGGGTAAGATCTAACTTGTATATTGACCTGAGTCTGGGGCTTGGTCCTTTGGGATTGGGAGAACATTTTTTCTTTTACTGGAGTATTGATTTTCATAACCATTCATTCCCATAATGAGCAGCACTGGTGGTGATACTGGGAAACTGGAGTGTCTAAGGGAATTACTTGAGTGACTTGTGGTTAGCCAGTAGGGTAAAACAAAAGGCCTCTTTGTCTGGCTGGTTTGGTTTGTCTTAGAGGTGAAAACTCCCCCAGCCTTGGGCTGTAACTGACTTACTTTAAGCAATTTGTCCTGAATTGGCACTCTCCGTCGGTACCCACCAGAACTGTTACACCCATCTTAGCCTTTTCCAGCTCTAAGCACTTCTGCTCCATTTTCATCTCCAAGCACTTCACCTCCACTTCCAAGTGTTTTGTCTCCACTTCCTCTCCAGGTGCTTCATCTCTAGGAAGAAATTCCTTTCTTCCACAGAGAGAAATTGGCCTGGGTTAAGGGCTTCCCTTCATCCTGACACCTGGATTGTGGGTTGGGGAGCATTGACCCTTCCCTCCTGGGAAGTCTCAAGTCCCCCATCCTCTCCCTGCATTTCTGTTTTGGAGCTGGGTTTCTGGGATTGATCTGGGTTTGTCTTCTCTGTGGCATGCCACTTTTGGGAAGACTGGTTGCTCTAGGGTTTCGGTGACTAACCACAACCACATGCACAGGCTGCCCTACTCTAGCCTAGCCATTTTGTTGCCAAGAAGCTAGGAAATGGAAAAAAATACATCTGAAAACTAAGGATATTGCTTGATTTTAAAAAAATCACAAGGGTTAAGCATCAAAAATCACTTTCTTGAGGACCAGCTTAGAGGTTATAAGCAAGTAAAAGCATTTGGAGTTAGCACAGAGAAGTCCACAGGCCATAAATAAATAAAAAGAGATAAACATAATTGCATATTCCTAGACATTTCCTGATCTACTTATGTATTGGGGTTTCAAATGAGTAGTTTCTAGGTATGATCTGATCATTTTTCATACCTGTCCCAAGCTCTTACAGCATAGTTTCAGCCTTGTCTCTGCTTCTCCCCGAGAACAACAATAGATAGCCAAAGAAGAAGTTCATTCCCAATTTTAAAAAGTTCTAGCCTTCCCATTGACTCTGTTGGTCAGGTGCCCACTTCCTTCCTTTTATGTATGCAGGGAGACTTTTTAACCCTTTATGGATGTAAGCCGAGGTAGGATGAGCTCTACCCTGACATCTAGTGGTGAGTTGTGGAAAAGGACTGTTGTGGAAAAGGACACGCACACACACACACACAATGCTTGCCCAAAGGATCTCTTTGTCTGCTGTGGGATCCCCAATTTCTCTGTTATTGTGGCAGGGAGATGTTATCCTGGTTATGTGAACCAAGGACAGTGAAACTGTACTTGGCCTTTTATGACTCACCCTAAACTAGGTAGTAGTCAGTAGGCAAGGGGCAACTGTTCCAAAACCTGGTGAATGAAAAGAGGTTGGGGACAGATGTTTATACCTTGTGTGATAGACCTCTATGAGGACCCTAAGTGCCAATTGCATCTCCTTCCCTCTCCACTATAGAATATCAGTGCTAATGTTTGATTCCATTAGAAGTCTAGTTTCAGGCTGCTGAGCTGAGTTCACTTTGGGTCCAGTGGTGCACCTGCACTAAGGCTTTCCTACCATAAACTGAAATCTCTGAGAACTGTGTGAAGTAGAGGGGTCTGAAAATATATTGTTGAGTAGCTGGGGGAGTGGAGCGGAGTGGCTGGCAGAGTGGCTTGTGGGATAGCTGGTAGAGCAGAGCAGTTTGTGGGATGACATGTGGGGGCAGAGCAGTGACAGCTGGCGGAGCAGAGCAGTGAGCGGAGCAGCTCGTGGGATGGCTGGTGGAGCAGCTCATGGTGAGGGCTGCAGCAGAACCCCAAGAGGCAGGGCAGTTAGCCTCAGACCATGTAAGGTGCCCCTTAACTTGCCCCCCTCCCACCCAGGTGGGAAGATAAAACTCTGCAGATGAACTTTTGAACTCTGCACTGACCAGGGACGGAGGCTTTTGAGCTGTTAGACTTTCAGATTTTGGGTGATCGGTGGGTTGCTGGACTCATGAACCAAAGAGAAAGGACATGGCCTAATTGTCTGGGGTGGGTTTTGCTCATGAGTTGGTCTTCTGGTTCATAGTTTGTTTTATAAATCCTGTTAGTGGTGTTTCCCCAGCCTAATGCCACATTGTTTCTCTCTGTTATTAAAAGGCTTTTGCCACACTCAGAGTCCATGCTTCCAAGAAGTTAAGTATTGCCTCTGAGAGGCACCCAGAGGGGTGGTATGTGGTTGTCCCAGGTCACTGGGTGGGGACTCGAGCTGGTTTTGTATAGTATTATTGGAACAGAACCCTGGGATACTGAATCCAGCCCAGCAGAAGGGTTACATGGATAAAGCAAGTAGAAAACAACTACCAAAAGGGATTTTATAACTAACTGGCTGGCAGGAATGGAGAGTGGGACATAAGCCCTAAATGGGGCGTGGAAACCTGTCAAAAATACATGGTGATGAATATTATCAAGCCGTATACTATTTGGCTCAATTTGCATATGCACAATATTTCAGTAAATTGGATGCATCCTCAGGATTTTGGTAGCTAAAATTAACGGAAGTTCAACACTATCATAGTTAATACCCCATTTGGAATATACAGTTTCCTATGCCTACCTCTTGGCATAGCATCAACAACACAACTGTACCACAGAACTATACAGATGATCTATGAATATATTAATGGTGTCAACACTTCGATAGATAACATCAACATCTGGGGGGCAAATAAAGAGGGGCGTAGCTGTAGACTTCAGGAAGACTTGGGTACAACTAGAGCAGTAACTTTGAAAATAAATAGGGAGAAATGTTTTTAGGGATTCCAGAACTGACCTTTGTTGGAGGTATTATTTCAAGGAAGGTGTAAAACCTGATAAGAGGAAGGTTTCAGCCATTGAAATGATGCCACATCCCCAGTCAAAGAAAGATGTCCAATGGTTCCTGGGAATGGTTAATTATCTTGGAAAACTCACACTAGGGCTCTCAAGTGATTAACAACATTAATAGCTATTAATGACATGATTTAAAAAAATTAATCATGCTTAATAATGCTCAATAATGAAGTTTATTTTAAAAAATTGAATGTTGTCTACAGTTTCAAATATGTTGATTTCAATTATAACACAGAATGCAAAGTACACACTGCTCACTTTATTTTTATGACAAATATTTGCCCTGTAAGAAACAAGACACATTTTTCAATTCACCTAATACAAATACTGTAGTGCAATCTTTTTATCATGAAAGTTGAATTTACAAATGTAGAATGATGTACAAAAACTGTATTAAAAAATAAAACAATATAAAACTTGAGAGCCTATAAGTCCACTCAGTCCCACTTCTTGTTCAGCCAATCACTTAGACAACCAAATTTGTTTACATTTGCAGGAGATGATGCTGCCCTCTTCGTGTCTACAATGTCACCTGAAAGTGAGAACAGGCCTTTATATGGCACTGTTTTACTGGTGTTGCAAGCGATTTACATACCAGGTGCACTAAAGATTCATATGTCCCTTCATGCTTCAACCACCATTCCAGAAGACATGCATCCATGTTGATGACAGGGATCTGCTTGATAATCATTCAAAGCAGTGTGGACTCAGATGATGTATATTCATCATCTGAGTCAGATGCCACCAGCAGATGATTGATTATCTTTTTGGTGGTTCGGGTTCTGTAGTTTTCATATCAGAATGTTGCTTTTTAAGCTTATGAAAGCATGCTCCTCACCTCATTCCTCAGATTTTGGAAGGCATTTCATATTCTTAAGCCTTGGGTCCACTGCTGTAGCTATCTTTAGAAATATCACTTTTGTACCTTCTTTACACTTTGTCAAATCTGCAGTGAAAGTGTTCTTAAAATGAACGTGTTGGTCATCCTCTGAGACTGCTATAACATTAAATATATGTCAGAATGCAGATAAAACAGAGCAGGAGACATACAATTCTCCCCTAAGGAGTTCGGTCACATATTTAATTAATGCTCTTTTTTTAATGAGAGTCATCCACATGGAATTGTGTCCAAAGCATGAAAGAGCATACATTAGTTTAGCATATCTGGCACCTTGCAATGCCACCTACAAAAGTTCCATGTGAATGCCTGTTCAAGTGACAGTTTTAATAAGAAGCATTATCACCCATAAATATAAACAAACTTGTTTGTCTTAGCTACTGGCTGAACAAGAAGTAGGACTGAGTGGACTTATAGGCTCTTAAGTTTTACATTGTTTTATTTTGAGTGCAGTTATGTATAAAAAAATCTACATTTGTAAGTTGCACTTTCACAATAAAGAGATCACACTAAGAATTGAAAAATACTATTTCCTTTGCATATATTTGTAGTGCATATAGTGCATATATTTGTAATCAAGAATAATATAAAGTATGCACAATACACTTTGTATTCTGTGTTGTAACTGAAATCAATATGTTTGAATATGTAGAGAAACATCCAAAATATTTAATACATTTCAATTGGTATTCTATTGTTTGATAGTGCAATTAAAATAGTGATAAATCACGATTAATTTTTTTGAGTTAATCGTGAGTTAACTGCAATAAATTCACAACCATAATTCATACCTAATCTACAAAAACAGAAGTATTGAGGAAACTCCTAGAAAATAAATATGAATGGTACTGGGGTGAAGAACAGGAGTATCAGAGGGGTAGCAGGTTTATTGGAGCATAAGCTTTCGTGGGCGAAGACTCACTTTATCAGATGCATGCAGTGGAAATTTCCAGAGGCAGGTATAAATATACAGGCAAGAATCAGGCTAGAGATAACAAGGTTAGTTCAATCAGGGAGGATGAGGCCCACTTCTGGTCTGAAGGTGTGAACACCAAGAGAGGAGAAACTGCTTTTGTAGTTGGCTTGCCATTCACGGTCTTTGTTTAATCCTGAGCTGATGGTGTCAAATTTGCAAATGAACTCTAGCTCAGCAGTTTCTCTTTGAAGTCTGGTCTTGAAGGTTTTTTTTTGCTGCAGGATGGCTACTTTTAAATCTGCTGTTGTGTGTCCAGGGAGATTGAAGTTTTCTCCAACAGGTTTTTGTGTGTTGCACAAATTAGGCCATCAGCTACCTGGAAGCGCAGTCAATTCCCTTCCAAATAGAGGCAGAGGCTCAGAGCGAGGTTTGAAAGACAGGCAAAGTTTATTTTGTGCACAAAAGGAGTCACAGGGTTAAAACCCAAAAATGAGTGGCTCCCTGATGAAAAATACAGGGTCACTTTTATAGGCAAAAACCACAAAGACAAAGCAGTTACAGCATTTTGCTAAATCATTGTTTTTAACACTTCGCATCCGGTTAGTCTTAGTTCTTCCCATTTTTACCAAGGGGCGTATCGCTTAGCCCACTGGGGGGGTCAAAGAGGCGTATGGAGTTAAAAGTTTATATCACACATATATGGATCAAAAGAGGTGGTTACAATACTTATATGGTAGGTTACAGGTTTAGCTTTTCCCGGTAGGAGGCTGAACCTGCCAGGCAGTGGGCGTATACAAGAGCCACCCACAGTTACAACAGTATTGCCAATAATATTTCTCTAACCTACTATATGTTACAACTCCATCTATTACTAAACATACCACAGAATTTATTTTTACTTAGCATACTTAACCACATTCTTTGCTAAGTATTGCTAAACTGAAACAGCTATTCTTCATAAACAAGTTGATCCATCACTAATAATTATTGCTAATACTTACTCAATGCTAGGAGCTTTAGTGAGCACTGAGTTCCTCTTTTTCACTGACACCACTCTGTGGTTCTGCTTGCAACACAGCACACAGCCTAACATTTTCTAATGATCTGTGATTCTACACCCTGAGCTAAGACTTATTGATTTCTGGTTCCATAATTATGTAACAAACTCCCTCCTCTTTAAAGAAACTTTCTTCTTACTTTAATACCCTTGCATTTCTATCTTTCGAAGCAATGCATTTCGTCTGGGGTAGGGTCGTGGAGTCCTGAGGGGTAAACAATTCATAATGCAACAAAAACCAAATCCTATAACTAACACTATTAAAACAAAATATATTCCTCCTTTTATGAGAATTTTTACCCATCCACTAACATTAGGTAACCATGACCAAAGATCAAAATCTTGCGTTTGCCTAATTTCATGTACTAGCTCTTCCAACATATGTATCTCTTGTTTAATAGAAGTTTCAATGGAGGTTTCCTCATTTATAGCCTCTCGCATTGATTCATTAAGTTCTCTTACCTCCTTATGCTTATCTGGTATGTAAACACAACATTCTTTACCCACTAACACATAAACCCCTCTCTGTAAGGCCAGGTTAAAGTCTAAGGCCATTCGGTTCTGCAAGATCTCCTGTCGATGGGCCCATAATTCTGCATTAATATCACTTATGGCGCCAATAGTGTCATTAGCAAATTTTGCAAAGGCCTTAGACAAAGCATTTACCCCACGTACAGCCGAAGCAGTTCCAAACCGTGGGAAAGCTGCTTCTGTATCATCAATTAAAGGGAGTTTTTGAGGCACCTCTGGAATGCTCCTCCGATTTCGCACCTGGCCCTTAAGTCAGAGCCGAAAGCGTATTTCGGGGAGAATTATTCCTATATAGCAACACCCATTCCAATTTGTGGAGAGCCAGTTATATGCACGCCTTCCACAAATATAATAGGGCGTTGGATTGGTTGATTCGAGAGGGGGTCTCATTATACCTCCGCCTTGGAAGGGCTCACTGATCCCCTCTATCAGTGTGGGATTCGTTCCATTGGGAGTCAGGGTATAATTACAAATACTATGGCCCATATATGGTCCCTCTCTGCCTTCTGCTTTATAGCAAATAAAGCCTCGCAAAGTTACAGCTAGTTGGAGAGCAGGGGGTCTATGGCGGAGAAGAGAATAGTTATTCTGACCTCCAGGGGATCCCTTCATGTAGGTTATATTTGCCCATGAAGGGTCACAATCTTTAATGCTGGAGGTACCGTTTGTTCCGTTATACCACCAACAACATTCGGCCGCACGCCAGGGTGCCTCATAAAGGGGTATTCCTTCCTCTGGAGTAAGGGGGACTAAAGAACAAAACCAGCACTTACTAAGACCAGATGAATGTCTAAGATGCTCTATTAATGTCAAAAAAAGTATTTTTTCGGGGCAACCATCCTTCACTCCCAGAAGGACTGTGGGTTGCCTGTATTCTAGCAATTATAATGAAAACAACAAGCAAACAAATCTGAACCACACTCTTACTGGCACACTTGATACTCATTGTGCTTAGCTATTTAGCTGGGATGCTACACCAAGCGCAACTTTCAGTCACTTAAAGGGGTTCTAGTCCATTAATCTTTTGGATGATGTCATCTGCTTCTGGTTCACCCGGTTCACGGAGGAGTGAACTCGCGTGGCACCCTCGAAGTCCGAAGTTGTCTACTTCTAGGGGGCCCTTTTCCAGGTCAGGTCCCCTTGGCGGTGCTCCTCTTGATTCGGGTATAGTGAATTTAGGTTCCCTCCTCTGCTACCTTGATGATGGTTGGGGTGACCAAAGCACTTGGTATGGTCCTTTTTCCAGGGGCTGGAGCAGAATTTCCCCGTAGGCTTTAACAAAGACTCACGACCCAGGTGTTATTAAGCGAGCTTGTACATCCAGTCCCAGAAGGATAGAGCACATCACATCTGTGGAGAGAGTTAGTCTGTCTCTGGGGCTGTAAAACAAAAGAAGTTAGTTCTGCTTTTCCAAATACTAAATCAGGTAAACTGAGGAAGGCCTGCCAAAACGCAGTTCAAAAAGTGTGGCAAGGCTGCTCAGGATCCTTAGGTCATGCGTCTTTTTCCAGAAGGATCTTGACAGGTCCCAGCTTCCATGGCTGAAGCAGTGTCTTTTCTGAGGTAACCTAGTAAGATAAATAGCTTCTCACAAGAAAGTAGAAAATTGGATATATGTCGGTTTACTGCTACAAAGTCACTAGATGATGCTGCAATTCATTTAAAGCAGTTGTTAAAACATAAACACTTTGTTTCGGGTTAACTTCCTCTTTCCTTCTGTACTTTTTCGCAGTTTGTGTGGGCCTGATCCTGTTTTTCCAATTTTTACTGTACTACCAATTTAACAAAGAGGGGTGCTCTAGCTCTTAGCTCCCCTTGTACTTTAAACATGCCAACACTCTGTGCGCTGTTCAAAGTATTTTCCTGTTATACACACACTTTTATTTAATAAAATAACTGTGTGACAAAACTTTGGAGCAGCAAGATATGACAAACACAATCACTTGTAAGCTTGCAGGTTCTGATAGTCAATAGCTTTTCTTCCCTCCCTAGCCTTCTGGCTAGGACTAGCCAGAGGAATTTCATGTGCAACATGGGAAGTGAGTTAACTTGTCATATTGATGTTTCCAAAGTCTATTAATATTTGATTTCAATTGAAAATTATTGCTTAAATTGATCTTATTCAATGAACTTACAGTAAGTATATTTACACTTGAACATTGTCCATGTTATAATCAAAACAAGTTTGTATTACAATGTAAATAAACAAATATTTACTTCTTAATAAGTATTCCATTACTATATATATATATCACTTAACACAAGAACTATTCTGGCCGGCTACATGACAGACTTTTTCCAGACAAACTGAACATACCTTTAAGCATGCAGTCTTTACTATATTTCAACAACAGTGTTAAAATAGCAAACAGAGCATAACAAAGATAAACAAATAAATGGTGCAGACTTTTCAAATATATTTCCTTCTATAACGTCTATCTAACTGTGATAGATATTTATTACTAATTTTCTGGGTTTCAGGTGATCAAGCTAAAACCACAGGGTTATAAGGCAAATTTTTGAAGGGAATGCACCATACTTAATAAAATTTAACTATAATGAACAAAAAGTATTAAGCACACTTTCACATTGTACCGAACAAAGTACAGCTTTTTCTTGGCTCTTTTAGCTGTTTTTCACATTAAACCCATTCCCTTTCCTTCTTGAAGGTGAGGGGTTTTCTAAACTTTATACTCTTGTAGCTTGGAAAGCACACATAAATTATTACACGTTTAAAAATTAATTTTTTTTTAAATATCCACAAATATCTACACTATAGTAAGCAGTAATATTCTTTGATGACTATCAAACAAATCACTCACACAAACTTTCGCTGGGTCAGCCTAAGCCTTACCTGCACTTTTCTCTCATCACTTACACTGTGCACATCTCTCACACATATCAAGATTTATTTATTCATTTATATTATTTTACTTCTCCTTTGACAACCGGTTGTTTTAAAGATTCCGTTTTAGTCTCCGAATACTGATTTTAACACGGGGCGCCCTCCCCCCTTCTTAGTTTGATTCTACAGTTTTATCCATGCAAACAGCTTCAAAAAGCCATTTCTCTTAATTTAGGGCATTCTCGTTTCCAATGTCCTTTCTCTTTGCAATATAAACACTTATCCTTCTGACGTGGCCTGTTCTTCCCTTCCCCATCTTCATCTCGCCAACCCCTTGGTTTCGAGTTTCCAGTTACCGTTGCCGCGAGCATAGCCATCTGTTTTTGTACCCTCTTTTCCTTCTTTTTCTCTGCTATTTGCTCCCTGTTGTTATACACCTTATATGCAATTTCAACTAATTCAGAGATCGGCTTTCCTGGGCCTCCCTCTACTTTTAGTAGTTTGCGCCTAACATCAAGGGCGGATTGCCCAATAAACATCGCATTTATCATTCTAGCATTATTAGGGTCCTCTGGGTCTAAGTCAGAGAACTTTCGAAAGGCTTCATAAAGGCGCTGTAAGAAGGAAGAGGGATCCTCTTCCTTTCTCTGTCTGATCTCATACACCTTAGATAAGTTAGTATTTCTGGGGATTGCCTTTCCCAATGCCTCTACAATTATCCCCAGGTATCCTGTCTGCAACTCTTGCCCTGTCGAGGTACTATAATCCCACTCTGGATTTGTCTGGGGGCACAGCTGTATTGCAGTATATTTGACAGCGGGGGCATCTGCCCTTTTCTGTGCTATCTTGTCGGCGGCTTCTAGAACCAGCCTTTGCTCCTCCGCTGTAAGGAGCATTTGCAACATAGTTTGAATATCCACCCAGGTGGGCCGATGCATTTGTATATCAGATGCAAATAGACTCTGCATACGCAGAGGGTCCTCTCTAAAAGAGGGATTATGCGTCTTCCAATTAATCAAATCTGAAGTATCAAAGGGAGTATATAGGAAAACACTTCCCTCTTGTCTTAGTGTTTCTCTCATGGGACAAGCTTTTGTAATTTTCTGACTGCGAGTTGCAATCAAGTCCTGGATGTCAAGGGCCAATTGCTCCAGTTGCTCAACCGTCAGTCCCTCCACCAGTTGCCTGATCGTTAGGCCAAGGGACAATGTGGAAGCTGACGGGCTACTAGGTGAGGTCAAAGCAAGAAGCTGGGGTGTAGTAGGAAAAGGAGCCTGAGCTTGCTTGCAGCTTTGTTGTGCACATTTTATTAGCCATTTAGGTTTCTTTTCTAGAGCCATAACCCAACAATTTATATAGGGGTATTGGTCCCAATGACTATTCTCAGTTACTTTCTTACGGACCTCTACAGCTAAATTTAAAGTAAATGATCCTGAATCTGGCCATCCCAAATTAAAAGTAGTCCATTCTAATTGACAAAACTTAATCAGTTCGACCTTATTCAGTGGTGGTCCACCATGGTCTGATTTAAACTTGTCAACAAACTTAGTTATTGGTGGTCTATCATAGTCTGCTTTAAACTTAGAAAAGTTACGTAACATACAACCTAGAGGGGTGAGCAGCTTCTCTTCCAGAGGGGTGCTACCCGATCCCATTGTTACAATGATTCCCCAGGAATTTAGTGTACTGCAGCATCCAATACAGCAGTATCAAAGTCACTAATAACAATGGAGATCTTATAGAAGTTTATTGAAGTGCTCACGTTTGCGTCCAACGCTCCCCTCTTGACGCCAGCGTCGGCCTCCAAGGCCAATTGTCACAAGAAAGAACCAGACGTGTCACCTATTCCATACTGGGCATTACAGTCACTACACTGCAACAATGGAAACTGTACTGAAGTACCCACATTGTTACAGACCAAGTGCTGCAAGACCACAGTGCAAAGACACTAGCAGTGACATTAAGAGGATTTGACTGAGAGCAATTTACTGACAGAACAAACTAACAATGGAATAAATTTCTGGAGTACTCATATCTGGTTTTACAATTTTATCTATTCAAAATAAGAACAACCTCAAAACCCATGCATCATTTCTAATGGTAGTAAGGAGAAAGTATTCTTTAAAATTTAAGCCTTTCACAGTTCTAACAGTACACGGTTCTATATACCCATATCGTGGCCCCTTCACACTTTTATCCCCACACTTGTGTCAACAAATGAATTACCAGAGAATAACAAATGAATTAATTACAAGAGACCAACAACAGGGCATTGACACAACTGTAGCTTGGCTCCTTCACACTATATGCAGGGGATAAACTGAACAGTCACTAATTCAAAAACATAATTCATAGGAAGATTCTGTACTCACGATTTACTTCCCCTTTCCAGCCGGCGTCCTGCTTCAGGGACCTCTGCGTCTGCCTATGACCAGTGGTTTTCTCCTGAAATCCCGGTATCCCCAGGCGGAGGAGAGGGGCAGGTAAAACAGACCTGGAGCGCTCTTTCCCTCCTCTAATCCGTCAGGAGGATCCGGGAGTCGCGGAGATCTCCTGGCTGGCTCGCCATTTGTTGCACAAATTAGGCCATCAGCTACCTGGAAGCGCAGTCAATTCCCTTCCAAATAGAGGCAGAGGCTCAGAGCGAGGTTTGAAAGACAGGCAAAGTTTATTTTGTGCACAAAAGGAGTCGCAGGGTTAAAACCCAAAAATGAGTGGCTCCCTGATGAAAAATACAGGGTCACTTTTATAGGCAAAAACCACAAAGACAAAACAGTTACAGCATTTTGCTAAATCATTGTTTTTAACACTTCGCATCCGGTTAGTCTTAGTTCTTCCCATTTTTACCAAGGGGCGTATCGCTTAGCCCACTGGGGGGGTCAAAGAGGCGTATGGAGTTAAAAGTTTATATCACACATATATGGATCAAAAGAGGTGGTTACAATACTTATATGGTAGGTTACAGGTTTAGCTTTTCCCGGTAGGAGGCTGAACCTGCCAGGCAGTGGGCGTATACAAGAGCCACCCACAGTTACAACAGTATTGCCAATAATATTTCTCTAACCTACTATATGTTACAACTCCATCTATTACTAAAGATACCACAGAATTTATTTTTACTTAGCATACTTAACCACATTCTTTGCTAAGTATTGCTAAACTGAAACAGCTATTCTTCATAAACAAGTTGATCCATCACTAATAATTATTGCTAATACTTACTCAATGCTAGGAGCTTTAGTGAGCACTGAGTTCCTCTTTTTCACTGACACCACTCTGTGGTTCTGCTTTCAACACAGCACACAGCCTAACATTTTCTAATGATCTGTGATTCTACACCCTGAGCTAAGACTTATTGATTTCTGGTTCCATAATTATGTAACATGTGTATTGCCATTCCTAATATCTGATTTGTGTCCATTTATCCTTTTACATAAGGACTGTCCAGTTTGGCCAATGTGGAATCATGGTAAGTTTTGAAACAACAACTGATACAGGAGCGAGTGTTGTGGTTCTATGCACCATGCAGGCCTATTAAAATTTCAACAGATGCTTCACAGTCTGGGTTAGGTGCAGCTAGTTTACAGAAGCATGAGGATTGTTTGCAACCAGTGGCACACGCATCCAATCACTGACTGGGGCAGAAACGAGATACACAAAGATTGAGACAGTGCTTTAGGAATATTTCAGAATGGTAGAAGCGTTAGTCTGTATCAGCAAAAACAATGAGGAGTCCAAGTGGCACTTTAGAGACTAACAAATTTATTTGGGCATATTTACAAATAATATTGTTTGCCTGTGAGAAATTAAATCAATATATTTATGGACAGACAGCAGATGTTTGAAATGAACCATGAGCCCCTGATGGCATTATTTGGTAAGCAATTAAACGTCTGTATCTTAAGGATTGAAATAATGATGATAAAGCTGTGAAAGTGTGATTTGGTTGTGACCTGCACACTTGGTAAATTCATGTTCCCTGCAGATGCACTTTCCAGAGCCCTGAATACCAAAAGCCAGAGAAGAGTTTAGAGCTAGAGTTGCAAGCCGATGTGGATCTGTTTGAAAAGTTGATTCAAGTACTGAACCTGCAACCAATCAGAAAAGAAATAGAGAAAGATGAATTACTGCAGATCCTTAAAGAAGTGACAGTTAAAGGAATAATAAGTATTTGCTGTCCAAGGCTGAGAGATTATTAGAGCTACAGACATGAACTTACTGTGATAGATGGGGTAATATTAAAGGGCATCAAGGTTGTAATGCCAATGAGCCTCCAGAAAGAAATGCTACTGAAGATCCATGAGAGTCATTTAGAAATTGAGAAGTGCAAACAGCCAGCACACAAAGTGCTATATTGACTGTGAATCAATCATGACATTACTAATGTGGCTTTCATGCTTGAAATACAAGCCATGCCAAGAAGCAGAGATGCTCAGACCTTACTGAGTTCCTCAAAGGCCTTATGAGAAGATTGGCCCTGACTTGTTTCTCTGACAATCAAAGAATTATTTAATAGTCACAGATAATTATTCTCTGTATCCAGAAATTTTCACACTGCACAATACTAATAGTAGGTCAGTGATAGCCAGCACAAAAGGACTCTTTTGCAGAAACAGAATTCTAGGTGAAGTCTTTCGAAAACTGCGGCCCATTATCACTAGTGCAGATTTTGAGCAATTTGCCATACATTGGGATTTTCATCACAAAACATGAAGTCCTAATTGCTCCTCCCCCCTGCAGTCAAATGGACTTGTGGAAAGGTCTGTGCAAATGGCAAAGAATCTTATGAAAAAGACTTTTAAGAGTGGGGGTGATCTGCATACAGCTTTATTGGTTTACCGAAGTACAGCTCTGGAGAATGGCTCTCCTCCAGCTCAGTTGTCAATGGGAAGAAGGATCAGATCTAATTAGTAATCACGGATAACTTGCTGAAATTTCATCATAATGGAACCATATGGAAGATAAAAGAAAATCAGAAGAGGAAGTTGAAACATTATTTTGGCCCATGATTTTCCATCTCTTACCTCAGCAGTTCATGTCATTCTCAAGTGTCCTTAGATGGGCTGAGAAGAGAGATCTCTTTGCAGGGAGGGTCCCCATTGTTATGCTCCAAGCACACATAGAAAAGTTAAATAATCCAGAACCATAACACACAAGGTACCAAGAAAGAGAGGTACAAAGCAGGCTGTTCCTTAAGGCAGAGAGGCCCAGGTCACCCTACTTTGCTCTAGTCCCCTCTGTGTACAACAGCCTGCTGCTGGACCCAGATCACACACTTCCTTACAGAGCCCCCCCTGCCTGTGAGCAGTATCAGGAAAAACCCCAGAGCATTTAGAGGGCTTACAATTCCCGTACAGTTTTCAATGCACCACACACATGATGGACAGGCTTGGAGGAAGCTGGAAGTGAATCAGAAATAAGTTGACAGATGTTAAGGCCAGACAAGCCCTCTGTGTCCATCCAATCTGATACAATGTACACGGGCTGGAGAACTGGGGGCAGGATGACTGAGGCTCTGAGCAGAGCTGAGATGGTCCCTTCTGACCTCACTGTGTATCTTACTGTAATGTCTACTGATGTGATTGTTTCCCTTTGATGTAAGCAGCAGGGGAACAGGTATCTGACAGCATCTCCTGGTGTCTGTGACAGCCACTGCCAGTCCTGACCCTGTCACTTGGCAGCATCACCAGTTTCTGGGCCTTAAAAACCTCTAAGGAAGAAGATTTCACCACCTCCCTCGGTAACATGCCTTAGACATCCTGCCCCCAGTTCTCCAGCCCGTGTACATTCCAGTGCTTCACCACCCTTCTAGTGAATTTTTTTTCCTAATACCCAACCTAAACCTCCTCCATTGCAACTTGAGACTATTGCTCCTTGTTCTGTCATCTGGTATTAACCATCCCTGCTCTCTCCTTACAGGTCCCTGGCCAGGGTGTCCCCATGGCGACGTGGTGGTGGCTCTGTGTGTGCAGCCTGGGGATCCTCCTTCTGGTGCCGTGTTCGCTCTCTGGTAAAAATGTTTGAATCCCCATTATTTCCCTCCCTATTCCCTGAGTATGCTGCCCCCTGCAGGACTGGGGTAGGAGCATCTGAGGCCCAGCCACCTCCCCTGGGACCTCCTCAGTCCTGCAGACTAAAGGGGTCAGGTCCAGGTGGCTGTGGGGAGGGGATGATATTGAGGCAGACTGTGGCATGTTCTAGCTCTGGGTGGCAGGATTGTTGGATCTTGCAGCAAGTCATCCAGCACCTGCTTCCCCTGAAAGAGGCTTCCAGAGCCCCTGACACTGATTCCTTCCTGTCCTGCCATTGGACCCAAAGCCGCCGTGCTGCTAGACCTGCCCCACTGGGAACCTGGATTTTCATGGCCTGCAAGACTGACATCTTCCCAGTTGCCTGAGAGATTGGGTGGCCCAGTTCCCCTTAGGATGAATGGGAACCAACATGGTGGCTTTTAAAATCTCACCCTTATCTCTCCCCTGTAGCCACACAGTGAGTGCCAGGTGCTGCAGCTCTGCAGTAATTGCTCTACATGTCCCTTGGTGGGACAAAGGGCCAGAGAGACCCCCTCAGACACAGCTAAGTTACAGACATAAATCACCTTCAATTGCTTAATTCCCTCCAAATGCCAATCCCCAGAATGGTGACTGCCCACCTGACCCAGTTTCTATTTTGGGGTATTGAATCCATGGAAGCAATGTGCATTGGCCCAAATGTCCATCAAAGACTCAATACCCTCATGATCAGCAGAAGTGCTTTAAGATGGCCTCTCAGAAGGCTTTGTGGGGCTCCGTGGATCTGAAACTGGTTCATTAAACAAGTTGCTTGCGGAGGAAAGAGCTCGTAACTGGGTGCCATGGGCAGAGTAGGGCACTATGAACTGGCAAGAGGCTCCCAGCTGGGGCCAGCCCTTGCTAATAGAGTGTAGGTAGGTTGCAAGACAGACACCTTTGGAGGAGTTTCCAGGGGACTGTAGGGCAGCAATGGAGGACCAGCTTGTGTAAGCCATGGCATGGCTGCACTGCCCTGTATTCACATTGAGGGCAGGTCTACACTACAACCCAAGTTGATATAACTTATGTTGCTTTCCTGTCAGCATAGTGCATCTTCACCAGTCATTCTACAGTGGTGCAGTTGCATTGGTGTAGCTATGTCGATGTAGCGCCGTAGGGTAGACTTGCCCTGAGAGTAACTCAGTGACTCATGACTGAAGGAATTTAGTTTTTAGCTCAGTAATGCCCACTCCTTTCACCCACTTTGTGTCTGTATCAGCTGGGCACTGCCTCAGTGACGCCCTCTCCTCTTTTCCTCTCATTGACTCTGCTTCTGGGTTTGTCTGTTCCAGAGAAGTTCTCCCTGGCTGGCTCCCCAAACCCTGTGGTGGGAGTAGTTGGTCAGGATGTGGTGTTACCCTGCCAGCTCTCGCCTCCAGTCCAGCTGCCCAGCATAGACGTGTGGTGGAGGAAAATTGGAACAGAAATTATCCCAGTTCATGAATACACAAACAACGGTACCCAGGACCTGCCGGCGGAGGATTACCAGACCCGGACGGAGCTGTTCCCGCAGGAGTTCAGTAGCGGGAATGTCTCCCTGAAGCTGAAACGTCTCCAAGTGTCAGATGACGGGACATACCAGTGCTTTGTGAGAATCCCAGAGGGGATCCAGGAAGCCACCACTGAGTTACGGGTCGCAGGTGAGATGCGGAGCTAATGGGCACTGTATCTGGGCAGCCAGAGCCTCCTGTACCCCAGGGGATGCCCCCAGACTGAGCCCAGCATGACAGCAGGGTCCTATGCTGCAGGGAGTGGTGTCCAGGATGCAGTAGGGGGCGCTCTCCCCTCACACTCAGCACTGACCCCACTGAGGTGCTATCTGTGTCAGCACGGCATTAAACAACCTCTTTGCGCTATAGTCCTCAGCTCACATGCTCATTGTGGTGCTGTTTGAGGGAATGAGACCTTTACCCCCATGTTCTGCTCAGATGATATTTACATTCAGCCTCCCTGAAACTCCCCCTGTCGTGTCCAGGGGCTGGGAGATTGTTTGTTATTCCCTGGGCACTGACCCCACATTCAGTGCTGCACAAGGGCAGTGGAAGGGACGGTCTCTGCCCATTGAGTTCATTGAGTAATGTAGCCCCAGACAATACAGTTCAGAAACATCCATCACCAGATGAGGGGCTCTCCTGTGACAATGCAGAGCAATGAGGTTGTTTTAAATCATCTCCCATCTTGGTGACTCCTAGTGCAAAAGTTCCAAAGGAGACGTCTGCCTTTAGGGAGAGATTGAAATGAGGGGAGGGTGGTTGTGTGCAGCACAGGGAGAGAGAAATCCAGGGCTGGCCTGGGGCACCATTACCAGTGTGGGAGAAGGACACCAGAGGGGACAGAATTTAGAAGGGTGGCACAGAAGGAGTCAGAGCAGCAATGTAAGCAGTGTCACCATTCCCCACTTCCTGCTCTCTACTGAAGTGCATTGATCCTGACAGCTACTGGGCTCCATCCCCGAAGTTGCTGCATTTCATTTTCAGGTCCAGCAATCTCTGTGAGCAGTTTAAGCCTCTGTGAGGCTGCAGGGCACATTGAAGGGTAGGTTCATCAATAGCTATTAGCCAGGATGGGCAGGAATGGTTTCCTTAGCCTGTGTTTGCCAGATGCTGGAAATGGGTGACGGGATGGATCACTTGATGAATTCCTGTTGTAGTTATTCCTTCTGAAGCACCTGGCATTGGCCACTGTTGGAGGACAGAATACTGGGCTAGATGGACCTTTGGTCTTACCCAGTATGGCCGTTCTTATGTTCTTATGCTCTATGGAAATAGAAGATGACTTTATTTAATTTCCCCATTTGTCAGGATGGTGGATCCCAGGGAGGATTTGCACATAAGGAGATGGAAGTTTCCAGTCACAGCCTCCTATATCCTGCAGTAGCTGGGGAATCACATGTTGCTACCAAAGGCACCATGTCCTGATACACACTCTCTGTCTCTCCCTGTAGCTGTGGCTCCAGTGTTCATTGACGTGCTGGGCCCCCAGGCCCAGGGGATCGGTCTGGCCTGTAGATCCGCTGGCTGGTTCCCCAAACCTGAACTCCAGTGGGTTGGAAAGAACGGGCAGAACCTGACGATGGAGTTTGTGACCAATGTGATTCAGGACAGGGAGAACCTGTATAGTGTTGTGAGTCACATCACTGTCACAGAAGGAGAAGACAATGGAGACAGCTGCATAGTGCGGAATGGCCTGCTGGAGACAGAGCGACAATCGGCCATTCACCTCTCAGGTGAGTCCCCCCATGCAGAAGGGGTCACCATGGGAGTGGAGGGCAGCTGGGTCACTTGGGAGTTTCACTCCGTTAGGACCTGTTTCTGGTACTGAGACAAGAAATACCCTTCTTACATGGTTTGTGGGGCCATTAGTGACAGAGGTTTCTGTGATCTGGACAAATTGCCTGTCAGGAGCTGGGCTGAGTCTTGTGAAATGAACTTGAGTTTGTTCTTTGAGATGATGCAATTGGTTGATAAAGGTAACTGGGCTGGCATAATAGACTCAGGTGTGTCTACACTAGAAACGCTGCAGTTACAATGCTGTGGTTTAAATACTTACTAAAGGGACAGGACAGGTTCTTATGTGAGATGGTAAATTTGCCTCTGAGAGGTGGTAGCTAAAATGACAGAAGAATTCTTCAGTTGACCTAGTGGCTTAAATACATTAGAGAGGACATGAAATTTTCCCTAGTTCTGAGTGAATCAATTAAACCCACTTAAATCTGTATTGTAGTCCAGGGTTCAGACTGAAAGGGTTTTGATTTTGTCCTGTATGAAACTCTGATGAAAAATTAACACTTTATAAAATCAATGTAGTTCACACCAAATGGATTAAAAACTGGCTAACTGATAGCTCTCAAAGTAGTTGTAATGGAAATCATTCTCCAATGGGGATATTTCTAGTGGGGTCCCACTGGGATCTGTTCTTGGCCAATGCTATTCAATAGCTTTATCAAGGAGCTAGACCTCTGATCTCTCTGTCCCAGTTCACATGTGCCCTGACTGCTTCCTGCAGCCCACACTTACCTTCCACCTCACACACCCTAGTCCTTTGTTCCCCAGCAAGGCAAACACTGCTTGGCTTCCTCCCAAGAAGTGGGCCAGCCATGGTCATTGGTTGCTAGGTATCAAAGTCCCAGTGATTGGATTTGCCATTGTCTTCTCAGATGCTCCATTATATGGGACCTAGGGGTCAGACAGATAAACCTGTGTTTAGCCTGCCCAGAGAATAAACAGACCTTTTACCCCCACTAGGTAACAATGCAGTTTATGGGAGAAACTGAGACACAAATAGACTTCATAAAAATATTACAAAAATTCCCACTTTGTCCCACATGCATTTCAACATGGCCAAATGCCAGGTCACAAAGAGTGTAGGTCACAGTGACAGGATGGGAGAGGTAACAAAGTCCTGTGGCACCTTAAAGACTAACTATAAAGTTTTGAAGCATAAGCTTTCGTGGGCTAATACCCACTTCGTCGAATGCAAGCAGTGGACACTGTATCCTAGAATGCAATGACTGAAAAATACTGGAACTTGAGCTCCCACAGTGATGCTGGAGCTAAGATGGTGAGTACAACCCTTGAATGTCCAAATGAGAATAGCTAGCACAGCAAAGGGACACGACATTACCTCTATGTGTGGTGTTAGCCAGACCACTGCTGGATACTGTGTCCAGTACTGGTGCCCACACTTTCAAATGAGATGTTGACAAACTGAAAAGTGCTCAGGAAATATATACAGAAACAATTAGAAATCTGGAAACTTGCCTCACAGTCAGACTTCAATTTAGCTTAGTGGCTCTCAACCTGTGGCCCATGGGTGGTTTGTGGCCCGATCAGCACACAGCTGTAGACCAAGTGACATCCTCTGCGCCATACAGGTAGTATATACATTGTGTGGATGCAGCCCACATAACGTATAGAGAGCTGCATATGTGGCTCACACTGATAAATAGATTGTAAAACACTGATATATCATATCCAAAAGAACACCCTCAGGGATGTAAAGTTATAGAGCTTTGTACCTACACAGGGAGGAGATTTCTGACAGTTCTGATAGGTCTCTAATATAGCAGACAGGCAGAACAAGATCTGATGGCTGGACATTGAAGCTGGACAAATTCAGGCTAGAAATAAGGTGCAAAAATTTAGCAGTGAGAGGAATTAACCATTGGAACAACCGTTGGAACAACACAACCCTGGGGAAATGGGGAAATCCATCATTTGGAATCTTTCAACCCAAACTGGGTGACTCTTTCTATAAAGTCTGCTCCGGCTGGAATAGAAGTTCTGGGCTTGATGCAGGGATTATTGGAGGGGGGTCTCTGGCCTGAGTTATACAGGAGGTCTGAACAGATGGTCATAATGTCCCCTTCTGGCCTTACATGGATACATAACACACTGGGGTCAGCTAGGGAAACAATTGTTCTCTGCTGAACCTATCAGGACTGGACATGGTGACTGAGAACTGGGAACTGTGTAACTGTGACCATCCAAGCAGCCAGCAGGTGCAGGCAGGACTGGACAGGCTGGGCACAGAGCCACATGCTGTTGATTTGTATCAGTGGGAGAGATTTAGGCAGAGCAGAGGCCTGGTTCTTCTCTGATATCAATGGCTCTCATTTGTGACTGTGATTTGAGCATGGAGGGAACATTCCCTTCAGTCCCATAATTTTCTGAGCTCCCTGAGCCAGGACTCAGCTGTCAAGCCAAGTGGCAAACCCCATTCTCCAGCTCCAGGATGGGACTATGCTCCTCACACACTGCACTCTGTTTGCCAGGTGACGTCTTCCCTCGTGTTTCTCCCTGGCTGGCTGCATTCTGGGTGATGTTTGCTCTGGTTCTTGTTACTGCTGGTGTTTGTGCATATCTTGGATTCTCAGGTAACGGGAATGTGTCATTTGCATGTTTAGAGCCCAGCCTTAGAAGGCACTTGGCTGGGGTATGGGAGTGTCTTATTGTTTAGATATTGACCTTGATTTGGGGTCCATGGCCTCATCTCTATTTGCATGTTGTTCAGTGTTTCCCCTTCCTTCCCAATCTCACTGCAATGTCTGATTCTCTGTCTCACAGCAAAACAAAAGGCCTCTCAGAAGGAATACTCTAAAGATGAGATTCAACTAAATCGTGGTAGGTCTCCTGCAGTATTTCTTGCTCTATCTGTTGAGATGTGTGAGCTCGGTGACTGGTTGGTGTTATCTTTGGGTTCAGTGCAATGAAGGGATGGAGCCAGGAGGTCTCTGTCTAGTGATTCCTCATCTCTCCCACAGTCTGACACACACTGACGATAACAGTCAGCAAAGGTATATTTTGCAGTGGAAACCCAATGGTTTGTGCTTGAGAGAGTCCCTGCATGTGGGTGTGGTAGGGAGATGGGTTTGGAGTGACAATTCTGAGTCAAATTCTGTCCTACTCATCCTCGGCAATTGCCCAGCAGCTCTTTCTCCTTTAAGGAAACAACACTTCAAGGTCAAGGACGCTCTGCAAGGTGCTTCCATCCTTGTGATTGTCAAATGCATAGGACACAGGGAGGGTGTTTAACCTCTAGAACAAGCTCCCCAGGGAAGTGGTGAATTCTCTGTCTCTTGATGGCATCAGATCCAGAGTGGACAACTTTCTGGAAGATGCAGTAGCCAAATATGAGTTATTGGGCTTGATGCAAGAGGAACTGGGTGTGATTCTGGCTTGTGATGCATAGAAGTTTAAAGTAGATGATCTAATGGTCCCATCTGACCTTAAACTCTGTGAATCTGTGACATTCACTCTCTTGAACTAGTACTAATAGACACAACAGTGTCATTTTTGAAAGTCCACCTGTCTAATTTATTCCACTGTGAACTTTTCAATATTTAGTAACAATATTGGTTTGCATTGTGATGGTGCCAAGTGGTGCTGACCCGTTCTGCTGGGCACTGCTCACAACCGCAGGAAAATACAGGAGAAAGGTGCAGAGAATGGGTACAACATGTCAGCATGTGACTGAGGTTCTCCCAGCAATCACAACCTGGAGAGCCCTGAGTATTCCCCTCTTTCATCTCAATTGCCCTCTGCCATGCCCCCTTGTGGCCACCTCTCCTCCAGCGGGATGGAGCTACCCTAGCAATCAGTGCTGTTCTGTAGCTAACCAGAGGGGTCACAGTGGAGTAACTGACCCAGCCCCATGGTTCTACCAGTCCTGCTGCACCCGCCAAAGGCCTGCTCTACACACAGCCCTGTGCCAGTTTAACTCAAGGTTTGTTTTGAAACCTAATTAGTTTAACTAGTTTCACTGTGTGTGTAGAAAAGGGCTAAGGAGTGAGAAATCCAGGTCTCCTGCATGTTGGTGCATATCCCTGACCACCAGCCTCACCCCTGTCAAACCTGCTGGCTCCTGTAATGGGGCAGGGAGTGAGGGTGTGGGGTGTCTGTGCATAACCCCAGTGATAAGACATTGTACATCACACAGTGTGTATCTCTGAGTCTGACTCTTTTCTCTTCCCATTTCAGATGTTGAGGCGAATACCTCGGAAGCAGGTACTTGACTAAACCCCCAGTAAATGTGTATCTGAGCTTTCATGCTGTAATGAGATAGAAATATCACAACATGCTCTGTATGGCCCTTAGTCACCTTCATGATCATCTCCCCCTGCCATGGATATAAACAAACACTGCAGCATTTGCAGCTCGCATTTCAGTATTATCCTCAACCTCAAAGAATGTAATGCATATAGGATGGCAGGGCTCAGTCTATGTCTACACTGCCCAGTAGTTCAGATTAGAGGGGTGTGAATAGCAACACGCACCAAAGGTTACTAACAGCCCCATGTGTATGCCGTGGGTGTGTGCTGAAAGGCCCCTAGCTTACACTTCCATAGTCATATCTGAAGAGGACCAACTAGGTACCGTTTAGTGTTCAGTTACAGTGCAGCACTTTGATGTGTGCTGCAAATCACACCCTCATATGCCAAACTACAGGGCTGTGTAGAAAAGCCCTGAGTCAGGGTCTGGGAAAATTTCCTCCATGCAGGTCTGTGGTTACATCTCAGTTCTGACCTGCAAAATGGCTGCTATCCCGGTGCTGGGCTCCGCACTTGCATACAGCTCTGCCACTGCCCCATACTGCTCACCAACTGTCTCCCCACAGCACCAGAGCACCACCAGTGCCCCTCAGTCCCCACCCACTGCCTCGCTGCTACATCAGCCCTGAGCTCCTCAGTCCTGGCCAGTTCTGTTACTCTCACCACCACCCTCGCACCCATCATTCATGAAAGTTCAGTAGAAGAGTCCTGGAACTCCTGGAACTCCTGGAACTGCCTGAACACCACCACTGCCTGAACCCTCACCCCTGCTATCCTATTCCTGGGCTGCCTCCCTCAGCCCAGCTCTGTGAATGGGGATTGAGGGGAGACCCCTCAATCCCCATCCACAGCTTCCCTTCTATCCCAGCCCTCAGTTCCTCGGCCATGCTGTTTCCCCATATTCTAGTCCAGTCCTGGGCCCCAAATAAACAGCCTCGGAACACTAGTACACCCTTTATGGGCTATATAGGCGCTGTCAGGTGCACTGTGATGGGTCCCACCATCTGCCTTGTTCTCCCAAGAACTGGGGCAGGACTTGACCCATATATCTAGTGGTGGATGGAAAAATCCAGTGTATAATGGGGTCGGTCACTCACCCCTGTGGCGCCCCCATCTGGTCGTCCTGGGAATTAGCTCTTTTGACCCCGGAGCAACCTCTGCCGACCGACGTCCGCTTCTCCACGCCTGGCTCCGTGCCCTTCCCGGACCCCGGGGCCCCTTGATGAGGGTGCTGCACCCTGCAGTACCCCCCTGGTTTTAGGGTCTCCCCTCCCCGGGGAACCCACCACCCGCTATCCCCAACTCGCCTCAGAATGTGCCACTGTCAGTCACTACTTGCCCCCGCTCACTGGGGCAGACTGCAGTATCATGGCTACTCATCACCGGCAAGAAGGGGTTGGCCTACTGCAGCTATCACCAGCCCTTGGCCACCTCCTGGCAACCCCCAGTACCCCGTGGGTCGGGCCTTCTCTAGGCTCAGCAAGCTGGGGCCTTCTCGCTAGAGCTTAGCTCCCTGGCTCCCAGCTGCCTTGCCCTCGCCCTGTCCCAGTCTGGGTACCTCGGTACAGGCTCCGTGCAGCCAGGCCCTGTCTCCCTCTGTCCACAGAGAAGACTGACTTTAGGCCCTTGCCTGCACTTGCAGCCTGGGGCTCTCAAGCTAGAGCTTTCCCCAGCTCCCTCCACCTAGCCCCAGCCTAGTACCTGCCTTCAGGGCTTTCTGCAGCAGGTCTGTCTCCCTCTGCTCACAGAGAAGACTCTCCCCCTGCTTCTCTGCCTCCCAGCCCTTATATCCTGGCTGGGAGTGTTTGGGGCGTGGCCAGACAGCTGAGCCCAACTCCCAATCAACCTGGGAGTTTGCTGGCTCTCCTGGCCACAGCCCCTTCCCTGCCTGTTTTAAACCCCTTTTGGGGCTTTTCCAAGCCCCTTCTGGTAGGGGGCGGGTGGTCACCCCGCCACACAGTGTCACACAGCACCACAGAGACCAGCTAAGCTTCTGCCAACCACTAACCCTAGAGTTACACACTTTTGCAAACCAGCACCACAAAGGGATTTTATGGTACAGAAATAACAGGTTTGAAGCTGGGTGACAGGCTGCAGCAGTGTAGGCCTCTCTCTCTACATGATACATGGTCTGGCGTGATATATTGTCTGATGTGATACTCTCTCCCCTCATTCCCTTCATCAGCTGCCCCTAGTGGCAATTTGTGGGCTGCATTAAGGAGTTCATCTGGCACCTTGTCTATTGTTCATTAACAGCAGTTTTGTCTGATGTGTCCTGTCAGCTCTGAGACTCTTGGCTTTTTGGATACCTCTACAGCGGAGCTGGGAGCGGATTTCCCAGCTCACATAACCAGATACCTACCAGCTTTGCTTGACCTAGTGCACTGACAATAGCAGTGTGTCTAGGATAGCAGTGGCAGTGGAGCAGGGTAGCCACCTGAGTACGTACCCAGGGGGTCTGAATGGGTCTGTATTTGAGCAGCTAGTTCAAATTGCTGCATGTGCTGCCACTGGCCAGCCCGCAGACAACACTTCCAGGCCCCAAGGCACAACAGTCAATGGGAGCTCTTCTGGAATGGTCAGGGCTTCCATATGCATGCCTGGCTGTCTTCACCACTGCCCAGGCCCCTTGGCAATTGCCCCATTCCCCCCCCCCCATCTAACATGTACCTGCAGCCCAGACTGGGAAACGTACTCCCATCTGTAGTGTGGATGTACCAAGAGTTTGGAAAAGCCCCACATCAATGTGCTTCGAACAACCCACACTGAACCCATGATTGTCTCCTCCTTTTCTCTCCCCAGGTCAACAGGAGCAGAAACAGTTGCTTGGTAAGATCATCCAACTTCCCTTAGAGGGCCCTGGCTACTGGCTCTCAGACACACACAGTGCTGAGCACATAGAGAAATATCAATGCTGCAGATCAAGGCTGAGTGAACATTTTGGGTTAAAATCAGAGTCCCATTAGAGTCACCCCATTCCCTCCGCAATGCTGTGAGATCTCTGCAGCAGACAGAGGGTGACCTGCTCTCATGTCTGGATAGACAGACAGATGTCACCGTGCCTGTGACAATCCAATGCCAATCACATTGTTCTGATGCAGGATATGGGGACCAGCTGCTTTCTATAGATGACAGAAGCAGTGCAGGCTCTTCTGGGCCATATCCCAAAATGTGGAGATGAGCAAGAGACCACTCTTGTTTCCATGCTTTGTTGCCAAAACCAGGTCTCAGATGTGAACTCCAATCATCTGCATGACAATCCCCTAGTTACAGCTGGAGTGCATAACTTGTATGTTGCAAAGGTCTGTTAGTAACAGAAAAAAGGAATTTCCCTTAGACAGAGGGGTTGAGAATGTCAGAGCTCTATTGGGATCCAGACACGTCTTCCATCAAGGTTACAACGCACTTTATCAGATGAATATTGTGGAAATCTTCAGAGGCAGGCATAAATATGCAGGCAAGAATGCAAGGTAAATTCAATCAGTGGGGGTGGTGAAGCCCAATTTCAGCAGGTGATCATACAACAACAACTGGAGGTGTGAATGCCCAGAGAGGAGAAACTGCTTTTGTAATTGGTGAGCCATTCACAACTAATGTTAAGTCCACACCTAAGAGTGTCCAATTTGCAGATGAACTGAAGCTCAGCAGTTTCTCTTTGAAGTCTGGTTTTCAAGTTTCTTTGCTGCAGGATGGCTGTTTTGAGGTCTGCAATTGTATGCCCAGGCAGGTTAAACAGTTTCATTTTTGATGAATAACCTTTTTCAACTAAAGAATGTTTCTTTGAAAAAATTCCCAATCAGCTCTAATTTCCATTCTGAGTTTGTCTAATTTCAACTTCCACTGGATTGTGTTCTACCTTTCTCTGCTAATATAGTGGAGGAAGGTATAAAATGATCCAGGGCTACAAGCTGTAGGTAGACAAATTCAGACAGGAAATAAGAAGTACATTTTGAATAGTTCAAGTAATTAACCATGGGAAAAAAATACCAATGGTATCTAGGAATTATTTTGGGTAAATTCTGTGTCCTGTTTTTGACCAAGGTTCAGGCTATATAATCACAATGGTCTCTTCTGGCATTAGAATATAGAAATCTGGTGTGGTATCCAAGGATTTATTGGTAATTTTACAGTAGGAGGATGAGTCTGGTTCAGACACTTGCAGCAGAGTTACTGAGGGTTGTCAGAGTAGAAGATTTTCAGGAGAGGCGTAATATCTGCTAGCTAACCCAACTGAAATTCAGAAGGGGTTGGAATTAAGAATTCATTTTTTTTATTTTCAAATGGACTCCAAATAGAACTAAGTGTGCTTTAATTCTTTGAATGTATAAGTCAATTCATTTCAATGGTGGAAAAGATACACCTGTTCCGAATTTCATCTGAATTAGCTAGCAGATATTAGGGATGAGTCTGGGTCAGACTCTTGCAGTGGGAGTTACAGATGGGTGTCTGATTAGGAGATTTTCAGGAGAGGTGTAATATCTGCTAGCTAATTCAGATGAAATTCGGAACAGGTGTGAATCAAGAAATTCTTTTTTTTCTTTGCAGATGAACTCCCGCCGCCCGCAGGCCCCAACCCCTGCATGTGCTCTGGTCGTGTGACCCGGCCGGGAGAAGCAAAGGGGGGTGGGGGGAGGCTGCTGGGTGCCGGGAGAGGTGGCTGATGAGCGCTGCAGTGGCTGCCCGGAACCGCGCCTTGCTCACAGGCCCGGCAACAAGGGGGTACAGCTGTACCCGTTGTACCACCCTGTCGCCGGCCCTGTGTCTGGCTGAGGCGTGAGTGAAGCGTGGAACAGATCTGGTGACTGCATAAGAGCCACAAATGGTCCCCAAAAGTGTACAATAACCACCGTGTGTGTTTACCATTAGTGTGCTTTACTTTCTGTTTTCTGCACAAGTTAATCACTCTGTATTGTGTCTGACATCGTCAACCATTCTCAATATAGGGCATTTCTCCAGCCCAAATATGGAAAATTGGTAGGAGATGCCTATTTTTAACTCAGTGTCTGTTGTTTTTCACTTTGATTTCAGAGTGGAGATGGGCTCGCAACTATGCAGGTAACAGAATACACATCTCTCCTGATAATCAAACAACATCTTCATATTTTAAAAAACTAGAAATAGAACATATTTCTATCACAGAGATTAAATCTGAGGCCCTACTACATTTCATCTCAGGCCTTCTCATTCAGTTCCTTCAACCAGTGTAATTTATATTAGAATCTGGCATATATTTGAGTATCAATAAGATAAATATTTCAGGATTCCTTCCATTTTTGTATTATGTTCAATAAAATATCACATCTCTGAATTATTATTTCAGTGTAACCAAATTGTCAGAATAGACCAAAACCCAATATCAGTCATAGTTTTGCCTGAGTAAGGACAGTAGGAATTGGCCCAAAAGCTACATCTTCCACTGAACTGTTCACACTGGCATTAGACAAAGTTTTTCTTTTTAAATCCAAATATCTTTTTGCAGATGAAATCACTCTCAATGCAGACACAGCCCACCCCAACCTCTCCATTGCTGGGGAAAAGAAGAGTTTGAAACATGAAGCCCAACCTCAAAAAGTCCAACCAAATCCAGAGCAGTTTGATTCGACTGTCTGTGTGCTGGGCTCAGAAGGATTCTCCTCTGGAAAGCACTACTGGGAGGTGGATGTCATGAGCAGCTCTGACTGGGATCTGGGGGTAGCCAGAAAATCCATAGAGAGAAAAGGAAAACTTTCCCTGTCTCCGAAAGAGGGATTCTGGGCTCTGGGTCTGAATGGGAGAGATTATTGGGCAAAAACAGATCCATGGACCCGGGTCATTGTGCAAAAAAAGCCCAAGAAAATTGGAATTTACCTTAGTTACCAAGAGAAGCAGGTGACCTTTTTCAATGTAACTGACATGTCTGTGTTGTTCACATTTAATGATTGTTCATTCTCAGGAGAGGTTTATCCATTCTTTAAAAATTCCCACAAAGAAACAACAATGAGAATTTCTTCTATAAAAGATGAATGAGCTTAAAGTGGAACTGCCACTCATTTCATTCCACTGTATCCTTGGAATCAAATTTCTCAGCAATAAATTTGAATCACATTCTGCCTCCATATTGTCTGTGGTGCAATCTGTAAAACAGGACAACTACTCATTTTATGGCAATGAACCTATGACATCAAGTTTTCCCCAGTAAAATTCAAACTGTAGTTTTTACTCTGTACTTTGTGAGCTGCAAGGATCAGTGGGGAGTTAGCAGTCTCTCGGGCCTTGGCACTCTAGGTAGAACCTAGTAGAAAGTAGTTCAGGGCTCTGGCCTCAGGCAGGGCAGAGCAATAGTCTAGGAAGCTTAGGACATAAGGAAGGGGGAAGCAATTAAAGGTCTTTGGGCTCAGCCCCTCAGCAGGGTGGAGCACCAAATAGTTTGGAAGCTCAGACCCTCATACAGAGAGGAACACCAAACACTCTAGGGGCTCGGCCCCTCAGGTAGGGCAGAGCACCAACCAGTGTAGGGGCTCCAGGCCTCAGGATGACTGCCAGCTAGATCAGGTGGTCTTCCACGTTATGACTGTAAATTAGGACATTGTCAAGGAAGGCAGTGGTGTGCTCAACATGAGATTGTAGCACCCTGTCCATTAACCACTGGAAGGTCGAAGAGGCTTCATGGGGGCCAAAGGTCTGAGTTCACACTCTCTAGTTTTAAGCTCTTGCTTTGGCCGCTTTGACAGCCTGTAAGTTCTCCTTTGCTAGGTCCCCACCTAGGGCCAGGCACTCCTGCAGTGGCATTACATACTGTAGGCATCCCTGGGTCTGGGATGGGGCCTATTCCCATGTTTCCAACACCAGGTCAAGCAACCCTCAAGGCTGGTGCCCATATAGTAACTGTAATGGTGAAAACTTGATGGAGGCCTGAGGGACTTCCCAGATGACATGAAATGGGGATGGGGTGGGGGGAGATCAGTTCATAGAATCATAGAATGTTATGGATGGAATGGACCTCTGGAGGTCAACTAGTCAAACCCCCTGCTTAAAGCAGGACCTATCCCCAACTAAATCATCCCAGCCAGGGCTTTGTCAAGACTGACCGTAAAAACCTCTAAGGAAGGTGATTCTACCACCTCCCTAGGTAACCCATTCCAATGCTTCACCACCCTCCTAATGAAAAAGTTTTTCCTAATATCCAAACTAAACCTTCCCAACTGCAACTTGAGACCGTTACTCCTTGTTCAGTCATCTGGTACCACTGAGAACAGTCTAGATCCATCCTCTTTAGAACCCCCTTTCAGGGAGTTGAAAGCAGCTTTCAAATCTCCCCTCAGTCTTCTCTTCTGTAGATTAAACAATCCCAGTTCTCTCAGCCTCTCCTCATAAGTCATATGCTCCAGGCCCCTAATCATTGTTGTTGCCCTTCTCTGGACTCTTTCCAATTTTTCCACATCCTTCTTGTAATGTGGGCCCCAAAACTGGACACAGTACTCCAGATGAGGCCTCACCAATGTCAAATAGAGGGGAACAATCACGTCCCTCAATCTGCTGGCAATGCTCCTACTTATACAGCCTAAAATGCAGTTAGCCTTCTTGACAACAAGGGCACACTGTTGACTCATATCCAGCTTCTCATCCAATGTAACCCCTGGGTCCTTTTCTGCAGAACTGCTGCCTAGCCATTTGGTCCCTAGTCTGTAGCAGTGCATGGGATTCTTCCTTCCTAAATGCAGGACTCTGCCCTTCTCCTTGTTGAACCTCATCAAATTTCTTTTGGCCCAGTCCTCTAATTTGTCTGGGTCCCTGTGTATCCTACCCTACCCTCCAGTATATCTACCACTCCTCCCAGTTTAGTGCCATCTGCAAACTTGCAGAGGGTGCAATCCACACCATCCTTCAGATCATTGATAAAGATATTGAGTAAAACAGGCCCCAGGACCGACTCTTGGGTCACTCCACTTGATACTGGCTGACAACTAGACATAGAGCCATTCATCACTACCCATTGAGCCCGATGATCCAGCCAGCTTTCTATCCACCTTATGGTTCATTCATCCAGCCCACATTTCTTTAACTTGCTGGCAAGAATATTATGGGAGACCATATCAAAAGCTTTGCTAAAGTCAAGGAATAGCACTGCTTTCCCCTCATCCACAGAGCCCGTTATCTCATCGTAGAACACGATTAGGTTCGTCAGGCATGATCTGCCCTTGGTGAATCCATGCTGATGGTTCCTGATTACTTTCCTCTCCTCTAAGTTCTTCGGGATTGATTCCTTGAGGACCTGCTCCATGTTTTTTCCAGGCACTGAGGTGAGGCTGACTAGCCTGTAGTTCCCTGGATCCTCTTTTCTGCCTTACAGTTGGTCTCAGTAGCACAAGTCCTTTGGTGGGAACTTTCAGAGGATGTCTTTGAGAGTCTGATTAAAGTATTCTACCTGCTCAAGTGTCTGGGAGTGGTAGACCAGCATCTACATCGTCTTAATCTCCAGGAAGCCACAGACTTGGCAGTACAGCTGGGAGGTGAATTTTTTTTCCTAGTCAATAAGGATCTCACAGGGTAAGCTAACCTAGGCAAAGATCCTTAGGAGCTTGATAGTGATGGTTCGTGTGTTGGGAGTCATTAGAGGAAAGGCCTCTGGGGAATGGGTGGTAAATCACTAGGAGGATGTATAGGAAGTCTATGGCATTTTCAGCGAGGGGCCCCACTGGGTCCATCTCAAACCTCTTGAAGGGTGTTCCTGCCACTGGCAAGGGGACCAGTGGATCTTTCATCACCCCTGGGGCTGCAGCTAGTTTGCATTATGGACAGGACCCACAGTAGTCCTTAATGTTTCAGTGCTCACCTGGCCAGAAGAACTGGGACAAGACCTGGGCTAGGGTCTTCTCCTGACTCAGGTGACTGGCTGTGGGAACATCATGAGCCAACCTCAATACTGCCTGTTGGTAATATTGTGGCACAAGTAGTTGAGACCAGGGATCATGGGACCAATGATGGCATTTACACAGTGTGACAGTGTACCCCACAAGGCTTTATGGGGAGTTTATGGGGTACACTGTGTACACATAGTATACATGATCTGTAGTTAATTTAAATTGTGACCACTGAGTTTCCTGCCATGGATCCATCACTGCCCAGTCTATATATGTCAGCTGCTCATAGTCCCGGATAATGTGGAGTCGCCCATTTAGTACCTGCTGAAGTCAACCCCCACATCCAGAGGGGCTTCCCCATAATATGGTGTGGCTGCTTCTGAGGTGTGGCTGCTTCTGCTTCTGACACAAAGCTGGGAGGTATTTCCAATTCAGAGAAGAACTGGGATATCATACAGGAAGATCTGGATGACCTTGTAAACTGGAGTAATAGTTATAGGATGAAAGGATGAAATTTAATAGTGAGAAGTGTAAAGTCATAAATTTAGGGATCAATAACAAGAATTATAGTTATAAGCTGAGGACGCAACAATTGGAAGTAACAGAGGAAGAGAAGGACCTTGGAGTATTGGTTGACTGCAGGATGACTATGAGCCACCAATGTCATATGGCCATGAAAAAAGCTAATGCGGTCTTGGGATGCATCAGGCGAGGTATTTCCAGTAGAAATAAGGTGGTGTTAGTACCATTATACAAGGCACTGATGAAACCTCATCTGGAATACTGTGTGCAATTCTGCTCTCCCTTGTATAGGAAGGGTGGATTCAAACTGGAACGGGTGCAGAGAAGGGCTACAAGGAATGGAAAACCTGTCTTATGAAAGGAGACTCAAGGAGCTTGACTTGTTTAGCCTAATCAAAAGAAGGCTGTGGGGAGATATGATTACTCTCTAGAAATATATCAGAGGGATAAATCCCATAGAAGGAGAGGAATTATTTAAGCTCAGTACCAATGTGGACACAAGAACAAATTGTTATAAACTGGCCATCAGGAAGTTTCTAGACTTGAAATTAGATGATTTCTAGCCATCAGGGGAGTAAAGTTCTGGAACAGCCTTCCAAGGGAAACCATGGGGGCAAAAGACCTATCTGGCTTGAAGATTAAGCTTGATAACTTTATGGAGGGGATGTACGATGGGATAACATGATTTTGGCAATTAATTGATCTTTTGACTATTCATGGTAAATATGCCCAAGGGCCTGTGATGGGATGTTGGATGGGATGGGATCTGAGTTACTACAGAGAATTCTTTCCTGGGTGTCTGGCTGGTGAGTTTTGCCCACATGCTCAGGGTTCAGCTGATCGCCATATTTGGGTTGGGAAGGAATTTTCCCCCAGGGCAGATTGGCAGAGGCCCTGGGTTTTTTTCACCTTCCTCTGCAGCGTGGGGCACGGGTCACTTGCTGGAAGATTCTCTGCACCTTGAAGTCTTTAAACCATGATTTGATGTCTTTGATAGCTCTGACATAGGTGAGAGGTTTAGTGCTGGAGTGGGGGAGTGAGATTCTGTGGCCTGTGCTGTGCAGGAGGTCAGACTAGATGATCATAATGGTCCCTTCTGACCTTAAAGTCTATGAGTCTATGAGATCAGGGCAGGTGTACATTGTCCTGATGGGACACTCACTTTTCAGGCTCTGTGCTGGCCAGACCCCAGATCTATGGATACAGAGATCCCAGCATTCCCCTGGCTGAGTCTCAGAGACAGGCTAGGTCCTGCAGGAGCCTCACTGGATGGTTCAGATGCTTCATCCCCACCTACCTTCCCCATAACAGCAGCCCAGAGGAATGGAACTATCCCTGAGGAGTGTGACCAGGAGGGATGGGGAGTAGGAGGTGTCACGGTACTGAAATAATTTGGGACCCTATAGATCATTGGGGTACCAAATATTATGTAAAGGGGACCAGATAAGGTTTCTGTGACCAGATTATGGTCTGCTGATTATGTTTAATCTATCTGTATGTGTGTATCTTTTTTGTAGTTAGAGTTATGAATATTGGCTATATGGTGCCTGTATTTCAAATTTAGGTGTGGTTGCTGGGTGAAATCTCAGACATGCTGTTGTTAGCTTGGTTGGCCTGGCTGATGGGCCGTTAAGAGCCATCAGCTACACAATGAACTTTGTAGATGCCTGTCCACGCCCCAGCTTCTCCAGGAATGTGATCTGCCTGGTCAGAAACTGAATCCTGAACTATGAACCTTCATTTTTTGTAATTGGACACTGCATGAGGAGGAGGAAGGGGGTAGTCACCTAGAAGAGGGAAAGACTATAAAACCTGGGAGACACTTCCTCCATGTTTGTCTTCAATCTGCGATCTTCGGCTAACACCTACCTCGGGATGGGATTTTGCTACATGTGGAAGCTCTGACCAACGGATCGATGACCCATCCCTGGAGGGGATGCATTCCAGAGACTTTTATCTAAACCTGCAGTTTATTCTACAGCTGCAAGCGTGAACCGAGATATTTGCCACTACTGCATGTAATTGATTTCTTTTAACCATTCCTTACCCTCACCTATACCTTTTTCCTTGTATAATAAACCTTTAGATTTTAGATTCTAAAGGATTGGCAACAGCGTGATTTGTGGGAAGATCTGATTTGTATATTGACCTGGGTCTGGGGCCTGATTCTTTGGAATTGGGGAGAACTGTTTTCTTTATTTGGGGTATTGGTTTTCATAACCATTGGTCCCCAGGACAGGTGGCTGCTGGTGGTGATACTGGGAACCTGGAGTGTCTAAGGAAATTGCTTGTGTGACTTGTGGTTAGCCAGTGGGGCGAAACCAAAGTCTTTTCTGTTTGGCTGGTTTGGTTCACATCAGAGTGGAAAAACTCCAGCTTTGGACTGTAGTTGCCCCTTTGGAAGCAATCTGTCCTGATCTGACACTCACAGTTGGATCCCACCAGGAACAGCACCGTCACAGGAGGGGAGCAGGGCCAGGGTCAGAGCCTGCCTGTAAATGAACTCTTGGTTATGAAGGCTCTCAGGAAGACTTCACACTGAAAATGGCTGGTCTTGGGGACACTGAACTGCTTTGAGGGTTTCAGGCTGACAACCGCCCCCAGCTGCTACCCTTCCCAGCAGCAAGGTGGTCACTGTGACAACACTGCCATCAGCCTTGGGCAGGATGTGTATGGATCGCACACACACTCCCAGAACAGCACAGCCAGCCAGATATAAACCAGGCTGTGACACAGGATGAGCTGGATCCGTGTAACACTTGCTAGCTCAGCGTGGTTCTCTGGGATCCTGTAGGGAGAGGAACATCAATTCAGTTTCTGGGACAGCTATAGACAAGAATAGTAGGTGACAGTAACATCTGAATTTTGCTCTGTAGGGCCTAGGTTTAATCTCTGCATCCCACCCAACCAGCACTATCTAAATGATAAGAAGTGTGTCAGGACTGAATCCCCATTCTGTCACTAGGAGTGCAGAAGGTGGGGGCCCAGAAGGATTTCAAAAATGAATACTTGCCACTCCAGGCTCATATCACACTCTCATTGTAACAGCTTTTCTCTGACCTTGGCTTGGTAAACACTGCCACCACCCAAATACAAAAAAACCCTTTGAACCCAGGAAGAATCACTTGGGAATTCCTCCCTGGGTGTGGGGAACTACCCTCAAGCCCTTTCACCACCTCCCTGGGGAAGAGCTGAGATGGAAAACAAAGGAAATTAGCTGTTGCTACCAGCTAATCAAACAACATTCACAAACCTCTTAGGGACACAAACAATCCAATCCTGTTATTAAAAAAGGTACATTTTATTAAAAACAAAAAGGAAAAAAATACATCTGGAACTCAGGCCTTTGCTACATTTTAAGAGAGCAATTCCAAAAATAAAGCACCCAAAATAGATTTCTTGGGGGTTCAGTTTAAAGGTAACAAGCAAACAAAAATCACCTGGGGTTAGCACAGAGGAGTCCACAAGCCAATAAGAAATAACCCTAATCATGGCTTTTCAAACATATCCTAATTTTACTTACATATCTGAGACTCCAGATTATGTAGGTTCAAGGTATGTATTGAAGATTGTGGCAGGGTGCTGGCCAGGAGTGCCTGAGCCAGCTCCGCGGGCCCTTTAAGAGGGAGCAGAAGCCTGCAAACCTCCCTTGCAGAGAAGGCTAATTGAGAAAAGCCCTCTGAAAACCTTCCTTGCAGAAGGCTAATAAGCCACCTGGCTTGCAGAGCAATCAGGCTTGATGAGTGGCACCTGGCAGCCTCCTCAGGGGGATAAAAGGCCCACCAGGAAGCAAGCCCAGTGTGGTGGGGATGGTATGGAGTGTGGAGAGCTATTCAGAGCTGTGTTTGTATTGAGCTGAACTATATAGAGTTTGTAGAGCTGGAAACTGTAGAGCTACTCAGAGCTGTAAACTGTAGAGTTTGATAGAGTTGTAAACTGAAAGGCTAAGCTGTGTAAAACTGTATATATTGGTGGTGGGGTCCTGCACTGTGTATTAAAGAGCACTGTTTGAAGCAAAGAAGGGTTTCCTGCCTGTTCCTGAGAGGGGTGAGAAGGCGATCTGTTACAAGATCTATAATCATACCTGACGTAAAGCTGTTTACAGAATTGCTGCTCTGTTTCCCTGCAGCCCAATGAGAACAACAGACAAGGGAAAGTTTTCCCCCCCAATTAAAAAAGTTCTAGCTTCCCATTGGCTCGTTTGGTCAGGTGCCCACTTCCTTTACCTTGGGGACTTTTAACCCTTTACAGGTAAAGCAAGCAGCAACCAAGAGGGACTTTATAGTTAACTGGTTGGCTGGGTGTCCATAAAGGGGAGTTCCCCCCTTTATTTATCACAAAGGGATAACAGAGCTTGCTCCTTAGCTCAAGCAGCAGAAGCTTGTGTTATGGTCTAGCAGATCCTGGCTTCAAATCCCCAATGGCACATAAACTCCTCACTGCTCACCATAAGTAACTGCACACCTGCCCGGTCACAGGTAACCGAACACCTGCCTTGATTCCTGGCAGATAACACCACTGCCAGGTTAATGTGTGACAGGTACCTTGGTGCTTTCACTTTCCCCAAGTCAGAGTTCACACAACGCTCTGGGAGCCATTTCCCCGTCTGCCCCAGAACAACCATTTAGTTCCCTGGGTGCTCTGTGTAGTGCCGGGACCCCAGGTTCCTGACTTGCTGCAGGGCATTTCCTTCAACGTGCTGAATGCTTAAGGTAAGACCTTCGCCATTATTAACCCCTTTCCTTCACTCTCGAGGGTTGCTCACTCTCCTGCCACTCAGAAGCAAATCCCCCCCTTACCACAGGCCGTTCCCACGTCCCATCAATGCTGGGCAAACCTGTTTGTGGGTTTGATTCACTGCTCGGCCCATTGACCCCTCACTGAATGGTGTGGCCATCTGGGGTCCCTTATGGCCTTTCCCTAGAGGATGTGATGGGGTCCATGAGTGATTTGGTGCCTCTTCAAAAGGGCCTTACAGCTGTTTTTGGCCTGGACAATTCCATTTTTAAGCCATGTCCTGACTTTTTTTGGCAAAACAGGGCAGTTCCCCATTTTCTCTTGCTGACTGATCATCAGTTGACAAGAGAAAACTGGACAAATGCACAGTTTTGCCAAAAAAAAAAAAAAAAGAGTGGTGCGACACCCTAGGCATGGAGGAACAGGGGAGTGAGCGGCAATGCCAGCCCTGTGCTGTAGGGAGGGAGAGGGAGAGTGGCTCAGATCAGCCAGCACCCTGTGTGGGCAGGCAGCAGGGGGGCTTGGACCAGCCCCACAAGTGGATGGGGGGCAGGGACTCAGGCTGGCCCGGCGTACTATGCGGAAGAGGACTTCAGACTTTCTCCACATGGGCAGAAGCAGGGAGGGCTCAGGCTGGCCTCACACTCCTTGTGGAGGCCTCGAGCTGGCCCCATGGAGGAAGGAGGTGGCCTCAGACCAGCCTGTGGGGAGTCCCATTTTCCTTTGGGAAAATATAATCCCCCTATTCACAGTCTTACCCCACTCTATTCCATTGATCCCCCTAGGAGGAGAGGCTATCATGTCAGAAGTGTGTCTTGGGAGGGAGGGAGGTAATTTGGGTCAGAGTTCAGAGAGTTCCCTTGTTGTAATCATGTGTATTGCAATAGCACCTAGAGGCCCCCACTGAGGTTGGAGCCCCCTTGTTGTGGGTGTTGCCCAGATCACAATTGAGATTAGGCCCCATTGTGCTGAATGCTGCATAGACTCTGGCAAAGATTTGGGCTCCACTGTGCCATGTGCTACACAAACCCTGACTGAGATCAAGGCCCATTGTGCCAGGTGCTGCACATACAGACCGTGAGAGACCGTCCCTGTCCCAAAATACTCTCAGTCTGGTAGTCAGGTGTAGCTGAGCCTAGCTGGGCTCAGATCCTTTCAATCCTCTTCTCCATGGCACATTACATTGTGTTAGAACATGTGTTAACCCAGCACAGGACACTGAATGCACAGGCCTGGTCTGTGTTGGGGGATGTGTGGTGTTAGGTAATGTATTCACTGTCAGACCTAGTAGTTCATCCAGACATCAGCTCACACTCTGACAACAATGGCAACCTTGAATGTTGGCCTCTCCCCTCGAGCATCCTCCGTGCTTTCTCCTACACACAGGAACAGCTCCCTATCAATATTCACAAAGCCACCACTTTCCCCTAACCAAAATCCCTCCTTGACGCCTACCTCGCCCATGAGGCCTATTGAGCTCTGGTTACTAGGAATCTCACCTGGGATGGGAAAGATCTGGGGTCAAATCCTTGCCCTAAATCTGAGGCAGGGACTCAAAACTGGCTCTTCCAAATCCCAGGTTTGGATACAATCATAGAAGCATAAGGTTGGAAGGGACCTCAGGAGATCATCTAGTTCAACCCCCTGCTCAAAGTAGGACCAGCCCAATTAAATCACCCATTAAATCAGCCCCATTTCACTAAATGGCCCCCTCACAGATTAAACTCACAACCCTGAGTTTAGCAAGCCAATGATCGAACCACTGAGTTATCCCTCTCCTAGTCCCCAGTCCTTCAACCTCAGACTCTACCACATACCCACTCTTCCTGCCTCTGAGAGAGACTTGCTCCAGCGGTCTTTAGGGCAGGGCCTGAACTGGTCAACACCCTCAGAACAGCTAGCCCTTAATCTGTCTATGTCCCTGTAAGAGGGGTGACCTAATCCCTGTGCTCTTGAGCACCGAGAAAAGGACTCTTAACTAGCCAAAACCCACTTAACTTAGCTGCTTCCCAGCCCAAATTAAGTTTTACACCCTGAGACACCCCCCTTTCTACCAGTGGGGTTCTTCGGGTTACCAATCTCTGCCACCATTTGGGTGTACTTCCAAAATCTTGGAGGGCCCCCCGAAATTCCCCACCCTAACTTTGTCCCCCTCCCTGGGAGCCTTCCCGGCTGAAGGCAGACTTCCCCTAACCCTGTCTCTATCTACCTGAGAGCCAGACCCTCAGAGGCTGCTCCCTTCCCACGTCTAACCTGACAGTAACGAGAGGCAGCCTCCCCACTCCAGCTATGCACTTAGCTGCCCTGGTACCTATCTCCCTTCCCTTCTCCCTTCCCAGACTGGAAGTAGAGAAAACCCTAAGGGAAATAAACCAGATGGTTTTATAACTAGAAGATTTAATAAAGAAAAGGGAATGAAACAAAGATACAATACACTTCACAATTTGGGGTTCTTTAACTCCCTTCTGAAATGGAAAGACACACCTCAAAAGGCACAGGCTTAATAGGAGAATCAAAATCACTTACATCAGCTAAGTAGAAGTATAAGAGAAGAAAAGTTGAGCTATCTCTATAGCCAGAGATGCTTGTTGACTCTGGTCCCTGCCTCTGGCCTTATGGCCAGCCAAGATGGAACTGACTTTTAACTCCTCCCTTCCTCATGGACTTGAGGCTCTGACGACATTGCTGTCTCAGATAACATAGCCCCACCCAGGCCTTTACACTTATGACAGTCCCTTTGTGGATCTGGCCCTTAACTCCTATTGAAAGTCAATGGGCCCTAGGTGTTTTTTCAGTATTTTACCCTGTGTTATTAGGCTGAACAAGAGGCCTGTAAAGAAGCTGGAAACTAGAGCTGGTCAAGAATGTTCAATCAGAAATGTTTGTAGTGAAAAGTGGCTTTTCAAAGCACATGAACATTTTCACCAGTTTCATTTCATGTGAAAATTTTCAAGAAAATAATTCACACCAAAAAAATGTTATTTTTAATTCCATTCTGATGGAATCAAAATGAAAAAATGTTAAAGGAGGAAAAGCCTCAGAACTGAAACTAAAAATGAAATAATGATGATTGGATTTTATTTCAATTGGATTGCCATTCTTGTTTAAACCATTTTTGGGTTCTTTTGTTCTGGTTTGGGTTTTTTGTTTTTGAATAATTATGGCAGAATATTGAAGGACTCTGGGGAAAACTTTTAAATGAAAAGAAAATTTTTGTCAAAAGAAAATTTCCCATTTTTGCCAGTCTCCTAGAATGTTTAGTGCCTGCCATGCCCCAGCTCTGTGGCTCTCCCAGAGCCCCACTTTGCACATGGGCAAAAGATAATAAAATGGCTCTGAAACCTACACTCACCCTTTGCTCTGGGGTGGGGCCGGAGATGCAATGATGACAGAGAGCAGTTGGATGGGGGCCAGACTCTAGTTCATCCTTCCTCAGCCAGGAAGGGCTTAGAGTTCTACAGAAGGTGGGGCTGGATTAAGACAATGCAGGGCCCTAAATTCTCCCTGAGGTGCTCACTGGTAGACCTGCCACCTATCCATTAGAATGGCAATGGTAGGGTCTCCACCTTCCCCTTCTAGAGAGACAGGGCCAACACATGGGCTCCTTCTACTGCCAGAAAGTTTGGGGCATCAACAAGGATTTTCCCCTTCACCCTAACTTCTTCTCTCAGCAGCAGGGTTATTGATTGTAGAGATTGATTGTGGAAGATTATAATGTAGATAGGTCAGTATTAGAGGGACAGTTTATGAATATAGGAATTTTGAGCCGGCCCCTAGAAGCAGGGGGCCAGTAGAACACAGCCTAACTGTGCAGAGGAGTTCCCAATAGACACTCTCTAATTTGTGTTTAATAAAAGTTTTATTCCTTTGTCACTCACTGGTTTGTTGTTTAGTGAACCCCAAGATCATGGTGTCAGAAGTGCTGTCGGAGAAAGACAATGCAGAAGTCATTTTGAGGTTAATTTCTGTGTTTGAAACTGAAAGCAGAGGCAAGTTGAGCAGGTAGAGCAGGAAACAGAGAAGAAACAAAAGTTTTAGCACAATAGTAGCCAGTCTAGGTTAGGAAGGGAAGAAAGCCAAAAATGGATGTGTCGGGCCCTCCATCCAGGCTGCAATTTTCAGGCAATGTTGCAGAGAACTGGAAGAAATGCCAACAGATATTTGAATTGCATTTAGCAGCCACAGCGGCAGAGGAGAAAAATGACAAAGTGAAATCATCAGTGTTTTTGCATGTTTTTGTGGAGAAAGCATTGGATATTCATGACATCTTTAAGTTTGAAGATGAAAGGACAAAATTTATCAAAATACTGACTTGATTTGAGGAACATTCCATGCCAGAAAAAGGAATGAGACTTTTGAGAGACACTAGTTTTTTACATGAAAGCAGGATCTAAATGAATGCTTCCCTGACAGCTAGCTGGAAGGGGGAGAGACTTTCGGTGTGTTGATGTAAATATAATTTTCTCCTGTTCCGCATATTCAGCAGATAGAGAGGTGTCAAAGTAATCAACTTTGGCTGGTGTCGGGTTCAAATCACTTTAGTACTGAATGCTGGGGCAGTGACATAGTTTACCAATGTTGTAATTATTGTAGGAGTAGAGGAAAGCAGGACTGTGCTTAACCTGTCCCAAATGAGGGGGTCACCCTCAGTTAAAGAACTTCTTTAAGCCAGAAGCGGTGTACTAGCTGGAAAACTGCAAACCCTTCCAAAAGGTTTTCCCTGGACTGATGTAAGTTGTTCATCTTCTTTTTACTCCCCCTGTCCCTACAATATTTAAAGAAGGAACTAAATAGGCTTCATTAGGTATATCTTTGTTATGTCAAATGATTAGTCAGAGCTGAAATCAGTTGTGATAGGACTGTCTGTGCTCTGCTGATAGAGGGCTTGGTTACACTTACAGCTTTCTAGCGGTTTTGGTTATACCTGCCCTTGTATACAGCTATAGGGATAGTGCTATAGTGTGTCCAGACTGAGACCTGCCAGTGGTATAGTGTGACCATATTTGCAGCACTTCAAGTGGCATTAGGAGCTGTGCGTTAGGACAGGAATCCCACAGAGCACCTCTTCTCGATCTGGCCGCTGATAACAGTGATGGCACAGAACTCAAGGTTGAATGTATACAGGCAAAATTCAACATTTAACACAGGCAGCATTGTACCCACCAGACAGGGCAATAATTCCCCCGCACTGAAGGAGGGCAATCCCTATCCAAATAAAGCCACACTTTGCCCGTCCCAGAGAGAGTGCACATAACCCACTGGAGCCCCTGCAATGGTGAGTAATCATGGGATGCAGGGGGACTGATTGTTTCCTTGCCGTGCTGTCCTATGGGTTGCCATGCCTTGGGGGGAGCACAGCCCAGTGGTGGGAACACTACACTGAACAGTGTCCCAACATTCTCCGCAGGAGTTCATCCTGGAAGATATCTCACTGCTGCGGGGGAGCGGGGAAGAAAGGGAGGGCCTTCTAATGCAATGCAGCTTCTGCCCAGGCCCATATGCAGCTTGCCTCAGTGCAGCAATGGTCCCTCCACCCCTCATAGTACAGTGGAGGGGAATGGGGAGTGTGACTGGGGCGGGGGCCATGCTGGCTCTACCAATAAACCTACACAGGCGCATTGCTCATGCTCTGACTGAGACCTCGGAGGAGATCAATGATGCTGATTATCGCGATGTGATAGACAACATCAGTGCACTATTCCACATGTAGGCATGCATGCAAGCATCCCTTTCCACCCTCACCCAAGTAGCCTGAAACCATGAAGTGCCTGCCTTCCCGATACAAAAGGAGCTTTACCTGCGCAATCCGCTGCTGCTCGGCCCTCTGCAACCACCGAACGCTGTTCCTGGCTGCTCTCCTCCTGGCTCGAGAAGATCTCCTGGCTGCATGCCTCCTGGGTTTCCAGGGAGTCCTCCATGCCCTGGGTCACTGCCGCCACCACCACTGCCTCCTCCTCCTCCTCTTATTCCTCCTCCCCCTCCCCTTGCACTGGTGGGCTGGGAAGTGTCCATGGTGGTCGATGGAGTGGATGAAGGATCCCCCCAAGTATCGCGTCCAGCTCCTTGTAAAATCTGCAAGTCACTGGGGCTGCTCCGGAGCAGCTGTTTGCCTCGCGGGCTTTGCAATACACATTCCTAAGCTCCTTTACCTTTACCCAACATGGCACAGCATCCCACTCATGACCTCTTTCTGTCAAGGCCCGTGAGATCTGCCCATAGGTATCATAATTCCTGCAGCTGGACCACAGCTGGGACTGGACAGCCTCTTCCCCCCAAACACTGATGAGGTCCAGCACCTCACTATTGCTCCATGCTGGGGATCACCTGGTGAGTGGAGGCATGGAGTGTGGAGTCATGGTCAAGTAGAACGATCACCTGCAAACATTCACTGAGTGCTCCACGCCTGGCTGGAGCAAACAGGAAGGGGATTTTCAAATTTCCCAGGGAATTTAAAGGGCGGGTACGACGGTTGGTCACCTGAGGACAGGACAACAGAGTTTGAAAGTGATGACCAGAGTGGCTCGAATGGGAATTATGGGATGGGATGGAGGCCAATTAATGTGCATTGGGTGTCCACATTGGCACCGTAGCGCTACAGTGGGACCACTACAGACCTTATTCCCCATGCAGAGGTGGATTACCAGGACCGCTATAACTGCAGACTTATAGAGGTCTACGTGCCCCACCAGTCTGCATGGATAGGACGTCATAGCGCTCTTGGAGGTTTTATAGCACTATAAAGTGCCAGTATAATCAAGCCGTAAGAGCTAGAACTCACTTGAGATGAGGCAGTTTCTGCGCAGCCTGCAAATAGCCAAAAATTACTAACAATCAGAGAGGTAGCCGTGTTAATCTGGAATAGCAGAGGTAACAAAGTCCTGTGGCACTTTATAGACTAACTATAAAGTTTTGAAGCATAAGCTTTCGTGGGCTAAGTGGTTATTAGCCCACGAAAGCTTATGCTTCAAAACTTTATAGTTAAAAATTACTAAGAGACTGATGGGCAGAGGTCACACAGGTGATGGCAAAAGGCAATTGACTGCCAACTGGTGAACAAGTGGCTGATGAGGTGGAGAGGTGCAATGAGCAGCCTGCAGGGCAGCTGGAGGAGAGGAATGGAAGCACAGTGAGCATGTGGTCAGGAGGGCAGCAGTGGAGAGACATGACAAGCAGCTGGGTAGTGGATAGGCACAGCAAGAGCAGTGATAAGGCAGCCAGCAAGCAACCAGCAGGTTGGCTGGCAGAGAGGAGCAGTAAGCGAGTGCCCAAGCAGCGGAGTGAGTAAGGTGCCTATTCAGCCCACCCAGGGTTCAGAGGTGAATTCTGCAGATGCACCTCAGAACTCTGGGTCTGCACTGACCAAGGACAGCAACTCTGAGTGGGGTGCACACTTAGAATCATAGAATATCTGGGTTGGAAGGGACCTCTGGAGGTCATCTAGTCCAACTCACTGCTCAAAGCAGGACTAACCCCAACTAAATCATCCAGGCCAGGGCTTTGTTGAGCCTGACCTTAAAAACCTCTAAGGACAGAGATTCCACCACCTCTGTAGGTAACCCATTCCAGTGCTTCACCACCCTCCTAGTGAAATAGGTTTTCCTAATATCCAACCTTAACCTCCCCCCTTTGCAACTTGAGACCATTATTCCTTGTTCTGTCATCTGCTACCACTGAGAACAGTCTAGATCCATCCTCTTTGAAACCCCCTTTCAGGTAGTTGAAAGCAGCATTGAAATCCCCACCTCAGTCCTCTCTTCTGTAGACTAAACAAACCCATTTCCCTCAGCCTCTCCTCATAAGTCATGTGCTTCCAGGCCCCTAATCATTTTTCTTGCCCTCTGCTGGACTCTTTCCATTTTTAAAAACATATTTCTTGTAGTGTGGGGCACCTCTTTATCTCTACTGGAAATAACTAGCCTGATTCATCCCCAAACCGCATTAGCTTTTTTCACAGGCATATCACATTGGTGGCTCATAGTCATCCTGTGGTCAAGAAAAACTCCAAGGTCCTTCTCCTCCTCTGTTACATCCAATTAATGCGTCCCCAGCATATAACTAAAATTCTTGTCATTAATCCCTTGTCATTAATCCCTTACACTTCTAACTATTAAATTTCATCCTATTCCTATTACTTCAGTGTACAAGGTCATCCAGATCTTCCTGTATGATATCCCGGTCATTATCTGAAGTGGCAATACCTCTCAGCTTTGTGTCATCTGCAAACTTTTTTAGCACATTCCCATTTATTGTGCCAAGGTCAGTAATAAAAAGATTAAATAAAATTGGTCCCCAAACTGATCCCTGCGGAACTCCACTGGTAACCTCCCTCCATACTGACCTTTCACCTTTCAGTATGACCCTCTGTTGTCTCCCCTTTAGCCAGTTGTTTATCCACCTTTCAATTTTCATATTGATCCCCATCATTTCCAATTTAACTAATAATTTCCCATGTGGCACCATATCAAATGCCTTACTGAAATCTAGATAAATTAGTAAATAAGATGAGGAATACTTGTGGCACCTTAAAGAGTAACCATTTTTTTTCAGCCCATGAAAGCTTATGCTGAAAAAAACTGGTTAGTCTTTAAGGTGTCACAAGTATTCCTTGTCTTATTTACAGATACAGACTAACATGGCTGTTAATCTTAAACCTAGATAAATTAGATCCACTGTGTTTCCTTTGTCTAAAACAGGGGTGGGGAACCTCCGGCCTGCGGGCCTTATACGGCCCGCCAAATAATCCTGTCCGGCCCGCGGCGGGGATGGGGACGGGCCGCAGCCACTGGCCAGGGACGCGCGTGGACCGCCAGGTGGGGGCGGCTCGCGCCTGGGGGAGTCACCGGCGCCACGCGGCCACCAGGCGGGGGTGGCTCATGCCTGGGGGAGCCACCAGCACCGCGTGAGCCGCCAGGCGGGGGTGGCTTGTGCCTGGGGGAGCCGCCAGTCCCGCGCAGCCACCGTTAGCTGGGTGGCAAATGGAGGAGCCGCGGGGAGCTGATGGTAAAGGGGGTATGGTGGGGAGGCTGGGCTGGGGGGCAGGCAAGGGAGCAGTGGGGGGGAGGCCAGGCTGGGCGGGTGGGGAGGGGGGCAGGAGACTAGGCTGGATGGGGTGGGCGAGGTGTGGGTGCGGGAGGGAAGGAGGTTTGGTGGGGGGGAGGCTGGGCGGGTCAGGAATGTGGGGCAGGAGGCTGGGTTGGGAGGGGAAGGGGGGAGGAGGTTAGGTTTGGTGGGATGGGATGGGCCGGGCCAGGCGGGGGTGGGGGAGGAAAGGCGGTTAGATGGGGGGAGGCTGGGCGGGGGTAAATGAAGATCACCCCCTACACCCAGGCTGATAGCGGGAGCTGACTGGGGCAGGTGGCAGGACCCTGGCTGGCAAGGGGCCAGAGGGGGATACCCCAAAGCAGTGCAGGGCTAAGCACTCCGCCTGCCACTGCTGTGGGGTTTCCCCCACTGCCCCCTTGCCAGCTGGGATCTCAGCTCCCGTTGCCAGCCTGGGCTTCCTCGGGGAGGGGGGGAGTGGCCCACGAATGACATTATAAATGTCCAAATGGCCCTTGACAGAAAAAAGGTTCCCCACCCCTGGTCTAAAAAATCTGTTACTTTTTCAAAGGAGATCAGGTTGGTTCGGCACAACCTACCTTTTGTAAAACCAGGTTGTATTTTGTCCCATTTACCATTGACCTCAACGTCCTTAACTACTTTCTCTTTAAGTTTTTTTCCAAGACCTTGCATACCACAGATGTCACATTAACAGGCTTGTAGTTACCTGGATCACTTTTCCCCCCTTTCTTAAAAATAGAAACTGTGTCAGCAATTCTCCAGTCATACGGTATAACCGCTGAGTTTACAGATTCATTAAAAATTCTAATGGGCTTGCAATTTCATGTGCAAGTTCCTTTAGTATTCTTTAATGTAGATTATCTGCGCCCTCTCCCCGATTTACTCCCATTAAGGTGTTCAAGTTTGGCTTCTACCTCAGCTACGGTAATATGTACCTCCATATCCTCATTCCCATTTGTCATGCTACCATTATCCCTAAGATCCTGCTTAGCCTCACTAAAAACTGAGGCAAAGTCTTTGTTTATATATTGGGCCATGCCTAAATTATCCTTAACCTCCACTCCATCCTCAAGTTTTTAGCAGACCTACTTCTTTCTTTGTTTTCTTCTTATTTATATGAACCTTTTTCCCCGTTGGTTTTAATTCCCTTTGCAAGATCCAATTCTACTTGACTTTTAGCCTTTCTCACTTTATCCCTACATGTTCTGACCTCAATAAGGTAACTTTCCTTGCTGATCCCTCCCATCTTCCACTCCTTATAGGCTTTCTGCTTTTTCTTAATCACCTCTCTGAGATGCTTGCTCATCCAGCTAGGTTTACAACACCTGTCTATGATTTTTTTCCCCTTTCTTGGGATGCAGGCTTCTGATAGCTTCTGCAACTTTGACTTAAAGTAATTCCAGGCTTCCTCTGCCTTCAGATCCATAATTTCTTCAGTCCAATCCACTTCCCCAACTAATGTCCTTATTTTTTTAAAGTTAGCCCCTTTAAATCAAAAACTGTAGTTGCAGATTTATTTTCATTTATCCTTCCATTCAGTTTGACCTGAATTAGTTCATGATCAGTCGAACCAAGTTTGTCCCTGCCAACAATTTCTTCAATAAGGTCCTCACTACTCAGCAAAACCAAATCTAAAATGCCATCCCCTCTTGTTGGTTCAGCAACTACAAGATGAAGAAATCTATCAGCTATTGCATCTACGAAAATCTGAGTTATATTACTACTCGCACTTATCCTCCAGTCTATATCTGGGAAGTTAAAGTCTCCCATGATCACACAGTTCCCGTTAGTATTTACTTCATTAAAAACATTAAAGAGGTCTCTATCCATATCCAAAGTATATCTCACCTCAAGTATTATCCCAGGGGAGGCTTTAGTAGTTTGCTTCCCTAATGTGATTTTTGCCCAGACAGACTCTGTCTTATCCATTCCATCACTTCTTATTTCTTTAAAATTTACCTCATCATTAATATACAATGCTACTCCACCACCTTTACCTTTATTTCAGTCTTTCCTAAACAGGACATACCCTTCAATGATTGTACTCCAGTCATGACTACTATTCCACCATGTTGCTATTATCCCTATAATATCTGGTTTCACTTCCTGTATCAGTAGCTGTAGTTCATACATTTTGTTACCTAGGCTCCTTGCATTGATATAGAAACATCTTAATTATTGTTGTTTGCTGAGCAGGGTAAAACCCAATTGCATGGACAACTTCTTGGTCGCCTGCTTGATTTAAATAGAATCAGGCTACAGTCAGGACCCACAGTGTTCCATTAATCAGATCGCTGGACTGGAGTCCTTTGTTAAACTTGAGACTGCAATTCAGGTCGCTGTCAACAGGTGGTTGGGTGGTTGGTTGGCCCTTAATGACTGATAAGAGTCCTGTGGACCAGGCTTCAAGACATCTCCCTGGCATCAGTCCCTAGTTAAGTGAGGCCCTCTGGGTAACATTGGTGTAGGATTTTGGAGCGATTCTTATGGAATGCTCATACTACTGCGGGGGTAGGTATATTTTCTGTCAGTTCTCAGATGTGCTGGGGGCTGTATCTCTCCCATATTAGGTACCAAAATCTTCCAAAAGGGTTTTTCATGTAGTGTTTCAAAAGTGAGACATGAAATACAAGGTAAATTTCCTAAAAGTGGGGTAGTTGATGTTCAAAGACTGAGTTAAATTGTTGCGGAATTCTAAAGGAGTCAAAGAACTGAAAGTCCAGCTTGTGAATAGATCTGTGTGTGCAGAGATGCTCTGTGGAGAGCCCTATCTTTTGTCCCACATAGTAGCTGGGGTCTTGCTTTCAGTGGTGGTCTGCATGCCATGTATAGTCCTGTCTCGCCTATTCAAGATGTTTCCTCACTCATGGACATAATGAAATTCCTATATTAGGTCTGAGGTAGCTGGGTTGGGAGAAAGATACAGGTAATTTTGTATGGGATTGGGGATGGTACCTATACTTGGTCTAAAAGGGTCTTTGATCCATGGATGAATGGTATATGTTGTTAGATGCAAACTCTATGGAAGGGAGAAGAGAGGACTAGTCATCTGGGTGGTGGTTGACATAACACGGCAACTCCTGCTTCAAAGACTCCAAATATATAAATGAAAGGAGGTAGAGACAACATAATTTGGCACCTCAGAATTCAGATCAAGACCTAATGAGTCCTGGAATCTGTGCTTCTCTCCAATATCTAGCCGGAGTCTCCCCAGGGCAAATCTCAGGCACATGGCTGCTGCCCGTGTTGTACATTTTCTGAGGCTCAAAGAACAATTATTCCAACTCCACAGCTGTCAATCACTCAGCATCAAAAGAAGGAAATGCACAAAGTGACATCTAAAAGGTTGCTGCATTACTGTGGAAGATTGTGATTCTGTCGATTTCAGGATGAGGGCTATGGGTAGGGAAAGACAGTCAGCATTGGAAAAGGAGGTGGGGACTTCACTGGGAGTGGTTCAGGCTGAATTATTTCTAACCCTGGCAAACTAAGCTACTTTCTCAACTTCTACATTAAAATAAGTTCCTGTGTTGAAAATTTCACTTTTGTCTTTCCTAGATAAAAGACCAGGACTAATGGGTAAGTTCCCAGGGGGGGAAAAACATGATTAAGATGTTTATTTGGGTTTTTTTGTAATCCCATGATCTTTCATAGGGGTTGAGGGTGGCTTATTTGTGATTGTTGAACTTTGATATGCCTACATTAAAGTGTATAGTAATAGGGTAATGTCCCTTTAAATTCTCTGTGAGCCCGCTGGTGTTTCTCACCATGTTCTCTACTTTACAAGTAACCACAAGTCACTCATGGCAGCAGTATGTATGGAGCTAGGCATTGCATGGTTGTTCTCATGTAATAAACAGAGTTATTTCAGATGCAGCTGTGCCATGTGTTTTTCCATCCTGTGATTAACAGGTCTATGGTACATGGCTGCTGCCAATGCTGCATATTTTTTGAAGATCAAAGAATGATTATGCCAACTCCACAGATGTCAATCTGGCAGCATAATGAGAAAGAAATGTACAAAGTGGCATCTCAAAGGTTGCTGCATTACTGTGGAAGATTATGATTCTGTCGATTTTAGGATGAGCGCTATGGGTAGGGACAGACAGTCAGCATTGGAAAAGGAGGTGGGGACTTGACTGGGAGTGGTTCATGCTGAATTATTTCTAACCCTGGCAAACTAAACTACTTTCTCAACTTGTACATTAAAATAAGTTCGTCTGCTGATAACTTCACTTTTGTCCTTCTTAGGTATATTACAAAGACTAGTGGGTAAGTCCCCAGTCCAAAGACATCATGTTTTAAATGTTTTTGAGGGTTTTTTTTTTTTTTTTTTTTTGTAATCCCATGATCTTTTGCAGGGTGGTTAGCAGCTTATTTGTGATTTTTCTACTTTTTGGGTTAGCAATGCCATATTACTTAAATATATCTATATTAATGTCTATAGTAATACACATTATTAACGGGTAATGTCCCTGTAAATTCTCTGTGAGCTCGATGGCGTTTCTTGCTATGTTCTATACTTTGGAAGTAACCACAAATCACTCATGGCAGCAGTATGTATGGAGCTAGGCATTACATGGTTGTTCACATATCATAAACAGAATTATTTCAGATGCAGCTGTGCCATGTGTTTTTCCATCCTGTGATTAGCAGGTCTATGGTACATGGCTGCTGCCAATGCTGCATATTTTTTGAAGATCAAAGAATGATTATGCCAACTCCACAGATGTCAATCTGGCAGCATCGTGAGAAGGAAATGTACAAAGTGGCATCTCAACTGTTGCTGCATTACTGTGGAAGATTGTGATTCTGTTGATTTCAGGATGAGGGCTATGGGTAGGGACAGACAGTCAGCATTGGAAAAGGAGGTAGGAACTTGACTGGGAGTAGTTCATGCTGAATTATTTCTAACCCTGGCTAACTAAGCTACTTTCTCAACTTGTACATTAAAATAAGTTCCACTGCTGATAACTTCACTTTTGTCCTTCTTAGGTATATTACGAATACCAGTGGGTAAGTGCCCAGGCCAAAAAAATCATGATTTAAATGTTTTAGAGGTTTTTTTTGTTTTGTTTTGTTTTTTGTAATCCCATGATTTTGTGCAGGGGTGGGAAGCAGCTTATTTGTGTTTTTTGAACTTTTGGGGTTAGAAATGCCGTATTACTTAAATATGTCTGTATTAATGTCTATAGTAATTATGATAGAGGAATGTCAGGGAGCTGTGGCAGAGTGTTTGAGGGGAGATATATCAGCTCCAGGTTCATTAGGGCGTGGCTCCCTGTATACTAGGGAAGCCGGCAGCAGGTTAATTAGGAGCACCTGCTGTCAATTAAGGCCTTAATAAAACCCCCCTGTGACAAAGTGGGAGTACTGTATGTGCCTCAGTTTCCCCTATGCATTTCTTGGGCCTCTATGTGGAGGGAAAGGAATGTGTAGCTGATGCAAAGCAAAGCCAAGGTGAAGCTGTAACCTGACCCCAATTGGGGGAGGGAGGTCAGGTGATGCCTCCTAGCCCGGGAAAGGAACAAAGGAGAGCAGGGAGTGGCTAGAGGGGGTTGAGACAGTCTGGGTCTAGCTGGGAAGGGGGAGGAGAAGCCAACTCACTCTCTGGATGAAGATGGATCCAGCTGAGGGCTCACGCTCGCTCGCTGCATGGTCTGTGTTGGACCAGATGGAAGTCATCGAATAAACCTGGGTGAGAAGCAGGAGCCCAGAATCTGGGAGTAATCGTGGGAGTAATTTGCCACATAATACACATTATTATGTACACTAAAATAAGTTCCTCTGCTGATAACTTCACTTTTGTCCTCCTTAGATATAGGATGCGCACTAATGGGTAAGTCCCCAGTCCAAAAAAAATCATGTTTTAAATGTTTTTGAGGGTTTTTTTTTTTTTTTTTTGTAATCACATGATCTTGTGCAGGGGTGGTTAGCAGCTTATTTGTGATTTTTCAACTTTTTGGGTTAGCAATGCCATATTACTTAAATATATCTATATTAATGTCTATAGTAATACACATTATTAATGGGTAATGTCCCTGTAAATTCTCTGTGAGCCCAATGGCATTTCTTGCTATGTTCTATACTTTGGAAGTAACCACAAATCACTCATGGCAGCAGTATGTATGGAGCTAGGCATTATATGGTTGTTCTCATGTAATAAACAGAATTATTTCAGATGCAGCTGTGCCATGTGTTTTTCCATTCTGTGATTAACAGGTCTATGGTACATGGCTGCTGCCAATGCTGCATATTTTTTGAAGATCAAAGAATGATTATACCAACTCCACAGATGTCAATCTGGCAGCATCATGAGAAAGAAATGTACAAAGTGGCATCTCGAATGTTGCTGCATTACTGTGGAAGATTATGATTCTGTCGATTTTAGGATGAGGGCTATGGGTAGGGACAGACAGTCAGCATTGGAAAAGGAGGTGGGAATTTGACTGGGAGTAGTTCATGCTGATTTATTTCTAACCCTGGCAAACTAAGCTACTTTCTCAACTTGTACATTAAAATAAGTTCGTCTGCTGATAACTTCACTTTTGTCCCTCTTAGGTATATTACGAAGACCAGTGGGTAAGTCACCAGGTCAAAAAAATCATGATTTAAATGTTTTTGAGGGTTTTTTTTTTTTTTTTGTAATCCCATGATCTTGTGCAAGGGTGGTTAGCAGCTTATTTGTGATTTTTGAACTTTTTGGGTTAGCAATGCCATATTACTTAAATATATCTAAATTAATGTCTATAGTAATACACATTATTAAAGGGTAATGTCCCTGTAAATTCTCGTGAGCTCGATGGCGTTTCTTGCTATGTTCTATTCTTTGGAAGTAACCACAAATCACTCATGGCAGCAGTATGTATGGAGCTAGGCATTGCATGGTTGTTCACATATAATAAACAGAATTATTTCAGATGTAGCTGTGCCATGTGTTTTTCCGTTCTGTGATTAGCAGATCTATGGTACATGGCTGCTGCCAATGCTGCATATTTTTTGAAGATCAAAGAATGATTATGCCAACTCCACAGATGTCAATCTGGCAGCATCATGAGAAGGAAATGTATAAAGTGAGATCTCAGTTTTTGCTGCATTACTGTGGAGGATGGATCTGAGGAAGTGGGCTTTTTACCCATGAAAGCTTATGCCCAAATAAATCTGCTAGTCTCTAAGGTGCCATCAGACTCCTCATTGTTTTTGCGGTTACAGACTAACATGGCTACCTCTAATACTGCAGAGGATTTTGCCTGGGACAGGATCTCGGGGCAGGGGGAGGTAATTATCATTGGAAAGAGGTGGGGGTGTTTGACTGGGAGGGGTTCAAGCTGAATGATTTCTCACTCTGGGTATTTCTATTTCTACAAGCTATTATCTCAGCTTGTACATTAAGTCCCTGTGTTGAAAAGTTCACTTTTGTCTTTCTCAGGTATACCATACATCCAACAGGGTAAGTCCCCGCTGATTTTTGTTTGTTACGCTCACGCAGACTAACACCCTGGAAGTGATACTGTATTTTAATTTCTAGTACTCTCTGTGTCCTAAACTAAGTTAAATTCACATTGTATTTGAGGGGCCGGCTTGGTAAGTTGCTGGCGGGTGCTCGAACCCTGATCTGCACCAGGCCGTGCCCCCCTCCACACATTCCCCAGCCCACACTCCCCCATGCCTCTTCCCACCCCCTTCTCTGCCCCAGCCCACCCCCTCCCCCACACATGTACCGACCTCACTCCTCCCTCTCCCTCTCAGCACCTCCTCAACACCACTAAACAGCTGATCCGTAGCAGGCAGGTAGCACTGGGGGAAAGGGGAGGAGCTGATTGGGGGAGCTGCTGGTGGCTGCTGAACACCCACAATTTTTTTCCTTGGGTGCTCCAGCCCTGGGTCGCCCACGGATCAGCGCCTATGAATCATATAAGATAAGTTGGCTGTATGTCATTTTGACTGCAATTTGGGGAAACTAGAATTGTTTTCAGATTCAGTAGAAGACTGGTCCCCTATATCTAATGACTGGAAGTGTCCAAAATGGTTTATGGTCTGGATGGTGAGCGAAAGGTGGTGTTATTACTGAGTTTAATGGAGTTTTAAATCTATAACTTGCTGCCTCGTCTATGAATTCACATTGAACCAGAGACAAAACCACCCTGCTGCGTGGAGCTGTGTGAATATGGTGGTTTTGGCACATGGGCAATTCCAAGGATCCTCCCCAAAAGAAATGGTCTGTTTTATGTATTTTTGTTCATGTTCCATTAAGATTTGCCCATTTTTATATTTGTTTTGGATAAAAAAATATTTTTTTAATAAAAAGTTGTTTTAAACTGAAAAATTGGATATCCTTTAGAAAGTGTCATAATGAAACATTTGCATTTCTTCAGAATAGTTTTAAAGATGTTTTTCTGACAAATAATTTAGAAAAACCAACATGAATTCATGATGTTTCAATGTTGCTGAATCTGCATATTTCACCAACAAATGTTTTGACTAAAATGTTTTGCCCAGCCCTGTTGCTGAGATTGTGGAGATTCTCCTAGTTGCTTATTCCCAACATCACTGGTTTCTGTTTTTATAAATGGAATCCAAACAAAAGTGAAACCAATTCTGAATATGTGTCTGAAGTCAGGCTATTAACAGAGGATGCAAGTTTAGAGAGTGTTTAAATGTTGCATTAAAAGACCAGTTATGTGTGCAAAAATAATAATAATAATAACTTTACTGTCTGGTGCCAGTGGCAGTAGCTAGGACTGAGCTCAATCTGTTTAGACGTCTCTTTCTAAGCTAAATAAAACTCCCTCGAGCCCCCACCAACAGCTGTACTGAAATGTCCGGTTCTTAGAAATTAAAATAAAATTGTTCTTGTCTCCTTTATAGGTGTGTCCCCCCCACACACACACACACACAAGGACTCAGAAGTCTTTGTGGGTGGGGAAAGTGTAAAATAATCAAAATAACCTTGTATAAACGTACATATAAGTCATTGAGCAACCCAAATCAGACATCAGGAATTTGGTTAATCCACAGCTCCCACATAATAATACTGCATAGTCCACCCACTTAAAAGCCTCTTCACAGGTTCAGTTAGATTCACTGATAGTCAGGGGATAGCTAGAGTGGCTTTCCTCTTCTGGTCTTCTCCAGTTCTGAGAAACAGTGCCCAGATTTTATAAAACAACTCTGTTCCCTGGCAGCATTGCTTGGGGAATGTGGTCTAGCATAATATCGGTGCTTGGTGTGATTTGAGTTGCTTTGAGCTGCTGAGATAGCAATACAATTCTCAACTGCTGTCAATTTTTCAATTTGCTGATGATTTTCATTGTCATCCCTAGCCTCCCATACACCAAAACATAAATGTATGGGCAAGTTCAGTTCCCATCCATACATCAGGAGGTGTGGTGTAACTCCAAGAGCAATGTGTTTTGTGCTATTGTGTACTCGGGGTTTCTCAAACTGGAGGTCATGACCCTCCGGGGGGGTCGTGAGTTCCTGCCGCTGCCGAAAAGCCAACAAATTTATTAGTTCCGCATTCGGTGGATTTTCAGTGGACATACTGAGCGCTCTCGGAAGCAACCGGCATGTCTGCCGAAAATAGCCGCCAAATGACTAAGTATTCAATTTGGCGGACATTCAAGGGTTGCGCCGCGCTGCTGGAGAAGAAGAAAGATTCGCAGTCTCAAGAAGTTTGAGAACCGCTGGTGTACATGCACCAAGAAAGCAGCATGATGACTCGAATTTGATTTCTACTCTGCATATGAAGTCCCCAAGATAGTCCAAAGGGTTCAAGTTAGCATATCTGACCGAAGACCCTTCCTTGTGGGTGATAAGGAGATTTCCCAGCCTTTTGCATTTCAACCGTATTGATCATCTCCTTCAAAAGATGACTCAAAATACTAACCAAGGAAGGGATCTGAGCTGAGACTCCATACAGAGAAAAGTATTTCTCTCACAACATGTGCCTGTCTTATTAGCATTAGACATGTGCCTGTCTCATGTGCCTGTCTTATTAGCATTAGATTAGGGTTGGAAGAGACCTCAGGAGGCCATCTAGTCCAACCCCCTGCTCAAAGCAGGACCAACCCCAACTCAATCATCCCAGCCAGGGCTTTGTCAAGATTGACCTTAAAAACCTCTAAGGATGGAAATTGCACCACCTCCCTAGATAATCCATTCCAGTGCTTCCCTGCCCCCTTGTGAAATAGTTCTTCCTAATATCCAACCTAAACCTTCCCCACTGAAACTTGAGAACATTGTTCCTTGTTCTGTCATCTGCCACCACTGAGAACAGCCAAGCTCCATCCTCTTTGGAATCCCCCTTCAGGTAGTTGAAGGCTGCTCTCAAATCCCCCCTCACTTGTCTCTTCTGCAGACTAAAAAAGTCCAGTTCTCTCTCTCAAGGCTAATTCCCCATATTACTGACCAGCCCCTGTATTTAACAAGCAGCTTGGCTGTAGGCAAGTTAAAAGAGTTGACCTCAAAGTGTTGCACTGTCTCTTGGGCCTCTGTGTCGATGAATTTGGGGTCCATTAGGGATTGCTGAATAGCTGACACCTGTGCTCCAGTGTCTCTCCATGCAGTTATATTTCTCCCACCCACGCTCACAGTTTCCCTTCACTCTGTGTGTATTTGTCATCTCGGGTTGCCTGTTCCAGTAATCCCACCAACTTCTACTAGCTTTGTTCTTCTCCGCCACCTCCACCCATTGGGCTTCAATCTTCCCCATCTCAATTACTGTTTTGGGCTTCCCATCTAGGATATCCCTTCCTGTTTCCTCAGGAACACCCTATAAGAACTGGTCCATTTGTATATTAAGAGACTCCCTGGCTTTTCAGGCTGAACACTTTGCATGCCTGTTCCCCCTTGGGCAGCAAAGAAAAGAGAACAAAGAAAAAAAGTCTTGAATAGCAGAGGTAACAAAGAGTCCTGTGGCACCTTAAAGACTAACTAAAGTATTGGAGCATAAGCTTTCGTGGGTTAATACCCACTTCGTCGGATGCAAGCAGTGGAAGTGTGCAGGGGCAGGTATAGAAAAGTAGGCAAGAACCAGGTAGGAGGTAACATGGTTAGTCCAATTAGGCTGAACCAGCTTGTTATCTCAAATCAGGGAGGGTGGGTTATTCTTCTAGCAGTTGAATAGGGGGTGTGAACTCGGAGAGCGGAGAAGCTATTTTTGTAATTAGCAAGACACTCAAGGTCTTTGTTTAGTCCCAGATTGATTGTGTTATATTTGCAAATCAGTTGCAGCTCTGCAGTTGCTCTTTGCAGTCTGGACTTGAAGTTTTTTTGCTGCAGTATGGTGACTTTTAAATCTGTAATTGTGTGTCCAGGCAGGTTGAAGTGTTCTCCTACAGGTTTTTGTATATTGCCATTCCTAACATCTGATTTGTGTGCATTTATCCTTTTTCGTAGGGACTGTCCAGTTTGGCCGATGTATATAGCAGAGGGACATTGATGGCATATAATGGCATATATGACATTGGTTGATGTGCAGGTGAATGAACCAGTTATGGTATGGTTGATCTGGTTAGGTCCTGTGATGGTGTTGCTGGTTTAGATATGTGGGCAGAGTTGGCATCGAGGTTTGTTGCATGGATTGGTTCCTGAGTTGGAGTTATTGTGGTGCGGTGTGCTGTTGCTGGTGAGAATCTGCTTAAGGTTGGCAGGTTGTCTGTGTGCCAGGACTGGCCTACCTCCCAAGGCCTGTGAAAGTGAGGGATTATTGTCCAGGATGGGTTGTAGGTCACTGATGATGCGTTGCAGAGTTTTTAACTGAGGACTGTAGGTGATGGCCAGTGGTGTTCTGTTGTTTTCTTTCTTGGGCTTGTCTTGCAGCAGCAGGCTTCTGGGTACATGTCTGGCTCTGTTGATTTGTGCCCTTATTTCCTTGTGCGGGTATTGTAGTTTTGAGAAAGCTTGGTGAAGATCTCGTAGGTGTTGGTCTCTGTCTGAGGGATTGGAGCAAATCCGATTGTACTTCAGTGCTTGGCTGTAGACAACGGATCGTGTGGTATGTCCGGGATGGAAGCTGGTGGCATGAAGGTAGGCATAGCTTTCGGTAGGTTTTCGGTATAGGGTGGTGTCGATGTGGCCATCATTAATTTGCACCATGGTGTCTAGGAAGTGGACTTCCTGTGTGGACTGGTCCATACTGAGGTGGATGGTGGGGTGGAAGCTGTTGAAGTCATAGTGGAATTCTTTCCCATGGGTCCAGATGATGAAGATGTCATCAATGTAGCGTAGATAGAGAAGGGATGTGAGTGGACGAGAGTTGAGGAAGTTCCAGGTCAGCCATAAAGATGTTGGCATACTGTGGGGCCATGCTGGTGCCCATAGCAGTGCCATTGGTCTGGAGGTATATATTGTCACCAAATTTGAAATAGTTGTGTGTGAGGATAAAGTCACAGAGCTCAGCAACCACCTGTGCTGTGGCATCATCGGGGATAGTATTCCGGACAGCTTGTATTCCATCTTTGTGTGGGATGTTTGTGTAGAGAGCCTCTACATCCATGGTGGCTAGGATGGTGTTTTCTGGAAGGTCACCAATGCATTATAGTTTTCTCAGGAAGTCGGTGGTATCACGGAGATAGCTGGGAGTGCTGGTGGCATAGGGTCTGAGTAGAGAGTCTACATATCCAGACAGTCCTTCAGTAAGAGTGCCAATGCCCAAGATGATGAGGTGTCCAGGGTTTCCATTTTTGTGGATCTTGGGTAGTAGATAGAATAACCCCGGTCGGGGCTCTAAGGGTATATTAATTTGTTCCTGTGTTAGTGCAGGGAGAGTCCTGAGTAGATGGTGCAGTTTTTTAGTATATTCCTCAGTGGGATCGGAGGGAAGTGGCCTGTAGAAATTGGTATTGGAGAGTTGTCTGGTAGCCTCCTTTTGGTAGTCTGACCTGTCCATGATGACAACAGCACCTCCTTTATCAGCCTCTTTGATTATGATGTCAGGGTTGTTTCTGAGCTGTGGGTAGCATTGCGTTCTGCACTATTTAGGTTGTGAGGCAGGCGATGTTGTTTTTCCACAATTTCTGCCTGTGCACGTCGGCGGAAGCATTCTATGTATAGGTCCAGACTGTCATTTTGACCCTCAGGAGGAGTCCATGTGGAGTTCTTCTTCTTGTGCTGCTGGTGGGATGGTGTCTGTGTATCAGTGTGCTGTTCCATGTTGTCTTGAAAGTATTCCTTGAGTCGGAGACGGTGAAAGTAGGCTTCCAGATCACCGCAGAATTGTATCATGTTTGGGGGGGGGGCAGAATGAGAGTCCTCGAGATAGGACAGACTCTTCTGCCGGGCTGAGTGTGTAGCTGGATAGATTGACGATATTGCTGGGTGAGTTAGGGGTACCACTGTTGTGGCCCCATGTGGTAGATAGGCTTTTAGATAGTTTGCAGTCCTTTTTCTTTTGAAGAGAGGTGAAGTGTGTGATGTAGATCTCCTGTCTTATTCTAGAATCAGAGAGGTAGCCGTGTTAGTCTGGAATAGCAGAGGTAACAAAGTCCTGTGGCACCTTAAAGACTAACTATAAAGTTTTGAAGCATAAGCTTTCGTGGGCTAATACCCACTTCGTCGGATGCAAGCAGTGGAAGTGTCCAGAGGCAGGTATAGAAAAGTAGGCAAGAACCAGGTGGGAGGTAAAAAGGTTAGTCCAATTAAGCTGAACCAGCTTGTTCAGCTTAATTGGACTAACCTTTTTACCTCCCACCTGGTTCTTGCCTACTTTTCTATACCTGCCTCTGGACACTTCCACTGCTTGCATCCGACGAAGTGGGTATTAGCCCACGAAAGCTTATGCTTCAAAACTTTATAGTTAGTCTTTAAGGTGCCACAGGACTTTGTTACCTGTCTTATTCTAGTGAAGTCTGTTTGTGTGGAAGGTTGGTTTTTTATGAAGGTCTCCAGGTTGGAAAGCTCTTTTTTGATGTTTTTCTGTTTGCTGTACAGGATGCTGATCAGATGATTCCTCAGTTTCTTAGATAGTGTCTGGCATAATCTCTCACCGTGGTCTGTGCAGTATGTAGATAGCAATGGATTTTTCACCTTCAGTCCATTTGGTATGATGTCCATCTGTTTGCATTTGGAGAGAAAGATGACATCTGTCTGAAGAAAAAAGAAAAAAAAAAACCTCCCTGGCTTTGCAGGCTGATAAAAGGGAAAATGTGTCCCTTTAAAAGCCTGAGGACTGTGCCTCTGGTCCCACCACTCTCTCACGAGGTCAAGGCTAATTTCCCACTCCGGCACTTCAAGAGCATAAGCTGGGAGCGTGCAAGGATTCTAAAAATCAATACTGGCCACTCCAGGCTGGTATTAAACTCTCAAGGTTACAGCTTTTCCATGATCTTGGATTGGTAGATGCTGCCAAGACCCAAGTGTAGAACCCCTTTGAGACCTCAGGAAGGCGCACTTTGGAATTCTTTCCTGTGGGGTATCCTCGAGTCCCTCCACCACCACTCCAGGAAAGAGCTGAGAATGGGAGAAAAGGTAATCTGCTGTTAATACTAGCTAATTAAGCAACATGCACAAACCTCTTAAGACAAAAAAATCCAATTCTATTATTTTAAAAAGGTAAATTTTATTTAAAAATAAGGAAGAAAGTCCATCTGGTAACTTAGGCTATTGCTAGATTTTAAAAGTACTACAAGGATTAAGCACAAAGAACAGCTTTCTTGAGGTCCAATTTAAAGGTTGCAATCAAAACAAAAGCACTTAGGGTTAGCAAAGAGGAATCCATAAGGCATAAAGAAATAAAAGAGATAAACCTAATTGAGGCTTTCTAGACATTTCCTGATCTACTTACATATCTGGGTTTTCAAATGAGTAGTCTCTAAGTGACACTGATGGTTTTTTCATACCTGTCCCAAGCTTCTTACACCATCGCTCTGCCCTGTCTGCCTCTCCCCCGAAGAACAACAACAGACCAACAAAAGGGGAGTTGTTTTTCAATTTTAAGAAGTTCTAGCCTTCCCATTGGCTCTTTTGGCCAGGTGCCCACTCACTTCCTTTTACGTATGCATAATAGTGAGACTTAACCATTTACATGTAGAGCAATCAGAGAACAGCTACTATGAGGGATTTTCTAGCTACTGGCTGGCTGGGTATCCATAAAATGAAGGCTATCCATCCTTCATTTATCACACCCATAGCCTCTCCTTGTAAACCATGTGCCCCAACCACCTAATCATTTTTGTTGCCTTCTGCTGGACTCACTCCAATTTATTCACATCCCTTATATAAGGGGGGGAGGGAGAGGTGTCCAAAACTCCAGATGTGGCCTCACCAGTTCCAAATAGAAGCGAATAACCTTAAATTGCCCTGAACAACCAGTGTTTGGAGGTCTTAGTTATGTCTAAGATTCATAGTTTCATACCTTGTGTACCATGGCCCTTGCTCTTTTCAATAAATGATTCTCAGGACCTGTGCTTGTATTGCCTTGGAGAATCTCATTTCCTCCAAATTTCCACATGAAACTGAATAATCCCATATATTCAAGCTCTGAAGACCCCATAAGCAGTGGTAAACAAGGCCCCAGTTCAAGCCTGGAGCAACTCTGGATACTCAGTGTTTCTGTAGGTCTGAAGTGCATTTTACACTTGCATTTCATGGTGGGAGATTCTGCAGTGAGGGAAGCTGGATCAGACCATAAATCAAGGGGTGGGGGGAAATGCAAGGGCTAAGTAATGCAGGTTGAGGGATGCACATGCAGCAATTTTTCACCCTGGGAATATCATCTCTGTTGAAAAGAATGTCTGTGAGAAAACTGTAAAAATGATTTTTCTTTCAGGCCAACTCCAAGATGCAGAGGGTAAGTTTCCATTGTTTGCTGAACATTGACAGCCAAACAGAATAACACTCTGGGAGTGATCCCATTAAATACTTTCAGATGTCACTATTCAACATGCAGCCATTTGTTATCTGCTGGGTTTTCTTTCCCTCCTGATCAATTTACAGGTGCAGAGCAAAGAGCAGATTCTGCCTGGCCTTGGTACAGGTGCACAGTCTGAATGGGCAGGGAGTACAGACCCCTCCCTCTCACATGGCAGACTATCAAGCTTGGTGTTCACAGGAACATGGGCACTGCTTTTCCCCTGCTCCCTATGTGTGTACAGTGCCCCACAGGGGGCAGGGACAATGGGTCTGCTCCCCCTGCAGCCCACATGCTGGACATTTCACTAAATGTGTCAGAGGAGTTTTACTTTAACAACTGAATTTATCACAGGGTGACAATAAAGCAAATGGGAAAAGGATTTTCATGGTTACATTCAGGTAGAATTATCATCTAAACTGCACTAAAACAGAACCCTAGCCCCAGTCGTCCTCTCCAGATGAGCCAGCAAAATGCTTAAAGGATTGGAGGTACACAGGGTAGACACAGTCTGATTCTCCCTGACCTCCAATATCATAGATGTCCCTGCTCAGGAACACCATAATTTAAATGTTTTGTGGCTCAGAACCAGGGCCAGTGACAGGGGGGTACAACGGGTACAGCTGTACCGGGCCCCGGACTTAAGGGGGGCTGTGACGGGGCGGACCGGCCCCGCACGGGCCAGGGCTGCCCCTGGCCGGAAGTTCTGGCAGCGGAAGTCCCGCCCCCGCTGCACTGGGCATGCTCCAAGTGCTCAGGCAGTATAAAGGAAGGGAGCACAGCTCAGTCTAGGCTGACTGCCGTGGGAGGAGGACGTGCCTGGAGAGCTCCCACGGAGGACCAGCCCCAGCCACACCAGGAGCCGGAGCTGGAGCCGTGGCAGGACCCTGCCTTAGAGCCTGACGCCGACTACAGCCAGCCAGGAGCCATAGACCACTACCTGACGTGGGGGGCGATGGATCCAGCCACATACGGGGGACCAGCAACCGGCCACGGAACCCCACCGCTGGAACAGGTAGGAACTGACCCCAGGATAGTGAGGGAGTGGTCTTGCCCACCCGAAGACACTCAGCGTGTTGCGGTTGGATCTCCCCGCTGAGTGGGGGTCAGGCGCAGGGCCGCTAGGCCACACTACCCCAGGGAAGGGGGATTGATATAGACACTGGCCGCTAGGCCACACTGCCCCAGGGAAGGGGGATTGATATTGACTCTGGCCATTGGGCCACACTGCCCCCAGCCGAGGGGGCTGATCCTGACTCTGGCCATTGGGCCACACTGCCCCAGCCGAGGGGGCTGATACTGACTCTGGCCATTGGGCCACACTGCCCCAGCCGAGGGGGCTGATACTGACTCTGGCCATTGGGCCACACTGCCCCAGCCGAGGGGGCTGATACTGACTCTGGCCATTGGGCCACACTGCCCCAGCCGAGGGGGCTGATACTGACTCTGGCCATTGGGCCACACTGCCCCAGCCGAGGGGGCTGATACTGACTCTGGCCATTGGGCCACACTGCCCCAGCCGAGGGGGCTGATACTGACTCTGGCCATTGGGCCACACTGCCCCAGCCGAGGGGGCTGATATTGACTCTGGCCATTGGGCCACACTGCCCCAGCCGAGGGGGCTGATATTGACTCTGGCCATTGGGCCACACTGCCCCAGCCGAGGGGGCTGATATTGACTCTGGCCATTGGGCCACACTCCCCCAGCCGAGGGGACTCGTCAGGGACTCCGGCCGCTAGGCCCCACAGCCCCGCCTGGGGGCACGAACCCTGACACGTGGTGGAGAATGCGGGCAGCGATCCGGGCCTGCTGAGAGGCCCGATCGAAGCCCAGTGAGCTAATGATACCCCAGTGAGCGGGCCTGTCAAGAGGCCCAGTTACAGACCAGCGAGGGACGGGAACTCCATCGCCGAGCACGATGGATCCCGAGAAACTGTTAAAATGGATGGTGGAGAGGCAGCAAGAACAGGCGGCCCAGCAGCAGCAGCAGCAGACTCAGCTGATGCAGCAGATGGCTACCCAGCAGCAGCGGTTGATGGCCCAACAACAGGAGCAGCAGCAGCAACTCTTACGGGACTTAGCAGCCCAGCAACACGCGCAGCAAGAGCACCTGGTGCAGCAGATGGCCACCCTGATACGCCCCGCCGGTGCCGCTGGTCCCATACCCGCAGCAGCAGGACGTGGATGGACGGCTGGCGAGCTGCCGGTGCGTCTCACCAAGATGGGCCCCGATGATGACCCAGAGGCATTCCTGGTCACCTTCGAGCGGGTGGCAATGGCGGCCCGGTGGCCCCAAGAACATTGGGCCACCCTGCTAGCCCCGTATCTGACGGGGCAAGCACAGGCCGCCTACCGCAGCCTTGAACCCCAGGAGGCCCTTGACTACCTAAAGGTCAAGGCGGCTATTTTGGACCACACTGGCATCAACCCTGAAACCTACCGCCAACGCCTCCGCCAGGAACCATATCCGGCGGGGGCCCGTCCACGGGCGGTGGCCCAGCGGGTGCGAGATCTCTGCTGGCGGTGGCTGAATCCCGACGGACTGACAGGGCCTCAGGTAGCAGAGAAAGTGGCCTTGGAACAGTTCACACTCATCCTCCCAGCGGGGGGGAGAGCCTGGGTACGCCGGCACCGACCTACAACGCTGTCGGATGCCGTGGGCTTGATGGAGGACTATATGGCCGCCGAGGGAAGCGAGGCACCGCCCAAGGCAGACTGGAACCCTCCCAGGAAGGCCGGACCCGATAAAGGTAAATCCCAAGGAAGGGGGACTCGAGTTCCACCGCCCCTAGTCCGGCCCCCGACCCCACGACCGGCTACCCCGGAACATCGACCCCGGACCAGCCGAGCCCCGGGCCGGGGGGAACCATACCCGCGAGAGGGAGGAAGCCCGCGACAGGAGAGGCCAAGGGCCGGAGAGAATCGAGAGCGCTGCTGGGAGTGTGGACAAGAGGGACACTTCCGGCGAGAGTGCCCCTTTATGGACTGCAGCTATGCGCAAGTCTGCGTGGCGGGCCGAAGGGCTCGGGGCCCAGCGGCGGGGAAGATAGTGATCCCCGTGCGGATCCAGGGGCTCATCACGCAGGCCCTTGTGGATTCAGGGTGTAGTCAGACCCTCGTACGGGAGGGGCTGATCCCCGGCATTAGACCCGCCGGCCCGCCGATGCACCTGCAGTGTGTGCACGGGGACATCCGGCCGTACCCCACGACATGGGTGAAGGTGGAGGTGGGCCCCCGGAGGATGGGACTCCGGGTGGGCGTGATCCCGAGACTGGCATACCCGGTGGTGCTAGGGCGAGATTGGCCGGACTTCGGCGAAATCCTCCAGGGGCACCCCGCACTGGCCCCATGCCCAGCTGGGACAAGACCCCCTCGGAGGGGGTTGCTCGGGCGGCCGCCTGAACCCGACCCAGGGGAGGGGACCTCAACAGATGGGGTACCTCCCGAACCCCCGACAGCCGACCATCCCACCGTGGAAGGAACCAGAGAGGAACTGGAGCGTGACGGGGATTTCCTCCTGGAGCAGAGGGAAGATCCAACCCTGAGCAGGGCTTGGGAGCAGGCTACCACCCCCAAGCCAGGCGCAGACCCCGACCCAACACTTCCCCAGGGGCCCAGGTTCGAGATTTGGCAGGACCGCCTGTATCGCGTGGTGCAGGACCCACCAAACCCCGACCCGATCCGGCAGCTGTTGGTGCCTCGAAGGTTACGCTCAAGCCTCCTGCGGCTGGCCCACGCTAACCCCTGGGCGGGCCACCTCGGACGCGAGAAGACCCTCCAAAGGGTGGCCCGCCGCTTCTTCTGGCCAGGCATCCACCAGGAGGTCCGGGACTATTGTGCGTCCTGCCCTGAATGCCAGCGGGCCGGGCCAAAGGGGGTAAAGAGGGCCCCACTGGTGCCCATGCCAGTAGTAGGGGTACCCTTTGAACGGATTGGAATGGACCTGGTGGGCCCTTTGGAGAGGAGTAAGACGGGAAACCGCTTCATCCTGGTGATCGTAGACTACGCCACCCGGTACCCCGAGGCCGTCCCCCTGCGATCAGCCACAGCACCCGCAATTGCAGCTGAACTGGTTAAGGTCTTCGCGAGGGTAGGGATTCCCTCGGAGATACTGACAGACCAGGGCACAAACGTTTCCTCTAAGCTGATTGCGGAATTATGCCATCTCCTAAACATCCGGACCCTCCGCACATCCGTATACCACCCACAAACGGATGGACTAGTGGAACGTTTTAATGGAACGCTGAAGTCCATGCTGCGGAAGTTCGTGGAGGAAGACCCCTCGCAGTGGGATACCTTGCTACCGGCCCTCCTGTTTGCGGTAAGGGAGGTACCACAGGCCTCGACCGGGTACTCACCGTTTGAACTTCTTTATGGAAGACAGCCACGGGGGATCCTAGACCTCCTTAAGGAGGAGTGGGAGGCCCAGGAGACGAGAGTCCTGGGGACCACACAATACATCCTAAGGCTACGGGAGCGACTCCGCGCATTGAGCGACTTCGCCAGGGAGAACCTGGAACAGGCCCAGAAAACGCAAGAGCGGATTTACAACAGAGGGGCTAAGATACAGAGCTTCAAACCCGGCGATCGGGTGTTACTCCTGCTGCCGTCCACTGAATCGAAGCTCTTGGCCAAGTGGCAGGGGCCTTTCGAGATCACCCGACGAGTGGGCCAGGTGGACTACGAGGTCCGATTACCAGGGCGGCGAAAGGAGACCCGAGTATACCACGTGAACCTCCTGAAAGCGTGGAAATCCCGGGAGGCAATGCTCATCAGCCCGTCCCCTCCGGAACCTGAGTTGGGGCCCCTAGCCGGGGGGCCCCCGGACCCAAAACCGGTAACGCTGGGCGCGGGTCTCACCCCGGCACAGCAGACGCAAATACAAAGGCTTGTCCAGGACTTTCCGGACGTTTTGTCCGCCCGGCCTGGGCGTACTGACCGGACAAGCCATCATATAGCAACCACCCCGGGCCAGAAGGTGAGGAATCCCCACAGGCCACTGCCCCGAAAGATGTGGGAGGCAGTGAAGCGAGAGCTCGATACTATGTTGGAGATGGGGGTAGTCGAGGAATCGAAGAGTGAATGGCGTAGCCCCATCGTCTTGGTTCCTAAGCCGGACGGGACCTCCCGATTTTGCATTGACTTCCGGAAGGTCAACGCCATCTCACGATTCGACGCCTACCCTATGCCCCGAATAGACGAGCTCTTAGAACGACTGGGGGGAGCGAGGTACCTATCAACGCTGGACCTTACCAAAGGGTACTGGCAGATCCCGTTGACGCCAAACTCCAGGGAGAAAACTGCTTTCTCGACGCCGTTCGGCCTCTTCCAATTTATAACCATGCCGTTTGGGCTACACGGCGCGGCCGCTACCTTCCAACGGCTTATGAACCAGGTCTTGCTGCCACACGACCAATACGCTGCGGCCTATATAGATGACATCGTTATCTATAGCAGCAACTGGGAGGACCACCTACGACACCTAAGGGAAGTGCTGAAGGCCCTCCGTGCGGCCGGCCTGACGGCCAACCCGGCAAAATGCCACTTGGGGCAGGAAGAGGTGAGGTACCTGGGGTATGTGGTAGGCGGAGGGAAATTGAGTCCCCTCGTCGATAAGGTCCAGGCCCTTAGAGACACGGCCACACCAAAAACGAAGAAACAAGTCCGCCAGTTCCTGGGCCTAGCGGGCTATTACAGACGGTTCGTGCCCGACTTCGCCTCCATCGCTGCACCCCTCTCGGACCTGACAAGGAACTCCCAGCCACAGAAGGTACGGTGGTCGGCCCAGTGCGAAGAGGCCTTCAAGACCCTGAAAGAACGCCTTGCACGGGAACCAGTCCTACGACACCCCGATTTCACAAAGGAATTCATATTACAGACAGATGCCTCAGAGGGAGGCGTGGGGGCCGTGCTCTCCCAGGAACATGAAGGAGAGGAACACCCGGTGCTGTATCTGAGCCGTAAGTTGTTCCCCCGAGAGCGACACTATGCCACCGTGGAGAAAGAAGCCCTGGCAGTGAAATGGGCTATTGACGCCCTACGCTACTATTTGCTGGGGAACCCCTTCAAGCTGGTCACGGACCACGCCCCCCGTCGGTGGCTAAATAGTATGAAGGACACGAACCCCCGAATTATGCGCTGGTACCTCTCGCTCCAACCCTACGACTTCTGCGTCTACCACCGCCCGGGTAAGGCCCACGCTAACGCAGATTTCTTCTCCAGACAGGGAGGGGCGGAGGCCGATGAGGTGGACCAGCCCACGGGGCCTGTCCTAAGGGGGGGGGGTGTGACGGGGCGGACCGGCCCCGCACGGGCCAGGGCTGCCCCTGGCCGGAAGTTCTGGCAGCGGAAGTCCCGCCCCCGCTGCACTGGGCATGCTCCAAGTGCTCAGGCAGTATAAAGGAAGGGAGCACAGCTCAGTCTAGGCTGACTGCCGTGGGAGGAGGACGTGCCTGGAGAGCTCCCACGGAGGACCAGCCCCAGCCACACCAGGAGCCGGAGCTGGAGCCGTGGCAGGACCCTGCCTTAGAGCCTGACGCCGACTACAGCCAGCCAGGAGCCATAGACCACTACCTGACGTGGGGGGCGACGGATCCAGCCACATACGGGGGGACCAGCAACCGGCCACGGAACCCCACCGCTGGAACAGGTAGGAACTGACCCCAGGATAGTGAGGGAGTGGTATTGCCCACCCGAAGACACTCAGCGTGTTGCGGTTGGATCTCCCCGCTGAGTGGGGGTCAGGCGCAGGGCCGCTAGGCCACACTACCCCAGGGAAGGGGGATTGATATAGACACTGGCCGCTAGGCCACACTGCCCCAGGGAAGGGGGATTGATATTGACTCTGGCCATTGGGCCACACTGCCCCCAGCCGAGGGGGCTGATCCTGACTCTGGCCATTGGGCCACACTGCCCCAGCCGAGGGGGCTGATACTGACTCTGGCCATTGGGCCACACTGCCCCAGCCGAGGGGGCTGATCCTGACTCTGGCCATTGGGCCACACTGCCCCAGCCGAGGGGGCTGATACTGACTCTGGCCATTGGGCCACACTGCCCCAGCCGAGGGGGCTGATACTGACTCTGGCCATTGGGCCACACTGCCCCAGCCGAGGGGGCTGATACTGACTCTGGCCATTGGGCCACACTGCCCCAGCCGAGGGGGCTGATACTGACTCTGGCCATTGGGCCACACTGCCCCAGCCGAGGGGGCTGATATTGACTCTGGCCATTGGGCCACACTGCCCCAGCCGAGGGGGCTGATATTGACTCTGGCCATTGGGCCACACTCCCCCAGCCGAGGGGACTCGTCAGGGACTCCGGCCGCTAGGCCCCACAGCCCCGCCTGGGGGCGCGAACCCTGACAGGGGCCCTTAAATCCGGGGCCCGGTACGCAGCTGTACCCCCCTGTCGCCGGGCCTTTGAGCAAGGCGCGGCTCCGGGCAGCCGCTGCAGCACTCATCAGCCCCCTCCCCCGGCACCCAGCAGCCTCCCCCCACCCCCCTTTGCTTCTCCCACCCAGGGCCACGCGGCCAGAGCTCATGCAGGGGTTGGGCCCCGCGGGCGGCAGGAGACCGGCTGGAGGGGGGGAGATTGGCCGGGGGGACCGCGGGCGGTGGGAGACCCGGGGGGCCCCCGCACGATCTGCGTATGGGGCCCCCAAATTCCTTTCACCGGCCCTGCTCAGAACAATGCTTGTGGATTTCAGAATGATTGGCTGTAAGGAATTCTGACTTCGTATGATAGATCACATCTCCTTCTATCCCCTGATATGCCCTGTGCCCTGTTTGTTCCCTTTGCACTGTCTGGGCCATGGAAAGGGAAAGGAACAGTGCAGAGAATCTGCTCCCAAACTCCCTTTGTCAGGGGAAAATTAATGGCGCGTCTCTCCCCCTTACCGTACACTCCGGATTGTAGTGGCAGCGTTGAGGCAAGGAGCTCACAAGCTGTCAGAGACTATTGAAGAAACACACAACTCAACTTTGATCAAAGGGGAAACTGAGGCACCCTCCTCTCGGTCAAGAAAGGGGGTTGGTAGCAGCTCCGTTTATTATCAGTACCAAGCAGACTTTTATAGAGTATATTCAAAGGGGAGGGGGAATGGGTGGAGGGAGGGAAAGACTTACTTGAAGCATGCGCATCAGCAAACCCTGACATCAGTCTTAGGTTAGTGCCCTCTTGAGGCACCTGGTGTGGGGACCTTGAGAAAGCTTACATGATGCCAACAAACTTATGAATAAGAGTCTATTCATTCCCTAGTGAAGTCGTTACATACATATAATGCAATCTGGAGATATAACCAACTCATCTAGCATGGGTTTACAGACTGCTTATTGTCTGAGACAAGGCTACATTCCAGGGACTGAGAAGGTTACCACAACAACTGGGTGTCAAAGCAATATTTCACTGAGCCTCTAAGACTCAAGCGAATGCTTTTACAACTCTTGGGAGTTTAACTATGTGATTGCTGGTGAGGAAGAATACAGGTGGGAAGGAGCTAGGGAAACTGAGTTAGCCCTAACACCTTTAAAATTAACCAATAAAGTTCTCATGGTGATTTTTCTTTCAGATGAAGTCCAAACGACACAAGGTATGCTCTCAGAATACTATTTTAAGAATGACATACAATATTGCCGTATTTTCTTCAGGACTTTTCTCCTAGTTCATCAGCAAGAATTTTGTGTCTTCAACCTTTTTCATTAGAACTCCCATTATACTTGCTGGAACCTAGATTACCTCACAGGAGGGTTAGTTAGCAGAGCCCATGTCTCTAAATTTTGGACCCCACCCCCACCCCACATGCACTGCCATGTGGTAGAAAGAAGAACTATTTCACCTTTCCTGTGTATTTTATTTTATCTTACTGGAAGCTGGGGGTGGGGGGTGGAACGTGGGGAGTTATGATTAATGGTTTTCTTGTGATTTTTTTTTCTAAATGACTTCTTTATGAGCACCTGCTGTTTGCTGAAGGATAATGGTCTTTAACTCTACAAAAAACTGCCCGGTAACAAGATGGCTGCCATCTCCCCTTGTTCTCAGTATTAGTGAAGTCCCAGTCCCCTTGGTTACGTAGACTTTTTGCATAGGGCATCTCTCACTCATTGCTCTCACAAGGGCTGAGGCCCCAAAAAGATGGATGCCGCATCCATTTTCCTGATCTTCCCAGGGCTCCTCTTTGCATCCTGTCACCAGAGAGGCCACTGTGACATTTGTTATGGCACTTAGGATATTGTAGCATTTGCCACAGTAAATTTGGTTAGGCCAGTATGGTTCTGTATCTCTTGAATTGGTTTATCATTGATGAGTCAGAAAAATGCCTTAGTTAAAGGATCTGCACTCAGAAATATTTTGGGCCCATTCAAAAACTTCAGTATATGGTTTATCTCATAGCATGTGTTTGAAGCTAAAAATGTGTTAATCCATCATCTATGCTCATCGAGGGAACGGCAGAGCTCAACTCTGTTCCAGCAATTTGCAAGTGGCAAGTGGCCCCGGAGGGACCCTAATCAGCTGGTGTAAATTAGTGCAGTAATGGCTCTGAGCTAATACTGGGTAGAGTTTGCCACATTATATTCAATAAACCCAGTCTGGGTTTTGAGTCTTAGGTAGAGATGGTTCCAAATGTCATTTTTTCCATAGAAAATGTCACCTCTGTAGACTGTATCTCCTCTGATGAGCCTCTTGGTGATGGTAGTCTGTTCATTATGGTCTCACGGGCCCATATAAGAGCACGGGAACCTGAGATAACCAAACAAAATCTTCCTCAAATTCTCCACCAAAATATGTCAATTTTCATCTAAAACCAAATATTTTTGGTTTGGGACATTTGTTTCTTTTATGATAAATCAACATTTTCTGTGTTAAGCAAAAAAAAAATTGTCAAAAAAATAAATAAACATTGAGAATTTTCAACCAAGCCTAATTTCAATCTCTGGTTTCTAAACGATGTTTCAGAAATCTGTTGGATTACAGGAAACTGGGAAATGTGTTGGATTACCCCCTACCTGTCCCCTGATTGCCCCGCCCTAACCCACACCCATGCCCCAGACAGACCCCCAGGACTCCCAACCTCCCCCTTCTCCCTGCCTACCCTGGCCCCTCTCCACACCCCATCTACCTGACAGGCCCCCCCAGAACTCCTGACCCATCGAACCCTCCCTGACCTTGTCCCCTGACTGCCCCTTCCAGAGATCCCTAACTGCTAAACACCCACCAGGTCCCCACCCCAAACCCAACTCCCCTGCTCTCTGTCCTCTGTCCCAGCCCCTATCTACCCACACACACACTAACAGACCCCCAGGACTCCCACATCTTATCCAACACCCCTGCTCTCTGACCGCCCCCTCCAGAGACCCTACCCCACCCCTACCCACCACCCTGGAACCCCATCCCCTATCCAACCCACCCTGCTCCCTGTCCCCTGACTGCCCCAACCCCTATCCACCCCACTGCCTCCTGACAGACCTCCGGAACTCCTCGCCCAATCCAACCCCCTGTCCCCTGACTGCTCCTCAGACTCCCTGCCCATTATCCAACCCCCCCACCCCGATCCCAGCCCTGGCCTCCTTATTACGCCACTTATACCCTCCATCCAGAGCCACAGCACCCCATGTCCAGGAGCTGCCCTGGACGGCGCTGCAGTGGTGTGGCTCTGGCAGGGCCTGAGCTCCTACCACTTGGCCTGCGGGAGCTTGCAGCCCTGCCCCTTACCATGCGGTTCCAAGTGGCCGGAGCTGAGGTCCCACCAGAGCCACGCTGCTGCAATGCTGTCCATGGGGCACAGAGGCTCCAGAGGATGGGGGAATGAGGGGCAGGGCCGGGGGAGTCGTCCTGGCTGGCAGTACAGGCGCGCCACGCAGGACGAGCTTGCCCACCCCTGCATTAGTGTCTGTCTGGGCACATCCAGCAAACCCCATGTGCATGCCTATGCCCATATTTGACATAACTTATAACAACATAAATGGCAGTGTTTACAAGCCCTTAGTCAGATTAGAATCACAGCAGTCCCACGGCAGCACTGTGAGCTCTCTGCAACAGACACAGAGTGACCTGTTCTCATGTCTGGATAGACAGACAGGTGTCACCTGCTGTTTGACAATCCAATGCCAATCACATTGCTCTAATGCAAGACGAGGGGACTAGCTGCACTGTAGAGATGGCTGCTGCAATGCAGGCGCTTCTCATCCGTTTCCAAGAACATGGCTCAGGTTTCCATGCTTTGTTGCCAAAACCAGATCTCAGATGTGAACTCCAATCATCTGCACATCCATCCCCTAGTTACAGCTGGAGTGTATAATTTGTATGCTGCAAAGGTCTGTTAGTAACAGAGAAAAGAAATTCCCCTTAGACAGAAGGGTTGAGAATGTCAGAGCTGTATCTGGATCCTGACCCATGTCTTCCATCAAGGTTAGATGATTTGCAAATCCCAGTGCTCCTGCATGTTGGTGCGTATCACAAACCACCAGCCCCGCTACTGTAAAATGTGCAGGTTTTTCAACGGGGGCTAAGAGTGGGGCTGTGGTGTGTCTGTAATTAGCCCCAGTAGATATGGGTCACACAGCATCACACAGTGCATCTCTGTGTCTAATTCTTTTCTCTTTGCCATTTCAGGGTCTCAGGAAAATGAGAATGAGCGGTTGAAATCAGGTACTAGGATAATCCCTAGTAAACGTGTGTCTGTGCTTTAAGACCATAACACGATAGGAAAATGAGCGCACACAATGTCAAATTCAAAATCCCTATTTGCTCAGTGGTGGGCTTCTCATGTACACACCACTCGTCCAGGTCCCCCCAATCCTGACCTGCAGCCCCCTGCTATTCCAGCCCTGGGCTCTTCTGCCCCCACAGCTCTGCCAGTGACCCTAAGTCCTGACCTGCAGCTAGTGCTGGAATTAGGCTTATGCAAGCCATACAATTGCAGGGAACCCTGGGGCACTGAGGGCTCCCTTGAAAGCCAGATCTCACCCACCAGGTGTCAGCCCTTTATGTTGCTCAGTGCATCCCAGAGCTGTGAATGGTGTCCTACACACAGTGTGACCTCATACACAGGACACAGGACACATCACTTGTAGGGGCCCCAGAAGAGAGCTGTAAAGTGGGTCCCCTTGGGGTAAATACTACCACCCCTTGCAGTCTCCTGCTCTTCTAGCCCTCAGCTCCTCAGTCCTGTCTGTTTCCCCCCAATACAGGTCTGGGCCTCAAATGAACAGAGTCTCCAAACCCTGTTATACTCTCTGTAATAGGTGTGGGCAAACTTTTTGGCCTAAGGACTGCACTGGGTTTCTGAAATTGTATGGAGGGCCGGTTAGGAGAGGTTGTGCCTTCCCAAACAGCCAGGCGTGGCATGGAACCAACCCCCCATATAACCCGCCCCTTTCTTCTCACCCAATGACAGCCCCTCCAAGACTCCTGCTTCATCCAGAAACCCCTCTCCTTCTTGGCAGCCTGTCAGGGATTGCCTCCCTATGCTGAACTCTAGGTTACAGATGTGGGGAGCTGCATGAAAAAAGAAGTAACCCCCCCAAGCTTCTTTTACCAGATTAGGTTAAAACTTTCCCCAAGAGAGAAGTTTCTCTTGTGTCTGGAACGGTATGCTGCCACCAACAAGCATTACCCCAAGAACTAGGGGTTGGGCCACTTGAATTCCCCTATCTTTCCTAATATCCCCCCAAGGCTATAGTTCCTTCCCTGGGAAAGGCTTGTGAAAAACCCCTCACCAGTTCTGCTAAGTGAGCCTGATCCAAAAAGCCTGGAGCTACACAATGGAAAACAAAGCAGACAGATTCTTAAAAGAAAGATTTTAATTAATGGGAAAAAGAAAGAACAACGTAGCTTATAGAAATCAGTGGAAAACCACTTTGCAATTGTAACCCTTCTGCCCTTCAGAATAGACAGCAACAAGAGCCGGGTTCAGTAAATAGGGGTTCCCTCTCAACAATACAATGCAAACTGGCTCGAGCCCCCACCCAGTGACCTGGGAAAATCCTAACACACCCCTGGGTGCCTCAATGAGGCAATACTTCCCCTCTTGCAAGCACAGATCGGTGTAACAGAAGATCTTTATTAACATGAGGTAAATGACATCACTAAACTGGGAAAAACACCACACCTAGGGTTCATACACCAACCCGTGAGCAAATTGCCCCTCCCCAGCAAGTTTGGGCTGTGTCCTCTCCTGTAGGTTCAGGAGTCCAGCAACCCAAACGTCACCCAAAGTCCCACAAGTCCAATAGCCCAAAGTCCCTGGAGTCCAGTAACCCCAACAATCACCCAAAGTCCCAAAAGTTCCACAGCCCCAAAGTCTCTGGAGTCCCTGGTCAAAAGTTACTCTGCCGAGTCTTACCTCCCAGGCTGGGTGGAAGTGGAGGGCAGAGTGGAGGGTACCTTCACAAGGTCTGAGGCCGACGGCCCAGTCTCTCCGTGGGGTGCTGGTTGCTCCGCTAGCCGCCCTGCTAGCCGACACAGGAACTGCTCTGTCCGCGGCTCGACTCTGCTCTGCCCGCTGTCCCAGGAACTGCTCAGGAACTGGTCCACTAGCCGGCACAGGAACTGCTCTGCCAGCTGTCTCAGGAACAGCTGTCTCAGGAACTGGTCTCAGGAACTGCTGTCTCAGGAACTGGCCCACTAGCCGGCACCAGGATTGTTCAGCAAGCTGTCTCAGGAATGGGTCAGCCGGCACTGCTCAGCCAGCTGTCTCAGGAACGGGTCAGCCGGCACTGCTTGGCCAGCTGTCTCAGGAACAGGTCAGCCAGCACCAGGACTGTTCAGCCAGCTGTCTCAGGAACAGGTCAGCCGGCACTGCTTGGCCAGCTGTCTCAGGAACAGGTCAGCCAGCACCGGGACTGCTCGGCCAGCTGTCTCAGGAACGGGTCAGCCGGCACGGGGACTGCTCTGCTTAGGGCCCCCCACTTAAGATAAAGCTCAGTGATTTTCAGCTCTTAAGTGATTTCAGCTCATGGGGGGGGGGGCTTAGTGCAGAGGCACTACCAGACCCAAAGCAACTTCAGCTCCATGTGCTGAAGTTAGACTCCTAATGGAAGCAAAAGCCAACTCTAAAACTCCACAGAAGAGAAGCCAGGTGCAATAGACCAGTAAGGCCCTCACAACACAGTATAGAAACCTGTCCACAGCTTTTCTCAATTCAGTGGGTTTTGGAACCCCTGTCCCTTGTTTAGTGAGTGCTACCTAGCTGATGGCGAGTCCCTCCAGCATGCCAAAGGCCAAATACATGTCCCAACCCCTCATTCACATAAACAGGTTAATCAGCACTTTATCATTCTTGCCCCAATACTACAGAAACTGGGGGTCCCACAGTAGCCAAAGTGATCATTTGGGCTGTTCGAGTGCAGGCTAGGTGCAGTGGGTGTGTCTATGCAAATAAGGTGTTATTTTCCAAAAGTCACTGCAATTCCTGCAATTCACCACCAGATGCCACTCATCCTGACACTGCTTACACAATCACAAAAAGAATCAAAGAGAATCCAACACCATAGAGGAATTCCTCCTTCTGCTGAGTCTTTAATGTTACAGAAAAAACACATTGATATTTCCCCAAACCTAAGAAACTCCGGCTAAACTTACTTAGACCTTGGTTACACTGGCACTTTATAGCACTATAAAGCCTCCAGGAGCGCTATAACTCTCTACCCGTACACACTGACAAGGCATGTATTGCACTATAAACCCACATTATACCGCTCCTGGTAATCCTCCCTTCCTTGAGGAATAAAAGCTATTGCGTATTCCCTATAGAGTGTTATGGCAAGTGTAAACAGTCATTATGCTTGTCACGTTACTGAAATAATTTGGGACCCTATAAATCATTGCTGCAACCAGGGTCCTATAGTGGCACCAAGTCTTATGTACAGGGGGTCATAATGTACAGGGGGCCTACAACCAGGTTATGAATGGCTGATTATGAATATGCCAGTCATATGTGTGTATCTATTCCATATGTGTGTATCTATTCCATAGGTGTGTATCTATTTTGTAACTAAAGTTAAAGGTGCCTGTACTTCAAGATTAGGCTTGGCTCCTGTGAAGGCTCAGACATGCTGGGGCTACCTGATGGCCCATTAAGGGACATCAACCACACAATGGACTTTGTATATGCCTGTCCACACCCAAGCTGCTCTAGGAATGTCATCTGCCTGGTCAGAAACTGAATCCAGGAGAGTCTGGTGATTGGACCTTGTGACTGTGAGCCTCCATCTTGCAACCGGACTCTGCAAAAGAAGGAGGATGGTCTTGGCCCAGAAAACAGAGTCTATAAAAGCTGGAAGAAGCATTCTCCATTTGGTGTTTTACCTCCAGTCTTCAGCCTGCCTTGTCTCCAGCTTTGGATGGAACTTTGCTTCTCAGGGAACTCTGGACAAAGGTACTGACCCATCTCTGCAGGAGATGCTCTCCAAAGACTTTGATTTGAACCTGCAGTTTATTCTACCTTTGCTGCAAGACTGAACTAAGAGATGTGCCATTACTGATTGTGATTGATTTCTTTTAACCATTCTTAACCCTCACCTATACCTTTTTCCTTTTATAATAAACCTTTAGATTTTAGATTCTAAAGGATTGGCTACAGCATGATTTGTGGTAAGATCTGATTTGTATATTGACCTGGGTCTGGGACCTGATTCTTTGGAATTGGGGAGAACCGTTTTCTTTATTTGGGGTGTTGGTTTTCATAACCTTTGATCCCCAGGACAGGTGGCTGGTGGTGGTGATACTGGGAAGCTGGAGTGTCTAAGGGAATTGCTTGTGTGACTTGTGGTTAGCCAGTGGGGCGAAACCAAAGTCTGTTCTGTTTGGCTGGTTTGGTTTGTCTTAGTGTGGAAAACCCCCAGCTTTGGGCTGTAGTTGCCCCCTTTGGAAGCAATCTGTCCTGATCTGACACTCACAGTTGGATCCCACCAGAAACAGGACTGTCACAGTGGCGTAGTCGTGCTTGGATCCACAGAACCAGGTCAATTGAGCTTTGGGTCTGAACCCCATGCTGTCCAAATTTGAGTTTTGGGTGTAGAGAGTTTGGTTGGTTAAAGAGCAGTGGCAATGAGTAATCAGAAAGCAAAGGCAACTAAACTGCAAGCCCTGAAAGACAGCCTGCAGCGTGAGTTTGAACGGGAACTAGCAGAGCTGAGGTTGTGGGAAGAGCAACAAAATGCTAAAATTGAGAAAAAAGCCAGGGAAAGGAAGGCTGAATTACAAAAAGAAGCTGCTGAGAGACAGGAGAGACTTATCAAGATGAAACAAGAAACTGCCAAACTTCGGCTCCAAGTTCAAAGAGCAAGAGAAGAACATCAGAAATTATATCCTCTTGAAAGTCCATATTATAACAGTATTGGGAGGTGGTATTACCCTGTGCAGTTTTCTGTGTTTAGCCCATTATGCTATGACCAGGGGGAGGGGGATTCTCACCTGGGGGAAAATAGCTGTTTGTCTGGGGAGGATTTCTCCAAGTGTTTGCCTGTGCAAGAAAGCAGTTTGCCTGTGGATGAGAGCTGTCCATAATGCACCACTCCCTGTGCAGCTGCAAGTGCCACAAATGTGGCCACGCTGGGACATGTTATAGCGCTATACCTATTGCTGTATATGGGTACAGCTATAACCAAAAGCGCTATGATCCTGTAAGTGTAACCAAGGCCTTACTGTTGCTGTTGAGAAAGATTATAGGTAGATGGAGAAACGAAATAGGTCTGATTTCCCCTGAGAGCCCAGAGCGAATGAAAAAAACAAAGAACTTTCTGTCAACCCAGGTTTGAAAGTATCTTCGGTCCCCATTGGTTCTTTTGGTCAGGCTCCAACCAGGTTTCTTTTAGCTTCCTAACCCCTGTCAGGTAAACAGGAATTCTAGGCTACAGTATGCTTATGACACGGCCCCACCAGGATCTCTCCCCCATCCATAGTCCCCCACACACACTCTGTCCCCTGACCACTCCTGGACCCTCTGCCCCTGACTGCCCCCCACTGTCCCATACAAACCCTCCTTTCCTTCCTGACTGCCCCTCAGAAGCCTTACTCCGTCCAAATACCCCCTGTCCCTCTCCCTTAACCGCCCCTTGAACTACCACCCTGACTGTCCCCTGCCACCAAAACCAACCCCTCTTCTCATTCCTGACTGTCACTCAGGGATCCCTGCCCCTATTCACACCCCAGTTCTCTGCCATCTCACTGCCCCAACACATATCAACAGCCCTGCCACATAACTACCTACTGAACTTCACCTCCCTCTATCCACCCCCTGCCTGCTTCCTGCCCCGTTATCGCACTGCCTGAGCACCAGTGTCTGGCAGTACGGCTGCAACAGGCAGGGCCGGCGACGGAAATTTGGGGGCCCCCTACTCTGATAGTAGCCGCTCCCCCCCAGCCCAGCAGCTCCCCCCCAGCCCAGTCAGCGCTTCCCCCCCCCCGGCTGGGGGAGGAAGCTCAGCCACCGCCCCCCCGGCCCAGCCGGTGCTCCCCCCCAGCTGAAATTTGGGGGCCCCCTACTCTGATAGCAGCCGCTCCCCCCCCAGCCCAGTCGGCGCTTCCCCCCCCAGCTGACAGCGGCTTGGGGAGCAAGCTCAGCCGCCACCCCCCCCGCCCAGCCGGCGTCCCCCCCCACAGCTGGCCGCAGTGGGAGCGAGAGCCCGGGAGCAGCGTAAGCCGCCCTTGCCTCCCGCCCGGACTGCGCCGCTGCCGCCGGCCGGGCCCACTGCTCGGCCGGGGCCAGGCGCGCTCATCCAGAGGAGAGCCGCGCCGGATGACTACGGGTAGAGCTGTACCGGGGCCCCCCTAGAGTGCGGGGCCCGGTACAGCTCTACCCATAGTACCTCCCTGTCGCCGGCCCTGGCAACATGACAGGCAGCTGTGCACTGTGCAGCAAAGAGCACCGATCCAGACAATGGTTCTGCAGTTGCGCTGCTCTGGGAGCTCGCCATCTTGACACCCAGAGCATTGTTTTGGCTTTTCAGCGAGCTGAGGCTGCAGGGGAGGGGGAATAGCAGAGGAGGGGCTGGGGGAAGCCTCCTCAGCCAGATGCTCAGAGATCAGGTAGGAGGATACCAAGGGCTGTAGTTTGCCTACCTCTGTCTAGAGGCTTTGGGAGGCTTATGATGGAACCCACCACCCTGCTTGTTCCTCTCGGATCTGAGACTGTATGTCACCCCACATCTTTAATGGTGGAGAGTAAATCCAGGATCACAGAGCCCCATGGAGCCCTCCACCAGATAAGCTCCTGCCAGCCAGTAACCCCAGAGTTACCCAGCTTTGCAAATAAGCACCACAAAGGGTTTGGGCACAGCCTAGGAATACAAGATCTGAGGCCGGGGGACAGGCTGCAGCAGTGCAGGCCTTTCTCTACGGGCCACTTGTTCTGGTGTGATGACCCCTCCCCTCATTCCTGGCAATGCCAACAGCTGGAGGGGCGGCCCCCAGCATCGGTTTGTGAGCTCTGTTTCAGGGCTGATCTGGGACCTTGTCTGTGGTGCATTAAGACTAGTTTTGTCTGACACGCCCTGTAGGTCTGACACTCTTGGCTCATCAGATCCCTCTATCCTGGAGCTGGGAGCGAGTTTCTCAGCCCAGGGAGCTGACTCATGCTACCTCTGATCGAGTGTCATGACTAGGATGTGGGTGGTCAGGCCTAGTGAGTGGAACAGGAGTCAGACCTAAGGAGGCAGCAGGGTCAGGTTACCAGGAAATCGGAGTCAGGGGGTCGGAGCAGATAACACAAGAGAAGCAGAACTGGGCTTGGAAAAGCCCATTTGCATGGAGAACATCCTGGTGCTGTGCTTGGTTTAACTAGAAAGTGGAGCTGGTAGGTCTGGTAGCTGTCAGCTGGTCAGTGGAAGGTGGGGTGGAACTTAGTGGGTGAGAAGAGCCCTGTGGACCAGGCTTCAAGACATCTGGCCTCAGTCCGTTGCCAAGGGAAGCCGTCTGGTGAATGCTGGACCGGGCATTTTGGGATAATCCTTATGGAAGGCTCATGCTAGCCCAGGGGTGTGTTTTAGGGTGACGAGGTGGCACAGGAATGAGGTTTAGGGCAAAGGCATGGTGGCTTGGGGCAAAGGCACAGTGGCTTGGGGAGAAGAGGCAGCGTGAAGGTGGGTCTTCTGCGGAGGTTGCGTAGCAAACGTGGGGGCCTCAGGGAAAGGGGCAGGACAAGTGCAGGACTCTACGGGGAGGGGCGGCACAGTGGGTTGAGTCCTTGATACGGCTGCAGGTGGCCCCCCACTTATCGGGAGCTTCCATGGCTCCGGCTCCATGACACTGCGCTCAGAACAACCCTTGTTGAAGCCATGATGTTCTCCTTTCCTTCTCTCCTCAGAGCGCGACAAGCTGCAGGAGATGGTTGGTAAGTTTTTCCACCTCCGCCATAGAGCCCTTGGGCAGAACCTCCCAGCCAGACATGTTGCTAAACAGATCCAGACTCAGCAACACTGCAGGGAAGGGTTGAGTGAAGTTTGGGCAACAATACAAATCACGTTAAAGTAACCCCAGTCCCACAGCAGCGCTGTGAGCTCCCTGCAGCAGACAGAGGATCACCTGCTCTCCTGTCTGGACAGACGGACGTGTCACCTTCGGTTTGACCGTCCAATGCCAAGAACGTTGTTCTAATGCAACAGAAGGGGTCTAGCTGCTTTGTACAGATGAGAGCGGGACCGCAGGCTCTTCTCGGCCACTTCCCTGAACGATGGTCACGTTTCCGTGCTTTGTTGCCAAAAGCAGATCTCAGATGTGAGCCCCAAACATCTGCACGTCCATCCCTAGTCACATCTGGAGTGTGTAGCTTGGATCCTACAAAGGGGTGTTAGTACTACAGAAAAGGAATTCCCCTTCCATGGAAGGGAATGCTAATGTCAGAGCTGTATCGGAATACAGACCCACGTCTTCCATCCAGGTCAGATGCTTTGCAAAGCACAATGCTCCTGCTTGTGGGTGCGTATCACGAACCGCCAGCCGCACTCCTATCAAAGGTGCAGGTTCCTGAACGGGGGCTAAAAGGGGAGCTGTGGGGTGCCTGTAAGTCACAGCTTGTCTCTGTGTCTAACTCTTTTCTCCATTTCAGTGTCTCTGGAGAATGAGAAGAAGCAGGTGATATCAGGTACTAGGAAAACCCCTAGTAAATGTGTGTCTGTGCTTTCTGACTATAACATGAGAGGGAAATGAGCACACACAATGTATGGATTTCAGTCACCTTCATAGTCATCCTCCCCTCCCCTGGAAATATTCAAACCCTGCAGTCTTTGCATTTCCCATTTCAGTATCATCCTTAATACCAGAAAATAAATTTAATGCATACATATTAGTGGGACTTGATGAGGGTCTGTGCAAATTATCTCCAAGCCATTCTATCGAGAGATCTCAATTCTGACCTGAAAAATCCATTTTGGCCCATCTGCTCCTTGGTCCTGTCCTGTTTCCACCCATCCTAGTCTAGGTCTGGGCCTGAATGAACAGAGCCTCCAAACCGTGGTATGCTCTATATGGGCTTTCTATGGGCTTTGAATCAGGTACTTCGCTAAACCCCTACTTAATGTGCGTCTGAGCGTTCACATTGTAACGAGAAAGAAAAACTCCCCTGTACAATGTACTGGACCGACTTCAGTCTCCTTCACGATCATTCCTCCCTGCTCCTGGAAGTAACAAAGGAGTTAGAATTTGTGATATTCCTGAGTATCCTCCCCCAGCCCCAGTTCTGCTTGAATCCCTCAGTCCCCCACCCACAGCTCCTGTCCTGCTTCCCAACATCCTAGTCTAGGTCTGGACCTCGAACGCACAGAGCCTCCAAACACTTCTCTGCTCTCTCTGGGCTTTGTGAGCTGCACTCTGATGGGCTCAAACACCCAGCTTATTCCACTGGGCGCAAAGACTCTATGTGACCCCACGTCTTTAGTGGTGGAGAGTAAATCCAGGACCACCCACCCCCATGGAGCCCTTCCCCAGCTAAGCTCCTGCCAGCCACTGACCCTAGAGTTACCCACATTGGCAACTCAGCACCATAAAGGGATTGAGCACATCCCAGTAATAGGAAGGTTGAGGCCGGATGACAGGCTGCAGCAGAGCAGGGCTCTCTCTTGTTGACATGTGTTCTGGTGTGATGCTCCCTCCCCTCGTTCCTGGCAATGCCAACAGCTGCAGGTGCTGCCTCCAGTGTCAATTTGTGGGCTGATCTGGTACCTTGTCTGTGGTACATTAAGACTAGTTTTGTCTGACACGCCCTGTAGGTCTGACACTCTTGGCTCATCAGATCCCTCTATCCTGGAGCTGGGAGCGAGTTTCTCAGCCCAGGGAGCTGACTCATGCTACCTCTGATTGAGTGTCATGACTAGGATGTGGGTGGTCAGGCCTAGTGGGTGGAACAGGAGTCAGACCTAAGGAGGCAGCAGGGTCAGGTTACCAGGAAATCGGAGTCAGGGGGTCGGAGCAGATAACACAAGAGAAGCAGAACTGGGCTTGGAAAAGCCCATTTGCATGGAGAACATCCTGGTGCTGTGCTTGGTTTAACTAGAAAGTGGAGCTGGTAGGTCTGGTAGCTGTCAGCTGGTCAGTGGAAGGTGGGGTGGAACTTAGTGGGTGAGAAGAGCCCTGTGGACCAGGCTTCAAGACATCTGGCCTCAGTCCGTTGCCAAGGGAAGCCGTCTGGTGAATGCTGGACCGGGCATTTTGGGATAATCCTTATGGAAGGCTCATGCTAGCCCAGGGGTGTGTTTTAGGGTGACGAGGTGGCACAGGAATGAGGTTTAGGGCAAAGGCATGGTGGCTTGGGGCAAAGGCACAGTGGCTTGGGGAGAAGAGGCAGCGTGAAGGTGGGTCTTCTGCGGAGGTTGCGGAGCAAACGTGGGGGCCTCAGGGAAAGGGGCAGGACAAGTGCAGGACTCCACAGGGAGGGGTGGCACAGTGGGTTGAGTCCTTGATATGGCTGCAGGTGGCCCCCCACTTATCGGGAGCTTCCATGGCTCCGGCTCCATGACACTGCGCTCAGAACAACCCTTGCTGAACCCATGATGTTCTCCTTTCCTTCTCTCCTCAGAGCGCGACAAGCTGCAGGAGACGGTTGGTAAGTTTTTCCACCTCCGCCATAGAGCCCTTGGGCAGAACCTCCCAGCCAGACATGTTGCTAAACAGATCCAGACTCAGCAACACTGCAGGGAAGGGTTGAGTGAAGTTTGGGCAACAATACAAATCACGTTAAAGTAACCCCAGTCCCACAGCAGCGCTGTGAGCTCCCTGCAGCAGACAGAGGATCACCTGCTCTCCTGTCTGGACAGACGGACGTGTCACCTTCGGTTTGACCGTCCAATGCCAAGAACGTTGTTCTAATGCAACAGAAGGGGTCTAGCTGCTTTGTACAGATGAGAGCGGGAGCGCAGGCTCTTCTCGGCCACTTCCCTGAACGATGGTCACGTTTCCGTGCTTTGTTGCCAAAAGAAGATCTCAGATGTGAGCCCCAAACATCTGCACGTCCATCCCTAGTCACATCTGGAGTGTGTAGCTTGGATCCTACAAAGGGGCGTTAGTACTACAGAAAAGGAATTCCCCTTCCATGGAAGGGAATGCTAATGTCAGAGCTGTATCGGAATACAGACCCACGTCTTCCATCCAGGTCAGATGCTTTGCAAAGCACAATGCTCCTGCTTGTGGGTGCGTATCACGAACCGCCAGCCGCACTCCTATCAAAGGTGCAGGTTCCTGAACGGGGGCTAAAAGGGGAGCTGTGGGGTGCCTGTAAGACACAGCTTGTCTCTGTGTCTAACTCTTTTCTCCATTTCAGTGTCTCTGGAGAATGAGAAGAAGCAGGTGATATCAGGTACTAGGAAAACCCCTAGTAAATGTGTGTCTGTGCTTTCTGACTATAACATGAGAGGGAAATGAGCACACACAATGTATGGATTTCAGTCACCTTCATAGTCATCCTCCCCTCCCCTGGAAATATTCAAACCCTGCAGTCTTTGCATTTCCCATTTCAGTATCATCCTTAATACCAGAAAATAAATTTAATGCATACATATTAGTGGGACTTGATGAGGGTCTGTGCAAATTATCTCCAAGCCATTCTATCGAGAGATCTCAATTCTGACCTGAAAAATCCATTTTGGCCCATCTGCTCCTTGGTCCTGTCCTGTTTCCACCCATCCTAGTCTAGGTCTGGGCCTGAATGAACAGAGCCTCCAAACCGTGGTATGCTCTATATGGGCTTTCTATGGGCTTTGAATCAGGTACTTCGCTAAACCCCTACTTAATGTGCGTCTGAGCGTTCACATTGTAACGAGAAAGAAAAACTCCCCTGTACAATGTACTGGACCGACTTCAGTCTCCTTCACGATCATTCCTCCCTGCTCCTGGAAGTAACAAAGGAGTTAGAATTTGTGATATTCCTGAGTATCCTCCCCCATCCCCAGTTCTGCTTGAATCCCTCAGTCCCCCACCCACAGCTCCTGTCCTGCTTCCCAACATCCTAGTCTAGGTCTGGACCTCGAACGCACAGAGCCTCCAAACACTTCTCTGCTCTCTCTGGGCTTTGTGAGCTGCACTCTGATGGGCTCAAACACCCAGCTTATTCCACTGGGCGCAAAGACTCTATGTGACCCCACGTCTTTAGTGGTGGAGAGTAAATCCAGGACCACCCACCCCCATGGAGCCCTTCCCCAGCTAAGCTCCTGCCAGCCACTGACCCTAGAGTTACCCACATTGGCAACTCAGCACCATAAAGGGATTGAGCACATCCCAGTAATAGGAAGGTTGAGGCCGGATGACAGGCTGCAGCAGAGCAGGGCTCTCTCTTGTTGACATGTGTTCTGGTGTGATGCTCCCTCCCCTCGTTCCTGGCAATGCCAACAGCTGCAGGTGCTGCCTCCAGTGTCAATTTGTGGGCTGATCTGGTACCTTGTCTGTGGTGCATTAAGACTAGTTTTGTCTGACACGCCCTGTAGGTCTGACACTCTTGGCTCATCAGATCCCTCTATCCTGGAGCTGGGAGCGAGTTTCTCAGCCCAGGGAGCTGACTCATGCTACCTCTGATCGAGTGTCATGACTAGGATGTGGGTGGTCAGGCCTAGTGGGTGGAACAGGAGTCAGACCTAAGGAGGCAGCAGGGTCAGGTTACCAGGAAATCGGAGTCAGGGGGTCGGAGCAGATAACACAAGAGAAGCAGAACTGGGCTTGGAAAAGCCCATTTGCATGGAGAACATCCTGGTGCTGTGCTTGGGTTAACTAGAAAGTGGAGCTGGTAGGTCTGGTAGCTGTCAGCTGATCAGTGGAAGGTGGGGTGGAACTTAGTGGGTGAGAAGAGCCCTGTGGACCAGGCTTCAAGACATCTGGCCTCAGTCCGTTGCCAAGGGAAGCCGTCTGGTGAATGCTGGACCGGGCATTTTGGGATAATCCTTATGGAAGGCTCATGCTAGCCCAGGGGTGTGTTTTAGGGTGACGAGGTGGCACAGGAATGAGGTTTAGGGCAAAGGCATGGTGGCTTGGGGCAAAGGCACAGTGGCTTGGGGAGAAGAGGCAGCGTGAAGGTGGGTCTTCTGCGGAGGTTGCGGAGCAAACGTGGGGGCCTCAGGGAAAGGGGCAGGACAAGTGCAGGACTCTACGGGGAGGGGCGGCACAGTGGGTTGAGTCCTTGATACGGCTGCAGGTGGCCCCCCACTTATCGGGAGCTTCCATGGCTCCGGCTCCATGACACTGCGCTCAGAACAACCCTTGTTGAAGCCATGATGTTCTCCTTTCCTTCTCTCCTCAGAGCGCGACAAGCTGCAGGAGACGGTTGGTAAGTTTTTCCACCTCCGCCATAGAGCCCTTGGGCAGAACCTCCCAGCCAGACATGTTGCTAAACAGATCCAGACTCAGCAACACTGCAGGGAAGGGTTGAGTGAAGTTTGGGCAACAATACAAATCACGTTAAAGTAACCCCAGGACCACAGCAGCGCTGTGAGCTCCCTGCAGCAGACAGAGGATCACCTGCTCTCCTGTCTGGACAGACGGACGTGTCACCTTCGGTTTGACCGTCCAATGCCAAGAACGTTGTTCTAATGCAACAGAAGGGGTCTAGCTGCTTTGTACAGATGAGAGCGGGAGCGCAGGCTCTTCTCGGCCACTTCCCTGAACGATGGTCACGTTTCCGTGCTTTGTTGCCAAAAGCAGATCTCAGATGTGAGCCCCAAACATCTGCACGTCCATCCCTAGTCACATCTGGAGTGTGTAGCTTGGATCCTACAAAGGGGCGTTAGTACTACAGAAAAGGAATTCCCCTTCCATGGAAGGGAATGCTAATGTCAGAGCTGTATCGGAATACAGACCCACGTCTTCCATCCAGGTCAGATGCTTTGCAAAGCACAATGCTCCTGCTTGTGGGTGCGTATCACGAACCGCCAGCCGCACTCCTATCAAAGGTGCAGGTTCCTGAACGGGGGCTAAAAGGGGAGCTGTGGGGTGCCTGTAAGTCACAGCTTGTCTCTGTGTCTAACTCTTTTCTCCATTTCAGTGTCTCTGGAGAATGAGAAGAAGCAGGTGATATCAGGTACTAGGAAAACCCCTAGTAAATGTGTGTCTGTGCTTTCTGACTATAACATGAGAGGGAAATGAGCACACACAATGTATGGATTTCAGTCACCTTCATAGTCATCCTCCCCTCCCCTGGAAATATTCAAACCCTGCAGTCTTTGCATTTCCCATTTCAGTATCATCCTTAATACCAGAAAATAAATTTAATGCATACATATTAGTGGGACTTGATGAGGGTCTGTGCAAATTATCTCCAAGCCATTCTATCGAGAGATCTCAATTCTGACCTGAAAAATCCATTTTGGCCCATCTGCTCCTTGGTCCTGTCCTGTTTCCACCCATCCTAGTCTAGGTCTGGGCCTGAATGAACAGAGCCTCCAAACCGTGGTATGCTCTATATGGGCTTTCTATGGGCTTTGAATCAGGTACTTCGCTAAACCCCTACTTAATGTGCGTCTGAGCGTTCACATTGTAACGAGAAAGAAAAACTCCCCTGTACAATGTACTGGACCGACTTCAGTCTCCTTCACGATCATTCCTCCCTGCTCCTGGAAGTAACAAAGGAGTTAGAATTTGTGATATTCCTGAGTATCCTCCCCCATCCCCAGTTCTGCTTGAATCCCTCAGTCCCCCACCCACAGCTCCTGTCCTGCTTCCCAACATCCTAGTCTAGGTCTGGACCTCGAACGCACAGAGCCTCCAAACACTTCTCTGCTCTCTCTGGGCTTTGTGAGCTGCACTCTGATGGGCTCAAACACCCAGCTTATTCCACTGGGCGCAAAGACTCTATGTGACCCCACGTCTTTAGTGGTGGAGAGTAAATCCAGGACCACCCACCTCCATGGAGCCCTTCCCCAGCTAAGCTCCTGCCAGCCACTGACCCTAGAGTTACCCACATTGGCAACTCAGCACCATAAAGGGATTGAGCACATCCCAGTAATAGGAAGGTTGAGGCCGGATGACAGGCTGCAGCAGAGCCGGGCTCTCTCTTGTTGACATGTGTTCTGGTGTGATGCTCCCTCCCCTCGTTCCTGGCAATGCCAACAGCTGCAGGTGCTGCCTCCAGTGTCAATTTGTGGGCTGATCTGGTACCTTGTCTGTGGTACATTAAGACTAGTTTTGTCTGACACGCCCTGTAGGTCTGACACTCTTGGCTCATCAGATCCCTCTATCCTGGAGCTGGGAGCGAGTTTCTCAGCCCAGGGAGCTGACTCATGCTACCTCTGATCGAGTGTCATGACTAGGATGTGGGTGGTCAAGCCTAGTGGGTGGAACAGGAGTCAGACCTAAGGAGGCAGCAGGGTCAGGTTACCAGGAAATCGGAGTCAGGGGGTCGGAGCAGATAACACAAGAGAAGCAGAACTGGGCTTGGAAAAGCCCATTTGCATGGAGAACATCCTGGTGCTGTGCTTGGTTTAACTAGAAAGTGGAGCTGGTAGGTCTGGTAGCTGTCAGCTGGTCAGTGGAAGGTGGGGTGGAACTTAGTGGGTGAGAAGAGCCCTGTGGACCAGGCTTCAAGACATCTGGCCTCAGTCCGTTGCCAAGGGAAGCCGTCTGGTGAATGCTGGACCGGGCATTTTGGGATAATCCTTATGGAAGGCTCATACTAGCCCAGGGGTGTGTTTTAGGGTGACGAGGTGGCAGAGGAATGAGGTTTAGGGCAAAGGCATGGTGGCTTGGGGCAAAGGCACAGTGGCTTGGGGAGAAGAGGCAGCGTGAAGGTGGGTCTTCTGCGGAGGTTGCGGAGCAAACGTGGGGGCCTCAGGGAAAGGGGCAGGACAAGTGCAGGACTCCACGGGGAGGGGCGGCACAGTGGGTTGAGTCCTTGATACGGCTGCAGGTGGCCCCCCACTTATCGGGAGCTTCCATGGCTCCGGCTCCATGACACTGCGCTCAGAACAACCCTTGCTGAACCCATGATGTTCTCCTTTCCTTCTCTCCTCAGAGCGCGACAAGCTGCAGGAGACGGTTGGTAAGTTTTTCCACCTCCGCCATAGAGCCCTTGGGCAGAACCTCCCAGCCAGACATGTTGCTAAACAGATCCAGACTCAGCAACACTGCAGGAAAGGGTTGAGTGAAGTTTGGGCAACAATACAAATCACGTTAAAGTAACCCCAGTCCCACAGCAGCGCTGTGAGCTCCCTGCAGCAGACAGAGGATCACCTGCTCTCCTGTCTGGACAGACGGACGTATCACCTTCGGTTTGACCGTCCAATGCCAAGAACGTTGTTCTAATGCAACAGAAGGGGTCTAGCTGCTTTGTACAGATGAGAGCGGGAGCGCAGGCTCTTCTCGGCCACTTCCCTGAACGATGGTCACGTTTCCGTGCTTTGTTGCCAAAAGCAGATCTCAGATGTGAGCCCCAAACATCTGCACGTCCATCCCTAGTCACATCTGGAGTGTGTAGCTTGGATCCTACAAAGGGGCGTTAGTACTACAGAAAAGGAATTCCCCTTCCATGGAAGGGAATGCTAATGTCAGAGCTGTATCGGAATACAGACCCACGTCTTCCATCCAGGTCAGATGCTTTGCAAAGCACAATGCTCCTGCTTGTGGGTGCGTATCACGAACCGCCAGCCGCACTCCTATCAAAGGTGCAGGTTCCTGAACGGGGGCTAAAAGGGGAGCTGTGGGGTGCCTGTAAGACACAGCATCACACAACTTGTCTCTGTGTCTAACTCTTTTCTCCATTTCAGTGTCTCTGGAGAATGAGAAGAAGCAGGTGATATCAGGTACTAGGAAAACCCCTAGTAAATGTGTGTCTGTGCTTTCTGACTATAACATGAGAGGGAAATGAGCACACACAATGTATGGATTTCAGTCACCTTCATAGTCATCCTCCCCTCCCCTGGAAATATTCAAACCCTGCAGTCTTTGCATTTCCCATTTCAGTATCATCCTTAATACCAGAAAATAAATTTAATGCATACATATTAGTGGGACTTGATGAGGGTCTGTGCAAATTATCTCCAAGCCATTCTATCGAGAGATCTCAATTCTGACCTGAAAAATCCATTTTGGCCCATCTGCTCCTCGGTCCTGTCCTGTTTCCACCCATCCTAGTCTAGGTCTGGGCCTGAATGAACAGAGCCTCCAAACCGTGGTATGCTCTATATGGGCTTTCTATGGGCTTTGAATCAGGTACTTCGCTAAACCCCTACTTAATGTGTGTCTGAGCGTTCACATTGTAACGAGAAAGAAAAACTCCCCTGTACAATGTACTGGACCGACTTCAGTCTCCTTCACGATCATTCCTCCCTGCTCCTGGAAGTAACAAAGGAGAAGAATTTGTGATATTCCTGAGTATCCTCCCCCAGCCCCAGTTCTGCTTGAATCCCTCAGTCCCCCACCCACAGCTCCTGTCCTGCTTCCCAACATCCTAGTCTAGGTCTGGACCTCGAACGCACAGAGCCTCCAAACACTTCTCTGCTCTCTCTGGGCTTTGTGACCTGCACTCTGATGGGCTCAAACACCCAGCTTATTCCACTGGGCGCAAAGACTCTATGTGACCCCACGTCTTTAGTGGTGGAGAGTAAATCCAGGACCACCCACCCCCATGGAGCCCTTCCCCAGCTAAGCTCCTGCCAGCCACTGACCCTAGAGTTACCCACATTGGCAACTCAGCACCATAAAGGGATTGAGCACATCCCAGTAATAGGAAGGTTGAGGCCGGATGACAGGCTGCAGCAGAGCAGGGCTCTCTCTTGTTGACATGTGTTCTGGTGTGATGCTCCCTCCCCTCGTTCCTGGCAATGCCAACAGCTGCAGGTGCTGCCTCCAGTGTCAATTTGTGGGCTGATCTGGTACCTTGTCTGTGGTACATTAAGACTAGTTTTGTCTGACACGCCCTGTAGGTCTGACACTCTTGGCTCATCAGATCCCTCTATCCTGGAGCTGGGAGCGAGTTTCTCAGCCCAGGGAGCTGACTCATGCTACCTCTGATCGAGTGTCATGACTAGGATGTGGGTGGTCAGGCCTAGTGGGTGGAACAGGAGTCAGACCTAAGGAGGCAGCAGGGTCAGGTTACCAGGAAATCGGAGTCAGGGGGTCGGAGCAGATAACACAAGAGAAGCAGAACTGGGCTTGGAAAAGCCCATTTGCATGGAGAACATCCTGGTGCTGTGCTTGGTTTAACTAGAAAGTGGAGCTGGTAGGTCTGGTAGCTGTCAGCTGGTCAGTGGAAGGTGGGGTGGAACTTAGTGGGTGAGAAGAGCCCTGTGGACCAGGCTTCAAGACATCTGGCCTCAGTCCGTTGCCAAGGGAAGCCGTCTGGTGAATGCTGGACCGGGCATTTTGGGATAATCCTTATGGAAGGCTCATGCTAGCCCAGGGGTGTGTTTTAGGGTGACGAGGTGGCACAGGAATGAGGTTTAGGGCAAAGGCATGGTGGCTTGGGGCAAAGGCACAGTGGCTTGGGGAGAAGAGGCAGCGTGAAGGTGGGTCTTCTGCGGAGGTTGCGTAGCAAACGTGGGGGCCTCAGGGAAAGGGGCAGGACAAGTGCAGGACTCCACGGGGAGGGGCGGCACAGTGGGTTGAGTCCTTGATACGGCTGCAGGTGGCCCCCCACTTATCGGGAGCTTCCATGGCTCCGGCTCCATGACACTGCGCTCAGAACAACCCTTGTTGAACCCATGATGTTCTCCTTTCCTTCTCTCCTCAGAGCGCGACAAGCTGCAGGAGATGGTTGGTAAGTTTTTCCACCTCCGCCATAGAGCCCTTGGGCAGAACCTCCCAGCCAGACATGTTGCTAAACAGATCCAGACTCAGCAACACTGCAGGGAAGGGTTGAGTGAAGTTTGGGCAACAATACAAATCACGTTAAAGTAACCCCAGTCCCACAGCAGCGCTGTGAGCTCCCTGCAGCAGACAGAGGATCACCTGCTCTCCTGTCTGGACAGACGGACGTGTCACCTTCGGTTTGACCGTCCAATGCCAAGAACGTTGTTCTAATGCAACAGAAGGGGTCTAGCTGCTTTGTACAGATGAGAGCGGGAGCGCAGGCTCTTCTCGGCCACTTCCCTGAACGATGGTCACGTTTCCGTGCTTTGTTGCCAAAAGCAGATCTCAGATGTGAGCCCCAAACATCTGCACGTCCATCCCTAGTCACATCTGGAGTGTGTAGCTTGGATCCTACAAAGGGGCGTTAGTACTACAGAAAAGGAATTCCCCTTCCATGGAAGGGAATGCTAATGTCAGAGCTGTATCGGAATACAGACCCACGTCTTCCATCCAGGTCAGATGCTTTGCAAAGCACAATGCTCCTGCTTGTGGGTGCGTATCACGAACCGCCAGCCGCACTCCTATCAAAGGTGCAGGTTCCTGAACGGGGGCTAAAAGGGGAGCTGTGGGGTGCCTGTAAGACACAGCATCACACAACTTGTCTCTGTGTCTAACTCTTTTCTCCATTTCAGTGTCTCTGGAGAATGAGAAGAAGCAGGTGATATCAGGTACTAGGAAAACCCCTAGTAAATGTGTGTCTGTGCTTTCTGACTATAACATGAGAGGGAAATGAGCACACACAATGTATGGATTTCAGTCACCTTCATAGTCATCCTCCCCTCCCCTGGAAATATTCAAACCCTGCAGTCTTTGCATTTCCCATTTCAGTATCATCCTTAATACCAGAAAATAAATGTAATGCATACATATTAGTGGGACTTGATGAGGGTCTGTGCAAATTATCTCCAAGCCATTCTATCGAGAGATCTCAATTCTGACCTGAAAAATCCATTTTGGCCCATCTGCTCCTCGGTCCTGTCCTGTTTCCACCCATCCTAGTCTAGGTCTGGGCCTGAATGAACAGAGCCTCCAAACTGTGGTATGCTCTATATGGGCTTTGAATCAGGTACTTCGCTAAACCCCTACTTAATGTGCGTCTGAGCGTTCACATTTTAACGAGAAAGAAAAACTCCCCTGTACAATGTACTGGACCGACTTCAGTCTCCTTCACGATCATTCCTCCCTGCTCCTGGAAGTAACAAAGGAGAAGAATTTGTGATATTCCTGAGTATCCTCCCCCAGCCCCAGTTCTGCTTGAATCCCTCAGTCCCCCACCCACAGCTCCTGTCCTGCTTCCCAACATCCTAGTCTAGGTCTGGACCTCGAACGCACAGAGCCTCCAAACACTTCTCTGCTCTCTCTGGGCTTTGTGACCTGCACTCTGATGGGCTCAAACACCCAGCTTATTCCACTGGGCGCAAAGACTCTATGTGACCCCACGTCTTTAGTGGTGGAGAGTAAATCCAGGACCACCCACCCCCATGGAGCCCTTCCCCAGCTAAGCTCCTGCCAGCCACTGACCCTAGAGTTACCCACATTGGCAACTCAGCACCATAAAGGGATTGAGCACATCCCAGTAATAGGAAGGTTGAGGCCGGATGACAGGCTGCAGCAGAGCAGGGCTCTCTCTTGTTGACATGTGTTCTGGTGTGATGCTCCCTCCCCTCGTTCCTGGCAATGCCAACAGCTGCAGGTGCTGCCTCCAGTGTCAATTTGTGGGCTGATCTGGTACCTTGTCTGTGGTACATTAAGACTAGTTTTGTCTGACACGCCCTGTAGGTCTGACACTCTTGGCTCATCAGATCCCTCTATCCTGGAGCTGGGAGCGAGTTTCTCAGCCCAGGGAGCTGACTCATGCTACCTCTGATCGAGTGTCATGACTAGGATGTGGGTGGTCAGGCCTAGTGGGTGGAACAGGAGTCAGACCTAAGGAGGCAGCAGGGTCAGGTTACCAGGAAATCGGAGTCAGGGGGTCGGAGCAGATAACAGAAGAGAAGCAGAACTGGGCTTGGAAAAGCCCATTTGCATGGAGAACATCCTGGTGCTGTGCTTGGTTTAACTAGAAAGTGGAGCTGGTAGGTCTGGTAGCTGTCAGCTGGTCAGTGGAAGGTGGGGTGGAACTTAGTGGGTGAGAAGAGCCCTGTGGACCAGGCTTCAAGACATCTGGCCTCAGTCCGTTGCCAAGGGAAGCCGTCTGGTGAATGCTGGACCGGGCATTTTGGGATAATCCTTATGGAAGGCTCATGCTAGCCCAGGGGTGTGTTTTAGGGTGACGAGGTGGCACAGGAATGAGGTTTAGGGCAAAGGCATGGTGGCTTGGGGCAAAGGCACAGTGGCTTGGGGAGAAGAGGCAGCGTGAAGGTGGGTCTTCTGCGGAGGTTGCGTAGCAAACGTGGGGGCCTCAGGGAAAGGGGCAGGACAAGTGCAGGACTCCACGGGGAGGGGCGGCACAGTGGGTTGAGTCCTTGATACGGCTGCAGGTGGCCCCCCACTTATCGGGAGCTTCCATGGCTCCGGCTCCATGACACTGCGCTCAGAACAACCCTTGTTGAACCCATGATGTTCTCCTTTCCTTCTCTCCTCAGAGCGCGACAAGCTGCAGGAGACGGTTGGTAAGTTTTTCCACCTCCGCCATAGAGCCCTTGGGCAGAACCTCCCAGCCAGACATGTTGCTAAACAGATCCAGACTCAGCAACACTGCAGGGAAGGGTTGAGTGAAGTTTGGGCAACAATACAAATCACGTTAAAGTAACCCCAGTCCCACAGCAGCGCTGTGAGCTCCCTGCAGCAGACAGAGGATCACCTGCTCTCCTGTCTGGACAGACGGACGTGTCACCTTCGGTTTGACCGTCCAATGCCAAGAACGTTGTTCTAATGCAACAGAAGGGGTCTAGCTGCTTTGTACAGATGAGAGCGGGAGCGCAGGCTCTTCTCGGCCACTTCCCTGAACGATGGTCACGTTTCCGTGCTTTGTTGCCAAAAGCAGATCTCAGATGTGAGCCCCAAACATCTGCACGTCCATCCCTAGTCACATCTGGAGTGTGTAGCTTGGATCCTACAAAGGGGCGTTAGTACTACAGAAAAGGAATTCCCCTTCCATGGAAGGGAATGCTAATGTCAGAGCTGTGTCGGAATACAGACCCACGTCTTCCATCCAGGTCAGATGCTTTGCAAAGCACAATGCTCCTGCTTGTGGGTGCGTATCACGAACCGCCAGCCGCACTCCTATCAAAGGTGCAGGTTCCTGAACGGGGGCTAAAAGGGGAGCTGTGGGGTGCCTGTAAGACACAGCATCACACAACTTGTCTCTGTGTCTAACTCATTTCTCCATTTCAGTGTCTCTGGAGAATGAGAAGAAGCAGGTGATATCAGGTACTAGGAAAACCCCTAGTAAATGTGTGTCTGTGCTTTCTGACTATAACATGAGAGGGAAATGAGCACACACAATGTATGGATTTCAGTCACCTTCATAGTCATCCTCCCCTCCCCTGGAAATATTCAAACCCTGCAGTCTTTGCATTTCCCATTTCAGTATCATCCTTAATACCAGAAAATAAATTTAATGCATACATATTAGTGGGACTTGATGAGGGTCTGTGCAAATTATCTCCAAGCCATTCTATCGAGAGATCTCAATTCTGACCTGAAAAATCCATTTTGGCCCATCTGCTCCTCGGTCCTGTCCTGTTTCCACCCATCCTAGTCTAGGTCTGGGCCTGAATGAACAGAGCCTCCAAACTGTGGTATGCTCTATATGGGCTTTCTATGGGCTTTGAATCAGGTACTTCGCTAAACCCCTACTTAATGTGCGTCTGAGCGTTCACATTTTAACAAGAAAGAAAAACTCCCCTGTACAATGTACTGGACCGACTTCAGTCTCCTTCACGATCATTCCTCCCTGCTCCTGGAAGTAACAAAGGAGAAGAATTTGTGATATTCCTGAGTATCCTCCCCCAGCCCCAGTTCTGCTTGAATCCCTCAGTCCCCCACCCACAGCTCCTGTCCTGCTTCCCAACATCCTAGTCTAGGTCTGGACCTCGAATGCACAGAGCCTCCAAACACTTCTCTGCTCTCTCTGGGCTTTGTGAGCTGCACTCTGATGGGCTCAAACACCCAGCTTATTCCACTGGGCGCAAAGACTCTATGTGACCCCACGTCTTTAGTGGTGGAGAGTAAATCCAGGACCACCCACCCCCATGGAGCCCTTCCCCAGCTAAGCTCCTGCCAGCCACTGACCCTAGAGTTACCCACATTGGCAACTCAGCACCATAAAGGGATTGAGCACATCCCAGTAATAGGAAGGTTGAGGCCGGATGACAGGCTGCAGCAGAGCAGGGCTCTCTCTTGTTGACATGTGTTCTGGTGTGATGCTCCCTCCCCTCGTTCCTGGCAATGCCAACAGCTGCAGGTGCTGCCTCCAGTGTCAATTTGTGGGCTGATCTGGTACCTTGTCTGTGGTACATTAAGACTAGTTTTGTCTGACACGCCCTGTAGGTCTGACACTCTTGGCTCATCAGATCCCTCTATCCTGGAGCTGGGAGCGAGTTTCTCAGCCCAGGGAGCTGACTCATGCTACCTCTGATCGAGTGTCATGACTAGGATGTGGGTGGTCAGGCCTAGTGGGTGGAACAGGAGTCAGACCTAAGGAGGCAGCAGGGTCAGGTTACCAGGAAATCGGAGTCAGGGGGTCGGAGCAGATAACACAAGAGAAGCAGAACTGGGCTTGGAAAAGCCCATTTGCATGGAGAACATCCTGGTGCTGTGCTTGGTTTAACTAGAAAGTGGAGCTGGTAGGTCTGGTAGCTGTCAGCTGGTCAGTGGAAGGTGGGGTGGAACTTAGTGGGTGAGAAGAGCCCTGTGGACCAGGCTTCAAGACATCTGGCCTCAGTCCGTTGCCAAGGGAAGCCGTCTGGTGAATGCTGGACCGGGCATTTTGGGATAATCCTTATGGAAGGCTCATGCTAGCCCAGGGGTGTGTTTTAGGGTGACGAGGTGGCACAGGAATGAGGTTTAGGGCAAAGGCATGGTGGCTTGGGGCAAAGGCACAGTGGCTTGGGGAGAAGAGGCAGCGTGAAGGTGGGTCTTCTGCGGAGGTTGCGTAGCAAACGTGGGGGCCTCAGGGAAAGGGGCAGGACAAGTGCAGGACTCCACGGGGAGGGGCGGCACAGTGGGTTGAGTCCTTGATACGGCTGCAGGTGGCCCCCCACTTATCGGGAGCTTCCATGGCTCCGGCTCCATGACACTGCGCTCAGAACAACCCTTGCTGAACCCATGATGTTCTCCTTTCCTTCTCTCCTCAGAGCGCGACAAGCTGCAGGAGACGGTTGGTAAGTTTTTCCACCTCCGCCATAGAGCCCTTGGGCAGAACCTCCCAGCCAGACATGTTGCTAAACAGATCCAGACTCAGCAACACTGCAGGGAAGGGTTGAGTGAAGTTTGGGCAACAATACAAATCACGTTAAAGTAACCCCAGTCCCACAGCAGCGCTGTGAGCTCCCTGCAGCAGACAGAGGATCACCTGCTCTCCTGTCTGGACAGACGGACGTGTCACCTTCGGTTTGACCGTCCAATGCCAAGAACGTTGTTCTAATGCAACAGAAGGGGTCTAGCTGCTTTGTACAGATGAGAGCGGGAGCGCAGGCTCTTCTCGGCCACTTCCCTGAACGATGGTCACGTTTCCGTGCTTTGTTGCCAAAAGCAGATCTCAGATGTGAGCCCCAAACATCTGCACGTCCATCCCTAGTCACATCTGGAGTGTGTAGCTTGGATCCTACAAAGGGGCGTTAGTACTACAGAAAAGGAATTCCCCTTCCATGGAAGGGAATGCTAATGTCAGAGCTGTGTCGGAATACAGACCCACGTCTTCCATCCAGGTCAGATGCTTTGCAAAGCACAATGCTCCTGCTTGTGGGTGCGTATCACGAACCGCCAGCCGCACTCCTATCAAAGGTGCAGGTTCCTGAACGGGGGCTAAAAGGGGAGCTGTGGGGTGCCTGAAAGACACAGCATCACACAACTTGTCTCTGTGTCTAACTCTTTTCTCCATTTCAGTGTCTCTGGAGAATGAGAAGAAGCAGTTGATATCAGGTACTAGGAAAACCCCTAGTAAATGTGTGTCTGTGCTTTCTGACTATAACATGAGAGGGAAATGAGCACACACAATGTATGGATTTCAGTCACCTTCATAGTCATCCTCCCCTCCCCTGGAAATATTCAAACCCTGCAGTCTTTGCATTTCCCATTTCAGTATCATCCTTAATACCAGAAAATAAATTTAATGCATACATATTAGTGGGACTTGATGAGGGTCTGTGCAAATTATCTCCAAGCCATTCTATCGAGAGATCTCAATTCTGACCTGAAAAATCCATTTTGGCCCATCTGCTCCTCGGTCCTGTCCTGTTTCCACCCATCCTAGTCTAGGTCTGGGCCTGAATGAACAGAGCCTCCAAACCGTGGTATGCTCTATATGGGCTTTCTATGGGCTTTGAATCAGGTACTTCGCTAAACCCCTACTTAATGTGCGTCTGAGCGTTCACATTTTAACGAGAAAGAAAAACTCCCCTGTACAATGTACTGGACCGACTTCAGTCTCCTTCACGATCATTCCTCCCTGCTCCTGGAAGTAACAAAGGAGAAGAATTTGTGATATTCCTGAGTATCCTCCCCCAGCCCCAGTTCTGCTTGAATCCCTCAGTACCCCACCCACAGCTCCTGTCCTGCTTCCCAACATCCTAGTCTAGGTCTGGACCTCGAACGCACAGAGCCTCCAAACACTTCTCTGCTCTCTCTGGGCTTTGTGAGCTGCACTCTGATGGGATCAAACACCCAGCTTATTCCACTGGGCGCAAAGACTCTATGTGACCCCACGTCTTTAGTGGTGGAGAGTAAATCCAGGACCACCCACCCCCATGGAGCCCTTCCCCAGCTAAGCTCCTGCCAGCCACTGACCCTAGAGTTACCCACATTGGCAACTCAGCACCATAAAGGGATTGAGCACATCCCAGTAATAGGAAGGTTGAGGCCGGATGACAGGCTGCAGCAGAGCAGGGCTCTCTCTTGTTGACATGTGTTCTGGTGTGATGCTCCCTCCCCTCGTTCCTGGCAATGCCAACAGCTGCAGGTGCTGCCTCCAGTGTCAATTTGTGGGCTGATCTGGTACCTTGTCTGTGGTGCATTAAGACTAGTTTTGTCTGACACGCCCTGTAGGTCTGACACTCTTGGCTCATCAGATCCCTCTATCCTGGAGCTGGGAGCGAGTTTCTCAGCCCAGGGAGCTGACTCATGCTACCTCTGATCGAGTGTCATGACTAGGATGTGGGTGGTCAGGCCTAGTGGGTGGAACAGGAGTCAGACCTAAGGAGGCAGCAGGGTCAGGTTACCAGGAAATCGGAGTCAGGGGGTCGGAGCAGATAACACAAGAGAAGCAGAACTGGGCTTGGAAAAGCCCATTTGCATGGAGAACATCCTGGTGCTGTGCTTGGTTTAACTAGAAAGTGGAGCTGGTAGGTCTGGTAACTGTCAGCTGGTCAGTGGAAGGTGGGGTGGAACTTAGTGGGTGAGAAGAGCCCTGTGGACCAGGCTTCAAGACATCTGGCCTCAGTCCGTTGCCAAGGGAAGCCGTCTGGTGAATGCTGGACCGGGCATTTTGGGATAATCCTTATGGAAGGCTCATGCTAGCCCAGGGGTGTGTTTTAGGGTGACGAGGTGGCACAGGAATGAGGTTTAGGGCAAAGGCATGGTGGCTTGGGGCAAAGGCACAGTGGCTTGGGGAGAAGAGGCAGCGTGAAGGTGGGTCTTCTGCGGAGGTTGCGTAGCAAACGTGGGGGCCTCAGGGAAAGGGGCAGGACAAGTGCAGGACTCCACGGGGAGGGGTGGCACAGTGGGTTGAGTCCTTGATATGGCTGCAGGTGGCCCCCCACTTATCGGGAGCTTCCATGGCTCCGGCTCCATGACACTGCGCTCAGAACAACCCTTGCTGAACCCATGATGTTCTCCTTTCCTTCTCTCCTCAGAGCGCGACAAGCTGCAGGAGACGGTTGGTAAGTTTTTCCACCTCCGCCATAGAGCCCTTGGGCAGAACCTCCCAGCCAGACATGTTGCTAAACAGATCCAGACTCAGCAACACTGCAGGGAAGGGTTGAGTGAAGTTTGGGCAACAATACAAATCACGTTAAAGTAACCCCAGGACCACAGCAGCGCTGTGAGCTCCCTGCAGCAGACAGAGGATCACCTGCTCTCCTGTCTGGACAGACGGACGTGTCACCTTCGGTTTGACCGTCCAATGCCAAGAACGTTGTTCTAATGCAACAGAAGGGGTCTAGCTGCTTTGTACAGATGAGAGCGGGAGCGCAGGCTCTTCTCGGCCACTTCCCTGAACGATGGTCACGTTTCCGTGCTTTGTTGCCAAAAGAAGATCTCAGATGTGAGCCCCAAACATCTGCACGTCCATCCCTAGTCACATCTGGAGTGTGTAGCTTGGATCCTACAAAGGGGCGTTAGTACTACAGAAAAGGAATTCCCCTTCCATGGAAGGGAATGCTAATGTCAGAGCTGTATCGGAATACAGACCCACGTCTTCCATCCAGGTCAGATGCTTTGCAAAGCACAATGCTCCTGCTTGTGGGTGCGTATCACGAACCGCCAGCCGCACTCCTATCAAAGGTGCAGGTTCCTGAACGGGGGCTAAAAGGGGAGCTGTGGGGTGCCTGTAAGACACAGCATCACACAACTTGTCTCTGTGTCTAACTCTTTTCTCCATTTCAGTGTCTCTGGAGAATGAGAAGAAGCAGGTGATATCAGGTACTAGGAAAACCCCTAGTAAATGTGTGTCTGTGCTTTCTGACTATAACATGAGAGGGAAATGAGCACACACAATGTATGGATTTCAGTCACCTTCATAGTCATCCTCCCCTCCCCTGGAAATATTCAAACCCTGCAGTCTTTGCATTTCCCATTTCAGTATCATCCTTAATACCAGAAAATAAATTTAATGCATACATATTAGTGGGACTTGATGAGGGTCTGTGCAAATTATCTCCAAGCCATTCTATCGAGAGATCTCAATTCTGACCTGAAAAATCCATTTTGGCCCATCTGCTCCTCGGTCCTGTCCTGTTTCCACCCATCCTAGTCTAGGTCTGGGCCTGAATGAACAGAGCCTCCAAACCGTGGTATGCTCTATATGGGCTTTCTATGGGCTTTGAATCAGGTACTTCGCTAAACCCCTACTTAATGTGCGTCTGAGCGTTCACATTTTAACGAGAAAGAAAAACTCCCCTGTACAATGTACTGGACCGACTTCAGTCTCCTTCACGATCATTCCTCCCTGCTCCTGGAAGTAACAAAGGAGAAGAATTTGTGATATTCCTGAGTATCCTCCCCCAGCCCCAGTTCTGCTTGAATCCCTCAGTCCCCCACCCACAGCTCCTGTCCTGCTTCCCAACATCCTAGTCTAGGTCTGGACCTCGAATGCACAGAGCCTCCAAACACTTCTCTGCTCTCTCTGGGCTTTGTGAGCTGCACTCTGATGGGATCAAACACCCAGCTTATTCCACTGGGCGCAAAGACTCTATGTGACCCCACGTCTTTAGTGGTGGAGAGTAAATCCAGGACCACCCACCCCCATGGAGCCCTTCCCCAGCTAAGCTCCTGCCAGCCACTGACCCTAGAGTTACCCACATTGGCAACTCAGCACCATAAAGGGATTGAGCACATCCCAGTAATAGGAAGGTTGAGGCCGGATGACAGGCTGCAGCAGAGCAGGGCTCTCTCTTGTTGACATGTGTTCTGGTGTGATGCTCCCTCCCCTCGTTCCTGGCAATGCCAACAGCTGCAGGTGCTGCCTCCAGTGTCAATTTGTGGGCTGATCTGGTACCTTGTCTGTGGTGCATTAAGACTAGTTTTGTCTGACACGCCCTGTAGGTCTGACACTCTTGGCTCATCAGATCCCTCTATCCTGGAGCTGGGAGCGAGTTTCTCAGCCCAGGGAGCTGACTCATGCTACCTCTGATCGAGTGTCATGACTAGGATGTGGGTGGTCAGGCCTAGTGGGTGGAACAGGAGTCAGACCTAAGGAGGCAGCAGGGTCAGGTTACCAGGAAATCGGAGTCAGGGGGTCGGAGCAGATAACACAAGAGAAGCAGAACTGGGCTTGGAAAAGCCCATTTGCATGGAGAACATCCTGGTGCTGTGCTTGGTTTAACTAGAAAGTGGAGCTGGTAGGTCTGGTAGCTGTCAGCTGGTCAGTGGAAGGTGGGGTGGAACTTAGTGGGTGAGAAGAGCCCTGTGGACCAGGCTTCAAGACATCTGGCCTCAGTCCGTTGCCAAGGGAAGCCGTCTGGTGAATGCTGGACCGGGCATTTTGGGATAATCCTTATGGAAGGCTCATGCTAGCCCAGGGGTGTGTTTTAGGGTGACGAGGTGGCACAGGAATGAGGTTTAGGGCAAAGGCATGGTGGCTTGGGGCAAAGGCACAGTGGCTTGGGGAGAAGAGGCAGCGTGAAGGTGGGTCTTCTGCGGAGGTTGCGTAGCAAACGTGGGGGCCTCAGGGAAAGGGGCAGGACAAGTGCAGGACTCTACGGGGAGGGGCGGCACAGTGGGTTGAGTCCTTGATACGGCTGCAGGTGGCCCCCCACTTATCGGGAGCTTCCATGGCTCCGGCTCCATGACACTGCGCTCAGAACAACCCTTGCTGAAGCCATGATGTTCTCCTTTCCTTCTCTCCTCAGAGCGCGACAAGCTGCAGGAGACGGTTGGTAAGTTTTTCCACCTCCGCCATAGAGCCCTTGGGCAGAACCTCCCAGCCAGACATGTTGCTAAACAGATCCAGACTCAGCAACACTGCAGGGAAGGGTTGAGTGAAGTTTGGGCAACAATACAAATCACGTTAAAGTAACCCCAGTCCCACAGCAGCGCTGTGAGCTCCCTGCAGCAGACAGAGGATCACCTGCTCTCCTGTCTGGACAGACGGACGTGTCACCTTCGGTTTGACCGTCCAATGCCAAGAACGTTGTTCTAATGCAACAGAAGGGGTCTAGCTGCTTTGTACAGATGAGAGCGGGAGCGCAGGCTCTTCTCGGCCACTTCCCTGAACGATGGTCACGTTTCCGTGCTTTGTTGCCAAAAGCAGATCTCAGATGTGAGCCCCAAACATCTGCACGTCCATCCCTAGTCACATCTGGAGTGTGTAGCTTGGATCCTACAAAGGGGCGTTAGTACTACAGAAAAGGAATTCCCCTTCTATGGAAGGGAATGCTAATGTCAGAGCTGTATCGGAATACAGACCCACGTCTTCCATCCAGGTCAGATGCTTTGCAAAGCACAATGCTCCTGCTTGTGGGTGCGTATCACGAACCGCCAGCCGCACTCCTATCAAAGGTGCAGGTTCCTGAACGGGGGCTAAAAGGGGAGCTGTGGGGTGCCTGTAAGACACAGCATCACACAACTTGTCTCTGTGTCTAACTCTTTCCTCCATTTCAGTGTCTGTGGAGAATGAGAAGAAGCAGGTGATATCAGGTACTAGGAAAACCCCTAGTAAATGTGTGTCTGTGCTTTCTGACTATAACATGAGAGGGAAATGAGCACACACAATGTATGGATTTCAGTCACCTTCATAGTCATCCTCCCCTCCCCTGGAAATATTCAAACCCTGCAGTCTTTGCATTTCCCATTTCAGTATCATCCTTAATACCAGAAAATAAATTTAATGCATACATATTAGTGGGACTTGATGAGGGTCTGTGCAAATTATCTCCAAGCCATTCTATCGAGAGATCTCAATTCTGACCTGAAAAATCCATTTTGGCCCATCTGCTCCTCGGTCCTGTCCTCTTTCCACCCATCCTAGTCTAGGTCTGGGCCTGAATGAACAGAGCCTCCAAACCGTGGTATGCTCTATATGGGCTTTCTATGGGCTTTGAATCAGGTACTTCGCTAAACCCCTACTTAATGTGCGTCTGAGCGTTCACATTGTAACGAGAAAGAAAAACTCCCCTGTACAATGTACTGGACCGACTTCAGTCTCCTTCACGATCATTCCTCCCTGCTCCTGGAAGTAACAAAGGAGTTAGAATTTGTGATATTCCTGAGTATCCTCCCCCATCCCCAGTTCTGCTTGAATCCCTCAGTCCCCCACCCACAGCTCCTGTCCTGCTTCCCAACATCCTAGTCTAGGTCTGGACCTCGAACGCACAGAGCCTCCAAACACTTCTCTGCTCTCTCTGGGCTTTGTGAGCTGCACTCTGATGGGCTCAAACACCCAGCTTATTCCACTGGGCGCAAAGACTCTATGTGACCCCACGTCTTTAGTGGTGGAGAGTAAATCCAGGACCACCCACCCCCATGGAGCCCTTCCCCAGCTAAGCTCCTGCCAGCCACTGACCCTAGAGTTACCCACATTGGCAACTCAGCACCATAAAGGGATTGAGCACATCCCAGTAATAGGAAGGTTGAGGCCGGATGACAGGCTGCAGCAGAGCAGGGCTCTCTCTTGTTGACATGTGTTCTGGTGTGATGCTCCCTCCCCTCGTTCCTGGCAATGCCAACAGCTGCAGGTGCTGCCTCCAGTGTCAATTTGTGGGCTGATCTGGTACCTTGTCTGTGGTACATTAAGACTAGTTTTGTCTGACACGCCCTGTAGGTCTGACACTCTTGGCTCATCAGATCCCTCTATCCTGGAGCTGGGAGCGAGTTTCTCAGCCCAGGGAGCTGACTCATGCTACCTCTGATCGAGTGTCATGACTAGGATGTGGGTGGTCAGGCCTAGTGGGTGGAACAGGAGTCAGACCTAAGGAGGCAGCAGGGTCAGGTTACCAGGAAATCGGAGTCAGGGGGTCGGAGCAGATAACAGAAGAGAAGCAGAACTGGGCTTGGAAAAGCCCATTTGCATGGAGAACATCCTGGTGCTGTGCTTGGTTTAACTAGAAAGTGGAGCTGGTAGGTCTGGTAGCTGTCAGCTGGTCAGTGGAAGGTGGGGTGGAACTTAGTGGGTGAGAAGAGCCCTGTGGACCAGGCTTCAAGACATCTGGCCTCAGTCCGTTGCCAAGGGAAGCCGTCTGGTGAATGCTGGACCGGGCATTTTGGGATAATCCTTATGGAAGGCTCATGCTAGCCCAGGGGTGTGTTTTAGGGTGACGAGGTGGCACAGGAATGAGGTTTAGGGCAAAGGCATGGTGGCTTGGGGCAAAGGCACAGTGGCTTGGGGAGAAGAGGCAGCGTGAAGGTGGGTCTTCTGTGGAGGTTGCGTAGCAAACGTGGGGGCCTCAGGGAAAGGGGCAGGACAAGTGCAGGACTCTACGGGGAGGGGCGGCACAGTGGGTTGAGTCCTTGATACGGCTGCAGGTGGCCCCCCACTTATCGGGAGCTTCCATGGCTCCGGCTCCATGACACTGCGCTCAAAACAACCCTTGCTGAACCCATGATGTTCTCCTTTCCTTCTCTCCTCAGAGCGCGACAAGCTGCAGGAGACGGTTGGTAAGTTTTTCCACCTCCGCCATAGAGCCCTTGGGCAGAACCTCCCAGCCAGACATGTTGCTAAACAGATCCAGACTCAGCAACACTGCAGGGAAGGGTTGAGTGAAGTTTGGGCAACAATACAAATCACGTTAAAGTAACCCCAGTCCCACAGCAGCGCTGTGAGCTCCCTGCAGCAGACAGAGGATCACCTGCTCTCCTGTCTGGACAGACGGATGTGTCACCTTCGGTTTGACCGTCCAATGCCAAGAACGTTGTTCTAATGCAACAGAAGGGGTCTAGCTGCTTTGTACAGATGACAGCGGGAGCGCAGGCTCTTCTCGGCCACTTCCCTGAACGATGGTCACGTTTCCGTGCTTTGTTGCCAAAAGCAGATCTCAGATGTGAGCCCCAAACATCTGCACGTCCATCCCTAGTCACATCTGGAGTGTGTAGCTTGGATCCTACAAAGGGGCGTTAGTACTACAGAAAAGGAATTCCCCTTCTATGGAAGGGAATGCTAATGTCAGAGTTGTATCGGAATACAGACCCACGTCTTCCATCCAGGTCAGATGCTTTGCAAAGCACAATGCTCCTGCTTGTGGGTGCGTATCACGAACCGCCAGCCGCACTCCTATCAAAGGTGCAGGTTCCTGAACGGGGGCTAAAAGGGGAGCTGTGGGGTGCCTGTAAGACACAGCATCACACAACTTGTCTCTGTGTCTAACTCTTTCCTCCATTTCAGTGTCTCTGGAGAATGAGAAGAAGCAGGTGATATCAGGTACTAGGAAAACCCCTAGTAAATGTGTGTCTGTGCTTTCTGACTATAACATGAGAGGGAAATGAGCACACACAATGTATGGATTTCAGTCACCTTCATAGTCATCCTCCCCTCCCCTGGAAATATTCAAACCCTGCAGTCTTTGCATTTCCCATTTCAGTATCATCCTTAATACCAGAAAATAAATTTAATGCATACATATTAGTGGGACTTGATGAGGGTCTGTGCAAATTATCTCCAAGCCATTCTATCGAGAGATCTCAATTCTGACCTGAAAAATCCATTTTGGCCCATCTGCTCCTCGGTCCTGTCCTGTTTCCACCCATCCTAATCTAGGTCTGGGCCTGAATGAACAGAGCCTCCAAACTGTGGTATGCTCTATATGGGCTTTGAATCAGGTACTTCGCTAAACCCCTACTTAATGTGCGTCTGAGCGTTCACATTTTAACAAGAAAGAAAAACTCCCCTGTACAATGTACTGGACCGACTTCAGTCTCCTTCACGATCATTCCTCCCTGCTCCTGGAAGTAACAAAGGAGAAGAATTTGTGATATTCCTGAGTATCCTCCCCCATCCCCAGTTCTGCTTGAATCCCTCAGTCCCCCACCCACAGCTCCTGTCCTGCTTCCCAACATCCTAGTCTAGGTCTGGACCTCGAACGCACAGAGCCTCCAAACACTTCTCTGCTCTCTCTGGGCTTTGTGAGCTGCACTCTGATGGGCTCAAACACCCAGCTTATTCCACTGGGCGCAAAGACTCTATGTGACCCCACGTCTTTAGTGGTGGAGAGTAAATCCAGGACCACCCACCCCCATGGAGCCCTTCCCCAGCTAAGCTCCTGCCAGCCACTGACCCTAGAGTTACCCACATTGGCAACTCAGCACCATAAAGGGATTGAGCACATCCCAGTAATAGGAAGGTTGAGGCCGGATGACAGGCTGCAGCAGAGCAGGGCTCTATCTTGTTGACATGTGTTCTGGTGTGATGCTCCCTCCCCTCGTTCCTGGCAATGCCAACAGCTGCAGGTGCTGCCTCCAGTGTCAATTTGTGGGCTGATCTGGTACCTTGTCTGTGGTACATTAAGACTAGTTTTGTCTGACACGCCCTGTAGGTCTGACACTCTTGGCTCATCAGATCCCTCTATCCTGGAGCTGGGAGCGAGTTTCTCAGCCCAGGGAGCTGACTCATGCTACCTCTGATCGAGTGTCATGACTAGGATGTGGGTGGTCAGGCCTAGTGGGTGGAACAGGAGTCAGACCTAAGGAGGCAGCAGGGTCAGGTTACCAGGAAATCGGAGTCAGGGGGTCGGAGCAGATAACACAAGAGAAGCAGAACTGGGCTTGGAAAAGCCCATTTGCATGGAGAACATCCTGGTGCTGTGCTTGGTTTAACTAGAAAGTGGAGCTGGTAGGTCTGGTAGCTGTCAGCTGGTCAGTGGAAGGTGGGGTGGAACTTAGTGGGTGAGAAGAGCCCTGTGGACCAGGCTTCAAGACATCTGGCCTCAGTCCGTTGCCAAGGGAAGCCGTCTGGTGAATGCTGGACCGGGCATTTTGGGATAATCCTTATGGAAGGCTCATGCTAGCCCAGGGGTGTGTTTTAGGGTGACGAGGTGGCACAGGAATGAGGTTTAGGGCAAAGGCATGGTGGCTTGGGGCAAAGGCACAGTGGCTTGGGGAGAAGAGGCAGCGTGAAGGTGGGTCTTCTGCGGAGGTTGCGTAGCAAACGTGGGGGCCTCAGGGAAAGGGGCAGGACAAGTGCAGGACTCCACGGGGAGGGGTGGCACAGTGGGTTGAGTCCTTGATACGGCTGCAGGTGGCCCCCCACTTATCGGGAGCTTCCATGGCTCCGGCTCCATGACACTGCGCTCAGAACAACCCTTGCTGAACCCATGATGTTCTCCTTTCCTTCTCTCCTCAGAGCGCGACAAGCTGCAGGAGACGGTTGGTAAGTTTTTCCACCTCCGCCATAGAGCCCTTGGGCAGAACCTCCCAGCCAGACATGTTGCTAAACAGATCCAGACTCAGCAACACTGCAGGGAAGGGTTGAGTGAAGTTTGGGCAACAATACAAATCACGTTAAAGTAACCCCAGTCCCACAGCAGCGCTGTGAGCTCCCTGCAGCAGACCGAGGATCACCTGCTCTCCTGTCTGGACAGACGGATGTGTCACCTTCGGTTTGACCGTCCAATGCCAAGAACGTTGTTCTAATGCAACAGAAGGGGTCTAGCTGCTTTGTACAGATGAGAGCGGGAGCGCAGGCTCTTCTCGGCCACTTCCCTGAACGATGGTCACGTTTCCGTGCTTTGTTGCCAAAAGCAGATCTCAGATGTGAGCCCCAAACATCTGCACGTCCATCCCTAGTCACATCTGGAGTGTGTAGCTTGGATCCTACAAAGGGGCGTTAGTACTACAGAAAAGGAATTCCCCTTCCATGGAAGGGAATGCTAATGTCAGAGCTGTATCGGAATACAGACCCACGTCTTCCATCCAGGTCAGATGCTTTGCAAAGCACAATGCTCCTGCTTGTGGGTGCGTATCACGAACCGCCAGCCGCACTCCTATCAAAGGTGCAGGTTCCTGAACGGGGGCTAAAAGGGGAGCTGTGGGGTGCCTGTAAGACACAGCTTGTCTCTGTGTCTAACTCTTTTCTCCATTTCAGTGTCTCTGGAGAATGAGAAGAAGCAGGTGATATCAGGTACTAGGAAAACCCCTAGTAAATGTGTGTCTGTGCTTTCTGACTATAACATGAGAGGGAAATGAGCACACACAATGTATGGATTTCAGTCACCTTCATAGTCATCCTCCCCTCCCCTGGAAATATTCAAACCCTGCAGTCTTTGCATTTCCCATTTCAGTATCATCCTTAATACCAGAAAATAAATTTAATGCATACATATTAGTGGGACTTGATGAGGGTCTGTGCAAATTATCTCCAAGCCATTCTATCGAGAGATCTCAATTCTGACCTGAAAAATCCATTTTGGCCCATCTGCTCCTCGGTCCTGTCCTCTTTCCACCCATCCTAGTCTAGGTCTGGGCCTGAATGAACAGAGCCTCCAAACCGTGGTATGCTCTATATGGGCTTTCTATGGGCTTTGAATCAGGTACTTCGCTAAACCCCTACTTAATGTGCGTCTGAGCGTTCACATTGTAACGAGAAAGAAAAACTCCCCTGTACAATGTACTGGACCGACTTCAGTCTCCTTCACGATCATTCCTCCCTGCTCCTGGAAGTAACAAAGGAGTTAGAATTTGTGATATTCCTGAGTATCCTCCCCCAGCCCCAGTTCTGCTTGAATCCCTCAGTCCCCCACCCACAGCTCCTGTCCTGCTTCCCAACATCCTAGTCTAGGTCTGGACCTCAAACGCACAGAGCCTCCAAACACTTCTCTGCTCTCTCTGGGCTTTGTGAGCTGCACTCTGATGGGCTCAAACACCCAGCTTATTCCACTGGGCGCAAAGACTCTATGTGACCCCACGTCTTTAGTGGTGGAGAGTAAATCCAGGACCACCCACCCCCATGGAGCCCTTCCCCAGCTAAGCTCCTGCCAGCCACTGACCCTAGAGTTACCCACATTGGCAACTCAGCACCATAAAGGGATTGAGCACATCCCAGTAATAGGAAGGTTGAGGCCGGATGACAGGCTGCAGCAGAGCAGGGCTCTCTCTTGTTGACATGTGTTCTGGTGTGATGCTCCCTCCCCTCGTTCCTGGCAATGCCAACAGCTGCAGGTGCTGCCTCCAGTGTCAATTTGTGGGCTGATCTGGTACCTTGTCTGTGGTGCATTAAGACTAGTTTTGTCTGACACGCCCTGTAGGTCTGACACTCTTGGCTCATCAGATCCCTCTATCCTGGAGCTGGGAGCGAGTTTCTCAGCCCAGGGAGCTGACTCATGCTACCTCTGATCGAGTGTCATGACTAGGATGTGGGTGGTCAGGCCTAGTGGGTGGAACAGGAGTCAGACCTAAGGAGGCAGCAGGGTCAGGTTACCAGGAAATCGGAGTCAGGGGGTCGGAGCAGATAACACAAGAGAAGCAGAACTGGGCTTGGAAAAGCCCATTTGCATGGAGAACATCCTGGTGCTGTGCTTGGTTTAACTAGAAAGTGGTGCTGGTAGGTCTGGTAGCTGTCAGCTGGTCAGTGGAAGGTGGGGTGGAACTTAGTGGGTGAGAAGAGCCCTGTGGACCAGGCTTCAAGACATCTGGCCTCAGTCCGTTGCCAAGGGAAGCCGTCTGGTGAATGCTGGACCGGGCATTTTGGGATAATCCTTATGGAAGGCTCATGCTAGCCCAGGGGTGTGTTTTAGGGTGACGAGGTGGCACAGGAATGAGGTTTAGGGCAAAGGCATGGTGGCTTGGGGCAAAGGCACAGTGGCTTGGGGAGAAGAGGCAGCGTGAAGGTGGGTCTTCTGTGGAGGTTGCGTAGCAAACGTGGGGGCCTCAGGGAAAGGGGCAGGACAAGTGCAGGACTCCACGGGGAGGGGCGGCACAGTGGGTTGAGTCCTTGATACGGCTGCAGGTGGCCCCCCACTTATCGGGAGCTTCCATGGCTCCGGCTCCATGACACTGCGCTCAGAACAACCCTTGCTGAACCCATGATGTTCTCCTTTCCTTCTCTCCTCAGAGCGCGACAAGCTGCAGGAGACGGTTGGTAAGTTTTTCCACCTCCGCCATAGAGCCCTTGGGCAGAACCTCCCAGCCAGACATGTTGCTAAACAGATCCAGACTCAGCAACACTGCAGGGAAGGGTTGAGTGAAGTTTGGGCAACAATACAAATCACGTTAAAGTAACCCCAGTCCCACAGCAGCGCTGTGAGCTCCCTGCAGCAGACCGAGGATCACCTGCTCTCCTGTCTGGACAGACGGATGTGTCACCTTCGGTTTGACCGTCCAATGCCAAGAACGTTGTTCTAATGCAACAGAAGGGGTCTAGCTGCTTTGTACAGATGAGAGCGGGAGCGCAGGCTCTTCTCGGCCACTTCCCTGAACGATGGTCACGTTTCCGTGCTTTGTTGCCAAAAGCAGATCTCAGATGTGAGCCCCAAACATCTGCACGTCCATCCCTAGTCACATCTGGAGTGTGTAGCTTGGATCCTACAAAGGGGCGTTAGTACTACAGAAAAGGAATTCCCCTTCTATGGAAGGGAATGCTAATGTCAGAGCTGTATCGGAATACAGACCCACGTCTTCCATCCAGGTCAGATGCTTTGCAAAGCACAATGCTCCTGCTTGTGGGTGCGTATCACGAATCGCCAGCCGCACTCCTATCAAAGGTGCAGGTTCCTGAACGGGGGCTAAAAGGGGAGCTGTGGGGTGCCTGTAAGACACAGCATCACACAACTTGTCTCTGTGTCTAACTCTTTCCTCCATTTCAGTGTCTCTGGAGAATGAGAAGAAGCAGGTGATATCAGGTACTAGGAAAACCCCTAGTAAATGTGTGTCTGTGCTTTCTGACTATAACATGAGAGGGAAATGAGCACACACAATGTATGGATTTCAGTCACCTTCATAGTCATCCTCCCCTCCCCTGGAAATATTCAAACCCTGCAGTCTTTGCATTTCCCATTTCAGTATCATCCTTAATACCAGAAAATAAATTTAATGCATACATATTAGTGGGACTTGATGAGGGTCTGTGCAAATTATCTCCAAGCCATTCTATCGAGAGATCTCAATTCTGACCTGAAAAATCCATTTTGGCCCATCTGCTCCTCGGTCCTGTCCTCTTTCCACCCATCCTAGTCTAGGTCTGGGCCTGAATGAACAGAGCCTCCAAACCGTGGTATGCTCTATATGGGCTTTCTATGGGCTTTGAATCAGGTACTTCGCTAAACCCCTACTTAATGTGCGTCTGAGCGTTCACATTGTAACGAGAAAGAAAAACTCCCCTGTACAATGTACTGGACCGACTTCAGTCTCCTTCACGATCATTCCTCCCTGCTCCTGGAAGTAACAAAGGAGTTAGAATTTGTGATATTCCTGAGTATCCTCCCCCAGCCCCAGTTCTGCTTGAATCCCTCAGTCCCCCACCCACAGCTCCTGTCCTGCTTCCCAACATCCTAGTCTAGGTCTGGACCTCGAACGCACAGAGCCTCCAAACACTTCTCTGCTCTCTCTGGGCTTTGTGAGCTGCACTCTGATGGGCTCAAACACCCAGCTTATTCCACTGGGCGCAAAGACTCTATGTGACCCCACGTCTTTAGTGGTGGAGAGTAAATCCAGGACCACCCACCCCCATGGAGCCCTTCCCCAGCTAAGCTCCTGCCAGCCACTGACCCTAGAGTTACCCACATTGGCAACTCAGCACCATAAAGGGATTGAGCACATCCCAGTAATAGGAAGGTTGAGGCCGGATGACAGGCTGCAGCAGAGCAGGGCTCTCTCTTGTTGACATGTGTTCTGGTGTGATGCTCCCTCCCCTCGTTCCTGGCAATGCCAACAGCTGCAGGTGCTGCCTCCAGTGTCAATTTGTGGGCTGATCTGGTACCTTGTCTGTGGTGCATTAAGACTAGTTTTGTCTGACACGCCCTGTAGGTCTGACACTCTTGGCTCATCAGATCCCTCTATCCTGGAGCTGGGAGCGAGTTTCTCAGCCCAGGGAGCTGACTCATGCTACCTCTGATCGAGTGTCATGACTAGGATGTGGGTGGTCAGGCCTAGTGGGTGGAACAGGAGTCAGACCTAAGGAGGCAGCAGGGTCAGGTTACCAGGAAATCGGAGTCAGGGGGTCGGAGCAGATAACACAAGAGAAGCAGAACTGGGCTTGGAAAAGCCCATTTGCATGGAGAACATCCTGGTGCTGTGCTTGGTTTAACTAGAAAGTGGAGCTGGTAGGTCTGGTAGCTGTCAGCTGGTCAGTGGAAGGTGGGGTGGAACTTAGTGGGTGAGAAGAGCCCTGTGGACCAGGCTTCAAGACATCTGGCCTCAGTCCGTTGCCAAGGGAAGCCGTCTGGTGAATGCTGGACCGGGCATTTTGGGATAATCCTTATGGAAGGCTCATGCTAGCCCAGGGGTGTGTTTTAGGGTGACGAGGTGGCACAGGAATGAGGTTTAGGGCAAAGGCATGGTGGCTTGGGGCAAAGGCACAGTGGCTTGGGGAGAAGAGGCAGCGTGAAGGTGGGTCTTCTGCGGAGGTTGCGTAGCAAACGTGGGGGCCTCAGGGAAAGGGGCAGGACAAGTGCAGGACTCCACGGGGAGGGGTGGCACAGTGGGTTGAGTCCTTGATATGGCTGCAGGTGGCCCCCCACTTATCGGGAGCTTCCATGGCTCCGGCTCCATGACACTGCGCTCAGAACAACCCTTGCTGAACCCATGATGTTCTCCTTTCCTTCTCTCCTCAGAGCGCGACAAGCTGCAGGAGACGGTTGGTAAGTTTTTCCACCTCCGCCATAGAGCCCTTGGGCAGAACCTCCCAGCCAGACATGTTGCTAAACAGATCCAGACTCAGCAACACTGCAGGGAAGGGTTGAGTGAAGTTTGGGCAACAATACAAATCACGTTAAAGTAACCCCAGGACCACAGCAGCGCTGTGAGCTCCCTGCAGCAGACAGAGGATCACCTGCTCTCCTGTCTGGACAGACGGACGTGTCACCTTCGGTTTGACCGTCCAATGCCAAGAACGTTGTTCTAATGCAACAGAAGGGGTCTAGCTGCTTTGTACAGATGAGAGCGGGAGCGCAGGCTCTTCTCGGCCACTTCCCTGAACGATGGTCACGTTTCCGTGCTTTGTTGCCAAAAGAAGATCTCAGATGTGAGCCCCAAACATCTGCACATCCATCCCTAGTCACATCTGGAGTGTGTAGCTTGGATCCTACAAAGGGGCGTTAGTACTACAGAAAAGGAATTCCCCTTCCATGGAAGGGAATGCTAATGTCAGAGCTGTATCGGAATACAGACCCACGTCTTCCATCCAGGTCAGATGCTTTGCAAAGCACAATGCTCCTGCTTGTGGGTGCGTATCACGAACCGCCAGCCGCACTCCTATCAAAGGTGCAGGTTCCTGAACGGGGGCTAAAAGGGGAGCTGTGGGGTGCCTGTAAGACACAGCATCACATAACTTGTCTCTGTGTCTAACTCTTTTCTCCATTTCAGTGTCTCTGGAGAATGAGAAGAAGCAGGTGATATCAGGTACTAGGAAAACCCCTAGTAAATGTGTGTCTGTGCTTTCTGACTATAACATGAGAGGGAAATGAGCACACACAATGTATGGATTTCAGTCACCTTCATAGTCATCCTCCCCTCCCCTGGAAATATTCAAACCCTGCAGTCTTTGCATTTCCCATTTCAGTATCATCCTTAATACCAGAAAATAAATTTAATGCATACATATTAGTGGGACTTGATGAGGGTCTGTGCAAATTATCTCCAAGCCATTCTATCGAGAGATCTCAATTCTGACCTGAAAAATCCATTTTGGCCCATCTGCTCCTCGGTCCTGTCCTCTTTCCACCCATCCTAGTCTAGGTCTGGGCCTGAATGAACAGAGCCTCCAAACTGTGGTATGCTCTATATGGGCTTTCTATGGGCTTTGAATCAGGTACTTCGCTAAACCCCTACTTAATGTGCGTCTGAGCGTTCACATTTTAACGAGAAAGAAAAACTCCCCTGTACAATGTACTGGACCGACTTCAGTCTCCTTCACGATCATTCCTCCCTGCTCCTGGAAGTAACAAAGGAGAAGAATTTGTGATATTCCTGAGTATCCTCCCCCAGCCCCAGTTCTGCTTGAATCCCTCAGTCCCCCACCCACAGCTCCTGTCCTGCTTCCCAACATCCTAGTCTAGGTCTGGACCTCGAACGCACAGAGCCTCCAAACACTTCTCTGCTCTCTCTGGGCTTTGTGAGCTGCACTCTGATGGGCTCAAACACCCAGCTTATTCCACGGGGCGCAAAGACTCTATGTGACCCCACGTCTTTAGTGGTGGAGAGTAAATCCAGGACCACCCACCCCCATGGAGCCCTTCCCCAGCTAAGCTCCTGCCAGCCACTGACCCTAGAGTTACCCACATTGGCAACTCAGCACCATAAAGGGATTGAGCACATCCCAGTAATAGGAAGGTTGAGGCCGGATGACAGGCTGCAGCAGATGCTCCCACCCCTCCTTCCTGGCAATGCCAACAGCTGGAGGTGCTGCCATCGCTCTGGCTCCATGACACTCAGCTCAGAATGACCATTGCTGAACCCATGATGGTCTCTTTTCCCTCTCTCCGCAGAGTGCGAGAAGCTGCGGGAGACAGTTGGTAAGTTTTTCCACCTCCCCCAGAGAACCCTTGGGCAGAACCTCCCAGCCACAGATGTTGCTGAGCAGATCCAGATTCAGCGACACTGCAGGGAAGGGTTGACTGAAATTTCCGAAAAAATACAAATCACAATGACGTATCCAGTCCCCCAGCAGCATTTTGAGCTTCCTGCAGCAGAGAGAGGTCACCTGCTCTCCTGTCTGGATAGACGGACGTGTCACCCTCCGTTTGACAGTCCAATGCCAAGAATGTTGTTCTAATGAAACAGAAAGGGACTGGCTGCTTTGTACAGATGATTGTTGGAGCACAGGCTATTTCTTTTTCCTCCAGGACCCCACCCCTCTTCCACACACCTTCCCCCACTTCTAGCTCCTTTCATAGCCACCTGACCATTTTCTTCCTTCTTCCCCCACTCCTCTGACACACTGAGGCCCCAAGACCAGTGACACTCTGTACCTGCACCATGGCCCCAGCAAAGAGTGAGAGCTCCTCCAGTCCTAGGTCCGCAGCGGGGGTTTGGTTGCAGGGCTTCTCCCACCCTTCCCACCCGGCACTTCTGCCATAGAGCAGAATTGGGCCTGGGATATTCCTCTGCCTCACCATGGCTTGTGCTGAGCACAGGGTCAGGGCTCACTTGGGCCTACCCCCACCCGCCTGCGTGGTGCCATTGCTCTAGGATTCCACTGCTATCAGTGGATTTTTCCGGGGGCCCGCATTTGACCAGGGCCCATCAGCCCAGTGGCTAATCCACCACTTATCCTAGGCTACCTTCTATCCCCGAAAGAGCAGGGACTGGCCCTTTCCTCGATGCTGGTCCACCTGGCAGTCATCTCAGTGTTCCACCCAAAAGTCAAGAACGAGTTGGTCTTCTCCCATGAGATGATGATCCATTTCTTCAAAGGCCTAGAGCGGGTTTTCCTGCAGATGAGGGAGTCAGTCTCATCAAGGAATTTGAACCTGATCCTCTCCATATTGGCAGGTCTGACTTTTCAAACCCTAGCAATGTATTTGCTCCTGCACCTGTCATGGAAGTATCCTTTCTGCCAGCAATTACTTCGGTTAGGAGTGTGTCAGAGATCCGAGCCCTCATGGCAGAGCCCCTGTACATGGGCACTTTGGCCAAGCAGTGCTGCAGTCAGCTTGTCCCTGAACTCAAAGCCCATGTCAGCTGCAACTGTGTGTGAGTCACCTAACTCGAAGGGACACGTGCAAGCAGTCGAAGAAGAAAAGATGGTTACTAACCTTTCTGTAACTCTTGCTCTTTGAGATGTGTTCCACATGTCCATTCCCAAACCCAACCACCAGCCCTACTCTCAGAAGGGTCAGTGTGGCAGGGTGGGCTTGAGCCAGCCCTGCCGCCCCTTTAAGAGGGAGAGAGGCCCTCTGCAAAACCCCGGTGCAGGAAGGCTAATTAGCCACCTGAGGTGCAGGCCAATCAGCCTGCATGAGTTGCACCTGGCAGCCTCCTCTGGGGGATATAAGGCTGCCAGGAACGAAGCCCAGTGTGGTGGTGGTGGTGGCATGAGCTATCAAGAGCTGAGTGTGTGTTTGAGCGAGCTATCAAGAGCTGGGTGTGTGTTGTTTGAGCTATCAAGAGCTGGGTGTGTGTTGTTTGAGCTATCAAGAGCTGAGTGTGTGTTTGAGCTATCAAGAGCTGGGTGTGTGTTGTTTGAGCTATCAAGAGCTGTGTTTGTATTACTGTATTAGGGGCTGAACTATATAGAGTTTGTAGAGCCAGAACCTGTGGAGCTGTTTAAGAGCTGGATATTAATGAGTTGTATATTAATGAGCTACTTAGAGCTGGATGTTAATGAACTGTTTTAACCTGTGGTGGGGTCCTGCACTGTAAATTAAAGGGCACTGTTGGAGCAAAAAAGGGTTTCCTGCCTGAGTTCCTGAGAGGGGGGAGAAGGCGATCTGTCACAGTCAGTAAGAAGAAACTGAGGGGTGCGAGCTCAGCAAGGCTCCTTATCCCAGCGCTATGAGTGTGTGGCACCAGGGGGCACCAGAGCTGACCCGACAGACACCAGTGGGGGAAAAATTCTGACAGTTGTGCTCAGGGAGCGCACACAGCTAACTCGGAATGGACAGGTGCAACACATCTCGAAGAACAACAGTTACAGAAAGGTTAGTAACCGTCTTTCCCCACAGGAAATGAATGGGTTGGGTTTTTTTTGTTAGAATATAATTTTTCTAAAATTTACTAGGATAGAGAGATCAGTGCTACAGCCCTATTCCTGCCATTACTGGGTGAAAACTCTCCCCTGTAGACTGGGTTATTCATCCTTTAAATCCCACCTAGACCTTCAAAATAGGTCATGGGTATGTATCTTGAATTGCACAGGACTAGTGCTTGCTCTTTGTTCAGGAATGAATTTCACCCTAAAGAATCCTATCACATCTGTGAATAGAGGAAGAGTGAGGCCAGTGAGACCCTGACAATGTGTCATCAGTTATATGATTTTTAATCCGTCATTGACTTTAATAAGGAACGTAACAGCATATCCTTGAGATTGCAATCGGGAATGTGTTTTGCTGTCTTGCTGACAAATTATATAGACTCTTTCTGTGTTTGGGGTTTGTGGTTTTTTTGCTATAACTCTCAGTAATTTCCCATCTAATCCCCTTTGAGATATGGGGAGTTAAAGACAAACAGTTCTGCCAGGCTTCAGAGGTGTAGGAGCCCCCCAAGCCCTATTACCCTGGCCAGGATATACCCTTGAGGGGTGCAGCCAGGAATCTCTTCCTCCCTCCCCGATGTTTTGGGGAGCTGGTAGCGAGAAGTCTTTCCATGACTATTTCTGAGCTATGGTGAGATGAATAGCAGAACCAAAATGGATTGGCACCCTCCTAGCATAGCACTGAGATGAAAGGGCTGAAGGCATCAGTACATTCCTTATGTGCATCATCAGAACGTTTCACACTCATGCTCCTAACAAAAGATGAAAAGTTGATGGGCTGGGTGAGAAGGTGGAGACACATTCTTTACTTTTTCACCTGATGTCCTCCACCCTCACTTTACATGAGCTAGGACAAATGTTCTCAAACTTTATCATATGCCAAACATATGTTTGAAAGTCTTCCCCTTTATTTTATTCTATTAGTAGTAGGGCAGGGCAGGAAATGTGTTTCTATCCCATCAGAATTTTCAATATTTCAAAACATTTTCCCATCTGAGTCAGGATGATTAGTTGAAATCTTGAAATGTTTAACACACTGAGAGACCCCTACTCAGTTCAGTTTAGGTCAATTGAAACATGTTGTTTTGATAATTTGAAATGTTTTTGTTTTGACTTTTTTCCCCCTTTTCAAATTAATTTTAGTGTAAATTTACTAAAAATTCAAAAAAAATGTGTTGATTTGAAAATCCAGATTAAAAACTTGTCCTTACAGAAATGTTGAAATGAAATTTCAATGAAAGAACACTATTTATCAAACAGTTTCAGTTTTGATGAATAAACATTTTCAACTAAAGAATATTTCTTTGAAAAAAATCCCAATCAGCTTTAATTTCCATTCTGACTTTGTCTAATTTCAATTTCCACTGGATTGTGTTATGCCTTTCTCTGCTAATATAGTGGAGGAAAGTATACAATGATCCAGGGCTACAAGCTGAAGATAAGCAAATTCAGACAGGAAATAAGAAGTACATTTTGAATGGTGCAAGTAATTAACCATGGAAAAAAATTACCAATGGTATCTAGGAATTATTTTGGGTAAATTCTGTGTCCTGTTTTCGACCAAGGTTCAGGCTATATAATCACAATGGTCTCTTCTGGCACTATAATATAGAAATCTGGCGTGGTATCCAAGGATTTATTGGTGATTTTACAGTAGGGGGATGAGTCTAATTCAGACACTTGCAGAAGAATTACTGAGGGTTGAGAGAGTAGAAGATTTTCAGGAGAGGCATAATATCTGCTGGCTAACGCAACTGAAATTCAGAAGGGGTGTGAATTAAGAATTCTTTTTTTATTATCTTCAGATGGACTCCAAATAGAACTGAGTAAGTGTGCTTTAATTCTTTGAATGTATAAGTCAATTCATTTCCATGGTGGAAAAGATATACAAATAAAAATGAAGTTCTCACAGTTAGAAATATGGGCTCTTTAATCTAGTAGAGGAAGGTATAACATGATCCAGGGCTACAAGCAGAGGATAGACATTCAGACTGGAAATAAGTATATTTTTAATGGTGAGAGAAATTTACCAATGGTATCTAGGATTTATTTTGGGTAAATTATGTGGCCTGTTTTATACCAAGGTTCAGACTATATAACACAATGGTCTCTTCTAGAATTGGAATCTGCTCTGGTATCTAAACATCATTGGCCTTCATTCTTGTATTTTGCTATTTCTGTATTTACAGTATTTTATAAATTACCAAATTTTGTTGTGGTTCTGGATATTACATTGTTTCTGTGTGCTATAAAAACAAGACTGGAAGTACAGGATTAAGAAAATGGTTTTCTATTTGTTTTTGTTTTTCAGGAAGACTCCAGGAAGAGAGAGGTTAATTCCCATTGCCTTCTTTGAGGATGTCTGGATGGATATTATTTGTAGGAGATGTGAACCTGTCAATATAAAAGAGAGAGATTATTGTCCGTGTGTTGATGAAAAGGGACTAGCAGATGGGAGTGATGGGGTTGTGAGAGCAATTTCCATGGGAAGAGAAGGAGTTTGTCAAGCTTCCAGTGCTGAATGGTTTGGGGTTTCCTCTTCATGGGGTGAGGTTTATTTGGAGGTCTGCCATGGCTGGAAGATACATCTGGTCAGGTATTGGGAATAGGGACAGGAGTTGGGAGTGTGTTTGACAGTGGAATATATGAGGTGTTTCATATTGAAGGCTTCTGGGGTTGTTAAAAAATAATATTTGTGAGTATTTGTAAACCCGTTACACATTCACACACTGTTTACTGCAAGAAGAGATGACTATTAAAGCAGAAAAAAAATAATGTTGGATTGGTTCTCCTTCAATACAATTCTATTAAACTGACTATATTGGTAAAGAGCTGTGTGAGGTTCCCTGTTAGAATTATGGGAGCAAACATATTTTTCCTAATAATCTTTCAATTAGTCTCATGTGTTGTGTTTGGACTCCAGAAAGAGGTAGCATATAGCATCCCTAAAGCTGTGACAATGCTCAAGATTTCCTTTATTGCAGTGACAAGTTTTATTGGTGCTTTTTACAGTAGGGGGATGAGTCTGGGTCAGACTCTTGCAGTGGGAGTTACAGATGGGGGTCTGATTAGGAGAGTTTCAGGAGAGGTGTAATATCTGCTAGCTAGCTCAGCTAAAATTCGGAACAGGTGTAAATCAAGAAATTCTTTTTTTTTCTTTGCAGATGAACTCAAAGTAGAACTGAGTAAGTGTGTGTTGATTCTTTGAATGAATACATCAATTCATTTCCACGGTGGACAAGAGATATAAATAGAAATGAAGTTCTCACTATTAGAAATATGGATAATTTTCCAGGATGTAGGGGTGAACACTACATACCTAATTCTGCTCTCATTGGTTGAAATTCTTCCCTGTGTAATGGGCTTATGTGTCACTTATATCCCACATGTCCCTTCAAAATAGGGCCTATGTGAGTATCTTGTTTGGCATAGTCCTAGAGCTTGCTTATTGTTCAGGAGTGAATTTCTTCATAACCCAGTCCTTACATATATTTGAATATTGCATCCTACGAAGTGCGTATTAGACCACGAAAGCTTATGCTCCAAAACTTTATAGTTAGTCTTTAAGGTGCCACAGGACTCTGTTTCCTCTGCTATTCCAAACTAATACAGCTACCTCTCTGATTCGAGTCCCTGACAATGTGTCTTCAATGATGTGGTTTGGAATTTGGCATTGATGTCAATAATGGCAGTAGAATCACGCCCTTTTAGATAGTCAAAGTATGTGGATGTTCCACACTCAAACATGAAATCTCTATTACCCTTTCCGAATTATTTGATATATCCGTCAACTGTGTCTTCTTTACTACCACCCTTCTTCCCTACTTAAGATCTGGGGAAGACAAGACAAATGCTGCTGCCAGACTTGAAGAGTATAGGAGCCCCAGGGCCGGTGCAAGGATATTTTGCGCCCTAGGTGAAACTTCCACCTTGCCCCCCTCCTTCATCCCGGATCATTGCTTATTATAAACTTTAAAAATACATCCATTTTAGTCATGTATACTTCCTTCCTTCATTCTTTTATATCAAAATCTATTATATTTTATTTTATCTTTAGAATAAATTCTACCTTTCCAATTGTTGTTATTAAAATTTATAAAATTAGAAAGGCAAATACTCCATCATACAACAACAATTGACAATATCAATATGGCAAATTTCACCAACCTACACACACATAGTCACACAATAGTGAGTTTGGATCCCATGCCACTCCCGGGAGTCAGCGGTGGATCCCTAGGGGGACTAGTGAATCCAATCGGAGAGAAATCCCCATGCAGCTCTGGGGTCGGCAGATGGCCTGAACTAGGTCCTTTTTTCATTGCTGGTGGGGAGCGACAGCAGCTGGTGGTGAGGCAAAGCTCTGCATACAACCCTCAGACTCCCTCTCCCAGTGCAGCCTGTGCTGGGAGAGGGAGTCTCAGCGCCACACATGTCAGCACACCCTGGCCAGTCCAGCCCAGGAACGGTGTAAAAAAATGGGGGGCACTGTTTTTTGGTGCCCCCAAATCTTGGTGCCCTAGGTGACCACATAGTTCACCTAGTGGCTTCACCGGCCCTGGGGAGACCCTTCAAAACCTGTTACACTGGCCAGGCCTGAGGGGTGCACCTCCATGTCTTTGGGGGCTGATACGCTACCACTCCTGACCTAAGGGCCGTGATGGATCTAGAGAGGGGACAGGAGTAGCAGAGACCACATGGATTGACACCTTCCTAGCAGGCATAGTAATGAAAGGGCTGAGCGCTTCAGGAGCACTCCTGCCCTTTTGGCACAGAGATGGGAAGGGAGAAGCCTCCTTCATTTTCAGAGGAAAGAGACTGTCTCTCAGTATGTGCAGCCGCTCCGACTGGCTGCAGGACAAAGAATTTGGGCAGGTAGCCAATCAGAGTGGAGGTACCATATAAAGACATCTGAAAATGTATGCATTATTGCAGGGGTGGGGAACCTCCGGCCCGGGGGCCTTAGACGGTCCGCCAAAGCATTCCATCTGGCCCGTGCGCATCCCTGGCCGGTGGCTCCCCGCGGCGCTTCCCTGCCCCTTCGCCGAGCCGCCCCCGCCTGGGGTGGCTCCGCGCTTGGCGAAGAGGCTGGGAAGCGCCTCGGGGAGCCACCGGCCAGGGATGCGTGCGGGCCGCCAGGCGGGGGGAGGGGGGAGCGGCCCCCAATGACATTGTAAATCTCCAAATGGCCCTTGGCAGGAAAAAGGTTCCCCACCCCTGCATTATGGGGACCTCACAAATCTGAGGCCATCAGAAATCCCACAGAACTGGCAGGTCTGAGTCAATTAGACTTCGGAGGATGTTGCCCAATTGAAATATTAATAAAGTACAGGTACAACATTATTACACAAACATCTGATTCCTTTGGTGATCTTTGTGCAGTGATATTTTTTCTATCTCATCCACTCACCCTCTCACTACCTATAAACACACTCATAGCTCTAGGTTATTTGGAGGGATCTGGCCTTTCTCTTGTATTCCTGTCCTATGTCCCTTGCTTCTGCAGCCCATTTTCATCTCTTTCATAGCAGGGAAGACAACAGCTCCAGGGAGAGACAATGCAGCTCACCACACTGCCAGATTCGTCACATATATTTTATGGTGATCTGTTGTGTCTGGCTGAGGCGTGAGTGAAGCGTGGAACAGAGCTGGTGACTCCATAAGAGCCACAAATGGTCCCCAAAAGTGTACAATATCCACCGTGTGTGTGTACCATTAGTGTGCTTTACTTTCTCTTTTCTGCACAAGTTAATCACTCTGTATTGTGTCTGACATACTCAGCCATGTTCAACATAGGGCATTTCTCCAGCCTATTTTGAACTCAATGCCTGTTGTTTTTCACTTTGTTTCAGAGTGGAGACGGGCTCGCAACTATGCAGGTAACAGAATACACATATTTCCTGATAATCAAACAACATCTTCATATTTTAAAAAACTAGAAATAGAACATATTTCTAGAGATAAAATCTGAGGCCCTACTACATTTCATCTCAGGCCTTCTCATTCATTCAGTTCCTTCAACCAGTGTAACTTATGTTCGAATCGGGCATATATTTGAGTATCAATAAGATAAATATTTCAGGATTCCTTCCATTTTTGTATTATGTTCAATAAAATATCACATCTCTGAATTATTATTTCAGTGTAACCAAATTGTCAGAATAGAACAAAACCCAATATCAGTGGTAGTTTTGCCTGAGTAAGGACAGTAGGAATTGGCCCAAAAGCTACATCTTCCACTTAACAGTTCATACTAGCATTAGACAAAGTTTTTCTTTTTAAATCCAAATATCTTTTTGCAGATGACATCACTCTCAGTGCAGACACAGCCCACCCCAACCTCTCCATTGCTGGGGAAAAGAAGAGTTTGAAACATGAAGCCCAACCTCAAAAAGTGTCACAGACTCCAGAGAGGTTCGATTCGACCGTCTGTGTGCTGGGCTCAGAAGGATTCTCGTCTGGAAAGCACTACTGGGAGGTGGATGTCATGAGCAGCATTGACTGGGATCTGGGGGTGGCCAGAAAATCCATAAAGAGAAAAGGGAAACTTTCCCTTGCTCCGAAAGAGGGATTCTGGGCTCTGGGTCTGAGTGGGAGAGATTATTGGGCAAAAACAGATCCATGGACCCGGGTCACTGTGCAAAAAAAGCCCAAGAAAATTGGAATTTACCTTAGTTACCAAGAGAAGCAGGTAACCTTTTTCAATGTAACTGACATGTCTGTGTTGTTCACATTTAATGATTGTTCATTCTCAGGAGAGGTTTATCCATTCTTTAAAAATTCCCACAAAGAAACAACAATGAGAATTTCTTCTATAAAAGATTAATGAGCTTAAAGTGGAACTCATTTTATCCCACTGTATCCTTGGAATCAAATTTCTCAGCAATAAATTTGAATCACATTCTGCCTCCATATCATCTGTGTTGCAATCTGTAAAACAGCACAAGTACTCATTTTATGGCAATGAACCTATGACATCAAGTTTTCCCCAGTAAAATTCAAACTGTAGTTTTTACTTTGTACTTTGTGAGCTGTAAGGATCACTGGGGAGTTAGCAGTCTCTCGGGCCTTGGCACTCTAGGTAGAACCTAGCAGAAAGCAGTTCAGGGCTCTGGCCTCAGGCAGGGCAGAGCAACAGTCTAGGAAGCTCAGGACATAAGGAAGGAGGAGGCAATTAAAGGTCTTTGGGCTCAGCCCCTCAGCACGGTGGAGCACCAAATAGTTTGGAAGCTCAGGCCCTCAGACAGAGAGAAACACCAAACAGTCTAGGGACTCAGCCCCTCAGGTAGGGCAGAGCACCAAACAGTGTAGGGGCTCCAGGCCTCAGGATGACTGCCACCTGGATCAGGCGGTGTTCCACGTGATGATTGTAAATTATGACATTGTCAAGGAAGACAGTGGTGTGCTCAACATGAGATTGTAGCACCCTGTCCATTAACCACTGGAAGGTCAAAGGGGCTCTATGGGGGCCAAAGGGCATCCTGGTGAATTGATAGAGTCCGTTGGGTGTGGCAAAGGCTGTTTTTGCTTTTGACCTGGGTTCCTGTGAGATCTGCCAATAGTCCGTGGTCAGATCTAGGATGGTGATATAACAGGCATCTTCGAGTCAGTCAAGCAGCTCATCAACCCAGGGCATCGGCATTGACCCTCCTGAAATCGATACAGAACTGACGAGTCCTGTACAGTTTGGGGACCAAAACTATGTGGCTACACAGCTCACTCTGGGACCTCTTAATGACCCCTAGGTTGAGCATCGCCTGGACCTCCCAGACAAACATGTCCCACATTTGGCTTTCAAAGGGTGTCGTCGCCTTGCAAATCACCTCCCCTGGTTTGGTTTGGATGGGGTGTTGGTCTGTCTGGGTAAAGCCATGAAGGTCTTAGGAAAGCCCCTAAGAGGCACTTGGCTCGATTCCACAGTTCTTCCCTGAGGAACATCCTCCCCTAGAGTGGATCATCGGGCTTGACTTACATGGGGGCCTGGAGCCCCAGTTCTGGTTTTGGGGGTATGGGGTGAATCAACACCTCCTCTTCTTCCCTACTAATGCCATGGTTTCAGGAGATTGCTAAGGTACATTTGGTCCTTTTTCCCATCTATCCAGCTGGAAGACAGCATATATGACAGGGCCCAGCCAGTGAATCACCTCATAGGGACCTTGCCATCCTGCAAGATGATGGGACTCCTTGGATAGGAGTAATATGAGGACCTGATCTCCTGGCTCAAAGGTCTGAGTTCACACTCCCTAGTTTTAAGCTCTTGCTTTGGCCGCTTTGACAGCCTGTAAGTTCTCCTTTTCTAGGTCCCCACCTAGGGCCAGGCACTCCTGCAGTGGCATTACATACTGTAGGCATTCCTGGGTCTGGGACAGGGCCTATTCCCATGTTTCCAACACCAGGTCAAGCAACCCTCAAGGCTGGTACCCATATAGTAACTGTAATGGTGAAAACTTGATGGAGGCCTGAGGGAGTTCCCAGATAACATGAAATGGGGATGGGGGGGAGGGAGATCAGTTCATAGAATCATAGAATATTAGGGTTGGAAGGGACCTCAGGAGGTCATCTAGTCCAACCCCCTGCTTAAAGCAGGACCAATCCCCAACTAAATCATCCCACCCAGGGCTTAGTCAAGCCTGACCGTAAAAACTTCTAAGGAAGGTGATTCTACCACCTCCCTAGGTAAACCATTCCAGTGCTTCACAACCTAATGAAAAAGTTTTTCCTAATATCCAATCTAAACCTTCCCACCTGCAACTTGAGACTATGACTCCTTGTTCTATCATCTGGTACCAATAAGAACAGTCTAGATCCATCCTCTTTAGAACCCCCTTTAAGGTAGTTGAAATCAGCTACCAAATCTCCCCTCAGTCTTCTCTTCTGTAGACTAAACAATCCCACTTCTCTCAGCCTCTCCACATAAGTCATGCGCTCCAGGCCCCTAATCATTTTTGTTGCCCTTCTCTGGACTCTTTCCAATTTTTCCACATCCTTCTAGTAATGTGGGCCCCAAAACTGGACACAGTACTCCAGATGAGGCCTCACCAATGTCGAACAGAGGGGAATAATCAGGTCCCTCGACCTGCTGGCAATGCCCCTACTTATACAGCCTAAAATGCAGTTAGCCTTCTTGACAACAAGGCACACTGTTGACTCATATCCAGTTTCTCATCCACTGTAGCCCCTGGGTCCTTTTCTGCAGAACTGCTGCCTAGCCATTTGGTCCCTAGTCTGTAGCAGTGCATGGGATTCTTCCGTTCTAAGTGCAGGAATCTGTACTACTACTAGTTGAACGTCATTAAATTTCTTTTGGCCCAGTCCTCCAATTAGTCTAGGTTCCTCTGTATCCTATCCCTACCCTCCAGTGTATCTACCACTCCTCCCAGTTTAGTGTCATCTGCAAACTTACTGAGGGTGCAGTCCATGCCATCCTCCAGATCATTGATAAAGATATTGAATAAAACAGGCCCAGGACTGACTCTTGGGGCACTCAACTTGATACTGGTTGCCAACTAGACATGGATCCATTGATCATTACCCATTGAGCCCGATGATCCAGCCAGCTTTGTATCCACCTTATGGTTCATTCATCCAGCCCATACTTCTTTAACTTGCTGGCAAGAATATTGTGGGAGACCATATCAAAAGCTTTGCTAAAGTCAAGGAATAGCACTGCTTTCCCCTCATCCACAGAGCCTGTTATCTCATTGTAGAATGTAATTAGGTTAGTCAGGCATGATTTGCCCTTGGTGAATCCATGCTGACGGTTCCTGATTACTTTCCTCTCCTTTAAGTTCTTCGGAATTGATTCCTTGAGGACCTGCTCCATGATTTTTCCAGGCACTGGGGTGAGGCTGACTGGCCTATAGTTCCCTGGATCCTCTTTTCTTCCCTACAGTTGGTTTCAGTAGCACAAGTCTTTTGGTGGGAACTTTCAGAGCGTCTCTTTGAGAGTTTGATTAAAGTATTCTACCCGCTCAACTGTCTGGGAGTGGTAGACTAGCAACTACAGCGTCTTAATCTCCAGAGTCCAGAGACTTGGCAGTACAGCTGGGAGGTGAATTTTTTTTCCTGGTCAATAAGGATCTCACAGGGTAAGCTAACCTAGGGAAAGATCATTAGGAGCTTGATAGTGATGGTTCGTGTGTTGGAAGTTCTTAGAGGAAAGGCCTCTAGGGAATGGGTGGTAAATCACTAGGAGGATGTATAGGAAGTCTATGGCATTTTCAGCGAGGGGCCCCACTGGGTCCATCTCAGACCTCTTGAAGGGTGTTCCTGCCACTGGCTTTCATCAGTGGAGCTTTCATCACCCCTGGGGCTGCAGCTAGTTTGCATTATGGACAGGACCCACAGAAGTCCTTGATGTTTCAGTGCTCACCTGGCCAGAAGAACTGGGACAAGACCTGGGCTAGGGTCTTCTTCTGACTCAGGTGACTGGCTATGGGAACATCATGAGCTGACCTCATTAGTGCCCGTTGGTGATATTGGGGCACAAGTAGTTGAGACCAGGGATCATGGGACCAAAGATAGCATTTACACAGTGTGACGGTGTACCCCATAAGGCTTTATGGGGAGTTTATGGGGTACACTGTGTACACACAGTATACATGATCTGTAGTTAATTTAAATTGTGACCACTGAGTTTCCTGGCATGGATCCATCACTGCTCAATCTATATATGTCAGCTGCTCATAGTCCCGGCTAATGTGATGTCCCCCATTTAGTACCTGCTGAAGTCAACCCCCACATCCAGAGGGGCTTGCCCATAATCTGACCAGGTAGGTGTGGCTGCTTCCGAGGTGTGGCTGCTTCTGCTTCTGACACAAAGCTGGAGGTATTGCCAATTCAGAGAAGAACTGGGATATCATACAGGAAGATCTGGATGACCATGTAAACTGGAGTAATAGTTAAAGGATGAAATTTAATAGTGAGAAGTGTAAAGTCATAAATTTAGGGATTAATAACAAGAATTGTAGTTATAAGCTGAGGACGCAACAACTGGAAGTAACAGAGGAGGAGAAGGACCTTGGAGTATTGGTTGACCACAGGATGACTATGAGCCACCAATGCCATATGGCTGTGAAAAAAGCTATTGTGGTCTTGGGATATATCAGGGGAGGTATTTCCAGTAGAAATAAGGAGGCGTTAGTACCGTTATACAAGGCACTGGTGAGACCTCATCTGGAATTCTGTGTGCAGTTCTGCTCTCCCTTGTTTAAGAAGGGTGGATTCAAACTGGAACAGGTGCAGAGAAGGGCTACAGTGAATGGAAAACCTGTCTTATGAAAGGAGACTCAAGGAGCTTGACTTGTTTAGCCTAATCAAAACAAGGCTGAGGGGAGATATGATTACTCTCTAGAAATATATATCAGAGGGATAAATCCCATAGAGGGAGAGGAATTATTTAAGCTCAGTACCAATGTGGACACAAGAACAAATTGTTATAAACTGGCCATCAGGAAGTTTAGACTTGAAATTAGATGATTTCTAGCAATCAGAGAAGTGGAATTCTGGAACAGTCTTCCAAGGGAAACCATGGGGGCAAAAGACCTATCTGGCTTCAAGATTAAGCTTGATAAGTTTATGGAGGGGATGGTATGATGGGATAACATGATTTTGGCAATTAATTGATCTTTGACTATTCATGGTAAATAGGCACAATGGCCTGTGATGGGAAGGTAGATGGGATGGGATCTGAATTACTACAGAGAATTCTTTCCTGGGTGTCTGGCTGGTGAGTCTTTCCCACATGCTCGGGGTTGATCTGATCGCCATATTCTGGTTGGGAAGGAATTTTTCCCCAGGGCAGATGGGCAGAGGCCCTGGGGTATTTTTACCTTCCTCTGCAGCGTGGGGCATGGGTCACTTGCTGGAGGATTCTCTGCATCTTGAAATCTTTAAACCCGGATTGGTGGACTTCAATAGCTCTGACATAGGTGAGAGGTTTAGTGCTGGAGTGGGTAGGTGAGATTGTGTGGCCTGTGCTGTGCAGGAGGTCAGACTAGATGATCATAATTGTCCCTTCTGACCTTAAAGTCTATGAGTCTATGAGATCAGGGCAGGTGTACATTGTCCCGATGGGACACTCGCTCTTCAGGGTCTGCACTTGCCAGACCCCAGATCAATGGATACAGAGATCCCAGCATTCCCCTGGCTGAGTGTCAGAGACAGGTGAGGTCCTGCAAGAGCCTCATTGGATGGTTCAGATGATTCATCCCACCTGCCTTCCCCATAACAGCACCCCAGAGGAATGGAACTATCCCTGAGGAGTGTAACCAGGAGGGACAGGGAGTAGGAGGGGAGCAGGGGCAGGGGCAGAGCCTGCCTGTAAATGAGCCCCTGGTTCTGAAGGGTGTCAGCTCTCAGGAAGACTTCACCCTGCAAACGGCTGATCTGGGGGACACTGAACTGCTTTGAGGGCTCCAGGGCTGACAACCTCCCCCAGCAGCTGCCCTTCCCAGCAGCAAGCTGGTCATTGGGCCAACACTGCCATCAGCCTTGGGCAGGATGTGTCTGGATTGCACACACTCTCCCAGAACAGCACAGCCAGCCAGATATACACCAGGCTGTGACACAGCATGAGCTGGATCCATGTAACACTTGCTAGCCCAGCATGGTTCTCTGTGCTCCTTTAGTGAGAGGAACATGAATTGGGTTTCTGGGATGGCTGCAGGTGATAATAAAATCTGTATTTTGCTCTACAGGGTGTAAATTTAATCTCTGCATCCCACCCAACCTACACTATCTAAATGATAAGAAGTGTTTCAGGGCTGAATCCCCACTCTGTCACTATGAGTGCAGAAGGTGGGGGCCCAGAAGGATTAAAAAAAATAATACTTGCCACTCCAGGCTTGTATTACAGTCTTAAGGTTACAACTTTTCTCTGACCTTGACTTGGTAAACACTGCCACCACCCAAATACAAAAAAACCCCAAACCCTTTGAACTCAGGAAGGATCACTTGGGAATTCCTCCCTCTGGGGTACCCTCAAGCCCTTTCACACACACTCCCCTCCGGGGAAGAGCTGAGAAGGAAAACAAAGGAAATTAGCTGTTGCTACCAGTTAATCAAACAACATTCACAAACCTCTTAGGGACACAAACAATCCAATCCTCTTCTTAAAAAAGATGCATTTTATTAAAAACAAAAAGGAAAAAATACATCTGGAACTTAGGCTTTTGCTATATTTTAAGAGAGCAATTCCAAAAATAAAGCACCCAAAATAGATTTCTTGGGGGTTCAGTTTAAAGGTAACAAGCAAACAAAAATCACCTGGGGTTAGCACAGAGCGGTCCACAATCCAATAAGAAATAAAAGAAATAACCCTAATCACAGCTTTTCAGACATACCCTAATTTTACTTACATATCTGAAGCTCCAGATATATATGTTCAAGGTATGTACTGATAATTTATAATCATATCTGGTTTAAAGATGCTTATAGCATTTCTCCTCTGTGTCCCTGCAGCCCAATGAGAACTACAGACAAGGGAAAGTTCCCCCCCCCCCAAATTTAAAAAGTTCTAGCTTCTCATTGGCTCCTTTGGTCAGGTGCCCATTTCCCTTTCTTTACCTGGGGGACTTTTAACCCTTTACAGGTAAAGCAAGTGTTAGGGCAGACTCAGTTTCCCTTGCTCCTTCTCCCCATGTATTCTTCCTCACCAGCCATCACATAGTTAAACCCCCAAGATGGGCAAAGCCTGTCAGTAATAGCGCTGAACAACAAGTTGTTTCTGTATTGTTATCTATACCAAGAATGTGACCTTGCCTAGACAAATCACGGGCTGTAGGCCTCAGGAGATGAGCTCATGTTGTATATCGCCAGATTGTATCTATATGTATGTAACAACTTCACTAGGAAATAGACTTGTATTCATAAGCTTGTTGGCATCATGTAAGCTTTCTCAAGGTCTACACATCAGGTGCCTCAAGAGGGCAATGACCTAGGCGTGATGTAAGGGTTTGCTAATGCGCATGCTTCAAGTAAGTCTTTTCCCTCCCTCTACCCATTCCCCCTCCCCTTTGAATATACTCTATAAAAGGCTTCTTGGTACTGATAATAAACGGAGCTGCTGCTAACCCCCTTTCTGGACCGAGAGGAGGGTGCCTCAGTTTCCCCTTTGATCAAAGTTGACTTGTGTGTTTCTTCAATGGTCTCTGACAGCTTGTGAGCTTCTTTGCCGCCACTACTATCCGGAGTGTACGGTAAGGGGGAGAGACGCGCCATTAATTTTCCCCTGACAATCCTGGGGGCTCGTCGGGGATCACTGGCGGCCCCTGCGCCTGACTGGGATTGATTCTCTGTGCCTGAAGTGGCAGGCGCCACGGGAGATTTCTCCCAGCCGCTTCGGCACCGGGGTCTAGGCCGTCAGACGTGGGGGTAAGCGACAGTTGATAGAGCTCCTGTCAGACACCATAGGTCAGGGAACGGGTATCCCTGAGGGAAGCCTGTGAGCATTATTGTATAAATTGTGGAATGAGGGAATTATCAGTCCAACAGGGTATGGCTAAACACAGTTGTGTACCTTGTGTGTGTGGTGTATTGGACTGGACTACTGCAGTAGTGGCCCAGCCTTCGAGAAAGGCGGCCGTCGTGTGGTTCTTTCAGTGGGGCTACCTTAAGAGGAGTGAGGAGCCAAATTGAAGAGAGCCACTCGCAATAAGGTATGGTTAGGATGCAGCAGCAGGTCTGCTAAAACTGTTAAATTTGTGCCTGTCAGTATGCCTTCTGGAGATAAGCGCCCCCCTCCCTGTTCCTTGTTATTTTAGAGAGGGTTGTAAACCCTTGGGTGTTTTGACCCATCTGCTTGGGGCCCCCCCTCCTGCTCTGCCGTGTCCCCCCCATAGCAGCAGTCTCCCTACCAGGATACGGGACTGCTTGCTCCTCATGTGTCGGGGGCGGGTCGGAGCATGGACGGAGAGGAGAGGAGGAATGGGAGGAAGAGAGGAGAGCTTCCCTGAGGAAGGTAATTACTTGATAGCTAGTGAAACAGTAAATTCTTAGAACCCCTGTCCGAAAGGACTGGTGATGACTATGTGAGTATAGAAATCTTACTTGTGCGAAGTGATTTGTGTGATGTGAGAACAGTGGATTGGGTCTGAGGTTTGGGCAGCCTTCGGCTGCACTGGACCAGCCAGTCTGCGAGTGGAGGAGTTCTGCATGCTCGAGCGAAACTCAAGTCTAAGAGAGTGCAGATTTTTCCCTGGAATGTGTGGTATTCTTAGCTCTATACTTAGTCGTGGTGAATAAAGAAGATTGTCTCTGTTTTACGAAATTACTTTACTGTACTAAATTTACTTTACTAAATTAATTTACTTTATTACTGTCTATTATATATATTATAGTGTGGATATTCGTGAATATTTAGAGAATTGGAAGTTTTATACGGAGATGATTTATATGCGCTTTCCAAGCTACAAGGTTATAAAGTTTAGGAAATCCCTTTAGCCTCAAAGAGAGAAAGGAGTGAGTTATGATGTGAAAGACAGCTTAGAAAACAGAGATAAGGCGAAGCTGTTTTCCGTCCAAGGTCAACAGACCGGACTTAGAACTCGCCTGGCTCTGAAAGCCAGTGTCATTTGTTTCCATGAATAATGTATTGTTCGATTTTCCTAATACCATCCTGTGCTCCCAGCTTGATCAACTGAGACCCAGGACCTTTAGTAATACAAAACTATCACAGTTTGATAGACATTATGTGAGGAAACAAATTTCTGAAAAGTACACACCATTCATGTATTGGCCTTTGCTATTGTCTATTTGTTCTGTTAGCTCTGAGAGGGGTTTCCGAGGGACGAGAGACAGGACAATGAAAGTCCCTGGTTAAGGACGGCTGTTTTCAGTGTGGCCAGCTGGGTCATTTTTAACTACAGTGTCCGTAGGGAAGGCAGAGGGCAGTTGTGCCCCCAAAATCCAAACCCCTATTAGAGGATGAATATGCCTCCGCACCCCCGAGCCAGCCCATTCTACAAGCTCAGGCTAATTATAGGGGGCTGCCATATCACTCACAGTGATGGTATCTAGAGGCATCAGATGAGCGAGCTGAGAGACTGTTATTTCTCATGACTTTATTGGGTTCTCTCCTTTCTCTCTCTCTCCACCACTGTCTGAACCGCGGTTAACCCTGTGTATTCAGGACACTGCTGTGTCCTTTCTCGTGGAGACTGGTGCAACTGTTTTCCTGTTAACTGCTGTATCTCCCTCCTGGTTGTTTGCAGACAAGCAGAGAGCAACGAGAGTGGACGGAAAACCCCAGTCTTTTGGGTTTCCTGTACCACTCACTGTACATTTTTGCCCTAAGATCCGTGTACATGGATTTCTTTTCTCTGTGGCTTGTCCGGTCCCTTTACTGGGACGTGATTTATCATGTAAACTTGAGGCTACTTTAACCTGTACCCAAAAAGGGGTGGGATTGTCTATGTCAGTTTTAGGAGGTGTTCCTTCACCACAGAAGGATGAGAGCAGCTCTCTTCCTCCGGATCTCCAAGATTTGCCAGCAGCCCTGTGGGGCTTTGCAGACACGGATGTAGGCTTGCTTCTGTCAGCAGAACCGGTGAAGATCCAGGTAAAAGCCTCCCTTCCCCCTCCGTCAGTCCCACAGTACCCTCTCTCATTAGAAGTAAGGAAGAGTATTCGTCCAATCATCAAGGGGTCATTGCTCAAAAGCTAGTACGGCCACAACGTATCCCCTGTAACACCCCTATTTTGCCTGTGAAAAACCTCCAAAGAAGGCAGGGGACCCCATCTGCTGGAGATTTGTGCAGGATCTCTGGGCGGTCAATCAATATGTTGTGCCTTTCCATGCTGGGGTTCCTGACCCAACCACAGTAATCAGGCAGATTCCTTGAGATGCAAAGTGGTTTACTGTAATTGACTTGAAATCAGCTTTTTTCAGTATCCCAGTTCATCGAGATTCACAGTACCTGTTTGGCTTCACCTGGGAAGGACAGAGTTATGTCTGGCAACGTTTGCTACAAGGTTTTCGGGATAGTCCTACAATCTTCAGCCAGTGTCTACACCAGGACTTGGAGCATTTCATCAGCCCATCTGGATCAACCCTTGTTCAATATGTAGATGACATTCTCCTAGGCCACAAAGACCGCGACTCTCTCCGAACAGACGGTAGGACCCTTCTACTTTATTTGTATGCTCGGGGACATAAGGTAGACCCAGGTAAAATCCAATGGGCATTACAAAAAGTGCGTTACTTGGGATTTTGATTAATGATAAGGGTCGCACGCTGGACCCTGTATGTATCAAGATGATTTATAATCACCCTTTACCAGTGACTAAGAGACAATTACGTGGTTTCCTGAGTGTCCTTGCATTCTGTGGACCATGGCTGCCCTCTTGTAGGGAATTAAGGAAACCTCTGTATCAACTACAATGAATACCAGAAATGAAACAAGCTGTCAATATGCTTAAAAAGACTGTAACCTCATCTACGTCTCTACGCCCCCCCCAACTATTTGAGACCTTTTCACCTTTTTGTGCATGAGCGGGGAGGTGTAGCCAGTGGGGTGCTTACCCAAGTAAGTGGCCCCCACCATTTTCCAGTTGCCTTTTATTCTCAGCAAATTGATCCAGTCGCCCAAGGTACCCCAGCCTGCACCCGAACCCATGCAGCTGCAGCCCTTTTAATTCAGAAAAGTAAAAGTTTAACTCTTGGACATTTTACTACTGTTTGGACTTCTCATGCTTTAGCAGCACTGCTTAACAAAGGGACTACTCAAGTATTTTCAGCCCACCGTCAGCAACAACTGGAAGCCGAGCTCTTGGAAGATCCCAACCTGACTTTTACACAGTGTGGCATTCTCAACCCAGCCACCTTGCTTTCAGACTTCCTGAACCTGAGGAACAACATGACTGTGTGGCGATTGTGTCCAGTATACTACAGATACGGGATCAGCTTTATGATATGTCTTTGGAAAAGTCTGATCTTACCCTGTTCACAGATGGCAGTTCCTTCTACAGTGCAGATAAATGTGTTACTGGATATGCTGTTACTACAGAACAGAACATGCTGGAGCCAGCTGCTTTGCCTGGACAATGGGGAGCTCAAGCAGCTGAACTCTATGCCTTGATCCGTGCCTGTCACTTGGCTGCAGGTAAGACTGTTACCATTTTTTTTCTGACAGTGAATATGCTTATGGGGCAGTACATTGCCATAGTCACCTATGGAACTTCCGGGGTTTCCAAACAGCTGTAGGTGAACCTATTCAACATCTCACAGTGATACCACAGCTATTGGAAGTGCTCCAGGAACCATCTGCTTTGGCAGTGGTTCACTGTTGAGCCCATACTACAGATGATACTTTGATTACCCATGGGAATGCCCTTGCTGACACCACGGCCAAACGAGCAGCCATCCTACCCTTGGCCCCACCTATAATGACTTTGTTACAGCTCCCTGCAGGTACTTCAGTACCGATTCCAGCTAAGGACCTCCAGGCTTGGCAAAACCTAGGCACTACCCTTAGTGATGGGACTTAGTGTATGCCTGATGGACGACCCTGCCTCCCCTGCTCCATGTATCCTGTAGCGGTTCAGTGATACCATGACAAAGGGGGTCACTATGGAGCTCCAGCTGTACTGGATGTCATCACTTGATTGTGGTATGCCCCTGGTGTTCTCTCTTATTGTTCCTCCATAGTGAAAGCCTGCAACACATGTCAACGCAACGGTCCGTTGCCTCCTCTTCGCAAACTGCTAGGGGGACGTCCGCCTCCAGCTGTGCCTTTTCTACAACTACAAATTGACTTTGCAGATATGCCAAAGGCATTTAAGAAAAAGCATCTTCTGGTCCTATTGTGCCCTTTAACATCTTGGGTGGAAGCTTTTCCTACAGCCAACTGTACTGCTGCGATAGTAGCCAAGATCCTTCTCAAGGAGATTGTTCCTCATTTTGGAGTTCCTTTACTACTGAATTCAGACAGAGGGCCTCATTTTGTTGGCCAAGTATTTCAGAGTGTAGAGCAGGGCCTGGGTATTGCACACGCTTTCCACACTCCATACCATCTAGTCTAGTGGAAAGGTGGAGCGAGTGATTAGGGAACTTAAAACCACATTGGCCACATAGTGCCAGGAAACAGAGTTCAAATGGCCTCAGGTATTGCCACTTGTTTTGTTTCACCTGTGTACTCGCCCTACTCGGGCTTTGAGTCTTTCTCCTTTTGAGCTGTTGTATTGTCACCCCCCTTCGTGGGAGGCCCACTTCCCCATGTTGCCATTTCATTATGAGGAGGAGACCACATAACGGCTTCTCAGTTTCTTTCCTTGCAGACTCATCTTTGCTCCCTGTGGCAACGCGCTCGATTCACCCAGACGGTGCCATTGAAGGACCAAATCCATCCATACAGGTCTGGAGACTTTGTGGGAGCCAAGAAAGTTGTATGAGAAGACTCTCTCCAGCCTCGATTGACGGGTCCACGCCAGGTCCTCCTAACAACACAGACAGCCGTGTTTCTAGGCCACAAATCGTGGATCCACCACAGACACGTGAAACCAGCTGTAGTGGATCACAGTCCTAACACCCAGCCTGAATCCCTCAGCGCACGGGAATCTGACCAGAGAACAGATTCCCCAGAAGCAGACGGCGTCGGACTTCAAGGGAGCCCCGCACGTTCACCCCACCGCGATCCGGGTGAACCAGAAACAGACGACACCAGATCCAAGGCCACATGGACTGCTACCCCTTTGGACAGCCTGAAACCACACCTGCGACGAGAAAAACATTGTGGGACCACATAAGGGGTGGAGGCCTTGTTCTGAAAGGGGGTATTTGAACCTTGCTACTTATTGCCTTATTTTGACTAGTGTCTGCCTCATTCTCTACCTCCTCTGTCGGTCTATCGAGCTAGGATATGATGTGCTTGGACTGCCCTAACTTTCCTTGGGTTATGTGCTTTTCACCCTTTGCACTTATACTGACTGCTCCACTTCCTTCTCTTTCACCTCTTCCTCAGACGGAGAATACTGTCTTTTTCTAACAGACACTATTACTCGCTTCCTTAATCTGTCTAACTGCTAGATCTGTTTACTCTTGGAACAAGACTCTCTGTCTGTTCGTCCTTGGATTCCGATTCCCCTCAATCTGTCTGCTATGCAAGATCCCTCTTACAACCCAAACATACCATATACAACTTGGTCTGCACAGGCAGCTCCCTTACCTTGGCGTGTGACTGCCTCACCTGGAGATTGGTGTTTTCAGTGTAAAGGTACAGGCCCACATGTAGGCATTAGCCAATGTAACAACATATGGAATGCCTCAGGGTTTTAGTATGATAAGACGCCGAGCGTGTGTACTTCCCTATCAGAATAGTATTGGGTTAGAGGACCATTTCCCACACACTTCTGGTTGCCTTGGCCCTGGTCTTCAATGAAACTAATTTCTAATTACTATGCATGATCTGCCCTGTCGAATGTCTATGACCATACTCTATAGAACAACTGAATGCATTATCCGCTACTATAGCCCCGCTACATGAGAACCGAATGTGGTAGGCCGTGAGCCTACCTATTCGACTAACGGGCTGGCCTAGATAGCATTTTAATTGGCTCACTAATTTTCGGTAGCTAAAAGATAGGTTTGTGCTTTTCTGTTTCATCATGCTTGGGTTGCTCATGCTTCCCTGCATCATCCCCTGCCTCACTGCCCTTGTCCGCCGCGTAGTGCACACCACTGTCCAACGCCAAATGTGCATAATGTATCACGGCCTGCCGCAAGAGGATGTATACGTTGAATGCCTCCCAAAGGAGCAATAGAGTAGACCTTAGTGCTTTCTTGCAGCAGACACTGCTTGCAAGAAGCAAAAGGGGGGAATTGTTAGGGCAGACTCAGTTTCCCTTGCTCCTTCTCCCCATGTATTCTTCCTCACCAGCCATCACATAGTTAAACCTCCAAGATGGGCAAAGCCTGTCAGTAATAGCGCTGAACAACAAGTTGTTTCTGTATTGTTATCTATACCAAGAATGTGACCTTGCCTAGACAAATCACGGGCTGTAGGCCTCAGGAGATGAGCTCATGTTGTATATCGCCAGATTGTATCTATATGTATGTAACAACTTCACTAGGAAATAGACTTGTATTCATAAGCTTGTTGGCATCATGTAAGCTTTCTCAAGGTCTACACATCAGGTGCCTCAAGAGGGCAATGACCTAGGCGTGATGTAAGGGTTTGCTAATGCGCATGCTTCAAGTAAGTCTTTTCCCTCCCTCTACCCATTCCCCCTCCCCTTTGAATATACTCTATAAAAGGCTTCTTGGTACTGATAATAAACGGAGCTGCTGCTAACCCCCTTTCTGGACCGAGAGGAGGGTGCCTCAGTTTCCCCTTTGATCAAAGTTGACTTGTGTGTTTCTTCAATGGTCTCTGACAGCTTGTGAGCTTCTTTGCCGCCACTACTATCCGGAGTGTACGGTAAGGGGGAGAGACGCGCCATTAATTTTCCCCTGACACAAGCAGCCACCAAGAGGGACTTTGTAGCTAACTGGTTGGCTGGTTTTTCATAAAAGGGAGCTCCCGCCTTTATTTATTGCAAAGGGATAACAGAGCTTGTTCCTTAGCTCAAGCAGCAGCTGTTTGGCAGATCCTGGCTTCAAATCCTACTTATAACTCCTTATAGAAGCACTTGCACCCACTGTCACAGTGATTTTTCCTTAAGAGTCATGGGGGCTGTTTTACAATGCACCTCCTGTCCCATGTTCAACTTAGACCCCTGGGCTGCTATCTTCTGTGCATGTCCCACCTTGCTAATGTTGACCAGACTGAGACAGGAAGGGCAGTTTAGTGGTGGGGAAAGAGGATGGGATGGGAGTGGGGAGCAGATCCAGGGGCAAGGACATATCAGCACTCAGTGCTGAGATGCAATGGGTCTCCTGACTGATGGGAAGATGAACGGATACCCCAATGGCACATACAATCCTCACTGCTCACCACATGTCCACAGGTAACCGAACACCTGCCCTGGTTCCTGGCAGAAAACACCTCTGACAGGTTAATGTTTGACAGACACCTTGGTGCTTTCACTTTCCCCCAGAGTTCACATAAAGCTCCTGGACACATTTCCCTGTCTGCCCCAGAACATCCGTTTAGTTCCCTGGGCGCTCTGTGTGGTGCCGGGACCCCAGGCATCTCTTAGAATATGCTCAATGCTTAAGGTAAGGTCTCCGCCATTATTAACCCCTTTCCTTCCCACTCGAGGGATGCTCACTCTCCTGCTCCCCAGAAGCAAATCCCCCCCTTACCACAGGCCGTTCCCACCTCCCATCAGCTTTTGCTGGGCAAACCTGATGGTGGAAATGATTCACTGCTCAGCCTATTGTCCGCTCACTGTATGGTGTGGACATCTGGGGATCCTTATGGCCTTTCCCTAGAGCAGGGGTGGGCAAACTTTTTGGCACGAGGACCACATCAAAGTTAAAAATTGTGCGGAAGGCCAGGTAGGGAAGGCTGTGCCTTCCCAAACAGCTTGACCTTGCCCCCTATCTGACCCCCACCAACTTCCTGCCTCCTGACTGCCCCCCTCAGAAACCCCTGACCCATACAATCCTCCCCACTCCTTGTGCCCTGATTTCCCCCTCCAGAGACCCCCCCATTCTAACTCCTGCCTCAGAACCCTACCTACTATCCAAGTCCCCCTGTTCTTTATTCCGACTGCCCCCTCCCGAGATCCCCCCACCATAACCACCACCCTGGGACCCCACCCCCATCTAAGGCTCCCTGCTTTGTTCCCAACTCCACCCTCCCAAGATCCCCCTGACCCTAACTACCACCCCCTGGAACCCCACTCCACATCTAAGCACCCTTGCTTTATTCTGACTGCCCCCCCAGAAATCCCCCCACCCTAACCAACACCCCCAGGACCCCACCCTCATCTAAGCCCCTCTGTTCTTTGTTCCCTGACTGACCCCTCCCGAGATAACCCCACTCTAACCACTATCCACCAGGACCATACCACCTAACCCCTGCCCTTACCTTAGTCAGCTGGGCAATCCTGGACTGGGCCAGGCCAGGGAGCTCGGGGCCCCACAGCTCCCTGTGCTCCACCAGCCTCTGGGCCAAGCAGTGCGGGGCTCCGCGGCTCCCTGCACTCCACCCGGCTGCCGGGCCAGGGAGCTTGGGGCCCCATGGCTCGCCACGATCCACCCAGCCCTGGCCAGGGAGCTCAGGGCTGGGTGGCCCACCGCAAGCTGGGGGACGAGCGGAACACTGGGTTGGGATGTCCCCCAGACAGGGGCACAAGGCCCAGCGGCTCCCTGTGCTCCACCCAGCCCCCGGCCAGGGAGTGCCAGGTGGGCCCGGCCCAGGAGCGTGGGGACCCGCAGCACGCGGGCCCCACCAGGCCGGGAGCAAGCTCGTGGGCCCAATGAAAATGGCCAGTGGGCCACATGTGGCCCGCGGGCCATATTTTGCCCACCCCTGCCGTAGAGGGTGTGATGGGGTACATGAGTGATTTGGTGCCTCTTCAAAAGGGCCTTACAGCTGTTTTTGGCCTGGACAATTCCTTTTTTAGGCCATGTCCTGACTTTTTTTTTTTGCCAAAACAGGGCAATTTTTCCCATTTTCTCTTGCTGACTGATCATCGGAGAACACTGGACAAATGCACAGTGTGGTGCGACCCCTCTGAAGGCATGGAGGAACAGGGGAGTGAGCGGCAATGCCAGCCCTGCGCTGTAGGGAGGGAGTGGGAAAGTGTCTCAGGCCAGCCGGCACCATATGTGGGCAGGCAGCAGGGGGGGTTGGACCGCCCCACAGGCGGATGGGGGACAGAGAATCTTGTCCCCAGCGGTCTTTAGGGCAGGGTCTGAACTGGTCAACACCCTCAGAACAGCTAGCTCTTAACCTATGTCCCTTTGTGGATCTGGCCTTTAACTCCTATTGAAAGTCAATGGAATCTAGGTGCTTTTTCAGTAGTTTACCCTGTGTTATTAGGCTGAACAAGAGGCCTGTAAAGAAGCTGGAAAGTAGAGCGGGTCAAGAATGTTCAATCAGAAACGTTTGTAGTGAAAATTGGCTTTTGAAAGCACATGAACATTTTCACCAATTTCATTTCATGTGAAGATTTTCAAGAAAATGATTCACAAAAAAATATGTTCCCTTCAATTCCAGTCTGATGGAATCAAAATGAAAAATGTTTAAGGAGGAAAAGATTCAGAACTGAAACTGAAAATAAAATAATGATGATTGGATTTTATTTCAGTTGTATTTCCATTCTTGTTTAAACCATTTTTGGGTTGTTTTGTTTTGTTTTGTGGGGTTGTTGTTTTTTGAATGATTGTGTCAGAATATTGAAGGACTTTGGGGAAAACTTTTAAATGAAAAGAAAATTTTAGTCAGAAGAAAATTCCCCATTTTCACCAGTCTCCTAGAATGCTCAGCGCCTGCCGTGCCCAGCTCTGTGGCTCTCCCAGAGCCCCACTTTGCACACGGGCAAAAGGTAATAAAATGGTTCAGAAACCTACACTCACCCTTTGCTCTGGGGTGGGGCCGGAGATGCAATGATTATAGAGAGCAGTTGGATGGGGGCCAGACTCTAGTCCGTCCTTTCTCAGCCAGTAAGGGCTGGGAGTTCTACAGAGGGTGGGGCTGGATTAAGACAATGCAGGGCCCTAAATTATCCCTGACATGCCCCCCAATAGACTTGCCCTCTATCCATTGGAATGGCAGTGGTAGGGTCCCCCCCTTCCCCTTCTAAAGAGACAGGGCCAACACATGGGCTCCTTCTACTGCCAGAAAGTTTGGGGCATCAACAAGGATTTTCCCCTTCACCCTCACTTCTTCTCTCAGCAGCAGGGTTTTTGATTGTACAGATATGTTTGTGGAAGATTATAATTTAGAGAGGTCAGTATTAGAGGGACAGTTTATGAATATAGGAATTGTGAGCTGGCCCCTGGAAGCGGGGATCCAGTAGAACACAGTGTAGCTCTGCAGAGCAGTTCCCAACAGATGATCTCTAGTTTGTTTTTAATAAAAGTTTTATTCCTTTCTCACTCACTGGTTCTTGTTGTTTAATGAACCCCAAGATCGTGGTGTCAGAAGAGCTGTCTGAGAAAGACACTTCAGAAGTCATTTTGAGGTTAATTCCTATATTTGAAACTGAAAGCAGAGGCACGGGGCGCAGATAGAGCAGGAAACAGAGAAGAAACAAAAGTTTTATGTTTTATGAGCACAATAGTAGTCAGACCGGCTTAGGAAGGGAAGAAAGCCAAAAATGGATGTGTCATGACCTCCATCCAGCCATTGGCCATAATCTCTGAAAACTCATGGCAATAGGGTGAGGTCCCAGATGACTGGAAAAAGGCTAATGTGGTGCCCATCTTTAAAAAAGGGAAGAAGGACGATCCGAGTACAGGCCAGTCAGCCTCACCTCAGTCCCAGAAAAATCATGGAGCAGGTCCTAAAGGAATCAATTCTGAAGCCCTTATAGGAGAGAAAAGTGATCAGGAACAATCTGCATGGACTCACCAAGGGCAAATCATGCCTGACTAACCTAATTGCCTTCTATGATGAGATAACTGGCTCTGTGGATGAGGGGAAAGCACTGGATAATTAACACTGGATAAACTTTTAATACGGTCTCCCACAGTATTCTTGCCAGCAAGTTAAAGAAGTATGGGCTGGATGAATGGACTATAAGGTGGATAGAAAGCTTGCTGGATCGTCGGGCTCAACAGGTAGTGATCAATGGCTCCATGTCTAGTTGGCAGCCGGTATCAAGTGGAGTGCCTCAAGGGTCGGTCCTGGGGCCGGTTTTATTCAATATCTTTATCGATGATCTGGAGGATGGTGTGGACTGCACCCTCAGCAAGTTTGCAGATGACACTAAACTGTGAGGAGCGGTAGATACCCTGGAGGGTGGGGATAGGATACAGGGGGACCTAGACAAATTAGAATATTGGGCCAAAGGAAATTTGATGAGGTTCAGCAAGGAGAAGTGCAGAGTCCTGCAATTAGAATGCAAGAATCCCATGAACTGCGACAGTTAGGAATTGAATGGCTAGGCAGCAGTTCTTCAGAAAAGGACCTAGGGGACCTAGGCACTAGGTCTCCAGAAAAGGACCTAGTGGATGTGTAGAGAAGCTTTGCCCTTGTTGCCAAGAAGGCTAATGGCATTTTGGGCTGTATAAGTAGGGGCATTGCCAGTAGATCGAGGGACATGATTGTTCCCCTCTATTCGACATTGGTGAGGCCTCATCTGGAGTACTGTGTCCAGTTTTGGGGCCCACAATACAAGAAGGATGTGGAAAAATTGGAAAGAGTCCAGAGGAGGGCAACAAAAATGATTAGGGGCCTGGAGCGCATGACTTGTGAGGAGAGGCTGAGAGAATTGGGATTGTTTAGTCTATAGAAGAGAGGACTGAGAGGAGATTTGATAGCTGCTTTCAACTACCTAAAAGGGGGTTCCAAAGGGGATGGATCTAGACTGTTCTAAGTGGTAGCAAATGAGAGAACAAGGAGTAATGGTGTCAAGTTGCAGTTGGGATGGTTTAGGTTGGATATTAGGAAAAACCTTTTCATTAGGAGGGTGGTGAAGCATTGGAATGGGTTACCTAGGGATGTGGTAGAATCTCCTTCATTAGAGGTTTTTAAGGTCAGACTTTCAAGGGTGGGAGTGATTTGCACACAGCTTTATTGGTTTACACAATTCTGAAGAATGGCTCTTTTCGAGCTCGGCTGTTAATGGGAAGAAGGATCAGGTCCAATTTACTAATCATGGATAATTTGCTGAAATCTCATCATAATGAAGCCAACTAGAAGATAAAAGAAAATCAGAAGCGGAAGCAGAAATATTATTTTGGCCCATGATTTTCCATCTCTTAAACCAGTTGATGGAATGCACCTGGGGAATCTAGAATACTTGGGACCAAAGGATTACCATTAAAGAACAGCTGCCTCCAAAGTCTTATGTAGACCAGACAGACCACGGGGACACATTTTGTCTTAACTGAAAGTATTTAAGAGAAATCCCAGAAAGTTCTAAAATGTTGGCAGTAGATATGGAGGCTGGCATTTCCCAGTCAACTGATCATTTATCGTCCATGGGCAAAGGAGAAACTGGCAAGCAAGAAGAGACAACTAACTTTATAATAACAGGCTGATACTGAAAAAAAACAGAGAGGGAGATTAAACATCCTGAAAGACTCAGAGACTTGCTAACCTGCCTGGAAAAGAGGTATTTGAGGAAAGTAGATTCACTCCAGAGTGATATGCTGGTAACCTCTCCTCTCTGGGTGGTTAACATATTAGGATTATGGAAATTTATGGGTTTAGAATTTAATGTAAGTATTATTAGATAGTTGTAAACTCTTACGTACACACATATACACAGCTAATAGGTCTTTTTAAAGAGGAAAGATGTAAAGATATGTTTGTGTAAGATTATAATTTAAAGACACTCTCTCATAAAGCACGAGAATGGGCTACCTAGGGAGGTGGTGGAATTTTTTTCCTTAGAGGTTTTTAAGATTAGTTTTGACAAAGCCTCGGCTGGGATGATTTAGTTGGCGATTGGTCCTGCTTTGAGCAGGGGGTTGGACTACAACCTCCTGAGGTTCCTTCCAACCCTGATAGTCTATGATTCTATGATAAGAGACAGTATTATGAATATAGGAATTTGAGCCATGTCTGGAAGCAGGGTGGAAAACATTGCACAGCAGTTCACCACGGCATGCTCCAGTTTATTATAATAAAAGTTATATTCCTTTCTCATTCACTGGTTTGTTGTTTAATGAATTCCAAGATCATTACAGAGGTGCTAAGTGGGGGGATGTGTCCCCAGAGCTTTCCCCCGTTTACACACACAATCCCTAGTGGGTGGGGTTGGCAGGGCCCCCAAACCGGGGGGGCAGGCAGTAAACCTCCCTCTGAACTGCAGGAGGCAGTTCCCCTCTTGGAGCTCCGTCTCCAGCTCCCTGCAGACTCAGGCAGGTGTTGCTCTGACTGTTAAACCAAGGGCACAATTCTGAGCTTTTTTTCTTCACACATGAAATCAGGAAACTTGTTTGTTCTTTAAAATGCAAGACAAGAGTCTGCCAAACCTCTGGGCACAGGTCTACAGTGCCTAGGCCCTAACCTTGCCCTGAGCACCTACCAATAATGAGTAGGCTTTAACCCTGCCCCCCCAGCAATTCATGTCATTCCCAAGTGATCTTGGATGGGCTAAGAAGGGAGATCTCTTTGCAGGGAGGGTCCCCATTGTTATGCTCCCGGCACACACAGAGGGGTTAGACCAGTAGTCTTCAAACTGGGGTGTGTGCACCCCCAGGGGCATGCGAGTGCACCCCCAGGGGCGTGCGAGTCCACCCCAGGGGGTGTGCGAGATCCCGGCACTGCCGCCGAGCCCACCCGGGAGCCCACCGAACTCCCAGGTGGGCTATTTTGGTCCCGCAAAATGCCGATGCGGAAAGCGCCAGCTTCCACTTTCTGCGGCGGCATTTTGGCAGACATACCCCTCGGGGGCTGCCAGACTTTTCCCTCTGCGGAAAGGGGCTGTGGGGGGAAAAGTGTGAAGACCCCTGGGTTAGACAATCCAGAACCATAACACATAAGGACCCAAATCAGAGAGGGGAAAAGCAGGCTGTTCCCTTAGGCAGAGAGGCCCAGGTCACCCCACTTTGCTCTAGGCTGCTCTGTGTAGAACTGCCTGCTGCTGGACCCAGATCACACACAGAGCACCCAGCCTGCCAGCAGCACAAGAAAACCCCCATTTATGGTAACAGTTTACAATTCCAAATTTCCAATGCAGTTTTCAGTTCACCTTGCACATGATGGATGGACTAGGAGAGAACTGGAAGTGAAACAGAAATAGATTGACAGGTGCTAAGGCCAGAAGACCCCATTCAGTCCATCCAGTCTGACCCTGTGTACAGAGGCTGGAGAATTAAGGGCAGGAGGCCTGAGGTTCTGAGCAATGCTGTGATGTCCCCTGCTGACAGTATTTTACTGTAATGTCTACAGATGTGATCCGTGATGGTCTCTCAGTGATGTCAAGGGCAGGGGAGCAGGTATCTGATAGCGACCCCTGGTGTCTGTGACAGCCCCTGCCAGCCCTGTCCCTGCCACTTGGCAGAATCACTTACCGAGGTGGGTGACTTCTGGCTGTGGAAGAAAATAAAATCCTCACTCTCAGGTTGGAAGCAACAAAATCAAAGACAGCTTTATTCAGCAGGAAATTTCCAGGGAAGAAATACAGCCAGCAGAGGGCATCTCTCTCTGCCTCAGTTTCTCCAAAATACAAACGATTTCACACAAACATTTAAACCCTTTTCATTGCATGCAATGATTAAAAACATCTACATTTTGTTTATGTTATGTCTTGCCCATTGCAATATTTTTCTCAATTCTGTTCTCAAAGCATTGCTGTCTTCTAGGCTAGGTCACACTGAATCTGCGTTGTGGTTTTCCACTTACTTCTGGCATGAGCCCTGCTTCTACATGTCCCACAATATTAGGTTAGGATTTAGCATGAGTTGCTCTGTTTTTGACAACTTAAAATGGCTACAGTTGAACCCTCTCTTTCTTTTCCTCCACACGGCCAAGCTGGTCCTGTAGAAAGGTTCCTTGATGTCTCCCACAGCCCAGGGTGTGAGACGGGTCCCCTCTGGGCCTGATCCACATAGCACGTATCTGTCACAGCCCCAGCAGCTCAGCCTGGTTCTTTATGGCCTCATGCAGTTAGCTGTCGAGAGCCCCAGGTTACGTATTGGCTGTGTTTTCCCAGGTGGTATCGGGGCAGAGCCAGGCCCCTCCTGAAGTGGGGACAGCGGGGTCAGTACTCTGTGGCAGGCTCACCCTGCACTGGTATCGGGGGCACCTTCACCAATGGCTGGTCAGAGAACCAACAAGGGGAGGAAACAGGGGTGGATACACAACACTGCCTGGGGGTGGAAATTCCTAGTGCCAGGCCTGGGCAGGCAGCAGGGCAGCCTGGGAGGGTGAAATCCTCTCCTGTCCCTGGGGGGCTGCTCTGCCTGGGAGCAGAGTGGGTCAGGTCAGACGATGGATGGGACATGTTCCCTGCACTGCGGGCCCCTCACACAATCTAGGGAGTGTTAACTGTCCCTGCTCTCTCTTTACAGGTCCCTGCCCGGGGTGTCCCCATGGCGACGTGGTGGCGGCTCTGTGTGTGCAGCCTGGGAATCCTCTTCCTGGTGCCATGTTCTCTCTCAGGTAAAAATGTTTGAATTCCAATTATTGCCCACCCTGTCTCCCATATATGCTGTCCACTGCAAGGCTGGGGTAGGGTGATCTGATGCCCAATGACCCCACCTCCTCCCAACCAGCTTGCCTAAATTCTGCAAAGTAAAAGGGGTTTGGCCCAGGAGGCTGTGGGGAGGGATGACATAAAATGGCCAGGGCGTTTTCTAGCTCTGGGTGGCAGAATTGTTGGATCATCAGATTTAAAAACCAAAAGGGGAAAAATTACCTTTTGGGGTTTTCTTTTTTCTCTTGTTTTTTGAACCTTTTGACACATTCGAGTCACATTTTAAAGATTTTCTCTGCATCCTAAAGCTAGAAACTGACTTTTTTTTTAACTGAAAGTTGAGATTCTCACAGAAACACGTGCCTCCAGAAGCTGGGCCTTTATGAAAAACACTTGGTAGCCCAAGAGTTGGCAACACTAGTATCAAAAACTCTGTGGTGGCTTTGAAAATCTGCCCCTTATCCCTCCCGCTGTAGTCACACAGTGTCAGGTGCTGAAGCTCCACAGTAATTGCTCTACATGCCCCATGGTGGGACAAAGGACTGTGGAGACTCTTCAGACACATCTATGTTACAGGCATAGTTCACCTTCAGATGTTTAATTTCCCCCAGACACTGATCCCCAGAACAGTGACTCTCCATCAGAGCCAGTTTCTGTTTTGTGTATTGAATCCATGGAAGGGACGTGAATCAGCCCAAAGGTCCTTCAAAGACCCAATACCCTCAAGCCAGGCAGAAGTGCCCTGAGGTCACCTCTCAGCAGCCATTGTGGGGCTACGTGGATCAGAAATGGGTTAATCAAAGAAGTTGCTCACAGTGGAAAGAGCTCGCAACTGGGTGCCAAGGGTGTGTGTAGGGCGCTATGAACTGGCAGGTGGCTTCCAGCTGGGGCCAGCCCTTGCCAATAGAGTGTAGGTAGATTGCAAGACAGGCACCTTTGGAGTTTCTGGGGGATTGTAGGACTGCAATGGAGGACCAGCTTGTGTAAGCCGTGGCATGGCTGCACTGTCCTGTATCCACACTTAGGGCAGGTCTAAACTACACCCCAAGCTGATATAGCTTATGTTGCGCTCCTGTAGGCATAGTGCATCTTCACCAGATGTGCTACAGTGGCGCAGCTGCATCGGTGCAATTATGCTGATGTAGCTCTGTAGGGTAGACTAGCTTTGAGAGTACTTCAGCTGAGCTACATGTGACTCATGACTGAAGGAATTTTGTATTTAGTTCAGTGGTGCCCTTTCCTCGGATTCAGTCTGCTCCTGGGTTTTGTGTACTGCAGACAAGTTCTCCCTGGCTGCCCGCGGCCCGTGGTGGGGGTAGTTGGCCAGGATGTGGTGTTACCCTGCCAGCTCTCACCCCCGGCCCGGCTGCCCAGCATGGACGTCCTATGGAGGAAAATTGTATCAGGGTTTATCCCAGTTCATGAGTACTTGGATGAGGGTACCCAGGACCTGCCGGGAGAGGGTTACCAGACCCGGACAGAGCTGATCCCGCAGGAGTTCAGCCATGGGAGCATCTCCCTGAAGCAGAAATGGCTCCAAGTGGCAGATGATGGGAAATACCAGTGCGTTGTGAGGAACTCACAGTACAGCCACAAAGTTACCACTGAGCTATGGGTCACATGTGACATGTGGCACTATGGGGCAGAGTGTCTGGGCAGCCAGAGCTTCCTCTGTCACTGGGTATGCCCCCAGACTAAGCCCAGCCCAGCAGCAGGGTCCTGTGCTGCAGGCAGTGATGTGCAGGACTCAGTAGGGGGCGCTCTCCCCTCACACTCAGCCCTGACCCCACTGTGGTGCTAGCAGGACCAGTGCTGCTTTAAACAACCTCTTTTCAATGACACATAGAGCTACAGTCCTGAGATCTCATGCTCATGGTGATGGTGTTGAGGGACCAGGAGTTTTACCCCCATATTCTGCCCAAATCCCAGCTCAGGTGATAATTATGTTTTGCCTCCCTGAAATTCCCCCTGCAGTGTCCCAGGGCTGGGATATTGTTTGTTTTTCCTTGGGCACTGACCCCGTGTTCAGTGTTGCACAAGGTCAGTGGAAGGGATGGTCTCTGCCCATTGAACGCACTGAGTAACATAGCCCCATAAAATACAGTTCAGAAACATCAAGCCCCAGGTGAGGGGCCCTCCTGTGATAATGCAGAGCACTGAGGTTATTTTAAATCATCTCCCATCTTTGGTGGCTCCTAGTCCAAAGGGTCTGCAGGAGATTCCTGCTTTTAGAGAGAGATTTAAATGAGGGGAGGGTGGTTGTGTGCGGTACAGGGAGAGGGAACGCCAAGCTGCTGCGCTCAACCCCAGAAGTGGTTGCATTTCATCAGGTCCAGCTCTGTAAACATTTTAAGCCTGCACTTTCCTGTCTTAGGCTGCAGCACACAACTGAGGATGGGTCCATCAATGGCTATTAGCCAGGATGGGCAGGGATGGTGTCCCTAGCCTCTGTTTGCCTGAAGCTGGGAATGGGTGACAGGGGATGGATCGATCACTTGATGAATTCCGGTTGTATTTATTCCCACTAAAGCACCTGACATTGTCCACTGTCAGCAGACAGAATACTGGATTAGATGGGCCTTTGGTTTGACCCAGTATGGTCATTCGTTTGTTCTTATGTAGTGCTCTATGGAAGTGTGAGATGGAATTATTTAATTTCCGCAATCATCAGGATGAGGAATCCCAGGGAGGCTCTGTACACAGGGGAACGGAGCTTACCAGTCACAGTCTCCTATACCCAGTGGTGGCTGGGGAATCACATGGTGCTACTAAAGACACCATTTCCTGATACACACTCTCTCTGTCTCTTCCTGCAGCTGTGGCTCCAGTGGTCATTGATGTGCTGGGTCTCCGGGACCAGGGGATCGGACTGGCCTGTAGATCCGCAGGCTGGTTCCCCAAACCCGAACTCCGGTGGGTTGGAAAGAACGGGCAGAACCTGACGATGGAGAGTGTGACCAACATGACTCAGGACAGGGAGAACCTGTATAGTGTTGTGAGTCACATCACTATCATGGAAGGAGGAGACGATGGAGACATCAGCTGCATAGTGCAGAATGGCCAGCTGGACACCGAGCGACAATCTGCCATTCACGTCCCACGTGAGTCTACCCGTGCATGGGAGTGGGGGAGAGGTATGAGGTCTCTTGTGAATTGCACTTGGCTAGGGCCTATTTCTGGTACTGAGACAGGAAATGTCCTTCTAACCTGTTCTGTGAGGCCATTACTGATGGAGATTTGGACAAACTGCCTGTCAGGAGCTGGGCTGAGTCTTGTGAAATGGACTCAATGTCGTTCTTTGAGATGACATGTTTGGTTGATAAGGTAACTGGGCTGACCTCAGGGTGTGTCTACACTAGAAATGCTACAGCTGCAATGCTGTAGTTTAAACACTTACTTCAGCAACAGAAGGGGTTCTTCCATGGCTTTCGCAATTCATCTCTTTGAGAGGTGGTAGCTAGGTCCATGGAAGAACTCTTCCACTGACAGATTGATGTCTACACCAGGGGTTAGGTTGGCTTAAATATGTTGCAGAGGATGTGAATTTTTTCACAGGCCTGGGTTATGTAATAGAGTCAACCTAATTCTGAAGTGTGTAGATCAGGTCTCAGACTCTGAAAGGGGTTTAACTCAGTACTGCATGAAATGCTGATAAAAAATAGCACTGTACAAACTCAGTGTATAACCCAGTAAATGGATTAAAAACTTGCTAACTGGTAGATCTCAAAGTAATTGTAATGGGGACTCATCCTCCAATGGGGATATTTCTAGTGGGGTCCCACAGGAATCTGTTCTAGGGCAAGGATGTTACAAGCAGGAGGGATAAATATTATTCTTGTTAACCTCTGAGGATAGGACAAGAAGCAATGGGTTTAAATTGCAGCAAGGGAGGTTTAGGTTGGACATTAGGAAAAACTTCCTAATTGTCAGAGTGGTTAAGCACTGAAATAAATTGCTTAGGCAGGTTGTGGAATCTTCCTCTTTGGAGATTTTTAAGAGCAGGTTAGACAAACACATGTCAGGGATGGTCTAGATCAGGGGTCTCCAAACTTTGAGACGAGGGCCATATTTGATTTTTGAAGGGGCTTCGTGGGCCGAAGCAACAGTGGGGAAAATTAATACTTGCAAATATATGTAAAATATATGCAAATCGTTAAACACTATACTGTTTCAGTGTTGCATTAAATTCTAAATGAGGTATAAAAGTAGCTTTATAATTAATGCAGGTACTGTGAAATCATACAAAATATTTGTCAATATATTAAAAATCATTTCACATTTTTCTATTATTTCTAAACAAAAAATTATAGCATACAAATACACATATTCAAAAATAAAGAAATATTATTTTAGGATTGGTGAGAAGTCTGCTACACACTCAAAATGGTGGCTTGCCCCACATCTCTACCTCCCCCTTCCGTCAGTGAGTTCCTAAGAGGGAGAGGGCACCTCTCCCTTCCTGCCTCAGAGACCATAACGCAGAGGGACAGGGGAAAAGAGAGAGAAAGGAGGACACCCACTCCCCAACTCTCTGGAAGGCCCTGCACCGAGCAGAAGCCAAGTACACCCCGCCCTCCCCCCAGTCTGGCAGAGATAAATCCTGGACAGAAGAGATTTATTTTTAACCCGCACACTATTTTAACCAAAAATCCAGACATGTCAGCAGAATGGTAACACTTTCCTTGTCCCGCGGCTGCTGCCACCCCCCTCCCTAGGGTTACCATAGTTTGCCAATCAAAAAGGACAGGGGAAGCCCTAACCCCCACACTCCCTCCCCCTTCCCACCCCTCTCAGAACCTCCAACTCCCCCACTCCTTGTCCCTTTCCTGACCCCTCCTGGGACCCTGGCCCCCCAACTGCCCCCACGACCTCACCCCCTACCTAAGCCTCCTGCTCCTTGCTCCCTGAGTGCCCCCCCAGAACCCTCAATCCATTTAACTTCCCCACTCCTGTCCCTTGACTGCCCCCTCCAGAAATTATCTGCCCCTTCTCTACCCCCGCCCCTCCGTAGCGTGCAGCTGAAAACAGCGTGTGGGGCTCTGCCCTGATCCCCACAGGGCCACACTCCCCCGCTCCACATGCTCAGTAGAGCCCAGCCTGCAGCTCTCAGAATGCAGAGGAGAGGGAAGGGGGAGAGAGGATGTACTGCTACAGCTGCAGGCGAGAGAGGGGAGAGTTCAATGCCTCTCTCTGCATGGGGGGATCCCTGGGACGTGCTGAGGAGCAAAGGGGAGGTAGGGTTACCATTGTCCGGATTCTCCCGGACAGGCTTTTGGCACTGGCGTAGCTAGGCGGGTGCGGGGGGTGCGGACCGCACCGGGTGACACCATTGATGCTGCCCATCCCGCAACTTTCAGAGCCCACAACTTCCCCCAGCGCCCCGCGTTTCGAACAGGACCGGCCGCTCCAGCGCCAGATTTATTCCCCAGCAGGTTTGGGTGGGTTGTTTTTTATAGAGACACTTTTGAGCTAGAACCCGAAGCCGAGGAAGGAGAAGGGGGGCGGGAGGCCGGGCACACACGTGGGAGAGAAATGAGGGTGAGCGGTTGATTCCCAATGATCGCTGGTGTATTTCTCCTCCTCCTCCTTAGAAATCTGGAGGGGTGACACCGTGAGTTTACCGCACTGGGTGACACCAACCCTAGCGACGCCACTGGCTTTTGGATAAAAGTAGCGTGTGTGGGGGGGGAGAGTCTAAAAATGTCCGGGATTCCCCCGTACAGAGTGTGGTGTTGGGCTCTCCCTCTCTCCCCTTCAGCTGTAGCTGCTGCTGGGACACTCCCGACCCCAGCCACAGAGACACTGACCTCTTTATTTCTTTGGGGCAGCAACTCGCAGGGTGGGGCAGTGGCTTCCTCATATGCCTACTCAGTGTGACCCTCCCTGACATCGGGCGGGCTGGCTCCCGGCTGCCGCCAGGGTCCCACCAGCCGGGACCCGGCAGCGGGCGGGCTGCGGAGCTGCCACCCCAGCCCTGTGGTGGGCGGGCTGCTGCTCCGACAGCTCGGTTTTTTTTTTTAATTAAATAACGGACTTTCTGATTTAATGGACACCCCCTCGCCCGAATTAGTCCGCTAAATCGAGGTTTTACTGTACTCTGTCCAGTTTTGGGGCCCACACTACAAGAAGGATGTGGAAAAATTGGAAAGAGTCCAGAGAAGGGCAACAAAAATGATTAGGGGCCTGGAGCGCATGACTTATGAGGAGAGGGTGAGAGAACTGGGATTGTTTAATCTACAGAAGAGAAGACTGAGGGGAGATTTGATAGCTGCTTTCAGCTCCCTGAAAGGGGGTTCTAAAGAGGATAGATCTAGACTGTTCTCCGTGGTACCAGATGACAGAACAAGGAGTAATGGTCTCAAGTTGCAGTGGGGAAGGTTTAGATGGGATATTAGGACAAGCTTTTTCACTAGGAGGGTGGTAAAGCATTGGAATGGGTTGCCTAGGGAGGTGGTACAATCACCTTCCTTAGAGGTTTTTAAAGTTAGGCTTGACAAAGCCCTGGCTGGGATGATTTAGTTGGGGATTGGTCCTGCTTTGAGCAGGGGGTTAGACTAGATGACCTCCAGAGGTCCCTTCCAACCCTGATATTCTATGATTCTATGATTCCAAAGGAAGGTTAAAAGGTGACTTGATCATGCTCTGTAAGTATCTACACAGAGAGGAGATTTCCAACAGTTGATAGATATCTAATCTAGCAGACAAATGCAGAACAGGATCTGAAGGCTGGAAGTTGAAGCTAGAGAAATTCAGACTAGAAAGAAAGTGCAGATTTTAACAGTGAGGGGAATTAACCATTGGAAGAAGTAAACTAGGGATGTTGTGGATTCTCCATCACTAGGAATCTTTCAATGCAAACTGGGCGTCTCTTTCTATAAGATCCACTCCAGCTGGACCAGAAGTTCTGGACTGGATGCAGGAATCACTGGGGGAGGGTCTCTGGTCCGGGCTATACAGGATGTCAGACTAGATGGCCACAATGGCCCCTTCTGGCCTTAACATCTATGAATCCATCAACTCATAACACACTAGGGCCAGCTAGGAAAACAATTGTTCTCTGCTGAACTTATCTGGACTGGACGTGGTGACTGAGAATGGGGAGTGTGTGACAGTGACCATCCAAACAGTCAGTTGGTGCAGGGAGGGCTGGACAGGCTGGACATGGAGTCTCTGGCTGTTGGCTTGTAGCAGCAGGAGAGATTTGGGCTGAGCAGAGTCCTGGTTCTTGTAACTGTTGCTGAGCTGGCTTCTCTGGTTCCAATGCTCCCATTTGTGACTGTGATTTAAGAGTGGAGGGAGACGTTCCTTTAATTCCTGTGTTGTTCTGGGGTCCCTGAGCCAGAACTCAGCTGTCAAACTGAGTGGCAAACCCCATTCTCCAGCTCCTGGGTGGGACCGGGCTCCTCACACTCTGCACTCTCTGTTTCCCAGGTGACATCTTCCTCTGTGTGAATCCCTGGCCTGCTGCATTCTGGGTATTGTTCTTCCTGGTTCTCATCACTGCTGGAGTTTGGGTATATTGTGGATTTGCAGGTAATGGGAATGTGTTATTTGCATGTTTATAGCTGAGCCCTAGAAGGCACTAGGTTAGGGTGACCAGATAGGAAGTATGGAAAATTGGGATGGGGTGGTTGTGACCTATATACGAGAAAGACCCAAATATCAGGACTGTTCCTATAAAATCGGGACATCTGGTAATCCTACACTGGGCTGGGGCATGGAAGTTTCTTATTGTTCAGATATTTACCTTGTATTGGTTATCTATATATATAAAAGTCAAATGGTGTGTGTGTGTGTGTGTGCGCGTATGTACGTTCCCTTACTCCTTCCACACCGTTTGAGCTAGAGACTTGAAATTTGGTACAGTTATAGGCTTTAGGGTCCTAATCAGGGAAAGAATCGACTATTTTTCAAATCTCACCTCTGACGCCCCCTAGAGGTGAAATTCTTTAAAGCCCATTCACATCAACTGTGCAGCAGGTTAACACCTGCTGTTCTCTGTGACATAGTTATGATGTCATAATACCCCCCTCCAATGGACCCCACACTCGCTCAGCTCTCTCCCACCTCCCCCACACTCCAACAGCCCTCCCACTCGCTCAGCTCTCTCCCCCTTCAGGTAAGAATCAAATTTTTTAAAAAAATTTCCCCCTCCCCCCTCCAATGGCCCCTGTACTCGCTCAGCTCTTCCCCCCCTCCCCCCCACTCCAACGGACCCCCCACTCACTCAGATCTCTCCCCCCTCAGGTAAGAATCAAATTTTTTTTAAATCTCCCCCCCCCAACGGCCCCCGCACTCGCTCAGCTCTCTCCCTCCTCCCCCGCTCCAATGGACCCCACACTTGCTCAGCTCTCTTCCCCCTCCCCCCCTCCGACGGACCCGAGCAACGCCAGGTATTTTTGCTACCGTGTTTCCCCGAAAATAAGACTGTCTTATATTAATTTTTGCTCCCAAAATTACATTACATTATATTACAGCGATAGGCAAAACTGGAAGTACATCTTATTTTGGGGGGATGTCTTACTTTCGGGGAAACAGGGTAGTATGAAATAAACCAAATTAACAAAGACAGTAGGGTCTCCAACCAGATTGCTCAATATTTCCCCTTCCTTCCCTGTCTCACTGCAATATCCGATTCTCCGTCTTACAGCGAAGCGAAAGGCCTCTCAGAAGAAACGCTCTGATGAGGAGATTCCATTTATTCATGGTAGGTGTCCTGCTCTGTCTCTTGCTCTGTCTGTCGAGATTTCTGAGCTTTGTGACACTTGGTGTTACCTCTGAGCTCAGTGCAATGAAAGGGATGGAGCTGGCAGGTTCCTGCCTAATGATTCCTCATCTCCCCCATGTTCTCACACACCCTGATGATAGCAGGTTGGCAAATGTGTATTTTGCAACAAATACCCAAGGGTCCGTGCTTGTAAGATTTCCGGCATGTGGGGGGGGGGGCAGGGACACAGGCCTGCAGTAACAATTCTGGGTCAGATTCTGTCCTACTAAGCCTGGGCAGTAGCTCGATGATTCTATTCTCCTTAAAGGAAAAGACACGGGAAGGTCAATGACGCTCTATGAGATGATTCCAGCCCCATGACTGTCAAAAGCCCAGGACACAGGAAGGGTGATTATCCCCTGGCATAAGCTCCCCAGAGCAGTGCTGAATTCTCCATCTCTTGATGGCATCAGATCCAGACTGGGAACCTTTCTAGAAGCTGTTGTAGCCAAACCTGAATTATTGGGCTTGGTGCAGGGGGAACTGGGTGAAATTCTTGCTTGTGTTGCACAGAAGGTCAGAGTAGGTGATCTAATGGTCCCATCTGACCTTAAACTCTGTGACTCTGTGACATTCACTATCTTGAGCTGTGCTGACTCAACAGTGTCATTTTTGAAAGTCCACGTCTAATTTATTCCTCTGTGAACTTTTCAATATTTAGTAACAATGTTGGTTTGCATTGTGATGTTGCTCAGTGGTCCCGTTCTTCTGGGCACTGTGTGCACACATGCAGGGAATACAGATGACAGGTGGAAGAATGGATACAATGTGCCAGCATGGTGACTGGGGTTCTCCCGGCAATCACAGCCTGGAAAGACCTCTGAGGATCTCCCTCTTTCATCTCCTTTGCCCTCTGCTATGCCCCCTTCTGTCCACCATTCCTCCAGCTGAGATAAGCTGGTTGGGACTGCCCTAGCAATCAGTGCTGTTCTGTAACTAGCCAGAGGGGTCACTGTGGAGTAACTGGCCATACCCCATCGTTCTACTGGGCCTGCTGCACCAGCCCAAGGCCTGCTCTACACACAGCCCTGCGCTAGTTTAACTCAAGGAGTGTTAAAAACCTAAACATGTGTGTGTTTAGACAAGGTTCATGTGTGTGTTTAAACAAGGGTTGAGTGAAAACTCCTCCATGTTTCCTGTGTGTTGGACCATATCACTGACCACTAGCCCCATTCCTGTCAAAATTGTTGGCTCCTGCACGGGGCCTGGGAGTGGAGGTGTGGGGTGTCTGTGACTAACCCCAGTGATAAGGCCGTGTGTATATCACCACACAGTGTGTGGCTCTGAATCTGACTTTTCTCTTCCCATTTCAGATGTTGAGAAGAATACCTGGGAAACAGGTACTTGACTAAACCCCCAGTAAATATGTATCTGCGCTTTCATGCTGTAATGAGATAGAAATATCACAACATGCTCTGTATGGACCTTAGTCACCTCCATGCTCATCTCCCCCTGCCCTGGAAATGAACAAACACTGCAGCATTCGCAGCTCACATTTCAGTATTATCCAGGAGAATTTTCAACCAAGCCTAATTTCAGTCTCTGGTTTCTAAATGATGCTTCAGAAATGTGTTGGATTACAGGAAGCTGGGATGAACATCCACCATCTATTTTGCCCCTTCTCAAACGGTCCCAAGGGTACTCATTTTATTCTGTAGCATAAATGTGAACATAAAAATATGTACACATCTAAACATTTGGATTTTTTTCTTTTTCAGAAATACACGTGATCTTTGACAGTAAGTCTGCTTTGATGTCACACCGTTTTCACTCACAGATGATCTTATCTTTATGGCTTTGTTTTTCTGGGACAGTCTCCTTGGTCCTGTGGAGAGAGACACTTAATACATGACTGGCTATTGCATAGTAGATTTACACCCAAGTTTCCTTTGCACTAACTATTCATCCAAACAGAACAACCAGTACATGACTGAGCAGGAGCCTTCTTTTCTTCTTTCCCCTGCAGGGCCGGCTCTACCATTTTTGCTGCCCCAAGTAGCAAACATTAAAAAACCCCACACCCATTCAAAGTGCTACCACCCGAACTGTCCCAGAAAAAGAAAATGCTCCACCCCAACAATGCATGGAATTCCGCCCCTTGCCCAGGGCCACCCCAGGCATGTGCTTTCTTGGCTGGTGCCTGTAGCTGGACCTTTTCCCCCCGCCAGCATAGCACTGTCCACACTGGTGCTTAGCTTGGTGTAATTCACGTTGCTCATGGGGGTAGCTTATTCAAACCCCTATGCGACATAATTTTTAGCAGTGTAAGTGGTTTACAAGCCCCAAGTGACATTAGAGTCGCACCAGTCCCATGGCAGCCCTGTAAGCTCTCTATAACAGATGCAGGTTTATCTGCTCCCATTTCTGGATAGACTGACAGGTGTCACCTGGGTTTTGACAATCCAATGCTGATCACATTGTTCTGATGGAGCAGCAGGAGGGGCCAGCAACATTCTGTAGGTGACTGTTGAAGTTCAGGCTCTTCTGGCCACTCCCCAGAACTTGGCTCACATGTCCATGCCTTGATGCTAAGGCCAGATCCCAGATGTGAGCTCCTATGAACTGAACGTCCATCCCCTAATTGTACCTGGAATGTGTAGCTTTGATTCCCCAAAGGGCTGTTAGTAACACAGACAAGGAATTCCCCTTAGACCGAAGTATTAAATCATAAATCAGGCTTGACCTCAGGAGATCAACTAGTCCAACACCTTGTTTAAAGCAGGACCAATTTCCAATAAAATCATCCAACAGATTTTTGCCCATATCCCTAAATTCCCCCCCCCTCCTCTCTCCCCCCAAAGGATTGAAATCACAAGCCTAGGTTTAGCAGGCCAATGCTTAAACCACTGAGCTATATCTTCCCACAGAGATTGTCAGAGCTGTATCAGGGTCCAGACCCACGTCTTCCATGAAGGTTGGCTGCTTTGCAAATCCCAGGGCTCCTGTGTGTTTGTGCGTGTCACCAACCACCAGTCCTGATCCTATCAAAGCTGCTGGCACCTGTCCTGGGGCTATGCATGAGGCTGTGTGGTGTCTCTTAGTAACCCCAGTTGTTACGGGGCACACAACATCACAGAGCACCTATCTCTGTGTCTAACTCTTTTTGCTGCCTAGTTCAGATGCTCAGAGGAAGATCTTTGGGTCAAGTACATGGCTAACCCCCTACTTAACATGTGTCTGCACTTTCACACTTTAATAAGGAAAAAATAACCCCTGTACAGTGTACAGACTTGAGTCTCCTTCATGATCATGGTCTGGCTGGTGAGTCTTGCTCACATGCTCAGGGTTCAGCTGATCGCCATATTTGTGGTCGGGAAGGAATTTTCCTCCAGGACAAATTGGCAGAGGCCCAGGAGGTTTTTTGCCTTGCTCTGCAGCAGGGGGCACGGGTCACTGGCTGGAGGATTCTCTGTACTTTGAAGTCCTTAAACCAAGATTTGAGGACTTCAGTAGCTCAGATATAGGTGAGGTATATTGCAGGAATGGGTGGGTAAAATTCTGTGGCCTGCGTTGTGCAGAAGGTCAGACTAGATGATCATAATGGTCCCTTCTGACCTTAAAGTCTATCACCCCTCCCTGCCCTTAGAAGTAACAGATACTGCAGAATTTGTGGTATCCTTGGGCTTCCTCCACCAGCCTCAGCTCTGTTTGCATCCCTCAGTCCCCCACCCACCACTACCCTGCTATCCCAACTCTCAGCTTCTCATTCCTGTCCCGTTTTCCCGCATACTAGTCTAGGCCTGGGTCTCGAATGAACCGAGCCTCCAAATCCTTCTATGCTCTTTGTGGGCTTTGTGAGTTGTGGTCTGATGGGACCCACCACACAGGCTGTTCCACTGGGCGCTGAGACTGTATGTAACTCCACGTGTTTAGTGGTGGAGAATAAATCCAGTACCCCATGGAGCCCTTCCCCAGCTAAGCTCCTGCCAGCCCAGGGCCAGCGACAGAAATTTGGGGGCCCCCTACTCTGATAGTTTGGGCCCCCCCAGCCCAGCTGCCCCCCCCAGCCCAGCCGGGCCCCCCCAGCCCAGCCGACAGCGGCTGGGAGGCCCCCCCGCCCAGCCCAGCCGACAGCGGCTGGGGGAGGAAGCCCAGCTGGGCCCCCCCCCAGCCCAGCTGCCCCCCCCAGCCCAGCCGGGCCTCCCCCCCCAGCCCAGCCGACAGCGGCTGGGGCCCCCCAGCCCAGCCGGCGCTCCCCCCCCAGCTGACAGCGGCTGGGGGAGGAAGCCCAGCCGCCCCCCCCCCCCACTCCCCGCCCAGCCGGCGCTCCCCCCCAGCTGACAGCTGGCCGCAGCGGGAGCGAGAGCCCGGGAGCTGCGTGAGCCGCCCTTGCTGCTTCCCCCTCCTCCCCCCCCCGCCCTTTCTCCCCCCGGACTGCGCCGCTGCTGCCGGCCGGGCTCACTGCTCCGGCCGGGGACAGGCGCTCGTCCGGGGGAGAGCCGCGCCGGATGACTACGGGTAGAGCTGTACCGGGCCCCCCCTAAAGAGCGGGGCCCGGTACAGCTCTACCCGTAGTACCCCCCTGTCGCCGGCCCTGTGCCAGCCACTAACCCTAGAGTTACATATTTTTGCAAATCAGCACCACAAAAAGATTGGGCACATCCCAGAAATAGGACATGGAAGGTTGGGTGACAGGCTGTAGCAGTGCAGGCCTCTCTCTGTATGATATATGGTCTGGTATGAGGCTCCCTTCCCTCATTCCCTGCAGTTCCATCAGCTGGAGGTGCTGCCCCTGGGGCAATTTGTGGGCTCTGGTTTGGTACTAATCTGAGTGGGAGTGAACTTCACGCTAGCTCTGCTTGAGTGTCATGACCAAGACATGGGTGGACAGGCCTTGTAGTCAGAATAAGAGTCAGGTGTGAGGAGGCAGCAGGGTCAGGTTACCAGGAGTTTTGAGTCTGGGAGTAGGAGCAGGTAGCACAAGGGAAACAGTGCTGAGTATGGTAAAATCCATTTTCATGGACAACGTCTTGGTCCTCTGTGTGGTTTAAATAGAAGCAGGGTACCAAGCAGGACCCTCGGTGTTCCGTTAATCATATCCCTGGACTGGAGTTCTTTGTTAAAGTTGACATTGCAGTTCTGGTCGCTGTCAGCAGGTCGGTGGGTGGTTGGTTGGCCCTTACTGACTGAAAAGGGTCCTGTGGACCAGACTTCGAGACATCTCCCTGGCATCAGTCCCTGGTTAAGTGAGGCTCTCTGGGCAACATTGGACCAGGATTTTTGTGGTGATTCTTATGGCATGCTCATACTAGTGCAGAGGTAGGTATATATTCCGCTAATTCTTAGATGCACTAGGGGCTTTATCCCTCCCAGATAAGGTAGCACAGCCAGGCAAAAGGGTTTTTCATGTAGTGTTTCAAAAGTGAGACAAGAAATCCCATGTAAATCTCCTGGAGGTGGGGTAGTTGACATTGAAAGACTGGGTTAAACTGTTGCTGAATTCTAAAGGCATCAAGGAACTGAAAATCCAGCTTGTGAATGGATCTGTGTGTGCAGAGATGCTCTGTGGAGAGCTGTATCTTTTATCCCATGGTGAAGGTGGTGCCTTGCTCTCAGTGGTGGTCTGCATGCCATGTATAGTCCTGTCTCGCCTATTCAAGGTGTTTCCTCACTCATGGGCATGATGAATCCCCTGTACTAGGTCTAAGGTAGCTGGGTTGGGAGAGAGACATAGGTAATTGCAAGTGGAGTTGGGGATGGTACCTATACTGGGTCTAAAAGAGTCTTTGATCTATGGATGAATGGTATATATTGTTAGATGCAAACTCTATGGAAGGGAGAAGAGAGGACTAGTCATCTGGGTGGTGGTTGACGTAACACTGCAACTCCTTCCCCAAAGACTCCAAATATATAAATGAAAGGAGGTAGAGACAACATAATTTGGCACCTCAGAATTCAGATCAAGACCTAAATGAGTCCTGGAATCTGTGCTTCTCTCCGACACCTAGCAGGAGTCTCCCCAGGGCAAATCTAAGGTACATGACTGCTGCCCGTGTTGTACATTTTCTGAGGCTCAAAGAACAATTATTCCAACTCCACAGCTGTCAATCACTCAGCATCACAAGAAGGAAATGCACAAAGTGACATCTAAAAGGTTTCTGCATTACTGTGGAAGATTGTGATTCTGTCGATTTCAGGATGAGGGCTATGGGTAGGGACAGACAGTCAGCACTGGAGAAGGGGATGGGGACTTGACTGGGAGTGGTTCAGGCTGAATTATTTCTAACCCTGGCAAAAGTAAGCTACTTTCTCAACTTGTACATTAAAATAAGGTCCTCTATTGAAAACTTCACTTTTGTCTTTCTTAGATATAGTACAAAGACTATTGGGTAAGTCCCCAGACCAAAAAAACATGATTTAAATGTTTTTTGGGCCTTTTTTTTTTGGTAATCCTATCATCTTGCACGGGGTGGGGGGTGGGCAGCTTATTTGAACTTTTTGGGTTAGCAATGCCATATTACTTAAATATGTCTATATCAATGTGTATAGTCACACACATTATTAAAGGGTGTATTAAAGGGTAAACCCTTTAAATTCTCTCTGAGCCCTGTGGTGTTTCTTGCTGTGTTCTATACTTTGGAAGTAACCACAAATCACTCATGGCAGCAGTATGTATGGAGCTAGGCATTGCATTGTTGTTCTCATGTAATGAACAGAGTTATTTGGGATGCAGCTGTGCCATGTGTTTTTCCATCCTGTGATTAGCAGGTCTATGGTACATGGCTGCTGCCAATGCTGCATATTTTTTGAAGATCAAAGAATGATTATGCCAACTCCACAGATGTCAATCTGGCAGCATCATGAGAAGGAAATGTATGAAGTGAGATCTCAAATGTTGCTGCATTACTGTGGAGGATGGATCTGAAGAAGTGGGCTTTTTACCCATGAAACCTTATGCCCAAATAAACCTGTTAATCTCTAAGGTGCCATCAGACTCTTCCTTGTTTTTGTGGCTACAGACTAACATGGCTACTCCTCTGATACTGCGGAGGATTGTGTCTGGATCTATTTCAGGACAGGATCTTGGGCCAGGGATATGCAATTAGCACTGGGAGGGGGTGGGGGAGCTTGATTAGGAGGGGTTCAAGCTGAATGATTTCTCACTCTGGATATTTCTATTTCCCCAAGTCATTATCTCAGCTGGTACATTAAGTCCATGTGTTGAAAAGTTCCCTTTTGTCTTTCTCAGATATACTGTGCTGCAGAAAGTGTAAGTCCACTCTGATATTTGTTTGTTCCGCTCACACAGAATAACACCCTGGATGTGATATTGTATTTTAATTTCTAGTACTCTCTGTGTCCTAAATTATGTTAAATGCACATTGTATTAGAGGGGCTGTCTTGGTAAGATACTGGGGGGATGCTCGACCCTCACTTTGCCACAGGCCCTACCCCACTCCACCCATTCCCCCAACCCACACTCCAACCCCACCTCTTCCCTCCCACACCTCTTCCAATCCTCTCCTGCCCCATTCCACCTCCCTCCCCCAAGCATGTCTTGACCTTGCTCCTCCCCCTCCCTCTCAGCACCTCCTGAACACCACTAAACAGGTATCCGTAACAGGCAGGTATCACTGGAGGAAAGGGGAGGAGCTGATTGGGCTGGTTGTTGGTGGCTGCTCAGCACCCACATATTTTTTCCGAGGTTGCTCCAGTCCTGGGGTACACACTGAGTCAGCGCCTATGCATCATATAAGCTATGTTGGTTTTATGTCATTTTGACTGCTATTTGGGGAAACTAGAATTGTTTGCAGATTCAGTAGAAGACTGGTCCCCTATATTGAAAGACTGGAAGTGTCCAGAATGGTTTATGGTATGAATGGTGAGAGAAAAGTGGTGTTATTACTGAGTTATTAATGGAGTCTTAAATATATAACTTCCTGCCTAGTCTATGAGCTCACATTAAACCACAGACAAAACCACCAGCTGGGTGGAGCTGGGTGAATATGGGGATTTTGGCACATTGGCAATTCCAAAGATCCTCACCAAAAGAAATGGTCTGTTTTATTTAAAATAAAAATTAAAATGTTCCATTTAGATTTGCCAATTTTTATATATGTTTTGGATAAAAAATAAAGTTTTTTTTTAATAAAAAGTTGTTTTAAACCAAAACATTCCCTTTAGAATGTGTCATAATGAAACATATACATTTCTTCAGAATAGTAGTAAAGATTATTTTCTGACAAAAAATTTAGAAAAAAACCACAATTCATGATAATTTTCAATGTTGCTGAATCTGCATATTTCACCAACAAATGTTTTGACTAAAACATTTTCCACAACCCTATTGCTGAGATTGTGGAGATTCTACTATTCGCTTATTCCCAACATCACTGGTTTTTGCTATTATAACTGGAATCCAAACAAAAGTGAAACCATTTCTGAGTATGTGTCCGAAGTAAGGCTATTAACACAGGACTGCAAGTTTAGAGAGTGTTGAAATGTTCCATCAAGGGACCAGTTATGTCTGAAAAATAAAGTGTAACTTTCCTGCCCAATGCCAATGGCTATAGCTAGGACTGAACTCAATCTGTTTAGACTTTCCTTTCGAAACTAAATAAAACTGTCTCAAGTCCGCACCACCAGCTGTACTAAAATGTCCAGTTCTTGGAAATGAGAATACAATTATTCTGGTCACCTTTATACGCATTTCACATCCCATCCCCCCACACTCACAATCACTTAGCAGTCTTTGCAGACAGGGAAAGTGGAAAATAGTCCAAAGAATCTTGTGTAAACTTACATACAAGTCACTGAGCAACCCAAATCAGATATCAGGAATTTGGCTAATCCACGACTCCCACATAGTAATACTGCATAGTCCACCACTTAAAAGCCTCTTCACAGGTTGAGTTAGATTCACTAATAGTCAGGGGATAGCTAGAGTGGCTCTCCTCCTCTGGTCTTCTCCAGTCCTGAGAAACTGTGCCCAGATTTTATAAAACAAACATTCCCTGGCAGCATTGCTTGGGGAATGTGATATAGCATAATATCAGTGCTTGGTCTGATTTGTGTTGCTTTGAGCCGCTGAGGTAGCAATACAATTGATATTTCTCAACTGCTGTCAATTTTGCAATATGCTGATGATTTTCATTGTTGTCCCCAGCCTCCCATACACCAAAACATAAATTCATGGGCAAGTTCTGTTCAATGGAATTATGGTGTAACTCCAAGAGCAGTGTGTTTTGTGCTATCGTGTACATACTCCAAGAAAGCAGCATGATGACTCCAATTTGATTTCTGCTCTGGATATGAAGTCCCCAATATATTCCAAAGGGTTCACATTACTCTATCTGACTGAGGAAAGTGCCTTCTGGGTGATAAAGAGCTTTCCCAGACTTTTGCATTCCACCCATATTGAGTGTTGTGCTGAAAAGTTCACTCTTGTCTTTTTCAGATATACTATGCCGCCGAAACAGTAAGTCCACTTGGATTTTTGTTTGTTCCGCTCACACAGAATAACACCCTGGATGTGATACTGTATTTAAATTTCTAGTAGTCTCTGTTTCCTACACTATGTTAAATGTAGATTGTATTAGAGGGGCCATTTTGGTAAGCTGCTGGGGGGTGCTCAAACCCTGCTCTGCCCCAGGCCATGCCCCAACTCCACCCATTCCCCCAACCCACACTCCAACCCCACCTCTTCCCTCACACGGCTCTTCCCATCCCCTCTCCTGCCCCATACCACCCCCTCCCCCAAGCGTGTCTTGACCTCGCTCCTCCACCTCCCTCTCAGCACCTCCTGAACACCACTAAACAGCTGATACATAGCAGGCAGGTAGCTCAGGGGGAAAGAGGAGGAGCTGATTGGGGTGGGCTGTTGTTGGTTGCTGAACACCCACAGTTCTTTTCCAAGGTTGCTCCAGCCCTGGGGAGCACCTATGCATCTGTGACGGGTTGAGATCACAGAAACCCCTTAGGAGCTTCCACCCGAAGTACCAAGGCTACTCCTGCCTCAGTTTTCCTACCCCAACAGCTTAGGACCACAGTACCCTGCCAGGTCTGAGCCACGTCCCCTAACAGCTGTGGGAGAAGGTATTCCTACCTCTGGCACTCAGATGCTCAACTCCCAATGGGGTCAAACCCTGAATAAAATTTGTTTTGCCCTGTATAAAGCTATCTCCTAGAACTGAAGACCTTGAAAGGTCATCAAGACCAGTCCCCTGCCTACACTAGCAGGACCAAGTACTGTCCAGTAACCAGTATAAAGCTTACACGGGGCAAACTCATAGATTGTTCTCCCACTATAACAATGATAGAGAGATATGCACAGCTGTTTGCCCCCCCCCCAGGTACCAACACGTACTCCAGGTTAATTAATAAGTAAAAAGTGATTTTAATAAAGACAGAAAATAGGATTTAAGTGGTTCCAATTAGTAACAGACAGAATAAAGTGAATTACCAAACAAAATAAACAGAACATGCAAATCTAACACTATTACAGCAAAAAGCCTCACCCTCAGTGAATTCCTTCTTTCAGGCTAAACTCTGTTAGCCTGGGTCCAGCTATCACTCGCACCCCTCCTGCAGTCACAGTCCTCTGTTCCCCTTTCTTCCAGGAATCCTTGGGAGGGGTGTGTGTGTGTGGAGGGCTGTTCTTTGAGCCAGCTAAGAACAAAATGGAGAGGTCTCTCCCAGGTTTATATAGACTTCTTCCTCTGGGTGGAGAGCCTCTCCCTCCTTCTTATCCAGAGGCCACATGGACTCTCAGAGAACATGAACAAAGTTGCAGGTTTGAACCAGACTCTGCTCATTACCAGGTACACTGCATTCCCGAGGAAGCTCGGGTGTGGACGGGCATCTACAAAGTTCATTGTTTCGTTGATTGGTTCTCATTTGGGCTTAACTGAGAATAGTTTTTTTCTCAGAGAGCTGCTCAGTTGCGTTCCAAAGTCTACATATAACCAACCAAGCACATAGCCAATATTCATAACTCTGAATACAAAATACACACATACATACAAATAGGATGAACAGATCCAGTGGATCATTACCTTCACATAGATATGTTACATGGAATATGTAGCAAAACCATATTCCAGTAATCTATATATATAAAAGTCAAATGGTGTATGCATGTGTGTGTGTGTGCATGCGTGTATGTATGCTGCCTTACTTCTTCCACACCGTTTGAGCTATAGACTTGAAATTTGTACAGTTATAGGCTTTAGGGTCCTAATCAGGGTAAGAGTCGAAAATTTTTCAAATCTCACCTCTGACACCCCCTAGGGGTGAAATTCTTTAAAGCCCATTCACATCAGCTGGGCAGCAAGTTAAAACCTGCTGTTCGCTGTGACATAGTTATGATGTCATAATACCCCCCTCCAACAGAGCCCGCACTTGCTCAGCTCTCTCCCCCCTCCCCCCTCCAATGGACCCAAGCAACTCTGAGATGTCTGAACAAAATTTGTATTAATAAAAAACATTGTAGTCTTTTTACATCGCAGTTTCCAATTACAAATACCCCGAGCAGCGCCGGGTATTTTTTCTAGTATACATATATTTACAGGAGCCCCCCATAAAACCTTATGGGGTACACCATCACAACATCATATAAGCTATGTTGGCTATGTGTGTCATTTTGACTGCTATTTGGGGAAACTAGAATTGTTTGCAAATTCAGTAGAAGACTTGTCCCCTATACTGAAAGACTGGAAGTGTCCAGAATGGTTTATGTTATGGATGGTGAGGGAAAGGTGGTGTTATTAGTGAGTTTAATGGAATCTTAAATTAATAACCTGTTTCCTAGGCTATGAGCTCACATTAAACCACAGACAAAACCACCAGCTGTGTGGAGCTGTGTGAATATGGGGGTTTTGGCACACTGGCAATTCCAAAGATCCTCCCCCCCAAAAATGGTCTGTTTGATTCAAAATAAAAATAAAAATGTTCCATTTAGATTTGTCCATTTTTATATTTGTTTTGGATAAAACAAATTAAAGATTTTTTATAAAAAGTTGTTTTAAACTGAAAAATTCAAATATTCCCTTTAGAACGTATCATAATGAAACATTACATTTCTTCAGAATAGTTTTAAAGATTTTTTCTGACAAACAATTTAGAAAATCCGACATGAATTTACTACAAGTTTCAATGTTGCTGAATCTGCACATTTTACCAACAAAAAGTTTTCCCCGGCCCTATTGCTGAGATTCTACTACTTGCTTATTCCCAAACTCACCGGTTTCTGTTTTTTATACTGGAATCCAAACAAAAGTGAAACCATTCCTGAATATGTGGCTGAAGTAAGGCTATTAACAAACGACTGCAAGTTTAGAGGGTGTCTAAATGTTGCATTAAGGAGCCAGCTATGCGTGCAAAATAAATTGTAACTTTACCGCCCAATGGCCGGTCTCAGCCCGCTGCCAGCCTGGGTGAAGGAAACCTCAGGCTGGCAGTGGGCTGAGCAGGGCCATCCGCCAAGATCCCAGCTGGCAGAAGCCTGCTGCCACAACCCCAGACTGGCAGTGGGCTGAGCCGCTCAGCCCGCTGCCACACTAGGATTCTGGATGCCAGCCCCGCTCAGCCCGCTGCCGCTCTGGGGTCTCAGCCGCCGGCATGCTCAGCCCGCTGCCAGTCTGGGGTTCCCTTCTCCCAGGCTAGCAGTGGGAGTTGAGTGGGGCTGGCAGGGGGACCCCAGTTGGCAAAGGCCATCAGTGGGAACCCCGAAGTAGTGGTGGGCTGAGCAGGTGAAGGAAACTCATGCTATCAGCAGCTGCTGAGTGTGGCAGGTGGGGGACCCCAGCGGGCAAAGGGTGAGCTGGGTAAATCCCAGACTGGTGGCGGACTGAGTGGTTCAGCCCATCGCCACGTGCCATCAAAAACTGGCTCGTGTGCCACCCTTGGCATGCATGGCATAGACTGCCGACCCCTGTAATAGATGAAGATATTGAAAGGACCTTGACCCAGAACTGATCTCTGTGGGAACCCACTCATTATGCCATTCCAGCTAGACTGAACCACTCATAACTGCTTTCTGGGAAGGTTTTCTAACCCATTACGCACCCGCCATAAAGTAACTCCATCTAGTTTGTATTTTCCTAATTTCTTCATGAGAAGGTCTTGTGAGGCTTTGTTGCTAAGGCCAGATCCCTGATGTGAGCTCCTATCAACTGCACGTCCATCCCCTAGTTGTACCTGGAGTCCATAACTTTGATGCTCCATAGGGCTGTTAGTACCACAGAAAAGGAATTCCCCTTAAAAGAAGAGAAGAGAATGTTAGAGCTGTATCGGGATCCACATCCACATGTTCCTTTAAGGTTTGATCCTTCACAAATCTCAGGGCTCCTGTGTGTTGGTGCGTATCACTAACTGTGAACCCTGATCCTATCAAAGCTGCTGGCTCCTGTGCTGGAGCTATGAGTTAGGCTGTGCGGTGTCTGAATCAAACCCCAGTCATTGTGGGGCACACAGCATCACAGAGCAACTATCTCTGTATCTAACTCTATTCTGCTGCCTATTTCCGATGCATAGAGGAAGACCTTTGAATTAGGTACTTCAGTAACTTCCTACTTAACTTGTGTCTGTGCTTCAACACTGTAACAAGACAGAAAAATCCCCTGTACAATGTATGAACTTGAGTCCTTTTCATGATCAACGCTCCCTGCCCTTAAAAGTAAAAAATGCTGCAGAATTTGTGGTATCCCTGGGCTTCCTCCCCCATCCCCAGCTCTGTTTGCATCCCTCATTCCCCCGCCCACCACTTCCCTGCTATCACAGCCCTCATCTTCTCAGTCCTGTCCTGTTTCCCCTGATCCTAGTCTAGATCTGGCCCTCGAATGAACAGAGCCTCCAAACCCTTCTATGCTCTCTATAGGCTCTGTGCACTCTGATGGCACCCACCATCCAGCTTGTTCCCCTGGGAACTGAGACTGTATATGACCCCACGTCTTCAGTGGTGGAGAGGAAATCCAGTGCCACACAGGCCCATAGACCCTTCCCCAGCTAACCTCCTGCAGGAACTAACCTACAGTTATGCACTTTTGCAAATCAACACCGCAAAGGGATTGCCATAGGAATAGAAGGTCTGAGTCTGGGTGACAGGCTGCAGCAGTGCAGGCCTCTCTTGAGTTGACACATGTTCTAATGTGATGCTCCCTCCTGTCGTTTCTGGCAGCGCCATCATATGGGTATGCTGCCTGAGGGGGAGAGGTCAGGGAAAGGGGTGGAACAAGTGCATGGCATAGTGGGTTGAGTCCATGATATCGCTGAAAGTGGCTCTCAACTCTAAGGGAGCTTCCATAGCTCATATACCATGAGATTGTGCTCAGAATGACCCACACTGAACCCACACTGAACCCATTTTCTTCTCTTCACCAGAATGTCAGCTGCTGCGTGAGAGGCTTGGTAAGTCTACCCACCTCCCTCATAGAACTCCTGGGAAGAGGTTCCCAGCCACACATGGTGCTGGTCATATATAGAAACACCAACACGTCAGGACAGGGTTGAGTGAGCAGTTTGAGTCAAAGTCAGAGTCTCATTAGAATCACCCCAGACCCATAGCAGACTTAGGGTTACCTGCTCTTGTGACTGGATAGACAGTTGCCACCTTGCCTTTGACAATCCAATGTCAGTCATGCTGTTCTGGGGCAGGAGAGGAGGCCAGCCACTTTCTATTCCTGACTGCTGCAGTGCAGGCTCTTCTGGGTCATATCCCAGAATGACGCCCATGTTTCCATGCTTTGTTGCCAAAACCAGGTCTCAGATGTGAGCCCCAATCATCTGCACGTCCATCCCCTAGTTACACCTGGACGACCTTGCTTGGTTACTGTAAAGATCTGTTAGGAACACAGAAAAGGAATTCTCCTTAGACAGAAGGGTTGAGAATGTCCAAGCTGTATCAGAATACAGACCCGCGTCTTCCATCAAGGTTAGATGCTTTACAAATCCCAGTGATCCTGCCTATTGTTGTGTATCACTAACCACCATCCCCACTCTATCAAAGGTGCAGACTCCTAAACAGGGGCTAAACGTGGGGCTGTGGGGTGTCTGTAACTAACCATAGTGGTTGTGGGTCACACAGCATCACACAGTGCCTCTCTGTGTCTAACTCTTTTCTCTTTACCATTTCAGAGTCTCAGGAAAATGAGAACGAGCGATTGAAATCAGGTACAAGGATAATACCTAGTAAACATGTGTCTGTGCTTTCAGGAAATGAGCATACAGAATGAATGAATTTCAGTCACCTTCATGATCATCCTCCCCCTACCTGGAAATATTCAAACCCTGCAGTCTTTGCATCTCACATTTCAGTATCGTCCTTAATGACAGAGAGTGAATTTTGTGCATATGGATTAGTGAGACTTGATGAGGGTCTGGGCAAATTTCTTCCATGCAATGCTATGGATAGATCTTAATTCTGACATGCATGTGGGGCTTCCCATGTATACACAGCTCTGCCAGGTGCCCTCAATTCCAACCTGCAGCCCCGAGCTATCCCAGCCCTGGGCTCTCCTGCCCCACAGCTCTGCCAGCAACACTCAGTTCTGACCTGCAGCTAGTGGTGGAATTAGGCTTATGCAAGCCATACAATTGTAGGAAACCTTGAGGCACCTAGGGGCCCCCTGAAAGCCAAAGCTCACGCACCAGGTGTCAGCTGCTTTATGTTGCTCAGTGCTGCCAAGGGCTCGGGACAGTGTCCTATGCCCAGCGTGACCTCGCAAACACCACACATGCGAGGTCACTGGAAGGGCCCCCAGATCTGAGCTGTACAGAGGGTCCCCATGGGGAAACACCATCACTGCCTGCAGTCCCTGACTATCCCAGACCTGGGCTTCCTCCCCTAGCCCCATCTCTGTTGGCATCAATCAGTCCTCACCCACAGCTCCTGAGTCTTGTCCTGTTTTTCCCCACTTCTGGTCTAGGCCTGAGCCTCATATGAATGGAGTCTCCAAACTCTGCTACTCTCTGTATGGGCTTTCTGAGGTGCACTCTGATGGCACTAACCACCTACCTTGTTCCACTAGGAGCAGAGACAGAACCCGACCAAACATCTCTAGGGGTGGGGAGTAACTCCAGGGCCACATAGCACCATGGTATCTTTCCCCAGCTACGTTCCTGCCAGCCACTGACCCTAGTTACACACTTTTTTGCAAATCAGCATTGCAAAGGGATTGGGCCTGGTACAGAAACAGGAGGTCTGAGGCCAGGTGACAGACTGCAGCAGGGCAGGCCTCTCACTCCATTATACATGTTCTGGTGTGATGCTCATTCCCAGCAGTGCCAGGAGCTGGGGGTGCTTCCCCTAGAACAATTTCTGGGCTCTGTTTAGGGGCTGATCTGGGATATTGTATGTTGTTCATTAACAACAGTTTTGTTCTGTAACCTTTGGCTCATTGCTACGTCTACACTGCAGCTGGGAGTGAGCTTCCCAGCTCGTATAGCCCAACAAACACTGGCTCTGCATGTGGCCAGGGTACAGGAACTGCAGCTCAAGGTGCCCATCTGAGTAGGTCCACAGGGGTCCAAGAAGGATTCTGCTTGAGCAGTAAGCCCAAGCCACTGCACATGCTACCCCCATCTACCCTGCAATCTTCAACGCACTAGCCTGAGCAGAGCTACAGATAATCTTCCTGCCCAGAATGTGAAGCTCACTCCCTGATGCAGTGCACATGTATCCAAAGACTGGAATAAATCCATCTCATTCTTCTTTAAATGACCCTCACCGAACCCATGATGGTCTCCCTTTCTTCTCTCCCCAGAGCGCCAGGAGCTGTGTGAGACAATTGGTAAGTTCATCCACCTCCCCTGTAGGGCCCCTGAGCAGAGGCTCCCAGCCACACACGGTGCTGAGCAACACAGAAGCACCAACACTGCAGTGCAGGGCTGAGCACTGTGAGCTCTCTGCAGCAGACACAGTTACCTGCTCTCATGTCTGGATAGACAAACAGATATTGCCTGGCTTTTGACAATCCAATGCCATTCACGTTGTTCTGATGCAGGATAAGTGTGTCAGCTACTGTCTATAGATGATGGCTGCAGTGCAGGCTCTTCTGGGCCATTTCCCAGCAAGTGGAGATGAGCAAGAGCCCAGAGTCAGACTCACGTTTCCATGCTTTATTGCTAAGAGCAGATCCCAGATGTGAGTTCCAATAATCAGCACATTCATTCCCTAGTTGTACCTGGAGCGCATAACTGTGATACTCCAAAGGGCTGTTAGACAACGAGGGATGACAATGAGAGAGGTGTGTGCTAAACCCCACTCCGCTCACAAAGACAGATATCTAAGGGTATGTCTTCACTACAGGACTAGGTCGATTTCCCTTAATTCGATTTTCTAAACTCGAGTTTAGAAAATCGAATCAGTGTGTCCCCACCAGGACAGCAGGTCGACAGTGGTCGACACTGTCTGTCCTAGAACTTTTGCAGGGGTCGACATAGCCTGCAGTGCACTGTGGGTAGGTAGCCCACAGTGCAATGCGTGCTGGACCCCCCCCCCCCCCGCCCAAGCAGCCCCGCGGCCCCCCCCGCCCGAACAGCCCCCCCCCCGCCATACCCACCCACCCGAGGGGTGGGGGGGAGCCAGTGCGGGGCTGCTTGGGCGATCCGCTCAGCTACCTGGTGAAATTGACCAGACAGCTGAGCCGATCGCCTAAGCAGCCCCGCGCAGGCTCCCCCCCCCCAGCAGCGCCACGGACCCCCCCGCCCGCCTGAACAGCCCTCCCCAAACAGCCCCCCCCCCGCCGGGTCCCCCCCCGCCCGAGGGGGGGGAGCCGGCCCAGGGTTGCTTGGGCGATCCGCTCAGCTGCCTGGTGAAATTGACCAGACAGCTGAGCCGATCGCCTAAGCAGCCCCGCGCAGGCTCCCCCCCCAGCAGCCCCGCGGACCCCCCCGCCCACCTGTACAGCCCCCCCCGGCCGGACCCCCCCCGCCCCGAGGGGGGGAGAGCCCGCGCAGGGCTGCTTGGGCGATTGGCTCAGCTGTCTGGTCAATTTCACCTGAAATTGAACAGGCAGCTGAGCGGATCGCCCAAGCAGCCCCGCGCAGGCTTCCCCCCGCCCCCCCAGCAGCCCTGCGGACCCCCCCCCGTCTGCCCGAACAGCCCCCCCTCGCGGGGCTGCTCGGAGGTCGGAGGCTTAACTTCAGATGCCTCTTCACTACTCACAGTAGACATAGAGAAGTCGATTTTAGCCTTACTTCTCTCGTCAGGCAGGAGTTACAAATTCGATTTTGAGGGCCCTTTAAATCGACTTTAAGGGCATGTATGTGAAGACAGGTACACGTTTAATTCGACCTAAAGTCGTTAAGGTCGAATTAAAGTGGTAGTGAAGACATGCCCTAAGTCCCCAGGCTTCAGGGAGGTGTCAATGTCTGTTTGCAATCGGCAGCCAGCTCTGGCTCTGCTCTACACTACAGACTGACCTTGGTATTACTATCTTGTTCAGCAGTGTGAGTAATCCAGATCCCTGAGTGACATAGTTAAACTGACCTAATTGTCCTCTGCACAGTGCTATGTGGAGGGGAGGGCTTCTGCTACTGCCATAGCTACTGTCTACAGTCCACTTATGTCAATATAACTTATGTCGCTCAAGGGTACTGGTGTCCCACCAACATAGCTACCACCGCTCATTCAGGGAGGATTAATTATGTCCATGGGAGAGCTCTCTCCAATTGGCGTAGAGCAGCTACCCTTTAGACCTTATAGCTGTGCAGCTGCACTGGTATAGTGGAGCAGCTGTAAGATCTCTAGTGTAGACACAGCCTTAGGGAGGTGGATTAATTATACCCCTTGGAGAACTCTCTGCCATCAGCCTAGGGCATTTTTGTTAAAGCACCAGAGCTGCAGCCTTTTCAGTGTAGACCTGCCTCTAGGCATGGAAACTGTTGTGGGAAACATGAAAGGCGAAGGGAGAAGAAAGTGGCTGCTCACTTATTGTCTTTAGCCCAATGGTTAGTGCACTCAGCTAGGGTGTGGAAGGCCCAGGTTCAGTTGCTGTTTCTGCCTAACCAAAAAAATAATTTAAGTGGGGGATTCCTACCTTTCAGGGGAGTGTTGTATCCACTGTGCAATGGGATATTCTGATGTGATGCTCTCTCAATTTCTCCTGGTGCAGCAATTCCACTTTGGAGAACTAATTAAAGAGTTACTGGGCCAGAGAGAGAGAATAAAACTTATGCTGTAAGCTGGTAGTTAGAAAAATGGGAGACCCAGGGGCTAGTCCCCTTGTGTCATACAAAGAGGCTACAATAAGAAATGAACATCATGGCACAAAAAAAGGAACTCTGAATGGATTCCTCCTCAATATATTTTGCCTTTGTTGTTTCTTTTTTACTATTTTCATCTGTCCCAAACATTGAGCAAATGAACAGAAATCCATTTTCATTTCAGGTCTGCAAGAAATTCCCTCTCAAATCTCTGTCCCATAACAGGCCTCAGCCACCTTTCATATTCCCCTTGATGGGATGGTCTAGGTTTACTTGGCCCTGACTCAGCTCATGGAACTGGACTAGATGACCTCTTTAAATGTGACCTCTTTAAATGTTTTATCACTGAATCACATTTCTATGATTTGGTGGTAAAACGTGGCATTAGCATGGCCTGCTATGCGACATAATCCAAATTCAGGGGCTTTAAGGCCTCTAGAGATCTGGGGAAACTCCAGTTTGTGCACCTGTTTTTTGGCTACAGCGAAGGAGTATGAGACTCAACGCTAAATCTGATGTACAAATGAGGTGATGTGAGGATCAGTTTTGCATTTCCCCAGTTCTTAGTTTCCCACATGCTGAGCCAGTCCAGTGCCCCCTCCCTGAGGATTACTCTAGTGGCAACAGCCGCCATTGGCGCCACAGAATATAGCATCTCCTATCTATCTCCCTTTGAGATATGGGGAGTTAAAGACAGACACCTCTGCCAGGTTTCCGGGGTGTGGGAGCTCCCCAAGCACTATCACCTGGCCAGGGTGTATCCCTGAGGGGTGCAGCCAGGAATCTCTTCTTCCCTCCCTCCCCCATGCTTTTGGGAGCTGGTAGTGAGAAGTCTTTCCATTACTACTCCTGGGCTATGCCGAGACGAGTAGCAGAACCAACATGGATTGGCTCCTTCCAAGCACAGCACTAACATGAAAAGGCTGAAGGCATCACCACATTCCTTATGTGCATCATCCAAACTATAATACCAGACACTCATGCTCCTAACAAAAGCTGATTTGTGATGATGGCCTGTGTTAGAAGCTGGGCACATATTCTTTACCTTTTCACCTGATGCCCTCCATCCTCACCGTACAAGAGCTAGGACATATGTCCTCAAACTTTATCATATGCCAAAGAGTTCTTTATTAAAGTCTTCTCTTTTATTTTATACTACTAGTGTAAAAGCCCGTGTACACGGGCCAAAGTGATTGGGGAAGAGGACTGGGGGTCAGATGTGGGGGACCAGGCCTTCTCCCACACCAGCTTCCCTCCCCCTCACTGAGTCAATTGGTCTGTCCCCCCTGTCTGCCAGGATCGGGCCGCCGATTTATCATTACCCCGCAACACATGTCTCCTGGGCTTTGCAAACCTCACATAGGACACATACACTACCCCTGCCTGGCCCACCTCCCTCCCCCCACAGCCTATTCTCCTTCCCCCCCTGCCTGACCCGGCCCACCCAACCTAATCTACTCTCCCAGCCTAACCTCCTCCCCTCCCCACCCATCCCTGCCTGGCCCACCCCGCTGTTGGGGGTGATCTTCCTTTACCCCCACCCAGCCTCCCCACATCTAACCTCCTTCCCTCCCCCGCCCCTGCCTGGCCTGGCGCATCCCACCCAACCTAACCTCCTCCCCACTCCCACTCCCACTCCCCATCCAGCCTCCTGCCCCCCATGCCTGACCCGCCCAGCCCAGCTTCTCCCCCCCCCCACCAAACTTCCTTCCCTCCCGCACCCACGCCTGGCCCACCCCATCCAGCCTAGTCTCTTGCCCCCCTCCCCGCCCGCCCAGCCTGGCTTCCCCCCCCCACTGCCCCCTTGCCTCCCCCCCACACTCCCTTGACCCCTCCAAACCTATCTGCACACCGCCTCCCCCCCCCCGGCCAGTCTCCCGCTGCCCGCGCCCTGCCCTGCCCAGACCTACCTGGGGCGCCCACCCGGTCCCGCTGCTCCGGACACGACTCGCTGGGAGGGGAAGACGGGGCGACACGCCCCCAGCCCTCAGGGAGACGCTCTGTGGTAGCACTGTGCCTGCGCACTCGCACCGTCACGTTTGTCCGGGCCGTCTCTACTGCGCATGACGGCTTCGGACAAACTTCCTTAGCCTTTTATTATATAGGATTAGTAGTAGCACTGGTTGGGTGGGAAGTGCTTTTACTGTCCCATTAAAATTTTCAACTTTTCAAAAAAATTTCCTTCCCCAAATCAGGATCAAAAGTTCAAACTGAAAGGTTTCACACTGAAAGCCTCCTACCCCTACTCAGTTCAGTTTAGGTCAATTGAAACATGTTGTTTTGATAATTTTGAAATGTTTTGTTTAGATTTTGAAGGGTTTTTTTCTCCTTTTTCAAATTTGTTTTAGTGTGAATTTACTAAATTTCAAAAAAAATCTTTTGATTTGAAAATTCAAATTCAACACTTGTCCGTATAAAAATGTTGAAATGGGATGTTTTTAAAAATCTCAAGCCTTCTCTTATCAAAAGTTTTCTGATTCACCGTTTCAGTGAAAAGAACATTATTTCTGAGTTTCAGTTTTGATGAAACAGCATTTTCTACTAAAGAACATTTCCTTGAAAAAAATCCCAATTAACTCTAATTTCCATTATGACTTTGTATGATTGTAACTTCCATTGGATTGTGTTATGCCTTTCTCTGCTAATGAGCTCTTTAATCTATCAGAGGAAGGTATACCATGATCCAGGGCTACAAGCAGAGGATAGACATTCAGACTGGAAATAAGAAGTACATTTTTAATAGTGAGAAAAAATTACCGATGGCATCTAGGAATTATTTTGGGTAAATTCTGTGGCCTGTTTTATACTAAGGTTCAAACTATATAATCACAATGGTCTCTTCTGGCATTTGAATCTGCTTGGGTATCTAAGCCCCATTGCCCTTCGTTCTTGTATTTTACTATTTCCGTATTTACAGCATTTTATAAATTAGCAAACTTTGTCATGGTTCTGGATATTACATTGTTTCTGTGTGCTATAAAAACAAGACTGGAAGTACTGAATTAAGAATATGGTTTCCTATTTTTTGTTTTTGTTTTTCAGGAAGACTCCAGGAAGAAAAAGGTTAATTCCCATTGACTTCTTTGAGGATGTCTGGATGGATACTATTTGTGGGAGATGTGGACCTGTCAGTATAAAAGAGCGAGATTATTGTCAGTGTGTTGATATAAAGGGACTAAGAGATGGGAGCGATGGGGTTGTGAGAGCAATTTCCATGGGAAGAGAAGGAGTCTGTTGAGCTTCCAGTGCTGAAAGGTTTGGGGTTTCCTCTTCATGGGGTGAGGTTTATTCAGAGGTCTGTCATGGCTGGGAGATATGTCTGGTCAGGTATTGGGAATAGGGATAGGAGTTGGGAGTGTGTTTGACAGTGGAATATCTGGGGTGTTTCATATTGAAGGCTTTTGGGGTTGTTAAAAAGTAATATTTGTGAGTATTTGTTAAACCATTGAACATCCACACACAGCTGACTGCAAGAAGAGATGACTATTAAAGCAGAAAAAAAATAACGTTGAATTGTTTCTCCTTCAGTACAATTCTATTAAACTGACTATATTGGTAAAACATATAAAGAGCTGTGCGAGGTTCCCTGTTAAAAGCATGGGAGCAAAATTATTTTTTCCTAATAATCTTTTAATTAGTCTCATGTGTTGTATTTGGACTCCAGAAAGAGGCAGTGTGTCGCATCCCTAAAGCAGTGACAATGCTCAAGATTTTCTTTATTGCAGTGATAGGTTTTATTGGTGATTTTTACAGTAGGCGGATGAGTCTGGTTTGAACTCTTGCAGTGGAGTTGATAAGGGATGTCAGATTAGAAGCTCTTCAGGAGAGGTGTAATATCTGCTAGCTAGTCCAACTGAAATTCAGAAGAGGTGCGAATTAAGAAATTCTTTTTTTTTCTTTGCAGATGAACTCCAAGTAAAACTGAGTAAGTGTGCGTTGATTCTTTGAATGTATAAGTAAATTCATTTCCATGGTGGAAAAGAGAGAAAAATATAACTGAAGTTCTCATTTAGAAATATGAGAACGGAAGGATGTTTGTTGTTGTTAGAATATTATTTTAATAAAATTTGATAGGATGGAGGGGTGAACACTACAGACCTATTCCTGCTCCCACTGGGTGAAAGTCTTCCCTGTGCATTCAGGAATCTCTTCCTCCCACCCCCACGTGTTTGGGCGCTGGTAGTGAGGAGTCTTTCCATTACTACTCCTGCAGGAAGGCAGGTGAGACGAGTAGCAGAGCCAACATGCATTGGCTTCTTCCTAGCATAGCACTGAGATGAAAGGGCTGAAGGCACCAGCACATTCCTTGTGTGCATCATCAGAACGTGTAAAAGTAGACATTCCTGTTCCTAGCAAAGGATGAAAAATGATGATGGTCTGTGTGAGAAGGTGGGCACATATTCTTTACATTTTCCCCTGATGTCCTCCATCCTCACCTTACAAGAACTAGGACAAATGGTCTCAAACTTTATCATATGCTAAACAGCTCTTTATTAAAATAGTCTCTTTTATTTTATTCTATTAGTAGTAGTGCTAGTTGGGGAATGCATTTCTGTCCCATTGGAATTTTCAACTTTTCAAAACATTTTCCCATCCTGAATCAGGAAGAACAGTTGAAATCTTGAAACATTTCACACACTGAAACCCACCTGCCCCTATTCAATTCAGTTTAGGCCAATTGAAACGTGTAGTTTTGAAAATTTTGAAATGTTTTGTGCTTTGGATTTCCCCCCCTCTTTTTCAAATTTGTTTTAGTGTAAATTTACTAAAAAAAATTTTTTTAAATCTCATCTTGAAAATTCAAATTCAAAACTTGTCCTTACAAAAATGTTGAAATGCGATGTTTTAAAAGTCTCTAAACTTTTTTTATGAAAAGTTTTCTGATTCACCATTTCAGCAGAAATAACACTATTTCTGTTTCAGTTTTGATGAATCAGCATTTTCAACTAAAGATCATTCCTATTCAACTCTAATTTCCATTCTGACTTTGTTTAATTTCAACTTCCATTGGATTGTGTTATGTCTCTGCAAATGGGATCTTTAATCTAGCAGAGGAATGTATAACACTTTATCTACAAGCTGAAGATAGACAAATTCAGATGGGAAGTACATTTTTAATGATGAGAGTAATTAAGCATTGGAAAAATTTACCAATGGTATCTAGGAATTATTTTGGGTAAGTTCTGTGGCCTGTTTTATACAAAGATTCAGACTATATAATCACAATGGACTCTTATGGCATTAGAATATAAAAATCTTCCATAGTATCCAAGGATTTATTGGTGATTTTTACAGTAGAGGGATGAGTCTGTTTTAGATACTTGCTGCAGAGTTACTGACGAGTGTCAGATCAGAAGATTTTCAGGAGATTTGTAATATCTTTTAGCTAACCCAACTGAAATTCACAAGTGGTGTAAACTAAGAAATATTTTTTTTTCTGTGCAGATGAACTCAACATAGAACTGAATAAGTGTGTGTTGATCCTCTGAATGTAAAAGTCAATTCATTTCCATGGTGAAAAAGAGATATAAATAGAAATGAAGTTCTCCCAGTTAGAAATATGGGAACTGCAGGATGTTTGCTGTTGTTAGAATAGTTTGATAGAATGTGCCAGGATGGAGGTGTGACCAGTACATACCTATTACTGCTCCTATTGGGTGAAAGTCTTCCCTGTGCAGTGGGCTATGTGTCATTTATGTCCCACATATCCCTTCAAAATAGGGCATACATGAGCACCTTGTTCTGCATAGCCCTAGAACTTGCTCATTGTTCAGGGATGAATAGCTTCACAAATCAGTCCTTACATATCTTTGAATATAGAGGGAGTTAGTCCCTTACAGTGTGTCTCCAATGATGTGGTTTGGAATTTGCCATTGACATTGATAATGGCTGCAGAATCATGGCCTTTGAGATAGTCAATGGATGTGGCTGTCCCACAATCAAAATATGAAATCTTTATTACCCTTGCTGATTTCTTTGTTATATCTGTCAATTGTATCTTCTTTACTACCACCCTTCTGCCTTCCTTGAAGTCTGGGAAAGACAAGACACACACTGCTGCCAGACTTGAAGGGTATGGGAGCCCCTCCAAAGCCTGATACACTGGCCAGGCCTGAGGGGTGTACCTCCATGTATTTGGGGGCTGATACAGAGGGAATCTCTTCACTTCCACTCCTGGCCTAAGTGACTTGGTGGAACTAGAGAGGGAGAAGAATAGCAGAGCCAATATAGATTTCACCTTCCTAGCTGGCATAGTGATGAAAGGGCTGAGGACTTCAGGAGCACTCCCATCTTTTTTGTACGGGGAGATGGGAAGGGAGAAGCCTCCTTAATTTGCTGAGGAAAGAGGCTGCCTCTCAGTATGCCCAGCCACTCTGACTGGCTGTAAGACAAAGGATTTGGGTTGGTAGCCAATCAGATTGGGGTTACCATATAAAGACATTTGAAAACCTATGTATTATGGGAAAATCCCATAGACCTCACAAATGTGAGGCCATCAGAAATCCCTCAGAACTGGCAGGTCTGAGTCAATTAGACTTTGATGGTTGTCGCCGAGCTGAAATATTAATAAGTAAAGGTACAATATTATTACACAAACATTTGATTACCCTGGTTAACTTTGTGCAGTGATATTTTTCTGTCTCATCCACTCACCCCCTCACTGACTGTAAACACTCCTAGCTCTAGGTTATTTGGAGGGAGCATGTATTTCTTGTGTATTCCTCTCCTATATCTCTTGCTGCTGCAGCCTATATTCATCTCTCTCATAACAGGGAATACAGAAGCTCCAGGGAGAGACAATGCAGCTCACCACACTGCCAGACTCACCACACTTATTTTATGGTGATCTGCTTGGTTACACTGGCACTTTATAGTGCTATAAAGCCTCCAGGAGTGCTATAACTCACTACCCGTCCACACTGCCAAGGCATGTATTGCGCTATAAACCCACAGTTATACCGCTCCTGGTAATCCTCCCCTCCCTGAGGATTAACAGCTATTGCGCATTCACTGCTCCGTATTATCGCAAGTGTGAATGGGCATTAAGATTACTATGCTATAAGTGATCTCTGGCGATGCCTCTGAGCCATTTAAGGCAATTGACATTTCTTCCCTTTGTTTTGAACTCGGCAGGAGGAATGCGGAAGTACCTTTTCAGAGTTTCTCTCTTAACTTGGCAGATAAGCACTGCAAATGTTTACGGAGTGAGCCTGTGTGACCGAGAAAACTAGCAGGCTCTGAATTTCAAAGGAAACTCACTGACAAGACTCTCAGCCCATAGAAAATCCCCTCGCTCTCTCCGTCTGCATACACACAACACTTTCCCCCTCCCCCCGCCATTTGAAAAGCACATTGCACCCAGCTGAATGCTGGGATAGCTGCCCATAATGTACCACTCCCTGTGCCACTGAAAGTGCCGCAAATGTGGCCACGTCAGGACATGCTATAGTGCTATACCTATTGCTGTATATGGGGACAGCTGTAACCAAAAGCTCTATAATCCTGTAAGTGTAACCATGCCTCAGGCTGAGGAGTGAGTGAAGCATGGAATAGACCTGGGACTCCATAAGATACAAAAATGGTCCCCAAAAGTGTACAATAACCACAGTATGTGTTTACCATTAATGTGCTTTACTTTCTCTTTTCTACACAAGTTAATCACTCTGTATTGTGTCTGACATCCTCAGTCATTCTCAACTTGGGGCATTTCTCCAGCCCAAACAAGGAAAATTGGTAGTAGATGCCTCTTTTTAATTCAATGTCTGTTGTTTTTCACTTCCATTTCAGAGTGGAGACAGGCTCGCAACTATACAGGTAACAGAATACACATCTCTCCTGATAATCAAAAAAACATATTCATGCTTAAGAAAACTAGAAGCAGAACATATTGCTATCATGGAGATGAAATCTGAGGCCCTATTCCATTTCATCTCAGGCCTTTCTCATTCAGTTCCTTCAACCAGTATAACTTATACTAGAATCTGGCAAAATATAGTTGAGTATCAATAAGCTAAACATTCCAGGATCCCTTCCATTTTTGTGTTATGTTCAATCAAATATCACATCTCTGAAATATTTCAGAGTAACCAGATTGTCAGAATAGAACAAAACCCGATATCAGTGGGAATTTTCCCTAAGTAAGGACAGTAGGAATCGGCCCCAAAGCTACATCTTCCACTTAGCAGTTCATACTGGCATTAGACTAAGTTTTTCTTTTTAAATCAAAATATCTTTTTGCAGATGAAATCACTCTCAATGCGGACACAGCCCACCCCAACCTCTCCATTGCTGGGGAAAAGAAGAGTTTGAAACATGAAGCCCAACCTCAGAAAGTCCAACCAAATCCAGAGCGGTTTGATTCGACTGTCTGTGTGCTGGGCTCTGAAGGATTCTCTGATGGAAAGCACTACTGGGAGGTGGATGTCATGAGCAGCACTGACTGGGACCTGGGAGTGGCCAGAAAATCAATACAGAGAAAAGGAAAACTTTCCCTGTCCCCTAAAGAGGGATTCTGGGCTCTGGGTCTGAGTGGGAGAGATTATTGGGCAAAAACAGACCCATGGACCCGGGTCAAAGTGCAGAAAAAGCCCAAGAAAATTGGAGTTTACCTTAGTTACCAAGAGGGTCAGGTGACCTTTTTCAATATAACTGACATGTCTGTGTTGTTCACATTTAATGGTTGTTCATTCTCAGGAGAGGTTTATCCATTCTTTAAAAATTCCCACAAAGAAACAACAATGAGCATTTCTTCTATAAAAGATGAATGAGCTTAAAGTGGAACTGCCACTCATTTTATCCCACTGTATCCTTGGAATTAAATTTCTCAGCAATAAATTTGAATCACATTCTGCCTCCATATTGTCTGTGGTGCAATCTGTAAAACAGCATAGATGCTCATTTTATGGCTGTAAATCTATGACATCACGTTTCTCCGCATTACATTCAAACTAGTTTTTACTGTGTACTTTGTGAGCTGCAAGGATCACTGGGGAGTTAGCAGTCTCTGAGGCCCTGGCACTCTAGGTAGAACCTCTCAGAAAGTAGTTCAGGGCTCTGGCCTCAGGCAGGGCAGAGTAACAGTCTAGTAAGCTCAGGACATAAGGAAGGGGGAAGCAATTAATGATCTTTGGTCTCAGACCCTCAGCAGGGCAGATCTCAAAAAACTTTCTAGGGGCTCAGCCCCTCAGGTCGGGCAGAGCACTAACCAGTGTAGGGGCTCCAGGCCTCAGGATGACTGCCACCTGTATCAGGTGGTCTTCCAAGTGATGACTGTAAATTACAACATTGTCAAGAAAGGCAGTGGTATGCTCAACATTCACTATCATGGTGAATTGATAGAGCCCACTGGGTGTGGCAAAGGCTGTTTTCACTCTTGACCTGAGTTCCTGTGAGATCTGCCAATAGCCCGTGGTCAGATCTAGGGTGGTGATATAACAGGCCTCTTCGAGTCATCAGCCCAGGGCATCGGCATTGACCCTCCTGAAATCAATACAGAACTGATGAGTCCTGTACAGTTTGGGGACCAAAATTATGTGGCTACCCCACTCACTCCGGGACCTCTTGATGACCCCTAGGTTGAGCATCGCCTGGACCTCCCGGACAAACATGTCCCACATTTGATATGGAAGGGGTTTCACCACCTCGCAAATCACCTCCCCTGGGTTGGTTTGGATGGTGTGTTAGACCAAAGTGATCTCTCTGAGTAAGACCATGAAGGTCTTAGGGATGGCCCCACAGAGGCACTTGGTTTGATTCCACAGTTCTTCCGTGAGGAACATCCCTCCCCTAGAGTGGATCATCGGGCTTGACTGTCATGGGGGTCTGGGGCCCCAGTTCTGGTTTTGGGGTGAATCAGCAGCTCCCCTTCTTCTTCGAGTGATTGCTCACATGCATTCCAATTAGGTTAGGTACGCGCAGCGGGCCTGGTTGCCGGGCAGATTTTTCCCCTAGCTATAGGCTGGGCGAGCAGGGAGCCCCCTAGAATGGCGCCCTCATGGCGACCCATAAATACTCCTGCGGCTCAGCCACCATCTTCAGTTCCTTCTTACCACAGACGAGCTGGTTGTAGGAACAGAGGAGTTCTGCGTCTTAGCGTTCTCCTCATCTCCTAGCTATTGTGCTTTCGTTTATAGTTGTGTTTATAGTTCTAGTTAATGGTTAATAGTTATAGTTCAATAGGTGTAGTTAGAGTTGTTAATTAACTGTTATAGTGTAAATAGTGTTAAGTGCAGGGCTACTCCTGCCCCCGGAGCTTATGTCACCTAAGGCTCTGGGCTTCAAACATTGCTCAGAGTGTGGGAAGCCCATGCCAGTGGGTGACCCACACTCTAGGTGCCTAAAGTGCTTGGGGGAATCGCACTTAGCAGATACTTGTAAAATCTACAAATCGTTTAAGCCGAGGACCTGCAAAGACCGTGAGTCCCGGCTGCGACACATTCTAATGGAGGCGGCTCTCCAACCGGTCTCAGGGGCGGCACCGGGCCCCGCTCCCAAGCCGCAGAAGTCTAAACCTCGGCACCGGTCGCGTTCGCCCGGTACCAAGAGGAGGAGAGACCCCCAGCCTCGCCCAGCCCCGGCAGCAGACCGCGCGGGGACGTTGGCGCCGATATCGCTGGCATCGACTCCGGACGGCGGCCGTCCGGATGACCAGACCTCGACACCGGCACCAGCACCGACACCGGCACCGGCACTGTCACCGGCACCGATGACTCCGGCGACCCGGACGGGCCCGTTGAGTCCGGTGCGAGTGGTCTCCCCACTCCGCCTGCCGGTCCCGCAGCAGCTTCCCTCCACGCCGGAGGCGTTCGCTGCTGCGCAGGAGCTGCTGTCGGTGAGCTCACCGCAGCGGCAACCCCGTTCCAAGGGCAAGCCACCCTTGATGGGGGAGGAGATCGCGGCTCAGAGCCCAGCAGGGCAGGAACGCCGCTCGATCTCGCGGCGCCGATCAGACTCCCGGTACCGGTCAGCTTCCCGGCACCGGTCGCAGTCTCGGCGCCGCATGGAGCTGAGACCCTGATCCAGGTCTCCGGATGGACGTTCCCGTCGCTCTCGCTCCCCTCGCCGGTCTGAGTCCCGGGGCCGATCGGAGTCCCAGCGCCCACATTCACGGGGCCGGTCGTACTCTCGGCACCGGTCGTACTCCCGGTACCGGTCCGTCAGTTCCTGCCGTGGCCACCCTCGACGCCGCTCTTCGGGCCGTTCCTCGTCCCGGCACCACTCGAGGTCCCAGCGCCGCTCACCGCATCGGTACCGCTCGACATCGCGGCGCCGATCTCCGAGGCGCCGGTCGATCTCACAGCACCGCTCCCGCTCCAGACAGCCATCCCCGGGACGCAGGTCACCTTACAGGAGATACCGATCGAGGTCCCCCTACCGGTGGCGTACCTCTCGGCACCGGTCACCACGCTACACCGACAGCTACACCGACAGCGCTCCCCGAGCCACGCGTCGGAGCGACATGCATCTCCGGACCGGCACCGCCGGCACCGGTCGAGGAGCCAGCCAAAGCGCCGAGAGTCTTCGGGGGTATGGCCCCATCAGCCCTCGGCACCGGAGGCCCCACAGCTTGGAGAGGGGGCACACTGGCCGTCACCTATGGCCTCCGGGTCTCCTCGCTCGACCCAGGCAGCGCAGGTGCACTCCAGTTGGCCTGCCTGGGACACCTGGGCCTACACCCAACCCCGCTCAACCCAATCTGAGCCGGGGTTTCCTCTCCGATCCGAGGCTACCGCAGAACCAGGGGTAGCCCCATGTCAGGTGGCCCCCCGCTCGGAGGGGCACCACAGCCCGGATCCTGGCTCCTACCCCTCCCCGGCACGGGTTGAGGCGGTAGCAGGAACCTCCTCCGCCAGTCCCCCCACGGTGGACCTTACTAACTACCCAAACTTGCTAAAAGCTGTGGCCACAAACATGAATCTCCCCATGGAGGAGGTCCCAGTGGTGGAGGACCCAGTCACCACTATGCTTACTAAGGGTACACCGACCCGGGTGGCGGTGCCCTTTATCAATACCATTAGGCAAAACATGGCCACGCTGTGGAAGACCCCAGTTTCTCTCCCCCCACGGCAAGGGGGGTAGGGAAAAGGTATTTTGTCCCGGCCAAGGGGTATGAACATCTTTATATTCACCCGCCGCCTTCCTCATTAGTGGTGGACTCCGTAAATAATAAGGAGCGCCATGGACAAGAGGCCCAGGTCCCCAAAACTAGGGAGGCGAGGCGCCTGGACCATTTTGGCAGGAAGGTCTACTCGTCCGGGGGCCTTCAACTGCGAGTGGCCAACCACCAGGCACTCCTAAGCCGCCACCACTTTGACACGGTGGAGGCCCTCACCAAACTGGAAAACTTTGTCCAGCAGGAGGGCAAACAAGAATTTAAGGCCCTACTCCACCAAAGTAGGGACATCTCCCGTTATGCCCTACAAGCGGCCTTAGATTCGGCAGATTCGGTGGCAAGAACAATGGCCTCAGGCATCGCCCTCCACCGTGCTGCATGGCTCCCGTCATCCAACCTGGCCCCAGCCATGCAGCATAAAATACAGGACCTTCCTTTCGAAGGCCAATCCCTCTTTTCGGAGGACACTGACACCCACCTCCAGGCCCTAAAGGACAGGGGTGTCACACTCAAGACCCTCGGGATGCATACCCCGGGTCAACAGAAACGCCCCTTCCTGCCACCACGCAGGAAGTTCTTTCCTGTTGCGCGCCCGCCCCAGGACTCCTCTCGTAGGAGAGATCGGACCTACCGTCATAGGCCGGGGCCTCGACAGGGAGCGAAACATCAGGGCCCCAAGCCACCCCAGGGGCCCAAGCTTGCCTTTTGAAGGTGCGCCCGGGGGCAGAGCACCAGTTGTCAACCTGGATCCTCCCTTTGGAGATCGTCTGTCCCACTTCCGCCGTGCATGGTCGGACATTACATTGGACCAGTGGGTCCTCCGCACGGTGGAGGTGGGATATTCGCTCCAGCTTGCCTCTACTCCTCCCTCCCACCCACCCTCCTCGTCCCTCTTCAGGGACCCCTCTCACGAGCAACTCCTCGTACAGGAGGTGAGGTCGCTCTTCGCACTCGGAGCCATTGAGCCCGTACCAGCGGAGTTCAAAGGGAAGGGGTTCTCCTCCCGCTACTTCCTGATCCCCAAGGCGAAAGGGGGCTTACGGCCCATCCTAGACCTGCGTGGACTCAACGCTCACATGATCCGGTTCAAGTTCCGCATGGTCACCTTGGGCACCATTATTCCCTCCCTGGATCCGGGAGACTGGTTCGCTGCCCTCGACATGAAGGACGCTTACTTTCACGTGAGCATCAAGCCCTCACACAGGCGTTACCTCCGCTTCATGGTGGCGGGGGAACACTACCAATTTGCCGTCCTGCCCTTTGGACTATCCACCGCACCCAGGGTGTTCACAAAGTGCATGGCAGTGGTAGCGGCTTTCCTTCGGCGCCGCGGGGTACAACTCTACCCGTACCTCGATGACTGGCTGATCCGAGGCGCCTCCAGGGACCAAGTGAGAGCACACATGCAGTTAGTCATCAGCACGTTCGACCGCTTGGACATCCTCCTCAACAGGGAGAAGTCCACCCTGGAGCCAGCCCAGAAAATAGAGTTCATAGGGGCCCTACTAGATTCCACAGTAGCAAGGGCATCCCTGCCTCAGCCTCGATTCCTCACCATACGGACGGCCATCACACAGCTGCACGCCTGTCCCATGGCTACAGTCCGAGTCTTCCTCAGCCTGTTAGGTCACATGGCATCGTGCACTCACGTCATACAGCATGCCAGTCGTGGCTCTTCAGTCGTGGCTCGCAGTGGCCTACAGACCGAGAAGAGACAGTATGGACACCCTCCTCTCCATTCCCAGGGCTACCCTATCCACTCTGGATTGGTGGGAAGACCAGGACAATGCCTGCCAGGGGGTCCCCTTCCTTCCCCCCAGCCCATCCATGTCCCTGGTGACAGACGCTTCGTCCCTAGGGTGGGGAGCTCACCTCGGGGAACTCAGGACCCAAGGCCTCTGGTCGGACACAGATCTCTGCCTCCACATTAATGTCAGAGAACTGAGGGTTGTCCGCCTCGCGTGCCAGGCATTCCAGGACACACTGCGGGGTCACTGTGTGGCGGTGATGACAGACAACACCACAGCCCAGTACTATATCAACAAACAAGGCGGGGCCCGCTCCAGCCCCTTGTGCCAGGAGGCGACTCTCCTGTGGGAATTCTGTATAGCCCACGCCATTCACCCAGTGGCCTCATTCCTCCCGGGAGTCCAGAACACACTGGCGGACCATCTCAGCAGGTCCTTTATGACACATGAGTGGTCCCTCCAGCCAGATGTCATCCGGCCGATCTTCCTGAAGTGGGGATTTCCCCACATCGATCTCTTCGCCTCCAGGCAGAACAGGAAGTGCCTCCAGTTCTGCTCCTTCCGAGGCAGCGCCAAGGGATCCTTGACAGATGCCTTTCTCCTACCCTGGACAGGGCACCTGTTCTACATGTTCCCTCCGATCCCGCTACTACACAAGGTGATCCTGAAGATCAGACGGGACAGAGCGCAGGTCATCCTCGTAGCCCCAGCCTGGCCCAGACAGTGCTGGTATGCATCCCTCCTCCAGCTGTCCAGGGCCCCTCCCATCAGCCTCCCGCTGTGGCCGGACCTGATCTCCCAGGACCACGGTCGCCTGCTGCACCCAGATCTGCAGTCCCTTCACCTCACAGCGTGGCTGCTCCATGGCTGAGAGGTCCGGAACTCTTATGCTCAGCAGAGGTGCAAGGTGTTCTTCTGGGCAGCAGGAAACCATCGACCAGAAGCACCTACACAGCAAAGTGGACCCGCTTCTCGGCTTGGTGTAGAGATCATGACACCATCCCCGTTGAAGCCCCTGTCCCGCGCATCTTGGACTACCTGTTAGGTCTTAGACAACAAGGCCTTTCTACCTCCACTATCCGGGTCCACTTGGCCGCTATCTCGGCTTTCCACCCTGGCCAGGCGAACCACTCGGTCTTCTCCGACCCTGTGGTGTATCGGTTTCTTAAGGGTCTAGACAAGCTGTACCCGAACATTAAGCGTCCCATTCCACCCTGGGACCTGAACCTTGTGCTCTCACACCTCACTTTGCCCCCGTTTGAGCCCCTCGCCACGTGCTCTTTACTCCACCTTTCCTGGAAGGTGGCGTTCCTAGTGGCTATCACCTCGGCTCGTAGAGTGTCAGAAATCCGTGCCCTGACCTCGGAGCCACCCTACACCATTTTCCATAAAGACAAGGTGCAGCTACGTCCCCACCCGGCCTTTCTGCCTAAGATGGTCTCCCCCTTCCATATTAATCAAGACATTTGCCTTCCGGTCTTTTACCCGAGGCCACACACCTCTGGAAGGGAGCAGCAATTACACACGTTGGACGTTAGAAGGGCTCTTGCTTTTTATTTAGACAGAACAAAGCAATTCAGAAAGACAACCCAACTTTTTGTAGCAGTTGCGGAGAGGATGAAGGGCCAGCCAATCTCAGCCCAAAAGCTCTCCTCCTCGATTACCTCGTGTATTCACACCTGTTATGAACTCGCGAACAGACCTGTCGAGAGAGTAACAGCACACTCCATGAGAGCGCAGGCATCCACTGCGGCCTTCTGGGAGGGAGTCTCTATCACGGACATCTGTAAGGCGGCTACCTGGTCCTCCGTCCATACCTTCGCCGCTCATTACGCCATTGTCCAGCAGACCAGGGACGATGCGGCGTTTGGGTCAGCGGTCTTACGATCTGCAATGGGTCAACCCGACTCCACCTCCTAGGTGTTGCTAGTAGTCACCTAATTGGAATGCATGTGAGCAATCACTCGAAGAAGAAAACAGGGTTACTTACTTGTAACTGTTGTTCTTCAAGATGTGTTGCTCACATCCATTCCAGACCCACCCTCCTTCCCCACTGTCGGTTTAGCCGGCAAGAAGGAACTGAAGATGGTGGCTGAGCCGCAGGGGTATTTATGGGTCGCCATGAGGGCGCCACTCTAGGGGGCTCCCTGCTCGCCCAGACTGTAGCTAGGGGAAAAAATCTGCCCGGCAACCAGGCCCGCTGTGCGTACCTAACCTAATTGGAATGGATGTGAGCAACACATCTCGAAGAACAACAGTTACAAGTAAGTAATCCTGTTTTCTTCCCTGCTCATGCCATGGTTGTAGGAGATTGATATGGTATATTTGGTGATTTTTCCCATCTATCTGGTGACAGGGCCCATCCAGTGAATCACCTCATAGAGTCCTGCCATCCTGCAAGATGATGGGACTCCTTGGAGGGGTATAATATGAGGACCCAATCTCCTAGCTCAAAAGTTCAAGTTTTCACTCCCCAGGTTTAAGCTCTTGCTTGGGACGATTTGCTGGCCTGTAAATTCTCCTTTGCTAGGTCTTCATCTAGGGCCAGGCATTCCTGCAACTGCATTACATACTGTAGGCATCCCTGGGACCAGGATGGGGACCTATTCCCATGTTTCCCACACCAGGTCAAGCAACCCTCAAGGCTGGTGGCCATACAGTAGCTCAGATGGTGATGGAGGCCTGAAGCACTTCCCAGATAGCAAGCAGTGGAGATTGCGAAGAGGGGGGTAGTTTAGCTGGTCCCAGGAGCACAAGTCCTTTGGGGAGAACTTTCAGAGCATTTCCTTGAGAGCCAGATTAAAGTGTTCTACCAGCCAATCTATCTGGGGATGGTAGACTGACATCTTCAGCTTCTTAATCTCAAGGAGGCCACAAACTTGGCAGTGCAGCTGAAAGGTGAATTTTTTTCCAGGTCCATAAGGATCTCACAAGGTAAGCTCACCCAGGCAAAGATCGTTAGGAGCTTGGTACTGATGGTTCATGTGTTGGAAGTTCTTAGAGGAAAGGCCTCTGGGGAATGGGTGGTGTAGTATATCACTATGAGGATGTATAGGAAGTTTATGGCATTTTCAGTGAGGAGCCCCACTGGGTCCATCTCACACCTCTTGAAGGGTGTTCCTGCCACTGGTAGGGGACCAGTGGAGCTCTCAGCACTCCTGGTGCTTCCACTAGTTTGCATTATGGGCAGGACCCACAGTAGTCCTTGATGTTGCGGTGCACACCCGGCCAGAAGAACTGGGCCAAGACCTGAGCTAGGGTCTTCTCCTGACCCAGGTGGCTGGCTGTGGGGACATCATGAGCCAACCTCAATACTGCCCGTTGGTAATATCGGGGCACAAATAATTGAGACCAGGGATCACAAGACCAGGGATAGTGTTTACACACTATAGGCAATCCTTAGTTAATTAAAATTGTGGTCACTGAGTCTCCTGACATGGATCCATCACTACCCAGTCTATATATGTCAGCTGCTCATAGACCTGGCTAATGGTGGGGTCCTCCATTTAGTACAGGCTGAAATCAACCCCCACATCCAGAGGGACTTCCTCATCATTTGATCAGGTAGGTGTGGCTACTTCTGGAATGTCAAGATCCCCAGCTGGGTCTTGGGGGACATCTGGGTTGATCTCCCCATTCTCGTCAGCCTTGCGTTCAAGGGGGCCTTTATCAAGGACTGTCTGAACTGGTGGGTCCCAGAAGCTCATGTTTTGCAGGACCCTGGTAATTTCTGGCCAGTCCCACCCAAGGGAGAAGGAGTAGGGTAGCTTTTGGGAGACCCACACCATCATCAATCAGGTAACCCCATCCACCATTAATGGTGTTCAGGCACTTGGGTATACTTTCAAGTCCTCGTGGATACAGAGGAGCCAAATCTGGTTCAGAGTCTGATTACTTGCAGGTGCAAAATGCCAACACATTAGAGTCTGCCCACAGTTGGAGTTCACCAGGGTGTGCACTTGTTTCCCACCAAATCCCATGGGGATAGTTACCTTGTTGGTGGGATGGTGGTGAGCATGGGTCTCCTGACCAAAGGAATAGTCCATAATCAGGCATTATTGCTGGAGGTGTCCAGATCACCCACAAGTAAGATAAGGGCACAAAGAATTTTCACTTATAAATCTCTTTTAAGCAGCAAAGTCCTTCTGTGAGAGGAAGACGGTCAATATCCCAGCAATATCCCGTGCTCTGGGGCAGGAGTGGAAGGTCTGGGAGCAAAGTGCCCTCTGTATTATGAGGATGTTAGGGTGGCCTGAAGTATCCTCATTGATAACAGGTCCAGGGATGCCCCCTACACAGCAGAATATCTCACGGGGGCACTTTTAACCACTGCAAGTCCTTTGTGTAGCCAGAATGGCCTCATGGAAACTTCAGTTTTTATGTGGCCATTCCACTAAGACCTCAACCTCTCTCCTCACCCCAGCTTCATCCCCCTGGCAACAACACTACCACTGCCGTGGCCCTGTCCCTGATTTTCAGTCACACTCAGGTCTATCAAGCCAGTTGTGCACTTAACTTGTTCAGCCATTCGCTCTGTTGCCACAGGAAAATAAATGTGGGACTTCCTCCCTGGTTCACTGGAAATCCCTGACTGGGCCCCTAAGGAAGCGCAAGTGTCAACAACTTCCACACCCATTCACACTGTTCTGGGTGGGCTACAGCTAAGGTGCCCAAACAGCAAGTGTGAACAATCTGGATGGGGGTGGGGGGTAATAGGAGCCAATATAAGAAAAAGACCCCAAAATTGGAACTGTCCTTATAAAATCGGGACCTCTGGTCACCCTAGCTAAAGCCTTGTAGACATACTCGTCCTCCTTCCTTCAGGATCTTCTCAACCACCCTTGTACCAAGGCCTAAGTCCCCAGCTCGCTCTCAGCTCCCCAGTTCTCTCTGAGCCAGGGAACTCATCCAGTGCCAGACCCCAGGGAATCTCCAGTGACACCTCCCCCAGGACTGTCTTAGCCCAGCATCTCTTGCAGGCTTCAGCCTCAGTCATTGTGTGAGCATGTTGTCTCTTATAGGAAATCCAGCCCTCTGACACCGGCCATGGGGAAAACCCCTCTCACTTCCCCACATCCTGGCAGAGCTCTCCCTCCCGCAGGAGCTAGAGGACTTTTTGAGTAGGGGATGGTGGAGATGGTGCATCCAACAATGTTCCCACAGGAGGGAATGAAGGGAGCAGAAGATGCCCAGGAGCTCAGCACAGCTCTACCCCCTTATCCCTCCCTCTTCTCTATTCCACAACACTAGACCTGGGAGGGGGTGCAGAGACCCTGGAGCTTCCCCTCCCCCAAGTTTGGAAAGGGAGCAGTAAAGACTTCACAGGTTCAGCAAAAAAAGACCTAGGCCTGGGGACAAGGAGTATGCATGGGTGCAGAATTCATTTGAGTCTGAGGCAGATGTGGGAGCAGTGGGAAGGAAATTAATTGACATGTGGCTGGGTGGGGAGGAACAGAATTAATTAATTGATATTTCGGGAGGGGAGATTGGGGAGAAGCACAATGCTGTGCACCAACAGTCAATACTTTGTGCAAATGTATGCATTTTATATCAGTTGGATCCTCTACCAAGAGCTCCTGTACAAGGGATCAAAACGATCTTACAATAACCCCTCGATTTAACGGACTTCGGATGCAACGGACAAAATTTCTGAGCAAGTCTGATGTATCCGAAATCCATTTATCGCGGGCTGGCTGCCGGCTCCCGGCTGCCGCCCGGGTGCAGGCAGCAGATGGGCTAGCTGCTGGCTCCCGGCTGCCGCCTGGGTCCCAGCAGCAGGCAGCCTGCGGAGCTGCCGCCCCGACCCTGTGGCGGGCGAGCTGCTGCTCAGACAGCTCTTTTTCTTTTTTATTAAATAACGGACTTTTTGATTTAACGGACACCCCCTCGCCTGAATTAGTCCGTTAAATGGACGTTTTACTGTACTCTATATATTTGTGAAAGTTGGCAACATTGCACTAGTCACACAAGTACTGGGGGAGCGAAGAGGGAATTGCAAAAACCTGAAGACACCCTCCAAATCACAATTTAATCTACAAAACATGACATGATTTTGGGGTCACTCTCACAAACTCTTGGGGGTCTCTTGATCTTTCTGGGGTGGCCACATTCTCCTCTCTGGCCTGACCACACAGACAAGAACTGTTGAGATGATTTGTTTGAGGGAGATTTTTTTTGCCTCATTGCAAAACACACAACACACACAACTGTAAATAGGTTTGAGCTAAGCTTAGACTGATGTAATGCTGTGATTATTATGACTAACTATGGCCAAAATTTATTTCACAATAATCCACATTTAGGGATGTGGTCACAAAAACCACAGAATGTGGTAAAAGTAAAATAAAAAGTGCATGAGAACCAGTGAAGAAACTTGTTTCCTGCCTGTCTACAATCCCCTCAGATCCTCCCCTCAATGCACTCACTCAGGGCTTGTCTACATTACAAAATTAATTCAGCTTTATCTAATTTGACCTTGAGTCCCCAAATTAATGAAATTGATTTTGTGTCGCTCATTGTCTTGATGGAGTGCGTCCTCACTAGCAGTGCCTGCATCAATGCACAAAGTGGGTAGCTATCTCAAAGTCCCTCTTGCTGGTGTGCTTTGAGACGTTTGTGCAATGCCTCATGGGACCAAAACATGGGGGGGGGGATAGCTCAGTTATTTATTGGCCTGCTAAACCCAAGGTTGTGAATTCAATCCTTGAGGGGGGCATTTAGGGATATGGGGCAAAAATGGGATTGGTCCTGGTTTGAGCAGGGGTTTGGACTAGATGATCTCCTGAGGTCCCTTCCAACTCTGAGATTCTATGATTCTACAACTGTAACAGGGGAGAATGGGAACATTGCATTGGTGTCCTATGATGCACTGTGATCCCTCCTTCACATCAATGGCAAACAACCCAATGGTTTTCAAACCTTAAAGCCACCATAAATATGTCATAATTCCAGAAGCATGGAGCCTACTCAGCTGTGCACTCTTGCAGTGAGCATCTCAAACATCGCGTCCCTTCTCCAGCAGTATTTCTAGAGCCGAAGTAGGGTCTGCCAAATGGAACATAGTGATGTCCTGCAAGCGGCCCCACTGCAAGCCATTGACAGTGGAGAAGTGAGTGGCGGTCGCTATTTGGAAGCTTGCAACGCCAGTTACTGGTCAGTGAGGAACCAATTTGGAGCAGATAAATCAATTGTGAGAGTTGCTGTGCTCCAAGCATGCAAGGCCATGAATTGACTTCTGCTATGAAGGATAGTCAGTCTGGGAAATGTGCAGGACATAGTGGATGGTTTTGCCACGATGGGGTTCCCTAACAGCGATGGCACACTATCCCCACATTGGCACCAGACCACTATGCCAAAGAATACATAAACCAAAAGGGATAGTTTTCAGTGGCACTTCTAAGGCAGCCTCTGTATCATCACTTATGTTGTATGTGGGGGATTTCTTGGAATGGGGGCAGTATCTGGAGAAGGACTGTTAGGGTTGCCTGGTGGATTCAATTTAACCTTTTCCAGCTCTAAGCACTTTGCTTCCACTTCCAAGCACTTTGCCTTTAGGAAGAAACCCCTGTCTTCCACAGTTAGAACTCAGCCTGAGTTAAGGACATCCCTCCATCTTGGCACTTAGATCTCTGTTTGGGGAGGTCTGACCCTTCCCTCCTGGGAATTTTCCAGTCCCCCATCACCAGCTTGCATTTATGTCATGGAACGGGATGTCTGGGCTTGATCTGGGTCTGTCTTCTGTGTGGTGTGCCACTTTGGGAAAACTGGTTGCTCTAGGGTTTTGGTGCCTGACCATAATCTCATGCACAGGCTGCCCTACTCTAGCCAAGCTATTCTGTTTCCATGAAGCTAGAAAAAAAAATTAGGTGCTTATTGGAATCCCTGGCTTTGCAGGTTGAACCCTTTGTATACCTGTTCCCCCTCAGGCAGAAAAGAAAAGAAAAGAAAAGAAAAGAAAAGAAAAGAGCTTCCCTGGCTTTCAAGCAGCCAAAAGGAAAAATGTATCCTTTTAAAATCCTTTAAAATTCTAAGGTCTGTGCTTCTGGTTCAAAATGATCCCACTCTTGCCACCATGTCAAGGCTGATTCCCCACTCTGGGACTTTGGTACAGAAGTGGGGCCCACAAGGGTTAAAAAAAAATGGCCACTCCCGGCTGGTATTAAATTCCCAAGGTCACAGCTTCTCTCTGACCTTGAATGGGTAAATGCTGCTGCCATCCAAGTGCAAATCCCGTCCCTTTTGAGAATCAAGGAAGAAACACTTGGGAATTCCTTCCTGTGCCCTCAAGCCCTTTCACCCCCTTCCTGGGAAGAGCTGAGAAAAAAATAAAGGAAATCAGCTAATTAAACAACATGCACTTAGGGATACAAAAATCCAATTGGTAACAAAGTCCTGTGGCACCTTAAAGACATTATATGCCATTATATATATGCCATTATATGCCACCAGTGTCCCTCTGCTATATACATCAGCCAAACTGGACAGTCCCTACGAAAAAGGATAAATGCACACAAATCAGATATTAGGAATGGCAATATTCAAAAACCTGTAGGAGAACACTTCAACCTGCCTGGACACACAATTACAGATTTAAAAGTCACCATACTGCAGCAAAAAAACTTCAAGTCCAGACTGCAAAGGGAAACTGCAGAGCTACAATTCATTTGCAAATTTAACACAAACACTCTAGGATTGAACAAAGACCTACAATGGCTTGCTAATTACAAAAATAGCTTCTCCTCTCTCCATGTTCACACCCCCCATTCAAATGCTAGAAGAATAACCCACCCTCCCTGATTGGAGATAACAAGCTGGTTCAGCCTAATTGGACTAACCTTGTTACCTCCCACCTGGTTCTTGCCTACTTTTCTATACCTGCCTCTGGACACTTCCACTGCTTGCATCCGACGAAGTGGGTATTAGCCCATGAAAGCTTATGCTTCAAAACTTTATAGTTAGTCTTTAAGGTGCCACAGGACTTTGTTACCTCTGCTATTCCAGACTAACACGGCTACCTCTCTGATTCTAAAAATCCAATTCTGTTCTTTAAAAAGGTAAATTTTATTTAACCCAAAAAGAAAGAAAATATATTCAGAACTTAGGCTTTTTGCTAGATCTTAAAGGAATCAATTATAAAAATTAAGCATCAAGAGAGCTCTCTTGAGGTTCAGCTTAAAGGTTACAAGCAAAATGAAAGCATCTGGTGTTAGAACAGAGGAGTCCACAAGCCAATCTATATATATATAAAAGTGAAATGGTGTATGCGTGCGTGCGTGCGTGTATGCGCGGATGTATGCTTACTCCTTCCACACCGTTTGAGCTAGAAACTTGAAATTTGGTACAGTTAGAGGTCTTGGGGTCCTAATGACCGTAAGAGTCGAAAATTTTTCAAATCTCACCTCTGACGCCCCCCCAGGGGTGAAATTATTTAAAGGCCAATCACATCAGCTGGGCAGCTGCTGTTCTCTGTGACATAGTTATGATGTCATAATACCCCCTCCAACAGACACCGCACTCGCTCAGCTCTCTGCCCCCTCCCCCCTCCAACGGAACCCCGGAATCCCTCAGCTCTCTGCCCCCTCCCCCCTCCAATGGAACCCCGGAATCCCTCAGCTCTCTGCCCCCTCCCCCCTCCAATGGAACCCCGGAATCCCTCAGCTCTCTGCCCCCTCCCCCCTCCAATGGAACCCCGGAATCCCTCAGCTCTCTGCCCCCTCCCCACCTCCGACGGACCCGAGTTGGGTTTGGTCAGAGGGTAAGTGAGGTAGGGGTGTCGGGTTTGGTCGGGGGGTGAGGTGGGGGTGTCGGGTTTGGTCGGGGGGGTGAGGTGGGGGTGTTGGGTTTGGTCAGGGGGTAAGTGAGCCGGGGGTGTTGGGTTTGGTCTGGGGGGGTGGGAAGGTGTCTGGGTGGGTGAGGGGTGAGGTGGGGGGGTTGGTCGGGGGTGTTGGGTTTGGTGGGGGGGTAAGGTGGGGGTGTTGGGTTTGATTGGGGTTGAGGAGGGGGGTCGGGGTTGGTCGAGGGGTAAGTGAGGTGTGGGTGTTGGGTTTGTATGTGGTGGAAGGTAGGGGTGTCAGGTTTGGTTGGGGGGGAAAGTGAGGTGGGTGTGTCAGTTTTGGTCTACGGGAGGGTGCGGTGTGGGTGTTGGTCAGGGGGTGTTGGGGTTGGTAGGGGGGAGACGTGGGGGTGTTGGGTTTGGGTGGGGGGGTGAAAATGTGAGTCGGGGTTGGTCGAGGGGTAAGTGAGGTGGGGGTGTCGGGTTTGGTCGGGGGGGTGAGGTGGGGGTGTCAGGTTTGCTCTCTGCCCCCATCCAACGGACCCCGCACTCGCTCAGCTGTCTGCCCCCTCCCCACCTCCGACTGACCCGAGCAATGCCGGGTATTTTCGCTAGTAAGAAATAAAAGAAATAATGATAATTGATTCTTTCTACACGTTCCCTAATCTACTTACATATCTGAGGCTTCAGATAAGTAGGTTTGAGGTATGAACTGATGATCTATGATCATACCTGGCTTAAAGCTGCTTACAGCTTTGCTGCTCTGTCTCTCCGCTCACTCCCGGAGAACAACAACACGCAGAGAAAGGGAATTTTCCCCCCAATTTTAAAAAGTTCTAGCCCTGCCATTGGCTCTTTTGGTCAGGTGCCCACTCCTTTTCCTTCACCCTTTGTTAACTCTTTAAAGCAAGCAGAGAACAGCTACTAAGAGGACTTTTATATCTAACTGGCTGGCTGGGTGTCCATAAAAGGGAGCTACCTCCCCACTTCATTTGTCACAGAGATCATTGACAGATCTGCTAGGTCTTTAAACCTCGCACAAAGAAGGACTGGGACACCAGGCACATGTTCCTGCTCATGGAGGTGACACTGCGACCTGCATCTGAGCCAGGCCGGTCAAACTTGGCACCATGTGCCTCGGGGTCTGTAAGGAGTGTTGCTACTGTACCAGCGACCCAGCACCAATCCCCATCCCCAGTGCCTATAAAAAGGCATAAGAAACAGATGGCCAAAAGGGGGTGATCCCGGCACTGAAGACAGACAGGCCTGGGGTTCAGAGTAGAGTGTGTTCTGAGCCAAAGCACTCCTCTGCCTTGGTACTGGAGAAGTCAGCACATTTCACTCTGGCATCTAGATAGGCACCAACATCTCTGGCACTCTGGAGCCGCAAACTAAATTTATGCAAACTAGATAGGATCTGAATTAGCAATTTTGCACCCTGACTGATTATTCTTGTATACTTGACAGTATTCTTGCCAGCAAGCTAAAAAAGTATGGATCAGAAGAATGGACAATAAGGTAGATAGAAAACTGGCTAGATCATCGGGCTCAACGGGTAGTGATCAACAGTTCAATGTCTAGCTGGCAGATGGTATCAAGTGGAGTGCCCCAGGGGTTGGTCCTAGAGCTGGTTTTGTTTCTCCAGCACGAAGGTGATGATGGGCGCAGACACCAGGAGGAGCAGGACCAGGGTGCAGCGGGCAGCCCAGATGGTGAGGGACATGACCGGCCCTGCAACATGGAAAGGGACATGGTGACAAACATCTCCAATTCAGTGTGTGGAACTGTAGACACAGAGCAGCTGCTGTGTAGTGGGGACCCCGTGTGAGCTCCTGGAGGCCTAGATCTAAGGGGGAATCATGCTGCAGGTAGGCACATTCCCTGGCACAGCTGCTGGCAACCCGCCACCTGCTCCTTCCCTGAGGCTCCCACTGCCTTCTTCCTGCCAGTACGTTCACCATTACCCCCCTCTGGAGGTCCCCGCTGCTCACCGCACCCCTTCTCCTCTTGGGAGGGGGAGTGAGGACGGATGACAAGTCAGCGGTGGGAGGGCGGGAGAGTCTGGTTGGGGAGTGAAGTGGCTCAACCGGGTGTTGGGACTGACTCAGTGCTGGGGAGCTGGGGGCTCAAGGGGGAGGAGGAGAGTGGGGGTCAGTGGCTTAGGCCAATGCTGGAGCTGGCCTGGCTCAGGCGGGGGGGGGGCATTCAGGGGTGCTGGTCCTGGTGCTTGGCTCAGCTCATTCTTGGGGGTGGCGCTCGGCCTGGTGTATCTGAGGGGAGGGTGCTGGAGCTCCTCTGGTTGCAAGGGGGGCGCTCAGGACTCCTCCTGTTAAGGGGGATTTCTGGACTCTGGTGTGCAGAGGGTGGGGCCTTGGATGGAAAAGGCGGGGCCAGTGGGCTAGCCTCCTCAAATCAGGGGTTCTCCTGCTGCACATGCACCCGGGGTGAGTTTGGCCCAGACTTTATGTCCTGAGGTCGGAGCTGGGAGCACAGAGCCGGGCTCTGATAATCAGGGTGTGACAGAGCAATAGCCCATTACCTGGGCGGGTCGGCTCCTCCCCTCCTCCGCTGCTGCTCGCGCTGCCTGTGGGGCAAGGGCAAAGAGAATCGCACTGTGTGGGAGAGACGCCTGCAGCCTCCCCAGGGACCCGCCTCCCAGAGACAGACAGAGCGGTTCTGACAGCCACTGGGGCCAGATCCCTACCGGGTGTAAATCAGCATCACCCTGCTGGAGTCCATGGGCCAGATCCCCAGCTGGTGTAAATTGGCATCCCTCCACTGGAGCACTGGAGTCCACAGGGCCCTGCCAGTTTACACCAGCTGAGGCGCTGGTCCCCAGACTCTCTCTTGCTGTGATAACAAAGCTATTCCAGACTAACACGGCTACCCCTCTGATTCTTGCTCTGAGTGTCACACTGAGTTTCCCCACTGCCAACTCAGCAAGGATGTCACCGTCCATTTAACAAACCCTCATGTCACTGATCCCTGGCCCCTGGCGCTGAGGTTGAAGCTCCATGGGGGTGAAAATGCCCCAGGAAGCCCTGAGCCAGGATTTCCCTGCCCCCCCCCTCCCCTCCCAGTCAGACATGCTTCTTTATGGAGCACCCTTGGGAATCTGTATGCTCTGGAAACTTCCCCAATGGGGCTCACTGAGTGGCTCTGTCAGATCTCCCAAATGTTACATGTTACGTTCATTGAGCAGCTCTGTCCCCCTACGTAGAAACATGGTGTCCTGGAGCCTGGGGGTGGCCCTCAGCTACAAGCTAGGTAGGAGACCCCATGGTCCAGACTCAGCTCTTCCACTGAGTGTTATTAACTTCTCTGTGCACTTCACAGCCAAGCTACTAGCCAAGTGCTCATGTCCCTAAGTATCGGTGACAGCTGTCATTCATCCCTTCTACGTATAACGAAGGGTTGCACAAGGTCACTTGAGGCAGAGCTGGGAACAGAGGGGTGGGTCCTAACACGGCAAACACCCAATTCAGCCACTTTGTCTTGCTGCCTTTAAGAGGGAACTTGTCAGAATTAATTGCTGGGCTATATGGCCTCTAACACTTACCACATTCTGCTTCCAGAGCCTTGAAGGGACCCCAGGAGCCCTGGGAACCAACAACCTACTCCTGTCTCACTAACACTCATGTGATCCACTGACAAAGCAGATGTTACATCTGCCACTAGGGGCTGGTGGACATGGAGGATAAAAACCTACTTCTTCTCTTCGGTACCCTGCCGCGGAGCTATCTGCATCCGGGTTCTCTCTCTGCCATTGCAGGGATGTTTGTACTCACTCTGACGTTCACTGCCCTTACCGGTGATGCTGAGGTGCTGGGCAGGGCTGAGCTGGGATCTGTTCACCTGGTTGTCACTGTCCTTGATCTCGTACCCACAGGAGTAATTCCCAGAGCTCCCCCTGGACACCACATGGTCATAGTTGTAGGTGACCTTCTCCACTGAGCCCGTCTGAGACAAAATCTCCTCCCCATCCTTACAGAAGACGACATGGGTGGCCAGGGCCCGTGAGAACACAGAGCACTGGAGCTGCACGGAGACCCCTGGGTGTGTGGACGTCTGGCTCAGGTAGAGAGTGGGGGCACGGAGAGTACCTGGGGAGAGGAATGGGTCAGAGCTGTCAGTGGGGCCATAAGTGGGGCCTGTTTCAGGGTGGAGCCCAGGGAGCAGTTTGCCAAAGGAAGCTGGTTACTGTGGAAGCAGGTCGCAGTTGCTAAGAGCACGATGACCCTGCAATCAAAACCCACAGCTGGCCTGTGCCAGCTGACTCAGGCTTATGGGGCACAGGCTACGGGGGCGTTTACGTGGCACAACCTAGCTGCGGGTGTCTAATTGCAATGTAGACATACTCTGCCTGCTGAAGAGCTGCAGGGTCTGTGCAATGTCACTGGAACAGGCTCCTGTTTCAGCACAGCTGGGTACCGGGGGGATAATGTCAGATCTGAGACTGTCAGCTCTTCAGGGGCAGGGACCAGAGCTTCACATAGGGGTGGGCAGCACCTGGCATGATAGGGCCCTGATCCGTGGGAGGGGCATCTGGGGCCACAGTAATAATAGTAATTAATAATAATCTGTTGCTGGATTTTTTATTAGTGTATCCCCCTCTTGCATGAGAGAGAGAGAGGTGAATTTTTCTGGGGACAGACAGATGGACTCACCTGGAGCTGAGCAGATCTCCTGGCTGCTGGGTCTCAGCACTGGGAACAGAAAGGAGACGTGCGGTTAGTGCTGGAGATAAAATCTCCCCCTTGTCTGATGTCCCTCTCGAGGGACAAAATCTGTCTTTAGTAGATATGAAAAAAGAATCCGGATTCATGTTCAGTGAAGAAGCAAACCAGGCAGGACCTTAGCTATGGGGCACGTCAGATTCCTCGCACACACAGACCTTGGCTGAGCTGGGAACCACCTTTCCCTTCAGCTCTCTAGAGGGATAGATTCTCAGCTGGTGTAAACTGGCATTGATTCCAATGGAGCTGCACTGATTTACACCAGGTGAGGATCTGGCCCAGTAGCTCTCAGACTCAGCGTTTCTACTGGTTCCTCTTTCCCTTCCACTAAAGAAGATTTGCCAGCAGTCTGGGCCAGGTGTTGTTCTTCGTTCTGTTTCCTCCCAACCTGCTATGACTTAGCACTGGATTCCTGCATACTCACCACTAAGCAAGGGGCCCAGAGACAGGATCATCTGGGCGGTGGGGGGAACCGATCAGAATGGAAACAGCCCAGCGATGTCTGCTGCTGATGGAGTCGGGAGGGGACAATCCTCAGTTGCTCCCTGGTCCCACCCAACCCCCCAGCTCTGCTTGACTTCAGCAGAAGTGAAGCTCTGGTCTCTGTCTGCTCTGATCTGCTCCTGTCTACTCCCCAGAGCTTGATATTCCAGCCAGCCCCTCTCCCTGCTCCCAGGCTCCCTGGGGTCTGTAGAACGCAGGCAGCAGAGACATCACAGCCTCCCTCCGACATGCTCTGTCCCTCATTGGGTCTGATATTCGTCACATCTCCCCGTTTCCTGCCCCGCACCACCCCCCTTTCCCCACCCCCCGCCACAGCATCTCTATTTTGGGTTGTAAGATTGAGAACCGAAGGGGCCTGGTTTGCTTGTTGAGTCTAAACATACCACTGAGGAAACACCCTCCCATCCCATTTCACTGCCTGGGGACCGAGACAGTCTCCTGGCTAAAGGCACAGCTGGGCCAAGGTGAAAGGTCACTGGGTGATTGGGGGGGGGGCTGGGATGTTGGATGAGCCTGAACCTTTTGCCTCCAACCTGGTGTCCAGTCCCTGGTCAGAAGAACCCAGCTCCCCCTAGAGAAATTCACTCTCTGGGCTTAAGGGGGACATAAATGGGGTTTGGGCCTCATGTGGGACCCACTGCACATGGGTGAATTATCCTTTTCCTTCCCCCCCCCCCCCCCCACAGAATAGCTACTACGGGACTGTGATGACTCACCACCTGCTTAATATCCTTTGCCTTCCTCAAAACTCAGATCCAGTCACTTCTACCCATACTATACTGACTGTCCCCCTCACCCTATTCTGGGCTCCTGAGGAGTCTGCTGTCCCTGCTGATAGATGGAAACAAGGTCCCTTCCTGGTATCTTCTGCATCCCTGTTCATTCTGCTGCCCCTGCTGAGAGAGGGGTATCAGGACACTGCCGGACGGGGAAGAACACAAGGCAATTGAGAAAGAGCATCCAGAAGTGACCTCTGAGCAGGTGGGAGCAAGAATCAGTGTGACTAAGCAAGTAGGGGACCAGGGGAAAAGGCCAAAGAAACATTTGGGAAAGAAAGAAAGTCTTTTGAGTAGATGTGAGCACCTCTGTGGGAAGCCAAAAAGCCGCAGTCCTTAAGGTAGATCTGTCAGGAGCACAAGGCAAAGTCGTTTAGCCTAGGAACTTTACAGACGAATTTATGCAGAATTGGATTGTCCTGGGATGATGGCTGGTCACCTTTCACCCTTGGGATGGAGTCAGCTCTGCAAAGCAGCTGGACAGGGGACATTTTGGTGGAGCTCAGATGCATGGGGAATGGTCAGCAGAGCCCAGATCCTCAGGGGCTGGTCCAAGGAGCACACTGGGAGAGGACCTGCCATAAGCAGAGCCCAGAAGACAGAAGGCTGGAACTGGATAAATATTTTTTCAATTTTTAACATCACTGTTTCAAAATATTTTGTGAAAAATATTCCCCCCCCCCTTTTCTCCTCCTCTCTTGGTGGCAAAATGATAAAAATGGAGGGAGGGGAAATCCCCCCAAAATAATGAAAACTGTTAAAAATCTCTTAAAAGTGTGTGTGTGTGTGGGGGGGGTTTAAATGAAAATGTTCCTTTTTTTCTTTAATTTTCCAATATTGTTTTTACAACCCCCCCCAAAAGAGATTTAATGTTTTCCTTGAAAAAAATGGAAACTTTGGAAATAATGAAAATGTTTGACAAAACTCTGACTTTGAAAATGATGTGCTTTTTAAATCACAGCACTTTGGTGGCTCAGCCCAGAGTGACCCCAGGACTGTGGTTCAGGCTGAGCTGTTGGCACCCTTGGGTGCTTGGGGCTCAGACAATGCTGCCCAGAAAGGGGCTGATCCAAAGCCCCTTGGTGTCAATGGAAACACTCCACTGGCTTTGGGATAAGGCCTCTGTGTCATGGTTCTCTTGTGACAGCTTTCATCTGGAGTGACCTGGACCCAGACCCACCAAGGTACAGGTTCAGGGAAAGTCTACGCCATGAGCGGGTGCAATGCTTAATTTGTAATCAAAGAGGTGTTAGGGCTCAAGCAATTTTTTTACATTCATAGCTGATGCATCAAGCCCAGAGGTGCCGGGGTTCAGCCCCGGCACAAATTAACACTGGGAGGGTGAAGGGGAGGTTAATGACAGGACCATGCACAATGTGAAATGGGATGTGAAGAAGGGAAACTCACCCTGCCCCGCTCAGCCAGTGCTCCAAACGCAGATGATACATGCAGCAAGAGCACCCACAGAGTTAGTTCGTCTTCCTGCACAAACCCTACAGCTCCCTCACTCGCACAGACCTTGAAAGGAGAAGAGAGACGGCTCCACACAGGAAGTAATGATCAGGGAGTCACCGTGCCTCAGTGGGTCACAACTGAGAATACCGGATTCAGGACAAACTGCTGAGAAATAGGGCAGGCACACCCCAAAACTGGTGATTATTCCTCCATAAGTTATATCAAACCAGCAATAAAAGTAAATTTCTTTCTCATCACACTGGCTAACAAGAAGTCAGAAATGCAACCTTCTTAGGGATTCCAGTCCTTGTTTCAACACCCAGACACCAAACTTAAAGAGGAGTGGTTATTTAAAACCAATTTCATCAACCAAAGAGTGCTGCTGATCCCAGAGAACCAGCTACATATCCAGCTCAGATCACTCAGATCTTACCCAATAATCATTCTGTTCCCAATCCTTTGTATTTAATATCTAAAGGGTTATTTAGAAGAGAAAAGAAAGGTGAGAGTTAAAATTGGTTAAAGGAATCAAATACATATAATTACAAAGTTTTTGCATCAAGCTTGAAGCAATGATGGAATAAACTGATGACTTGTTACGTCTCTGATTCAAGAATAGCAGCTGTGTTAGTCTGTATCCGTAAAGAAAGTGAGGAATAGTTGTAGCACCTTAGAGACTAACTAGTTTATTTCAGCATAAGCTTTCGTGAGCTATAGCTCACTTCGCTGGATGCATAGAATGGAACAGAAGTAAAATGCAAAATGCATAGAATGGAACAGAAGTAAAATGCAAAATGCATTTTACTTCTGAACATTCTATGCATCCAATGAAGTGAGCTATAGCTCACGAAAGCTTATGCTGAAATAAACTAGTTAGTCTCTAAGGTGCTACAACTATTCCTCGCTTTCTGTTAAGTCTCTGGTTTCTTCCAAATAATTGGAAGGTCCTAAGGCCCTTGGTTAGAATGCTCCCATTTGTATAAGTCCAGAGATCAGAGCAGGAAAGAGTCAACATGGAGATGTTTCAAGGGCCTTTTGCAGCTTCTGCCATGTGGAGGGAAATTCACTGTTCCAGGCAAAACCTTCAGCACAGTTTGTGGAAAAGAAAAAGCAGTTCAGTACACAAGATGGAGTTCAGTACCACATGATCAAGTCACATGCGCTTGCATGCATTGTTGAGTCATAGCAGCCATTACCCGTAGTATGGCTTTCTCAGGAAAGTCCATCAGGTGTGGATAAGCTTCCTTCATGACCCATTGTGTGGGTCCAGTGGTGAGCTCTCGCTAGGCCTCACACTGACCCATTGTGTTCATAATATCCCCTTCACAATGTGCCAACTAGAGTGGATGTAAATACCTTGTGGGTGTTACCCAGAAGCAAACACATTTGAAATACAGGTATACAGCCAATATTCATAATTTCAGATACAAAAATGATGCATTCAATACGAAAAGGATGGTCACATTCAGCAAACCATAACTTTTCCATGGACACCATATATGGCATACTTTGTACAAGATTTCTTGTGATTCTATAACAGTGGTAGCAACAATGATCTAAATGGTCATATTTTAATCATATAATGTCACACAGGGCTCCTCTCTGTTAATGCTTTAAGAGAGACTTGAAGGAGTCCTCTGCACAGAGCTGGCAAGAGAGACAGAAATCTATACATGTCTATGATAGGGGATAGAGATATACAGTATATAGAGAGATAGATATCCCAAAAGCCTGGCTAATAATGAGCAACCTGGTATCTGCCTGGCAGGCCAATGATCCTGGACTATTTTATCCGAAGAGGGGAAGTGCCTAGATTTGGGAAAACATCAGAGACACAAGCTGGGAAATCTGCCATTAGGGATTTAATTGATCTTGCGGACAGTCCCATCCCCTGTTACTTCTGGGATCACAACTTGCCTCCTTTCACTGGCCCATACCCCAGGGCAAGCAGGGCAGAATTAGACCCATCTCCCCAGTCCTGCAGAGGATATTGATGGAGCTAGATGCTGCGGGCGTAGAGAGCAATTGGCTGCTGCTCAGTGACTCTTTGTGCACAAAATCCAGCTGCTCTATGCAGCTGCACAAGGAGGGACCAGTAGGATGAGCCGTCAACACCCTGAGCATCTGCAGGGTCTCCTGTGCAGACACCTCTTCCACTGCCCAGTGGTGAGCTCTCGCTAGGCCTCACACCGAGCTAGCAGACCAGCGGAGCAGGAGTGTATCACACACTATGATGTGGGATTGAATAGCACGCTATCACAATGTTATTTTTGTCCTCACACGTTAATCTGCCTCATTCTCGCTCTCCATTTAGTCTGTTCTCATGGGGTTTCCAGGGCAGTTTATTTTCATAGTCGTACATTTAAAGGTCAGAAGGGACCTATGGAACCATCTCGTCAGAGCGTCTGCACAGCCCAGGCCAGAGAGCCTCCCCCAAGGATCCCTGCATTGAGCTGCTAATTCCTGGCTGAGCTAGAGCACATCTGGTAGAAAGAGACGTCCCCTCTCATCACAGTTTAAAGATCCTAAACTGGTTCCCATTTCTGAACACTAAGAAGTCTGTCACTGATCAGTGAAAGAGAGGACCAGGGGGAAGGGAGATGCTGGGCTGGGACAGAGCAACCGGAAATGGGTCCTGAGATTTAGCTCCAGCTGTGAGTCCTAACCTGACCTTCCCCAGAGTTTGGGGGTGTGGACTCAAGGTTCTGGTTTGAGCTGGTGATAAAGACAGTTCCAGGCCATGCAGTTAGGATCTAAACTCTCCTCAAAGTCTGGGTGTGGGGACTCTCAATCCGAGACCAGAAACACAACAGGTACCAGATATGGTGATTCAGAGCCTGATCAAGGAAGGGAAGATGTTCAATCTCGGGTGGCTGAGCCACCTAAAGGTGAATGGACAAGAGGGATGGGATGAGGTGGAGGGATGGGATGAGGTCTTTGCAGAGATTTCAGGAAGCTCAGTAGATATGGTATGTACCCAAAGCCAGACCCTGACAGCCTGAGCAGATCAGTAAGGCCACAGACATCCCCAGAATAGACTTTGGCAAAGGATGCTGGGAGGTTTAACACTCTAATCAGGAGTATAACCCACAGCAGCTTGTCAGGGCAGGGATCGATGGGCTGTATGATACCCAACTGTATAGCACCATACACACCAATGGCACTGAGGAAACAACACATTCATAGTGATGACTGCACCAGGGCTGCCTGGCAATTTTACACTAACACCTTGTTTTGATAGAAAACCAATTTTTGACAAATTTTATTTATTTATTTATTTGCAGCAGTCTCTGCTTTCCTTGAACATTTTTTATTTTTCATTAGAAAACCAAACGCCCCAAAATATTTCATATTTTGGAAGTTTTCAGGACAGCAGAGCTGTGTAGCTGGAAAGCGTGTTTCTCTCATCAGCAGAAGTTGGTGCAATAGAAGGTTTGACCTCATCTGCCTTGTCTGGCTAATAAAAACCAGATACACCCAACAAATGGGGGCCCCACAGTCCCTGGGCCAACTGGTCTCCAGGCTGGATCACAAAGATGGGAATTTTGCCTGGTGCCTCCCTAGTGTCTCTTCCCCACACTGTCTTCAGAGAAGGTGACCCCTACCCTGAGGTTGCAAGACACATCCTGGAGCTGAGCGTCTGCCCAGCGTCAGTGTCTGGGGTTTCATCCATTTCTGGTGGGTGTGTTTCACAGCTGTTGCTGCTGGGTCTTCAAGTTCTGGGATGTCGCTGGGTCTGTGTGTTATTGTAGGTCACTTGTGGGTGGAACTGATGTTTTGGGCTGGCAGCAAACTGGAAACTCAGAGCAGATGTTTGGGTCGGGTCCAAAAGCATTTGAAATTTGTCAGTAAATCAGGAAAATCTGTTTTGGGTCATAGAAAACTTTTCATTCAGGGCAGCTTCCCAACAGTGTCTGCTCCTCCCAAGCTTTGCCCAGGGATGAGGGAACTTGTCCGGTACGTGGAAGACTCACATTTGCAACCCCACTTTGGAGTAGAGTCTTGAATTCAGCATCTGTGTCCTAACCCCCAGGATACAGGCCATTCTGCTTCTGAAGCAGCTCCACTTTGCATAACTACTTAAATATTAATTGGGCTACAGAGCAAGCAAACAAGACTATATAGGCTGGGGACTGAGGAGCTCAGCTGGGTGGTAGGAGCTATGGATTCAAATCACTCCTCTGAATGAAGAAGAGAGAAGATTTGAGTCAGCGTCTCCTAGCTCCCGAGTGCCTTAATCCCCTGGCTGGACAGCCACTTTTCTGCTCTTTGGCCAAGGAATGACAAATTGTTAGCTGGTGTTTAGGGGTCAAACATACACTTCTGAAGCTGGCCTGAAAAAAGAGGAAGAGCTTTCTCCTGCTAAAATTCACTTTGGTTGGCCAAAACTGCATTTTTTGACAAATAAAGTATTAGTGTAGAAATTTTCTACCAGCTTTACTTGTGAGAACACAGTTTATTTTGGGGGGGATTGTTTGGGACTACACACAATGCAGTTTGTTTGAAGGTTTGTGACTGCTGGGCTTGCAATTTTATTTTTGCAGGTGCATCCATGAGCACTGGGACACTTTCCATGTGAGATTGTTATTGTAGGGTTGTCCATGAGTACTGAGGTTACTCATATGCTGGGGCTGTCTGCACACTGGTTTGTTATTAAAGGGTCTTTTTGTGAGCTGTTGGGGCCAGGCCTGCTGGTTAGTTATTGTAAGATTGCTTGTGAATGTTTGTGCTGCAGTTGCACTAGATAGCTAGTGTAGGGTTCTTTATGAATGCTGGGTGTGTTGTTAATAACAACATGGAAGTGGAATGAGAATCCCCAGTTGTTTCCATGTGTAAATTGCCACCCTGGTTAAAGTGAAACACCTCCCACCCCACCCTACCCCCCCGTGGGATGAGGCTGTTCTGTGGGGCAGGGGAGGTGATGTCACTGTTGGGAGGGGGAACTTCCATGTACTTCTCTGCTTTGACTCCCCAACTCTGCCCCTAAGCAGAAACTCCTCATCTCCCCCAGTCATCCCTTGCAGGGTTAATTTCTTTTAGAAACCCTGGTGCTGGGACAAGGGCTGGTCTGTGGGTTTGGGCCCAGCCCCACAAAGGCACCCCGTTTCTCCTTGACCAGAGTGAGTGAGCAGCTGAACCCATCCATAGCTGGGAAGAGCAAACCTAGTGAGTGTCCTCTCACATCAAGACTCCCCCACACTGTGATATGTGACTGAGGGGAGCAGGGGCAGTCACAGCAGTGGCCACACCCTGAATGTGCTGCTGGAGGAAATGTGGCTGCGCCCTATACCAGTGTCTGTGCCCTGGAGCAGAAGAAGCCAAGGCCCTTGAACCCAAGATGTCAGGGAATACCAAGGAGTGGCAGCCCAGATCCCCGAAGCTGCAGTGAGCAGGAGCAAAGGCAGTGAGGTGAGTGCACTGGATTATTAAATCATTTTTACTGGTTTTTACCAATGTCAGCACTGTTTTAAACTTTCCCCCCCCCCAATGATGTTACTTCTTCTCTACACTTGTGGTTGTCTTTGTGGGGTCAGACCCTGTGTCTGTGCGCATACTGGTGTGCTATCATTTCCATGTCTGCTTTCAGATTTGTGCTGGTTATTAATACCCCTATGAAGCACACAGATGTTATTTGCTTTAGAGGGGCAAACTGAGGCACCCAGACAGGCAGGGACTTACCAAAGCTCACAGGGTGAGTCAGTAGCACAGCTAGGAATAGAAACAATTCGCCTCATGATCCTTCTTCCCACCCTCTGCAATAGAAAGTCTTGTGTTGTCAGTGCACTGAACTGACACCATTGATGATGGAAGCAAAACATAATCGGGAGCTGGGAGCTGTCTGGATTAGGGTACAGTGGTACACGAGAACCAGGCTTGTGTTAACGACATTTGTGTTTTGAGAGTGGAAAGAATGGTGAATATTGTGTTTTTGAGTTTGGTTTAATGAAACAAAGCCAGGGTTGTAATGTCTAGTGGGTGATGGACTCTTTGGCATATTTATTGTACGATTTGTAGTTCTCAAAGCTTTATGATAAGCTACTGAAAAATGGGTATTTTAATAATTTTTTTCCTGGGAAAATCTCTCACTTTTCTCTATACTCCTCCAGTGAAAGATTCAATCAGGTATATGGTCCACATTTGTATGTATCATTTCATCTATAACAGGAATTCCAAGAGTACCCATTTTAGGTCAATTCATGGCATATAAAAATACTTTAAAAAGGTGTTGGGATTTTGTGGTTCCCCATAAGTCAACCAGGCAGAATCAAGGGCTTTTTGAATTGAATTGAATTGAATAAAATACCATGTGCACAAGGAGGAAGAGCCCCTGCTAACAAGAATCAGCCAGAGTCTCTCCAGCCAGAAGCCCCCCCCCCCCTTCACTCCACTTATTGAGCTCACTCCCCCTCCCTCTGGGTGGTGAGTGATTCCAGAATGTTCCTAGGGTGGCGAGCCACAGCATGTCTCTCTATACATATGTATCTTCCAAATAACATTTTGTTTAAACTGAACACAAACATACCTTCAAAGGAAACATTAAATTTGTGTGTCAATCTCCCCACTCACAGTTTAGCTACCAATTAAATTAAGGCTTTAATTCTGAGTACGAGTGTCCATACAGGAATTTAATGTAGTATAACCAATCCACTTTAAATTCATACCTTTAGATAATTCACATAATTTTTCCTGAGCATCCCTGTGTAGATAAAACCTTAAAGGCTCCAACACCAGGAAGCAAATACAAAGAGCCCAACACTGATTATTTTTAAAAGTCGCTTGTTTTTTTAAGCCAATCTCATGATTTGGGTGGCCTGTGACTTGTGATTTTTGAGTGCTGGGGGTGGCAAAGCTAAGGAAAAGCTGAGAGGGAGGAAAGGAAGTGGGTTATCGTCTGCATAAATCTGCAGCAGAAGACTCTGATCAGAAAGATGCCGGGGGGTGACGTTTCCTCCAAAGAATGAGGCTGGTGGTCACTTGTATCTGAAAACACACTTTATTCAGAGCATGCAAGCATGGGTAGTTCGCAAGGAGCTACAAAAATGGGGGTGCATCCCAGTGACTTTTTATCAGAAAACACGGTATATAGAATTTTTATACAGCAAGGGATCCTAACCTATCAGGGGCTAGTAATCTTTATCTATAACCTATCATTCTACAATTCAAGCTGTTCACGTACACATCAGGCATCCAGCAGGCATTTTTCATGAGCTCTAGAAGCTTCTAATTACAATGGCCCTAGTTTGCACATTCCATATCTATTTCTAAAAAAAACTTAACCTTCCTGCAAAGTAACCTCTTATCTCATAAGACAGAAGGGGCCTCTCTGTCTCTCATCTCTGGATACTTTTGAAATCCCCTAATCAGCAAAGGTAACAAAGCGTCCTGTGGCACCTTAAAGACTAACTAAAGTATTGAAGCATAAGCTTTCGTGGGCTAATACCCACTTCGTCGGATGCAAGCAGTGGAAGTGTCCAGGGGCAGGTATAGATAAGTAGGCATGAACCAGGTAGGAGGTAACAAGGTTAGTCCAATCAGCCTGAACCAGCTTGTTATCTCAAATCAGGGAGGGTGAGGTATTCCTCTAGCAGATGAATTGGAGGTGTGAACTCGGATTCCCTAATCAGCAAGTGTATGCATTCGACCTTCAACTCAGTCATTCTACTATACATGTTCTCATTTGGGAATGGGAGGGGGTGGGTGAGGAGTAAAAACACAAAGAACAAAGGGGAAAACTTTGGTTCAGGTTTTGAAGCCTGTATTTAGCTAAACTTAAAAACTATTCTAGGATTAAAGTTTTCTTTTCCCACAAAGATGATGTTTTTTTCCCCAATTCATTTTCTTAATTACCTGAAAGTTGAAAGCTGCCCTGATTCGCTGTGGAAATGTGCCAGGGATCTCAAAGCCCTGCAGAAAAGGGTTTCTCTGGATGGTTAAACACACTTAAAGAGCTTGAACTAGCAACAGAAAACAAAGGTACAAGAGGGAAAGAATGATTCCCAAATCCACCAGTGTCTGCAGCATGATACAGCAACATCACTAAAGTGTTGATTGTACCAGCAGCAGGGCCTCTCTCTCTCATTTGAAAACTCACAACACAGCCTGATTTTCCGGAGTTCAGCTCTCTGTTAGGCAGCTAATGCAGTGGCTAGATTTTCCAGAGCACTCAGGATACAGTAGCTGTCAATCATTGTTCTCAAATAAGAGTTTTAATTAGCTGCTGGGTGCTGGCATTTACAGAAATCTGGCCGTCAGTCTAGAATTCCTGCCAAACATCAGTTCAAAACCATGCCCCAAAGCAATGTAATTGCTTCATGCAGTGACTGCTTTCCAGGGGACCAAATACTGGCATGATGTTCTCTTGCATCCACGTGGCTGCACTCTCTGGACTAATTAGTCTTGTAACTAATACTTTTTTCTTGACATTTATATTTCATCACATCCCTTCAAACCTGCATGACATTAAACAGACCTGCAAATTCAAAGGGGACCCTAACACCGTTGTCAGTTCTATTGATTTCACAGAACGTCTCCTAATATTCACTGTTTTTCTTAACGACCAGCTGCTGAGGTGCCAGGATGATGTTAGAATCTTGGGTTTTGTTGAAATGTGTACATTTCACAACCTCCTGGTTGTGAAGAAGACCTGGAAACCCTGACACCCCAAAGGTCAAACCTCAGAAGTCAAATAAAAGCAAGCAAAATGCATCATTTAAAAAAATCACTCATTCTTAAGGGAACCTTGTGATTTTTGGGTCTGCCTCATGATTTCAGTGCACTTTGGGTTGGCAATGGAATCTCTGAACAGAGCTGAGAGGACTTGGGGGCTGAGCTGTCAATAGAAAGAGTCAGGAGGTAGGAATACAGAGTTTGGGTATTTTTTCAATTGCATTCAGAAGAAACTTTTTCTCCAAAAGGCCTTAAAGAGGCTTCATGTGCCCTGAGAATATTCCAGTTTCCTACAGTACTTTGGGTGCTGTGCATTGTTCAGCTGTGGCCCTGGAGAAGGAGAATCATCCTTGATTCAAGGTCCCTACAGTTGCCTCTAATTTTGGGAGGTTCTCTGATGCAGCTGCGCACTGATGAGTCCTGCATTTCAGCAACTGGAGCATTAATGACATGTGTCCCGTGGCAGAGCAATGGTTGTGTATGTCGTTGTCTCTTCTCTGTGGGGTGGTAGCTCCTTTAAGATAAAATCACAGTAATGTAACTTTTCTGCCAAACCAGCCTAAAGCCAGACAATGTCCATCTGATAGCACTGCTGTACATACAGCAGGAGCTGTTCTACTGGGAATCTAAGATGGGAAATACCAACTGGCACCACTTCCTATATAAACCCCTCTGAGGCAGGCACATCAGCTTTCTCCCTCCCCAGCCTTGGTCTGGCCCTTTTCTGCCCCACAGACAGCTGGGCTTTGCCCTGGCACCTGCCAGCTGGCCAGAGGAGCCTTCTCCCTCTCTCCATGCCAGCTCCATTGAGGTAGTAGCAGGTTCTCCCTGAGATGGGCTGTTATTATAGATTCATAGACTTTAAGGTCAGAAGGGAACATCATGATACTCTAGTGTCTAGTCTGACCTCCTGCACATTGCAGGCTACGGAACCTCACCCACCCACTCCTGTAAAAGACCCCTAACTTCTCGCTGAGCCACTGAAGTCCTCAAACCATGATTTAAAGACTTCAAGTTACAGAGACTCCACAATTATTACACTATATTAAACCTGAAAGTGACCCGTGTACCATGCTGCAGAAGAAGACAAAAGCATCCCACGGTCGCTGCCAATCTGGCCCAATCTGGCCCAAAAATGGGGGTGGGGGGATAGCTCAGTGGTTTGAGCGTTGGCCTGCTAAACCCAGGGTTGTGAGTTCAATCCTTGAGGGGGCCATTTAGGGATCTGGGACAAAAAATCTGTCAAGGGACAGTACTTGATCCTGCTAGTGTAGGCAGGGGACTGGACTCAATGACCTTCAAGGTCTTTCCAGTTCTAGGAGATTGGTATATCTCTATTTATATTTAAAGGAAAATTCCTTCCAAATATGGCATTCAGTTGGACCTTGAGCATGTGGACAACACCTACCAGCCAGACACCTGGCAATGAATTCTCTTTAGTAAGTCAGAGCCCGACCTATCTAGTGTCTCATCACCAACCGTTGGAGATATTTGATGGTAGCAGTTGTGGATCGTCTACATGAGATTGCAGGCAGTCTCGTCATATCACCCCCATCCCTTAAACTTATCAAGCCAGTTTGGGTTTTTGCCCCAACTGCTCCCTTTGGGAGGCTGTTCCAGAATTTCACTCCTCTGATGATTAGAAACTTTCATCTACTTTCTAGCTTAACCTTGCTGATGGCCAGTTTATATCCATTTGTTCTGGGGTCTACACTGGTACTTAAATAACTCCTCTCCCTCCCTGGTACTTATCCCTCTGAGAGCAGTCATATCTCCCCTCAGCCTTTATTTGGTTAGGCTAAACAAGCTAAACTCTTTGAATCTCCTCTCATAAGCTGAGTTCTCCATTCCTCAGATCATCCTAGTAGCCCCTCTCTGCAGCTGTTCCAGTTTGAATTCCTCTTTCTTAAGCATGGGAGACCAGAACTGCACAAAGCATTCCAGATGAGGTCTCACCAGTGCCTTGTATAATGGTAATGACACTTCCCTGTTATACACATCCAATGTGCAATGGTAATAACCCTGTACAATTTAATAATGGTAATAACTCTGTACAATGGTAATAACACATCCTAGGACTGAATTAGCCTTTTCCATGGCTTATCTTCTCTGAAACAAGGATTCTTTTGTGCTGCAGGAAGTGTAGGATTTTCCCATCCAGTTTCATATTTTAATCAACTGCTGTTATTAATTCTGATATTTATTATAATGGTTCTATGCACATTTTAAAACTGTTGTTATGCTGGAGATTGGGTGGCTCCCAACAAGTGTGTCTTTGATCTATGGGCAATTGCAGCACCTTGCTGAATTTGGAGGATCTTCCATTCAGGCTAAATAAGGGAGCCATTAAATGTTCCTTTATTTAATTTCAGCTGAAGCAATGGGAAACCAGCACCCAAGGGCAAGACCACAGTGAAGTCTGGGCATGGCAGGGCTATGTGGTCCAGGAGGGTTGCTCAGGGTGTGATAAGAAAACCAGGGTCTGGCTGGTTGAGAGAAGCAGCAGAAAGATCTCAGAACAACTAGAGAAAGCAACAAGAAAGCCAGACACGGACAGAGAAGCACTTGTAGCAGGACCCCGTGAAAAAAGCTGAGAGAGAAAGATGGTTGTTGGGCAGAGTGCTGGCTGGAAAGAGGCTTGGAGCTGAGATCAAAGACAGTGCCTGCTGTTGTCTGGTTCCTGCTGTGTTCAGGGAAACAGGATTTTGTAGATGTTATGTAAATAAATGGGGTTGCATCAACAAACATACCTGACTCTGTCATCGCTTTCTCCTCTAAGTGTAACTATGCACAAGACCCAGAATAATGTTTCATTGCTTGGGTTAAAGGAAATAAGGGTATGTATATGCTACCCACTGGATCAGAGGATACTGATCAATCTATCAGGGATCAATTTATCATATCTAGTGTAGACGCGATAAATCGATCCCCAAGTGCTCTCCCCATTGACTCTGGAACTCTACCTCCACGAGAGATGGAAGCGGAATCGATGGGGGAGCGGCAGCAGTCGACTCACCACTGTGAGGATGCCCAAGTAAGTCGACCTAAGATACATCGTTCCCCCACCCCAATGTAGACCAGACTTGAGGGATAAATCTATGTTTTCTTAATATAAGAACAGCCAAAGTAATACTAGAAAAATCTCTGGAAAGTGAATGAGCCTCCAACTCTCTGAGATCACTTGAGTTCTTTGCCTCCAGCTTTCAGGAAAAGATCTCCACAGTAATGAGACTTGGTTATCAAATGCCATATTTACTGGAATGGATTTGTAGGGATGTGTGTGAAAATCAGCCTGGTAATGGGGTGCTAATTTCAATCTTAACTTTGAGGAGACCAGCTATCCCTCCATGATAGCAGCGCACAGCTCTAGCCTTTGTGAAAATGCTTTAAATGCTCAATAAAATGTTACATTTTAAAAATAACAATTATACTAGGACAGAACTTTAGTGACAAATTTCTGGAGTGGGAGCTTGGAGGAAGTGGTGGAGTTGGGCAGAGCCTGGGGTGGAGAGGAGGTTGTGCATCCTCCGGGATCTAAGTCAGCACCTATGCATGATACCCAAGGTGTGTGCACCACCGCCCAGCCAGTGCTAGTAGTGAGACTATTTACGCCCCACTGACACCTTCAAACCCAATGGTGGAAATTCTGCCCTCACTGAAGTCAAAGGGAAATTGCTAGGACTTCACCGCTTTCCTGTCTTCCTTCCCCTGTGGGAGGCCCGCGGTGGGGTGGTTACCAGCGAATCATTCTGGGGCTTAACTAATAGCATCCGTCTCACTAGAGCTGATTCCCACTTGGGTAACATTTCAAAGGAGGTTTTCAAACTTCCCTGAGGGATTTGACCATTCAATTCCCAGGAGTTTTAATGAGAACTTCAAAACCTTAAACATCTCTTCCTCGGTTGGTTGTTTGACTGCAGAGGCTGGTGGGGAAAGCCCCACTGTAGCCGGAGAGATTTTCAGGTCATGGGAGATTCTCCCCTATCGCTATGGTGTGGAGTTTGGGAAGGATGTTTTCCTCTCACCTGGATGTGTGTCTTTGTGTCTGTGGGGGGCAGGGCCTGACTGGCCAGAGTAACGACACTTATGGGTGGAGATCTGTGGCCCCAGCAGTGAGACCAGGGTAACAGACACAATCAAAAGCCTGGGAATCCTGAGTAAATCAACGTTCCAAGCCCAGGGGTTGCAACAGGCAAAACCAATTGCTCTTTTCTGTCACTTCATTTTGTCGTTAAAAAAAGCTGCAACTCACCCTGGTGCTTGCCAGACAATCCACCAAGGTATCTGGGGAGAGAATGACAGATACACATGGTCACTTGGGTGTAAATGCCTTTAAGGGAAGGCGCCTCGCTGAGCATGAATTATAACCTCATGGCTCCTACCTCTCCCTAGCCAGGGGAGAGCTCCTCCATGGTAGCACTGAACACAATGGGACTTCCTGTCTGCAAGAGGGGAGAATGTGGAATATCATGGGAGAGACAGAGAACCCATCTCAAAGAGGAGACCAGGAGCATGAGGCACCTGAACTACAGCTCCCATGAAGCACTCTTGAACTAATTTGAATCAAAATATTTTCTTTTTCAGCTCAAGTTTTTTGATTTTTTTGATATTTCACTGAAATGTTGAAATTTCCCACAATAAAATTTGAGAAAAATAAAACAAATTCATTTTTATCTAAATGTTCCCCAGGAAAAAAAAACTATTAATGATCCGCAGGTTAATTTTCAATTTTTAATTGAAAATATAAAATTAACAAGCCAGACTGTAAGTGGAACAAAAGTTGTGTGTGACTGTGCTTCTAGGGGGCTAAATCTCCACTGTGAAGTGACACTACACTCCTCAGGGCTTCCAAACACCTTGGACATTTAGGGATTTTTTAAACAATAGTTTTCTCTGTATATACTTTGAACCTCACACATTCTGATATAAGAATATACCCCACGTACATATCTTGGCCTTCAGCCTTTGGCCTCACAATACAGTCAACGTGTAGGCACCAATTACTGGACAAGATACAGTCTGTTGGGACTTATTGCTCTGTTGTCACATCCTGGTCCACATTTGCACAGGGTAGGAAGGACTTGTCAGCACTGGTCAGACCCAGCTCCCAGAGAAGGGGGTGGAACAGTTTCCAATGGGAGCTTTCCCCAGGATGTGTCCTTTCAATGAAGGACAGGAAGTGGTAACACTCTGGCTCAGTCCCCTAAGCCATAGTAATGCAGGACTAGGCAAAAGGTGGGATGAAGGAACCTCAGGGACTCAGATGCACAAGCCCTGAGACCCTGAGACCTCTTTTTCCACATTCACTTTTATCACAGGCAGTTTTTTTGGTCTAATTCTTGACCGGACAGTCTGATCTAGGATGTTTCCATCCTCCCCCAATTAACACATTTACTCCCACTTCCTGCATTTCTCCCTCATGCACAGGTGAAGCCGATAACTCCAATACTCTCCAAAAGTTCTTACATTCAATAGAATCTTCAGGAGTGTTGCTGGTGTCATGCTGGATTTGTTCTCTGTGGGGAGTAATAAGGACAGGGGATATCAGAGATGTTGTGTGCTCTTGATCTTACACCTTGTTGATACTGAGTTTGTTTTCAGAGATCCAGCTGTGAGGAGATTTCTTCCCATGGCTGGTTCTCCTGCTAGGATCTTACATCTCCATTCAGCTCACACTTAGTAGAAAGACGGAAAGTCCTAATTTTGGATAATCAGGAAACATGGTGGTTCCATTTACACAGGGAAAGTCTAATAAAGCTGAGACATGAATATCCTGTACTACTTCAGCAAAATGGCCAATAAAACCCCACTAGGTCAGCATGGCAATAAGGTTGGGGGGAACTGAAAATCCCTGACATTTCAGGACAGAAGTTGAAAAGAACACTGTCGTTTCCATGGAGCTAGAACTGGGTGACATTTTTAAACAGAAATAATTTTCACAATAGTTTAACCCAAATCTAATGTTTAGCCAAAACAGTTGGATTTTATTGAACTTTTTAATAAAAAAAATCTTAATGCGACAGAGTTCATTTTGTTTTCTTTCAAATGGACATTTTAGTTTGTTTCACTTTGAATTTTTTTTCAAAACCTCCCACGATTTTTATGAAAATGTTGAATTCCAGGGGAACGTGAATTCGAGGGGAACACGCCGCTTTGGCAACCCCCTTCCTTAAAGCATCTCCTTGTAACCTCCGGATCCCATCCCAACCAAGGAGTTCATCCTGCCCTGGGTCTTTTCAAAAATTCCTGCACAACAACCAGACTGAAACCCGCCTGGAGCAGGAAGCTGAGTTCTGCTTAGAATCTGGAGTGACTCCTGGACCTTCCAGGAGGCAGAAAGAAGGGAACCAGAATGGAAATGATATTGGAGAGGGAATAATGTCCTCCTACCTTTGATCCTTTGGTAGAGATGCAACTGGAAGGCAGTGAGATGATGCGACTGTAGACTCGATTCATTGTGGGCAGAAAGAGAGAGAGAGAGGGAAACTGAGCGACACAGCCTCAATTCATCATGGTACTGAAGCAGAGCCCCATCCCCAATGCTCTCCTCCACCAGAACTTTAGTTCCAATCTCATGACATTTCATGTTCTATGTAAAGCCCCAGGTCTGAAAGTCAGGGGATTCAGTGAGAATCTCGGCTTTCATTTAAAAAAAACAAATAAATGTATAACTCTTGTGTACAAGAGGGAGAAAAGCCTGGAGATGCAACATAAAGGCTCCCAAACACCAAATCCCCCAGGTAAATACAAAGACCCCACACTGGGCACGGGTTGGAAATCCCAGGAGTTTTTTGCCTATCTCAAGATTGTTAAGGTGACTCAAGTGCTGTGAAAGCTCGGGGCTGGGGACACCATGTGAGGAAAGGTCGGCAGGGCAGAGCTGTGTCCAGAGCTCTATTTTCAGAGTTGTTAGGTCCTGATTCAGGAAACCACATACACACGGGCACAGGCATAAGGGCCCTTCCTGACTAGGGGATGCCTTCCTGAACTGCAGCCTTAGTTACCTGCGTGTTGATATTCCATCCACACACCAGCCCCTGGGTGAGTCCTAGATTGTGACCATCTTTGGAGCAAGGTCTCTCCCCTTCATTACTGATATTTGCTGTGCCTGGCACAGTGAGGTCCCTGATTGGGGCTCCAGGGCACTACAGTAACATACCTAACAAATAATGTACAGTGCCTAGCACAGTGAGGCTATGATCCCTGACTGGGGCTCCAAGGTGCTACCATAATATAAATAATTAATCACAATGATAATCCATTGCACCATCTCTTTCATTTTTCTGCCCAGCCAGCCTTCCAGTAATGAATGATCAATTTCATTGTGTCTCTGATCATCCCTCTCCCCCCATCCCAGACACACTGGTACAGGGGATCTATGGGGTTGTCTCTGCCACATTTGCCTGTACATGTGATAACAGGGCTTGGTCTCACTCTCATACCCACCTTTCTTTCCCAGCAGATAAAGCACCACAGCCAGAACCAGGATGGCAGGGATTATAATTCCCAATGGGAGCTTTAGGGAGCTTTCCGGCCCTAGAAAAGAATCTCGCTGTGAATGGCCTCTCCAAGCAGCCACCAGCAAGTCCCCACTGGCTGGAGCTGGCTGAGTCTGTGGTAAGTGACTCCTCATGTCCTCATGAACATACCAGGAAGCTCACCCCATGGTTATCTTCAAGGCAACATTAGTGGCTGTTCTGAGTTGGTTGAAACTTTTCCACAATTTTTTTTGACCCAACATTATTTTAACCCAAATACTGTTTAACTGAAATCAAAAACTTTTCCCCAAACAATTCACACGCAAGAACCTTTTTAGTCTTTCCACAAAAATAATTATGAAATTAAAAACAGCGTGTTGTTTAGTTTTGAATTGACTTTTTTCATTTTGGTTTTCAAAAGCCAGAAATGAAAAGAAAATGTTCCTTTGAAAGGAAACAAAGCAAAATGCTCTGTGTTTCTGACAGTTTTGTCTCATTTTGTTCTGAAAACCTAAAACATAGGAAAATGTCTGGTTGAAATGAGGCCAAATGAATTTTATGAACACTTTTTTATCAAACATTGGAATTTTCCATATGAAGTTATGAATCAAATTCCTGGCAGGATCACTAAGTGGAAATGTTACACAACATCTGATACCATCTTTTTTTCTTTGCAATGGGAGGGGTGCACACAGCCTTTGCAAACATACTGTGTAGGTGTTGGTTTGCTGATGCAGCTGCTTTGGGGGGAGTTGGGGTAAACAGGCAGGTTTGGATTCTGCTAAAATCAGTTCCTGGGCACTGGTGCTGGGCTGGGATTCCTGAAAGAGGGTTTTGCCCACATGATGTTTGCGACAACGCTGTTCCAGGACTCAAGCACAGAGTATAATGTAACTAACTAATTATATAGAGAGAAAGAATATGTCAGCCGAGGTGTGATGATGTGTCTGGTGCCTCCTGTCAGAACAACCCCAAATACAGTGAGTGCAGTGGGAGGAAATAATTCACAGACTCCCGGTTTAGCAGAGGAGGTCCATGAACTCCAGAGGAAACTCTTGCCTGCCAGAAGAGTTTAGGATTCCCTATTTGAAAGAACCATTTTTCTGCCCTGCAAAGCTGTTGCCCAGCTCAGCAATGCTGGTTAAAGTCTGGGAGCGATAGCACTGCATTGACGAGCGTGTCACCTCTTGGGTGTTTCCTCTATATCCATCGTCATGGTGATCACACTCAGACTGGGGCTTCCCCAGCCCAGGACTCAACTTTCCCTAAATAGATTCCACTGGATAAAGAACCGCTTCAGACTCAGTTACCTTGTGGGAGGGGGAACCCCTGATACCACCATTGCTGGAGTCACTGTCTAGGCAATAAATATGTAAGAGACCAGAGCCAGACCATGGCTCCACTCCAGGCCATAAAGAGGATGGGGATCAATTGGTCTCCGTGTCCACTGAAGATAGGACAGGAAGTAATGGTCTTAATTTGAAGCAAGGGAAATTTAGGTTAGATGTTGGGAAAAACTTGCTAATGATAATGATCATTAATCACTGGAACAGCTTCCAATAACCCCATCTTCAGAGGTTATTAAGAACAGATTGGACAAACCCCCTCTCAGGGATGATCTATGGTTTATTTAGTCTTGTCTCCGTGCAGGGGCTGGACATGGAGACATCTTGAGGTCCCTTCCAGCCTGACATTTCTATGATGTTTTTGTCCCCAGCCTATCTGGACTGGGCCATCTGAGCTGAGATTGGTGAAAAGAAGGGAGGTGGTAGGGGTTCCCTGTGAGAAATTTTAAACAAAGATGCTTTGTTAGAAATTTGTCATTTCAGATTTTGAAAATTGGTTAATTTTAGCTTTAAGATTTTCAGGTGTTTGTTATTTAATTGTCTGTTCGCCACCCCTTTGTCATCATGTTGAGTTGCTGGGCAGAGCAGAGCTGGGATACAATCGTGCATACAAACACTGGCCTTACCCGTGACACTGAGGTGCTGGGCACGGCTGAGCTGGGATCTGGTCACCCGGTGGTTGCTGTCCTTGATCTCGTACACACAGGAGTAATTCCCGGAGCTGTCTCTGGACACCATATAGTCATAGTCGTATGTGGCCTTGTCCTCTGAACCCATCTGGGATGAAACCTCCTCCCCATCCTTATAGAAGATGACGCGGGTGGCTGGGGCCAGGGAGAACACAGAGCACTGGAGCTGCACAGAGTCCCCTGGCTGGGCAGACGTCTGGCTCAGGTAGAGGGTGGGGGCAAAAAGAGTTCCTGGGAAGGAGAATGGAGCCGTTGGTAGCACCTGGAGTCATTAGTGGCACCAGAAGTCAATGATAGATTGATCTGTGCCACGTCTGGGATGGAGTCTCTGATTCCAGCTCAGCTGGGTAGATGGGGGGATGAGCTCTCTCTAATGCCCAGGACGTTTATTACCTGGGAATTTTGGGTTGCATAAGAACCTAAAGGATCATCTGGGCTGGGCTCCTATTGTCTGGCACTGTGCCTTCTCCTAGAACCCGGGGTCCTGGCCCGGGTACCCCGCTGACCCAGCTGGGGCAGTATGGCCAGGAGAGAGGCAGTCCCTCAGAAAGGGCACTGGCCATTGGGGGCTGACTAGAGCACGATCCACATCTCGGCCTATCCCCATAGCCCATGCAGTGAAAGGCAGTTGTTGCTTCATGGAGCTCGTCAGCCGACAGCCAAGGATCTGTGTCCAGTCCCAAACCCCTCTGACACCTGCTCTAACATCCTCCCTGTCCTTGTGCCCCTCCGGCCCCTCAACCCCCCAGCTGGAGTAGGGGACACCAAGGGTAATTCCAGGCCCAGGCTAAGGGAAAATCCTGGAGCATCAGCAGAGAGAGGATCCCCCTTTCCCAGGAACCACCAGGGCCATGGGACCCAGCACTGAACTCGCAGGGCAATTGCTGCTGCTGCTGGGTAGGACAGTATCTGCCTGTCACCTTCCCCACTGCCCTGCTACTGCCTTGGCTGGCAGCAACTCCTGGCCCTGCGGCCCAGGCAGCCAGCAAAGACAAGCAGCCATGACTGAAAAGCCTCCCCCCCAGCACAGCCAGCCCTTGCAGGGCTGGACACAGGATCCCTGGATCGTACGGGAGCTCAGCCTAGGTGAGCTAATTTTTCCTTCTGACTATATCCTTTTGAAAGCCCCATCTTCACTCTGTCATTGACTCCCACTCGCCATCCTAGGATGCTGAGCAGGGCTGAGCTGATATAGTCACACAGATGCACGCACACACACAAACACACACAAACACACACAGGCCTTACCAATGATACTGAGGTGCTTGGCAGAGCTGAGCTGGGATTTGGTCATCCAGCTGTCACTGTTCTTGATCTCATACCCACAGGAGTAATTCCCAGAGCTGTCTCTGGTCACCAGATGGTCATAGTTGTAGGTGAGTTTCCCCACTAAGCCCATCTGGGATAAAACCGCCTTCCCGTCCTTACAGAAGATGATGTGGGTAGCTGAGGTCCGGGAGAACACGGAGCATGTGAGCTGCACAGAGACCCCTGGCTTGGCAGATGTCTGGCTCAGGTAGAGGATGGGGGCAGGAAGAGCACCTGGGAAGGTAAATGGGTCAGAGCTGTCAGTGGGGCATTGGTGGTGCCCAGCGCTGTGGGTGGGGCCGGAGGTAAATGACTTGTGGGTTTGAGCCACATCTTGGATAGTGGCTCTGATTCCAGCCCAGCTCGGCAGACAGGGGGATGAGCTCTCTCTGATATTTGGAAGTTTCATTCCCCGGGATCATTTGGGTTGTGTAAGAGCCTAAGCGCTCAGCTGGGCTGGGCTCCCATTGTCCGATGCTGCGCACACTTCTAGGACAAAAAGCCCAAGCACTGGCACCCCACTGACCCAGCTGGGACAATATGGCTGAGAGAGGTGACCCCTAAGTGAAGCCAGACCCTGGCTGTTGTGGGTTGTCTAGGGCCTGGCCAACACCTCGGCCCATCCTCATAACTCATGTGGTGAAGGACAGTCACTTCCCCATTGAGCTCACCAGCCGACAGCCAAGGAGCTGTGTCCAGTCTTTAATCCCTCTGATGTCGGCTCTACCATCCTCCCTGTCCTTGTGCCCCTCCCACCCCCAGTCCCCAACTGGCACTGGAGCAATTCCAGGCCCAGGCCAAGGGAAGGTCCTGGAGCAGCAGCAGGGAGCAGATCCCGCTTTCCCGGGAATCGCTAGGGCAATGGGACCCAGCTCTGAACCCTCCCAGCTCAGCCTGCCTCTGCGGGGCCCAGCTCCCTGGCCCGGGTCACATGGGAGCTCAGTCTGGGTTATATAATTGTCCCTTTTGGCCATACCCTCTAAAATGCTGCCTGCTCACCCAGGGCTGATTGTTAATGGTGCTGCTGATATTTAAGGACAAGGCGCAGGCTGCACCCATGTGTGTGGGGGGATGGGGGGGTGGCTCCAGAGACAGTCCTGAGGCTGCGAGGGGCTGGGAGCCGGTACCATGGGAAGGTAAATCTCTTGGGGTCAGAGCCGTGGTGTCCTCTGCATTCCAGAACAAGTGGTAAGGGGTGGGATGGGCTGTGGATGTGACTCTCTTCTTACCCACATGTCACACCAGCCCGGTCACAGGAGAGAGGCATCGGGGGAGGGAGGGGCCAGCCAGGAGACATTCAGTCCCCACTCAGATCTCACACAGCCCCATTTGCCTTCCTGTGCCATTGCCGCTGGCATCACACTGAGCAGGGCGCAGCCCAGGGGATGTTGGCTGGAAGCCTGGAGGGGAGGGGTAAATGCCATGGGTAGGCTGGGGACAGACAGACAGATGGACTCACCGGGAGCTGCGCAGATCTCCTGGCTGCTGGGACTCAGCACTGGGAACAGAAAGGAGACATGTGTTCAGTGCCAGGCTAGAATCTCCTCTGCTGTGAAACACCCTAAGATGATGAGGTTTCTGCTCCCCCCACAGTCCCCACTCTTGAGATGATAGCACCCCTTGAAGAGAAAGGTGGGCTCTGGGTCTGTAACATGCCCCATCTCCCTCCACAGCCTCATGCACTGAGTGGGATTCACACGCAGGCAGCTGGGAACCAGGGCCCCTCTCTCGATCACAGAGGGGCATGGGGTCTGGTTCCAGCTGTGGCCATCCCTCCAGAGGCACCCCTGCCTGCTCCATGAGGCTGTGCCATGCACTGTGCAGAGCTCTGACCATGACTCCCGAAGTCCCCTCTGGGCTGGTGGGGCCCATGGGGGCAGTCTGGAGGCTTCCCATGCCCCCCAAGGGATGAGACTGAGCTTCTCTGTACAGGGCTCTGCTAACAGCCCAGCAGTACCTAAATTAATCTCCAGCTGCGTTAATTGAGCTCAGCCCTTCACTTCCCCAGTGGAGCCTGCAGCAGGGAACATGCTACGGGCAGACAGAGGGTCAGGCCTGGACCTGATATGGACACAGGCCCAAAGCAGAACCCTCGATCCCAACCCCTCCCGAAAACACAGATCTGGGGATGGATCCAAGCTGTGTGACTTGGGCCTGGTCCTGTAACATGTCAGACCCAAGCCCCAAAACCAGAACCTCTGAATTCTGGGGGAATCCAGAACTGTGTGTAGCTGACTGACAGCTGGGCTGGTAACGGTGTTGACTGGGCTCCTCAGTGCAGCAGAGACAGGCAGAACCAGACCCAAGGGCTGGACGCTGAGTTTGGGCAAACTCCAGAGAGAAAGGAGGCAGCAGTTTCTCCCCGTGGGGGTATTGAACCCCAGTGCCAGCTCCCCAGGGAAGTGGGGGTGTCACAGCCACGCTGGAGATCTTTCTGAGAGATGCTCTGGGCTATCGGGGGGGGGGGGGGGAGAGACTGGATGGGCTAATGGTCCCTCTTGGCATTTAACTCTGTGACTGTAACCCCAGCCTGGGGTGACTGCTCGCCCTGCCCATCCCCAGCACTGAGCGCTGGCCCTGTGCTGGTCTGGGACAGTCCCACTCCCTTGAACATCACAACAACACAAAATCTTTCTGCTGTTAAAGGGGTTTTGCCAACCCCCTGGGCCAGCGGCTGCTCTCGGTTCTGTTTCCTCTCAACCCCCTATGAGACATCACAGGGGTCCCAGATACTCACCAGACAGCAAGAGGCACAGAGACAGGATCATCGGGGCAGTAGGGGAACCAAGATAGATGGAAATGGCCCAGCAATGACTGCTCCTGTTAGGGTCAAGTTGGGACAATCTTCAGTTGCTCCTTGCTCCAGCCTTCCCCCTCTGCCCTTGTCCTTCCCCACCCTCTCTGGGCTCAGGGTGGAAGGACCCTCTTTCAGTTCGGCGTCTATGCCAGCCCCTCAGGGCTAATTGTGAACCCAGACACTGTCACTGCTCTGAGTCCCAGTCAGGGCTGTATGGCTGAGGCAGCAGGGACACTGCAGCCCCTCTCTGCTCTGCCCCGTCCTGTCCTCATGTCTGATCATCATCACTCCCCGTTTCCTGTCCGCCCCCGCCACAGCATCTTTATTTAACGCCGGAAACCTGAGAATCAAACACACGGCAAATACATCAGTAAAAACCCTTCCCTGATTCAGTAACACAGGGGAGCACAGACCTGGCCTGGCTGGAGGGTTTAACATTAACCACACTTCGCTCATCCATAGAGCTCAACGTGCTTTATGGGGTGGGGAAACTGAGGCAAGGCTCCTGATATCCAGGCCAGTGCTCTTTCCTCTAGGCCGCACTTCCTCTCTTTATGCCAGGGCACAGCATGACAAAGGTATTTAGGCACCTAGCACTGCAGCCAGGTGCCTAGTGGGATTCACTAGCACACCTAGGCAGGTCGGGCGCCACTAGCACTCCTAGGCAGGCCGGGCGCCTGACTCCTAATGGCAGCCAATTAGAGTTAGGTGCATCACTCTCTTGGACAGGTACCAGTTGACAGACAGTTGACTCCCTTGCCAGTCACACGAGGCACCCGCCTGCATCGCTGGGCTCCTGAATGTTGCCCCAGATGCTGAAGGACCTGGAGTAGCTGGAAAAGGGCAGATCCTTCTCTGTGCAGAGTGGAGCCAGGCAGCCCCCTGCCGTCTTCCCCTATATGTGAGCCGTGCCCTGTACGGGCGCTGGAAGGTCACTGCCAGGACGGCGGCTGTGGCCGTGTGTGACCTGAGGAGCTCTCAGCCGTCATCTCGGGGTCACACACTGCTGACACCAGGAAGGCAGCACCTTCCAGTCCCCAGGCATTAGGGGAGCTGGGCTCCATCCTCTCACAGGGTGCTTGGGAACGCCAGGCCCCACCTGTCCAACCCTCATTGTTGACGGGTTCTGAGCTCTGGGGCTGACAATGCTAGGTCAGAGCTGAGCCCAGGGATCCAGTAACTTTGGGTTATTCACCCAAAGCGGCCACCTCCCACAGGAGCTATTGACTTATTGCAGGGAGCTGGGGGAGTCTCCGGCTGTCCAGGTCAGACTGTCTGAGCTAATGTCCCTTCTGGCCCTGGAAACCAATGCACAGGGGGTGTTTAATGTCCCAACATGTGGAGAGCTGGAATAGGCCCCAAAACATGGAGCAAGTGTCAGTCACAGGCTGGGAAATAGACTGACGGGGTTTCATTGATGCGACAGTGTCCCACCCCCTGGTGGGCCTAGACCCTTTGCTGAATCTTGCCTTCCTCCCCCGGCCCAATCCCCCAGATGGCCAGGGCAGAATTAGATCTGTCTCCTTCTCCCACCCCTGCACTGATGTATCCAAATGTTGTGGGACTAGAGAGTGACTGGCTGCTTCTGAGAAGAGGGAAGAGAGAGGAGAGTCGGTGCTGTGAGCAGTGACTCTCTGCACACACAGTCTGACTGCACTTGCAGGAAAAGCCGACAGAGCCCTGAGCATCTGTAGAGTCCCCTGTGCAGACACCTCTTCTCCCGCCCAGCAGTGAGCTCTCTCTGGCCTCACGCTGAGCTAGCAGCCCAGTGAGGCGGTGGGGGTTTCACTCTCTCTGATGTGGGATTGAAGAACCTCTCACACTGTGATATTTCTGACCCAGCCGGTGTCTTTGTGACTTGTTCTTTCCATCTCTGATGTTCTCCAGGGGAGCCTAGCTAAATGCCAAAGAGCCAGGGGTCTGAGCAGTGACAGAGCCACCCTCACAGAGAGTGTGACAGTGAGTGAGTCCCTCAGGGCTCAGACCAAAAGCCCCTGGGCATCTCCTGTTGTGATGGAACCTAGAAAGTGTAAAACCATGAGGTGTTCTGTGGACTTTAGGAAAGTAAACCCATCCCCCAGCCTATACCCCACACCACAAACACAAATTATCTACCACTTGGAACTGCTGTTCTTCGAGATGTGTTCATGTGTCCAGCCCACCCCAGCTGTCTAGCACAGTTGCCAGAATTTTTTTCCTTCAGTGGCACCTGGCGAGGCAGGTCAAATGCTCCAGCTGCCACGTACTCAGAGCACTGGTAAAAAACACCCACTTTGTGTCCCACTGAACAAGTCTAATTTATTTGAGTCCATTGATTTTAGGGTTGCACAGGGAAGACCCTGTCTTTCTCTCTCATGGGCAGTGGATACCACCAGGAATCCTACGGAGAGATGGGTGTGTAAAGGAACTTATAACCCTGGGCAGAAACAAAGTATTTCAAGTTGGAGGAAGGGACATGGGGAGCTCCCTCAGTCTTAACTGGGTCCATAATGGTGTCATTGAGAGGAAGGGGAACTTTTGAAGGGCCTGCAGTAGCTCAAATATCGACTAGGCTGTGGGAGGAGGGGTGAAACTGGGTGCTGGCTCGGAGGATCAAGCTGGGCCCCTGTTAGTCTGGACCCATGGAGAAGAAGGCACTAGCTGGAGCTGGCTGGGAGGCCATGCCCTAATTGCCTGAGGGGAGACACCTGCAGGCCTGAGTACAAAGGCTGGCAGAAAGGAAGCAGGGGAGACCAGAGGGAAAGGAGACCAGGGAGACAGGAAATGGAAGACTGGGGGGGGGGGGGGTGCTGGATCCCTGTTGGCCAGGAAGCTAGCCATTTCCCTGAGCATTGGTCTGCAGATATCTGTAAACAGTAGGTGGTGGGGATGGACACAGGCAGTAAAAGACATGGGTGCTGCACATAAAGTGGTCTCTGGGAGTTCTCGTGAAGAGGACTGGAGAGGGCCCAGTTACAGGGCTGTTTCCAGTTGTGGATGCTCCTGCTCTGTTTTAGTCCCAATCCTCGACTTGGGAAGCTGGTTGGTGGGTTGATGCTTTTGGATTTATTGTATCCAACATCAGCTGTTTTCTCTCACTTGTCTCCAGTGCTGAGTGCTGGCCACATCTGTTTGCAGGTGGCCCTGTGTTTTTTCCTGCTCCTCCCTGTCCCTGACAGCAGGGGGTTGTGCAGAGACTGTGGGATCTCACTGACTAACAGACCCACTAACTTCTAATTTCTGTGGAATCCCAATTGCTGGAGGGGGGCGGGGTGCTGAGGGGTTTTCCCTGGTCCCTCCCTGTAGAGCGACTGGGGCTGAGGAATGGAAGCAATGTCTTGCAACCTTCCACAGGAATCTCCAGGATAAGGGCCATTGTACTGACATTACTGTAAGCAGTGTTGGGATGGGTGACATCCGGTGGTGAGTTGCAAGAATTGCAGTGACTTTTGGAAAATAACACCTTATTTGCTTAGACACACCCACCGCACCTAGCCTGCACTCTAACAGCCCAGATGGTCACTTTGGCTACTGTGGGACCCCCAGTTTCTGTAGTATTGGGGCAAGAATGATAAGGTGTTGATTAACCTGTTTATGTGAATGAGGGGTTGGGACCTATATTTGGCCTTTGGCATGCTGGAGGGACTCGCCATCAGCTGGGTAGCGCTCACTAGACAAGGGACAGGGGTTCCAAAACCCACTGAATTGATAGAGGCTATGGACAGGTTCCTATACTTTGTGGTGAGGGCCTTGTCTGAGGGCCTCACTGGTCTATTGCACCTGGCCTCTCTCCCCTGTGGAATGTTAGAGCTGACTTTTGCTTCCTTTAGAAGTCTTAACTTCAGCTCACTGAGCTGAAGTTGCATTGGGTCTGGTGGTGCTTCTGCACTAAGGCCCCCCACTATGAGCTGAAATCACTTAAGAGCTGAAAAATCACTGAGCTTTATCTTAAGTGGGGGGCCCTAAGCAGAGCAGTTCTGGTGCTGGCGAGTGGACCCGTTCCTGAGACCACTGCCAGAGCAGTTCCGGTGCCGGCGAGTGGACCCGTTCCTGAGACCGCTGCCAGAGCAGTGCCGGCGAGTGGACCCGTTCCTGAGACCGCTGCCAGAGCAGTTCCGGTGCCGGCGAGTGGACCCGTTCCTGAGACCGCTGCCAGAGCAGTTCCGGTGCCGGCGAGTGGACCCGTTCCTGAGACCGCTGCCAGAGCAGTTCCGGTGCCGGCGAGTGGACCCGTTCCTGAGACCGCTGCCAGAGCAGTGCCGGCGAGTGGACCCGTTCCTGAGACCGCTGCCAGAGCAGTTCCGGTGCCGGCGAGTGGACCCGTTCCTGAGACCGCTGCCAGAGCAGTGCCGGCGAGTGGACCCGTTCCTGAGACCGCTGCCAGAGCAGTTCCGGTGCCGGCGAGTGGACCCGTTCCTGAGACCGCTGCCAGAGCAGTTCCGGTGCCGGCGAGTGGACCCGTTCCTGAGACCGCTGCCAGAGCAGTTCCGGTGCCGGCGAGTGGACCCGTTCCTGAGACCGCTGCCAGAGCAGTTCCGGTGCCGGCGAGTGGACCCGTTCCTGAGACAGCTGACAGAGCAGTTCCTGTGTTGGCTAGCAGGGCGGCTAGTGGAGTGACCAGCACGACTGGAGAGGCGGGGCAATTGGCCTCTGACCACGTAAGGTGCCCCATAACTTGCCCCCCCCTTCTACCCTGGTGGGGAGGTACAACTCTGCTAATGAACTTTTGAACTCTGCTGGGGCTGTTGGACTTTGGGGGACTTTGGGGCTTGTGGGACTCAAGAACCCAAGGGAAAGGACACTGCCCATTGGCGTGTGAGTGTGTGTGTGTGTGTGTGGGGGGGGGGATTCTGGTTCATGGTTTGGTTTGTGACTTTTGTTTGTGGTATTTACCCAATAATATGCCACAGTGTTTCTCTTGGTCATTAAAAGGGTTTTGGTCCACTCAGACTCTTTGCTTGCGAGAGGGGAAGTATTGCCTCTTAGAGGCGCCCAGAAGGGTGGTATATTGTTGTCCCAGGTCACTGGGTGGGGGCTCGAGCCGGTTTTGTATTGTGTCCTTAGAATGGAACCCCTGGATACTGAACCCGGCCCTTGTTGCTGCCAACTCTGATGGGCAGAAGGGTTACATTACAAAATGAGAGGCTCCCCCTTCTAGATCCTGATATACCACCAGCAACCCGCTCAGGGGGTCTCTCCAGCCTCTCCTGTCTCACTTTGTCTGTCACATACTGTCACGGAGCCCCCGGCGTGATGCTCTGGAACTGCTCCCTACGAACCCAGGCAGGACTCTGGGGCAAAGCTTCCTCTCTGTGAGCAGCCCGTCTCCAAGGCTAGCAGCCTCACAGCTTACAGCTTCCACCTTCCTGGGTCTGACCTCGGAGCATTCAGCACCTTCTGCACCTCCGTGCGCTTCCCCCAGCGAGTCCGCCCAGACAGGGTCCTCGGGGAGCCCATGGGTTCTGCACCCCAACTCCACAGTCAGACGTGACTCTCAGCCAGCCAGTAAAACAGAGATTTATTAGATGACAGGTACCAGGTCTAACAGACCGTACAGCGAACGTGAGCCCTCAGCTGGACCCATTTTGGGGACCAGAAAGCCGGGCCAGCCTGCCTGTAGCTCTCTGCCTCTTCCCAGCCAGACCCAGACTGAAACTCCCCCTCTAGGCCCTCCTTTGCTTTCCTTTGTCTCTTTCCCGGGCAGGAGGTCAGGTGACCTCTTTTTTTATTCAACCCTTCCAGCCAACACCTTGAGAAGAGGGGGAGGGTGTGAGCTACTTACTTACACTGTCTCTCTGCTTTGCATCAACTACACATCCTTATCTCTCCACATAAACACTCAAGAAATGCATTGGGGAAACTGAGGTACCCTCAAACTATCCAGAGGAAACATTAAGAGCATTCCTACTCTGTCACACAGTCTCACTCAGCACCCCCCAGCTCCCAGTCAAGGGTGTCTCTCACCTCCACCTCCCAGTACCCCCTGCAAATCCCATCTTTAAAGGTACGTCTTCACTAGCAATGTTAACTAGATACACTTTAGTATGGCTATGTAGTCATGGTACCAGCACTAGGAAAGAGCTCCCCCAGCACTGTAAAATCCCACTCCCCAGGAGGAGTGCAGCTTCTAGCACCTGTGCACTTTACAGCACTGAAACTTGCTGTGCTCAGGAGTGTGTTTTTTCGTGCTCAGGAGTGTGTTTTTTCACACTCATGAGCAAGAACATTGCAGCACTGTAAAATGGCAGTGTAGACAAGGCCTAAAGCATAATGATTCCTGGACCCACATCCTTCTTCCCCAGGGCTGCAGATAGGCCAGCCAGACATGGAGATTGTGGGTCATGTTGGACTCTTCTTCTATCCCCAGAGACGGTGATTTCAGGGTGTTTCCAAACTGGCTCCAGGATGATGCAGACTGGGGAGAGAAACCAGAATAACCCCATTAGCCAGGGGGTGAAGACTGCAGGCTGCGGGGGGTGGAGCTGAGTGGGGCTGTTGGGGGAGCAATGTAGAGTGCTTCACCAATGGGGACTGCCTGATCCCTTCATTTCAGCAAAGATCTTTCCAGCAAGCTGGAAGAAAGTATAAAAGAGGGGAAGTGACATCATTGCTTGATCTCTCTCCACTTCCAACTCAACACCAGGAAGAACATCTGGAGGACTTTGAACTGGGGAATGGTGGGCCCAGGCTGGAAGGAAGTTCCAGCCTGTGTAGTGAGGATCTGTAACTTTTTGGACCATCTGTCAGGCTGAGACACTGCCCGATTCAAATCCTGTTCAGTCTGTAGAACTCAGACTGCACATTTATTTTTATTTCTTTAGTAACCAACTTTGATCTCTACACCTGATACCTATAATCACTTAAAATCTACCTGTCTGGAGTTAATAAATCTGGATTATATTGTACTTAAAACAGTGTGTTTCGGTTGAAGTGCTGGGGGAATCTCAGCTCAGGATACAAAGGCTGGTGTGTGTCTGTGGACTGGGTAATGAACTCACACTGGCCAGGCTTCTGACCAGTGCAGGATGGTGCAGTTATGGGATGCAAGACTGGGACGCTGGGGGGAATTGGCTGGAGCCTCCCTATTATTGGTTCATGAGTGGCTGGGAGATCTTCACATAGCTCAGTTGGGTGTGTCTGGATGGCTGTGTAAGTGCAGTGCCTGTCAGAGGTTCATAGCTTGACATCATCATCACAGTGTGAGAAGCAGCCCAACTTGGTGCGTTTGCAGGGGTCCTGCAGTCCAGGTCTAGAGACCATGTCACACCCACCCACACTGCTATTGTTAGCGCATTAGCTCTAGCACAGCTATCATGTGTCTGGCTACCCATGACAGGAAGCTCATTCGCACCTGCAGTGTAGACATATCCAATGAGCCAAGGGTCTCAGAACTGACAGAACGTGTGAGACAAAACTTTTGGTAATGAACAGCAGGCAAGGCCCCTGATCAGCCCCAAAACAGAGCCCACAATTTCCCCCGGAGGCAGCACCCATGGCTGATGTCACTTCAGAGAATGAGGGGAGGGAGTGCCACACCAGAACATGTGTCACATAGAGAGAGGCCTGTACTGCTGCAGCCTGTCACCTGGCCTCAAGCCTCCTATTTCTGTGCCAAGCAATCCATTTGTGGTGCTGAGACGCACAAGTTTATAACTTTAGTCATTAGTGTTTGTCAGGAGCTTAGCTGGGGAAAGGCTCCATGGGGCCCTGGAGTTACGGTGCACACCAAGAGCCGTGGGTTCCAGTCCTGTCTTGACTCCTAGGGGAATAATGTGGGTGGTGGGACCTATCTGCGTGCACCTCACAAAGCCCATACAAAGCATAGCAGGGTCTGGAGGCTCTGTTCATTCAAGGCTCTGATCTAACAACTGTATCTAACAACTGTTCATTCAGAACTGATCTAACAACTGTATGTGTGGGAGCCCAAGGCTGGGATTTTGGGAGGCCGCAGGTGGGCACGAAGGGATCCAGCAGATCTGGGTGCAGACAGGGAGCTCCGCAAATCTGAACTGAGAGGTCTCCACAGAGCTGAACAGATAAAGTTTGCTCACCACCTAATTCAGGGTTTGTCTACACTAGAAGTGCTACCTTGGCACTGCTGCACCACTGTGGTTCATGTGGTGAAGATGCAGTAGCTTTTGGAAAATAACACCTGATTTCCTTAGACACACCCACCGCACCTGGCCTGCATTCTAACAGCCAAAATGATCACTTTGGCTACTGTGGGACCCCCAGTTTCTGTAGTATTGGGGCAAGAATGATAGAGTGCTGATTAACATGTTTATGTGAATGAGGGGTTGGGACATTGATTTGGCCTTTGGCATGCTGGAGGGACTCGCCATCAACTAGGTAGCACTCGCTAAACAAGGGACAGGGGTTCCAAAACCCACTGAATTGAGAGAGGCTATAGATAGGTTCCTAGACCTTGTGGTCAGGGACTTGTCTGAGGGCCTCACAGGCCTATTGCACCTGGCCTCTCTCCCCTGTGGAATGTTAGAGCTGACTTTTGCTTCCATTAGGAGTCTAACTTCAGCTTACTGAGCTGAAGTTGCTTTGGGTCTGGTGGTGCTTCTGCACTAAGGCCCCCCACTATGAGCTGAAATCACTCAAGAGCTGAAATCACTTAAGAGCTGAAAAATCACTGAGCTTTATCTTCAGTGGGGGGCCCTGAGCAGTTCCTGAGACCGCTGGCAGAGCAGTTCCGGTGCCGGCGAGTGGACCCGTTCCAGAGACCGCTGGCAGAGCAACTCTGGTGCCGGTGAGTGGACCCGTTCCAGAGACCGCTGCCAGAGCAGTTCCTGTGCCGGCGAGTGGACCCGTTCCTGAGACTGCTGCCAGAGCAGTTCCGGTGCCAGCGAGTGGACCTGTTCCTGAGACGGCTGCCAGAGCAGTTCCTGCGTCGGCTAGCAGGGCGGCTAGTGGAGTGACCAGCACGACTGGAGAGGCGGGGCAGTCGGCCTCTGACCACGTAAGGTGCCCCATAACCTGCCCCCCCCCACCTCGGTGGGGAGGTACAACTCCGCTATGAACTTTTGAACTCTGCTGGGGCTGTTGGACTTTGGGGGACTTTGGGGCTTGTGGGACTCAAGAACCCAAGGGAAAGGACACTGCCCATTGGCGTGTGAGTGTGTGTGTGTGTGTGTGGGGGGGGGGGATTCTGGTTCATGGTTTGGGTTGTGACTTTTGTTTGTGGTATTTACCCAATAATATGCCACAGTGTTTCTCTCTGTCATTAAAGGGGTTTTGGTCCACTCAGACTCTTTGCTTGCGAGAGGGGAAGTATTGCCTCTTAGAGGCGCCCAGGAGGGTGGTATATTGTTGTCCCAGGTCACTGGGTGGGGGCTCGAGCCGGTTTTGTATTGTGTCCTTAGAATGGAACCCCTGGATACTGAACCCGGCCCTTGTTGCTGCCAACTCTGATGGGCAGAAGGGTTACATTTTGGGGGCTCGTCCGGGATCTCTGGGTTAGTACCCCTCGCAAGCACCTGGTGAGTGATCCAGTACATTGGGAAACATTTGTGTTTATATGTTGAGGAAATTACTGTTTGTGTAATGGCTAATATGTCAGGTTTGTTGGGCCCTGGCTCTGCAGCCCCTAGCTCAGGGGCTGCAGCCTCGGCTGATGACTGGGCAAAAGACCTGGGGCAAACACTCGGGAGGATCCTGCTGTCCTATGCTATGTCTAACTCTGGTCGTAAGTTAAGGTCATTTACGGGGGAAGAGGAGTTTGAACCCTGGTTAGAGCATACCACTGAAATGCTGCAGGAGTGGGCCGTACCAGATGTAGAAAAGCGAAGATGTCTAATTGAGAGCCTTGGGGGCCCAGCCTTAGATGTGATTCGCACTTTGAAGCTCATTGACCCTACGGTCAGAGTGAAGGACTGCCTAACGGCCCTTGTTCACACCTTTGGAAGCGTAGAGAGCCCTGAAGACAGCTACTGCAAGTTCCTTAATTCCCGACAGCAAAGAGGTGAGAAGGCTTCAGCCTATATACAGAGGCTGGAGAGATTACTTCAGAGAGCTGTCCTAAGGGGAGCAGTGACTACTGAGCAGATGGATCTGACTAGACTGGCTCAATTCGTAAGAGGAACCCAGTATCAGAATCCCATCTTACTTCACCTCCGGTTAAAAGAACGACAGGAACATCCCCCAAGTTATTCCCAGCTGATAAAAGAGGTCAGAGAGGAGGAAGAACGGCAGGCTGCCAGCGAGTCTTGGGAGGCCCAAACATTGGAACCAGCCAGCACAACACCACTACAAAAAGCTAGTGTACTGATGGTGAGCACCCAAGAGGAGCTTGCCCAACAACTTCAGGTCCTGACGGAACGGATAACTGAGCTTCAAAGAACCATTCACCGAGCTAAGACTTCCCAGAATGAGAAGCCTCCATCTGTGGCAGTGGAGAAGCCAGAATTTAGAGCAACCATCCCACTCAGGCACAGCAGACAAGGGAAATTCTTCTGCTACCAATGTGGTCAGGATGGCCACAGTGCTGCCAGGTGCCATAATGAAGAAAATCCCTCCATAGTGTACAGAAAGCTGAGGAGCAGCTGGAAAAGATCTGGTAATTGTCAGAGCGTCCAGGGATGTGGACCACCCAGGGCTGCAGGATTTGAGGATTCCCACAGGAAAGTCTGTCCATCTGGGATCCCCATAGGACTGATAGGGCCTCGAGCAGAGGTCATGGTGAGGATTGAAGGGGTGGAGTGTAAAGCAGTGCTTGACACTGGATCTCAAGTGACTATTATATTTCAATCATTCTACCAACACATGCTTAGGCACCTGCCTATACAGCCACTGACTGGCCTGGGCCTATGTGGCCTCAGCATGGATGAATACCCCTACCAAGGATATGTCATAGTGCACCTGGAATTTCCAGAGGAGGTTGCAGGGGTAAGAGAAGCAGTAGACACAGCTGCCCTAATATGCCCTGACCCTAAAGGGACCTCTGAGGTGTCCGCGCTGATAGGGACAAACTCCAGCCTTTTCAAGGTACTCGCGGATTACTGCAGACGACAGGCTGGGGACCAATACCTGAATACCCTGATGATCCATACGCTTTGTGCTGAAGCCTATAGGAAAATTGAGAGTGCTAAAAAGGAGACATCTGAGCTGCCAATTGGCGCATTGAAGTACGCGGGCACAACCCCCTTAGTACTTCATGCCAGGACAGAGCAAGAAGTGCTTGTCATGAGCACCTGGCTGAGAGGCGGCAAAGGGGCATTGGCAATGCTCGAGCAGTCAGCGGAAGGAGAACTTCCTGAAGGAGTGCTGGTCCCCAGTGGAGTCATAACCCTGCCTGCTGGAGCCCAGGAAAAGGTGACTATACTGGTTGCTAATGAAACAAGTCGTGATGTTGTTGTGAAGCAAGGACAAAAGATAGCAGACCTCTTTGAGCCTGAGTCGATTGTGACACCCCGATGTGAAACTCAGAGTCTGGCAATAGACCCCGAAAAGTTTGACTTTGGAGATTCACCATTGTCCGAGGAGTGGAAAGATCGTTTGAGGAAGAAACTTGGTGAAAGATCCAAAGTGTTCTCACTGCATGAGTGGGATGTGGGACGTGCCAAAGGAGTAGAGCACCACATCAGGCTACATGACCCTCGACCCTTTAGGGAGAGATCGAGGAGGATTGCCCTCTCTGAGATGGAAGATGTGCGACATCATCTTCAAGAGCTAGCTGCAAATGGCATCATTACAGAGTCCCGCAGCCCATATGCCTCACCCATTGTGATAGCCCGTAAAAAGAATGGAAAAGTCCGGATGTGCATTGACTACCGCACCCTAAACAGCCGTACTGTGGTTGACCAGTACACTATGCCTAGAGTCCAAGATGCCCTAGATTGTTTGCTGGGAAGCCAGTGGTTCTCTGTGTTGGATCTCCGGAGTGGATACTACCAGATCCCCCTGGGAGAGGAAGATAAGGAGAAGACAGCCTTCATCTGCCCATTAGGGTTTTATCAGTTTGAACGCATGCCCCAGGGGATTTCAGGGGCACCTGCCACATTTCAACGTCTTATGGAGAAAGTAGTGGGAGACATGAATTTACTACAAGTTTTGGTTTATTTGGATGACCTGATTGTGTTTGGAAGAACATTGGAGGAGCATGAAGAACGACTACTTAAAGTGCTCGATAGGTTGGAGGACTATGGTTTGAAGCTCTCAATAGACAAATGCCAGTTCTGCCGAACCTCAGTGAAGTATGTGGGGCACATCGTGTCCCAAGAGGGCGTGAGCACTGATCCCGATAAAATAGAAGCACTCACTACCTGGCCTCATCCAAGTAACTACAGAGAACTCAAGACCTTCCTTGGATTTAGTGGCTACTACCGCAGATTTGTTAAGAACTATGCTACGATTGTAAAGCCTCTGAACGATCTTACCCGGGGATACCAGTCCGAAAAAAACAAATCTAAAACCAAGAACAAGGGGAAGCCCACAAAGCCTCCTGTGCAGAGACACTATGGCCCATTTGCACCGTTTGGGCCCCGGTGGGATGAGAGATGTGAGAGGGCATTTCAAGAAATCATTGCTTGCCTAACGCATGCTCCAGTCTTGGTCTTTGCTGACCCCAGCAAACCGTTTATCCTGCATACTGATGCCAGTTTGGAGGGTCTGGGAGCAGTACTGTACCAGGAAGTGGAAGGTAAACGTAAACCTGTAGCCTTTGCCAGCCGAGGACTGTCTGACAGTGAAACTCGCTATCCCATCCACAAGCTGGAGTTCTTGGCCTTGAAATGGGCCATCACCGAGAAATTTCGAGACTATCTGTATGGTGCTCAGTTCCAGGTGTGGACAGACAACAACCCATTAACTTATGTGTTGACAAGTGCTAAGCTAGATGCTACAGGGCAGAGATGGGTGGCGGCCTTGGCTAGCTATGAGTTCAGCATTCAATACCGCTCAGGGAGAAGCAATGTAGATGCAGACGCACTATCCAGGCGTCCGCAGGCACCAGACGTTGCTGTGATACCCACGGATGGAGTGAGAGCTATTTGCAGTGTGAGTCGCCGAGGGCCAGAGACCCATGAGAGCTGCCATGGATGTGTTGCAGAAGCGTTGGGCCTGCCCCCGGAATGCGTGCCCTCCGCTGCAGTGAACTATACTGCATTGAACCAAACTCCCTTGCCCATGCTCAATGTGGCTGACTGGCAAGAAGCCCAGCTGCAAGATACTGACATTCGTGATACACTACTTGCCAAAAGGGAGGGGCGAAGCCCGGCTGCAGTGGTCACACCTACCCTGGAGGGTAAACTATTGTTGAGAGAGTGGACCAAACTAAAACTGATTCAAGGAGTACTACACCGAGTGACTATGGACCCTTTACAGAAACAGCGAGCACAGCTAGTGTTGCCAAAAGAGTACCGAGCCCTGACCATGAGGGCACTGCATGATGACTTTGGACATTTAGGGATGGAGAGGACCCTGGAACTTATTCGTAGCAGGTTCTATTGGCCCCGGATGGCTGAAGATGTTCGCAGGAAATGTGAGACATGCGCTCGATGTGTCCAAAGGAAAACTCTGCCCACAAGGGCTGCATATCTCAAGAACATCACCAGCAGCAAACCATTAGAACTGGTATGCATTGATTTCTTGTCTCTCGAAGTAGACAGGAAGAATGTCGGAAACATCCTAGTAGTGACTGACCATTTTACACGGTATGCACAGGCATATCCCACCCGAGATCAGAGAGCCACCACTGTCGCTCGAGTACTGTGGGAGAAATATTTCTCAGTCTATGGATTCCCGGCCCGGATACACTCAGATCAGGGGCGAGACTTTGAGAGTCACCTTCTGAAGGAGGTACTGAAAATAGCGGGAATTAAAAAGTCTAGGACAACACCTTACCATCCGCAGGGTGATCCCCAGCCAGAGAGGTTCAACCGAACCCTGTTAGATATGCTGGGGACTTTGCGACCAGAGCAGAAGGCAAACTGGAGCCAGCATGTGGCATTTCTGGTGCATGCCTACAACGCCACCAGGAATGATGCTACGGGAGTCACCCCATATCTCTTGATGTTTGGGCGAGAACCCAGATTACCCATAGACCTGTGCTTTGGTGTATCAGAGGATGGAGATAGCTATGAAACCCATCAGCAATATGTAGCCCGGCTAAGAGAAAAGCTGCAGGATGCTTATCGCCTAGCTACATCTGCCGCTAGGAAGAATGCAGACCGCAACAAACATCGATATGATGCGAGGGTACGTTTACAGGAGCTCCAGTCAGGGGACAGAGTCCTGCTGCGAAATCTGGGTATTGCTGGCAAACACAAGATAGCTGACAGATGGAAGGCAATACCCTACCTAGTGATGGAAAAACTGGGAGATCTGCCGGTCTACAAGATCAAACCTGAAGAGGGTCCAGGGCAAATAAAGACAGTGCATAGAAACCTATTGCTCCCTGTGGGGGAATTGGTAGGCACCCCTTATGAGATGGGCCAGGACAGGGCAGCCGGGCAGAATAGAAGTGCTAGGCCAAAGCCGCCCTCCAACGGGGCCCACGGGCATTCTGAAGATAACCTACCCCTAGCCAGCATGTCGGAGAGTGAGGCCGAGGAGGAAGACACGACCAGGGCGTATCCCAGAATGGAAACAAGACTTCAGTCTCCATCAGCTGAGCTGATAGAGAGCTCTCCCTCCTCAGCCCTAAACCCTGTGGCGGAGGTATTTCGGCCAGTTACAGGCACCCCTGAGCCGCTGGTGGGACCCCCCTGTGATGACGCACACAGTTTACTGGACAATGGAGACATCGAGGGGGAGGGGGCCCTAGGCACAATAGACTTTCCACTACCGGAACCAGAGATGCAGAGGCCTGGGCCAGTAGCCGAGGGATCCTCAAAGGAAACCTCCCCATCTGTCACTCAAGAAGGTGTTCCCCCCACTCCTGCAACAGAGACTCTCAATAGAAGGGACAGGGTAATAAGACCCGTACAACGGCTAACCTATGATGCACCCGGGGTGGTTAGTGAGGAGCCCATACACTTAGCACACAGGCTTGTGGAAGCTAAAGTGGGCTTTCTGAGGCCCTTTGGAGGAAACCAATGAGTCGGTATGATAGGGAGTGGGGTTTGTCGGGACGACAAATTTTGGCTGGGGGGAGGATGTAAGCAGTGTCAGGGAATTGCAGGAATTGCAATGACTTTGCAGTGTCAGTATGGGTGACATCCAGTGGTGAGTTGCAGAAATTGCAGTAGCTTTTGGAAAATAACACCTGATTTCCTTAGACACACCCACCGCACCTGGCCTGCATTCTAACAGCCAAAATGATCACTTTGGCTACTGTGGGACCCCCAGTTTCTGTAGTATTGGGGCAAGAATGATAGAGTGCTGATTAACATGTTTATGTGAATGAGGGGTTGGGACATTGATTTGGCCTTTGGCATGCTGGAGGGACTCGCCATCAACTAGGTAGCACTCGCTAAACAAGGGACAGGGGTTCCAAAACCCACTGAATTGAGAGAGGCTATAGATAGGTTCCTAGACCTTGTGGTCAGGGACTTGTCTGAGGGCCTCACAGGCCTATTGCACCTGGCCTCTCTCCCCTGTGGAATGTTAGAGCTGACTTTTGCTTCCATTAGGAGTCTAACTTCAGCTTACTGAGCTGAAGTTGCTTTGGGTCTGGTGGTGCTTCTGCACTAAGGCCCCCCACTATGAGCTGAAATCACTCAAGAGCTGAAATCACTTAAGAGCTGAAAAATCACTGAGCTTTATCTTCAGTGGGGGGCCCTGAGCAGTTCCTGAGACCGCTGGCAGAGCAGTTCCGGTGCCGGCGAGTGGACCCGTTCCAGAGACCGCTGGCAGAGCAACTCTGGTGCCGGTGAGTGGACCCGTTCCAGAGACCGCTGCCAGAGCAGTTCCTGTGCCGGCGAGTGGACCCGTTCCTGAGACTGCTGCCAGAGCAGTTCCGGTGCCAGCGAGTGGACCTGTTCCTGAGACGGCTGCCAGAGCAGTTCCTGCGTTGGCTAGCAGGGCGGCTAGTGGAGTGACCAGCACGACTGGAGAGGCGGGGCAGTCGGCCTCTGACCACGTAAGGTGCCCCATAACCTGCCCCCCCCCACCTCGGTGGGGAGGTACAACTCCGCTATGAACTTTTGAACTCTGCTGGGGCTGTTGGACTTTGGGGGACTTTGGGGCTTGTGGGACTCAAGAACCCAAGGGAAAGGACACTGCCCATTGGCGTGTGAGTGTGTGTGTGTGTGTGTGTGGGGGGGGGGATTCTGGTTCATGGTTTGGGTTGTGACTTTTGTTTGTGGTATTTACCCAATAATATGCCACAGTGTTTCTCTCTGTCATTAAAGGGGTTTTGGTACACTCAGACTCGGTGCTTGCGAGAGGGGAAGTATTGCCTCTTAGAGGCGCCCAGGAGGGTGGTATATTGTTGTCCCAGGTCACTGGGTGGGGGCTCGAGCCGGTTTTGTATTGTGTCCTTAGAATGGAACCCCTGGATACTGAACCCGGCCCTTGTTGCTGCCAACTCTGATGGGCAGAAGGGTTACATATGCGATGGGGGAGAGCCCCCACCATCAGCATAGCTAATCCAGCTCCCTGAGTGGCCGTGGCTCTGTCAGTGGAAGAGTGTCAGTCCCTGACATAGCACAGTCCACACCTGCATTTAGGTCGGTGCTTTTTGACTCCCCTCAACAATGTCAGTTATATCATCCTAAACCCTAGTGTAGACTTGCCCCATGTCCCACCATTCCCTGTGCACTAGAGTCACTTTCTGTCATTATGGATGATACTGAAACAAGATCTGCAAACTCTGCAGGATTTGTTTATTTCCCAGGGCAGGGGGATGATCATGAAGGTGACTGAAGTCCATACAGTGCATGTGGTGACTTTCCCATCACATGACAATGTGAAAGCCCAGATATACATTTACTAGGGATTATCCAAGTACCTGATTGCAAGAAATGGTCACTCGCCCTGTGCAGGAACCATAGTCCGTTGAGACATGTCCCCTGGCATGTACAGTGTGTGTGAGGTCACACTGTGCAGAGGAAGCCATATCTCCTCTGATTCAGAGTTCTCTGCTGGGACTTTGCAGCAGAGAAGAAACTGAGGGTGCTTTGCTCACACAGCGCTACAGAACAATGGCAGGGGGCAGGAGGCGACTAGTACACACACAGACTGAATGGACACTGCCAGGAGAAATCTCTGATCGAAGGTACAGGGGGCGCTAGCTCACCTAGAGTGGAGCATCTGCAGGGACACTAACCAAACCAACCCTTCTTCTTCTCAGCCTCTGAAATGGGGAAGAGAAAAGAGTTAGACACAGAGACATGCTGTGTTATGCTGTGTGCTCCATAACGAATGGGGTTAGTTACAGACACCCCACACCCACACTCCCAGCCTCAGTACAGGAACCAGCACCCTTGATAGGAGCGGAGCTGGCAGTTAGTGATATGCACCAACACACAGCAAATCTGGGATTTGCAAATTATCTAACCTTGATGTAAGACGTGGGTGTGATGGTGTATCCCATAAGGCTTTATGGGGGGTGGGGTGCCTGTAAATATATATTATATATATATTTACAGGCACACACCCCCATAAAGCCATATCTCCCATAAGGCTTTATGGGGGTGTGTGCCTGTAAATATATATATAATATATATTTACAGGCACCCCACCCCCCATAAAGCCTTATGGGATACACCATCACACCCACGTCTTACATCAAGGTTAGATAATTTGCAAATCCCAGATATATATATATATATAATAATATTACTGGAATATGGTTTTGCTAGATATGCCATGTAACATATCTCTGTGAAGATAATGATCCACTGGATCTGTTAATCCTATTTGTATGTATGTGTCTGTTCTGTATTCAAAGTTATGAATACTGACAATGTGCTTGGTTGGTTATATGTGGACTTTGGAAAGCAGCTGAGCAGCTCTCTGGGAATAGACTATTCTCACTTAAGCGCAATTGAGAACCAATCAAGCAAACAATGAACTTTGTAGATGCCCGTCCACACCCGAGCCTCCTCAGGAATGCAGCCTGGCTGGTGGTGAAGGGAGTCTGGTTCAAACCTGGGACTGGGCCATGTGCTCTGAGAGTCCATGTGGACTCTGGATAAGGAGGGAGGGGCTCTCCACCCACAGGAGGAAGTCTATATAAACCCGGGAGAGACCTCTCCATTTTGTTCTCAGCTGGCTCAAGCAACAGCCCTCCCCCCCCTCCCCCCAAGGATAACTGGAACAGAGGACGATGGCTGCAGGGGGGGTGCGAGTGATAGCTGGACCCAGGCTAACGGAGTTTAGGTTGAAAGAAGGAATTCACTGGGGGTAAGGCCTTTTTACTGTAATAGTGTTAGATTTGCATGTTCTGTTTATTTTGTTTAGTAATTCACTTTATTCTGTCTGTTACTACTTGGAACCACTTAAATCCTATTTCCTATCTTTATTAAAATCACTTTTTACTTATTAATTAACCTGGAGTACGTGTTGGTACCTGGGGAGGGCAAACAGCTGTGCATATCTCTCTATCATTGTTATAGAGGGCGAACAATCGATGAGTTTGCCCTGTATAAGCTTTATACAGGTTAAAACCAATTTTATTCAGGGTTTGACCCCATTGGGAGTTGAGCATCTGAGTGCCAGAGGTAAGAATACCTCCTGCCTGTTTCCAGGAAAGCCCACAGCTGTTAAGGGACGTGGCTCCGACCTGGCAGGGTACTGAGATCCTAAACTGTTGGGGAAGGAAAATGGAGGCAGGGGTAGCCTTGGCACATCAGGTGGCAGCTCCTAAGGGGTTTCTGTGATCCTGTATTCCAATACAGCTCTGACATTCTCAACCCTTCTGTGTAAGGGGAATTCCTTTTCTGTGTTACTAACAGTCAGTTGAGAGCATGAAAGCTACACACTCTATGTGTAACTAGGGGATGGATGTTCAGTTGACAGGAGCTCACATCCAGGATCTGGTCTTGGCAACAAAGCATCAAAATGTGAGACACATTCTGAGAAATGACCCAGAAGAGCCTGCACTCCAACAATCATCTATAAAGAGTGTCTGGGCTGAGCCCCTCCTCCTGCATCAGAACAATGTGCTTGGCATTGGATTGTCACAGGCAATGTGACACCTGTCTGTCTATCCAGACATGAGAGCACATCACCCTGTGTCTGCTGCAGAGAGCTCATAGAGCTGCCGTGGGACTCAGATAACCAATTCTTATTTTGGCTGAAATTGTTCACACAGCCCTGCTCTGCGGTGGATCTGCTCAGCACCATGTGTGTCTGGGAGCCTCTGCCTGGGGACTCTAATGGGAGGTGGATGAACTTACCAAGCTTCTTACGCAGCTCCTGGCACTCTGGGGAGAGAAGAAATGGAGACCACCATGGGTTCAATGTGGATCATTCTGAGCAGGGTTCCAACTTTTTAATATGTTTACACTGCAGCTGGGAGGGTGATAGAAGTTTGGGTAGGCAGACGTGCTAGCTCTGCTCCAGACCATGTACTATAAGTAGCAGGGTAGCATGTACAGTGGCTTAGGCTAGCCACTCACGTACAAGCTCTAAGATTAGCTGGAGAAAGGCTCCATGGGGCTGTGACTTGGGGTCACCTCCTTTCCTGTCTTATAGTGTAATAACGTGGGTGATAGTGCTCATGATCAGAGTGCCCCTCACAGAGCGCAGACAGAGGCAGTTGGTTTGGAAGCTCTGTTCATTCAAGGCCTAGCATAGAAGGGGTGAAAACAAGACAGGACTGAGGAGCTGAGGGCTGGGATAGCCGGGAGGCTGTGGGTGGGGAATGAGGGATGCAAGCAGTGGAGCTGAGGCTGGGGATAAAACGCAGGGAGGGGACAGCAGGAGGCTGCAGGCAGTGGAGGTGTTTGTCCCGTGAGGACTCCCTGTGCAGATCAGTTCTGGGCTCTACCAGTGACCTGGCATGTACAGTGTGTGTGAGGTCACACTGTGCAGAGGAAGCCATTCACAGCCATAGGAAGCACTGAGCACGACAGAACAGCTAATGCCTGGGGGGTGAGATCTGACTTTCAGGGGGGCCCTCGGTGCCTCAGGCTTCTCTGCAATTGTACAGCTTGAATGTGCCTAAAGGTTCAACTGGCTGCAGGTCAGGACTGATAGTCACTGGGAGAGCCCAGGCCTAGAACAGTAGGGGTCTGCTGGTCGTGATTGAGGGTCCTGCAAGAGTGTTGGGTGTGGGGCCCAGAGCTTGCTAACAGACAGCTGTGGCTCAGGATTGAGGGGCACCAGCAGAGCTGTGTGTGTGGAAACCCAGAGTTGGATAGTGGGGGCTGCAGGTGGGCACTGGGGGAACCAGAAGGCCTGTGTGTGTGCAGGGAGCCCAGCACTGAGATAGCAGGGATGCTGGAGGTCAGAACTGAGATATAGCCACAGAACTGCAGGGAGGAATTTTACCCAGATCCTGGTTCAACTGGTTAGACTGAAATGGGAGCTGCAAACACTGCAGTGTTTGAGTATTTCCAGGGCAGGGGGAGATGATCATAAAGGTGACTGAAGTCCATACTTCAGTCAGTGTGTGGTGATTTTCATATCATGTTATAGCATAAAAGCAGACACACACTTTTACTAGGGATTATCCAAGTACCTGATTATGGCTATGCCACCCTGAACACGCCTGATCCCATCTGATCTTGGAAGCTAAGCAGGGTTGGGCCTGGCTAGTACTTGGATGGGAGCCCTCCTGGGAATACCAGGTGCTGTAGGCTTAACACACCTGGCAGTAGGTATAAAATGCCTCCAACGACAGATGGAATGACGCATCGGTTGGAGTATACCCCAGTCGTATCACTAGTTGTGTCCAGTCTCCAAGTGGACCCTGCCATAGTGCAGGAATAACACTAGGAAAAACACACATCCAAGTACCTGATTCCAGTTGTGTGTTCTTATTCTTTTCAGTCTCTGAAATGGTGAAGAGAAAAGAGTTAGACACAGAGATGCTCTGTGTGCCCCATAATGACTGGGGTTATTTTCAAACACCTCACAGCCCATCCCCAGTGCGGGAACCAGCAGCTTTGATAGGAGCAGAGTTCATGGTTAGTGATATGTGCCAAGAAGGCCTGGGATTTGCAAAGCATCTCACCTTGATGGAAGACGTGGGTCTGGATCCTGATACAGCTCTGCCATTCTCAACCCTTCTTTCTAAGGGGAATTTATTTTCTGTGTTACTAAAAGCCCTTTGGAACATCAAAGCTACACACCCCAGGTGTAGCTAGGGGATGGACTTGCAGTTGATAGGAGTTTATATCTGGGATCTGGCCTTGGCAACACAGCATGGAAACAGGAGTCACGTTCTGGGGAGTGGCCCAGAAGAGCCGGCACGCCAGCAGTCATCTATAGAAAATGACTGGCCACTCTTGCTTCATCAGAATAATGTGATTGGCATTGGATTGACACAGGCCAGGTAACACCTGTCTGTCTAACCAGACATGAGAGCAGGTGACCCTGTGTCTGCTGCAGAGAGCTCACAGTGCTGCACTGGGACTGGGGTAACTAACGTGACTGATTTTAGCTGAAACTGTTCACTCAGCCCCATCCTGCAGTGTCGATACTTCTGGATCTGCTCAGCACCATGTGTGACCTGGGAGTCTCTGCTTAATGGGAGGTGGATGAACTTACCAATTGTCTCACGCAGTTTCTGGCACTCTGGGGAGAGAAGAAAAGGAGACCGTCATGGGTTCAGTGTGGGGCGTTCCGAACACAGCCACATGGGGCTGTTCCAAACTTGGGTACATCTACACTGCAGCTGGGAGGGTGATTCCCAGTTTGGACACGCAGAGACGTGTTAGTTCTGCTTAAGCCAATGTGCTAAAGTAGCAGGGTGGCATGTGCAGTATCTTGAGCTGGCCACTCATGTACAGTTATTTTTACTTCAGCAGTTTGGGCAGCCTCTCTTTTGCTGCCCCATGCAAAAAAAAAAAAATATGTGGTAGAGCCCTGCAGGCCCAGGCTACCCACCTCATTTTGCAGAACCATCTATTGAAGAAGCAAGTAAGACAGCTGTAAATGGAAAATTCCACTCTGCAGACATGGCCCATGGGGCCCTGTTCTCTGATACATCTGCTTGAACGGTTAGATTGTAACTACCAGGAATTCTAAGGGTTTCTAACCAATGTCACCTTTGGTTCATGATGCATCCTCAGTCCTACCCTAGTGATTGTACAAAGGTGGTTATCAGCCTGGTATCAGGGGAATCCCAAGACTGGGCCTCCCCTTTCTGGAGAGCAACATCCCGGTGCTATCAAAATGGGAAGTCTTCCTTCCAGCCACATCACTTCTATTGGACGATCTTCACCAAGTTTGAATGGCTCAGGCTGTCCTAGGAAAGATCCCACAGGGGCAGGACACCACAACCTTCTCTGCAGCTCATGTCCACCACCTCCCTGCCAATACAGGTTGGTATGAGATATTTACACATCAAACCTATGAGTGAAAGTCAAAGTACCTATGAAAGTCAAAAGCCTTAAACCAGCTGGACCTCCATTGGGCCCTATTTTCTCAAGATTTGATTTCATCATCTGTATTGTCCCAGAACCAAAAACGACAAGTCCAATGCTCTGTGATGTAACATTCTCAGCACAGTTCCTCACCAGGATACACTTACATTGAGATGCTCTGCCTCAGGAATTCCACCTGACGAAGAAGTCATTGTCAACAAACAGTAGCACAGCTCCCAGAAAGGGATCCGGTACAGGAGAGAACATTTCTGCATTCCTCCAGGCCCAGCAACAGTTGTGGTCTGCCAAGAGTTCTTCTAGTGTGTGGCGGGGTGACCACCCGCCCCCTACCGGAAGGGGCTTAGAAAAGCCCCAAAAGGGGCTTGTAACAGACAGGGAAGGGGCTGTGGCCGGGAGCCTGTAAACTCCCAGGCTGATTGGGAGTTAGCCCCAAACATTCCAAACTGTATAAAAGCCTGGGAGGCAGGCTAGAAGTCAGTCAGTCTTCTCTGTAAGCAGAGGGAGACAGGCCTGCTGCAGGAAGCCTTGAGGAAGGTACTAGGCTGGGTGCAGGGCTGGGGCTAGGCGGTAGGAGCGGGGGAGAGCTCTAGCCTGAGAGCCCCAGGCTGCAAGTGCAGGCAAGGGCCTAAGGTCAGTCTCCTCTGTAACCAGAGGGAGACAGGGCCTGGCTGCACGGAGCCCATACCGGGGTACCCAGACTGGGATAGGGCATGGGCAAGGCAGCTGGGAGCCAGGGAGCCTAAGCTCTAGGGAGAGGGCCTCAGCTTGCTGAGCCTAGAGAAGGCCCGACCCACGGGGTACTGGGGGTTGCCAGGGGGCGGCCCAGGGCTAGTAATAGCAGCAGCAGGCCGACCCCTTCTTGCCGGTGATGAATAGCCATGAGACTGCAGTCCGCCCCAGGGAGTGGGGGCAAGTAGTGACTGACAGTGGCACAATCTGAGGCGAGTTGGGGATAGTGGGTGGTGAGCTCCCCAGGGAGGGGAGACCCTAAGACAAGGGGGGTACTGCAGGGGTGCAGCACCCTCAGCAAGGGGCTCCGGGGTCCGGGAAGGACACGGGGCCAGAGTGGAGAGGCGGACGTCGGCCGGCAGAGGGTGCTCCGGGGTCAAAAAGAGCTGATTCCCCAGACGACCAGACGGGGGCGCCGCCGGGTGAGTAACCGACCCCGTCACATAGTGGAACACTTGGGGAACTGTAAGACCCAGTGGTTAATGTCCTGTCCCTTTTGATGGCCCTGGATGCATCCCATAACACAGTCACTCATTGCCTCCTGTGATGTTTGTGCCTGTGCCAAGATGACACATCCTGTGGTTTCCCCCATCCCTTGGACATTCGGTCTCAACCTTGGGCAACTATCATTGTGAACTTTATTGTAGAATTACCGGAGTCCAATAAATTCACAGCAATATGGACAGTAGTGGAACACTTTACTAAAAGGTTTGTCCCCTGCATGGGCGTAACCTCCATTAAGGGGAGGGCCCAGCTATATATAAACCATGCAGTCTGCCACCACAACTTTCCAGAACCCATCATCTCTGATCAGCGGCCTCAGTTCATGGCCTGGTTCAGGTGCCCTTTGCCTGAGGGTCCACATGTGTCTTCTCTCTGCATACTCTCCAACAGCCACTGCCAAAAAAAGGACCAACCAGATACTTGAACAGTAGCTGCGATGTTACATCAGCCACCACCAGGGTGATCGGTCCTCACTTCTCCCTTCTGCAGAGTTTGCATATAACAACATAGACCATTGAACCATCAATGGCCATTTTCGACCAACTAAAGCTACACTCCTGATTGTACCTGCAATTACCTATGTCTTCTCCCATCCCAGCTGTCTCAGTCCCTCGTACAGTGGATTCATCAGGCCCATGAGGCATGAATAGGCAAATGGACACTATAAACCGTATGCAGACAACGATCGACAGCAAGGCCTCACCTACTCAGTGGGACAAAAGGCTCCCCATGAAGCATCTCCATACAGACAGATCCACTCACAAGCTGGACTTTCAGTTCCTTGGCCCCTTTAGGATCCAGCAACAAGTTAACTCCGTCATTTTTGAACATCGACTACCCCACTCCCAGGAGTTTCAGCCAGTGTTTCATGTCTCGCTTTTGAAACCCTACCTGGAAAACCCTTGATGATCACCTGTTTTGTTCATTCCCTTTGAGGCACTTGGCACTGGCCACTGTTGGTAGGCAGGATACTGGGCTAGATGGACCTTTGGTCTGACCCAGTAGGGCCATTCCTCTGTTCTTATGTTGTTCCTTTGGCAGGCTTTGGTGTCTCATCTGGGAGGGATATGGCCCCCATATCAACAGAGAGCTGGTGGGAAATATACCCACCCCTGCAGCAGTATGAGCGTTCCATAAGAATCAGCCCCAAACATCCAGTCCAGTGTTACCCAGAGGCCTCACAAGATAAAGGACTGATGCCAGGGAGATGTCCTGGAGCCTGGTCCACAGACTTCTAGGAGCTAGTAAGCACCAGCCCACCCCCCACCGACCTGCTCATGGATACCAGAACTACAATCTCACCTTTCACAGAACACTCCCCTGCTGTTATCTGATTGGTGGAATGCTGTGGATTCTGATTGGTTCTCTGCTTCTATTTAAATGAAGCACAGGCCCAGGAAACTATGTTTTTCCCTGCTCCTGAGTGTTTCCCTTGTGTTACCTGCTCCTTCTCCCTGATCTCCTCATAACCTGACCCGGCAGTCTCCTACCACTTGACCCCCCTCCAACCACTAGGCCTGCTCCAGCATAGATTTACCCAATGAGTCAAGAGTCTCAGAACTGACAGCACATGTCACACTAAATAGTGTTAAACAAATAATAGAGTTCCAGATCAGCTGCTAAACAGAGCACACAAATCCCCCCCTTAGAGGGGGTGCAGCATCCCACACTGACCGCACTGCCAGAAATCAGGAGAGGAAGCACCACACCAGAACATGTATCCGACAGAGAAAGGCCTGCACTGCTGCAGCCTGTTACCCCTGAGCTCAGACCTCCTATTTCTGTGTTTGCCAATTGCTCTGTGGTGCTGATCTGCAAAAGTGTCTAACTCCACGGTGTGAGTCCCTCCAGTCCATGTACATTAAATTTATTCTTCATTGTTGAGGATGATACTGAAATCTGAGCTGCAAACTCTGCAGTGTTTGTTACTTCCCAGGGCAGGGGAGATGTTCATGAAGGTGACTCAAGTCCCTACATTGCACATGGGATTTTTCTATCTCATTACAGTGTGAAAGCCCAGACATGTTTACTGAGGGTTAGCGAAGTACCTGATTCAGAGGCCTTCCTCTGAGCATCTGAAATAGAGAGGAGAAAAGAGTTAGACAGAGACAGGAGTTGTGTGATGCTGTGCACCATAACCATTGGGGTTAGTAACAGACACCCCACAGCCTCACTCCCAATGCAGGGCAGAAGCCAGCAGCTTCGATAGGAGCCAGACTGTCATTTAGTAAAACACACAAACATGCATGTTTAGTAAAACATCCCAAAACATGGGATTTGCAAAGCATGAAACCTTGATGGAAGACGTGGGTCTGAATCCTGATACAGCTCTGACATTCTCAACCCTTCTGTCTAAGGGGAATTTCTTTTCTGTGTTACTACCAGCCCATTGGAGCATCAAAGTTCCAGAAGTAACAAGGGGATGGACTTGCCGATGTTCGGAGCTCAAATCTGGGATCTGGGCTTGACAACAAAGCATGGAAACATGAGCCACATTCTGGGAGTGACCCAGAAGAGCCTGCACTGCAGGAGTCATATAGAGAGCGGCTGGCCCCCTTCTCTCGCATTAGAACAATGTGACAGCATTGGATTATCAAAACCAAGGCCTGAGACATGGGAGCAGGTGACCCCGTGCCTGCTGCAGGGAGCTCACAGTGCTGCGATGGGACTGGGGCCACTAATGTGTCATGGATTTTGGCCCAAGCTGTTCACTCAGCCCTGCCCTGCAGTGTTGGTCCATCTGGATCTGCTCAGCACTGTGTGTGATTGGGAGCCTCTGCCCAGGGGCTCTAATGGGAGGTGGATGAACTTACCAAACTTCTCACGCAGCTCCTGGAGGTCTGGGGAGAAGAAGAGGAGACCATTGTGGGTTCAGTGAGGGTTGTTCCAAGAACAGTGACATGGGGCTGTTCCAAACTTTGGGTTCAGCTACACTGCATCTGGGAGCGAATTTCTGGGCTTGGGCAGCAGACACCTGCTAGCTCTGCTCCAGAAAATGCGCTAAAAGCAGGAATGTAGCCGGGGGCAGTATGTGCAGCAGCTTGGCTTAGCTGCTCAAATAGAAACTCACTTGGACCCCCTGGGTACGTACGTGGATGGCAACCCCAAGCCGCTTCCCCTGCTACCCCGCCCACACTGCTGTTAGTGCACTAGTTCACGCAGCACTAGCGTTTGTCAGCTACCCACGCTGGTAAATTCACTCCCAGCTGCAGTGTAGATGTTCCCAATGAGCCAGGAGTCTCAGGACTGACAGCACATGTCAGACAAAACTGTTGTAATGAAGAAAGAAAAGGTCTCAGATCAGCAGCTAAACAGAGCCCACAAATTGACCCGGGGGGGGGGGGCAGCATCCCCATCTGCTGGCACTGCTGGGAATGAAGGAAGGGAGCATCACACAGAAACATGATGTCAAGACTCAGAGAGGTAGCCGTGTTAGTCTGGAATAGCAGAGGTAACAAAGAGTCCTGTGGCACCTTAAAGACTAACTATAAAGTTTTGAAGCATAAGCTTTCGTGGGCTAATACCCACTTCGTCGGATGCAAGCTGTCGAATTCCAGACTAACACGGCTACCTCTCTGATTCTTGACATCATGCAAGGCACTGCATTTAGCCGTATGGAGTGGAAAGAGTCCTGTGGCACCTTAAAGACTAACTAAAGTATTGAAGCATAAGCTTCCGTGGGCTATTAGTGGGTATTAGCCCATGAACGCTTATGCTTCAATACTTTAGTTAGTCTTTAAGGTGCTGTGACGAAGTGGGAGTACTGTGTGTGTGTGTGCCTCAGTTTCCCCTATGCATTTCTTGAGCCTATATGTGAAGGGAAAGGAATGTGAAGGTGAAGCTGTAACCTGACCCTGGGTGGGGAAGGGAGGTCAGCTGAATCTGTTGGAGGGAGATGAGGTGATACCTGAAGCCCGGGAAACCAGACAAAGGAACAAAGGAGCAGGAAGTGGCTAGGGGGGCTTTGAGTCAGTCTGGGTCTGGGTCTAGCTGGGGAGGGGAGAGAGGCCAACTCGCTCTCTGGCCCCAAGATGGATCCAGCTGAAGGCTCACGCTCGCTGTATGGTCTGTGATTAGAAGTCATCGAATAAACCTGGGGGAGAAGCAGGAGCCCAGAATCTGGGTCTCACCTCCTGGCACACCCCAGAAAGGCCTGACTGAGGGACCCTGTTTGGACTGAGAAGCTGTGAGTTGGATGGTGTTCCTGACATCTCAAATAAACCGTCTATTCTGCTGGCTGGCTGAGAGTCACGTCTGACTGTGGATTTGGGGTGCAGAACCCATGGGCTTCCCCAGGACCCCGCCCAGGCGGGCTTGCTGGGGGAAGCACACGGAGGGGCAGAAGGTGCTGAATGCTCCAAGGTCAGACCCAGAAAGGTGGAAGTGGGGACCCCTGAAGCTCCTGGCCTGGGAAACAGGCTGTGTACGGAGAAGGGGCCCTTCACCCGGAGTCCGGTCTGGCTTCCTAGGGAGCGGTTCCAGACCATCGCCCGGGCGCTCTGTGACAGGTGCCACAGGACTCTTTGTTAACACAGAAACATGTATCACATAGAAAGAGGCCTGCACTGCTGCAGCCTGTCACCCGGCCTCAGATCTCCTATTTCTGTTCTGGGCAACCCCTTTGTGGTGCTAATTTGCAGAAGTGTGTAACTCTAGATTTAGTGGTTGGCAGAAGCTTGGCTGGGGAAGGGTCCATGGGGCTGGATGGCTCTGGATTACTGTTCACTCTTTGAACCGTGGGGTCAGACTCCCTCAGCTCTCATGAGAGCACTGTGGGTTGTGGGTCCCATCAGACTGTACCTCACAGAGCATGTACAGATTATAGTAGGGCTCTGAGTCTGTTCATTTGCGGCCCAGGCCTAGAGTATGAGAGAGGAGCAGAGGGAGAGAACACGACTTGACAGGAGTGTGGAGTTTGGGGCTGGGATAGCAGGGAGGTAGTGGGTGAGGAACGAGGGACACCAGTGATTCCATGGGGAGCCCAGGGCTTGGATATATGGGGGACTGCGGCTAGGCACTGCGGGGCACCAGCAGAGCTGCAGGCAGGGAGCTCAGATATTTTTCAGGTCAGAACTGAGATATATCCACAGACCTGCATGGAGAAAGTTTGCCCAGCCGCAACTCAGGACTTGTCTACACAGTCCCATAATTCATCCTACGGTCTTGTGATTTGCATAGTGTGTGAAAGTGCTGCTCTGTAACTGTCCTGTGTGGATGCGGCTGGTTTGCACTAAACAGTACATAGTTTGCACTAACACAGTCATCTTGAAATAGGACTGCATACGTGCACACTAGGGATCTTTTAATTCACACCCACAGCATCCGCAGGGGATGTTACAGTGCAGTACTTTGGTGTGTGTTGCTATTCACACTCCTGTAATCTGACCACTTGGACAGTGTAGACACCCTGAGTTCCTCCAGTCCACGTGCATTACATTCATTCTCCATTGTTAAGGATGTTCATGAAATCTGAGCCGCAAACTCTACATTATTTGTTACTTCCCAGGGCAGGGGGAGATGATCATGAAGGTGACTCAAGTCCCTACATTGTACACGGGATTTTTCTATCTCATTACAGTGTGAAAGACCAGATATGTTTACTGGGGTTTAGTGAAGTACCTGATTCGAATTCCTTCCTCTCAGCATCTGAAATAGAGAGGAGAAAAGAGTTAGACACAGAGACAGGAGTTGTGTGATGCTTTGCACCATAACCATTGGGGTTAGTAACAAACACCCCACAGCCTCACTCCCAATGCAGGGCAGGAGCCAGCAGCTTTGATAGGAACTGGACTGTCATTTAGTAAAAAACACACAGCAGACCTGGGATTTGCAAAACATCTAACCCTGATGGAAGATATGGGTCTGAATCCTGATGCAGCTCTGACATTCCCAACCCTTCTATCTAAGGGGAATTTCTTTTCTGTGTTACTAACAGTCTGCTGGAGCATCAAAGCTACACACTCCAGGTGTAATTTATTTATTTAGGTGTAACAAGGGATGGACGTGTCAGTGTTTGGGGCTCAAATCTGGGCTTGGCAACAAAGCATGGAAACAGGAGTCATATTTTGGGAAGGGCCCAGAAGAGCCTGCACTGCAGCACTCATCTATAGAAAGCATCTGGCCCCCTTCTTCTGCATCAGAACAATGTGATCGGCATTGGATTGTCAAAGGCAAAGTGACAACTGTCTGTCTATCCAGATATGAGAACAGGAACCCTGGTTCTGCTGCAGGCAGCTCACAGTGCTGCCGTGGGACTGGAGTGATTAATGTGATTGTGGTGGGTCCTGCTCTGCAGTGCCCTTTTGTGGCATGGGCAGGGTGTAGCAGCGGACCCCAGCCACTCTAATCTCACAATCAACAGGTGGTATGGCCAAATGTCCAGAGTCTATATCTCACTCCCTGGTATCAGGGTAATGTGGCCCTATGGCCAGACTCTTTATACTTTCCCCTAATCCTCAGGATAGTGTGGTCCAATGGCCAGAGTCCATATACTTTCCTGAGTCTCCAAATAGGATAGCCCAATGGCCAGAGTCTATACAATCCTCGCCCAGTCTCAAGGCAGCATGGCCCAATGGCCAGAGTCCATACAACCTCCTCAAACCTATCCCCTACAGCTCAGAGTAGCATGGCCCAATGGCCAGCGTCTATACAACCTCCCCAAATCCTCAGAGTAGCATGGCCTAGTGGCTAGATGTAAGGGAACTGTTAGCCCCTTACTAACACTCAGTGGGGTGTTTTCATTATTAGCTCCCAGGACCTAAAGGGGGAGGGTCAATGGTCAATCAGGACCCTGAGACTGGCGGTCCCCAGGGGCAATGGGGAGAGGCCAGCACTCCTGACTGACAAGGCTGGGGGACTAATCAAGGAGTCAGGAGGGCAGGATAGGTCCCGTCCTCCGTGTGTGAGCTGGAATTCCCTGGGCCAGAGGGAGAGGAGCCAGAGCTGAGCTGGAGACTAGAGCTGGGCCAGATCCGGAGGGGCCAGGGAAGCAGCCCAGAGAGACAGACCCTGTGCTGGGAGCAGAGCTGCAGCCCCAAAGCCAGAGCTCAGCCCAGAGAGACAGACCTGCCCTGGGAGCAGCTGCAGAAACCAGAGGCAGAGAGGTCAGTGCTGGGGGCAGAGACATAGGGGCTGCCTGCAGAGAAGCCGTGTGCTGGGTGCAGAGCTGGAACAGCCAGAGGGGCTGTTCTGGAGGCAGAGCAGCAGCAGTCGTCGTGCTGAGGCAGCGTGGAGCTGACACAGAGGGTGGAACTGGGCTGGAGCCGTCCAGAGGCTGGGAGCGGGTGTGGACCCCACCAGAGGCAGCGTCCAAGTCACAGCAACCCTGCAGCACAGCTAAGGAGGAGGCCTGGGCCCTACAAGGAACAGACTGAAAACTGTCCTGACACTCCAGAGACATTATGTGTAATGCTGCCTGCCATGGGGCAGGATTTCCCTAACTGTTCTATTTCTTCTTTGTTCATTTTTAAGATAAATTGTTAATTAAATAATTTGCATTTGTTGTAAGTTTTATGTGGGTCAGTGAAGTGTCCAGTGCAGAGGGAGTACCCCGGAGTGGGGACACCCTAGCCTCTGACCTGGGTAACCCCAGCACGGTTTGGGGTTGAGCCCCCCAGAAATCCTGGGCCCAGCCTTGTTGGGGTTACGAGGACTCCACCAGACAGGAGAGTGGAAGGGGCGTCCTCAAGGTCAGGAGGCCTCTGGGTAAAGGAAGTGGGAGCGAGGACTCAGATCCTTCCGCTAGCCCATTTCACCGGGGTAGTACAGAAGCCAGGAGAGTTCCCCACAACAGCGGGACTATTCCCCCGCTTACATAGAGTCCACAGAACGTCCCCAAGTCGCAGGGCCATGTGGCCGAAGAACCAGAGACCATTTAGCTTCCCCGAGTCTCAGGGTAGCATGGTCTAACAGCTAAAGTTTATATATTCCCCTTGCAGGCAGGCAAGTGCAGCCTAGTGGCTGCAGAGGTAGGGGGACCCAACCCACCCTCTCCACCATGTCCCAACCCAGGGCTCACCTGATGGCAGGGCTTCCCCTACCTTAGCTCAGTGGGGATCCACCTGCAACACACCAAGCATCTGTGTGTCTTTAAAAGTCCCCTGGGTCTCTTCCTAGCCGCACTGCCTGGCCTTCTACATCTAGGGTTCCTCTGGTCTGTTCCCCTTCTGGGCCATTGTCTAGCTGGGCTGGGCTGGGCTCTAGATCCTAGGGTCCTGGCTGTCCCTCTGCAGGAGCTAGCAGCTGCCTCCTTCCCCTCCAGTGGTCAGCCCCAACTGAGCTGCTCTGCAGGCCTTTATACAAGCTCTCCAGTTGGAGCACGCCCAGCAGAGCTTCTGGGGTGTGGCTTCCTCTGCTAAGAGGGAAGGGTTAACCCCTGTGGTACTAGTGTAGGGCCGCTCAGCCCCATCACAGTGACTCAGATTTTGGCCCAAACTGTTCACTCAGCCCTGCCTTGCAGTGTTGGTGCATCTGGATCTGCTCAACGCCGTGTGTGGCTGGGAGCCTCTGCCAAGGGGCTCTAATGGGAGGTGGATGAACTTACCAAGCTTCTCATGCAGCTCCTGGAGGCCTGGGGAGAAGAAGAGGAGACCATTGTGGGTTCAGTGAGGGTTGTTCCAAGAACAGTGACATGGGGCTGTTCCAAACTTTGGTTTCGTCTACACTGCAGCTGGGAGTGATCTTCCCTGCTTGGGCAGCAAACATGTGCTAGCTCTGCTCAAGAGGATGTGATAAAAGCTGGAGGGTAGCTGGGGGCAGCATGTGCAGCCACTTGGGCTAGTTGCTCAAACAGAAACTCACTTGGACCCCTGGGTACATATGTGGATGGCAATCCTGAGCCACTGCCCCTGCTACCGCACCCACACTGCTGCTGTTAGTGCACTAGTTCAAGCAGCGCTAGCGTTTGTCAGGCTACCCAAGCTGAGACGCTCTCTCCCAGCTGCAGTCTAGACGTACCAATGAGCCAAGAGTCTCAGGACTGACAGCACATGTCAGACAAAACTGTTGTAATGAAGAAAGAAAAGGTCTCAGATGAGCAGCTAACCAGAGCCCACAAATTGACCTGGGGGAGCAGCCCCCCCTCCCCTGCTACTGGCACTGCTGGGAATGAAGGAAGGGAGCATCACACAAAAACATGTATCATGTAGAGAGAGGCCTGCAATGCTGCAGCCCGTCACCCAACCTCAGACCTCCTATTTCTGTGCTGGGCAACCCCTTTGTGGTGCTGATTTGCAGAAGTGTGTAACTCTAGGGTTAGTGGTGGCTGGAGCTTAGCTGGGGAAGGCTCTGTGGGGTATGTGGCTCTGGATTTACTGTCCACCGCTCGAGCCATGGGGTCAGGTCCTGCCCCAGCTCTTGTCAGAACAATGTTGGTGGTGGGGCCCATCAGAGTGCACCTCACAAAGCCCACACAGAGCATAGTAGGTTTTTTAAATTCTGTTCATTCGAGGGCCAGGCCTAGATTAAGAGGAAGGGAACAGGACACGACTGAGCAGTGAGGGAAGCTGTGGATGAGGACTGAGGGATATCAACAGAGCTGGGGCTGGGGGAGGAAGTCCAGGGCTGGGATAGCAGGGGGCTGCAGGCAGTGACAGTGTTTGTTCCATCAGTACCCACTGCAAAGCTCAGTTCTGGGACCCCTTCCACTGACTTTGCTGTGGTGTGTGTGAGGGTAGGGGGTGGTTACAGGACTTGACAGGACTGTGGAGCTCTGGTCAGGCTAACAGGGAGGCAGTGGGTGGGGATTGAGGGTCACTGGCAGTGCTGTGAGGAGACCAACACTGATATAGCCAGGATGCAGTGGGTGAGCACTGAGGGGGACCGCCAGAGCTGTGTGTAAGTGCGGAGCCCAGCATTGGGATAGCAGCCATTTTGCAGGTCAGAACTGAGATGTAACCACAAACCTGCATGGAGGAAGTTTGTCCAGCCTGTGGCTCAGGGCTTGTCTACACAGCCCCTGAGATTGGCATTTGGGAATATGATTTGCAGCATGCATCGAAGTGCTGTACTGTAACTACCCACTAAATGGAACCTAGTTGCTTCAAATACTATTGGAAATGTAAACTAGGAACCTTTTAGTTCACACCCAGAGAATACACACAGGGTTGTTACAGTGTGTGTTGCTATTTGCACCCTTGTAATCTGAACATTGGGCAGTGTAGAAATAGCCTGAGTCCTGCCATCCTATATGCATTAAATTCACTCTCCGCTGTTCAGGATGATACTGAAATCTGAGCTGCAAACTCTGCAGTGCTTTGCTATTTCCAGGGCAGAAGGAGATGATCATGAAGGTGACTAAGGTCCACACCGTGCATGTGCTGATATTTCTCTCTCATATACCATGGAAGCACAGACACACATTTATAGGGGTTTAGCCAAGTACCTGTGTCCAAGGTCTTCTTCTCAGTCTCTGAAATGGAGAAGAGAAAAGTGTTAGACCCAGAAACACACACTGTATGTTGTTCTATACTCCCTAATGACGGGTTAGTCACACACATCTCACATCCACACTCCCAGGGCCAGTGCAGGAGCCGGCAGGCTTGACATGAGAAGGGCTAGTTGTCAGGGATATGCACCAACATGCAGGAGACATGGGGAGTCTCTCACTCCTTAGCCCTTTTCTACGCACACACTGGAGCCAGTTTAACTAATTAGGTTTCAAAACACACCTTGAGTTACACTGGCGCAGGGCTGTGTGTAGAGCAGGCCTTGGGCAGGTGCAGCAGGATTAGTAGAACCATGAGACAGGGTCAGCTACTGCACAGTGACCCCTCTGGCGTTGTATCAAGCAGGCAAGGTACTAACAAACTTTAACAGACTTTATTTAACAACAGTGAAACCTCTTTACAGAGCTGCTGCTGCACCCCTCTGCAGGGCCGGCGACAGGGGGGTACTACGGGTACAGCTGTACCGGGCCCCCCGACTTTAGGGGGGCCCCGGTACACCGCTGTACCCGTTGTGTCCCCCCTTGTCGCCGGACCTGGAGAGCGGGGAGGTGGCGCGGCTCTCCCCCGGACAAGCGCGCCTGGCCCCAGCAGGAGCAGAGAGCCCGGCCGGCGGCAGCAGCGCTGTCCGGGGGAGGGGAGGGGGGAGAAAGGGCGGCTCACGCAGCTCCCGGGCTCTCGCTCCCGCTGCCGCCAGCTGTCAGCTGGGGGGGCTGGGCTGGGCTGGGGGGGCCCCCATCCGCTGTCGGCTGGGCTGGGGGGGGGCCCGGCTGGGCTGGGGGCCCCCCAAACTATCGGTGTAGGGGGCCCCCAAATTTCTGTCGCCAGCCCTGCCCCTCTGCAGCTCTAACTCAGGCTTGGCTCAACTCCTCCCCCCTCCTTCCTGTTTCCTGTCCTACAGTCCCCCAGTCCTAAGAGTTATAAGCATCATCTAAAACACCACATTTAACTAGTTACAGAACAGCATTGATTGCTAGGGGAACCCCATCCAGCCCTCCCCAAATGGAGGAATGGTGGCCAGAACGGGGCATAGCAGAGGGCAAAGGCTCTTCCAGGCTGTGATTTCCAGGAAAGCCCCAGTCACCGTGCTGGCACCTTGTGTCCATTCTCTGCACCTTTCTCCTGTATTTTCCTGAGGTTGTGAGCAGTGTCCAGCAGAACGGGTCAGCACCACTCAGCACCATCACAATTCAAACCAATATTGTTACTGAATATTGAAAATTTCACAACGGAATAAATTAAACATGTGCACTTAATAAAATGTTGCTGCTGCGTCTATTGGTGCATATGAGAGAGGGAATGTCACCAATTTGTAGTTTCAGGCCAAGCAGAACCATTAGTTCATCTCCTCTTATCTACTGTGGATCACAGGCCAGAGAATCTCAACCAGCTCCCCCCACAGTGAGTTCAATAACTCAGGTTTGGCTACAGCAGTTTCCAGAAAGGTGACCAGTCTGGAGCTGATGCCATCAAGAGATGGAGAATTCACCACTGCCCTGTGGAGCTTGTTCCAGGGGTTAATCACCCTCCCTGTGTCCTGTGCATTTGACAGTCACAGGGATGGAATCACCTCACAAAGCATCATTGACCTTCCCGTGTCATTTCCTTTAAGGAGAATAGAACCACTGAGCAATTGTCCAGGGTTAGTGGGACAGAATCTGACTCAGATTTTTCAATGCAAACCCATCTCCCTGCTGCAGCCACACACAGGGAATCTCACAAGCACGGACATTTTGGGTTTCTGCTGCAAAATACACATTTGCCAACCTGCTATCATCAGTGTGTGTGAGAATGTGGGGAGATGAGGAACAACTAGGCAGAGACCTCCTGGCTCCATCCCTTTCATTGCACTGGGCCCACAGATAACACCAAGCATCACAGAGTTCACACATCTCAACAGAGCAAGAGATAGAGATAGAGACCTACCAAGTTTTAACTGTACCTCCTCTTTAGAGTGTTTCTTCTGAAAGGCCTTTCGCTTCACTGTGAGACAGAGAATCAGACATTACAGTGAGACAGGGAAGGAAGGGGAAACACTGAGCAACATGGTAATACAGGTGGGGCCAGGGACCCCAGTGTGTTTGTTAGATTGGTTTATTTCCTAAAACAAATACGAGGTCAATATCCGAACAATAAAATGCTCCCATGCCCCAGCCCAGTGCCCTCTAGGGCCGGGCTCTAAACATGCAAATGACACATTCCCATTACCTGTGTATCCAAGATATGCACAAGCTCCAGCAGCAATGAGAACCAGAGCGAACAATACCCAGAATGCAGCTGGCCAAGGAGAAACATGGGGGAAGATGTCACCTGGCAAATAGAGAGCAGAGTGTGTGAGGAGCATGATCCCATCCTGGAGCTGGAGAATGGGGTTTGCCACTTGGCTTGACAGCTGAGTCCTGGTTCAGGGACCCCAGGAATTCCCCGGACTGAAGGGAACGTTCCCTTCATGCTCTAATCACAGCCACAAATGACAGCCATTGGAACCAGAGAATCCAGCACAGCATCAGTTCCAAGAGCCAGGACTCTGCTCTGCCCAAATCTCTCATGCTGCCACAAGCCAACAGTCATCAGCTCCATGCCCAGCCCTGCCCAGCCCCGCCCGCTGAGCAGAGAACAATTGTTTTCCTATATGGCCCCAGGGAGTTGTGAGTTTGTGGATTCATAGATGCTCAGGCCCAAAGGCGACATTATGACCATCTAGTCTTTATAGCCCGGGTCAGAGACCCTCCCACACTGACCCCTGTATCCATCTCAGAACTTCTGGTCCAGCCGGAGCAGATGTTATAGAAAGAGACACCCAGTTCGGGTTGAAGATTCCAAGTGACAGAGAATCCACCACATCGCTAGGTCAGTTGTTCCAATGGTTAATTCCCATCACTGTTAAAAACTGCACCTTATTTCCAGTCTGAATTTGTCTAGCTTCAGCTTCCAGGCACCAGATCTTGTTCTGCCTTTGTTTGCTAGATTAGAGATGTATCGGAAATCTCCTCCCTGTGTAGGTACTTACAGACTGTGATCAAGTCACCTTTTAATCTTCCCTTGGAGAAGCTGTGATGGAGTAGGAATGCTCTTACGGTTCCTCTGACTCTTGTGTGAAGGTGGCCATACCTGAAGCTGTAATTTGACTCAAGGTCTGGGAGAGAGGTCACATGACTTGGCCTAGCCCGGGAAAGACAAAGGGAAGCAGAGGAGGGGCTAGAGAGGGTTTTTCCGTCTGCAGCTGGCTGGGGAAAGGAGAGGCAGGCCAGGGAGGCCAAAATGGATCCAGCTGCGGGTTCCGGTTGGCTGTTCCTACCAGCTCTGTGTTAGATCACCTGTCAACTAATAAACCTCTGTTTTACTGGCTGGTTGAGAGTCACGTCTGACTGTGGAGTTGGGGTGCAAACCCACGGGCTTCCCCAGGACCCCTCCTGGGAGGCCTTGCTGTGAGAAGCACACGGAGGGTCAGAAGGTGCTGAATGCTCCGAGGTCAGACCCAGGAATGTGGAAGCTGTAACCTGTGAAGCTCCTAGCCTTGGAGACAGGCTATGTACGGAGAGGAAAGCTTCCCCCGGAGTCCTGACTGGCTTCATGGAGAGCAGCACCAGAGCATCACCCTGGGCACTCTGTAACAGAAGCTCTATAAATTGAGCGCCTACTTTTCTGACTATGAGGCAGCTTCCCAGATCTCTAATTGTTCCTGTATCTGTTTTCTTAGCACTGTGGCAAGGTGGCTCCTCGGCTCCCCTGACTCAAGTCCTTTTGGGGTCCTGGTGTCACACTGGCACCCTGGACAGGCTGCACCAGACCCATTTTCATCCACTGCTCCTTAGCAGCCCACTCTCTTTCTCTCTGGGTCAGGCTCCTGCAGGCTAGGAAAGCTAGGTTCCCCCTGGGAGGGACCCTTTGTTCTCCTCCCCTGCTCGCTAGCAGCCTCTCCATCCCTGCTTCCTCCAACTCACTCCTCAAACTCCCCTGCTTCCACCAAACTCACTCCTCTAACTCCCACTGCCTCCAAACTCACTCCTCAAGCCCCCACACCCCTCTCTGCGGGAGGAGTCTCTTTAAAGGGCTCTGACAGCCTCCTTAACTGGCCTCAGCTGGCCCTGCTTCTGGCTGTGGCAGCCTTGCTCAGCTGGACCCAATTTCCCTGTCCCAACCCTTCTACTTACAGGCCTTTCTGGCAGCTGTCTGCCGTGGGTCTACCACAGCACTTTCCAATTTGTCAACCTTCTGTTTTAAACTGTGAACACCATAACTGCACCCATTAGTGGTATGGCTAACACCACAGACGGGGTGATGTCACCTCCTTTCTCCTGCTAGCTATTCTCATTTATACATACAGGGGTTGCATTCAGCATCTTAGTTCCAGCATTGCTCTGGGAGCTCACGTTCAGGTCCTTTTCAGAGTCACTACTCTCTTGGATAATCTCCCAACCTGCAACTGTGACCTACACTCTTTGTTCATAGACATGTAAACTTGTGTGGCAGGGCACTGCTGGAGGAGAAGCCTTTAATCATCGCCCACCACTCCAGCCCCAAAAAGGGGGAAATGGATTGGGGCTGGGTGAAGGTAATTGACCACACCTGCCAGCTTGATTAGCAGGAGCTATAAGGCTAGAAGGAAGTGAGAGAAAGGGCACGAGGGAAGCAGTACAGAGACTAAAAGTGGGAGGTCAGGCTCAGAGGGAATAGGAGCTTCATAGTCTGTTGCTGGCCTGTGGTGGGACAAGCTGTTGTAGAGCCTGTAGAAGTGTAGATAGTGGGGAACTGGTAGTGGGAAACTGATCACAAATAAAGAACATGGGTTTGCACCAGACTGTAGTGTCCCTGATTCACAGAGGAGAGGAGCCAAGGGGATGAATCTGGGGGGGCTCAGTGTGTACCCTGTTACATCTTGCATTTGGCCATGTTGAAATGCATATGTGACAAAGTGGGAATTTTTGTAATATTTTTATGAAGCCTCTGTGTGCCTGGGTTTCCCCTACATACTATAGTGTTACTTGGTGGGGAGAAAGGTTTGATATCAACGGAGCATCTAAGAAGATAATGACAAATCCAATCACTGGGACTTTGATACCTAGTAACCAATGACCATGGCTGGCCCACCTCTTGGCAGGAAGCCAAGCAGTGTTAGCTCCACTGGGGAACAAAGGACAGAGGTGTGTGAGGTGGAACCTAAGTGTGGGTTGCAGGAAGCAGGGGAGAAATGCCTGAACTGGAACGTTGGGCTCTGTGCTGCCCAGGATGGACTATGCTGTAACTTTCTTTTCTCTGTGCTAGCCAAGGACATCCTGTGCTGTGTGTCAGTTGACTAACAAACTCTTCTATTTTCCAACATTGGGTGAGTGTCACTGAAAATGCAGATGGAGGAGATGCATTGCTCCCTAAGATTGTACCGGTCTCCTTTAGGGGTCTGTCTCAGTGGTACTTGCTGAACAGAGTTTTCAGTAGGAAATGGGTCCTGAAAGCCCAGGGGTTGAATCTAAGGAGGCACTGCTAGAAGTATCCCTATTGGAGGATGATTCCTCATTACAATTACTTTGAGAGCTATCAGTTAGCCAGTTTTAAATCCATTTTATGTGGGCTACATTCATTTTAATATTATTTTATCAGTGTTTCATACAGCACTAAGTCAACCCCCTTTCAGAGTCTGACACCTTGTCTACACTATAGAGTTAGGTTATCTTAAATATATAGCAGAGGATGTGAAACTAACCCCAGTGTAGACACCACTAAGTCAATGGAAGAATTCTTCTCATTCTAGCTACCACCTTCCAGAGAGGTGAACTTACTACAACCATGGAAGAACCGCATCTGTCATTGTAGCAAGTGTTTAAACCACAGTGTTGCTGTAGTGTTTCCAGTGTAGACACACCCTGAATCTCTTAGGTCAGTTCAGTTACCTTTATCTACCTTTAGCTACCTTTAGCAGAGGATGTGAAACTAACCCCAGTGTAGACACCACTAAGTCAATGGAAGAATTCTTCTCATTCTAGCTACCACCTTCCAGAGAGGTGAACTTACTACAACCATGGAAGAACCGCATCTGTCATTGTAGCAAGTGTTTAAACCACAGTGTTGCTGTAGTGTTTCCAGTGTAGACACACCCTGAATCTCTTAGGTCAGTTCAGTTACCTTTATCAGTTTACTGTGTCATCTCCTCAGCCCATTTCACAAAATTCAGCCCAGCTCTTGACAGGCAGTTTACCCAGATCACAAAAACCTCCGTCACAGATAGCCCCACAGAACAGGTTAGAAGGACATTTCCTGTCTCAGTACCAGAACAGGTCCTAGCTGAGTGCAATTCCCAAGTGACCCAGCCCTCCCCCACCCCCATGGTGACCCATTCTTCTGGGGGGTGACTCACCTGAGAGGTGAATGGCCGATTGTCGCTCTGTCTCCAGCCGGCCATTCCGCACTATGCAGCTGATGTCTCCATTGTCATCTTCTGTGACAGTGATGTAACTCACAACACTATACAGGTTCTCCCTGTCCTGAATCACGTTGGTCACAATCTCCATTGACAGGTTCTGTCGGTTCTTTCCAACCCACAGAAGTTCGGGTTTGGGGAACCAGCCTGCGGATCTACAGGCGAGACCGATCCCCTGGTCCTGAGGGCCCAGCACATCAATGAACACGGGAGCCACAGCTACAGGGAAAGACAAAGAGTGTGTGTATCAGGAAATTGTGTCTTTGGTAGCACCATGTGATTCCCCAGATACCCCTGGATATAGGGGGCTGTGACTGGAAAGCTCCATTCCCACATGTGCAAAATATCCCTGGGATCCCTCATCCTGATGACTGGGGAAATTAAATAATGCCATCTTGGATTCCATAGAGCACTGAGCCCTGAAGTCTCACAGAGGAATGTGCGGGGGAAAACTGCTACATAGAGATTGCTGAGCCTGCTGCTGAAACCCTGCCACTTCTGGAGTGGAGTCCAGTAGCTGTCAGGATCACTGCACTTCAGTACAGAGCAGAAGGTGAGGGATGGTGACCCCTCCTACATCTCTGCTCCCACTGCGCCTGTGCCTCCCTTCTACATACCGTGCCCTCTGGTGTCCTTCTCCCGCAATGGTAACAGTGCCCCAGGCCAAGCCACCCTCCTGCTTGGATTTCCCTCTCCCTGTGCTGCACACAACCACCCTCCCCTCCAGCCTTTGCACTAGGAGCTACCAAAGATGGGAGATGATTTAAAACAACCTCGATGCTCTGCATTGTCACAGGAGGGCCCCTCACCTGGGGCTTGATGTTTCTGAACTGTGTTGTCTGGGGCTACATTACTGAATGGGCAGAGACCGTCCCTTCCACTGCTCTTGTGCAGCACTGACCATGGGGTCAGAGCCCGGGGAATAACAAACAATATCCCAGCCCTTGGACACTGCATGGGGAATTTTAAGGGAGGCCAAACACACTTGTGACCTCACCTGGGATCTGGGCAGAACATGGAGGTAAAGGTCCTACTCCCTCAAACAGCGCTGCAATGAGCATGAGAGCTGAGGACTGTAGCTTTACATCTCACTGGAAATAAGTTGTTTAATGCAACACTGAGTCTGCTGGCATGACAGTGGGGTCAGTTCTGAGTGGGAGGAGAGAGCACACCCCTATTGAGTCCTGCACCCCACTCCCTGTAGCACAGGACTCTGCTGCCAGGCTGAGCGCAGTATTGGGGCACCTGCTTGGGTAGAGGAGACTCTGGCTGCCCAGACACAGCACCCCCCTTTAGTGGAGGGAGAGCCTGGAGATCTGGGCCTGGTGCAAGATTTGAGGCCTGAACCAGAGGCTGTGAACCAAAGTCAGGCCATGTATTAAAGCAGATGCTTCCAAGTTCACTGTCTGGTACATGAACTTAACAAATTTCCTGCTAGCCGTGCCAAAAAATTGACACTCCCAAGAAGTACTAGGCATGAGATATTTAGGTAAATATTTTCCAAAAGGCTGGTACAGATACACCCCAAGCTAGCCCAAGATCAGGTGATTTGACAGAACAATGAACAGGGATGTTCTGTCTGACATATCAGGAACAAGGGGCGGTAACAAAGGGATGTCATGAAATACATAAGGTGGAGTGTAACTTGTTTATCCCAGTTGTTTGTTTCAATCTCTAAATGACGGGATATCTCACCTTAACCTTTTCCGTGGCCAAGGGGACAGCAGCGACTCCCATTGCTGACTGAGCCACTCCTCGCCACTAGGCACACATGTGTTAATGTACCTGTAACCACAGAGCTGGGGTGCTAGGACTGCCTTGAGGGCAATATATCTGGCCAAGTGCCTTTGTCACCAAACCATTCTGATGGTTGTTTTTTATGAGTAACATCAAGGTCTGCTGAATGATCAGACTGCACTATCTGCTAGTACTGATAACATGGGAGCTCCAAGAATGGAAACACTGAGCAGCTGGAACAGTTCCAGTAGCCTGGACATCATTACTGTAGCGATGTCGACCACTCACCCGGCGCCCCCCCCCCCGCCGTCTGGTCATCTGGGGAATCAGCTCTTTTGACCCCAGAGCGCCCTCCACCGGCCGTCGTCCGCTTCTACACTCTGGCCCCGTGTCCCTCCCGGACCCCGGTGCCCTTTAACTGAGGGTGCTGCAGTACCCCCCTGGCCTTAGGGTCTCCCCTCCCTGGGGGAACCCACCACCCACTATCCCCAACTCGCCTCAGATCCAGCCACTGCCTGTCATCACTTGCCTCGGGTTCACTGAGGCTGACTGCAGTCTCATGGCTACTCATCACCGGCAAGAAGGGGCTGGGCCTGCTGCCCCTATCCAGCCCAGGGCTGCCCCCTTGCAGCCCCCAGTACCCCGTGGGTCGGGCCTTCCCTAGGCTCAGCAAGCTGGGGCCCTCTCCCTAGAGCTTACTCGCTCCCTAGCTCCCAGCTGCCTTGCCCATGCCCTATCCCAGTCCGGGTACTTTGCTCTCTGCAGCCAGGCCCTGTCTCCCTCTGAATACAGAGGAGACTGACTGCTTCCTGTCCTGCCCCTCAGGCTTTTATCCAGCCTGAGTGTTTGGGGCATGGCCACCCAGCTGAGCCTAACTCCCAATCAGCCTGCTTCAGCCCTTCTCAGGGGGGGGAGCAGGTGGTCACCCCACTACAGTTACCAAGACAACAACATTCCATCCTTCTACACCCCTTAGTGCTGCATCTCACCTGTAACCTGTAGCTCTGTGGTGGCTTCCAGGCTCCAATCTGGGTTCCTCACAAAGCAATGATACTTCCCAGCATCTGCCACTTGGAGCCCTTTCAGCTTCAGTGAGACGTTTCCACTGCTGAATTCCTGCAGGAACAGCTCTGTCCGGGTCTGGTAACCATCCCCCGGCAGGTCCTGGTTACCCTCATCCATGTACTCATGAATCAGGATAAATCCTGGTCCAGCTTTCCTCCAATGTACGTCCATGCTGGGCAGCCCAGCCGGGGGTGAGAGCTGGCAGGGTAACACCACATCCTGGCCAACTACTCCCAACACGGGGTGCGGGGAGCCAGCCAGGGAGAACTTCTCTGGAACAGAAAATCCCAGGAGCAGAGTGAGCCAGGGGCCAGCCCTACAGACACTATGAGTGAAAGAGGAGAGGGCATCACTGAGCTAATGAAAATTCCCTTAGTCATGCATGGCTTGTAAGAGAAGATTCCCAAAGGTGAGTCATGTGTAGCTCAACTGAGTCATGCCACCAGTTCTGTCCTACAATCCTGCAGAAACTCCACCAAAGGTGCCTGTGGTGCAACCTACCTACACTCTATTGGCAAGGGCTGGCCACCTGCCAGTTCATAGCGCCCTGCACAGCCCCATGGTACCAGTTACGAGCTCTTTCCACTGCAAGCAACTTCTTTGATGAACCAGTTTCAGATCCATGAAGACACCAATGGCTACTGAGGAGCCACTTCAGGAGACTTTTTCCTGGCCTAAAAGTATTGAGTTTTGATGGATCTTTGACGTGATGCGGGTCCCTCCCATGGATTCAATACCCAAAACAGAATGACTCAGATGAGGATTCACTATGTTTGGAGGTCGGTGTCTGGGGGGAAAGTAAGTATCTGAGGGTGATTTATTCTGCACAATAGCTGTGTCTGAAGGGTCTCCACATTTGTCTGTCCCTCCATGGGGCAGGTAGAGAAATTACTACTCAGCTGCAGCACCTGACACTCACCGTGTGGCTACTGGTGGGAGAATAAGGGACAGATTTTCAAAGCCACCAAGGAGATTTTGATGATCTCCCATTCATCCTAAAAAGAACTGGGCACCCCAATCCCTGAGGTAGCTGTAAAGATCTCAGACTTGCAGGCCATGAGAATCCAGGTCCCCAGTGGGGCAGGTCTAGCAGCACAGTGCCGTTGGGTCCCATGGCAGGACAGTGTCATGGGCTCTAGAAACGTCTCTAGGAGGCAGCAGGAGCTTGGCAACTTGCAAGATCCAACAATTGTGCCACCGAGAGCTAGAACACGCCCTAGTCACTCTAATGTCATCCCCTCCCCACAGCCTCCTGGGCCTGACCCCTTTTACTCTGCAGGACTGAGGACATCCTTGAGACAGGGGGTCACTTGGCCACTGATTCCCCTACCCCATCCCTGCAGTTTGTAATGTACATGGGGGACAGGGAGGGCAATAATTGGGATTCAAACTTTTTTACCAGAGAGAGAACACGGCGCCAGAAGGAGGATCCCCAGGCTGCACACACAGAGCCGCCACCAGGTCGCCATGGGAACACCCTGGGCAGGGACCTGTAAGGAGAGAGCAGGGATGGTTAACTCTCCCCAGACTGAGTGAGGGGCCAGCAGTGCAGGGAACACGCCCCATACAGTGTCTGACCTGACCCACTCTGCTCCCAGGCAGAGCAGCTCCCCAGGGACAGGAGAGGATTTCACCCTCCCAGGTTGCCCTGCCACCTGCCAGGCCTGGCACTAGGAATTTCCACTCTCAGGATGTACTGTGTATCCACCCCCATTTCCTCCCCTTGTCGGTTCTCTGACCAGCCATTGGTGCAGGTGCCCCCTGGTATTTACCAGAGCAGGGGAAGACTGCCTCAAAGCAGGGCCACTTCCAAGGTATCCCCAGTGGTACCCACACCGCTGTGCCCCTTCAGAAGGTGCCTGGCTTTATGACTGCTACTGCCTTGGACAACACAGCAGATAAGTGACCTGGGGCTCTCCACAGCTAACTACATGGGGCCCTACAGCGTGAGCTAAAGAGCCTGGCTGTGCAGCTGGGGCTGTGACAGACTCATGTGCTGTGTGGATCAGGCCCAGAGGGGACCCATCTCACACCCTGGCCAGTGGATGATATCTGGGCACATCTCTACAGGTCACCTTGGCCAGAAGTCACCCACCTCTGTAAGTGATGCTTCCAAGTGACAGGGATGGGACTGGCAGTGACTGTCACAGACACCAAGGGGTGATGTCAGATACCTGTTCCCCCTCACCTTACATCAATGGAAGACAATCACATCAGTAAATGTTATAGTCAGATTTGTGATGAGGATCAGGAGCAGCTGTCTCAGGTCTGCACAGAGCTTCAGGACTCCTGCCCCCAGTTCTCCAGCCTGTGTACACAGGGTCAGACTGGATAGACACAATGGACTCTTCAGGCCTTAGCATCTGTCAGTCTATTTCTCTTTCTGCTCCAGCTCCCTCCAAGCCCGTCCATATATGTATGTGGTGCATTAAAAATTACATTCAAATTGTAAACTGTCACTGTAAATGCTCTGGGGGTATTCCTGGTCCTGATGGCAGGTGGGTGGCTCTGTATGGAAGTGTGTGATCTGGGTTCAACAGCAGGCAATTGTACCGAGAGCAGCCCAGAATCATAGAATATCAGGGTTGGAAGGGGCCTCAGGAGGTCATCTAGTCCAAGCCCCTGCTCAAAGCAGGACTAACCCTGCCTAATTCATCCCAGTCAGGGCTTTGTCAAGCCTGACCTTAAAAACATCTCAGGAAGGTGATTCCACCACCTCCCTCGGTAACTCATTCTAGTGCTTCACCACCCTCCTAGTGAAAAAGTTTTTCTTAATATCCAACATAAATAAATGGAGATGAGATATACCAATCTCCCAGAACTGGAAAGACCTTGAAGGTCATCGAGTCCAGTCCCCTGCCTACACTAGCAGGATTGAGTACTGTCCCCTGACAGATTTTTTGCCCCAGATCCCTAAATGGCCTCCTCAAGGATTGAACTCACAACCCTGGGTTTAGCAGGCCAATGCTCAAACCACTGAGCTATCCCTTCCCCTTTCCCTCACTACCACTTGAGACCATTACTCCTTGTTCTGTCATCTGGTACCCAGGAGTGAAAGTAAAAATAAGTTCTTACCGGTAAGGGTTGGTGCCGGCCAGCCCAGGACAAAGCTAGAGACCCTGGATTCCATCTCCCATTGGGGTCCTCCCCCCTCCCCCCACCCTGTTTCAAAGCCACCAGCTCTCTGCTGCTTTTATTTTCACTTTCTCTGCCAATAATCATTAAACAGGAGCCAAGCACAGGCTGCAGGAACCATTTCCCACACCCAGAAACCAACAGTAAAACAAGCAGCTCCCTCCCTCCTGCCCCACAGGCTGCTCCTCTGAGGGGATGCCCCACCAGCAGGGGATCAGGGAGCGAGGCACTCACTCAATGAAGTAGGTGGCTCCCTCTTTGGAGAACCCCTCCTCCCCACCGTGGGGCAGATATGGGGAGGCAGAACAAAGGGAGGGGGAGGGAGTGAGAAGAACTTGGTGCCCTGAAGGTGTCTTCTTGTCTGGCAAAAGCGGGGAAGGTGTGTGGGGGAGGAGGGGTTAGGAAAGGCGCGAGACCCCCTCCACACAATAGTTCTTACCAGCTCCCTCCCCATGTGCTGCTGCACCAGCTGGGCTGCTGGGCTGCCCAGCTCCTCCAGCCGGGGCCTGCCGCAGCCCCCAGTGGGTTGTCTCACACCCCCCTAGGGGTGCATGCACCTCACTTTGGCAACCACTGCTTTAAATAGCTGCAGGAGCCCTGGGGAAGCGGTGGGGTTCCCATGGTTATTTAAAGGACTGGGGTCTTTAAATAGCCCCCAGAGCCTCCCCTACCCTGATGCTGTAGGGGCTCCCCCACTTCTACTGCCCCAGTCCTTTAAATAGTCCCCAGAGCCCTAGAGTAGTAGTGGTGGTGGGGCTCTGGCAGCTATTTAAAGCGCTGGGGCAGTAGACGCAGAGGAGCCCTGGGCCCTTTAAATAGACTCCAGAGCCGCTAACCCTGGGCTCCAGCAGCGGGGCTCTGGTGGCAATTTAAAGGGCCTGGGGCTCCAGTCACTGCTGGGAGCACCAGGCCCTTTAAACTGCCCCCTGGGGAAGCTGGGCCAGCCCAGTATGGCGCACCGGCTTACTTTCACCTCTGCTGGTACCACTGAAAATAGTCTAGATCCATCCTCTTTGGAACCACTTTTCAGGTAATTGAAAGCAGCTATCAGATCATAGAATCTCAGAGTTGGAAGGCACCTCAGGAGATCATCTAGTCCCAACCCCATGCTCAAAGCAGGACCCATCCCATTTTTGCCCCATATCCCTAAATGGCCCCCTCAAGGACTGAACTCACAACACTGGGTTTAGCAGGCCAGTACTCAAACAACTGAGCTCTCCTACCCCCACAGTCGTCTTTTCTATAGACTAAGGAATCCCAGTTCTCCCAGCTTCTCCTCATAAGAGTAGTACTCCAGGTCCCGAATCATTTTTGTTGCCCTCCTCTGGACTCTCCAATTTTTCCATATCTTTCTTGTAGTGTGTGGCCCAAAACTGGACACAGTACTCCAGATGAGGCCTCACCAATGTCAAATAGAGGGGAACAATCACATCCCTAGATCTGCTGGCAATGCCCCAACTCATACAACCCAAAATGCCATTAGCCTTCCTGGCAACAAGGGCACACTGTTGACTCATATCCAGCTTCTCATCCACTGTAACCCCTAGGTTCTTTTCTGCAGAACTGCTGCCTAGCCACTCGGTCCCTAGTCTGTAGCAGTACATGGGATTCTTCCTTCCTAAGTGCAGGACTCTGCACTTGTCTTTGTTGAACCTCATCAAATTTCTTTTGGCTCAATCCTCTAATTTGTCTCGGTCCCTCCGAATCCTATTCCTACCCTCCAGCATATCTACCACTCCTCCCAGTTTAGTGTCATCTGCAAACTTGCTGAGGGTGCAGTCCAATAACACAGCGTGAAACACTGAAAAAGCACCTAAGTCCCATTGATTTTCAATAGGAGTGAAGGGCCAGGTCCACAAAGGGACATAGATTAAGGGCTAGCTGCTCTGAGAGCACCAACCAGTTCAGACCCTGCATTAAAGACCACCGGGGGCGGGGGTTGGATGTGGGCATGTGGCCAAAATACCCAGGAGTCTTTGGCTGGACTGTGGGAGAAAGAAGTTTGATTTCCTGTCTCTGATTTGGGGCAGGGATTTGACCCCCAGGTCTTGCTCCTCTCAGGTGACTCCCTCAGTAACAGACTGTGGGGTGAGTCTCTCCTATTGGAGCTGATCCACTTTAATAGTTAGTGGAGCAGAAATTTGACTCTAGGTGTCCTGACCTCTGGGCAAGTGGCTGAAATGCAGGGCAGGGGAATTTGTCTCTGGCTCTGTACAAGGAAAGGCTGACTGGGTTTAGATGCTCACTCCAGGTGAGGTTTTACTACTGAAAAGCCCAACCGTAGGGAGATGCCTTCCTCCAGCCTGTCAGTCAAGCACCCAAGGCCTAGATCAATGGGAGTGAGGTGCTAAGTCCCTTTGTGTATCTGGAACCTAAGCCCTGCCCCTTTTCCTCTGCATTTCACTGGCTGGCTTAGGTGGCTGTCTGCTCAGCATCCTGGCTTCTGAGGGGCCCTATGGTAGGTGTCCAGTTCTGCCTTAGACATTGTACGGGGAGCCTGGGTGCCCAAATCAGGGCTGTGAAGTCTCCAAGGCAGCAGGGCACCAGGGAGTCAGGCCCTGCAACACTGTGACTCCAGCCCTAAGCTCCTCAATCACTTGAGTGGTTATGAAGAAGGTAACCACCAGCCAACACAGTCAGAGCCCCCCTCAACCTTCCTGCAGATGAACAGTCTGTGAGCTCCAAACCCACAATAGAAACCAACACACAACACCACACAGGGCAGCTCTTAAACCCCCAGATCTTTCTGGTTTCTGGTCAGCAAATCCAGCTCTCCCCTGACGAGCGCAGCCCAGCCAGGGCCCTATGGCCTCTCTGCACAATTTCCTGGTGCTAGAGCCTATATTAACAGCAGTAACCACTCAGGGTGAAATCCTGGCCCTACTGAAATCATCTGGCGTGTTCCCATTGGTCTCTATATGGGGCCAGGACTTCATCCTCAGTGTAGACATGACGTGTCGTGTGTAACATGGTGTCAGCTGGTTGTGGATACCCCAAGAGTCTTTCCCTTGGGCTGTGAGCTCTTTGGGGCAGAGACTGTCTCTGTTCTGTGTCTGTGCAGCATCCAGCACACCGGGCCCCTTGCTCCAGGACTGGGCCCCAGGTCCCACCACAATAACAACACTCAAGTGACTCCTGGGGTCACCATGGCCAGCTGACATGAGGCTGATCCTGGCCGTCCTTTTCCACACCAAGAACAAAACCGTGTTTAGCTCAGAGCTCCTCACACCCGGCTAGTTACTGCTGTTGTGTGTGATTTGCATTACGGGAGTGATGAGGAACCCCGGTCAGGGCCCCGCTATGCCAGGTGCTGAACAGACAGGTAACAATGACAGTCCCTGCCCCAGTGAGCTCACCGTCTAAATGTCAGACAGGACACAGCCAGTGGGTGACAGACAAACCCCTCGTGGTGAGGGGCTTGGAGACGATATAACTTGACAGAAGAGGGAACATAGCTAGGCCCCATGGCAGAGGCTCCAAGGGGGGGATTTCGGGGAGGGGAAGGTGGTGGCTTTGTGAACACTGATGGGGAGCTGTTCCCTTCCATGGCAGCAGCGTGGGAGAAAGCGCGGAGGGTGCTCTGGGGGACAGGCTGACATTCAAGGCTGCCATTGTTGGCAGAGCACGAGCTGATGGCTCAGTGAACTACAAGATCTGACAGTGAATACATTACCTAACACCACACATCCCTCCAGCATAGACCAGGCCTGTGCGTTCAGTGTCCTGTGCTGGGTTAACACATGTTCTAACCCAACATAATGTCCCGTGGAGAGGAGGCTTGACAGGTCTGAGCCCAGCTAGGCTCAGCTACACCCTATGCCAGACTGAGAGCTCTGTGGGGCAGGGTCTGTATGTGTCACCTGGCAGAATGGGGCTCTGATCTCAGCTAGTGCCTCTAGGTGCTACTGTAATACACTTAATAATAACAACCAGGAAGCACCTTCCATTTAGATCTCTGAACCAAATGGCTGCCTCCCTGCCCCTCCCCCCCTACACACTTCTGGCCTGGCAGGCCTACTCCTTGGGGCATCCGTAAGGAAGGGCTGTGCAGCCCTTTGAAGAGGCACCAATTCACCCGTGCACCCCATGACACCCTCCAGGGAAGGGCCACAAGGAACCCCAGATGGCCACACCCTGCAGTGAGGGGACACTGGTCTGAGCAGTGAATCATTCTCACCCTTTTGGTTTGCCCAGCACTGGTGGGAGGAGGGAACAGGCCATGACAGGGGGATGTGCTCCCAGGGGACAGGAGTGTGAGCACCCTGAGAATGAAGGATCAGGGGTAATAACAGAGAGGGACCTACCTTAAAGGTTCAGCATGTCCCAGGAGATGCCAGGCAGTGAGCCAGGGGTCCCAGCCTCACACTGAGAGTCCATGGAACTGAACTGATGTGCTGGGGCAGACGAGGAAATGGGTTCCGGAGCTGTGTGTGAACTCTGATCAGGAGAAAGTGAAAGCAGGAGGGCACCTGTCACACATTAACCTGTGTATTACAGCAAAGGTATGATCTGGCCAGGATCCAGGACAGGTGTTCGGTTACCTGTGGAGACACTGTGAGCAAAAGGAGTTTATATGTTGCTGGGGTTCCCATTCGTCCTCCCATCACTCAGGAGTCCCATTGCAGATCAACACTGAGAGCTGATACTCCCCATCCCTGGATCTGCTCCCTACTCCCATCCCATCCCCTTTCCTCACCACCAAGCTGCCCTTCCTGTCCCAGCCTGTGCAGGGTATTAGCAGGCTGTTCCATGCACAGAATACAGCAGACCAGTGGTCTAAGGTTCAGCGCAAAGGAATGCGGGACAGGAGGCACAGGGTAGAGCAGCCCCAGGGCCTTCTAAAGAGGAATTGTTGTGACAGTGGGTACAAGTGCTTCTACTAGGGGTCATCAGTAGGATTTGAACCCAGGATCTGCTGTGCCACAGTACAGGCCTCTGCCACTTGAGCTAAGGAAAAAACTCCAGTTGTGTGTTTTATCTGCTTATCATTTGGAGAACCCTGGCTGGGTGGGATACAGCGACTGAACCTAGACCCTATAGCACAAAATACATGTGTTACTATCACCTGGGTAAAGGGAGAAGGTTACTAGCTTCTTGTTTCCTGTTTGCAGTCCCTCCCAGTCTTTGCCTATAGGATCAGACACTTGTCATTTGCACGCTGTTGTTGTCATTTGTTGTTGTTGTTGTGGGGTCATTGCTGAGTGCCAGGACTGCACACAAACGGGGTTGTTTGAAGGTTTGTGTCTGCTGGGGTTGCATTTTGATTTATTTTTGTAGGTGCATTCATGAGCCTTGGGACATTTTCTCTGTGGGATTATCCATAAGGCTGAGGCTACTCATATGTGGGGGCTGCACGCACCACCACCCGCAACAATTATTTTTTGCCCCATCATGGATTGGGAGCTTAACCCAGAATTCCAATGGGCAGCGATCACGGGTAGTGAAGACAAGCCCTATGGGTGGGGGAGGCCCACGGTCACACAAGGACAAAAAGAGAGACTCCCCTTGGCCCTGTCTGGGCTCCAACCCCCTGCCCTGTTTCTATCCTGCTCCTCTTCCCTCCCCCATCCTGTTTCTATCCCCTGTTCTCCTTCCCCATCTCCACCCCATTCCCCATTTCTACCCTCCCTTCCCTCTGCCCAATCTCCATCCCCACCCTCCATCCCACTGTCCCCTCCTATCGGAGAGCTTTTTCTGATCCCCCAGCCTATTGACATTCTCCCTCAAGTGACAGTTGTGCTCCCCCATCTCCCCCAGGTGAGAGTTGGGCTCCCTGCATCACCCTGCTCAGGTGACAGTTGGGCTCCCCCCATCCCTTCCAGGTGACAGTTGGACGTTCCCCCCTTGATGGTCCCGTCACTGACTCTGCTCGCCAGGCCCCTCCCTCACAGGAGTTTCCCAACTCACTGCAGGCGGCTCCGGCCCTTCCCCCAAGCTCGCTGCACACAGGGCTGGAGGGTTCAGCCCGTCCCAGTAGGGCTCTGCCAGGCTACAGCAAGTCTTCAGTCCCCAGAGCTAAGGGCCCACAGAGTCCCTGACTGTTTGCTCCCCTAGTGATGTCACTGCGCCCTGAAATGCAAACCCAGGGGTTATGCTGGCATTGCTCAGCCACGGCCAGATGCCCGAGCGAACGTGGGGAAGAGACGGGCTCCGCCTGATGAGGTGCCAGCGCTGGAGAGTCACCGTGCAAAATTCCCACCTTTCTGAGCTGGCCTGGGTCCAGCTGGTCCAGGGACTGAGGGGCCCCAGTTTGTTGGGTGTGTCTGGTTTTTATTAGCCAGACAAGGCGGGTGAGGTCAAACCTTCTATTGCACCTGGGATTGAAACCTATGCAAGCTAAATAAAAGGGATCAGTCTTAGCTCCTTGGCTGCCAGTTCACCCTCTGGGGTTTCTTAAATATCAGCTGTCATTTACTCAGCAGAGGCTGTTATGAAGAGAACAGTGATCAGATGTTCTCAGTGCCCACTGATGGTAGGACAAGAACTAGTGTGTTTAATCTGTAGTAGATGAAGTTTAGGTTAGATTGTAGGAAAAAATTTCTAACAATAAGGGAAGTTAAGCTCTGGAATAGTGTCCAGGGGAGGTTGTGAAATCCCCATTATCTGGGTTTATTAAGAACAAGTTGGACAAGCCCCCTGTCCAGAATGGTTTAGATTTACTTGGTCCTGCCTCAGTGAAGGGGACTAGACTTGATGACTTCTTGAGGTCCCTTCCAGTCCAATATTTTCATGAGTCTATGAGTATCAACATTCCCACATTGTTCACACAGTCCTTCTGGCTAATGCCCATTAACCTCTAGGAGATCAGAGGGGAGTCATCTGGATATAGGGCAGAACAGAGCATTGGCAGATTCCACCTGCCACTAGTGAGGGCTTAAACATGGTGCACACTGGGGCAGGACATAAAATGGCATTTTGTTCTCTGTGGAAAATTCAGATGAATTTCCCTTGAAATGCTAAACAATAACATTTTAACTTTTCACTGTCAAAACTGAAAACCTGAAAAATGAGGGGGAAACAGGAATTTTGGCAACTGAGAATTGAAAACTTTCAGCTGAAAACTTCCAAAACCAGAAATATTTTGGAGCTGTTGGTATTCCAACAAAAAATCAAATAATTCAAAGAAAGCAGAGACTCCACTAATCTATATCTATATGTATAAAAGTCAAGTGGTGTATGTATGTGTGTATGTATGTATGTACGTATGACTGCGAACTCCTCCCGTACCGTTTGAGCCAGAGACTTGAAATTTGGTACAGTGAGGGGTCTTGGGGTCTAGATGCTGGTAAGGGTCGAAAAATTTTCGGATCTCACCTCTGACGCCCCCCAGGGGTGAAAGTCTTTCAGGGCCAATCACATCGGCTGGGCGGTTAGGTGGTGATGATGTCATAATACCCCCCTCCAACAGACACCTCACTCGCTCAGCTCACCCCTCCCTCCTCCAACGGAACCCCGGAGATCCCTCAGTTCTCTGCCCCTCCCCCCTCCCAACGGAACCCCGGAGATCCCTCCATTCTCTGCCCCTCCCCCCTCCCAACGGAACCCCGGAGATCCCTCAGTTCTCTGCCCCTCCCCCCTCCCAACGGAACCCCGGAGATCCCTCAGTTCTCTGCCCCTCCCCCCTCCCAACGGAACCCCGGAGATCCCTCAGTTCTCTACCCCTCCCCCCTCCCAACGGAACCCCGGAGAGCCCTCAGTTCTCTGCCCCTCCCACCTCAACCCCGGACTCCATCAGCTCTGTGCCCCCCCCACCTGCGAAGGTCCCCGGAATCCCTCGGCTCTGGGCCTCCTCCCCCCCTGCGACGGATCTGAGTTGGGTTTGGTGGGACGGTAAGTGAGGTGGGGGTGTCGGGTTCGGTCGTGGGGTGAGGTAGGGGTGTTGGGGTTGGTCAGGGGGTGTTGCGGTTGGTGGGGGGGTGAGGTGGGGGTGTTGGGTTTGCTTGGGGGGGTGAGGTGGGGGTGTCGGGTTTGGTCGGGGGGTAAGTGAGCCGGGGGGGTGTCGGGGTTGGTCTGGGGGGGTGGGAAGTTGTCGGGGGGGTGAGGGGTGTGGTGTGGGTGTTGGGTTTGGTCTGGGGGGGGGAAGGTGTTGGGGTGGGTGCCCAGACCAAACCCGACACCCCCCCCCCCCCCGGCTCACTTACCCCCCGACCAAACCCGACACCGCCACCTCACCCCCCCACCAACCGCAACACCCCCTGACCAACCACAACACCCGCCCCTCACCCCTCACCCACCCCAACACCTTCCCACCCCCCCAGACCAAACCCGACACCCCCTGGCTCACTTACCCCCCAACCAAACCTGACACCCCCACCTCACCCCCCCCCACACCAATCGCAACACCCCCAGACCAAACCTGACACCCCCCGGCTCACTTACCCCCCGACCGAACCCGACACTCCCACCTCACCCCCCCAAGCAAACCCGACACCCCCACCTCACCCCCCCACCAACCGCAACACCCCCTGACCAACCCCAACACCCACACCTCACCCCTCACCCACCACGACACCTTCCCACCCCCCCAGACCAAACCCGACACCCCCCCGGCTCACTTACCCCCGACCGAACCCAACACCCCTACCTCATCCCCCCAAGCAAACCTGACACCCCCACCTCAACCCCCCACCAACCGCAACACCCCCTGACCAACAGCAACACTCACCCCTCACCCACCCCAACACCTTCCCACCCCCCCAGACCAAACCCTACACCCCCCGGCTCACTTACCCCCCTACCAAACCCGACAACCCCACCTGACCCCCCCAAGCAAACCCAACACCCCCACCTGACCCCCCGACCAAACCCGACACTCCCCCCCCCCCCGGCTCACGGTGCACTGTGTAGCACACAGATTATTAAATACACTGTTCGGTCGGGGGGTGAGGTGGGGGTGTCGGGTTTGCTCAGGGGGTGAGGTGGGGGTGTCGGGTTTGGTCGGGGGTGAGGTGGGGGTGTTGGGTTTGTTTTGGGGGGTCAGGTGGGGTTGTCGGGTTTGGTCGGGGGTAAGTGAGCCGGGGGGTCTTGGGGTTGGTCGGGGGGGTGGGAAGGTGTCAGGGTGGGTGAAGGGGTTGGTCAGGGGGTGTCAACTGTCTGCCCCCTCCCCACCTCCGACTGACCCGAGCAACGCCGGGCACTTATGCTAGTATATATATAAAAGTCAAGTGGTGTATGTATGTATGACTGCGAACTCCTCCCGCACCGTTTGAGCCAGAGACTTGAATTTTGGTACAGTTAGGGGTGTTGGGGTCTAGATGCTGGTAAGGGTCAAAAAAAATTGGATCTCACCTCTGACGCCCCCCAGGGGTGAAAGTCTTTCAGGGCCAATCACATCAGCTGGGCAGTTAGGTGGTGATGATGTCATAATACCCCCCTCCAACAGACCTCACTCGCTCAGCTCACCCCTCCCTCCTCCAACGGAACCCCAGAGATCCCTCAGTTCTCTGCCCCTCCCAACGGAACCCCAGAATCCATCAGCTCTGTGCCGCCCCCCACCTGCGAAGGTCCCTGGAATCCCTCAGCTCTGGGCCCCCTCCCCCCCCGCGACGGATCCGAGTTGGGTTTGGTGGGACGGTAAGTGAGGTGGGGGTGTCGGGTTCGGTCGGGGGGTGAGGTGGGGGTGTCTGGTTTGCTTGGGGGGGTGGGAAGGTGTCGGGGTGGGTGAGTGGTGAGGTGTGGGTGTTGGGGTTGGTCAGGGGGTGTCAGCTGTCTGCCACCTCCCCACCTCCGACTGACCCGAGCAACGCCGGGCACTTATGCTAATAAATAAATAAAATATAAAAATAGTCATAAATCAAGTTTTCTATTAAAAATGTCATGATGTCAAATTCTCAGTCGACCTTGGTGCAATCATCCTTATGATAATGTTATTTCCTCAGTGCCATTTCTTTGCATGTTGCTGTACTGTCAGGTGTCATACAGCACAGTCCCTTTCCTGGGTAGGTCTGAGGCCTGTCAAGACCAATAGCACCACCTTGTCCCACTTGACCATTCACCATTAGGTTAGGCTCAGTCACCCCAGACAGAGAATCTTCTTCCCCTCCTTGGTCAGACTCTGGTTCATCATCTCTGGCACCTGCTTCACTTTTGCTCAGAGGGAGAGTCCCACACCCAGACTTTGGGGGCATTTAGATGGTAACTGTGTGGCCTGGGGTTGTCCCTATTATAGGTCCAAACCAGAACACCAAGGCCATACCACTAAACGCTGGGGAAGTTCAGCTTAGGACACACAGCTGGAACTAAATCTCAAGCCCATCTCCAGTTGCTCCGACCCAGTCCAGCATCTCCCTTATCCCTGGTCCCCTCTTTCACTGATCAAACACAGTCACCTTAGTGCTGAAAAATGTGAGCCAGCTTGGAATCTTTAAACCAAAGTGGGACGTCTCTTTCTACAAGAAAGACTCTAGCTCAGTCGGAAGTTAGCAGCTCAATGCAGGGATCCCTGGAGGAGGATCTCTGGCCTGGGCTGTGCAGATGCTCTGACGAGATGGTCCCATTGGTCCCTTCTGGCGTTTAAATGTACGACTATGAAAATAAACTGCCCCGTAAACCTCATGAGAACACAGAGAGAGAATGAGGCAGGTTAACATGTGAGGACAAAAATAACATTGTGTGAGCGGGTTCTTCAATCCCACATCACAGCGTATGAGAAACCCCCCGCTCTGCTGGGGTCAGGCGGGGGAAAGCTCGCTGCTGGGCCGGGGAAGAGGTGTCTGACACTGCAGATACTCAGGGCGCTGTCAGCTCGTCCTGTGGTTCCCCCACTCCTGTGCAGCTGCAGGAAGCAGCTGGTCTGTGTGCAGAGAGTCACTGAGCAGGAGCTGATGCTCATGGCCCCAACACTCCTCTCCCTTCCCTCTTCTGAGCAGCAGCCAGTCCATCTCTCATCCTGCAGCACCTTACTCCATCAATATCCCCTGCAGGGCTGAGGAGATGGGTTTAATTCTACCTAGGCTGCCCTGGAGTTTGGGCGAGTGGGAGAGAAGCAGGATCTAGCCCAGAAGAAATATAGGGTGGGAGTGGGACGCTCTGTGAGATAAATTACATTCCCTGTGGCAGATGCCCCAGCTTATATCTTTGATATATTCCCTCCTTCCCAGTCCCATCCCATCCAGGCTCTTCCCCGATTTGGATGAAATAGCCCAGGGTCAATGGTGTTCCAGGCAGGCACCAGGTTGGTCATTGTCACCAAGGCTTTTGGGAGGATGAGGACAGCAGGGAAGAAGGACAATCTTGTGGCAAGGGCAGTGGACTGGTGCTCAACATCCGAGATTTCAACCCCTGACACAGCTGTAGACTCCCGTGGGCCTTGAGATCAGTCACTTTATCTCTCTCTGTGCCTCAGTCTATCTCAGTTGGGTGTGAGAATAAAACCCATTAATGACTGAGAGAGGCTCAGATACTCCAATGACCAGGGATGTACATGGACAGGCAAAGCATTGATGGGAAGAGCTGGTTACCTCAGGGCTTCTCTCTACACAGGGAATTTGACCAGTCTAATTAAACCGCTCTATCATTGATGGTGTAACTCCCACGGGGACACTCTGATTGTGGAATCAGGTCCTCTGTGAGAGTTATTCATGGATTCTAAAGCCAGAAAGGACCGTTGTGATCACATACTCTGACCTCCTCTATAAAACAAGCCAGAGAACTGCTTCCAGATAATTCCTGTTGAACCTACGCCAGTGAAGTCAGTGGAGTCTTTCCATTGACACCAAGGGGCTTTGGATAAGGCCCTTTCTGAGCAACATTTTCTGAGATACAAGGAGGTCCCAGTTGCAATCCAAGGGTGCCAGCAGCTCAGCCTGAACCACAGCCCCGGGGATCACTCTGGGCAAAGATGCTAAAATATTATGATCTAAAAAGGACAGATTTTTCAAAGTAAAGGTTTTTGTCAAACATTTTCATTTTTTCCAAAGTTATCATTTTAAAACAAATTAAAACTGTTTTGAAGGATTTGCAAAAACAAAACTGGAAAATTAAAAGAGAAAATGAAAATATACATTTAAAATGCCCACTTTATCAGAGAGGTTTTTTTAAAGTTTTCAGGTTTTGGTTTTCCCTCCTTCCCTTTGCACCATTTTGCCACCAAGAAAGGGGAAAAATGAGGAAACATTTTCTTTTCACATACGGTTTTTAAACGATATTTTTTATGAATTGCAACAGATATTTACCTTTTTTCACTCTGTTCTCTTCTAGGCACTGCTTATAATAGGGAGTCTCACACTGTGCTCCACTGACCCTCACCTGAGCATTTAAGTTCATTTGAACATCCCCTGTCCAGCTGCTCTGCAGAGCTGACTCCATCCCAGTGGTGAAATGTGCCCAGCCACCATCCCAGGACAATCCACTTGAGCATCAAGTACTCTGAAAAGTGACTCTGCTAAACTGCTCTGCCTTGTGCTCCTGACAGATTTCCCTTGAGGCACTCAGGTGTTTGGCTTCCCACAGAGGTGTTTACACCCCTTCACAAGATTTTCTTTTTTTCCTACCTTGCTTTGGCCTGTTGCCCTGGTTCCCCCATTTGCTTAGTCACAATGATTTTGGCTCCCCACTTGCTCAGAGGTCACTTCTGGATTCTCTTTCTCAACTCCCTTGTATTTTTCCCCATCCGGCAGTGCCCTGGTACCTGTCTCCCAGCAGAGACAGCAGACGCCTCAGGAACCCAGAATGGGGAGCAGGGGCAGTCGGTGAAGGGCATGTAAATGTGGCTGGAGCTGGGTATCAAGGATGGAGCGGGTGGAGACTAAGCAGGTGGGGAAGCCAGTGCACTTCTGTAGTTACTATTCTCTTGGGGGTGAAATTCACCCCTGTTCAGAGAGTCCCACATAAGGCCCAGGCACTATTTATTTTCCTCTTAAGCTCAGAAGGTGAATTTGCCCCTGGAGGAGCTGGGTACCTCTCACCAGGGACTGGAGACCAGGGTGGAGACAAAATGTTCAGATTCATCCAACATCCCAGGCCTCCCAGTCCCCTAGTGATGTTTCATCCTGGCCAAGCTGTGCCGTTAGCCAGGGGGCTGTCTCGGTCCTCAGGCAGAGAGATGGGACAGGGGTGTTTCCTCAGTGATATGTTTAGACTAAAACAAGCAAACCAGGCCCCTTCAGTTCTTAATCTTGCAGTGCTAAATAGGGACTCTGTGGCCACGGTGGGGAAGGGGGATGGCGCGGGGCAGGAAACGGGAAGCGGTGACGAATATCAAACCTGAAAAGGGGACAAGTCAGGTCAGAGAGAGGCTGCAGCTTCTCTGCTGCCTAAGCACTGCAGACCCCTGAGGGCCTGGGAGCAAGGAGAGCGGCTAGCTGGAGTATTTGACCCTGGAGAGCTGATAGAGGCAGATCAGAGTAGAGAGAGCAGCCAGAGCTTCCCTTCTGCTGAAGTAGGGGCTGGTGGGAGCAGGGAGTGATTGTGGATTAATCCCTCCTGAGCAGAAGCCCTGGGGAGCAGATGCTACTGTGCTGTTTCCATCCTGATCTGTTCATGTCACCAGTTCGATGAGCCTGTCTCTGTGCCTCTTGCTGTCGGGTGAGTATCTGGGAATCCAGTGCTAATTTGTAGCAGGTTGGCAGGAAACAGAATCCAGAGCAGCCCCTGGCCCAGAATGTCAGCAAATCTTATTTAGTGAGAGAGAAATAGGAACCCATGTAAACGCTGAATATGAGAGTTACTGGGCCAGATCCCCAGTTGGTGTAAATCAGTGTCCCTCCATTGGAGTGAATGGTGGTTTACACCAGCTGAGGATCTGGTTCAACAGACAGTTGAAGGGAAAGTTGGTCCCAACTGAGCCGAGGTCTGTGTGCACAAGGAATCTCTTGCCCCAGATCTGGTGTCCTGCCTGGTTTGCTTCTTCATCAAAACAGAAATAAGGATTTTTTTTCTATTAAATACATTTTTTGTCCCTGAAGAGGGACCTCAGATTTTATCTCTGGCACTAACCAACATCACCTTTCTGTTCCCAGCACTGAGTCCCAGCAGCCAGGAGATCTGCTCAGCTCCCGGTGAGTCTGTCTGTCTGTCTGTCCCCAATCTGTCCATGGCATTTACTCCCCCCTCTCCAGTTGTCCAGCCACCACCCCTTGGGCTGCACCCTACTCAGTGTGGTGCCAACGGCAACGGCATGGGAAGGTGAACGGGCTGTGTGGGATCTGAGCAGAGATCCAATCGGCCCTTCCCTGTCCTGCTGTGTCTCAGCTCTGCTCTGACCTGGGTCTGCTGTGACATGTGGGTCAGAGAGTCACACCCACATCTGTCCCACCCCCGGGGCACTGGACCTGGGGAGGAGAGAATGCCCTGGGTCTGACTCCAAGGGATTTACCTTCCCACGCTTCTGGCACCCAGTTCTTCACAGCTGACGGTCTCTCCCCTGGAGCTCACCCCCAACATGAACTCAGTCAGCCCCTCGTTCTTAATGTCAGCAGCACGTAATGTCAGCCCTGGGTGGGAAGGTTGTGCTCAAGAAGGTATGGTCTGAAGGGACCATTATATAACAGGCTGAGCTCCTTGATGACCCGGGCCAGAGAGCTGCGCCCAGCGATCCTATACCCAGCCCAGGAGGGGCTTGCAGAGCCATTTCTTTGCTGGCTGCCTGGGCAAGGCAGCAGCAGGGGGCACTACTTGGGTGGCGAAGGATGTGGGTAGATATTGAGCTGCCCAGTGGCATCAGCAATTCACTTGCGAGTTCAGAGTTGGGTCCCATCGGCATGTCAATTCCCAGGAAAGGAGGATCTGCTCCCTGCCGCTTCTCCTGGACCTTGTCTTAACCTGGGCCTGGAATTGCCCCTGGTGCCTCCTGTGCTAACTGGGGGTCTAGGGGTTGGGAGGGCACAAGGACAGGAGGATATTAGAGGAGATGCTTATAGACTTGACACAGCTCCTTTGCTACGGGCTGCCGAGCTCCCTGGGGCAGTGGCTGGCCTTCACTGCATGGGCTGTGGGGGTAGGCCGAGTTGTTGGTCATTCCCTAGACAGCCCTCAATTGCCACGGGACAGCTTCGCTGAGGGATCGCCTCTCCCCTGGCCATACTGCTTAAGCTGGATCAGTGGGGTGTCACAATGTGGCCCCTTATTCTAGAAGAGTGTGCAGCACCTGATAATGGGAACCAAGCCCAGCTGAGCTTCTGGAGTCTTCCATAACCCAAATGATCCCAGGTAATGAAGCTTCTGGGCACCAGACAGAGCTCGTTCCCCAGTCTGCCCAGCTGGGCTGGAATCAGAGCCTCCATCTGTGTTGTGGCACAGACCATTCACCATTTACCTCCTGTGCACTGACAGCGCTGGATGCCACCAACGGCCCACTGACAGCTCTGACCCATTCACCTTCCCAGGCGCTCTCCCTGCCCCCATCCTCTACCTGAGCCAGACGTCTGCCTGCCCAGAGGACTTAGTGCAGTTCAAGTGCTCCGTGTTCTCCCAGCTCCTGGCCACCCGCATTGTCTTCTGCAAGGACTGGAAGGAGGTTTCGTCCCAGAGGGGTTCAAAGAAGAAGCCCATCTATGACTACAACCATGTGGTGTCCGGAGTCAGCTCTGGGAATTACACCTGTGGGTATGAGATTAAGGATAGTGACAACCAGGTGACCAGATCCCAGCTCAGCCCTGCCCAGCGCCTCATTGTTACTGGTAAGACGTGGGGTGGGGTGGGAGGGTGACCACATCCCAGCTCAGCCCTGCCCAGCAACTCAGCAGCACACTAAATGGGTGTGTGTGTGTGGGGGGGGGAGGATGTCACAGCAAGAACAATTAAATAATAAACCCCTGAAAATCCAAATGCTGAATTTCATCAAAATCTGGAACAAAAATTTCTAACAAAACATCTTTGTTCAAAATCTGACACAGGGAACTCTGCCCCCAATCTTCACCCGTCTCAGCTCAGAAGGCCCAGCCCTGACTGGTGGGGGATGGGGACATCATAGTAATGTTGGGCTGGAAGGGACCTCAAGAGTCTATCAAGTCCAGCTCCCTGCACGGAGACAGGAATAAGTAAACCTGGACCATCCCTGATAGGAGTTTGTTGGATCTGTTTTGAAAAGCCTCCAATGACAGGGATTCCACAACCTCCCTTGGAAGCCTATTCCAGAGCTTCACTAGCCCTACAGTTAGAAAGCTTTTCTTACTATGTAACCTAATCCTCCCTTGCTGCAGATTGAGACCCAATTCTGCCTTCAATGGGACTGAGAACAATAGATCCCTATCCTCTTTATAACTGAAATGAGCATATTTGGAGACTATCAGTCCCGCCCTCAGGCTTCTTTTCTCAAGTCTAAACATGCTGACTAGTGTTTTTAACCTTTCAGCCACGGTCAGGTTTTCTAAAACTTCCATCATTTCTGTTGTTCTCCTCTGGATTCTCTCCAGTTTGTCCACAACTTTCCTAAAGTGTTACACCCAGAACTGGACCCTGTACTAGAGCTGAGCCCTCACCAGTGTTAGGTAACATAGCAAGTCCTTACTCACCGTCCAGCACCCGAGAAGTGCGGAGTTGGTATAGGGCACACAAGCTGTCAGAGACCAAGTACACAGTCACCAATTCGTTGATCAATGGGCGCACACTATTCTTAGCTCAGAAGCTTCAGCGTAAGTGTGGCAACTTTATTAGGGGCAAACATTGATATTTATAGACAGTTGTAAACAAAGTGATTAACAGGTCATAATGGTCATGCATAATCAATCAAGATTCTGCTGGGTAAATCCAGTTAAAACCAGTGTTAAAGTTGCACAGCAAATGCTAATGACAAAGACAAAGGAAACATGGCTCCCGAGGTCGGGAAGAGGTCAGGGGCTGCCTGTAGGTCAGAGCCTTGGTTAAAAGTTCAGACAGAGCCACAAAGCCAGGGTAAAGTTCAAACTCAACACCAGTGCCGAGCGGAGTGGGACAATGACCTCCCATGTCTTAGCCCTTTTCACAACTACCTCACACTGCTGACTCAGATTCAGTGTGACCCACTCTAATCCCAGTCCCCTTTCAGCAGAACAGCCACCAGCCAGTTATTGCCTCTGGTGTGGCTGAATTAGGGCAGCTTATGGGCCTGGAGTGGGGCCATTCTCTGCTCTGATCTCTTGTGTATTTATTGCCTAGGTGGTGACTCCAGCAGTGGTGGTGTCGGGGGTTCCTCTCCGCAAGGTAAATGCTTCTGAAGCGTTTCTTTATTCTGGGGACTCTATTTAGGGAAAGTTGGGTCCTAAGCCAAGCAGCCCCCAGTGTGAGTGTGATAGCCATGATGATGGATGTAGAACATGCCTGCACAACATGTGGCCTGGGGGCCACATGCGGCCTGCATGGGCTCACTGTGCAGCCTGCAGGGAGTAAGTAGGGGTGGGGCAAACCAAGCGGGGATGTGGGGGGAAGCAGATGGGGTGGGGTGAGGGCGGGGTTTGGCCCACAGCTGGGTTTTTTGTAGTAATATGGCCCTCGCCGCTTTCCGAGTTGTGCAGGCCTGATGTAAAGGAAACACACAACCACACAACAGGATGACAGATTCATCCAATGTGCTGCTGCTTCTCCCTGCAGCTCTCCCAGGCTTTAACCAGCATTGCTGATCCAGGCAACATCTTTGCAGAGCAGGAAAATGGCCCTTTCAAAGGGGGAATCTGACCTGCTTTGATGGGCAAGAGTTTCCTCTGGAGTTCACTGACCCCCTCTGCTAAACTGGCAGGAAGTGAATTATTTCCTCCCTCTGAACTCACTGGATTTGGTGTTGTTCTGGCAGAAGGCACCAGAGGCATCATCACACCTGGCCTCACAAGTTTTGTCTCTCTCTGTAGTTATTTATGCTCTGCGCTCCAGTCCTGGAACAGAGGTGTCACAAACAGCATGCAGGCAAACCTTCTCTTTCAGCACCAGGTTTCCAGAGAACAATCAGGCCCCAGGAACTGACTTTAGAAGAACCCCAACCTGGCTCTTTGCTTCAGTTCCCTGCAAAGTATTTGTATCAGCAAACCAACCCACCTTCTCCTGAGGACACATATGGTGCCAATGCCTCATGCTGCCCCTCTGTCCATAGAGGGGTCGCCCTTTCAGTGAACTGCCAGCCACACTGGAGGGGGGTGATAGGGTCTGGGCTGCTGCATCTGTTGTTGGCTCTTGTGAGGCCTTTGCACAGAATCCTGGTGCAACCTGAGCAAAATGGGGCAAGAGTGACCCTGTGCTGGGGAAAGGGAGGATCCTCCCCAACAACCTCCCATCAGGGGAATGTGCCCCCCTGCAACATGATCCATTCCCTGCTGTCGCCCCGTTAGATGTAGGCCTCTGGGAGATCATACAGGGTCCTCATTACCCAGAAGCTGCTGCTCTGTATCTAGTGCGGCACTGCAGTCCCACATGCTGCTTTGCACATGGCCCTCACCATGTCTCTTTCCATGTTGCAGGGCCAGACATGTCCATCGGCATCTGGGCCACTCGCTGCACCCTGGTCTTGCTTCTCCTGGTGTCTGCACCCATCATCACCTTCATGCTGGAGAAACGGGGCCTGCCACAGCTTGTGGGGCTGCAGGAGACTCATGGAGAGAGCACGAGAATTTTGCAGGGGGAGGCAATTGTGGATCCCCATCGAGCAGCTGTGAGCATGAGGAAGGGTGAGGAGCGGGCTCGGAAGATACCAGTTACCAGTTCTGAGTGAGTGTTGGAGAGACACCATTGGTCAGTGCTGCACAATTGGCTCCTGCGGTAACAGTTTTTGCCCAGGTAACTCCTGCAGCCCCCTTCAGTCCTCCTTGCTTCCCGCACCAAGGACCTTGTCAGTCACTGAATGGGGTTGCCAACTTTCTATTGGCTGAAAACCAGACCCCTGAGGCCTCGCCTCTGCCTGCCTCCTCCCCCAAGGCCCTACCCCTTCTCCACCTCTTCTGAGGTCTCACCCCACACTTGCTCCTCTCCTGCCTCCCCATTCTCCCTCTCTGGATCCTCTCCTGCCCCACCGGGCTACATCTGCTCCAGAGCTGGGATGGGTGTTGCTGCATCCTGATGCATGGCCTGCTGCAGATAGGAAACAGCCCCGTCTAAGCAGCAACTGGCATGGATTGATGAACTGGTACATCGCCCCTCTCCCAGTAACTGAACCTGACTGGACACTGCTAGGTCCCCTTTTTGACTGGACATTACGGAAAATAGCCGGGCAGCCGGTATTGACAACCCCCTACTCTGCAGCCTGCAGACCTCTGCTCGCTGCCAGCCAGGCCAGGGCTATGCCGATCTCTGTCAGATCTTAGCCCTGCCATGACCTGTCCCAGTCTGACAGCCCAGCCCAGAGCCTTCCTTCTCTATAAATAATTCCTCCTGCAGACGGGCTGTAAATTTAGAGGAGGTGGATGAGCTAATGGTTAAGTCACCAAGAAAACAATTCTAGGAAACGAGTTCAATTCCCAGTTCTGCTATAGAGCCCTCAGGCCTATCATTTCCTCTCTCTAGGCCACAGCTCCCATCTGTGAAATGGGGACAATGATTCTGTCATGTCTCAGGGGAGAATTTTCAAAGCCCCTATGGGATTTAGGAACACAAATGCATGACCATGCTCTGTGCCCACTGCCTTGTGCTCCTGAGCGCCTCGGGAGCTTTTGAAAATTCTCCCTTAGACTGTGAACTCTTCCAGCTGGGGACTGTCTCTCACTAAAGGCTTCTCTGCACAAGGAAATCGACCAGCAGAACTATACTGAAACTCATCACGGAAGTGATCTCGGGATAACTCCCTGTGGGGACACCCTTATTCTGGAATTAGAGAGCCTTGGTCAGAGTTAATTTACACCATGTTCACCATGAGGTAAACTGGAAAAAGCCGCTTATACACTGGAGCAAGAGTGTCCCCATCGGGAGTTATCCTGGGATAGCTGTAGTGATTTAGCTAGGTAAGCATAACTCTGCTGAAGAAGTCATTAGTGTCTGTGCAACACCCAGCAGGAAGGGGCCCTGACCTTGCCTGGGTTCTCAAGGGCTGATGTAACATATATAATCACAGTATATTGCAGTCAGGGGCTTGGTGGCCAGGAGCTAAGGAACAAGGTCTCTGTTTCTGATTTGATCATCTGTACTGTGGATAAATTGTAAAGTCAGTGGCTTGACCACACTCTGGTCCATTATGAAATGTATTCAAGAGCCCAAATAACCAATATCAGTCAGGTTTATTGCTCTAAGCCAACAGTAATATAGCATGGGGAAAGGTTCAATATGATACCAGCCTCTGGGAAGCCCTCTTTTGCAGCGTCATGTAAGGTGTTTTTAGTGCATAGTTTTGTGTTGTAATGAATGTTGCCACAATTCAAAATGGAGTTTAGAAATTCAAGATGGTGCATGTGATAGGAAGGGTTTGGACTCCATCTTGGTATCCTTTCTTCATGGCAGTTTCCCGCCAAAACTCTGTTGCCTGCCAGAATGTGAGAGACGGAGAACTGGCTGGAACTGGTTGGGGATCGGGCCTGTCAGAATGTACCTCAGGAATGAGCACCACAGAGAGCATGTCAGGGACTGTCAGTGGTGACACGGCTGCTGTTCACCATCGAGGCTGCCATGCCCAGGTTCTTTGTACAGCATCAGATCAAGAATATCGGATCAAGACTTCAGCTACTAACATCTGTCAAGGACTCTGATACTTATCCGATCCTGTGGTCCACCGAAGGATCCAGCGAATGCTTTGCTATCAGCCCAGATCTCTTGATCTCCTGCTTGGGAGTAGAGAACCAGATCCTCTGATGTCCCAGAGGTCCTGAGATGGACCATCCATTTCCAGCACCCTCCATCTGCAGTCGTAGAGAGACAGTCATTATTTTTGGGCACTTAATACTTTAACCAAGGGACAGTTTATGGGTCTGGGCTTTATGCCCCTTACTGGAATCTCTTCGTGGGTATTTGTAGTGTTCCCCATAGTGGGTCCTCCACAGTTGTATCTATCCCCTAATAAATCTTCTTTCTGTGGAAGGTTATATTCTCTCTAGCCTTTATTTCAATGCAACATAGGTGGGAGGCACACAGATTTCTAACTCTCACAGTTGATAGATGCTGGTAGGAGTCGAACCTATGGTATCTGTCACCTCCTTATTATTCTACACAGAGATTTTGGGGTAACAGTTTCTACATTCCCCTTCTACAAATGATGTTCTCCCCAAGTTACACCCCTAAAGACCTCTTTTTATACCCTAGCTTTTACAGATACAAGGTGCTGGGTATGTCATCTGAGACTAGATTTAACCAATCAGCTTTCTACCTTTTTTTCCCTGGTACCATGGTGTACCCCTTATTTCTTTGTTCTGAACAAATGGTACCAAAGGGCATGACAGCAACTCTATACTAGACTGGAACATTCATAAGTTTGCCCTCTTCCTCTGACATTCCAGTTCAGACCCTTAAGAGTAACTCCCTACCTGCTGCTATGATAAAACACTCACATGTACTGATCCTGACAGTTTTCCTATTTATAAACCAAAGCTTCCTTCAGCAAATGCAAGATGTGAGAGGATACTTAGCACAAGTGACCAGGACTATAATAGAAGGGGTTGGTCAACTTAGGCTATATAATTGCTCTAATATTTGTGCTTATTACAATTTGTGCTTAATGCAAATATATTGGGCCATCATTTGCTCTTTGTACAGTGCCCTTCTAGTCTCTAGGTGCTACCACAATAGAAATGTTAAATGTGAGAATGCAGGATGTCTGAATGAAAGGTCCCATCTCCTGTTAATTATTTGGATTTCTCTTGTTAGGGTACATCTACATTACCCGCCAGATTGGCGGGCAGTGATCGATCTATCAGGGATTGATTTATCATGTCTAGTGTAGATGAGATAAATTGATCCCTGAGTGCACTCCCTGACTCCTGTACTCCACCTCGGTGAGAGGCAGAAGAGGAGTCGACGGGGGAGCGGCAGCGGTTGACTCACCGCTGTGTGGACAGCCAGGTAAGTCGACCTAAAATATGCCGATTTCAGCTATGCTATTTGCATAATTGAAGTTGTGTATCTTAGGTTGACACCCCTCCCCCAGTGTAGACTAGGCCTTAGTTTCCTTGGTTTTTATTTTTAGATCAGTGTAAAATTCCCATAATGGGAGTCACAGGATGACAGTCCAGAGAACAGTGATGGGGGCTAATGTGTGTGGTTGTGGGGGCATTTCCCACCACTGGAAGGGCACATGTCCCCTTGATGTCTCACATCCTTACACGGTTTTCAGCGATATGCACTTGGCTGCATTTCACACCTGGGAATGTGAGTGGTGCTGCCAGGGATCCATGGGGGGATTTATAGACAATATACAATTCGTAAAGTAGGGGAACAGAGATAACAAGAAACCCCTGGGAATATTTCATCTCTGGCCGCTGCAAATTTGTGCCTGTGAAGGACCCTTCCCATCTACATGATGGCACTTTGCACTCAGACCAATGAAAAACTCTGTCTTTCCTGTGTTGGTCCAATAAAAGATATTACCTCCCTCATCGTGGCTCGCTGTTTATTTTAGTCACCCATTAATGCTGTCATCTACTGATCAAAACTATAATTTTAACTGTGAAGATGTGTCACATTTTTTCTCTGTACATGAGAGTTTCATGAACTTCTCCATCCTGTAGAGAGCTGACTGTATCAGACTGTCTAGCAGACACCTCCACCCACGTAACATCCCCGTTACCACCCCCACAACAGTTGTTCCAGAAATCCAGCATTAGGAAAAGGCTGGTTTCTCAACAGGAAAATTTCTCTCTCCTCTCTAATTCTGTTCCCTCAGTTCTGACCCCATCCTGACACCTCCCACCCAGGGGGGAATTTCATGCCAGCTTCAGCTAAAACCAGAGATCAGGGAGCCTGAAATGGAATATGAGGCCTTTCCAACTGACGGGACTCAGGCTCTGATCCAGTCTCAGACTGGGGAGACTGGCTGGCCCAGTGGGATATGTAATGAGACACAAATTGTACAATCAATACAAACAGTCCATCACTCACTAAATATTGTTACCCAAATTTTGTTTCATTAAATCTCACTCAAAACCACAGTATATGCGTCATCCCTTTTGTTGTCAAAACACAAATGTCTTTAACACAAGTCTAGCTCTGGTGTAACTACCACTGCACCATAATCCAGACAGATTCTAGACCCTGGCTATGTGTTACTTCCGTGGCCAATGGTGACAGTTTTGTGCACTGAGAAGTCATGAGACTTCCTATCGTAGATGATGAGAAGAAAGATCTGGGGGCCAACGGCCAGGGCTTGGTGGATTCCTGGATTCTATTCCCAGCTGTGACACTGACTCACCATGTGAGTTTTGGTAAGTCCCCTCCTGTCTGGGTGCCTCAGTTTGCCCTTCTAAAGTCAGGACAAATAACATTTAGGTATTAGCAACCAGGGCAAATCTGAAAGCAGACATGAAAATGACTATATACCAGTGTGTGCACAGACTCAATGTCTGACCCCTATAATAACAAAGCATCATGTGCATGGAGCCCTAGCATTGAAAGACAACCACAATATAAATAAGCCGGTGTACCGAAGAAGCAACATTATTGGAAAAAATAAAATAAAACATTTTATAAAACAACACTGACTGCCAAACACACCAAGTGTAAAACCAATAGAAAACTGTTTTAAAAATCCATTGTGCTGCACCCTTCAATAAACTCACCGCTTTCCATTTAGCCATCTGTGTAAAGCCTCGTTTCTCCCGGCTACGAGATAAGCACCCCACAACAAGGTGGTTTCAGCTTCTCACTCACACCGCTCTAGGAGAAACAGGGGTGTCCTTTGGGGGGCAGGGCCCAAACCCATAGGTCAGCCCTTATCCCTCAATTGCCTGAGCAATGAATTTGATGGCAATAAGGAATTTATGTTCCATGACAGAGGGAAACAAAGCAGAGAAATACAGGGAGGTCTCTGCACAACAGTGAAATCACCTCCCCTGCCCCATAGAACAGCTTGGGAGTTCCACTCTGAACAAGGCAGAAATTTACACATGGAAACAACTGGAGATTCTCATTCCACTTCACTGTTGTTATTAACAACAAAACCAACATTCATGAGTAACCCTACAATAATAATCAAGTGTGATCCCAGCTCCAGTACTCATAAACAACCCTACAATAACTAAGCAGCAGAATTGGTTCCCAGAGCTCACAAGAAGACCCCATGATAACAAACCAGTATGCCTGTAGTTCCAACGTATGAGTAGCCTCAGTACTTATGGATAACAATCCCACATGGAAAGTATCCCAGGAGTGCTCATGGATGGAACTACAAAAATAAATCAAAATGGAACCCCAATAGTTACAAACCTTGAAAAAAAAATTGTGGGCAGTCCTGGCCCTTGCAAACAACCTTACAGCAACAAACTGTGTTTTCCCAAGTAGAGCTGGGTGAAAATTTCTGGACAAATAGTTTACTCACTGAACAATGCAGTTGTAAGAGTGTCTATTCCCTCTCTCTGAACCTGGGGTACAAAGAGGGGTCTCTTCTATGCCAGACCAAATAACTACAAGCTGCTTCCCAGCCTAAGCTAAGTCTTCACACCCCCAAACCCAACACTTTACCCATTGGGAAATGGGGACCATGCTACCACCACTCAGTAATCACCCCAAGACCATGGGCTGGGGTACCTTGACACCCCAACTCCCCCTTTCCCTCTCCCTGAGAGATTGGGATCCAGACTGCTCCCCCCTCACCTTCTAGCCTTAAGGTAGAGAGAGACAGACTCCGCACTCCAGCTCATACACTTGTCCTTTAGACCTACTCCCCTTCCCCCTCCCTTTCCAGCCTGAAAGCAGAGAGAACTTTAAGGGAAATAAACCAAACGCTCTTTATAACTAAAAAGATTTAATAAAGAAAAGAGAATAAAGCATACACTTACAATACAACTTCACAATCTAGAGTTCTCTAACTTCCCCTCTGAAAAGGCTAGTGACACTCTAAATAGGTACAGAAACGTATGGAAATCAACATATTACTCACAGTACAGCTACTTATGAATTTTATGTATTTTATGAATACAGCTACTAAGAAGTTTTCTCCCTCCATAGCTAGAGGCGAAAAAATGGGTCTCTTGCCAATGCTGGGACGGCAGGAAAACGGAACTAAAAATCCCTCCCTCCCTTGTGGCATGGAAGCTCTTACGTCACCCCCTCTCAGGTAACATTAACCCTACACAGGCAAGACAACACTCCACACTTATGACACGCAGTTTTGGTCAATTTAAAACTATTTATGAATTTGACCTGATTAGTTTTTGCTGAACAAATGTTTTTAATACATTGTTCAGTCTGCTTCAGAAGTGTTTGTGGAGACCCCTAAATAGTGCTAATTTGCTATTACTTGGGCCAAAGAGCACGGGATCGACTCTCCAACCTGTGACTTAATCACTCAGGATACAGGAGACGCTGAACCAAATCTTTTCTCTTCCTCACTCAGAAGAGGGACTTGAGTCCCTAGCTCCTACTGCTCAGCTGAACTCCTTAATCCTGAGCCTATAAAATCATTCTCACTCGCTCTTTGACCCTATTCATATTTGCATATGCAAATGAAACAGCCTCCACAGGCGAGTGGGGGGTGGGCTGCTTTCCTATGGGAACAGCTCTGGGGGCAAATACATTCAATTAGTGTAATATCCCAACCATACCCAGTCTTTGTTTAACTCTAGGTTGATATTATCTTATTTGCAAATTAATTCGAGTTCAACAGCTTCTCACTGGAGTCTGTTTTTGAAGTTATTCTGTTTTAGAATTGTCACCTTCAAGTCTGTAATTGAATGACCAAGGAGGCTGGCTGGTTTTTGAATGTTATGATTCCTGATGGCAGATTTGTGTCCATTTATTCAGAGCAGAGCTGACCATGTGGTGACTGGTCTCACCTAGGGAGCTGGAGGGCAAAGTCAGCCTGGCTGGGAAGTTCCCCCGCAAAACTCCACAAACTGGGAATCATCAGCAGAGAAGGAAAAGCCCAGCTGAGGGATCTTGCTTTCAGGTCCTTAGAGGCCAGTTCTCAGGGGGAACCCTGCATGCAGGTCTGGGGCTCACCAGCTCCCCACACAGCCAGTCCTGCCCTTGCCCTGGCTGACTCCAGACTGACTCAAAAAATGGATTCTCCACGTTCCTGAGCTCCCTGGGAAGGGCCTCTCTCTCCCTATCGGTTGCTGGGCAGACTCTGAGTCTGCCTTGGCTCCCCCTCCCTACCAGGGACAATGTGCCTCTCCCTGAATTGCCAGGAGACAGAGTCCCAGGACTCTAGGTAATCTTCTTGGGAATTACATGGGTATCACACTTTAAGAACGATGTGGACAAATTCGAGAGAGTCCAGAGAAGATCAAGGGTGAAAAAAACTGATCTAGGAGGAAAGATTGGAAACCTGGGCATTTTTAGTCTTGAGAAAAGAAGACTGAGGAATACCTGATAACCATCTTCAAATATGATAGGGGCTGTTATGAAGAGAATTGTGATCAGGTGTTCTCAGTGACCACTGATGGTAGGACAAGAACTAATTGGTTTAATTTGTAAAGGAGGTTTAGGTTAGATTGTAGGGAAAAAAATTCTAATGATAAGGGAAGTTAAGCACTGAAATAGTTTCCAAGGGGGGTTGTGAAATCCCCATTGTCAGAGATTATTAAGAACAGGTTGGACAAGCCCCCTATCAAGAATGGTCTAGGTGTACTCTGTATTGCCTCGCTGGACTTGATGACTTCTTGAGGTCCATTTAAGTCCAATATTTTCATGATTCCATGATTATCAACATTCCCACATTGTTCACACAGTCCGGGCTAATATTCTAGGAGATCAGAGGGGTGTCATCTGGACATAGGGCAGAACAGAGCAGTATCAGATTCCACCTGCAACCAGTGAGGGCTTAAACATGGTGCACACTGGGGCAGGAAATACAATGGAATTTTGTTCTCTGTGAAAAATTCAGATGAATTTCCCTTGAAATGTTAAACAATAAATTTTTAATTTTTTACCATCAAAATTGAAAATCGGAAAAATGAGTGGGAAATAGCAGTTTTTGGCAACTGAGAATTGAAAATTTTCAGCTGAAAACTTCCAAAAATGGAAATATTTTGGGGGCCCTTGGTACTCTAAAGAAAAATAAAAAATTTCAAAGAATGCAGAGACCCCAGAAATCTATATATATAAAAGTCAAGTGGTGTATGTATGTATGTATGTATGTATGTATGTATGACAGCGAACTCCTCCCGCACCGTTTGAGCCAGAGACTTGAAATTTGGTACAGTGAGGGGTCTTGGGGTCTAGATGCTGGTAAGGGTCGAAAAATTTTCGGATCTCACCTCTGACGCCCCCCAGGGGTGAAAGTCTTTCAGGGCCAATCACATCGGCTTGGCGGTTAGGTGGTGATGATGTCATAATACCCCCTCCAACACTCGCTCAGCTCGCCCAACCACACTCGCTCAGCTCGCCCCTCCCTCCTCCAATGGAACCCCGGAGATCCCTCAGTTCTCTGCCCCTCCCCCCCCCAACGGAACCCCGGAGATCCCTCAGATCTCTGCCCCTCCCACCTCCCAACGGAACCCCGGACTCCATCAGCCCCGTGCCCCCCCACCCCACCTGCAAAGGTCCCCGGAATCCCTCGGCTCTGGGCCCCCTCCCCGCCTGCGACGGATCCCAGTTGGGTTTGGTGGGATGGTAAGTGAGGGGGGGGTGTCGGGTTTGGTCGGGGGGTAAGTGAGCCGGGGGGTGTTGGGGTTGGTCAGGGGGGGTGGGAAGGTGTCGGGGTGGGTGAGGGGTGAGGGGTGGGTGTTGGGGTTGGTCAGGGGGTGTCAACTGTCTGCCCCCTCCCCACCTCCGACTGACCCAAGCAATGCCGGGCACTTATGCTAGTAAATAAATAAATAAGCAAAATAAAACAAATTATTTAGTCACAAATCTAGTTTTCTATTGAAAATGTCTTGATGTCAAATTCTCAGCCAGCACTGGTGCAGTCATCATTACCACGATGTTGTTTCCTCAGTGACAGTGGTTGCCTGTTGCTGTACTGTCAGGTATCGTACATCATGGTCCCGTCCCTGACAATCTCACGTGGGTTACTTTATTCTCTGAACTGGAGTTTTAAAATCTCACCACGTACTTGCTAAAAATCCTGGTTATATCTGTGTCTTGGCCTAGCTGCTCAGTCAGTGTGTCAGTATCAGGCCTTGGGTACGCACCAGATCTGGACGCTCCACTGAGCTGTGCCATGACCAGCAGCTCCACCTCATTCCCCCTTGACCATTCACAGTTGGGTACCTCAGCCACCCCAGACAGAGAATCTGCTTCCCCTCTTCAGTTAGATTAAATCATCATCTCTGGAAACTATTGCACTTTTGGTCTCAGAGGGAGAGTTCCCACACCTAGACTTGGGGAAAGTTAAGCTCCTACTATGTGGCCTGGGGCTTTTTCTATCATAGGAAACCGGAACCCCAAGTTCACACTCCTAAACTGTGGGGAAGGTTAGATTAAGACTCACAGCTGCTGCTAAACCTCAGGGTCCATTTCCAGTTGCTCTCCACAGTCCAGCATCTCCCTAATCTCCAATCCCCTCTTCAACTGATCAGCCACAGTCATCTCAATGTTTAGAAATGTGAGCCGGTTTGGAGTCTTTAAATCGAGAGGGGACGTCTCTTTCTACCAGACAGGCTCTAGCTCAGCCAGAAGTTAGCAGCTCGATGCAGGGACCCCGGGGAGGGTCTCTGCCCTGGGCTGTGCAGATGCTCTGACTAGACGGTCCCATTGGTCTCTTCTGGCCTTTAAATATACGACTATGAAAATAAACTGTCCTGGAAACCGCATGAGAACAGACTAAACGGAGAGAGAGAGAGAATGTGGCAGGTTATGTGTGAGGACAAAAATAACATTTTGTGAGTGGGTTCTTCGATCCCACATCACAGCATGTGACAGTCTCCTGCTCCACTGAGCTGCTAGCTCGGGTCAGGCCGGGGAGAGCTCACTGCTAGACGGGAAAGAAGTGTCTGTACAGGAGAGTCTGCAGATACTCAGGACGCTGTCAGCTCCTCCTGTGGTTCCCCCCTGTGCTGCTGCATGGAGCAGCTGGTCTGTGTGTGTGCAGAGAGTCACTGAGCAGGAGCTGTTGCTCATGGAACCAACTCTCCTCTCCCTTCCCTCTTCTGAGCAGCAGCTGGTTGATCTCTAGTCCTGCAGTATCTGGCTCTGTTAGGGCTAACTCAGTTTCCCTCGCTCCTTCTCACCATGTATTCTTCCTCACCAGCAATCACATAGTTAAACTCCCAAGGGTTCTGACAGCTTCATCCATATCCCCTGCAGGGGGAAGGGAGAGATGAGTCTAATTCTGCCCTGGTTGCCCTGGGGTATGGGCCAGTGGAAGGGAGGCAGAATCTAGCCCAGTAGCAATGGGGGGAGGGGGTGACACCCTGCGTAATCAATTAAATCTCCTGACAGATTTCCCACCTTATGTCCCTGATGTTTTCCCTCCTTCCCAGTCCCGTCACATCCAGGCTCTTCCCCTATTTGGCTGAAATAACCCCAAGTCATTGGCCTTCCAGGCAAGTTCTAGGCTGGTTATTATCACCAGGCTTTTGGGAGGGCTGTGGGCTGTGGGAAGGAAGGACAATCCTGTGACAAGGGCAGTGGACTGGTGCTCAACATCCCAGGTTTCAACCCCTGACACAGCAATAAACTCCTGTGTGCCCTGGGTACAGTCACTTAGGCCAAGTCTACACTGGTGATGGGGGGGGGGGGGGGGGGGGGCGCGTCAATCTAAGATACGCAACTTGAGCTACGCGAATAGCATAGCTGAAGTCGACGTATCTTAGGTCAACTTACTTAGGCATCCTCATGGCCGCAAGTCAACCGATGCCACTCCCCTGTCGACTCCACTTCCACCTCTGGCGGCGGTGGAGTTCCAGACTCAATGGGGAGAGTGTTCAGGGATCAATTTATCACATCTACACTAGCTACAATAAATCGATCCCCGATAGATCGATCACTACCCACCTGTCTGGTAGGTAGTGTAAACATTGTCTTACTCTCACTCTCTGTCTGTGAAATGAGGATGAGATTCCCTACATCTCAGGAGTGTGAGGATAAACCTCATTAATGACTGCGAGGGGCTCAGATAGTCCTGTAAGAGGGGATTTAGAAGAACAAGCAGAGCACTGATGGGAAGAGCTGTTTATCCCAGGACTTCTCTACAGACAGGAAATTTGACCAGTATAATTAAACTGCTCTAGCGTTGATGGTGTAACTCCTACGGGGACACTCTGATTGTGGAATCAGAGCCTTTGTCAAGTTTATTCATAGATTCTAAGGCCAGAAGGGCCCCTTGTGATCACACAGTCTGACTTCCTGGATAACACAGGCCAGAGAATTGCCCCTAAATAATTCGTGTTTGAACTAGGCCAGTGAAGTCAGTGGAGTTTTTCCATTGACACCAAGGGGCTTTGGATTAGACCCTTTCGGCGAAGCATTGTCTAGTCACAAGCAGGGCCCAGCTGTCATCCAAGGGTACCAGCAGCTCAGCCTGAACCACGGCCCTGGGGATCATTTTGAGCTAGAGCTGCCAAAGTGTTATGATCTAAACACAAATCTAAAAGGGACAGATTTTTCAAAGTAGAAGTTGTTGTCAAATATTTTCATTTTTCCAAAGTTTCTATTTTTATAAAGAAAAAAATAAAACTGTTTTGGGGATCTTGTAAAACAAAACTGGAAAATTAAAAGAGAAAATGAAAATGTACATTTAAAACCCCACTTTTTCAGAGAATTTTTAACAGGTTTTCAGGTTTTTGGTTTCCTTTCCCTCCCTTGTTACCATTTTTCCACCAAGAGAAGGGAAAAAATGGAGAAACAATATTTTTCACATAATGATTTTTAACAATATTTTTTTTATAAATTGCAACAAATGTTTACTCCTTTTCACTCTGTCATCTTCTGCTTGTAAACAGGAGTCTCAAACTGTGCTTCACTGACCCTCACCTGAGCATTTGAGTTCACCTGAACATCCCCGTCCAGCTTTTCTGCAGAACTGACTCCTTCCCAGTGATGAAATGTTCCCAGCCACCATCCCAGGACAACCTGCTTCTGCATCAACTACTCTGCAAAGTTGCTCTGCAAAACTGCTCTGCCTTGTGCTCCTGATACATGCCCGTTGGGGAATTCTGCTGTTTGGCTTCCCGCACAGGTGTTAAGGTCTATTCACAAGACTTTCTTTCCCATGTGTTTCTTTGACTCTTTGACCAGTTCCTCCACTTCCTCAGTCATACTGATTTGAGTTCCCTACTTGCTCAGAGGTCACTTCTGGGTGCTCTCTCAACTGCCTCTTTTGAAAACAACTGCCTTGTTCTTCCCCATCCAGCACTGACCTGGTGCCCATCTTTCAGCAGGGATAGCAGATTCCTCAGCAACCCAGAATGGGGAGCAGGAGCAGTCATGGCAGGATGGGCAGACGTGGCTGGAGCTGGGTGTGGAGAATGGGGCAAGTGGAGACTAAGAAGGTGGGGGAGTCAGTGCAGTCCCATGGTAGGTATTCTCTCAGGGGTGGGGGGTGGGGAATCACCCCTCTGCATCAGGACAAGACCTAGATGACATTTATATCCCTCAAGCCCAGAGAATGAATTTCCCCCTCGCGGTGTTGGGTACTTCGCACCAGAGACTGGAGACCAGGGTGGAAGAGAAAGGTTCAGGCTCATCCAACATCCCAGACCCCCCAATCACCCAGTGACCTTTCACCCTGGCCCAGCTGTGTCTTTAGCCAGGGGCTGTCTCAGTCCCCAGGCAGTGAGATGAGATTGGGGGTGTTTCCTCAGTGGTATGTTTAGGCTAAAACAAGAAAACCAGGCCCTCGGTTCTCAATTTTGCAGCCCTAAATAGAGACGCTGTGGCCAGGGCGGGGAAGGGGGGCGGCGCGGGGCAGGAAACGGGAAGCAGTGAAGAATATCAAACCTGAGAAGGGGACAGGTCAGGTCAGAGAGAAGCTGCAGAGTCTCTTCTGCCTGAGCCCTAGGGGCCCTCGGGGGCCTGGGAGCAGGGAGAGGCTTTTTGGAGAATCCAACCCTGGGGAGCAGACAGGGGCAGATCAGAGCAGAGAGAGCAGCCAGATCTTCCCTTCTCCTGAAGTCAGACAGGGCAGTGGGAGCAGGTGGGAGCAGGGAGCGACTGTGGATTGTCCCCTCTCTACCCCATTGAGGAGCAGAAGCCGCTGGGCTGTTTCCATCCTGGGCTGTTCCCGTCACCACCGTGATGCTCCTGTCTCTGTGCCTCCTGCTGCCCGGTGAGTATGTGGGAATCCTGTGCTAATTCATAGCAGGTTGGGAGGAAATAGAACTGAGAGCAGCACCTGGCCCAGACTGTCAGCAAATCCTCTTTAGTGGGAGAGAAATGGGAACTGAGTGTGAGAGCTACTGGGCCAGATCCCCAGTAGCTCTTTTGGAGTCAATGCCGGTTTACACCAGCTGAGGATTTGGCCATCTAGAGAGCTGACAGGAGAGGTGGTTCCCAGCTCAGCCAAGGTCTGTGTGCGCGAGAAACCTGCCATGTCCCAGATCTAATGTCCTGTCTGGTTTGCTTCTTCAGCAACACAAAATTCAGGAATGTATTTCCATATCTATTAAGGCAGATTTTGTCGCTGAAGAGCGACTGTTTATCTCCAGCACTAACAACATGGCACCTTTCTGTTCCCAGTGCTGAGTCCCGGCAGCCAGGAGATCTGCTCAGCTCCTGGTAAGTCCGTTTCTCTCTCTGTCCCCAATCTGAATTTCCCCCTCCCCCTCCACTTGTCCAGACACCACTTCTTGTGTCGTTGCCCCTCAGCTTTGCTCTTACCCGGGGCCAGTGTGACAGGCAGGTGAGAGAGCCACATCCACAGCCCATCCCACCTCTGGGGCACTGGCCCTGGGGTATAGAAAATGCAATGGCTCTGAAACCAGGGGATTTAGCTTCCCATGGCACCAGTTCCCAGCCCCTCGCAGTCACAGGTCTCTCCTCTGGAGCTCACCCCCCATATGGACTCAGTTTGAACCTGGTCCTTAAATGTCAGCAGCGCTGTTAATAGTCAGCCTGTGTGAGCAGGTGGCATTTGACAGGGTATGTCCAGAAGGGACCGTTATATAACCCAGGCTGAGCTCCCATAAGACCCAGGCCAGGGAGCCGTAGCCAGCGACCCTGTTTCCAGCCCAGCAGGGTCTGATGGAGACGTTTCTTTGCTGCTGTGTGGGGAAGGCAGCAGCAGGGGACATGGCAGGGACAAAGAAGGTGTTAGACAAATATGGACCTGCCCAGTGACAGCAGCAATTCCCCTGCAACTTCAGAGCTGGGTCCCATCGCACTGGTAATTTGCAAGAAAGGGGGATCCAGTCCCTGCAGCTGCTCCAGGATCTTCCCCTAGTCTGGATCTCCTGTGCCTCCTCTGACAGCTGTGGGGACTGGAGGGAAGGAGGGGCACAAGGACGGGGAGGATGGTAGAGCAGACGTTGGAGGGGTTAGGGACTGGACATAGCTCCTTGGCTGTCAGTTGCTGAGTTCTTTGGGGCAGTGACCAAGGTGTTGTCCAGGCCCTGGACAGACCTCAGTCTTCAGGGTCCAGCCTTGCTGAGGGGTCGCCTCTCTCCCGCTCCAGCTTGTACTCCTCCATCTGAGTCAGCAGAGAGCCCGAATCAGGGCTTCTTGTTCTAGGAAAGTGAGTAACACCTGACAATGGGAGCCCAGCACGGTTGAACCCTTGACTCTTCAGGAACCCAATTAATCCCACTTAATAAAGCTTCTGCTCACAAGAGAGAGCTCGTCCTACCATCTGCACAACTGGGCTGGAATCAGAGCCTCCATCTGAGACATGGCACAGACCCACCGGCCATTTACCTCCTGCCCCTTTGATAGCAATGGGCACCACTAACAACCTCACTGACAGCTGTGCCCCATTCCCCTTCCCAGGTGCTCTCCCTGCCCCTGTCCTCTATCTGAGCCGGACGTCTGCCCAGCCAGGGGACCCCATGTGGCTCAAGTGCTCCGTGTTCTCCCAGCACCTGGCCACGCGCATCATCTTCTGCAAGGACGGGAAGGAGGTTTCATCCCAGCGGGGTTCAGAGGAGAAGACCATCTACGACTATAACCATGTGGTGTCTGGGAACAGCCCTGGGAGTTACACCTGTGGGTATGAGATCAAGGACACCAACAACCAGGTGAACAAATCCCAGCTCAGTCCTGCCCAGCGCCTCAGCCTCACTGGTAAGGGATGTGTGTCTATGTGTGTCTCTATACCTGACCAGCAACTCAGCAGCACACAAAGGAAGAGTGGAGATGGGGGAATGGCAGAGTGAGAATCACAGTTAAATAATAAACTCCTGAAAATCCAAATATTGAAATTCATCAACAGCTGAAAAGAAAATTTTCTAACCTGGCGGATGGGGGATGGGGACATTATAGAAATGTCAGGCTTGAAGGGATCTCAAGAAGTCATCAAGTCGAGTCTCCTGCACTGAGGCAGGACCAAGTAAACCTCAAACATCCCTGATAGGAGTTTGTCCACCTACAATGACAGGGATTCCACAACCTCCCTTCGAAAGCTATTCTGGAGCTTCACGAGTCCTATAGAATCATAGGACTTTAAGGGATCTCGAAAGGTCATCTAGTCCAGTCCACTGCACTCAAGGCAGGACTAAGTCTTATCTAGACCAGGGGTCAGCAACCTTTCAGAAGTGGTTTGCCGAGTTTTCATTTATTCACTCTAATTTAAGGTTTGTGTGCCAGTAATAGATGTTTATGTTTTTAGAAGGTCTCTTCCTATAAGTCTGTAATATAGAACTAAATTATTGTTGTATGTAAAGTAAATAAGGTTTTTAAAATGCTTCAGAAGATTCATTTAAAATTAAATTAAAATGCAGAGTCCCACAGACTGGTGTCCAGGACCCGGGCAATATGAGAGCCACTAAAAATTAGCTCGCGTTCCGCCTTTGATTCATGTGCCATAGGTTGCCTACTCCTGATCTTCTAGACCATCCCTATCACGTTTGTCTAACCTGCTCTTACAAATCTCCAATGATACAGCTCTGCAACCTGTAGTAAGAAAGCTTTTCCTACAATCTAACCGAATCCTCCCTTGCTGCAGATTAAGCCCAATACTTCTTGTCCTACCTTCAGTGGGCACTGAGAACAATTCATCCCCGTCTCCTTTTGTGACGGAGTAGGAATGCTCTTAATCGTTCCTCTGATTCTTGTGTGAAGGGGGCTATACCTGAAGTTGTAACTTTACCCCAGGGGGGGAAGGGAGGTCATCTGACCTGCCTGGGGAAGGAAAGACAAAGGGAAAAGGGGAGGAGGGGCTGGTGAGAGAGTTTCAGTCTGCAGCTGGCTGGGCAAAAGGGAGGCAGACCCAGGCAGGATCTGGCCTACCTGGGGCCCCAAAATGGATACAGCTGAGGGACTCGGGTATCTGGTAGCTCGCTGGGGGAAGCGCACGGAGGAGCAGAAGCTGATGAATGCTCTTAGGGTAGACCCAGGAAGGTGGAAGCTGTACCTGTGAAGCTCCCAGCCTTGGAGACAGGCTGTGTACGGAGAGGGAAAGCTTCCCCTGGAGTCCTGACTGGCTTAATGGCGAGCAGCGCCAGAGCAGCGCCCCGGGCACTCCGTGACACCTTTATAACAGCCCTAAGCAGGTTTAGTGATTGTTATCAGGTTCCTCCTCAAGTTTCTTTTCTCAAGACAAACCATGCCCAGTGTTTTGTGACCATGCCCTGTGATAGGTCAGGTTTTCTAAACCTTTCATCATTTTTGTTGCTCTCCTCTGGACTCTCCACTTTGTCCATAACTTTCCTAACGTGTCACAGAACTGGACCCTGTAGTACAGCTGAGGCCTCACCAGTGCCAAGCAGAGCAGGACGTAATACAGAGTTAGCCCTTTTCACAACTATCTCACACTGCTGACTCAGATTCAGTGTTTGATCCACTCTAACCCCGAGCCCCTTTCACATTACTGTCACCAGCCAGTTATGGCCCATGGTGTAGCTGTGCTTGGGCAGCGTCTGGGCCTGGAATAGGGCCATGGTCTGCTCTGATCTCTTGTGTATTTATTGCCTAGATGATCACTCCAGCAGTGTCGCTGTCAGGAATTCCACCCCACAAGGTAAATGATTCTGAAATGTGTGGCAGGCTGCTGGCCAGGAGTGCCTGAGCCAGCCCTGCCGCCCCTTTAAGAAAAGCAAAAGCCTCTGCTAGCAGCTTCCCTAAGCTAGGGAAGCTGATTAGCTAGCAGAGTGCAGCTAATTAGGGCCACATGGGCTGCACCTGGCAGCCTCCCCAGGGGATAAGAGCCTGCCAGGGAGGAAGCCCAGGGTGGTGATGTGTGAAGAGAGAGAGACAGAGGAAGGTACAGAGAGTTATAGAGCAGGGAAGTAGAGCTAAGGTTTGGAGCCTGTTAAGAGCTGACTGCTTCCAGAGACCAGCCAGGTTGAGGGCTGGGGCTCAGCTACACTCTGAAGCTGTATTTCGGTGGTGGGGTTGGCACTGTAAATAAAGAGCACTGTTGAAACCAAAAAAGAGTCTCCTGCCTGTGTGACGTGGGGGGTGAAGAGCGGATCTCCTACATGTGTTTCTTTATTCTAGGAGCTCTATTTAGGGAAAGGTGAGTCCTGGGCTGGGAAACACCTGGTCTGAGTGTGATCACCATGACAATGGCTCTTGTGTATTTATTGCCTAGGTGGTGACTCCAGCAGCAGTGGTGGTGTCGGGGGTTCCTCCCCACAAGGTAAATGCTTCTGAAGTGTTTCTTTATTCTGGGGGCTCTATTTAGGGAAAGGTGGGTCCTGGGCTTGACAGCCCCCAGTCTGAGTGTGATCGCCATGACGATGCATGTAGAGAAAACACACAATGACACAACAGGATGACAGACTCATCCAATGTGGCACATTCTCCCTGCAGATCTACCAGGCTTTAACCAGCATTGCTTGAGCTGGGCACCATCTATGCAGGGCAGGGAAATGGCTCTTTCAAAGGGGGAATCCCAACCCTTCTGATGAGCAAGAGTTTCCTCTGGAGTTCACTGACCCCCTCTGCTAAACCAACTGTCAGTGGATTATTTCCTCCCTCTGTATTCACTCTATTTGTTGTTGTTCTGGAAGGAGGCACCAGGCTCATCATCACACCTGGGCTCACAAGTTCTTTCTCTCCATGTAATTAGTTTTTTACACTCTGTGCTCCAGTCCTGGAACAGAGGTGCCACAAACAGCATGTGACCAAACTCTTTCAGGAATCTCCGCCCAGCATCAGTGCCCAGTTCCCAGGCAGCAATTAAGCCCCAGGAACTGACTGTAGCAGAGCTCATACCTGGCTGTTCCCCCAGCTCCCCCCATACCATATGCATCAGCAAATAACACTTAACAGTATGTTGGCAGTGGCTGTGTTCACCCCTCCCAGGGCTAGGAAAGGTGGTGTTAGACTAGGGGTTTCAAACACATGGCCCACAGGGTTATTTCCTGTGGCCTGCCAAGCTCCCTGCCCCCCCCCCCCCGGAATTATTTCCTGCAGCCCGCCAAGCTCCCCTCCCCCCATTCTCCCTCCCCCCAGCATATCACTTCCCCACTCTTCTGCTTACCTTCAGGTGCTTCCCACCACCAAACAGCTGTTTGGTGGCGCTTAGCACTTTCCAGGAGGGAGGGGGAGGAGTGGGGAGCCGTGTGCTCAGGGAAGGCGGAGGAGAAGGGGTTGGAATGGGGCAGGGAATGGGTGAGAAAAATGAGGGGAAGGGGCAGGGCCTCGTAGAAAGGGTGGAGTGGGGGAGCAGTGCCAGTGTCAGCGGGGCAGGTGTCAGTTATGCGGCCCTCAGGCCAATATACTAGTCCTCATGTGGCCCTCCTGGTGATTCGAGTTTGAGATCCCTGTATTAGGGCTGGTCTTCACTTGCGCGGCGCGGGATCGATCTTCTGGCGATCAATTTATCGCGTCTTGTTAAGACGCGATAAATCGATCGCCCGAAGCTCCCCCATCAACTCCGGAACTCCAGCTCGCTGGGAAGCGCAAGCTGAAGTCGACGGGGGAGCGCACCGCCGACTGCCGCCGCTGTGGGGACGAGAGGTAAGTCGGCGGAATATATGCAAACTTCAGCTACGTGATTCACGTAGCTGAAGTTGCGTATCTGCCGTCGATTCCCCCCCCCCAGTGAGGACCAGCCCTTAGACTTGTAACAGCGTCTCATACTGACTCCTTCCAGAGCGATACTAATTATATATGTGCCTCCAGAACTTGAAGGGAAATGGCATTTGTATCCCAAGAGAAATTCTGACCTTTCACATTTTATTTTCATCCCGAATCAGGGTGAAAATTCCAAATTTCAGATATTGCAAGGAACAGAAATGTAGCAACATTTAGATTCCGAAACATCTAAGATCCAGCTAAAGGTTTTGATTTTAAAGAAACAGCATTTTCTGATGGAAAAAATCTTCCACTGGGAATTTATACACCGGCTCTGTTCAGAGCTCTACGCATGCTGTATGGCTCTGTGGCTCTCACTCAGTAAAGCTCTGAAGCATGTGCTAAAATGGTTGTTTGAAGTTAAGTTTGTACCTGGGCGCTGTCCTGAAAAGAGATGGTTCCCTGAAGCAGGGCAGTTCCCACAGGGATGTTTCCTTCCTTGAGGGGCTTGTCCTTAGAGCTGGGGGAAAATCCAGGTTTGTTGCCACAAACAATTGTGAACAAAACTATTTCATTCAGAACTTGTGATGGAAAATGTCAATGTTTTCATGAAAACATATTCATGAAACTCAACCAAAAAAAATTTGGCCTCATTTCAACCAGACATTCTCATTTGTTCTGGGTTTTCAGAACCAAAGTGTGACAAAAGTGTCAGAAACACAAATAGCTTCACATTGTTCAGTTTCAAAGCCAATGGCCATTTTCCATCCATTTCTGGATTTTGAAATCCAATATGAAACAAAACTGTCAATTCAAACCAAACCAAAATCTTTTCTTTCGTTTCAAAATTATTTTTGTTGAAAAACTAAGAAGGTCCTAGCACATGAATTGTTTGGGAGAAAGATTTTTATTTCAGTTAAGCTGTGTTTGGATTAAAAAAGAATTTGGCCAACAAAATGTGGAAAAAACTTCAATGAACTTTACTCATAAAGAACAGCCAATATCGTCGCCCTGCAGATAACTGTGAGGTGAGCTCCCTGGGTTTATCCATGAGGACATTAGGGGTCAGTTACCCCAGGACTCCAGCCAGCTCCAGCCAGTGGGGACTTGCTGGTGGCTCCTTGAAGAGGCCATTCACATTGAGGTTCTTTCCTAGGGCGGAACCTAAACCTGATATTGGGAATTACAGTCCCTGTCGTCGTGGTTCTGGCTGTGGTGCTTTATCTGCTGGGAAAGAAAGGTGGGTATAACAGTGAGGCAAAGCCATGTTAGCAAATGTACAGAGAAATGTGGTAGAGAGAACCCCTTAGATCCCCTGTACCCAGTGTGTCTGGGATGGGGGGAGAGAGATGATCAAAGACACAGTGAAATTGATCATTCACTTTTGGGAGGCTGGCTGGGGAGAAAGATCACAGAGATGATGAAAGGGATTATCATTGTGATTCATTATTTCTATTGTAGTAGCACCCTGGAGCCCCAGTCAGGGATCAGAGCCCCATTGTGCTAGGCGCTGTACATTATTTATTAGAGTATATACGTGCCCGTGTGTATGTGGTTTCCTGAATCAGGGCCTAACAACTCTGAAAATAGAGCTCTGGACACAGCTCTGCCCTGCCGACCTTTCCTCACACAGCGTCCCCAGCCCTGAGCTTTCACAGCCCTCGAGTCACCCCAACAATCCCGAGATTGGCTTAAAACTCCTGGGATTTCCAACAAAGTGTGGGGTCTTTGTATTTGTCTGGGGGATTTGTTCTTTTGAGGGTCTCTCAAGTCATATTTTCAGGCTTTTCTCCTCAAACACCAGGGTTATAAATTTACACTTTTTTAAATGAAAGCCGAGATTCTCACTGAAGCCCCTGATGCTCAGACCTGGGATTTTAGCAGCACATGAAATGCCATGAGATTGCCACTAAACTGCCACTTCACCACACCACTCCCGGGGCAGTCAATGGGGCTGGTGGAGGAGATCATTGGGCTGGGTCATGGGGACAGGCTCTGCATCAATATGATGATTAATTTGAGCCATGTCTCTCTGTTTCCATCTCTCTCTCTCTCTATCTCTGCCCATGAGACAACATGTCCTCGTCTCTGATCACATTGTCTCACTGCTTCCAGTTGCGTCTCTGCCAAGGGCTCAAAGGTAGGAGGAGATTATTCCCTCTCCCATCTTGTTTTCTTTCTAGGCCCTTTCTCCCTGCCTCACGGAAGGGCCCAGAAAGCCGAATAGCTCAGAACTCCTGCTGCAGGGAGTTTCAGTCTGTTCTGGAGGAATTTTTGAAAAGGCTGGGGAAGGATGAAATCCCCGGTTGGGATGGGATCTGGGGGCTAGGAGGAGATGCTTTAAGGGAAGAAGTTTGCGTGTTCCCATTGAATCACCAGCAGTAGAGTGCGTGTGTTTTGAGGACCCCTCCACCACCCTCCACATACAGAGACCCTGCAAGGACCCCTAAGGGTCGCTCCCGATTGCTCAGCAGCCAGAACCTGACACTCATGGCTCCCCCAGACTCCTGTTCCCTTTCCCCCGACTTCCCAGTCACCTTCTGCAGCCTGCCAGGCCTGCTGCTGCCCTTCTGGGGGCCATGGGGCCCATATGCTTATTCTAAGCCCTTCCTGGCTCATGTTGGCCTCACAGCCCCAGAGCTTGGAGTTGATTCATCAGCTGCACATAGCCCCAGAGGGACTCCAGGAAATCTACATGGTCCTGGCCCAGGCAGATATGACAGGGGAGAAGCCAGCCCAGGGGTGGGGCAGAGGGAACCAGCTGGCAGTCCAGGGAATCCATGGGGTGACCAGCTGGACCCAGAGAGGGAAAGGTGCATGGGGAGACTAGAGGCAATTTCCAGGCTCTGCCAGTGTCCGGCCCAGCTTGGGTTCCCAGTGCAGTGACTCTGCCAATAAAGTGAGTGGGGGCAGAGGGGACATGATACACAGACCCTCAGTACTGTGATCCCTCCCTCCCTCCCTGCCCAGCAGTGTATGTTCCCTGCCTGCCTCCTGTGCCCCACACCTGTAGGGCTCTAAACAGCTGCCTCTCCCCCATACTTTCCATCCCTCCCCCCCGCCATGTGACCAGTCTCTGTCCCCAAACACCCCCTCTCTCACCTCCTGGGATGTGGGAGCTGGTTAGCCGACTGGGACCACAGTGAAGCTCTGAAGCTACATTTCCACACTGCACAAAGACATTAATGTCGAGCCTTAAGGATGAATGTTCAGCCTGTCTACACTGTGAGCAGCCCTGGGCCAAAAAATCCAATTTTATGTGAATGAGAATATTTCAAATAAACAATTTTGTTCAAAAATATTCACAACAAATGTTGTTTTCTTCTGACAAAATATTTTAAAGTGAAACGAAACAAAATAAAAATGTCCATTCAAAAACAATCAAAATGAGCATTTTCTTTAAGACTTTTTCATTGGCCAAACATTTGATTTTGGTTAAACTATTATTCACGAAAAAATAATTCTGTTGAAAAATATCACCCAGTTCTAACTTTGTTAAAATGACCAAATTCTCTTCAACTTCTGTCCTGAGATGTCCGAGATTTTCAGTTCCCCTCAAGCGTATCACCACACTGATCTAGTGGGGTTTTAGTTAGTTGATTTCTTGGCAATTTTGCTGAAGTAGAACAGGAAGTTCAAGTCTCTTGTTTATTGGACTGTCCCTTCATAAATGTTGAAGCTGCCATATTCCCTGATTATCCAGAAGTAGGACTTGCTGCCTTTCCACTGAGTGTAAGCTGAAAGGAAATGTCATAAAATCTAAGAGTTGGAAGGGACCTCAGGAGATCATCTAGTCCAACCCCCTGCTCAAAGCAGAACCAATCCCTATTTTTGCCCCATATCCCTAAATATCCCCCTTCTAAAGGGCAGAACTCACAACGCTGGGTTTAGGAGGTCAATGCTCAAACCACAGAGATATCCCTTCCCCCATAGGTGGTGGGGTCCTAGCAGTCCAATCACCCAGGGAAAGAAATCCCCTCATAGCTGATCTCTGAAAACAGACTCAGTGTCACCAAGGTGACAGAGAGAGAGCACACGACATCACTGATACCCCCCGTCCTTATTATTCCCCCCAGCAAACAAGTCCAGCATGACACCAGCAACACTCCTGAAGATCATATTGAATGTAAGAGCTTTTGTAGAGTATTTGGGTTACCGGGGTCACATGCACAAGAGGGAGAAAGGTGGGGATTGGCAGTAAATGTGTTAATTGGTGGGGGATGGACAGATCCCAGATCAGATTGCCTGGCCAAGAGTCACACCAAAGAAACTGTCTGTGATCAAAGTGGATGAGGACAATGAGTTCTTGGGGCCCCAGGCTTCATGCATCTGAGTCCCTGAGGTTCCTTTGTCCCACCCTTTGCCTGTAATACCCAATTCCGCATTGCCATGGCTTAGGGGACTGAGCCAAAGTACTTGTCCTTTGGAAAGGACACATTCCAGGGAATGTTCCCATTGGAAAGCGTTCCACCGCCTTCCCTGGGAGCTGGGTGCAAGAGTGCCTCACTGGAGCTGTAGTTCAGATGCCTCATGCTCCTGGTCTCTTTGAGCTGGGTTCTCTGGCTCTCCCATGATGCACCGGGGACAGACAGTTTCCACTCAACATCTTCAACCGGTGAATTAAATCCTTCTGCTTCAATATCACCTAGTGACCCTGATCAGGATCAGGCTCCATTGTGCTCAGTGCTGCCCACGGGGAGCCCTGCCCTGTCTGGGGGAGAGGTGGGAACTGTTGGGTTATAATTCATGCTCAGTGAGGTGCCTTCTCATAAGGGGATTTACACCCAAGTGACCATGTGTAACTGTCATTCTCTCCCCAGATGCCTCCGTGAATTGGTTGGGAAACGCCAGGGTGAGTCACAGTTTTTATTAATGACAAAGTGAAGTGATAGAAAAGAGTGATTGGTTTTGCCTGTTCCAGCTCAGCAGTGACTCGTGGGCTTGGAACGTGGATTTACTCAGGATTCCCAGGCTTGGGTTCTGTCTCTTACCCTGGTCTCACTGCCGGGGCCCCAGATCTCCACTCAGGAGCAGGTAGCTGCCTCCCACCTCTGCTGTTACCCTGGCCAGTCAGGCCCTGTACCCCGCAGACACACAGACAGGCATCCAAGCTAGAGGAAAACATCCTTCCCAAACTCCACACCACGGCGATAGGCGACAATTCCCCTTGGCCTGAAAATCTATCTGGCTGCAGAGGGGCTTCCCCCACCTGCCTCCAAAGTCAAACAAACAATCAAGGCAAAGATGCTGACGTTTTCAAAGTTCACATTAAAACTCCTGGGGCCTGGATGGTAAAATCCCCCAGTCGGGGTGGAAAACCCCTGAATTGTTACCCAAGTGGGAATCCGCTCTAGTGAGATGGATCCTATTAGTGAAGCCCCAACACCACTCGCTGGTAACCCTGCCCCCGCATGGGCCTTCCACAGGGGAAGGAAGACAGGCAAGGGGCAAAATCCTGGACGTTTCCTATTGACTTCTATGAGGCAGGATTTCTGACAATGCTCTCCATGCAATGAAGGTGTCAGTGGGGCGTGCACAGGCTCACACTGCTAGCAGTGGCAGTGCGGTGATGCACACACCCTGGGTACCATGTTAGTGGCAGGGAAAGCTACTAACACAGAGCTCCTTCCTCCAATTTCTTTCTTAGATAATGATTTGGTCACACTCCATCTCACATTGGCAATGAACAAAAACCCTGGATTTTTATTCCTCTTCCTCTAAAGATCCACGGAAGGCGTTTGGGTTACTGAAGTTCTGTCTAGTATTATTATTATTTAATCTTTAACATTTTATTGAGTGTTTAAAGCAGTGTCACAAAGGGAGGAACTGTGTCCTGCTATCACAAAGGCATAGTTGGTCTCCTCAGAGTTAAGGTTGAACTGAGCCTCCTGTCATTCCTTATTTCACACACACCTCCACAAACCCATTCCAGAGAGTACAAAATTGAATTACCACATCTCATCACTATGGAGAGCTTGTCCTCAAAGTTTGGGGTAAACAACTCCAGTGATCTTAGAAATTGGTAATTTCATTCACTTTCCAGAGATTTTCCTAGAATTACTTTGGCTGTTCTTATGCGTTCATGACCTGGATGATGGGATGGATTGCACCCTCAGCAAGTTCATGGATGACACTAAGCTGGGGGGTCAGATAGATACATTGGAGGATTGCGCTAGGGTGACCTAGACAAATTGGAGGATCGGGCAAAAAGAAATCTGATTAGGGTCAACAAGGACAAGTACAGAGTCCTGCACTTAGGACAGAAGAATCCTATGCCCCGCTACAGGCTGGGGAATGGTTAGCTAAGCAGCAGTTCTGCAAAAAAGGACCTAAGGATTACAGTGGACAAAAAGCTGGATATGAGTCAAGTGTGCCCTTGTTGCCAAGAAGGCTAATGGCATATTGGGCTGTATTAGTAGGGGCATTGCCAGCAGATGGAGGGAAATGATTATTCCCCTCTATTTGACACTGGTGAGGCCATTCCTGGACTATTGTGTCCAGTTTTGGTCCCCCCACTACAGAAATTATGTGAACAAATTGGAGAGAGTCCAGCGGAGGGCAATCAAAATTATTAGGAGTCTGGAGCACATGATTTATGAGGAGAGTCTGAGGGAATTGGGCTTATTTAGTCTCTAGAAGAGAAGAGTGAGGGGGAATTTGATATCAGCCTTCAACTACCTGAAGGGGGATTCCAAAGAGGATGGAGCTTGGCTGTTCTCAGTGGTGGCAGATGACAGAGCAAGGAGTAAAGGTCTCAAATTGCAGTGGGGGAGGTCTAGATTGGATATTAGGAAAAACTTTTTCACTAGGAGGGTGGTGAAGCACTGGAATGGGTTACCTAGGGAGGTGGTGGAATAGTCATCCTTAGAGATTTTTGAGGCCAAGCTTGACAAAGCCCTGGCTGGGATGATTTAGTTGGGGTTAGTCCTGTTTTGAGCAGGCGGTTCAGGTGGAAGACCTCCTGAAGTCTCTTCCAACCCTAATCTCCTATGAATCTATGCTTACAAATGCTAAATTATCCCTTAAAGTTTTTAGTAATTGGTTGTAGGATAATGTACTACTTGCAGAGATTTTTGTGACTTGTGAATTCAGAATCTGGTTTGCTGCTCTCAATATTATACATATTGGTTTTCCTTTGACCCAAGCGGTTAGTCAATAATCTAGGTTTTGTGCATAGTAAGATTAAGAGGAGAAAGTGATGACAAGACAGGTATGTTCATAGATGCAACCCCATTTATTTACATAACATCAACAAAGTCATGTTTCCCTTAACACAAAAGAAACCAAACAACAGGAGATACTTTCTTTGATCCCAACTCCAAGCCTCTTAGCAGCCAGCACTCTGCCCAAAAGCTCTCTCTTTCTAACTGCGACCCTGGGGGGCAAAAAAGGAGCACACCAAGTCTGGGGAGGGGGAAATCTGAGCTGCATGCCTCAGAAAGTTTAATGTAGGGAGTGAGGTCGATGGTGTTTCCCATCTTAGATGCCCATTTGAACTGCTCCTGATGTACATAAAGCAGTGCTGTTAGATGGACTTTTCTGGCTTCATTTCTCTGGTTTTAAATTGGCTTAGTAGAAAAGTAACATTACTGTGTTTATCTTAAAGCATCCAGCACCGCAGAGAGAAGAGGCGCTGACATATGCAACGATTAGTCTGCAGCGGGGCAGATGTCATTAATGTTCCAGTTGCTGAAATGCAGGATTCGTCACAGCCCAGCCACATCAAAGATCCTCTTGAAATCACAAGCAACTGTAGGGGCCGTTCACTAAGAAAGTGGGAGACCTTCTCTAGGGCCACAGCAGGACAATTCACAGTGACAAGAAGTGCTGTAGGACACTGGAAAATTCTTAGGGAAAATGCTACTTGTTTTCCTTTTAGGAAAAAAAAAAGTTTCTTCTGAATAAAATTGGGAAATTTACGCAATCTCTGTATTCCTAACCCCTGACTCTTTATAGCAATAGCTAAGCTCCCAAGTCCTCTCCGCTCTGTTCATTGATTCCACTGCTAACCCAAAGTATCCAAAAATCACAAGGCAGCCACCCCCAAAAATCCCAAGATTAATTCAAGAGTTCATGAGGCTTTTTTTTATAGTGTGCATTTTGTTTGCTTGTGTGACGAAGTGGGAGTACTGTGTGTGTGTGCCTCAGTTTCCCCTATGCATTTCTTGGGCGTCTATGTGGAGGGAAAGGAATGTGAAGGTAATGCAAAGCAGAGCCACTGCAGGTATTCAAAGGTGAAGCTGTAACCTGACCCCAGGTGGGAGAGGGAGGTCAGCTGAATCTGTTGAAGGGAGGTCAGGTGATACCTGAAGCCCGGGAAAGGAACAAAGGAGCAGGGAGTGGCTAGAGGGGGTTGGAGTCTGTCTGGGTCTGGGTCTAGCTGGGAGAGGGAGAGAAGCCATCTTCTCGCTCTCTAGCCCCAAGATGGATCCAGCGGAGGGCTCACGCTCACTGGCTGCATGGTCTGTGTTGGACCAGATGGAAGTCATCGAATAAACCTGGGGAGGAAGCAGGAGCCCAGAATCTGGGTCTCACCTCCTGGCATCCCCCAGAAAGGCCTGACTGAGGGACCCTGTTCAGACTGAGAAGCTGTGAGTTGGATGGTGTTCCTGACATCTCAAATAAACCGTCTATTCTGCTGGCTGGCTGAGAGTCACGTTTGACTGTGGATTTAGGGTGCAGAACCCATGGGCTCCCCCAGGACCCCGCCCAGGCGGGCTTGGTGGGGTAAGCACACGGAGGGGCAGAAGGTGCTGAATGCTCCAAGGTCAGACCCAGAAAGGTGGAAGTGGGTACCCCTGAAGCTCCTGGCCTGGGAAACAGGCTGTGTACGGAGAAGGGTCCCTTCACCCGGAGTCCGGTCTGGCTTCCTAGGGAGCGGTTCCAGACCATCGCCTGGGTGCTCCGTGACAGCTTTTATTTGACTTCTGGTGTTTGACCATTGGGGGGTCTGGGATTCCAGGTGTTCTTCACAACTGGGAGGGCTAGAAACGCCCGCATTTCAACAAAACCCAAGATTCTCACATAATCCCAGCACCTCAGGAGTTGGGCTTTAAGAAAAACAGGAAATGTTGTATGATGCACTGTGAAATGATGAGAACTGACAACAGCGTCAGGATCCCCTTTGAATATGCAGGTCTGTTTAATGTCATGCAGGTTTGTAGGGATGTGATGAAATATGAATGTCACAAGCTATAGTTTTGTGAAACTGTTTGTTAGCCTCCTCCAGAGAGTGTAGCCATGTGGTTAGTGCTGAGGTAAAATCTCCCCCTTTTCTGAGGTCCCTCTTGAGGGTCAAAAACTGCCTTTAATAGAAGAAAATGGTGATTTCTCTTTTCATGAAGAAGCAAACGAGTCTGGACAATAGATCTGGAGCATGGCAGGTTCCTCGCGCACACAGACCTTGGCTGAAACCAGGCCCCTTCAGTTCTCAATTTTGCAGCCCTAAATAGAGATGCTGTGGCCGGATCACGGAAGGGGGGCAGTGTGGGGAAGAAAACGGGGAGCGATGATGATTATCAGACCCAAGAAGGAGTCAGAGCAGATCAGAGAGAGGCTGCAGCATTTCTGCTGCCAGAGCCCTGCAGACCCAAGGGCCTGAGAGTAGGGAGAGGGGCTGGCTGGAGCATCCAACCCTGGGGAGCAGACAGGGGCAAATTGGAGCAGAGAGAGAGACGGGAGCTTCCCTTCTGCTAAAGTCAGCCAGGTGGAGGGGGCAGGTGGGAGCAGGGAGTGACTGCGGATTGTCCCCTCCTGGCCCCATCAGAAACAGAAGTTGTTGGGCTGTTTCCATCCTGATCGGTTCCTACCACAGCCCTGATGATCCTGTCTCTGTGCCTCTTGCTTCCCGGTGAGTATGTGGGAAACAGGTTTTAATTCGTAGCATGTTGGGGGGGAAACAGAACCGAGAGCTGCCCCTGTCCCAGACTGTCGGCAAATCCTCTTCAGTGGGAGAGAAAAGGGAACCAGTGTAAACACTGAGAGCTACTGGGCCAGATCCCCAGCTGGTGTAAATCAGTGTAGTTCCACTGGAGTCAATGCCAGTTTACACCAGCTGAGGATTTGGCCCTTTAGAGAGCTGAAGGGAGAGGTGGTTTCCCGCTCAGCCAAGGTCTGTGTGTGCGAGGAACCTGTCATGCTCCAGATCTAGTGTCCAGCCTCGTTTGCTTCTTCACGAAAAGAGAAATCAGCATTTTCTTCTATTAAAGGCAGTTTTTGACCCTCAAGAGGGACCTCAGAAAAGGGGGAGATTTTATCTCCAGCACTAACCACACAGCACCTTTCTCTTCCCAGCGCTGAGTCCCAGCAGCCAGGAGATCTGCTCAGCTCCTGGTGAGTCCATCTGTCTGTCTGTCTCCCATCTGCCCATGGCATTTACCCCTCCCCCTCCAGGTGTCCAGTCACCACCTCTTGGGCCGCTCCCTAGTCACTGTGGTGTCAGCAGAAATTGCACTGCCTCCCCTTGCGGGTGCAGGTCCCTCCCCTGGAGCTCACCCCTCCTCCTCCATGGACTCAGCCTGCACCTCATTCTTAATGTCACCAGCACCGTTAATAGCCTTGGGCGGGCAGGTGGTACTTGAGAGGGTACGGCCAGAAGGGACCATTATATAACCCACGCTGAGCTCCACTATGACACAGGGAAGGGAAACCACAACCAGTGACCCTGTGTCCAGCCCAGCAGGGGCTGGTGGAGCCATTTCTTTGCTGGCTGCATGGGCAAGAGAGCAGCAGGGGGCACTGCTGGGGTGGGGTAAGAGTTGGGAAGATATTGACTTGCCCTGCGGCAGCAGCAATTCCCCTGTGATTTCACAGCTTGGTCCCATCGCCCTGGTGATTCCTGGGAGAGGGGGATTCCCTCCATGCCACTGCTCCAGGACCTTCCCTTCGCCTAGGCCTGCTGGGGGGTTGAGGGGAAGGGGGGGGGGCACAAGGACAGGGAGGATGTTAGTGTAGACGCCGGAGAAGATAGGGACCGGACACAGGTTCTTGGATGTCAACTTGTGAGTTCCCAGGGGCAGGAACTGGCCTTCACTGCATTGGCTGAGGGGACAGGCCGGGGTGTTTCCCGTGTCCTAGACAGCCCCCCAATGGTCAGGGGTGGCCTCATGGAGGGGTCACCTCTTTCCTGGCCATACTGCCCCAGCTGAGGCAGCAGGATGCCTGTATTGGGGCTCCTTATTCTAGGACAGTGAACAGCGTCAGACAATGGGAACCCAGCCCAGCTGAGCCTGCAGGATCTTCTATAACCTAAATGATCCCAGGGAAGAAAGCTTCTGTTCACCAGGCAGAGCTCATCCCCCGTCTGCCCAGCTGGGCTGGAATCAGAACCTCCATTAGAGATGTGGCACAGACCCATCTGCCGTTTATCTCTTGCTCCATCAACAGGTGGGGCGCCACCAATGCCCCACTGACAGCTCTGACCAATTCCCCTTCCCAGGTGATCTCGGTGGCCCCACCCTCTACCTGAGCCAGATGTCCTCCCAGCCAGGAGACTCCGTGCAGCTCCAATGCTCTGTGTTGTCCCAGTTCCTGGTCACCAGCGTCATCTTCTGCAAGGACGGGGAGGAGATTTCATCCCAGAGTAGTTCAGAGGGGAAGGCCACCTACTACTATGACCATGTGGTGTCCGGGGGCAGCTCTGGAAAATACACCTGTGGGTACGAGATCATGGACAGAGACAAGCGGGTGACCAGATCCCAGCTCAGCCCTGCCAAACGCCTAAGTGTCACTGGTAAGGGGTGTGTGTGTGTGTGTGTGTGTGTGTGTGTGTGTGTGTGTCCATATCCCCGCTCAGCTCTGCTCAGCAACTCAGCATCACACCAAATGGTGTGAACAATTAAATAATAACCCCCAGAAAATCAAATGCTGCAATTCATCAACATTTGAAATGAAACATTTCTAACAAAATGTCTTTGTTTAAAGTTTTTCACACGCAACGCAAACTCCCCCTCTCCCCCCAATTTTCACCCATCTCAGATAGATGAGGCAAGGGAACATCATAGAAATGTCAGGCTGGAAGGCCCCTCAAGATGTCATCAAGTCCAGCCCCCTGCACCATCGCAGGACCAAGTAAATTTAGACCATCCCTGGTAGGAAAAACCTCCAATGACAGGGATTCCACAAGCTCCCTTGGAAACTTATTTCAGAGCTTCACTAGCCTGATAGAATCATAGACTCATCGGAATGGAAGGAACCTCGAAAGGTCGTCTAGTCCAGTGCCCTTCATTCAAGGCAGGGCTCTGTATTATCTAGACCTCCCCTCTCACATGTTTGTCTAACCTGCTCATAAAAATCTCCAATGGTGGAAATTCTGCAACTCGTAGTAAGAAAGTTTTTCCTACTGTCTAACCTAATCCTCCCTTGCCGCAGATTAAACCCACGACTTCTTGTCCTACCTTCAGTGGGCGCTGAGAAATATTGATCCCCATCCTGTTTATAACTTCTGTGAGCATATTTGGAGACCATTATCAGGTTCCCCCTCAGGCTTCTTTTCTCAAGACTAAACATGTCCAGTGTTTTTAACCTCTCCTCCTAGGTCAGGTTTTCTTAAATTTGATCACTTTTGTTGCATTTCTCTGGACTCTCCAATTTGTCCACAACTTCCATAAAATGTCACACCCAGAACTGGGCCCTGTACTCCAGCTACGGCCTCACCAGTGCTGAGCAGAGCAGGACAAGGACCTCCCGTGTCTTACATGCAGTGTTAGCCCTTTTCACAACTACCTCACACTGCTGACTCGGGTTCAGTGTGTGACCCACTCTAACCCCAGGTCCCTTTCAGCAGCATGGCCACCAGCCAGTTATTGCCCCTGGTGTAGTTGTGCTAGGGCAGCATATGGGCCTGGAGTGGGGCCATGCTCTGCTCTGATCTCTGGTGTATTTATTGCCTAGGTGGTGACTCCAGCAGTGGTGGTGTCGGGGGTTCCCCTCAGCAAGGTAAATGCTTCTGAAGTGTTTCTTTATTCTGGGGACTCTATTTAGGGAAAAGTGAGTCCTTGTCTGGGCAGTCCCCAGTCTGAGTGTGATCGCCATGACAAGTGTAGAGGAAACACAACACAACAGGGTGACAGGCTCGTCCAATGCGGCACATTCTCCATGTAGCTCTCCCAGGCTTTAACCAGCATTGCTGAGCTGGGCAACATCTCTGCAGGGCAGGAAAATGGCTCTTTCAAAGGGGGAATCCCAAACCTTTCTGATGGGCAAGAGTTTCCTCTGGAGTTCACAGACCCCCTCTGCTAAACTGCCAATCAGTGAATTAGTCCCGCCCTTTCTGCTCACTGTATTTGTTGCTGTTCTGGAAGAAGGCACCAGGCTCATCATGACGCCTGGGCTCAAAGTTTTCTCTCTCCATGTCATTAGTTGTTTACGCTCTGTGCTCCAGTCCTGGAACAGAGGTGTCACACACAGCATGTGGGCAAACCCATTGCAGGAATTTATTTCAGCCCAGCCCCAGTGCCCAGTTCCCAGGCACCAACCAAGCCTCAGGGACTAACTTTAGCAGAGCCCAAATCTGACTGTTTCCCCAGCTCCCCACAAAAGAGTCTGCATCACCAAACCGACACAAAAATATGCTGGCAATGGCTGTGTCCACCCTTCCAAGGACTAGGAAAAGACAGTGTCAGACTTTGTGTAATCTCACCACCTAGTGACTCCTCCCAGAACAAAACTAATTATATATGTGCTTCCAGAAGTTGAGGGGAAATGGCATTTGTGTCCCATGAGAAATTCTCACCTTTCACATTTTATTTTCATTATGAATCAGGATGAAAAGTCATAATTTCAGATATTGCAAGGAACAGAAATGTAGCAACATTCAGATTCCAAAACATCAAAGAGCCATTTTAAAGAAACAGCATTTAATGAACGAAAAATCTTCCACTGGGTGTTTGTAGATGGGCTCTGCACAGGTCTCTTCACATGCCATATGGATCTGTGGCCCTGACTGAGGAAAGCACTCAAGCATGTGTTCAAGACCCTCCCTATTCAGGATGGCACCTACATATGTGCTTAACGTTAGGCACCTGCTACAGTCCCATTGCTGGACCTAAAGCGGCTGTTTGAAGTTGTTTGTACCTGGGCGCTGTCCTGAAAAGATGCTTCCCTGAAGCAGGGCAGTTCCCACACGGCGGTGTCCTGCCTTGAGGAGCTCGCCTTGAGAGCTGGGGGGAAATCCAGGTTTATTTCCACAAACAATTGTGAACAAAACTATTTCATTCAGAACTTGTGATGGAAAATTTCAATGTTTTCATGAAAACATATTCATGAAACTCAACAAAAAAAAAATCGTTTGGCCTTATTCCAACTAGACATTTTCATTTGTTCTGGGTTTTCACAACCAAAATGTGATAAAAATGTCATAAGCACAAATAGCTTCGCTTTGTTCAGTTTCAAAGCCAATAGACATTTTCCTTCCATTTCTGGATTTTGAAATCCAATATGAACACACTGTCAATTCAAACCAAACCAAAATCTTTTCTTTCATTTCAAAATTATTTTTGTGGAAAGACTAAGGAGTCCCTTGCACATGAATTGTTTGGGAGAAAAAAAAATGATTTTACTTAAACTGTGTTTGAATTTTAAAGAAGTTTGGCCAACAAAAATTCAATGAGCTTTACTGGCAAAAAAAACAGCCAGTAACATCGGCCTGCACATAACCATGGGGTGAGCTTCCAGGTATGTTCATGAGGACATGAAGGGTCACTAACCACGGGACTCAGCCAGCTCCATCCAGTGGGGACTTGCCGGTGGCTGCTTGGAGAGGCCGTTCACAGCGAGGTTCTTTCCTAGGACCGGATCTGACACTTGTGTTTGGAATTACAATCCCTGTTGTCCTGGTTCTGGCTGTGGTGCTTTATCTGCTGGGAAAGAAAGGTGGGTATGAGATTGAGGCCAAGCCGTGTTAGCAAATGTGCAGACAGATGTGGCAGAGGCAACCCCTTAGATCCCTTGTACCCAGTATGTCTGGGATGGGGGGAGCGAGATGATCAAAGACACAATGAAATTGTGTTTTTGGGAGGCTGGCTGGGGAGAAAGATCAAGGAGATGATGAAAGGGATTATCATTGTGGTTAATGATTTGTATTGCAGTAGCACACTGGAGCCCCAATCAGGGATCAGAGCCCCATTGTGCTAGGTGCTGTACATTATTTATTGGGTATGTTACTGTAGTTCCCTTGAGCCCCAACCGGGAATCAGGCCTCCACTGTGCCAGGCGCTGCACAGATCAGTAATGAAGGGGACAGCCCCTGCCCCACAATCTAGGACTCAGCCAGGGATGTGTGTCTGGATGGAATATCGACACCCAGGTAACTAACGCTGCAGGTCAGGAAGGTGTCCCCTAGTCAGAGCTCTGGACACAGCTCTGCCCTGCCGACCTTTCCTCACACGGCGTCCCCAGCCCCGAACTCTCACAGCCCTCGAGTCACCCCAACAATCTCGAGATCGACTTAAAACTCCTGGGATTTCCAATCAGTCACCAGTGTGGGGTCTTTGTATTTACCTGGGGATTTGATCTTTGGTGGGTCTCTCAAGTCTTATTTTCAGTCTTTTCTCCCCAAACACGAGGGTTCTAAGTTTACACTTTTTTTTAACAAAAGCCGAGATTCTCGTGAAGTCGCTGACTCTCAGGCCTGGGGCTTTAAGTAGAACGTGAAATGCCATGAGATGGCCACTAAAATCATCAGACTTGGCCACACCGCTCCCAGGGGCAGTGAGTGGGGCTGGTGGAGGGGAGCACTGGGTTGGGCCATGGGGACAGGCTCTGCATCAGTATGATGACGAATTTGGGCCAAGTCGCTCAGTTTCCATCTCTCTCTCTCTCTCTCGGCCCACGAGAAAACGTGTCCTCGTCTCTCATCACATTGTCTCACTGCTTCCAGTTGCATCTCTACCAAGGGATCAAAGGTAGGAGGAGATTATTCCCTCTCCCATCCTGTTTTCTCTCTGGGTCCCTTCTCCCTGCCTCACAGAAGGGCCGGCAGCTGAATAGCTCAGTGCTTCTGCTGTGGGGGCGTTCAGTCTGTTCTGGAGGAATTTTTGAAAAGGCTGGAGAAGGATGAAGTTCCTGGCCAGGATGGGATCGGGGGCTAGGAGGAGATGCTTTAAGGGAAGGGGTTTGCCAAAGAGGCATTTGAAGATCTCCCCGAGATGTTTGAAAGGATGAAAGTGACCCTGGCTTCAATGCTGAGGGGGTGTTGGGGTTGGCTGGCCACAAAGCAACGCCAACCAAACCAGCCAGTTCCCTAGAACTGGGTCTGTTCTTCTGGGGCAGGGCTGGGAAGGAAGGGTCTCCAGTCCCTCCAGCTGCTGTGGGTAACACCCAATGTCAGCTCCATCTGCTGCATCTGGCTTAGTGCCAGGCTCAGTGCATCCACACACAGACTCACCCCATCCCGAAAGACCCACAATGGGTTCCCTCACAGTGGCCATGCTTTCGGTGCAGGTCTGTGCAGGGGCAGCAATTGCGCTCCCCCACACTGCTGGGGAGAGCCGGGCAGCAGGGACGCCCGTGGGGATTCAGTGCACGGTGTCCATGTGAACAACACGTTGTGCAGAAGGGGCTCTGAGCCAATTGCCTCATAAGCATGGCCCAGGGGGACCTGCTCATTGCGCTCCAGGCTGCCCCCAGTTTGGTTGGAGCTGCCAAGTGTCGCTGGCTCGCTGTCTGCCCATCACCCAGTCAGGGGGGGTTGAGGGATCCCTCCCCCGTCCTCCACATACAGAGACCCTGCAGGGATCCTGCAGAGAGTGGCTAAGGGTCACTCCCAATTGCTCAGCAGCCAGAACCTGCTACTCAGGGCTCCCGCAGACTCCTCTTCCCCTCCCCCTCTGACTTCCCAGTCACCTTCCGCAGCCCGGCAGGCCCATTGCTACTCTTCTGAGGGCCATGGGACCCATTCGCTTGTTCTAAACCCTGCCTGGACCATGCCGGTCTCACAGCCCCAGAGCTCGGAGCTGATTCATCAGCTGCACGTTGCCCTGAGGGGGACTCCAGGTAATATACACGGCCCCGGCCCAACCGAATATGATAGGGGCAGAAGCCAGCCCTGGGGGCGGGGCAGAGAGCACCAGGTGGGAGACCAGGGAATCCATGAGAGGGGAGTCTAAGGGAAGTTTCCAGGCTCTGCCAGTGTCCAGCCCAGCCTGGATTCCCAGTGCAGCCACTCTGGTACCAATAAAACTGGTGGGGGCACAGGGGGCACGACACATAGACCCTTGGTACTGGCAGCCCTCACCCCGACTTCCTGCCTCATCCCTGCTTGCATCCTGCGCTCCAACCTATAGGGTTCCTTAGCTGCCTCTCCCTAAATATTCCCTCCCTCCCTCTTCCTGCCATATGAACAGTCTCTGCCCCCAAACACCCCCAACCTGCCCTTCTGGGATGTGGGAGCTGGTTAGCCGAGTGGGCAAGAAGTGGGGTCTGAAGCTGCATTTCCACACTTTTAGTAGTATTTCCTTCAATGAATGGTGAAGATGCCATGTTCCCTGATTATCCAGACTTAGGGCTTTCTGCCTTTCCAGTGAGTGTGAGCTGAATGGAGATGTATGGTCCTAGCAGGAGAACCACCCAGAGGAAGAAATCTCCTCCCAGCTGGATCTCTGAAAACAGACTCAGTGTCACCCAGGTGACACAGAGAGAGCACACGGATCACTGATACCCCCTGTCTTTTTTGCTCCCCACAGGGAACAAGTCCAGCATGACACCAGCAACAGTCCTGAAGATCATATTGAATGTAAGAGCTTTTGGAGAGTATTGGGGTTACCGGCTTCACCTGCACATGAGGGAGAAAGGTGGGGGTTGGGGGTAAATGTGTTAATTGGTGGGGGATGGAAGAACCCAGCTCTGACTGCTTGGCCAAGGGTTACAACAACAATCTGCCTGTGATAAAAATGGATGAGGACAAAGAGTTCTTGGGGCCCCAAGGTTCATGCATCCGAGCTCTGAGGTTCCTTTGTCTGTAATGGTTTTAGGGGACTGAAGAAATGAATTGAAGACATGATTGTAAGGGACAACCTTGGTCTGAGTGATCATGAGCTAATTCAATTCAAACTGAATGGAAGGATAAACAAAATAGATCTGTAATTAGGGTTTTTTATTTCAAAAGGGCTATGTAAGCAGGCCTCTGACCGCCCTCTTCAAAACACAGGCAGGAGACTGCTTTTTGGCTTCACCAGTGTCTTTTATTGGTTTACACACAGTGCAAAAACCCCACCACCTCTATACAGCTGTCTATACAAGTAGAGCTCAGGCTCAACCCTTAGCTTGGCTGGCCTTAGGAACAGCTAGCCCTTGCAGGCTTTCAGTCCTTGCTAGCTTCCTTAGCAGCTACTTACTACTCTGCACCTTCTCTCTGTCTCTCCTTCCTACCTCTTCCTTACCTCTCCCACCCTGGCTTCCTCCCTAGCAGGCCTTATATCCTCTGGAGGCTGCCAGGTGGAGCCCATTAAGCCCTCTGCAGCCCAGGACTACAGCCAGGTGGCTGATTAGCCTTCCCTAGCAGGCCGGGCTTGCAGAGGCTTCTGCCTGTTGCTGGGCAAGGAGGGAGCAGGGGCTGACTCAGCAGGCGCTGAGTCAGCTGCCTGCTACAGGCTAACTTAAAAAAATTAAGGACATTAGTTAGTGAAGTGTATTGGACTGAAGAATTTATGGATCTAAAGGTGGAGGAGGCCTGGGATTACTTCAAGTCAAAGATACAGAAGCTATCAGAAGCCTGAATCCCTAGAAAGGGGAAAGAATCATAGGCAGGAGTTGTAGACCAAGTTAAATAAAATAAAATATATTAGGGGGAGGGATAGCTCAGTGGTTTGAGCATTGGCCTGCTAAACCCAGGGTTGTGAGTTCAATCCTTGAGGGGGCCATTTAGGGATTTGGGGCAAGAAAAGCTGTCAGGGGACAGTACTTGATCCTGCTAGTGTAGGCAGGGGACTGGACTCGATGACCTTCAAGGTCTTTCCCGTTCTAGGAGATTGGTATATCTCCATTTTTAGGGGGGTGGGGGGATAGCTCAGTGGTTTGAGCGTTGGCCTGCTAAACCCAGGGTTGTGAGTTCAATCCTTGAGGGGGCCATTTAGGGATCTGGGGCAAAAAATCTGTCAGGGGACAGTACTCGATCCTGCTAGTGTAGGCAGGGGGATCCTGCTAGTGTAGGCAGGGGACTGGACTCGATGACCTTCAAGGTCTTTCCAGTTCTAGGAGATTGGTATATCTCCATTTATTTATCTTTATTTATTTATTTAATGGTAGCATGACAAACCGGAATGAAGATATGGAGGTAGATATTACCATAGCTAAGGTAGAAGCCAAACTCGAACAGCTTAATGGGACTAAAACGGGGGCCCAGATAATCTCCATCCAAGACTATTAAAGGAACTGGCACATGAACTTGCAAATCCATTATCGAGATTTTTTTATGAATCTGTAAACTCAGGGGTTGTACCATATGACTGGAGAATTGCTAATATAGTTCCTATTTTTAAGAAAGGGGGGAAAAAGTGGTCCAGGTAACTACAGGCCTGTTAGTTTGACATCTGTAGTATGCAAGGTCTTGGAAAACGATTTGAACGAGAAAGTAGTTGAGGTCAATGGCAAATGGAAAAAAATACAACATGGTTTTACAAAAGGTAGATCGTGCCAAACCAACCTGATCCTTCTTTGAGAAAGTAACAGATTTTTTAGACAAAGGAAACGCAGTGGATCTAATTTATCTAGATTTCAGTAGGGTATTTGATACAGTACCATATGGGAAACTATTAGTTAAATTGGAAATAATGGGGATCAATATGGAAATTGAAAGGTGGATAAGGAATTGGTTAAAGGGGAGACAACAGCTGGTCATACTGAAAGGTGAACTCTGAGGCTGGAGAGAGGTTGCCAGTGGAGTTCCTCAGGGATTGGTTTGGGGACCAATTTTATTTAATCTTTTTATTACTGACCTTGGCACAATAAATGGGAATGTGCTAAAAAAGTTTGCAGATGACACAAAGCTGGGAGGTATTGCCAATTCAGAGAAGGACCGTCATATCATACAGGAAGATCTGGATGACCTTATAAACTGGAGTAATAGGAATAGGATGAAATTTAATAGTGAGAAGTGTAAAGTCATGCATGTAGGGATTAATAACAAGAATTTTAGTTATAAACTGGGGACGTATCAATTGGAAGTAATGGAGGAGGAGAAGGACCTCGAAGTATTGGTTGATCACAGGATGACTATGAGCTGCTAATGTGATATGGCCATGAAAAAAGCTAATGAGGTCTTGGTATGCATCCAGGCAAGGTATTTCCAGTAGAGATAAGGAGACGTTAGTACCATTATACAAGGCACTGGTGAGACCTCATCTGGAATACTGTGTGCAGTTCTGCTGTCCCATGTTTAAGAAGGATGAATTCAAACTAGAACAGGTGGAGAGAAGGGCTACTAGGATAATCCGGGAAATGGAAAACCTGTCATATGAAAGGAGACTCAAGGAGCTGGGCTTGTATAGCCTATCCAAAAGAAGGCTGAGGGGAGATATTATTGCTCTCTATAAATATATGAGAAGGATAAATACCATGGAGAGAAAGGAATTATTTAAGCTCAGTACCAATGTGGACACAAGAACAAATGGATATAAACTGGCCATCAGGAAGTTTAGACTTGAAATTAGACAAAGGTTTCTAACCACCAGAGGAGTGGAGTTCTGGAACAGCCTTCCAAGGGAAGCGGGGGGTGGGGGCAAAAGACCTATCTGGCTCCAAGACTAAGCTCAATAAGTTTATGGAGGAGATGGAATGATGGGACGACATAATTTTGGTAATTGATTGATCTTTGACAATTCATGGGAGATGGGCCCGGTGGCCAGTGATAGGATGTTGGATGGGATAGGATCAGGGCCGGCGACAGAAATTTTGGGGCCCCCTACTGTGAGCGTTTGGGGGCCCCCCCTCAGCGTTTGGGGCCCCCCCTCAGCGTTTGGGGGCCCCCGCCTCCCCCTCCCCCCGCGCAAAGGGCTGGAGCCCCCTTCCCCCCCTCCCTCCGCGCGCAAAGGGCTGGAGCCCCCTCCCCCCCCCGCGCAAAGGGCTGGCACGGCTTTTTCACGTAGGCAGGGGCGTCGCATGCAGCCAGGGAGCGGGAGAGGCGCGCCCGGCCACTCAGCTGAAGCCGCCGGCATGAAGGGTAGCAGGAAGCTACCAGGAAGCGGATCGCGGTGCCGGACACAGCCGCGGAAAGAGCGGCCAGCGTGGATAACCAAGGATAGAGCTGTACCGGTCTCCCGACTTCAGGGCCCCCCCCTGAAGTCGGGGGCCCGGTACAGCTCTACCCGTTGTACCACCCTGTCGCCGGCCCTGGATAGGATCTGAGTTACTACCACCATATTTTGGGGCAGGAAGGAATTTTCCTCCAGGGCAGATTGGCAGAGGCCCTGGGAGTTTTTCACCTTCCTCTGCAGTGTGGGGCACGGGTCACTTGCTGGAAGATTCTCTGCACCTTTAAAAGTCTTTAAACCATGATTTCAGGACTTCAATAGCTCAGACATAGGTGAAAGGTTTATTGTAGGAGTGGCTGAGTGAGATTCTGTGGTCTGTGTTGTGCAGGTCAGACTAGATGATCATAATGGTCCCTTCTGACCTTGAAGTCTGAGTCTATGAGACTGATCCAAAATGCCTCCACTTTCTGTCCTTCATGGAAAGGACACATTCCAGGGAAAGTTCCCATTGGAAAGTGTTCCACCCCCTTTCCTGGGAGCTGAGTGCAAGATGCCTCATGGGGGCTGTAGTTCAGGTGTCTCATGCTCATGGTCTCTTTCATCTGGGCTCTTTGGCTCTCCCATGATGTACCACTTTCTCCCCTCTTGGAGAATCGATGTAGTACATCATGGGAGGCCCTGGTTGCAGTGTATCATGGGAGATGAAGTCCAGCCAACCAGCTCAACCTATAGAGCTCAACCTAGTCCCATGCAGCATCCAGGTGGTATTTTAATCAGAATATTTCTGTTTTTAGCCAAAATATTTTGTTTTGGGGGCACTCCTTTTTTTAACAAAATGGTGAAATTTTCTGCCAAAAGCTGGCTCTGTTTGTGACAAAATAGCTCTGTTCAAAACACAGACAGACCATTTCCACTGAACATCTTCAATAACTGTATTGAATCCTTCAGCTCTGGTATCCCCTAGTAACCCTGATCAGGATCAGGCCCCATTGTGCTCAGTGCTGCCCACAGGGGAGCCCTGCTCTGACTGGGGGAGAGGTGGGAACCATGGGGTTATAATTCACGTACAGTGAGGTGCCTTCCCTTAAGGGCACTTACACCCAAGTGACCATGTGTTACTGTCATTCTCTCCCCAGATGTCTCCATTAATTGGCTGGGAAGCTCCAGGGTGAGTCACGGTTTTTATTAATGACAAGGTGAAGTGATAGAAAAGAGCGATTGGTTTTGCCTGTTCCAGCTCGGCAGAGACCCCTGGGTTTGGAACATGGATTTACTCAGGATTCCCAGGCTTTGGGTTGTGTCTGTTACCCTGGTCTCAGTGCTGCTGCCCCAGATCTCCACCCAGGAGCAGGTAGCTGCCTCCCACAGCTGCTGTTACCCTGGCCAGTCAGACCCTGCCCACCACAGATGCACAGACAGACATCAGGAGAAAGGAAAACATCCTTCCCAAACTCCACACCACAGCAATAAGATAGAATCCTCCATGGCCTGAAAATCTGTCTGGCTACACAGGGGCTTCCCCCACCAGCCTCTGCAACAAACAAACAACCAAGGCAGAGATGTTCAAAGTTTCAAAGTCCCTATTAAAACTCCTGGGAACTGGACAGTCAAATCCCCCAGGCAGGTTTGAAAACCTGGGAAATGTTACCCAAGTGGGAATAGGTTCTAGTGAGATGGATCCTGTTAGTGAAGCCCCAACACCACTTGCTGGTAACCCTTCCACCATGGGCCTCCCAAAGGGGAAGGAAGACAGGCCAGGGGTGAAATCCTGGGAGTTTCCCATTGACTCCAGTGGGGGACAGGATTTTCCCCAATGGTTCTCCATGTAGGTGTCAGTGGGGTGTGCCTGTTAGTGGCAGGGAAAGCTGCTAACACAGAGCTTCCTTCCTCCAATTGCTGCCATATGATAATTATTTGGCCACATTCCAGCTCACATTGGCAATAAAAAAAACCCTAGATTTTTATTTCTCCCCCTATAAAGATCCACTGGAGGAGTTTTGGTCACTGAAGATCTGTCCTAGGATTTTTATTATTCATAATCTGTAACATTTTATTGAGTGTTTAAAGCAGTGTCACAAAGGGAAGCGTGTGCAAAGCTGGTCTCCTCGGAGTTAAGGTTTAACAGAGCATCCTGTCATAGCTGTTATTTTCACACACGCCACCACAAATCCATTCCAAGAGTACAAAACTGAATTAACACGTCTCATCACTATGGAGAGCTTGGCCTGAAAGTCTGGGGCAAACAACTCCAGTGATCTCAGAGAGAGGGAGTTTCATTCACTTTCCAGAGTTACTTTGGCTGCTCTTACGCATTAATGATCTGGAGGATGGTGTGGACTGCACCCTCATCAAGTTTGCAGATGACACTAAACTAGGAGGAGTGGTAGATACACTGGAGGGTAGGAATAGGATACAGAGGGGCCTAGACAAATTGGAGGATTGGGCCAAAAGAAATCTGATGAGGTTAAACAAGGACAAGTGCAGAGTCCTGCACTTAGGACAGAAGAATCCCATGCACTGCTACAGACTAGGGACCAAATGTCTAGGCAGAAGTTCTGTAGAAAAGGACCTAGGGGTTACAGTGGATGAGAAGCTGGATATAAGTCAACAGTGTGCCCTTGTTGTCAAGAAGGCTAATGGCATATTGGGCTGCATTAATAGGAGCATTGCCAGCAGATTGAGGGAAGTGATTATTCCCCTCTATTAGGAACTGGTGAGGCCACATCTATAGTATTGTGTCCAGTCCCGTTCCTTCTCCCCTCCACCCCTGCCCAACACACTACAGAAAGGATGTGGACAAATTGGGGAGAGTGCAGTGGAGAGCAACGAAAATTATTAGGGGGCTGGGGCGCATGACTTACGAGCAGAGGATGAGGAAATTGGGCTTATTTAGTCTGCAGAAGAGAACAGAGAGGGGGAATTTGATAGCAGCCTTCAGCTATCTCAAGGGGGATTCCAAAGAGAAATGGATCTAGACTGTTCTCAGTGGTAGCAGATGACAGAACAAGGAGCACTCGTCTCAAGTTGCAGACGGGAAGGCTGAGGTTGGAAACAATATTTCACTAAGAGGAAGGTGAAGCACTGGAATGAGTTACCTAGGGAGGTGGTGGAATCTCCATCCTTAGAGGTTTTTAAGGGTTAGTTCAGATGATTTAGTTAGGGTTGATCCTGCTTTGAGCAGAAGGTTGGAGTGGATGACCTTCTGCAGTGTCATAGAATATCAGGGTTGGAAGGAACCTCAGGAGACCATCTAATCCAACTCCCTGTTTAAAGCAGAACCAATCCCCAATTAAGTAATCCCACAGATATTTGTCCCATATCCCTCAATAGCCCCTTTAAGGATTGAACTCACAACCCCGGGTTTAGCAGGCCAATGATCAAACCACTGAGCCATCATTCGCCCCAATGCTAGTCTTTTATTATTCTATGCTTACAAATGCTGATTTAACCTTTGGTGCTTTTACTAATTGACTGTAGGACAGGGTACAGATTGCAGAGATTTTTGTGACCCATGAATTCTGAAGCTGGCTTAACCCTCTCAATATTATGCATATTGGTTCTCCTTTGACCCAAGCAGTTAGCCAATAATCTAGGTCTTATATTATGATTGAGAGATGAAAGTGACGACAGAGACAGGTATGTTCATAGATGAAACCCCATTTACTTACACAACATCTAAAAAGTCCTGTTTCCCTTAACGCAACTGGAACCAAACAACAGGAGGCACTTTCTTTGATCTCAGCTCCAAGCCTCTTTCCAGGCAGCACTCTGCCCAAAAGCTCTCTCTTTCTAATTGGGGGACAAAAAAGGAGCACACCAAGGCTGGCGAGAGGGAAATCTCAGAATGGTTAATGTAGGAAGTGAGGACATTGCTGTTTCCCAGTCTAGATGCCCATTAGGTCTGCTCCTGATGTACATAAAGCAGTGCTGTTAGATGGACATTTTCTGGCTTCATTTCTCTGGTTTTAAACTGGCTTAGTAGAAAAGTAACATTACTATGTTTATCTTAAAGAATCCAACACCCCAGACAGAAGAGACACCAACATACGCAGCACTCACTCTGCAGCAGGGCAGATGTCATTAATGTTCCAGTTGCTGAACTGCGGGACTCGTCACGGCACAGCCACATCAAAGCCCCTCCAGAAATCCGAAGCAACTATAGGGGCCGTGCACTAAGAAAATGGGAGACTCTCTCTAGGGCCACAGCAAGACAATGCACAGAGACATGAAGTGCTGTAGGACACTGGAAAGTTCTCAGGGCAAATGCTACTTGTTTTCCTTTTAGAAAAAGGTTTCTTCTGAATAAAATTGGGGAAAACACCCAAACTCTGTTTCCTACGCCTTACTCTTTATATCGACAACTCACCTCCCAAGTCCTCTCAGCCCTGTTTAGTGATTCCACTGCTAATGCAAAGTTTCCAAAAATCATGAGGCAGCCCCCCCAAAAAAATCCCAAGATTAATTCAAGAATTAATGCATTTTTTAAAAAAAAATTATGTTTGTCAAGAATTCTAGACTGATGGCCAGATTTCTGTAAGTGCCAGCATCCAGCAGTTGATATAAACTTGCATTTGAGAACAGTGATTGACAGCTACGGGGTCCTGGGTGCTTTGGAAAATCTAGGCACTGCATTTAGGAGCCTGTGGCTGTGTCGTGAGCTTTGAAATAAATGATATTGGCCCTGCTGCTGGTACAATCAGCACCTGAGCGAAGTCGCTGGATCACGCTGCAGACACTGATGGATTTGGGAATCGCTCTTTCCCTCTTGTACCTTTGTTTTTCTGTTGCTAGTTTAATCTCTTTGAACCCTTGTGAGTGTGTTTAACTGAGAAGCACTTTTCTGCAGAGCTTTGAGAGACACATTTCCATAGCGATTCAAGGCAGCTTTCAACTTTCATGTAATTAAGAAAATGAATTGTGCCAGGGGGAAGCATCATCTTCTGTCTAATTGGAATGTCCCCACGGGGAGTCATCCTGAGATAACTGTAGTGGGTTAGTTAGACCAGTATAGTCCTTCTGGTCAATTTCCCCCTTCAGACCGGCCCTTAGTGTCTGCAGTACCCAGCCCTGAACTTGGCTGGGGTCTCTGGTGAGTGCTTTTATATAACTAAGAACGGCAAAATGCAGTCACTCAACTGACAGGTTTTGGGTGAGGAGCCATGGAACAAGGTCTCCGTCCATGCTAGGGTTGCCAGTTTCTGAAAACTGGACACCCCTGCTCCACTCCTCCCCCCCAGGGTGACCAGATGTTCTGGTCTTATAGGGACAGTCCTGTTTTTTGTTTCTTATATAGGCTCCTATTATCTACCACCCCCATCCTAATTTTTCCCACACTTGCTGTCTGGCCACACTATTTGTCCCAGGCCAAGAACTGCCACACTTACCCCACCCAACTAGTTACCTGTGGGGGATGGGAGATTCTCTCTCCATAAGCCATTCACTAAAGTCACACAACAAGTCTGTGGAGGAGCTGGGACTAGAACCCAGGAGTCCTAACCCCCAACCCATTAGCCCCAACTCCACTCCCAGAGCAAAAGATGGAACCCAGGAGTCCTACCACTTCTAACCACTCCCCAGACCTAGGAAGACAACCCAGCATTGTTACTGTTACATTTCTAGTATCCTTTCTGAAAGTCTCTCCTGCATATGTCTGTGGCCTGGCCTAGCTGCCCAGTCAGTCTGTCAGTGTCAGGCCCTGGGTACACACCAGATGTGGATACTCCACTGAGCTACCTGAAATCTGCTAAAACCTAGTTCCTCTTCCCCATTCGCCAATTCGCTGCCCATTCACAATAGGTGGCTCAGCTACCCCAGATCAAGCATCTTCTTCCCCTCTTCAGTCAGACTCTGGATCATCTGATCTGGTACCGACTGCACTTTTGCTCAGAGGGAGAGTCCCCACACCCAGACTTTGGGGCTGTCTCTATAAAAGGCCCAAACCAGAACCCCCAAGTCCACACCCCCAGATTCTAGGGAAGGTCAGGTTAGGACTCACTGCTGGAACTAACCCTCAGGGCCCATCTCCAGTTGCTCTGCCCCAGCCCAGCATCTCCCTTATCCCTGGTCCCCTCTTTCACTGATCACAGTCACCTTAGTGTTTAGAAATGGGAGCCGGTTTGGAGTTGTTAAACCGAGAGGGGACGTCTCTTTCTACCAGACATGCAGATTGGTAACAAAAATCTGTGAACAGCTCAGCCAGAAGTTAGCAGTTCAATGCAGGGATCCCTGGGGGAGGGTCTCTGGCCTGGGCTGTGCAGATGCTCAGACTAGATGGTCCCATTGGTCCCTTCTGGCCTTTCAATGTACAACTGTGAAAATAAACTGCCCTGGAAACCGCATGAGAACAGACTAAATGGAGAGAGAGAATGAGGCAGGTTAGCGTGTGAGGACAAAAATAACATTGTGTGAGCGGGTTCTTCAATCCCACATCACAGCATGTGACACTCTCCTTCCAGGCTGGGCTGCTAGCTCGGGGTCAGGCCTGGGGAGCTCACTGCTGGGCGGGGGAAGAGGTGTATGCACAGGAGATTCTGCAGATGCTCAGGGAGCTGTCGGCTCGTCCTGCGGTTCCCGCCCTGTGCAGCTACAAGGGGCAGCTGGCCTGTGTGTGCAGAGTCACTGAGCTAGAACCGCTATTCACGGCACCAACTCTCCACTCGTTTCCCTCTTTGGAGCAGCAGCTAGTCGCTCTCTAGTCCTGCAGTGTCTGGCTCCATTAATATCCTACCAGGGCAGGAGAGCCGGGTCAAATTCTGTCCTGCCTGCCCTGGGGTTTGGGCTGGTGGGCGAGAGGCAGGATCTAGCCCATAAGCTATAGAGGGTGGGATTGTCTGTAAGAACAATTAAATCCCCTGCAGCACATTTCCCAGTTTGTGGCACTGATCACCCAGGATTGTAGTCTCACCCAAGGACCAAGGCTGGAATGGGCCGTGGGGACACAGCCCCTCCCACCCCTACAGCTGATCTCACACACAGATTCGGCACAGTCGTAATTGGCACAAGCACTTTGGCCAAACCTTCCAAAATGACCCGTGGTTTTGGGAGCCCAATGTGAGGCAGCTTAAGTGGTGACAGACAGACTGGACTGAGCCCCCACCTGCTGGAAATCAACCCCTTAAAGGTGGCTTAAATGGGGCCCCCAAATTCACTAACTGTTTTTGAAAGTCTGCTTAACGATGTGATAAACTAAGGACAGTATTTTAAAATATTGCATCTATCTATCCCCATATCAATCCTCTTTCTCTGTCTCTCTATCCATTAATCTACAAATCTGTCTCCCTCTATCACAGGCTCTGTGCAAATGACTCATTTCAAGTCTCTGTTAAGCACTAGCGTAGAGAGGAGTCCCGGTCATTTCTTCCCTGTGTGGAGCCGTCTCTCTGCTCCTTTCAGGGTCTGTGCAGTGAGGAGCTGCAGGGTCTGTGCAGCAGGAGAAACACTCTGTGGATGCTCTTGCTTCAAACAGAGCTTTGTTTGCAGCTCTGGGGGGCAGGGTCAGTTCCCCTTCTTCACATCCCATTTTGCACTGTACATGATCCCGTCATTAACCTCCCCTTCGCCCTCCCATGGTGGAGACTTTCCTTGTTCCTGTTCCTGTGGCGGGTCTGGGTTCGGGTCACTCCAAGGTGCTGGCTGTAATTCAGGGACGGCACAGATCGGACACTTTCTCTGGCAGTGGCCAATGACCCTCGGGCTCTAGGTGGCAGGACCCTTCTCCCAGCAACAGCCCCCATCCCTACGTAAGGCTGCAAGGCCTCTTAACAAGTGGCATCTCCCTGCACTGGGCCCTCTGCACAAGGGTCCCCCTCGTACTCCCCAACTGCACCCAGCTCCAGACTGCCCCAGCTCCAGCTCCAACACTGGTGCTCCTCTACCTCGTCCAGCCTCTCTGGCCCTTGTTGCTGCATGGATCTGCTCCCTCAGCTGCTTCGCTGGTTCTCTCTGGCTCCAATTGGTGCAGCTCTGCCTCTAGCTCCGCTCAGCTCTCGCTCTCACCTTAGCTCTGCCCCATTCTGACCCAGGGCAGTTCCAGCTCATGTGGAGGACGGGGCCCTCCTGCTATCCTGAGTCCCTCATTAGCCTGCCTGCCCTGTCAATCAGGCTGACATGGAGCATTGCCTCTCTGCATTGCCCCTAGGTCCTGATTTTCCATCAATGCTTCTGGGAGTCACCCACCCAAAAACCCACTTACATTTTAGTAAGGGGCCAATATTCCCTCACATTTCTATCCCACGTGTTTCTTTGACTTTTTCACAGGTCCCTCACTTGCTTAGTCACACTCATCTGCTCACGGGTCACTTCTGGATGTTTCTTCTCAACTGCCTTTTTTTCTTCCTTCCCTGGAAGTATGTGAGGGGAGTTGACTTGAGAGGGAACCAGGATGGGGGAAGGGACCTGGTGCCCATCTTTCAGCGAGGACAGCAGACTCCTCAGCACCCTCGAATTGGGAGTGGGGGCAGTCAGGACAGGACGCGCAGAAGTAGCTGGAGCTGGCAGGACGTGGTAGGTGGATACAAAGCAGACGGGGAAGCCAGTGCAGTCCTATGGCTGCTGTTCTCTGGGGATGGAATTCACCCCCATCCAGAGGTTCCAGCACAAGGTCTAAACCCCATTAATGTCCCCTTAAGCCCAGAAGGAGAATTACCCCCTGGGGGAGCTGGGCCCTTCTCAACAGGGACTGGAGACCACGGTGGAGGCAAAAGGTTCAAGTTCATCCAACATCCCTGGCCTCCAAGTCACACAGTGACCCTCCACCCCGGCCCAGCTGTGCCTTTAGCCAGGGGGCTGTCTCAGTCCTCCGGCAGAAAGGTGGACGGGAGGAGTTTCTTCACTGATAAGTCTAGAGTCAAATAAGAAAACCAGGCCCCTTTGGTTCTCAATCTTGCAGCCCTAAATAGAGACGCTGTGGCCGGAGCACGGAAAGGGACAGCTCGGGGCAGGAAATGGGGAGCAATGATGATTATCAGACCCAAGGAGGAGTCAGAGCAGGTCAGAGAGAGGCTGCAGCATTTGTGCTGCCAGAGCCCTGCAGACCCCAGGGACCTGGAAGCAGGGAGAGGGACTGGCTGGAGCATCCAATACGGGGGAGCAGACGGGGCGGGGGGGTAGATCAGAGCAGAGAGAGAGAGAGAGAGAGAGAGACGGGAGCTTCCCTTCTCTTGAAGTCAGAGAGGCAGTGCGGGCAGTTCCGAGCTGGGACTGACTGGATTGTCCCCTCCCGACCCTGTCAGCAGAAGAAGCTGCTGGGCTGTTTCCATCTCGATCGGTTCCCCTCACCACCGTGATGCTCCTGTCTCTGTCCCTCTTGCTGCTCAGTGAGTATGTGGGAATCCTGTGCTAATTCATAGCAGGTTGGTGGGGGGAAACAGAACCAGAGCAGCCCCTGGCCCAGACTGTCGGCAAATCCTCTTCAGTGGGAGAGAAATGGGAACCAGTCTAAACACTGAGCATGAGTTACTGGGCCAGATCCCCAGCTGGTGTAAATCAGTGCAGCTCCATTGGAATCAACACCAGTTTACACCAGCTGAGGATCTGGCCCTCTAGAGAGCTGAAGGGAGAGATGGTTCCAGCTCAGCCAAGGTCTGTGTGCGAGGAACCTGCCATGCCCCAGATCTAACGTCCTGCCTGGTTTACTTCTTCACCAAAACAGGAATCAGGATTTTTTTTCCTGTCTATTAAAGGCAGTTTTCAGGAAAGGGGGAAAGTTTATCTCCAGCACTAACCACACGTCTCCTTTCTGTTCCCAGCGCTGAGAATCAGCAGCCAGGAGATCTGCTCAGCTCCCGGTGAGTCCGTCTGTCCCCAGTCTGCCCACGGCATTTACCCCTCCCTCTCCAGGGCCTCTAGTCTTGATCCCCTGGGACGCTTCCTGCCCAGTGCGGCACCTGCAGCAAGGGCACGGGAAGGAAGACAGGGCGGCTGTGAGAGATCCAGGAAGGGAGAGCAGATCTCTCGGTGGACCCCTCCCTGTCCTGCTCCCTCTCAGCTCTGCTCTGACCCGGGGCCAGTGTAACAGGAGGGTGAGAGAGACAAGTCCACAGCCCATCCCACCACCGGGGCACTGGCCCTGGGAAGCAAAGAATGCCACAGCTCTGACCTCAAGGGATTCAGCTTCTTACAGCACCGGCTCCAGTCCCCTCATGGTCACAGGTCTGTCCCCTGACACGGACTCAGCTGTACCTTGTCCTTAAATGTCACCCTCACCATTAATAGTCAGCCAGGGGCGGGCAGGTGGCATTTGACAGGGTACAGCCAGAAGGGACCATTATATAACCCAGACTGAGCTCCTGTCTGACCCGGACCAGAGAGCTGCACCCAGTGACCCTGTGCCCAGCCCAGCAGAGGCTGGCAGGGCTGTTTCTTTGCTGGCTGCCTGAGCAAAACAACAGCAGGGGGCACCGCAGGGATAGGGAATGTGATGGGCAGATATTGACCTGCGGAGCAGCAGCAGCAATTCCCCTGCGAGTTCAGAGCTGGGTCCCATCACCCTGGCGATTCCCAGAAAAGGGGGATCTGGTCTCTGCTGCTGCTCCAGGACATTCCCTTAGGCTGGGCCTGGAAATGCCACCTATGCCTCCTCTGCCAGCTGGGGTCTGGGGGAGGGAGGGGCACAAGGACAGGGAGGATGTTAGAGCAGATGTCAGAGGGGTTGGGCACTGGACACAGCTCCTTGGAGAGCAGCTACTGAGCTTCCAAGGGCAGCGACTGCCATGGGGGCAAACCGAGGTGTTGGCCAGGCCCTAGACAGCCCTCAATCGCCGGGGTCCTACCTTGCTGATGGGTTGCCTCTCTCCCGGTTGTACTGCTCCAGCTGGGTCAGCAGGGTGCCCGCATTGGGAACCCTTGTTCTAGGTGAGTGAGCAGCGCCCGACTATGGGAGCCCAGCCCGGCTGAACCTCCGACTCTTTCAGCAACCCAAATAATCCCACTTAATAAAGTTTCTGGTCACAAGAGCGAGCTCATCCCCCTGTCTGCACAGCTGGGCTGGAATCAGAGCCTCCATCGGAGACATGGCACAGACCCACCTGCCATTTATTCCTACCTCACTGACAGCTGTGCCCCATTCCCCTTCCCAGGTTCTCTCCCTGCTCCTCTCCTCTACCTGAGCCAGATGTCTGCCCAGCCAGGGGACTCCCTGTTGCTCAAGTGCGCTGTATTCTCCCAGCTTCTGGCCACGCGCATCATCTTCTGCAAGGACGGGAAGGAGATTTCATCCCAGCGGGGTTCAGAGGAGAAGGCCACATACGACTATGACCACGTGGTATCTGGGGGTAGCTCTGGGAATTACACCTGTGGGTACGAGATCAAGAACAGTGACGACCAGGTGAACAGATCCCAGTTGAGCCTCGCCCAGCACCTCAGCATCACCGGTAAGGGATGTGTGTCTATGTGTGTCTGTAGCCCAGCTCGGCCCTGCCCAGCAACTCAGCAGCACACAAAGAGGGAGGGGGAAGAAGGGAATGGCAGAGTGAGAACCACCATTAAATAAAAAAACCCTGAAAATCCAAATTGTGAAATTCATCAATATCTGAAACAAAAACTTTCTAACAAAACATCTTTGTTCACAATTTGACACAGGGAACCCCGACCCCGATTTTCACCCATCTCAGCTCAGATGGCCTGTGACGGAGTAGGAATACTGTGTGTGTGCCTCAGTTTCCCCTATGCATTTCTTGAGCATCCATGTGAAGGGATAAGGATGTGTAGCTGATGCAAAGCAGAGCTTCTCTGCAGGTGTCCATACCTGAAGCTGTAATCTGACCCCAAGTGGGGGAGGGAGGTCACCTGACCTGGCTGAGCCAGGGAGGAAGAGGGGCTGGAGATTGGGAATGGCAGTCTGGTTCTGGCTAGGGCTGACAAGGAGCTGCAGGCAAGCTCTGCCTGGCTCTTGGGCCCCCAAAATGGACCCAGCGGAGGGCTCACGTTCACTCTACCTAGATTACATTCCTGTCATCTAATAAAGCTCTGTTTTACTGGCTGGTTGAGAGTCACATCTGACTGTGGAGTTGGGGTGCAGAATCCACCGGCTCCCCCAGGACCCCACCTGGGTGGACTCGCTGAGGGGAAGCGTACGGAGGGGCAGAAGGTGCTGAATGCTCCGAGGTGAGACCCAGGAAGGTGTAAACAGGGACCTCTAAAGCTCCTAGCCTTGGAAACAGGCTGTGTACGGAGAGGGGACGTTTTCCCTCAGACTCCTAACTGGCTTCATAGGGAGCAAGTTCCAGACCATCGCCCAGGCACTCTGTGACACGGCCCAACCCAGACAGGTGGGGGATGGGGACATCATAGAAATGTTGGTCTGGAAGGGACGTCAAGATTCTATCAAGTCCAGGTTCCTGCACTGAGGCAGGAACAAGTAAAACTGGACAATCTCTGATAGGAAAATACTCCAATGACAGGGATTCCTCAACCTCCCTTGGAAACCTATTCCAGAGCTTCCTGAGCCCTGTACTTAGAAAGCTTTTCCTACTATCGAGCCTAATCCTCCCTTGCCCTAGCTTAAGATAATTTCTGCTTCTCCTACCTTCAGTGGGACTGAGACCAGTTGATCCCCATCCTCCTTATAAGAGCCATGAGCATATTTGGAGACTTATCAGGTTCCCCCCCAGGCTTCTTTTCTCAAGACTAAACATGGCCAGTGTTTTAAACCTTTCCTCCTAGGTCAGGTTTTCTAAACCGTTCATCATTTTTGTTGTCTCCTCTGGACTCTCCAATCTGTCCACAACTTTCAAGAAGTGTCACACCCAGACCTGGACCCTGTACTACAGCTGAGGCCTCACCAGTGCTGAGCAGAGCACGACAAGGACCTCCTGTGTCTTACATACAACATTAGCCCTTTTCACAAACTACCTCACACTGCTGACTCAGGTTCAGTGTGTGACCCACTCTAACCCCAGGCTCCTTTCAGCAGCATGGCCACCGGCCAGTTATTGCCCGTGGTATAGTTGTGCTAGGGCAGCGTATGGGCCTGGAGTAGGGCCATGCTCTGCTCTGATCTCTTGTGTATTTATTGCCTAGGTGGTGACTCCAGCAGTGGTGGTGTCGGGGGTTCCTCTCCACAAGGTAAATGCTTCTGATGCATTTCTTTATTCTGGGGGCTCTATTTAGGGAAAGGGGGGTCCTAGGCTGGGAAGCTCCCAGTCGGACTGTGATCGCCATGACAACGGCTGTAGAGGAAACACAATGACACCACACAACAGGGTGACAGGCTTGGCCAATGTGGTGCATTCTCCCTCCAGCTCTTCCAGGCTTTAGCCAGCATTGCTGAGCTGAGCAACATCTTTGCAGCGCAGGAAAATGGCTCATTCAAAAGGAGGAATCCCAAACCAATCTGATGGGCAAGAGTTTCCTCTGGAGTTCACTGACCCCTCTCTGCTAAACTGGCAGTCAGTGAATTATTTCCTCCCTCTGCAGGCTCTGTATTTGGGGTTGTTCTGGAAGGAGGAACCAGATACATCATCACCGCTGGGCTCATAAATTCTGTCTCTCTGTGTAATTAGTTATTAATGCTCTGTGGTCCAGTCCTAGAACAGAGGTGTCACAAAAAGCATGTGACAACCTTGTTAGGGTTCCCTCCCCACTCTGGGGTACACATAAGGGGACCCACATGAAAGACCCCTTAAGCTTATTTCTACCAGCTCAGGTTAAAAACTTCCAAGACACATTCATTTCTTTGTCCTTGGATGAGATCGCTGCCACCACCAAGTGATTTAGACAAAGATTCAGGAAAAGGACCATGTGGCACTCCTTCTGCCCTCCCTCTCCCCCCGCCTCCCGCCTCCCTTCCCAAGTCCCTTCATCCCCTTTCCTGGGGAAGCTTGAGAATAATATACCAGCCAAAGGCCTTTAATACAAGTACAGACCAGACCCTTTATCTTTAAGACACTAAAATCAATCAGGTTCTTAAAAGAAGAACTTTATTATAAAGAGAAATTAAAAGAAGCACCTCTGTAAAATCAGGATGGAAATCAGGATTCTCCATGTTTTAAATCTGTAAAGATTTAAAACATGGAGAATTCCCCTCTACGCTCAGCTTCAAAGTTACAAAAAAAGGGGAATAAATCTCACTCTTAGCATAGGGAAAATTTACAAGCTAAAGCAAAAGGTAATCTAAGACATTTCCTTGCCATTACTTATAATTTTTGTAATCTTAGATGGTCATTTTAGGTATGTTTTGAGAAGGGGTTTTTTTTCTCTCTCTCTCCCTCCAGTAAAGGAGCAAACAAACAAAACCTCCCCTCCTCTGCCCCAGATTTAAAAGTATCTCCATTCCCTATTGGTCCTTCTGGTCAGGGGCCAATTGGGTTAATTAAACTGATTAACCCCTTACAGGTAAGGCAATTCAGAACAGGTGCCCTCTTTCAGGAATCTCAGCCCAGCACCAGTGCCCAGGCAGCAACTGTGTTCCAGGAACCTATTTTAACAGAACCCCAACGTTGTCTCAGCTCCCTGCAAAGTATTTGTATTGCAGAGGACCCCACCTTCTCCTGAGCACACAGCAGGTGCCAAGGCCTCGTGCTGCCCTCTTCCCATAGAGGGGTTGCCCCTCCCGCCCCCCGGTGAATGGCCAGCCACACTGGAGGGGGGCAATAGGATCTGGGCTGCTGTGTCTGTCACTGGTTCTTGGGAGGCCTTTGCACAGAATCCGGGTGCAACCTGAGCAGACTGGGGCAAGAGTGACCCTGTGCTGGGGAAAGGGAGAAGCCTCCCCAACAACCTCCCATCAGGGGAATGTGCCCCCCGAAGCATGATCCCCTCCCCGCCGCCACCCCCCGTTAGATCGAGGTCTCCAGGAGCTCATACAGGGTCCCCATTACCCAGAAGTTGCTGCTCTGTGTCCAGCAGTGGCACTGCCGTCCTACATGCTGCTTTGCACACGGCCCTCACCATGTCCCTTTCCATGTTGCAGGGCCAGACATGTTGTCCATCGGCATCTGGGCCACTCGCTGCACCCTGGTCCTGCTCCTCCTGGTGTCTGCGCCCGTCATCACCTTCCTGCTGAAGAAACAGGGCCTGCCCCAGCCTGTGGGGCTGGAGGAGACTCATGGGGGGAGCAGCAGCATTTTGTGGGGGGAGGCAATGGGGGATCCCCATTGACCAGGAGTGACCAGGAAGGAAAGTGGGGCAGGAGATGGGGAGATACCAGTGACCAGCTCTGAGCAGGTGTTGGGGAGACACCATTGGTCAGTGCTGCAGAACAGAAACAGTTTTTGCCCAGGTAACTCCTCCAGCCTCCTTCGGTTGTCCCCCCTTCCTCCATCAGGGACATTGTCATTCACTGACTAGGGTTGCCGACTTTCTATTGGCTGAAAACCAGACCCCCAAGCCCTCGCCCCTGCCTGCCTCTTTCCCTGAGGACCTGCCCCTTCTCTGCCCCTTCCTAGGCCCTGCCCCCATTTACTCCTCTTTCACCTCTCCCCATCACTCTCTGCTCCCCCCCCCCATTCGTGGTCTCTGGATCGTCTCCTCCCCCCTGCTCTGCTGGGCTCCCTCTGCTCCAGGGCTGGGCTAGGAGCTGCTGCAGCTTGATACAGACTGAGCAGAGACTGGCATGCATTTGTAACCCTTCTGCCCTTCAGAATTGGCAGCAACAAGGGCCAGGTTCAGTAAATAGGGGTTCCCTCTCAACAATACAATGCAAACTGGCTCGAGCCCCCACCCAGTGACCTGGGAAAATCCTAACACACCCCTGGGCGCCTCAATGAGGCAATACTTCCCCTCTTGCAAGCACAGATCGGTGTAACAGAAGATCTTTATTAACATGAGGTAAATGACATCACTAAACTGGGAAAAACACCACACCTAGGGTTCATACACCAACCCATGAGCAAATTGCCCCTCCCCAGCAAGTTTGGGCTGTGTCCTGTGGGTTCAGGAGTCCAGCAACCCAAACGTCACCCAAAGTCCCACACAAGTCCAATAGCCCAACGTCCCTGGAGTCCAGCAACCCCAAAAGTCACCCAAAGTCCCAAAAGTTCAACAGCCCCAAAGTCTCTGGAGTCCCTGGTGGAAAGTCACTCTGCCGAGTCTTACCTCCCAGGCTGGGTGGAAGTGGAGAGCAGAGTGGAGGGTACCTTCATGAGGTCCGAGGCCGACGGCCCAGTCTCTCCGTGGGGTGCTGGTGGCTCCGCTAGCCGCCCTGCTAGCCGACACAGGAACTGCTCTGCCCGCGGCTCGACTCTGCTCGCTGTCTCAGGAACTGCTCAGGAACTGCTCGGCCAGCTGTCTCAGGAACGGGTCAGCCGGCACCGGGACTGCTCAGCCAGCTGTCTCAGGAACGGGTCAGCCGGCACCGGGGCTGCTCGGCCAGCTGTCTCAGGAACAGGTCAGCCGGCACAGGGGCTGCTCGGCCAGCTGTCTCAGGAACAGGTCAGCCGGCACAGGGGCTGCTCGGCCAGCTGTCTCAGGAACAGGTCAGCCGGCACAGGGGCTGCTCGGCCAGCTGTCTCAGGAACAGGTCAGCCGGCACAGGGGCTGCTCGGCCAGCTGTCTCAGGAACGGGTAAGCCGGCACCAGGACTGCTCGGCCAGCTGTCTCAGGAACGGGTCAGCCAGCACAGGAACCGCTCTGCTTAGGGCCCCCCACTTAAGATAAAGCTCAGTGATTTTTCAGCTCTTAAGTGATTTCAGCTCTTGAGTGATTTCAGCTCATAGCAGGGGGCCTTAGTGCAGAGGCACCACCAGACCCAAAACAACTTCAGCTCCGTGGGCTGAAGTTAGACTCCTAAAGGAAGCAAAAGTCAGCTCTAACATTCCACAGGGGAGAGAGGCCAGGTGCAATAGGCCTGTGCGGCCCTCAGACAAGGCCCTGACCACAAAGTCTTGAGCCTGTCTACCGCCTCTCTCAATTCAGTGAGTTTTGGAACCCCTGTCCCTTGTTTACCGAGTGCTACCTAGCTGAAGGCGAGTCCCTCCAGCATGCCAAAGGCCAAATCAATGTCCCAACCCCTCATTCACATAAACAGGTCAATCAGCACTCTATCATTCTTGCCCCAATACTACAGAAACTGGGGGTCCCACAGTAGCCAAAGTGATCATTTTGGCTGTTAGAGTGCAGGCCAGGTGCGGTGGGTGTGTCTAAGCAAATCAGGTGTTATTTTCCAAAAGCTACTGCAATTTCTGCAACTCACCACTGGATGTCACCCATACTGACACTGCAAAGTCATTGCAATTCCTGCAATTCCCTGACACTGCTTACACATTGATGATCTGGTGCCTCACCCCCTCTCCCAGTAACTGGACCTTCAGGGTCCGGTCAGTGCACCGGACCGGATACTGCTGGGGCCCTTTTTTGAGCTGATATTCTGGACAAAAACTTGGCACCTTCCATTGGCAATCATAGACACTGACTTAAGCCGGCGTCAGTGGGTGTTTGCACCACCCTCCTGCCCCTGGTTCTGCCCCAATTCTGCCCCTTCCCTCCCCATTCCAACCCCTTCCCCAAATCCCCAGCCCCACCTCCTCTCCCAGGCACGCCACATTTCCCCTCCACCCTCCTCCCTCCCAGGCTTGACTTTCACATGGCAAGACAGGTAGGGAGGGGGAGAAGCGGAGCGGGGGCATGCTCAGGGGAGGAGACAGAGCGGAGGTGAGCTGGGGCAGGGAGGGATGCGGGGAGGGCTGAGGCAAGTAACAGGGGAGTGCAAAGGAACCGCTCCCCACCCCAGCTCACCTCCACTCTGCCTCCTCCACTGAGCATGCAGCCACCGGTCTGCTTCTCCTCCCTCCCTCCCAGTCACGAATCAGTTGTTTGGCACAGCAAGCCTGGGGGGGGAGAAACAGAGCAGTGACATGCATTCAGGCGAGAAGGTGGAGGCAAGTTGGGGTGGAGGAGGGGGCAGGGAGGGCCACAGCAAGTAACGGGGGGGACAGAGGAACCATTTGTGGAGCGGAGGTGAGCTGGGGCGAGGGGCATGATGGGAAGCACCCACAGAGTAGGTGCCTCTATTGACAACCCCCTGCCCTGCACCCTGCAGCCCTCTGCTCACTCCCAGGCAGGCCAGGGCCATGCCGACCTCTGTCAGATTTTAGCCCTGCCATGTCCCAGCCGGATAGCCCAGCCCCGGAGCGGAGCCCAGATTTTTAAGTGAGAAATTTTATGAAACATTTTCATTGTTTCCATTTTTACAAAATAAAGAATTAAAACTGTTCTGGGGATGTGATCGGTGTGACGAAGTGGGAGTACTGTGTGTGTGCCTCAGTTTCCCCTATGCATTTCTTAAGAGTCTATGTGAAGGGATAGGGGCTGACGCTGGAAGCAAGGAGGCAACGCCCTCCCCTCTCAAGGTGTGCATCCCTGAAGCTGTAACCTGACCCCAGATGGGGGAGGGAGGTCAGCTGAATCTGTTGGAGGGAGGTCAGGTGATACCTGAAGCCCGGGAAACGAGACAAGGGAGACAAAGGAAGGAGGAGGAGGGGCTGTTTGGGGAGTAGGCAGTCTGGGTCTGGGTCTAGCTGGAAAGGGAGTGAGAAGCCAACTCGCTCTCTAGCCCCAAGATGGATCCAGCGGAGGGCTCACGCTCTCTCGCTGCATGGTCTGTGTTGGACCAGATGGAAGTCATCGAATAAACCTGGGGGAGAAGCAGGAGCCCAGAATCTGGGTCTCACCTCCTGGCACCCCAGAACGACCTGCCTGACTGGATGGACCCTGTTGAGACTGAGAAGCTGTGAGTTGGATGGTGTTCCTGACATCTCAAATAAACCGCCTATTCTGCTGGCTGGCTGAGAGTGACGTTTGACTGTGGATTTGGGGTGCAGAACCCATGGGCTCCCCCAGGACCCCACCCAGGCGGGCTTGCTGGGGGAAGCACATGGAGGGGCAGAAGGTGCTGAATGCTCAGAGGTCAGACCCAGGAAGGTGGAAGTGGGGACCCCTGAAGCTCCTGGCCTGGGAAACAGGCTGTGTACAGAGAAGGGGCCCTTCACCCGGAGTCCGGTCTGGCTTCCTAGGGAGCGGTTCCAGACCATCGCCTGGGCGCTCTGTGACAATGGGGCTGTTCCTGGTGGGATCCAACTGTGAGTGTCAGATCAGGACAGATTGCTTCCAAAGGGGCAACTACTGCCCAAAGCTGGGGGTTTTCCACACTAAGGTAAACCAAACCAGCCAAACAGAAAAGACTTTGGTTTCGCCCCACTGGCTAACCACCAGTCACACAAGCAATTCCCTTAGACACTCCAGGTTTGTAGTACCATCACCAGCAGCCACCTGTCCTGGGGATCAATGGTTATTGTAAGAGATCCATCCGTTGCCCACTCCACAAATAGGCAGGAGACTTCTCTGTGGCTTCACCAGTGTCCTTTATTTATAGTGCAAACCCCACCCCTTTGTACAGCTTTAACAGTGCTGGCTTAATACCCGCACAGGGAGACAGACCACAGCTCAGGAATCAACCCCCTTCCAGGCTCACAGGGATCTAGAGTCAAAGTACTCCTCCCTATCCTGACTCCCTAGCTGCTTCCTCCTCCAAACTCCACTACACCCCACCCACCCTGGGCTTCCTTCCTGCCGGGCCTTATATCCCCCAGGGAGGCTGCCAGGTGCAACATGTTGAGCTTGAGCCCTCTGCAGCCAGGTGGCTGATTAGCCTTCCCCTTCAGGTAAAGCTTGCAGAGGCTTCTGTGCTCTTAAAGGGGCAGCAGGGCTGGCTCAGCCGCTCCTGGCCAGCACCCTGCTTCGCCCCCATCCTTTGCCTAGCCCCATTGGGCTGGCTAGGGACCCTTCAATATTTTCCCAGACAGTCTAAAAAGGCCCTTGTCTGCTCCTTCCACAACTGCTTAACGACAGCGGCATGGTCATAGGGTTGCCGTGCATGGTACCCTGTCTCTACGGGGGGTCGTGGCGTCACCCTCCCACACAATAGGCAGTACGGGGATAGTGGTCGTCCCTCCGCCTTCTGGTCCTCACACAGCTCACAGGGTATCAGCGCCTCCCACCCCTGGCCAGTCTGCCCCTCGAGGCTAGGGGCAACTTCCCCTGCCTCAGTTTCCCCCTCGCCTTCACATAGGCTTGGGGTTTTCCCCTCGGGACTCACCTTGCCGGGGCCCTCAGGGGGATCTGTCTTCTCTATTGCAGGGCCCTCGTCCCCGACTTCCCCCAAACAGGCCTCCCGGGGATCCTCCCGCCCTGGTCTCAGTTGTTCAGGGTTTTTAAGGCCTTTCCTTTGGTCATTGGGCTGAGGCTCGCCCCTTTGCTTGGACGAACCCCCCTCATGGGTTCCCACATCCGGCCTTGGGGCAGCCCGGGGCCTCGGACCTCCCACTGGGTCCCAGTCCCGCCCAACAATCACAGGGCAGGGTAACCTCTCTGGTGCCCCCACCCTCTGCCAGCGGAAACGGCCACCGATTTCCAGGGGCACTTGGGCCACCTGACAGGGCTTCCTGTCCCCATGGACATACCCCAGGTCCATCGTGACCCCTGGAACTAACCACTCTGGCCGGACAAACGCTCTGCATACGAGCATGCAGGGGGAGGCCGAATCTAGGATCCCCTGGTGGGATTTCCTCCCCACCTTCACCCACAGGGGGGGGTATCCCCTTCCTCTGCCTCCGCTCCCGCACATCGGTCCACCCACACAAATCAGCCCAGCCACAGTCCATGGTCGGACAGTCCCGCTTCACGTGACCCGGCTTCCCACATTGCCAGCACGTGAGCCGGACCGTTCGCTCGGGTGCCCCCCTTTGCTCCCCATTAGACCCTTTCCCCTTGGCCAGGGAGGAGCCCATGGCCCGACGCCCCAAGTCCTGGACCCTTCGCGGCTGGTCTTCTCCCCGAGGCCCCTCAGCCTCGATGTACTCCTCGGTCAGTCGCACCGCAGACTCCACCGTCTCCGGCTGGTGCCTCCTGACCCAGGTACGGACAGTCTCAGGGAGGCTGAGCAGAAACTGCTCCAATATTAGGGAGTCCATAATCTCCTCTCCAGACCGGGCCTCGGGCCTTAGCCAACACATGGCCCAGTCTTTCAGCCTCTGGCTGAACGCCCGGGGCCGCACCGCCTGCGTCCAGCGAGCTGCCCGAAACTTCAGCCGGTATTTCTCAGCCGACAAACCAACCCAGTCCAAAATGGCCACCCTCACGTCCTCGTAATCTTGGGCCTCCACAGTCCCCAGGGCCATATAGGCTGCTTGGGCTTTGCCCACTAAGTATGGAGCAAGCCGGAGGGCCCAGGTGGTCCGCTCCCATCCGGCCGTGGCAGCCACCCACTCAAAAGTCCCCAGGAAGGCATCAGGGTCGTCCGCCGGGCTCATTTTACAAAGTTCCCAGCCCGGCGGGTGAACACCTTCTCCTGCCCCTTGACTCACCAACTGTTTTAGGAGTGCTGCCTGGGTCTTTACTTGCTCCTTTATGAAGTGCTGCAGCGTCTTCTGCTGCTCGGCCTGGGCCTGCTGCATGGCCAACATAGCCTGCTGAGACTGTCTCTGCTGGTCCATGAGCCACTGCAGGGTCCCCTCCATATCTGGGCCACCAGCCGGGTCGCTGGTGTCACAAATCCCACCCCTGACACCACGTGTAGGAGATCCATCCGTTGCCCACTCCACAAATAGGCAGGAGACTTCTCTGTGGCTTCACCAGTGTCCTTTATTTATAGTGCAAACCCCACCCCTTTGTACAGCTTTAACAGTGCTGGTTTAATACCTGCACAGGGAGACAGACCACAGCTCAGGAATCAACCCCCTTCCTGGCTCACAGGGATCCAGAGTTGAAGTACTCCTCCCTATCCTGACTCCCTAGCTTCCTCCTCCAAACTCCACTACACCCCACCCACCCTGGGCTTCCTTCCTGCTGGGCCTTATATCCCCCAGGGAGGCTGCCAGGTGCAACATGTTGAGCTTGAGCCCTCTGCAGCCAGGTGGCTGATTAGCCTTCCCCTTCAGGTAAAGCTTGCAGAGGCTTCTGTGCTCTTAAAGGGGCGGCAGGGCTGGCTCAGCTGCTCCTGGCCAGCACCCTGCCACCTTATGAAAACCAATACCCCAAACAAAGAAAACGGTTCTCCCCAATTCCAAAGAATCAGGCCCCAGACCCAGGTCAATATACAAATTGGATCTTCCCACAAATCACGCTGTTGCCAATCCTTTAGAATTTAACATCTAAAGGTTTATTATACAAGGAAAAAGGTATAGGTGAGGGTTAGGAATGGTTAAAAGAAATCAATTACATGCAGTAATGGCAATCTCTTGGTTCAGGCTTGCAGAAAAGGTAGAATAACTGCAGGTTCAAATCACAGTCTCTGGAAAGCATCCCCTCCAGGGATGGGTCAGCACCCTTTGGCCAGAGTTCCCCTGTGTAACAAAGCTCCATCCAGAGCTGGAAACAAGGCAGGCTGAAGACTGGAGGTAGAAGACCAAGATGGAGGAAGTTTCTCCCAGGTTTTATAGACTTATTCTTCTGGGTGAAGACCCCCCTCCTCCTTATGCAGAGTCCAATTGTCAATTGGGAGGTTCATAATCATATGGTCCAATTACCAGACTCTCCACAGATTCAGTTTTTGACCAGGCAGGTGACATTCCTGAAGAAGCTTGGGTGTGGACAGGCATCTACAAAGTTCATTGTGTAGTTGATGGTCCTTAACGGCCCATCAGCCAGGCCAGCCAAGTTAACAACAGCTTGTCTGAGATTTCACCCAGAAGCCAAGCACAAGTTTGAAGTAAAGGCACCATATAGCCCATATGCATAACGTTAGTTACAAAACTGATACACACATATCAATGGCATATTCATAATCAGCAATCCATAACCTTGTCGTAGACACCTATTATGACCCCCTTTACATAAGATTTGGTGCCACTATAGGATCCTGCTTGCACCAATGATCTATAGGATCCCAAATTATTTCAGTAACGTGACACCAATCAAGCAGCCTGACCTGGAGTGTAGGCCTCTCCCTATTGCCCCTGTGGACTGTCAGTCTCAGGGTCCTGATTTTCCATCAACCCTTCCCCTTGATACTGGGAGCCCCCACCAAAAACCCACATGAATTTTAAGAAGGAGCCAATACTCCATCACATTTCTATCCCACATGCTTTTTTGGTTTTTCCCTGCTCTCTCACTTCCTTAGTCACACTGATTTCAGCTCCTCATCTGCTCAGAGGTCACTTCTGGATGCTCTTTCTCAGCTGCCTTGTGTTCTTCCCTCCCTGGCCATGTGGGGGAGGTGTGTGACTTGAGAGGGAACCACGATGGGGGGAAGGGACCTAGTGCCCGTCTACTAGCGGGGACAGCGGACTCCTCAGCAGCCCAGAATGGGAGCGGGGGCAGTCACGGCTGGATGGGCAGTATTGGCTGGAGCTGGCTGAGGAGGACAGGGAGGGTGGAGACTAAGCAGGTGGGGAAGCCACCGCAGACCCGTGGTAGGTGTCGTTTGGGGGGTTAATTTATCCCCTGTCCAGAGGATCCAGCATGAGTCCCAGGCCTGATTTATGTTCCCGTTATGCCCACAGGGTGAATTTCCTCCTGGGGGAGCTGGGACCTTCTCTCCATGGACAGGAGACCAGGGTGAAGGCAAAAGATTCAACTTCTGAAACATCCCAGGCCCCCCAGACCCTCAGTGACCTTTTACCCTGGCCCAGCTGTGCCTTTAGCCAGGGGCTGTCTTGGTCCCAGGCAGTGAGACGGGAGCGGTTTCCTCAGTGATACGTTTAGACTCAAATAAGAAACCAGGCCCCTTCGGTTCTCAATCTTGAAGCCCTAAATAGAGATGCTGTGGCCGGAGCACAGAAGGGGGGTGGTTCGGGGCAGGAAACGGAGAGCGATGATGATTATCAGACCCTAAGAGGAGACAAAGTAGGTCACAGAGAGGCTTCAATGTCTCTGCTGCCAGAGCCCTGCAGACCCAGGGGGCCTGGGAGTAGGAAAAGGAGCTGGCTGGAGCATCCAACCTGGGGAAACAGACGGGGACAGTTCAGAGCAGAGAGAGGGACGGGAGCTTCCCTTCTGAAGTCAGACAGGGCAGTGGGAGCAGGGAGTGACTACGGATTGTCCCCTCCTGGCCCCATCAGAAACAGAAGCCGCTGGGCTGTTTCCATCCCGATCGGTTCCCACCACAGCCCTGATGCTCCTGTCTCTGTGCCTCTTGCTGCCTGGTGAGTATCTGGGAATTCTGTGCTAATTCGTAGCAGGTTGGGGGAAAACAGAACCGAGAGCAGCCCCTGGCCAAGACTGTCGGCAAATCCTCTTCAGTGGGAGAGGAAAGGGAACCAGTGTAAACACTGAGTATGAGAGCTACTAGGTCAGACCCCCAGTTGGTGTAAATCAGGGAAGTGCTATTGGAGTAATGCCGGTTTACACCAGGTGAGGATTTGACCTTCTAGAGAGCTGAAGGGATAGTTGGTTCCAGCCCAGCAATGGTCTGTGTGTGTGAGGAACCTGTCATGCCCCAGATCTAACGTCCTGCCTGGTTTGTTTCTTCACTGAAACACGAATCAGCAATTTTTTCCTATTAGGGCAATTTTTGTCCCTGCAGAGGGACCTCAGAGAAGGGGGAGATTTTATCTCCAGCACTAACCACACGGCACCTTTCCGTTCCCAGCACTGAGTCCCAGCATCCAGGAGATCTGCTCAGCTCCCGGTGAGTCTGTGTGTCTGTCTGTCTGTTCCCAATCTGCCCATGGCATTCACCCCTCCCCCTCCACATCATCCAGCCACCACCCCTTGGGCTGCGCCCTGCTCACTGCAGTGTCAGCGGAAATGGCAGGGAAGGCAGACGGGGCTGTGTGGGATCTGAGCAGGGTGAGCAGATCTTTTGGTCAACTCCTCCCTGTTCTGCGACCTCTCAGCTCTGTTCTGACCCGAGCCCAGTGTGATACACCAGTCAGAGAGTCACATTCACAGCCCATCTCACCCCTGGGGTACTGGCCCTGGGAAGCAGAGAAAGCCACTGCTCTGAGCTCAGGGATTTACCTTCCCATGGCACCAGCTCCCAGCCCCTTGCGGGCGCAGTTCTCTCCCCTTGAACTCACTCCCCTCCCATGGATTCAGCCTTCACCTCGTCCTTACATGTCAGCAGCACTGTTCCCTCTAAGCTGATCCTAAACCCTGTGCACATGACGAAACACTGCACGCACAAAAATTTGCACAGAAGAATTTTTTGTGCACGCGGCCTGTCAAAAATTAGAGGGAACGTTGGTGAGCAGTACCATTAATAGTCAATGCTGGGCAGGCAAGTGGCACTCAAGAGAGTATGGCTAGCAGGGACCATTGTATAACCAAGGCTAAGCTCCTTTATTACCTGGGCAGGGAGATGTGCCCAGTGAACCAGCATCTGGCACAGCAGGGGCTGGTGGAGCCGTTTCTTTGCTGGCTACCTGGGCAAGGCATCAGCAGGGGGCACCTTTCAGGCAGGGAAGGTGTTGGGTAGATATTGACCTGCCCAGCAGCAGCAGCAATTCCCCTGCGAGTTCAGAGCTGGTCCCATCACCCAGGCGATTCCCAAGAAAGGGGGATCCGTTCTCTGCCACTGCTCCAGGACCTTCCCTTCGCCTGGGTCTGCAATTGCCTCCTGTGCCTCCTCTGCCAGCTGGGTCTGGGGGTGGGAGGGGAACAAGGACAGGGAGGATGCAAGAGCAAATGTCAGAGGGGCTAGGAAATGGACACAGCTCCTTGGCTGGCAGCTGGTGAGCACCATAGGGCAGCAACTGACCTTCACTGTGGGGGTAGGCCGAGGTGTTGGTCGTTCCCTAGACAACCTTCAATGGCCAGGGGCCAGCAACGCTGAGGGGTCACCTCTCTCCTGGCCGCACTGGATCTGCAGGGTGCCTGCACTCTTATTCCAGAAGAGGGCACAGCACCAGACAATGAGAACCCAGCTCAGCTGAGCCTCCAGGCTCTTCTATAACCTAAATGATCTCATGGGATTAAAGCTTCCAGTCACCAGAGAAAGCTTGTCCCCCCGTTTGCCCACTGGCTGCAATCAGAGCCTCCATCTGAGATGTGGCACAGACACACCCACTGTTTATCTCCTGGTGCCGCCAATGCCCCCCCAACAGTTCTGACCATTCTCCTTCCCAGGCGTTCACCCTGCCCCCATCCTCTACCTGAAGCAGATGTCCGCCAGGCCAGTGGACTCTGTGCAGCTCCAGTGCACCGTGTTCTCCCAGCTCCTGGCCACTCGCATCATCTTCTGCAAGAACGGGGAGGAGATTTCATCCCAGAGGGTTTTGGAGAAGAAGGCCATCTATGACTATACCCAGGTGGTGTCTGGGGACAGCTCTGGGAATTACTCCTGTGGGTACGAGATCAAGGACAGTCACAATCGGGTGAACAGATCTCAGCTCAGCCCTGCCCAGCACCTAAACATCACCGGTAACGTGTGTGTGTGTGTGTGTGTGTGTGTGTGTGTGTGTGTGTGTGTGTGTGTGTGTGTGTGTGTGTGTGTGTGTGTGTGTGTGTGTGTGTGTGTGTGTGTGTGTGTGTGTGTGTGTGTGTGTGTGTGTGTGTGTGTGTGTGTGTGTGTGTGTGTGTTGCAGGAGGTCAGACTATGATCATAATGGTGTCTTCTGACCTTAAAGTCTATGCGGTTCCTTTTCTCAAGACTAAACATGTCCAGTGTTTTTAACCTCTCCTCCTAGGTCAGGTTTTCTAAACCTTTGATTGTTTTTGTTGTTCTCCTCTGGACTCTCCAATTTGTCCAGAACTTTCCTAAAGTGTCACACCCAGAACTTGACCCTGGACCCCAACTGAGGCCTCACCAGTGCAGAGCAGAGCGGGACAATGACCTCCCATGTCTTACATACAGTGTTAGCCCTTTTCACAACTACCTCGCACTGCTGACTCAGGTTCAGTGTGTGACCCTCTCTAACCCCAGGCCCCTTTCAGCAGAACAGCCACCAGCCAGTTATTGCCCCTGGTGTAGCTGTGCTAGGGCAGCGTCTGGGCCTGGAGTGGGGCCATGCTCTGCTCTGATCTCTGGTGTATTTATTGCCTAGGTGATGACTCCAGCCACAGCCGTGTCACTAAAGGCATCATCACACTTAGGGTCACAAATTCTGTCTCTCCATGTAATTAGTTATTTATGCTCTGCACTCCAGAGCACTGGAGCAGAGGTGTCACAAACAGCATGTGGGAAAACCCTTTGTTCAGGAATCTCAGCCCAGCACCAGTGCCCGGGTCCCAGGCAGTAACCGTGTCCCAGGAACTGACTTCAGCAGAGCCCAAACCTGGATGTTTGCCCCCAGCTCCCCCCTCAGCACCTCCATCTACAGACCAACACCCAAAGAGTAAGACTGCAAAGGCTGCATGCAGCACACACAGGGTGTGTGTCTCTTTTGAAAAACCTCCAATGACAGGGATTCCACAGCCTGCCTTAGAAGCCTATTCCAGAGCTGAACTAGCCCTATAAAAGTGACAAAGAGACCTGCAGCACCTTATAGACTAACAGAAGTACTGGAGCATAAGTTTTCATGGGTGAAGACCCACTTCGTTGGATGCATGTAGTGCATGTAGTTTCCACTGCATGCATCCAACAAAGTGGGTCTTCACCCACAAAAGCTTAAGTTCCAATACTTCGTTAGTCTAGAATGTGCTACAGGACTCTCTCTCGCTTTTGCAGATCCAGACTAACACGGCTGCCCCTCTGATACTAACCCTATAGTTAGGAAGCTTTTCCTACTGTCTAACCTAATCCTCCCTTGCTGCAGATTGACCATTATTGCTTGTCCTACGTTCAATGGGACTAAGAACAATTAATACCCATTCTCTTTATAATTGAAATGAGCATATCTGGAGACTTATCAGGTTCCTCCCTCAGGCTTCTTTTCTCAAAACTAAACATGTTCAGTGTTTTTACCTTTTCCTCCTAGGGAAGGTTTTCTAAACCTTTCATCATTTTTGCTGTTCTGGACTCTCTAATTTATCCACAACTTTCCTGTCACACCTAGAAATGAACCCTGTACCCCAAATGAGGCATCACCAGTGCCAAGCAGAGCAGGCCAAGGACTTTCCGTGTCTTAAATACTGTGGCAAAGTGGCCTCTCAGACCCCCCTGACTCAGGTCCTTTGGGCTCTGGTGAGGCAAATGCTGTGCCAGCAACCCACCTAGAAAGCCCCAAAGGCAGGCTTTCCCTTCCCCTAAGCACTTCATTCTGGCCGGGTTTTGCTTTTCTCTGGCTAGAAAAAACTCTCCCCCTTCTGGGAGAGACTCCCTGTCCTGCTGCCCCTAGCCTGCAGGCAGCCTCACTCCCTCTATCTCTCCTCCTCCCTAGCTGGGGAGGAGGGTTTAAAAAGGTCTCTGACAGCTTTTTAATTGGGCTCAGCTGATCCTGCTTTGGCCAGTGTCAGCCTTACTCAGCTGAACCCAGTTACCTCTCACCACAAACCATTCTGGCAGTAGCCTGCCCTGGGTTTACCACAATACCTTAACCCTTTTCACAACTACCTCGCACTGCTGACTCAGATTCAGTTTGTGACTCACTCTAACCCCAGGCCCCAGCCCTTGGGGTAGCTGTGCTAGGGCAGGAGAGGGGTGATGCTCTGCTCTGATCTCTGGTGTATTTATTGCCTAGGTGGTGACTCCAGCAGTGGCAGTGTCGGGGGATCCCCCACACAAGGTAAGTGATTCTGGAGCATTTCTTTATTCTGGGGACTCTATTTAGGGAAAGGTGAGTCCTGGGCTGGGCAACCCCCAGTCTGACTGTGATCGCCATGACAATGAATGTATAGGAAACACACAATGACACAACAGAGTGACAGGCTCATCCAACGCGGTGCTATCTCTCCCTACGGCTCTCCCAGGCTTTAACCAGCATTGATGATTCGGGAAACATCTTTGCAGGGCAGGAAAATGGCTCCTTCAAAGGGGAAATCCCAAACCCTTCAGATGGGCAAGAGTTTCATCTGGAGTTCGCAGACCCCCCGCTTCCAAACCAGCCATCAGTGAATTATTTCCTCCCTCTCCACTCACTGTATTTGGTGTTGTTCTGGCAGGAGGCACCAGACACAGAATCACACCTGGGTTCACAAGTTCTGTCTCTCTGTGTAATTCGTTATTTATACTCTGCGCTCCAGTCCTGGAAAAGAGGTGTCACAAACAGCCTGCAGGCAAACCCCTCTTTCAGGAATCTCAGACCAGCATCAGTACCCGGTTCCCACGAGTCAATCATGCCCCAGGAACTGACTTTAGCAGAACCCCAACCTGGCTGTTTGCCTCAGCTCCCTGCTAAGCATTTGTATCAGCAAACCAACCCACCTTCTCCTGAGGACACAGCTGGTGCCAAGGCCTCGTGCTGCCCCACTGCCCATGGTGGGACCCCCCCCCCCCCCAGTGAATTGCCAGCCATTTGGGGATGGGAATTAGGGCCTGGGCTGCTGTGTCTGTCATTGACTCTTGTGAGGCCTTTGCACAGAATCCTGGTGCAGCCTGAGCAAACTAGGGCAAGAGTGACCCTGTGCTGGGGAAAGGGAGGAGCCTCCCCAACAACCTCCCATCAGGGGAACGTGCCCCCCTGCAACATGATCTTCCCCTTCGCTCCCCCCCCCCCATTAGATTGAGGCCTCCAGGAGCTCACACAGGGTCCCCGTTACAGATCTCCTGCTCTGTGTCCAGCAGTGGCACTGCCGTCCCACACGCTGCTTTGCACACGGCCCTCACCATGTCCCTTTCCATGTTCCAGGGCCAGAAATGTCCATCGGCATCTGGGTCACTCTCTGCTTCCTGGTTTTGCTCCTGGTGTCTGCGCCCATCACCACCTTCCTGCTGGAGAAACGGGACTGCCCGAACCTGCGGGACTGGAGGAGACTCCTGGGGGGAGCAGCAGCATTTTTCAGAGGGAGGCAATGGGGGATCCCCATTGACCAGCTGTGAGCAGGATGAAGGGTGAGGTGGGGGCTGGGGATATACCAGTGCCCAGCTCTGAGCGGGTGTTGGGGAGACACCATAGGTCAGTGCTGCAGAATAGGCCCCTGCGGAAACAGTTTTTGCCCAGGTAACTCCTCCCGCCTCCTTCTATCCTCCTCCCTTCCCCCATCAGGGACTGTCATTCACTGACTAGGGTTGCCGACTTTCTATTGGCTGAAAAACAGCCCCTCAAGGCCTTGCCTCTGCCCGCCTCTTCCCCTGAGGACCTGACCCTTCTCTTCCTATTCCCAGGCCCCAACCCCCACTTACTCCTCTCTCACCTCCCTTCATCACTCTCTGCTCTCCCCACATTCCTCGTTTCTGGATCATCTCCTGCCCCACTGGGCTCCCTCTTCTCTAATGCTGGGATGGCAGCTGCTGCAGCCTGATGCAGGGCCTGCCTGAAGGTAGGAGGCAGCCCCAGCTAAGCAGGCATTGGTGGAGGTTGATGGCCAGACACCTCATTGGGGACTCCCTCTCCCCAGAACTAGACCTCCAGGGTCCAATCAGTGCACCTGACTGGACACTAGTAGGTCCCCTTTTTGAACAGATATTCTGGGCAAAAAACAGGCACCTGCCATTAGCAACCCCCTGCCCTGCAGCCTGCAGACCTCTGCTCACTCCCAGGCAGGACAGGGCCACACCGAGCTCTGTCAGATCTTCATTCTACCATGACCTGTCCCAGCCAGACAGCCCAGCCCAGCTCCTTCCTTCCCTACAAATAATCCCTCCTGCAGAGGGGCTGTAGATTTATAGGAGGAGGATGAGCTCAGGCACTAACGCTTTCTTCCTCCCTCTGAGTGACCTGGGGCGTACCCGGCACTCACTGCTGTTGTTTGGTTAATAAAGCTTTAAACTTAATCACTCGGTGTGCTCCTTCATCTCCTGCCCTAAAGATCCTGCGGCCTCAGCCTGATCACCTGAAGTCCCCGGCAGATTGATAACATAAATCTGTCACCTCATCTGCTGTACCCCTGATTTCTTTGTTCTGAACAAATGGTACCAAAGGGTGTGACGGCACCTCCTAGGTCTGCACTAGGCTGGAATAACCATATGTCATGTCCTCTTCCTGTGACATTCCAGTACAGACTTCCTACCTGTTGCTGTGATAAAACACTCACATGTCCCGGTCCTGACAGTTTCCCTATTTATAAGCCAAAGCTTCCTTCAGCAAATGCAAGATGTGCATTTAGCACAAGTGACCAGGACTATAATAATGGTGTAGGCCAACCTAGGCTACATAATTGCTCTAGTATTTGTACTTAATAATATTATTTATGCTTAATGCATGCTAATGTATATAGATATAGTGAGGATCATACGTATTGTTAATATAAGAGATGTAGATGCTAGCCAGCATATAGTGGTCAGCAGGACCCTACTGGGAATTTCTTCTGTCTCCGGGGGATGTTTGGGATTCAGATATTAGACTGTGAGTTATTTGGAACAGGGGCTGTCATTTGCTCTCTTTGTACAGCACCCAGCTCAATGGGGCTCTGACCCAGCCGGTCTCTAGGTGCGACCACCATAGAAATGTTAAATCAGAAAGTGAAGAATGGCTGAGTGAAAGGTCCCATCTCCTGTTAATTATTTGGGTTTCTCTTGTTAGTTTTCTTGGTGTTTATTTTCTGATCAGGGTAAAGTTCCCATCAGGAGAGTTGCAGGATGATTGGCCAGAGAACAGACACTGTGGCTAATCTGTGGGTGGGTATGGGAGCATTTGCCATCAATGGAAGGGCCCATGCCCTCTTGATATTTCACATCTATACAGGGTCTTCAGCTTGGCTGCATTTCAAACCTGGGATTGTCAATGGTGCTGCCAGGGTTCCGCTGTGGGGTTTATAGACAATGTGCAATTCTTAAAGTAGGGGAAGAGAGATAAGAAACCCCCCCCCCCTGGAAATATTTAATCTCTGTCCCAGGCAGGCTTGTCCTGGTAAAGGCACCTTCCCATCCACTAGATGACACTTTGCACCAATCCCGATGGAAAATGCCATCTTACCTGTGTTGGTCCAATAAAATATACAACCTCTCCTGACATGTTTCTTTTTTTTTTCGAGTCACACATTAATCATGCTATCTACCAGATAAAGCTAGAATTGCAATTGGGCACATTTGTCATTGTTTTTGTTCCTACATTAGAGTTCCATGAATGTCTCTGTCTTGTAGAGCTGACAGTAGCAGACAGACTGTCTAGCAGACACCTCCCCTGCCATTAGCATCCACGTAACATCCCTGTGGCCACCCCCACAATGGCTTCTCCTGAAATTCAACATCAGGAAAGGGCTGGTTTCTCAACAGGAACATTTTTCTCTCCCGCTGTCTGGTTCTATTCCTTCAGTTCTAAGCCCTCTCTGACACTCCCCACCCAGCTCAGCTAAAAACAGAGATCAGAGAGCCATGGTTTCAACTCTCCAATCTCAGCCAGAAATGAAATGGGATATGGGGCCTTTCCAGTAGAGGGGACTCAGGTTCTGATCCAGTCCCAGACTGGGGGAATTGGCTGGCCCAGTGTGGTTTGCAATGAGACACAAATTGTGCAATCAATACCCCAAACAGTCCATCACTGACTAAAGATTATAACCAAAGTTTTGTTTCATTAAAACTCACTCAAAACCACAATATATTCACCATCCTTTCCATTGTCAAAACACAAATGCCTTTAACACAACCCTAGCTATGGTGTAACTACCACTGCATCATAATCCAGACAGATTCCAGCCCCTGGTTCTGTTTTTCTTTCATAGTCAATGCTGTCAGTTCCATGCACTGACAAGACATGAGACTTCCCATTGCAGAGGGTGGGAAGAAGAACCTTAGCGTTAACGCCCAGGGCGTGGTGTATTTCTGGGTTTCATTCCCAGCTGTGTCACTTTGTGTCCCTAAACACCAGCTAATAATTTGTTCTTCCTTGGATCAAAGAGCATAAAAAGGGATAAGGCACTCAGGAGGTAGAAGACAGTGAGTGATTCAAATCTTCTCTCCTCCTCATTCAAAGGAGGGATTTTAATCCAGAGCATTTACCACCCAGCTGAGCTCCTCAATCCCCAGGCTATAAATTGTTCTCACTTGCTTGCTCTTTGGCTAATTAATATTTAAGTAGTTATGCAAAGTGGAATGGCCTCCACAGGAGAGCAGCGCACCCCAGAGTAGCCTGTACCCTGGGGGTTAGGATGCTCCATAATGGGGTTGCAAATGTGGGTCCCACATCCCAGGAAAGTGCCCTCACCCTGGGGAAAAAGTTGGGAGGGGCAGACACTGTTAGTAAGCTGCCTGGCCCCTGAATGAAACATACCCGAAGCAAACTACCTGATTTAGTTAGAAATTCCAAATGCGTTTGGAACTGACCCCACTATCTGCTCTGATTTTCAGGTTGCAGCCGGCCTGAAACACCAGCTAGTCGCCCAGCTCCACCCACAAGTGACCTGGATAACACAGACAGAGCGACATCGCAGAATCTGTAAACCCTGCACCAACCTCTGCAAAATACACCCCTTGGAAATGGATTGAAAACACCAGATACCGACTGTGGGGCAGCAGCTGGCTCCAGGCTGTGTCCTGCAGCCTCCGTATTGGGGGGTCATCTCTTCTGAAGGCAGCATGGGGGAGTCTCTGCTGTACACATCCCAGGGGCTTCTCCTGGCTACTGTCACTTGGGGGTCCCAGCATATCCCTTGTGATATGAGAGCAGGGCCGGCGACAGGGGGGTACTACGGGTACAGCTGTACCGGGCCCCCCGACTTTAGGGGGGCCCCGGTACACCGCTGTACCCGTTGTGTCCCCCCTTGTCGCCGGACCTGGAGAGCGGGGAAGGGGCGGGGTGGCGGCGCGGCTCTCCCCTGGACAAGCGCGCCTGGCCCTGGCAGGAGCAGAGAGCCCGGCCGGCGGCAGCAGCGCTGTCCGGGGCGGGGGGGGGGGGGGAGGAAGGGTGGCTCCCGCTGCTCTCGCTCCCGCTGCCGCCAGCTGTCAGCTGGCCGGGGGGGGAGCGCCGGCTGGGCTGGGCTGGGCTGGGCTGGGCTGGGGGGGGGGGCGGCTGGGCTGGGGGGGGGGGCCCAAACTATCGGACTAGGGGCCCCCCAAATTTCTGTCGCCTCACCTGTATGAGAGATTTCCTGACATGGCCAACTTTCCCTATCAGCAGCTCCCTGCCCCAGGAGGGCGGGGAATGGGAAAGACAGGGGCTTTAATTATGCTCTAAGGAGCAGGATCATATGTAGGTGGGGAGACCCCCTGGCACCCAAGGACAAAAAGGGTGACTCCCCCGGGCCCTGACTGTCCCCTCCCTGCACTATTTCTATCCTGTTCCTTTTCCTTCCCTTATCCTGTTTCCATCCCCGGTTCTCCTCCCCCATCTCCACCCCTTTCCCTTCTCCTCCCCCTCCCCATTTCTACCCTCCTTCCCTCTTCCCAACCCCTGTCCCCTCCATCCCACTGTCCCTCTCTTATCTGAGGGCTTTTTCTAACACCCTCCCCCCACCACACAGATACTGCGATCCTTCCTCAGGTGACAGTTGGGCTCCCCCCATTCCCCTCAGGTGACAGTTGGGCTCCCCCCATTCCCCTCAGGTGACAGTTGGGCTCCCCCCATTCCCCTCAGGTGACAGTTGGGCTCCCCCCACCTCTGTGAGCCGGCCTGGAGTCCAGCTGGCCCAGGGACTGTGGGGCCCCTGATTGTTGGGTGTGTCTGGTTGTTATTAGCCAGACAAGGCAGGTGAGGTCAAACCTTCTATTGAACCAGCTTCTGCTGGTGAGAGAAACACGACTTCCAGCTCCACCGCTCTGCTGTCCTGGGACCTGCACGGCTACAACAACACTGCAGAGAACAATGTTATTTATGGTAAGACATGGTGGGAGGGTGAGGGCCTGAAGAGGAAAGAGCCAGTGGCTACCACTCCCAAAGGGGGGGCTGGCTATCAGCACAGTTGGGATTCAAACCTACCCATGCCAAATACAAAGGGGTCAGCGTTAATTCCTCAGCCACCGCTTTACCCAGTGGGGCGTCTTTCACATAAGCTGTTATTTCATCAAATGGGACCACGCACCCAAGTGAATGTAGACAGGGAAACATAAACTGGCCTGCAGGCATACCAAGCCCATAGCCACATCATGGGTGATGGCTGAGTCGTTAAGGCCCTAGAGTACTAATCTGTTGTGCACTGCTGTCCCTGTTGGTTGTGAGACATCACTTCTTTTTCTGGAGGCAGCTGCTGAGTCAATCTTCTGCATCTCTTCACCCAGATAAGCCATATGGTCACCAAAAGAAGAGTTACAGCTCCCCACACATTGGGTGCTGCAGCATTTCCAACATCAGGTAGGACTCAAATCTTTTTTACAATAATGAGAATCAAGTTTGAAGCCTCTACTGGTTGGCTGACTGGCCTCCCGTGGCTTGGTGCCTGGCCTTGGCTAACCAAGGGACAACCATGGGTGGGGAATGGATCTTTTGGCTGATAAAATGGTTAAGGGGCTGGATTGCCAATCTGTTGTGCTCTGCATGCCTTGGTTCAAACGATACCAAGAGAATCACAAATTGAATGTTAGTCAACAATCTGATGCAGTCACAAAAAAGGCTAATGTCATTCCGGGAAGTATTAACAGGAGTGTCGTATGTGAGACATGGGAGGTTATTGTCCTGTTCTTCTGGGAACTGGTGAGGTGTGAGCTAGAGCAGTGGTCCCCAACCTTTTTTGCGGCACGGACCGGATTTCTTTTTTCTTCGCCGCCGCGGACCGGCTGTATGTCCGCCGAAAAGACGCCGAATTCACTCCGAAAAGTGAAACTGCGGCTTTTCGGCGGACACTTCCGGGAACGCGTCCGCGGCCCGGTAGCGATCGATCCACGGCCCGGGGGCTGGGGACCACTGAGCTAGAGGACTGTATGCAGTCCTGGGTATCACACTTCAGGAAAGATGTGGACAGATTAGCGAGAATTTAGAGAGAAACAAAAACAATCAAAGATTTAAAAAACCTGAGAAAAACTGAGGGAAGACATGATACCAATCTCCAAATTTATGTAGTTCCGTTATAAAGAGGATAGTGATCAATTGTTCTCAGTGCCCCCTGCAGGTAGGAAAAGAAGTAATGGGCTTAATCGGCTGCAATGGCGGTTTTGGGTAGCAAGTAGGAAAAACCTTTTAATGATAAGGGAAGTTAAGCTGTGGAATAGGCTTCCAAGGCAGACTGTGGAATCCTCATTGTCGGAGGTTATTAAGAAGAGGTCGAACAAACTCCCAGTCAAGGACAGTCTAGGTTCGCTTGCTCCTGTCTCCATGCGGAGGGATCAATTTGATGACATCTTGAGGTCCCTTCCAGTCTGACATTTCTATGATTGTACGTGTTGCTATGTGCTGCTAGTGCTGTAGCATTGGTAATGCTGCTGGAGTTGCTGTTCTCAGAGCTCCAGCATGAGCTGTACCAGCAGACTGTGCAATGTGTTGACTCAGAAGTCTTCGATGTTACTGGAGATAAAGACCACAGGCTTGTTTCCGTGGTGACGTTGTTGGCTAGGTTTATTGTCGACAAAGCACGGTCATAGTGCCCCATAGGAGCTACAAGTCCACTAACACATGTATGCCTGCGACAAGGTACCAGGTCAACCAACACACCAGTGTCTGTGTCTAGACTAGTACAAAGGTGCCTCTCCTATGACTTCTCCTTTTATACATTGATATAAAGAAGTCACGTGTTCCACTTTAGATCTTTTCAGTTATTACCCTTATCACCACACGTATCCGTGTTTCTTCTAGTTCAAACAAACATCCTTGTCCATTATCTTGTCATCCCCTCTGTATCCTTAGGGGCAGTAGCTGTATTCCGGTACCATCTCTTAAGCCTGTATTTATGGAGTTACTTGAGAACTCTGTGTGTCCCTGAACCATCCTCTCAAGTAAGGGGTGTGATTACTTGGTTAGCCAATACCCAGTGTATTATTATTCTGTCAAGGCCGACTTTGGTTAGCCCTTCGGTTCATAACGTTAGTTTTGCCTAGGGCTCCAGCATGGGCAGCGTGTGATAGAGCTGGGCGAGGCTAAGTCACCACAAACTTCACTAACGCTCCCTGCCATGGCCCGAGGGCTGGACCATTGTGTGACTCCTCCAGGCGGCCAGAGTTGGCTCAGAATGGCTCAAGGGGGCAGCTGGGGAGGCTCAGGCAGGCAAACAGGTCGGTGCATGGGCCAGCCCTCGGGGCAACTAGGGTAAGTGGGAGGTCTGGGACTTAGGGTGGCTTGGGCTGGCCAGCCGGGGGTCCTCTGGCTGCGGTGTGGGACTCGGTGCTCCTCTGACCATGGTGGGTGGGAGCAGGGTGTGGGACTCTGGGCAGGTGAGGTGAGGTGGGGAGCTCACCTCCCTGAACAGGGGTTTCATTCACAGCCCATGAGCTCCAGCAAGACCTGCACTCACATGCCCACATTTGTCACACGGGCATTCAGGCTAATGTGAATTAACCTCTAGGAGATCACAGCGGAGTCCTGTGGGCACAGGCAGGACAAAGCACTGGCAGATTCCTCCTGCAACCCTTGAGGGGTTAAGCATAGTGCATCCTGGGGCGGGATGGAAAATGGATTTTTTTTCCCTGTGTAAAATTTACATGAATTTCCCTTAATTTTTCAGCAATAAAATTTTAACTACTCCTTCATTAGCCTGCCTGCCCACATAAATTTTAATAAGGAGCGAACAGTCCCTCACATTTCTATCCCACATGATTCTTTGGCTTTTTCCCCTGGCCCCCACTTGCTTAGTCACACTGATTCCAGCTCCTCACCTGCTCAGAGGTCACTTCTGGATGCTCTTTCTCAACTGCCTGGTGTTCTTCCCTCCCTGGCAGTGGGGGGTGATTTGAGAGGGGACCAGGATAGAGGGAAGGGACCTGGTGCCTGTCTCTCAATGGGGACAGCAGACTCCTCAGCAGCCCAAAATGGGAGAAGGGGTAGTCAGGGCTGGACAAGCAGATGTGGCTGAAGCTGGTTGCGGAGGACAGGGAGAGTGGAGACTAAACTGGTGGGGAAGCCAGTGCAGACTCCTGGTTGCTGTTCTCTGGGGGTGAAATTCACCCCTGTGCAGCAGATCCAGCAATAGGCCCATTTGTGTCCCTGTTAAGCCCACAGGGTGAATTTTCCCCTGGGTCCTTCTCACCAGGGACTGGAGACCAGGGTGAAGGCAAAAGATTCAGACTCGTCCAACATCCCAGAGCCCCCCATGACTCAGTGACCTTTCACCCTGGCCCAGCTGTGGCTTTAGCCAGGTGATTGTCTCGGTCCCCAGGCAGTGAGATGGGAGCAGTTTCCTCAGTGATATGTTTAGACTCAAATGAGTAAACCAGGCCCCTTCGGTTCTCAATTTTGCAGCCCTAAATAGAGACGCTGTGGCCAGAGCACAGAAGGAGGGTGGCTTGGGGCAGGAAATGGGGAACAATGATGATTATCAGACCCAAGGAGGAGACAGAGCAGGTCAGAGAGAGGCTGCGGCATTTCTGCTGCCTGAGCCCTAAAGACCCCAGAGGCTGGGAGCAGGGAGAGGGACTGGCTGGAGCATCCAATGTGGGGGAACAGACAGGGGCAGATCAGAGCAAGAGAGAGAGAGAGACGGGAGCTTCCCTTCTGCTGAAGTCAGACAGGGCAGTGGGGGCAGGTGGGAGCAGGGAGTGACTGCGGATTGTCCCCTCCTGACCCCATCAGAAACAGAAGCCGCTGGGCTGTTTCCATCCCGATCGGTTCCCACCACAGCCCTGATGATCCTGTCTCTGTGCCTCTTGCTGCCTGGTGAGTATCTGGGAATCCTGTTCTAATTCGTAGCAGGTTGGGAGGAAACAGAACCGAGAGCAGCCCCAGACCTAGACTATCAGCAAATCCTCTTTAGTGGGAGAGAAAAGGGAACCAGTGTAAACACTGAGAGAGCTACTGGGCCAGATCCCCAGCTGGTGTAAATCAGTGTAGTTCCACTGGAGTCAATGCCAATTTACACCAGCTGAGGATCTGGCCCTCTAGAGAGCTGAAGGGAAAGGCGGTTCCCAGCTCAGCCAAGGTCTGTGTGTGCGAGGAACCTGCCGTGCCCCAGATCTAACGTCCTGCCTGGTTTGCTCCTTCACCAAAACACAAATCAGGAATTTTTTCCTAGCTATTAAAGGCAGTTTATGTCCCTCAAAAGGGCTCTCAGAGAAGGGGGAGATTTTATCTCCAGCAGTAACCACACGGCACCTTTCTGTTCCCAGCACTGAGACCCAGCAGCCAGGAGATCTGCTCAGCTCCCGGTGAGTCCATCTGTCTATCTGTCTTCAATCTTCCCGTGGCATTTACCCCTCCCTCCACCATGGGCAGTGAGTTCTATGGGCCTGTGGGCATCAGGAATATTCCTGGCCCTGGGACCTGGCTCCAGTAATGTTTCCTGCCTGCAACCCCCCATGATGTGCTCCTCCTGCGTATTCCCAGCCCTGCCTGCTGCTCCTGGGTGATTTAAACCAGCCCCGGGACTCCCGCTGCCACCCAGCAGCGCAGTGGGGCTGAGCCGTTTCCTGCATGCTCATTCCACGTGGCTGCTGGCGCATCCTTGCAGCCTGGGCACTGCCCCCACCCCAAATGCCCCTGAGGCCAATGGGAAGCTGGGTTCGGTGCCTGTGGACAGCCGTGTGCAGAGACCCCCTGGCCTGGCCCAACTAGGAGCCGCTGCCAAAAAGGGTGTCCCAGGTAAGCACCAAACTCCCCATCCACTTCCAGAGCCTGCACCCACACCCCATCCCCACACAAACCCTCCAGCCCCCACGTTTCCTCCTGTACCTTTACCCCCTGCACCGGCTCTCATCCCTGCTCTCCCTCCCAGAGCCTGCACCCCTCAACCTGTCCTGCACACCCATCCCCCAGTCCAGCCCAGAGCCTGCACCCAGCAGACAAACTCCCTCCCAGAGCCTGCGCCCCAGGCCCCCTCCCCCTCCAAACTCCCTCCCAGAGCCCAACTGCTCACACCCCCTGCACCAAACTCCTTCCCAGAGCCTGCATCCCAGACCCCCTCCCCCACCAAACTCCTTCCCAGAGCCTTAGGCAGGTGGGAGGGGGGAGTTTATGAGGAATTCTCAATATTCTGGGCACCACCTAACTTTCTACAAACCCACCACCCCACCCCCTCTACAGCATCCAGCCAGCACCCCCTGGGCCACACCCTGCTCACTGTGGTGTCAGTGGAAATGGCATGGGAAGGCGGACAGGGCTCAGTGGGATCAGACCAGGGTTAGTTGATCTTCCAGTCAACTCCTCCCTGTCGTGTTACCTCTCAGCTCTGCTCTGACCGGAGGCCAGTGTGACACACCGGTCAGAGAGTCCCATCCACAGCCCGTCCCACCCCTGCGGCACTGGAACCAGAGAAAGAAACAGCTCTGACCTCGAGGGATTTACCTTCCCCTGGCACCAGTTCCCAGCCCTTTGCGGGAGCAGGTCTCTGCTCTGAAGCTCCCCCCGCCACATGGACTCAGCCTGCACCTCGTCCTTAAGTGTCAGCAGCACCGTTAATAGTCAGCCCTGGGCGGGCAGGTGCCTCTTGAGATGATATGGCCAGAAGGGACCATTATGTAACCCAGGCTGAGCTCCTGTATGACCCGGCCAGGGAGCTGCACCCAGCGACCCTGCACCAAGCCCAGCAGAGCCATCTATATGCTGGCTGCCTGGGCAAGGCACCAGCAGGGGCACTGCAGGGGTGGGGAAGGTGTTGGACAGACATTGACCCATCCAGCGGCAGGAGCAATTCCTCTGCGAGTTCAGAGCCCGGTGCCGTCACCCTGGTGATTCCCAGAAAAGGGGGATCCGGGCCCTGCCGCTGCTCCAGGGCCGACCTTAGCCTGGATCTGGCATTGCAGCTGGTGCCCCCTGTGCAGCTGGGGACGGTGGCACAAGGACAGGGAGGATGTTAGAGCTGACGTCAGAGGGGTTAGGGACTGGACACAGCTCCTTGGAGGGCAGCTGGTGAGCTCCATGGGGCAGCAACTGATCTTCACTGCGTGGGCTGAGGGGGCAGGCCGAGGTGTTGGTCGTTCGCTAGACAGCCTACAGTGGCCAGGGACCAGCCACGCTGAGGGGTCGCCTCTCTCCTGGCCGCTCTGCTCCAGCTGGGTCAGCAGAGTGCCCGCACCGTGGCCCCTTATACCAGAAGAGGGCACAGCACCAGACAATGGGAACCCAGCCCAGCGGAGCCTCCAGGCTCTTCTATAACCTAAATGATCCTGTGGAGTTAAAGCTTCCGGGCACCAGAGAAAGCTGGTCCCCCCATCTGCCCAACTGACTGGAATCAGAGCCTCCATCTGAGATGTGGCACAGAGCCACCCACTGTTTAGCTCCTGGTGCATCAACAGCGCTGGGTGCCGCCAATGCCCCACTGACACCTCTGACCCATTCTCCTTCCCAGGTGTTCTCCCTGCCCCCATCCTCTACCTGAGCCCGACATCTGCCCAGCCAGGGGACTCTGTACGACTCCTGTGCTCCATGTTCTCCCAGCACGTGTCCACCCGCATCATCTTCTGCAAGAACGGGAAGGAGGTTTCATCCCAGAGGGTCTTGAAGAAGAAGGCCATCTATGACTATAACTATACAGTGTCTGAGGACAGCTCTGGGAATTACTCCTGTGGGTATGAGATCAAAGACAGTGACAACCAGGTGACCAGTTCCCAGCTCAGCCCTGCCCTGCACCTAAGCATCACCGGTAAGGCGTCTGTGTGTGTGAGTGTTTCTTTGTGTTTGTTTGTGTGTGTGGTGTCCATATCCTAACTGAGCCCCGCCGAGCAACTCAGCATCACATGAAATGAGGGGTGTGATGGAGTAGGACTACTGTGTGTGTGCCTTAGTTTCCCCTATGCATTTCTTGAGCGTCTATGTGAAGGGATGAGGATGCGTAGCTGATGCAAAGCAGAGCTTCTCTGCAGGTGTCCATACCTGAAGCTGTAATCTGACTCCAAGTGGGGGAGGGAGGTCACCTGACCTGGCTGAGGCGGGGGGGGGGAAGGGGGTGATGGGGCTGGAGAGAGTGAGTTTGAGTTTGAAGTATGCAGCTGGCTGGAGAGAGGTTTTGGGAGTCTGAAACTGGGTGGGCAGAAGGGAGGCAGGCCCAGGAAGGGTCTGGCCTCCCTTGGGCCCCCAAAATGGATCCAGCTGAGGGGTTCAGGTGCCTACAAGCTCAGTGTTAGACCATGTACCTGTCAACGAATAAACCTCTGTTTTATTGGCTGGCTGAGAGTCACGTTTGACTGTGGATTTGGGGTGCAGAATCCATGGGCTCCCTCAGGACCCCGCCCGGGCGGCCTCGCTGGGGGAAGCTCACGGAGGGGCAGAAGGTGCTGAATGCTCCGAGGTCAGACCCAGGAAGGTGTAAACGGGGACCTCTAAGCTCCTAGCCTTGAAGACAGGCTGTGTACGGAGAGAGGACATTTTCCCTTGGAATCCCAACTGGCTTCATAGGGAGCAAGTTCCAGACCATCGCCTGGGCACTCCATGAATGGGCAGGGTGAATGGCAGAGCGAGAACAACAATTCAATAAGAAACCCCAGAAAATCCAATTGCTGAAATTCATCAAAATCTGAAACAAAAAAAATCAAACAAAACAGCTTTGTTCAAAGTTTTTCATACGGAACCACGTCTCTGAATTTTCACCCAGCTCAGCTCAGACAGCCCATCCCAGACAGGTGGGGGATGAGGACATCATAGAAATGTCTGTCTGGAAGGGACGTCAAGATGTCATCAAGTCCAGCTCCCTGCACTGAGGCAGGACCAATTAAACCTGGAGAGTCTCTGATAGGAGTTTGTTGGATCTGTTTTATATACCTCCCATGACAGGGATTCCACAACCTCCCCTGGAAGTCTATGCCAGAGCTTCACTGGCCCTATAGTTAGAAATCTTTTCCTCCTGTCCAACCTAATCCTCCCTTGCTGCAGATTAAGCCCATTTGTGCTTGTCCAACCTTCAGTAGGACTGAGAACAATTGATCCCTGTCCTCTTTATAACTGCAATGAGCATTTTTGGAGACTGTTATTGGGTTCCTCCCTAAGGTTCCTTTTCTCAAGACGTAACATGTCCAGTGTTCTTAACCTTTCCTCTTAGGTCAGGTTTTCTAAAAGTTTGATCAGCTTTTGTTGCTCTCTTCTGGACTCGTCAATTTGTGCTCAACTTTCCTAGTGTGTCACACCCATAACTGGACCCAGTACTCAGGCTAAGGCCTCACCAGTGCAGAGCAGAGCAGAGCGGGACAGTGACCTCCCATGTCTGACATACAATGTTAGCCCTTTTCACAACTACCTCGCACTGCTGACTGAGATTCAATGTGTGACCCACTCTAACCCCAGGTCCCTTCCAGCAGCATGGCCACCAGCCAGTTATTGCCTGTGGGGTAGCTGTGCTAGGGCAGCATATGGACCTTGAGTCTGGGGAGCCATGCTCTGCTCTGATCTCTGGAGTATTTGTTGCCTAGGTGATGACTCCAGCCACAGCAGTGTTGGGGATTTCCCCCAACAAGGTAAATGCTTCTGAAGCGTTTCTTTTAGCTCCCCCCGGGCTTTAACCAACATTGCTGAGCTGACATCCTTGCAGGGCAGGGAAATGGCTTTTTCAAAGGGGGAATCCCAAACCCTTCTGATGGGCAAGAGTTTCCTCTGGAGTTCACTGACCCCCACTGACCCCACCGACTGTCAGTGAATTATTTCCTCCCTCTCCACTCACTGTATTTGGTGTTGTTCTAGTAGGAGGCAGTAGACCAGGGGTGGGCAGACATTTTGGCCCGGGGTTGTAAAAGTGTATGGAGGGCCGTGTAAGGAAGGCTGTGCCTCTCCAAATAACATGGCCCCCACCCCATCCATCCCCTCCCGCTTCCCACCCCCAACTGTCCCCCTCAGAATCTCTGACCCATCCAACCCATCCTACTCCTTGTCCCCTGACCGCCCCCTCTAGGGACCCCACCCATAACCAGCCCCAGGATCCCACCCCCTACCCAAGTCCCACTGTTCCGTGACCCCTGACTACCCTGACCCCTATACACACCCCTGCCCCTTGAGAGTTGCCATGGGACTCCTGCTCCCTGTCTACCTCGACCAGTATCCACACCCCCACCCCAAACTCCCCCCCCCCAGAATTCCACTCTCCCGCTTTCCCTCCCACTCGCCGGAGCCACTCATGCCGCTGCAATGCTCCCTGGCACGAACAGTGGACCGGAGCACTAGCGGCATGGCTGCAGGGAAGGGGGACAGTGAGGAAGGGGCCGGGGCTCACCTCCCTAGCCAGAAGCTCAGGCAGGCTGGACAGTACGGGCCCGCAGGCTGGATGTGGTCTGTGGACCATAGTTTTCCCATCTCTGCACTAGATACATCATCACACTTAGGCTCACAAATTCTGTCTCTCCATGTAATTAGTTATTTATGCTCTGCGCTCCAGTCCTAGAACAGAGGTGTCAAAAACAGCATGCGGGAAAACCCCTGGTTCAGGAATCTCAGCTCAGCACCAATGCCCGGTTCCCAGGTAGCTATGGTGTCCCAGGAACTGACTTTAACAGAGTCCAAACCTGGTTGTTTTCCCTAGCTCACCCCTTGTCACGGAGCGCCCGGGCGATGGTCTGGAACCGCTCCCTAGGAAGCCAGACCGGACTCCGGGTGAAGGGCCCCTTCTCCGTACACAGCCTGTTTCCCAGGCCAGGAGCTTCAGGGGTCCCCACTTCCACCTTCCTGGGTCTGACCTCGGAGCATTCAGCACCTTCTGCCCCTCCGTGTGCTTCCCCCAGCAAGCCCGCCTGGGCGGGGTCCTGGGGGAGCCCATGAGTTCTGCACCCCAAATCCACAGTCAAACGTGACTCTCAGCCAGCCAGCAGAATAGACGGTTTATTTGAGATGCCAGGAACACCATTCAACTCACAGCTTCTCAGTCTCAACAGGGTCCCTCAGTCAGGCCTTTCTGGGGTGTGCCAGGAGGTGAGACCCAGATTCTGGGTTCCTGCTTCTCCCCCAGGTTTATTCGATGACTTCTAATCACAGACCATACAGCGAGCGTGAGCCTTCAGCTGGATCCATCTTGGGGCCAGAGAGCGAGTTGGCTTCTCTCCCTCTCCCCGCTAGACCCAGACCCAGACTGTTTCAAACCCCCTCTAGCCACTCCCTGCTCCTTTGTTCCTTTGTCTGGTTTCCCGGGCTTCAGGTATCACCTGACCTCCCTCCAACAGATTCAGCTGACCTCCCTCCCCCACCTGGGGTCAGGTTACAGCTTCCAGGGATGCACACCTTTGAATACCTGCAGTGGCTCTGCTTGGCATCACCTTCACATAGACACTTAAGAAATGCATAGGGGAAACTGAGGCACACACACACAGTACTCCCACTTCGTCACACCCCTGAGCACCTGAATCAACAGACCAACACCCAAAGAGTATGCCTGAAAAGTCTGTGTGCAGCACTTGCACAGGAAGGAAGAGCTGGTGTCAGAATTTGTGTAAAAGTGCCACTCAGGCCTTGTCTACATTACCGGCTGGATCGACGCATACAGATTGATCTATTGGGGATCGATTTATCATGTCTCATCAGGACACGATAAATCGATCCTCAGAGGCACTCCCGTCAACTCCAGAACTCCAGCTCGCCAAAAGGTGCAAGGCAGAGTCTACAGGAGCCCACTGTTGACCGCTGCCTCCGTGAGCTGAAGTTGGGTATCTTAAGTCGACCCTCCCCGCTAGTGTAGACCAGGCCTTAGTGACTTCTGCCAGAGAGATATTAATATTATCTGTGCCTCAATATCTCCTGTGAGAAATTCTGACCATTCACATTTTATTTTCATCCTGAGTCAGATTTCAGATTTTGCAAGGAACAGAAATGTAGCAACATTTTGATTCTGAAAGACTGAAGAGCCTAGTCGAAAGGTTTTGATTTTGAAAAAACAGCATTTTTGATGGAAAACTCTCAAATGTGTGGTTCAGTTCAACCCTATCCAGGACAGTGCCTACTTATGTGCTTAACTTTAGACACCAGGTGCAGTCCCATTGCTGGACCTAAAGTGGCTGTTCGAAGTTGTTTGTACCTGGGTGCTGTCCTGAATAGTGATCCTAGAATCATAGAACATCAGGGTTGGAACGGACGTCTGGAGGTCATCTAGTCCAACCCCCTGCTCAAAGCAGGACCAATCCCCAACTAAATCATTCCAGCCAGGGCTTTATCAAGCCTGACCTTAAAAACCTCTAAGGAAGGGGATTCTATCACTTCCCTAGGAAACCTATGCCAATGCTTCACCACCCTCCTAGTGAAAATGTTTTTCCTAATATCCAATCTAAACTTTCCCAACTGCAACTTGAGACCATTACTCCTTGTTCGGTCATCTGCTACCACTGAGAACAGTCTAGATCCATCCGCTTTAGAACCCCCTTTCAGGTACTTGAAAGCAGCTATCAAATCTCCCCTCAGTCTTCTCTTCTGTAGACTAAACGATCCCAGTTCTCTCAGCCTCTCCTCATAAGTCATGTGCTCCAGGCCCCTAATAATTTTTATTGCCCTTCTCTGGACTCTTTCCAATTTTTCCACATCCTTCTTGTAGTGTGGGCCCCAAAATTGGACACAGTACTCCAGATGAGGCCTCACCAATGTCGAATAGAGGGGAACAATCACGTCCCTCGATCTGCTGGCAATGCCCCTACTTATACAGCCCAAAATGCCATTAGCCTTCTTGGCAACAAGGCACACTGTCGACTCATATCCATCTTCTCATCCACTGTAATCCCTAGGTCCTTTTCTGCAGAACTGCTGCCTAGCCATTTGGACCCTAGTCTGTAGCAGTGCATGGGAATCTTCCATCCTAAGTGCAGGACTCTGTACTTCTCCTTGTTGAACCTCATCAAATTTCTTTTGGCCCAGTCCTCTAATTTGTCTAGTTCCCTCTGTATCCTATTCCTACCCTCCAGTGTATCTACCACTCCTCCCAGTTTAGTGTAATCTGCAAACTTGCTGAGGATGCAGTCCACACCATCCTCCAGATCACTGATAAAGATCTATATATATAAAAGTCAAGTGGTGTATGTATGAGTGTATGTATGTATGTATGTATGTATGTACGTATGACTGCGAAGTCCTCCCGCACCGTTTGAGCCAGAGACTTGAATTTTGGTACAGTGAGGGGTCTTGGGGTCTAGATGCTGGTAAGGGTCGAAAAATTTTCGGATCTCACCTCTGACGCCCCCCAGGGGTGAAAGTCTTTCAGGGCCAATCACATCAGCTTGGCAGTTAGGTGGTGATGATGTCATAATACCCCCCTCCAACAGACACCTCACTCGCTCAGCTCACCCCTCCCTCCTCCAACGGAACCCCGGAGATCCCTCAGTTCTCTGCCCCTCCCACCTCCCCAACGGAACCCCGGAGATCCCTCAGTTCTCTGCCCCTCCCACCTCCCCAACGGAACCCCGGAGATCCCTCAGTTCTCTGCCCCTCCCCCCTCCCAACGGAACCCCGGAGATCCCTCAGTTCTCTGCCCCTCCCCCCTCCCAACAGAACCCCAGAGATCCCTCAGTTCTCTGCCCCTCCCCCCTCCCAACGGAACCCCGGAGATCCCTCAGTTCTCTACCCCTCCCCCCTCCCAACGGAACCCCGGAGATCCCTCCGTTCTCTGCCCCTCCCCCCTCCCAACGGAATCCCGGAGAGCCCTCAGTTCTCTGCCCCTCCCACCTCAACCCCGGACTCCATCAGCTCTGTGCCCCCCCCCCCCACCTGCGAAGGTCCCCGGAATCCCTCGGCTCTGGGCCCCCTCCCCCCCTGCGACGGATCTGAGTTGGGTTTGGTGGGACGGTAAGTGAGGTGGGGGTGTCGGGTTCGGTCGGGGGGTGAGGTGGGGGTGTTGGGGTTGGTCAGGGGGTGTTGCGGTTGGTGGGGGGTGAGGTGGGGGTGTTGGGTTTGCTTGGGGGGGTGAGGTGGGGGTGTCGGGTTTGGTCGGGGGGTAAGTGAGCCGGGGGGGTGTCGGGGTTGGTCTGGGGGGGTGGGAAGGTGTCGGGGGGTGAGGGGTGTGGTGTGGGTGTTGGGTTTGGTCTGGGGGGGGGAAGGTGTTGGGGTGGGTGCCCAGACCAAACCCGACACCCCCTCCCGGCTCACTTACCCCCCGACCAAACCCGACACCGCCACCTCACCCCCCCACCAACCGCAACACCCCCTGACCAACCCCAACACCCACCCCTCACCCCTCACCCACCCCAACACCTTCCCACCCCCCCAGACCAAACCCGACACCCCCTGGCTCACTTACCCCCCGACCGAACCTGACACCCCCACCTCACCCCCCCACACCAATCGCAACACCCCCAGACCAAACCTGACACCCCCCGGCTCACTTACCCCCCGACCGAACCTGACACTCCCACCTCACCCCCCCAAGCAAACCCAACACCCCCACCTCACCCCCCCACCAACCGCAACACCCCCACCTCACCCCCCCACCAACCGCAACACCCCCTGACCAACCCCAACACCCACACCTCACCCCTTACCCACCACGACACCTTCCCACCCCCCCAGACCAAACCCGACACACACCCCCGGCTCACTTACCCCCGACCGAACCCGACACCCCTACCTCATCCCCCCAAGCAAACCTGACACCCCCACCTCAACCCCCCACCAACCGCAACACCCCCTGACCAACCGCAACACTCACCCCTCACCCACCCCAACACCTTCCCACCCCCCCAGACCAAACCCTACACCCCCCGGCTCACTTACCCCCCGACCAAACCCGACAACCCCACCTGACCCCCCCAAGCAAACCCAACACCCCCACCTGACCCCCCGACCAAACCCGACACCCCCCCCCCCCCGGCTCACGGTGTACTGTGTAGCACACAGATTATTAAATACACTGTTCGGTCGGGGGGTGAGGTGGGGGTGTCAGGTTTGCTCAGGGGGTGAGGTGGGGGTGTCGGGTTTGGTCGGGGGGTGAGGTGGGGGTGTTGGGTTTGTTTTGGGGGGTCAGGTGGGGTTGTCGGGTTTGGTCGGGGGGTAAGTGAGCCGGGGGGTGTTGGGGTTGGTCGGGGGGGTGGGAAGGTGTCAGGGTGGGTGAAGGGTGGGTGTTGGGGTTGGTCAGGGGGGTGGGAAGGTGTCAGGGTGGGTGAAGGGTGGGTGTTGGGGTTGGTCAGGGGGTGTCAACTGTCTGTCCCCTCCCCACCTCCGACTGACCCGAGCAACGCCGGGCACTTATGCTAATATTGAATAAAACCGGCCCCAGGACCGACCCTTGGGGCACTCCGCTCGATACCGGCTGCCAACTAGACATTGATCCATTGATCACTACCCGATGATCCAGCCAGCTTTCTATCCACCTTATGGTCCATTCATCAAGCCCACATTTCTTTAACTTGTTGGCAGGAATATTGTGGGAGACTGTATCAAAAGCTTTGCTAAAGTCAAGGAACAACACATCCACTGCTTTCCCCTCATCCACAGAGCCAGTTATCTCATTGTAGAAGGCAATCAGGTTAGTCAGGCATGAGATTGCCCTTGGTGAATCCATGCTGACTATTCCTGATCACTTTCCTCTCCTCTAAGTGCTTCAGGATTGATTCCTTGAGGACCGGCTCCATGATTTTTCCAGGGACGGAGGTGAGACTGACTGGCCTGTAATTCCCTAGATCCTCTTCTTTCCTTTTTTTAAAGATGGGCACTACATTAGCCTTTTTCCAGTCATCCGGGACCTCGCCCGATCGCCGTGAGTTTTCAAAGATAATGGCCAATGGCTCTGCAATTACATCAGCCAACTCCTTGAGCACCCTCGGATGCAGCGCATCCAGCCCCATGGACTTGTGCTCGTCCAGCTTTTCTAAATATTCCTGAACCACTTCTTTTTCCACAGACGGTTGGTCACCTCCTCCCCATGCTGTGCTGCCCAGTGCAGTAGTCTGGGAGCTGACCTTGTTTGTGAAGACAGAGGCAAAAAAAGCATTGAGTACATTTGCTTTTTCCACATCCTCTGTCACTAGATTGCCTCCCTCAGTCAGTAAGGGGCCCACACTTCCCTTGACTTTCCTCTTGTTGCTAACTTACCTGAAGAAACCCTTCTTGTTACTGTTAACGTCCCTTGCTAGCTGCAACTCCAAGTGTGATTTAGCCTTCCTGATTTCACTCCTGCATGCCTGAGCAATATTTTTATATTCCGCTCTGGTCATTTGCCCAATCTTCCACTTCTTGTAAACTTCTTTTTTACATTTAAGATCAGCAAGGATTTCACTGTTCACCAAGCTGGTCGCCTGCCATATTTACTATTCTTTCTAAACATCGGGATGGTTTGTTCCTGCAACCGCAATAAGGATTCTTTAAAATTGATGTTTCCCTGAAGCAGGGCAGTTCCCAAAGGGATGTTTTCTGCCTTGAGGAGCTCACCCTGAGAGCTAAGGGGGAAATCCAGGTTTATTGCCACAAAAAAATTGTGAAGAAAACTGTTTATTCTAAACTTGTGATGGGAAATTTCAGTGTTTTGATGAAAAAGTATTCCTGAAACTCATTTTAAAAAAATCATTTGGCCTCATTTTGACTAGACCCTCCTTTTCTGGGGGTTTTGAAACCAAAATGAGACAAAATTGTCAATTCAAAACTAAACTAAATGTTGTCTTTCATTTCAAAATTATGTTTGTGGAAAGACTAAGAAGGTCCTTGCACATGAATTTGTCAGGGGCTCGAACCCCGACCGGCAAAGGTTCGTTGTCTGACCGCAGAGAGACAGGCAACAACCAGCAAAGTCCAAACAAACTCTTTATTGACAGGTGCACGCATCAATAGAGTGGCCCGTTTCCCCCCGAACCAGCTAGCTCTCTTACACTGGATAGTTTTTTTATAAACAGTTCCGTCAAGTCACCTGTTAGTCTGAGCCAAGATGGGAGGAGGGAAAAAGCCATCTCCGTCCTTTCCCCTCTTGGTTATGCTTAACCAACACTTATTATAACTTTAAACAATACCTATTATAACTAACATCTTATCAACTAGGTCAAAAGTGTCACAGAGAAAAAGAAATGGAAGCACAGTTAGCAGAAAAGAAAAGTTTTAGAACAGTCTGGCGCCAGATGACTGAAAGAAAATGTTGATATTATTCCTTCTCAAGGTTTTCCAAACAGTCTGCTGTTATGAGCTCCAGGGCTGTCCAAAGTTCTCGGTGAAACATTTAACAGTTTAATTGCCACAGGATACTTAAGTATTATTTTGTCCCTTACAAATTGTTTCGGGGAAAGTTTTTGATTTCAATTAAACTGTGTTTTGATTTTTAAAATATTTTTTTGGGGAAACTCCAATGAACATTACTCACAAAGAACAGCCAATAATATCACCTTGTAGATAACTGTGGGGTGAGCTTCCTCAGTATGTTCATGAGGACATTAGGGGTCAGTTACCACAGGACTCAGCCAGCAGCTGCCTGAAGAGGCCATTCATATTGAGGTTAATATATGGAGATATACCTATCTCATAGAACTGGAAGGACCTTGGAAGGTCATTGAATCCAGTCTCCTGCCTACACTAGCAAGACCAAGTACCATTCCCTGACAGATTGTTTTGCCCCAGATCCTTAAATGGCCCCTTCAGGTATTAAGCTCACAACTGTAGGTTTAGCAAGACAATGCTCAAACCACTGAGCTATCTTTCCCCTCACCACAGGTTCTTTCCTGCCGTCCTGGTTCTGGTTTTCTGCCATTACAATTCCTGCCGTCCTGGTTCTGGCTGTGGTGCTTTATCTGCTGGGAAAGAAAGGTGGGTATGAGAGTGAGAACAAGCCGTGTTAGCAAATGTACAGACAGACGTGGCAGAGACAACCCCTTAGATCCCCTGTACCCAGTGTGTCTGGGATGGGGGGAGAGAGATGATCAAAGACACAGTGAAATTGTGTTTTTGGGAGGCAGGATGGAGGGAAAAATCTAAGAGATGATGAAAATTTTTCATTGTGGTTAATTATTTGTATTGCAGTAGCACCCTGGAGCCCCAGTCAGGGATCAGAGCCCCACTGTGCTAGGCTTTATACATTATTTAGTAGTGTGTTACTGCAGTGCCCTGGAGCCCCAATCTGGGATCAGGACACCCTGCATCCAGTGCTCCACAGATGGTCACAATCTAGCACTCACCCAGGGACCTGTATCTGGATGGAATATAGACCCGCAGGTACCTAAAGCTGCAGATCAAGAAGGCATCCCCTAGTCAGGAAGGGCCCTTATGCCTGTGCCTGTGTGTACGTGTTTCCTGAATCGGGGCCTAACAACTCTGAAAATAGAGCTCTGGACACAGCTCTGCCCTGCCGACCTTTCCTCACACGGTGTCCCCAGCCCCGAGCTTTCACAGCCCTCGAGTCACCCCAACAAACCCGAGATCGGCTTAAAACTCATGGGATTTCCAACCCATCACCAGTGTGGGGTCTTTGTATTTACCTGGGGATTTGATCTTTGGGGGCCTTTGGGTCACACCTTCAGGCTTTTCTCCCTAAACACGTGGGTTATAAACTTTCTTCTTCTTTCTATTATGAAAGTCGAGATTCTCAGTGAAGTCCCTGACTCTCAGACCTGAGGCCTTATGTAGAAATGCCATGAGATTGCCACTAAAATCATCAGACTTGGCCACACCACTCCAGTCAGTGGGGCTGGTGGAGGGGAGAACTGGGCAGGGCATGGGAACAGGCTTTGCATCAATATAATAATGAATGTGGGCCAAGTTGCTCAGTTTCCATCTCTCTCTCTCTCTCTCTCTCTCTCTCTCTCTCTCTCTGACCATGAGGAAACGTGACCACGTCTCTGATCACATTGTCTCACGGCTTCCAGTTGTGTCTCTGTCAAGGGATCAAAGGTAGGAGGAGACTATTCCCTCTCCCGTCTTGTTCTCTTTCTGGGTCTCTTCTCTCTGCATCAAGTAAGGGCCGGCAGCCACTCCAGAATCCAAGCAGAGCTCAGCTCTCCTACCGTGGTGGAGATGGGGAGGTTCAGTCTGGTTGTTGTGCAGGAATTTTGAAAGGGCCAGGGAAGGATGGATTTTACCTAGGGAGGTGGTGGAATCTCCATCCTTAGAGGTCATTGAGGCCCATCTTGACAAAGCCCTGGCTGGGATGATTTAGTTGGGTTTAGTTGTACTTTGAGCAGGCGGTTTGACTAGATGACCTCCTGAGGTCACTTCCTACCCTAATCTTCTATGATTCCCTGGTTGGGAAGGGATCTAGGGGTTAGGAGGAGACACTTTAAGGAAGGGATTTGCCAAAGAGGCATGTTCCGATTGAATCCACCTGCAGTAGAGTGAGCACATTGAAAATTGCCCTGAGGTGTTTGAAAGAAAGAAAGTGACTCCGTTTTACCCTCGGGCATCTTGGGGCTACTCACCCACAAAGCAGCCTTGACCGACCCAGCCAGTTCCCTAGAACTGAGTCTGTTCTTCTGGGGCAGGGCTGGGAGTGGCCAGGCCTGGCTGGGAACCAAGGGTCTGCGTCCATCTAGCTGCAGTGGGTAACATGCAGTGTTAACTCTATCAGCTGCAGCTCCATGGGCAGCAGGTGAGTTCCCTGTTTGGGGAGACTAGCCCTGGTCCCACTCCTTCCCCCAAGGCCACGCCCCTTCCCTACCCTTCTGCCTCCCTCCCCAGCCAGAGCCTTGAGCCCCCCACCATGGCCAGAGGACCCCTGCCTCAGCTGCTGAGTACAGGCCTACCGTCCCAGCTTCCCTGGGCTGCCAACTGACCCACCCGGCCTAGCCTCAACCCCAGCCGGCTTTGGGGGAAAGGCTGAGTGAGGGCAGGAAGAGGAGCAGTGTGGACAGGGCTACAGGGGAAGAGCAGGATGTAGGAATGGGGCCTCAGAGCAGAGTGGTTGGGGCCATGCCCTGCTGTTTGGGGAGTCTTAGCCTCCCCTGGCCTATGATATCGGCCACCCATTTGCAGCTGGTTTAGTGCCAGGCAAGACGCGTCCACACATGGACCCGCCCTGAAACACCCACAGTGGGATCACTCACAGCATTCGTGAATTTGGTGCAGGTCTATGTGTGGAGCGGCCGAGGTGCTGCCCCTGCCCCATGCCTGCTGGGCAGAGCCGGGCAGCAGGGACGCCTGTGGGGATTCAGAGCGCTCTGTACATGTGAATAACACACAGGGCAGAGGGGGAGCTTCCAAGTGCTCCTGGCTCCCTGTCAGCCCATCACCTCACACAGAGACCCTGCAAGGACCCTGCAGAGAGTCTCTAAGGGTCCTGCCCATTGCTCTGCAGCCAGCACCTGCCACGCAGGGCTCCCCTCAGCTACTCCTGCCTTCCTCCTCTGTCCCTTCTGCCACCCGCCGGGCTCGCTGAAGCCCTTCTGAGGGCCACGGGGCCCATATGCTCATTTTAAGCCCTGTGGGTGGGGCAGAGAGAGCCTGGAAGGAAACGAGGGAGTCCATAAGGTGACCAGCTGGACACAGAGAGGGAAAGGTGCATGGACAGACTAGAGGTAGTTTTGGGGCTCTGCCAGCCTAGGTTCCCAGTGTAGCAACTCTGATAGTAAAACTGGTGGGGGTAGGGGAGACACAACACACAGACCCTCAGTACCGGGAGTCCTCTCCCCTGACGCCCAGCAGTGTATGTTCCCTTCCTGACTCCTGCGCCCCCCACCCATAGTGCTCTGTAGCTGTCTCTCCCCAAGCATTCGTTCCCTCCCTGCTCCGCCCATATGACCAGTCTCTCCCCACAGACACTCCCACCCTGCCCTCCTGTGTCATGGGGGCTGGTTAGCAGACTGGTCCAGAAAGGCGGCTCTGAAGCTTCATTTCTATTTTATGCAAAGACATTAAAGTTGAGCCTTAGGGATGAACATTCAGCCTTTCGACATTGTGAGCAGCCCAGCGCCAAAAATCCAGTTTTATTTGGGTGAAAATCTTTCTAATAAAAAATGTTGTTTGAAATTTTTCACAGAAGATGTGGGGGTTTTGACAATAGAATTTTTTTGACAAAAAGAATTCAAAATGTCCATTTGAAAGAAAACAAAATTAAGTATTTTTTCACTGAAAATTTCATTAAAACTTTGGCCAAACATTTGACTTTGGTTAAAATATTGTTTACGAAAAAAAATTATGTTGAAAATGTTCACTCAGTTGTAACTTTGTGAAACCGACAGTGTTCTCTTCAACTTCAGTCCCCAGATGTCAGGGATTTTCAGTTCCCACTAAGCTTAACTCCATGCTGACCTAGGGGGATTTTGGGTGGATGGTTTCTTGGTCATTTTGCTGAAGTAGAACAGGATGTTCAAGTCTCTGCTTTATTAGACTTTCCCACCATAAATGGTGAAGCTGCCATGTTCCTGGATTATCCAGAAGTAGGTCTTGCTGCCTTTCCACTGAGAGTGAGCTGAATGGGGATGTAAGGTCCTAGCAGGAGAACCAGCCAGGGGAAGAAATCTCCTCACAGCTGATCTCTGAAAACAGTGTCACCAAGGTGACAGAGAGAGCTCACAGGGCATCACTAATACTCCCTGCCCTTATTACTTCCCACAGGGAACGAGTCCAGCATGACACCAGCAACACTCTTGCCGATCATTCTGAATGTAAGAACTTCTGGAGAGTATTGGGGTTACGTGAGGGAGAAAGGCAGGGGCTGGGACTAAATGTGTGAAGGTGGGGGATGGACAGATCCTAGGGCAGACTGACTAGCCAAGAGTTAGAACTACAAACTGCCTGTGATTGAAGTGAACGAGGAGAAAAAGTTCTCGGGGTCCCAAGATTTGTGCATCTGAGTCCCTGAGGTTCCTTTGTCCCACCCTATGCCCGTAATCCCCAGTCCTGCATTACCATGGTTTAGGGGACTGAGCCAAAATGTTACCACTTCCCGTCCTTCATGGAAAGGACACATCTGGGGAAAGCTCCCATTGGAAAGTGTTCCACCCTCTTCACAGGGAGCTGGGTTCAAGAGTGCGTCATAGGCATAGTTTAGGTGCCTCATGCTCCTGGTGTCCTCTTTGACTCTCCCACGATGCACTACTTTTTCCCCTCTTGGTGATGGGAATTAATATATCATGGGAGTCCCTGCTTGCAGTGAATCATGGGAGATGAAGCCCAACGTGTGGAGGAGAATATGAGCATGAGGCAACTGAACTACAAGTTCCATGCAGAACCATGCTGATATTCTAAGCCAGAATATTTCTGGTTTGGACCAAAAATGGTTCAGTTCAGGGGAATTCATTTTTTGAAGAAAATTTTTAAATTTTCTGCTGAAAGCCACCTCTGTTTGTGACAAAATAGCTCTGTGGAAAACCCAGACAGACGGTTTCCACTGTACAGCCAACATCCGAATTAAATCTTTCTGCTTCAGTATCCCCTAGCAACACCAATCAGGATTGGGCTCCATTGTGCTCAGTGCTGCCCACAGGGGAGCCCTGCCTTGGCTGGGGGAGAGGTGGGAGCCCTGGGGTTATAACTCATACTCAGCGAGGTACCTTCCCTTAAGGGTATTTACACCCAGGTGACCATGAGTAACTGTCATTCTCTCCCCAGATGCCTCCGTGAATTGGCTGGAAACCTCCAGGGTGAGTTGCCCTTTTATTAAGGACAAAGTGAAGTGATAGAAAAGAGCGATTGGTTTTGCCTGTTCCAGCTCGACAGGGACCCGTGGGCTTGGAGCATGGATTTACTCAGGATTCCCAGGCTTTGGGTTGGGTCTGACACCCTGGTCTCACTGCTGGGCCCACAGATCTCCATCCAGGAGCAGGTAGCTGCCTCCCATAAGTGCTGTTAGCCCGGCCAGTCAGGCCGTGACTCCCATGGACACAGAGACAAGCATCCAGGCAAGAGGAAAACATCCTTCCCAAACTCCACACCACAGCAATGGGGGGGGGGGGGAACCCACGGTCTGAAAATCTATCAGGCTACAGAGGGGATTTCAGCACCAGCCTCTGCAGTCAGACAAATAACCAAGGCAGAGATGTTCAAGGTTAAAAGTTCCCATTACAACTCCTGGGAACTGGACATTCCAATCCCCCAGGCGGGTTCGAAAACCTCCTCTGAAGTGTTACCAAAGTGGGAATCAACTCTCATGAGACAGATCCTATAAGTGGAGCCCCAGCACCACTCTCTGGTAACCCCCACCACGAGCCTCCCAAAGAGGAAGGAAGACAGGCAAGAGGTGAAATCCTGGGAGTTTCAGATTGACTTCTATGGGGCAGGATATCCCCCAATGGGTCTCCATGCGATATAGGTTTCAGTGGGGCATGCACAGGTTCACACTGCTAGCAGCAGCTGTGCAGTGGTGCACACACCCTGGGTACCATGTTACTGGCAGGGGAAGCTGCTAACACAGAGCTTCCTTCCCCCAACTGCTTCCTTATGATAATTATTTCTCCATACTCCGGCTGATACTGGCACTGAATAATAACCTTGGATTTTTATTTCTCTTCCTATAAAGATGCACCAGAGGAGTTTGGGTCCCTGAAGTTCTGTCCTTGTATTTTTATTATGTTTAATCTGTAACTTTTGATTGAGCGTTTAAAGCAGTGTCATAAAGGGAAGAGTGTGCGCTGCTATCATGGAGGCATAGCTCGTCTCCTCGAGTTAAGGTTGAAATTAGCATCCCAGTATGAGTCTGATTTTCACACACTCCACCACAGATCTATTCCAGCACTTATGAAATTTGATAACTACATCACATGACGGTGTAGATCTTGTCCTGAAAATCGGGGGCAAAGAACTCAAGTGATTTCAGAGAGTTGGAGTCTCATTCACTTTTCAGAGACTTTCCTAGTATGACTTTGGCTGTTCTTATGCTAACAAACACTAATTTATCCATTAGAACTTTTAGTAAATGACTGTAGGACAGGGTACTACTTACAGAGTGTCAGAGATTGCCTCCCCATGCTGAACTCTAGGGGACAGATGTGGGGACCTGCATGAAAAGACCCCCTAAGCTTATTTTACCAGCTTAGGTTAAAACTTCCGCAAGACACAAGTTTCTCCTGTGTCTGGAACAGTATTCTGACACCACCAAGCGTTACCCCAAGAACAAGGGCAGGGCCACTTGGAGCCCCCTCTCTTTCCAAAAATCCCCGCAAGCCCATACCTCCTTCCCTGAGAAAGGCTTGAAAAAAAACCCTCACCAATTCTGCTAGGCAAGCTTGATCCAAATCTGGATCTTACACAATGGAAAACAAAGCAGTCACATTCTTAAAAGAAAGATTTTAATTAAAGGAAAAAAGAAAGAAACAAATCCTTATAAAAATCAGTGGAAAAGCACTTACAATCACAAAAAGAATCAAAGGGAAAAAAACTAAACCACAGAGGTATCCCCCTCTGCTGAGTTTCAAACTTACTGAGAAAACACAGAGATATTTTCCTAAAATCCTGAGAAATTCACAAATGAGAAAAACAAATATCAGCTATAGCCTTGCCTGGCTAAACTACTTACTGTTGCTGCTTAGAAAGATTATAGGTAGATGGAGAGAAGAAATGGGTCTGATTCCCCTGAAAGCCCAGAGGGACTGAATAAAACAGACAAAGCGCTTTCCCTCCCCCCAGGTTTGTCAGCATCTTCGGTCCCCATTGGTTCTTTTGGTCAGGTGCCAACCAGGTTTCTTTTAGCTCCTTAAACCCTTACAGGTAAGCAGGAATTCTAGACTACTTTATGCTTATGACCCAGAGATATTTATGGCTCCTGTGAATTCAGAAGCTGGTTTAACCCTATCAAAATTGTACATGTAGGTTTCCCTTTTGCTTTCTCTAGTTGTTCTGAATTGTTTCTGCTGCTTCTTTCACACAACCTGACCCTGAGGAACCCAGATCACAATGCCCTGACATGCCCAGGGTTTTCTGCAGTTTACTCCCTGGGTGGTGGTTGCCAGTTGCTTCAGCTGAAACCAAATAAAGTGATATGTAATGGTTCCCTTATTTAGCTTGACTAGAAGGTGCTTATCACAGCCACCAATTTCAGCAAGGTATGCAATTGCCCATAGATCAAAGACACGCTTGTTGGGAGTCAGCCAACCTCCAACATAACAACAGAATAATAAAAAAGTGCTTGGAACCATTATAAATATTGCCATTAATAACATCAAGCATTAAGATACCAAACCGGACAGGAAAAAACTACACTGCCTGTAGCACAGATGAATCCTTATTTCAGATAAGATAAGCTGTGAAAAGGACTAATGCAGCCCTAGGATGCATCAGATGAGGTATTTCCAGTAGAGACAGGGAAGGGTTGTTACCATTATACAAGGCACTGGTGAGACCTCACTTGCAGGTTTAAATTAGTGTAAATTGTGGAGTCTCTGTAATGTGAAATCTTTAAATCATGATTTGAGGACTTCAGTAACTCAGTGAGAAGTTAGGGGTCTGCCAGAAGAGAGGGTGCGTGAGGTTGTGTGCCAGAGGTCACACTAGATGATCATGGTGGTCCCTCCTGACCTTAAAGTCTATGATTCTATAATAACAGCCCATCACAGGGAGAACCTGGCCCTACCTTGATGGGGCTGGCATAGAGAGAAGGTGAAGGGCTCCTCTGCCCAGCTGGCAGGTGTCATGGCAAAGCCCAGCTGTCTGGGGGGAAGAAAAGGGCCAGACCAAGACTGGGGAGGGGGAAATCTGAGCTGCCTGCCTCAGAGGGGTTGATGTAGGAAGTTGGGCCACTGGTATTTCCTAGTCTAGATGCCCATTAGAACTGCTCCTGATGTACGTACAGCAGTGCTATCAGACAGACATCTTCTGGCTTAATTTCTCTGGCTTCAGGCTGGCTTAGCAGAAATGTAACATTACTGTGATTTACCTCCAAGCATCCACCATTCCAGATGAAAGAGATGCCGACATATGTGACCATCGGTCTGCAGCGGGACAGACGTCCTTAATGCTCCACTTGCTGAAATGCAGGACTCGTCAGTGTGCAGTTGCATCACAGAACCTCCAAAGGGCCATGCAGAAAGAAATTGGGGGACCTTCTCTGGGCCACAGCAGGACAATGCAGAGCACCCCAAAGTGCTGTAGGACACTGGAATATTCTTAGAGAAAATGCTGCCTGTTTTTCTTATGGAAAAAACCAGTTTCTTCTGAATAAAATTGGAAAAATACCCAAATTCTGTATTTCTACCTCTTGACAGCTCAGCTCAAGTCCTCTTAGCTCTGTTCAGAGATTCCATTGCCAATGCAAAGTGCACAGAAACCATGAGGCAACCCCTCCAGAAATCCCAAGATCACCTTTGGAATTCATGAGATTTCTTTTTAATTATGCATTTTGTTTGCTTTTATTTGACTGCTGGTGTTTGACCATGGGGGGGGGGGGGGGGGTCAGGAGTTCCAGGGGTTCTTCACAACCAGGAGGGCTAGAAACGTCCGCATTTCAACAAAACCCAAGATTCTCACAGAATCCCAGCACGTCAGGAGTTGGGCTTTAAGAAAAACAGGGAATGTTATGAGATGTGCTGTGAAATCATGACAACTGACAACAGCGTTGAGGTCACCTTTGAATTTGCAGGACTGTTTAATGTCATGCGGGTTTGTAGGGATGTGATAATATAAATGTCAAGCAAAAAGTCACAAGCTATGGTTTTGTGAAACTGTTTCTTAAGGCTGGTCCCCACTACGGGGGGAGGGGGGGAGGATCGACTGCAGATATGCAACTTCAGCTATGTGAATCACGTAGCTGAAGTTGGCATATCTTCAGCCGACTTACCATCCATCCTCACGGCGGTGGTCCCCGTCGACTCCAGTTTGCGCCTCCCGGCAAGCTGGAGTTCCGGAGTCGACAGGTGCGCCGCGGGCGATCGATTTATTGCATCTTCACAAGACACGAGAAATCGATCGCCAGAAGATCAATCTCTACCTGCCGATTCCACGGGTAGTGGAGACCAGCCCATAGCCTCCTCCAGAGAGTGCAGCCATGTGGATTTAAGAGAACATCATGTCTGTATTTGGCTCCCTGGAAAGCAGTCACTGCATGAAGCAATTACAAAGCTTTGGTGTATGGGTTTGAGCTGATGTTTAGAAGGAATTCTAGATTGCTGGCTGGGTTTCTAAATGCCAGCGCCCAGCAGCTGATAAAAACTCACATTTGAGAACAGTGATTGTCTGCTGCTGGGTGCTTTGGAAAACTAGTCACTGCATTTAGGTGCCTGAGAGCCCAACTCTGGAAAATCTGAGCAACAGGACTGTCAAGGGGGGGAAGGGGCCAACTGTCACCTGAGGGGGGTGTCACGGTACTGAAATAGTTTGGTACCGTGTAAATCAATGGGTGCACGAAATATTATGTGAAGGGGGTCATAACAGGTGTCTTATGTATGTATCTATTCCATATGTGTGTATCTATTCCATATGTGTGTATCTATTCTGTAACTAAAGTTAAAGTGCCTGTAATTCAAGCTTAGGCTTGGCTCCAGTGAAGGCTCAGACAGGCTGGGGCTGCCTGATGGCCCATTAAGGGACATCCACCACACAATGGACTTTGTATATACCTGTCCACACCCGAGCTGCTCTAGGAATGTCATCTGCCTGGTCAGAAACTGAATCCTGGAGAGTCGGTGATTGGACCTTGTGACTGTAAACCTCCATTTTGAACCAGACTCTGCAAAAGAAGGAGGAGGGTCTTGGACCAGAAGACAGAGTCTATAAAAGCTGGAAGAAGCATTCTCCATTTTGTCTTTTACCTCCAGACTTCAGCCTGCCTTGTTTCCAGCTTTGGATGGAATTTTGCTACTCTGGGAACTCTGGACTAAGGTGCTGACCCACCCCTAAATGGGGTGCATCCAAAGACTTTGATTTGAACCTGCAGTTATTCTACATTTGCTGCAAGCCTGAGCTAAGAGATGTGCCATTACTGCGTGTAATTGATTTCTTTTAACCATTCTTAACCCTCACCTATACCTTTTTCCTTTTATAATAAACCTTTAGATTTTAGATTCTAAAGGATTGGTTACAGCGTGATTTGTCGTAAGATCTGATTTGTATATTGACCTGGGTCTGGGGCCTGATTCTTTGGAATTGGGGAGAACCGTTTTCTTTATTTGGGGTATTGGTTTTCATAACCATTGATCCCCAGGACAGGTGGCTGGTGGTGGTGATGATACTGGGAATCTGGAGTGTCTTAAGGGGATTGCTTGTGTGACTTGTGGTTAGCCAGTGGGGTGAGACCAAAGTCTTTTCTGTTTAGCTGGTTTGGTTTGCATTAGTGTGAAGAAACCCCAGCTTTGGGCTGTAGATGCCCCTTGGGAAGCAATCTGTCCTGATCTGACACTCACAGTTGGATCCCACCAGGAACAGCACCGTCACAGGGGGATGTCAATGGGGGGGGGGGTCAGGAAAAGCCCTCAGATAAGAGGGGGTCAGTGGGATGGAGGGGACAGGGGTTGGGCAGAGGGAAGGAGGTAGAAATGGAGAGGAGGAAGAAGGGAAGGGGGTGGAGATGGGGTGAGGAGAACAGCAGATAGAAACAGGAAGGGGAAGGGGGGAGAAGCAGGATAGAAATGGGGGGGCAGAAATGAAAGCCCAGGCAGGGCCCAGGGGAGCCTTCCTTTTTGTCCCCAGGAACCCAGGGGTCTCCATCAAATGGAGGAGCATGATTAAAGCCCCCATCTTTCCCAGTTTCTCCCATAGTAGGGCAGGGCTCTGCTGACAGAGAGGGGGCAGCTGTGTCAGGAGATCCCTCATGTCACATGGGATATGTTGGGACCCCCGAGTGACAGAGGTCAGGGAATGCTGCTGGGAGCTGTGTGGCACTGCCCCCCCCCAATGCCCCCACTGTTTTCAGAGGAGGTGACCCCCACACACACCTGGAAGCTACAGGGCACGTTTTGGAACCAAGTGGCCATTCCAGGGCCAGCATCTGGGGGTTTCATCCATTTTTGTGGGGTGCGTTTTGCAGACATTGGTGCTGGGTTTACAGGCTCTGTGATGTCCCTGTGTCTGTGGGTGGAACTGGGTGACTAATGGATGCTTTTGGCTGGCAGCAAACAGAAAACTCAGAACAGGGATTCAGGTCAGTTCTGAATGTGTTTGGAATTTATTAGTAAATCAGAAAAGTCTGTTTCGGGTCATAGAAAATGTTTCATTCAGGGCAGCTTCCTAAAAGTGCCTCCCCCTCCCAAACTTTGCCCATAGGGTTCAATATTTGCCTGGGATGTGGGAGACCCACCTTCGGAACCCCGCTTTGGAGCAGGGTTTTGAACTCAGCATTTAAGAAGGATGTGAACAAATTAGAGACAACCCAGAGGAGAACAATTAAAAGGATCAGAGGTTTAGACAACGTGACCTACAAAGAAAGGTTTTAAAAAACTCGGCTTGAGAAAAAAAGACTGAAGGGAGAACCTGATAATCATCTTCAAATCTGTTAAGGACTGTTAGAGAGAGGAGGGGGATTAATTGCTCTCAGTCCCCTGAAGGTAGGACAAGAAGCAATGGGCTAAATCCACAGCAAGGGAGGTTTAGATTCTAGTAGGAAAAGTGTCTAAAGATCAGGGGAGTTAAGCTCTGGGATAGTTTCCAAGGGAGGCTGATGAATCCCCATCGTCTGAAGTTATTAAGAACAGGTTGGACAACCCCCCTGTCAAGGATGTTCTAGGTCAGCGATTCTCAACGGGGTCCCCACCGCCCTGGGGGTCCCTGAGCCCTTTCGGAGGGCCGCGGGGTCCTGCAGCTGAAACCAGAACCCAAGCCCTGGGCACCCCCCGAGCCCCTGGAGTCCCCGCCCAGAGCCAGAGCGGGGCAGTCCCGGGGTAGCTCCACCCCCGACCCACTTCATCCTCCCCCCACCCCGCCCTGAGCCCCGCCCCCTGATCCCAACCCCTGGCTGGGTCCCGGCGGTGCGGGCAGCTGCTGCTCGATCTGGGCTCATGGAGCGGGGCAGCCCGCGCGTCTCCGTCTGCTGCTGCCGCCCGGGGATGCGGCAGCGCCTCCGCTCCCGGAGCCGGTAAGAGCCGCCCGGGCAGGGGACCCGCTTCTGTCGCTGGCAGAGCCCCCGGGGAGCAGCCACCGCAGGGAGCCCGCCTGGCACATGGCCCCAGCAACCCCCCTCCCTCCCCGCCAGCTACCCCCGTCCCTTCCCTTTGAGTTAACCCCCCCGCCTCCCCCCTAGCTACTCCCATCCCTGCCTCTTGAGCTACCCCCGGCTCCCTGCCCCCTCCGCTACCCACTCAGCTACCCCAGCTACCCCCTCCATGCACCATAGCTACTCCCATCCCTGCCCCCTCAGCTACCCCCTGCCCCTTGAGCTACCCCCGCTCCCTGCCCACAGCCCCCCAGCTACCCCCTCCCTTCATCCTCAGCTACCCCCCGCTCCCTGCCCCTTGAGCTGTCCCCCTCCCTGCATCCTCAGCTACCCTCTGCCAGCACACAGCCCCCAGCTCCCCGCCCCTGGTCCCTGCGCCCCCAGCTACCCCCGGTCCCTGCCCCCTCCGTTACCCCCTCAGCTACCCCAGCTACCCCCTCCATGCACCATAGCTACTCCCATCCCTGCCCCCTCAGCTACTCTCTACCCCTTGAGCTACCCCCAGCTCCCTGCCCCCTCAGCTGCCCCCTTCCCTGTACATAGCCCCCAGCTCCCCGCCCCCGCTCCCTGCTCCCCCAGCTACCCCCGGTCCCTGCCCCCCCAGCTACCCCTGGTCCCTGCCCCCTCCGTTACCCCCTCAGCTACCCCAGCTACCCCCTCCATGCACCATAGCTACTCCCATCCCTGCCCCCTCAGCTACCCCCTTCCCTGCACATAGCCCCCAGCTACCCCCGCTCCCTGCCCCCAGCCCCCAGCTACCCCCTCCCCCTGCCCACAGCCCCCCAGCTACCCCCTCCCTTCACCCTCAGCTACCCCCCGCTCCCTGCCCCTTGAGCTGTCCCCCTCCCTGCATCCTCAGCTACCCTCTGCCAGCACACAGCCCCCAGCTCCCCGCCCCCGGTCCCTGCCCCCCCAGCTACCCCCGGTCCCTGCCCCCCCAGCTACCCCCGGTCCCTGCCCCCCCAGCTACGCCCACTCCCTGCCCCCCCAGCTACGCCCGCTCCCTGCCCCTAGCTACCCTCTTCCCTGCACCCTCAGATACCCGCTTCCCACACACAGACCCCAGCTAGCCCTGTTCCCTGCACCTTCTGCTACCCCCTGCCTCCACACAGACTGTAGGTACCCCCGCTCCCTGCCCCCTGAGCTACCGCTGCTCCTGCACCCTGCCCCCTCAGCTACCCCTGCCCCCTCAGCTACCCCCGCTCCATGCATCCTCATCTACCCTCTGCCCGCACACAGCCCTAAGTTGCCCCCACTCCCTGCACCCTCAGATACCCCCTGCCTGCACACACACCCCAGCTAGCCCTGCTCCCTGCACCTTCTGCTACCCGCTGTCTCCACACAGACCTCAGCTACCCCCCTTCCCCCTCAGCTACCCCCCTTCCCCCTCAGCTACCCACCTTCCCCCTCAGCTACCCCCGCTCCCTGCATCCTCAGCTGCCTCCTCCATGCATCCTCAGCTGCCCCCTGCCCGCTCCCTGCCCCCTGAGCTGCCCCCTCCCTCGACCCTGACATACCCACTCCCTGCCCCCTCAGCTACCCCCTGCCCACACACAGCCCCCAGCTACCCCCGCTCCTTCCCCCATGAGCTCCCTCCCCCCTCCCTCAGCCCTGATATACCCCTGCTCCCTGCACCCTCAGCTACCCCCTGCCCAAACACAGCCCCCAGCTATCCCCGCTCCCTGCACCTTCCACTACCCCCTGCTTCCACACAGACCATAGCTACCCCCTGCCCATGCACAGCCCCTAGCTGTTCCCGTGCTTGCACTCTGAGCTACCCAGCTGCTAGCTACCCTCTCCCTGCATCCTGACCTACCCCCTCCTGAACCCTGAGCTACCCCCCGGCCTGCACACAGCCCGAGCTACACCCTTCTTGCACCCTGAGCTACCCCTTGCTTGCACGTCGAGCTACCACCCTACCTGAACACAGACCTAACTACCCCTCTTTCTGTGCCCTGAGTGCCCCCTGCCTTCCCAGTGAGTTACCCCCTCCCTGCACCATCCCCTGCTCGCACACCACCGCTAGCTACCCTCTGCCTCCATCCAGAGCTGCCCCCTTCCTGCACTCTGAGCTACTCCCTGGTTGCCCCTTGAGTGACACGCTCCTTGCACCCTGAGCTACAGTCCTAGTGCCCCATAGGAGCTACATATCCACTAACACACGTATGCCTGTGACAAGGTACCAGTTCAATCTACACACCAGTGTCTGTGTCTAGACTAGCACGAAGATGCCTCTCCTATGACTTCTCCTTTCATACATTGATATAAAGAAGTCAAGTGTTCCACTTTAGATCTTGTCAATTACTATCCTTATCACCACACGTATCCTTGCTCCTGTAGTTCGAACAAACATCCTTGTCCATTAGTTGTCTTCCCCTCTCTATCCTTAGGAGCAGTGGGGGTGTTCCTGTACCATCTCTTAATCTGGATTTATGGTGTTACTTGAGAACTTTGTGTGGCTGTGAACCATCTCTCAGGTCAGGAGTGAGCTTACTTGGGTAGCCATTACCCAGTGTGTTACTATTCTCCAGAGGCCAGGCCTACTTTGGTTCACAGCCTTTGGTTCATATGTTAGTTTTGCCTAGAGCTCCAGGCAAATAAACCTGAAAAGTGGGGATGGGAGGGAAATATTAGATTTTGGCCACCGAAAGCTGAAAATGTTCAGCTGAAAGCTTCCAAAGATAAAAATATTTTAGAGATTTTGGTTTTCCAATGAAAAATCAAAAATGTTCAAAGAGAGCAGAGACTCCACAAATAAAGAAATAACTAAAAAAATTCTAAAAATCATTTAGTCAAAATCTACTTTTCTATCGAAAAAAAAGTCTTGATGTAAAATTCTCAGCTGCCCCTGGTGTAGGCGTCATTACGAATGTGTTGTTTCCTCTGTACCATTGGGGCTGGCGCTGTACAGTCAGGTATCCTACAGCGCAGTCCCTGCCCTGACAATCTGCCGTGGGTTATACTCTGAACTGGACTGTTACATTTCCAGTATCCTTTCTGAAAGTATCTCCTGCATATGTCTGTGGCCTGGCCTAGCTGCCCATTCAGTCTGTCAGTGTCAGGCCCTGGGTACACACCAGATCTGGATACTGCACTGCGCTACCTGAAATCTGCTAAAACCTAGTTCCTCTTCCCCATTCGCCAATTCGCTGCCCATTCATGATAGGTTGCTCAGCTACCCCAGATCAAGCATCTTCTTCTCCTCTTCAGTCAGACTCTGGATCATCTGATCTGGTACCGACTGCACTTTTTCTCAGAGGGAGAATCCCCACACCCAGACTTTGGGGGCTGTTTCTATAATAGGCCCAAACCAGAACCCCCAAGTCCACACCCCCAAACTCGGGAAGATCAGATTAGGATCCGCAGCTGGAGCTAAACCTCAGGACCCATCTCCAGTTGCTCTGTCCCAGTCCAGCATCTCCCTTATCCCTGGTTCTCTTGTACTGATCAGCCACAGTCACCTTAGTGTTTAGAAATGGGAGCCGGTTTGGAGTCTTTAAACTGAGGGGGGGGACGTCTCTTTCTACCAGACGGGCTCTAGCTCAGCCAGAAGTTGGCAGCTCAATGCAGGGATCCCTGGGGGAGGGTCTCTGGTCTGGGCTGTGCAGATGCTCAGATGGTCCCATGGGTCCCTTTTGGCCTTTCAATGTACGACTGTGAAAATAAACTGCCCTGGAACCCTCATGAGAACAGACTAAATGGAGAGAGAGAGAGAATGTGGCAGGTTAACATGTGAGAACAAAAATAACATTGTGTGAGCGGGTTCTTCAATCCCACATCACAGCATGTGACACACCCACACCCCACTGGGCTGCTAGTTCGTGGTCAAGCTGAGGAGAGGCGTCTGCACAGGAGACTCTGCAGATGATCAAGGGGCTGTCGGCTCGTCCTGCGGTTCCCTCGCTGTGGAGAGCAGCTGGACTGGGTGTGCAGAGTCACTGAGCAGGAGCCACTGCTCAGAGCCCGAACTCTCCTCTCTCTTCTGTCTTCCGTGCAGCAGCCGGTCACTCTCCAATCCCGCAATGTCTGACTCCATTAATATTCCCTCCGTGGCTGGAGAGCCGGGTCTAATTCTGTCCTGCCTGCCCTGGGGTTCGGGCTGGAGGGAGAGAATCAGATCTAGCCCAGAAGCAATGGGGTGGTGGGACACCCTGTGAGATCAATTAAATCCCGTGGGACAGATTTCACAGCTCTTGTCTCTGAGGTTTTCCCTGGTTTCCAATCTCCAGGTGCTTCCTGTCTTTGGGCAAAATAGCCCAGGATCATTGGCCTTCAAAGCAGGTTCCAGGTTGGTCAGTGTCACTCAGGGGACTGCAGGGAAGAAGGAGAATCTTGTGGCAAGGGCAGTGGACAGGCAGTCAAGAATCTGAGTTCAGTCCCTGGTAGGTGCCCAGATATCCTGATTTTATAGGGACAGTCCCGATATTTGGGTCTTTTTCTTATATAGGCTCCTATTACCCCCCACCCCGTCCCGATTTTTCACATTTGGGGCCTGGTTTCAGAGTAGCAGTCGTGTTAGTCTGTATCCATAAAAAAACAAAACAAAACAAGGAGTACTTGTGGCACCTTAGACTAACCAATTTATTTCAGTATAAGCTTTCATGGGCTACATAGCCCACCTTGTCAACTGTCTGATATAGACCATCCTGATTATCACTACAAAGGTTTTTTTTCTCCTGATGATAATGACTCATCTAAATTAAATAGCCTCTTAGAATTGGTATGGCAGCTTCCACCTTTTCATGTTTTTCTGTGTGTATATATACATCTTACTTCTGTGTGTTCCATTCTATGCATCTGATGAAGTGGGCTATAGGCTATGAAAGCTTATGCTGAAATAAATTGGTTAGTCTCTAAGGTGCCACAAGTACTCCTACTTTTTTTTAATTTGCTGTCTGGTCACCCTAGTCCGAGACTCAGCAGAAGTAGACTGCTCAGTCACTTAATCTCTCTCTCTACCTCAGTTTCCCCAGCTGTGAAATAAGGATCAATTTCCCTATTTCTCAGGTGTGGGTGAGGCTAGACCCCATTCATGACTGTGAAGGTCTCAGATACTCCAATGACAGGAATGTATCAGAGATCAATGATGGGAAGAGTTGTTTTATCTCACGGCTTCTCTATAGACAGGAAAATTTACCAGTATAATTAAACCGCTCTAGCTTTGCTGGTATAACTCCCTTGGGGACACTCTTATTGTGGATTCAGAGCCTTTGCCAGGTTCATTCACAGATTCTAAAGCCAGAAGGGACCATTGTGACCATCTTCTAGTCTGACCTCCTGTATAACACAGGCCAGAAAACTGCCCAAATAACTCCTGTTTGAACTAGAGCATCACTTTGAGAAAAACATCCACCCTTAATTTTAAATTTGACTAATGGAGAATCCACCACAGCCCTTGGTAATATTTCTCATGGTTAATTATCCTCACTGTTAAAAATGTGCACTGTATAGTTTATATTGCTTCTAAAACAACATGAGATAAATCAGGAAAAGGTTCTTTTATACCACAACCTGCGTGTGCACAGGGACTTACACTGGTGTAACTGAACCTGTATAAATCCATCCCTTGACTGATACCAGACAACTTCCCGTGACGTACAATAGCAGCAGGGGCCGTGTGGTTTATCGAAGTAGGTGCTGGGTCAAGTCCATCTGCTTTGGGAACGTCAGGCTTTCACATAGCTGCCTCTATTGCCTCAGCAATTGCCAGGAAGCGGGGGCAGCTGAGAACTGGACGGGCCGCTCAGCATCCACACCGTGTGGTTGTGCCAGAGGAACTTTACCACAAAATCCCCATCATAGCTGGCACCGGTCACCCTGGATTGCAGTCTCACCTGAGAGCCAAGGATGGAATGGGCTGTGGAGATGCAGCCCCTCCCAACCCTACAGCTGGTCTCACACACAGATTCGGCATGGGCATAACTGGCACAAGCACTTCTGGCCAAAGCTTCCAAAATGGCCAGTGATTTTTGGAGCCTAACATGAGACAGCATAAGGGGTGACAGACAGATTGCACTGAGCCCCCATGTACTGGAAAACAGCCCCTTTAAGGTGTCTTAAATGGGGCCCCCAAAATCACTAATCGTTTCTGAAAGACTTGGTCTCTATGCTTAACAATATGATCAGTCAAGCACGGTATTTAAAAACAGTATTATATCTATCTACCCCCATATACATCCTCTGACCATCTCCCTCTCTCTATCCCCATACGTAGTCATATATATATATATGTCTTTCTATTTCCGGCTCTGTGCAGCTGATTCCTTTCAAGTCTCTGTTAAGCACTAGCGTAGAGAGGAGCCCTGGTCATTTCTTCCCAGCTCCTTTCAGGGTCTGTGCAGAGAGGCAGCTGTAGGGTCTGTGCAGCAGGAGGAACTCACTCTGCGGATGCTCTTGCTTCCTGTCTGAACTGCACTTGCAGCTCTGGCTGGGGGACGGGGTGAATTCCCCTTCTTCACATCCCGCTATGCACTGTTCAGACCAGGACAATCCACTGCTGCAAAAATTACTATGAAAAATTCCTTTGCAAAACTTGTGCTCCTGACACATTTCGATTGAGGCCCTCGGCTGTTTGGCTTCCTACAGGGGTGTTAACGTATATTCACAAGACTCCCACATGTTTCTTTGGACTTTTGCCCTGATTCCCCCACTTGCTTAGTCACACTGCTTCCAGCTCCCCACCTGTCACTTCTGGATGTTCTTTCTCAACTGCCTTGTGTTCTTCCCCATCCAGCCCTGCCCTGGTATCTGCCTTCCAGTAGGGACAGCAAACTGCTCCGGAGCCCAGAATGGGAGCAGGAGCAGTCAAGGCAGAAGTGGCTGGAGCTGGATGTGGAGGATGGGAGGGGGGAGGGGGAAGACTAAGCAGTCTCAGGGTAGGTGTTTTCTAGAGGCGGGGGAAAATTAGTTCCTATACAGAGGGTCCCACATAAGGGCCATGTATGTTCCCCTTAAGCCCAGAGGGTGAATTTCCCCCTGGGAATTTCCTTCTCACCAGGGACTAGAGACCAGGTTGGAGACAAAAGGTTCAGGCTCATCCAACATCCCAGGCCTCCTAATCACCCAGTGACCTTCCACCCTGGCCCAGCTGTACCTTTAGCCAGGGGCCTCTCTCGGTCCCCAGGCAGTGAGATGGGACGGGAGGTGTTTCCTCAGTAATATGTTTAGACAAGCAAGTAAACCAGGCCTCCTCACTTCTCAGTCCTCTAGCCCTAAATAGAGATGCTGTGGCCAGGGTGGGGAAGGGACCGTGGTGCAGTGCAGGAAATGGGGAGTGGTGACAAATATCAGACCTGAGGAGGGGACGGAGTAGGTCAGACAGAAGCTGTGAAGTCTCGACTGTCTGAGCCCTACAGACCCCAGAGGGGCTGGGAGCAGGGAGAGGGACTGGCTGGAGTATCCATCCCTGGGGAGCAGAGGGGGCCAGATCAGAGCAGAGAGAGACACCAGAACTTTCCTTCTCCTAAAGTTGGGCAGGGCAGAGGGGGCAGGTGGGATCTGGGTGCGACGGGGGATTGTGCCCTGCTGATTGAGAGCAGCCCCTGGCCCAGGGAGACGGCAAATCCACTTTAGTGGCAGAGAGATTTGCGCTGTTACGATGTTTGAGGGAGTGGGACTGTCCCAAACCAGCACAGGACCTGCCAGGCCCCCTGCCCAACCCCTTCCCTCAGGCCCCACCCTACGATCACTCCACCCCCTCCCTCCTTCGCTCGCTCTCTCCCACCATCGCTCCCTCCCTCATTTTCACCGGACTGGGCAGGGATTGGGGTGCGGGAGGTGGTGAGGGCTCTGCCTGGGGGGGTGGGGCCTGGGGTGGGGCCAGAAATGAGGGGTTCAGAGTGGAGGGGCAGAATCCGGGTGGGGGATTGGGGTGTGGGAGGGGGTGAGGGCTCTGCCTGGGGGTGCAGCCTGTGGGGTGGAACCGGGCTGAGGGGTTTAGGTGAAGGATGGGGCTCTGGATCGGGTCAGGGGTTGGGGCGTGGGAGGGTGTGCGGGATGCAGGCTCTGAGAGGGAGTTTGGGTGCGGGAGGGACTGAGGGGTTCATCCTCCGGCCAGCGCTGACCTCAGGCGACTCCTGTGCAGGGGCTGGCACATCCCTCCAGCTGCTGCTCTTCCCGTCCGAGCCGCCAAGTGACTCCCCCTTTCCCGCCGCAGCACCCGATTTCACCCACGCCAACATCGCCCGCCTGGAGCTGGGGGCCGTGGTCCTGCTTGTTCTGGGGCTGATCCTGGCTGAGGCCTATTACAGCCGCCTGACGGGGGTGTTCTAGGTGAGTCCCCTCCCCCGTTCTGTGCCCCTTACTCCCCCCAGGGGCTGGGCCCAGGGAGACATGAGTCCCTCTAACCTGCCATCTCTCTGTGCCCCCAGGAGCCTGGATCTGGCCGTGCGGAGAAGAGAATCTCCCCAGGGGTTGGACTGCTTCCTCTTGGGGGTCTGAGACGCTGGCACAAAACCCCCTCCCCGAAAACACCCCCACCTCAGAGATCACCACCACCACTCCCGACCTGACAGCTGCACCCCAATATCGAACCCCTTATCCCTGGCCCCACAGCACCAGCCCCTGTGCTGGGCGCATTGCAATCTCCAAGAGCAGTCCCTGGAAGCTGCAGTGGTGTTACTCTCTGGCCCAGCTGGGCCGGTCTCTACCCCAGGCTGGACTGAGGGGTTTGGGGGGGTGGGGGAGGATCAGGGCTGGGGCCACTCATCCCACAGAATCCCAGCTCCCCAAGAGAGAGCCCACTGTAAGGATAAGGACCTGTCCTGTAGCCATATTTTTTGGCCTGTAGCCATATTGTAAGGCCTAAAGCCTAAGGCCTTCATCTGCAGCAGATTAAAAGAGCAGCAGCCATTAGCTGAGAAGCAGGAAGTCACATCCTCACATTCCATCTCAATGATATTAAAGCAATGTACTGTCAGGCTGTTCAGAAGGGGACCACGTCACAGATCTTAAGATGCTTAAAGAAAACATACTTTGGTAGCCTCCTGTCTGGCAAGAAATCACTTCTCAATAGCTGTTTTTGTGAACTCCTCAGTTCTTTATTGTTCTGTCATTATGGTCCCTGTTTCCCTATTGTTTGTCTGGATCGGTGGTTCTCAAACTTGTCGGGGCGGCGACCCTTTTTCCCGTCTCTGTGGACTGCCATGACCCCTGTGTCCACCGAAATGCCACCAAATGGAACAATTCCGGTTTCAGTGGGATTTTGACGGACCTGCCGAGCGCATCATAGTGTCTGCCGAAAAGCTGCCGAAACCGGAAACTTTCACTTCGGCGGCTTTTCCTGAGGGCACTTTGAAGTGCACAAGCCATGTCCACCGAAAGCTAAAGCGTTTGGCTTGGCAGTATTTCAGTAGCACGGGGAGCTCACAACCCCCCAGGAATCGCCCCGCGGCCCCCTGGGGAGTCGCAACCCCCAGTTTGAGAACCGCTGGTCTGGTTGATTTCTGTCTGGTTCTTTCATTGTTTCCATCTGTTACATAAATCATTTTGATAGGTGTAAATGAAGGTGGCGGGGTATGATTGGTTAGAGAATTTTGTTAGGATTGGTTCGTAAAATGTTAGTATAATGATTGGTTAAGATATAACTAAGCAGGACTCAAGTTTTACTCTATAAACTGGGGTCCAAACGGAAGTTAGTTGGACACAGCTCCAGGACAGAGCCCCAAGAACAGAGCTGCCCGACCTCAACACTCTGCCAAGGACACCGGGCAGAAACTGGACACCCCCCCCTCCCCCCCGGATGGGCCTGGTCCTCAAAAACTGTTCATCTGCCTTATTGGGAGTGATGAGCAGTGTTGTATGTTTAGCGTGTGCGTTCTGTCTTTTGTGACTCTCAATAAATAGAGAATAAGGATATTACTGTGTAAGGCTCTGTCTCTGGTAAAAAAGTCCTGCAAATCCACAGAAAATTACGCCCTGAGCCCTAGATATTGGTTATGGGTGTATGCCCCTAGAGTGTGAGTAACAGACAATTTTGTGCGGGTAACACACAGCCCCGTGTGTGGGGATACTGCATTTGGCCCTGGAATAACAGCACTTACTGCCCCCCCCAGGTGTCTGTCCCCCTCCTCTCTCTGCAGTGGGCCCCCCAGCTCCTTTTCTCTCCCCAGACTTCCCTCTGCCTCTATTTCTATTGCACAGAGCCCCAGAGCTTCCCTCTCCCCTTCCCTCCAAATCTGCCTCAGAACAGTCATTAGCGTCTCTGGAGCCAGTGCAGGGATGCCCAAACTCGGGGTTTTCCGGCTAGAGACTCGCTCCAGCGAATGGAGCTGGGGCTGGAAAAAAACCTTGTTTCACTCGGCACCTACCACGGCTCCCCTGGTCCCTGCTCTGCTGTGTCTGTAACAGCCAGTCCCAGGGGTCAGTGTGGGTTTGTCATGGGGTTGAGCAGGCCGCAGACTCTGGACCCCACCCCCGGCCTGTGTTTAACCCTGTTCAGTGTGGGGCAGGGGCTGGGGCATCTCCATGAGCACAGTAGCGTGCAGAGTGATTTTGCTGCCGGCTCTTCTGGGCCCCCTATGGCAGGTGTTTGTGGGGAGCGGGATGAGGAGAGCTGGGAGTTTGAGGGAAGTAGGTTGGGGGTGTCAGGAAGGGGGTTGAGGGGAGAGGGGCTGGGATGTGGGACAGGAGCATGAGGGAAGACAGGCTTCTCCCCTCAGAAGGTCAGGGCTGGGGAGTAGGATTGTTGGGAGCCCTGCTATCCCTGCAGGGCACTGGGAGCTCATGTCAAGTTGTTGAGTTTGAACGTTGCCCTGGCTCTGTCTGAACTTTCAGCCTAGGCTCTGACCTGAACAGCAGCCTCTGACCCTTTCCCCACCCCGGCAGCCATGTTTCTATTGTCTCTCTTATTAGTATTTTTTGAACAGTTGTAACACTGGTTTTAACTGGATTCAACCAGGAGAATCTTGGAATCTTGGAATCTTGGAATCCCCTGTGGAAGAATTCCCAGGCTGTGTCTCTGACATTTCCTTTTTCCAAGTTTCCAGGTTCTTCCCCTCTTTGGACAAAATAACCTCGGGTCACTGGACCTCAAGGAAGGTACCAGGCTGGTCATGGTCACTCAGACTTTTGGAGAGAGTGGGGGCAGCAGGGAGGAAGGATATTCCAGTGACAGGGGATGTACCTGGAGAGGGAGAGTAATGATGGGATGACCTCTTTACCTCAGGGCTTTGCTATATGGGCACCTGTCATGGTACTGAAATAGTTTGGTACTGTGTAGATCAATTGGTGCACGAAATATTATGTGAAGGGGGTCATAACAGGTGTCTTATGTATGTATCTATTCCATATGTGTGTATCTATTCCATATTTGTGTATCAATTTGGCATTTGAAGTTATGAATATTGGCTCTGGACTGTCTGTCTTCCAAATATTGTGCTCTGCTGGGGAAGAAGATTCCTGAATACTGGGTGTCAGCTTGGCTTGGGCTGCCTGATGGCCCATTAAGGGACTATCAGCAACACAATGGACTCTGGGAGCTTGGAATGCTCCAATCCAGACAACAAGTCTACAAGAGGAAGCCTGGGCATAATGGCTTCTGCCTGCAAATGATGAGTCAGGCATGGACATGTGATCTGCCCATGTGACTCCAGGACTCCATGGGGCTGGATTTTCACCTCAGGAACAAAGAGGTGTTTGCAACTGGAAAAAAAACTATAAATGAAGCTGCTACAGCCCCTCCATTTTCGTCTTTACCTCCAGACTTCAGCCTGCCTTGTTTCCAGCTTTGGATGGAACTTTGCTACTCTGGGAACTCTGGACTGAGGTGCTGACCCACCCCTAAATGGGGTGCATCCAAAGACTTCGATTTGAACCTGCAGTTATTCTACCTTTGCTGCAAGCCTAAGCTAAGAGATGTGCCATTACTGCGTGTAATTGATTTCTTTTAACCATTCTTAACCCTCACCTATACCTTTTTCCTTGTATAATAAACATTTAGATTTTAGATTCTAAAGGATTGGCAACAGCGTGATTTGTGGTAAGATCTGAGTTGTATATTGACCTGGGTCTGGGGCCTGATTCTTTGGAATTGGGGAGAACCATTTTCATTATTTGGGGTATTGGTTTTCATAACCATTGATCCCCAGGACAGGTGGCTGCTGGTGGTGATACTGGGAATCTGGAGTGTCTAAGGGAATTGCTTGTGTGACTTGTGGTTAGCCAGTGGGGTGAGACCAAAGTCTTTTCTGTTTAGCTGGTTTGGTGCCTTAGTGTGGAAAACCCCAGCTTTCGGCTGTAGATGCCCTTTTGGAAGCAATCTGTCCTGATCTGACACTCACAGTTGAATCCCACCAGGAACAGCACCGTCACAACACCGTTACCAGTATAATTAAACCACTCTAGCTTTGCTGGTGTAACTCCCATGGGGACACTCTTATTGTGGAATCAGAGCCTTTGTCAGGGTTATTCATAGATCCTAAAGGCAGAGGGGACCCCTGTGATCACATAGTCTGACCCCCTGTATAACACAGGCCAGAGAATTGCCCCCAAATAATTCCTGTTTGAACTCCAGCTTCTCTTTCAGAAGAACATCCAGAATTGATTTTAAAAAATGACTAAGGGAGAATCCACCACAGCCCATTGTGATTTTCCCTTGATTAATTATCCTCACTGCCAAAAATATGCACTGTATAATTTATATTGTTTCTAAAACAATATAAGATAAACTAGACAAAGGTTCTCTTATTCCCCAGTCTGAGTGTGCACTGGGATGTATACTGGTGTATTGGAGCAGTATACATTAGAGCTGATACCAGTTAACTTGCCGGGAAGTACTATAGCATCAGGGGTTGGGTGGTTCATGACAAGCAGGTGCTGGGTCGAGTCCATCTGCTTTGGGAACATGTCCAGGTGCTCACAGCGTTCACACAGCTGCCTCTGTTGCCTCAGCAGGAAATGATCAATGTTCACCCTGCAGGGGGGCTGGGGCAGCTGAGAACTGGACGGATGGCCGCTCAGCATCCACATGGCATGGTTGTGCCAGAGGAGCTTTCTCAGAAAATCCCCATCAGAACTGACACTGATCACCCTGGATTCAGTCTCACCCAAGCAGCAAGTGTAAAAAATCAGGGTGGGGAATGTAACAGGAGCCTATATAAAAAATAGACCCAAATATCAGAACTGTCCCTATAAAATTGGGATATTTGGCCACCCTACACCCAAGGGCCAAGGTGAATAGGTCATGGGGGATACAGTCCCTTGCACCCCTACAGCTGGTCTCACACACAGATTTGGCACATGCATAATTAGCATGAACACTTCTTGCCAAACCTTCCAAAAAGGCCAGTGATTTTGGGATCCTAGCATGAGACCTCTTAAGGGATAACAAACTGCACTGAGCCCCTAACCCTGCTGGAAATCAGCCCCTTTAAGTCAGTATTTAAAAACAATATATCTGTAAAGAAAGCGAGGAATACTTGTAGCACCTTAGAGACTAACCAGTTTATTTCAGCATAAGCTTTCATGGACTATAGCCCACTTCATCGGATGCATAGAATGGAACAGAAGTAAGATGCATTTATACACCCAGAAAGAAGGGGGGGGGGGAGGAAGGTTGTACATTAGCATACCAATTCTAATACGCTGTTAAATCTGGATGGGCCATTATCAGCAGGAGAAAAAATACCTTTTGAAATGGATTTGTGTGTCTGGCAGTAGATAACACCTGTTGAAGGTAAAGTAACTAGGGAAATGCAATCAATTAGTGTAATGAGAGAACCGTTTGCAAGTCCTATTTAGCCCCTGGTTAATTGTGTCCAATTTGAAAATTAATTCCAGTTCCTCAGTTTCTCGTTGGAGTCTGTTTTGGAAGATTTTCTGTTTCAAAACTGACACCATCAAGTCTTTAATGGAATGGCCAGGAAGATTGACGTGTTCTCCTACTGGTTTTTGAATGTTCTGATTTCTGATGTCAGATTTGTGTCCATTTATTCTTTTGTGTAGAGACTGGCCGGTTTGGCCAACGTACATAGCAGAGGGGCATTGCTGGCACATGATGGTATATATCACATTGGTCGATGTGCAGGTGAATGAGCCTCTGATGGTATGGCTGATGTGATTAGGTCCTATGATGGTGTCAGTTGAATGGATATGAGGACAGAGTTGGCATCAGGCTTTGTTAGATAGATATATACACACACACAATATATATATCTACCCCCATGTGCATCCTCTGACTGTCTCCCTTCCTCTATCCCAGTAAGTAGCCCTCTAACTATATATCAACTGTGACAAAGCTCTGTCCTTGTCTCCATGGATCCTGCATTTCCTGATGGATTTCACTAGCCTCAGAGGCTCATTGTGACCCTCCACGTAGCCCTTCTCTCTAGAGACAAGGGTCACAGCCTATTGAGCCATTTTCATCATAAGCCAATGAGGGAGGTGAGGAGAAGCTACCCTTCCCTGCACAGTCTCTGTTGTCTCCCAATCTCAGTGATTAATTAGGGGAGGCAGAAAGGGGGGAGCCCAGGCCCACCCTCTACTCCAGGCTCCAGCCCAGGGACCCTAATAGTATCAGCTATGATGGCTGATCTTTTAGCAACAGAATACGTACAATTCCCTGGACTACTTCCCCACAGCAGTCCCCACTTCCTCAATACTCCACTTCACCCTTACCTCAGGGCCTCCTCCTTGCATATGATATTGTGTCTACCACTCAGTCTCACCAACAGCACAACTTCCTCCCACAGCACCTGACATCCACCCCCACATGACTAACTGGGAGGATTTTTAACAGGTTTCAGCCAGCCCCTAATTGGCTTCAGATATCCCAATCAGGCTAGCTATTTCTACTGCTTTCTACAAGGTTATTAACTGGCCCCAGGTATCTTGATTAACCTGGAACAACTGCCATTTGGTTCCAATGGTACCAGGGATTTGTTTAGCCTGGAACACACATATCTGTTCCTTAGCACTTTCCTATAGCCATCTGGCCTTGCCCCATCCCACAATCTACCTATCAATCTCTCCATTGTCAGCTCTGAGCAACTGACTCCTTCAAGTCTCTGTTAAGCACTAGTGTAGAGAGGAGCCCTGGTCATTTCTCTCCTGTGTAGAGCCGTCTCTCTGCTCCGTTCAGGGTCTGTGCAGCAGGAGGAAAACAAGGTTACTTACCTGTAACTGTGTTAGTCTGGAATAGCAGAGTTATTAAGTCTTTAAGGTGCCACAGGACTTTGTTAACTCTTACCTGTAACTGTTGTTCTTCGAGATGTGTTGCTCACATCCATTCCACTATAGGTTAGGCACGCGCTGCGGGCCTGGTTGCCGGGTAGATTTTCCCCTAGCTGCAGACTGGGTGAGCAGGGAGCCCCCTGGAGTGGCGCCACTGAGGCACTCTATAAGTACCCCTGCGACACAGTCTGGCCCTCAGTTCCTTCTTTGCCGGCTAAACCGACAGTGGGGAAGGAGGGTGGGTTTGGAATGGATGTGAGCAACACATCTCGAAGAACAACAGTTACAGGTAAGTAACCTTGTTTTCTTCTTCGAGTGATTGCTCACATGCATTCCACTATAGGTGACTACAAGCAATACCTAGGAGGTGGGGTCGGGTTGACCCATTGCTGATCGTAAGACCGCTGACCCAAACGCCGCATCGTCCCTGGTCTGCTGGACTATGGCGTAGTGGGCGGCGAAGGTGTGGACGGAGGACCAGGTAGCCGCCCTGCAGATGTCCGTAATAGGGACTCCCTCCCGGAAGGCCGCAGAGGACGCCTGCGCTCTCGTGGAGTGTGCTGTTACTCTCTCAAGCGGCTTGCTCGCGAGTTCATAACAGGTGTGAATGCACGAGGTGATCCAGGAGGAGAGCCTTTGGGCGGAAACTGGCTGGCCCTTCATTCTCTCCGCAACCGCCACGAAAAGTTGGGTTGTTTTCCTGAATTGCTTTGTTCTATCTAAATAAAAAGCAAGAGCCCTCCTAATGTCCAACGTGTGTAATTGCTGTTCCCTTCCAGAGGTGTGTGGCTTAGGGTAAAAGACTGGGAGACAAATGTCTTGATTAACATGGAAGGGAGAGACCACCTTAGGCAGGAAGGCCGGGTGGGGACGTAGCTGCACCTTGTCCTTATGGAAGATAGTGTAGGGCGGCTCGGAGGTCAGTGCACGGATCTCTGACACTCTACGAGCCGAGGTGATAGCTACTAGGAATGCCACCTTCCAGGAAAGGTGTAGTAAGGAACACGTGGCGAGGGGCTCGAACGGGGGCATCGCGAGGCGTGAGAGCACAAGGTTGAGATCCCAAGGTGGAATGGGACGCTTGACGCTCGGATACAGCTTATCTAGACCCTTAAGGAAACGGTATACCACAGGGTCGGAGAAGACTGAGTGGTTCGACTGACCCGGATGGAAAGCTGATATGGCAGCGAGGTGGACCCGGATAGTAGAGGTAGAAAGGCCCTGATTTCTGAGGCCTAAGAGGTAGTCCAGTATGCGTGGGATAGTAGCCTCACTTGGAACGATGTCATGTTGTGTGCACCATGCAGAGAAACGGGTCCACTTGGCGGTATAGGTACTTCTGGTGGATGGTTTCCTACTACCCAGAAGGACGTTCTGTACCTCGGCTGAGCATAAGAGCTCAGGACCTCTCAGCCATGGAGTAGCCACGCTGTGAGGTGAAGGGACCGCAAGTCCGGGTGCAGGAGGCGACCGTGATCCTGGGAGATCAGGTCTGGCCACAGCGGGAGGCTGATGGGAGGGGCCCTGGACAGCCGGAGGAGGGACGCATACCAGCATTGCCTGGGCCAGGCCGGGGCTATGAGGATGACGTGTGCCCTGTCCCGTCTGATCTTCAGGATCACCTTGTGGAGAAGCGGGATCGGAGGGAACGCGTAGAACAGGTGCCCCGTCCAGGGTAGGAGAAAGGCATCTGTCAGGGATCCCCGGGAGCTGCCTCGAAAGGAGCAGAACTGGAGGCACTTCCTGTTCTGTCTGGAGGCGAAGAGATCGATGTGGGGAAACCCCCACCTCAGGAAGATCGGCCGGATGACATCTGGCCGAAGGGACCACTCGTGAGTCATAAAGGATCTGCTGAGGTGGTCCGCCAGGGTGTTCTGGATTCCGGGAAGGAAGGAGGCCACCGGGTGAATAGCGTGGGCTATACAGAATTCCCACAGGAGAATCGCCTCTTGACACAGGGGGCTGGAGCGGGCCCCGCCTTGCTTGTTTATGTAGTGTTGGGCTGTGCTGTTGTCTGTCAGCACCGCTACACAGTGACCCCGTAATGTGTCCCGGAACGCCTGGCACGCGAGCCGGACGGCCCTCAGCTCCCTGACATTGATGTGGAGGCAGAGATCTGACTCCGACCAGCGGCCCTGGGTCCTGAGTTCCCCTAGGTGAGCTCCCCACCCTAGTGACGAAGCGTCCGTCACCAGGGACATGGACAGGCTGGGGGGAAGGAAGGGGACCCCTCGGCACACATTGTCCTGGTCTTCCCACCAAGCCAGAGCGGATAGGGTGGCTCTGGGGATAGAGAGGAGGGCGTCCATACTGTCCCTTCTCGGTCTGTAGGCCACCGCGAGCCACGACTGCAGTGGGCGTAGCCGTAGTCTGGCGTGCTGTATGACATGAGTGCACGATGCCATGTGACCTAGCAGGCTGAGGAAGACCTTGACCGTAGTCATCGGACAGTTGCGTAGCTGTCTGATGGCCGACTGGATAGTGAGGAACCGAGGCTGGGGCAGGGATGCCCTTGCTACCGTGGAGTCTAGTAGGGCTCCTATGAACTCTATGTTCTGGGTAGGCTCCAGGGTGGACTTCTCCCTGTTGAGAAGGATTCCCAAGCGGTCGAACGTGCTGATAACGAGCCGCACGTGAGCTGACACTTGGTCCCTGGAGGTGCCTCGGATCAACCAATCGTCGAGGTACGGGTATAAGTGTACCCCGCGGCGCCGAAGGAATGCCGCTACTACCGCCATACACTTTGTGAACACCCTGGGTGCGGTGGACAGGCCAAAGGGTAGGACGGCAAACTGATAGTGTTCCCCCGCTACCAGGAAGCGGAGGTAACGTCTGTGTGAGGGTTTGATGCTCACGTGAAAGTAAGCGTCCTTCATATCGAGGGCAGCGAACCAGTCTCCTGGATCCAGAGAGGGAATGATAGTGCCCAAGGTGGCCATGCGGAACTTGAACCTGATCATGTAGGTGTTGAGTTCGCGCAGGTCCAGGATGGGCCGGAGGCCCCCTTTCGCCTTGGGGATCAGGAAGTAGTGGGAGTAGAACCCCTTCCCCCTGAACTCCTCCGGTACGGGCTCGATGGCTCCCAGTGCGAGGAGCGACCTCACCTCCTGTACGAGGAGTTGCTCGTGAGAGGGGTCCCTGAAGAGGGACGAGGAGGGTGGGTGGGTGGGAGGAGTGGAGGAGAGCTGGAGCGAATATCCCACCTCCACCGTGTGGAGGACCCACTGGTCTGATGTAATGGCCGACCATGCACGGCGGAAGTAGGACAGACGGTCTCCAAAGGGAGGATCCAGGTTTATGATTGGTGAACTGCCCCCGGGCGCACCATCAAAAGTTGGATTTGGGCCCCTGGGAAGGCTTAGAGCCTTGTTGTTTCCCGCCCTGCCTAGGCCCTTGCCGCCGGCGGTAAGGGCGGCTTCTCCTAAGGGAGGAGTCCTGGGGCGAGCGCGCAGGTGGGAAGAATTTCCTGCGTGGCGGGATGAAGGGACGCCTCTGTGGACCTGGGGTGTGCATGCCCAGGCCTTTGAGGGTTACCCCCCTGTCCTTGAGGGCCTGGAGACGGGCATCCGTATCCTCCGAGAAGAGGGACTGTCCCTCAAAGGGGAGGTCCTGGATTTTAAATTGCATGGCCGGGGCTAGGTTGGATGACGAGAGCCATGCTGCCCGGCGGAGGGCTATGCCCGAGGCCATTGTTCGGGCCGCAGAATCGGCCGAGTCCAGGGCCGCTTGCAGGGCATGACGAGATATGTCCCTGCGTTGGAGCAATAGGGCCCTGAACTCCTGTTTGCCCTCCTGCGGGAGAGCAGTCTCAAATTTAGTAAGGGCCTCCACCGTGTCGAAATGGTGCCTACTCAGGAGTGCCTGATGGTTGGCGACTCTGAGTTGTAGGCCCCCGGAGGAATAAACTTTCCTGCCGAAGTGGTCCAACCTTTTGGCCTCTTTGGCCTTGGGGACCTGCGCCTCCTGCCCGTGGCGCTCCTTGTTATTAACAGAGTCCACCACCAGGGAGGAGGGCGTGGGGTGAACATACAAGTATTCATATCCCTTGGCTGGGACAAAATAACGCTTCTCCACCCCACGAGCAGTGGGGGAGATAGAGGCGGGGGTCTTCCAAACCGCCGCCGTGTGGAGTTTAATAGTATTAATGAACGGCACTGCCACCCGTGCCGGAGTGCCCTTAGTTAACATGGTGGTGACTGGGTCGTCCACCACTGGGACCTCTTCCAAAGGCAGGTTCATGTTTTTAGCAACTGCCTGGAGGAGATGTTGGTAACTGGAGAGGTCCAAGGCGGGCGGGCTAGTTGATGAAGTGCCCGCCACTGCCTCTACCCCTACGGGGGAGGCGTAGGGACCCGGCTCCATAGGGCTACGTGTCGTGGAGGGCTGGACTGCCGATGATGGTCCTGCCAGCACGTCCACTGGACCCTCTGAGCTCACCGGGAACCCGGGTTCAGACTGGGTTTCCCGGGGCCGATCATGCCCCCATGCCGCCCACTCTGACCAGGCAGGGTTCTGGGTGACTTGGGCTGGTCCCGCCGAGCGAGGGGACCGCGTGCCGGCGGACTCTCGACGCTCCCGGTGCCGTGGCTTCTCGACCGGTGCCGGGCGGTAAGGTGTCCATCCGAGGAGTCGTGGCTACCCGAACGGTGCCGCCTCGGGAAGTCTCGGTGCCGAGACGATGATCGGTACCGGGAGGACCTTCGGCGCCGCGACGGGGTCTGGTGCCGCTCTCTACACTCCCGGTGCCGTGGGCTTCTCGACCGGTACCGGGCGGTATGGTGCCCATCCGAGGAATCGTGGCTACCTGAACGGTGCCGCCTCGGGGAGTCTCGGTGCCGAGACGATGATCGGTACCGGGAGGACCTTCGGCGCCGCAACGGGGTTCGGTGCCGAGACGACGAGCAGTGCCGGGACGCGGAGCGGCTTGTGGAGCGACGTCTCGGACGGTCTCGGCGCCAGCTGAGGGACCGGTGCCGGGAGTGCGACCGGTGCCGAGAGTACGACCGGCCCTTACCAGGGTGCCGGGACTCTGATCGGCGGCCAGAGCGCGAGTGGCGCGAACGGCCAGGAGGAGACCTTGAGCCGGGTCTCAACTCCTTGCGGCGCCGAGACTGCGACCGGAGCCGCCGGGAGTCTGGTCGGCGCCGCGAGATCGAGCGGTGTCCATGCCCTGCCGGGCTCCGACACGCGATCTCTGCCTCGGTCATGGGCGGCCTGCCCGTCGACCGGACTTGTTGCTGCGGGGCGTCCCCGGCAAGCAACCCTCTCGCAGCAGTACACGCCTCCATCGTGGAGGGAAGCTGCTGCGGAGTTGGCACCCCAAGTGGCAAGACCACTGGCACCGGACTCGACGGGGCCTCCTGCGGCGCCGGAGTCAGCGGTGCGGGTGCTGGCGGCTCTTCCTCAGGTCGGCTCCCCGGAGAAGGCTGAGGTCGCGGGACTGGTACCGACGGCTGCACGCGGTCCGGCGCCGGAGCGGGGCGAAGTTGAGCGCTCCTCTTCCGCTTGGTGCTGGGGGAGCGCGACCGGTGCCGAGGCTTGGCTCTCGGCGGTTTGGGTGCGGGGTCCGGTGCCGCACTCGAGTCCGGGGCCGCCTTCATCAGGACGTGCCGCAAGCGGGATTCCCTGTCTTTGCGGGTCCTGGGCTGAAGGTACTGCCGATCTAGGAAGAAACTGCCAAGTGCACTTACCAGGCACTTGAGAGGCACTTAGAGTGTGGGTCTCCCATAGGCATAGGCTTCCCACACTCTGAGTGCTTGAATCCCGGAGCCTTGAAGACAGAGGCTCCGGCAGCAGGGAAAAACCCCTGCACTTGACTATTTACACTACAAAGACTATGTAAACTAACTAACAACAACTGCTAACAATGAACAATTAAGAGAACAATCGACTAGCTAGGAGATAAGGAGAACGCTGAAAAGCAGAACTCCTCTTCCGACTACCAGCTCGAGCGGTAAAGAAGGAACTGAGGGCCAGACTGTGTCGCAGGGGTACTTATAGAGTGCCTCAGTGGCGCCACTCCAGGGGGCTCCCTGCTCACCCAGTCTGCAGCTAGGGGAAAATCTACCCGGCAACCAGGCCCGCAGCGCGTGCCTAACCTATAGTGGAATGCATGTGAGCAATCACTCGAAGAAGAACTCACTCTGCGGATGCTCTTGCTTGATGTCTCAGCTCCACTTGCAGCTCTGTCTGGGGGGAGGGGGGAGTTCACATCCCGCTATGCACTGTTCACGATCCCATCATCAACCTCCCCTTCGCCCTCCCATGGAGGAGAAGTTCCCTCTTCCTGTTCCTGGCAGGTCTGGGTTTGGGTCATGCTAAGTGAAAGCTCCGGAGCCATTACTCTGTCACAAGAGAACTGACCTCCTTACACAGAGGCCTGATCCCAAGGCCAGTGAAGTCAGTGGAGTCTTTCCTTTGACATCAGAGGGCTTTGGATCAGACCAGGGCCTTTCTGAGCAGCACTGTCTGAGTTCAAGCAGCACCCGGCTGCCATCCAAAGGTGCCAAAAGCTCAGCCTGAACCCCGAGGATCACCCTGGGGTAGAGACGCCAAAACACTGTGATCTAAAAAGAACATCGTTTTCAAAATGAGAGTTTTTGTCAAACATTTTCATTATTTCCAGAGTTTCCATTTTTACAAAGAAAAATCTCTTTGGGGGGTTTTATAAAAACAAAACTGGGAAATTAAAAGAAAAAAGAAAAATTTACATTTGAAAACCCACTTTTTCAGAGAATTTTTTTTAAACTTTTCAAGTTTTGGTTTCCTCTCCCTCCCTTTTACCATTTTGCCACCAAGAGAGGGGAAAAAATGGGGAAAAAATTTTCACGTAAGTTTTTTTAAAAAGACTCCAACTGATACTTTCTCTTTTTCATTCTTTCATCTTCTATGCCCTGCTTATAACAGGCAGCTTCATAATATGCCCCTCTGACCCTCACCTGAGCATTTGAGCTCCCACAAACATCACCTGTCCAGCTGCTCTGCAGAGCTGACTCCATCCAGGGGTGAAATGTGCCCAGCCACCATCCCAGGACAATCCACTTCTACATCAATTATTCTGCAAAGTTGATCTCCAAAACTGCTCTGCCTTGTGCTCCTGACACATTTCCCTTGGGGCCCTCGGCAGTTTGACTTCCAACAGAGGTGTTAACATCTGTTCACAGGACTCCCACATTTTTCTTTGGCCATTTTCCCTGGTTCCCCCACTTGCTTAGTCACATTGATTCCAGCTCCCACCTCCTCAGAGGTCACTTCTGGATGCTCTTTCTCAATTGCCTTGTATTCCAGGTTTTCCCAATCACCCAGTGACCTTTCACCCCGGCCCAGCTGTTCCTTTAGCCAGGGAGTTGTCTTGGTTCCCAGGCAATGAGATGGGGGGGGGAGGGGTGTTTCCTCAGTGATATGTTTAAACTGAAACAAGAAAACCAGGCCCCCTTCATTTCTCAATCTTGCAGCCCTAAATACAGATGCTGTGTCCAGGGTGGGGAAGCAGCATAACCTGGGGCAAGAAACGGGAAGTGGTGATGAATATCAGCCCTAAAGAGGAGACAGAGCAGGTCAGAGAGCGGTCGCCACATCTCTGCTGCCTGTTCTCTGCATAAGTTAGGGGGCCTGGGAGCAGGGAGAGGCGCTGGCTGGCGTATCCAACGTGGGGGGAGCAGAAGAGGACAGTTCAGAGCAGAGAGAGAGACGGGAGCTTCCCTTCTGCTGAAGTCAGACAGGGCAGTGGGGACAGATCGGCGTAGGGAGTGACTGCGGATTGTCCCCTTCCAGCCACATTCAGGAGCAGAAGCTGCTGGGCTTGATCTGTTCTTGCCAGCACCATGATGATCCTGTTTCTGTGTCTCTTGCTGCCCGGTGAGTATCCGGGAATCCTGTGCTATTTAGTAGGAGGTTGGGAGGAAACAGAGTCGAGAGCAGCCCTCGGCCCAGACTGTCGGCAAATCCTCTATATTGAGAGAGAAAAGGGAACCAGTGTAAACACTGAGTAAGAGAGTTACTGGGCCAGATCCCCAGCTGGTGTGAATGGATGTCTCTCCACTGGAGTCAATGGGGACACCTTCCCAGCTCTTGTAAATCTGTGTCTGCACTGGAGTCCATGCTGGTTTTTGAGTCAACAGCTGAGGATCTGGCCTTCTAGAGAGCTGAAGGGAAAGTCGGTTCCCTGCTCAGCCAAGGTCTGTGTGTGAGGAACCTGCCATGCCCCAGATCTAGCGTCCTCTGTAGTTTGCTTCTTTAGCCACACACAAATCAGGAATTTTTCCCTATCCATTAAAAGCAGCTTTTGTCCCTCCAGAAGGACCTCAGAAAATGGGGAGATTTTATCTTCAGCACTAACAACACGTCTCCTTTCTGTTCCAGCGCTGAGTCCCAGCGGCCAGGAGATCTGCTCAGCTCCCGGTGAGTCCGTCTGTCTGTCTGTCCCCAATCTGCCCATGGCACTTACCACCACCAGTTGTCCAGCCACCATGCCTTGGGCTGCTCCCTGCTGTGTGCGGTGCGAGTGGCAATGGCACAGGAAGGTGAACGGGCTGTGTGGGATCTGAGCGGGGATCCGGCCGTCCCATCCCTGTGTCTCAGCTCTGCTCTGACGCCGGACCACTGTGACATGTGGGTCAGAGAGTCACATCCACCCCTGTCCCACCCCTGGGGCACTGGACCTGGGGAGGAGAGAATGCCCTGGGTCTGACCCCAAGGGATTTACCTTCCCATGCACTGGCTCCTAACTCCTCACAGCTGACGGTCTCTTCCCCGTAGCCCACCCCTGACATGGACTCAGCCTGCACCTTGTTCTTAATGTCAGCAGCACCGGTAGTAGTCAGCCCTGGCAGGCAGGAATCATTCAAGAGGATACGGTCAGAAGGGATGATTACATAACCCAGGCTGAGCTCCTGTATGACCCAGGCCAGGGAGCCGCGCCCAGCAACCCTGCACCCAGCCCAGCAGAGGCTGGCCGAGCTGTTTCTTTGCTAGCTGCCTGGGCAAGGCAGCAGCAGGGGGCACCGCAGGGGTGGGCAGATGTTGCCTTGCCCAGTGACAGCAGCAATTCCCCTGCGAGTTCAAAGCTGAGTCCCATCGCCATCTCAATTCCTGGGAAAGGAGGATCTGGTCTCTGCCGCTGCCCCAGGGCCATCCCTTCCCCTGGGCCTGGAATTTCCTCCTCTGCCAGCTAGGTGGACTGGTGGCTGGGAGGGGCACAAGGACAGGGAGGATGGTAGAGCAGACTTCAAAGGGGTTGGGGACTGGACACAGCTTCTTGGCTGTCAGCTTGTGAGCTCCATGGGACAGTAACTGGCCTTCGCTGTGTCTACTGTTGGGGCAGGCCGAGATGTTGGCCGTTCCAGTGACAGCCCTCAATCTCCAGGGGCCGGACTCCCTGACGGGATCTCTCTCTCCCGGCCATACTGCCCCAGCTGGGTCAGCAGGGTGGTCATGGTAGGCCCCTTGTTTTAGGACCGTGTGAAGTGCCAGACAACAGAAGCTCATCTGAACCTCTGGCTTTTCTACAAACCAAATGATCCCGGGGAATAAAGATTCCAGTCACAAGAGAGAGCTCGTCCCCTTGTGTGCCCAGTTGAGCTGGAATCAGAACCTCCATCTGAGATGTGGCACAGACCCATCCACCATTTAACTCCTGCCCCACCGCCAGCACTGGGCGCCACCAACACCCCACTGACAGCTGTGCCCCATTCCCCTTCCCAGGTGCACTCCCTGCCCCCACCCTCTACCTGAGCCAGACATCCGCCCATCCAGGGGACTCCGTGTTGCTCAAGTGTTTAATGGTCTCCTACCTCCTGGCCACCCGCGTCGTCTTCTGCAAGGATGGGGAGGAGGTTTTGTTCCAGACGGGCTTATGGCGAAAAGTCATCTACGACTATAACCATGTGGTGTCCAGGGGTAGCTCTGGGAATTACTCCTGTGGATATGAGATCAAGGACAGCGAGAACCGGGTGATCAGATCCCAGCTCAGCCCTTCCCAGAGCCTCACTGGTAAGTCGTGTGTGTGTGTGTGTGTGTGTTTTCTTATCGCAGCTCTAGGGTGACCAGATCACCACAACAAAATATCGGGACACATTGGGGGGGGGGGGTTTGAGGAGGGGGCCAGGCAGCCCCCCCCCCACTCCATGCGTCACCAGCACAGCCGCTCCCCCCCTCAGTTGGTGGCTCAGAGACCCTCTCAGTTCCCCGCCACAGGTCAGCGGTGTAGCCCCCCCCCCCCCCCATGGCTTAGGGCAGCCCCCGCCGCCACTTATCGGTGGCACAGCCCCCCCCCCCCAGCTCCAGCCACAGCCTTCTTGCTGCAGATCAGTGGCGCTGCCAGCGCATGCCCCCCTCCCCCAGCTCCGGGGCCGGGCGCAGCACCCCCTGCCATGGTTCGGCAGCTCAGAGCCCCTGCCTGACTCCAGTTCCGGGCGAACCCTCCAGCGCCGTGGATTGCGGCGCAGCTCAGAGCCCCCGCCTGGCTCCAGTGCCAGGCGAACCCCCCAGCACCGCAGATTGTGGCGCAGCTGCACAGGGCCCTTCACCCAACTCCGACCGCCTACCTGGAGGGGAGGAGGGGGAGGGGGAGAGCCAGGGACTGTTTGCAAGCCCCACCCCTGCAACAAGACCTTGCCGCCTCTGTGTCTGCCTGGGACCGACTAGCAAGCTCCTGCTGGAGCTGCCCCAGGCAGAGAAGTGGTGAGCGGCGCCCTGAGTTCCCCGAACTTCCCTCGGTCCCAAATATCGGGACAAAGGGTGTCCCGACCGAGGTAAGGTCGGGACATGGGACAAGACCCCTAAAATCGGGACTGTCCCGATAAAATCGGGACATCTGGTCACCCTACGCAGCTCAGCCCTGCCCAGCAAATAGTATCACATAAAATGGGGGAAGGGTGGGGGTGAATGGCAGAGCGAGAACCACAGTAAAATAATAAACCCCTGGAAGTGCTGAAATTCATCAAAATCTGAAATGAAAAAATTCCAAAAAACATCTCTGTTCAAAATATGACACAGGGAACCCTCCAGATCCATCAGACGGCCCATCCCAGACAGGTGGGGGACGGGGACATCATAGAAATGTCGGGCTGGAAAGGACGTCAAGATGTCATCAAGTCCAGCCCCTGCACTGAGGCAGGACCAAGTAAACCTGGACCATCCCTGATAGGAGTTTGTTGGATCTGTTTTATAAACCTCCAATGACAGGGATTCCACAGCCTCCCCTGGAAGCCTGTTCCAGAGCTTCACTAGCCCTATAGTTCGAAAGCTTTTCCTACTGTCTAACCGAATCCTCCCTTGCTGCAGATTAAGGCCATTTCCACTTGTCCTACCTTCAGTGGGACTGAGAACAAATGATCATCATCCTCTTTGCCACAAACATGACCATATCTGGAGACTGTTATTAGGTCCCCCCTCAGCCTTCTCTTCTCAAGACTGAATGCCGAGTTTTTTTCCATCCTTCCTTCTAGGTCAGACTTTCTAAACCTTTCATCATTTGTGTTGCTCTTCTCTGGACTCTCTTCAGTATCTCCACATCCTTTTTAAAGCGTGAAACACAGAACTAGGCTCTGTACTTGCTGGGTCGAGTCCATCTGCTTTGGGAACATGTTCAGGTGCCCACAGTGTTCACACAGCTGCCTCTGTTGCCTCAGCAGGCGATGATCAATGTTCACCCTGCAGGGAGGCTGGGGCAACTGAGAACTGGACGGGCCGCTCAGAGTCCCTGCAGTGTGGTTGTGCCAGAGGAGATTTATCACACCCTGGATTGCAGTCTCATCCTGTGACGGAGTAGGAATGATCTTAATCATTCCTCTAACTCTTGTGTGAAGGTGGCCATACCTGAAGCTGTAACTGTAACTTGACCCCCGGGGGCGGGGGGGGGGGGGGAGGTCACCTGACCTGCATGGGGAAGGAAGGACAAAGGGAAGCAGAGGAGGTCCGAGATGGGGAGGTTGCAGTCTGCAGCTGGCTGGGCAAAAGGGAGGCAGGCCCAGGCAGGGCCTGGCCTCCCTGGGGCCCCAAAATCGATCCAGCTGAGGGGTCCGGTTCGCTGTACCTACCAGCTCTGTGTTAGATCACGTATCGACTAATTTACTGGCTGGCTGAGAGTCACGTCTGACTGTGGATTTGGGCTGCAGACCTATGGACTTCCCCAGTACCCCGCCTGTTCGGGCTCGCTGGGGAAAGCGCACGGAGGGGCAGAAGGTGCTGAATGCTCCGAGGTCAGACCCAGGAAGGTGGAAGCTGGAACCTGTGAAGCTCCTAGCCTTGGAGACAGGCTGTGTATGGAGAGGAAGCTTCGCCCCAGAGTCCTGACTGGCTTCATAGGGAGCAATGCCAGAGCATTGCCCCGGGCACTCCGTGACACACCCAAGCGCCAAGGACAGAATGGGCCTTGGGGACATAGCCGCTTGCACCCCTACAGCTCATCTCACGCAGATTCGGCACATGCATAATTGGCACAAGCACTTCTGGCCAAACCGGACAGTGATTTTTGGAGCCCAATGTGAGACAGTTTAAGGGGTGACACACAGACTGGACTGAGCACCCAGCCACTAGAAATCAGCCCTTTTAAGGAGGCTTAAATGGGATCCCCAAAATCACTGATCATTTTTGAAAGTCTTGGTCCCTGTGCTTAACGATGTGATAAACCAAGCGTGGCATTTAAAAACAATATTGTATCTATCTATCCCCATATACATCCTCTGTCTACCTCTTTCTATCCTTATAAGTAGCCGTCTTCTATATATATATCAATCTATCTATCAAGCTCTCCATTGTCGGCTCTGTGCAGCTGATTTCTTTCAAGTCTCTGGTAAGGCACTGGTGTAGAGAGGAGCCCTGGTAATTTCTTGCATGTGTGGAGCCGTCTCTCTGCTCCTTTCAGGGTCTGTGCAGCAGGAGGAATTCACTCTGCGGATGCTCTTGCTTCTCCTCTCAGCTGCACTTGCAGCTCTGGCTGGGGGACGGGGTGAGTTCCCCTTCTTCACATCCCATTTTTCACTGATCATGATCCTGTCATCAACCTCCCCTTCACCCTCCCATGGTGGAGATTTTCCCTGTTCCTGAGGTGGGTCAGGGTGTGACCGTGCTGTTTCTGGTGGGAGCCAACTGACAGTGTCAAGTTAGGACGAATTGCTTTTAAAAGGGCAACTAGAGCCCAAAGCTGGGATTTGTTCACCTTTAAGGCAAACCAAACCAGCCAAACAGAAAAGACTTTGGTTTTGCCCCACTGGCTAACCACCAGTTACACAAACAATTTTCTTAGACACTTCAGTTTTTTAATATTACCATCAGCAGCCACCTGTCCTGGGGACAAATGGTTATGAAAACCAATACCCCAAATAAAGAAAACGTTATTTTTCCAATTTTAAAGAATTAGGCCCCTGGCCCAGGTTAATATACAAATTAGATTTTACCCACAAATTACGCTGTTGCCAATCCTTTACCATTTAAAATCTAAAGGTTTATTTATAAAAGGAAAAAGATATAGGTGAGGGTTAGAAATGGTTAAAAGAAATTAGTTACATGCAGTAATGGCAAAGTTTTTGGCTTAGGCTTGCATTAGTGGTAGAATAAACTGCAGGTTTAAATTAAAGTTTTTGGAATGCATCCCGTCCAGGGATTGGTCATCATTTAGAGGTAGGAGCAAGGCTGAAGACTGACGACAAGATGGTGGGGCTGCAGCAGGTTTATTTATAGTTTTCCCCAGGTGCAAGAACCTTTTTGTTCCTGCTGTGAAAAGTCCAGCCCCATGGACTTCAGGAGTCACATGGGCAGATTATATGACCACAGGTGGCGGCCATTACCGACTATCTACCTTGCATGTCCCTGGTAGACTTTTCTTGTGGATTGGAGCATTTTAAGCTCCCAACGAGTCCATTGTGTAGCTGATAGTTTTTAATGGGCCATTAAGCATGGTAAGCAAAGCTAACACCAAGGGTTCTGAAATGTTTCCAACAGTATAGCACAATATTTGGAAAGACAGACAGTCCAGAGCCAATATTTATAACTTTAACTACAAAAATGATACACACATTCCAATGGCATAGTCATAATTAGCAGACCATAACCTGGTCGTAGACACCTTATAGGACCCCCTTTACATAAGGTTTGGTGCCCCTACAGGACCTTGGTTGCACCAATGATCTATATGATTCCAGATAATTTCAGTAACAAGACTCAGGATTGAGGTCACGTGAAGTGAAGACTCCGGAGCCATTTCTCTTACACAGGGGCCATGATCCCAAGGCCAGTGAAGTCCGTGGAGTCTTTCCATTGACACCAAGGGACTTTGGATCAGCCCCTTTCTGAGCAGCATTGTCTGAGCTCCAAGCAGGGCCCGGCTGCCATCCAAGGGTGCCAGAAGCTCAGCCTGAACCACCGGCCCAGGGATCACTCTGGGCTGAGCCACCAAAATGTTGTGATCTAAAAATGACAGATTTCTGAAAACGAGAGTTGTCATTTTTTCTAAAGTTCCCATTTTTTTTCAAAGACAAAATTAAAACTGTTTTTGGAGTTTTATTAAAAACCTGAAAACTTAAAAGAACAAAAATTACATAAAAATGATGTTTGCAGAGAATTCTTTTACAATTTTGGCCAAAAAAATGTGTGGAAATGTAAAAAGAAAATCTTCACAAGTGGTTTTGAAACAGTGATTTTTTTTAATAATGCAAAACATATTTACTCTTTTTACTCTGTCGTCCTCTATGATCTGCTTATAACAGCTGGTGTCATGCGGTGTTCCACTGACCCTCACCTGGGCATCTGAGCTCCCCCAAACCTCCCCTGTCCAGCTGCTCTGCAGAGATGACTCCATCCCAGGGGTGAAATGTGCCCAGCCACCATCCCAGGACAATCCACTTCTGCATCAATTTCTAGAAGCTAATCTCCAAAACTGCTCTGCCTGGTGCTCCTGATACATTTCCCTTGAGGTCCTTGGCTGTTTGGCTTCCTGAACAGGTGTTAACGTCTGTTCACAAGACTTTCTTTCCAAGCATGTTTCTTTGCCCCGTTGCCCTGGTTCCCTGACTTGCTTAGTCACACTGATCCCGGCTCCTCACCTGCTCAGATGTCACTTCTGGATGCTCTTTCTCAACTGCCTGGTGTTCTTCCCCATCCGGCAGTGCCCTGGTACCTGCCTCCCAGCAGGGACAGAAGACTCCTCAGCAGCCCAGAATGGGGAGCAGGGAGAGGGACTGGCTGGAGTATTAATCCCTGGGGAGCAGAGGAGGACATATCAGAGCAGGGAGAGATACCAGATCTTCCCTGCTCATGATGTTGGGCATGGCAGGTGGGATCTGGGTGCGACGGTGGATTGTGCCCTGCTGACCGAGAGCACCCCCTGGCCCAGGGAGTCGGCAAATACCCTTTAGTGCAGAGAGGGTTGCGCTGTTGAGATGTTCGAGGGAGTGGGACTGTCCAAAACCAGAGCAGGGCCAGCGCTCGGTGTGGGGGATGGGTCGGGGGTAGCTGTTGTCTCAGGCCGGGGTTACTGTCAGAGCTTCACAGAGTTTAAGGCCAGGAGGGACCATTCACCCATCCAGTCTGACTTCCTGATAGCCCGGAGCAGAGAACTTCCCCCAGCTCCCCTGCACTGAGCCTAGTCACTTGTGTTTGACTAAAGCATCACCCAGAAAGGCCTCCGGCCGGGCTGTGACTCCCCCACTTCCCTGGGGAGCTGGCACTGGGGGTTAATCCCCACACGGGGAGAAACTGCTGCCTCCTCTCACTGGCGTTTCCCAGACTCAGTGTCCAGCCCTTGGGTCTGGCTCTGCCTGTCTCTGCTGCACTGAGGAGCCCGGCAGCACCTGGGGTTTCTCCCTGGGAAGGAGCTTGGACACCGTGACCAGCCCAGCTGTCTGACCAGCTCCACACACGGGGCTCCCCCGGCCTCTCCTGTGATGCCTCTTCTCCAGCCCTCGCAGTATTTTCCTGGCTCTGCCCTGCACCCACTGCACTTTTCCAACAGCCTTTTAAACTGTGGACCCCAGAACTGGGCGCAGGATCCAGTATCAGCCTCACCAAGACTGTGTGCCGGGGGAAATCCCCTCCCTGCTCCCCTCATTATACAGCCCAGGGGCACATCAGCCTTAGGGTTGCCAACTTTCTAATTGCACTAAACCAAACACCCCCATCCTGCTCTCTGCCCCACCCCTTCCCTGAAGCCCCACCCTCCACCCCCCTCCCTTTGTTACTCACTCTCCCCCATCCTCTCTCACTTGCTCATTTTATCCAGCTGGCGCAGGGGATTGGGGTGTGTGAGGGTTCCATCTGGGGCTGAGGGCTCCAGGGTGGGTGTTCAGGGTGTGGGAGGGGGTTCCGTGCTGGGGCAAGTGGGTGATTGGGGGAAGGGCTGTGGAGTGCAGGCTCCAGGCAGCGCTGACCCCAGGTGGCTTCCAGGCAGTGTCTGGCATGTCCCTCCGGATTATAGACAAAGGTACGGCTGGGGGATTGTGTGCTGTCCTTGCCTGCAGGTGCCGACCCTAGCACCGGCTCCGTAGCTCCTGCTGGACACAGTTCCCTATGCCTAGAAGCTGGAAGGATCTGTCAGCCACTTCCAGAGAGTTGCACCGAGCCAGGTAGGGACCCTTCCAACCCCAGGACAACCGGACTTTAAACAGCCTTGTCAGTAGTGCTGACTGGCACTGCCAGAGTCCCTTTTTGACCGGCTGCTTCAGTTGAAAACCAGACACACGGCAACCCTACTCCCCGCTCAGATGCCCATGGGGTCATAAGTGCCATTTGGAAGGGGATGGTCCCTGCAGACAGAACTGATGCTGTCACACAGTCCCCAGGGCGATGCTCTGGCACTGCTCCCTATGAAGCCAGTGAGGACTCTGGGGGAAGCTTCCTCTTTGTGAACAGCCTGTTTCCAGGGCTGGCAGCTTCACAGGTTACAGCTTCCATCTTCCTGGGTCTGACCTCGGCACATTCAGCACCTTCTGCCTCTCCGTGTGCTTCCCCCTGCGAGCCTGCCCAGCCAGTAAAACAGATGTTTATTAGATGACAGGAACATGATCTAAAATAGAGCTTGTAGGGAGAGCAAACGTGACCCCTCCGCTGGGTCCATTTGGGGGCCAAAGAGCCAGACAGCCTGCCTGTAGCTCTCTGCCTCTTCCCAGCCAGATCCAGACTGAAAACCCCCTCTAGCCCTCCTCTGCTCTTCCTTTGTCTTTAGGGCGGAAGGCATCACCTCCTCCCTTCACCACCTGGCCTCAGGTTATAGCCGTCCAGAAAGGGGAGTCACCCTTCCCCACACAATATTCAGAGGAACCATTAAGAACATTCCCACTCCATCACAGATGGGTTCAATTCTTCTATACAGACGGTGATGGATAGATCAGTGGGAACCTACAGCTATGGGTCTGTGAGAATGTGGATCCATGGGAACATAGGGTGGTGGACAGATGGGAGTGAGTCTAGTGAGGGATAGAGAGATGGACTAAGCCATTGTCTATGTAAAAACTGGAACTGAAATGACAAATCTTGTGTAGTTCCCAAATTGCACTGGTGATCTCAGAAGTCTGGGCTGTCAGAATTCGAACCTTCTGTTTAGATACAGCCCCATTTGGCAGACAACTTCTCCTTTAATTCCATAGATACAGGGACGTTCCCTCCCCAAAATAGGAACAGCCACACCCAGACCTGCTCCACGGTGACTCCAGCTGTGAATGACGCCTCCTGGCTTGCTTCAGCTACAGAGAAACAGGAGGGAGGGAGTGCCCCGCTGTGTTGTTCCCCCCTGGAGTTATCTGGAGTTATCTGCTTGGTCACTCCAATCCTTGACTCTGGAAGCCAGCCTGACCCTGCTCTGCTGTGAGCAGGGCCGGCGACAGAAATTTGGGGGCCCCCTACTCTGATAGTTTGGGCCCCCCCCAGCCCAGCCGGGGCCCCCCCAGCCCAGCCGACAGCGGCTGGGGGCCCCCCCAGCCCAGCCGCCCCCCCCCCCCAGTCCAGCCGGCGCTTCCCCCCCCCAGCTGACAGCTGGCCGCAGCTAGGAGAGAGAGCCCGGGAGCAGCGTGAGCTGCCCTTGCTGCTCCCTCCCTCCCTCCCCCCCTCCCCGGACTGAGCCGCTGTTGCCGGCCGGGCTCACTGCTCGGCCGGGGACACACGCTCGTCCAGGGGAGAGCCGCGCCGGATGACTACGGGTAGAGCTGTACCGGGGCCCCCCTAAAGTGCGGGGCCCGGTACAGCTCTACCCGTAGTAACCCCCTGTCGCCGGCCCTGGCTGTGAGAACCCCCCTTCCTGGGCTGTTCACACAGCGTCTGGCATGTGAGCTGCTCCTTGGATTGTGCAAATTGAATGACACTAGCTGGTGTCTCCGGTCCCAGACACAACCCTAGGAACCTCCGTTTTGCAGTGTCCAGTTATCTCCGCTGGACACTGCCAGCTTGTATGAGTTTGTCAATTTAACAAAGACATTGATATGCACCAGGCTTGTTATCCCAGTCTCTGACATGCTTCAAACCAAACACACTGCTTCAGGTAGAATAAACAATCAGATTTATTAACTACAAATGATAGATTTTAAGTGATTATAAGTCAAAACATAACAAGTCCGATTTGGTCAAAGCAAAACACATTCTAAGCTGATCTTAACGCTCTTACAAACTTAGATGCTTCTTACCGCAGGCTGGCTGGTTACTCTTCAGCCAGGCTGTCCCCTTTGATCAATGCTTCAGTTGCTTGGTGGTGGTGTCTGTAGATGCAGGTGAAAGAAAGAGGAGGAGGATGGCAAATGTCTCTCCCTTTTATCATGTTCTTTCTTCCCTCTTGGCTTTGACCCCCCCTCCCCCCCACACACACACACACTTCAGAGTCACGTGAGAATTACCTCATCACAGTCCCAAACTGACCAAAGGATGAGAGGGGTGACTCCCTTGAGAGTCCAACAGATTCTTTCGTTGCTGCCTAGGCCACCATCCTTTGTTCCTATAAGACTGGGCTGGGTTTTTCCCATACATGCCCCGATGAGGTGCAAACTGCCCCTCTACTCTTGGAAAGAGTTTTCCTGGGTTTATTTTAAGCCACGAGGATACATTTTCAGCCTCATAACTACATACCTGAAATTATAACCTATAACCTTACCATAACATTACCTGAAATTATAACCTATAACCTTACCATAACTTTACTGTAACAGCAATTCTCAGTGCATCATGAGCCTTCTGAAGACACCCAACATGACAAACTTTGTGTTGGATACCACACAATCATTTTACCCACCCAGCAAGGGAAGGGACCCCCACCCCCATCCACTAAAATCCACCCCCCACTCTTGGAATGACAGTGCTGATCGACGCTGAGTCAGGGAGCGGGGCGATCGCTCTGTTGATGTTTTATCCCCTCCCGCCATCCTGACAGACACTGCTTCTATTCTGACAGTGGAAACCAACCAGACCCAGCCTGGAGTGGCACCAACTCCCACCCGCTTGGGCAGTGCGGGGCCAGGTACTGGGGCTGGGGTGGAGAGGAAATCCCCATAGAACCAACCCTGGAAATGGGCTCATGGTGCCCAGGGGCTGGGATGGGGGCAGTGAATCTGTGTGGGGTGGACCAAGACACCATGAGGAGGGGCTTTTGGACATGGGGAGGTGGAGAGATAGCCCCATCCCCCCCATTGCCAGACCCCAAAGTCCCCTGATTCCCTTGGTCCTGCATGTCAATGCCCAGAAACTGGGGGGGGGGGGATCCCAGAGGTGAGGCAGGATGGGGGGGGTGAGCCACCATTACCCACATCCCTGTTCTTGCTTCCCCTCCCCCCACTGGAGTCTCAGGGGACCCCCAAATCTTCCATATATGTTCTGCTGTCCATGGCTGGTCCCTGGGTATTGTGGAGGTGTGCGGGGCAGAGGGTAATGTAGCAGCCTCCCCCCAGCGTGCACTGTCTGGTTGTAAAAGGAACAGGAGTACTTGTGGCACCTTAGAGACTAATATTTCAGAATAAGCTTTCGTAGTCTACAGCCCACTTCATCGGATGCATAGACTGGAACACACAGAAGTAAGATGTATACCAGCAGTTCTCAAACTTGTGAGAACCGCCCCTTGTATGTCCGCTGAAAAGCCACCGAATTAATTACTTCCGCATTCGGAGGCTATTTTTGGCGGACATGCCAAGCGCTCCAGAAATAGCTCGGTATGTCCACCGAAAAGCTGCCGAATATGGAAGTGATTCATTTGGTGGCTTTTAAGCGGTGCCAAGAGCTCGCAAGCCCCCCTCCCCCTGGGAGCGCTCAGCGACCCCTGGTTTCAGAAACCCTGAAATATACACACAGAAAACATGAACAAGTGGAAGCTGCCATACCAATTCTAAGAGGCGATTATCAGCAGGGGGGAGAAAACCCTTTTGTAGTGATAATCAAGAAGACCCAGACAAGAAGATGTGAGGATATTTAACATGGGGAAATAGATTCGATTTGTGTAAGGACCCAGCCATTCCCAGTCTCTATTTAACCCTAAATTGATGGTATCCACATACCTGGTTGTGTTTGGCAGCAGCCGAGATACCCCAGGGATGGGCTCACGGCACAGCAGAAAGGCCAAGGCAGGGGTTCCTGTGGGGCAGGACAGAGGGGTCCTATGGGAATAGGAGGTTCGAGTGGTTCCCTGGTCCCTGTTTGGGGGCAGGGCTGGGACCCTGCTTCTCAGATGTCCCAATCCCAAGTCCCAGTCCCCGGTGTATGGGTCAGTTCATCTGCCTAGGAGCCCCCTTTGCTGGGGAAGCTGAGGCTCAGCCCACCAGGGCAGCAGGATGTAGCCTCCCCAATGAGTCTGGCCCCATGGAGGCCCCAGAGCCGCAGTGCTTGGGAGACCCCAGAGGGAGGCTGGGCTGGATGTGCTGGACAATGGGGTTGAGGGCTCCGCTCCCGGGGCAGTGCCAGCTGCTGATCTCTCCGTTTGAGCTGCCAATTAACTCTCCCCTTCCCCCCCACAGCAGCCTCCCCAGGGCACCTGGATTTCACCCACTCCAACATCGCCAACCTGGGACTGGGTGCCATGGTCCTGTTCATCCTGGGGCTGATCCTAGCTGAGGCCTATTACTACAGCCGCACGAGTGGGGTGCCCTAGGTGAGGTGATCCTCCCCGCTTCTGTCCCCCTTGCTCCTCCAGGGGCTGGTCTCATGCCAACATGGGCCCCTCTAACCCGCCATCTCTCTGTGTCCCCAGGAACCTGGATCTGGCCATGCAGAGAAGAGACTCTACCCAAGGAACAAGCTGCTTTTCCTTGGGGGGGGCTGAGACGCCAGCACAAAACCCCTGCCTCTGAGATCCCCACCACCGCCATTCACGATCTGACAGCTGCACCCCAATAGCATACCACTGATCCCTGGCCCCACAATACCGGCCCCTGTGCTGGGCGCATTGGGATCCCCACAGAGCAGTCCCTGGAAATTGCCCAGGTCTTACTCCCTGGCCCAACTGGGCCAGTCTCTGCTGCGGGCTTCACTTGTGGGTTTGGAGGCCAGGGGAATGGGGGAGGATCAGGCTGAGGCTGGGGCAAGCGGTTGGGTCCTGGGAGGGGGGGTTAGGGATGCAGGCGCTTAACTCAAACAGCTCCCGGCAGCACCAGCATGTCCTCCCTCCGGCTCCTATGCAGAGGCGCAGCCAGGTGGCTCTGTGCCCTGCCCTGTCTGCAGGCGCTGCCCCACAGCTCCCATTGGCCACAGTTCCCGCTGTCCCTACACACGGGAGCTGGAGAGGGGGCGTGCTGGCTGCTTCCCAGGAGTCATGTGGTAGGAAGTCTAGCAGGGTGCCTGCCAGCCCCACTGTGCAGCGCCACCAACAGGACAGTCAATGGCCTGGTCCGTGGTGCTCACCGGAGCTGCCAGGATCCCTTTTTGACCAGGTGTTCCGGTCGAAAACTGGACACTTGGTCACCCAGCCTAGCGTTTCCCCAACTGCCGGCTGGATAGTTAAATCCCCCAGTACCAGCAGGGCTCGTCGCCCAGCCCCGAGCTGGGCCCCACTTCCCACAGAATCCCAGCGCCCCGAGAGAGCCCACTGTGAGGATAAGACCTTGTCCTGTAGCCACATATTTTGGCCTGTAGCTTAAGGCCTTTGTCTGCAGCCAGATTAAAAGAGCAGCAGCTGACTAACAGGAAGTCACATCCTCACATTCCATCCGAATTAAGACAATGTACTGTCAGGCTGTTCAGAAGGGGACCCTGTCCTAACAGCACCCAGTATCACCAGAGAAAGAAACAGATCTTCAGATGGTTAAAGAAAACTTACTTTGATAGCGTCCTCTCTGGCAAGAAATCACTTCTCAATAGCTGTGGTTGTGAAATCCTCAATTATTTATTGTTCTGTCATTATGGTCCCCACAATAGACGCCAGCTCCGGAGCTGGAGCACCCAAGAGAAAACCTGTGCCCCTGTACACTTCCCCCCGGTTACCTACTGCTGTGCCCCCTTCCTGTGCCCCCCCCAGCTCACCTCCACTCCGCCTCCTCCCCTAAGCGCGCTGTCACTCCGCTTCTCCCCCCTCCTTCCTGGCTTGCCGCATGAAAGCCTGCGGGGGGGGGGGGGGGGGAGGTGTAGGGGAAATGCGGCCTGCCCAGGGGAGGAAGCGGGACTGGGGATTTGGGGTAGGGGAGGGAATGGGGGCATGAAAGGGGTGGAGCTGGGGGCAGGGCAGGGGCAGGCCTGGGGGGTAGGGAGGGCTGAGCACCAACTGGCGCTGGCTAAAGCCGGCGCCTATGGGCCCCACTTCCCTATTATTGTCTGGATGACTCTGTCTGGTTCTTCAATTATTTCTGTCTGTTACATAAATCATTTTGATTGATGTAAATTAATGAAGGTGGCGGCGTATGATTGGTTAGAGAATTTTGTTAGTAAAATGTTAGTATAATGGTTGGTTAAGCTATAGCGAAGTAGGACTCAAGTTTCACTCTATAAACTGGGGTCCAAAAGGAAGTTCTTTGGGAGCCAGCTCCAGGACAGAGCCCCAAGAACAGAGCTGCCCGACCTCAACAACCTGCCAAGGACACCGGGCAGGAACCTGGAGTCCCCCAGATTGACCCGGCCCTGACTGGCCATCAAAAAACGTTCCTCTGTCTGATTGGGAGTGACGAGAATCATTATATGCTTAGCATGTGTTTTGTTTTCTTGTGATTGTCAATCCTTCCCCGGGTCCCTGTCTGATTGGGAGTGACGAGAATCATTATATGCTTAGCATGTGTTTTGTTTTCTTGTGATTGTCAATCCTTCCCCGGGTCCCTGCTGTCCCGGCCCAGGCCCCAGGCCAGGCCGACGTTCCTTGCTGGGAGCTGTGACCTGGCACTTGGCTGTGTTCAAACCCCTGGTGTGTCACCGCAGTGGTCCCCAACCCCCGGGCCGCGGACCGGGACCGGGCCGTGGAGTGTTTAGTACCGGGCCGCGACCGCCTTCCCGTAAGAATTTTTCCCCGGACGCGAAATCTTTTCCCGCGGACGCTTGTATGTCCGCCGAAAAGCCGCAGTTTCACTTTAACGGAGCTGATTAATTCGGCGGCTTTTCGGCAGACATACAAGCGTCCGCGGCCGCCAAACTATTTTAAATTGTGGACCGGTCCGTGCTTTCACAAAGGTTGGGGACCACTGTGTCACCGGACCCAGCTCCCCACGCCAGGCACACGGAGTCAGGATGGGCTGGGCTCAGGGGAGGGAGCTCATGGGGGGGATCAGCTGAGCCTGGAGGCAGAAAGAGTAGGGAGGGTCATTGTCATTGGGGGATGGGGGATTATCGGGGTCCAGCCCCAGGGCTCCCTGTTTCCGAAGGGAGGGGGTTGGGATCAAAGGTTCTGTTTTGGGCCTGATTCTCAAATGTCCGTATCAGATCTGGGCCCGACCCTCTGTCTGTCCATAGCGTGTTCCCTGCTGCAGGCTCTGCTGGGGAAGTGAGGGGCTGAGCTCAGTTATCGGGGCCGGGGATGAACGTAGGTGCTGTAGGGCTGGTAGCAAAGTCCCGTGCTGAGATGCTCAGTGCTGATCCCCTGGGGGCAAGAGAAGCCCCCGGGTCGCCCCCATTGGAGTCACTGGCTCAGTGGGGATCTGGGCATCAGGACTCTCCCAGTTCTTGGCACAGCCTCATGGAGCAGGCAGGGGTGTCCCTGGTGGGACAGGTGGGGCTGGAACTGGGCACCTCACCTTCTTGTTCCCAACGCTGAGTCCCAGCAACCAGACAATCTCCTCAGCTCCTGGTGAGTTTGTCTGTCCCCAACCTACCCAGATCATTTACCCCTCCCCCTCCAGGACATCAAGCCCCCACCCCTTGGACCGCACCCTGCTGAGTGCAGTGGCAATGGCACTGGAAGGCAAATGAGGTTGTGTGGGATCTGAGCAGGGCATGCAGGTCTCCCAGCTGACCCCTCCCTGGCCTGATGCCTCTCCCCTCTGAGCTGGGGCCAGTGTGAAATTCAGATAGAGAGTCACATCCATGGCCCATCTCAGCCCTGGGGCCCTGGCCCTGGGAAGCAGAGAACACCACGGCTCTGACCCCAAGGGATTTACCTTCTCATGGTCCATCCAAGAGGTGGCACATTGACACCGGCCATTTTCTTCCTGTCCCCTTGATGGCTCTGACCCATTCGCCTTCCCAGGTGATCGCCTTGCTCCCATACTCCACCTGAACCAGACATCCACCCAGCCCGGGGACTCCATGGGGCTCCAATGCTCTGTGATCCCCAGCTCCTGGCCACTGGCATCGTCTTGTGTCATGACGGGGAGGAAGTTTCATCCCAAAGGGACAGCAGAGGGCATATCCAAAAGGGTCCATCGGATCACCCAGACTGAGCTCCAATATGACCCGGGCCAGGGAGCTGCGCCCAGTGATCCTGTGTCCCGTCCAGCAGGGGCTGGTGGAGCCAGGATGTGGCTTTTGGTCACGGCCTCGGTTCTTTGCTGGCTATTTGAGCGGCTGGGGATGCTTCCAGCCAACGCACCAGCAGAAGACACCGCTGGAGCAGGGAAGGCGATGAGCAGATATTGACCTACCTAGGGGCAGCAGAAATTCACCTGTGAGTTCAGAGCTTGGTCCAGTCCCCCTGGCAATTCCTGGGAAAGGGAGATCTGGTTCCTGCCACTGCTCCAGGACCTTCCCTTAGCCTGGGCCTGGAATTGTTTTCTGACCTGATGCTTCTCTGCTCCCCAGAGAACACACGAACAAAGAGCACAAACAAAGTCATAAAGCCTTTGTGATAGCCCGTAAAGGGTGTTGCTGCTCCCAGAGGGGACGGCCCTCTCCACTAAGGAAGTAACCCTAGAGGATGGGCAGGGGAGAGGGTGCTTCCTTTGCTGTCCTGGGAAAGGGAAAGTGTTTATGGAGTCAGCAGCAGGAGGGGATTTTCCTCTGTCCCCTCGCTCAGTCACAAACACTTGTGCAGCTGTTACTGAGCTGTGCCTGCCTCATCATTCCAGGCCCTCTGCCTGTTTGGGCCACCACCAAGCAGGAGTCCCACAGTCCTGCAACACCGGGACAGCCCTGGGATTGGCTGCTAGCAGGGAAAGGAAAATGTCAGAAGACAGAATGGAAGAGGGAGACACGCAGCAGGGAGCGTGAAGACCAAAATTCCCAGATTTTGTGTCTGAAAGATTTCCCAGGGCTGAAGTTGATTGGAACGCCTGGATAGAGCTAAATCAAATTAAGTCCACTTTAATTCTGAATAAGAGCATCCACAGAGGGGTTTAATGTGGTTTACTTTAATCCCCAGAGTGTCCCATTTTCTGATCAGGTTCAGCTGAAAATTTTACATCAGGATCTTTTTAGCTAGAAGACTAGATGAAACAATTCTTTGTGTCTGTCTCCATGTGACGTGTCTTTTTTCCTTGGACATTTTCAAGTGTTCATTGCAAAACTAGCCTGCCTCCATCCCACCTCCCCTGCCCAATATTTCATTGTTTGGAAGTTTTCAGCTAACATGTTTTTCCTCACTTTTCGGGTTTTTAATTAAAAGTTAACAGTTTCTTGTTGAAAGTTTGAATGGAAATTAATCTCAGTTTTCCCTAGGGGAAAAAAAAAACATCTTCCACCTGCCTCAGATTGGACTAACCTTGTTACCTCCTACCTGATTCTTGACTATTTATCTATACCTGCCCTTGGACACTTCCACTGCTGCATCCGACAAAGTGGGTATTAGCCCACGAAAGCTTATGCTCCAATACTTTAGTTAGTCTTTAAGGTGCCACAGGACTCTTTGTTACTTCTGCAATTCCAGACTAACACAGCTACCTCTCTGATGACTCAGAGTGCACCATGTTTAAATCCTCATTACTGGAATCTACCAATCCGCCGTCCTGTCTTTTGTCCTGAATGAGGCCCCTGCAACCTCTTAGGGGTTAAAAGGCCAGACAGGGCTGAGAGAGGTTTTTCCCTCTGGTTGGGAGAATGCTGTGATCCCCAGTGACACCTGGGAGCAGCCTTGAATTGCTGTTCTGGAGTCAAATGTGAATCAGGGTAAGTGTACATGGGCCTGGAGCGATGCTTGCTCTCCAGGCTGTGTGCTGGTCAGATCCCAGCTTCATGAGTACAGGGATCCCAGCTCTCGTGCTGGATGAGTTTCAGAGACAGGCGAGGTTCTACAGGACTGGATGGTTCAGATTAGGGCTGTCAATTAATTGCAGTAAACTCACACGATTAATTCAAAAAATGAATCACAACTTAAAAAATGAATCACGATTAATCGCAGTTTTAATTGCACTGTTAAAAATATTTTGGGGTGTTTTTCTACTTTTTCAAATATATTGGTCTGCACTGCTTTGGACTGTTATTGAACAGAATCCATCATCAGCATGGATGCATATATTCTGGAATGGTGGTTGAAGCATGACGGGACATATGAATCCTTAGCGCATCTGGCATGTAAACATCTTGTGACATTGACTACAACAGTGCCATGTGAACACCTGTTATCACTTTCAGGTGACATTATAAGCAAGAAGCGGGCAGCATTATCTCCTGCAAATGTAAACAAACGTTTTTGAGCAATTGACTGAACAACAAGTAGGACTGAGTAGCCTGGTAAGCTCTAAAGTTTTACCTGGTTCTATTTTTGAATGAAGGGTTTTTTTGTACATAATTCTATGTTTGTAAGTTCAACTTTCATGATAAAGATATTGCACTACAGTACTTGTATTAGGTGAATTGAAAAAATACTATTTCTTTTGTTTTTTAAAAATATTTGTAATAAAAAATAAATGTAAAGTGAGCACTGTATGCGTCTGATGAAGTGAGCATTCACTCACGAACGCTTAAGCTCCAATACGTTTGTTAGTCTATAAGGTGCCACAGAACTCTTTGTTGCTTTTGCACATCCAGACTAAAATGGCTACCCCTCTGATATGTTACACTTTGTATTCTGTTGTAATTTAAATCAATATATTTGAAAATGTAGAAAACATCCAAAATATTTAAATAAACGGTATTCTATTATTGTTTAACAGCATGCTTAACGGCAATTTATTTTTTTAATCACTTGACAGCCCTAGTTGAGATGCTTCATCCCCACCCAGCTTCCTCATAACAGCAGCCCAGAGGCATAGAGCCAGCCTGGAGAAGTGTGACCAGGAGGGATGGGACAGCAGGAGGGGAGCAGGGCCAGGGTCAGAGCCTGCCTGTGAATGAACCCCAGGTTCTGAAGGGTCTCAGTTCCCTAGAAGACTTCACCCTGTGGATGTCTGGGTTTGTAGGACACTGAGCTGCTGCAGGGCTCCTGAGCTGACAACAGCCCTTTAGCAGCCTCCTTTCCCAGCAGAGAGCTGGTCACGGGGCCAACACTCCAATTGGGCAGATCACGCACACACACCCAGAATGGCAACCAGCCAACCAGCCAGTTGTAAACGACGGTCTGACACAGGACAAGGTGGATCAGGTCCCACATGTAACCCCCATTAGCTCAGCAAGGTGTCACAGAGTGCCTGGGCGATGGTCTGGAACCGCTCCCTAGGAAGCCAGACTGGACTTCGGGTGAAGTGTCCCCTCTCCGTACACAGCCTGTTTCCAAGGCTAGGAGCTTCACGGGTACCCACTTCCACCTTCCTGGGTCTGACCTTGGAGCAGTCAGCACCTTCTGCCCCTCTGTGTGCTTCCCCCAGTGAGCCCACCTGGGTGGGGTCCTGAGGGAGCCCGTGGATTCTGCACCCCAAATCCACAATCAAATGTGACTCTCAGCCAGCCAGTAAAACAGAGGTTTATTCGTCGACAGGTACATGGTCTAACACCGAGCTTGTAGGCACCCGAACCCCTCAGCTGGATCCATTTTGGGGGCCCAAGGGAGGCCAGACCCTGCCTGGGCCTGCCTCCCTTCTGCCCACCCAGCTTCAGACTCCAACCCCGCTTTCCAGCCAGCTGCAGACTCCCAACCGAAACTCACTCTCTCCAGCCCCTCCTCCCCCCTCGCTCAGTCAGGTCAGGTGACCTCCCTCCTCACACTTAGGGTCAGATTACAGCTTCAGGTATGCATACCTGCAGAGAGGGGAGAGGGTGTTGCCTGCTTGCTTACACTCTCAGCCCCTATTCCTTCACATAGACACTTAAGAAATGCAAAGGGAAACTGAGGCGCACACACACAGTATTCCTACTCCGTCACACAAGGCTCCCTGGGCTCCTGTAGGGACAACAGGAATGAGGTGTCTGGGGTGGCTACAGGCAGTAAACTCTGTCTTTAGCCACTTGGTAGTGACCCAGGCATTTCGGGCGTAAGTTCAATTGCTGCATCCCACCCCACCAGGGTTATCCAAATGATACACAAATAAAACGTGCTAATGAAGCTTGTTCCTTAGATCAAGTGGCAGAGATCTGTGCTGTGATCCTGGGTTCAAAGTGTACTCATGACCCCCAGTAGAAGCACTTGTACCCACTGTCAGAACGACGACTCCTTAGAAGTCACTGGGACGGTTCCACCCTGCACCTCCTGTCCCATGTTTAAGCCATTACTTTGCACTGAACCTTAGATCCCTGGGATGCTGTTTCCTGTACATGCCCCACCCTGCTAACGCCTCCGCAACACTGCACAGGCTGGGACAGGAAGGGCAGCTTGGTGGTGAGGGGATGGGATGGGAGTGGGGAGCAGATCCAGGGACAGGGGAGTATCAGCTCTCAGGGCTGACCTGCAATGGGCCTCCCGAATGATGGAGGATGAATGGGAACCCGAGCGGCATATAAACTCCTTGTGCTCACCCTGTCTCTGCAGGTAACCGAACACCTGTCCTGGGTCCTGGCCAGATCATACCTCTGCTGTAACACGCAGGTTAATGTGTGACAGGTGCCCTGGTGCTTTCGCTTTCCCTTGGTCAGAGTTCACAAACAGCTCCGGGATCCATTTCCCCCTAAGCCCCAGCACGTCCAGTTCCTTGGGTGCTCTATGTGGGGCCGGGACCCCAGGCTCCTGGCTCACTGCATGGAATCTCCTGGGATTCACTGATCCTTAAGGTAGGTCCCTATCTGTTATTACCCAGTTCCTTTGCTCTCAAGGGCTGCTCACACTCCAGCCCCCTGGAAGCACCTTCCCACTGAAAGGGTCTGTTCCTATCTCCCGTCACTGCTGGGCAAATCCTGATGGTGGGTGTGATTCACTGCTCAGCCTGTTATCCCCTCACTGCAGGGTATGGCCATCTGGAGGGTGTGATGGGGGCACGGGTTGTTTGGTGCCCCTAGGAGGAGGGGCTGCCAGGCCAGAAGGGGGTGGGGGGCGGGGGGAGGGGGCACTTATTTGGCTCAGAGATCTAAATGGAAGGTGCCTCCCTGGTTGTTATTATTATGAGTGTTACAGTAGCACCTAGAGCCCCAGGTGAGATCGGCGTCCCCCTTATGCCAGGTGCTGCCCAGATCACAAATGAGATCAGGGCCCCACTGCACCATGTGTTGTACCGACCCTGACTGAGATCTGGGCTCCACTGTGCTGGGCACTTCATAGACCCATAACCGAGATCTAGACCTCATTGTGCCAGGTGCTGCATAGACCAACATGGAGATCAGGGCCCCTTTGTGCACTAAACAAACCCTGACCAAGATCTGGGCCCCGTTGTGCCAGGTGCTGCACATACAGACCGTGAGAGACTGTCCCTGCCCCAAAGTCTGGCAGTCAGGTGTAGCTGAGCCTACCTGGGCTCAGACCCTGTCGAGCCTCCTCTCCATGGGACATTACATGCACGGGAACAGCTATAGGGTTCACATGTTTTCATCACTCCCTTTAATCATAGCATAATAATATCACTATGAAGACTATGGGGTGTAGTGTCACAGAAGGACTCCATTTTTATGTTCTCAGCACACACGGAGGAGTTAGAATCATAAAATCATAAATCCTCTGGCTGGATGGTTGCAGTGTAACACAGCTTTATTGCTTAGAATCTAGCATGATAACACACAAGGACCCAAACCAGAGAGAGACAAAGCAGGCTGCTCCTTAAGGCTGAGACATCCAGGTCATCCTGCCTCTCTATAGACGTCTTCCTGTAGAACTGCCTGCTACTTGACCTCGATTGCACACTTCCCTGCAGAGACCCCTGCCTGTCTGCAGGACCAGGAAAACCCACATAGCATTTATAGTGACAGTTTATAATTCCTGTACAGTTTTCAATGTACCATGATATGGCCCCTTCTGACTTTCCTCCTTCCCCACTGTACCTGGCTGTAACGTCTATTAATGTGATTGTCTCCCATTGGAGTGGGGGAGCAAGTATCAGACAGCTGATGTCTGTGACAGCCACTGCCAACCCCAACCCTGTCACTTGGCAGCATCACTTTACACAGGTGGGTGACGTCCAGCCAAGCTGACCCTCTACAAAGGTGCCCAGATGTCACCATGGGCCAGGGTGAGATGGGTCCCCTCTGGGCCTGATCCACACAGCACATGCATCTGTCACAGCCCCAGCGGCACAGCCTGGCTCTTTAATTCATGCTGTAGAATGTCATGGAGTTCGCTGTGGAGAGCCCCGGGTCACTCATGTGCTGTGTTATTCAAGGTGGTGGCAGGCACAGAGCCAGGCCCCTTCTGAAGGGGGACAGCGGGTGGGTACCACTGAGGTTACCTCGTAAGTGGCCCTGCTCTGTGGCAGACTCACCCTGCACTGGTATCGGGGGACACCTGCACCAATGGCTGGTCAGAGAACCGACAAGAGGAGGAAATGGGGGTGGATACACGGCACTGCCTGCGGGTGGAAATTCCTAGTGCCAGGCCTGGGCAGGCGGCAGGGCAGCCTGGGAGGGTGAAATCCTTTCCTGTCCCTGGGGAGCTGCTCTGCCTGGGAGCAGAGTGGGTCAGGTCAGACGCTGTATGGGGCGTGTTCCCTGCACTGCCGGCCCCTCATGCAGTCTGGGGAGTGTTAACCATCCCTGCTCTCTCCTTACAGGTCCCTGTCCAGGGTGTCTCCATGGCGACGCGATGGTGGCTCTGTGTGTGCAGCCTGGGGATCCTCCTCCTGGTGCCGTGTTCGCTCTCTGGTAAAAAATTTTGAATCCCCATTATTTCCCTCCCTGTCCCCCATGTGTGCTGCCCCCTGCGGGATCTGAAGCCCAATGACCTCCTCCCCCCCATCCCCCAAACTCCTCAGTTCTGTAGTGTAAAGGGGACCAGGCCCAGGAGGCTGTGGACCAGGGATGATGTTGGGGTGATTGGGGTGTGTTCTAGCTCTGGGTGGCAGCATTGTTGGATCTTGAAGCAAGTCGCCTCCTGCTACCCCTGGGAGAGCTCCCAGGACCCCCGACACTGATCCCTTCCTGTCCTGCCATGGGACCCAAAGGTTGATGGATCTGCCCCACTGGGAACCTGGATCCTCATGTCCTGCAAGACTGAGATCTTCACAGATGCCTGAGGGATGGGGGTGCTGACTTCCCAACAGGATGAACGGGAGCTGCAGAGTCACCAACCCAAAGCCTTGAAACAACATGAAAAGGCCTCATATTTCAACAGATTGTCTAAAAAATCATCAGATTTGAAAAACAAAACCCACCTTTTGGGTTTTCCATCTTTCTCTTGTTTTTTTGAGCCTTCGGTCACACTCAGGTCATATTTCCAAGCTATTCTCTGCAACCGCTAGAGCTAGAAACTGACTTTTTGTTTGAAAGGAAAGTGAGATTATCACAGAATGACATGCCTCCAGGAGCTGGGGCTTATGAAAAACACATGGTAGCCCCCAAGATAGGACCTTACAAGACATCTGTTTGTTGCCTCCCCTTGTTCCTGATATTTCAGACAGAACATCCCTATTGTTCTGTCAAATCATCTGATCTTGTGCTAGCTTGGGGTGTATCTGTACCAGCTTTCTGGAAAGTATTTACATAGATATCTAGTGCATAGAATTTCTTGGGAGTGTCTATGTTTTGGCACGGCTAGTGACAACTTTGCCAATTTCATGTACCGGACAGTGAACTTGGAAGCACCTGCTTTAATACATGGCCTGACTTTGGTTCACAGCCTCTGGTTCGGGCCTCAGATCTTGCACCAGGCCCAGTGCTCCAGGCACCTTCCTTTTCTAATATCAAGCCCTGGGTACCATCTCCAGGGGCTTTGTGTCTGGGGAGCCAGAACCTCCTGTACCAACACTGAGCTCAGCCTGGCAGTAGGGTCCTGTGTGGCAGGGAGTGGGGTGTAGGACTTAGTAGGGGGCGCTCTCCCCTCACACTCAGCACTGATCCCACTGTGGTGCTCGCAGGCTCAGCGGTGCATTAAAAAACCTATTTTCAATGAGACATAAAGCTACGGTCCTCGGCTCTCATGCTCATGGTGGTGCTGTTTGAGGGAGTGGGACCTTTACCCCCATCTTCTGCTCAGATCTCAGGTGAGGTCATACGTACATTTGGCCTCCCTGAAACTCCCCCTGCAGCCTCCAAGGGCTGTTTTTTAGCCCCATGGTACTGACCACACGTTCAGTTCTGCAACAGGACAGTGGAAGGGACAGTGGCAGTAACGTAGCCCCAGACAATATAGTACAAAAACATCAAGCCCCGAATGAGGAGCCCTCCTGTGATAATACAGAGCATTATGGTTGTTAAATCACCTCCCTTCTTTGGAGGCTCCTAGTGAACAGCCTCTACAGGAGATGTCTGCTTTTAGGGAGAGATTTAAAAGAGGGGAGGGTGGCTGTGTGCAGCACAGGGAGAGGGAAATCCAAGTAGGAGGAGTGGCTTGGCCTGGGGCACTGTTAGCATGAAAAAGGATACCACAGGGGACAGTACTGAGGAGAGGGGAACAGGACAAGTGCTAGCTGAGATGTTGTCACGGAGCACCCGGGCGATGGTCTGGAACCGCTCCCTAGGAATCCAGACAGGACAGGACTTCGGGTGAAGTGTCCCCTCTCCATACACTGCCTGTTTCCAAGGCTAGGAGCTTCACGGGTACCCACTTCAACCTTCCTGGGTCTGACCTCAGAGCATTCAGCACCTTCTGCCCCTCCGTGCGCTTTCCCCAGCGAGCCCGCCTGGGCGGGGTCCTGAGGGAGCCCGTGGATTCTGCACCCCAAATCCACAGTCAAACGTGACTCTCAGCCAGCCAGTAAAGCAGAGGTTGGTTCGACGACCTCTACCTGGTCTAACCCAGACCATATGGCGAGTGTGACCCCCTCAGCTGGATCCATTTTGGGGGCCAGAGAGCCAGATAACTCCTCTGCCTTCCCTGCCTGACTCCCGCTAGCTTCAGACTCCAAACTAAAACTCACTCTCTCCAGCCCCTCCTCCCCCCGGCTCAGCCAGGTCAGGTGACCTCCCTCCCCCACTTGGGGTCAGATTACAGCTTCAGGTATGGACACCTGCAGTGAAGCTCTGCTTTGCATCAGCTACACATCCTTATTCCTTCACATAGATGCTAAAGAAATGCATAGGAGAAACTGAGGCACACACACAGTATTCCTACTCCATCACAGATGTAGGTGGGGTCACCATCCCTCACTTCCTGCTCTGTACTCAGATGTTCCTGAGAGTTCCTGGGCTTCACCCCAGAAGTGCCTACATTTCAGCAGCAGGTGCAGGAATTTCTGTGTGTAGCAGTTTAAGCTTTCCTCAGTGACACTGCAGGGCACAATGCTCTGTGGAAATACAAGACAGTGTTATTTCATTTCCTCAGTCATCAGGATGAGGGGGCCCAAGGAGGCTTTGTACATAAGGGAATGGAGCTTTCCAGTCACAGCCCCCTATACCCAGCAGTATCTGGGGAATCACATGGTGCTACCAAAGATACGATTTCCTGATACACACACTCTCTGTCTCTCCCTGTAGCTGTGGCTCCAGTGTTCATTGACGTGCTGGGCTCCCGGGGCCAGGGGATCGGGCTGACCTGTAGATCCACAGGCTGGTTCCCCAAACCTGAACTCCAGTGGATTGGAAAGAACGGGCAGAACCTCGCGGTAGAGATTGTGACCAAGGTGACTCAGGACAGGGAGAACCTGTATAGTGTTGTGAGTCACGTCACTGTCACAGAAGAAGACAATGGAGACATCAGCTGCATAGTGCAGAATGGAGGCCTGGAGACCGAGCAACAATCGGCCATTCACCTCTCAGGTGAGTTCCCCCCTCCCGCCCCCTTGTAGAATGGGTCATTGTTAGTACAGCCCTGTGTCGTTAAGGCCACTAAATCATTACTGCTGCCAATGTCATTATTATTGAAACTTTACGGATGCTCTTTGAGCTGCATGTTAATTCAGCAGACTTCAATGTTATTTATAAAAATGAGCATACGCTTCGTTCGGTGACGATGGCACTTGGCTAGATTGATTGTTGACAAAGCACAGTACTTCTGACATTTGGTTGAGAAAGGTAACTACACCAATTAATAGACTCAGGGTGTGTCTATACTAGAAACACTACGGCAGCAACACTGTAGTGTAGTATCAGAGGGGTAGCCGTGTTAGTCTGGATCTGCAAAAGTGACAAAGAGTCTTGTAGCACCTTATAGACTAACAGATTTTAGGGATCATGAGCTTTCATGGGCTAAGACCCACTTCATCAGATGAATGTTGTGGAAATCTCCAGAGGCAGGTATAAATATGCAAGCAAGAAAGCAACGTAAATTCAATCGGGGTTTGTGTGTGTGTGAGAGGCCCACGAAAGTGAGTCTTAGCCCACGAAAGCTCATGATCCCTAAAACCCGTTAGTCTATAAGGTGCTACAAGACTCTTTGTTGCTTCTGTAGTGTAAACACTTTTTACACCACCAGACTGGGTTCTTCCATAGCTGTAGTAAATCTACTTGTCCGAGAGGCAGTAGCTAGGGTGACAGAATAATTTTTCCATCGACCTAGTGGTGTCTACACCTGGGGCTAGGTTGGCTTAAATACATTGTAGAGGATGTGAATTTTTTCACAGCTCTGAGTGATGTAATTTCCCCAACCTAATTTTGTAGTGCAGACCAGATCTCAGACACTGTAAGGGGTTTGACTTACTCCTGCATTGAACTCTGATAAAAAAAAATTGGTACTGTGCAAAATCAATGTGGTCCACATCATATGGATTAAAAACTGGCTAACTAATAGATCTCAAAGTAATTGTAATGTGAAATATCCTCCAAAGGGGATGTTTCTAGGGAGGTCTCACAGTGATCTGCTTTTGGACAATGTTATTCAAGAGCTTTATCAATCAAATAATGATACAAATACTACTTGTTGATAAGGTGGGTTCACACTAACAACATGCTGTCATGGATACACAGGACTAGTGTTATGGCCCCAGAAAAAAATCCCACTTTGTCACACATGCATTTCAACGTGGCCAAAGAACATAGGTCACACTTGCAGGATGGTAGACTGTAATCTGGAAAGAAGTGACTCTGAAAAAGACTTGAACGTGAGCTCCCAGAGGGATGCTGGAGCTAAGACAGTGAATGCAACCTTTGAATGTATACATGAGAATATGCATCAGAATATCCATCTGTTAGCCAGACCACTACGATACTGTGTCTAGTTCTGGTGTCCACACTTTCAAGGCTGACAAATTGGAAAGTGCTCAGGAAATAGCTACTGGAACAATTTGAGATCTGGAAACCTGCCCCACAGTCAGAAATGTAGGAGCTCAAGTTACATAGCTTATCCAAGGGAAGGTTAAAAGGTGACTTGATCATGGTCTGTAAGTACCTGCACAGGGAGGAGATTTCTGACAGTCGATGAGTCTCTAATCTAGCAGACAAAGGCAAAACAAGATCTGATGGCTGGAAGCTGAAGCTAGAGAAATTCAGACTAGAAATAAAGTGCAGATTTTAACAGTGAGGGGAATTAACCATTGGAACAACTAATCTGGGGACGTGGTAGATTCTCCGTCACTTGGAATCTTCAACCCAAACCGGACATCTCTTTTGATAATCTCTGCTCTAGCTGGAACAGAAATTCTGGGCTGGATGCAGGGATCCAGCATGGCGATCGGGGGAGGTCCCGGATGACTGGAAAAAGGCTAATGTAGTGGCCATCTTTTAAAAAGGGAAGAAGGGGGATCTGGGGAACTACAGGCCAGTCAGTCTCACCTCAGTCCCTGGAAAAATCATGGAGCAGGTCCTCAAGGAATCAATTCTGAAGCACTTAGAGGAGAGGAAAGTGATCAGGAACAATCAGCTTGGATTCACCAAGGGCAAGTCATGCCTGACTAAACTAATTGCCTTCTATGATGAGATAACTGGCTCTGTGGATGAGGGGAAAGCAGTGGACATACTATTCCTTGACTTTAGCAAAGCTTTTGATCTGGTCTCCCACAGTATTCTTGCCAGCAAGTTAAAGAACTATGGGCTGGATGAATGGACTATATGTTGGATAGAAAGCTGGCTAGATCATTGGGCTCAACGGATAGTGATCAATGGCTCCATGTCTAGTTGGCAGCTGGTATCAAGCAGAGTGCCCCAAGGGTCGGTCCTGGGGTCAGTTTTGTTCAATATCTTCATTAATGATTTGGAGGATGGTGTGGACTGCACCCTCAGCAAGTTTGCTGATGACACTAAACTGGGAGGAGTGGTAGGTACTCTGGAGGGTAGAAATAAGATACAGAGGGACCTAGACAAATTAGATGATTGGGCCATAAGAAATCTGATGAGGATCAAGAAAGAGAAGAGAAGAATCCCATGCACTGCTACAGATTAGGTACCGAGTGGCTAGGCAGCAGTTCTGCGGAAAAGGACCTAGGGGTTACAGTGGATGAGAAACTGGATATGAGTCAACAGTGTGCCCTTGTTGCCAAGAAGGCTAATGGCATTTGGGGCTGTATAAGTAGGGGCATTGCCAGCAGATCGAGGGACGTGATCATTCCCCTCTATTTGACATTGGTGAGGCTTCATCTGGACTCTGGAGTACTGTGTCCAGTTTTGGGCCCTACACTACAAGAAGGATGTGAACAAACTGGAAAGATTCCAGAGGAGGGCAACAAAAATGATCAGGGGGCTGGAGCACATGACTTATGAGAGGCTGAGAGAACTGGGATTGTTTAGTCTACAGAAGAGAAGACGAAGGGGGGATTTAGTAGCTGCTTTCAACTACCTGAAAGGGGGTTCTAAAGAGGATGGATCTAGACTGTTCTCAGTGGTAGCAGATGACCAAACAAAGAGTAATGGTCTCAAGTTGCAGTTGGGAAGGTTTAGGTTGGATATTAGGAAAAACTTTTTCACTAGGAGGGTGGTGAAGCACTGGAATGGGTTACCTAGGCAGGTGGTAAAATCTCCTTCCTTAGAGTTTTTTAAGGTCAGGCTTGACAAAGCCCTGGCTGGATGATTTAATTGGGGATTGATCCTACATTGAGCAGGGGGTTGGACTAGATGACCTCCAGAGGTCCCTTCCAACCCTAATATTCTATGGTTCTATGATCACTGGGGGAGGGTCTCTGTCCCAAGTTATACGGGAGGTCAGACGAGATGGTCATAATGGCCCCTTCTGACCTTAACATCTATGAATCCATGAAATAATAACACACTGGGGCCAAGTAGAAAAACAATTGTTCCTTGCTTAACTTATCTGGACTGGACGTGGTGACTGAGAACTGGGAGCTGTGTGACAGTGACCAAGTGAACAGCTAGATGATGGAGGCAGGGCTGGGCAGGCTAGGCACAGAGTCATTGACTGTTGGCTTGTAGCAGCAGGAAGGCTTTGGGCAAGGCAGGGTCCTGGTTTTTGTAACTTATGCAGCACTGGCTTCTCTAGCTTCAATGGCTCCCACTTGTGGTTGTGAGTTGAGCATGAAGGGGATGTTCCCTTCATTCCCATGAAATTCTGGGGCTCCCTGAGCCAGGACTCAGCTGTCAAACCAAGTGGCAAATTCTCCAGCTCCAGGATAGGACCGTGCTCCTCACACTCTGCTCTATCTGTTTACCAGGTGACGTCTTCCCCCGGGTGTCTCCCTGGCGGGCTGCATTCTGGGTATTGTTTGCTCTGGTTCTCGTTGCAGCTGGAGTATGTGCATATCTTGGATACACAGGTAATGGGAATGTGTTATTTGCACGTTCAGAGCCCGGCCCTAGAGGGCACTGAGCTGGGGCATGGGAGAGTCTTATTATTCAGATATTTACCTTGGGTTAGTTTTAGGAAATAAACCAAACTAACAAACACACTGGGGTCCCCACCCCCAACCTGTATTAGTGTATTGCTCAGTGTTTCCCCTGCCTTCCCTGTCTCACTGAGATGTCTGATTCTGTCTCACAGCAAAGCGAAAGGCCTCTCAGAAGAAACGATCTGAAGAGGAGGCTCTGTTAAATCTGGGTAGGTTTCCTGCTCTGTCTTTTTCTTTGTCTTAGATGGGTGAGCTCTGTGACTGGTGGATATTGTCTGTCATCTGAATGCAAGGAAAGGGATGGAGCCAAGAGGTCTCTGCCTATTGATTCCTCACCTCCCCCCATTCTCACACACCCTGAGGGTAACAGATTGGCAAATGTATATTTTGCAGTGGAAACCCAAAGGTTAGTACTTGTGAGATTCCCTTCATGTTGGGCCGGCAGGGAGAGAGCTTGGATACCATAAACCAGAACAGTGATTGGGGTGCTCACAACAAGAACATCCCAGAAGAGCTTGAAGATCCTCCTTCTTTCATCTCCTTTGCCCTCTGTGTGCCCTTTGTGGCCACCATTCCTCTGGCCAGAGAGAAGGTTGGATGGGGCTCCCCAAGCAATCAGTGCTGTGCTCTAACTAGCCATAGGGGTCGCTGTGGAGTAACTGACCCCATCCCATTATTCTACTAGCCCTGCTGCACCAGTCCAAAGCCTGCTCTATACACACCAGTTTAACTCAAGGCATGTTTTCAAACCTAATTAGGTAAATTGGTATAAGTGTATGTGTAGACGAGCTAAGGAGTGAGAGACTCCCCAGTTCTCCTGTGTGTTGGTGCACATCACTAACCACCAGCCCTGCTCCTATTAAACTTGTCAGATCCTGCGCTGGGTTTGGGAGTGCAGCTCTCGGATGTCCATAACTAACCCCAGTTATTAGGGAGTGTACAAAACCATCCAGTGCGTGTCTAGGGGTTGCCAACAGTCCCTTATTATAAGGGACATCCCCCATTTCTTCCCCTCTGTACAACAAGATCAGGAGTTTCTGAGTGCTGCAAAAAGCAGCAAGAAATACCGCTTACAAATGTAGGTGCGTATTGCTTAATTATTATTATTAATGATGACAACAGCAATATGGGAGAAGGGATGGGGGAAGGGTGCTAAGAAACATCCCTTATTTTTTAAATACAATATCGGCAACCCTGTGTCTCTTTTCTTTTCCCCATTTCAGAACATGACAAGACGACCTTGGAAACAGGTACTTGGCTAAACCCCTCGTAAACGTGTGTCTGCGCTTTCATACTATAATGAGATAGAAAAATCACCACATGCACTGTATGGACTCCAGTTACCTTCATGATCATCTCCCCCTGCCCTGGAAATAAACAAACACTGCAGAGTTTGCAGCCCAGATTTCAGTACCATCCTTAACAATGGAAAGTGAATTTAATGGATGGCAGGACTAAGGCTGGGTCTGCACTGCCCAACAGGTCAGATTATGGTGTATGTAGGGGGTTTAATAGCAACACACACCAAAGTGCTGCATTGTAAATCCCCCCCGGGAATGCTGTGGGTGTGAATTAAATGGTTGCTAGTTTGCATTAATGTTGTCCTGTCTGAAGACGATTACATTAGTGCAAACTAGGTACTGTTTAGCACACACCAGCAACATCCACCCGGGCAGTTATAGCGCGACACTTTGGTGTGTGCTGCCAATCACACCCCGAATTATGGGCCTGTGTAGACAAGTCCTGGGCACACTTCCTCTCTGCAGTTGTGTGGTTATATCTCAGTTCTGAAGTGCAAAATCCCTGCTCTCCCCTGGCTGGTTCCCTGCATGCACACAGCTCTTCCACTGCCCCTCAGTCCCCATTCATCGCCTCTCCGCTATCCCAGCCCTCAGCACCACCAGAATCTCTGAATCCCCACCCCAACCTCCCCACTATCCCAGCCTGGGTTCTTCAGTCCTGTCCTCTTCCCCCATCCCTGCTAGTCTAGGCCTGGCCCACAAAGGAACAGAGCCTAAGTGGGTTTGTACTTGAGAAACAACTAGCCTAAGCCACTGCATGTGCTACCCACCGCTATCCTGCTGCTATTAGTGCACTAGCTCAAGGAGAACTAACACTTGTCTGCCTGGGAAGCTCACTCCCAGCTGCAATACAGACATACCCAGAGCTTGGAACAGCCCCTGTGCTCAGAACAGGGCTGCCGACAGAAATTTGGGGGCCCCCTACTTTGATAGTTTGGGGGCCCCCCAGCCCAGCCGCCCCCCCCAGCCCAGCCGACAGCGGCTGGGCCCCCCCCCAGCGCAGCCCAGCCGGCGCTCCCCCTCCCTCCCCCGGGCAGCGAGAGCGGCGTGACCCGCCCTTTCTCCCCCCGCCCCTCCCCCGGACAGCGCTGCTGCTGCCGGCCGGGCTCACAGCTCCTGCTGGGGCGAGGCTCGCTTGTCCGGGGGAGAGCCGCGCCGCCTATTCCCCGCTCTGCAGGTCCGGCGACAAGGGGGGACGACAACGGGTAGAGCTGTGTACCGGGGTCCCCCTAAAGTCGGGGGGGCCGGTACAGCTGTACCCATAGTACCCCCCTGTCGCCGGCCCTGGCTCAGAATAACCCTCACTGATCCCACGACGGTCTCCTTTTCTTCTCTCCCCAGAGTGCCAGGAGCTGCGTGAGAGGCTTGGTAAGATCATCCACCTCCCCTGAGCAGACCCAGAAGCACCAATACCACAGGGCCTGGCTGAGTGAACAGTTTGGGCTAAAATTAGAGTCAAACTCACCCTAGTCCCACGGCAGCATTGTGAGCTCTCTGCAGCAGACACAGGGTGGCCTGCTCTCAGGGCTGGATAGACAGACAGGTGTCACCTGGCCTTTGACAATGCAGTGCAAATCACATTGTTCTGATGCAGGAGAAGGGGTCAGCTGGCTTTTGTAGGTGGCTCTCCATGCAGGCTCTTCTGGGCCATTTCCCTGAATGTGCAGATGAGCAGAGAGGGACAAGATTCAGGCTAATGTTTCCATGTGTAACCCTTCTGCCAGCGACCAGGGCTGGGTTCAATATCTAGAGGTTCCTTTCCAATAATACAACACAGCTTGAACCCCAACCCTGTAGCCTGGGAAACTACCTACCACCCCTGGGTGCCTCAGAGAGGCAAAACTTCCCCTCTCACAAGCACAGAGTCTGAGTGTAGAAAAGAAAAGAAAAGAAACTTTTAATGAAAGATGGGAAATCACCTGAAATTAATTAGGGAAAATGCCACAAGCAGGATTCATACCATAACGCTGTGAGCAGGACACTCACCCCAGAGTGTGTGGGGCAGAGTCTTCTGCCTCATGTTCTAGAGTTCTACAATCAAAACTTCCTTTTCTCTGCCCCTCTTTGCTCCCTCACCACACCCCACTCACAGTGATTGTCCTTGGTCAGTGAGGACCCAGGGTTCAGAGGTGCATATGTGTGAGTTCAGCTTCCACCCAGAGAAGAAGACACCTTGCTTGCTCCAGCATCTGAGCACTTGCTCTGGCTGGCCACCCTGCCATCCACTTGCTCCCCTTGCCAGCCATTTGTTGGTCACCTTCCACTGCCCCTGTCCTGTGGCCTGACCAGGTCAGTCTGTTGAGGTTCCACCCAGCTCTTAGTGATTTTCAACTCTTAGTACAGGAACCAGAAGCAGGTTGGGAGAAAATATTGACCCACCCCAGGTGATTTCAGTTCTGCTGAGTACTTAAAATAACAAAAGGCTCCTACTGAAGTGTATTTAGGTCTATCTTTGAACAGTGGGAAGGAACAGATTAAACCATCCCAGGACCAACTAAATAGAATCCCCACTTCCTCCATAAAACACTTACCCCCACCCTTCTTAATTTCAGAGAGAGCTGGGATTTGGGTCCCTGGCTTAGGGAGTTCCTTTCAGCTGAGGGTGAGCCGAGTCAGGACAGTTCTGTTCTCCTTTACTCCTACAATAAAGACAACAACATGATAATGACATTTCACTACCCCTGCATTCAGGTTTAAAATTTTTATTAAAGCTAATGTTCAACATGAAAACATACACAGATTGAGAGGTAAGGTACTGGACATCTGGAGTCAGGCTGGAGTTATGGGTGATTGTAGGTAGTAGGTACAGGTTTTACAAGGCACATGCATATCACATATCCAGCATAGCTCCAGATTGGGGTGTGGGAGTTTTTTAAAGCGTCAGTCTATAGGTGTGTTCGGGTAGTGAAAAGTAGTGTGTAGTGAAAGTCCGAGTCATTGGTGGTGCAGGCAATAAGTACGTGGGTGGGTGCATCCCTCTGTTTGTCAGGGAAGGGGGGGTAGGTTGTTTCCCTGGTCGTCGGTCTCGGCTACTCGACCTGGTACTGGCGATGTCCCGTGACGTGTTCCGTGTATATGTCTCTGGACCACCTGATGGTATCGGACACCATGAGCTGTCTCATGAGCCGGGCGTAGCGCCGACCGATGCCACACGCTCTCAGTACCGGCTCGTTGCAGGGGTCCCATGCGCCCAGGGCTCCTACAATCAGGGTGTGGAGCTGAACCTCGTAGCCCTGCGCTCTCAGGGTGTCAGCTAGCGGGGTGTACTTCAGCGCCTTCCGAGCTCGGGCCTCGTGGAAGGCCGGTGACCGGTTTTCGAATGGCACCGTGACGTCCACTATGAGGACCTTCTTTGTCTCTGTGTTGGTCACGACAATGTCGGGTCACAGTCGGCTGTCTGTCCCGGGGATGGCGGAGTTGATGGAGATCTTCCCCAGGGACAGTGGGATGGCTTTCACCAGCCGGTTCTGGATGGCATTGTGGCGGTGCTGCCAGGCTCTAAGTGATTTGTAACCCAACACCAGCCAAAGTTGATCACTTGGAGCAACACAGCTCTATTTGCTGGATAGGTGTGATCATGTAAGTACAGTTTGCTCCTGAAGTCTCTCCCCCTCCCAGCTGTCAGGGAGAACTCATTCAGACCCTGCTTACACATGCTTTGTTGCCAAGCCGGATCCCAGAGCTGAGCTCCAGTCCTCTTCAGATCCAGCTATCCCTGGTTATACCTAGAGTGTGCAGCTTTGATGCTCCAAAGGCTTATCAGTAATTCTCTTTAGATGGAGGAGATGAGGGCGTCAGAGCTGTATTGGGATCCAGACCCACGTCTTCCATCAAGCTTTAGATGCTTGGCAAATATCATCCAGGATTTGTATCTTACCAGTGTCCCTTTAAAATCCCCAATCTGCTGAGGGCCACCAGGCTGAACAGCAGCTTCTTACAAGCGGGAACTCTGCACTGGATGTAAATCCAGATTTTCTCCAGTGGTGTACATAGGGTGATCAGACAGCAAGTGTGAAAATCAGGACAGGGATGAGGGGTAATAGGAGCCTATATAAGAAAAAGACCCCAAAATCAGGACTGTCCCTATAATATTGGAACATCTGGTCACCCTAGATGTACATGGAGTTATTGTAGATTTACAGTAGTATCACTAAGAGTAACATTTGTTCCAGTTCCAGATACTGAGACACAATATAAAGGCATCCCTGAGAGCTGGTCATTGCTACGATCAGAGATCTCCAGTCTCCGGGGTGAAAGGGCCCGTCTCTCACTTCACACAACTGGGACATTTTTCCTTTGGCTGTGAGGACCCATGAACCATGTATAAAGTGCTCACACAGTCACAGAGCAACCCCCAGAACTGAGCCCTTTGACTAAATGACAGGGAATAACTCCGTCTCTTCCATTACAGGCAGGGCGGTCAGAGAGCGAGGTAAGAGGACGTGTTTCCATGTCACATTTCACATTGCTCGGTTCCTTTCTATCTGCCAATGACCCCTCTCCCAAAACAGCATCTCCTGTGGGAGCGAGTTCCCCGCATTTGCCAGGCCCCTGACCATGTTTGTTCCTCTTCCCTTGCAGATTTCAGGAGGGCTCGGAGCTACATGGGTGAGTGGGGCTGCGAGGGGCTGAGCAGACACCGTGCTGGGGTTAGTGGTATCAGCGTTACGTAGCTGAGCTATCAGAGGTGTGGGATCCCATGGGGCAGGGAGTGCCACCAATGGCCATGAACATGCTGCCCAGAGCTGTAAGTCTCACCCCCGCACTCCCCCCTGACACCCCGCCAATCTCCCATTGGCCCTTCAGTGATGACCCATCCCTATCCCGTCAGTTCCCCTGACAGCTCCACTCAGCAGCCTGCAGAGGATTCACCCCCTGGGCATCCACCATGGGCTCCCGGGAGCACTAAGGCCACCCAGGGACAGATCCTGTGCAGGGGAGAGTGAGAGGAATCAATGAGCCCAATCCAGGTTGCTGACCACCCCACCCACTCCGGGGCCAGGGACAGCCACCCACAGCCCTTCAGCTCCCCGAAGCCCACGGCTCCATACAGGCTAGCAGGGCCTATCCCACTAGTCACCCCAACCCTTAATAATTTATATTTTGCTCCAGCTGTCTTGGCTGGAATCTCTGCTGTGGGACTGTGGGGTCCCCAACTGACTCATGGCTAATGGGGTTATTCTGGTTTCTCTCCACAGTCTGCGTCACCCTGGATCAGAATTGCAAACACGTCCAACTCAAGATGTCTGAAGATGGCAGAACAATCTGGCACAACTTCCCTCCCCCAGGGCTGGCTGCCCGATCTGATCCCCTGATTGCTGTGGGGAAGGAAGAGTTTTTGGCTAGGAAGGATCATGATGAGGAGGCAGAGGCTTGCCGGGTGTACTGGGAGGTGGAGGTGGGGGACAGCCCAGACTGGGTGCTGGGAGTGCTGAGTAAGACTTTGAAGGACAGAGTGAGACATCAGCAGCTGGAGAGTTTCCCCGACTATGGGTGCTGGGCTCTGAGGAGATCTGGGGGGAGGTATCACCCCAGTGAGGCCGACACTGTGATCCAGAGCTGGGGTGTGACACCAACAGTGGTTGGGGTGTATCTGGATCTAGAAGGGGGGTGTCTCTCATTTTATAGTGTCAATTCAATGGCCCTTATCCTGGAGATTCCTGTGGAAAGTTCTGAGAGATTGTTCCTGTTCCTCAGTCCTGGGCACACTGCGGGGAGCGACCAGGGGAAACCCCTCAGCATCTGTCCTCCCAGCAACTGGGATTTCCCGCAGAAATTGGGAGTTAATGGGTCTGTTATTCAGGGAGATCCCACAGCCTCTGCACAGACCCCCACCCCCGAATAATGGGAAAGGGGCAGAAAATGACACAGGACCATCCACAACTGTAGAAACAGCCCCAGCCCCTGCCCATTGTCCTGCCCCTGGAAACAAGCAAGTGAAAGAAAACAGTGCAGGGGCATCTGTGAGAGAAAATTTGCAAAAGCTCCTGCCCACCAAGCTGCTCCTGAAGCGGAGGCCGGGGGCTAAAACAGAGCAGGAGCATCCACAACTGGAGACAGCCCCCCAGGAGAAGAGGAAAAAGAAACCAAAAACCCCAGGTGTGAACCCCCATCCCACCACCAAATCCTCCTGTGTGGCAGAGGGAATCATGCAAAGAAAAATACTCAGAATTTGACTTCAGGTGGACCTCTGGAGCTGGCTCTTGTTCCAGGGATACAAAGCCAGGCAGTGCGCCAGGGGAATCCGACCCAAACGCTGACACCTGAGAAAGAACCTCACCCCACAGGGAAAATGGGGAAATGGTGACACGTCGAAAATTTCCTCTCTCCCTGGACTTCAAGGACAACCACAGCAATTCAAGATAATGCTTTAAACCAACCCCCTGTGACACTGGAACGGGCTAATGGAGAGAACTATGTTAACTATGCTCTCCTTTATGGAGTGGTCGGGGGATGCAATGGGATGTGAGTCGGTGCCACTGCAAGACCCCTCCCCTCTGCTCTCCTTTACTTTGTTCTTCCAATTTTCATGTCAATCCAAAGCCCTTGTCTTCGATTTAAATATGTCAACGTTGAATCTCTGAGAGTCGTGCTATTTTCATGTTGTTCAATTAAAACAGTATTCCGCCAGTCACTGAATCCATCTGCAGCAAACCAGGAGGTTGAAGGTTTAGATGCAAAAAGTTTGCAAACAAAACAGTGTATTGATGGTGAATACAGTAGCCATTCTCGAGTGTATTTCTCAGAATTTGCTTTCATGGTAAAAGTCCAACATGATTTCTTAAATGGCCCAGTGTGGTGTTGACAGTCATTTGGTTCACGATCTATCCAGTAAGCTACAGCATCGGAACTGAAATCAACCCACATACCAGGATCTTTCCTCCCATTGTTTACAGCATGAGCAGGTTGAGTCTCTGACACATCCACACCTTCTCGAACAATGTCTGTTTTACCACCAGGACTAGGTTGATCAGGTACAGTCTCTGACACATCCACATGTTCTGGAATGGTGTTTGTTTCACCAATGGAAGAAGGGTCAGTCTCTGAAACACCTGCAGGTTTTGGAACAATGTCTGTGCTTCTGAGAGAAGGTGTTGCTTCTGATGTTGCTTCTGATGGAAAATTTCACTAGTTTTTTTGTTTCTTTTCTTCCGCCAGTTTACATTTCTGTGCTCCACTCAGTTGGTTACATTTCATCCCGCCTCTTATTTCAGTTATCTGAACTTAAAAAAAAATTACACAATGTACACTATTTTTATGTATATATATAAGAAAAAATAAATCAAGTACATATAACTCAGAAGAATCCTATATAATAAAAGGCCAGGGGATGTTTGTCCGAAGCCATCATGCGCAGTAGAGATGGTCCGGACGAACAGCATGCTGGGCGTTGTAGTTCGGCGGCACAAAATGGCCACCACGCGTGTGTGTGTACACGGACTGCTCCTGGCCCACTGACAGTTTCAGTTTCTCAGGAAGTGGCTGATTGCTCTGAGCGGGGTGGGAGGAAAGGCAGGCCGGCCTAGGGCTTGCTTCACTCGGGGTCCCTGGGAGTGGGGTTCTGCTGATGGCAGAGAAGATCTCTAAATCCAAAGGAAGGACGGGGGGGGGGGGGGGGGGGGAGGGGGCTCTGAGTAAACCACTGCTCGGGTCTGGGAGCACAGTCCCTGCACAGACAGCTCCCTGGGGCTCAGACATTATGGAGCCCAGACCATGCTGGGAGTTGTAGTTCGGTGGCACAAAATGGCCGGGCAGGTAATGGGGACTTGGGGTGTCAGCAAATGGAGGTGGGGAGTGAATGCTGCTGGGGGGATGGGAGGGAGCGTGCTGGGCTGTCGGGCTCATGACAAGGGATTGAGGAGCCGTTGGAGTGGGGGAGGGGGAGAGAGCTGAGCGAGTGGGGGGGGCTGTTGGAGGGAACGGGGGGAGAGAGCTGAGCGACTGGGGGGGGGCATGAGCCGTTACTGTTGGCCCGTGTACACGGGCTTTTACACTAGTATATCAATAATAAACATACATTTATTGCAATACATGATAGGATCTGATTTCCTTGCATTATTTTGATCTACATTAGTAGGATGACCCCTGGTTTAGGTGGGGATAAGTAATAAAAAGAGAACAGAAAAATGGGGGAAGAGTGTGTAGTGGAGTGTAAGGAAGGCTAACAAAGTTCTGATTTTTCCCATGATGACTACTTCAATGCTTTTTTTGAAATATCAAATATCAAATATTTTTTTAAAAATCTCATTTTTTTGGTGCCCCAGTTTTGCTGGTGCCCTAAGCACGTGCTTAGTCTGCCTATTGGGTACTCCAGCCCTGTTGGAGATGGACAGGATCGGAGTTGAGTCTGAGAGAGTGAGAGGACCATGAGAGACAGCGAGAGCCTGAGAAAGACCCTGAAGGAGAAGCAGCAGCAGCATGAACTGGTGATGGTGGAGCAGAGAGGCACAGGGGACTTCCCAGGGGTGAGTGGGGATAGACCCAGGGGTGCCTGTTACACAGGGAGCCTCGATACTAAATTGCTGCCCCTGGTTAAGGAGGGTGGGAAGGTGGATGCCCACCTCACTGCCTTTGAACAGGCAGGTGATTTCAACCAGGGGAACCTTGCTCCATTGCTGGGTCCCAAGGCCATAGACACTGTCAGCCAGATGCGTGGGGTGGTGGACAGGCTCCCACTCCTGACCCAACCTATATGTCCATGTGAAGTTTCCAGGGTCCTCTCCGGGGGCGCTCGGACTCCCAGCGGGAGCAAAAGGAGGTTGTCAATGGGGAGACAGTCCTGGGGTGGTGTTACCCTGTGATGGAGAGAACTGTTGTCAGGCTCCAGGTGGTGCAGTCCCACCAGGTGCTGAGGGGCTGTGTGACCTGGGTGAGGGTCCCAGGGATGAAGCCCCTTGGCCTGCCTACAGCCCAGATATCGGCTGTGACGTCCTGGTGGGGAGTGACTATGTCGCTTTGGGACAGGATCCAGGACCTGCTCCTGTAATGGCCAAGGATCTGAATTTGAAACCAGGGAACCAATCAGCTGAGACGGAAATGGTCAAAAAAAAGTGAAAATGCAGATGACCTGGCTGGCAGGGGGGAGAACCCAGGGGGGAGAACAAGGCCAGGCAGTGCGCCAGGGGAATCCGACCTAAACACTGACACCTGAGAAGGAATCTCACCCCAGAGGGAAAGTGGGGAAATGGTGACACGTCAGAAATTTCCTCTCTCCCTGGACTTCAAGCTCAGGATACCTGCCTGTAACCAGACCCCTGAGGTTGGGTGGGACAGAGAGATGCTCCCTATCCCCCTGCACAGCGGAGACGGGGCTCATGCTGGCTCTGATGCTGTGACCAAAGCAGCAAGCTCACTGCCTGCCCCCACTGGAACAGCCAGGGCAGTGGTGAGCTTGGGTGGAGCTGAGACCCCAGTAGAGTGGGGGGGACACAATCAGGGCACATTGTCCGCTAACTAGGTTAGCCTGGTCCAGATGTGCTGCTGGGAAGTGATTCCATGGCAAAGAGGGAGCTACCAGAGACAGAGCCCAATGGGGCTGTGACCCCAGGCCCAGCTAGCGAGAGGGAACAGGCCCCACTCACTCCCCCCAGCAGCTGCATTCCAGACCATGCTGCAGAAGGGTCCCTCCTTGGAGGAGCTAAGGGAACGTCCTGGCCACAGTACTGCAAACTCCCTTGGGGAAGGCTGCAGGGAAGATTCCTGGGGGGAGAAGGGATTCCTGTACCGGGAATGTGCTCCCCATGGGGAAGTAGAACCATGGGGGATCTGGAGGCAGCTCCTGGTTCCCCAGAAGTACAGCCGCAGGCTATTGTACCTGGCCCATGACATCCCTCTCTCGGGACACCAGGGGATCCAGAGCACCGGGCAGCAGCCAGTGTAGAACTTTTACTGGCCCAGGATCTATGACACAGTCCAGCAGTACTGCAGGTCTTGCAACCCCTGCTAGAGGGTTGGAAAGGCCTGGGATAAGGGAGAAGTTCCCTTGAGACCCCTGGCCAACATAGAGGATCCTTTCCAGAAGGTGGCTATGGACCTCGTGAGGCCCCTCAGCAAGGCGACATGGTCAGGAGAAAATACATCCTGGTGGTGATGGATTCCACCACCCGCTCCCCAGAGATGGTGTCTCTGTCCTCCACCGAGGTAGACATCATGCCATATGTGCGGCTGACCATCTTCAGCAGAGAGGGGTCCACAGCAAAGTCCTTACACACCAGAGGTCCAATGTCATGTCAGTCCCGCTCCAGAAATGAGAGAATGGGAGAAATGTGGGGTCTGGCCTACCTGGGTGTCTGCATATCATGGGACCCTGAGGATGATGAGATTTCATGAGACCCTGAGGATGATGCTGAGGACTTCTATGAATCAGCATCCACAGGACTGGGACAAGGACCTGCCCCACCTGCGGTACAAGTGGGAGCCCCAGGAATCCCCTGGGTTCTTCCCTTTTGAGCTGCTGTTTGGGAGGAAAGTGAGGGGACCCCTGGACTTAGTAAGGGATGGTTGGGAGGAGAAGGTCTAGACCCCTAGGTGGATCTCTTCCCTGAGATAGGAGCCAATCCTCCCATCAGCTGTTCCCCGTTCAGAGTCACTGGGAAAACAGTCCAGAACCTGGAGAGAGAGGTCAAGGACATGTTGGCTTTAGAGGTGATCCAGCCCTTCAATAGCCCATAGGCCTCACCTGTGCGGCTGGTCCCCCAGGAAGATGGGTCAATCCAACTCTGTGGGGACTATCAGAAGCATAAGGATGTCACCGTGTCTGAGACCTACCCCATGCCTAGGCCTGATGAAATTCTAGACAAGCTGGTGTGGGGCTCTTAACCAAGAGACCCCAAATCACAGCCCTCCAGACTGAAGCTCTGGGAGAAGACCCAATCTTAGTTTGAACCCCAGGGGTTTTGGGCTGTTAAAAGGGTGCGGGCTGCATAAACCTTCCCACATGTTGCCAGCAAGTGCCATCAAGCACACCCGACCTAAGGGAGGACGTGAATCTGCAAGAGCCTGGTGTAACTCCCACCAAGGAACGGGAGAGATGCTGGAACATCCACGGGAACGTTGGTGGGTTCAAACTTCCCCAGGTTACCAGCTAAAGTGACCCCACTCAGTTCGGTCTCGAAGGGGGGGAGAGATGTGAAAAAGTGGGGCTGTTCTTAATGTTTCTTCTGAATAGTGTGTGGGTGCCTCCGTTTCCCCTGTGTATTTCTTAAGTCTCTAGGTGGGGGGATAAAGGTGTGTGATTGTTGCAGAGCCCTAGAGGGCCGGTGAGATGCTGTCTGCACAGAGAACGGCTGACGCCCTGCCTCCTGGCAACTGATGGCCTGGGCCCCTTCCCTGCAAAGATGCCAACTGAAGGTGTTGGAGAAGAGATCAAGTGACCTCCTAGCCCGGGAAAGAGACAAAGGCCAGAGGAGGGGCTTGGGAGTTTCGGTTTGGAGCTGGATTGGGAAATGGAGGGAGGCTCAGATGGGCTCCCTGGCCCCAAGATGGACCTGCCTGAGAGGTCGTGTTCTCTGTACCTACAAGCTGTTTTAGACCGTGTTCCTCTCATTTAATAAACCTCTGTTTTACTGGCTGGCTGAGAGTCATGTCTGACTGCGGAGTTGGGGCTCAGGGCCCTCCGGCTTCCACAGGACCCCGCCTGTGTCGACTTGCTGTGGGAAGCGCACGGTGAGGAAGGGGATGCTGAATGTTTTGAGGTTGAAGGTTGAAGCCATGTAGGCTTCTTGCCCTGGAGAGAGTCGGCTCACAGAGAGGAGACTCCCCCCAGAATCCTGACTGGCTTCGTATGGAGTAGTTCCAGAGCATCACCCGGGGACTCCATGACACCTGGTTCTTGTCACACAGACACAAAGGAGAAAACCAAAAGTCCGAACTGTAAACAATGCAATATTTATTGGGGTTTAGAGCCAAGCAAACATAGTTCAAAGCCCTTCACACCAGTCAGGCTTAAATGTGTACTCCAATAGTTTTTCCCTTCCCCTCCCTCAACTACAGTTCTCTACGCCAATAAAACCCCTTGTTCTAATCCAGAGCTCCGCACACCAATGGATCTCCGTCTTCCCAGTGTTGTGTTCCCAGCTCTGATGCCGCGGAGCATTTACTCCGTGTCCCCTACCCAGCTCTGATGCTGCAGAACCTTGCCTCTGTCCCTGTTCCTTACTCCGCTATTCCCATTCTCCCATTCCCCCATTCCCATTATCATTCCCCTTCCCACACACCCTCCTTCTTCTTAGCAGGCTCAGATATACCTGCAATGCACGTCCTTAGTCACACCACTTATAACTTATGATCATTTTCCATTCTAGGGGGTCGTGAGTAAGGTTCTTCATCCCACCCCTTTTGTATCCCATGGGAGAGTTAAGGAGTGAGGTTGTGCTCTGGTCAGGGGCAGGCATTTCTCTGGTACAGTAAAACCCCGATTTAATGAACCCCGATTTAACGGACTTCGGATGCAACGGACAAAATTTCCGCTGCATCCGAAATCCGTTTTTCGCGGGTCCCACCTGCGGGCGGGCTGGCTGCTCCCGGATCCCGCCTGCTGGCAGGCGGGCTGGCTGGCTGCCGGCTCCCGCCTGCAGGCGGGCGAGCTGCCGGCTCCCGGGTCCCGCCTCTGGGCGGGCGGGCTGCCGGCTCCCGGCTCCCGGCAGCGGGCGGGCGGGCTGCTGGCTCCCGGCGGGCAGGCTGGCTGCCGGCTTCCGCCCGGGTCCCGGCAGTGGGAGAGCTCGCTGCCGGCTCCCGCCCGCGGGCGGGTTGACGGCTCCCGGCCGTAAAACCTCCATATAATGGACTAATTCGGGCGAGGGGGTGTCCATTGTCAGCCGAAAGTCCGTTATTGAATAATTTAAAAAAATTATTAAATAACGGACTTTCGGCTTTAACGGACACCCCCTCGCCTGAATTAGTCCGTTATATCGAGGTTTCACTGTATTTTTGTGTTTTACCTTCCACCCCAGTCCCCTCTTGCACCTCCCACCTGGTTGCCTGACCTTGCTGTGAGATAGGAGTTGAGGCACTTGTCAAGTGTGCACTCATATATTACACTCCCACCATACCTGGTAACACATTTAGCTCTATCTCTTCTCTGTCCCATTGTACTAGAAGCCCCAGCTGGTTGTGGGAAATGCAACACTGCATCTTTGTCTTTCTTCTTCACACATATTAGTAAGAATTTAAAAGTCAAACCCAAAATTCTATCTCAGGCTAACAAACAGGCTTATCTGCTAACAGTGCTGCTCAGTCTGAGGCTATCAAAATCCAGTCTATTACACAGAGGGCTCAATCCTGTCACCCACTCACACTGCCTGAGGCTGGCAGGAGCAGCCTGTGTGTGTGTGTGTCTGCAATTGGAGTGAGTCAGTGCCACTGCAAGACCCTTCCCCCCCGCATCCTCCGACCTACCAGTGTGTATTGAATTTCCTACATTTAGACGTCATGTTAACATAGTTCTCTCCATTAGCCTGTTCCAGTTTCACAGGGGGTTGGTTTAAAGCAGTGGTCCCCAACCCCCGGGCCGCGGACCGGTACCGGGCCGTGGATCATTTGGTACCGGGCCGCGGCCGCCTTCGCTTCTGCAGCGCCGCGGGGTACTCAGCGCCGCGGGGCACTTCCCGCCCTTAAATGTCCCCCGAAAAGCCGCCGCCGCGATAGCTTCCGTATCGGAGGTAATTTATTTGGCGGCTTTTCGGCAGACATACAAGGGTCCGCCGCTCCGATGGAAAAAAAAAGGGGGTCGCGCCGCGCCGAGGAAAAGGGGTTGCGCTGCGCCCCGGGCCGCAGTAAAATTTTAAAAGTGTTGACCGGTCCGCGGTCATACAAAGGTTGGGGACCACTGGTTTAAAGCATTATCGTGAATTGCTGTGGTTGTCCTTGAAGTCCAGGGAGAGAGGAAATTTCTGACATGTCACCATTTCCCCACTTTCCCTCTGGGGTGAGGTTCTTTCTCAGGTGTCGGCGTTTGGGTCGGATTCCCCTGGCGCACTGCCTGGCCTTGTATCCCTGGAACAAGAGTCAGCTCCGGAGACCCCTCGGGAGTCAAATTCCGAGTGTTTTTCTTGGCATTATTCCCTCTGCCACACAGGAGGGTTTGGCGGTGGGATGGGGGGTTCAGACCTGGGGGGGATCGTGTTTCTTTTTCCTCTTCTCCTGGGGGGCTGTCTCCAGTTGTGGATGCTCCTGCTCTGTTCTACCCCCTGGTCTCCACTTCAGGAGCAAGTTGGTGGGCAGGAGCTTTTGCAAAGTTTCTCTCGCAGATGCCCCAGCACCGTTTTCTTTCCCTTGTTTGTTTCCAGGGACAGGGCAATGCGCAGGGGCTGGGGCTGTTTCCACAGTTGTGGATGGCCTTGTGTCATTTTCTGCCCCTTCCCCGTTCTTGAGGGCGGGGGGCTGTGCAGGGGCTGTGGGATCTCCCTGAATAACAGACCCATTAACTCCCAATTTCTGCAGGAAATCCCAGTTGCTGGGAGGACAGATGCTGAGGGGTTTCCCCTGGTCGCTCCTTGCAGCGCGCTCAGGGCTGAGGAACAGGAACAATCTCTCAGAACTTTCCACAGGAATCTCCAGGATAAGGGCCATTGAATTGACACTATAAAATGAGAGACTCTCCCCTTCTCGATCCAGATACACCCCAACCACTGTTGGTGTCACACCCCAGCTCTGGATCACAGTGTCGGCCTCGCTGGGGTGATACCGCCCCCCCGATCTCCTCAGAGCCCAGCACCCATAGTCGGGGAAACTCTCCAGCTGCTGATGTCTCACTCTGTCCTTCAAAGTCTTACTCAGCACTCCCAGCACCCAGTCTGGGCTGTCCCCCACCTCCACCTCCCAGTACACCCGGCAAGCCTCTGCCTCCTCATCATGATCCTTCCTAGACAGAAACTGCTCCTTCCCCACAGCGATCAGGGGATCAGATCGGGCAGCCTGCCCTGGGGGATGTGGGTTGTGCCAGACTGTTCTGCCATCTGCAGACATCTTGAGTTGGGAGTGTTTGGAAGTCTGATCCAGGGTGACGCAGACTGGGGAGAGAAACCAGAATAACCCCATTAGCCATGGGTCAGTTGGGGACCCCACAGTCCCACGGGAGAGATTCCAGCCAGAGTGAAGGACAGAGTATCGTGGGTTGGATCATTAGTTGGATAGGCCCCCCACTAGCCTGGATCCAGCCCTGGACTCTCGGGAGATGTAGGGCTGTGATGGCCCCTGGCCCCTGAGCTGCTGGCATGTGGGAGGAGATCTAGTGGAGAATTGGGCTCTCTGTATTTTATCACCCCCTCCCCTGTCCTGGAGATGTGTTAGGGCTCCTGGGGGCCATGGATGGTGTCTACGGGGTGAAGACTCTGCAGGCTGTGGAGAGAGGGCTGAGTGGGGCTGTAGGGGGAGCTAACGGGGTAGGGATGGATCATCACTGAAGGGCCAATGAGAGGTGTGTGCAGGGTTGTCAGGATTAATCAAGAGGGGGATTGTGAGGGAGCTGCCCGGGGGTGAGACTTACAGCTCAGTCCAGCATGTTCAGGACCATTTGTGGTATCCAGCCCCCTGGTTCTGCAGCCAGCGCATGCCCTGCCCCACCTGCTCTATGGGGTTCCCACACCTGTGACTGCTCAGCTACATAAGGCTGATACCACTAACCCCAGAGCAGTGTCTGCTCAACCCCTCGCAGCCCCACTCACCCATGTAGCTCCGAGCCCTCCTGAACTCTGCAAGGGAAGAGGAACAAACATGGTCAGGGGCACCGCAAACGTGGGGAACTCGCTCCCACAGGAGACACTGTTCTGGGAGAGGGGTCCTGGCAGATAGAAAGGAACCGAGCGATGTAAAATGTGACAGGAAAACACGTCCTCTTACCTAGCTCTGTGAGCTCCCTGCCTGAAATGGAAAGAGATGGAGTTATTCCCTGTCATTTATTAAGCAGAGGACTCAGTTCTGGGTGCTGCTCTGTGGCCCTGTGATTCCTTTACACATGATTCATGGGCCCTGACAGCCAAAGGAGAAATGTCCTGGCTGCATGAAGTGAGAGACAGGCCCCTTCACCAAGAGATCTCTGCTAATGGCAATGACCACCTCTCAGGGATGCCTTTGTATTGTCTCAATATCGGGGACTGGAGCAAATGTTGCTCTCAGTGATGCTGTTGTAAATCCCCAGTAACTCCATGTGCTTTACTGCAGCGAATCTGGTTTATATCGGTGTTACCTAGAGCAGAATTCAGGCTCATAAGAAGCTGCTGTTTGGCCAGGGTGGTCCCTAGCAGATTGGGGGTTTAAAAGGGACACTAGCAGGATACAAATCTTTGCCAAGCATCCAAGCTGGATGGAAGTCAAGGGGCTGGATTTGGATACAGCTCTGATGTCTTCAACCCGTCTAAGGGGAAATTACTAATAACCCTTTGGAGCATCTAAGCTACACTCTGCAGGTATAACTAGGGGCTAGCTGGACCTGGAGAGGATTAGAGCTCAGCTCTGGGATCCGGCCTTAGAAATAAATATGGAGCCTCTTCCCGGGGGCTCTATGGGGGAGGTGGATGAACTTACCAAGCTTCTCACGCAGCTCCTGGCACTCTGGGGAGAGAAGAAAAGGAGACCATGGTGGATTCAGCTGGGTCATTCCAAGCACAGTGATGTGGGACTGTTCCAAACTCTGGGTACAGCTACACCACAGCTGGGAGTGAGCGTCCCGGTTTTGGGCACAAACCAGTGTTGGTTCTGCTCGAGCTTGTGCACTCAAAGCAGCAGGGTAGCCGGGGGTAGCATGTGCAGTAGCTTAGGCTTGTTGCTCAAGTACAAACCCAGTTAAATCCCCTGGGTACATACACAGTGGCTTCCTCTGCTACCCCAGCCACATGGCTATTGTTAGTGCACTAGCTCAAGCAGAGCTAGCATGTGTCTGGGTACCTGTGCTGGGAAGCTCGCTCCCAGCTGCAGTGTAGATGTACCCGATGAGCCAAGGGTCTCAGAAGTGACAGGACATGGCAGACAAAACTGTCGTTAATGAACAACAAAAAAGGTACCAGATCAGCCTCTAAACAGGGTCCACAAATTGCCCGTGGGCAGCACCATAGATGCTGGCACTGCCGGGAATGAGGGAAGGGAACGTCACACCAGACCATGTATCATGTAGAGAGAGGCCTGCACTGCTGCATCCTGTCACTCGGTGTCAGATCTCCTATTTCTGTGCTGTGCAATCCCTTTGTGGTGCTGATTTGCAAAAGTGTGTAACTCTAGGGTCAGTGGCTGGCAGGAGCTTAGCTGGGGAAGGGTCCATGGGGCTGTGTGGTACTGGATTTACTGTCCGCCCTTTGAAACGTGGAGTCAGGTCCTCTCCAGGCTCTTATGGGAACAATGTGGGTGGTGGGGCCCATCAGAGGGCACCTCACAGAGCCCTTACAGAGGGCAGTAGGGTTTGGAGGCTCTGTTCATTTGTTGGCCAGGCCTAGACTAACAGAGATGGGAGAAGAGGCGAGGACTGAGGAGCCCAGGGGTGGGATAGTAGGGATGCTGGGGTGGGGATTTAGGGCTTGTCTACACTTACCAGGGTATCAACGCACAGCAATCAATGCATCGGCGGTTGAATAGACCCACTAAATCGACTGCCAATCACTCTCTGATTGACTCCTTTACTCCAGGGGAACTAGAAGACTAAGGGGAGTCGACGGGAGAGCATCTCCCCTCGATGTTGTGTAGTGTGGACCCCATGTAAGTAGATCTAAGCTGTGTTGACTTGAGTTGTGCTAGTCACATAACTCAAATTGCGTAACTTAGATTGATTTATCCCTGTAGTGTAGACAAGGGCTCAGAGACACGAGCAGTGCTGTAGGGAGCTGAGGGCTGGGATAGCGGGGAGGCGATGAATGGGGACTGAGGGGCAGTGGAAGAGCTGTCTGCATGCAGGGAACCAGCAATGGGAGAGCAGGGATTTTGCACTTCAGAACTGAGATATAACCACACAACTGCAGAGAGGAAGTGTGTCCAGGGCTTGTCTACACAGGCCCATAATTTGGGGTGTGATTTGCAGCACACACCAAAGTGTCGCGCTATAACTGCCCGGTTGGATGCTGCTGGGGTGCGCTAAACAGTACCTAGTTTGCACTAATGTAATCGTCTTCAAACAGGACAACATTCATGCAAACTAGCAACCATTTAATTCACACCCACAGCATTCCATGGGGGCAGGAGTTACAATGCAGCACTTTGGTGTGCATTGCTATTCACATCCCCATAATCTGACCCATTGGGCAGTGCAGACCTAGACTGAGTCCTGCTCTCCATTAAATTCAAACTCCATTGTTAAGAATGGTACTGAAATCTGGGCTGGAAACTCCACATTGTTTATTTCCAGGGCACAGTGAGATGCTCATGAATGTGACTGAAGTCCATACAGTGGATGTGGTGATTTTTCTATCTCATTATAGTATGAAAGCGCAGACACACGTTTACTAGGGGTTTAGCCAAGTACCTGTTTCCAAGGTCTTCTTGTCACTTTCTGAAATGGGGAAAAGAAAAGAGACACACATAGGGTTAGGGTTGCCAACTGTCTAATGTTCCAAAACTGGACACTGTAGCCCCTGTACGCTCATTCCCCCCTCCCCACATCACCAGGGCTCACCTGCCGCCTGCAGAGCCAGGCTGGGAGCCAGAATGAAGCCTGCCTACCTGCCCAATCAGGGCATGGTGGGGGGAGGGGGACAGTCCCCAGAACATTGAAGTATGGGTGATAAGAAAATGTATCACTGTTTGGAATGCACAGTGTCCCCTTTAGAAATGCTAACATGTTTATTCAGGGGGGCTTTGGTGCACTGATAAATGCTATTATATTGTCAATTAGGCATCAAAGAGATAATTTAAGAGTAAATGTCTTTTAGTTCGACATACCCCTGAACACTAATCTGTCCATTGCCCCCTCGCTCCTGTGTTACAGCTTGAGGCAGACTCCTATGTAACAGTAACGGGGATGCTGGTGAAACCCTCTTAAAATATTTCCCCTTTACAATGTTACCTTTTTTTAGACAATTTTAAGATTGGATCGCATGTTTCAAGGCACTGATTTCTCCATTTGGGCAATTAAATCACAATTATCGGCATGAACATCATTTTAAAGCCGGGTTTTGAAAATCTAATTTAACTCATCAAAAATTAATGACTAAAAGATGGGCACATGAAATAAGGTAAAGGTAATAGACGGAGGGTCTAGTGTTCACCCCCAACACCCCAAAAGAGCTGAGCTCACTCCGACACTCAGGGTGAAAGTAACTTAAAGGATTTATGGGTACTCCGGAGTCCTGAGGAGGGGCGGGGCCTCAATCAGAAGAGGCGTGGTCTCTACTAGAAGAGATGGGGCCTTTAAATCCATGGGCCCTTTAAATTAGGATTTAAAGGGCTCGGGGCTAGGGCTCCGGTAGCAGCAGCTGGGAGCCCTGGTCCCTTTAAATCACCCCGTGAGCTCCCAGCTATAGAGGTGGCTGGGAGCCCTGGGGTTGGGGCAATTTAAAGGGGGTGATTTAGATTTAAGGCCCTTTAAATTGCTGATGGAGCCCCAGGGTTCCCAGCTCCCATTGCGACCCCCAGGGCTCCAGCAGCAGAGCTCAGGCAGCAATTTATAGGGCCTGGGGCTCTGGCTGCTGCTACCCTAGGGGCCCTTTAAATCATCGCCAGAGCCCTGATGTCGGAGCCCTGGGTTAATGGCGGCAGGGCTCCAGCAGCTATTTAAAGGGCCCGGAGTGGCAGAGGCATCGGGAGGCCCAGACCCTTTAAACAGACACCCGAGCCCTGCCACCGCTACCCCAGGGTTCCAGCAGGCTCTGGGGACTATTTAAAGGGCCTGGGGCTCCGGCCACCACGACCACCCCGGCCCTTTAAATCTTCCCTGGAGCCCTGCTGCCAAAGCCCTGGGTAGTGGTGGCAGAGCTCCAGCAGCTATTTAAAGGTCTCAGGACAGTAGCTGCCGCCAGAGCCCCAGGCCCTTTAAATAGCCACTGGAGCCCCACCACCGCTACCCCAGGGCTCCAGCAGCGGGGCTCTGATGGCAATTTAAAGGGCCCGGAGCTCCAGACACTGCTGGGAGCCCCAGGCCCTTCAAATTGCTGCCTGGAGAAGCCGGTCTGCTTTAAGGGCACACTGCTGTAGGACACACTAGCTGTTGCTAGTACACCGTACCGGGGCGTACTGGCTTTACTTTTACCCCTGCCGATACCTCTACAGTATATTAATCAAACATGAGAACACAGTTACTACAGATAATAAATAACAAGTTACCTGGGCTGGGAATAGATATTCGTGGAAGGGAAATTTGTCTTTTTGATTACAGAATTATTTTGCTCCTGTATCCATTCAAATCATAACTGATTTTTTTGGGGGGGGGGCGGGAGGGGGAAACCATTTTCTCCAATAGGTTTGTTTATAGGCAGCTGAAAAGAAAAGTTAACTGGCTTTGCGCAGAACTGAAACCTAAAGGTCTATCCTCTCTCCTTCTCTGCTCCGAGCCCCCTGGGCTTTTCGAAGTTAATTGTCATCTGGCAAAAGAGATAGTGATCAGAATTAGACCTAGCACCTTCAGGAGTCATTGACACAGCATAAAGATATGCTGCATTGTTTCCACACACCGAGGCCTAATGAGGGGCTGGGAGCAAGAGGGGCAGGGTGGGGTGGACTCCCAGGGAGCAAGGGTGTGGCGAGAGCCGGGGTCCAGGAGTCTGAGACGGCGAGGGGCTGCAGGGGCAGCCCCACTGCTATTTCAAATGTGGATCCTTCAGGGGGTACCTCTCCGTGGGAGACGGCCAGTTCCTCACAGAAACTTCTGTCCAACAGATCTTCCCTCGGCAGCTGCTCTTCGTGCTCCAGCTCCATCCATGGCAGCGGCGAAGGCCAACTGCGGCAACCTGACTTTTGGTGTCTGGTCAGGATTTCTGCCAGGTCCCCTTTTCACCCAGAATTTCCAGTCAAAAACCAAACACCTGGCAACCTGACTGCTGGTTAGTGATATGCACCAACGGACAGGAGACCTGGGGAAGTCTGTCACTCCTGAGCCCTTGTCTACACACACTCTTGAACCAGTTTAATTAATTAAGTTTGAAAACACACCTAGAGTTAAACTGGCGCAGGGCTGTGTGAAGAGCAGGCCTTGGGTGGGTGCAGCAGGGCTAGTAGAACCATGGGGCAGGGTCAGTTACTCCACAGCGACCCCTCTGGCTAGTTAGAGCACAGCACCGATTGCTCGGGGAGTCCCAGCCAGCCTTCTCTGGCCAGAGGAATGGTGGCCACAAAAGGGCACAGCAGAAGGCAAACGAGATGAAAGAAGGAAGATCTTCAAGCTCTTCTGGGATGTTCTTGTTGTAAGAACCCCAGTCACCGTTCTGGTTTATGGTGTCCAAGCTCTCTCCCTGCCAGCCCAACATGAAGGGAATCTCACAAGTACTAACCTTTGGGTTTCCACTGCAAAATATACATTTGCCAATCTGTTACCCTCAGGGTGTGTGAGAATGGGGGGAGGTGAGGAATCACTAGGCAGAGATCTCTTGGCTCCATCCCTTTCATTGCATTGAGACAACAGACAATATCAACCAGTCACAGAGCTCACCCATCTAAGACAAAGTCAAAGACAGAGCACAAAACCTACCCAGATTTAACAGAGCCTCCTCTTCAGATCGTTTCTCCCGAGAGGACTTTCGCATCACTGTCAGACAGAGAATCAGACATTGCAGTGAGACAGGGAAGGCAGGGGAAACACTGAGCAATACGCTAATACAGGTGGGGCCAGGGACCCCCGTGTGTTTGTTAGTTTAGTTTATTTCCTAAAACCAACCCAAGGTCAATATCTGAACAATAAGACACTCCAATTCCCCAGCCCAGTGCCCTCTAGGGCCGGGCTCTTAATATGCAAATAACACATTCCCATTACCTGTGTATCCAAGATATGCACAAGCTCCAGCAGCAATGAGAACCAGAGTGAACAATACCCAGAATGCAGCCAGCCAGGGAGAAACATGGTGGAAGACATCACCTGGCAAACAGAGAGTGCAGACTGTGAGGAGCACGGTCCCATCCTAGAGCTGGAGAATGGAGTTTGCCACTTGGCTTGACAGCTGAGTCCTGGCTCAGAGATCTCCAGAAATTCCCAGGATGGAAGGGAACATCCCCTCCATGGTCAAAGCACAACCATAAATGGGAGTAATTGAAACCAGAGAAGCCAGCGCAGCATCAGTTCCAGCCCTGACTGCATCAGCTGGCTGTTCGGATGGTCACTGTCACACAGCTGCCAGTTCTCAGTCACCACGTCCAGTCCAGATAAGTTCAGCAGAGAAGAATTGTTTTCCTAGCTGGCCCCAGTGTGTTATGAGTTGTTAGATTCAGAGTTAAGGCCAGATGGGTCCATTATGACCATCTAGTCTGACCTCCTGTATAACCCATGCCAGAGACCCTCCCCCAGTGATATCTGCATCCAGCCCAGAACTTCTGTTCCAGCTGGAGTGGAGCTTATAGAGACACCCAGTTTGGGTTGAAGATTCCAAGTGATGGAGAATTCACCACGTCCCGAGGTTAGCTGCTCCAATGGTTAATTCCCCTCAATGATCAAATCTGCACCTTATTTCTAGTCTGAATTTCTCTAGCTTCAACTTCCAGCCATCAGATCTTGTTCTGCCTTTGTCTGCTAGATTAGAGACCTATCGACTGTCAGAAATCTCCTCCCCATGTAGGTACTTACAGACCATGATCAAGTCACCTTTTAACCTTCCCTTGAATAAATTACAGAATTTGCGCTCCTACATTTCTGACCTTGAGGCAGGTTTCCAGATCTCTAATCCTTCTTGTAGCTGTTTCCTGAGCACTTTCCAATTTGTCAGTATCCCATTTGAAAGTGTGGACACCAGAACTAGACACAGTATCCGGTAGTGTTCTGGCTAACACCACACACAGAGGTGATGTCATCTCCTTTCTCCTGCTAGATATTTTCATTTATACATACCAGGGTTCAGGGCCGGCTCCAGGCACCAGCGCCCCAAGCACACACATGTGTAGTAAAAGGTTAAAATATAGGAAAATGTCTTACTGAAGCTGGGTAACTACCTCTGAGCTGCTCTAAGTTTTTATCTTGTGTTATGCATTCTTGGAGGCGCCACTGGGCCTCACTCATCCTTGTCCCTGTATATTTCATAAGTTTGTTTTACCCCATATGTACCATTTCAAGGCAAGAACTTTATGTTTAGATGTCCTGTTCTTTCCAGACAAATAAGTAAATAGATAGAGAATAACGTCATGTTTTTCACCTGTTAATTTGCATGAGGCCCTTCTTGCCTCCTCCTCCATGTAAAGAACCATATAAAAAGTCTTGTAATGATGTATGAGGGGAAGCCATAATTTGAGAGCTATCTCTGTGGCTTCACTTCGCTAGCGAATAAACTTTTGTATTCAAGCTTTCTCCAAGGCCTGCCTGTTCTTTGAAGGTAAATTGGGACACCTCCAAAGGGAACGAGCCATTTGTGCAACACATGGGACAGTGAACATTGGGGGCGGCGCACTGTCCATAATTGGGGCAGCACTCTGCTGCTTTTGGCAGCATTTCGGTGGCCATATCCACTCTGCCACTTCATCCAGCGGCGGCGTTTTGGTGGCAGCTCAACAAGTTGTGGGTTTGGGGGGGGGGGGTTTTGCACCGCTTGGAGTGGCAAAAGACTGGATCTGGCCCTGCCAGGGTTGCCTTCTCCATGTTAGCTCCAGCATTGTTCTGGGAGCTCACGTGCAAGTCCGTTTCAGAGTCACTGCTTTCCAGGATAGTCTACCATCCTGCAAGTGTGACCTACATACACTCTTTGTTCACAGTTGTGTGATCTGGCATTTGGCCATGTTGAAATGCATGAGTGAGAAAGTGGGAATTTTTGCTGGGGCCATAACACTAGTCCTGTGTATCCATGACAGCATGTTGTTAGTGTGAAACAACCTTATCAAGCAAGCCAGGTCAGTTTGTAGTACTTGTATCATTATTTATATCTCCATTAATTTTGGGGTCACATGGAAATTTAACATTTCCTTCCAGATCTTTGATAAAGCTCTTGAATAACATTGTCCCTGAACAGATCACCATGGAACCCCCACTGGTAACATCCCCACTGGAGAATGATTCCCCATTGCAATTACTTTGAGATCTATCAGTTAGCCAGTTTTTAATTCATATAATGTGGACTTTGATTTTGTACAGTGAAATTTTTTTTATCAAGTTTCATGAAGGAGCCAAACCCCTTACAGAGTCAGAGGCATGTTCTACACTACAGAGTTAGGTAGGGTTAATTACATCACTCACAGCTGCGAAAAATTTCACACCCTCTACCGTGTATTTAAACTGACCTAACCCCTAGGTCAATGGAAGAATGATTCTGTCAGTTTAGCTACCACCTCTCAGACAAGTGATTTACCACAGCTATGTAAGAACCCCATCTGGTGCTGTAATAAGTGTTTACACTACAGTGTTGCTGCTGTAGTGTTTTTAGTGTATTCCTTCACCACATTTCCCATATTAACCAAATGTCACTAGTGCCATTCTTTGTCAACAATAAATCTAGCTGAGCACTTTCACCCCCGAAGCGAGCCTCTGATCTTTCTTATGAATAACTTGAGTCTGGTGAATTAACAGGCAGCTCCAAGAGCATCCATGGAGTTTCAATTGTAAGCAGTGTCGGGATGGGTGACATCCGGTGGTGAGTTGCAAGAATTGCAGTGACTTTTGGAAAATAACACCTTATTTGCTTAGACACACCCACCGCACCTAGCCTGCACTCTAACAGCCCAGATGGTCACTTTGGCTACTGTGGGACCCCCAGTTTATGTAGTATTGGGGCAAGAATGATAAGGTGTTGATTGACCTGTTTATGTGAATGAGGGGTTGGGACCTATATTTGGCCTTTGGCATGCTGGAGGGACTCGCCATCAGCTGGGTAGCGCTCACTAGACAAGGGACAGGGGTTCCAAAACCCACTGAATTGAGAGAGGCTATGGATGGGTTTCTATACCTTGTGGTGAGGGCCTTGTCTGAGGGCCTCACAGGCTTATTGCACCTGGCCTCTCTCCCCTGTAGAATGTTAGAGCTGACTTTTGCTTCCTTTAGGAGTCTAACTTCAGCTTACTGAGCTGAAGTTGCTTTGGGTCTGGTGGTGCTTCTGCACTAAGGCCCCCCCACTATGAGCTGAAATCACTCAAGAGCTGAAATCACTGAGCTTTATCTTAAGTGGGGGGCCCGAAGCAGAGCAGTTCCGGTGCCGGCGAGTGGTCCCGTTCCTGAGACCGCTGGCAGAGCAGTTCCTGTGCCGGTGAGTGGACCCGTTCCTGAGACAGCTGCCAGAGCAATTCCTGTGTTGGCTAGCAGGGTGGCTAGTGGAGTGACCAGCACAACTGGAGAGGTGGGGCAGTCAGCCTCTGACCACGTAAGGTGCCCCATAACCTGCCCCCCCCCACCTCGGTGGGGAGGTACAACTCTGCTATGAACTTTTGAACTCTGCTGGGGCTGTTGGACGTTGGGGACTTTGGGGGACTTTGGTGCTTGTGGGACTCAAGAACCCAAGGGAAAGGACACTGCCCATTGGTGTGTGAGTGTGTGTGTGTGGGGGGGGGGATTCTGGTTCATGGTTTGGTTTGTGACTTTTGTTTGTGGTATTTACCCAATAATATGCCACAGTGTTTCTCTCTGTCATTAAAGGGGTTTTGGTACACTCAGACTCTGTGCTTGCGAGAGGGGAAGTATTGCCTCTTAGAGGCGCCCAGAAGGGTGGTATATTGTTGTCCCAGGTCACTGGGTGGGGGCTCGAGCCGGTTTTGTATTGTGTCCTTAGAATGGAACCCCTGGATACTGAACCCGGCCCTTGTTGCTGCCAACTCTGATGGGCAGAAGGGTTACACAATAATAACAACATTGGCAGCAGTAACAATTTAGCAGCCTTAACAACCCTGGGCAGTCCAAACAACAAGCCATTCTACAAGGGGGTGGGGAGGGAACTCACCTGAGATGTGAATGGCCGATTGTCGCTCGGTCTGCAGCCGGCCATTCCGCACTATGCAGCTGATGTCTCCATTGTCTTCTCCTTCCATGACAGTGACGTGACTCACAACACTATACAGGTTCTCCCTGTCCTGAATCACATTGGTCACGATCTCCATTGCCAGGTTCTGCCCGTTCTTTCCAACCCACTGGAGTTCGGGTTTGGGGAACCAGCCTGTGGATCTACAGGCCAGACCGATCCCCCGGTCCCGGGGGCCCAGGACATCAATTAACACGGGAGCCACAGCTGCAGGGAGAGACAGAGAGTGTGTGTATCAGGAAATCATGCCTTTGGTAGCACCGTGGGATTCCCCAGATACTGCTGGGTATAGGGGGCTGTGACTGGAAAGCTCCATTCCCTTGTATGAGAAGCTTCCCCGGGATCTCCCATACTGATGAATGGGGATATTAAATAATGCAATTTCATATTTCCATAGACCACTGAGCCCTTCAGGCTCACAGAAGAACGTGCAGGCTTAAACTGCTCACAGAGATTGCTATACCTTGTGCTGAAATGCAGCCACTTTGGGGGTGGAGCGCAGCAGCTGTCAGGAACATCTGAGTTCAGAGCAGGAAGTGAGGAGTGTTGACCCCACCTACATCCCTGCTACCACTTGTTCTGTTTCACCCTTCTCAATACTGTCCCCTGTGGTGTCCTTCTCTGACACTGATAACGGTGCCCCAGGCCAAGCCGTCCCTCCCGCTTGGATTTCCCTCTCCCTGTGCTGCACACAACCACCCTCCCCTCTTTTAAATCTCTCCCTAAAAGCAAATCTGGAACTTGATGTTTTTGTACTATATTGTCTGGGGCTAGGTAACTTTCACTGTCCCTTCCACTGTCCTTTTGCAGAACTGAACATGTGGTCAGAATCAGTAACTGTGTCCAGTTCTGGGGCCCACACTACAAGAAGGATGTGAAAAAATTGGAAAGAGTCCAGAGAAGGGCAACGAAAATGATCAGGGGCCTGGACTACATGACTTACGAGGAGAGGCTGAGAGAACTGGGTTTGTTTAGTCTACAGAAGAGAAGACTGACAGAGGGGAGATTTTATAGCTGCTTTCAGCTACCTGAAACGGGATTCCAAAGAGGATGGATCTAGACTGTTCTCAGTGGTAGCAGATGACAGAACAAGGAGTAATGATCTCAAGCTGCAGTGGGGAAGATTTAGGTTGGATATTAGAAAACTTTTTCACTAGGAGGGGGGTGAAGCACTGGAATGGGTTACCTAGGGAGGTGGTAGAATCTCCTTCCTTAGAGGTTTTTAAGGTCAGGCTTGACAAAGCCCTGGCTGGGATGATTTAATTGGGGATTGGTCCTACTTTGAGCAGGGGGTTGGACTAAATGACCTCCAGAGGTCCCTTCCAACTCTGATATTCTATGATTTTATGATCATGGGACTAAAAACAGCCTCACCTGGGATCTGGGCAGAACCTGGGGGTAAAGGTCCCGCTCCCTCAAACAGCATCACCATGAGCATGAGCGCTGAGGACTGTAGTGTCACGTCTCATTGAAAAGAGTTTAACACAGCACTGACCCTGCGAGCACCACAGAGGATCATCCCTGAGTGTGAGAGGAGAGCGCCCCCTACTGAGTCCTGCACACAGCCTCCTGCAGCACGGGACCCCACTGCTGTGCTGGGCTCAGTATTGGGGCACCCAGTGGGGTAAAGAAGGCTCTGGATGCCCAGACACAAGCGCCCCCTGCAATCTTACCCAGGGCTTCATATTAGAAGAGAAAAAGAGCCTGGAGCACTGGGCCTGTTGCAAGATCTGAGGCCCAAACTGGAGGCTGCGAAGCAAAGTCAGGCCATGTATCAAGTTCATTGTCCAGTATATGATCTTGGCAGAGTTGATGCAAGTGTTGCCAAATCATAGTCACTCCCAAGAAATGCTAGGTACTACATATTTATGTAAATACTTTCCAGAAGGCTGGTACAGATACACCCCAAGCTAGCACAAGATCAGATGATTTGACAGAACAATGAACAGGGATGGTCTGTCTGAAATATCAGGAGCAAGGGGAAGTAACAAAGAGATGTCATGTAAGATGATATGTAAGTTGTTTATCCCATTTGTTTGTTTCAGTGTATAAATGTTGGGGGTTCACTTTAACTCTTTATGTGGCCGAGGGGACATCAGAGACTCCTGCTGCTGACTGAGCCAGTCTTTGCCACTGGGCACTCGTGTTAGCATATCCTTAACCACAGATTAAGGGCACTAGGACTGTACCTTGAGGGTAATAAACCTGGGGTGACGCTCTGTACCTCAGGACAACACCCTGCACCCCCATGTTCATCCTTATAATATGATTGTCTTTTATCCAGTGCAAAGTTTCTCATGTTGGGTGTCTTCGGAAGGCTCATGATGCACTGAGCATTGTTGTTATAGTGATGGTCTAGGTTCTCATTTCAGGTATATAGTTATGAGACTGAAAATGTGTCCTCATGGCATAAAGCAAGTCCAGGCAAAACTCTCCAGGAGAAGAAGCCCAGGCAAAACTCTCCAAGAGCAGAGGGACGGTTCACACCTCATCACGGTATGTATGGGACAAACCCAGACCAGTTCACAGGAACAAAGAACATTGGCCTAGACAGCAATTAAGGATCTGAGGCAATGACATGCCATCCTTCTACACCCCCTAGTGCTGCATCTCACCTGCAACTCGTAGTTCAGTGGTGGCTTCCAGAGTCAACTGTAGGTTCCTCACAAAGCATCGGTATTTCCCATCATCCATCACTTGAAGCCGTTTCAGCTTCACAGAGACGTTCCCGTTGCTGAATTCCTGCAGGAACAGCTCCGTCCGGTTCTGGTAACTCACCCCTGGCACGTCCTGGTTATTCTTATTCAAGTACTCATGAACCAGGGTAAATCCTGATCCAATTTTCCTCCACTGCACATCCATGTTGGGCATCCTGGCCGGGGGTGAGAGCTGGCAGGGTAACACCACATCCTGGCCAACTACCCCCAGCACAGGGTGTAGAAAGTCAACCAGGGAGAACTCCTCTGCAAAAGAGAACCCCAGCAGCAGACTGAGTGAGAGGAAAGAGGGGAGGGAATTGCTGAGCTAAACAAAATTCCCTCAGTCATGCATTGCTCATAGCAGAAGTTTCCTGAGGTTAAGTAGCTTAACTGAGTTACTCTCCGTGTGAACACAGGACAGTGCACCCAGACCACAACTGATAGAAGCTAGTCTTCCAATGCTGGCCTGCAGTATCCTGGAAACCCCTACAAAGGTGTCTGTCTTGCAACCCACTTACACTCTTTTGGCAAGGGGTGGTCCCAGCTGGACAACACCTACCAATTCAAAGAGCCCTGCAGAGCCCCATGGCAGCCAGTTACGAGCTCTTTCCACTGCAAGCAACTTCTCTGATGAATCGGTTTCAGATCCACGTAGCCCCACAACAGCTGCTGAGGGGCCACCTCAGAGGAGCTTCTGCCTGGCCTGAGGGTATTGGGTCTTTGATGGGTCTTTGGGCCAATGCACGTCCCTTCCTTGGATTCAATACCCCAAACGGAAACTGGCTCAGCTGGGGATTCACCATTCTGGGGATTGGTGTCTACAGGAAATTAAGCATCTGAAGGTGAGCTATGTCTGTAACACAGCTGTGTCTGAAGTGTCTTCAGACTCATCCATCCCACCATGGGGCATGGAGAGCAATGACTGAGCTGCAGCACCTGACACTCACTGTGTGGCTACTGGTGGGGAGGCATAAGGGGCAGATTTTCTAAGTCAAGGATATTTTGATGATCTCCCATTCATCTCAATGGTAACTGGGCCTCCCCATCCCTCAGGCAGCTGGGAAGATCTCAGCCTTGGAGGCCATGAGAATCCAGGTCCTCAGTGGGGCACGTCTAGCAGCACGGTGCTTTGGGTCCCATGGCAGGACAGGAAGGGATCAGTGTTGGGGGCTCTGGGAGCCTCTCTCAAGGGCAGGGGGAGCTGTGTGACTTGCTGCAAGATCGGACAATCCTGCTACCCAGAGCTAAGACAGGCTCCGGTCTCCATGGTCCTCTGTTAAACCATGGGGCATATAGAGCAATTACTGCCCAGCTGCAACAGCTGACTCTCACTGTGTGGCTACAGTAGCCGGGGATATCTTGGGTGAGATTTGCAAACAACCAAAGAGATTTTGATACCAGAGTTGCTAGCTTTGGGCTACCATGTATTTTTGGTAAGCCACATCTCCTGGAGACATGTGATCCTGTGAGAACCTCAACTTTCTTTTAAAACAATGGAGTTTGTAGCTCTAGTGGTTGCACCGAAAAGCTTGAAAATGTGACAGAAGCCTCAAAAAAACAAGGGAAAAAAGAAGACCCCCAAAGATGGATTGTTTTGGTTTATTAAAAATCTGATGATTTTTAGTGAATCTCCTGATTTTTGAGGCCTGACTTATCGTGTTTGAAGGCTTGGGGTTGGCGACACTGCAGCTCCCATTCATCTCAATGGTAACTGGGCACCCCCACCCCTCAGGCAGCTGGGAAGATCTCAACCTTGGAGGCCATGAGAATCCAGGTCCCCAGTGGGGCAGGTCTAGCAGCATGATGCCTTCGGTTCCCATGGTGGGATGGGAAGGGATCAGTGTTGGGGGCTCTGGGAGCCTCTCTCAGGGGCAGCAGGAGCTGGGCGACTTGCTTCAAGATCCAAAAATTCTGCCACCCAGAGCTAGGCTACGCTCTGGGCACCCTAACGTCATCCCCACCAGATCACAGCCTCCTGGGCTTGACTTCTTTTACTCTGGAGATCTGAGGAGGTTCCAGGGAAGGAGTCATTGGGCTCAGATACACCTTCTGCAACCCTGCAGGGGGCAGCGTACATGGGGGACAGGAAGGGAAATAATGGGGATTCAAACATTTTTACCAGAGAGAGAGCTCGGTGCCAGGAGGAGGATCCCCAGGCCGCACACACAGAGCCGCCACCCAGTCGCCATGGGAACACCCCGGGCAGGGACCTGTGAGGAGAGAGAAGGGACAGTTAACACTCCCCAGACTGCGTGAGGGGCCGGCAGTGCAGGGAACACACCCCATCCATCGTCTGACCTGACCCACTCTGCTCCCAGGCAGAGCAGCTCCCCAGGGACAGGAGAGGATTTCACCCTCCCAGGCTGCTCTGCCGCCTTTCCAGGCCTGGCACTAGACTAGGAATTTCCAACCCCAGACAGTGCCATGTATCCACCCCCATTTCCTCCCCTTGTCGGTTCTCTGTCAATAGTGTTGCCAGATATTCAGTTTTCAACTGGGACGCCCAGTCAAATGGAGACCCTGGTGGCTGCAGTGAGCACCCCGTATCTGGCTGTTAAACGTGTGGTTGGCGATGCTGTGGTGCTAAAGCAGACTAGTCCCTACCTGTCCTGGCACTGCGCTGCACTCTGGAAGCAGCCAGCAGGTTGGGCTCCTAGGCAGAGGAGAGGCCAGAGGGCTCTTTGCGCTGCCCCCACCCCGAGCATTGTCTCCGCACTCCCATTGGCCAGTAATTGCAGCCAGTGGGACTTGGGGAGGGGCAGGACCTGTGCCTGTAGGCGAGAGCAGCATATGCTGCAGATCCTCCTGTCCTTCCCCCGCCTGCCCCCGCGCCGAGGAGCCAGACCTGCTGGCTGCGTCCAGGGTGCAGCGCGGTGCCCGGACAGGCAGGGAGCCTGCCTTAGCCCTGTTGTGCTGCTGACTGGGAGCCACCCGAGGTGAGCCCGTGCCGTAAGCCTGAGTCTCAACACCCTGCCCCAGCCCTGAGCCCCCCCAATCTCAGAGCCCCCTCCTGCACCCCAAACCACTGCCTCAACTCGCAACCCCATCCCACACTCCAAATCCCTCGGCCCCACCCCCCAGCCTGCAGTCCCCTCCTGCACCTCAAACCCAGCATCCACACCCCCATCCCAAAGTCCCGACCCCCTCCTGCACCCCAACCCCCTGCCTCAACTTGCAGCCTCCTCTCACATTCCAAATCTCTCAGCCCTGCCCCCGCAGCCTGGAGCCCCTTCCTGCACCCCAAACCCCTCATCCCCAGGCCCACTCCAGAGCTCCCACCCCCCAGCCGGAGCCCTCACCCCCTCCCAAACCCCAACTCCCTTCCCCAGCCAGGAGCCCTCTCTCACATCCTGAATCCCTCATTTCTGACCCCCGAGCCTGCAAGCCCAGTTAGAGCCCTTGCCCCCTCCCACACTCCACCCCTCTGCCCCAGCCTAGTGAAAGTGAGTGGGGGTGGGAGAGAGCGATCCATCAAGGGAGGGGAAATGTAATGAGTGGGGGCGGGGTCTCAGGGAAGGGATAGGGCAGGGCCTTGGGGAAGGGGCATGATTAAGTTGTTTGGTTTTGTGCAATTAGAAAGTCGGCAACCCTATTCTCTAACCATCCATTGGTGCAGGTATCCCCCGATACCAGTGCAGACGAAGCCTGCAGTAGAGCAGGGCCACTTCCACGGTAACCCCAGTGGTACCCACCCCGCTGTCCCCCTACAGAAGGAGCCTGGCTCTGTGTCTGCCTCTACCTGGGACAACACAGCAGATAAGTGACCTGGGACTCTCCACAGCTAACTGCATGGGGGCCTGCAGAGTGAGCTAAAGAACCAGGCTGTGCAACTAGGGCTGTGACAGACTCACACACTGTGGGGATCAGGCCCAAGGGGGCCTGTCTCACACCCTGGCCAGGGAGTGACATCTGGGCACCTTTCTACAGGGTCAGCTTGGCCGGACGCCACTCACCTCTGTAAGTGAAGCCGCCAAGTGACACAGATGGGGCTGCAATGGCTGTCACACACCAAAGAGCATTCTCAGATACCTGCTCCCCATCCTGACATCAGTGGGAAACGGTCACATTAGTAGGCATTACAATAAGGTACACAGGGGCAGATGAGCAGGAGGGGCTGTCTCAGCGCCGCTCAGAGGTTCATGTGTCCTTCCCTCAATTCTCTGGCCTGTGTACACAGGGTCAGACTAGATGGACACAATGGGTTCTTCTGGCCATAACATCTGTGGATCTATTTCTGTTTCACTTCCAGCTCCCTCCGTGCTCAACCATCACGTGCGTAGTGCATTAAAAACTGTATTGGAATTGTAAACTGTCACTATAAATGCTATGTAGGTTTTTTCTGGTCTTGCCAGTAGCCAGGGGTCTCTGTAGCAAAGTGTGCAAACTAGGTCCAACAACAGCCTAGAGAAAGGCAGGGTGATCTGGGATGCTAAGTCTTAGGGAGCAGCCTTCTTTCTCTCTCTCTGTTTTGGGTCCTTGTGTGTTATCGTTCTGAACTCTAAGTATTAAAGCTGTGTTCCACTGCAGCATCCCACCAGAGGATTTATGATTTTATCTAACTCCTCTGTGTGTGCCGGGAGCATAACAAAGGGGGCCTTACCCCCAGCAGGACCTCCCTTCATTGCCAATCCACGGTCACTGGGGAATGACATGAACTGCCAGAGGGTAGGGTTAAGGCCTAGGGACTGCCAGGGCCATCACTAGGGGGGTGCAGGGCCCGGGACAAATCAACCTCCCCGCTAATCTCTTCACCATACACCTGGCAGACACGCCCGCCTGGCCGCTGCTTGCCTCTTCATCCCCCTCCTCTGCCTGCCACTCCGTCTGTCCGCCCACCTGCTAGCCTCCCCGTTCACCTCCTCACTCTGCTCGCCTGCCCGCCTCCCGCCTCACCTCCCCGACCGCCTCCTCACCTGAATATCAGGACAAATGGCATCCAGATTGTACATCAGTCGGGATGCAGGACAAAGGGCTAAATATCGGGACAGTCCTGATTTTATCAAAGTGCCAGACCCCCCAAAGCGCGGAGCCTGGGGTGGTCACCCCGATTCATCCTACCCAAGGGGTGACTCTGGGCTGTCCTGTCCTGGGGCAGGGTTAACGCCTGGACGTTATAGGCCTGTGTCCAAGGGCTCAGCAGACTCTTGTGTTTAAAAGAAAATGTAAATTTCTCGGTTTCATGTGTGAGGAAAAAACCTCAGAACTGAGCCATGGATTTAACAGTCCCAGCAACACCTGCCTGAGTCTGCAGAGAGTCAGGGGCCAGTGCTCCAAGAGGGGAACTGCCCCATGCAGCTCAGTGGGAGGTTTACAGCCAGCTCCATTGCTCTGGGGGCCCTGCCAACCCCACCCAGCAAGGACTGTGTGTGATGAAGAGAACAGCCCTGAGGACACAACACCCCCTCTCCCCCACACACATACCAAGCACCAATGTGTGATCTTGGGGTCCATTAAACAACAAACCAGTGAATGAGAAAGGAATAAAGCTTTGTTGAAAAGAAACTAGAGAGTGTCTGTGGTGAACTGCTGGGCAGAGCTACGCTGTGTTCTCCACCCTCCTGCCAGGCACGGCTCAACATCCCTGTGTTCATAATACTGTCTTGTATGAGGGAGCCTCTCTACAACCAACACCCTGCTGCTGAGGGAAGTAGTGGGGGCGAGAGGAGGGGGCAAAATCCTTGTTAAAGCTTCAAGTGGGGGACAGAGGGGGCCGTGTGCTGTCCTGTCTCTCTAGGAGTGGAAGGGGGGACCCTGCCATTGCCACTCCAATGGGTTGAAGCATGTCTATGGGTGCCCCATGTCAATGCCCTGGACCCTGCATTGCCTGAATCCAGCCCCACCCTCTGCAGAGCTCCCAGCCCCTGCTGGCCCAGGGAGAAGGAATTGGAATCTGGCCCCTGGCCAACTGCTCTCTGGTATCATTGCATCTCCAGCCCAGCCCCAGAGCAAAGGGTGAGTGTAGGTTTCTGAACCATTTTATTATCTATTACCTTGTGCAAAGTGGGGCTCTGAGAGCCAGAGAGACAGTGCATGGCAGGCGCTGGGCATTCTGGGAGGCAGGCAAAAATGGGGGGAAACTTTTTGAGGAAAATTTTCTTTCCATTCAAAATGTTTACTGAAATCGTCCAGTATTCTGACAAAATGACTCAAAACAAAAATAAAATTGTTTAAAATACATTGGAAAATCAATTAAATTGAAATGGAAATAAAACTAATGATTTTTTTAAAAGCTCAGTTCCTAGATTTTCTTCCTTAGAAGTCAAACATTTTTCATTTTGATTCCATCAGACAGGAATCAATGTGAACATTTTTTCTTTTGAATCATTGTATTGAAAATTTTGAAATGAAATAAAGTTTTGTGTTGAAAATGTTCATATAGATTTAAAAGCCATTTTTCATTACAAATGTTTCTGGTGAAATATTCCTGACCAGCTCTAGTTTCCAGCTTCTTTACAGGGTTCTTGTTCAGCCTAACGATACTGGATAAAATATTGAAGAAGCACCTAAATCCCATTGGCTTTCAATAGAAGTTAAGGGCCAGGTCCATAAAAGGACACAGACAGATTAAGGGCTAGTTGCTCTGAGAAAGGCTACTAAAGACAGGTGGGGGTGGGTGAGCGGGACAGAGTGTGGGCACATGGCCAGAGTATCCAAGAGTCATTGGTTGGCGCACTCAGGTTGCACATGGGAGAACCAGGTCTGATTCCCGGCCTCTGATTTGGAGCAGGGATTTGATCCCCAGGTCTTGCCCCTCCCACAGTAACAGGCTGTGGTGTGAATCTCCCCTATTGGAGCTGGTCCACTTTGAATAAATAGTTATTGGAGTGGGGATTTGACTGTGGATCTCTCAAACTCAGCAGAATGTCCTGACTCTGGGCTATTGGCATTAGCAGGGGAGGGGAATTTCTCTCTCAGGCTCTCTACAAGGAAGGGCTGACCTGGTTTAGGTGACTGACTCCAGTGGAGGGTTTATTGCTGAGAATCCCAACTGGAGGGAGGCACCTCCCACAGCCTGTCAGTCAGGCACCTAAGGTCCAGATTAAAGGGAGTGAGGTGCCTAAATCCCTTTGTGAATCTAGGCCCTGAGCCCCACCCCTTTCCCCTGCGTTTTACTGGCTGGCTTAGGCAGCCGCCTGCTCATGGTGCTGGCTTCTGAGGAGCCCTTTGGTAGGTGCCCCGCTCTGCCTAGACATTGTACTGGAACCCTGGGTGCCCAGCAAAGGGCTGTGAAGTCCCCTAGGTGACAGGGCACCTGGGAGTCAGGCCCTGCAACACTGTGACTCTAGCCCTCAACTCTTAAATCACTTGAGTGGTTATGAAGATGTTACCCACCAGCCAGCACAGTCAGAACACCCCCCCCCCCGCCCACACACACACACACCTTCCTGCAGATGAACAGTCTGTGAGCTCCAGACCCACAATAAAAACCAACACAAACACCACACAGATCAACTCTTAACCCCCCAGAGCTTCCCAGCTTCTGATCAACAAATCCAGCTCCCCGAGACAAGTGTCGCCCAGCCAGGGCCCTTGTGGCCTCTCTGCACATGACAATTGCCTGGTCCTAGAGTGTATGTTAACAACACTAACCATCCAGGGTGAAATCTCTATAGGGCCAGGACTTCATCCTCAGTGTAGACATGACGTGTCGTGTGTAACATGGTGTCAGCTGATCGTGGATACCCCGAGAGTCTTTCCCTTGGGCTGTCAGCTCTTTCAGGCAGAGACTGTCTCTGTTCTGTGTCTGTGAAGCACCCAGAACTCTGGGCTCCTTGTGCCAGGACAAGGCCACAGATGTCACCACAATAACAACACAAGAGTGACTCCTGGGGTCACCGTGGCCAGCTGACACAATGCTGACTTCATCTGTCCTTTTCCGCACCAAGAACAAAACTGTGTTCAGCACAGAGCTCCTCACACCCGGCTAGTTACTGCTGTTGTGTGTGATTTGCATTACAGGAGTGACGAAGAACCCCAATCAGGGGTCAGGCCCCGCTGTGTCAGGTTCTGCACAGACACGTAACAGCGACAGGCCTTGCCCCAGTGAGGTCACCATCTAAATGTCAGACAGGACACAGCCAGTGGGTGACACAGACAAACCCCTCGTGGTGAGGGGCTGGGAGACGAGATAACAAGACAGAAGAGGGAGCGTAGCAGGGAAGCAGAGTCCCTGCTGGCCACTAGCCCAGCCAGCAGCAGCACTCAATAGGCCCCATGGCAGAGGTAGGCTCCGAGGGGGAATTTCAGGGAGGGGAAGGTGGTGGCTTTGTGAACATTGGAGGGGAGCTGTTCCCATGCATGGCGACAGCATGGGAGAAAGCGCGGAGGGTGTTCGAAGGGACAGGCAACATTCAAGGCTGCCATTGTTGGCGGAGCATGAGCCGATGTTTGGATGAACTACTAGGTCTGACAGTGAATACGTTACCTAACATCACACGTCCCTCCAGCACAGAGCAGGCCTGTGCATTCAGTGTCCTGTGCTGGGTTAACACATGTTCTAACACAACGTAATGTCCCATGGAGACGAGGCTTGAAAGAGGCTGAGCCCAGCTAGGCTCAGCTACACCTGACTGCTGGACTGAGAGATCTTTGGGGCAGGGACAGTCTCTCACAGTCTGTATGTGGAGTACCCAGCACAGTGAGGCCCTGATCTCTCTTGTGAACTGGGCAGCACCAAGCGTGATGGGACCCCCGATCTCTGCTGGTGCCTCTAGTTACTAATGTAATACATGTAATAATAACAACCGGGGAAGAACCAGGACCTCCCATTTAGATCTCTGAGCCCAAAAACTGCCCCCTCCCCCTCCACTCCACATACACACTTCTGGCCTGGCAGCCCTTCTTTCTCAGCATCAGCAGGACAGGGCTGTGCAGCCCTTTTGAAGAAGCACTAATTCACCCATGCCCCCCATCACACCCTCCAGGGAAAGGCCACAAGGAACCCCAGATGGTCACACCCTGCAGTGAGGGGACAATGGGCTGAGCAGTGAATCACACCCACCCTCAGGGTTTGCCCAGCACTGATGGGAGGTGGGAATAGGCCAAGGCTGGGGGGATGTGCTCCAGGAGGGAGGACTGTGAGCACCCCTGAGAGCGAAGGAAAGGGGGTAATAATGGGGAGGGACCTACCTTATGGATTCAGTGTTTCCCACGAGATGCCATGCAGTGTGTCTGGAGCCGGGGGTGCCAGCCCCACACAGAGCGCCAAGGAACTGAATGGATATTCTGGGGCAAATAGGGAAATGCGTCCCCAAGCTGTTTGTGAACTCTGACCAGGGGAAAGTGAAAGCACCATAGTCACGTATTAACCTGTGTATGTGGTTTTATTTGGCTAGGATCCATGGCAGGTGTTCGGTTACCTGTGCAAACATGGTGAGCAGTGAGAAATTTATATGTCTGTAACCCTTCTGCCCTTCAGAATTGGCAGCAACAAGGGCCGGGTTCAGTAAATAGGGGTTCCCTCTCAACAATACAATGCAAACTGGCTCGAGCCCCCACCCAGTGACCTGGGAAAATCCTAACACACCCTGGGCGCCTCAATGAGGCAATACTTCCCCTCTTGCAAGCACAGATCGGTGTAACAGAAGACCTTTATTAACATGAGGTAAATGACATCACTAAACTGGGAAAAACACCACACCTAGGGTTCATACACCAACCCGTGAGCAAATTGCCCCTCCCCAGCAAGTTTGGGCTGTGTCCTCTCCTGTAGGTTCAGGAGTCCAGCAACCCAAACGTCACCCAAAGTCCCAGAAGTCCAATAGCCCAAAGTCCCTGGAGTCCAGTAACCCCAACAAATACCCAAAGTCCCAAAAGTCCAATAGCCCAAAGTCCCTGGAGTCCAGTAACCCCAACAAACACCCAAAGTCCCAAAAGTTCACAGCCCCAAAGTCTCTGGAGTCCCTGGTCAACAGTTACTCTGCCGAGTCTTACCTCCCAGGCTGGGTGGAAGTGGAGGGCAGAGTGGAGGGTACCTTCACAATCTCTGAGGCTGACGGCCCAGTCTCTCCGTGGGGTGCTGATTGCTCCGCTAGCCGCCCTGCTAGCCGACACAGGAACTGCTCTGTCCGCGGCTCAACTCTGCTCTGCTCTGCCCGCTGTCTCAGGAACTGGTCCACTAGCCGGCACAGGAACTGCTCTGCCAGCTGTCTCAGGAAGGGGGTCAGCCGGCACCGGGACTGCTCGGCCAGCTGTCTCAGGAACAGGTCAGCCGGCACCGGGACTGCTCGGTCAGCTGTCTCAGGAACGGGTCAGCCAGCACTGTTCAGCCAGCTGTCTCAGGAACAGGTCAGCCGGCACCCGGACGGATCTGCTTAGGGCCCCCCACTTAAGATAAAGCTCAGTGATTTTCAGCTCTTAAGTGATTTCAGCTCATAAGGGGGGGGGGGGCCTTAGTGCAGAGGCACCACCGGACCCAAATCAACTTCAGCTTGTGGGCTGAAGTTAGACTCCTAAAGGAAGCAAAAGTCAGCTCTAACATTCCACAGGGGAGAGAGGCCAGGTGCAATAGGCCTGTGAGGCCCTCAGACAAGAGCCTGACCACAAGGTCTCAGAGCCTGTCCACAGCCTCTCTCAATTCAGTGAGTTTTGGAACCCCTGTCCCTTGTTTACCGAGTGCTACCTAGCTGATGGCGAGTCCCTCCAGCATGCCAAAGGCCAAATCAATGTCCCAACCCCTCATTCACATAAACATGTTAATCAGCACTCTATCATTCTTGCCCCAATACTACAGAAACTGGGGGTCCCACAGTAGCCAAAGTGATCATTTTGGCTGTTAGAGTGCAGGCCAGGTGCGGTGGGTGTGTCTAAGCAAATCAGGTGTTATTTTCCAAAAGCTACTGCAATTTCTGCAACTCACCACTGGATGTCACCCATACTGACACTGCAAAGTCATTGCAATTCCTGCAATTCCCTGACACTGCTTACATGTCAATGGGGTTCCCATTCATCCTCCCATCACTCAGGAGGCCCATTGCAGGTCAGCACTTCCCTGTCCCTGGGTCTGCTCCCTACTCCCATCCCATCCCCTTTCCCCACCACCAAGCTTCCCTTCCTGTCCCAGCACCGTGTGGCATTAGCAGGAGGACGGGGCATGCACAGAAAACAGCAGCCCAGGGGACTATGCCTCAGTGCACAGTAATACAAGCAGCTTGAAGATAGGAGAGAGTGTAACGGCCTCAGTGACTTCTAAGGAGGAGTCATTGTGATGGTGTATACACTGGGGTCACAAGTAGGGTTTGAACCCAGCATCTGCTATAGCCCAGGCTTCTACCACTTGAGCTAAGAAACAAGCTCAGTTAACAGCTCTCATCTGCTTATCATTTGAGTAACTCTGGTTGGGTGGGATGCAGGGATTGAATTTAGGCCCTATAGAGCAAAATACCTGTGTTACTGCCACCTGGCTAAAGGGAGATGGCTGCTAGCTTCCCACCTGTAGCCGTCCCAGAAACCTAATTCCTGTTCTCCTCACTACAGGAGCCCAGAGAGCCGTGCTGGACTAGCAGGGATTACATGTGAGACCTGTGTCAGAGCCTGATTTATAACTGGCTGCCTGTGCCATTCTGGGCAAGTGTCTGCAATCCAGACACACCCAGCCCTTGGCTGATGGAAGTGTTGATTGCTAGAAAGGGAGGTTGCTAGGGGGTGGTTCATCAGTTCAGTGTCCTCCAAACCCAGACATCCACAGGGTGAAGTCTTCCTGAGAGCTGAGACACTTCAGAACCAAGGGTTCATTCACAGACAGCCTCTGATCCTGGCCCTGCTCCCCTCCTGCTGCCCTGTCCCTCCTGGTCACACTCCTCTGGGATCACTCCATGCCTCTGGGCTGCCATTATGGGGACAGGGGGTAAGGGGATGAAGCATCTGAACCCTCCAGTGATGCTCACCTGTCTCTGAGACTCAGCCAGTGGGAGCATTGGACTTTCTCTATCCATGGATCAGAGGTCTGGCCAGCACAGAGCTCAGAGAACAAGCATGCTTCTGGCCCATGTACACCTGCCCTGATCCATGTTTAACTCATAATCACAACATTGTACACACTGAGGGGAAAAACTCTCACAGCGTATCTCACCAACGCCCGTTAACCCCTAAGAAGTTGCAGGGGCCTCATGTAGGACAAAGGACAGGATGGAGGACTGGTAGATTCCACAAGTGAGGGCTAAAACACGGTGCATTCTGTGGCAGGTGGAGGATATTTTTTTTCCCTTGTGGAAAACTGAGATGAATTTCCATTGAAACGTTCAACAAGAAAATTGTAAAAAACTGAAAATTGGGGGGAAAACTTTTCAGATGAAAAATGTTCAGCCGACCCTGATCAGAAGCTGTGAAGAGTTAAGTAAACCACATTAAACCACTGTGTGGATGCTCTTATTTAGAACTAGCATAAGTGCCCAGCGTTGCTCGGGTCAGTCGGAGGTGGGGAGGGGGCAGACAGTTGACACCCCCCCTGACCAACCCCAACACCCACACCTCATCCCTCACCCACCCCGACACCTTCCCACCCCCCCCCCCCGACCAACCCCAACACCCCCCGGCTCACTTACCCCCCGACCAAACCCGACAACCCCACCTGACCCCCCGACCGAACCCGACACCCCCACCTCACCCCCCGACCGAACCCGACACCCCCACCTCACCCCCTGAGCAAACCCGACACCACCCACCTCACCCCCCCGACCGAACAGTGTATTTAATAATCTGTGTGCTACACAGTGCACCGTGAGCCGGAGGGGTGTCGCGTTTGGCCGGGGGGGGGGGGGTGGGAAGTTGTCGGGGTGGGTGAGGGGTGAGGTGTGGATGTTGGGGTTGGTCAGGGGTTTTTGCGGTTGGTGGGGGGGTGAGGTGGGGGTGTCCGGTTCGGTCGGGGGGTAAGTGAGCCGGGGGTGTCGGGTTTGGTCTGGGGGGGTGGGAAGGTGTCGGGGTGGGTGAGGGGTGAGCTGTGGGTGTTGCGGTTGGTCAGGGGGTGTTGCGGTTGGTGGGGGGGGTGCAGTTACACATGTGTAAATTTTTGCATGCTCAGGGAGTTAGGAACCTAAACAGCTTTGAGGAGCTGATCCTGAAATATTATGCATCTTCTAAGTTGCAGTAGGCTCTTAAATATACTTCTAGGGGGAAAAAAAGGTGCATAAGAACAGAAGAATGACCGCACTGGGTCAGACCAAAGGTCCATCGAGCCTAATGTCCTGTCTTCCAACAGAGGCCTCCATCGAGCCTAATGTCCTGTCTTCCAACAGAGGCCAATGCCAAGTGCCCACAGGGAATGAACAGAACAGGTAATCATCAAGTGATCCATCCAAGTGAGGTGGGGGTGTCGGGTTTGCTTGGGGGCATGAGGTAGGGGTGTCGGGTTCGGTCGGGGGTAAGTGAGGCAGGGGGTGTCGGGTTTGGTCTGGGGGGTGGGAAGGTGTCGGGGTGGGTGAGGGATGAGGTGGGGTGTTGGGGTTGGTCAGGGGTGTTGCGGTTTGTGGGGGGGTGAGGTGGGGGGTGTCGGGTTTGCTTGGGGGGATGAGGTAGGGGTGTCGGGTTCGGTTGGGGGTAAGTGAGGCAGGGGGTGTCGGGTTTGGTCTGGGGGGGTGGAAGGTGTCGGGGTGGGTGAGGGGTGAGGTGGGGGTGTTGGGGTTGGTCAGGGGGTGTTGCGGTTGGTGGGGGGGTGAGGTGGGGGTGTCGGGTTTGCTTGGGGGGGTGAGGTGGGGGTGTCGGGTTCAGTCGGGGGGTAAGTGAGCCGGGGGGTGTCGGGTTTGGTCTGGGGGGGTGGGAAGGTGTCGGGGTGGGGTGAGGTGTGGGTGTTGGGGTTGGTCAGGGGTGTTGCGGTTGGTGGGGGGGTGAGGTGGCGGTGTCAGGTTGTCGGGGGGGTAAGTGAGCCGGGGGGGTGTCGGATTTGGTCTGGGCACCCACCCCGACACCTTCCCCCCCCCAGACCAAACCCGACACCCCCTGGCTCACTTACCCCCCGACCGAACCCGACACCCCCACCTCACCCCCCCAAGCAAACCCGACACCCCCTGACCAATCCCAACACCCACCCTCGCCCCTCACCCACCCCGACACCTTCCCACCCCCCCAGACCAAACCCGACACCCCCCCGGCTCACTTACCCCCGACTGAACCCGACACCCCTACCTCATCCCCCCAAGCAAACCCGACACCCCCACCTCACCCCCCCACCAACCGCAACACCCCCTGACCAACCGCAACACCCACAGCTCACCCTCACCATCCCGACACCTTCCCACCACCCCCAGACCAAACCCGACACCCCTGGCTCACTTACCCCCCGACCAAACCCGACACCCACACCTGATCCCCCCCAAGCAAACCCGAGCCCCCCCACCTCACTTACCGTCCCACCCGACACCCCCACCTGACCCCCCGACCAAACCCGACACCCCCACCTCACCTACCGTCACACCAAACCCAACTCAGATCCATCGCAAGCGGGGAGGGGGCCCAGAGCCGAGGGATTCCGGGGGACCTTCGCAGGTGGGGGGGGGTACAGAGCTGATGGAGTCCGGAGTTCCGTTGGGGAGGGGGGAGGGGCCGAGAACTGGGGTATCTCCAGGGTTCCGTTGGAGGAGGGAGGGGTGAGCTGAGCGAGTGCGGTGTCTGTTGGAGGGGGGTATTATGACATCATCACCACCTAACTGCCCAGCTGATGTGACTGGCCCTGAAAGACTTTCACCCCTGGGGGCCTCAGAGGTGAGATCCGAAAAATTTTCGACCCTTACCAGCATCTAGACCCCAAGACCCCTAACTGTACCAAATTTCAAGTCTCTGGCTCAAACGGTGCGGGAGGAGTTCGCTGTCATACATACATACATACATACATACATACACCACTTGACTTTTATATATATAGATTAATGTGGACTTAATTTTATTTAGCTCTATCCAGGTGCTCCAATTACCCTCAGCCCCTGGAAATGGCTCAGGCACAAAATCTGGGCATTTTTGTCTGGGTCTTCTGACTCCTGGGGTTCCTGCTGCATGTCTTCCTCGTCCCTGCTTTCGGTGTGGTAGCTGTGTTAGTCTGTATCAGTAAAAAACAATGAGGAGTCCTTGTGGCACCTTAGAGACTGACACATTTATTGGGGCTTAAGCTTTCATGGGCTAAAACCCACTTCATCAGATGCATGGAGTGGAACATACAGTAGGGAGGTATAACTACACAGCTTATGAAAAGATGGCCGTTGCCACGTGGGGGGTCAGTGCTAATGAGCCAATTCAATTAAGGTGGGAGTGGGCTATTCTCAGTTGACAAGGGGCAGAAATCACATTTGTAGTGCTAATGAGGCCAAGGTAAAACAAGGTGGCCCATTTCAAACAATTGACAAGAAGGTGTGAGTATCAGCAAATGGAAATTAGTTTTTGTAGTGACCCATTGTGATGGTGCTGTTCCTGGTGGGATCCAACTGTGAGTGTCAAGTCAGGACAGATTGCTTCCAAAGGGGCAACTACAGCCCAAAGCTGGGGTTTTCCACACTAAGGTAAACCAAACCAGCCAAACAGAAGAGACTTTGGTTTCGCCCCACTGGCTAACCACAAGTCACACAAGCAATTCCCTTAGACACTCCAGCTTCCCAGTATCACCACTAGCAGCCACCTGTCCTGGGGATCAATGGTTATGAAAACCAATACCCCAAATAAAGAAACGGTTTTCCCCAATTCCAAAGAATCAGGCCCCAGACCCAGGTCAATATGCAAATCAGATCTTCCCACAAATCACGCTGTTGCCAATCCTTTAGAATCTAAAATCTAAAGGTTTATTATACAAGGAAAAAGGCATAGGTGAGGGTTAAGAATGGTTAAAAGAAATCAATTACATGCAGTAATGGCACATCTCTTGGTTCAGGCTTACAGCAAAGGTAGAATAAACTGCAGGTTTAGATAAAAGTCTCTGGAATGCATCCCCTCCATGGATGGGTCATCAATCCCTTGGTCAGAGTTTCCACATGTAGCAAAACCCATCCAGTGGTAGGTGCTAGTTGAAGATTGCAGATTGAAGACAAAGATGGAGGAAGTTTCTCCCAGGTTTTATAGATTCTCCTTCTGGGCCAAGCCCCCTCCTCCTTATGCAGAGTCCAATTGCAAACTCCAGGTTCATAGTCACATGGTCCAATCACCAGACTCTCCAGGATTTAGTTCAGGGGTCTCCAAACTTTTCAGCCGAGCGCCGCATTAACTATCAAATAGCAGTTCAGGGGCCGACAACACACTCGAGGTCCAAATAAAAAAGAATCAAAACATGGATGTTGTTTTAATTATTTATTTAATATTATTTTATTCAGTTATTATTTAATAACACATTGATACACTACACATGAACACCTGTTCACTACACATGAACACTACACATGAACACTACACATGAACACCTGTTCACTACACATGAACACTACACATGAACACTACACATGAACACCTGTTCACTACACATGAACACTACACATGAACACTACACATGAACACCTGTTCACTACACATGAACACTACACATGAACACTACACATGAACACCTGTTCACTACACATGAACACTACACATGAACACTACACATGAACACCTGTTCACTACACATGAACACTACACATCAACCCCCCAACTGACCCACCCAGCCAGGTCTCTCCCCCAAAACCTCCTTTCCTCCAACCCCCAACTGACCCACCCAGCCAGGTCTCTCCCCCAAAACCTCCTTTCCTCCAACCCCCCCAACTGACCCACCCAGCCAGGTCTCTCCCCCAAAAACCTCCTTTCCTCCAACCCCCAACTGACCCACCCAGCCAGGTCTCTCTCCCTCAAACCTCTTTCCTCCAACCCCAACTGACCCACCCAGCCAGGTCTCTCCCCCCAAAACCTCCTTTCCTCCAACCCCCCCCCCAAATGACCCACCCAGCCAGGTCTCTCCCCCCAAAACCTCCTTTCCTCCAACCCCCCCCCCAAATGACCCACCCAGCCAGGTCTCTCCCCCAAAACCTCCTTTCCTCCAACCCCCCCCCCAACTGACCCACCCAGCCAGGTCTCTACCCCCAAAACCTCCTTTCCTCCAAACCCCCCCCCAATGACCCACCCAGCCAGGTCTCTCCCCCCAAAACCTCCTTTCCTCCAACCCCCCCCCCAAATGACCCACCCAGCCAAGGTCTCTCCCCCAAAACCTCCTTTCCTCCAACCCCCAACTGACCCACCCAGCCAGGTCTCTCCCCCCAAAACCTCCTTTCCTCCAACCCCCCCCCCCCCCCCCCAACTGACCCGCTCAACCCGGTCTCTTCCCCCCCCCCCCCAACTGACCCGCTCAACCCGGTCTCTCCCCACAGACCGTTTCGCCGCCTGGCAGTGGGTGGCTCCTTGTTTCGCCGCCTGTAACTGGGTGGCGGTGCGGCGCGTCCCGGCCCCAGCTCTGAGCCGTCCCTGGCCGGCGGCGGCAGCAGAGCACGTGGTGCGTCCCGGCCGGCGGCGGCAGCGGAGCACGTGGTGCGTCCTGGCTGGCGGCGGCAGCGGAGCACGCGGCGCGTCCCGGCCCCGCGGCTGGCGGTGGCAGCGGAGCACGCGGCGCGTCCCGGCCCCGTGGCTGGTTTCCGACCGATCTCCATGGGCCGGATGAGAGGGCCTCGCGGGCCGCATCCGGCCCGCGGGCCGTAGTTTGGAGACCCCTGATTTAGTTTCTGACCAGGCAGTTGACATTCCTAGAGAAGCTCGGGTGTGGACAGGCATTTACAAAGTCCATTATGTAGTTGATGTCCCTTAATGGCCCATTAGCCAGGCCAGGCAAGTTAACAACAGCTTGTCTGAGATTTCACCCAGCAGCCAAGTATTAGTTTGAAATACAGGCACCATATATCCAATATTCATAACTTTAGTTCAAAAAAAGATACACACATATCAATGGCATATTCATAATCAGCCCTCCATAACCTGGTCATGGACACCTGTTATGACCCCCTTCACATAAGATTTGGGGTCACTATAGGAACTTGGTTGCTCCAATGATCTATATGATCCCAAATAATTCCAGTAACGTGACACCCATCAATTCCCTTATTCAGACCTAATTTGATAGCATCCAGTTTGCAAATTAATTCCAGTTCTTCTCATTGGAGTCTGTTTTTGAGGGGGGGGGGGGGGGTTGTTGAAGAATTGTCACTTTTGAGTCTGTTATTGAGTGTCCAGGGAGACTGAAGTGTTCTCCTACTGGTTTTGAATATTATAATTCCTGATGTCAGATGCCCTGACTAGCCCACACTCCATGACAACTGGTGGCATTAAGCCTCTGATTGTCCACACAGAATTGGATTAACCCATCTTTCTTGGGGACCAGCCCCACAGGGGTGGCTCATGGGCTGTTGAATGGCTGGATCACCTCTAAAGCCAGCATGTCCTTGACCTTTCTCTCCCGATTCCGGGATGTTTTCCTAGTGACTCTGAAAGGGGGGACATCAGATGGGAGGATTGGCTTCTATCTCAGGGAAGAGATCCACTGGGGGATCTTCCCCCTTCTCCTCCCAACCATCCCTTATTGGGTCCAGGGTCCCCTCACTCTCCTCCCACACAGCAGCTCGAAAGGGAAGAACCCAGGGGATTCCTGGGGCACCCACTTGTACCACAGGTGGGGCAGGTACTTGTCCTAGTCCTGCGGATGCTGATTCATAAAAGTCCTCAGCATCATCCTCAGGGTCCCATAATTTCTCCACATCAGTCCATTGGACTCAGGGCGACATGCAGACACCCAGGTGGGCCAGACCCCATATTTCTCCCACAAGCCCCGGAGCAGGGCTGACATGACATCGGACCCCTGGTGTGTAAGGACCTCACTGTGGACCCCTCTCTGCTGAAGATGGTCAGCCACACATCTGCCATGGTGTCTGCCTCGGTGGAGGACAGAGACACCATCGGGGGAGCGGGTGGCGAAATCCATCACCACCAGGATGTATTTCTTCCCTGACCGTGTTGCCTTGCTTCTGAAAAGGTTCCAGGCAGCAATTTAAAGGGCCTGGAGCTCCCAGCAGTGGCTGGAGCCCCGGTTCCTTTAAATTGCCACCAAAGCCCCACTGCCGAAGTCCTGGGGTAATGATGGCGGGGCTCAGGCAGCGATTTAAAGGGTCACATTTGGTTGATAAAGGTAGCAGGGCTGAAATCATAGAAGATCAGGGTTGGAAGGAACCTCAGGAGGCATCTAGTCCAACCCCCTGCTCAAAGCAGGACCAACTCCAACTAAATCATCCCATCCAGGGCTTTGTGAAGTTGGGCCTTAGAAACCTCTAAGGAAGGTGATTCTACCACCTCCCTCGGTAACCCATTCCAGTGCTTCACCACCCTCCTAGTGAACCAGTGTTTCCAAATATCGAACCTAAACCTCCCCCACTGAAAATGGAGACCATTGCTCCTTGTTCTGTCATCTACCCCAATCCCCTGCCGCTTCCCACATTCAAACTGCAGCTGCTCTTGATGGAAGGGGGAACCGTGGCCCGAGACGTCCCCGGCAACTGGCCCAGGGGGTGCCTGAGCTGCTTACGTGGCCCCCGGGCCAGGCAAACTGGCCACTGTAGAAGTCACAGAAAGTCACAGAATCCCGTACTTCCATGACCTCCATCACATACTCATGGAAGCCTCACTCATAGCTCCTCTCTAGTTGCTCTGACCCAGTCCAGCATCTCCCTTATCCCTGGTCCCCTCTTTCACTGATCAGCCAGAGCCATTTTGATGTAAGCAGTGTCAGGATGAGCTCCATCCTGACATCTGGTGGGGGATTGCAGGAATTGCGGTGAACTGTGGAAAATAGCTTCAGCTGGTGTTATTTTCATAGACACACCCACTGTGCCTAGTCTGAGCTCACAGCAGCCCAAATGGTCACTTTGGCTGCTGTGGGATCCCCAGGTTCTCTGTTATTAGGGTAGGAATGATAAAATGTTGCTAACCTAATTATGTGAATGAGGCACTGGGACATGTACTTGGCCTTTGTCATGATGGAGGGACTCACCATCATCTAGGTAGCACTCACTGGCCAAGGGGTAGGGGTTCCAAAACCCACTGAATTAAGAGAGGTAACAGACAGAGTTCTATACCTTTTGGTGAGGTCCTTGTCTAAAGGTCCTATAAAAGCCTATTACACTCTGTCTCTCTTTCTCCACTATGGAATGTCAGAGCTAATGTTTGATCCTATTAGACTTCTAGGTTTGGTCTGTTAAACTGAACTCACTTTGGGCCCCCTACTATAAGCTGAAATCCCTTGACTGCTGAGATCACTAAGCTCTGTAGGTGTGGGGAAATTGTATTGCTGAGCAGTGAATGGAGCGGAGCCATTTGGGTCACCACTAGCAGAGTAGCTGGTGATGAGCAGCAACAGCGGATGGAGTGGAGCTGTCCGGGTCACCACTAGCAGAGTAGCTGGTGATGAGCAGCAACAGTGGATGGACTGGAGCTGTCCGGGTCACCACTAGCAGAGTAGCTGGTGATGAGCAGCAACAGTGGATGGACTGGAGCTGTCCGGGTCACCACTAGCAGAGTAGCTGGTGATGAGCAGCAGCAGACCCAGATGCCACAGCAGACAGAGTGGGAGCAGTTTGGGTGACTGCTAGCGGAGTGGCTGGTGATGTGCAGCAGCTGACAGCAGAGCGGCTGGAGAAAGCAGAGCAGTTCCTGGGCACCTGATGGAATGGCTCATGGTGAGGACTGCAGCACAACCCCATGGAGAGGCGGGGCAGTCGGCTTCTGACCACATAAGGTGCCCCTTAACCTGTCCCCCCCTTCCACTCTGGTGGGGAGGTAAAACTCTGCTAATGAACTTTTGAACTCTGCTGGGGCTGTTGGACTTTTCGGACCTTGGGTGACTTTGGGGCTTGTGGGACTCAAGAACCCAAGGGAAAGGACACAGCCCATTTGCTTGTGTGTGTGTGGGGGGAGGGGATTCTGGTCCATGGTTTGGTTTGTGACTTGTGTTGGTGGTGTTTTGTAGGGAACACGTATGCTGGCACGCCGCATAATGTTCGCTCCTTGAACCCGGATTGCTGCCAAGGCTTCTTATCACAACGGATAGGTTGAAAAATACAGGGGCCTCACAGGAAGGGGTGATGGCTCACAGCCATATTCCCCCTTCCCGGGAAGGAGGGGTGCGGGGGTCCTTACCACCAATGAGAATGGAAGTAAACAAGATTATCTATCACTGTCATGTATGCTTCCTAATGCTGTTTGCATGTAATAAAAGTCAGACCCCGGTTTTCTCCGGTGTCGTTCTCCACCGCAGTCTCCGTGTCCGTTTGGCTTCTTCCCGCAGTGTTTAACCAATAATATGCCACAGTGCTTCTCTCTGTTATTAAAAGGGTTTTGGTACACTCAGACTCTGTGCTTGCGAGAGGGGAAGTATTGCCTCTTAGAGGCGCCCAGAAGGGTGGTATATGGTTGTCCCAGGTCACTGGGTGGGGGCTCGAGCCGGTTTTGTATTGTGTCATTAGAATGGAACCCCTGGATACTGAACCCGGCCCTTGTTGCTGCCAACTCAGATGGGCAGAAGGGTTACACTAGTCTTTAGAAATGGGAGCTGGTTTGGAGTCTTTAAACCGAGAGGGGGCGTCTCTGTCTACCAGACAGGCTGTAGCTCAGCCAGTAGTTGGCAGCTTAATGCAGGGATCCCTGGAGGGGGCAGGGGGGCTCTCTGGCCTGGGCTGTGCAGACACTCAGACTAGATGGTCCCATTGGTCCCTTTTGGCCTCTAAATGTAGAACTATGAAAATAAACTGCCCTGGAAACCTCAGAGAACAGACTAAAAGATGAGACAGAAAGAGTGATAATGAGACAGGTTAACGTGTGAGGACAAAAATAACATTGCATGAGTAGGTTCTTCAACCCCACATCACAGTGTGTGACACACCCCCACCCCACTGGGCTGCTAGCTCAGGTTCAGGCCAAGGAGAGCTCACGGCTGGGCGGGGGAAGAGGTGTCTGCACAGGGGACTCTGCTGCTCAGAGCACTGTCGGCTCCTCCTGCGGCTGCACAGAGCAACCAGACTGCAAACGCAAAGAGTCGCTGAGCAGGAGCTGCTGCTCACGGCACCGACTCTTTTCTCACTTCCTGCTTCTAAGCAGCAGCCTCTCTCATCCTGTAGCATCTGACACCATCAATATCTCCTACAGGATGGGGGAGATGAGTCTAATTCTGCCCTGGGGTTCAGGCCAGGGGACGGGAGGCAGGATCTAGCCCAGCAGGAATAGGAGGCTCTCTGAGATCAATTAAATGTCTCTAACATTTTCCCTATATTCCAGACCTGTCCCATCCAGGCTCTTCCCGTCGGCTGAAATAGCCCAGGGTCATTGGCCTCCCAACCAGGCATAAGGCTGATCATTGTCATGCTGGTTTTTGGGAGGGCTGGGGGATGAGGAGAGGAAGGATGATATAGTCACTAGGGCAGTGGATGGGGTATCACAAGTCATCGGTTCAATCTCTCACTCAGCTGTGGACCACCGTGTGCCCAGAGCTCAGCCACATAGTCTCCCTCTGAGACTCAGTTTCCCCATCTGTGAAATGAGGATGAGCTGCCCTACCTCTCAGGAGTTTCTGAGGAATAAAACCCCCTTAATGACTGTGAGGGGCTCAGATACTCCAGTGACAGGGGACATAGAAGGAGAGGGAAAGCACTGATGGGAAGAGCTATTTATCTTAGGGCTTTTCTCTAGACAGGGAAATGTATTAGTATAATTAAACCAATATAGCTTTGCTGGTATAACTCCTACGGGAACACTCTTAGGCTGGTCTACAGTGCGGGAGGGGGGTGTCCAGTTATGCGAATGGCTGAAGTTGGTGTATCTTAGGTTGACTTACCTGGCCATCCACGCAGCAGTGAGTCAACCGCTGCCACTCCCCCGTCAACTCCGCTTCCAACTCTCGCCGAGTATAGGAGTCGACAGGGAGTGTGCTCGGGGATCGATTTAGCATGTCTTCAGTAGACACGGTCCCCAATAGTCGATCACTCCCCACTGATCCGGCGGGCAGTGTAGACACACCCTTATTGTGGAATCAGAGCCTTTGTCAGGTTTATTCATAGATTCCAAGGCTAGAAGGGACCATTGTGATCATCTAGTCTGACCCCCTGTTTAACATAGGCCAGAGAACGCCCTGTGACTGTGCCCCCAGGGTGTAACCTGACTGTGGGACCTCTGAGCCAACCTGGGCTGCCTTCTATACTGTGATGATGAGGTTGTTACAAGCCTCTGACAGGCGCTGCACTTCCACAGCCATCCACAGGCAGGAACACACCCAACTGAGTTACATGAATGATCTCCCAGCCATTCATGAACCATCAATAGGGAGGCTCCAGCCAATTCCCCCAACTCCCCAGTCTTGCATCCCAGAACCAAACCATCTTGCACTGGTCAGATATCTGGCAAGTGTAAGTTCATTTCCCAGTTGGTCCCTCCCTTAACGTGGAGAGGACACACACTAGCCTTTGTACACTGAGCTGAGATTTCCCAAGGACTTCAATCAAAACACACCGTTTGGGGTAAAATAGAAAACAGATTTATTAAGAAAAGTCGATTTTAAGTGATTATAAGCAGCAGGCACAGAGATCAGAGTTGGGCACTTGGGAAACAAACATGAATTCAAGGTTAAAATATCAACCTAAACAGACTACGCAATGTAAATGTCAGAGATTCGATAAGGATTTTCAGAAAGGACTCGCAGGGACACTGATGGCAATCTAACAACTTGTTTATTTATTAAGGGGAGGGGTAATGGGTGAATTTAAAGGCTAATTACAGTAATTAACTATTAAACAATTCTATAAAACAGGTGACTATTAAACAGTTCTAATAAATGAGTTCTTATTACACAATCCTATTAAACAGGTTTTTCTTATTGATTGATTAATCTAATATAACATTTATAGCAAGGAAAAACTACTATTACTACTAAGGGGACACAGCTATTTACATGAGAGAACTTTACAGCATGCGAGACATGGGTGGTATTTCAAATCCTGAGGTAAATTCTGAGGTAAAACAATTACAGAAGAAGGGACATCCGAGTGACACCTTAAACTCTGAGGTGAACACTTACAGAAATGAGGAACACAGGCAACAGTGCAAATCCTGAGGTAAAAAACCTACAGAACGACACACAAATAACACTTCAAACTTTAAAATAAACACTTACAAAACTGAGACACATAAATGAACTCGGCCGGCAATCGTTACTCGCTCAGAGGGAGATACGGGGGCAGGAGAGGTGTTGTCCGGGTTGATCAGGCCTGGACGGGATACGGAAAATGTTGGTGCTAATTCTTAGAGTAAAAAGGCTGAGGGGAAAAAAAACTCCTACGAACCTAATTGGACCTCTGAGCCAATTGGACCACATAGCCTCAAGAGGGTCCTGCTACTAGGCAGATTAGCTGCATGCCTGGAAGGGGGGCGCTTACCACAAGCGTAGATGGCTTCCTGTTGCTATATTTCTGCTGGGCAGAGTTTACAGCTCAGAGCTCAGTGGTTATTGCTGCATAAACATTAGTGATAGAAACCAGAGCAGGGCAGGCCAGGACATACAAGCTGACATGTCCATGGAAGCTATATTTCAGAAGCAAGACTTGACTAAGCAGTGCCTCATCCTAACAGGTGGCATGGATAGGGTTACAGTACACAGATTGGACCCCGCTCCAGCCTGGGACCAAACTTCCCCCGGTTAAATTCTTTATCTTCCAGACGTTCCTTCAGGTGTTCAGATCGGTGGGGGGGGGGGGGGGGGACGACGACAAGTGATGATATCACTTTCCCTCAGTTTTATAGTTTCTTTCAGCTGCTAGAAAAATCCTTGCAGTGACTTGGGTTAGGTCACCCCCACGGTGCATGCGCCTTCTCAAGTCTCTGGGATAGTGGATTGGGTGTGGATGAGCCATCAACACCCATCTGACCCATGATGCCTACTTCTTTGTTGGAACTGAAAGGCTGGTTGTGGGAGTTCCCAACCTCACAACAGATTTCAGTGGCATATCTGACTATACCTCATAACTTCACATACAGTGACAGCACTTACTATCCAACAGGATATTAATGTTCACCATGTCAGGACTTTTAAAATGATACCTCACAAGGCTTACTTTGGACAAAACAGCAAAATTACATGACAGTGGTGAATATGGGGGTTCCAAGGTGCTGCTTTAAGGTACAGAGTGTTGCACTCCCCCCAAAATATTTCCAGTTTGAACTGGATCATCTCTTTTAAAAAACACCCACCCTTGATTTCAAAATTGCCAGTGATGGAGAAGCCACCACAGCCCGTGGTAAATTTACCTGTGGTCAATTATCCTCACGGTTAAAAATGTATGCCTTATCGTTTACAGCACATTCAAAACAATGTAAGATAAACCAGAAAAAGATTCTCTTATACCACAATCTAGGTGTGCACAGGGGCTTACCGCTTGGATGACATAAGATAACTTCCTTTGAGGTACCATAGCGGCAGGGGTTTTAAATAAAAATAAATAAATAAATGGAGATATACCAATCTCCTAGAACTGGAAATACCTTGAAGGTCATCGAGTCCAGTCCCCTGCCTACACTAGCAGGATCCGCCTGCCTAGACTAGCAGGATTGAGTACTGTCCCCTGACAGATTTTTTGCCCCAGATCCCTAAATGGCCCCCTCAAGGATTGAACTCACAACCCTGGGTTTAGCAGGCCAATGCTCAAACCACTGAGCTATCCCCCCACACCCCCCAATAAAGAGGTTGTGTGCTTCATGGGCAAGTGCTGGGTCAAGTCCATCTGCTTTGCTAACATGTTTGGATGCCCACAGCGTTCACACAGCTGCCTCTGTTGCCTCAGCAGGAAATGATCAATGTTCACCCTGAAGGGGTGCAAGGGGGCAGCAAGGGGAGGCCAGGGGACACTAATGTGTCGCGGCACACAGTTTGGAAAGCTCTGCCTTAGACACTCCAGCTTCCCAGTATCACCACCAGCAGCCACCTGTCCTGGGGATCAATGGTTATGAAAACCAATACCCCAAATAAAGAAAACGGTTCTCCCTAATTCAAAAGAATCAGGCCCAGACCCAGGTCAATATGCAAATCAGATCTTCCCACAAATCACGCTGTTGCCAATCCTTTAGAATCTAAAATCTAAAGGTTTATTATACAAGGAAAAAGGTATAGGTGAGGGTTAAGAATGGTTAAAAGAAATCAATTACATGCAGTAATGGCACATCTCTTGGTTCAGGCTTACAGCAAATGTAGAATAAACTACAGGTTTAGATAAAAGTCTCTGGAATGCATCCCCTCCAGGGATGGGTCATCAATCCGTTGGTCAGAGCTTCCACATGTAGCAAAATCCCATCCAGAGGTAGGTGCTAGCTGAAGATTGCAGATTGAAGACAAAGATGGGGGGGCTGTAGCAGCTTCATTTATAGTTTTTTCCCAGGTGCAAGCACCTCTTTGTTCCTGCTGTGAAAAGTCCAGCCCCATGGAGTCCTGGAGTCACATGGGCAGATCACATGACCATGCATGAGTCATTATTTGCAAGCAGCGGCCATTATGCACAGGCTGCCTTGCAGGTTCTTTGGTAAACTTCTTGTCTGGATTGGGGCATTCCAAGCTCCCAGAGGTCCATTGTGTCGCTGATCGCTCTTAATGGCCCATCAAGCAGCCCAAGCAAAGCTGACGCTCAGTATTCTGGAATGTCCCCCCAGCAGCACAATATTTGGAAAGACAGACAGTCCAGAGCCAATATTCATAACTCCAACTACAAAATTGTCACACACATACCAATGCCATATTCATAATCAGCAATCCACAACTTGGTCATAGACACCCATTATGACCCCCTGTACATAAGATTCGGTGCCACTATAGGACTCTGGTTGCACCAATGATCTATGATCCCAAATTATTTCAGTAACGTGACACCTGGATTGCAGTCTCACCCGAGGGCCAAGGATATAATGGGCCATGGGGATGCAGGCCCTAGTAATGCAACAGCTGGGCTCACACACAGATTTGGCACATGCACTTGTGGACAAACCTTCCAAAATGGCCAGTGATTTTGGGATGCTAACAGAAGACAGTTTAAGGGGTTACAGACAGACTGCACTGAGCCCCCACCTGCTGGAAATCAGCCCCTTGATTGGTCCCCCAAATTCACTAATACTTTCTGAAAGTCTTGTTCTCTGTGCTTATCCATCTATCTATCTTCATATACATCTTCCATCTATCTGTCTATCCCCATACATATCCCTCTACCTATCCACTGATCTCTCTCTCTATCACAGGCTCTGTGCAACTGACTTCTTTCAAGTCTCTGCTAAAGCCCTAGTGTAGAGAGGAGCCCTGGTCATTTCTCTCCTGTGTGGCGCCGTCTCTCTGCTCCATTCAGGGTCTGTGCAGTGAGGAACTGCAGGGTCCACTCAGCAGGAGAAACTAACTCTGTGGATGTTCTTGCTTCTCCTCTCAGCTGCGTTTGCAGCTCTGACGAGGGGTGGGGTGAGTTCCCCTTCTTCACATCCCATTTTGCACTGTTCATGTGCCTGTCATCAACTTCCCCATGGTGGAGACAGGTTTCAGAGTGGTAGCCATGTGTGATGGAGTAGGAATAAAGCGTGTGGCCCTCAGTTTCCTCTATGCATTTCTTAAGTGTCTATGTGAAGGAATAGGGGCTGATAGTATAACCAAGCAGGCAACGCCTTCTCCCCTCTCTGCAGGTGTCCATACCTGAAGCTGTAATCTGACCCCAAGTGGGGGAGGAGGGGCTGGAGAGAGTCTGAAGCGAGCTGTAGTCAGGCAGGGAAGGGCAAAGGAGCTATCTGGCTCTCTGGCCTCCAAAATGGATCCAGCTGAGGGCTCACTCTCGCTGTATGGTCTGTGTTAGACCAGGTACTGGTCATCGAATAAACCTCTGTTTTACTGGCTGGCTGAGAGTCATCTCTGACTGTGGATTTGGGGTGCAGAATCCACGGGCTCCCCCAAGACACCACCAGGGCGGGCTCGCTGGGGGAAGCGCACGGAGGTGCAGAAGGTGCTGAATGCTCTGAGGTCAGACCCAGGAAGGTGTAAGCGGGAACCTTCAGATCTCCTAGCCTTGGAGACAGGCTGTGTACGGAGAGAGGATGTTTTCCCCCGGAGTCCTAACTGGCTTCATAGGGAGCAAGATCCAGACCATCGCCCGGGCACTCCGCAACGCCACGTTAAACTGTATCCGCAAAAAGAATAAGGAGTACTAGTGGCACTTTGAGACTAACACATTTATTTGGGCATAAGTTTTAAGTGGGTTCTAGCCAACAAAAGCTTATGCCCAAATAAATTTGTTAGTCTCTAAGGTGCCACAAGTAATCCTCTTTCTTATTCCATGGTAGAGACTTTCCCTGTTCCTTTGGCCAGTCTAGGATGACATGTCTTCAAGTGAAACCTCCGAAGCCATTTCTCTGTCACAAGAGAACCGACCCTCTTACACAGTGGGGTGATTCCAAGGCCAGTGAAGTCAGTGGAGTCTTTCCATTGACACCAAGGGGCTTTGGATCAGGTCCTTCCTGAGCAGCATTGTCTGAGGTACAAGCAGGGTCCAGCTGCCACCCAAGGGTGCCGGCAGCTCAGCCCGAATCACAGCCCCAGGGATCACCCTGGGCTAGAACCACCAACATATTGTGATCTAAAAATGACAGATTATTTAAGGGAGAGAATTTGTCAAACATTTTCATTATTTCCAAACTTTCCATTTTTTCAAAGAAAAAAACTTAAATTGTTGGGGCTTTTGTAAAACAAAATTGGAAAATTTAAAAAAATGAACATTTTCAATTAAAAAAACTTTTTTTCAGAGATTTTTTTTAGTTTTCAGGTTCTGAATTCCTCCTCCCCACATTTTTACCATTTTGCAACCAAGAGAAAATGTGAAAAAATGTCAATGCGCTATTTATAACAAAAAGATATGAGACAATGATTTTAAAAACACTGCAAAAATATTTACCCCATTCCACCTTGCTGTCTTCTGAGCACTGCTTATAACAGGTAGTCTCAAACTCACCTGCACATGAGCATCTGAGCTCTCCCAAACCACATGGACCATGTCCAGCTGTTCTGCAGGGCTAACTCCATCCAGGGGTGAAATGTGCCCAGCCACCATCCCAGCCCAATCCACTTCTGCATCAACTATTAGGAAAAGTTCCTTGGCAAAACTGCTCTGCCTTGTGCTCCTGACACATTTCCCTTGAGGCCCTCGCCTGGTTGGCTTCACACAGAGGTGTCTCGATCCCCAGCCAATAAGATGGGATATGGGGCGAGTTGTCAGTGATATGTTTAAACTCAAACAAGCAAACCAGGCTCCTTCAGTTCTCAATCCTCCAACCCTAAATAGAGACACTGAGGTGTGGGTGGGGAAGGGGGGTGGCGTGGGGCAGGAAACGGGGAGCGGTGACGAAGATCAAAACTCAGGACAGGACAGAGCAGGTTAGAGAGAGGCTGCAGTGTCCCTGCTGCTTGAGTCCTGCAGACCCCAGGGGACCTGGGAGCAGGGAGCGGGGCTGGCTGAGCATCCAACGCAGGGGAGCAGACCGGGGCCGTTCGGAGCAGAGAGAGAGACAGGAGTTTCCCTTCTGCTGATGTAATATAAGGCAGAGGGGGCAGGTAGAAGCAGGGAGCGACTGTGGATTTTCCCCTCCCAACACCATCAGGAACAGAATATACATCCAACCACTCCGATGATCCTGTCTCTGTGCTTCTTGCTTCTCCGTGAGTACCCGGGAATCCTGAGCTAATTTGTAGCAGGCTGAGAGGAAACAGAACTGAGAGCAGACCCTGGCCCAGACTGTGGGAAAATCCTCTTTAGTGGCAGAGAGGGCTGCATTATTCAAGGAAGTGGGATTGTCCCAAACCAGCACAGGGCCAGCGCTCAGTGTTGGGGATGGGCTGGGTGAGCAGTCAGTAAAGGCTGCAGTTACAGTCACAGCTATACAGAGTTTAAGGCTGGGGGGACCCTTAGCCCATCCAGTCTGAGCCTCTGATAGCTCAGAGCAGAGGACTTACCCCAGCTCCCTGCACTGAGCCCAGTCACTTGTGTTTGACTAAGACATCCCCCAGAAAGGCCTTTGGCCTGGCTGTGACTCCCCCACTTCCCTGGGGAGCTGACCCTGGGGGTTAATCCCCCACACGGGGAGAAACTGCTGCCTCCTCTCACTGGAGTTTCCCAGACTCAGTGTCCAGCCCTCGGGTCTGGCTCTGCCTGTCTCTGCTGCACTGAGGAGCCCGGCAGCACCTGGGGTTTCTCCCCGGGAAGGAGCTTGGACACCGTGACCAGCCCAGCTGTTTGACCAGCTCTACACACGGGGCTCCCCCGGCCTCTCCTGATCTCCTCTTCTCCAGCCCTCGCAGCGTTTTTCTGGCTCAGCCCTGCACCTCACCAAGGCCTCACGCTGGGGAAAAATCCCCTCTCCTCTCCTCTCGTTACACAGCCCAGGAGCACAGCAGCCCTGCTGCCCCAGTGCTGCCTGGGAGCTCGTGTCAAGTTATTTCCCCTGAAACTCTTAAATCCTTCCCCAGGTCCCTGATGTCCCGGCCCAGGCACCAGACTGCAGGTCAGGCCGACGTTCCTTGTTGGGGGCTGTGACCTGGGGTTTGGCTGTAATCAAACCCCTGGTGTGTCACCAGGCCCAGCTCCCCACGCCAGGCACATGGAGTCAGGACTTGCTCAGCTCAGGGGAGGATTCTCATGGGGGGTCAGCTCAGCTTGGAGGCAGAGAGCAGGGACAGCCATTGTCATTGGGGGATGGAGGATTATCGGGGTCCAGTTCCAGGGCTCCCTGTTGCCGAGGGGCCAGAGACACTGAGCTGGGATCCAGAATTCAGATACAGCTGGGATACAGAGCTGGGATACAGAATTCGGGGGTTCTGGGGCTGGGGCTTGGGGTCAGACTCGTTCTAGGACTGGGCCCAAGTCACGTAACTTGGCTCCAACTCCAGAGCTGTGTTTTGGTGGGCAGGAGGGGTTGGGATCAGGGACTCTGCTTTGTGCCTGACTCTTACAATGTCCGTGTCAGGTCTGGGTCCTGTCCCTCTGTCTGTCCGTAGCCTGTTCCCTGTTGCAGGCTCTGCTGGGGACATGAGGGACTGAGCTCAGTTCAAGGGGCCGGGGATAAATGTAGGTTCTGCTGGCTGGCAGCAGAGCCCTTCACAGAGACACTCGGTGCTAATCCCCTGGGAAGCCTCCAGGCCGCCCACATGGGCCTCATCAGCCCAGAAGGGACCTGGGCCAGGACTCTAATCAATGCATGGCACAGCCTCATGGAGCCGGTGGGAGTGTCCCTGGTGCTGGAGCCGGGCCCCATGCTCCTGCTCCTCTGTGTTGAAGGGGGGGGGGGGGGGGCTGACTCCCACATGCCAGCGTATGAATCCTATTCAGTGCACGGGGCTGGGGAGAGTGATGGGGCGTGTTACACCTCTAGAGCCCACCCGTCTCTGCAGGGGGCGCTGTCAGTACAGGCTGAAGTATAGGCCTGGGAGCGGGGCCGTGGTGGGAGCAGAGACTCCAGCAAACACTCAGGGCGTCTCACCGCAGGGGAGATTCTAGCCCCGCACTGAACACACGTCTCCTTTCTGTTCCCAGCCCTGAGTCCCAGCAGCCAGGAGATCTGCCCAGCTCCCGGTGAGTCCGTCTGTCTGTCTGTCTCCAATCCACCCATGGAATTTGCCCCTCCCCAGCTAGGGCATCCAGCCACCACCCCTTGGGGTTGCTCAGTGCGGTGCCAGCGCCTCTGGCATGGGAAATTGGACAGGGCTCTGTGCGACCCAAGGGCAGTTCACAGGTCTCCTGGCTGACCCCTGCCGGCCCCGCTGCTTCTTTCCTGTATCTGGGACCAATGTGACATGCAGGGGAGAGAGTCATGTCCTTGACCCATCTCACCTCTGGGGTGCTGGCTCTGGGAAGCAGAGAACACCACGGCCCTGACCCCAAGGGATTTACCTTCCCATGGCACCAGCTCCCAGCCCCTCGCAGACACAGGACTGTCCCTGGAGCTCTCCCCTGCCCCACATGGACACAGCCTGTACCTTGTTCTTAAATATCAGCAGAACCCTTAACAGCCCTGGCCAGGCAGGGGACATTCAAGAGGATATGGCCAGAAGGGACCATTAGCTCACCCAGGCTAAGCTTCATATGACCTGAGCCAGGGAGCCGCGCCTAGTGACCCTGTGTCCAGCCAACGAGGGGCTAGTGGAGCCAGATTGTGGCTTTTGGTCATGGCCACATTGCTTTGCTGACTGCCTGGGCAGGATGGTCAGGGTTTGCTGCCGCCCAAGGCAGGAGCTGGGACACCACGGAGATGGGGAAGGTGGCCGGCTGATGTTGACCTGCTCCCTGCTGCTGCTCCCGGACTTTCTATAAGCTGGGCCTGGAATTGCCTCCATTGCCTTCTGTGCCAGCTGGGGGCAGGAGGGGCACAAGGATGGGGGGATGTTAGAGCAGACACCAGGGGAGGTGAAAGGACTGGACACAGCTCCTTGGCTGTTGGCTGATGAGTTCCCTGGGGCAGCATCTGGCTATGGGGGCAGACCAAGGTATTGGCTGGGCACTAGAGAGCCCTCAATGGGCAGGAGCCGGCCACACTGAGGGGTCACCTCTCTCCCAGCCAAATGGGTCAGTATGTGCCTGCCTAGAGGCCCCTGGTTCTAGGACAGTGCTCAGCACCGGACAATGGGAGCCCAGCCCAGCTGAGCCTACAGTCTCTTTCATAACCCAACTGAGCCCGGGGACTGAGGCTTCCTGTCACCAGAGAGTTCGTCCCCCCCGTCTGCCCAGCTGGGCTGGAATCAGAGCCTCCATCTGAGAACAGGACAGACCCACCCACCATTTACCTTCTGCCCCATACACAGTGCCGGGCGCCACTGACGATACCATTGACACCTCTGACCCATTCCTCTTGACAGGTGCTCTCCCTGCCCCTGTGCTCTACCTGAGCCGGACGTCTACCCGGCCAGGGGACTCCGTGCTGCTCCAGTGCTCTGTGTTCTCCCAGGACCCGGCCACGCGCGTCGTCTTCTGTAAGGACGGGGAGGAGGTTTCCTCCCAGTCGGGTTCGGAGGAGAAGCTCACCCACAGCTATGTTCATGTGGTGTCCAGGCGCAGCTCTGGGAATTACTCCTGTGGGTATGAAGTCAAGAACAGGAACAGCTGGGTGACCAGATCCCAGCTTAGCTCCGTCCAGCACCTCAGTGTCACCGGTGAGGCCTGTGTGTGTGTGTGTGTGTGTTTGTGTGTAAGCATATCAGCTCAGCTCTGCTCAGCATTGTGGGAAGGTGAGTGAGGGTGAACAGCAGAGTGAAGAAGGGGGCTTTTGAAAGGGCACGGCCGGAAGGGATCATTGGATCACCCAGGCTGAGCTCCCATATAACCTGGGCCATTAAACGGTGCCCAGAGACCCCGTGTCCAGCACAGCAGGGGCTGGTGGAACAAGGGCACAACTTTTTGGTTACAGCTGCATTTCTTTGCTGGCTGCCTGGACAGCAAGAGGGGGTACGGCTGGGGTGGGGAAAGTGGTGGGCATATGTAGGCAGCAACAATTCCCCTGCAAGTCAGAGCTGAGTCCCATCACCGTGGTGAGTTCCGGGAAAGAGCCACTGTCTGCTGTGGCTCCAGGACTTTCCCTTAGCCTAGGCCTAGAATTGCTCCTGGTGGCCCCTCTGATGTCTAGGAGCTGGGAGGGTCACAAGGACAGGGAGGATGTTAGAGCTGATACCAGAGGAATTAGGGACTGGACACAGCTCCTTGGCTATTGGCTGGTGTCATGGAGTGCCCAGGGTGATGCTCTGGCATTGCTCCCCACGAAGCCAGTCTGGACTGCACAGGCAAAGCTTCCTCTCTGTACACAGCCTGTCTCCAAGGCTAGGAGCTTCACAGGTTACAGCTTCCACCTTCCTCGATCTGACCTCAGAGCATTCAGCGCCTTCTTCTGCCCTTCCATGCGCTTCCCCCAGCGAGCCCGCCCAGGCGGGGTCCAGGGGAAGCCCATGGGTCCGCACCCCAACTCCACAGTCAGACGTGACTCTCCGCCAGCCAGTAACACAGAGGTTTATTAGTTGACAGTTGATCTAACACAGAGCTGGTAGGTACAGCGAACCGGACCCCTCAGCTGGATCCTTTTGGGGGGCCCAGGGAGGCCAGACCCTGTCTGGGCCTGCCTCCCCGGCCTGCCTCTCCTTTCCCCAGCCAGCTGCAGACTGAAACTCACTCTCCAGTCCCTCATCCCCTTTTTCTTTGTCTCTTTCCGGGTTAGCTGACCTTCCTCCAACAGGTTCAGAGGTAGAGAGTGTGATGGGTTGGGATCACAGAAACCCCCTTTGGAGCTGCCACCCAATGTGCTGCCTCAGTTTTCCTGCCCCAACAGCTTAGGACCTCAGTACCCTGCCCGGTCTGAGCCATGTCCCCTAACAGTTGTGGGCTTTCCTGGAAACAGGCAGGAGGTATTCTTACCTCTGGCACTCAGATGCTCAACTCCCAATGGGGTCAAACCATGAATAAATTTGTTTTAAACTGTATAAAGCTTACACAGGGCAAACTCATAGATTGTTCTCCCTCTATAACAATAATAAAGAGATATGCACAGCTGTTTGCCCCCCCCCCTGGTACCAACCCATACTCCAGGTTAATTAATATGTAAAAAGTGATTTTAATAAAAACAGGAAATAGGATTTAAGTGGTTCCAAGTAGTAACAGACAGAATAAAGTGAATTATCAAACAAAATAAACAGAACACGCAAATCTAACTTTAATACAGTAAAAAGCCTCACCCTAAATGTTTGAGTGAATTCCTTCTTTCAGGCTAACCTACCTGTTAGCCTGGGTCCAGCAATCACTCGCACCCCCTGCAGTCACAGTCCTCTGTTCCAGTTTCTTCCAGGTATCCTTGGGGGGTGGAGGGCTGTTCTTTGAGCTAGCTGAGAACAAAATGGAGAGGTCTCTCCCGGGTTTATAGAGACTTCCTCTTGTGGATGGCGAGCCCCTCCTCCTCCTTATGCAGAGCCCCCATGGAGACTCAGAGCACATGGTTCAGTTGCAGGTTTGAACCAGACTCCCCTCATTACCAGTCAGGCCGCATTCCTGAGGAGGCTCGGGTGTGGACGGGCGTCTACAAAGTTCATTGTTTGCTTGACTGGTTCTCAATTGGGCTTAACTGAAAATAGTTTTTTCTCAGAGAGCTGCTCAGCTGCTTTCCAAAGTCTACTTACAACTAACCAAGCACATAGCCAATATTCATAACTTTGAATACAAAACAGACACAAACATACAAATAGGATGAACAGATCCAGTGGATCATTACCTTCACAGAGATATGTTACATGGCATATGTAGCAAAACCATATTCCGGTAATATCATACATATGTTTACAGGTACCCCACCATAAAGCCTTATGGGATACACCATCACAGAGAGGTGGGGGAAGGGACAGGGCATTGGCTGCTTGCTTACACTGTGTCTCTGCTCTGCAACACTACCAGCCCCTATCCCTCCACATAGACACTCAAGAAATGCACAGGGGACACTGAGGCACTCCCACACTATCCAGAGGAACCATTAAGAACATTCCTACTCCATCACAGCTGGTGAGCTCCATGGTGCAGTGACTGCCCTTCACCACACGGGCTGTGCAGGCAGGCCAAGGTGTTGGCCAGACCCTGGGCAACCCCCAACAGCCAGTGTCTGCCCTCCCTGAGGGGTCGCCTCTCTCCCGACAATACTGCCCCAGCTGGGTCAGCGGGGTGCCTGCACCAGGGCCCCTTGTTCTAGGAGAGTGCGCAGAGCCAGACAACGGGAACCCAATGAGGCTGTATGTCCAGCTCTTCTGCAACCCAGATGATCCTGGGGACTAAAGCTCGCCAGCATCAGAGAGAACTCGTCCCCCCATCTCCCCCACTGGGCTGGAATCAGAGCCTCCATCTGAGACATGGCACAGACCCATTGGTTGTTTACTTCCTGTGCCACCAACAGTGCCAGATGCCACCAATGTTTCCATTCTCCTTCCCAGGTGCTCTCCCTGCCCCCGTCCTCTACCTGAGCCGGACGTCTGCCCAGCCAGGGGATTCTGTGCAGCTCCAGTGCTCTGTGATCTCCCAGGCCTCAGGCACCAGCGTCATCTTCTACAAGGACGGGGAGGAGATTTCATCCCAGACGGGTTTGGAGGAGAAGTTCACCTACAGCTACGACCATGTGGTGTCCAGTTACAGCTCCGGGAATTATTCCTGTGGGTACGAGATCAAGGACAGTGACAACCAGTTGATCAGATCCCAGCTCAGCCCTGCCCAGCACCTCAGCATCACTGGTAAGACCTGTGTGTGTGTGTGTGTGTGAGAGAGAGAGAGAGAGAGACTATCTCAGCCCTGCCCAGCAACTCAGCATGACAGAAAATGGGGAGGAGGAGAACGGACAACAATTAAATAACAAAAACCTGAAAATTCAAATGCAGAAATTCATCTGTTTTCAAAATCTGAAATGAAAAATTTGTGACAGAGACCCTCCAACCCCCTTTTTTCACCCATCTCAGCTCCGAGGGCCCAGCCCAGACAGGAACTCCCAGTTGAAAAGGGACCTTGGCAGCTCTGGTCAGCACCACTCACTGGGCCATTAAAAGTCCAGTTGGCAGCGCAGTGGGGCTAAAGCAGACCGTTTGCCTGCCCTACCTCCACACAGCTCCCAGAAGCAGCCGGCATGTCCCTGTAGCCCCTCGGCGCAGCAGTGATCAGGGAAACTTTGCGTGCTGCCCCGCCCCCAGCACTGGCTCCACAGCTTCCATTGGCTGGAACCACAGGTAATGGTAGCTGTGGGGGTGGTGCCTGCAGGCGCAGGCAGTGCATAGATCCACCTGGCCATGCCTCAGCCTAGGGGTCACACATTCTGGCTGCTTCTGGGAGTCACAGCAGAGCCAGGGCAGGCAGGGAAACTGCTTTAGCCCTGCCACATTCCCGACCGCAAGCCACCTGAGGTAAGCGCCTCCCAGGTGGAGCCCACACCCCGAATCCCCACCTGCACCACAACCCCCTGCCCCAGCCCTGACCCCTCTCCCGCACTCAAACTCCCTCCCGGAGCCCATACCCTCAACCACCTCCTGCAGCTTAACCCCACAGAACACAGCCCCCTCCCAGAGCCCAAAATCCCTCTCACACTCCAATCCCCTTCCCAGCCCTGAGCCCCCTCCTGCACCCAAACCCCTCATCCCCAACCCTACCCCAGAGCCCGCACCCCCATCCAGAGCCCTCACCCCTTCCTGCACCCTAATCGACTGTTCCAGCCCAAAGACCCCTTCATCACCCCAAACCCTTCATTTATGGCCCCACCATGGAGCCCACGCCCCCAGATGGAGCCCTCACCCCTCCTGCACCCCAATCCCCCGTCCCAGCCCAGGGAAAGTGAGTAAGGCTGGGGGAGAGCGAGCGACTGAGGGAGGGAGCTAGAGTGAGTGGGGATGAGGCCTCAGAGAAGGGGGGGGGGCAGGCCTTGGGGAAGGGGTGGGACAATGGTGTTCATTTTTGTGCAGTTAGAAAGTTGGCAGCCCTATGGATATGGATGGGGATACCATAGAAATGTCAGGCTGGAAGGGACCTGAAGAAGCCATCAATTCCAAAACTCTGCAGTGAGGCAAGACCAAGTAAATCTAGACCATCCCTGACAGGGGGGTTGTCCAACATGTTCTTAATAACCTTTGAAAATGGGGGTTTTACAACCTCACTTGAAAGACTATTCCAGAGCTTAACTTCCCTTATCATCAGAGATTTTTCTAAAAACGAACCTAAATTTGCCTTGCTGAAGATTAAGCCCATTACTTCTTCTCCTACCCTCAGTGGACATGGAGACCAATTGATCCTATCCTGTTTATGGGCCTGGAGTGGGGCCATGGTCTCACTCTTGTCTCTCATGTATTTATTGCCTAGGCAGTGACTCCATAGAGGTGGTATCAGGGATTCCCACCTCCCTCAATGTAAATGATTCTGAAACATTTCTTTATTCTGGGGACTCTATTTGGGGAAAGGCGAGTCCTGGGCTGGTCAACCCCATTCTGGGTGTGATCACTGGAACAATGGATATAGAGGAATCACATGATGGCGCAGTAGGGTGATGGGCTCTTCCAATGCAGCGCTATCTGTCCCTTCAGCTCTCCCAGGCTTTAACCAGCATTGCTGAGCTGGGCAACATTTTTGCAGGGCAGAAAAATGGCTCTTTGAAAGGGAGAATCCCAAACCCTACTGATAAGTAAGAGTTTCATCTGGAGTTCCCTGAGCCCCTCTCCTAAACCGGCATAGAGGGAATTATTTCCTCCCCCTCCACTCACTGTATTTCTTGCTGTTTGGGCCAGAGGCACCAGGCACATCATCACAGCTGGGCTGACAAGTTCTGTCTCTCCATGTAATTAGTTATTTACGCGGTGTGCTCCAGTCCTGGAACAGAGGTGTCATGCACAGTGCGTGAGCAGGGCCAGCTCTAACTTTTTTGCCATCCCAAGCAAAAAAAACAGGCCACTGGAGCAAAAAAAAAAAGTGTGTGTGTGGGGGGGGGGGGGGGCGCCGAAGGCGCTGTGGCCCCGGAGGAGCAAGGGGGAGTCACCGCAACTCCAGAGGAGCAAGGGGACACCGCGGCCCTATAGGAGCAAAGGGGGGCACACCACAGCCCTGGAAGCTCAGGGGGCACCGCAGCCATGGAGGAGCAAGGGAGGGTGCTGAGGACCCGGGGGAGCAAGGAGGGGCACGCCGTGGCCCCGGAGGAGCAAGGGGGCACCACGGCCCCGGAAGAGCAAGGAGGGGGTGCACCGTGGTTGAAGGTAGGGGTGCAGTGTGGCCAAAGGAGCAAGAGGGGGCGCTGTGGCCAGAGGAAGAAAAAGGTTGAGCAAAAGGAAAAAGGGGGGGGGGGGGACTCAGCCAGAGGAGTGCCGCCCTAAGATTGGCCAGAATGCCACCCCTTAAGAGTGCCGCCCCAGGCATGTGCTTCCTAAGCTGGTGCCTGGAGCTGGCCTTGTGTGTGAGCAAACCCCACTTTCAGGAATCTCAGTGCCCAGTTCCCAGGCAGCAAACGGTGACTTTAACAGAGCCCCAAATTTGACCATATGCCCCAAGACCCACAAATCATCTGCATCCCCAAACCAACGCCCATACAATATGTCTGGAAAGGCTGTGTGCGCCACCCCCACGGCAAGGATTAGATAGTGTCAGACTTTGTGTAACTGCACCACCTACTGACTCCTGACAGAGCGACACTAACGTCAGCTGCTGGGGACACGGCGTTTCCGTCCTGCAAGAAATTCTGGCCTTTCACATTTTATTTTCATCCCGAATCAGGGGGGAAATCAAAATTTCAAATTTTTCATGGAACAGAAACTCAGCAACATTTCAATTCTAGAACATTCAAGCGCCTTCTAAAGAAGAAACAGCATTCTGACTGAAAACTCTCCCACTGGGTATTTGTAGACCAGCTCTGCACATGTCGCTACACGCCACACGGATGTCTGGCCCTGACTCAGGAAAGCTGTCAAGTGTGTGCTCAAGTCCAAACTTACTCAGGACAGTTGGGGAGGGATAGCTCACTGGTTTGAGCATGGGCCTGCTAAACTCTGGGATGTGAGCTCAATCCTTGAGGGGACCATTTAGGAAGCTGGGGCAAAACTCTGTCATTGAGGATGGGTCCTGCTTTGAGTAGGAGGTTGGACTAGATGACCTCCTGAGGTCCCTTCCAACCCTAATATTCTATGATTCACTTTAAGCACCTGCTACAGTCCCATTCCTGGAACTAAAATGGCCATGGGAAGTTAAGTTTGTACCTGGGCGCTGTTCTGAATAGTGATACTTCCCTGAAGCAGGGCAGTTCCCACAGGTATATTTCCTGTCTTGAGGAGCTCACACTTGGAGCTGGGTGAAGGGGGAATCCAGGTTTATTGCCACAAAAAAATCTGAACAAAGCTATTTAATTCAAAAATTGTTATGGAAAATTTCAGTATTTTGATGAAAAAATATTCCCAAAACTCAATACAAAAAAGTCATTTGGTCTCATTTCAACGTGACATTTTGATTTTCAGAACCAAAATGAGACAAAGCTGTTTGTTTCCTTTCAAAGGGACATTTTCCTTCCATTTCTGGATTTTTAAAACAAAAATGTCAGTTCAAAACAAAACAAAACATTGTTTTTCATTTCAAAATCATTTTTCTGGAAAGACAAAGAAGGTTCTCGCATGTAAACTGTTTGGGGGAAAGATTTTAATTAAATTACAATGGTTTGGGATTTTAAAAATGTTGATTAAAAAAATTGTGGAAAAAAATTAACTAATTTACTTACAAAGAACAGCCAATAATGTTGCCCTGCAAATAACTGTGGGGTGAGCTCTCCGGATATGTTCATGAGGACATGAGGGGTCACTTACCACTGGTCTCAGCCAGCTCCAGCCAGTGGGGATTTACTGGTGGCTGCTTGGAGAGGCCATTCACAGCGAGATTCTTTCCTAGTGCTGGATCTGAAGCTCCTGTTGGGAATTACAATCTGTGCCGTCCTGGTTCTGGCTGTTTTGCTTTATCTGCTGGGAAAGAAAGGTGGGTATAAGAGTGAGGACAAGCCGTGTTATCAAATGTACAGAGAGACGAGGCAGAGATCCTCTGTACCCAGTGTGTCTGGAAGGGGAGGGGAGAGAGATGACCAAAGACACAATGAAATTGATCATTTATTATTGGCTTGGGGAAAAGATCAACGAGAAAATGAAAGGGATTATTATTGTGATTAATTATTTTTACTATGGTAGCACCTTGGAGACCCAGTCAGGGATCAGGTCCCACTGCGCTAGGCGCTGTACATTATTTATTAGGTATGTTACTGTAGTGCCCTATAGTCCCAATCAGGGATCAGGAACCCACCGCCTCCAGCGCTGCAAAGATCAGTAATGAAGGGGATAGACCCTGCTCCACAGGTGGTCACAATCTAGGACTCAGCCAGGGGTGTGTGTGTGGATGGAATATTGACACGCAGGTAACTAAGGCTGCAGGTCAGGAAGGCATCCCCTAGTCCGGAAGGGCCCTTACTCCTGTGCCCGTGTGTAAGTGCTTTCCCAATCAGGGCCTAACAACTCTGAAAATAGAGCTCCGGACACAGCTCTGCCCTGCCGACCTTTCCTCACACGGCGTCCCCAGCCCCGAGCTTTCACAGCCCTCAAGTCACCTCAACAATCTCAAGATCGGCTTAAAACTCCTGGGATTTCCAACCCACCACCAGTGTGGGGTCTTTGTATTTCCCTGGGTGTTTTGATCTTTGGGGGAGTCTCTCCGGTCACATTTTTGAGTTTTCTCCCCTAAAATGAGGGTTATAAATTTACTATTTTTCTTAATGAAATCCGAGATTCTCACTCAACCCCCTGACTCTCAGAACATCAAATGCCATGAGACTGGCAGTTAAATTGTCAGACTTGGCCACACCACTTCCAGGGGCACTCAGTGGAGAAGAGCGCTGGGCTGGGCCATGGGGATGGGGCTTTTTGTCAATACAATGATGACTTAGGGCTGTGTCACTCAGTTCCCATCTCTCTCTCTCTCTCCCTATCTTTGTCCACGAGGAAATGTGTCCACGTCTCTGATCACATTTTCTCACTGCTTCCAGTTACGTCTCTACCAAGGGATCAAAGGTAGGAGAACATTATTTCCTCTCCCATCTCATTTCTGGGTCCCTTCTCCCTGCCTCACAGAAGAGCCGACCACTCCAGCATCTAAGCATAGCTCATCTCTCCTGCTGTGGAGGAGGTTCAGTCTGTTTGTTCTGGAGGGGTTTTTGAAGAGGTCAGGGAAGGATGAACTCCCTGGCTGGGGTTGGATCTGGGGGTTTATGAGGAGACACTTTAAGGAAGGCGTTTCCCAAAGCTGCGTGTTCCCATCGAATTCACTGGCAGCAGAGTGAGCACATTTGGAAATGGTCCCTGGGTGTGTGAAAGAATGAAAGTGACCCTGTTTCACACTCAAGGGTGTGTGGAGGCTGTTCGATCACAAAGCGGCACCTGTGACCAGACCATCCAGTTCCCCAGATCCAGTCTGTTCTTCTGGAGCGGGGCTGGGAGCGGCTGGGCCAGGCTGGGAACTACACGTCTCCAGTCCACCTAGCTGCTGTGGGTAACACCCAATGTTAGTTCCATTGGCTACAGCTGGTTCAGTGCGTCCACACATGGACTGTCCGTGAAACACCCACGGCAGCTTCCCTCACAGAGTCCATGATTTCAGTGCAGGTCTGTGCATGGGGCAGCCATAGCGCTCCCACACCCTCCTGGGGAGAGCCGGGCAGCAGGGACGCCCATGGGGATTCAGAGTGTGAATTCAGATTCTGTACGTGTGAACAATGCACTGTGCAGAGGGGGCTCTTAGCCCGTCGCCTCTGCAGGATGGGGGAGCAGCTCACTGTCTCCTCAAAACCCTGTCAGGAGGCTCTAAGGGACCCCTCCACACACAGAGACCAAGCAGGGACCCCCACAGATGGTATCTAAGGGTCACTCCCCATTGCTCTGCAGCCAGCACCTGCCATTCAGGGATCACCCCAACTCCTGCTCCCCTCCCCATCTGACTTCCCAGTGACCATCTTCAGCCCATTGGGCCCAGTGGAGCCCTTCTGAGGACCAGGGGGCCCATACATTCATTCTGAGCTTTGCCTGGCCTATGCCGGCCTCTCAGCCCCAGAGTTTGGAGCAGCTTCATCAGCTGTGGGTTGCCCTAAGAGAGACTCTGGGAAATCTACATGGCCCCAGCCCAGATGGGCATGATAGGGGGAGAAGCCAGCATTAGGAGTGAACCCGCTACATTCCCTGATTATCCAGAAGTAGGACTTGCTGCCTTTCCACTCACGGAGTGTGAGGTGAATGGAGATGTATGGTCCTAGCAGCAGAAGCAGCCCTGGGAAGAAATCTCCTCACAGCTGGATCTCTGAAAACAGACTCAGTGTCACCCAGGTGACAGAGAGAGAGCTCACAGCATCACTGATACCCCCTGTTCTTATTACTCCCTGCAGGGAACGAGTCCAGCATGACACCAGCAACACTCCTGAAGATCATATTGAATGTAAGAGCTTTTGGAGAGTATTGGGGTTACCGGCTCCACCTGCACATGAGGGAGAAAGGCGGGGTTGGGGGTAAATGTGTTAATTGGTGGGGGATGAACATAACCCAGATCTGACTATCTGGCCAAGAGTTACAACAACAATCTGCCTGTCTGTGATAAAAATCCCTTAGGTGACTGAGCCAAAATGTTACCACTTCCCTTCCTTCATGGAAAGGACACATTCCGGGGAATGCTCCCATTGGAAAGTGCTCCTCCCCCATCACTGAGAGCTGAGTCTGCCCCATGTCGACCAGCCCTTCCCGTCCTGTGCAAACTGGTGCAAGGTGCCTCATGGGAGCAGTAGTTTAGGTGCCTCATGATCCTGCTCTCCTCTTTGAGCCAGGCTCTCTGGTTCCCCCATGATGCACCATGTTCTCCCCCCTTGGTGAGGGGAACTAGTACATCAAGGGAGTCCCTGGTTGCAGTGCCTCATGGGAGATGGAGTGCAGCCAGCGAGCCCAGCCTGTAGAGGAGAATATCAGCACCTGGCAACTGAACTACAAGTCCCAGGTGACACCAGGCTGGCATTTTTTAATCAGAGTATTTCTAGTTTATAGCCAAAATATTTCAGTTCGGGGCATTTAAAAAAAAAGTTGAGATTTTTCTGCTGAAAGCGAACTCTGTTTGTGACAAAATAGCTCTGTGGAAATCCAGACAGACGAAAAGAGATCTCTTCCTACTGTATTTTCCACTCCATGCATCTGATGAAGTGCGTTTCAGCCCACAAAAGCTTATGCCAAAATACATTTCTTAGTCTCTAAGGTGCCACAAGTACTCCTTGTTCTTTTTGTTGATACAGAATAACATGGTACCACTCTGAAACAAGACACACAGTTTTCACGGAACATCTTCCACAGCCGTATTAAATTCTTCTGCTTGGTATCACCTAGAGACCCTGCTCATTCTCAGTTGAGCTCAGTGCTGCCCATGGGGGAGTCCTGCCCTGGCTGGGGGGATAGCTGGGAGGTCTGGGGTTATAATTTGTGCTCAGTGACGTGCCTTCCCTTAAGGGCATTTACACCCAGTGACCATGTGTAACTGTCATTCTCTCCCCAGACGTCTCCATGACTCAGCTGGGAAGCTCCAGGGTGAGTTGCAGCTTTTATTAATGACAAAGTGAAGTGATAGAAAAGAGTGATTCATTTGCCTGTTCCAGCTCAGCAGAGACCCGTGGGCTTGGAACATGGATTCCCAGGCTTTGTGTTGTGTCTGTTACCCTGGTCTCTCTGCTGCTGCCCCAGATCTCCACTCAGGAGCAGGTAGCTTCCTCTGTAGAAAGGAACCTAGGGGTTACAGTGGATGAGAAGCTGGATATGAGTCAACATTGTCTCCTTGTTGACAAGAAGGTGTTTGGGGCTGTATAAGTAGGGGCATTGCCAGGAGATTGAGGGACATGATCATTCCCCTCTATTAGGCATTGGTGAGACCTCATCTGGAATACTGGGTCCAGTTCTGGGCCCTACACTACAAGAAGGAGGCGGGAAAATTGGAAAGAATCCATCGGAGGGCAACAAAAATGATTAGGGGCCTGGAGCGCATGACTTATGAGGAGATGCTGAAGGAACTGGGATTGTTTAGTCTGCAGAAGAGAAGAATGAGGAAGACTCACACACCCTGGGTATTATGTTAGTGGCTGGGAAAGCTGCTAACACAGAGCTTCCTTCCCCCATTTGCTTCCTTCTGATAATTATTTGTCCATATTCCAGCTGATATTGGCAATGAACATTAACCCTGGATTTTTATTCTTCCTCCCCTTATGCTGCATGGGAGAAGTTTGGGTGACAAGTTTTATTTTTTTTATTATTTATTTTAATATGCACCACTTTATTGAGAGTTTAAAGCAGTTTCACAAAGAGAAGAGCTGTGAGATGGCATTGTGACAGCAATCTGATCTCCCTGGAGTTAAGGTTAAAGTCAGCATTCGAGTATCAATATGATTTACCCATCCCACCTCTCTTCTACAAAATCAGTCCAGACAATATGAAATTTTCATCTCATCTCATAACTGAGTCTGAGGCAAAGAACATAACTGATCTCTGGGAGATGGAGTCTCATTCACTCTCCAGAGATTCTCCTAGTATTACTGGGCCTGCTCTTATACTATCAAAAATGGGTTTATCCCGTAGAGCTTTTCATAAATTTCTCTAGAACAGGCTGTTACTTACAGAGATATTCATGACTCATGTGAATTCACAAGTTGGTTAAATGCTATGAAAATTATACCTGTTGATTCCCCATTTGATCCAAGCAGTTAACCAATATTTGCAGTTTTATGGGTTGTTCTGTTAAGAAGAGAAAGTGATGACAAAGTCAGGTATGGGTGTTGATGCAACCCATTTATTTACAATGAATCTACAAAGTCCTGTTTCCCTGAACACAACAGGAACCAAACCACAGGAAGCACTTTCTTTGATCCCAACTTCAAGCCTCTTTCCAGTCAGCACTCTGCCCAAAAGCTCTCTTTCTCTCTCAGCTTTCAGGGTCCTGCTACCAGTGCTCCTTTGGCTATGTTGGTCTGTCTGACTTGTTGCTTCTGAGGTGTTTCTGCTACTTCTGTCACAGACACAAAACAGCAATCAAATCAACTCCTGCCCCTGCATTTGTTAACAGACCCTGAGGAACCCTCTTGGACCACATGGCCCTGCCATGCCAGGGCTTGCCTGCAGTCCAGTCCTCGGGTGGTGACTTTCCATTGCTTCAACTGAAACTAAACAAAGGGGCATTTAATGGTTCCCTTCTTTAGCTTGAATGGCAGGTGGCTGTGACAGCCAGCAGCTGCAACAAGGTGCTGTGATTGCACATACATCAGAGACATGCTTGTTGGGAGCAACTAATCGCCACCATAACAATATTAAAATAACAAGTGCAAGGCACCATTATAAATATCGCCACTAACAACATCAGTAATTAAAATATAAAACTGGACAGGAAAAATCTAAGCTGCCTGCTGCACAGAAGAATCCTGTCATGACATGGAGAACTCCACACTACCTCTACGCTGGGGAGGGGGAAATCTGAGCTCCCTGCCTCAGAGGGGTTGATGTAGGAAGTGCGGCCATTGCTGTCTCCCAGCCTAGATGCCCATTAGAACAGCTCCTGCTATACATACAGCAGTGCTGTCAGACGGACATTTTCTGGCTTCATTTCTCTGGCTTCAGTCTGGCTTAGCAGGAAAGTAACATCACTGTGTTTTATCTTAAAGCACCCACCACCCCAGACAGAAGAGATGCCAACATACGCAACCATCGGTCTGCGGCGGGACAGACATCATTAGTGCTCCACTGGCTGAAATGCAGAACTGGTCAGGGTGCAGCCGCATCACAGAACCTCCAAAGGGGCCGTGCAGCAAGGAATTGGGGAACCTTCAATGGGCACAGCAGGACACTGCACAGCACCCCCAAAGTGCTGTAGGACACTGGAATATTCTTAAGGCAAATGCTGCCTGTTTTCCTTCAGGAAAAACATTTCTTCTGAATAAAATTGGAAAAATGCCCACACTCTGTATTCCTGCCTCCTGACTCTATATCGACGGATCAGTTCCCAAGTCCTCTCACGGTCCTGTTCAGAGATTCCACTGCCAACCAAGAGTGTACAAAGATCAGGAGGCAGCCCCCCCTCCAAAAAAAATCACCAAATTGCCTTAAGAATTCATGAGATTTTTTTTAATGTGCATTTTCTCACTTCTCTTTGACTTCTGGTGTCTCACCCTTTTGAACATCAGGTTTTTCCAGGTGTTCTTCACAGCCAGGAAGGCTAGAAACGGACACATTTCAACAAAACCCAAGATTCTCACAGAATCCAGGCACATGTGATGAGATACACTGTGAAATGATGAGAACTGACAACAGCGTCAAGGTCCCCTTAGAATTTGCAGGTCTGTTTAATGTCATGCGGGTTTGCAGGGATGTGATGAAATATAAATAACAACAAAAAGTATTAGTCACATGCTATGGTTTTGTGAAACTGTTTCTTAGCCTCCTCCCGCGAGTGCAGCCATGTGAATACAAGAGAACATCATATCTGTATTTGGTCCCCTGGAAAGCAGTCACTGCATGAAGTAATTACAAAGCTTTGGTGTGCGGCTCTGAGCTGATGTTTAGAAGGAATTCTAGATTGCTGGCTGGGTTTCTATGTACCAGCGCCCAGCAGCTGATAAAAGCTTGCATTTGAGAACAGTGATTGTCTGCTGCTGGGTGCTTTGGATAATCTAGCCACTGTATTTAGGTGCCTGAGAGCCCAACTCTGGAAAATCTGGCTGTGTTGTGAGCTTTCAAATGAGCGACCTAGGCCCTGCTGCTGGTACAGTCAGCACCTGAGCGATGTCTCTGGATCATGCTGCAGACACTGGGGGATTTGGGAATCTTCCTTTCCCCTTTGTACCTATGTTTTCTGCAGGGCTTTCAGCTTCCTGACACATTTACACAGTAACTCAGGGCAGCTTTCAACTTTCAGGTTGTGCTCCACTCTCCCACTCTCAGTTTAGTTCACTTTGAAAGTGAGTTTAGTTACCAGTTGAATTAAGTCTTTAATTCTGAGAAGCAGTGTCCCAGGGGCCTAGGGAAATACCACTGAGCAGCTCACCGCAGGATGTTGAGGAGACACCATTGCTCAGTGCTGCACAATAGGTCCCTGCTGTAGCAGGTAACTTCTCCTGCCTCCTTCAGTTTCCCCCTCCCTTCACCAGTCAATGATGCTGTCAGTCACTCTGCCCTGGCAGACCTCTGCTCACTCCGAGCCAAGGCCACTACAAGCTCTGTTAGCTCTTAGCCCTCCCACAAATGCCCCAGCATGACGGAGTAGAAATGCTCTGTTCCTCTGGCTATTGTGTGAAGGGTGTTACCTGAAGCTGTAACTTGACCCGAGGGGGGGAAGAGAGGTCACCCGACCTGCCTGGGGAAGGAAAGACAAAAGGGAAGCAGGGGTGTGGCTGGAGAGAGGAGTTTGATTTCTGAAACTAGCTGGAGACAGGCAGGGAAGGCAGAGGAGCTATCTGGCTCTCTGGCCCCCAAAATGGATCCAACTGAGGGCTCACGCTTGCTGTATGGTCTGTGTTAGACCAGGTACCAGTCATCGAATAAACCTCTGCTTTACTGCCTGGCTGAGAGTCACATTTGACTGGATTTGGGGTGCAGAATCCACGAGCTCCCTGAGGACCCCGCCCGGGCGGGTTCGCTGGGGGAAGCGCACGGAGGGGCAGAAGGTGCTGAATGCTCCGAGGTCAGACCCAGGAAGGTTGAAGTGGGTACCCAAGAAGCTCCTAGCCTTGGAAACAGGCTGTTTATGGAGCTGGAGCTTCGCCCCAGGGTCCTAACTGGCTTCATAGGGAGCAGTGCCAGAGCATTGCCCCAGACACTCCATGACACCCCCCAATAGAAGGGGCCTTAGCAAGGCAACGTTCACTTGTCTGCATACACAATGGCATGAACAGGCAATCCCTGGGAATTGTGGTCCTACCATAATTAATCCTTTGGAAAAATTGGAAAGAGTCTAGAGAAGGGCAACAAAAAAGCCTGGAGCACATGACTTATGAGGAGAGGCTGAGAGAACTGGGATTGTTTAGTCTACAGAAGAGAAGACTGAGGGGAGATTTGATGGCTGCTTTCAACTACCTGAAGGGGGTTCTAAAGAGGATGGATCTAGAGACTGTTCTCAGTGGTAGCAGGTGACCAAACAAGGAGTAATGGTCTCAAGTTGCAGTTGGGAAGGATTAGATTGGATATTAAGAAAAGCTTTTTCACTAGGAGGGAGGTGAAGCATTGGAATGGGTTACCATAGGGAGGTGGTACAATCACCTTCCTTAGAGGTTTTTAAGGTCAGGCATGACAAAGCCCTGGCTGGAATGATTTAGTTGGGGATTGGTCCTGCTTTGAGCAGGGGGTTGGACTAGATGACCTCCTGTGATCCCTTCCAACCCTAGTATTCTATGATCATGTGAGGGGGAAATCCAGGGTATTTTAATTCTGACCTGGAATTTTGGGAGAGCACTGGAGTGATTGAGCAAGCAGGCAAATGCCAGCCGCGGCCAATGGGAGTTGCAGAGCTGCCTGGCCGCACCTCCACCTAGGAGCTGAACGAAGAGGATGTCACGGATTCTGGGGAGCCCACCACCGAGGAAAGCGCAGCCCAGAGCCCACTTCATGCTATCCTGTGCCGCAACCCCCTGTCCCACCCGCATCCAAACTCCTGCTGCTGTTGGTGGAAGCGGCACCCTTGCAACTGGCCCAGAGGGTGCTTGAGCTGCTCAGGTGGCCTCTGGGACAGGCATACCAGAAACTGTAGTAGTCACAGAAGTCCCAAAAAGTCACAGAATCCCGTCCCTCCATGACTTACTCATGGCAGCCTTAGTCATGGCTCATCTCCAGTTCCTTTGACCCAGTCCAGCATCTCAGTTTGCCCTCATGTACTGATCAGTCACAGCCATCTTAGTGTTTACAAATGGGAGCTGGTTTGGAGTCTTTGAACTGAGCGGGGACGTCTCTTTCTACCAGACAGGCTCTAGCTCAGCCAGAAGTTAGCAGCCCAATGCAGGGATCCCGGGGGGGGGGGGGGTGCTCTCTGGCCTGGGCTGTGCAGACACTTAGACTAGAGGGTCCCATTTGTCCCTTCTGGCCTTTAAATATACGACAGTGAAAATAAACTGCCCCGGAAACCTCAGAGAACAGACTAAATGGAGAGAGAGAGAATGAGGCAGGTTAGCGTGTGAGGACAAAAATAACATTGTGTGAGTGGGTTATTCAATCCCACATCACAACATGTGATACACCCGCACTGCGTTAGGCTGGTACCTGGGGTCAGGCTGAGGAGAGCTCACCGCTGGGCGGGGGAAGAGGTGTCTGCACAGGGGACTCTGCTGCTCAGAGCACTGTTGGCTCCTCCTGCAGCTGCATGGAGCAACCAGACTGCAAACACAGAAACTTGCTGACCAGGACCTGCTGCTCACGGCACCGACTCTCCTCTCCCTTCCCTCTTCTGAGCCAGCAGCTGATCCCTCTCTCATCCTGCAGCACCTGACACCATCAATATCCCCTACAGGACAGGGGGGATGAGTCTAATTCTGCCCTTGGGTTTGGGCCATGGGATGGGAGGCAGGATCTAGCCCAGCAGGAATAGGGGGCGTGATGCTCTCTGAGATCAATTAAATCCCGTGGCAGATTTCTCATCTTCTCTCTCTAACATTTTCCAGACCTGTCCCATCCAGGCTCTTCCCCTCGTCGACTGAAATAGCCCAGGGTCATTGGCCTCCCAGGCAGGTACAAGGCTGGTCATTGTCATGCTGGCTTTGGGGAGGGCCGGGGGATGAGGAGAGGAAGGATGATATAGTCACTAGGGCAGTGGATGGGGTATCACAAGGCATCCGGTTAATCTCTCACTCAGCTGTGGACCCCTGTGTGCCCAGAGCTTAGTCACATAGTCTCCCTCTGAGACTCAGTTTCCCCATCTGTGACATGAGAATGAACTTCCCTACCTCTCACGTGTGTGTGAGGAGTAAACCCCCTTAATGACTGTGAGGGGCTCAGATACTCCAGTGACAGGGGACATAGAAGGAGAGGGAAAGCACTGATGGGAAGAGCTGTTTATCTTAAGGCTTTTCTCTAGACAGGGAAATGTATTAGTATAATTAAACCAATATAGCTTTGCTGGTATAACTCCTAGGGGGACACTCTTAGGCCTGGTCTACAGTGCAGGGAAGGGGGTTCGGGTACGTGAATGACAGATTTATATACTAACAGATTTATTAACTACAGAATAGGTAGATTTTAAGTGATTATAAGCAGCAGGCACAAAGATCAGAGTTGGGCATTTGAGAAAAACATGAATTCAAGATCAAAATATCAACTTAGACTAAACAAGACTTGAATCAAGCAGTGCCTCATCCTAACAGGTGGCATGGCTAGGGTTACAGTACACAGATTGGACCCGTCTCCAGCCTGGGACCAAACTTCCCCCGGTTAAATTCTTTATCTTCCAGACGTTCCTTCAGGTGTTCAGATCGGGGGGGGGGGGGGGGAGGGCACGATGGGACAAGTGATGATGTCACTCTCCCTCAGTTTTATAGTTTCTTTCAGCTGCTAGAAAGATCCTTGCAGTGACTTGGGTTTGTTCACCCCCACGGTGCATGCGCCTTCTCAAGTCTCTGGGATAGTGGATTGGGTGTGGATGAGCCATCAACAACAGATTTCAGTGGCACATCTGACTATACCTCATAACTTCACATACAGTGACAGCACTTACAATCCAACAGGATATTAATATTCACCATGTCAGGACTTTTAAAATGATACCTCACAAGGCTTACTTTGGAGAAAACAGCACAATTATATGACAGTGGGGTTCCAAGGTGCTGCTTTAAGGTACAGAGTGTTGCACTCTCTCCAAAATATTTCCAGTTTGAACTGGATCATCTCTTTTAAAAAACACCCACCCTTGATTTCAAAATTACCAGTGATGGAAAATTCACCACAGCCTGTCGTAAGTTTCCCCGTGGTCAATTATCTTCACTGTTAAAAATGTATGCCTTATAGTTTATAGCACTTTGAAAACAATGTAAGATAACCCAGAAAAAGATTCTTTTATACCACAATCCAGGTGTGCACAGGGACTTATACTGGAGCAGTCTAAATTCACCGCTTGGCTGACATAAGATAACTTCCTTTGAGGTACCATAGCGGCAGGGGTTGTGTTTCATGGGCAAGATGGTTGGTCAAGTCCATCTGCTTTGGGAACATGTCAAGGTGCCCACAGCTTTCACACAGCTGCCTCTGTTGCCTCATGTGATGGAGTAGGAATGGTCTTAATGTTCTCTCTGGATACTGTGAGTGTCTCAGGTGCCCCTATGCCTTTCTTAAGTCTCTAGGTGGTGGCAGAGCAAAGGACCAATCGAAAGGAGTGGCCAACACTTTGTCTCCCGGCAACTAATGGCCTGGGCCTCTCCTCCCCTTCAAGGTGTTAGGTAAGGCTGAGAACAAAGGGATCAGGTGACCTCATGGCCCGGGAAAAGAAACAAAGGAAAGCGGCAGGGGGCTGGAGAGTGAGTTAGTCTGAAGCTGGCTGGAGTCAGGCAGGGAAGAGCAGACAGGCTATCTGGCTCTCTGCCCCCAAAATGGATCCAGCTGAGGGGTCGTGTTCGCTGTACCTACGAGCTCTGTTTTAGATAATGTTCCTGTCATCTAATAAACCTCAGTTTTACCGGATGGCTGAGAGTCACGTCTGACTGTGGAGTTGGGGTGCAGACCCACGGGCTCCCCCAGGAGCCCCCCGGGCGGGTTTGCTGAGGGAAGCGCACGGAGGGGCAGAAGGTGCTGAATGTGCCGAGATCAGACCCAGGAAGGTAGAAGCTGTAAGCTGTGAAACTCCTAGCCCTGAGACAGGCTGTTCACAGAGAGGAAGCTTCCCCCTGGAATCCTGACTGGCTTCGTAGGGAGCAGTTCCAGAGCATCGCCCCGGGGACTCTAGGACACCTCAGCAGGAAACGATCAATGTTCACCCTGCAGGGAGTCTGGGGCAGCTGAGAACGGGACGGGCCGCTCAGCGTCTGCACAGTGTGGTTTTGCCAGTGGAGCTTTATCACAAAATGCCCATCACAGCTGGCACTGATCACCCTGGATTGGGCTCACACACAGATTTGGCACAAATACTTCTGGATAAACCTTCCAAAATGGCCAATGATTTTGGGATCACAAGAGGAGACAGTGTAAGGGGTGACAGACAGACTGCACTGAGCCCCCTCCTGCTGGAAATCAGCCCCTTAATTCACTAATACTTCTGAAAGTCTTGATCTCTGTGCTTTTCCATCTATCTATCCTCATACACACCTTCCATCTATCTCACTATCCCCATACATGGCCCTCTGTCCATCGATTGATCTATCCATCGATCTCTCTCTCCACCACAGTCTCTGTGCAGCTGATTCCTTTCAAGTCTCCGTTAAGCACTAGCATAGAGAGGAGCCCTGGTCATTTCTCTCCTGTGTGGCACCGTCTCTCTGCTCCTTCTAGGTTCTGTGCAGTGAGGCAGCTGCAGGGTCTCTGCAGCAGGAGGAACTCACTCTGCGGATGCTCTTGCTTCTCATCTCAGCTGCACTTGCAGCTCTGGCTGAGGGATGGAGTGAGTTCCCCTTCTTCACATCCCATTTTGTGCTGTTCTTGTGCCTGTCATCAACCTCCCCTTCACCAGCCCATGGTGGAGAAGTTCCCTGTTCCTGTTCCTGTTCCTGTGGCCGGTCTGGGTTCAGGTCACACCAAGTGAAAGCTCCAGAAGAACCATTTCTCTGTCACAAGGGAACTGACCCTCTTACACAGGGGCCTGATCCCAAGGCCAGTGGAGTCTTTCAATTGACACTAAGAGGCTTTGGATCAGGTCCTTTCTGGGCAGCATTGTCTGAGCCACAAGCAGGGCCCAGCTGCACCCAAGGGTGCCGGCAGCTCAGCCTAAATCACAGTCCCGGGGATCACTCTGGGCTAGAACCACCACAATGTTGAGATCTAAAAATTATTTAAGGGAGAGTTTCTGTCAAACGTTCATTATTTCCAACGTTTCCATTTTTTCAAAGAAAATAATTAAAATTATTTTGGGGGGTTTGTAAAACAAAATTGGAAAATTAAAAAACAAACAATGAGCATTTTTTTAAACAAGATTTTTTTTAAGCTTTTAGGTTCTGAATTTCTCCTCCCCACATTTTTACCCTTTTTCCACCAAGAGAGGGGGAAATGCAAAAAAAAGGTCAATACAAATATTTAGAACAAAAAGATGTGAGACAATGATTTTAAAAGCATTGAGAAAATATTTACCCTTCTCCACCTGAGCATCTGAGCTCTCCCAAACCTCTCCAAACCACATGGACCGTGTTCAATGGCTCTGCAGAGCTGACTCCATCCCAGGGTGAAATGTGCCCAGCCACCATCCAAGCACAATCCACTTCTGCATCAATTATTAGGAACAGTTCCTCTGCAAAACTGCTCTGCCTTGTGCTCCTGACACATTTCTCGAGGCCCTCAGCTGTTTGGCTTCCCGCACAGGTGTCTGGATCTCCAGCCAGCAAGATGGGATACGGGCGATTCCTCAGTGATGTGTGTCACTGAGTGAGGGGGAGTCAGGGTCCTGCACCCTCTTCCTGCTGTGACTCTCAGCCAGCCAGTAGATCAGAAGGTTTATTAGGGATGGCAGGAACACAGTGCAACACAGAGCTTGTATGTATAAACAGGACCCCTTTGTTGGTTCCTTCGGGGGGCGCAGGGAGAATAACCCCAGAGCTCCCTCCTCTTTCCCAGTCAACTCCAAAACTGAAAATCTCCAGCCATCTCTCTCAGCCCCCCCTGCTCCTCCTCTCTTAGTCCAGTTTCCAGGGGGGCAGAGGTGTGACCTCCCCCATTCCCCTCCCGGCTCAAGTTGCAGATTCTCAGGTATCCCATCCCCAATGAACTCCCCAGCAACATTCCCAGGTCAAATCCACCCCGGTCCCTGCTGCATCACATCATGTTTAAACTCAAACAAGCAAACCAGGCTCCTTCAGTTCTCAGTCTTCCAACCCTAAATAGAGACACTGAGGTGTGGGTGGAGAAGCGGGGTGGGGTGGGGTGGGGCAGGAAACGGGGAGCGGTGACAAACATCAAAACTCAGGACAGGACAGAGCAGGTCAGAGAGAGGCTGCAGTGTCTCTGCTGCCTGAGCCCTACAGATCCCAGGGGGGCTGGGAGCAGGGAGCGGGGCTGGCTGGAGCATCCAACCCAGGGGAACAGGCAGGAGCAGTTTGGAGCAGAGAGAGAGACAGGAGTTTCCCTTCTGCTGATGTAATATAGGGCAGAGGGGGCAGGTGGAAGCAGGGAGCGACTGTGGATTTTCCCCTCCTGGCCCTGTCAGCAGCAGAAGGTGCTGGGCTCTATCCACCCTACCGCTCCGATGATCCTGTCTCTGTGCTTCTTGCTTCTCAGTGAGTATCCGGGAATCCTGAGCTAATTCGTAGCAGGCTGAGAGGAAACAGAACTGAGAGCAGCCCCTCGCCCAGACTGTCGGCAAATCCTCTTTAGTGGCAGAGGATTGTGCTATTTGAGGGAGTGGGATTGTCCCAAACCAGCACAGGGCCAGCGCTCGGTGCTGGGGATGGAATAGGGCTAGCAGCTGTAGGCTGGGGTTACAGTCACAGATTCTCAGCCTTTAAGGCTGGGAGGGACCGTTAGCCCATCCAGTCTGACCCCCTGATAGCTCAGAGCAGAGAACCTCCCCCAGCTCCCCTGCACTGAGCCCAGTCACTTGTGCTTGACCAAAGCATCCCCCAGAAAGGCTTCCAGCCAGGCTGTGACTCCCCCACTTCCCTGGGGAGCTGGCCCTGGGGGTTAATCCCCACACGGGGAGAAACTGCTGCCTCCTCTCATTGGAGTTTCCCAGACTCAACGTCCAGTGCTTGGGTCTGGCTCTGCCTGTCTCTGCTGCACTGAGGAGCCCGGCAGCACCTGGGGTTTCTCCCCTGGAAAGAGCTTGGACACCGTGACCAGCCCAGCTGTCTGACCAGCTCCACACACGGGGCTCCCCCGGCCTCTCCTGATCTCCTCGTCTCCAGCCCTCGCAGCATTTTCCTGGCTCTGCCCTGCACCCACTGCACTTTTCCAACAGCCTTTTAAACTGGGGCCCCCAGAGCCAGACGCAGGATTCAGTATTGGCCTCACCAAAGGCACATGCTGGGGGAAATCCCCTCCCTGCTCTTGCTCCCTTCATTACATAGCCCAGGAGCCCATCAGCTCTGCTGCCCCATGCTGCCCTGGGAGCTCATGACGAGGTACTTGTCCTGTGGGGCACCTAAATCCTTCCCCCGGGTCCCTGCTGTCCCAGCCCAGACCCCAGGCTGCAGATCTCTCCAACATTCCTTCTTGGGAGCTGAGACCTGGCGTCTGGCTGTGTCCAAGAGGAAAAGTCCAAGTCTTGTTAATCTCTCCTCATATGGAAACCATTCTATAGCCATAATAATTTTTGTTGCCCTTTTCTGTGCCAGCTGGAGACTGGGGGGCAAGAGGGGCATAAGGACGGGGGGGGGGGATGTTAGAGCAGACACTGGGAGACATGTTGGGGGAGGTGCTCGTTCCCAGGTGCCAACATGTGAATTGCGTTCAGTGCACAGGGCTGGGGAGAATGATGGGGCATTACACTTCTAGAGCCCACCTGTCTCTGCAGGGGATGTTGTCAGTACAGGCTGAAGTATAGGCCTGGGAGCGGGGCCGTGGGGGGAGCAGAGACTCCATCAAACACTCAGGGCATCTCACCGCAGGGGAGATTCTAGCCCGGCACTGAACACACGTCACCTTTCTGTTCCCAGCCTTGAGTCCCAGCAGCCAGGAGATCTGCTCAGCTCCCGGTGAGTCCGTCTGTCTGTCTCCAATCCACCCATGTGGCATTTGCCCCTCCCCCTCCAGGGCATCCAGCCACCGCCCCTTGGGCCACTCCCTGCTCAATGTGGTGCCAGCAGCTCTGGCATGGGAAATCGGACAGGGCTCTGTCAGATCCAAGTGGGGTTCACAGGTCTCCTGGCCGACACCTGCCGGCCCCGCTGCCTCTCTCCTGTATTTGGGACCAATGTGACATGCAGGGGAGAGAGGCATATCCTTGGCCCATCTCACCTCTGGGGCACTGGCCCTGGGAAGCAGAGAACGCCACGGCTCTGACCCCAAGGGATTTACCTTCCAATGGCACCAGGTCCTAGCCCCTCACGGCCACAGGACTGTCCCTGGAGCTCTCCCCTGCCCCACATGGACACAGCCTGTCTTAACCTCATTCTTAAATATCAGCCTGTAGTAGGGTAGCAACTCACCCTACAGCACATCCTGCTGGTCCGTCCAGAGAATTAGCTCACTCCAACATCCGGAGCACCGTCTGCAAGCCAGTGTCCTGCTTGCCTCTGGCCCCATGTCCCTCCCTGGACCCTGGTACCCTCTTACCTAGGGTGCTGCACCCCTGCAGTACCCCCACAGTCTCAGGGTCTCCCCTCCACAGGGAACCCCCAGTCCCTATCCCCCCCTTGCCTCAATCTAGGCAACTGCCAGTCACCACTTGTCCCCATTCTCTGGGGCAGACTGCAGTATCGTTGCCACTCATCACTGGCAAGGAGGGTTGGCCTGCTGCTTCTGTCGCCCTGGACTGCCCCCTGCAACTGCAGTACCCTTTGTTGGACCGTCACCTATGCCCTGCAGACTGGGGGTTTCCATGCCAGAGCTTCCCCCAGCTCCTCTGGCCTTGCCCCAGCCCTGATTCACTCTAGGTACCCTGCCAAACTCCCAGCAGCCAGGTCTGTTTGTCTCTGTAGCCAGAGGAGACTCTCTGGACTCTAATTGACCCAGCCACAGCTGTGACTGCTCCAGCCCAGTTGCTTTTTCTTGCAGCCCTCTGCAGGGCTGCCTTTCTCCAGCCACAACCTTTTGCAGGGCTGTTTTAACCCCATTTCTGCTGGAGTGGGGCAGCCACCCCATTACACAGCCGCACCGTTAACAGCCCTGGCCAGGCAGGGGACATTTGAGAGGATATGGCCAGAAGGGACCATTAACTCACCCAGGCTAAGCTTCATATGACCTGCGCTAGGGAGCCGCGCCTAGCGACCCTGTGTCCAGCCCACGAGGGGCTAGTGGAGCCAGGATGTGGCTTTTGGTCACGGACACATTGCTTTGCTGACTGCCTGGGCAGCATGGTCAGGGTTTGCTGTTGGCCAAGGCAGGGGCCGGGGCACCACAGAGATGGGGAAGGTGGCCGGCTGATGCTGACCTGCCATGGGGCAGCAGCAATTCCCCTGGGAGTTCAGAGCTGGGTCCCATCAACCGGTGATTCCCAGGAAAGGGGGATCTGCTCCCTGCTGCTGCTCCAGGACTTTCTATTACCTGGGCCTGGAATTGCCTCCATTGCCTCCTGTGCCAGCTGGGTGACTGGGGGTAAGAGGGTCACAAGGACTAGGGGGATGTTGGATGAGGGGGATGTTAGAGCAGACAGCAGGGGAGGTGTAAGGGACTGAACACAGCTCCTTGGCTGTCTGCTGATGAATTCCCTGTGGCAGCATCTGGCCTTCACTGCATGGGCTGTGGGGGCAGGCCAAGGTATTGGCTGGGCCCTAGACAGCCCTCAATGGGGTTGCCTCTCTCTTGGCCATACTGCCCCAGCTGGGTCAGCCGTGTGCCCTCCCAGGGGCCCTTAGTTCTAGGACAGTGCTCAGCACCGGACAATGGGAGCCCAGCCCAGCTGAGCCCCCAGTCTCCTTCATAACCCAACTGATCCCAGGGACTGAGGCTTCCTGTCACCAGAGAGAACTCATCCCCCCATCTGCCCAGCTGGGCTGGAATCAGAGCCTCCATCTGAGAACAGCACAGACCCACCCACCATTTACCTTCTGCCCCATACGCAGTGCCGGGCGCCACTGACGATACCATTGACAGCTCTGACCCCATTCCTCTTGACAGGTGCTCTAACTGCCCCCGTGCTCTACCTGAGCCGGACGTCTACCCGGCCAGGGGACTCCGTGCTGCTCCAGTGCTCTGTGTTCTCCCAGGACCCGGCCACGCACGTCGTCTTCTGTAAGGACGGGGAGGAGGTTTCCTCCCAGGCGGGTTCAGAGGAGAAGGTCACCTACAGCTATGTTCATGTGGCGTCCAGGCGCAGCTCGGGGAATTACTCCTGTGGGTATGAAGTCAAGAACAGGAACAACTGGGTGACCAGATCCCAGCTTAGCTCCGTCCAGCACCTCAGTGTGACCAGCGAGACCAGTGAGACCGGTGAGACCTATGTGTGTGTGACTGTGACCCTAAGCTCTGCTCAGCATTGTGGGAAGGTGCATGAGGGTGAACAGCGGAGTGAAGAAGGGGTTTTTTGGCAGGATACGGTCAGAAGGGACCATTGGATCATCCAGGCTGAGCTCCCGTATGACCTGGGCCAGGGACCGGCACCCAGATATCCTGTGTCTGGCACAGCAGGGGCTGGTGGATCCGGGCTGCAGCTTTTTGGTTACAGCTGCATTTCTTTGCTGGCTGCCCAGATAGCAGCAGGAAGCACTGCCAGGGTGGGGAAGGTGTTTGGGCAGATAATGACCTGCCCAGCGGCAGCAGCAATTCTCCTGCAAGCTCAGAGCTGGGTGAGCACAGCCGGACTAACTTTTTTGCCACCCCAAGCAAAAAAACCTGGGCCGCCGGAGGAAAAAAACAGAAAAAAAGGGGAGGCACTGAAGGCACTGGGGTGCCAGAGGAGCAAGGGGGGCTCTGTGGCCCCGGAGGAGGAAAGGGATGCACCATGGCCAGAGGGAAGAGGTGCACTGTGGCCAGAAGAGAAAGGGGGGGCGCTGTGCCCATAGGAGGGAAAAGGGCAGCTCAGCTGGAGGAGGAAAAAGGTTGAGCAAAAGGAAAAGGTGGGGGTGGGGGGGAGCACAGCCAGAGGAGTGCCATCCTAAGATTGGCCAGAATGCCACCCCAGGCATGTGCTTCCTAAGCTGGTGCCTGGAGCTGGCCTTGTGTGTGAGCAAACCCCACTTTCAGGAATCTCAGCCCAGCACAGTTCCCAGGCAGCAAACGGTGACTTTAACAGAGCCCCAAATTTGACCATATGCCCCAAGACCCACAAAGCATCTGCATCACCAAACCAACGCCCAAACAATATGTCTGCAAAGGCTGTGTGCACCTGTAACAGGTTGGACACTCACCCCGGCAGCGCCACCTGCTGGTCGTCTGGGGAATCAGCTCTTCAGCCTCCGGAGCACCCTCTGCCAGCCAATGCCCACTCCTACTACCTGGCCCCGTGTCCCTCACGGATCCCGGTGCCCTCTTGTTGAGGGTGCTGCTCCCCTGCAGAACCCCCTCAAGTCTAAGGGTCCCCTCCCTGGGGAACCCTCCACCCACTATCCCCACCTTGCCTCAGACTTTGCCACTGCCAGTCACCACTTGCCTCCGCTCACTGAGGCAGACTGCAGTATCATGGCTGCTCATCACCGGCGATGGGGGTTTGGCCTGCTGCTTCCCTTGCTAGCCCTGGGCTGCCCCCTGCAACCCCAGTATCCCTGGGTTGGGCCTTCTACTAGGCCCAGCAGCCTGGGGCTCCCAGGCTCAAGCTTCCCCCAGCTCCTACCACCTGGCCCCAGCCCTGCACCAGTCTAGATACCCTGTTTAAGGCCTCCTTGCAGCAAGGCCAATCTATCTCTGAGTACAGAGAAGACTGACTCTCTGTTCCTGCCTCCCAGCCTTTTTATCAGGCCTGCCAGTGTTTGGGGCGTGGCCACCCAGCTGTGCCTACTCCCTAATCAGGCCTGGGAGTTTGCTGGCTCCTGGGCTACTCCAGCCCTTTTAGGCAGGGAGCGGGTGGTCACCCCGCTACAGCGCCACCCCCACGGCAAGGATTAGATAGTGTCAGACTTTGTGTAACTGCACCACCTACTGATTCCTGTCACATTTTATTTTCATCCGGAATCAGGGGGGAAATCAAAATTTAAATTCCAGAACATTCAAGCACCTTCTCAAAAGGGTTTGATTTTGAAGCAACAGCATTTTCTGACTGAAAACTATTCCACTGGGTATTTGTAGACCAGCTCTGCATATGTCGCTACACGCCACATGGATCTCTGGCCCTGACTCAGGAAAGCTGTCAAGTGTGTGCTCAAGTCCAAACCTATTCAGGATAGCACTTATGTATGTGCTTAACTTTAAGCACCTGCCACAGTCCCATTCCTGGAACTAAAATGGCCGTGTGAAGTTAAGTTTGTACCTGGGCGCTGTTCTAAATAGTGATACTTCCCTGAAGCAGGGTAGTTCAGAGTCCTGAAGCAGGGTAGTATATTTCCTGTCTTGAGGAGCTCACACTTCGAGCTGGGTGAGGGGGGAATCCAGGTTTATTGCCACAAAAAACTTTGAACAAAGCTTTTTAATTCAAAAATTGTTACAGAAATTTCAATATTTTGATGAAAAAATATTCCCGAAGCTCAATACAAAAAATTCATTTGGTCTTATTTCAACTTGACATTTTGATTTTCAGAACCAAAATGAGACAAAGCTGTTTCTTTCCTTTCAAAGGGACATTTTCCTTCCATTTCTGGATTTTTAAAACAAAAATGTCAGTTCAAAACTCAACAAAACATTGTTTTTCATTTCAAAATTATTTTTCTGGAAAGACAAAGAAGGTTCTCGCATGTAAGCTGTTTGGGGGAAAGATTTTACTTACATTAAAATGGTTTGGGATTTTAAAAATGTTGATTAAAAAAATTCTGGAAAAAGTGAACTAATTTACTTACAAAGAACAGCCAATAATGTTGCCCTGCAGATAACTGTGGGGTGAGCTCTCTGAATATGTTCATGAGGACATGAGGGGTTACTTACCACGGGTCTCAGCCAGCTCCACCCAGTGCGAAATTACTGGTGGCTGCTTGGAGAGGCCATTCACATTGTGGTTCTTTTCTAGTGCTGGATCTAACGCTCCCGTTGGGAATTACAATCCCTGCCGTCCTGGTTCTGGCTGTTTTCCTTTATCTCCTGAGAAAGAAAGGTGGGTATGAGAGTGAGACCAAGTTCTGTTAGCAAATGTACAAAAAGACAAGGCAGAGATCCCCTGTACCCAGTGTGTCTGGAAGGGGAGGGGAGAGAGATGATCAAAGACACAATGAAATTGATCATTTATTATTGGCTTGGGGAAAAGATCAAAGAGAAAATGAATGGGATTATCATTGTGATTAATTATTTTTACTATGGTAGCATTTTGGAGACTCAGTCAGGGATCAGGTCCCACTGCGCTAGGCGCTGTACATTATTTATTAGGTATGTTACTGTAGTGTCCTATAGTCCCAATCAGGGATCAGGAACCCACCGCCTTCAGCGCTGCAAAGATCAGTAATGAAGGGGATAGACCCTGCTCCACAGATGGTCACAATCTGAGACTCAGCTGGGGGGGGGGGGGGAGGTGGATGGAATATCAACACACAGGTAACTAAGGCTGTAGTTCAGGAAGGCATCCCCTAGTCAGGAAGGGCCCTGATGGCTGGTGGAGGAGTGCACTGGGATGGGGCATGGGGATGGGGCTTTTTGTCAATAGAATGATGACTTGGGGCTGTGTCACTCAGTTTCCATCTCTTTCTATATATATCTTTGCCCACGAGGAAAACGTGTCCATGTCTCTGATCACATTGTCTCACTGCTTCCAGTTGTGTCTATACAAAGGGATCAAAGGTAGGAGAACATTATTTCCTCTCCCATCTCGTTTCCATTCTGGGTCCCTTCTCCCTGCCTCACAGAAGAGCCGACCGCTCCAGAATCTAAGCATAGCTCATCTCTCCTGCTGTGGAGGAGGCTCAGTCTGTTTGTTCTGGAGGGGTTTTTGAAGAGATCAAGGAAGGATGAACTCCCCGGTTGGGGTTGGATCTGGGGGTTTATGACGAAACGCTTTAAGGAAGGGGTTTCCCAAAGCTGCGTGTTCCCATCGAATTCACTGGCAGCAGAGTGAGCACGTTTGGAAATGGTCCCTGGGTGTGTGAAAGAATGAAAGTGACTCAAGGGTGTGTGGAGGCTGTTCGATCACAAAGCAGCACCGACCAGACCATCCAGTTCCCCAGATCCAGTCTGTTCCTCTGGAGCGGGGCTGGGAGCCGCTGGTCCAGGTTGGGAACTACACGTCTCCAGTCCACCTAGCTGCTGTGGGTAACACCCAATGTTAGTTCAATTGGCTACAGCTGGTTCAGTGCATCCACACATGGACTCTCCGTGAAACACCCACGGCAGGTTCCCTCTCAGAGTCCATGATTTCAGTGCAGGTCTGTGCATGAGGCGGACGTAGCGTTCCCACCCCACCCATGTGACAGAGAGAGAGCACACGGCATCACTGATACCCCCTGTCCTTGTTATTCCCCACAGGGAACGAGTCCAGCAAGACACCAGCAACACTCCTGAAGATCATATTGAATGTAAGAGCTTTCGGAGAGTATTGGGGTTACCGGCTTCACCTGCACATGAGGGAGAAAGGCGGGGTTGGGGTGAATGTGTTAATTGGTGGGGGATGGACAGATCCTAGATGAAACTGTCTGGCCAAGAGTTGCAACAATCTGCCTATCTGTGATAAAAGTCCCTTAGGTGACTGAGCCAAAATGTTACCACTTCCCTTCCTTCATGGAAAGGACACATTCCGGGGAATGCTCCCATTGGAAAGTGCTCCACCCCCATCACTGAGAGCTGAGTCTGCCCCATGCTGACCAGTCCTTCCCATCCTGTGCAAACAAGGACTGGGATGTGACAACACAGCAATAAATCTGAACAAATTGTACCTTGGCCGACAATTGGTGCTCACCCGTTGGCTGTATTGTGAGGCCCAAGGCTGAAGGCTGAGATAGGGACAGGGGGGATATTCTTATCTCAGGGTGTGTGAGGTTGGAAGTATAAAAAGAGAAATCTTGTTTTAAATCCCCTAAATGTCTAAGGTGTTTGGAAGCCCTGAGGAATGTAGTGTCACATCCCAGAGGGAGATTTACCCCGTGTAGGAGATCCGCTTGTCACCCCACTTCAAACACAGGCAGGAGACTCTTTTGTGACTCACCAGTGCTCTTTATTCACACAGTGCAAACCCCCACCACCTTCTATGTACAGCTCTAATGGTCATTTAGCTCAGTACTCTGCAGCTCAGGGAGAAAGGCCACAGCTCAGGAAGACAACTCCCTTCTTCCTGGCTCACAGGGATCCAGAGTCTAAATACTCCTCCCTATCCTGCTTCCCTTGTCTCCGTCTCCTTCTCCTTTTCCTTCCTTCCTTCCTTCCTTCCTTCCTTCCTTCCTTCCTTCCTTCCTTCCTTCCTTCCTTCCTTCCTTCCTTCCTTCCTTCCTTCCTTCCTTCCTTCCTTCCTTCCTTCCTTCCTTCCTTCCTTCCTTCCTTCCTTCCTTCTCTCTCTCTCACTCCACCACCACACTGGGCTTCCTCCCTGCCAGGCTTTTATATCCCCTGGGGAGGCTACCAGGTGTAATCCATTTGGCTCTAATTAGCCAGGACTGCACTCTGCTGGCTAATCAGCTTCCCTAGCTGAGGGAAGCTGCTAGCAGAGGCTTTTGCCTTCTTAAAGGGGCAGCAGGGCTGGCTCAGCCATTCCTGGCCAGCACCCTGCCACACCCCTGAGAAGCACAGTGACATACAACCTTTGTGTCACTTAGAGTCTGGCCTGCTAATTTTACATTTTTGTTTAAAAAATTGAATATTGTTTATAAAATTGAATATTAACCCAGTGGCTCATTAAATCCTTGATCTGGTTGCTTTTTTTCAGTGGAACATTTAAATTAAGATGAATTTGTTTTAGGTTTTCTCAGAATTTTCTGTGGGAAATTTCAACTTTTCAGTGAAATATCAAAAATCAAAATACTAGAGCTGAAAAATATTTCAATTCAAACTGGTGCAAGGTGCCTCATGGGAGCTGTAGTTCAGGTGCCTCGTGATCCTGCTCTCCTCTTTGAGCCAGGCTCTCTGGCTCTCCCATGATGCACCATGTTCTCCCCCCTTGGTGAGGGGAACTAGTACATCAAGGGAGTCCCTGGTTGCAGTGCCTCATGGGAGATGGAGTGCAGCCAGAGAGCCCAGCCTGTAGAGGAGAATATCAGCACCTGGCAACTGAACTACAAGTCCCAGGTGGCACCAGGCTGGTATTTTGAATCAGAGTATTTCTGGTTCATGGCTTTGTTTTTTGGAGCTTTTGTTTTTTAAAAAAAGTTGAGATTTTCTGCTGAAAGCGAACTTTGTGACAAAATAGCTCTGTGGAAACCCAGACAGACGAAAAGAGATCTCTTCCTACTATATTTTCCACTCTATGCATCTGATGAAGTGGGTTTCAGCCCACAAAAGTTTATGCCCAAATAAATTTGTTAGTCTCTAAGGTGCCACAAGTACTCCTTGTTCTTTTTGCTGATACAGACTAACACAGTACCACTCTGCAAGAAGACACACAGTTTTCACTGAACATCTTCCACAGCCATATTAAGTTCTTCTGCTTTGTATCACCTAGTGATCCTGCTTGGACTCAACTGAGCTCAGTGCTGCCCATGGGGGAGTCCTGCCCTGGCTGGGAGCTCTGGGGTTATAATTTTTGCTCGGTGAGGTGCCTTCCCTTAAGGGCATTTACACTCAAGTGACCATGTGTAACTATCATTCTCTCCCCAGGCGCTTCGGTGGATTGGCCAGGAAGATCCAGGGTGAGTCGCAACTTTTGTTAACAGCTAAGTGCAGTGATAGAAAAGAGCGATTGGTTTGCCTGTTCCAGCTCAGCAGAGACCCCTCGGCTTGGAACATGGATTTACTCAGGATTCCCAGGCTCCAGGTTGTGTCTATTATTCAGGTCTCACTGCTGGGGCCAGAGATCTCCACTCAGATTCCAGGAGCAGGTAGCTGCTTCCCACATCTGCTGTTAGCCTGGCCAGTCTCGTCCTGCCCCCATGGACACATAGACACATATGCAGGCAAGAGTAAAACAGCCTTCCAGGATGACACACCACAGTGATAGGGGAGACTCTATCCAGCTACAGAGGGGCTTCTTCCCCGCCCCCCCCCCCAAAGCCTCTGCAGTCAGACAAATAACCAAGGCACAGATGTTCAAGGTTTCAAAGTTCACATTAAAACTCCTGGGAACTGAATGTTCAAATCCCCCAGGCAAGTTTGAAAACCTGCTCCAGTATGTTACCCAGGTGGGAATCAGCTCTGGTGAGACAGATCCTATTAGCGAAGCCCCAGCGCCACTCTCCGGTAACCTTCCCTGCCATGGGCCTCCCAAAGGGGAAGGAAGACAGGCAAGGGGTGTCCTGGGAGGTTCCCATAGATTTCACTGGAGCAGGTTTTCCCTCTATGGGTCTCCATGTGATGTAGGTGTCAGTGGGGTGTGTCCGGTCTCACACTGCTAGCATTATTTTTTATTATTGCTTTCAATATATACCATTTGATTGAGCGTTTAAAGCAGTATCACAAAGGGAGGAGCTGTGCACTGCTACCATGGAGTTTTGTGGGTTGTTCTGTAGACAGGAGAAAGTGACGACAGAGTCAGGTGTGGGTGTCGATGCAATGAAGCTACAAAGTCCTGTATCCCTGAACACAACAGGAACCAAACAACAGGAGGCGCTTTTTTTGATCTAGCTCCAAGTCTCTTTCCAGCCAGCACCCTGCCAAATCTCTCTCTCCCTCTCAGCGTTTCCTGCTCCAAGTGCTCCCCTGGCTGTGTCTGGCTTTCTTGTTGCCTCCTCTGGTTCTTTCTGAGGTGTTTCTGTTAATTGTGTCTCTCACACACACACGGAAAAACAGCTGCAAACAAATCAACTCCCGCCCCTGCATTTGTGAGGAACATGGCCCTGCCATACCCAGATTTGCCGGTAGCCCTGTCCTTGTGTGGTCATTAGAATCATCTGTGACAGAACAAAGAGTAATGGTCTCAAGTTGCAGCAGGGGAGGTTTAGGTTGGATATTAGGAAACACTGTTTTACTAGGAGGGTGATGAAGGACTGGAACGGGATGTGGTGGAATCTCCATCCTTAGAGGTTTTTAAGGTCAGGCTTGACAAAGGCCTGGCTGGGATGATTTAGTTGGGACTGGTCCTGCTTTTTGAGGAGAGGTTTGGACTAGAACCTACTGAGGTCCCTTCCAACCCTGATATTTTATGATTCTATGATTATTTCAGATAATAATGCCCCATCACAGGGAGAACCTGGCACCACCTCGATGGGGCTGGCAGGCAAAGCCCAGCTGTCTGGGAGGCAGAAAAGTGCCAGGCCAAGGCTGGGATGGGGGAAATATGAGCTGCCTGCCTCATAGGGGTTGATGTAGTAAATGAGGATGCTGTTGTTTCCCAGCCTGGAGGTCCATTAGAACAGCCCCTGATGTATGTACAACTATGCTGTCACAGACATATTCTGGCTGCATTTCTCTGGCTTTAAGCTGGCTTAGTAGAAAAGTAACATCACTGTGTTTTATCTTAAAGCATCCACAACCCCAGAGAGAAGAGATCTATGCGAACATCATTCCGCGGAAGGACAGATTTCATTAATATTCCAGTTGCTGAAATGCAGGACTCATCAGTGCGCTGCTGCATCACAGAACCCCCCAAAATCACAAGCAACCACAGGGGCTGTATCACGGAGTGCCCGCGGTGATGGCCTGGCACCACTCCCTATGAAGCCAGTCAGGAGTCTGGGGGGAAGCTTCCTCTCCATAAACAGCCTGTCCCCAAGGCTAGGAGCTTCACTGGTTACAGCTTCTACCTTCCTGGGTCTGACTTTGGAGCATTCAGCACCTTCTGCCCCTCCATGCGTTTCCCCCAGTGAGCCCACCCAGGCAGGGTCCTGGGGAAGCCCGTGGATCTGCACCCCAACTCCACAGTCAGACGTGACTCTCAGCCAGCCAGTAAAACAGAGGTTTATTAGATGACCTGTACCTGGTCTAACACAGACCCATACAGCGAACATGAGTCCTCAGCTGGATCCATTTTGGTGTCCAGAGAGCCAGGCAGCCTGCCTGGAGCTCTGTCTCTTCCCAGCCAGACCTAGACTGAAACTCCCCCTCTAGCCCCTTCTCTACTTTCCTTTGTCTCTTTCCCAGGCCAGGAGGTATCACCTGACCTCTTTGTAATTCAACACTTCCAACCAACACCTTGGGGGGGAGGGGCCAGGTCCTCAATTGCCAAGACAGGTCGGCCACTTACTTACACTGGCCCTTATGCCTCCACATAGATACTGAAGAAATGCAGAGGGGAAACTGAGGCACCCATACAGTATTCCCACTCCATCACAGGCTGTTCATCAAGGAAATTGGGGATCTTCTCTCAAGGCTCAGCTGGACCATGCGCAGTACCCAAGTGGTGAAGGAAAAAATGTTTCTTAATAAAATTGGGGAAAACACCAAAATTCAGTATTCTACTCTCTGACTCTTTGTATCGCCTGCTCAATTCCTGAGACCACTCAGTGCTGTTCAGAGATTCCATTGCCAATTCAAAGTTTACAAAAATCACAAGGAAGGCTCCCCAAATCCCAAAAGTGAGTATTGCTAAGACATCCAAGGGGGTGTGTCCTTCCAGTGCTGGGAAACACCCCGGCATCCCACGCAGATTAGTCCCAGTCGCTGTTCTCTGGCCAGTCATCCTGTGACTCACCTGACTGGAGCCTTACACTGGCGGGAGAGTGAAACTCACAACAGAAACCCAAATAATCAACAGTAGATGAGACCTTTCACTTAAACACTCCGCATTACTATGATTTACCATTTCGATTGTGGCAGCGAATGGAGAAGAATGGTTGGCGCCTTATGCTCCACCAGGAGCGAAGAGGATAAGAAGAAGAAGATTGTGGTGGCACCTAGAGATCGACAGGGTTGAGTCCCCATTGTGCCAGGAGCTGTACAAACAGAGAGCAAATGACAGTCCCAGCCCCAAACAGCTTGTGTAACTTTTGGGTGAGCAAAAGTATCATCCCTCCCCTAGTGCTTTAACACATTTTTATACAAGAGCATGTGGAGAGCCACAATATGGTTATTTGGGGATTTTCAGTAAGGGTTGCATAGGGTTGACCTTTTTACAATTAAATTTTAAAAAGAATAAAAGAAATTAACTTAATTTTTTAGGAATTGAATTTATAAAATGTTATCATGCTAAAACTAATAGCCTATTTTTTGCTAAATTACAAGACTATTTTATAATTTACATATATTACTTTAGTCATGTGTACATATAAATAAAAGGAAAATTAATTTTAAAACAGATAGTTTTCACAGGGAGAAGTATCTTGAGTGCATTCACCTGAGTTTTAGTTAGTCTTTGTTAAATAACTTTATATGGTTTGCTGAGTGAAAAGCACTGTAAAAATATTTTCTTCTCTTGCTTACAGAAGTTTGTAAGAGAAATTCATTGAGGCTGTTTCTCCTCTGCAAGAGGCTTCATGGGAGCTGTAGTTCATGTGTCACAAGATCCTGGTCTCCTCTTTGAGCCAGGCTCCCTGCCTCTCCCATGATGCACCCACGTTCTTCCCTCATGGTGACAGGAAGTAGAACATCATGGGACCCCCTGGTTGCAGTGCATCATGGGAGGTGACGCCCAGCCAGGCAGCCCAGCCTGTACAGAACAATATGAGCACAATGCAACCGATCTGCAAGTCCCAATCAGAATATTTCTGGTTCTGGTCAAAATATTTCAGTTTTAGAGCACTTGTTTTTTTTAACAAAATCTTGACATTTTCTACTTTTAACCAGGGGAAGTTTGGTCCGAGGCTGGAGAGGGGTCCAATCTGTGTACTGTAACCCTAGCCATGCCACCTGTTAGGATGAGGCACTGCTTAGTCGAGTCTTGCTTGTGAAATATAGCTTCCATGGACATGTCAGCTTGTATGTCCTGGCCTGCCCTGCTCTGGTTTCTATCACTAATGTTTATGCAGCAATAACCACTGAGCTCTAGTGTGTGTCCTCTCCACATTAAGGGAGGGACCAACTGGGAAATGAACTTACACTTGCCAGATATCTGACCAGTGCAAGATGGTTTGGTTCTGGGATGCAAGACTGGGGAGTTGGGGGAATTGGCTGGAGCCTCCCTATTGATGGTTCATGAATGGCTGGGAGATCATTCATGTAACTCAGTTGGGTGTGTTCCTGCCTGTGGATGGCTGTGGAAGTGCAGCGCCTGTCAGAGGCTTGTAACAACCTTATCATCACAGTATGGAAGGCAGCCCAGGTTGGTTCAGAGGTCCCACAGTCAGGTTACACCCTGGGGACACAGTCACAGGGTGTTCTCTGGCCTGTGTTAAACAGGGGGTCAGACTAGAGGATCACAATGGTCCCTTCTAGCCTTGGAATCTATGAATAAACCTGACAAAGGCTCTGATTCCACAATAAGGGTGTGTCTACACTGCCCTCCGGATCAGTGGGGAGTGATCGATCTATCGGGGATCGTGTCTACTGAAGACATGCTAAATCGATCCCCAAGCACGCTCCCCGTCGACTCCTGTACTCGGCGAGAGTTGGAAGCGGAGTTGACGGGGGAGTGGCAGGAGTTGACTCACTGCTGCGTGGATGGCCAGGTAAGTCAACCTAAGATACACCAACTTCAGCTACGCCATTTGCATAACTGGACACCCCCCTCCCGCACTGTAGACCAGCCTAAGAGTGTTCCCGTAGGAGTTATACCAGCAAAGCTATATTGGTTTAATTATACTAATACATTTCCCTGTCTAGAGAAAATCCTTAAGATAAACAGCTCTTCCCATCAGTGCTTTCCCTCTCCTTCTACGTCCCCTGTCACTGGAGTATCTGAGCCCCTCACAGTCATTAATGGGGTTTATTCCACAGAAACTCCTGAGAGGGAGGGCAGTTCATCCTCATTTCACAGATGGGGAAACTGAGTCTCAGAGGGAGACTATGTGACTGAACTCTGGCACACAGGGGTCCACAGCTGAGTGAGAGATTGAACCGATGACTTGTCATACCCCATCAAATGCCCTAGTGACTATATCATCTTTCCTCCCCTAATCCCCCAGCCAGGACCGGCGACAGGAATTTTGGGGCCCCGTACGGCAGATCGTACGCCCCCACCCGGTCTCCCGCCGCCCGCGCCCCCCCCCGCCAGTCTCCCGCCGCCCGCGGCCCCCCCCCCCGCCAGTCTCCCACCACCCGCGAGGCCCCCCCCCCGCCAGTCTCCCGCCGCCCACGCCCCCCCGCCAGTCTCTCGCTGCCCGCGCCCCCCCGGCCGATCTCCCGCCGCCCGAGGTCCCCCCCCCGGGCCGATCTCCCGCCGCCCGAGGTCCCCCCCCGGGCCGATCTCCCGCTGCCCCCCCTCGCCAGTCTCTCACCGCCCGCGGCCACCCCCGGGCCGATCTCCCGCCACCCGCGGCCACCCCCTCCCCGGCCGATCTCCCGCCGCCCCCCCCTCATCTCCCGCCGCCCGCGGCCCCCCGCCGGTCTCCTAACTCCCGCGTACCCCAACTCCCGCATGTGCTGCGGCCGCGTGGCCCGGCCAGGAGAAGCAAAGGGGGGCGGGGAGAGGCTGCTGGGGGCCGGGGGAGGGGGATGGTGAGCGCAGCAGTAGCTGCCCAGAGCCGCGCCTTGCTCACAGCCCCGGGGACAACGGGTTACAGCTGCGTACCGGCCCCGGACTTCAGGGGGGCCCCCCTGAAGTCCGGGGCCCGGTACAGCTGTACCCGTTGTACCCCCCTGTCGCCGTCCCTGCCCCCAGCCCTCCCAAAAACCAGCATGACAATGATCAGCCTTGTACCTGCCTTGGATGCCAATGACCCTGGGCCATTTCAGCCAAAGAGGGGAAGAGCCTGGATGGGACATGTCTGGAAAGGTGAGATCAATTAAATGTCTCTAACATTTTCCCTGAGAACCTCCTATTCCTGCTGGGCTAGATCCTGCCTCTCGTCCCCTGGCCCGAACCCCAGGGCAGAATTAGACTCATCTCCCCCATCCTGTAGGGGATATTGACGATGTCAGATGCTGCAGAACGAGAGAGGCTGCTGCTTAGGAGCAGGAAGGGAGAAAAGAGTTGGTGCTGTGAGGAGCAGCTCCTGCTCAGCGACTCTCTGCGTTTGCAGTCTGGTTGCTCTGAGCTAATAGCCCAGTGGGGTGGGGGGGTGGGGGGTCACACACGGTGATGTGGGGTTGAAGAACCTACTCACACAATGTTATTTTTGTCCTCACACGTTAACCTGCCTCATTCTCACTTTCTCTGTCTCACCTTTTAGTCTGTTCTCTGAGGTTTCCAGGGCAGTTTATTTTCATAGTTCTGCATTTAAAGGCCAAAAGGAACCAATGGGACCATCTAGTCTGAGCGTCTGCACAGCCCAGGCCAGAGAGCCTCCCCCAGGGATCCCTGCATTGAGCTGTCAACTTCTGGCTGAGCTAGAGCCTGTCTGGTAGAGACGTCCCCCCTCGGCGTAAAGACTCCAAACCAGCTCCCATTTCTAAACACCATCATGGCTCTGGCTGATCAGTGAAAGAGGGGACCAGGGATAAGGGAGATGCTGGACTGGGTCAGAGCAACTAGAGAGGAGATATGAGTGAGGCTTCCATGAGAATGTGATGGAGGTCATGGAAGTACGGGATTCTGTGACTTCTACAGTGGCTAGTTTGCCTGGCCCGGGGGCCATCTGAGCAGCTCAGGCACCCCCTGGGCCAGTTGCCGGGGACGTCTCAGGCCACGGTGCCCCCTTCCACCAACAGCACCTGGAGTTTGGATGTGGGAGGCGGCAGGGGATTGGGGTAGATGACAGAACAAGGAGTAATGGTCTCCATTTTCAGTGGGGGAGGTTTAGGTTGGATATTTGGAAACACTGGTTCACTAGGAGGGTGGTGAAGCACTGGAATGGGTTACCGAGGGAGGTGGTAGAATCACCTTCCTTAGAGGTTTCTAAGGCCCGACTTCACAAAGCCTGGCCGGGATGATTTAGTCAGAGTTGGTCCTGCTTTGAGCAGGGGGTTGGACTAGATACCTCCTGAGGTCCCTTCCACCCCTGATCTTCTATGATTCTATGATTTCAGACCTACTACCTTTATCAACCAAATGTGGCCCTTTAAATCACTGCCTGAGCCCCGCCACCATTACCCCAGGAGTTCAGCAGCAGGGCTTTGGTGGCAATTAAAAGGACCCGGGGCTCCAGCCACTGCTGGGAGCTCCAGGCTCTTTAAATTGCCGCCTGGAACCTTTTCAGAAGCAAGGCAACACGGGCAGGGAAGAAATACATCCTGGTGGTGATGGATTTCGCCACCCGCTCCCCCGATGGTGGTGTCTCTGTCCTCCACAGAGGCAGACACCATGGCAGATGTGCTGCTGACCATCTTCAGCAGAGAGGGGTCCACAGTGAGGTCCTTACACACCAGGGGTCCAATGTCATGTCAGCCCTGCTCCGGGGCTTGTGGGAGAAATATGGGGTCTGGCCCACCTGGGTGTCTGCATATCGCCCTGAGTCCAGTGGACTGATGTGGAGAATTTATGGGACCCTGAGGATGATGCTGAGGACTTTTATGAATCAGCATCCGCAGGACTGGGACAAGGACCTGACCCACCTGTTGTACAAGTGGGAGCCCCAGGAATCCCCTGGGTTCTTCCCTTTCGAGCTGCTGTATGGGAGGAGAGTGAGGGGACCCCTGGACCCAATAAGGGATGGTTGGGAGGAGAAGGGGGAAGATCCCCTAGTGGATCTCTTCCCTGAGATAGGAGCCAATCCTCCCATCTGATGTCCCCCCTTTCAGAGTCACTAAGAAAACAGCGCAGGATCAGGAGAGAAAGGTCAAGGACATGCTGGCTTGAGAGGTGATCCAGCCCTTCAACAGCCCATGAGCCACCCCTGTGGGGCTGGTCCCCAAGAAAGAGGGGTCAATCCAATTCTGTGTGGACAATCAGAGGCTTAAGGCCACCAGTTCTCACGGAGTGTGTGGGATTCAGGGCATCTGACATCAGGAATTATAACATTCAAAACCAGGAGGAGAACACTTCAGTCTTCCTGGACACTCAATAACAGACTCAAAAGTGGCAATTCTTCAACAACCCCCCCCCCCCCCTCTCAAAAACAGACTCCAATGAGAAACTGCAGAACTGGAATTAATTTGCAAACTGGATGCTATCAAATTAGGTCTGAATAAAGACTGGGAGTGGATGGGTCACTGCAAAAACTAATTTCCATTTCCTGATATTCATACCTTCTTGTCAATTGTTTGAAATGGGCCACCTTGTTTACCTTGGCCTCATTAGCACTACAAATGTGATTTCTGCTCCTTCTTGTCAACTGAGAATAGCCCACTTCCACCTTAATTGAATTGGCTCGTTAGCACTGACCCCCTGTAAGGAGGATGACACTAGGGCTCATCCCCTAGCGGGGCAGTGGGGCACCACACCGCCTCGCTCCTATCTCCGGCTGGGTTGTGGAATACCTGGGGTGCAGTTCCAGAGGCCCAGGCCCTGAGCAGGGCGGGCTGCAAACACGCACAAAGGAGTCTACGCTCAGCTGAGCAGCAATAGTTTATTAGCCCTGGCCCTGAGGCAGGGCGGGCAACAGACGAACACGAAGTCAGGGCTCAGACCTTTAGGCAGGGGCTGAGCAGCAATAGTCAGTAGTCCAGGTGTCTGGTAGAGGGGGAGACTGCCACCCACAGATAAGGGTGGAAGGGGGGATGCAGGCCCACCCACTCCACTGCGCCCCAGCCCAGGGTCCTAGCAGCGGGGACAGACCCGCTGTAGTCAGTGGGGATCCTGACCGCAACACACTGATATGGGCAGCCGACTTGGGGTAGGTTGGGTGGCCCCTCAGGGTAGCGGTCGCTCGGCAGGCTCGGCCAGTCCTCCTCTGGGTAGCGGTCGCAGGATAGACTTGGCCAGACCGCAGGCTCAGGCTGGGTTGCAGTGGCTCCCCGGTCAGGAGCTCCACCGGGAGCGTCTGGCTCCTCCGGTGTCTGCCTCCCGAGTGATCTCTGGCTCTGGGCTTTTATCCTTCCGGGTCGCCGTGGTGACCTCTGGGGGGTGGGGCCACGCCTCTATAGCTCCGCCCACTTTGGTAACTGGGGAGGCTCATCCCCTAGCGGGACAGTGGGGCACCACACCGCCTCGCTATACCCCCCACTTGGCAAGGCAACTCCCATCTTTTCATAAGCTGTGTATTTATACCTCCCTACTGTATGTTCCACTTCATGCATCTGATGAAGTGGGTTTTAGCCCATGAAAGCTTAAGCCCAAATAAATGTGTCAGTCTCTAAGGGGCCACAAGGACTCCTCATTGTTTTACTGATACAGACTAACACAGCTACCACACCGAAAGCAGGGACGAGGAAGACATGCAGCAGGGAACCCCAGGAGTGGGAAGACTCAGACAAAAATGCCCAGATTTTGTGCCTGAGTCATTTCCATGGGCTGAGGGTAATTGGAGCACCTGGATAGAGCTAAATCAAATTAAGTCCACTTTATTTCTAAATAAGAGCATCCACACAGGGGTTTAATGTGGTTTACTTAACCCTCCACAGCTTCATAGCTTCTGATCAGGGTCGGTTGAACATTTTTCATCTGAAAAGTTTTCCCCCACTGTAAAGAGCAAATTTTCCCCCTCTCTAACACTGGGGTAACAGAGGGAGTCTCTCCTATGGCCCCTTAACTATAAGCTGCCCCCCCAGCCTAAGTTAAGTCTTTACACCCCCAAAACCCACACTCTACCAGTTGGGAAATTGGGGTATCGCTGCCACCATCCTTGTGAATCTCCAAGACCCTGGAGGGGGGCACACAGACACCCCCAAACTCCCTTTCCCTCTCCCTAAGAAATCGGGACACTTAACGCTGCTTCCCTCTTCCTTGATTAGCCTAAGGCAAGGTAAACGCAGCACTCCGGTCTCACTCCCTGGGAGTTTACCAAATTCAAAGATTAGATCACTGTACTAGAATTACCAGACAATTCTTATAGGTATAAAAAGTTTAATAAAGAAAAGAACAAGCATACAATTAATACACTTCACAGGTATAGAGTTTTTTAACCTCAATCTTCTTGCATAAACCAACTTCTCCCTCTCCCCCTCTGCTAACCATACAGTTAGAGACACCAGAGATTGAATGCAAAGTCTATGCAGGTACAATCCTACTCACTCTTTAGCTATTTATGAAGATATACAGGGAAAGGACGAGATGGGGTCCATACCTGGAAAAAAGGGTTGAGCCAGTCCAAAGTCCGGACAGAACTGAAGAGACTTCCTGGCTCTTCCTCCAAGGGGGGCTCTCTACGTCACTCCCCACCCCCTTCCCACAGTTAACTCCTAACAGGTAACCCAACTGTCTAAGACTCTTCACACTTATGACACCCACTTTTCAGTTTTTTACAATTTTCTTGTTGAACGTTTCAATGGAAATTCATCTCAGTTTTCCACAGGGGAAAAAATATCCTCCACCTGCCACAGAATGCACCATGTTTTAGCCCTAACTTGTGGAATCTACCAGTCCTCCATCCTGTCCTTTGTCCTACATGAGGCCCCTGCAACTTCTTAGGGGTTAACGGGCATTGGTGAGATACGCTGTGAGAGTTTTTCCCCTCCACTGTGTACAATGTTGTGATTATGAGTTAAACATGGATCAGGGCAGGTGTACATGGGCCAGAAGCATGCTTGTTCTCTGAGCTCTGTGCTGGCCAGACCTCTGATCCATGGATAGAGAAATTCCAATGCTCCCACTGGCTGAGTCTCAGAGACAGGCGAGGTCCTGCAGGAGCCTCACTGGAGGGTTCAGATGCTTCATCCCCTTACCCCCTGTCCCCATAATGGCAGCCCAGAGGCATGGAGTGATCCCAGAGGAGTGTGACCAGGAGGGACAGGGCAGCAGGAGGGGAGCAGGGCCAGGATCAGAGGCTGTCTGTGAAGGAACCCTTGGTTCTGAAGTGTCTCAGCTCTCAGGAAGACTTCACCCTGTGGATGTCTGGGTTTGGAGGACACTGAACTGATGAACCACCCCCTAGCAGCCTTCCTTTCTAGCAATCAACACTTCCATCAGCCACAGGCTGGGTGTCTGGATTGCAGACACTCGCCCAGAATGGCACAGGCAGCCAGTTACAAATCAGGCTCTGACACAGGTCTCACATGTAACCGCTGCTAGCCCAGCATGGCTCTCTGGGCTCCTGTAGTGAGGAGTGCAACGAAGTTGGAATACTGTGTGTGTGTGCCTTAGTTTCCCCTTTGCATTTCTTCAATGTCTATGTGAAGGCATAGGGGATGACACTGGAAGCAAGGAGGCAACGCCCTCTCCCCTCTCAAGGTGTGCATCCCTGAAGCTGTAATCTGACCCCAAGTGGGGGAGGGAGTTCAGCTCAACCTGTTAGAGAGAGGTCAGGTGATGTTCGCCTAGCCCGGGAAAAGAGACAAAGAAAAGCAGAGGAGGGGCTGGAGAGGGGGTTGTCAGTCTGGGTCTGGCTGGGAAGGGCAGAGACCTTACAGGCAAGCTGTCCTACCTCTCTGGCCCCCAAGATGGATCCAGCCGAGGGCTCACGCTCGCTGTATGGTCTGTGTTAGACCAGATAGAAGTCATTGAATAAACCTGTTTTACTGGCTGGCTGAGAGTCACGTTTGACCATGGATTTGGGGTGCAGAACCCATGGACTCCCTCAGGACCCCGCCCAGGCGGGCTTGCTGGGACAAGCACACGGAGGGGCAGAAAATGCTAAATGCTCCGAGGTCAGATGCAGGAAGGTTGAAGTGGGTACCCGTGAAGCTCCTAGCCTTGGAAGCAGGCTGTGTACGGAGAAGGGGCCCTTCACCCAAAGTCCTGTCTGGCTTCCTAAGGAGCGGTTCCAGACCATCGCCTGGGCACTCCGTGACAAGGAGAACAGGAATTAGGTTTCTGGGACTGCTACAGGCGGGAAGCTAGAAGCCTAGAATCTACCTTTAGCCAGGTGGCAGTAGCACAGGTGTTTTGATCTATAGGGCCTAAATTCAATCCCTGCATCCCACCCAACCAGAGTTACTCAAATGATAAGCAGATGAGACCTGTTAACTGAGCTTGTTCCTTAGGTCAAGTGGTAGAAATCTGGGCTATAGCAGATGCTGGGTTCAAACCCTACTTGTGACCCCAGTGTGTACACCATCACAATGACTCCTCCTTAGAAGTCACTGAGGGCATTACACTCTCTCCTATCTTCAAGCTGCTTGTATTACTGTGCACTGACGCATAGTCCCCTGGGATTCTGTTTTCTGTGCATGCCCCCTCCTCCTGCTAATGCCACATGGTGCTGGGACAGGAAGGGAAGCTTGGTGGTGGGGAAAGGGGCTGGGATGGGAGTAGGGAGCAGACCCAGGGACAGGGAAGTGCTGACCTGCAATGGGCCTCCCGAGTGATGGGAAGATGAATGGGAACCCCATTGGCATATAAATTTCTCGCTGCTCACCATGTCTGCACAGGTAACCGAACACCTGCCATGGATCCTGGCCAAATAAAACCACATACACAGGTTAATACGTGACTAACTCTGGTGCTTTCACTTTCCCCTGGTCAGAGTTCACAAACAGCTTGGGGACGCATTTCCCCATTTGCCCTAGAATATCCATTCAGTTCCTTGGCGCTCTGTGTGGGGCTGGCACCCCCGGCTCCAGACACACTGCATGGCATCTCGTGGGAAACACTGAATCCATCAGGTAGGTCCCTCCCCATTATTACCCCCTTTCCTTCGCTCTCAGGGGTGCTCACAGTCCTCCTTCCTGGAGCACATCCCCCCGGCCATGGCCTATTCCCACCTCCCATCAGTGCTTGGCAAACCCTGATGGTGGGTGTGATTCACTGCTCAGCCCATTGTCCCCTCACTGCAGGGTGTGACCATCTGGGGTTCCTTGTGGCCTTTCCCTGGAGTGTGTGATGGGGGGCACGGGTGAATTGGTGCCTCTTCAAAAGGGCAGCACAGCCCTGTCCTGCTGATGCCCCTCGAAGGAGGGGCTGCCAGGTCAGAAGTGTGTATGTGGGGTGGAGGGGGAGGGGGCAGTCTTTTGGCTCAGATCTAAATGGGAGGTCATGGTTCTTCCCTGGTTGTTATTATTACATGTATTACATTAGTAACTAGAGGCCCCAGCAGAGACCGGGGGTCCCATCTTGTTTGGTGCTGCCCAGTTCACAAGTGAGATCAGGGTCTCACTGTGATGCATACTTAGGCTGACCATACGTACCGTTTTGAACGGGACAGTCCCGTTTTTTTCATATTTCCCGACCGTCCCGTCGTTTTAATCTAAATGTTAATTTTGTCCCGTTTTTTGTAAGACAGATCTGGGCAGGTCCCTCTTTGCAAGCTGCTTTCTAGGGGGAGGTTCTGATTGATTGGGGTTTTTTCTGCCTTGAGTCTGGAGCCTGACCCCGAAGAGCTTTGCTCCTTGCTGGGCAACCCAAACGAGAACAGTGTAACCTGGACAGGAAACCAATGCGGCGCTCAAACTCCGTCTGCTCCCAGCAGTGCAAGCTCATCCTCTCCCCACGCAGGGCACACCTAAGCTCCTCAGCTGCGTTTCTTCCACGAATTTCCCTGGAGATCTCCCCCACCCCACGGCCATGTGGCTCCTGGTTGATTTGTTACGGGGTTGGGATCAGAAGGCAGAAATTAGCCCTGCTTCACTCCGGGGGTTTTCATGTGCGAGAACTATTTATGTCTCATAACTTCTGGCCAGCAGCCCCCCCACCGGCGCGCTCAGTCCCCGACTGCGGCTCCGGACAGCTCCGCTCCGCCGTCGGCTTCAGCCCGCCGCCCGCTGCCTCCTCGAGTCTCTCTATCCCTCCTTCTTCCCTCCTTCTCTCCATCCCTCCCTTCCCTCTCTCCCTCTGTCCGCTGCCTCCTCTCGCTCCCTCCATCCCTTCTCTCTATCCCCTTCTCCATCCCTCCATCCCTTCCTTCCTCCCTTCTCTCTCTCCCTCCGTCCACTGCCTCCTCTCGCTCCCTCCATCCCTTCCTTCCTCCCTTCTCTCTCCCTCCGTCTGCTGCCTCCTCTCGCTCCCTCCCTCCCTTCTCTATCCCCTTCTCCATCCCTTCCTTCCTCCCTTCTCTCTCTCCTTCCGTCCGCTGCCGCCTCTTATCTCCATCCCTCCATCCCTCCCTTCCTGCCTTCTATCCCTCCATCCCTCTCTTCCTTCTATCTCCCTTCTCCATCTCTCCCTTCCTCCCTTCTCTCTCTCCCTCCGTCCACTGCCTCCTCTTCCATCTCCCTTCTCTCCATCCCTCCTTTTCTCTGTCCCTTGCCTCCTCCATCCCCCCCTGCTCCCTACCCGCATCTCTTCTCTCATCCATCCATCCTCTCCCTTCTCACCTTCCTGCCTTCTCTCCCTCCGTCCCCTCCATCCTCTTCATCCCCCATCCCCCCATCTCTGTTCTGTTTCTTCCTCCATCCATTCCCCCCCCCAGTTCCCCCTCTGCCTCCCCCCCCCCGCCCGGCGCTGGGGGGCCCAGGTGGGGCCATGGCGCTGGTCACCTCGCCCACCGAGCTGGAGTGCCTGGCCAAGCCGCTGTTCTGCCGCAAGGGGGCGCTGCGCCAGCAGGTGATCCATGTGGTCAAGAGCCACAAATTCACGGCGCGCTTCTTCAAGCAGCCCACGTTCTGCAGCCACTGCACCGACCTCATCCGTTGAGACCCCCCTAGAGCCCCCCAACACCCTCCAGCGCCCCTCAGCCCACGTTCTGCAGCCACTGCACTGACTTCATCTGGTGAGACCCCCCAACCCTGTCCCGTTTTTGCCATCCCAATGTCCCGTTTTTCTCTCAAGGAAATATGGTCAGCCTATGCGTACTGCACATACAGACCGTGAGAGACCATCCCTGCCCCAAAGATCTCTCAGTCCGGCAGTCAGGTGTAGCTCAGCCTAGATGGGCTCAGCCTCTTTCAAGCCTCGTCTCCATGGGACATTACATTGTGTTAGAACATGTGTTAATCCAGCACAGGACACTGAACACACAGGCCTGGTCTGTGCTGGAGGGACGTGTGATGTTAGGTAACGTATTCACTGTCAGACCTAGTAGTTCATCCAGACATCGGCTCATGCTCCGCCAACAATGGCAGCCTTGAATGTTGCCTGTCCGTTCGAACACCCTCCGCGCTTTCTCCCATGCTGTCGCCATGCATGGGAACAGCTCCCTTCCAATGTTCACAAAGCCACCACCTTCCCCTCCCTGAAATCCCTCCTCGGAGCCTACCTCTGCCATGGGGCCTATTGAGTGCTGCTGCCTGGGGCTGGCTGGGCTAATGGCTCCCTCTTCTGTCTTGTTATCTCGTCTCCCAGTCCCTCACCACGAGGGGTTTGTCTGTGTCACCCACTGGCTGTGTCCTGTCTGACATTTAGATGGTGACCTCGCTGGGGCAAGGCCTGTCGCTGTTACGTGTCTGTGCAGAAACTGCCACAGCGGGGCCTGACCCCTGACTGAGGTTCTTCGTCACTCCTGTAATGCAAATCACACACAACAGCAGTAACTAGCCGGTTGAGAGGAGCTCTGTGCTGAACACAGTTTTGTTCTTGGTGTGGAAAAGGACGGATGAGGTCAGTGTCATGTCAGCTGGCCACGGTGACCCCAGGAGTCACTCTTGTGTTGTTATTGTGGTGGCACCTGGGGCCTTGTCCTGGCACAAGGAGCTCAGAATTCTGGGTGCTTCACAGACACAGAACAGAGACAGTCTCTGCCCAAAAGAGCTGACAGCCCAAGGGAAAGACTCTCGGTGTATCCACAATCAGCTGACACCATGTTACACACGACATGTCAAGTCTACACTGAGGATGAAGTCCTGGCCCTATAGAGATTTCACCCTGGATGGTTAGTGTTGTTAACATACACTCTAGGACCAGGCAATTGTCATGTGCAGAGAGGCCACAAGGGTCCTGGCTGGGCTACACTTGTCTCGGGGAGCTGGATTTGTTGATCAGAAGCCGGGAAGCTCTGTGGGGTTAAGAGCTGATCTGTGTGGTGTTTGTGTTGGTTTTTATTGTGGGTCTCGAGCTCACAGACTGTTCATCTGCAGGAAGGTGTGTGGGGGGGGAGGGGGTTTCTGACCCTGCTGGCTGGTGGGTAACATCTTCATAACCACTCAAGTGATTTAAGAGTTGAGGGCTAGAGTCACAGTGTTGCAGGGCCTGACTCCCAGGTGCCCTGTCACCTAGGGGACTTCACAGCCCTTTGCTGGGCACCCAGGGTTCCAGTACAATGTCTAGGCAGAGCTGGGCACCTACCAAAGGGCTCCTCAGAAGCCAGCACCATGAGCAGGCGGCTGCCTAAGCCAGCCAGTAAAACGCAGGGGAAAGGGGTGGGGCTCAGGGCCCAGATTCACAAAGGGATTTAGGCACCTCACTCCCCTTGATCTGGACCTTAGGTGCCTGACTGACAGGCTGTGGGAGGCGCCTCCCTCCAGTTGGGATTCTCAGCAGTTAACTCCAGTGGAGGGTTTGTCACCTAAACCAGGTCAGCCCTTCCTTGTAGAGAGCCTGAGAGAGAAATTCCCCTCCCCTGCTAATGCCAATAGCCCAGTGTCAGGACATTCTGCTGAGTGTGAGAGATCCAGAGTCAAATCCCCACTCCAATAACTATTTATTCAAAGTGGACCAGCTCCAATAGGGGAGATTCACACCACAGCCTGTTACTCAGGGCCTCAACTGGGAGGGGCAAGACCTGGGGGTCAAATCCCTGCTCCAAATCAGAGGTGGGGAATCAGAGCTGGTTCTCCCATGTGCAACCTGAGTGCGCCAACCAATGATTCTTGGATACTCTGGCCAGGTGTCCACACTCTCTGTCCTGCTCACCCACCCCCACCTGTCTTTAGTAGCCTTTCTCAGAGCAACTAGCCCTTAATCTGTCTGTGTCCTTTTATGGACCTGGCCCTCAACTTCTATTGAAAGCCAATGGGATTTAGGTGCTTTTCCAATATTTTACCCAGTATCGTTAGGCTGAACAAGAACCCTGTAAAGAAGCTGGAAACTAGAGCTGGTCAGGAATATTTCATCAGAAACATTTGTAATGAAAAATGGCTTTTAAATGTATATGAACATTTTCAACACAGTTTCAAAAGTTTCAATACAATGATTCACAAGAAAAAAATTTCACTTTGATTCCTGTCTGATGGAATCAAAATGAAAAATGTTTGACTTCTAAGGAGGAAAATGTAGGAACTAAGCTTTTTAAAAAAATAATTAATTTTGTTTCCAGTTCAATTTAATTGATTTTCCAATCTATTATTTTTGTTTTGATTCATTTTGTCAGAATACTGGAAGATTTCAGTAAAAATTTTGAATGGAAAGAAAATTTTCCTCAAAAAGATTCCCCCCATTTTTGCCTGCCTCCCAGAATGCCCAGCGCCTGCCGTGCACTGTCTCTCTGGCTCCCAGAGCCCCACTTTGCACGAGGTAATAGATGCTTCATCTGCACTGGTATCGGGGGATACCTGCACCAATGGATGGTTAGAGAATAGGGTTGCCGACTTTCTAATTGCACAAAACCAAACAACTTAATCATGCCCCTTCCCCAAGACCCTGCCCTATCCCTTCTCTGAGACCCCGCCCCCACTCATTACATTTCCCCTCCCTTGGTGGATCTCTCCCACCCTCACTCACTTTCGCTGGGCTGGGGCAGAGGGGTGGAGTGTGGGAGGGGGCAAGGGCTCTAACTGGGCTTGCAGGCTCTGGGGTGGGGCCAGAAATGAGGGATTCAGCATGTGAGAGGGGGCTCCTGGCTGGGGAAGGGAGTTGGGGTTTGGGAGGGGGGGAGGGCTCCGGCTGGGGGGTGGGAGCTCTGGAGTGGGCCTGGGGATGAGGGGTTTGGGGTTCAGGAAGGGGCTTCAGGCTGGGGGGGGGCAGGGCTGAGAGATTTGGAATGTGAGTTGAGGCAGGGGGTTGGGGTGCAGGAGGGGGTCAGGGCTTTGGGCTGGGGGTGTGGATGCCGGGTTTAGAGTGCAGGAGGGAGCTCCAGGCTGGGGGGTGGGGCCGAGGGATTTGGAGTGTGGGATGGGGCTACGGGTTGAGGCAGTGGCTTGGGGTGCAGGAGGGGGCTCTGAGTTGGGGGGGTGCTCAGGGCTGGGGCAGAGTGTTGAGACTCAGGCTTACGGCATGGGCTTGTGACGAAGTGGGAGTACTGTGTGTGTGTGCCTCAGTTTCCCCTATGCATTTCTTGGGCCTCTATGTGGAAGGAAAGGAATGTAAGGGTGATGCGAAGCAGAGCCACTGCAGGTATTCAAAGGTGTGCATCCCTGGAAGCTGTAACCTGACCCCAGGTGGGGGAGGGAGGTCAGCTGAATCTGTTGGAGGGAGGTCAGGTGATACCTGAAGCCCGGGAAACCAGACAAAGGAACTAAGGAGCAGGAAGTGGCTAGAGGGAGTGGACAGTCTGGGTCTGGGTCTAGCTGGGACGTGGAGAGAAGCCATCTTCTCGCTCTCTAGGCCCGGGATGGATCCAGCGGAGGGCTCACACTCTCTCGCTGCATGGTCTGTGTTAGACCAGATGGAAGTCATCGAATAAACCTGGGGAGAAGCAGGAGCCCAGAATCTGGGTCTCACCTCCTGGCACACCCCAGAAAGGCCTGACTGAGGAACCCTGTTTGGACTGAGAAGCTGTGAGTTGAATGCTGTTCCTGACATCTCAAATAAACCATCTATTCTGCTGGCTGACTGAGAGTCACGTCTGACTGTGGATTTGGGGTGCAGAACCCATTGGCTCCCCCAGGACCCCGCCCAGGCGGGCTTGCTGAGGGAAGCACACGGAGGGGCAGAAGGTGCTGAATGCTCCAAGGTCAGACCCCAGAAAGGTGGAAGTGGGGACCCCTGAAGCTCCTGGCCTGGGAAACAGGCTGTGTACGGAGAAGGGGCCCTTCACCCGGAGTCCGGTCTGGCTTCCTAGGGAGCGGTTCCAGACCATCGCCCGGGCGCTCCGTGACAGGGCTCACCTCAGGTGGCTCCCAGTCAGCAGCACAGCAGGGCTAAGGCAGGCTCCCTGCCTGTCCTGGCACCATGCTGCACCCTGGACGCAGCCAGCAGGTCTGGCTCCTCAGCGGCGGGGGAAGGACAGGAGGATCTGCAGCATGCGCTGCTCTCACCTACAGGCACAGCTCCCCCCCCCCCCCCCAAACTCCCACTGGCTGAAATTACTGGCCAATGGGAGTGCGGAGACAATGCTCGGGGTGGGGGCAGCGCACGGAGCCCTCTGGCCCCTCCCCTGCCTAGGAGCCCAACCTGCTGGCTGCTTCCAGAGTGCAGCGCGGTGCCAGGACAGGTAGGGACTAGTCTGCCTTAGCGCCGCAGCATCACCGAGCACACTTTTAATGGCCAGGTAGGCAGTGCTCACTGCAGCCACCAGGGTCTCCATTTGACTGGGCGTCCCAGTTGAAAACTCAATATCTGGCAACACTATTGACAGAGAACCGACAAGGGGAGGAAATGGGGGTGGATACACGGCGCTGCCTGGGGGTGGAAATTCCTAGTGCCAGGCCTGGCAGGGGGCAGGGCAGCCTGGGAGGGTGAAATCCTCTCCTGTCCCTGGGGAGCTGCTCTGCCTGGGAGCAGAGTGGGTCAGGTCAGACGATGGATGGGGTGTGTTCCCTCCACTGCCGGCCCCTCACGCAGTCTGGGGAGTGTTAACCATCCCTGCTCTCTCCTTACAGGTCCCTGCCCAGGATGTCCCCATGGCGACGCGGTGGCGGCTCTGTGTGTACAGCCTGGGGATCCTCCTCCTGGCACCGTGTTCTCTCTTTGGTAAAAAACTTTGAATTCCAATTATTTCCCTCCCTACGTGTGCTGTCCCCTGCAGGGTTGTGGAAGGTGGATCTGAGCCCAATGACCCCTTCCCTGGAACCTCCTCAGATGTCCAGAGTAAAAGAAGTCAAGCCCAAGAGGCTGTGATCTGGTGGGATGACGTTAGGGTGCCCAAAGCGTAGCCTAGCTCTGGGTAGCAGAATTTTTGGATCTTGAACAAGTTGCCCAGCTCCTGCTGCCCCTGAGAGAAGCTCCCAGAACCCCCGACACTGATCCCTTCCCGTCCCACCATGGGAACCGAAAGCACCATGCTGTTAGACCTGCCCCACTGGGGACCTGGATTCTCATGGCCTCCAAGGCTGAGATCTTCCCAGCTGCCTGAGGGATGGGGAGGCCCAGTTCCCATTAGGATGAATGGGAGATCATCAAAATCTCCTTGGCTTAGAAAATCTGCCCCTTATGCCTCCCCACCAGTAGCCACACAGTGAGTGTCAGGTGCTGCAGCTCAGTCATTGCTCTCCATGCCCCATGATGGGATGGATGAGTCTGAAGACACTTCAGACACAGCTGTGTTACAGACATAGCTCACCTTCAGATGCTTAATTTCCTGTAGACACCAATCCCCAGAATGGTGAATCTCCAGCTGAGCCAGTTTCCGTTTGGGGTATTGAATCCAATGAAGGGACGTGCATTGGCCCAAAGACCCATCAAAGACCCAATACCCTCAGGCCAGGCAGAAGCTCCTCTGAGGTGGCCCCTCAGCAGCTGTTGTGGGGCTACGTGGATCTGAAACCGATTCATCAGAGAAGTTGCTTGCAGTGGAAAGAGCTCGTAACTGGCTGCCATGGGGCTCTGCAGGGCTCTTTGAATTGGTAGGTGTCATCCAGCTGGAGCCACCCCTTGCCAAAAGAGTGTAAGTGGGTTGCAAGACAGACACCTTTGTAGGGGTTTCCAGGATACTGCAGGCCAGCATTGGAAGACTAGCTTCTATCAGTTGTGGTCTGGGTGCACTGTCCTGTGTTCACACGGAGAGTAACTCAGTTAAGCTACACATGACTTAACCTCAGGAAACTTCTGCTATGAGCAATGCATGACTGAGCAATTCCCTCCCCTCATTCCTCTCACTCAGTCTGCTCCTGGGGTTCTCTTTTGCAGAGGAGTTCTCCCTGGTTGACTTTCCACACCCTGTGCTGGGGGTAATTGGCCAGGATGTGGTGTTACCCTGCCAGCTCTCACCCCCAGCCAGGATGCCCAGCATGGATGTGCATTGGAGGAAAACTGGATCAGGATTTATCGTGGTTCATGAGTTCTTGGATAAGAATAACCAGGACCTGCCAGGAGTGGGTTACCAGAACCGGACGGAGCTGTTCCTGCAGGAATTCAGCAGCGGGAACGTTTCTGTGAAGCTGAAACGGCTTCAAGTGATGGATGATGGGAAATACCGATGCTTTGTGAGGAACCTACAGTGGAACCTACAAGCCACCACTGAACTACGAGTTGCAGGTGAGATGCAGCTCTAGGGGGTGTAGAAGGACGGCATGTCATTGCCTCAGATCCTTAATTGCTGTCTAGGCCAATGTCCTTTGTTCCTGTGAACTGGGCTGGGTTTGTCTCATACATACCGTGATGAGGTGTGAACCGTCCCTCTGCTCTTGGAGAGTTTTGCCTGGACTTGCTTTAAGCCATGAGGACACATTTTCAGTCTCATAACTATATACCTGAAATGAGAACCTAGAGAACATCACTATAACAACAATGCTCAGTGCATCATGAGCCTTCCGAAGACACCCAACATGAGAAACTTTGCACTGGATAAAAGACAATCATATTATAAGGAAGAACATGGGGGTGCAGGGTGTTGTCCTGAGGTACAGAGCGTCACCCCAGGTTTATTACCCCCAAGGTACAGTCCTAGTGCCCTTAATCTGTGGTTAAGGATATGCTAACACGAGTGCCCAGTGGCAAAGACTGGCTCAGTCAGCAGCAGGAGTCTCTGATGTCCCCTTGGCCACACAAAGAGTTAAAGTGGACCCCCAACATTTATAGATTGAAACAAACAAATGGGATAAACAACTTACATACCATCTTACCTGACATCTCTTTGTTACTTCCCCTTGCTCCTGATATTTCAGACAGAACATCCCTGTTCATTGTTCTGTCAAATCATCTGATCTTGTGCTAGCTTGGGGTGTATCTGTACCAGCCTTCTGGAAAGTATTTACATAAATATGTAGTACCTAGCATTTCTTGGGAGTGACTATGATTTGGCAACACTTGCATCAACTCTGCCAAGATCATGTACTGGACAATGAACTTGATACATGGCCTGACTTTGCTTCGCAGCCTCTACTTCAGGCCTCAGATCTTGTAACAGGCCCAGTGCTCCAGGCTCTTTTTCTCTTCTAATATGAAGCCCTGGGTAAGATCGCAGGGAGCGCTTGTGTCTTGGCATCCAGAGCCTTCTTTACCCCACTGGGTGCCCCAATACTGAGCCCAGAACAGCAGTGAGGTCCCATGCTGCAGGAGGCTGTGTGCAGGACTCAGTAGGGGGCGCTCTCCTCTCACACTCAGGGATGACCCTCTGTGGTGCTAGTAGGGTCAGTGCTGCATTAAACTCTTTTCAATGAGACGTGAAGCTACAGTCCTCAGCGCTCATGCTCATGGTGATGCTGTTTGAGGGAGCGGGACCTTTACCCCCAGGTTCTGCCCAGATCCCAGGTGAGGCTGTTTTTAGTCCCATGATCATAAAATCATAGATATTAGGGTTGGAAGGTGTCACCGAGTGCCCGGGCGATGGTCTGGAACCGCTCTCTAGGAAGCCAGACTGGACTTCGGGTGAAGTGTCCCTTCTCCGTACACAGCCTGTTTCCAAGGCTAGGAGCTTCCTGGGTGTGATGGGTTGAGATCACAGAAACCCTTAGGAGATGCCACCCAAAGTACCAAGGCTACTCCTGCCTCAGTTTTCCTACCCCAATGGCTTAGGACCTCAGTACCCTGCCTGGTCTGAGCCACATCCCCTAACAGCTGTGGGCTTTCCTGGAAACAGGCAGGAGGTATTCTTACCTCTGGCACTCAGATGCTCAACTCCCAATGGGGTCAAACCCTGAATAAAATTTGTTTTGCCTTGTATAAAGCTTATACAGGGCAAACTCATAGATTGTTCGCCCTCTATAACAATGATAGAGAGATATGCACCCCCAGGTACCAACACGTACTCCAGGTTAATTAATAAGTAAAAAGAGATTTTAATAAAGACAGGAAATAACCTTCCTGGGTCTGACCTCGGAGCATTCAGCACCTTCTGCCCCTCCGTGTGCTTCCCCCAGCGAACCCACCTGGGCAGGGTCCTGGGGGAGCCCATGTATTCTGCACCTAAATCCACAGTCAAACGTGACTCTCAGCCAGCCAGTAAAACAGAGGTTTATTCGTTGACCTTTATCTGGGCTAACCCAGACCATACAGCGAGCGTGAGCCCTCAGCTGGATCCATCTTGGGGGCCAGAGAGCGAGATAGCTCTTCTCCCTCCCTCCCTGACTCCAGCCAGCTTCAGACTCCCCCACTCAAGCTCACTGTCCAGCCCCTCCTCCCCCCTGGCTCACCCAGGTCAGGTGACCTCCCTCCCCCACTTGGGGTCAGATTACAGCATTAGTTATGGACACCAGCAGAGAGGGGAGAGGGTGCCGACTACTTGCCCACACTGTCTCTGCTTTGCATCAGCTACACATCCTTATCCCTTCACATAGACGCTCAAAAAATGCATAGGGGAAACTGAGGCACACACACACAGTATTCCTACTCTGTCACAGAAGGGACCTCTGGAGGTCTTCTAGTCCAACCCCCTTCTCAAAGCAGGACCAATCCCCAATTAAATCATCCCAGCCAGGGCTTTGTCAAGCCTGACCTTAGAAACCTCTAATGAAGGTGATTCTACCACCTCCCTAGGTAACCCATTCCAGTGCTTCACCACCCTCCTAGTGAAAAAGTTTTTCTAATATCCAACCTAAACCTTCCCCACTGCAACTTGAGACCATTACTCCCTGTTCAGTCATCTGGTACCACTGAGAACAGTCTAGATCCATCCTCTTTAGAACTCCCTTTCAGGTAGTTGAAAGCAGCTATCAAATCTCCTCAGTCTTCTCTTCTGTAGACTAAACAATCCCACCTCTCTCAGCCTCTCCTCATAAGTCATGCGCTCCAGGCCCCATATCATTTTTGTTGCCCTTCTCTGGACTCTTTCCAATTTTTCCACATCCTTCTTGTAGTGTGGGCCCCAGAACCGGACACAGTTACTGATTCTGACCACATGTTCAGTTCTGCAAAAGGACAGTGGAAGCGACAGTGAAAGTAACCTAGCCCCAGACAATATAGTACAAAAACATCAAGCCCCAGATGAGGGGCCCTCCTGTGATAATACAGAGCACTGAGGTTATTTTAAATCATCTCCCATCTTTGGTGGCTCCTGATGAACAGCTCTGCAGGAGACATTTGCTTTTAGGGAGAGATTTAAAAGAGGGGAGGGTGGTTGTGTGCAGCACTGGGAGAGGGAAATCTAAGCAGGAGGGACGGGCACCGTTATCAGTGTTCCTGACAGCTCCACCCCCAAAGTGGCTGCATTTCAGCACAAGGTATAGCAATCTCTGTGAGCAGTTTAAGTCTGCACATTCTTCTGTGAGCCTGAAGGGCTCAGTGGTCTATGGAAATACGAAATGGCATTATTTAATTTCCCCATTCATCAGTATGGGAGATCCCAGGGAACCTTCTCATACAAGGGAATGGAGCTTTCCAGTCACAGCCCCCTATACACAGCAGTATCTGGGGAATCCCACAGTGCTACCAAAGACATAATTTCCTAACACACACTCTCTGTCTCTCCTGGCAGCTGTGGCTCCAGTGTTCATTGATGTGCTGGGCCCCCGGGACCAGGGGATCGGACTGGCCTGTAGATCCACAGGCTGGTTCCCCAAACCCGAACTCCAGTGGGTTGGAAAGAACGGACAGAACCTGGCAATGGAGATTGTGACCGACATGACTCAGGACAGGGAGAACCTGTATAGTGTTGTGAGTCACGTCATTGTCACAGAAGAAGACGATGGAGACATCAGCTGTATAGTGCGGAATGGCCGGCTGGAGACTGAGCGACAATCTGCCATTCACCTCTCAGGTGAGTTCCCTCCCCACCCCCTTGTAGAATGCATTGTTGTTAGGACTGCCCAGGGTTGTTAAGGCTGCTAAATTGTTACTGCTGCCAATGTTGTTATTATTTAAACTCCACGGATGCTCTTGGAGCTGCCTGTTAATTCAGCAGACTTATGTTATTCATAAGAAAGATCACAGGCTCGCTTCGGGGGTGAAGGTGCTCAGCTAGATTTATTGTTGACAAAGAATGGCACTAGTGACATTTGAGTAATATAGGTAATGTGTTGAAGGAATACACTAAAAACACTACAGCAGCAACACTGTAGTGTAAACACTTATTACAGCACCAGATGGGGTTCTTACATAGCTGTGGTAAATCCACTTGTCTGAGAGGTGGTAGCTAAACTGACAGAATCATTCTTCCATTGACCTAGTGGTGTCTACACCTGGGGTTAGGTCAGTTTAAATATATGGTAGAGGGTGTGAAATTTTTCGCAGCTGTGAGTGATGTAAGTAACACAACCTAACTCTGTATGTCTCAGACTCTGTAAGGGGTTTGGCTCCTTCATGAAACTGGATAAAAAAAAAATTCATTGTACAAAATCAATGTAGAACACATTATATGAATTAAAAACTGGCTATTGGGAATCATTCTCCAATGGGGATGTTACCAGTGGGGGTTCCACGGTGATCTGTTCAGGGACAATGTTATTCAAGAGCTTTATCAAAGAGCTGGAAGGAAATGTTAAATTTCCATGTGACCCAAAAATTGATGGAGATGTAAATAATGATACAAGTACTACAGACTGACCTGGCTTGATTGATAAGGTTGTTTCACATTAACAACATGCTGTCATGGATACACAGAACCAGTGCTATGGCCCCAGCAAAAATTCCCACTTTCTCACTCATGCATTTCAACATGGCCAAATGCCAGATCACACAACTGTGAACAAAGAGTGTAGTTCACACTTGCAGGATGGTAGACTGGTAGATGGTACACTTGCAGGATGGTTTGGTAGAGCTGCCACCAAAACGCCGCCACCGGATGAAGCGGCAGAGTGGATATGGCCGCCAAAATGCTGCCGAAAGCAGCAGATCACTGCCCCAATTACGGACAGTGAGCCGCCTCCAGTGTTCACTGCCCCAAGTGCGTGCTTGGGGCGCTGGTGCCTGGAGCCGGCCCTGAACCCTGGTATGTATAAATATCTGGCAGGAGAAAGGAGGTGCCATCACCCCTGTGTGTGATATTAGCCAGAACACTACCGGATACTGTGTCTAGTTCTGGTGTCCACACTTTCAAATGGGATGCTGACAAATTGGAAAGTGCTCAGGAAACAGCTATAAGAAGGATTAGAGATCTGGAAACCTGCCTCAAGGTCAGAAATGTAGCAGCGCAAGTTCTGTAATTTATTCAAGGGAAGGTTAAAAGGTGACTTGATCACGGTCTGTAAGTACCTACATGGGGAGGAGATTTCTGACAGTCGATAGGTCTCTAATTTAGCAGATCAAGACAGAACAAGATCTGATGGCTGGAAGTTGAAGCTAGAGAAATTCAGACTAGAAATAAGGTGCAGATTTTAACAGTGAGGGGAATTAACCATTGGAGCAACTAACCTGGGGATGTGGTGAATTCTCCATCACTTGGAATCTTCAACCCAAACTGGGTGTCTCTATAAGCTCCACTCCAGCTGGAACAGAAGTTCTGGGCTGGATGCAGATATCACTGGGGGAGGGTCTCTGGCATGGGTTATACAGGAGGTCAGACTAGATGGTCGTAATGGACCCATCTGGCCTTAACTCTGAATCTAACAACTCATAACACACTGGGGCCAGCTAGGAAAACAATCCTTTGCTGAACTTATCTGGACTGGATGTGGTGACTGAGAACTGGCAGCTGCGTGACAGTGACCATCCGAACAGCCAGCTGATGCAGTCAGGGCTGGAACTGATGCTGCGCTGGCTTCTCTGGTTTCAATTACTCCCATTTATGGTTGTGCTTTGACCATGGAGGGGACGTTCCCTTCCATCCTGGGAATTTCTGGAGATCTCTGAGCAGGACTCAGCTGTCAAACCAAGTGGCAAACTCCATTCTCCAGCTCCAGGATGGGACCGTGCTCCTCACAGTCTGCACTCTCTGTTTGCCAGGTGACGTCTTCCACCATGTTTCTCCCTGGCTGGCTGCATTCTGGGTATTATTCACTCTGGTTCTCATTGTTGCTGGAGTCTGTGCATATCTTGGATACACAGGTATTGGGAATGTGTTATTTGCATATTAAGAGCCCGGCCCTAGAGGGCACTGGGCTGGGGCATTGGAGAGTCTTATTGTTCGGATATATTTACCTTGGGTTGGTTTTAGGAAATAAACCAAACTAACAAACACACGGAGGTCCCTGGCCCCACCTGTATTAGCGTATAGCTCAGTGTTTCCCCTGCCTTCCCTGTCTCACTGCAATGTCCGATTCTCTGTCTCATAGCGATGCAAAAGTCCTCTCAGGAGAAACGATCTGAAGAGGAGGCTCTGTTAAATCTGGGTAGGTTTCGTGCTCTGTCTTTGACTTTGTCTTAGATGTGTGAACTCTGTGTCTGGTTGATATTGTCTGTTGTCTCAATGCAATGAAAGGAATGGAGCCAAGAGATCTCTGCCTAGTGATTCCTCACCTCCCCCCATTCTCACACACCCTGAGGGTAACATTGGCAAATGTATATTTTGCAGTTGAAACCCAAAGGTTAGTACTTGTGAGATTCCCTTCATGTTGGTGTGGCAGGGAGAGAGCTTGGATACCATAAACTAGAACGGTGATTGGGGTTCTTACAACAAGAACATCCCAGAAGAGCTTGAAGATCCTCCTTCTTTCATCTCGTTTGCCTTCTGCTGTGCCCTTTTGTGGCCACCATTCCTCTGGCCAGGGAAGCTGGCTGCGACTCCCCTAGCAATCAGTGCTGTGCTGTAACGAGCCAGAGGGGGCGCTGTGGAGTAACTGACCCTGCCCCATGGTTCTACTAGCCATGCTGCACCCACCCAAAGCCTGCTCTACACACAGCCCTGCGCCAGTTTAACTCTAGGTGTGTTTTCAAACTTAATTAATTAAACTGGTTCAAGAGTGTGTGTAGACAAGGGCTAAGGAGTGACAGACTTCCCCAGGTCTCCTGTCCATTGGTGCATATCACTAACCAGCGGTCAGGTTGCCAGGTGTTTGGTTTTTGACTGGAAATTCTGGGTAAAAAGGGGACCTGGCAGAAATCCTGAGCAGACACCAAAAGTCAGGTTGCCTCAGTTGGCCTTTGCCGCTGCCATGGATGGAGCTGGAGCACAAAGAGCAGCTGACGAGGGAAGATCTGTTGGACAGAAGCTTCTGTGAGAAACTGGCCGTCTCCCACGGAGAGGTACCACCTGAAGGATCCACATTTGAAATAGCAGTGGGGCCACCCCTGCAGCCCATCGCCATCTCAGATTCCTGGATCCTGGCGATCTCTGCACCCTCGTTCCCTGAGGGTCCAGCCCATGCGAAACAATGCAGCATATCTTTATGCTGTGTCAATGACTCTTGAACTGGCAGGTGCTAGATAATTGCTGCCCACTATCTCTTTCTTTGCTGGGTAATTAGATGACAATTAACTTGGAAGAGCCCAGAGGGCTTGGAGCAGAGGAGAGAGGATAGACTGTTAGATTTCAGTTCTGCACGAATCCAGTTAACTTTTATTTTCAGCTGCCTATAAACAAACCTACTGGAGAAAATGGTTTCTCCCCCCCCCCCCCCCCCCCGATGATTTTATGATTTTAATGGCTACAGGAGCAAAACAATTCTGAAATCAAAAAGATAAGTTTCCTGCTTTCCCTTCCACAAATATCTATTTCCAGCCCAGGTAACTTTTTATTTATTATCTGTAGTAACTGTGTTCTCATGTTTGATTAATATACTGTAGAGGTGTCGGCAGGCATAAAAGTAAAGCCAATAAACCCCGGTACGGCGTACTGGCAACAGCTGGTGTGTCCTACAGCAGTGTGCCCTTAAAGCAGACCGGCTTCTCCAGGCAGCAATTTGAAGGGCCTGGGGCTCCCAGCAGTGTCTGGAGCTCTGAGCCCTTTCAATTGCCATCAGAGCCCCACTGCCGGAGCCCTGGGATAGTTGTGGCAGGGCTCCAGTGGCTATTTAAAGGGCCTGGGGCTCTGCCACCACTACCCCAGGGTTTTGGCAGCAGGGCTCCAGGGAAGATTGAATGGGCCGGGGTGGTAGTGGTGGCCCGAACCCCGGGCCCTTTAAATAGTCCGCAGAGCCTGCCAGCATGGCTCTGACGGCTATTTAAAGGGCCCGGGGCTCCCACTGCTTCTATCACCCCAGGCTCTTTAAATAGCTGCCAGAGCCCTGCCACTGGTACCCAAAGCTCCAGCAGGCTTGAGGGAAAATTTAAAGGGCCCAGGGCAGTAATGGCAGCCAGAGCCCTACCACCTTCTCCCCAGGGCTCTGGCAGCATGGCTCGGGTGTCTATTTAAAGGGTCCGGGCCTCCCGATGCCTCTGCCATCCCAGGCCCTTTAAATAGCTGCTGGAGCCCCACTGCCATTAACAAAGGACTCTGACAGCAGGGCTCCGGGGATGATTGAAAGGGACCCTAGGGTAGCAGCAGCCGGAGCCCCAGGCCCTATAAATTGCCACCTGAGCCCTGCTGCTGGAGCTCCGGGGGTCACAATGGGAGCTGGGACCCCTGGGGCTCCATCCGCAATTTAAAGGGCCTTAAATCTAAATCACTCCCTTTAAATTGCCCCAACCCCAGGGCTCCCAGCCACCTCTGCAGCTAGGAGCTCAGGGGGTGATTTAAAGGGCTCCCAGCTGCTGCTACCCCAGCCCTAGCACCAGGCCCTTTAAACCCTAATTTAAAGGGCCCATGGATTTAAATGCCCCACCTTTTCTGGTAGAGGCCACACCTCTTCTGATTGAGTCCCCGCCCCTCCTCAGGACTCCAGAGTACCCGTAAATCCTGTAAGTTACTTTCACCCTGGGTGTCGGAGTGAGTTCAGCTCTTTTGGGGTGTTGGGGGTGAACACTAGACCCTCCATTAAATACCTTTACCTTATTTCATGTGCCCATCTTTTAGTCATTAATTTTTGAAGAGTTAAATTAGATTTTCAAAACCTGGCTTTAAAATGATGTTCACAATGATAATTGTGATTTAATTGCCCAAACAGAGAAATCAGTGCCTTGAAACATGCGATCCAATTTTAAAATTGTCTAAAAAAAGGTGGCATTATAAAGGGGAAATATTTTAAGAGGGTTTCACCAGCATCCCGGTTACTGTTACCCAGGATTCTGCCTCAAGCTGTAACACAGGAGCGAGGGGGCAATGGACAGATTAGTGTTCAGGGCTATGTCGAACTAAAAGACATTTACTCCTAAATTATCTCTTTGATGCCTAATTGACCATATAATAGCATGTATCAGTGCACCAAAGCCTCGCTGAACAAATGTGTTAGCATTTCTAAAGGGGACACTGTTCCAAACAGTGATACATTTTCTTATCACCCATATCTCAATGTTCCGGGGACTGTCCCCCTCCCCCCACCATGTCCTGATTGGGCAGGTAGGCAGGCTTCATGCTGGCTCCCAGCCTGGCTCTGCAGGCGGCAGGTGAGCCCCGGTGATGTGGGGAGGGGGGAATGAGCATACAGGGGCTACAGTGTCCAGTTTTGGAACATTAGACAGTTGGCAACCCTAACCCTATGTGTGTCTCTTTTCTTTTCCCCATTTCAGAGAGTGACAAGAAGACCTTGGAAACAGGTACTTGGCTAAACCCCTAGTAAATGTGTGTCTGCGCTTTCATACTATAATGAGATAGAAAAATCACCACATCCGCTGTATGGACTTCAGTCACTTTCATGAGCATCTCACTGTGCCCTGGAAATAATCAAGAAATGCGGAGTTTGCAGCCCAGATTTCAGTACTATCCTGAACAATGGAGTTTGAATTTAGTGGATAGCAGGACTCAGGCTAGGTCTGCACTGCCCAACAGGTCAGATTATGGGGGTGTGACTAGCAACACACACCAAAGTGCTGCATTGTAACCCCCGGCCCATGGAATGGTGTAGGTGTGAATTAAACAGTTGCTAGTTTGCATTAATGTCCTGTTTAAACGCGATTACATTAGTGCAAACTAGATACTGTTTAGTGCACACCAGCAACATCCACCCGGGCAGTTATAGTGCGACACTTTGGTGTGTGCTGCAAATCACACCCCGAATTATTGGCGTGTGTAGACAAGTCCTGGGCACACTTCCTCTCTGCAGTTGAGTGGTTATATCTCAATTCTGAAGTGCAAAATCCCTGCTCTCCCCTTGCTGGTTCCCTGCATGCACACAGCTCTTCCACTGCACCTCAGTCCCCATTAACCCCCTGCCCCGCTATCCCAGCCCTCAGCTCCCTACAGCACCGCTAGTGTCTCTGAGCCCTTGCCTACACTACAGGGATAAATCAATCTAAGTTACACAATTTGAGTTATGTGACTAGCACAACTCAAGTCAACATAGCTTAGATCTACTTACATGGGGTCCACACTACACAACATTGATGGGAGATGCTCTCCCATTGACTCCCCTTACTCTTCTCGTTCCCCTGGAGTACAGGAGTCAATCAGAGAGTGATTGGCAGTCGATTTAGTGGGTCTATTCGACCGCCGATGCATTGATTGCTGTGCGTTGATACTCTAGTAAGTGTAGACAAGCCCTAATCCCCACCCCAACATCCCTGCTATCCCACTCCTCACTCCTCGCCTCTTCCCCAATCTCTGCTAGTCTAGGCCTGGCCAACAAATGAACAGAGCCTCCAAACCCTACTGCCCTCTGTAACGGCTCTGTGAGGTGCCCTCTGATGGGCCCCACCACTCACATTGTTCCCATAAGAGCCTGGAGAGGACCTGACCCCACATTTCAAGGGGTGGACAGTAAATCCAGTACCACACAGCCCCATGGACCCTTCCCCAGCTAAGCTCCTGCCAGTCACTGACCCTAGAGTTACCCACTTTTCCAAATCAGCACCACAAAGGGATTGCACAGCACAGAAATAGGATATCTGACACCGGGTGACAGACGGCAGCAGTGCAGGCCTCTCTCTACATGATACATGGGCTGGTGTGACGTTCCCTTCCCTCATTCCCGGCAGTGCCAGCATCTGTGGACCCTGTTTAGGGGCTGATCTGGCACCTTGTTGTTCATTAATGACAGTTTTGTCTGCCATGTCCTGTCACTTCTGAGATCCTTGGCTCATCGGGTACGTCTACACTGCAGCTGGGAGCGGGTAGCCAGACACATGCTAGCTCTGCTTGAGCTAGTGCACTAACAATAGCCGTGTGGCTGGGATAGCAGAGGAAGCAGCTGTGTATGTACCCAGGGGATTTAACTGGGTTTGTACTTGAGCAACAAGCCTAAGCCACTGCACATGCTACCCCCGGCTACCCTGCTGCTTTGAGTGCACAAGCTTGGGCAGAACCAACACTGGTCTGTGCCCAAACCAGGACGCTCACTCCCAGCTGTGGTGTAGCTGTACCCAGAGTTTGGAACAGTCCCACGTCACTGTGCTTGGAATGACCCAGCTGAACCCACCATGGGGTCTCCTTTTCTTCTCTCCCCAGAGCTCCAGGAGCTGCATGAGAAGCTTGGTAAGTTCATCCACCTTCCCAATAGAGCCCCCGGGCAGAGGCTCCATATTTGTTTCTAAGGCCGGATCCCAGAGCTGAGCTCTAATCCTCTCCAGGTCCAGCTATCCCCTAGTTATACCTGCAGAGTGTAGCTTCGATGCTCCAAAGGGTTATTAGTAATTTCCCCTTAGAAGGGTTGAAGACGTCAGAGCTGTATTTAAATCCAGCCCCTTGACTTCCATCCAGGTTAGATGCTTGGCAAAGATTTCAATCCAGCCAGTGTCCCTTTAAAATGCGCCATCTGCTAGGGACCACCCTGGCCAAACAGCAGCTTCTTATGAGCCTGAATTCTGCTCTAGGTAACACCGATGTAAACCAGATTCACTGCAGTGAAGCACATGGAGTTACTGGGGATTTACAACAGCATCACTGGGAGCAAGATTTGCTCCAGTCCCCGATACCGAGACAATATAAAGGCATCCCTGAGAGCTGGTCATTGCCATTAGCAGAGATCTCTGGTCTCTGGGTGAAGGGGCCTGTCTCTTGCTTCATGCAGCCAGGAGATTTCTCCTTTGGCTGTCAGGGTCCATGAATCATGTGTAAAGGAATCACAGGGCCACAGAGCAGCACCCAGAACTGAGTCCTCTGCTTAATAAATGACAGGGAATAACTCCGTCTCTTTCCATTTCAGGCAGGGAGCTCACAGAGCTAGGTAAGAGGACGTGTTTCCGTGTCACATTTTACATCGCTCGGTTCCTTTCTATCTGCCAGGACCCCTCTCCCAGAACAGTGTCTCCTGTGGGAGCGAGTTCCCCACATTGGCTGGGACCCTGACCATGTTTGTTCCTCTTCCCTTGCAGAGTTCAGGAGGGCTTGGAGCTACATGGGTGAGTGGGGCTATGAGGGGTTGAGAAGACACTTCACTGGGGTTAGTGGTATCAGCCTTATGTCGCTGAGCTGTCACAGGTGTGGGGGCCCCATAGAGCAGGTGGGGCAGGGCGTACGCTGGCTGCAGAACCAGGGGGATGGATACCACAAATGGTCCTGAACACACTGGCCTGAGCTTTAAGTCTCACCCCTGGGCAGCTCCCTCACAATCCCCCTCTCCATTAATCCTGACAACCCTACACCACCTCTCATTGGCCCTTCAGTGATGATCCATCCCTACCCTGTTAGCTCCCCCTACAGCCCCACTCAGGCCTCTATCCTCAGCCTGCAGAGTCTTCCCCCCTAGACACCATCCATGGCCCCCAGGAGCCCTAACACATCTCCAGGACAGGGGGGAAGAGATAAAATACATAGAGCCCAATTCTCCACTAGATCTCCTCTCACATGCCACCAGCTCAGGGGCCAGGCCCCGTCACAGCCCTACATCTCCCCAGAGCCCACGGCTGGATCCAGGTTAGTGGGGGGGCCTATCCCACTAATGACTCCAACCCACGATACTCTGTCCTTCCCTCTGACTGGAATCTCTCCTGTGGGACTGTGGGGTCCCCGACTGACCCATGGCTAATGGGGTTCTTCTGGTTTCTCTCCACAGTCTGCGTCACCCTGGATCAGAATTGCAAACACGTCCTCCTCAAGATGTCTGCAGATGGCAGAACAGTCTGGCACAACCCACATCCCCCAGGGCAGGCTGCCCGATCTGATCCCCTGATCGCTGTGGGGAAGGAGGAGTTTCTGGCTAGGAAGGATCATGATGAGGACGCAGAGGCTTGCCGAGTGTACTGGGAGGTGGAGGTGGGGGACAGCCCAGACTGGGTGCTGGGGGTGCTGAGTAAGACTGTGAGGGACAGAGTGAGACATCAGCAGCTGGAGAGTTTCCCCGACTATGGGTGCTGGGCTCTGAGGAGATCGGGGGGGAGGTATCACCCCAGCGAGGCCGACACTGTGATCCAGAGATGGGGTGTGACACCGACAGTGGTTGGGGTGTATCTCAATCTAGAAGGGGGGCGTCTCTCAATTTATAATGTCAATTCAATGGCCCTTATCCTGGAGATTCCTGTGGAAAGTTCTGAGAGATTGTTCCCATTCCTCAGCCCTGGGCGCGCTGCGGGGAGCGACCAGGGGAAACCCCTCAGCATCTGTCCCCCCACCAACTGGGATTTCTCGCAGAAATTGGGAGTTAATGGGTCTGTTATTCAGGGAGATCCCACAGCCCCTGCACAGCCCCCCGCCCCCAAGAACGGGGAAGGGGCAGAAAACGACACAGGGACATCCACAACTGTAGAAACAGCCCCAGCCCCTGCCCATTGCCCTGCCCCTGGAAACAAACAAGTGAAAGAAAACAGCACAGGGGCATCTGTGAGAGAAACTTTGCAAAAGCTCCTGCCCACCAAGCTGCTCCTGAAGCGGAGGCCGGGGGGTAGAACAGAGCAGGAGCATCCACAACTGGAGACAGCCCCCAAAGAGAAGGGGGAAAAGAAACACCAACCCCCCCAGGTCTGAACCTGCATCCCACTGCCAAACCCTCCTGTGTGGCAGAGGGAATCATGCAAAGAAAAACACTCGGAATTTGACTCGCGAGGGGTCTCTGGAGCTGACTCTTGTTCCAGGGATACAAGGCCAGGCAGTGCGCCAGGGGAATCCGACCCAAACGCTGACACCTGAGAAAGAACCTCACCCCAGAGGGAAAGTGGGGAAATGGTGACATGTCAGAAATTTCCTCTCTCCCTGGACTTCAAGGACAACCACAGCAATTCACAATAATGCTTTAAACCAACCCCCTGTGAAACTGGAATAACTGAATAAATGCATTACCCCTTGTGCTGCACAATCTCCATGACACTCCTAGAGGTCAAATTAAGTTATCACCTTTTGAACTACTTTTTATCAGGGCTTCCTCAGTTTACCTAGTCAAATATTCCATGACTGCTGATTTAGTGCTTGGAGAAGCAGGACTAACTTCTTTTGTTTTACAGCTCCAGAGACAGACTAACTCTCTCCGCAGATATGTTCTATCCTTCCAGAGACTGGTTTTGAATGTAGCAGCACACTCGATAAAACCTGGTTCTCGAGTCTTTGTTAAAGCCTACGAGGAAGTTCTGCTCCAGCCCTTGTGAGAATGACCATACCAAGTGCCTTGGTCACCCCAACCATCATCAAGGTAGCAGAGAAGGAAGCCTAAATTCACCACGCCTGATGCTAGCATGCCCTTTTCCCAGATGACAACAAGGCAGCTAAAGCCTCCACCCTCGACGGACCAGGATGAGAAGAAGACGACAGCGGGGCAACCAAAGCCCTAGCAACTGGAGAGGGGATAAAGAAGAACCCCGAAGAAAAGTGGCCAGCGGAGGCTGTGTCGGGTCATGGCCTGAAAATAAAATTCAAAAGGACTTAATAATGTTTATCAAATTGAAGTGAATCAATTTTAAGTTATTAATCTTGTTTTAGATTAAGCAAGATTTATTTCATAAGTATAATATTTTTATTCCCAAGAAGTCAAAACCTGTATTTTGAAAAATAGAAGTGATTGTTGAGTGTGTACTCAGTTCTTAGTAGACGCAGGATAGAAACTCCTCTGTGTACGTATCCCTCTGATTATTGTTAACATGACTTGAATGCTACCAAAATAGAGATCTGGTCCAGCATAATCTAACATGGGACCAAACAAGAATAAGAAAACAAACAGGTATTTCATAGTAGCTAACAAAGAGTAGATGCAAAATCTACCTCAATGGTACAGCACAGCCTCAAATGTCAGTGCCTCTGCCTAACGCTGACTCGTGTAGAGTCTTTTTAATAGAAGTCACTTAGTATTTTGTGACAAGTAACTCCTGGTTGGATAAAAATAGAGCTTCCACCAGTAAATTAGCACTTTTAGAACATATTAAGTATGTAAAGCTACAGTCTATCATGTATTGCCCTGCAACTAAATGGGTTCATGTTACTTAGCTTAACTGAAATCACCTACTCAGATTTGCTCCCAAGCCTCTTCAATGTTCAGAATGTTTGTTTAAAAGACAAGCCAAGCAGTTAATCTCAGTGAGAGTCTATCCTAAAACAAGTGGGCAAGTCAAAATGGCCTGAAACATAATGTTAGCTACCCAAGAAAGAATATGTGCTCTCATAAATGAGAAATGCTATGTCTTTGCAAATCATAAACTTATGTAGGTCAGCTTGTTCCTTTGCTATTACAACTAAAGGCCCCACTCTCTTCAAGCTGGCCCAAGCTGAAGCAGCCATGCAACCCTTAATTCCCTAGACCAGTGTGCAGCTTTTTTAGTAAACAGTTTTACCAAATGCTGCAGAGGAAGGAATTGTAAGATATAAAAGACAAACCTCTCTGTATCCCTGTGCCCTTATCAAAAGAGATTCTTGCATTTGCTGCTTATCAGATATTAAGGGAGGGGTCAAGAAAACCCCTCTTCCCGTAACCTCTGCTCACTGTTAGCCAAGAGACCCCTTACCGTAAACTCTGCCTACCCTTACACAAGACATCTTTCCAAAGATGTCTTATCGGCAGTCAAACTTGCTTCAGAAACCACAAAAACTGGTTTAAGCAAGAAGCCCCCTGGCCCTGCAGAGAGTGGTCTCCTATGTCGAAATGCAAGACTTGTTATTGTCTTTGAAGGATATAAATAGTGCTGTGTCAAGCTAATAAAGCTGCGGTACTCTTCCAAAGCTATTAGCCTGAGGAAGGTGCTTGCCCTTCTTGATCAACAAGTTGTTTGTGTGTTTCTTGGCCTCTGACAGTTTTGAGCAATAGACCGACTCCGCACAATCCGGGTGTGGATAGGTGAGTAGGACAAGCTAATTTTACCTAACACTAGTACAATGGGACAGAGAAGAGATAGAGCTAAACGTGTTACCAGGTATGGTGGGAGTGTAATATATGAGTGCACACTTGACAACTGCCTCAGCTCCTTATTTCAAAGCAAGGTCCGGCAACCAGCAAGAGGGGACTGGGGCGGGAGGTAAAACACTAAAATATCAGAGAAATGCCTGCCCCTGACCAGAGCACAACCTCACTCCTTAACTCTCCCATGGAATACGAAAAGGGTGGGATGAAGAACCCGACTCACGACCCCCCAGAATGGAACACGACCATAAGTTATAAGGGATGTGACTAAGGACGTGTGTTGCAGGTATATCTGGGCCTGCTAAGAAGAAGGAGGGTGTGTGGGAAGGGGAATGAGAATGGGAATGGGAGATTGGGAATAGCGGAGTAAGGAACAGGGACAGAGGCAAGGTTCTGCAGCTTCAGAGCTGGGAAGGGGGACATGGGGTAAATGCTTCACGGCATCAGAGATGGGAACACAACACTGGGAAGAGGGAGATCCATCCATGTGCAGAGCACTGGGTTAGAAGAAGAAGGGGTTTTATTGGCGTAGAGAACTGTAGTTGGGGGAGGGGAAGGGGAAAACTATCGGAGTCTACATATACGTCTGGCTGGTGTGAAGGGCTTTGAAATATGTTTTCTTGGCTCTAAACCCCAATAAATATTGCATTGTTTGCAATTCAGACTTCTGGTTTTCTCCTTTGTGCCTGTGTGACAAGAACCAGGTGTCATGGAGTCCCCGGGCGATGCTCTGGAACTACTCCATACGAAGCCTGTCAGGACTCAGGGGGAGTCTCCTCTCTGTGAGCCGACTGTCTCCAGGGAAAGAAGCCTACATGGCTTCAACCTTCCTGGGGCTGACCTCAGATCATTCAGAACCCCCTTCCTCACCGTGCGCTTCCCACAGCGAGTCCACACAGGCGGTGCTCCTGTGGAAGTCAGAGGGCCCTGAGCCCCATCTCCGCAGTCAGACATGACCCTCAGCCAGCCAGTAAAACAGAGGTTTATTAAATGAGAGGAACATGGTCTAAAACAGCTTCTAGGTACAGAGAACATGACCTCTCAGGCAGGTCTATCTTGGGGCCAGGGAGCCCATCTGAGCCTCCCTCCATTTCCCAATCCAGCTCCAAACTGAAACTCCCAAGCCTTTCCTCTGGCCTTTGTCTCTTTCCCGGGCCAGGAGGTCATGAGCTCTTTCTTCTCCAACACCTTCAGTTGGCACCTTTGCAGGGAAGGGGCCCAGGCCATCAGTTGCCAGGAGGCAGGGCGTCAGCTGTTCTCTGTGCAGACAGCATCTCACTGGCCCTCTAGGGCTCTGCAACAATCCCCCCACCTAGAGACTTAAGAAATGCACAGGGGAAACTGAGGCACCCACACACTATTCGGAGGAAACATTAAGAACAGTCCCACTTTGTCACATCTCTCCCCCTTCGAGACTGAACTGAGCGGGGTCACTTTAACCAGTGACCTGGGGAAGTTTGAACCTACCAACGTTCCCGTGGATGCTCCAGCATCTCTCCCATTCCTTGGTGGGAGTTACACCAGGCTGTTGCAGTTTTATGCCCTCCCTTAGGTCAGGTGTGCTTGATGGCACTTGCTGGTGACATGTGGGAAGGTTTATGCAGCCTGCACCCTTTTGACAGCCCAAAACCCCTGGGTCTCAAACTGAGATCAAGTCTTCTCCCAGAGCTTCAGTCTGGAGGGCTGTGATTTGGGGGTCTCTTGGTTAAGACCCCCCCCCCCCACTTGTCTAGAATTTCATCAGGCCTAGGCATGGGGTAGGCATCAGACATGATGATGTCCTCAAGCTTCTGATAGTCCCCACAGAATCAGATTGACCCATCTTCCTTGGGGATCAGCCCCACAGGTGACGCCCATGGGCTATTGAAGGGCTGGATCACCTCTGAAGCCAACATGTCCTTGACCTCTCTCTCTCCAGGTTCTGGACTGTTTTCCCAGTGACTCTGAATGGGGAACACCTGATGGGAGGTGTCATAAGTATAAAGTAGCTTAGAATTACTGTTTTACCTGTAAAGGGTTAACCTGCAAGTAACCTGAGAGGGAATGCTAATTAACCTCGGAGACAAGAGAGTATTTAATTTCGGTTTTAGCTCTCTCGCTGACTCTCGTGCTGTTCGGCTGACTATGGGACGAACCACCCTTCTGTCTTTATTCCACATCTCTATAATCTTCTAAGAAGTCAAGTCCAGTAGTAAGTGAACTGTATGCTTGAACTGTATCACTTGATAATTGATCCATGGTGTTTCTTTACTGTTAAGATTTGGCAGGGGAAGAATTCCCAGGGAGGGATCAGTTATGCTGTGTGATGTTAGTGGGTTGTTTATTCTATTGATTTCTGTACAAGGGATTTATGCTTCTTTTTTCTCTAAGTAAAATCTTGCTTTTAAGACTCTGACTGTTTGTTTCCATTGAATTGATCCTATTTTGGATCGGGCACATCTCACAGCAAGTGAGGGATTTCTTGTTTCTCAAACCTCTCCCAGGTGAAGGGAGGAGATTTGACAGGTGTTAAAGAAGGGGGTTCCAATTTACCCTAACCCATGGTTTCGGGGGCTTAAATTGGTGGTGGCAGCATTTTCCAAGCCCAGAAACAGGAGTAGTTTGTGTTCAGGGGAAAAGTTTTAACCTAAGCTGGTAAAATAAACTTGGGGGGTTATTTCTTTTTTCATGCGGGTCCCCACATCTTTACCCTAGAGTTCAGAGTGGGGAGGCAAACCTCGACAGGAGGATTGGCTCCTATCTCAGGGAAGAGATCCAACAAGGAGTCTAGCCCTTCTCCTCCCAATCATCCCTTACCAGGTCCAAGGGTTCCCTCACTCTCCTTCTACACAGCAGCTCAAAAGGGAATAATCCTGGGGATTCCTGGGCGCTTCTCTGTAGCATAGGTGGGGCAGGTACTTGTCCAAGTCCTGTGGATGCTGATTCATAAAAGTCCTCAGCATCCTCAAAATCTCCACACCAACCCATTGGACTCAGGGCAACATGCAGACACCCAGGTGGGCCAGACCCCGTATTTCTCCCACACGCCCCAGAGCAGGGCTGACATGACATTGGACCCCTGGGTCTGTAATGACCTCCCTGGGGACCCCTTCTCTGCTGAAGATGGTCAGCAGCACATTGCCATGGTGTCTGCCTCGGTGGAGGACAGAGCCACCGCCTTTGGGGAGTGGATGGTGAAATCCAATTCAGCTGCTGGGGGAGGGAGTGGGGCCTGTTCCCTCTCGCTAGCTGGGCCTGGGGTCACAGCCCCATTGGGCCCTGTCTCTGGTAGCTCCCTCTCTGCCATGGAATCACTTCCCAGCAACACATCTGAACCAGGCTAACCTAGTTGGCAGACAATCTGCCCTGCCTGTGTCCGCCCCCCCCCCCACACTGCTGGGGTCTCAGCTTCCCCCCTCCCCCGTGCTCACCACTGCCCTGGCTGGTCCAGTGGGGGCAGGTAGCGAGCTTGCTGCTTTGGTCACAGCATCAGAGCCAGTGTGAGCCCTCTCTCCAGTGTGCAGGGAGATAGGGAGCATCTCTCTGTCCCACCCAATCCCAGGGGTCTGGTTACAGGCAGGTATCCTGAGCCCAGTGGCTTCTCCCCCTTGCCAGCCTGGTCATCTCCATTTTCACTGACTATTTCTGTCTCAGCTGATTGGTTCCCTGAATTCAAACCCTTAGCCATTACAGGAGCAGGATCATGTCCCAAAGGAACACAGTCACCCCCCAAGAGGATGTCACAGCCGATATCCTGGAGACCCCCAACAACCTGCCAGCCTGACCCCTACTGTGTCTGCACAGGGATCTGGGCCATAGGCGAGGCGAATATCTCCATCCCTGTGACCCTCACCGAGGTCACACAGCCCCCCAGCATTTGGTGGGACTGCACCACCTGGGACCTAACAACGGTTCTCTCCATCCCAGGGTAACACCACCCCAGGAATGTCTCCCCATTGACAACCTCCTTTCGCTCCCACTGGGGGTCCGAGAGGGCCTGATCCCCAGAGACTTCACATGGACATATAGGTTGGGGTAAGGAGTGGGAGCCTGAACACCACCCCACACATCTGGCTGACAGTGTCTATGGCCTTGGGACCCAGCAATGGAGCAAGATACTGGGGCTTTTCCACAGGGTTCCCCTGGTTTAAATCACCTGCCTGTTCAAAGGCAGTGAGGTGGGCATCCACCTTCCCACCCTCCTTAACCAGGGGCAGCAATTTAGTATCGAGGCTCCCTGTGTAACAGGCACCCCAGGGTCTATCCCCACTCACGGGAAGCCCCCTGTGCCTCTCTGCTCCACCATCACCAGTTCATGCTGCTGCTGCTTCTCCTTCAGCTCTTTCTCAGGCTCTTGCTGTCTCTCCTGGTCCTCTCACTCTCTCAGACTCAGATCCAATCCTGTCCATCTCCAACAGGGCTGGATTACTCAATAGGCAGACTAAGCACGTGCTTAGGGCACCAGCAAAACAGGGGCACCAAAAATGAGATTTTTTTGAAAAACTTTGATATTTCAAAAAAAAGCATGAAAGTAGTCATCATGGGGAAAATCAGAACTTTGTTAGACATCCACACACTCTTCCCCCATTTTTCTGTTCTCTTTTTATTACTTATCCCCACCTAAACCAGGGGGTCATCCTACTAACGTAGATAGTATACTAGCAGAAATACCCACTGTTGCTCGGGTCCGTTGGAGGGGGAGGGGGAGAGAGCTGAGCGAGTGTGGGGCCATTGGAGGAGTGAGGGGGCAGAGAACTGAGTGAGTGGGGGTCTGTTGGAGGGGGTAAGGGACGAGAGAGCTGAGTGAGTAGGGGAGGGCCGTTGGAGGGGGGAGAGAGCTGTACGAGTGTGGGATCCATTGGAGGGGGGGAATGGGGGAGAGAGCTGAGTGAGTCGGGGGGCCGTTGGAGGGGGGGAGAGCTGAGCGAGTGGGGGGCCGTTGGAGTGGGGGAGGGGGAGAGAGCTGAGCGAGTGCGGGGGCCGTTGGAGTGGGGGAGGGGGCAGAGAGCTGAGCGAATGCGGGGTCCGTTGGAGGGGGGTATTATTACATCAGAACTATGTCACAGAGAACAGCAGGTGTTAACCTGCTTCCCAGCTGATGTTAACCTGCTGCCCAGCTGATGTGAATGGGCTTTAAAGAATTTCACCCCTAGGGGGCATCAAAGGTGAGATTTGACAAATTTTCGATTCTTACCCTGATTAGGACCCTAAAGCCTATAACTGTACCAAATTTCAAGTCTCTAGCTCAAACGGTGTGGAAGGAGTAAGGGAACGTACATACACGCACGCACACATACACCATTTCACTTTTATATATGTATAGTGTCGGAGATCGTCTTCTCGCCCCACTCCACAAACAGGCAGGAGACTCTTCAGTGACTCACCAGTGCTCTTTATTCAGTCAGTGCAAACCCCACCACCTGCTATGTACAGCTCTATAGTAAGCTCAGTACTGTAGCTCAGGGAGACAGGCCACAGCTCAGGAAGGTAATTCCCTCCTCCCTGGCTCACAGGGATCCAGAGTCTGATTTACTCCTCCCTCCTGCTTCCCTAGCTTTCTTCTCTCTCTATCTCCTTCTCTCTACTGTTCACCACTCCTCTACCACACCACCACACTGGGCTTCCTTCCTGGCAGGCTTTTATCCCTCTGGAGAGGCTGCCAGGTACAACCCATAAGGTTCAGCCCTCTGCAGCCCAGGTGGCTGATTAGCCTTCTCTTGCAGGGAGGTTTGCAGAGGGTTTTTCCTCCCTCTTAAAGGGCCCAGCAGGGCTGGCTCAGGCACTCCTTGCCAGCACCCTGCCACAATAGATATAGTGTACGTTGTATAATTTATTTATTTTTAAGTTCAGATAGCTGAGATAAGGGGTAGGATGAAATGTAACCAACTGAGTGGAGCATAGAAATGTAAATTGGTGGAAGAAAAAAAGAAACAAAAAACTAGTGAAATTTACCAAAATCGTCCAAAACTGACATCATTTTCCAAAGCAAATCCATCAGAAGCACAGACATCATTCCAAAACCTGCAGGTGTTTCAGAGACTGACCCTTCTTGTATTGGTGAAACAAACACCATTCCAGAACATGTGGATGTGTCAGAGACTGTAACTGATCATCCTAGTCCTGGTGGTAAAACAGACATTGTTCTAGAGGTGTGGATGTGTCAGAGACTCAACCTGCTCATGCTGTAAATAATAGGAGAAAAGATCCTGGTATGTGAGTTTCAGTACTGATGATGTAGCTTACTGGATAGATCGTGAACCAAATGACTGTCAACACCACACTGCGCCATTTGAGAAATCAAGTTGGAATTTTACCAGTAGCAAACAAACAAGATATTGTCCACAACAAATATCTTTTGGCATAAAAGCGAATGGTGAGAAATACACTTGAGTATGGCTACTGTATTCACCATCAACAGGTTCTGTGTACTGTTTTATTTGCAAACTTTTTGCATCTAAACCTTCCGGTTTGCTGCAGATGGATTTAGTGCCTGGTGGAATACTGTTTTAATTGAACAACATGAAAATAGTACTACTCATAGAGATTCAATGTTAACATATTTAAATCCAAGAGAAGGGCTTTGGATTGACACAAAAATTGGAAGAACAAAGTAAAGGAGAGCAGAGGGGAAGGGTCTTGCAGTGGCACTGACTCACATCCCATTGCATCCCCCGACCACTCCATAAAGGAGAACATAGTTAACATTAGCCCGTTCCAGTTTCACAGGGGGTTGGTTTAAAGCATTATCGTGAATTGCGGTGGTTCTTCTTGAAGTCCACGGAGATAGGAAATTTCCAGCATGTCACAATTTCCCTATTTTCCCTCTGGGGTGAAGTTCTTTCTCAGGGGTCGGTGTTTGGGTCTGATTCCCCTGTCATATTTCCTGGCCTTGGTATCCCTGGAACACAAGTCAGCTCCAGAGACCCCTCGCAAGTCAAATTCGGAGTATTTTCCTTTGCATGATTCCCTCTGCCACACAGGAGGGTTTGGCGGTGGGATGCGGGTTCAGACCTGGGGGGGTTGGTGTTTCTTTTTCCCCTTCTCTTTGGGGGCTGTCTCCAGTTGTGGATGCTTCTGCTCTGTTCTACCCCCTGGTCTCCACTTCAGGAGCAGCTTGGTGGGCAGGATCTTTTGCAAAGTTTCTCTTGCAGATGCCCCTGCGCTGTTTTCTTTCACCTGCTTGTTTCCAGGGGCAGGGCAATGGGCAGGGGCTGGGGCTGTTTCCACAGTTGTGGTTGGCCCTGTGTCGTTTTCTGCCCCTTCCCCATTCTTGGGGGCGGGGGGCTGTGCAGGGGCTGTGGGATCCCCCTGAATAACAGACCTACTAACTCCTAATTTCTGGCAGAAATCCCAGTCGCTGGGGGACAGATGCTGAGGGGTTTCCCCTGGTCGCTCCCTGCAGCGCGCCCAGGGCTGAGGAATGGGAACAATCTCTCAGAACTTTTCACAGGAATTTCCAGGATAAGGGCCATTGAATTGACATTATAAAATGAGAGGTAACAAAGAGTCCTGTGGCACCTTAAAGACTAACTATAAAGTTTTGAAGCATAAGCTTTCGTGGGCTAATACCCACTTCGTCGGATGCAAGCAGTGGACGACGAAGTGGGTATTAGCCCACAAAGCTTATGCTTCAAAACTTTATAGTTAGTCTTTAAGTGCCACAGGACTTTGTTACCTCTGCTATTCCAGACTAACACGGCTACCTCTCTGATTCTATAAAATGAGAGACTCCTCCCTTCTAGATCCAGACACACCCCAACCACTGTCAGTGTCACACCCCAGTTCTGGATCACAGTGTCGGCCTCTCTGGGGTGATACCGCCCCTCAGATCTCCTCAGAGTCCAGTGTCACAGAGTGCCCGGGCGATGGTCTGGAACCGCTCCCTAGGAAGCCAGACCGGACTCCGGGTGGAGGGCCCCCTCTCCGTACACAGCCTGTTTCCCAGGCCAGGAGCTTCAGGGGTACCCACTTCCACCTTCCTGGGTCTGACCTTGGAGCATTCAGCACCTTCTGCCCCTCCGTGTGCTTCCCCCAGCAAGCCCGCCTGGGCGTGGTCCTGGGGAAGCCCATGGGTTCTGCACCCCAAATCCACAGTCAGACGTGACTCTCAGCCAGCCAGCAGAATAGACGGTTTATTTGAGATGTCAGGAACACCATCCAACTCAGAGCTTCTCAGTCCAAACAGGGTCCCTCAGTCAGGCCTTTCTGGGGGATGCCAGGAGGTGAGGCCCAGATTCTGGGCTCCTGCTTCCTCCCCAGGTTTATTCGATGACTTCCATCTGGTCTAACACTGACCATGCAGCCAGCGAGCGTGAGCCCTCCGCTGGATCCATCTTGGGCCAGAGAGCGAGTTGGCTTCTCTCCCCTCCCCAGCTAGACCCAGACCAAGACTGACCACTCCCTCTAGCCACTTCCTGCTCTCCTTAGTTCCTTTGTCTGGTTTCCCGGGCTTCAGGTATCACCTGACCTCCCTCCAACAGATTCAGCGGACCTCCCTCCCCCACCTGGGGTCAGGTTACAGCTTCACCTTTGAATACCTGCAGTGGCTTTGCTTTACATCACCTTCACATTCCTTTCCTTCCACATAGAGGCTCAAGAAATGCATAGGGGAAACTGAGGCACACACACACAGTACTCCCATTTCGTCACACCCAGCACCCATAGTCAGGGAAACTCTCCAGCTTGTGATGTGTCACTCTGTCTCTCACAGTCTTACTCAGCACCCCCAGCACCCAGTCTGGGCTGTCCCCCACTTCCACCTCCCAGTACACCCGGCAAGCCTCTGCGTCCTTATCATGATCCTTCCTAGCCAGAAACCCCTCCCTCCCCACAGCGATCATGGGCTCAGATCGGGCAGCCAGCCCTGGCAGAGGGGGGTTGTGCCAGACTGTTCTGCCATCTGCAGACACGGTGAGTTTGGGGTGTTTGCAATTGTGATCCAGGGTGATGCAGACTGGGGAGAGAAATCAGAATAACCCCATTAGCCATGGGTCAGTTGGAGACCCCACAGTCCCACAGCAGAGATTCCACCCAAGACAGCTGGAGCAAAAGACAAATTATTAAGGGTTGGGGTGTCTAGTGGGATAGGCCCCGCTAGCCTGGATCTGGCCGTTGGCTCCAGGGAGCTGAAGGGCTGTGGGTGGCTGGCCCTGGCCCCGGAGTGGGTGGGGAGGTCAGGAACCTGGATTGGGCTCATTGATTCCTCTCACTGTCCCCTGCACAGGATCTGTCCCTGGGTGGCGTTAGTGCTCCCGGGAGCCCATGCAGGGTGCCCAGGGGGTGAAACCTCTGCAGGCTGGTGAGTGGAGCTGTCAGGGGAACTGACGGGGTAGGGATGGGTCATCACTGAAGGCCCAATGGGAGATTGGGGAGATGTCGCGGGGAGTGCAAGGGAGTGCCCGGGGGTGAGACTTACAGCTCTGGGCAGCATGTTCATGGCCATTGGTGGCACACCCTGCCCCACCTGCCCCATGGAGATCCCACACCTCTGACAGCTCAGCTACATAACACTGATACCACTAACCCCAGCACGGTGTCTGCTCAGCCCCTCGCAGCCCCACTCACCCATGTAGCTCTGAGCTCTCCTGAAACCTGCAAGGGAAGAGGAACAAACATGGTCAGGGGCCCGGCCAATGCGGGGAACTCGCTCCCACAGGAGACACTGTTTTGGGAGAGGGGTCGTTGGCAGATAGAAAGGAACTGAGTGATGTGAAATATGACATGGAAACACGTCCTCTTACCTCACTCTCTGACTGCCTTGTCTGAAATGGAAATAGACGGAGTTAATCTTTGTCATTTAGGCAGAGGGCTCAGTTCTGGGGGTTGCTCCGTGACCGTGTGAGCACTTTATACATGGTTCATGGGCTCTCACAGCTGAAGGAAAAATGTCCCAGTTGTGTGAAGTGAGAGACGGGCCCTTTCACACCAGAGACTGGAGATCTCTGATCGTAGCAATGACCAGCTCTCAGGGATGCCTTTATATTGTGTCTCAGTATCTGGAACTGGAACAAACGTTGCTCTTAGTGATGCTACTGTAAATCTGCAATAACTCCATGTACATCACTGGAGAAAATCTGGATTTACATCCAGTGCAGAGTTCCCGCTTGTAAGAAGCTGCTGTTCAGCCTGGTGGCCCCCAGCAGACTGGGGATTTTATAGGGACACTGGTAAGATACAAATCCTAGATGAGATTTGCCAAGCATCTAAAGCTTGATGGAAGACGTGGGTCTGGATCCCAATACAGCTCTGACGTCCTCATCTCCTCCATCTAAAGAGAATTACTGATAACCCTTTGGAGCATCAAAGCTGCACACTCTAGGTATAACCTGGGGATAGCTGGATCTGAAGAGGACTGGAGCTCAGATCTGGGATCCGGCTTGGCAACAAAGCCTGTGTAAGCAGGGTCTGAATGAGCTCTCCGTGACAGCCGGGAGCGGGAGAGACTTCAGGAGCAAACCTCATTTACATGATCACACCTACTCTGCCAAGGTATCCAGCAAATAGAGCTGTGTTGCTCCAATTGATCAACTTTGGCTGGTGTTGGGTTACAATTCACTTTAGCACTGAATGCAGGGGTAGTGAAGTGTCATTATCATGTTGTTGTCTTTATTGTAGGAGTAAAGGAGAACAGAACTGTCCTGACTCAGGGCTCACCCTCAGCTGAAAGGAACTCACTAAGCCAGGGACCCAAATGCCAGCTCTCTGAAATTAAGAAGGGGGTGGGGGTAAGTGGTCTATGGAGGAAATATTCTATTTATTTGTTCTGGGCCTGGTTTACTCTGTTCCTTCCCACTGTTCAAAGATTGAGCTAAATACACTTCATTAGGAGCCTTTTGTTAACATGAAAACATACACAGATTGAGAGGTAAGGTATTGGACATCTGGAGTCAGGCTGGAGTTATGGGCGATTGTAGGTAGTAGGTACAGGTTTTACAAGGCACATGTGTATCACATATCCAGCATAGATCCAGATTGGGGTGTGGGAGTTTTTTAAAGCATCAGTCTATAGATGTGTTCGGGTATGCCACCCATGGGGTGTAGTGAAAGTCTGAGTCCGTGGTGGTGCAGGCAATAAGTACATGGGTGGGGTGTGTCCCTCTGTTTGTCAGGGAAGGGGGGGTGAGTTGTTTCCCTGGTCGTCGGTCTCGGCTACTCGACCTGGTACTGGCGATGTCCCGTGACGTGTTCCGTGTATATGTCTCTGGACCACCTGATGGTATCGGACACCATGAGCTGTCTCATGAGCCGGGCGTAGCGCCGACCTATGCCGCACACTCTCAGTACCGGCTCGTTGCGGGGGTCCCATGTGCCCAGGGCTCCTACAATCAGGGCGTGGAGCTGAACCTCGTAGCCCTGCACTCTCAGGGTGTCAGCCAGCGGGGTGTACTTCAATGCCTTCCGTGCTCGGGCCTCGTGGAAGGCCGGTGACCAGTTTTCGAATGGCACCATGAGGTCCACTATGAGGACCTTTTTCGTCTCTGCGTTGGTCACGACGATTTCGGGTCGCAGTTGGCTGTCTGTCCCGGGGATGGCGGAGTTGACAGAGATCTTCCCCAGGGATGGTGGGATGGCTTTTGCCAGTCGGTTCTGGATGGCATTGTGGCGGTGCTGCCAGGCTCTGGAATGCAGCTTGCATCCTCACGGGACGTGGGGCAATGTCTCGTTGACGTAGCCGCACCTCCTGCAGCGCTTGTCCCAATTGCCATGGTGGATGGCTCCATTGAGGAGAACACAGTTGAGTCGGGCCCGGTGGATGAACCGCCAGTCAGCGAACCTGGTGAAGCTTCACCCGCAAAGGAAGTGGTTGCTGGCGTCCCACTTGCTGGACACCTCAAACACCTTGCCCTGGTCTGGCTTCCGCTTCAGGTTCTCAGCATAGTAGAAGCGGATGGTGTCTTTCAGGGTCCTTTCCAGCATCGTTCTGGCAGTCGGGGTGATGATGGTGTGGTCCGGGGTCTTTATGCGTGGCACCAGTAGTACCCAACAGAGCTATGATCAGCTGGGGTGAGTCAGCATTTTCTCCCAACCTGCTTTTGGTTCCTGTACTAAGAGTTGAAAATCACTAAGAGCTGGGAGGAACCTCAACAGACTGACCTGCTCAGGCCACAGGACGGGGGCAGTGGAAGGTGACCAACAAATGGCTGGCAAGGGGAGCAGGTGGATGGCAGGGTGGCCAGTCAGAGCAAGTGCTCAGATGCTGGAGCAAGCAAGTTGCCTTCTTCTCTGGGTGGGAACTGACCTCATACCTCCTTGTGGCATTTTCCCTAATTAATTTCAGGTGATTTCCCTCCTTTCATTAAAAGTTTCTTTTCTACACTCTGTGCTTGTGAGAGGGGAAGTTTTGCCTCTCTGAGGGGCCCAGGGGTGGTGTGTAATTTTCTCAGGTTACTGGGTTGGGGCTCAAGCTGGTTCTGTGTTGTATTGTTGAAAAGAAACCTCTAGATATTGAACCCAGCCCTGGTTGCTGGCAGAAGGGTTACACATGGAAACATTAGCCTGAATCTTGTCTCTCTCTGCTCATCTGCACATTCAGGGAAATGGCCCAGAAGAGCCTGCATGCAGAGCCACCTACAAAAAGCAGCTGGCCCCCTTCTCCTGCATCACAGCAATGTGATTTGCACTGCATTGTCAAAGGCCAGGTGACACCTGTCTGTCTATCCAGCCGTGAGAGCAGGTCACCCTGTGTCTGCTGCAGAGAGCTCACGGTGCTGCCGTGGGACTAGGGTGACTTTGACTCTAATTTTAGCCCAGACTGTTCACTCAGCCGGGCCCTGTGGTATTGGTGTTCTGGGTCTGCTCAGGGGAGGTGGATGATCTTACCAAGCCTCTCGTGCAGTTCCTGGCACTCTGGGGAGAGAAGAAAAGGAGGCCATCATGGGATCAGTGAGGGTTATTCTGAGCACAGTCACACGGGGAGGTTCCAAGCTCTGGGTATGTCTATATTGCAGCTGGGAGTGAGCTTCCCAGGCAGACAAGCCTTAGTTCTCCTTGAGCTAGTGCACTAATAGCAGCAGATAGCACGTGCAGCGGCTTTGGCTAGTTTCTCAAGTACAAACCCACTTAGGCTCTGTTCCTTTGTGGGCCAGGCCTAGACTAGTAGGGATGGGGGAAGAGGACAGGACTGAGGAACCCAGGCTTGGATAGCAGGGAGTTTGGGGTGGGGATTCAGAGACACTGGCAGTGCCGTAGGGAGCTGAGGGCTGGGATAATGGGGAGGCGATGAATGGGGACTGAGGGGCAGTGGAAGAGCTGTGTGCATGCAGGGAACCAGCAAGGGGAGAGCAGGGATTTTGCACTTCAGAATTGAGATATAACCACTCAACTGCAGAGAGGAAGTGTGCCCAGGACTTGTCTACACCGGCCCATAATTCAGGGTGTGATTTGCAGCACACACCAAAGTGTTGTGCTATAACTGCCCGGTTGGATGCTGCTGGTGTGCGCTAAACCAGGGGTCTCCAAACTTTATGGGACGAGGTCCATATTAGATTTTTGAATGGGCTTTGTGGGACGAAGCGACTGCGAAAAAATTCAATATATGCAAAATCCCCTCCCCTTTGCTCCTCTGACCATTGCCGTGCCCCCCCCCCCCCTTTACTCCTCCGACCATTGCCGTGGAGCACTCAGCCCTCAGTACATGGGGCCGCCAGCAGCAGCTCACCCAAGAGAGGGGGGGGGGCGTAGCAGCGGCTTCTCCACATGCCTGCTCAGTTGGAGGGCCAGACAAATTGAAGCCGTGGGCCGGATCCGGCCCCCGGGCTGTAGTTTGGAGACCCCTGCACTAAACAGTACCTAGTTTGCACTAATGTAATCATCTTCAAACAGGACAACATTCATGCAAACTAGCAACCATTTAATTCACACCCACAGCATTCCCGGGGGTGGGGCGGGGGGGGTTTACAATGTAGCACTTTTGGCAGGTGGGAGCGGGGAACGAGTGTGGATTGTCCCCTCCAGACTCTGTCTGGAGTGAAAGACACTGGGCTGTTGCCATCCCAATTGGTTCCCCCACTGCTGTCTCTGTGCCTTTGCTTTACAGTGAGTATCTGGGAATCCTGTGCTAATCTGTAGCAGGTTGGAAGGAAACAGAACCGAGAGCAGCCCCTGGCCCAGAATGTCAGCAAATCCTCTTTAGTGGGAGAGAAATGGGAACCAGTGTAAACACTGAGCATGAGTTACTGGGCCAGATCCCCAGCTGACGTGAAAGTGTCTCTCCACTGGAGTCAATGGGGGCACATCCCCAGCTGGTGTAAATCAGTGTCAATTGGAGTCAATGCCGGTTTATGCCACCTGAGGGTCTGGCCCTGGAGAGAGCTGAAGGGAGAGACAGCTCCCAGCTCAGCCAAGGTCTGTGTGCGCGAGGAACCTGCCATGGCCCAGAACCACTCTACTGCCTGGTTTGCTTCTTTGGCAAAATAGGAATCAAGATTTTCCTTTCTTTTAAATGCCGTATTTGTCCCTGTGGAGGGACCTCAGAAAAGGGGAGATTTTCTCTCCAGCACTAACCACACGGCACCTTTCTCTTCCCAGCGCTGAGTCCCAGCAGCCAGGAGATCTGCTCAGCTCCAGGTAAGTCCGTCTGTCTGTCCCCGGACACACTCATGCCAGAGGGGTTTGTATTGATAGAAAAGGCTTCCAGCTACGGAAGATTATTATTAATGATTATTATTCCTACTGTGGCCCCGGATGCCCCACTCAGGGATCAGAGCCCCATTGTGCTAGGTGCTACACACCCCTCTGTGAAGCTCTGGGCCCTGCCCCCGAAGAGCTGACAGTCTCAGATCTGACATTATCCCCCCGGTACCCAGCTGTGCTGAAATAAGAGGCTGCTCCAGAAACATTGAGCCGCCCCTGCAGCCCTTGAGCAGGCAGAGCTCCTCCTGCCCTGCCCCACAGAGAGGTATCAGCGCTACAGAGCTACCCACACTGTGCTCCCGGCATGTGAGCTAGCTGGCCATTGCTCACACAGTCCTCCAGGCTCCCACAATCCCATACTCTCCAGGGGCTCTCCTACAACTCCATGGACCAGGAACCACCTAGCAGCTTCCATGGCAACCAACTTCCCATGGCAAACTGAACAAGAAAAGAACCTCCTACACCCCCATTAACGGCTTTCACCGATTTCCCTTCCCAGGAGCTCTCCCTGCCCCCACCCTCTATCTGACCCAGACATCTGCCCAGAAGGGAGACTCGGTGCTCTTCCAGTGTGCCGTGCTCTCCCAGCTGCCACTCCCAGCCACCCGCATCGTCTTCTGTTGAGAGGGCTGTAGAAAGCAAACGTTGATAAATGTTGATGTAGATATGTAAAGATCAAAATATAAGATCTCCATTAAGAGTAGAATAATATATGGTTATTATAAATTGTTTAATGTTAAAGTTTATTTTGATAAGGATATGGAAAAAGTTTTACATGATCATGAGTAATGGAATTGGTTTTTGCACTTTTATACAATTACTACCTCATTAAAGCAATATACTGCTATTGCACGTTCTGTATACAAGCAATGACCCTGCAAAAAGGGCGCGAATTCTGTCCAATCACGCTGTTCCTACCACGTGCCTACTCCACGTGAGTAGTCTAAATCTGCCTAGCAATATAAGGTAGCCAATCATGTAACACATATACAAACTGCGTAGTTAACCAAGACTATAAAACTGTACGTTAAGCGTGGTTGGTGTGGCAGTTTCTTTACGCCTTTGAGCGACTGTCACCTCGGCCGAATAAACACATTTTGTTTTAAGCCTCATTGGTCTCCTTGAACTTCATTCCTGGTCTCCCTCTATAGCCTAGCGGACATCCCGTTACACTGTAAGGACAGGAAGGAGATTTCATCCCAGGGGGACCTAAAGGAGAAGGTCACCTACAACTATGACAATGCAGTGAGCATGACATTTTGTGCTTAGCATGTGTATTCTGCTGTTTGGGAATTGTTAATAAATAGAGGATAAGGATATTACTGTGAGGCTCTTTCAGTGGCTAAAGTTCCTGCCAACCTGCAGGAAGATGTGCCCTGAGCCCTAGGAATTACCGTATTTTTCACCCTATAAGACGCACTTTTTCTTCCCCAAAACAGGGGGGAAAAAGTTGGTGCGTCTTATAGGGCGAATGTCTTATAGGGGAAAAAAAAAAAAAAAAAAAGCGCCTCGCTCTCCCGTCCCCACCGCGCGGGCGGGCTGCCGAGGTTCCCCCCTCCCCGCCGCGGGCGGGCTGCCGGGGGCCTCCCGGTTCCCCCCTCCCTGCCGCGGGCGGGCTGCCGGGGGCGCCCCGGTTCCCTCCTCCCCGCCGCGGGCGGGCTGCCGGGGGCGCCCCGGTTCCCCTCTCCCCGCCGCGGGCGGGCTGCCGGGGGCGCTCCCGGCAGCCCGCCCACGGCGGGGAGGGGGGAACCGGGACGCCCCCGGCAGCCCGCCCGCGGCGGGGAGAGGGGAACCGGGGCGCCCCCGGCAGCCCGCCCGCGGCGGGGAGGCGGGAACCGGGGCGCCCCCGGCAGCCCGCCCGCGGCGGGGAGGCGGGAACCGGGGCGCCCCCGGCAGCCCGCCCGCGGCGGGGAGGCGGGAACCGGGGCGGCCCCCGGCAGCCCGCCCGCGGTGGGGAGGGGGGAACCGGGGCGCCCCCGGCAGCCCGCCTGCGGCGGGGAGGGGGGAACCGGGCGCCCCCGGCAGCCCGCCCGTGGCGGGGAGGGGGGAACCGGGGCGCCCCCGGCAGCCCGCCCGCGGCGGGGAGGAGGGAACCGGGGCGCCCCCGGCAGCCCGCCCGCGGCGGGGAGGGGGGAACCTCGGCAGCCCGCCCGCGCGGCGGGGACGGGAGAGCGAGGCGCTTTTTTTTTTCTTTTTTTTTTTTTTCTTTTTGTCCGGCTTTTTTTATTAAAAAAGGAGGGGGCGTCTTATAGGACGGAGCGTCCTATAAGACGAAAAATATGGTAGGTAAGAGAGGGTATATAAATTAACAGGGTTGGACCTTAAGCCCTAGGAACTGGGTAAAGGTGTGTGTCCCTACAGTGTGGAAGGGATAAAGAAATTGGTGCAGGTAACAACACAGGCCAGAGAACTGCCCCTCCTCCCCCAATCATATCTGTTTCAACTAGAGCTTCTCTTTGAGAAAAACAGGCACCTTTGAGTTAAAAATTGCCAATGATGGAGAATCCACCATAGCCTGTGGTAAATTTAATTATCCTTAGTGTTAAAACTGAGGCCCAGCGCCGATCTATGTTCCCCCCAAACCCAGAAGGAATTACGGTCTTTGGAGGAGCTGGGTCCTTCTCCCCAGGGAATGGAGACCAGGGTGGAGGCAAAAGGTTCAGGCTCCTCCAACACCCCAGCATCCCCAATCAGCTAGTGACCTTTCACCCTGGCCCAGCTGTAGCTTTAGCCAGGGGCTTTCTCAGACCCCAGCAGTGAGATCGGACAGGAGGTGTTTCCTAAATGATGTTTTTAGACTCAAGCAAGCAAACCAGGCCCCTTTAGCTCTCAATCTTCCAGCCCTAAATAGAGATGCTGCGGTTGAGGCAAGGAAGGGGGGTGGCGCAGGGCAGGAAATGGGAAGCGGTGACGAATATCAGACCTGAGGAGAAGACAGAGCAGGTCAGAGAGAGGCTGCAGCATTTCTGCTGCCTGAGCCCTACAGACCCCTGGAGGCCTGGGAGTAGGAGAGAGTCTGGCTGGAGCATCCAACCCTGGGGAGCAGACGGGGGCAGATGAGAGAAGAGACAGCGGCCAGAGATCCCCTTCTCCTGAAGCCAGACTGGGCAGAGGCCGCAGGTGGGAGCAGGGAGAGACTGCGGATTGTCTCCTTCTGACCCTGTCAGGGTCAGATGCAGCTGGGCTGTTTCCATTTTGATTGGTTCCCCTCAATGCCCTGATGATCCTGTCTCTGTGCCTCCTGCTGACCGGTGAGTACCCGGGATCTCTGTGCTAATTTGTAGCAGGTTGGGAGGAAAGAGAACCAAGAGCAGCCCCTGGCCCAGACTGTTGGCAAATCCTCTTCAGTGGGACAGAAATGGGAACCAGTGTATCAGCTGGTATCAGTGGGGTCACTCCACTGGAGTCAAAGGGGGCACATCTCCAGCTGGCATAATTCAGTGTAGCTCCACAGGAGTCAATGTCAGTTTACGCCTGCTGAGGACCTGCCCCTATGGGGAGCTAAAGGGAAAGGTCTCCTCAGCTCAGCCAAGGTCTGTGTGTGAGGAACCTGCCATGACCCAGATCTAACGTCCTGCCCGGTCTGCTTCTTCACAACACACAAATCAGGAATTTATCTCCATGTCTATTAAAGCCTGTTTTTGTCCCTCAAGCAAGACCTTAGAAAAGGGGGAGATTTTATCTCCAGCACTAACCACACGGCACCTTTCTGTTCCCAGCACTGAGTCCCAGCAGCCAGGAAATCTGCTCAGCTCCTGGTGAGTCAGTCTGTCTGTCTGTGTACACACATATTCAGCCTCTATCTATCTTTCACGCCAGAAGGGGTTTGCATTGATAGAAAAGGCTTCCAGTTACTCTTTTCGACTCTTTTCGACTCTTACCCTGATTAGGACCCTAAGACCTCTAACTGTACCAAGTTTCAAGTCTCTAGCTCAAACGGTGTGGAAGATGTAAGGGAATGTACATACACGCATACATACACGCATACATCATTTGACTTTTATATATATAGATTACTAGCAAAAGTGCCCGGCGTTGCTTGGGTCAGTCGGAGGTGGTGAGGGGGCAGACAGCTGACACCCCCTGACCAACCCCAACACCCACACCTCACCCCTCACCCACCCCGACACCTTCCCACCCCCCCAGACCAAAGCCAACACCCCCCGGCTCACTTACCCCCCGACCAAACCCAACACCCCCACCTGACCCCCCCAAGCAAACCCAACACCCCTAACTCACCCCCTGACCAAACCCGACACCCCCACCTCACTTACCGTCCGACCAAACCCAACTCGGATCCGGCACAGAGCTGATGGATTCCGGGGTTCTGTTGGGAGGTGGGAGGGGCAGAGAACTGAGGGATTTCTGGGGTTCCGTTGGAGGAGGGAGGGGCAGTGAGCTGAGCGAGTGCCGTGTCTGTTGGAGGGGGTATTATGACATCAACACCACCTAGCTGCCCAGCTGATGTGATTGGCCTTTAAAGACTTTCACCCCTGGGGGGCGTCAGAGGTGAGATTCGAAAAATTTTCGACCCTTACGACCATCCGGACCCCAAGACCTCTAACTGTACCAAATTTCAAGTCTCTAGCTCAAACGGTGCGGGAGGAGTTAGCGGTCATACATACATACACCATTTGACTTTTATATATATAGACTAGCATAAGTGCCCGGCGTTGCTCGGGTCAGTCGGAGGTGGGGAGGGGACAGACAGCTGACACCCCCTGACCAACCCCAAAACCCACACCTCACCCCTCACCCACCCCGACACCTTCCCACCCCTCAGACCAAACCCGACACCCCCTGGCTCACTTATCCCCCCAACCAAACCCGACACCCCCACCTGACCCCCCCAAGCAAACCCGACACCCCTACCTCACCCCCCGTCCGAACCCGACACCCCCACCTCACTTACCGTCCCACCAAACCCAACCCGGATCCATGGCAGGCAGGGAGGGGGCACAGAGCTGAGGGATTCCGGGGACCTTCGCAGTTGGGGGGGCACAGAGCTGATGGATTCCGGGTTTCCGTTGGGAGGAGGGAGGGGCAGAGAACTGAGGGATTTCCGGGGTTCCGTTGGAGGAGGGAGGGGTGAGCTGAGCGAGTGCGGTGTCTGTTGGAGGGGGTATTATGATATCATCACCACCTAGCTGCCCAGCCGATGTGATTGGCCTTTAAAGACTTTCACCCCTGGGGGGCGTCAGAGGTGAGATTTGAAAATTTTTCGACCCTTATGACCATCTGGACCCCAAGACCTCTAACTGTACCAAATTTCAAGTCTCTAGCTCAAACGGTGCGGGAGGAGTTCGCGGTCATACATACATCCACCATTTGACTTTTAGATAGATAGATAGATAGATAGATAGATAGATAGATAGATAGATAGATTAGATTACTGTGGCCCCCAGACGCCCCTCGCAGTGATCAAGGCCCCATTGTGCTGGGTGCTGCACACCCCTCTGTGAAGCTCTGGTCCCTGCCCCCAAACAGCTGACAGTCTCAGATCTGACATTATCCCATTACCCAGTTGTGCGGAAATAGGAGCCTGCTCCAGAGACATTGAGCATGGAGGGGTGTCAGTGCTACTGAGCAATCTGCCCTGTGCTCCATGCATGTGGGCTATCCCAGCTGTCGCTCGCACAGAGCTGTGCATCCCACATGGCATTCATACCCCACTCAGCATGGTCCCTGCTCCCCAACTCCTGTGCTCAGTCACGTTGGCAGCTGTGCCTTCCCAGAGCTCCCTGGCATGGCTCTAGTGAATTGTGGGTGATTGCACAGTGACCTCAGAGGTGAACAGGAGGATTGTGAGGAGAGAGGCTAAACCCTCCAGACTCCCACAATTCCCTGTGGAACACCCTAGGCTCCCTGGGGCTATATCCTCTAACTCCTCCACAGCCCTGATCCACCTACCACCTGCAATCTGCTTCCACAACAACCAAATTCCTTTGGCAAACTGCTCCCTGGGCTCCCCTGGAAACATGCACCATTGACAGCCCGATTGACGGCTTTCACCCCTTCCCCTTCCCAGGAGCTCTCCCTGCCCCAGTCTTCTACCTGAAACAGACATCTCCCCGGGAGGGAGACTCAGTGCTGCTCCAGTGCTCTGTGTTCTCCCGGATCCTAGCCACCCACATCGTCTTCTGCAAGGACGGGGAGGAGATTGCATCCCAGAAGGCCTTGGAGGAGATGGTCACCTACAACTATGTCCATGTGGTGTCCAGGGACGGCTCTGGGAATTACTCCTGTGGGTACGAGATCAAGGAGAGCAACAACCAGGTGACCAGATCCCAGCTCAGCCCTGCCAACTACCTCAGTGTCACTGGTCACAGGGGTGATCAGCAGAGTAAGTACAATTGTCCATGTGTGATGAAATGGGAATGCTCTTAATGTTTTTTCTGGATAGTGTGTGTGTGTCTTAGTTTCCCCTTCCCCTTCCCGAGAAGGTGTCAAATGCTCCGAGGTCAGACCCAGGAAGGTGTACGCTGTGAAGTTCCCAGTCTTGGAGACAGGCTATTCCCAGAGAGGAAGCTTCCCTCCGGAGTCCTGATTGTCTTCATAGGGAGCAGTTCCAGACTATTGCCCCGGGCACTCCTTGACACCATGTGATGGTAGAGAGAGAATCCAGAGACAGATAGCGATAGCGATGATGGGCAGAAGAAATCGGTTGTTATCCTCTGTCTGTATCAGCCCCTATATGGAGACAGCAGTGGGAGGTTGGCTGGCTCTGGGATTGGTTATAAAGTTAGAGGCAGCATAGCCAAGCCTAGAAATTTGGCACATTCCCTGTGAAAGGCTGTGAGACAAAGAGGAGGAGACTGGGGTTTGCCGTTTTACAGCCCTATTCCCAGCGCTGCTCCAGTGACCCTGTGCAGCCCTTCATTGTCCATCCGAGGGGTGAACAACAGTGTCACCTGTACCTCAGGAGGAGAAGCTCTTAGCTAGTACTAGGGGCTGTGAAGTGCAGAGAGAAGTTACTAACACTCAGTGGAAGAGCTCCAGGAAACCTTGTGGGGAGTCCACGATCCCCCACCCACAATTCTGTAAAGCATGAAAAAGCTTTGACTGGTGCAAGGGGCTGGTCTCAGCAATCCCAGCCGCATTTCTCACACACTGAGGGTCACCTGGAGGCTCTGACCAGCCCAGATTCTCCTCGTCCCCATTGCACAGGCCAGGTAAGCAGCAGTGGGGAGGAGTCAGACCCCACAGCTCACGGAGATGCTCTTGGCCCAGACCCCGGGGATCTGATCCAGGCTCTGTCCCCCCAGCTCTCCCCTCGCTTTGGGGAAAACTCACCCCTGGGGTAACTCCTCTGCCTGCAGCTATGTTGACCAGATGTCCCAATTTCATAGGGACAGTCCCAATTTTTTGGTCTTTTTCTTATATAGGCTCCTATTACCCTCCCACTCCCATCCTGATTTTTCACATTTGCTTTCTGGTCACCCTATCTGCAGCACTTACCCCAGGGGAGACCCAGCTCTCTGCAGTGAACCCGGCCTGTGCAGAGGGGCCAGCCCCAGGGCCAGGCAGCACTTAACTCCCCTGAATCCTCAGCACTGGGTGTGAGCAGGGCCTAGGCCTGGTGCTGCCCCAGGCACAGGACACCTGGGGAATGTCGCCCAAGCTCACAGCCTGTCACACAACCCACTCTGCCCTCCAGGCAAACCCCAGGCTGTCTGCAGGGTGCAGGGGTCTCCTGCACATTCAGATCCCCGAGGGGGCTCCACAGACAAGTGCGTCTGACTGGGGGGCAGGGAAATCCTGGCTCAGGGCTTCCTGGGGCATTTTCACCCCCACGGAGCTTCGACCTCAGTGCCAGGGGCCAGGGATCAGTGACATGAGGGTTTGTTAAAGGGACAGTGACGTCCTCGTGGAGTCTGCAGTGGGGAAACTCAGTGTGACACTCAGAGCAAGAGAGAGAGTCCAGGGACCAGCTCCTCGGCTGGTGTAAACTGGCAGAGCCCTGTGGACTCCAATGGAGGATGCCAATTTACACCCGCTGGGGATCTGGCCCCAGTGGCTGTCAGAACCGCTCTGTCTGTCACTGGGAGGCGGGTCCCTGGGGAGGCTGCAGGCGTCTCTCCCACACGGTGCGATTCTCTTTGCCCTTGTCCCACAGGCAGCGTGAGCAGCAGCGGAGGAGGGGAGGAGCCGACCCGCCCAGGTAACGGGCTATTGCTCTGTCACACCCTGATTATCAGAGCCCGGCTCTGTGCCCCCAGCTCTGATCTCAGGGTATAAAGTCTGGGCCAAACTCACCCGTGGTGGGTAACTCCTCAGCCTGCAGCACAGTCACCCCCGATATGAACTGGGCTCTGACGGTGCAATTCCCCCAAGCCACATGGGTAGGACAGCCCCACGGCTTCATTTATTTCCTATTTTCACCCTTTTCTGAGGATACAGCTGGTGCCAAGAACTCGTGCTGTCCCTCTGCCCAGGGCCAGCCCCACTGGAGAGGGGTGACAGGGTCTGGGCTGCAGTATCTGTTGCTGGCTCTTGTGAGGCCTTTGCACTGAGGCCTGGTGCAGCCTGAACAAACCTGGGTGGTTCCCTGCATCTGTGACCCCTCAAGGCTGTTCTTGGCAAAGGGAGGATCCACTCCAACAACCTCCATCACTTCAGCCTCCCATCAGGGGAAGATGCACCCTTTGCACCAGGATCCCCTGTTAGGCCTCTGAGAGCTCACTGTTACACAGCAGCTGCTCTGTGTCTACTGCTAGCACTGCAGACCCACACAGATGTCATCGGTTCCCTTTCCATGTTGCAGGGCCAGACTTGTCCCTCATCATCTGGTTCACTCGCTGTGTCCTGGTCGTGCTGCTCCTGGTGTCTGCGCCTGTCATCACCCTGGTGCTGGAGAAATGGGGCCTGTCTGAGACTGTGGGGCTGGAGGAGACTCATGTGCAGAGAATCAAGATTGTGGGGGGGAGGTAATGGGAGGGTCCCATTGACCAGCTGTGAGCAGGGGAGATACCAGTGACCAGCTATGAGCAGATATGGGGGAGATACCATAGGTCAGTGCTTCATAATAGGCCCCTGCAGAAACAGAATTTATCCAGTATTTGAAATGTAATAATAAAGAAATGGTCATCTATATTTTGCAATTCTCCATTTTTTGTTTGTTTGTAACAGAGTTTTTCATTTATATACTTAGCTAATTAATTAGTATTGTCAGGAAGGAGTTAAAATTCAGCCAGCAGAGAAGACAGAAACGGCTAAGGGGCAAGGACATAGTTTCTGTCAATAGATGATAACTTAGCTCAGCTTATCAGTAAGAAAGTACAATGCTAACCCTCCCTTCACAACCCACCGGATGTCTGTAAGCACTCACCCTCCAACCCCCCTCCTCCCCCTGCCCCTCCACTCTCTTCCCCCCACAAGGTAGCCATAAATATTTGATGCAGGTAGGATAACCTCTATATGTACATACTGTTCTTATTTTTATCTTTGTTCAGGGTTCTCGCCATTGTAACGTCTGTCTCTGTATGTACCAAATAAATGCAAATGAATTAATTAAAGAGTGTATATAACTGGCCACTATGGCACCATATTTTCAAAGTTGCTTGTCAGTCTTCCCGGTACCATAAATAAACCCCCTTCAGTATTGTCTGTGCTTGCCTGATTCCTGGGGAAAAGAACCTTTTTGCCTAACAGTTCTGGTGCAGCGAGCAGGGTGTGATTGGGAATCCTTGGAGAGTTTCTCACAACTAGGGACAGAGGTGAGTACCCTTTTGCTTACCACCTCGAGTGCACACACTGGTTTGGGACTCCCTGAGACACCCCTCCACACCCCTTTTTTAATACAAACCACATATAAGACACAAAGGCAAGAGGACTGAACAGGACTGTGTTTGTGGCCAAGATTGTTGGGGTACAGGGATCGCTGAAGGCGAAAGCTGCACTGCCAAGTACTGAGCACCAGGGTTTTCTCTTGATTGCTGCCTAGCCATTCAGTCCCTAGTCTGTAGCAGCACATGGGATTCTTCCGTCCTAAGTGCAGGACTCTGCACTTGTCCTTGTTAAACCTCATCAGATTTCTTTTCCTCTAATCTGTCTAGGTCCCTCTGTATCTTGTCCCTACCCTCCAGTGTATCTACCACTCCTCCCAGTTTAGTGTCATCTGCAAACTTGCTGAGGGTGCAGTCCACACCATCCTCCAGATCATTGATAAAGATATTGAGTAAAACCTGCCCCAGGATTGACCCTCGGGGCACTCCGCTTGATACCGGCTACCAACTAGACATGGAGCCATTGATCACTACCCGTTGAGCCCGACGATCCAGCCAGCTTTCTATCCACCTTATGCTCCATTCATCCAGCCCATATTTCTTTAACTTGCTGGCAAGAATACTGTGGGAGATGGTATCGAAGACTTTGCTAAAGTCAAAGAATAGCACATCCACTGCTTTCCCCCCATCCACAGAGCCAGTTATCTCATCTTTGTTGGATGCATGCCAATCAGAGAGGTAGCCATGTTAGTCTGGATTTGCAGAAGTGGCACCTTAAAGCCTAACAAAATTATTGAAGCATAAGGTTTTGTGGGCTAGTCACTGTCATACCCACCTTTATTTCCCAGTAGATAAAGTACCACAGAAAGAACCACAATGGCAGGGATTATAATTCCCAATAGAAGGTTTAGATCCGACCATAGGAAAGAACCTTGCCGTGAACGTCCTCTCCAACCAGCCACCAGTGAATCCCCACCGGCTGGAGCTGGCTGAGTCTTTGGTAAGTGACCCCTCATGTCCTCCTAACTTACCCAGGGAACTCACCCCATGGTTATCTTCAGGGTCACGTTATTGGCTGTTCTCTGTGAGTAAAGTCAGTTGACGTTTTTCCACCATTTTTTTTATTGAACGCTTTTTAAATCCAAACATAGTTTAACTGAAATCTAAATCTTTCTCCCAAACAATTCACACACAAGGGTCTTCTTAGTCTTTCCACAAAAAGAATTTTGAAATGAAAGGCAACATGTGGTTTTGATTTGAATTGACAGTTTTGTTTCATTTTTGTTTTCAAAGTCCAGAAATGGAAGGGAAATGTCCCTTTGAAACTAAATAAAGCAAAACTTTCTGTGTTCCCAACTGATATTTTTGTCTCATTTTGATTCTGAAAATCCAAAATGAATGAAACCGTCAAATGCAAATGAAACCAAAGGAAATTTTTTGTTGAGTTTCATGAATATTTTTCATCAAAACACTGAAATTTTCCATAAAAATTTTGAATGAAATAGTTTTGTTCACAATTTTTTGTAGAAATAAACCTGGGCTGAGATTCCTGAAAGAGGGTTTTGCCCGCATATTCTTTATGACACTTTTGTTCCAGGACTGGAGCACAGAGAATAAATAACTAATTACATGGAGAGAAAGAACTTGTGAGACCAGCTGTGTTGAGGTGTCCGGTGCCTCCTGCTGGAATAACAATAAATACAGTGAGTGGAGAGGGAGGAAATAATTCACTAAGTGTCAGTTTAGCAGAGGGGGCCTGTAAAACACATGAAATTTAATCATCAGAAGGATTTGGGATTCCCCCCTGGAAAGAGCATACTTTCTGCCCTGCAAAGATGTTGCCCAGCTCAGCAATGCTAGTTAAGGCCTGGAAGAGCTGGAGGGAGAATGTGCCGCATTGGATGAGCCCGTCACCCTGTTGTGTCTTGTGTGTTTCCTCTACATCCATCGCCACGGCAATCACACTCAGACTGGAGGTTGCCCATCCCAGGACCCACCTTTCCTCAAATACAGTCCCCTGAATAAAGAAACGCTTCAAAAGCATTTACCTTAGGGGAGGGGGGAATCACTGCTGGAGTCACTACCTGGCAATAAATATAAAAGGGCCCAGAGCCAAGCCTGGCTCCACTCCAGGCCAATAAAGAGATCAGGGAGCAACTGTTCTCCATGTCCACAAAAGGTAGGCGGTAGTGTCCAATTTGAAAACTATCAACTATTAAACAAAGAGTGTGAATGGCTTTGTCATTACACTAATTGAATGCATTTCCCTAGTTAAGTTCCCTTCAGAGGTTCTTATCACCTGTCAGACACAGATCCACTACAACTGGTTTTTTTCTCCTGCTGATAATGACCCATCCAAATTAAACAGCCTCTTAGAATTGGTATGGTAATGTGCAACCTTTTTAAAATCTTTCTTTCTGTGTCTATAAATGCATTTTACTTTTGTGTGTTCCATTCTATGCATCCGATGAAGTGGGCTATAGCCCATGAAAGCTTATGCTGAAATAAACTGGTTAGTCTCTAAGGTGCCACAAGTGTTCCTCATTTTATTTATGGATACAGACTAACACAGCTGCTAATCTTTAACCTGTCACAAGGGGAGTTGTGTAATCCCCGACTTCAGAGATTCTTAGGAACAGGTTTCCTCGGTCCTTCCTCAGCCATGGGGCTGGATTTGATGAAATCTTGAGATCCCTTCCAGCCTGACATTTCTATGATGTCCCTGTCCACCTGCCTGGGTTGAGCCATCCGAACTAAGAGCAGTGAGAAATGGGGGAAGGGTTCCCTGTGACAAATTGTGAACAAAGATGTTTTGTTAGAAAGTTTTGTTTTCAGATTTCGAAAATGGATGAATTTCAGCATTTGGAATTTCAGGTTTTTTAAAATTTGTTATCTATTAACTGTCCCCCCACCTTGTTATCTGTTAACTGTCCCCCCACCCTTCCCATGATGGTGAGTTGCTTGGCAGGGCTGAGGCTGAATCTTGTTACCAGGAAGTCACTCTCCTTGATCTCGTACCCACAGGTGTAATTCCTGGAGTGGCCCCCCGACACTGCATGGTCATTGTCATAGATGAGTTTCCCCAGTAAGCCCTTATGGGACAAAACTTCCTCCTCATCCTTACAGAAGACAACCCAGATGGCTGGAGCTGAGAGAATGTGGAGCTCTGGAGACCCCCAGCCAGGTGGATGTCTGGTTCAGGTAGAGGGTGGGGGCAGGGAGAGCACTTGGGAAGCAGTCAATGGGGCTATCAGTGGAACAGGAGGCAAATGGAAGGTGGGTCTGTGCCATCTCTCAGGTGGAAGCTCTGATTCCAGGCTGGCTTGGGAAGTATGGCTGAGAGAGAGGTGATCCAGTGAGGCCATTGAGGGCTGTCTAGGGCTGTCATAAGTGTAAAGTGCTGGAGAGGGTTAATGTTACCTGAGAACAAGTGACGCAAGAGCTCCCTGCCATGAGAGAGGGAGGGATGGATTTTAGAGTTTAGTTTCGTTTTGCTGGCCATGCGGCATGGGCCAGGGTCCGAGAGCTTATCTCTAGCTGTGGAGATAACTCTGCTTCCTTCTTATATTCCTACTTAACTGATTGTAAGTGATCTTTTGACTACTTAAGCCTGTGCCTATTTGGGGTGTCTCTGTCCATTTCAGATGAGAAGTTAGAAAATTCTGAATTGTAAGCTGTACTGTGCCTATGTTCTATGCTATTTTCTTTATTAAATCTTTTGGTTAAAAATGTTTGGTTTACTTCCCTTAAGGTTTCCTTTGCTTCCCGGCTGGGAAGAGAGGAGGGGGGGGGGGGAGGTAGGTAAACGGATCAGCTCGGGGTATAAGCTGAGGAACGTCTCTCTCTCTTCAACGAGAAGAGAGGAGGGAGGAGGTGACACAGCCTCCAGGTGTCTGACTCTGGCTCTCAGGGAGGGGGACAGAGTTAGGGTTTGGGGGAGTCTGAGTACCCCAATTCAAGGCCTTGGATATCTACTCAGATGGTGGCAGCCGTGGTTCCCCAAGAACCCAACTGGTAAAAGGGGGGAGTCTTGGGGTGTAGAGAATTAACTTGGCTGGGAAGCAGCTAAAGTTAAGTGGTCTGGCTAAAAAAGAGTCCCAGTCTTTGTACTCAAGAGCACAGAGGCTGGGGTACCCACCCTTACAACCTCTTTCAGGAATCTCAGCCCAGCCCAGGAATCTCAGTGCCCAGTTCCCAGGCAGCAAACGATGACTTTAACAGAGCCGCAAATTTGACCATATGCCCCAAGAACCACAAAGCATCTGCATCCCCAACCCAATGCCCAAACAATATGTCTGCAAAGGCTGTGTGCGCCACCCCCACCGCAAGAATTCGATAGTGTCAGACTTTCTGTAACAGCACCACCTACTGACTCCTGACAGAGCGACACTAACATTATCTGTGCCTCCAGACCTGCTGGGGACACGGCATTTTTGTCCTGCAAAAAAATCTGACCTTTCACATTTAATTTCATCCCGAATCAGGGGAAAATCAAAATTTCAGAATTTTCATGGAACAGAAATTCAGCAACATTTCAATTCCAGAACATTCAAGCGCCTTCTCAAAAGGGTTTGATTTTGAAGAAACAGCATTTTCTGACCGAAAACTCTCCACTGGGTATTTGTAGACCAGTTCTGCACATGTCACTACATGCCACACAGATCTCTGGCCCTGACTCAGGAAAGCTGTCAAGTGTGTGCTCAAGTCCAAACTTAATCAGGACAGTTGGGGAGGGATAGCTCACTGCTTTGAGCATGGGCCTGCTAAACCCCGTGAGGTCAATCCTTGAGGGGACCATTTAGGAAGCTGGGGCAAAACTCTGTCATTGAGGATGGGTCCTGCTTTGAGCAGGGGCTTGGACTAGATGACCTCCTGAGGTCCCTTCCAACCCTAATATTCTATGATTCACTTTAAGTACCTGCTACAGTCCCATTCCTGGAACTAAAATGGCCTTGTGAAGTTAAGTTTGTAGCTGGGCGCTGTTCTAAATAGTGATACTTCCCTGAAGCAGGGCAGTTCCCACAGGTATATTTCCTGTCTTGAGGAGCTCACACTTGGAGCTGGGTGAGGGGGGAATCCAGGTTTATTGCCACAAAAAAATCTGAACAAAGCTATTTAATTCAAAAATTGTTATGGAAAATTTCAGTATTTTGATGAAAAAATATTCCCAAAACTCAATACAAAAAAGTCATTTGGTCTCATTTCAACTTGACATTTTGATTTTCAGAACCAAAATGAGACGAAGCTGTTTGTTTCCTTTCAAAGGGACATTTTCCTTCCATTTCTAGATTTTTAAAACAAAAATGTCAGTTCAAAACAAAACAAAACAAAACATTGTTTTTTTATTTCAAAATCGTTTTTCTGGAAAGACAAAGAAGGTTCTCGCATGTAAACTGTTTGGGGGAAAGATTTTACTTACATTACAATGGTTTGGGATTTTAAAAATGTTGATTAAAAAAATTGTGGAAAAAATTAACTAACTTACTTACAAAGAACAGCCAACGATGTTGCCCTGCAGATAACTGTGGGGTGAGCTCTCCGGATATGTTCATGTTCACTTACCACGGGTCTCAGCCAGCTCCAGCCAGTGGGGATTTACTGGTGGCTGCTTGGAGAGGCCATTCACATTGTGGTTCTTTCCTAGTGCTGGATCTGAAGCTCCTGTTGGGAATTACAATCTGTGCCATACTGGTTCTGGCTGTGGTGCTTTATCTCCTGGGAAAGAAAGGTGGGTATGAGACTGAGACCAAGTCATGTTAGCAAATGTACAGACAGACGAGGCAGAGATCCCCTGTACCCAGTGTGTCTGGAAGGGGAGGGGAGAGAGATGACCAAAGACACAATCAAATCAATCATTTATTATTTGCTTGGGGGAAAGATCAAAGAGAAAATGAAAGGGATTATCATTGTGATTAATTATTTTTACTATGGTAGCACCTTGGAGACCCAGTCAGGGATCAGGTTGCACTGCGCTAGGCGCTGTACATTATTTATTAGGTATGCGGGAATAATGCTAGGAAAAACACACTGTAGTGCCCTATAGTCCCAATCAGGGATCAGGAACTCACTGCCTCCAGCACTGCACAAACCAGTAATGAAGGGGACAGACCCTGCTCCACAGATGGTCACAATCTAAGACTCAGCCAAGGGCTTGTGTCTGAATGGAATATCGACACCCAGGTACCTAAGACTGCAGGTCAGGAAGGCATCCCCTAGTCAGGAAGGGCATTTACACCTGTGCCCGTGTGTAAGTACTTTCCTGAATCAGGACCTAACAACTCTGAAAATAGAGCTCTGGACACAGCTCTGTCCTGCTGACCTTTCCTCACATGGCGTCCCCAGCCCCGAGCTCTCACAGCCCTCGAGTCACCCAACAATTTCGAGATTGGCTTAAAACTCCTGGGATTTCCAACCTGTCACCAGTGTGGGGTCTTTGTATTTACCTGGGGGATTTGATCTTTGGGGGGGGTCTCTCAGGTCACATTTTCAAGCTTTTCTCCCCTAAAATGAAGGCTATAAATTTACTTTTTTTCTAATGAAATCCAAGATTCTCACTCAACCCCCTGACTCTCGGAACATCAAATACCATGAGACTGGCAGTTAAATCATCAGACTTGACTACACCACTCCCTGGGGCAGTCAGTGGGGCTGGTGGAGGAGAGTGTTGGGCTGGGCCATAGGGATGGGGCTTTTTGTCAATACAATGATGACTTGGGGCTGTGTCACTCAGTTCCCATCTCTTTCTATATCATTTCCCACGAGGAAATGTGTCCACGTCTCTGATCACATTGTCTCACTGCTTCCAGTTGTGTCTCTACCAAGGGATCAAAGGTAGGAGAATATTATTTCCTCTCCCATCTCATTTCCATTCTGGGTCCCTTCTCCCTGCCTCACAGAAGCACCTAAGCATAGCTCATCTCTCCTGCTGTAGAGGAGGTTCAGTCTGTTTGTTCTGGAGGGGGTTTTGAAGAGGTCAGGGAAGGATGAACTCCCTGGCTGGGGTTGGATCTGGGGGTTTATGAGGAGACACTTTAAGGAAGGCGTTTCCCAAAGCTGCGTGTTCCCATCGAATTCACTGGCAGCAGAGTGAGCACATTTGGAAATGGTCCCTGGGTGTGTGAAAGAATGAAAGTGACCCTGTTTCACACTCAAGGGTGTGTGGAGGCTGTTCGATCACAAAGCGGCACCTGCGACCAGACCATCCAGTTCCCCAGATCCAGTCTGTTCTTCTGGAGCGGGGCTGGGAGCGGCCGGGCCAGGCTGGGAACTACACGTCTCCAGTCCACCTAGCTGCTGTGAGTAACACCCAATGTTAGTTCCACTGGCTACAGCTGGTTCAGTGCGTCCACACATGGACTCTCCGTGAAACACCCACGGCAGGTTCCCTCACAGAGTCCATGATTTCAGTGCAGGTCTGTGCATGGGGCAGCCATAGCGCTCCCACGTCCTGCTGGGGAGAGCCGGGCAGCAGGGACGCCCATGGGGATTCAGAGCGTGCTGTACGTGTGAACAATGCACTGTGCAGAGGGGGCTCTTAGCCCGTCGCCTCTGCAGGATGGGGGAGCAGCTCACTGTCTCCTCAAAACCCTGTCAGGAGGCTCTAAGGGACCCCTCCACACACAGAGACCCTGCAGGGACCCCCCACAGATGGTGTCTAAGGGTCGCTCCCCATTGCTCTGCAGCCGGCACCTGCCATTCAGGGATCACCCCAACTCCTGCTCCCCTCCCCATCTGACTTCCCAGTGACCATCTTCAGCCCATTGGGCCCAGTGGAGCCCTTCTGAGGACCAGGGGGCCCATACATTCATTCCGAGCTTTGCCTGGCCTATGCTGGCCTCTCAGCCCCAGAGTTTGGAGCAGCTTCATCAGCTGTGGGTTGCCCTAAGAGAGACTCTGGGAAATCTACATGGCCCCAGCCCAGATGGGCATGATAGGGGGAGAAGCCAGCATTAGGAGTGAACCTGCTACATTCCCTGATTATCCAGAAGTAGGACTTGCTGCCTTTCCACTCACGGAGTGTGAGGTGAATGGAGATGTACGGTCCTAGCAGCAGAAGTAGCCCTGGGAAGAAATCTCCTCACAACTGGATCTCTGAAAACAGACTCAGTGTCACCCAGGTGACAGAGAGAGAGCACACGGCTTCACTGATACCCCCTGTTCTTATTACTCCCCGCAGGGAACGAGTCCAGCATGACACCAGCAACACTCCTGAAGATCATATTGAATGTAAGAGCTTTCGGAGAGTATTGGGGTTACCGGCTCCACCTGCACAAGAGGGAGAAATGTGGGGGTTGGGAGTAAATGTGTTAATTGGTGGGGGATGAACATAACCCAGATCTGACTATCTGGCCGAGAGTTACAACAACAATCTGCCTGTCTGTGGTAAAAGTCCCTTAGGTGACTGAGCCAAAATGTTACCACTTCCCTTCCTTCATGGAAAGGACACATCCCGGGGAATGCTCTCATTGGAAAGTGCTCCACCCCCATCACTGAGAGCTGAGTCTGCCCCATGTCGACCAGGTCTTCCCGTCTTGTGCAAACTGGTGCAAGGTGCCTCATGGGAGCAGTAGTTTAGGTGCCTCATGATCCTGCTCTCCTCTTTGAGCCAGGCTCTCTGGTTCCCCCATGATGCACCATGTTCTCCCCGATTGGTGAGGGGAACTAGTACATCAAGGGAGTCCCTGGTTGCAGTGCCTCATGGGAGATGGAGTGCAGCCAGCGAGCCCAGCCTGTAGAGGAGAATATCAGCACCTGGCAACTGAACTACAAGTCCCAGGTGACCCCAGGCTGGCATTTTTTAATCAGAGTATTTCTCGTTTATAGTAAAAATATTTCAGTTCGGGGGCATTTTAAAAAAAAGTTGAGATTTTTCTGCTGAAAGCGAACTCTGTTTGTGACAAAATAGCTCTGTGGAAATCCAGACAGACGAAAAGAGATCTCTTCCTACTGTATTTTCCACTCCATGCATCTGATGAAGTGCGTTTCAGCCCACAAAAGCTTATGCCAAAATAAATTTGTTAGCCTCTAAGGTGCCACAAGTACTCCTTGTTCTTTTTGTTGATATAGAACAGGGGTGGGGAACCTTTTTCCTACCAAGGGCCATTTGGTGATTTACAATGTCATTCGGGGGCCGCTCTCCCCCCCCCCCCCCCCCCGCCTGGCGGCCCGCGCGCATCCCTGGCCAGCGGCTCCCTGAGGCACTTCCCGGCCTCTTTGCGGAGCTGCCCCAGGCCGCCAGGCGGGGGCGGCTCCGCGTTTGGCGCGGGGGCGGCTCCGCGTTCGGTGAAGGGGCCGGGAAGCGCCTCGGAGAGCTGCCGGGGAGCGCGCGTTCGGCGAAGGGGAGCTGCCGGGGAGCGCGCTTTCGGCGAAGGGGCCGGGAAGCACCTTGGAGAGCTGGCCAGGGACGCGCGCGGCCCAGATGGAATGCTTTGGTGGGCCGTATAAGGCCCCCGGGCCGGAGGTTCCCCACCCCTGATATAGAATAACATGGTACCACTCTGAAACAAGACACACAGTTTTCACGGAACATCTTCCACAGCCGTATTAAATTCTTCTGCTTGGTATCACCTAGAGACCCTGCTCATTCTCAGTTGAGCTCAGTGCTGCCCATGGGGGAGTCCTGCCCTGGCTGGGGGGATAGCTGGGAGGTCTGGGGTTATAATTTGTGCTCAGTGATGTGCCTTCCCTTAAGGGCATTTACACCCAGTGACCATGTGTAACTGTCATTCTCTCCCCAGACGTCTCCATGACTCAGCTGGGAAGCTCCAGGGTGAGTTGCAGCTTCTATTAATGACAAAGTGAAGTGATAGAAAAGAGCGATTCATTTGCCTGTTCCAGATCAGCAGAGACCCGTGGGCTTGGAACATGGATTTACTCAGGATTCCCAGGCTTGGGTTGTGTCTGTTACCCTGGTCTCTCTGCTGCTGCCCCAGATCTCCACTCAGGAGCAGGTAGCTTCCTCTGCAGAAAGGAACCTAGGGGTTACAGTGGATGAGAAGCTGGATATGAGTCAACATTGTCTCCTTGTTGCCAAGAAGGCATTTGGGGCTGTATAAGTAGGGGCATTGCCAGGAGATAAAGGGACATGATCATTCCCCTCTATTAGGCATTGGTGAGGCCTCATCTGGAATACTGTGTCCAGTTCTGGGCACTACACTACAAGAAGGAGGTGGGAAAATTGGAAAGAATCCATCGGAGGGCAACAAAAATGATTAGGGGGATGAAGCACATGTCTTATGAGGAGATGCTGAGGGAACTGGGATTGTTTAGTCTGCAGAAGAGAAGAATGAGGAAGACTTACACACCCTGGGTATTATGTTAGTGGCTGGGAAAGCTGCTAACACAGAGCTTCCTTCCCCCATTTGCTTCCTTCTGATAATTATTTGTCCATATTCCAGCTGATATTGGCAATGAACATTAACCCTGGATTTTTATTCTTCCTCCCCTTATGCTGCATGGGAGAAGTTTGGGTGACACAAGTTTTATTTTTTTATTATTAATTTTAATATGCACCACTTTATTGAGAGTTTAAAGCAGTTTCACAAAGAGAAGAGCTGTGAGATGGCATTGTGACAGCAATCTGATCTCCCTGGAGTTAAGGTTAAAGTCAGCATTCGAGTATCAGTCTGATTTACCCATCCCACCTCTCTTCTATAAAATCAGTCCAGACAATATGAAATTTTCATCTCATCTCATAACTGAGTCTGAGGCAAAGAACATAACTGATCTCTGGGAGATGGAGTCTCATTCACTCTCCAGAGATTCTCCTAGTATTACTGGGCCTGCTCTTATACTATCAAAAACGGGTTTATCCCTTAGAGCTTTTCATAAATTTCTCTAGAACAGGCTGCTACTTATAGAGATATTCATGACTCATGTGAATTCACAAGTTGGTTAAATGCTATGAAAATTATACCTATTGATTCCCCATTTGATCCAAGCAGTTAACCAATATTTGCAGTTTTATGGGTTGTTCTGTTAAGAAGAGAAAGTGATGACAAAGTCGGGTATGGATGTTGATGCAACCCCATTTATTTGCAATGAATCTACAAAGTCCTGTTTCCCTGAACACAACAGGAACCAAACAACAGGAGGCACTTTCTTTGATCCCAACTCCAAGCCTCTTTCCAGTCAGCACTCTGCCCAAAAGCTCTCTTTCTCTCTCAGCTTTCAGGGTCCTGCTACCAGTGCTCCTTTGGCTATGTTGGTCTGTCTGACTTGTTGCTTCTGAGGTGTTTCTGCTACTTCTGTCACAGACACAAAACAGCAATCAAATCAACTCCTGCCCCTGCATTTGTTAACAGACCCTGAGGAACCCTCTTGGACCACATGGCCCTGCCATGCCAGGGCTTGCCTGCAGTCCAGTCCTCGGGTGGTGACTTTCCATTGCTTCAACTGAAACTAAACAAAGGAGCATTTAATGGTTCCCTTCTTTAGCTTGAATGACAGGTGGCTGTGACAGCCAGCAGCTGCAGCAAGGTGCTGTGATTGCACATACATCAGAGACATGCTTGTTGGGAGCAACTAATCGCCACCATAACAATATTATAATAACAAGTGCAAGGCACCATTATAAATATCGCCACTAACAACATCAGTAATTCAGATATAAAACTGGACAGGAAAAATCTAAGCTGCCTGCTGCACAGAAGAATCCTGTCATGATATGGAGAACTCCACACTACCCCTACGCTGGGGAGGGGGAAATCTGAGCTCCCTGCCTCAGAGGGGTTGATGTAGGAAGTGCGGCCATTGGTGTCTCCCAGCCTAGATGCCCATTAGAACAGTTCGTGCTGTACATACAGCAGTGCTGTCAGATGGACATTTTCTGGCTTCATTTCTCTGGCTTCAGTCTGGCTTAGCAGGAAAGTAACATCACTGTGTTTTATCTTAAAGCACCCACCACCCCAGACAGAAGAGATGCCAACATACGCGACCATCGGTCTGCGGCGGGACAGACGTCATTAATGCTCCACTGGCTGAAATGCAGAACTGGTCAGGGTGCAGCCGCATCACAGAACCTCCAAAGGGGCCGTGCAGCAAGGAATTGGGGAACCTTCTCTGGGTCACAGCAGGACACTGCACGGCACCCCAAAGTGCTGTAGGACACTGGAATATTCTTAAGGCAAATGCTGCCTGTTTTCCTTCAGGAAAAACATTTCTTCTGAATAAAATTGGAAAAATGCCCACACTCTGTATTCCTGCCTCCTGACTTTATATCGACGGATCAGCTCCCAAGTCCTCTCACGGTCCTGTTCAGAGACTCCACTGCTAACCAAGAGTGTACAAAGATCAGGAGGCAGCCCCCCTCCAAAAAAAATCACCAAATTGCCTTAAGAATTCATGAGATTTTTTTTAATGTGCATTTTCTCATTTCTCTTTGACTTCTGGTGTCTCACCCTTTTGAACATCAGGTTTTTCCAGGTGTTCTTCATAGCCAGGAAGGCTAGAAACGGACACATTTCAACAAAACCCAAGATTCTCACAGAATCCAGGCACATCAGCAGTTGGGCTTTAAGAAAAGCAGTGAATGTGATGAGATACACTGTGAAATGATGAGAACTGACAACAGCGTCAAGGTCCCCTTAGAATTTGCAGGTCTGTTTAATGTCATGCGGGTTTGCAGGGATGTGATGAAATATAAATAACAACAAAAAGTATTAGTCACAAGCTATGGTTTTGTGAAACTGTTTCTTAGCCTCCTCCCGCGAGTGCAGCCATGTGACTACAAGAGAACATCATGTCTGTATTTGGTTCCCTGGAAAGCAGTCACTGCATGAAGCAATTACAAAGCTTTGGTGTGCGGATCTGAGCTGATGTTTAGAAGGAATTCTAGATTGCTGGCTGGGTTTCTATGTGCCAGCGCCCAGCAGCTGATAAAAGCTTGCATTTGAGAACAGTGATTGTCTGCTGCTGGGTGCTTTGGATAATCTAGCCACTGCATTTAGGTGCCTGAGAGCCCAACTCTGGAAAATCTGGCTGTGTTGTGAGCTTTCAAATGAGCGACCTAGGCCCTGCTGCTGGTACAGTCAGCACCTGAGCGATGTCTCTGGATCATGCTGCAGACACTGGGGGATTTGGGAATCTTCCTTTCCCCTTTGTACCTTTGTTTTGTGTTGCTAGTTCGAGCTCTTTGAATCACTGTGAGTGTGTTTAACTATCCTGAGAAGCCCTTTTCTGCAGGGCTTTCAGCTTCCTGACACATTTACACAGTAACTCAGGGCAGCTTTCAACTTTCAGGTTGCGCTCCACTCTCCCACTCTCAGTTTAGTTCACTTTGAAAGTGAGTTTAGTTACCAGTTGAATTAAGTCTTTAATTCTGAGAAGCAGTGTCCCAGGGGCCTAGGGAAATACCACTGAGCAGCTCACCGCAGGATGTTGAGGAGACACCATTGCTCAGCGCAGGGCCGGCGACAGGGTTATACAATGGTTACAGCTGTACCGGGCCCCGGACTTCAGGGGGCCCCCCTGAAGTCTGGGGCCGGTACAGCTGTAACCGTTGTTGCCGGGGCTGTGAGCGAGGCGCGCTCACCAGCCCCCTCCCACGGCACCCAGCAGCCAGCCCCGCCCCCCTTTGCTTCTCCCGGCAGCCAGCCCCGCCCCCCTTTGCTTCTCCCGGCCGGCCACGCGGCCGCAGCACATGCCGGGGTTGGGGCCCGCTGGAGGTAGGAGACCGGCCGGGGGGGGGCCCCCGCGGGAGATCGGTGGGGCGGGGGTGGGGGGGGGCGTGAGAGGCAGGAGACCGGCCGGGGGGGGCGTGGGAGATCGGCGGGGCGGGGGGGGGGCGCGGGAGGCAGGAGATCGGCGGGGGGGCGGGAGGCAGGAGACCGGCCGGGGGGGGGGGCGTGGGAGATCGGCGGGGCGGGGGGGGGGCGCGGGAGGCAGGAGATCGGCGGGGGGGCGGGAGGCAGGAGATGGGGGGGCCCACGGGAGGCAGGAGATCGGCGGGGGGGCGGGAGGCAGGAGATCGGTGGGGGGGGGGCCGCGGGAGGCAGGAGACCGGTGGGGGGGGGCGGGAGGCAGGAGACCGGCCAGGGGGGCGCTGGAGATCGGCTGTGGGGGGCCGTGGGAGGCAGGAGAGCGGCGGGGGGGGGGGGGCGGGAGGCAGGAGACCGGCGGGGGGGGGGGCCCTTGTGTGGCGGGAGATCGGCCGGGAGGGGGGGCGCGGGAGGCAGGAGGGGGGGGGGAGCGCAGGTGGCGGGAGACTGGCCGGGGGCTGGGGGGCCGTGGGCGGCGGGAGATCGGCCGGGGGGTGCCGCGGGCGGCGGGAGACCGGGGGGGGCCCGCGGGCGGCGGGAGACTAGCGGGGGGGGGGCCGCGGGCGGCGGGAGACTGGGGGGGGGGGCCCGCGGGCGGCGGGAGACCGGTGGGGGGCCCGTACGGTCTGCCGTACGGGGCCCCAAAATTCCTGTCGCCGGCCCTGGCTCAGTGCTGCACAATAGGTCCCTGCTGTAGCAGGTAACTTCTCCTGCCTCCTTCAGTTTCCCCCCCCCTTCACCAGTCAATGATGCTGCCAGTCACTCTGCCCTGGCAGACCTCTGCTCACTCCTAGCCAAGGCCACTACAAGCTCTGTTAGCTCTTAGCCCTCCCACAAATGCCCCAGCGTGAGGGAGTAGAAATGCTCTGTTCCTCTGGCTATTGTGTGAAGGGTGATACCTGAAGCTGTAACTTGACCGGAGGGGGGGAAGAGAGGTCACCCGACCTGCCTGGGGAAGGAAAGACAAAAGGGAAGCAGGGGTGTGGCTGGAGAGAGGAGTTTGATTTCTGAAGCTAGCTGGAGTCAGGCAGGGAAGGCAGAGGAGCTATCTGGCTCTCTGGCCCCCAAAATGGATCCAACTGAGGGCTCACGCTCGCTGTATGGTCTGTGTTAAACCAGGTACCAGTCATCAAATAAACCTCTGCTTTACTGCCTGGCTGTTAGTCACATTTGACTGGATTTGGGGTGCAGAATCCACGGGCTCCTTGAGGACCCCGCCCTGGCGGGTTCGCTGGGGGAAGCACACAGAGGGGCAGAAGGTGCTGAATGCTCTGAGGTCAGACCCAGGAAGGTTGAAGTGGGTACCCGAGAAGCTCCTAGCCTTGGAAACAGGCTGTTTATGGAGCTGGAGCTTCGCCCCAGAGTCCTAACTGGCTTCATAAGGAGCAGTGCCAGAGCATTGCCCCAGACACTCCGTGACACCCCCCAATAGAAGGGGCCTTAGCAAGGCAACGTTCACTTGTCTGCATACACAATGGCATGAACAGGCAATCCCTGGGAATTGTGGTCCTACCATAATTAATCCTTTGGAAAAATTGGAAAGAATCTAGAGAAGGGCAACAAAAAAGCCTAGAGCACATGACTTATGAGGAGAGGCTGAGAGAACTGGGATTGTTTAGTCTACAGAAGAGAAGACTGGGGAGATTTGATGGCTGCTTTCAATTACCTGAAGGGGGTTCTAAAGAGGATGGATCTAGAGACTGTTCTCAGTGGTAGCAGGTGACCAAACAAGGAGTAATGGTCTCAAGTTGCAGTTGGGAAGGATTAGATTGGATATTAAGAAAAGCTTTTTCACTAGGAGGGTGCTGAAGTATTGGAATGGATTACCATAGGGAGGTGGTACAATCACCTTCCTTAGAGGTTTTTAAGGTCAGGCTTGACAAAGCCCTGGCTGGAATGATTTAGTTGGGGATTGGTCCTGCTTTGAGCAGGGGGTTGGATTAGATGACCTCCTGTGATCCCTTCCAACCCTAATATTCTATGATTCTATGATCATGTGAGGGGGAAATCCAGGGTATTTTAATTCTGACCTGGGATTTTGGGAGAGCACTGGAATGAGTGAGCAAGCAGGCAAATGCCAGCCGCGGCCAATGGGAGTTGCAGAGCTGCCTGGCTGCACCTCCACCTAGGAGCTAAGCGAAGAGCATGTCACGGCTTTTGGGGAGCCCACCACCGAGGAAAGAGCAGCCCAGAGCCCACTTCACGCTATCCTGTGCTGCAACCCCCTGTCCCTCCCACATCCAAACTCCTGCTGCTGTTGGTGGAAGCGGCACCCTTGCAACTGGCCCAGAGGGTGCTTGAGCTGCTCAGGTGGCCTCTGGGACAGGCATACCAGAAACTGTAGTAGTCACAGAAGTCCCAAAAAGTCACAGAATCCCGTCCCTCCATGACTTACTCATGGCAGCCTTAGTCATGGCTCATCTCCAGTTCCTTTGACCCAGTCCAGCATCTCAGTTTGCCCTGGTCCCCTCATGTACTGATCAGTCACAGCCATCTTAGAGTTTACAAATGGGAGCCGGTTTGGAGTCTTTGAACTGAGCGGGGACGTCTCTTTCTACCAGACAGACTGTAGCTCAGCCAGAAGTTAGCAGCCCAATGCAGGGATCCCGGTGGGGGGGAGGGGGTGCTCTCTGGCCTGGGCTGTGCAGACACTTAGACTAGAGGGTCCCATTTGTCCCTTCTGGCCTTTAAATATACGACAGTGAAAATAAACTGCCCCGGAAACCTCAGAGAACAGACTAAATGGAGAGAGAGAGAATGAGGCAGGTTAGCGTGTGAGGACAAAAATAACATTGTGTGAGCGGGTTATTCAATCCCACATCACAACATGTGATACACCCGCACTCCGTTAGGCTGGTACCTGGGGTCAGGCCGAGGAGAGCTCACCGCTGGGCGGGGGAAGAGGTGTCTGCACAGGGGACTCTGCTGCTCAGAGCACTGTCGGCTCCTCCTGCAGCTGCATGGAGCAACCAGACTGCAAACACAGAAACTTGCTGACCAGGACCTGCTGCTCACTGCACCGACTCTCCTCTCCCATCCCTCTTCTGAGCCAGCAGCTGATCGCTCTCTCATCCTGCAGCACCTGACACCATCAATATCCCCTACAGGACAGGGGGGATGAGTCTAATTCTGCCCTTGGGTTTGGGGCACGGAATGGGAGGCAGGATCTAGCCCAGCAGGAATAGGGGGCGTGATGCTCTCTGAGATCAATTAAATCCCATGGCAGATTTCTCATCTTCTCTCTCTAACATTTTCCAGACCTGTCCCATCCAGGCTCTTCCCCTCGTCGGCTGAAATAGCCCAGGGTCATTGGCCTCCCAGGCAGGTACAAGGCTGGTCATTGTCATGCTGGCTTTGGGGAGGGCCGGGGGATGAGGAGAGGAAAGATGATATAGTCACTAGGGCAGTGGATGGGGTATCACAAGGCATCGGGTTAATCTCTCACTCAGCTGTGGACCCCTGTGTGCCCAGAGCTCAGTCACATAGTCTCCCTCTGAGACTCAGTTTCCCCATCTGTGACATGAGAATGAACTTCCCTACCTCTCATGTGTGTGTGAGGAGTAAACCCCCTTAATGACTGTGAGGGGCTCAGATACTCCAGTGATAGGGGAAATAGAAGGAGAGGGAAAGCACTGATGGGAAGAGCTGTTTATCTTAGGGCTTTTCTCTAGACAGGGAAATGTATTAGTATAATTAAACCAATATAGCTTTGCTGGTATAACTCCTAGGGGGACACTCTTAGGCCTGGTCTACTGTGCAGGGAAGGGGGTTCGGGTACGTGAATGACAGATTTATATACTAACAGATTTATTAACTACAGAATAGGTAGATTTTAAGTGATTATAAGCAGCAGGCACAAAGATCAGAGTTGGGCATTTGAGAAAAACATGAATTCAAGATCAAAATATCAACTTAGACTAAACAAGACTTGAATCAAGCAGTGCCTCATCCTAACAGGTGGCATGGCTAGGGTTACAGTACACAGATTGGACCCCGCTCCAGCCTGGGACCAAACTTCCCCCGGTTAAATTCTTTATCTTCCAGACATTCCTTCAGGTGTTCAGATGGGGGGGGGGGGGGGGGGACGACAAGTGATGATGTCACTCTCCCTCAGTTTTATAGTTTCTTTCAGCTGCTAGAAAGATCCTTGCAGTGACTTGGGTTAGTTCACCCCCACGGTGCATGCGCCTTCTCAAGTCTCTGGGATAGTGGATTGGGTGTGGATAAGCCATCAACACCCATCTGACCCCTGATGCCTACTTCTTTGTTGGAACTGAAAGGCTGGTTGTGGGTGTTCCCAACCTCACAACAGATTTCAGTGGCACAGCTGACTATACCTCATAACTTCACATACAGTGACAGCACTTACAATCCAACAGGATATTAACATTCACCATGTCAGGACTTTTAAAATGATACCTCACAAGGCTTACTTTGGAGAAAACAGCACAATTATATGACAGTGGTGAATAGGGGGGTTCCAAGGTGCTGCTTTGAGGTACAGAGTGTTGCACTCTCCCCAAAATATTTCCAGTTTGACCTGGATCATCTCTTTTAAAAAACACCCACCCTTGATTTCAAAATTACCAGTGATGGAAAATTCACCACAGCCTGTGGTAAGTTTCCCCGTGGTCAATTATCTTCACTGTTTAAAATGTATGCCTTATAGTTTATAGCACTTTGAAAACAATGTAAGATCACCCAGAAAAAGATTCTTTTATACCACAATCCAGGTGTGCACAGGGACTTATACGGGAGCAGTCTAAATTCACCGCTTGGCTGACATAACATAACTTCCTTTGAGGTACCATAGCGGCAGGGGTTGTGTTTCATGGGCAAGATGCTTGGTCAAGTCCATCTGCTTTGGGAACATGTCAAGGTGTCCACAGCTTTCACACAGCTGCCTCTGTTGCCTCATGTGATGGAGTAGGAACGGTCTTAATGTTCTCTCTGGATACTGTGAGTGTCTCAGGTGCCCCTATGCCTTTCTTAAGTCTCTAGGTGGTGGCAGAGCAAAGGACCAATCGAAAGGAGTGGCCAACACTTTGTCTCCCGGCAACTAATGGCCTGGGCCTCTCCTCCCCTTCAAGGTGTTAGGTAAGGCTAAGAACAAAGGGATCAGGTGACCTCATGGCCCGGGAAAAGAAACAAAGGAAAGCGGCAGGGGGCTGGAGAGTGAGTTAGTCTGAAGCTGGCTGGAGTCAGGCAGGGAAGAGCAGACAGGCTATCTGGCTCTCTGCCCCCAAAATGGATCCAGCTGAGGGGTCGTGTTCGCTGTACCTACGAGCTCTGTTTTAGATAATGTTCCTGTCATCTAATAAACTTCAGTTTTACCGGATGGCTGAGAGTCACGTCTGACTGTGGAGTTGGGGTGCAGACCCACGGGCTCCCCCAGGACCCTCCCAGGTGGGTTTGCTGAGGGAAGCGCACGGAGGGGCAGAAGGTGCTGAATGCGCCGAGATCAGACCCAGGAAGGTAGAAGCTGTAAGCTGTGAAACTCCTAGCCCTGAGACAGGCTGTTCACAGAGAGGAAGCTTCCCCCTGGAATCCTGACTGGCTTCGTAGGGAGCAGTTCCAGAGCATCGCCCTGGGGACTCTATGACACCTCAGCAGGAAACAATCAATGTTCACCCTGCAGGGAGTCTGGGGCAGCTGAGAATGGGACGGGCCGCTCAGCGTCTGCACAGTGTGGTTTTGCCAGTGGAGCTTTATCACAAAATGCCCATCACAGCTGGCACTGATCACCCTGGATTGGTCTCACACACAGATTTGGCACAAATACTTCTGGATAAACCTTCCAAAATGGCCAATGATTTTGGGATCACAAGAGGAGACAGTTTAAGGGGTGACAGACAGACTGCACTGAGCCCCATCCTGCTGGAAATCAGCCCCTTAATTCACTAATACTTCTGAAAGTCTTGATCTCTGTGCTTTTCCATCTATCTATCCTCATACACACCTTCCATCTATCTCACTATCCCCATACATGGGCCTCTGTCTATCGATTGATCTATCCATTGATCTCTCTCTCCACCACAGTCTCTATGCAGCTGATTCTTTTCAAGTCTCCATTAAGCACTAGCATAGAGAGGAGCCCTGGTCATTTCTCTCCTGTGTGGCGCCATCTCTCTGCTCCTTCTAGGTTCTGTGAAGTGAGGCAGCTGCAGGGTCTCTGCAGCAGGAGGAACTCACTCTGCGGATGCTCTTGCTTCTCGTCTCAGCTGCACTTGCAGCTCTGGCTGAGGGATGGGGTGAGTTCCCCTTCTTCACATCCCATTTTGTGCTGTTCTTGTGCCTGTCATCAACCTCCCCTTCACCAGCCCATGGTGGAGAAGTTCCCTGTTCCTGTTCCTGTGGCCGGTCTGGGTTCAGGACACACCAAGTGAAAGCTCCAGAAGAACCATTTCTCTGTCACAAGGGAACTGACCCTCTTACACAGGGGCCTGATCCCAAGGCCAGTGGAGTCTTTCAATTGACACTAAGAGGCTCTGGATCAGGTCCTTTCTGGGCAGCGTTGTCTGAGCCACAAGCAGGGCCCAGCTGCACCCAAGGGTGCCGGCAGCTCAGCCTAAATCACAGCCCCAGGGATCACTCTGGGCTAGAGCCACCACAATGTTGAGATCTAAAAATTATTTAAGGGAGAGTTTCTGTCAAACGTTCATTATTTCCAACGTTTCCATTTTTCAAAGAAAATAATTAAAATTATTTGGGGGTTTTGTAAAACAAAATTCGAAAATTAAAAAACAAACAATGAGCATTTTCATTTAAAAAAACAAGATTTTTTTTAAGTTTTCAGGTTCTGAATTTCTCCTCCCCACATTTTTACCCTTTTTCCACCAAGAGAGGGGGGAAATGCAAAAAAAAAAAAAAAGGTCAATACAAATATTTAGAACAAAAAGATGTGAGACAATGATTTTAAAGGCATTGAGAAAATATTTACCCTTTTCCACCTGAGCATCTGAGCTCTCCCAAACCTCTCCAAACCACATGGACCATGCTCAACGGCTCTGCAGAGCTGACTCCATCCCAGGGTGAAATGTGCCCAGCCACCATCCAAGCACAATCCACTTCTGCATCAATTATTAGGAACAGTTCCTCTGCAAAACTGCTCTGCCTTGTGCTCCTGACACATTTCTCGAGGCCCTCTGCTGTTTGGCTTCCCGCACAGGTGTCTGGATCTCCAGCCAGCAAGATGGGATACGGGCGATTCCTCAGTGATGTGTGTCACTGAGTGAGGGGGAGTCAGGGTCCTGCACCCTCTTCCTGCTGTGACTCTCAGCCAGCCAGTAGATCAGAAGGTTTATTAGGGATGACAGGAACACAGTGCAACACAGAGCTTGTATGTATAAACAGGACCCCTTCGTTGGTTCCTTCAGGGGGCGCAGGGAGAATAACCCCAGAGCTCCCTCCTCTTTCCCAGTCAACTCCAAAACTGAAAATCTCCAGCCATCTTTCTAAGCCCCCCCTGCTCCTCCTCTCTTAGTCCAGTTTCCGGGGGGCAGAGGTGTTACCTCCCCCATTCCCCTCCCAGCTCAAGTTGCAGATTCTCAGGTATCCCATCCCCAATGAACTCCCCAGCAACATTCCCAGGTCAAATCCACCCCGGTCCCTGCTGCATCACATCATGTTTAAACTCAAACAAGCAAACCAGGCTCCTTCAGTTCTCAATCTTCCAACCCTAAATAGAGAAGCTGAGGTGTGGGTGGAGAAGCGGGGTGGGGTGGGGTGGAGTGGGGCAGGAAACGGGGAGCGGTGACAAACATCAAAACTCAGGACAGGACAGAGCAGGTCAGAGAGAGGCTGCAGTGTCTCTGCTGCCTGAGCCCTACAGATCCCAGGGGGGCTGGGAGCAGGGAGCGGGGCTGGCTGGAGCATCCAACCCAGGGGAGCAGGCAGGAGCAGTTTGGAGCAGAGAGAGAGAGAGAGAGATGAGGGTTTCCCTTCTGCTGATGTAATATAGGGCAGAGGGGGCAGGTGGAAGCAGGGAGCAACTGTGGATTTTCCCCTCCTGGCCCTGTCAGCAGCAGAAGGTGCTGGGCTCTATCCACCCTACCGCTCCGATGATCCTGTCTCTGTGCTTCTTGCTTCTCAGTGAGTATCCGGGAATCCTGAGCTAATTCGTAGCAGGCTGAGAGGAAACAGAACTGAGAGCAGCCCCTCGCCCAGACTGTCGGCAAATCCTCTTTAGTGGCAGAGGATTGTGCTATTTGAGGGAGTGGCTGCAGGTCTCGCCAACATTCCTTCTTGGGAGCTGAGACCTGGCGTCTGGCTGTGTCCAAGAGGAAAAGTCCAAGTCTTGTTAATCTCTCCTCATATGGAAACCATTCTATGGCCCTAATCATTTTTGTTGCCCTTTTCTGTGCCAGCTGGAGACTGGGGGGCAGGTGGGTCACAAGGACGGGGGGGGGGGATGTTAGAGCAGACACTGGGAGAGGTGGGGAGGGGTCATTCCCACATGCCAGCATATGAAGCCCATTCAGTCCACAGGGCTGGGGAGAGTAATGGGGCGTGTTACATCTCTAGAGCCCACCTGTCTCTGCAGGGGATGTTGTCAGTACAGGCTGAAGTATAGGCCTGGGAGCGGGGCCGTGGGGGGAGCAGCGACTCCATCAAACACTCAGGGCATCTCACCGCAGGGGAGATTCTAGCCCAGCGCTGAACACACGTCACCTTTCTGTTCCCAGCCCTGAGTCCCAGCAGCCAGGAGATCTGCTCAGCTCCCGGTGAGTCCATCCATCTGTCTCCAATCCACCCATGGCATTTGCCCCTCCCCTTCCAGGGCATCCAGCCACCATCCCTCGGACCACTCCCTGCTCAGTGCGGTGCCAGCAGCTCTGGCATGGGAAATCGGACAGGGCTCTGTCAGATCCAAGCGGGGTTCACAGGTCTCCTGGCCAACACCTGCTGGCCCCGCTGCCTCTCTCCTGTATTTGGGACCAATGTGACATGCAGGGGAGAGAGTCATGTCCTTGGCCCATCTCAGCTCCTGGGCACTGGCCCTGGGAAGTAGAGACCACCATGGTTCTGACCCCAAGGAATTTACCTTCCCATAGCACCAAGTCCCAGCCCCTCACGGCCACAGGACTGTCCCTGGAGCTCTCCCCTGCCCCACGTGGACACAGCCTGTCCTAATCTCATTCTTAAATATCACCCTGCAGCGGGGGTGGCGACTCACCCTGCAGCGCGTCCTGCTGGTCCATCCAGGGAATTAGCTCTTCCAGCATCCAGAACACCCTCTGCAGGCCGGTGTCTCACTTGTCTCTGGCCCCATGTCCTTTCCTGGATCCCAGTGTCCTCTTTCCTAGGGTGCTGCACCCCTGCAGTACCCCCAATCTCAGGGTCTCCCCTTCCCCAGGGAACCCCCAGTCCCTATCCCCCCCTTGCCTCACTCTAGGCAACTGGCAGTCACCACTTTCCCCCATTCACTGGGGCAGACTGCAGTATCATTGCCACTCATCACCAGCAAGGAGGATTGACCTGCTGCTTCTGTAGCACTGGGCTGCCCCCTGCAACCCCAGTGCCCTTTATTGGACCATCACCTATGCCCTGCAGCCTGGGGGTTTCCAGGCCAGCACTTCCCCAGCTCCTCTTGCCTTGCCCCAGCCCTGCACCACTCTGGGTACCCTGCCAAGCTCCCAGCAGCCAGGCCCCTCTGTCACTGTAGTCAAAGGAGACTGTCTATGTAGCAAACTGTCAGACCTCTTATAAGGGTCAGCTAGACTCTAACTGACCCAGCCACAGCTGTGGCTGCTCTGACCCAGCTGATTTTACTTGCAGCCCTCTGCAGGGCTGCCTTTCTCCAGCCACAACCTTTTGCAGGGCTGTTTTAACCCCATTTCTGCTGGAGTGGGGCAGCCGCCCCATTACACAGCTGCACCGTTAACGGCCCTGGCCAGGCAGGGGACATTCAAGAGGATATGGCCAGAAGGGACCATTAGCTCACCCAGGCTAAGCTTCCTATGACCTGTGCCAGGGAGCCGCACCTAGCGACCCTGTGTCCAGCCAATGAGGGGCTAGTGGAGCCAGGATGTGCCTTTTGGTCATGGCCACATTGCTTTGCTGACTGCCTGGGCAGCATGGTCAGGGTTTGCTGCCGGCCAAGGCAGGGGCTGGGGCACCACAGAGACGGGGAAGGTGGCCGGCTGATGTTGACCTGCCCAGGGGCAGCAGCAATTCCCCTGGGAGTTCAGAGCTGGGTCCCATCACCCGGGCGATTCCCGGGAAAGGGGAATATTCTCCCTGCCGCTGCTCCAGGACTTTCTATTAGCCTGGGGCTGGAACTGCCTCCTGTGCCAGCTGGGGGCAGGAGGGGCACAAGGATGGGGGGATGGTAGACAGGGCCGGCGACAGGGTGGTACAACGGTTACAGCTGTACCGGGCCCCGGACTTCAGGGGGGGGGGCTTGAAGTCTGGAACCAGGAACAGCTGTAACCGTTGTCGCTGGGGCTGTGAGCGAGGAGCGGCTCGGGCAGCTGCTGCCGCGCTCACCAGCCCCCTCCCCCTGGCACCCAGCAGCCTCCCCCGCCCCCCTTTGCTTCTCCCGGCAGCCAGCCCCGCCCCCCTTTGCTTCTCCCGGCCGGCCATGTGGCCGCAGCACATGCGGGGGTTGGGGCCCGCAGGAGGTAGGAGACAGGCCGGGGAGAGGAGGGGGGGAGGGGGCGCAGGAGGCTGGGGGGGGGGCCGCGGGAGACCGGCCGGGGGGGGCTGCGGGAGATTGGCCGGGGGGGGGGCCGCGGGAGGCAGGAGATCGGCGGGGGGGGGGCGCGGGAGGCAGGAGTCCGGCCGGGGGGGGCCGCGGGAGGCAGGAGATCGGCAGGGGGGGCGCGGGAAGCAGGAGACCGGCCGGGGGGGGCGCGGGAAGCAGGAGACCGGCCGGGGGGGGAGTGCAGGTGGCGGGAGATCGGCTGGGGGGGGGGGGCGCGGGCGGCGGGAGACTGGCAGGGGGGGCCCCGCGGGTGGCGGGAGACGGGGGGGGGGGCGTACGGTCTGCAGTACGGGGCCCCAAAATTCCTGTCGCCGGCCCTGATGGTAGAGCAGACACCAGGGGAGGTGTAAGGGACTGGACACAGCTCCTTGGCTGTCCGCTGATGAATTCCCTGTGGCAGCATCTGGCCTTCACTGCATGGGCTGTGGGGGCAGGCCAAGGTATTGGCTGGGCTCTAGACAGCCCTCAATGGGGTTGCCTCTCTAACAGTCATACTGTCCCGGCTGGGTCAGCCGTGTGCCCTCCCAGGGGCCCCTGGTTCTAGGACAGTGCTCAGCACCGGACAATGGGAGCCCAGCCCAACTGAGCCTCCAGTCTCCTTCATAACCCAACTGATCCCGGGGACTGAGGCTTCCTGTCATCAGAGAGAACTCATCCCCCCGTCTGCCCAGCTGGGCTGGAATCAGAGCCTCCATCTGAGAACAGCACAGACCCACCCACCATTTACCTGCTGCCCCATACACAGTGCCGGGCGCCACTGACGATACCATTGACAGCTCTGACCCATTTCTCTTCCCAGGTGCTCTCCCTGCCCCCGTGCTCTACCTGAGCCGGACGTCTACCCGGCCAGGGGACTCCGTGCTGCTCCAGTGCTCTGTGTTCTCCCAGGACCCGGCCACGCGCGTCGTCTTCTGTAAGGACGGGGAGGAGGTTTCCTCCCAGTCGGGTTCGGAGGAGAAGCTCACCCACAGCTATGTTCATGTGGTGTCCAGGCGCAGCTCGGGGAATTACTCCTGTGCGTATGAAGTCAAGGACAGCAACAGCTGGGTGACCAGATCCCAGCTTAGCTCTGTCCAGCACCTCAGTGTCACCGGTGAGGCCTGTGTGTGTGTGTGTCTGTGTGACCATATCAGCTCAGCTCTGAAGCTCGTGAAGCTCCTAGCCTTGGAAACAGGCTGTGTATGGAGAGGGGACCCTTCACCCGAAGTCCTGACTGGCTTCTTAGGGAGCGGTTCCAGACCATCGCCCAGACACTCCGTGACAAGCTGCATTTCTTTGCTGTCTGCCCGGTGGGTGGGGAAAGTGGGGAGCATATGTAGGCAGCAGCAATTCTCCTGCAAGTCACAGCTGAGTCCCATCACCGTGGTGAGTTCCGGGAAAGAAAGGGCCACTGCCTGCTGTGGCTCCAGGATTTTCCCTTAGCCTAGGCTTAGAATTGCTCCTGGTGGCCCCTCTGACTGCTAGGAGCTGGGAGGATCACAAGGACAGGAAGGATGGTAGAGCTGACACCAGAGGCGTTAGGGACTGGACACAGCTCCTTGGCTGTCGGCTGGTGAGCTCCATGGTGCAGTGACTGCCCTTCACCACACGGGCTGTGCAGGCAGGCCAAGGTGTTGGCCAGACCCTGGGCAACCCCCAACAGCCAGTGTCTGCCCTCACTGAGGGGTCGCCTCTCTCCCGACAATACTGCCCCAGATGGGTCAGCGGGGTGCCTGCACCAGGGCCCCTTGTTCTAGGAGAGTGCGCAGAGCCAGACAACGGGAACCCAGTGAGGCTGTACGTCCAGCTCTTCTGCAACCCACATGATCCTGGGGACTAAAGCTCGCCAGCATCAGAGAGAACTCGTCCCCCCCATCTCCCCCACTGGGCTGGAATCAGAGCCTCCATCTGAGACATGGCACAGACCCATTGGTTGTTTACTTCCTGTGCCACCAACAGTGCCAGATGCCACCAATGTTTCCATTCTCCTTCCCAGGTGCTCTCCCTGCCCCCGTCCTCTACCTGAGCCGGACGTCTGCCCAGCCAGGGGATTCTGTGCAGCTCCAGTGCTCTGTGATCTCCCAGGCCTCAGCCACCTGCGTCATCTTCTACAAGGACGGGGAGGAGATTTCATCCCAGACGGGTTTGGAGGAGAAGTTCACCTACAGCTACGACCATGTAGTGTCCAGGGACAGCTCCGGGAATTATTCCTGTGGGTACGAGATCAAGGACAGTGACAACCAGTTGATCAGATCCCAGCTCAGCCCTGCCCAGCACCTCAGCATCACTGGTAAGGCCTGTGTGTGTGTGTGTGTGTGTGTGTGTGTGTGTACCTGAGGTAAGCGCCTCACGGCCATAGCCCACACCCCAAGCCCCCTCCTGTTCTCCAACCTCCAGCTCTCAGCCCTCTCCGACTCCCAAACTCCCGCCCAGCACCTGCACCTCGAACTGCCTCCCACACCCCTTGCCCCAGCCCTCAGCCCCCTCCTGTACCCCAAACCCCTCATCCCCAGCTCCACCACAGAACCCACACCCCCATCCAGAGCCCTCATCCCTTCCTGTACCTCAGCCCACTGCCCCAACCCGGAGACCCCTTCCACACCCTGAATACCATAGAAATGTCAGGCTGGAAGAGCTCTAACGAAGCCATCAAGTCCAGCCCCCTGCGGTGAAGCAGGACCGAGTAAAACTAGACCATCCTGACAGAGGGATTATCCAACCTGTTCTTAACCTATGACAATGGGGATATTGCAGCCTCACTTGAAAGTCTATTCCAGAGCTTAACTTCACTTATTGTCAGAGTTTTTCCAACATCTAACCTAAATTTCCTGTGCAGCAGATTAAGCCCACTACTTCTTCTCCTACCTTCAGTGGACATGGAGACCAATTGATCCCATCCTGTTTATGGGCCTGGAGTGGGGCCAGGGTCTGGCTCTGGTCTCTCATGTATTTATTGCCTAGGCAGTGACTCGATAGAGGTGGTATCAGGGATTCCCACCTCCCTCAATGTAAATGATTCTGAAATATTTCTTTATTGAGGACTCTATTTGGGGAAAGGTGAGTCCTGGGCTGGGCAACCCCATTCTGGGTGTGATCACCAGAACAATGGATATAGAGGAAACACATGACGGTGCAGTAGGGTGATGGGCTCTTCCAGTTGTCACGGAGTGCCCGGGGCGAGGATCTGGAACTTGCTCCCTATGAAGCAAGTTAAGATTCTGGGGGAAGGGTCCCCTCTCCGTACACAGCCTGTTTCCAAGGCTAGGAGCTTCACGGGTACCCACTTCAACCTTCCTGGGTCTGACCTCAGAGCATTCAGCACCTTCTGCCCCTCCGTGCGCTTCCCCCAGCGAGCCCACCCTGGTGGGGTCCTGGGGGAGCCTGTGGATTCTGCACCCCAAATCCACAATCAGACATGACTCTCAGCCAGCCAGTAAAACAGAGGTTTATTCGATGACAGGAACATAATCTAGCGAACGCGACCCCTCCGCTGGGTCCATTTTGGGGCCAGAGAGCTAGTCCAGCTTGCCTGGAGCTCCCTGCCTCTTCTCTGCCAGCCCCAGACTCCCGCTAGATTCAGACTTCCTCTCTCCAGACCCTCCTCCCCACTGGCTCAGCCAGGTCAGGTCACCTGACCTCCCTCCAACAGGTTCAGCCGGCCTCTTTGTTATTCAACACTTCCAGACAATGCCTTTCAGAGAAGGGGGAGGGGCAGGCCCCAAGACATCTTATGTTGTCTCTCTGCTTTGCAACAAGAAATGCATAGGGGAAACTGAGGCACACACCCAGTATTCCTACTCCATCACACCAATGCAGCGCTATCTGCCCCTTCAGCTCTCCCAGGCTTTAACCAGCATTGCTGAGCTGGGCAACATTTTTTCAGGGCAGGAAAATGGCTCTTTGAAAGGGAGAGTCCCAAACCCTACTAATAGGCAAGTGTTTCATCTGGAGTTCCCTGACCCTCTCTCCTAAACTGGAGATTTACTCACTGTATTTCTTGCTGTTCTGGCCAGAGGCATCAGACATATCATCACAGCTGGGCTTGCAAGTTCTGTCTCTCCATGAAATTAGTTATTCACACTCTGTGCTCCAGTCCTGGAACAGAGGTGTCACAAACAGCATGTGGGCAAACCCCTCTTTCAGGATCTCAGCTCTGCACCAGTGCCTGGTTCCCATGCAGCAAACGGTGACTTTAACAGAGCCCCAAACTTGACTATTTGCCCCAAGACCCACAAAGCATATGCATCACCAAAGCAACGCCCAAACAATATGTCTGCAAAGGCTGTGTGCGCGACCCCCATGGAAAGGATTCCATAGTGTCAGACTTTGTGTAACGGCACCACCTCCTGACTCCTGACAGAGCGACACTAACGTTATCTGTGCCTCCACAGCTGCTGGGGACACGGCGTTTCCATCCTGCAAGAAATTCTGGCCTTTCACATTTTATTTTCATTCCGAATCAGGGGGAAAATCAAAAATTCAGATTTTTCATGGAACAGAAATTCAGCAACATTTCAATTCCAACACATTCAAGCGCCTTCTCAAAAGGGTTTGATTTTGAAGAAACAGCATTTTCTGACCGAAAACTCTCCACTGGGTATTTGTAGACCAGTTCTGCACATGTCACTACACGCCACACAGATCTCTGGCCCTGACTCAGGAAAGCTGTCAAGTGTGTGCTCAAGTCCAAACTTACTCAGGAGAGTTGGGGAAGTAGAGCTCAGTGGTTTGAGCATGGGCCTGCTAAACCCAGGTGTGACGGAGCAGGGTGGATGTGATCTCAGAGTTCACTGGAGATGGAAAGTTTCTCTGAGACTGTAAATGAGATGAGAAAGGGGAGGGGAAGCTGACACCCTGGGGCCAGGAAGCTGGAGAAAAGCTAGGGGAGTGGCAGGCGGGAGGAGAGAGACTGGACAGTTTTTTGTAGGGGGTGGTTAGAAGCTGGCTGGGGAAGAGGAGGGAGCCCTGATCTGAGGTCTTATCTCCCTGCCCCCCGAGAAAGGCCTGACTAAGGGGTCCTGTTTGTACTGACAAGCTCTGGTTTGGAATGGGTTCCTGTCATCCCTAATAAACCTTCTAATCCACTGGCTGAGAGTCACTGTGAAGCCCAGGAAGTGGGGGTGCAGGGCCCTGACTCCCCCACACTCTGTGACACCAGGGTCGTGAGCTCAGTCCTTGAGGGGACCATTTAGGGAGCTGGGGCAAAGCTCTGTCATTGAGGATGGGTCCTGCTTTGAGCAGGAGGTTAGACTAGATGACCTCCTGAGGTCCCTTCCAACCCTGATATTCTATGATTAACTTTAAGCACCTGCTTTAGTCCCATTGCTGGAACTAAAATGGCCATGTGAAGTTAAGTTTGTACCTGGGTGCTGTTCTAATTCATGATACTTCCCTGAAGCAGGGATGTTTCCTGCCTTGAGGAGCTCACCCTTAGAGCTGAGGGGGAATCCAGTTTTATTTTCACAACTGTGAACTGGAAACAACAAAAAACTGAACAAAACTATTTCATTCAAAAATTGTTATGGAAAAGTTCAGTGTTTTGAAAAAAAAATATTCATGAAACTCAACACAAAAAATTAATTTGCTCTCATTTTGACTAGACGTTTTCCTATGTTTGGGGTTTTCAGAACCAAAATGAGACAAAACTGTTTCCTTTCAAAGGGATATTTTCTTTCCATATCTTGATTTTTAAAACAAAAATAGTTCAAAACAAAAGAAAATATTGTTTTTCATTTCAAAATTATTTTTGTTTAAAGACACAGAAGGTCCTTGCATCTGAGTTGTTTGGTTGGAAAGATTTTATTTAAATTAAAATGTTCTGGGATTTAAAAAAATGTTGAGGAAAAAATTGAAAAATATTAACTCATTTACTCACAGCCAATAACTGTTGGGTGAGTTCCCCAGGTATATTCATGAGGACATGAGGGGTCACTTACCATGGGACTCAGCCAGCTCCAGCCAGTGGGGATTTACCGGTGGCTGCTTGGAGAGGCCATTCACAGCGAGGTTTTTTCCTAGGGCCGGATCTGAAGCTCCTGTTGGGAATTACAATCCCTGCCGTCCTGGTTCTGGCTGTGGTGCTTTATCTGGTGGGAAAGAAAGGTGGGTATGAGAGTGAGGACAAGCCGTGTTAGCACATGTACAGACAGACATGGCAGAGAAAACCCCTTAGATTCCCTGTATCAGTGTGTGTCTGGGATAGGGACAGAGAGATGACCAAAGACACATGAAATTGATCATTTATTTTTGGCTTGGGAGAAAGATCAAAGAGATGATGAAAGGGATTATCATTGTGATTAATTATTTCTATTACAGTAGCACTTTGGAGCCCCAGTCAGGGATCATAGTCCACTGCGCTAGGTGCTTGTAACGGGGTCACCACTCACCCCCGCGGCGCCTCCCGCTGGTCATCTGGGGAATCAGCTCCTTCAGCGTCCAGAGCACCCTCCGCAGGTTGATGCCCCACTCCTTTGCTGGCCCCGTGTCCCTCCCGGACCCCGGTGCCCTCCAGCTGTGGGTGCTGCAACCCTGCAGTACCCCCTTGGTGTGAAAGTCTCCCCTCCCTGGGGGAACTCTCTACCCCCTATTCCCACCTCACCTCAGAGTGTGCCACTGTCAGTCACCACTTGCCCCCGCTCACTGGGGCGGACTGCAGTATCATGGCTTCTCATCACAGGCAAGGAGGGTTGGCCTGCTGCCGCTATCTCCAGCCCTAGGCTGCCCCCTGCAACCCTGGTAGTTCTGGGTCGGACCTTGTATCAGGCCCGGAGCTTGTGGCTAGAGCCCACCCAGCTCCTTCTGCCCTGCCCCAGCTCTGCCCTAACCCAGGTACCTGGCTTCAGCTCCTGCAGCTAGGCCTGTCTCCCTCTGAATGCAGAGAAGACTGCTTTCCCTCTAGGGCCCTGCCTCCCAGCCTTTATACTCTGGCTGGGAGTGTTTGGGGTGTGGCCGCCCAGCTGGGCCTAATGCCCAATCAGGCAAAGCCTGCTAGCTCCCAGCCTTAACCCCCTTCCAGGCTATTTCAACCCCCTTTTGGGGCTTTTCCAAGCCCCTTCTGGTAGGGGGCGGGTGGTCACCCCACCACAGTGCTGTACATTATTTGTTAAGTATGTTAGTATAGTGCCCTGGAGCCCCAGTCGGGGATCAGAGCCCCACCTCCTCCAGCGCTGCACAGATCAGTAATGAAGGGGACAGACCATGCCCCAGAGATGGTCACAAGCTAGGACTCACCCAAGAGTGTGGTATGGATGGAATATCAACACACAAGTACCTAAGGCTGCAGTTCATGAAGGCATCCCCTAGCCAGGAAAGGATTTATGCCTGAGCCCGTGTACAAGTGAATCAGGACCTAACAACTCTGAAAATAGAGCTCTGGACACAGCTCTGCCCTGCCGACCTTTCCTCACACAGCGTCCCCAGCCCCGAGCTCTCCCAGCTCTTGAGTCACCCCAACAATCCCGAGATCGGCTTAAAACTCCTGGGATTTCCAACCCGTCACCAGTGTGGGGTCTTTGTATTTACCGGAGGATTTGATCTTTAGTGGGGGGGTCTCTCCGGTCACATTTTCAAGTTTTCTCCCCTAAAATGAAGGTTATAAATTTCCTTTTTTTATAATGAAAGTCGAGATTCTCACTCAACCCCCTGACTCTTGGAACATCAAATGCCATGAGACTGGCAGTTAAATCACCAGACTTGGCCACACCACTCCCAGGGACAGTCAGGGGGCTCTGCTCCAATTCAATGAGGAATTGGGGCTTTTTCACTCCATTTCTCTCCCTGTGCTCACAAGGAAACGTGTCCACGTCTCTCATCACACTGTCTCAATGCCTTCCAGTTGCGTCTCTACCAAGGGATCAAAGGTAGGAGAAGATTATTCCCTCTCCCATCTCATTTCCACTCTGAGTCCCTTCTCTTTGCCTCACAGAAGAGCCAACTCTTCCAGCATCTAAGCATAGCTCATCTCTCCTGCTGTGGAGTGGCAGTGAGGAGGTTCAGTCTGTTTGTTCTGGAGGGGGGTTTGAAAAGGTCAGGGAAGGATGAAATCCCTGGGTGGCAATGAATTCTTTTCTTTATGATTTTTTAAATTGAAAATTTCATTGAATGAAAACACTTTGGCAAAACATTTGATTTTGGTTAAACTATTCTTCATGGGAAAAAAAAATCTGTGGAAAAATATCACCCAGTTCTAACTTTGTGAAAACAACCGAGTTCTCTTCAACTTCTGTCCTGAGATGTCAGGGATTTTCAATTCCCCCCAATCTTAACTCCATGCTGACCTAGTGAGATTGTGGGTGGTTGGTTGCTTGCATTTTGCTGAAGTAGAACAGGATGTTCAAGTCTCATCTTTATTAGACTTTGCCTCCATAAAGGGTGAACCCGTTACATTCTCTCCACTCACGGAGTGTGAGGTGAATGGAGATGTACGGTCCTAGCAGCAGAAGCAGCCCTGGGAAGAAATCTCCTCACAGCTGACCTTCTGAAGACAGACTCAGTGTCACCAAGGTGACTGAGAGAGAGCACACGCCATCACTGATACCCCCTGTCCTTGTTACTCCCCGCAGGGAACGAGTCCAGCATGACACCAGCAACACTCCTGAAGATCATATTGAATGTAAGAGCTTTTATAGAGTATTGGGGTTACCGGCTTCACCTGCACATGAGGGAGAAAGGCAGGGGTTGGGGGTAAATGTGTTAATTGGTGGGGGATGGTGTCACGGAGTCCCCGGGGTGATGCTCTGGAACTGCTCCCTATGAAGCCAGTCAGGACTTTGGGGGGAAGATTCCTCTCTGTGAACAGCCTGTCTCCCAGGCTAGGAGCCTCACAGCTTACAGCTTCCACCTTCCTGGATCTGACCTTGGTGCATTCAGTACCTTCTGCCCCTTCGTGCGTTTCCCCCAGCGAGCCCACCCAGGCAGGATCCTGGGGAAGCCTGTGGGTCCTGCACCCCAACTCCACAGTCAGACGTGACTCTCATCCAGCCAGTAAAACAGAGGTTTATTAGATGACAGGTGATCTAAGACAGAGCTTGTAGGTAGAGCGAATGCGACCCCTCTGCTGGATCCATTTGGGGGGCCAAAGAGCCAGGCAGCCTGCCTCGAGCTCCCTGCCTCTTCCCAGGCAGAACCAGATTGAAACTCCCTCTCTAGCTTCTCCTGCTTTTCCTTTGTCTCCTACACAGACCAGGAGGTGTTATCTCCTCCCTCCCCCACCTGGGGTCAAGTTACAGCCTTAGGTATGGACATCCCCACACAATAGTCAGAGGAATCATTAAGAACATTCCTACTCCGTCACAGATGGAAAGATCCCAGATCAGACTGTCTGGCCAACAGTTACAACAATCTGCCTGTCTGTGATAAACGTCCCTTAGGGGACTGAGCCAAAATGTTACCACTTCCCTTCCTTCATGAAAATGACACATCTGGGGAAAGCTCTCATTGGAAGGTGCTCCACCCCCATCACTGACACCTGGGTCTCCTTGGTGCTGACCAGTCCTTCCTGTCCTGTGCAAACATGCACTGGGATGTGACAACACAGCAATAAATCCCAACAGACTGTACCTTGGCCGACAATTGGTGCTCACCCATTGGCTGTATTGTGAGCCCCAAGGCTGAAGACTGAGATAGGGACAGGGGGGATATTCTTATCTCAGGGTGTGTGAGGTTAAAAGTATAAAAAGAGAAATCTTGTTTTAAATCCCCTAAATGTCAAAGGTGTTTGGCAGCGCTGAGGAATGTAGTATCACATCCCAGAGGGAGATTTACCTCCCGAGAAGCACAGTCACACACAACTGGCCTGCTAATTTGACATTTTTGTTTGAAAAACTGAATATTAACCCAGTGGCTCATTAAATCCTTGATCTGGTTAGAAAATAGGCTTTTTTTCGGTGGAACATTTAAATTAAGATGAATTTGTTTTAGCTTTTCTCAGAGTTTTCTGTGGGAAATTGCAACTTTTCAGTGAAATATCAAAAATCAAAACACTAGAGCTGAAAAAGAAAATATTTCAATTCAAACTGGTGCAAGGTGCCTCATGGGAGCAGTAGTTTAGGTGCCTCATGATCCTGCTCTCCTCTTTGAGCCAGGCTCTCTGGCTCTCCCATGATGCACCATGTTCTCCCCTCTTTGTGAGGGGAACTAGTACATCAAGGGAGTCCCTGGTTGCAGTGCCTCATGGGAGATGGAGTGCAGCCAGCGAGCCCAGCCTGTAGAGGAGAATATCAGCACCTGGCAACTGAACTACAAGTCCCAGGTGACACCAGGCTGGCATTTTTTAATCAGAGTATTTCTAGTTTATAGCCAAAATATTTCAGTTTGGGGGCATTTTTTTTTTAAAAAAAAGTTGAATTTTCTGCTGAAAGCAAACTCTTTTTCTGACAAAATAGCTCTGTGGAAATCCAGACAGACGAAAAGAGATCTCTTCCTGCTATATTTTCCACTCCATGCATCTGATGAAGTGGGTTTCAGCCCACAAAAGCTTATGCCAAAATAAATTTGTTAGCCTCTAAGGTGCCACAAGTACTCCTTGTTCTTTTTGCTGATACAGACTAACACAGTACCACTCTGCAAGAAGACACACAGTTTTCACTGAACATCTTCCACAGCCATATTAAGTTCTTCTGCTTTGGTATCACCTAGTAACCCTGCTCGGACTCAATTGAGCTCAGTGCTGCCCATGGGGGAGTCCTGCCCTGGCTGGGAGGTCTGGGGTTATAATTTTTGTTCAGTGAGGTGCCTTCCCTTAAGGGGCATTTACACCCAAGTGACCATGTGTAACTATCATTCTCTCCCCAGGCGCTTCGGTGGATTGGCCAGAAAGATCCAGGGTGAGTCACAACTTTTGTTAACAGCTAAGTGCAGTGATAGAAAAGAGCGATTGATTTGCCTGTTCCAGCTCAGCAGAGACCCCTCAGCTTGGAACATGGATTTACTCAGGACTCCCAGCTTCCAGGTTGTGTCTGTTACTCTGGTCTCACTGCTGGGGCCAGAGATCTCCACTCAGGTTCCAGGAGCAGGTAGCTGCTTCCCACATCTGCTGTTAGCCTGGCCAGTCTCGCCCTGCCCCCATGGACACACAGACACATATGCAGGCAAGAGTAAAACAGCCTTCCAGGACGACACACCACAGTGATAGGGGAGACTCTATCCAGCTACAGAGGGGCTTCTTCCCCGCCCCACCAAAGCCTCTGCAGTCAGACAAATAACCAAGGCAGAGATGTTCAAGGTTTCAAAGTTCACATTAAAACTCCTGGGAACTGAATGTTCAAATCCCCCAGGCAAGTTTGAAAACCTGCTCCAATATGTTACCCCTCCCAAAGGGGAAGGAAGACAGGCAAGGGGTGTCCTGGGAGGTTCCCATAGACTTCACTGGAGCAGGTTTTCCTTCTATGGGTCTCCATGTGATGTAGGTGTCAGTGGGGTGTGTCCGGTCTCACACTGCTAGCATTATTTTTTTTTATTGCTTTCAATATATACCATTTGATTGAGCGTTTAAAGCAGTATCACAAAGGGAGGAGCTGTGCACTGCTACCATGGAGTTTTGTGGGTTGTTCTGTAGACAGGAGAAAGTGATGACAGAGTCAGGTGTGGGTGTCGATGCAATGAAGCTACAAAGTCCTGTATCCCTGAACATAACAGGAACCAAACAACAGGAGGCGCTTTTTTTGATCTAGCTCCAAGTCTCTTTCCAGCCAGCACTCTGCCCAAATCTCTCTCTCCCTCTAAGCATTTCCTGCTCCAAGTGCTCCCCTGGCTGTGTCTGGCTTTCTTGTTGCCTTCTCTGGTTCCTTCTGAGGCGTTTCTGTTAATTGTCTCTCTCACACACAGAGACAAACAGCTGCAATCAAATCAACTCCTGCCCCTGCATTTGTTAGCAGACCCCGAGGAACATGGCCCTGCCATACCCAGATTTGCCGGTAGCCCTGTCCTTGTGTGGTCATTAGAATCATCTGTGACAGAACAAGGAGTAATGGTCTCAAGTTGCAGCAGCGGAGGTTTAGGTTGGATATTAGGAAACACTGTTTTACTAGGAGGGTGATGAAGGACTGGAACGGGAGGTGGTGGAATCTCCATCCTTAGAGGTTTTTAAGGTCAGGCTTGACAAAGGCCTGGCTGGGATGATTTAGTTGGGACTGGTCCTGCTTTTTGAGGAGAGGTTTGGACTAGAACCTACTGAGGTCCCTTCCAACCCTGATATTTTATGATTCTATGATTATTTCAGATAATAATGCCTCATTGCAGGGAGAACCCGGCACCACCTCGATGGGGCTGGCAGGCAAAGCCCAGCTGTCTGGGAGGCCAAGGCTGGGGAGGGGGAAATCTGAGCTGCCTGCCTCATAGGGGTTGATGTAGGAAATGAGGATGCTGTTGTTTCCCAGCCTGGAGGTCCATTAGAACAGCCCCTGATGTACGTACAACCATGCTGTCACAGACATTTTCTGGCTGCATTTCTCTTGTTTTAAATTGTCTTAGTAGGAAAGTAACATCACTGTGTTTTATCTTAAAGCATCCACAGCCCCAGAGAGAAGAGATCTATGCGAACATCATTCCGCGGAAGGACAGATTTCATTAATATTCCAGTTGCTGAAATGCAGGACTCATCAGTGTGCTGCTGCATCACAGAACCCCCCAAAATCACACGCAACCACAGGGGCTGTATCACTGAGTGCCTGGGGTGATGGTCTGGCACCGCTCCCTATGAAGCCAGTCAGGAGTCCGGGGGGAAGCTTCCTCTCCATAAACAGCCTGTCCCCAAGGCTAGGAGCTTCACTGGTTACAGCTTCTACCTTCCTGGGTCTGACCTCAGAGCATTCAGCACCTTCTGCCCCTCCGTGCGCTTCCACCAGTGAGCCCACCCAGGTGGGGTCCTGGGGAAGCCCGTGGGTCTGCACCCCAACTCCACAGTCAGACGTGACTCTCAGCCAGCCAGTAAGACAGAGGTTTATTCGATGATAGGTACATGGTCTAACACAGACCCATACAGCGAACATGAGCCCTCAGCTGGATCCATTTTGAGGGCCAGAGAGCCAGGCAGCCTGCCTGGAGCTCTCGGTCTCTTCCCAGCCAGACCCAGACTGAAACTCCCCCTCTAGCCCCTTCTCTACTTTCCTTAGTCTCTTTCCCAGGCCAGGAGGTATTACCTGACCTCTTTGTTATTCAACACTTCCAGCCAACGCCTGGTGGGGGAGGGGCCAGGCCCTCAATTGCCAAGACAGGTCGGCCACTTACTTACACCGGCCCTTATGCCTCCACATAGATACTGAAGAAATGCAGAGGGGAAACTGAGGCCCCCATACAGTATTCCCACTCCATCACAGGCTGTTCATCAAGGAAATTGGGGATCTTCTCTCGAGGCTCAGCTGGACCATGCGCAGTACCCAAGTGGTGAAGGAAAAAATGTTTCTTAATAAAATTGGGGAAAATACCAAAATTCAGTATTCTACCCTCTGACTCTTTGTATCGCCAGCTCAGTTCCTGAGACCACTCAGTGCTGTTCAGAGATTTTGTTGCCAATTCAAAGTTTACAAAAATCACAAATCCCAAAAGTGAGTATTGCTGAGACATCCCAGGGGGGGTGTCCTTCCAGTGCTGGGAAACACCCCGGCACCCCACGCAGATTAGTCCCAGTCGCTGTTCTCTGGCCAGTCATCCTGTGACACACCTGACTGGAGCCTTACACTGGTGGGAGAGTGAAACTCACAACAGAAACCCAAATAATTAACAGTAGACGGGACCTTTCACTTAAACACTCCGCATTACTATGATTTACCATTTCGATTGTGGCAGCGAATGGAGAAGAATGGCTGGCGCCTTATGCTCCACCAGGAGCGAAGAGGATAAGAAGAAGAAGATTGTGGTGGCACCTAGAGATCGACAGGGTTGGGTCCCCATTGTGCCAGGAGCTGTACAAACAGAGAGCAAATGACAGTCCCAGCCCCAAACAGCTTGTGTAACTTTTGGGTGAGCAAAAGTATCGTCCCTCCCCTAGTGCTTTAACACATTTTTATACAAGAGCATGTGGAGAGCCACAATATGGTTATTTGGGGATTTTCAGTAAGGGCTGCACAGGGTTGACCTTTTTACAATTAAATTTTAAAAAGAATAAAAGAAATTAACTTAATTTTTTAGGAATTGAATTTATAAAATTTTATCATGCTAAAACTAATAGCCTATTTTTTGCTAAATTACAAGACTATTTTATAATTTACATATATTACTTTAGTCACATGTACATATAAATAAAAGGAAAATTAATTTTAAAACAGATAGTTTTCACAGGGAAAAGTATCTTGAGTGCATTCACCTGTGTTTTAGTTAGAGTCTGTTAAATAACTATATGGTTTGCTGAGTGAAAAGCACTGTAAAAATATTTTCTTCTCTTGCTTACAGAAGTTTGTAAGAGAAATTCATTGAGGCTGTTTCTCAAGAGGCTTCATGGGAGCTGTAGTTCATGTGTCACAAGATCCTGGTCTCCTCTTTGAGCCAGGCTCCCTGCCTCTCCCATGATGCACCCACGTTCTTCCCTCATGGTGACAGGAAGTAGAACATCATGGGACCCCCTGGTTGCAGTGCATCATGGGAGGTGACGCCCAGCCAGGCAGCCCAGCCTGTACAGAACAATATGAGCACAATGCAACCGATCTGCAAGTCCCAATCAGAATATTTCTGGTTCTGGTCAAAATATTTCAGTTTTAGAGCACTTGTTTTTTTTAACAAAATCTTGACATTTTCTACTAAAAACTTACTTTTCCAAAAACCCAGAAAAACAGTTTCCACAGAACATCCTCAAGAGCCATATTAAACCCTTCTCCTATGGTATCCCCTAGCAACCCTGATCAGGATCAGGCTCCATTATACTCAGTGCTGCCCACGGGGTCCTGGGGAAGCCCGTGGGTCTGCACCCCAACTCCACAGTCAGATGTGACTCTCAGCCAGCCAGTAACACAGAGGTTTATTAGTCGACAGGTACAAGGTCTAACACAGATCGAACAGCGAAGGCGACCCCTCAACTGGATCCAGTTTGGAGGCCAGAGGGCTGGGCCAGCTTGCCTGTAGCTATTTGCCTCTTCCCAGCCAGACCCAGACTGAAACTCCCTCTCCAGCCCCTCCCCTGCTTTCCTTTGTCTCTTTCCCAGGCTAGGTCAGGTCAGGTGACCTCCCTCCCCCACCTGGAGTCAAATTTCAGCTTCAGGTACAGACACCTTCACACAAGAGTCAGGGGAACGATTAAGAGCATTCCTACTCCGTCACAACTCTTTATTACCAACACATTTCTTTCACCTTTTGGCCTGGTTCCCCCACTTGAAAGACAAAACTTTTGTCATTTTGTAGACAATTTTTTTGGCGATGAGAAGCGCTGCTCGTTGGGGGTGGAAGATTTTTATTGGCAGGAGAGTCGACAAACAGTGGATACACTCTGTGCCTTTTAGCAGCATGGCTATAGCAGCACAGCCATGTCACTAAAAGTTACATAATGTAGAAAAAGCCCAGCTCCGCACCTGCTCAGAGGTCACTTCTGGATGCTGTTTCTCAACTGCCTTGTGTTCTTCCCCATCCAACAGTGTCCTGGTACCTGTCTCCCAGAGGGGACAGCAGACTCCTCAGCAGCCCAGAATGGGAGCGGGGGCATTCAGGGATGGACGGGCAGAGGTGGCTGGAGCTGGGTGTGGAGGACAGGGCAGGTGGAGACTAAGCATGTAGGGAAACCAGTGTAGACCCATGGTGGGTCTTCTCTGGGGATGAATTCACCCTGTGCAGTGAGTTCACACATGGCCCAGATCCTATGTATGTCCCTCTTAAGCCCAGAGGGTGAATTTTCCCTGGGGGAGCTGGGTCCTTCTTACCAGGGACTAGAGACCAGGGTGGAGGCAAAAGGTTCAGGTTCATCCAAGGTCCCAGTCCCACCCACCCCCATCACCCAGTGACCTTTCACGCTGGCCCAGCTGTGCTTTTAAGCAGGGGGCTGTCTCGGTCCCCAGGCAGTGAGATAGGATGGGAGGCGTTTCCACAGTGATATGTTTAGACTCAAGCAAGTAAACCAGGCCCCTTCGGTTCTCAATCCTCCAGCCCTAAATAGAGACGCTGTGGCCAGGGCGGGGAAGGGAGGTGGCGCAGGGCAGGAAACAAGGAGCGGTGATGAAGATCAGACTTGAGGAGAGGACAGAGCAGGTCAGACAGAAGCTGTGAGGTCTCTGCTGCCTAAGCCCTACAGACCGCAGTGTGCCTGGGACCAGGGAGAGGGGCTGGCTGGAGTATCCAACCCAGAGGAGCATACGGGGGAAGATTGAAGCAGAGATACAACGAGCTTCCGTTCTCCTTAAACTGGACAGGGTTGAGGGGGCAGGTGGGATCTGGGAGCGACTCTGGATTGATCGGAGAAGACACTGCTGAGCTGTTTACATCCCAATCAGTTCTCCCCACCACTCCAATGCTCCTGTCTCTGTGCCTCTTGATTCCTGGTGAGTATGTGGAAAGTCTGTGGTAATTTGTAACATGTTGGGAGGAAACAGAACCGAGAGCAGCCCCTGGCTCACACTGTCAGCAAATCCTCTTCAGTGGGAGAGAAAAGGGAACCAGTGTAAACACTGAGTGTGAGAGCTCAGAAAATGGGGAGATTTTATCTCCAGCACTAACCACATGTCTCCTTTCTGTTCCCAGCGCTGAGTCCCAGCAGCCAGGAGATCTGCTCAGCTCCCGGTGAGTCCGTCTGTCTGTCTGTCTGTCCCCAGACACACTCACCCCTTTAGCTATCATGCCAGAGGGGTTTGTATTAACAGAAAAGGCTTCTATCTACAGAAGATTATTATTAATTCCATTCTATGCATCCGATGAAGTGGGCTATAGCTCACGAAAGCTTATGCTGAAATAAACTAGTTAGTCTCTCAGATGCTACAAGTATTCCTCGCTTTCTTTATGGGCTATCCCGACCATCACTTGCACAGGGATTAGCATCCCACACGGTGTTTACACCCCACTCAGCAAGGTCCCTGCTACCCAATGCCTGTACTCATTTACATTCACAGCCATGCTCTCCCAGAGTTCCCTGGCACGGCTCCAGGGAATTGTGGGTGATTGCACAGTGGCCTCACCGGTGCCCAGGGGGATTGTGGGAAGAGAGGCTAAACTCTCCAGACTCCCACAATCCCCACCTGGAACATCCCATGCTCCCCAAGGCGCTATTCCAGGGGTCTCCAAACTTTTCAGCCCGAGGGCCGCATTAACTATCAAATAGCAGTTCGGGGGCCGACAACACACTCGAGGTCCAAATAAAAAAGAATCAAAACATGGATGTTGTTTTTAATTATTTATTTAATATTATTTTATTCAGTTATTATTTAATAACACATTGATACACTACACATGAACACCTGTTCACTACACATGAACACTACACATGAACACCTGTTCACTACACATGAACACTACACATGAACACTACACATGAACACCTATTCACTACACATGAACACTACACATGAACACCTGTTCACTACACATGAACACTACACATCAACCCCCCAACTGACCCACCCAGCCAGGTCTCTCCCCCCCAAACCTCCTTTCCTCCAACCCTCAACTGACCCACCCAGCCAGGTCTCTCCCCCCCAAACCTCCTTTCCTCCAACCCCCAACTGACCCACCCAGCCAGGTCTCTCCCCCCAAAACCTCCTTTCCTCCAACCCCCCCCCAAATGACCCACCCAGCCAGGTCTCTCCCCCCAAAACCTCCTTTCCTCCAACCCCCCCCCCCCAAATGACCCACCCAGCCAGGTCTCTCCCCCCAAAACCTCCTTCCCTCCCACCCACCCCCCAAAATGACCCACCCAGCCCGGTCTCTCACCCCAAAACCTCCTTTCCTCCAACCCCCCCCCCCCCAACTGACCCACCCAGCCAGGTCTCTCACCCCAAAACCTCCTTTCCTCCAACCCCCCCCCCAACTGACCCACCCAGCCAGGTCTCTCACCCCAAAACCTCCTTTCCTCCAACCCCCCCCCCCCAACTGACCCACCCAGCCAGGTCTCTCACCCCAAAACCTCCTTTCCTCCAACCCCCCCCAACTGACCCACCCAGCCAGGTCTCTCACCCCAAAACCTCCTTTCCTCCAACCCCCCCCCCCAACTGACCCACCCAGCCAGGTCTCTCACCCCAAAACCTCCTTTCCTCCAACCCCCCCCCCAACTGACCCACCCAGCCAGGTCTCTCACCCCAAAACCTCCTTTCCTCCAACCCCCCCCCCCAAATGACCTGCTCAACCCGGTCTCTCCCCACAGACCGGTTCGCCGCCTGGCAGTGGGTGGCTCCTTGTTTCGCCCCCTGCAACTGCGTGGCGGTGCGGCGCGTCCCGGCCCCAGCTCCGAGCCGTCCATGGCCGGCGGCGGCAGCCGAGCACGCGGCGCGTCCCGGCCCCGCGGCTGGCGGGGGCGGCCGAGCGCGCGGCGCTTCCAGGCCCCGCGGCTGGCGGCGGCGGCCGAGCGCGCGGCGCTTCCAGGCCCCGCGGCTGGCGGCGGCGGCCGAGCGCGCGGCGCTTCCAGGCCCCGCGGCTGGCGGCGGCGGCCCGCACGGCGCTTCCAGGCCCCAGCGCGGAGCCAAAAAGATCTCCGCGGGCCGGATGAGAGGGCCTCGCGGGCCGCATCCGGCCCGCGGGCCGTAGTTTGGAGACCCCTGCGCTATTCCATAACTTCTGCTTAGCCTGGGAACCACCTAGCAGCTGCAAACTGCTTCCACAGCAACAAACTTCCTTTGTTCCCTTGGCTCCCCCTGAAATGGGCACCACCGACAGCCCCATTGACAGCTCTGACCCATTCCCCTTCCCAGGTGCTCTCCCTGCCCCCACCCTCTACCTTAACCAGATGTTTGCCCAAGAGGGGGACTCCGTGCTGCTCCAGTGCTCTGTGTTCTCCCAGCTCCTGGCCACCCGCATCGTCTTCTGTAAGGACGGGGAGGAGGTTTCATCCCAGAAGGGCTTGGAGGACAAGATCACCTATGACTATGTCCATGTGGTGTCCGGGGGCAGCTCCGGGAATCACTCCTGTGGGTACGAGATCAAGGACAGCGAGAACCGGGTGAACGGATCTCAGCTCAGCCCTGCCCAGCGCCTCAGCGTCACCGGTAAGGGGGATGAACGGCACAGTGAATACAACAATCCATGCAATGCCAGAGAGAGAATCCAGATGCAGATAGCTGAGTGACAGGGTGTCAGGCAGAAGCAGTAGGTTGTTGTACTCAATGGGATCTGACCCTAGGTCTAGACACGACATCTGCTTTATCAGTGGGTCACACAACTGTTAGTGAGATAGCAGTGGGATGCTGGCTCCCAGGACTCCTGGGTTCTGTTCCTGGTTCCGGGAGCAGACTGTGGTTAATGTTAGAGGCATCACAGCCAAACACATAAAACTGGCACATCCCTTTGGAAAGGCAGCGAGACAAAGTGGATGAGACTGGGGTTTGCTGTATTAGTCCTCGGCTCTAGTCCCAACTGTGCCTCATGTGAGCTTGTGCAGCCCTTCATAATCTGTATGAGGGGCACAGGTGTAGTGTGACTTCTATATTTGTGGGGGGCAGGAAGCTCCAGTCAAGCCAATGGGGCTGCATATGGCTTGGAGGACAAATTCTTTGCCTGCCCAAGGCTTCCAAATGCACCCATGACAAGGGGTGAGTGACAGGTGTCACCTATTCCATAGGGACATGAGCTGTTGGTTAGTACTAGCAGTGTTCTAGTGGAAAGCACTGGTAAGTTAGTAACACTCAGTGGAAGAGCTGGGCCTAGAGCACAGGGTCTCCTGGCTTGTAGCTGAGAGTCCCCCCCTCCAGGCTCAGGACGTCATATGGGGAGTCCATATCCACACCCACATCTTCTAGGCAAGTGGGATGAGGCTGCCAAATGCCCGTGGAGTGTGTGACACTTGGCAGGTCTGACGGAGCGAGGCTGAACCCCTTTGGTAGGTTTTCATTCAGGGAACAGTCGTGTCCCATTTGACTGGTGTAGGGGGCTGGGCTCAGCCATCGCAGCCGCGTTTCTCACACACTGAGGGTCACCTGGAGGCTCTGACAGGCCCAGATTCTCCTCGTCCCCATTGCACAGGCCAGGCGAGCGGCAGTGGGGAGGAGTCAGACCCCAGAGCTCACGGAGACGCTCTTGGGCCAGACCCCGGGGATCTGAGCCTGGCTCTGTCCCCCCAGCTCTCCCCTCGCTGCGTAGAGACTTTGGGGCAAACTCATCCCTGGGGTAACTCCTCTGCCTGCAGCACTTACCCCAGGGGAGACCCATCTCTCTGCAGTGAACCCGGCCTGTGCAGAGGGGCCAGCCCCAGGACCAGGCAGCACATAACTCCCCTGAACCCTCAGCACTGGGCGTGAGCAGGGCCTGGGCCTGGTGCCCGCCCCAGGCAGAGGGCGGCTGGGGAATGTCGCCCGAGCTCACAGACTAGCACAACCCACTTGGCGAGCCCCAGGCTGTCTGCAGGATGCAGGGGTGTCCCGCACATTCAGATCCCCGAGGGGGCTCCACAGACAAGCGCGTCTAACTGGGCAGGGAAATCCTGGCTCAGGGCTTTCTGGGGCATTTTCACCCCCACGGAGCTTCGACCTCAGTGCCAGGGGCCAGGGATCAGTGACATGAGGGTTTGTTAAAGGGACAGTGATGTCCTCGCGGAGTCTGCAGGGGGGAAACTCAGTGTGACACTCAGAGCAAGAGAGAGAGTCCGGGGAGGAGCTCCTCGGCTGGTGTAAACTGGCAGAGCCCTGTGGACTCCAATGGAGGGACACCAATTTACACCCGGTGGGGATCTGGCCCCAGTGGCTGTCAGAACCGCTCTGTCTGTCCCTGGGGGGCGGGTCCCTGGGGAGGCTGCAGGCGTCTCTCCCACACGGTGCGATTCTCTTTGCCCTTGTCCCACAGGCAGCACGAGCAGCAGCGGAGGAGGGGAGGAGCCGACCCGCCCAGGTAACGGGCTATTGCTCTGTCACACCCTGATTATCAGAGCCCGGCTCTGTGCCCCCAGCTCTGACCTCAGGGCATAAAGTCTGAGCCAGACTCACCCCAGGGTGAGTAACTCCTTGGCCTGCAGTGCAGTCACCCCGGATGGGATGGGCTCTGCCGGTGCAATTCCCCAGCGCAGGGGAGCAGCACAGCCCCACGGCATTGCTTATTTTCCATTTTCACCCTTTCCTGAGGACACTGCTCGTGCCAAGGTCTTGGGCTACCCCTCTGCCCAGGGTAGGGTCACCCCCGCAGTGACCTGCCAGCCACACTGGAGGGGGGCGATAGTGACTGTGGTGTTGGGTCTGTCACACACCCTTATGCAGCCTTTTAACAGATCCAGGTGTAGTCAGGGCAAACTGTGGCAAAAGTGACCCAGTGCTGGGGCTAAGGGTGGACTCTGCCCAAGAGGCGCCATCACTTAAGCTCCCATCGGGGCACCATGCCCCCTGCAGTATAATCCCCACTTAGATCTAGACCTTCGGGGACTCACACGGGGTCCCCATTACAGAGCCGCTCTGTGTCCAGTCCTGGCACTGCCGTCCCACATGCTGCTTTGCACACGACCCTCACCATGTCTTTTTCCATTTGCAGGGCCGGCCATGTCCATCGCCATCTGGGCTGCCCGCTGCACCCTGGTCCTGCTCCTCCTGGTGTCTGCGCCCGTCATCACCTTCGTGATGGGGAAACGGGGCCTGCCCCAGCCTGCGGGGCTGGAGGAGACTCAGGGGAGCGTCAGCATTTTGCAGGGGAAGGCAAAGGGGGATCCCCACTGACCAGCTGTGACCAGGATGGAGGGTGAGGAGCTGGGGAGATACCAGTGACCAGCTCTGAACAGGTGTTGGGGAGACACCATTGGTCAGTGCTCCAGAATAGGTCCCTGCGGTAACAGAGTTTGACCAGTTAACTCCTGCAACCTCCTTCAGTCCCCCTCCCTTCCCCCATCAGGGACATTGTCAGTCACTGACTAAGGTTGCTGACTTTCTAGTGGCTGAAAAACAAATCCCTGAGGCCCCGCCCCTTCTATGCCTCTTCCCCAGACCCCGCAGGCCCCCTCCCCTCACTTCTCTCCTGCTTCCCCCCATCCCTCACTGCTCTCCCCCCACTCCTCATCCCTGGATCCTCTCCACCGCCCCTCAACCCGCTGGGCTGCCTTTGCTCCAGGGCTGGGATGGGAGCTCCTGCAGCCTGATGCAGGGCCTGCCTGGGGGTAGGAGGCAGCCCTGGCTGAGCAGGGCTGATGTGGGTTGATGACCCAGTGCCCCCTTCCTCCCGCGCCCCAGTACTGAACCATGAGAGTCCAGTCAGTACACTGGATTGGGCACTGCCAGTTCCCCTTTTCGACCAGACTTTCTGTACAAAAACTGGGTACCTGGCAACCCTCTGTCCTGCCGGCTGCAGCCCTCTGCTCACTCCGAGCCAGGCCAGGGCCACACCAAGCTCTGTCAGATCTTAGCCCTGCCATGAACTGTCCCAGCCAGACAGCCCATCCCAGCTCCTTCCTTCTGTGCAAATAATCCCCCCTTCCAGAGAGACTGTATGATGAGGGGTTAAGGCTGGGCTCATGGTTGACAATTCTGGAAGATTGGGGTTCAAATCCCAGCTCTGCTGAAGAATCCTTGGGCCTGTCACTTCATCTCTCTGAGCCTCTGCTCCCCATCTGTGAAATAGGGACAATAATTCTGTCATGTCTCAGGGTTGAATTTTCAAAGCCCCTAAGGGATTTAGGAGCACAACTTCATGACTATACTCTGTTCCCACTGCCTTGTGCTCCTAAATACCTCAAGTGCTTTTGAAAATCTTCCCTTAGATTGTGAACTCTTCCACACGGGGGCTGTTCCCACTAAGGAAGATTTTGTCTGAAGAAGGAAATTGTCCAGCAGAACTATACTGCTGTAAATAATCACTGCAGTTATCTTGGGATAACACCCTGTGGGGACACCCTTATTCTGGAATCAGAGGGCCTTGATCAGGCTTAAGTTATACAATTTTTACTATGAGGTAAACTGGAAAATGCCTCTCATACACTTGAGTAACAATGTCCCTAAGGGGCGTTATCCTGGAATAACTGTAGTGGTATAGCTAGACCAGTATATTTCTGCTGGTCAATTTCCCATGCTACTCCTTGGGGAATTCAGTGCCACTGCACAGGCACAGAATTCATGTTGTCCACAGATTTCTTTGCTTCTCCGCAGAGAAATGACTTCTGAGGGGAAGCAAAGGGAAGCCGCAAGAGGAGTCACTCATCCCTCCCGAGCAGCCTGGAGCAACTGACAAAGACATAAATCAATGAGGAGGCAGGAGGGCTGGGCATGCCCAGGGAGATGTCAATCACCGCCAGAGGGGGGTGGGGGGGCTGGGTGAGTGGCTGAGATTTTGGCTCGCTACTACAGCATGTCTAGCATGGAGGGGCAGAGCTTTGGGGTGTTTGGAGGTAGGTGTGAGGCCGACTCTGTCCCCTCAGGCACAGCATAATGTAGCAGCCTGCCCGCTTATTTGTTCACATTGTTGTTAGTGAATTGTTCCTATTCTTAGTGAATTCAACCCAGGATCATAAAACAGGTGCACACATTTTAAAGTTACTTTACGTTGCTAGAGAAGTGACAGAATGACAGAAGGGCCTTATAATACTCCTGGCGCTTTAGTGATTAAAACTGGTCTAAATTTTTGGAATGAAAAATTTTCGTATCAAAATGTGCTCCATGAACTGTTTACTACGGACCTTTCTGGAGATGGTCAGTAGCCAATATAAATTGTGAGTTTGGTTTCCCAGCCCCCACTTACTCCTCAGTTGCTTTTGATGTAACACTGAGCATATGGCTGCATGTATTTGTTGACTAATAACTAGAAATAAAGGGTCAAACCTAGCTACATTACTATTAGACAAAGGGGATTTGGCTATTTCCTCAAATGGTCCCAACTCCCATTCTTCATCCATTGTATTGTAGTTTTAAATAAATTACCAAAACAATTGAAACTGACATGATTATATTGTGTTATTTTAACAAATAAAATCTGAAGAATTTTGCAGAATTTAAAAATATTTTGCATGGAATTTTTAATTTTTTGGTGCAGAATTCCCCCAGGAGTACCATGCCGGCCAGCCATTGGTGTCTGCACAGCACCCAATGCAGAGGGGCTCTGACCATAGCTGAGATCTCCAGGGCCTGCTGTAATGTATGAAATAACAGGACATTGCAGTTGGGGACTCGGTGGACAAGAGCTAAAGTATGAGATCTCTGTTTCTGAGTTGATATTTTGTGCCATGGATAAATTGTAAAATCAATGGCTTGACCACACTGTTGTTATGAAATGTATTCAAGAGCCCAAATAACCGATATCAGTCAGGTTTATTGGTTTCTTTAACCCAATAGAGTATATGACATAGTATAGGGAAAAGGTTCAATACCATACCAGTCTCTGAGAACCATCTCATGCTGTTTTGCTACATTCCCCTTAGGCAAAAGGTTTTGTTTCATTAAAACTCACTCAAAACCACCATAGATAAGGGTAGTTAAGACTTCCAGGGGAGGTTCTGAAATCCCCATTGGCATGGATTATTAAGAAGAGGTTGGACAAACCCCCTGGCAGGGATGGTCTACGTTTCCTCTGTCCTGTCTCGCTGCAGGGGGCTGGACTTGATGACTTCTTGAGGTCCCTTCCAGCCTGACATTTCCATGATTCTCTGATTACCAACATTCTCACCCTCATCACACAGTCCATCAAGCTAATAAGCATTAACCTCTAGGAGACCATCTGTGACGGAGTAGGAATACTGTGTGTGTGCCTTAGTTTCCCCTATGCATTTCTTGAGCGTCTATATGAAGGGATAAGGATGTGTAGCTGATGCAAAGCAGAGCTTCTCTGCAGGTGTCCATACCTGAAGCTGTAATCTGACCCCATGTGGGGGAGGGAGGTCACCTGACCTGGCTGAGCCAGGGGGGAGGAGGGGCTGGAGAGAGTGAGTTTCAGTTTTGGAGTCAGGAGCTGGCTGGAGAGAGGTTTTGGAGTCTGAAGCTGGGTGGGCAGAAGGGAGGCAGGTCCAGGCAGGGTCTGGCCTCCCTTGGGCCCCCAAAATGGATCCAACTGAGGGGTTTGGGTGTCTACAAGCTCGGTGTTAGACCATGTACCTGTCGACGAATAAACCTTTGTTTTACTGCCTGGCTGAGAGTCACGTTTGACTGTGGATTTGGGGTGCAGAATCCACGGGCTCCGTCAGGACCCCGCCCGGGCGGGCTCGCTCGGGGAAGCACACGGAGGGGCAGAAGGTGCTGAATGCTCCGAGGTCAGACCCAGGAAGGTTGAAGTGGGTACCCGTGAAGCCCCTAGCCTTGGAAACGGGCTATGTACGGAGAGGGGACACTTCACCCGAAGTCCTGTCTGGCTTCCTAGGGAGTGGTTCCAGACCATCGCCTGGGCACTCCGTGACACCAACTCTACATAAACTTCACAGACTTTGAGAAGGCTTTCGATAGCTTTCACAGGACTAGCCTATGGCGCATTCTGTGGGCATAGGGAATTCTCCTCCATATAATCAACATAATCAAAAGCTTTCTATGCAGAAAATCAACTTTCTATGCAGTATTGATCACAGTGAGCTCAGTTTTGAAGTCAAAACAGGAGTACGTCAGGAGTGTGTCATGTCTGCAATCCTCTTCAACATTGCTATTGACTCGGTAATGCATACATGAAGACACCCCAAGAGGCATTAAATGGACACTCTTCTCATCCCTTGAAGACTTGGACTTCGGAGATAATCTCACTCTCCTATCACCAAATACAAGAAAAACAACTCAACGCATTCAGCCAGCAAGGTGGACTGAAAATAAACCGCAATAAGACAAATATAATGACTTTTAATATTGCCTCCCAATCACCAGTACAGATAGAGGATTATGTTCTCAGCAGTTTAGAGACATTCACATATTTGGGCAGGACCATCAGCCAGGATGGTAGAAGAAGCCAAGACATCCAGAACAAAATCAGTAAAGCCAGGAACACCTTCAGGAGCTTAAATACAGAGTGAAAATCATTAAAATACAACACTAAAATCAAACTCAAGATTTGTTAGAGCTGTTAGTTTCAACATTATAGTGCAGAATTGTGGGGAATGAGAATGTATGACACGTCCAAACTGTCTTAATTCCATACAACCTGCCTCAGAAAAATCCTCCGTATCTTTTGGCCAAGACCAAGATCCATTTAATGTATCGAAGTGTGAGCCAGCTTGAGATGTCTTTCTACCAGACAGGCTCTAACTCAGACAGAAGTTAGCAACTCAATGCAGGGATCCCGGGGGAAGCTCTCTGGCCTGGGCTGTACAGACTAGATGGTCCCATTGGTCCCTTCTAGCCTTTAAATGTACAACTATGAAAATAAACTGCCCTGGAAACCTCATGAGAACAGACTAAATGGAGATACAGAGAGAGAATGAGGCAGGTTAACGTGTGCGGACAAAAATAACACTGTGAGTGGGTTATTCAATCCCACATCACAGCGTGTGACACGCACCCCTGCCCTGCTGGGCTGCTAGCTTGTGGTCAGGCCGGGGAGAGCTCACTGCTGGGTGGGGGAAGAGGTGTCTGCACGGGAATCTCTGCAGATGCTCAGGGAGCTGTCGACTCGTGCTGTGGTTTCCTCCCTGTGTGGCTGCACGGAGCAGCTGGACTGGCTGTGCAGAGAGAGTTGCTGAGCAGCAGCCGGACAGTCTCTAATCCTCCAGTATCTGGCTCCATCAATATCCCCTGCAGGGCAGGGGAAAGGTCTAATTCTAACCTGGCTGGCCTGGGGTTTGGACCAGTGGTGGGAGGCAGGAACTAGACCAGAAGCAATAGGAGGTGGGACGGTCTGTGATATCAAATAAATCCCCTGGAGCAGATTTCCCATCTTATGTCTCTGACATTTTCCCTGTTTCTGAATCCCGTCCTATCCAGGCTCTTCCCCTCTTTGGGTGAAACAGCCCAGGGTCATTGGCCTTCTAGGTAGGTATCAGGTTCGTCATTGTCACCCAAGCTTTTGGGAGGCTGGGGGCAGAAAGAATGATCTAGTGGACAGGGTAGTGGAGACAGTCTCCCATAGTATTTTTGCCAGCAAGTTAATGAAGTACAGGTTGGATGAACGGACCATAAGATGGATAGAAAAATGGCTAGATTGTCAGGTTCAACAGGTAGTGCTCAATGGGTCCATGTCTAGTTGACATCTGGTATCAAGCGGAGTGTCCCAAGGGTCGGTCCTGGGGCCAGTTTTATTCAATATCTTCATTAATGATCTGGAGGATGGTGTGGACTGCACCCTCAGCAAGTTTGCAGATGACACGAAACTGGGAGGAGTGGTAGATACGCTGGACGGTAGGTATAGGATACAGAGGGACATAGACATATTAGAGGATTGGGCCAAAAGAAATCTGATGAAGTTCAGCAAGGACAAGTATAGAGTCCTGGACTGATAATGAAAGAATCCCAGATTAGGGACCAAATAGCTAGGCAGCAGTTCTGTAGAAAAGGACCTAGGGGTTGTCACGGAGCGCCCGGGCGATGGTCTGGAACCGCTCCCTAGGAAGCCAGACCGGACTCCGGGTGAAGGGCCCCTTCTCCGTACACAGCCTGTTTCCCAGGCCAGGAGCTTCAGGGGTCCCCACTTCCACCTTCCTGGGTCTGTCCTCGGAGCATTCAGCACCTTTTGCCCCTCCGTGTGCTTCCCCAGCAAGCCCACCTGGGCGGGGTCCTGGGGGAGCCCATGGGTTCTGCACCCCAAATCCACAGTCAAACGTGACTCTCAGCCAGCCAGCAGAATAGACGGTTTATTTAAGATGTTAGGAACCATCCAACTCACAGCTTCTCAGTCCAAACAGGGTCCCTCAGTTAGGCCTTTCTGGGGGATGCCAGGAGGTGAGACCCAGATTCTGGGCTCCTGCTTCTTCCCCAGGTTTATTCGATGACTTCCATCTGGTCCAACACAGACCATGCAGTGAGAGAGCGTGAGCCTTCCGCTGGATCCATCTTGGGGGCCAGAGAGCGAGTTCGCTTCTCTGCCTCTCCCAGCTCGACCCAGACCCAGACTGTTCAAACCCTCTAGCCACTTCCTGCTCCTTTGTTCCTTTCCCGGGCTTCAGGTGTTACCTGACCTCCCTCCCCCACCTGGGGTCAGGTTACAGCTTCCAGGGATGCACAGAGGGGAGGGCGTTGCCTCCTTGCTTCCAGCATTAGCCCCTATCCCTTCACATAGAGACTTAAGAAATGCATAGGGGAAACTGAGGCACACACACACAGTACTCCCACTTCGTCACACATCTCCCCTTTTCGAGAACGAACTGAGCAGTGGTCACTTTAGCCAGTGACCTGGGGAAGTTCGACCTCACCAATGGTTCATGGGTGCCCCATTGTCTTTCCCACTCCTTGGTAGGAGTCACACCAGGCCCTGGATTAGCGCCTCCCTCGGGGCACAGAGAGCCCTCTGTCACCCCTGTTCCCAGACCACCTTGTCTGGGTCACTCTCCTTCCCTAGCTCTGACATTGGGGCAGCTAGGTAGCTAACCTGGGGTACAACCCGCCAGTGGTACCTCGCTATCTCGAGAGAGGCCTGGAGACTGGCCAATCTTTGATTCCCTCCACCTCTTGCTGAACAATTACCCGGCTGTGGGCTCTCTGCTTTGATCACAGCCTCAGAGACAGAGACAGACTTTTCTCTGGTGTGTAGGGGGGAGGGGACCAACACTCTGTCCCACCCCGCCCCAGGGCTCTGCTAACATTTTAAGCCCCCACCTTCTCCTTCCTTGAGTTGTGATTTCAATGACCATCTTCCTCTCCACCGATTGGTTCCCCGGATTCAAATTCAAACCCTCGGCTGTTACAGGAGCAGGGTTTGCATCCTGCCCCCAGGAAGACACTTTCCCCCCCCAACAGGATTTCACAGGCAATATCCTGCAGATCCCCAGCAGCCTGCCAGCCTGACCCCTCCTGTGTCTGCACAGGGGTCTGGGCTCTAGGCAGGGCGAATATCTTCCTCCCTGTGACCCTCACCCAGGTCACACCGCCCCCCAGCATCCGGTGACACTGCACCATCGGGGCCAAACAACACTTCTCCCCGTCCCAGGGCTTTGCTACCCCAGAACTGTCTCCCCATTCACCACTTCCCTCTGCTCCCTCTGGGTGACCACACGACTTGAACCCAGGGGACTCCACACAGACATACAGGTCGGGGACAGGGGTGGGAGTCTGTCCACCACCCCACCCATCTGGTGAATGGCGTCCTCAGCCTTGGGACCCAGCGGGGAGCTAGACACCAGGGCTTGTCCGCAGGGTTCCCCTGGTTCGAATTGCCAGCCTGCTCAACAGCAGTGAGGTGGACGTTCCCTTCCCCCCATCCCTTACCCAGGGACCCCAATTTAGTAATGAGGCTCCCTGCGGAACTGACATCCAGGGGTCTATCCCCACTCACCCTTCAGAAGTCCCTTGGGTCCCTTGGCATCACCATTCCCAGTCCACACTGCTGCTTCTCCTGCAGCACTTCCAGGCCCTTGTCGCCTCTCACAGTCCAATTTCTCTCTTGGACTCTGCTCCACTCTCCTTCGGCTCCGGTCCCCGGATGGGGAACCCAATCGTGAAGACCCCCGTCTCGTCAGGGACAGGAGTCTTGGGGATGCGCCATGACCACTCCAGATGCTCCCAGATTCTCTTGCAACCCCATCCTGGATCAGGAATCTTGCAACTGTCTCCGAGCAGCCAAATCCTCCAGCTTCTCCTAGCTGCACGATTAACCTGTGCTTCACAAAGCACAGAGTCACGAAGTCTCATCACTTCGCTCTGGACTCACAGGCCTGTGTGCTCTTTGCCCCACAGTGTCCAGGGGGAACTCCCTTGTGTGCCAGCTCTTTCCAGGTCACCGCCTCTTTGCCAGGGTTGAGCGTCTGCTCCTGCGCCCCTGGGACCGCTCACTGCAAACCCCAGGGGTACCCTGATACTGCAAAAATCCTTCTCCCTCCTAGGGCCAAGCCACATGCTTCTCTGCCCCTGACTGCTCCTTGCAGTTTTCAGGGGGGGCCTGGATCCGCAACAGTCCTTCTCTCTGGTCACACACTCTCAGGGGTTAAGCTGCAGCTTTTCCACCCCCTGTAACTGGCATTCTCTGGGCCTTCAACATGCCTGCTCCCCAGCGATCCCACAGTCACTTACTGCGGGGTGCGCCGTCCACGGGGTCCACGGGATGCCGCACATCCCACCGCTGTGCCACCAGTTGTCACGGAGCGCCCGGGCGATGGTCTGAAACCGCTCCCTAGGAAGCCAGACCGGACTCCGGGTGAAGGGCCCCTTCTCCGTACACAGCCTGTTTCCCAGGCCAGGAGCTTTAGGGGTCCCCACTTCCACCTTCCTGGGTCTGTCCTCGGAGCATTCAGCACCTTTTGCCCCTCCGTGTGCTTCCCCAGCAAGCCCGCCTGGGCGGGGTCCTGGGGGAGCCCATGGGTTCTGCACCCTAAATCCACAGTCAAACGTGACTCTCAGCCAGCCAGCAGAATAGACGGTTTATTTAAGATGTTAGGAACCATCCAACTCACAGCTTCTCAGTCCAAACAGGGTCCCTCAGTTAGGCCTTTCTGGGGGATGCCAGGAGGTGAGACCCAGATTCTGGGCTCCTGCTTCTTCCCCAGGTTTATTCGATGACTTCTATCTGGTCCAACACAGACCATGCAGTGAGAGAGCGTGAGCCTTCCGCTGGATCCATCTTGGGGGCCAGAGAGCGAGTTCGCTTCTCTGCCTCTCCCAGCTCGACCCAGACCCAGACTGTTCAAACCCTCTAGCCACTTCCTGCTCCTTTGTTCCTTTCCCGGGCTTCAGGTGTTACCTGACCTCCCTCCCCCACCTGGGGTCAGGTTACAGCTTCCAGGGATGCACAGAGGGGAGGGCGTTGCCTCCTTGCTTCCAGCATTAGCCCCTATCCCTTCACATAGAGACTTAAGAAATGCATAGGGGAAACTGAGGCACACACACACAGTACTCCCACTTCGTCACAGGGGTTACAGTGGATGAGAAACTGGAAGTGAGTCAACAGTGTGTCCTTGTTGGCAAGAAGGTTAACGGCATTTTGGGCTGTATAAGTAGGGGCATTGCCAGCAGATCGAGAGAAGTGATCATTTCCCTTTATTGACATTGGTGAGGTCTCATCTGGAGTACTGTGTCCAGTTCTGGGGCCCACACTATGAGAAGGAAGTGGAAAAATTGGAAAGAGTCAAGTGGCGAGTAACAAAAATGATTAGGAGCCTGGAGCACATGACTTACGAGGAGAGGCTGAGGGAACTGGGATCGTTAAGTCTACAGAAGAGGAGACTGAAGGGGGATTTGATAGTTGCTTTCAACTACCTGAAAAGGGGTTCCAAAGAGGATGGATCTAGACTGTTCTCAGTGATACCAGATGACAGAACAAGGAGTAATGGTCTCAAGTTGCAGTGGGGAAGGTTTAGGTTGGATATTAGGAAAAACTTTTTCATGAGGAGGGTGGTGAAGCACTGCAATGGGTTACCTAGGGAGGTGGTGAAATCTCCATCCTTAGAGGTTTTTAAGGTCAGGCTTGACAAAGCCCTAACTGGGATGATTTAGTTGGGGTTTGGTCCTACTTTGACCAGGGAGTTGGACTAAATGACCTCCTGAGGACCCTTTCAACTCTGATGTTATATTATTCTTATGATTTGAGAAAAATATACACCCTTGATGTAAAAATTGCCTGTAATGGAGAATCCACTACAGCCCTTGGTAAGCTTTTCCCATGGCTATCAGTTAAAAATTTACAGCTTGTCGTTAATATTGCTTCCAAAGCAAGATAAGATAAACCAAAAAAATGGTCTCCTATACCAGAGCCAGGTGTGCACAGGTACTTACACTGGGGTAACTGGAGTGGTATAAATTCACTCCTTCGCTGATAACTTCCCATGAAGTGCTATACCACAGTGGTTTTTAAATTTTTGTACTGGTGACCCCTTTCACAAGCCTCCGAGTGTCACCCTCCTTAAAAGCTAAACACACTTTCTTAGGTGTTTAATGCCATTATAAATGCTGGATGCAAAGGTGCTGGGTGGAGGCTGACAGCTCACGACTCTCCATTGAATTACCTCGTGACCCCCGAGGGGTCCTGACCCCCACTTTGAGAACCCCTGCTATAGCGGCAGGGGTTGTGTGGCTCATGGGGGCAGGTTCTCAGTCTAGTCCACCTGTTCCGGGAACATGTCCGGGTGCCCACAGCGTTCACACAGCTGCCTCTGTTGCCTCAGCAGGAGATGATCAATGTTCACCCTGCAGGGAGGCTGGGGCAACTGAGAACTGGATGGGCCGCTCAGTGTCCACACAGTGTGGTTAGGACAGAGGAGCTTTATCACAAAAGCCCCATCACAGCTGGTACTGATCACCATGGATTCAGTCTCACCCAAGGGCCAAGGGTAGAATGGGCCGTGGGGACACAGCCCCTCGCACCCCTACAGCTGCTCTCACACACAGATTCGGCACATGCATAATTCACACAAGCACCTCTGGCCAATGATTTGGGAGCCCAACACGAGACAATGGAATTGGCTAGCGAAAGTCCTTGCTCCCATTCACTTTACCAAAAAGCCCGCAAGAGGAGTCACTCGTCCCTCCCGAGCAGCCTGGAGCAGCTGATAAAGAAATAAATTAGTGAGGGGGCAGGAGGCCTGGGCATGCCCGGGAAGATGTCAGTCACCACCGGGGGGGCTGGGTGAGTGGCTGAGATTTTGGCTCATTCCTGCAGCATGTCTAGAGTTGAGGGGCAGAGCTTAGGGGTGCAGAGCTTTCTGCGATGGTGCCTGGAGCCGCCCCAGGCTGCCTGATCTTAAAGACTCCCCTTCCTTTCCCCTTTTTGGAAGATGTGACGGAGTAGGAATACTGTGTGTGTGCCTCAGTTTCCCCTATGCATTTCTTAGGTGTCTATGTGAAGAAGTAGGGGCTGATAGTGTGAGCAAGCAGGCAACACCCTCTCCCCTCTCTGAAGGTATGCGTACCTAAAGCTGTAATCTGACCCTAAGTGTGGGGAGGGAGGTCACCTGACCTGGATGAGCCGGGTGGGGGGGAGGGGCTGGTGAGAGTTTTGGGAGTCTGAAGCTAGCTGAAGTCAGGCAAGGAAGGCAGAGGAGCTATCTTGGTCTCTGGCCCCCAAAATGGATCTAGCTGAGGGCTCACGCTCACTGTATGGTCTGTGTTAGACCAGATAGAGGTCATTAAATAAACCTGTTTTACTGGCTGGCTGAGAGTCACGTTTGACTGTGGATTCGGGGTGCAGAATCCATGGGCTCCCTCAGGACCCCGCCCAGGCGGGCTTGCTGGGGGAAGTGCACGGAGAGGCAAAAGGTGCTAAATGCTCCGAGGTTAGACCCAGGAAGGTTGAAGTGGGTACCCGTGAAGCTCCTAGCCTTGGAAACAGGCTGTGTACGGAGAGGGGACACTTCACCCAAAGTCCTGTCTGTCTTCCTAGGTAGCGGTTCCAGACCATCGCTCGGGCACTCCGTGACAGAAGAGTCCTTGTAACCCCGACAAGGATTCCTTGGGGACTCCTGCCCAGGCACTGACTGTGCTGCAGGGATTCCATGGGTCAGACACTTGCGCGAGCAGTGGCCACGCATCCTCAGGCTCTAGGTGGCAGGACCCTTCTCCCCAGCATCAGCCCCACTATCAGGGTTATGATCCCCCCACAATCTGGCCTTTTGACTTGTGGCATCTCCCTGTGCTGGGCCCTCTGCCCAAGTGTCCCCACCTCACGCTCTCCAGCTGCTCACCACACCCGGCTCCGGACTACCCCAGCTCCAGCCCCAGTGCTACTGCTCCTCCCTCTACCTCCTCTGGCCTTTCTGGCTCTGGTTGCTGCAGCTGTCCTCCCAGCATGGATCTGCTCCTTGGGCTGCTTCTCTGGCTCTTCTCCCAGCACTGATCTGCCCTCCAAGCTCCTTATCTCTGGCTCTAGTTGGTGTGTCTCTGCTCCCAGCTCAGCTCGGGCTCCTGCTCACTTTGACCCAGGGCAGTTCCAGCTCACGTGGAGGACGGGACCCCTCCTGGCCTCCTGACTCCCTCTTTGGCCTGCCTGCCCTGTCAATCAGGCTGACCTGGAGCATTGGCCTCTCCCCATTGCCCCTGAGGACTGTCAATCTCAGAGTTCTCATTTTCCATCGACCCTTCCCCTTGGTACTGGGAGCTACCCAACCGAAAACCCCCACTACGTTTTAATCAGGAGCCAACAGTCCCTTATCTTTCTATCCCACATGTTTCTTTTGCTTTCCCCCCTGATTCCCCACTTGCTTAGTCACACTGATTCTGGTTCCTCACCTGCTCAGAGGTCACTTCTGGATGCTCTTTCTCAACTGCCTTGTGTTTTTCCCTCCCTGGCAGTGGGGGGTGACTTCAGAGGGAACCACAATGGGGAAAGGACCTGATTCCCATCTATCGGGGGACAGCAGACTCCTCAGCAGCCCAGAATCGGGAGTGGGGGCAGTCAGGACAGAGCCTGCATAAGTGGCAGGAGCTGGATGTGGAGGACGGGGTAGGTGGAGATGAAGCAGGTGGGGAAGCCAGTGCAGACTCGTGGTAGGTCTTCTCTGTGGGTGAAATTGATCCCTGTGCAGAGGGTCCAACACAAGATCCAGAGCCCATGTATGTCCCTCTTAAGCCCAGAGGACTGAATTTCTCCCGGTGGAGCTGAGTCCTTCTCACCAAGGACTGGAGACCAGGGTGGAGGCAAAAGGTTCAGACTCATCCAACATCCCAGGCTCCCCAATCACTCAGTGACCTTTCACCCTGGCCCAGCTGTGCTTTTAGCCAGGGGGCTGTCTCGGTCCCCAGGCAGTGAGATGGGACACGAGGCATTTCCACAGTTATATGTTTTGACTCAAATGAGCAAACCAGGCCCCTTCGGTTCTCAGTCTTGCAGCCCTAAATAGAGACGCTGTGGCCGGAGCACAGATGGGGGGTGGCTCGGGACAGGAAATGGGGAACAATGATGATTATCAGACCCAAGGAGGAAACAGAGCAGGACAGAGAGAGGCTTCAGTATCTCTGCTGCTTGAGCTCTAGAGACCCCAGGGGTCTGGGAGCAGGTAGAAGGGTTAGATGTAGCATCCAATCCTGAGGAGAAGACGGAGGAAGATCTGAGCAGAGAGAGAGACGGGAGCTTCACTTCTGCTGAAGTCAGACAGGCAGTGAGTGCAGGTGGGAGCAGGGAGCGACTGTGGATTGTCCCCTGCTGACCCTATCAGAAGCAGAAGTTGTTCGGCTATTTCCATCTCGATTGGTTCCCACCACAGCCCTGATGCTCCTGTCTCTGTGCCTCTTGCTTCCCGGTGAGTATGTGGGAATCCTGTGCTAATTCGTAGCTGGTTGGGAGGAAACAGAACTCAGAGCAGCCCCTGGCCCAGACTATTGTCAAATCCTCTTCAGTGGGAGAGAAAAGGGAACCAGTGTAAACACTGAGTGTGAGTTACTGGGCCAGATCCCCAGTTGATGTAAATCAGAGTAGCTCTATTGGAGTCAGCTAGGGTCTGTGTGTGCGAGGAACCTGCCATGCTCAAGATCTAACGTGCTGCCTGGTTTGCTTCTTCACTGAAACACAAATCAGCCATTTTCTCCTATTAAAGGCAGATTTTGTCCCAAAAGAGGGTCCTCAGACAAGGGGGAGATTTTATATCCAGCACTAACCACATGGCACCTTTCAATTCCCAGCATTGAGACCCATCAGCCAGGAGATCTGCTCAGCTCCCGGTGAGTCCATCCGTCTGTCTATCTGTCCCCAATCTATCCCATGGCATTTACCCCTCCCCCTCCACAGCATCCACCCACCACCCTTGGGTTACTGTAGTGTCAGTGGATGGAAATGGCATGGGAAAGCAGATGGGGCTGTGTGGGATGTGAGCAGGCAGAGCAGATCTCCTGGTCAACTCCTCCCTGTCCTGTTACCTCTCGGCTCAGCTCCAACCTGCGGCCGCTGTGACACGCGGGTCAGAGAGTGACATCCACAGCCCGTCTCACCCCCGAGTCCTGAGAAGCAGAAAAATCCACGGCTCTGATCTCAAGTCATCTACCTTCCCACGCACTGGCTCCTCTTACAGCCACAGGTCTCTCCCCTGGAGCTCACCCCCCATATAGACTCAGCCTGCACCTCATCCCTAAATGTGAGCAGCACTGTTAATAGTCAGCCCTGGGCAGGCCGGTTGTGTGCGAGAGGGTACGGCCAGAAGGGACTGTGACGGAACTGGAATGGTCTTAATGGTTCCTCTGAATATTGTGTGGGGATGGGAGACTCCACTTTCAGGATGAGACCTGAGGCTGTAACCTGAGCCCAGGAGGGGGATAGAGGATGTGACACCTTCTGTCCAAGAGACAAAGAAAGCGGAGGGTCTGGAGAGTGAGTTTCAGTCTGTAGCTGGCTGGGGATATGCAGTGAAGTGCAGAAGGTTTGTCTGCTCACTGCCCCCCAAAATGAATCCGGCTGAGGGGTCCGGTTCTCTGTACCTACAAGGTCTGTTTTAGATCATGTTCCTGTCATCTAATAAACCTCTGTTTTACTGGATAACTGTGAGTCACGTCTGACTGTGGAGTTGGGGTGCAGACCCACGGACTTCCCCAGGACCCCGGGTGGGTGGACTCGCTGTGGGAAGCGCACGGAGGGGCAGAAGGTGCTGAATGCTCCGAGGTCAGATCCAGGAAGGTCGAAGCTGTACGCTATGAAGCTCCTAGCCCTGGAGACGGGCTGTGTATGGAGAGGAAGGTTCGCCCCAGAGTCCTGACTGGCTTCATAGGAAGTAGTGCGAGAGCATCGCCCCGAGGACTCCATGACAGGGACCATTATATAACTCAGGCTGAATTCCCATATGAGCCTGGCCAGAGAACCACACCCGACAACGTCTGTCCAGCCCAGCAGCACCTGGGGGAGCCATTTCTTTGCTGACTACCTGGGCAAGGCAGCAGCAGTGGTCACCACTGAGGTGGGGAAGGTTTTGAGCAGATATTGACCTGCCCAGCAGCAGCAGCAATTCCCCTGCGAGTTCAGAGCTGGGTCCCATCGCCCTGGCGATTCCCAGGAAAGGGGGATCTGGTCCCTGCAACTGCTCCAGGACCTTCCCTTCGCCTGGGCCTGCTGGGGGTTGAGGAGCAGGAGGGGTATGAGGACGTGGAGGATGTTAGAGCACACACTGGAGGAGCTACGGACTGGACACAGCTTCTTGGCTGTCAGCTTGTGAGCTCCCAGGGACAGCGACTGTCCTTCAATGCATTGGCTGAGGAGGCAGGCTGAGGTGTTGGCTCTTCCCTAGACAGCCCCAATGGCCAGTGGCGGTCTTACTGAGGGGTTGCCTCTCTTCCAGCCATACTGCTCCATCTTGGTCACCAGGTGCCAGACAATGGAAACCCAGCCCAGCTGAGCCTCCAGGCTCTTCCATAACCCAAATGATCCCAGGGAACCTGTTCACCAGAAAGAGATTGTCCCCCTGTGTTCCCAGCTGGGCTGGAATCAGAGCCTCCATCTGAGATGTGGCACAGATCCACCAACAATTTATCGCCTGTCCCATCAACAGGGCTGGGTGCCACCAATGACCCACTGACAGCTCTGACCCATTCCCCTTACAGGCTCTCTACCTGCTCCCACCCTCTACCTGAGCCAGACGTCTGCCCAGCAAGGAGACTCTCTGTGGTTCCAGTGTTCCGTGTTGTCCCAGTTAGTGGCCACTCGCGTGGTCTTCTGCAAGGACGGGGAGGAGGTTTCATCCCAGAGGGGTTCGGAGGGGAAGGTCACCTACGACTATGACCCCGTGGTGTCTGGAGTCAGCTCTGGGAATTACACCTGTGGGTATGAGATCAAGAACAGTAACAACCAGGTGACCAGATCCCAGCTCAGCCCTGCCCAGCCTCTAAGCGTCACCGGTAAGGGGTGTGTGTGTGTGTGTGTGTGTGTGTGTGTGTGTGTGTGTGTGTGTGTGTGTGTGTGTCCCAGCTCAGCCCTGTTGAGCATCTCAGCATCACACGCAATGGTGGTGCAAATGACAGAGCGAGAACAACAATTCAATATGAAGCCCCTGAAAATCAAACTGCTGAAATTCATCAAAAACTGAAATGAAACATTTCTCACAAAACAGCTTTGTTCTAAATTTTTCACACGGAACTCCACCCACAATTTTCACCCATCTCAGCTCAGCCAGCTCAACCTGATAGGTGGGGGATGGGGACATCATAGAAATGTCGGTCTGGAATGAACCTCAAGATGTCATCAAGCCCAGACCCCTGCTCTGAGACAGGGCCAAGTAAACCTGGACCATCCCTGATAGGAATTAGTCTGATCTGTTTCCAAAACCCTCCAATGACAAGGATTCTACAACCTCCCTTGGAAGCCTATTCCAGAGCTTCACTAGCCCTATAGTTAGAAAGCTTTTCTTACTGTCTAACCTAATCCTCCCTTCATGCAAATTAAGCTCATTAGTTCTTGTCCTACCTTCAGTGGGCACTGAGAACAATCGACCCCCATCCTCTTTATAACAGCCCTGAGCATATTTGGAGACGGTTATCAGGTTCCCCCTCAGGCTTCTTTTCTCAAGACAAAACATGTCCAGTGTTTTTAACCTCTCCTCCTAGGTCAGGTTTTCTAAACCTTTGATTGTTTTTGTTGTTTTCCTCTGGACTCTCCAGTTTGTCCACATCTTTCCTAAAGTGTCGCACCCATAACTGGACCCTGGACCCCAGCTGAGGCCTCACCAGTGCCGAGCAGAGTGGGACAATGACCTCCCATGTCTTACACACAGTGTTAGCCCTTTTCACAACTACCTCGCACTGCTGACTCGGATTCAGTGTGTGACCCTCTCTAACCCCAGGCCCCTTTCAGCAGCATGGCCACCAGCCAGTTATTGCCCCTGGTGTAGCTGTGCTAGATACAGCTAAACCACCCTGAACACGCCCGATCCCGTCTCATCTTGGAAGCTAAGCAGGGTTGGGCCTGTCTAGTACTTGGATGGGAGACCTCCTGGGATGGGAATACCAGGTGCTGTAGGCTTAACATGGGTGTGGGGCTAGCAACTCCACCCTGTAAGGGAACCAATTGCTACTGAAACACCAACATCCGTTGGTGGCCCATACCCTGGCTGGGGGGTGATGGGCAGAGAGAGTAGCTGTGGTAGGGCAGCATATGGGCCTGGAGTAGAGCCATGGTCTGCTCTGATCTCTGGTGTATTTATTGCCTAGGTGATGACTCCAGCAGTGGCAGTGAGAGGGATTCCTCCATGCAAGGTAAATGCTCCTGAAGCGCAGGGCGGGTGCAACCACTAGGCGAACTGGGCGGCTGCCTAGGGCACCAAGTGGTTGGGAACACCAAAAAGCACGCTTAGGGGAAGTGGTGGAGCAGAGGTGAGCTGGGGCAGGGGGTCACAGGGAGGGCTGCGGGCAGAAAATAATGTGGGGGGAACGTGCAGGGGAACCGCACCCAACCCCAGCTCACCTCTGCTCCTCCTTCTCCCCTGAGCACGCCGCCCCCGCGCTGCTGCTTCTCCTCTCCCAGGGTTGCCAGGCCAAATAGCTGATTGGTCCCCAAATAGCTCCCCAAAAAGGCTGGGAAGCGGGAGAAGTAGTGGAGCGGCAGCATGCTCAGGGGAGGAGGCGGAGTGGAGGTGAGCTGGGGCAGGAAGCTGTGCAAGGCTCCCAAGATGGAGGAGGCTGGGAACTGCCGCAGGGCTTCCCGGGCGGAAGGGGAGGGCGGGGAGCTGACGGGGGCTCCCTGGGGTGGAGGGGACACAAGGTGAAAGTTTCGCTTAGGACGCAAAATATCCTTGCACAGGCCCTGCTGTCAGGGCCGGTGACAGGGGGGGGTATTACGGTTACAGCTGTACTAGGCCCCAGACTTAAGGGGGGCCCCCTTAAGTCCGGGGCCCGGTACACAGCTGTACCCGTAGTCGTCCATCCCCCCTTGTCGCCGGGCCTGCCTGGGCCCCCCGCCATCAGCCGGATGATGCCGCGGGTGCGGAAGAGCTCACGGGCTGCCAGCAGCGCGTCCCCGCCATGCACCGTATAGTGCTCGCCGTGCTCTAAGAAGCGCACGGTGGTGTCCGGCTTGTGGGGCAGCGCCAGCACCGCACGCACGAACCCGCCCTCGGCGCCGGAGCCCTCCAGCCACAACGACTCCACCGCAGACACAGGTGCCGCCGACGCCGCTCCGCGGGGCCAGGGGCCAGCGAGCGGGGCTGGGGAGACCCGAGTGCACGCAGCCCAGCCGGCGCCGGCCATGGGGCCAGCGGGGAACCAATGGGGAGGGCGCCTCTTCCCCTGCTCCGAAGATCAACCCCAACAGCGGGGTGGGCCAGGCAGGGATGGGTGGGGAGGGGAGGAGGTTAGGCTGGGGGAGGAGATTAGGTTGGGTGGGCCGGGTCAGGCAGGGGGAGAAGGAAAATAGGCTGGGGGGGGGACCCTCAAACGATCAGAGTAGGGGCCCCCAAAATTTCTGTCGCCGGCCCTGCCTGCTGCAGTGTTTCTTTATTCTGGAGACTCTCTTCAGGTAAAGGTGGGTCCTGGATCGGGGAACCCCCGGTCTGAGTGTGATCGCCATGGCGATGAATGTAGAGGAAACGCACAATGAGGTGACAGACTTGTCCAATGTGGCGTATTCCCCCTGGAGCTCTCCCAGGCTTTAACCAGTATTGCTAAGACGGGCAACATCTTTCCGGGGCAGGGAAATGATTCTTTCAAAGAGCGAATCTCAAACCCTTCTGATGGGCAAGAGTTTCATCGGGAGTTCACTGAACCCCTCTGCCCGGTTCCCAGGAACTGACTTTAGCAGAGCCCAAACCTGACTGTTTGCCCCAGCCCCCCCTCCCCCCCAAGCACCTGCATCAACAGACCAACACCCAAAGAGAATCCTGCAAAGGCTGCGTGCAGAGTCTGCAGGGGGGAATCTCAATGTGACACTCAGAGCAAGAGAGAGAGTCCAGGGACTGGCTCATCGGCTGGTGTAAATTAGCAGAGCCCTGTGGACTCCAATGGAGGGACAACAATTTACACTCACTGGGGATCTGGCCTCAGTGGCTGGCAGAACCGCTCTGTCTGTCCCTGGGAGGCGGGTCCCTGCGGAGGCTGCAGGTGTCTCTCCCACACGGTGCGATTCTCTTTGCCCTGGTCCCACAGGCAGCGCAAGCAGCAGCGGAGGAGGGGAGGAGCCGACCCGCCCAGGTAACGGGCTATTGCTCTCTCACACCCTGATTATCAGAGCCCGGCTCTGTGCCCCCAACTCCGACCTCAGGACGTAAAGTCTGGGCCAAATTCACCCCGGTGCTGGTAACTCCTCGGCCTGCAGCGCAGTCATCCTGGCTGAGCTGGGCTCTGCCGGTGCAATTCCCACAGGTGGGTAGGACAGCCCCACGGCTTCGCTTATTTCCCATTTTCACCCTTTTCTGAGGTCACAGCTGGTGCCAAGGCCTCGGACTACTCCTCTGCCCAGGGCGGGGTCAACCCGACAGCCACACTGCAGAGGGGCGATAGTGTCTGTGGTGCTGTGTCTGTCACACGCTCTTATGAGGCCTTTTAAGAGAATCCGGGTGTAGCCTGAGCAAACTGCGGCAAGACTGTCCCGGTGCTGGGGGTAAGGGTGGACTCTCCCCAAGAAGCACCATCAACTTAGGGATTCCTCTGCGGGAACACGCCCCCTGCAGCATGATCCCCCCTTAGAACTAGGCCTCCGGGAGCTCACACGGGGTCCCCATTACAGAGCCGCTCTGTGTCCAGTCCTGACACTGCCGTCCCACACGCTGCTTTTCAAACAGCCCTCACCGTGTCCCTTTCTATGTCGCAGGGTCGGCCATGTCCATCGCCATCTGGGCCGCCCGCTGTGCCCTGGTCCTGCTCCTCCTGGTGTCTGCGCCTGTCATCACCTTCGTGATGGAGAAACGGGGCCTGCCCCAGCCTGCTGGGCAGGAGGAGACTCGTGAGGGGAGCGTCAGCATTCTGGGAAAGGAGGCAAAGGGGGATCCCCACTGACCAGCTGTGACCAGGAGGGAGGATGGGGTGGGGTTAGGGAGACGCCATAGGTCAGTGCTGCAGAATCGGCCCCTGTGGTAACTCCTCCAGCCTCCTTCAGTCGTCCCCCCTTCCTCCATTGTCAGTCTCTGACTAAGGTTGCCAACTTTCTAGTGGCTGAAAACATAACCCCAGAGGCCCCTCCCCTGCCTCTTCCCCTGAGTCCCTGCTGTGACAGAATGGGAATGCTCTTAATGTTTCCTCTAGATAGTGTGTGGGGGCCTCAGTTTCCCCTCTGCATTTCTTCAGTATCTATGTGGAGGCATAAGAGCCACTGTAAGTAAGTGGCCGACCTGTCTTGGAAATTGAGGGCCTGACCCGTCCCCCCCCTCTCAAGGTGTTGGCTGGAAGTGTTGAATAACAAAGAGGTCAGGTGATACCTCCTGCCCAGGAAAGAGACAAAGGAACACAGGGGAGGGGCCGGAGAGTGAGTTTCAGTCTGCAGCTGGCTGGAGTCAGGCAGGGAAGGGCAGAGGGGCTATCTGGCTCCCTGCCCCCCAAAATGGATCCAGCTGAGGGCTCATGTTCGCTGTACGGTCTGTGTTAGACTATGTACCTGTCATCTAATAAACCTCTGTTTTACTGACTGGCTGAGAGTCACGTCTGACTGTGGAGTTGGGGTGCAGACCCACGGGCTTCCCCAGGACAGGAAGGTGCGGAATACTCTGAGGTCAGACCCAGGAAGGTGGAAGCGGGTACACGTGAAGCTCCTAGCCTTGGAAACAGGCTGTTTACGGAGAGGAAGCTTTGCCCCAGAGTCCTGACTGGCTCAGTAGGGAGCAGTTCTAGACCATCCCCCCGAGCACTCCGTGACACCATCCCAGACCTCCCCCCTCACTACAGTAACCAGCCCCAACTGTTCAGTACCACCACCCTCCCCTAGCTGTAACCATCCTCACCCCCTGCCTCTGACCCCTCCACTCAGCTGGTGACTATTGGAGATGGGACCTCGGCACTGGGGGGAGGGGGTCGCACTTTTCACCATCTCCGGGGGTGCCCCACAGCTCTACCCAAAGGCAGGGCAGGTTCTCACAAGGCTCCAGCCCGGCCCTTGTGCACCCAGTGCTCTGCCAGTCACCCGGCTACACACTGAGACCTCGTTTCCATGGAACTGCCCATAGCCTGTCCTTGTCCTGTGACAGTTCGTGCAGACTCAGGAGATGAGGGTGGGGAGTTCAAACGGCTTCCTCCAGTCTCCGGGCACCTGACCATTTACCAGCCTCCTGGCTCCCTGCCACTCTGCTGCCCATCCCCCAGCCCGATCCCGTCCCTGGACTCCCTCGGTCGTTCTGTGTCATCCACACCGATCTCCCCCTCCCCCATTCACCCAGCTCCCAGCGAGGGGGATAAATGTGTGAAACGCCCACCCCAGGACGGGCCCAGCCCTGTATCTCCCTGTTGCCAAGGGGAGAGTCACCACTGTTGGCTCTTCTTTGGCCCTGTCCACACCAGGCCAGTAGTCGCATTTGGAGACACGCCAGCTAAGATGTTAACTAGTCCGGCTGTAAACCCTCGTGCAGGCTGCGCAGAGCCGTTTAAACGTGTGTGAGCTGGGCGTGGCCAGGCCTGGGGGCAGCACGCGCGGTGCAGGGTGAGTTGTCAGAGCGCTGTCTGCACCAGGCTGTGGAATGGACTCGGTGGGGTTTTCAGAGCGAACACCTGTGAACAGCCGCAACCGCACACATCCGCTACACAGACGGGCACCGGCTCCATTCAGATTGGGGGTAAAGCTCATGCTAGGCCTTGTCCCCATGGGAACCATCTCCGTTTTTGTCAGCTACTGCCTGTGCAGGGGAAGACAATATCAGCAGTGAGGACCTCGGTAGCCAAACCCAGCTCCCGCCTCCATTGGCTCTCGATTCAGTTTCGGCTGCTCTCTTGGGACAGGAGATCAATGAATTATGAAGCTTGTTTACCAACGAAAGATGCTAGGCAGACAGTGATCACGTAGGCACCAAATCCTTCCCTGTTCCACCAAGATCGCCAAGGAGGGGCACAGACCAAACACCCACCCCGAGCACCTTCAGGAGCTAGCCAGAGACTGAGTTACGTGACACTCGATCCGCAAGGAGGCCGCGTCCTTTTGGGACTTGCAGAGACGACATGGGAACGTGGCTTGGGCATAGGCTCAGTTGTGAATGGACCTGCTCTAGGTACACGGGGGTGTCCCCACGGGGGTGTTCCCCCTGGGCAGACAAGGGCTGGGTGTGTATCAAAACTGCAACAGTGGCATAGCTCAGCACTGTGGCTACTCCGCTGTTGATGCTATAGGTATAGAAGGGGCTTTGCCGTAGTTAATTTACCCCTCCAAGAGGTGGTAGCCAGTCCAATGGGAGAATTCTTCATTCCATGTACTGGTATCTACACCAGGGCTTAGATTGGCTTCATCCTTAATTTTTTTGGATTTTTCACCCCACTGGGCAAGGTAGCTGGGTCGACCTAAACTTTCAGTGTCGACCAGATGAAGCCTCATAGAGCTCAGAGTTGGAAGGGACCTCAGGAGGTCATCTAGTCCAAACCCCTGCTCAAAGCATGACCAACCCTATCCCCCCCAAATGGCCCCCTCAAGGATTGAACTCACAACCCTTGGTTTAGTAAGCTAATGCTCAAACCACTGAGCTATCCCCCCCTGAGCCTCTGTCAACAGGAGTAAGGGTGTCCACACAGCCCTCAGCCTCTTTTGAACTGCATGGGCTGATCCTCGCACCCACAGTCCCAACCTGTGAGCCTGTCCCGTGTCCACCAGGCCTCCATGGATCAGTTCTGTTGACTCCCTGTGAACTAGATCCAGGAACAGCTTCCCCATGCCCCATGTGTCCCAGAACCGGCTGTGCCAAGTGGGGTTTGTTTGCTCAGCATGTTTCAGGAACATGTATTTCACAATCCAATGATATAAATAGAGGCACAGCGGAGGGCAACTTCTCCTCTGTGGGCTCAGTTGCACACACCCACTGGGTCACTTCAGGGGGGTGCAGAGGGAGGGGTCTCAGTAATGAGAGGCCTGTCACGGCTCCTGCCTGCTTGGGTGCCCGCTCCATCTCCCCAGCCTCCCAGTCTCTGATTGTCACACCGAGCTCAGCCTGCCTCTCTCACAAGGACGATCGCCTGCCCTAACGCCTGGCCACGCTGCCCCACGAGGACTGTGCTATGAACATGGGGTTCCCCAGGTTCTTCCTGCTCCCAGCCAGGTATCCCCTTGGCAGGAGCTCGGCTGCCTGCACTGGAGCCGGGAACACAAGGATCCCCGTCCTCCTGGCCTGGCTTTGGGGTGAGTGGCCTTTTTCCTTTGCTCTGCCTTTGAATAGCCTTGTGGGCAACCTGTGATTCTCCAGCCCCACCCATAAGACATGGCATAGCTGTGTCCTGGGATCCATGACTCCTGGTGTCTATTCCTGCCTTGGGAAGAGGAGTGGGGGCTAGTGGATAGAGCAGAGGGGTTGAGAGATAGGACTCCTGGGGTCTACTGCTGCCATGGGAAGGGAATGTGGTCTAGTGTTTAGAACAGGGGGTGATACCCTGTTTCCCCGAAAGTAAGACATCCCCCGAAAATAAGACGTACTTCCAGTTTTGCCTCTCGCTGTAATATAATGTAATGTAATTTTGGGAGCAAAAATTAATATAAGACACTGTCTTATTTTCGGGGAAACACGGTACCAGGACCTATCTAGCTGCATATGCAATTTTACGATGCAATTAGTTTAACTTTTAAGTGTTAAAAGAGTGAAAAGAAACTGGCATGTCTCTGAATCCTGGAGGTGTTTCCCACCCGCCCTCGACTGGTCTCTTTAGGAACATGGGATACAGGGCTGGAAGGGCATGTTATATAATCCTGGTCACACACTTCTCAAGCACCATCTTCACGTGAATTAGTGCATTCTCCCCTGACCCATTAGGAGGCTGCTCCTGAACCTTCTTCTCATTTCCAGCCAAACGTGACTCCTGGCTAATTTATCCCCACTTGTTCTTGTGCCAACAGTGTCCTTTGGGTTTAGTTGGGGATTGGTCCTGTTTTGAGCAGAGGGTTGGACTAGATGACCTCCTGAGGTCTCTTCCAACTCTAATCTTCTATGATTCTATGAGTAGCTCTTCTCACTCCCTGTGGTTCCCCCGATGGATTCATACAAAGCAATCAGATCCCTGCTCTGCCTGTGCTCTGCCAGCTAAACCAGCCAAGCTCTTCCAGGCTCCTCTTGTCTGACCAGCCTCCAGCCCCCGGCCGTCCTAGCAGCCCTTTTACTGCACCTGGTCCAGTCTGAATCCATCTGTCTTGCATGCAGATGACCAGAACTGCACACAGGATTTCAGATAATCGCCCCTAATGACCTATGTCCTGTCCTGCTCTCACTGTGCTCGTTCAGTGTTTGAGGCTCCGTTTCTTAACAATTATTTATTATGCAAACATAAGAATTCATGTTAGGGCAGCACTGTAGGCTGAACTCAAGGCCCTGTGGTGCTGCTCTGCACTGGCAGGGGGACAGGCAATCTCTGCCCCCAAGGACTCAGTCTAAATGGAGAGGATAGAGAGGGGCAAGAGGGGCAGAGAGAGGGGATGTGATAGCAGCTGTTGGAAATGGAGCCCTGGTCTCATCACTCCCACCCCGGTGCCCCTCAGCACTGCCGCTGTGCTTGCTGCTGTACAACACACAACCAGAGACAGCCATTATCCCGCTGGCCTTTCAGTCAGTCTGGGATCACGATAGATGAATATGAGCTCCCAGTGTGACCCTGTGGCCAAAAAGATCTGCTGTGATCATAGGATGGATGACCAAGGGAATTTCTAGTACGAGTAGATAGTTTATTTTACCTGCACATTTGGCACTGGATTCTGGAATATTGTGTCCAGGTCTGGTATCTCCAACTCCAGAAAGAGGTTGATGAATTGGAGACGGCTCAGAGAAGAGCCATGCAAGGAAATGATTAGAAAACCTGCTTTATCCTGATGGACTCAAAGAGCTGGATATTAACAAAGAGAAGGTTAAGTGGGGACTTGATCACAGTCTGTGAGTATCTATTCAGGGAACAAGTATTTCATAATGGGTTCTTCGATCTAGTAGAGAAAGCGGGAAGAGGAACTAGACAAATTAACTCATCAAGGGTCGTGGTGCATTCTCCATCACTATCAGCTTTTAACTCAAGATTGGGTGTTTTTCTAAACAATCTACTCTAGGAATTATTTCGGGGCAGGTCTCTGGCCTGTGCAGGGCCGGCGACAGAAATTTGGGGGCCCCCTACTCTGACAGTTTGGGCCCACCCCAACCCAGCCGGCCCCCCCAGCCCATCCGACAGCGGCTGCCCCCCCCCCCAGCCCAGCCGGCGCTCCCCCCCCCAGCTGACAGCGGCTGGGGGAGGAAGCCCATCGCCCCCCCCAGCTGACAGCGGGTGGGGGAGGAAGCCCAACCGGCGCTCCCCCCCCCCCAGCCCAGCCGGCGCTCCCCCCCAGCTGACAGCTGGCGGCAGCGGGAGCGAGAGCCCGGGAGCGGCGTGAGCCGCCCTTGCTGTTCCCCCTCTCCCCTTCTCCCCCGGACTGCGCCGCTGCCGCCGGCCGGGCTCTCTGCTCCTGCCGGGGACAGGCGCGCTCGTCCGGGGGAGAGCCGCGCCGCCTCCCCGCTCCTTCCCCGCTCTCCAGGGCCGGCGACAAGGGGCAGGGCCGGCGACAGAAATTTTGGGGCCCCCTACTGTGAGCGTTTGGGGGGCCCCCCACTCAGCATTTGGGGCCCCCCTTCAGCATTTGGGTCCCCCCCCCGCCCAGCCTGGCCTCCTGCCCCCCTGCCCGCCCGCCCAGCCCGGCCTCCTGCCCCCTGCCCGCCTGCCCAGCCCGGCCTCCTGCCCCCCTGCCCACCCTCCCAGCCCGGCCTCCTGCCCCCCTGCCCAGCCCGGCCTCCAGACCCCATGCCCGCCCGCCCAGACCGGCCTCCAGACCCCCTGCCCGCCCGCCCAGCCCGGCCTCCAGACCCCCTGCCCGCCCGCCCAGTCCGGCCTCCAGACCCCCTGCCCACCCGCCCAGTCTGGCCTCCAGACCCCTGCCCGCCCGCCCGCCCAGCCCAGCCTCCAGACCCCTGCCCCCCTGCCCAGCCCGGCCTCCAGACCCCCTGCCCGCCCGCCCAGTCCGGCCTCCAGACCCCCTGCCCGCCCGCCCAGTCTGGCCTCCAGACCCCTGCCCGCCTGCCCACCCAGCCTGGCCTCCAGACCCCTGCCTGCCTGCCCGCCCACCCAGCCTGGCCTCCAGACCCCTGCCCGCCCGCCCAGCCCGGCCTCCAGACCCCCTGCCCGCCCGCCCAGCCCGGCCTCCAGACCCCCTGCCCGCCCGCCCAGTCCAGCCTCCAGACCCCCTGCCCGCCCGCCCAGTCTGGCCTCCAGACCCCTGCCCGCCTGCCCACCCAGCCTGGCCTCCAGACCCCTGCCTGCCTGCCCGCCCACCCAGCCTGGCCTCCAGACCCCTGCCCGCCCGCCCAGCCCGGCCTCCAGACCCCCTGCCCGCCCGCCCAGCCCGGCCTCCAGACCCCCTGCCCGCCCGCCCAGTCCAGCCTCCAGACCCCTGCCCGCCCGCCCGCCCAGCCTGGCCTCCTGCCCCCCCACCCACCCAGCCTGGCCTCCTGCCCCCCCAGCAGCCCCCCCACCCAGCCTGGCCTCCTGCCCCCCACCCCCCACCCCCCACCAGCCTAGCCTCCAGACCCCTGCCTCCCCAGCCCCGCTCGCTGGCCCTCGCTCCCGCCCCCACGGAGCGGCGCACCCCGCCATCCTCTGCAGCCGCCGGGGTGGGGGAGGCGCTGGATGGAGACGCCCCCCCCCCGTGTGCCAAGGGCTGGCCCGGCTTTTGCACGTGGGCGGGGGAGTCGCATGCAGCTGGGGTGCCTCGGGAGCGGGAGCGGCGCGCCCGGCCACTCATCTGAAGCCGCCGGCATGAGGGGCTTGGGAGGCAGCCAACCGCGGCGCCGGACACAGCCGCGGAAAGAGCGGCCAGCGTGGACAACTAAGGGTAGAGCTGTACCGGTCCCCAGACTTCAGGGGGCCCCCAGGGCCCCCCTGAAGTCCGGGGACCGGTACAGCTCTACCCGTTATACCCCCCTGTCACCGGCCCTGACAAGGGGGAATGACAACGGGTACAGCTGTGTACCAGGGCCCCCCTAAAGTCAGGGGGGCCAGTACAGCTGTACCCGTAGTATCCCCCTGTTGCCGGCCCTGGGCCTGTGGTATACGGGACTCAGACTAGATGATCACAGGGGTCCCTTTCGGCCTAGGAATCTAGGAATCTGTAAAACCACCGAGTCAGACTGAAACTTTCTGTCATCCTATCACACTGCGCTGGGTGTGCAGGGCTGGGGCAGGTTTTGTGGAGCCCACAGGATCTCACAAAGCTGCTGAAACATGTTGCATTCAAAGTTTCTCCCTTGATATGAGAGGCGTGCCACTGGGACCTCAGTGGGACTCCAAGTCTCTAGATTCACTAGAATGAACGTAGTACATTGATTCATTGCATACCCATTAGCCATGATGGATCATAGAAACATGGAAGATTAGGATTATAAGAGACCTCAGGAGGTCATCTAGGTCCAACCCTCTGCAGGACTAACATCAACTAAATCTTCCCAGCCAGGGCTTTGTCAAGCTAGGCCTTAAAAACCTCTAAGGATGGAGATTCCACCACCTCCCTAGGTAACCCATTCCAGTGCTTCACCACCCTCCTTGTGAAAAAGTTTTTCCTAATATCCAACCTAGACCTCCCCCACTTCTACTTGAGGAGGCCACAACCCAATGTCCCTACCAGGCGTGCATCAAGTGTAGTTCTTGGGCAGACTGCTGGAGAGGAGGGACTTACTCCCCAGATTCCATCCCAGGAGCTGCTGAAACCCCCAACTGCGGGAGCCAGAGGTGCCAAGACCCAGGCAGATGCCCAGGTACCCGAGGACACTGTGGATCACAGAAACCCCCTTAGGAACTGCCACCAGATATGCTAAGACTACTCCTGCCCCTGTTTTCCTGGCCTGGAAGCTTGGGACTCCAGCAATCCTATCTGGTTTGAGTCACATTCGCTAGCCTGCTGCAAACCCAGACCCAGCTCCAAACCATGTCCCCTAACAGATGTAGGCTTCCCTGGAAACAGGTTATGTGTTCCTGCCTTCAGCACTCAGCTGCTCTATGCCCATTGGGGTCCAAACCCTAAATAATTCTGTTTTACTCTGTAGAAAGATTATACAGGGTAAACTCATAGATTGTTCACCCTCTATAACACTGATAGAGAGATATGCACAGCTGTCCCCCCCCCCACACACACACACACACACACACTCCAAGGTACTAATAGGTACTCTAGGTTAATTAATAAGTAAAAAGTGATTTTATTAAATACAGAAAGTAGGATTCAAGTGGTTCCAAACAGACAGAACAAAGTGAATTACCCAATAAAATAAAATAAAACACCCAAATCTATCTCTAATATAGTAAAAAGCCTCACCATCCGAGATGTTTCCTCATACAGGCTAGCCTCCTCTAGCCTGGGCCCTGCAATCACTGTCAGTCAGCCCCATCCTTTGGTCCAGTTTCTTTCAGGTGTCCCTCAGGGGCGGAGGGGCTATCCCTTGAGCCAGCTGAAGACCAAAATGGAGGGGTCTAAATAGATTTTCCCTTGTGGGTGGAGAACCCCTCCTCTCTCCTGTGCAGAAGCCAGTTGCAAAATGGAGCTTCAGAGCCACATGGGCAAGTTACATGTCTCTGTAAGAATGAGTTCCTCACCAGTCAAGCGCCATTCCGAGGAAAGCTCAGATGTGGATTGGCATCTCCAAAGTTCATTGTTGGCTTGACTGGTTCTCTTGATTGGACATTTACTGAGAAGAGCTCCTACTCGGAAAGCTGCCCAGCTGCTTCACTGAGACTATTTAAAATTAACCAAGTACATAGCCAATATTTATAACTTTATACAAGTGACACATGCATGCCAACAGGATGAACATAACCAGTAGATTGCAGCCTTTACAGAGAGATGTTACATGGCATATGTAGAAAAAGCATATTCCAGTTGTAAAATATAGACATTTATAAGCATCTTCCTATAAAGCCTTATGGGTTACACCGTCACAGACACCACTCGGAGGTCAGAGTCACAGAGACCAGCACAGCCCAGGGAGACCAGAGACAGAGAAGATGTCTATACCAAGACTGCAGGAGTCACAGTAGGAAGTAGCTCAGGGAAGGACTAGCCATTGTCCCTACAGCAGTCAGCATGTATCAAGCGGATCCCACTGACAAAGTGGCGAGCCTACTCAGCACCTGCAGTGTACTGGGCTGGGAGCCAGTGGAGCAGGGAAGTCCAAGGTCCCCCTCCAATGGCCACCACTCACCTCTGGGAGGCAGCCCCATCCCCACTCCAGCCAATAAGCCTTACCATCCTGAAGATCAGGCAAACCTACTGACTGTGGCCAATAGGCCTTCCTGCCCTGAGAATTAGGACAAACCCATTTGTTGAGTCAAAACAGGCATCCTGTATTTTGTTTGCTAGGCAGGATGTACATGTCCACTGTAAGATTATTATACTCTGTTGATGTATCTTGTTATCACTGTCCTCGCTCTTATCATATCCTGTTTTTATGCGAGACTGCTTATTTGATAGATCCTGTTTTTACTCAAGAAATATGCTGAGTCTGTTATCGGTTGAAAGCTGCTTGTTATTATATCCTAAGGGTCACTGACCCCTGGTTTGTGTAACTGCCTGAACTCACATATTCATGAAGTAGCCCCTCCTCTTCTTTCTGTACCTTATATATACTCTTTTGATACCTTGAATAAATGAACCTCACCCCTCCTAGCCAGAGGAGGGCATGTACGTTCCCTTTGATCAAAGCTGTGTTGTGTGATCTCTAATGGTCTCTGACTGCTTTTGAGCTTTGCCTTCTGTCACAGAGTGCCCGGGCGATGGTCTGGAACCGCTCCCTAGGAAACCAGACCTGACTCTGGGTGGAGGGCCCCTTCTCCGTACGCAGCCTGTTTCCCAGGCCAGGAGCTTCAGGGGTACCCACTTCCACCTTCCTGGGTCTGACCTCGGAGCATTCAGCACCTTCTGCCCCTCCGTGTGCTTCCCCAGCAAGCCCGCCTGGGCGGGGTCCTGGGGGAGCCCATGGGTTCTGCACCCCAAATCCACAGTCAAACGTGACTCTCAGCCAGCCAGCAGAATAGACGGTTTATTTGAGATGTCAGGAACACCATCCAACTCACAGCTTCTCAGTCCAAACCTGGTCCCTCAGTCAGGCTTTTCTGGGTGGTGCCAGGAGGTGAGACCCAGATTCTGGGCTCCTGCTTCTCCCCCAGGTTTATTCAATGACTTCTAATCACAGACCATACAGCGAGCGTGAGCCTTCAGCTGGATCCATCTTGGGGCTAGAGAGCGAGAAGATCGCTTCTCTTCCCCTTTCCAGCCAGACCCAGACCCAGACTGACTCAAAACCCCCTTAAGCCACTTCCTGCTCCTTTGTCTCTTTGTCTGGTTTCCCGGGCTTCAGGTATCACCTGACCTCCCTTCAACAGGTTCAGCTGACCTCCCTCCCCCACCTGGGGTCAGGTTACAGCTTCCAGGGATGCACAGAGGGGAGGGCGTTGCCTCCTTGCTTCCAGCGTTAGCCCCTATCCCTTCACATAGACACTTAAGAAATGCATAGGGGAAACTGAGGCACACACACACAGTACTCCCACTTCGTCACACCTTCCCGGGGTTTCAGGTAAGACTAAAAGACGGGGTTTATAATTCTCCCCAACACATTGACTCTGGCCACAAGGCCTTACCACCTTGCCCAAGGACCAGGGCAAACCTTGACTCAGGCCACTAGACCTTTCTGTCCTGCGGCTCAGGGCATTGCCATGGGCTCAGGCCACTGGGCCTCACTACCCTACCGACAAGAGCAACCCTGTTGACTTTATCCACTGGGCCACATTGTCTTGAGAGAACGGACAGCTTGAAGACTGGGGTGCACTCACCCGGGCTAGATGGGAACACCCCACCCTGTCACAGAGCGGTTAAAGGGGATTCTAAATCCCTTCTCAGATGCCTGAGGCATGAGCTCCCGAGTCAGTTTTACTGTCAATTGTCTTGCCCTGAACATTCAGTTTCACTCTCCAGCCAGGCTCTGTGTCATCACAAGTGATGGATTCAGAAAACAATGGCTCTTGATTGTCTGTAATCTGAATCGGCTCCCTAACTGCTCTGGTGCTGCAAACCGCTGCAAAATGCCCATATTTCATGCAAATATTATCCCATGTGCCTCTCGCTGGACATGTATCATCTCTTGGGATAGGACCTTTTCCACACCTTGTGTATTATCCCATGTCCCTCTTAGCCTGGGATTCTCTCTCCCTGCCTCAGGCCTTTAATGGTAATGAGCATTAACACTCAAGAATCTGCTTATAGCTTCTAAGAGCTACACTAGAGAGTTTACAGCAGCAGAGCTGCAGCAAGGCAGCTGTGCCAAGCTCTGTAATGTAACCACTCTGAGCTGACTGGAGAGCTCTCCAGTTGGCTTAACCACTCCATCCCCATGAGCGGCAGTAGCTATGTCGGTGGGAGAGCTTCTTCTGCCCACATAGCGCTGTCCACACTGGTGCTTAGGTCGGTGTAATTTACATCACTCAATGGTGGCTTTTTCACACCCCTGAGCAACATTAGTTATACCACAGCAAGTGCTAGTGTAGACATAGCCTAAGCTAAGCCCTAGTGAGTTTCGGGTTTATCAATTTGCTCCTGCCTTGTGCTCTGTTTGACCAATTCAGACTGGTTTCCTGTTTGAATAGCTGTGGCTAGAGTTATATCTCTCTTCAGTTGTAGCTGCTGTGAAATTTTTTTTATGTTAGCACACACAGGCTGGTTATTGGGTTATTTTCAACCTTTGCATTCCCGAAATGACAGTTTTCTCCCAATATATGTGCAGCTCTTATAAAACATTCTAAACTTTCTCATGGTTCTTGAGTTCTCTGGTGGAAAGAAGCTTTTTCATAACCTCATTTCTCTGAGGTATAAAGTATGAATGGAATATAGCCAGACTCCTTTCATAGTCACCTTTGTGATGGTCTTCAGCAAAGTCAAAGGATTTAAGGACATGCTCTGCCTCCTGCCCATAGCCTACATTAAAGACGATACCTGCATATCTCCAGTTTCCTTGTACAGCTTGGCAGCAGTGTGAAATCTTTTTTCCAGTCTGTCCATGGTGAAGTTCTGTGGGGCACTGAAGAGTGGCCTGGTGACGAGATCCTGCAAGCTTTGTAGCTTTGTTCCTTCTGTTTATGTTCTTCATTTACTCCACATGCCATGTCATGCTCTTCTGTACCAGATATGGACTGATCACAAAGCTTGTTTTACATACCACAATCCTTTATTTAATGCTCTTCCAGGCATGGCTGGGATCAGCTTAGAACAGGGGTGGGCAAACTTTTTGGCCCGAGGGCCACATCGGGGTCGTGAAACTGTATGGAGGGTTGGGTAGGGAAGGTTGTGTCATCCCAAACAGCCTGGCCCCCCGTCCCCATCCATCCCCTCCCATTTTCCGATCCCGGACTTCCCCTGTAGAACTCCCAACCCATCCAACCCTCCCTGCTCCTTGTCCCCTGATTGTCCATTCCAGGGACCCCACCCTCAACCGCCCCCCCAGCACCCCACCCCATCCAACCCCTCCCTGTTCCCTGTCTCCTGACTGCCCCAAACCCTATCCACACACCCATCCCCTGACAGCCCCCCTGGGACTCCCACGTCAATTCAACCACCCCCTGTCCCCTGACTATCCTGACCCATATACACACCCTTGCCCCTAACTGCCCTCGGGATCCCATCCCCATCCACCCCCTCCCACTCCCCCTTCCCTGATCGCCTCCCTGAACCTCTGCCCCATCCAACTGCCCCTTGCTCCCGGTCCACTGACTGCCCCCAGGACCTCCCACCCCTTAACCAACCCCTCCCCCCCCCACTCCCTGCCCCCTTACCATAACACTCACAGCGGCAGGCGCTCGCAGATCTGACAGAGCCAGCCACACCACTGTAACACTGCCTGGAAGGAGCGGCGGACCAAAGCAATGGCGGTGCGGCACACTGAGAGTGCGGGAGATGGGGACAGTGCAGGAGGGGCTGGGGGCAGCCTCCCTGGACAGGAACTCAAGGGCCAGGCAGGACGGTCCCGCGGGCCACATGCGGCCTGTGGGACATAGTTTGCCCACCTCTGGCTTAAAACAAGGTATTTTATACACATCACCACTAGTGGCTGAACAGTATAATACACTTTTGCAGTCTATTACAGCGCGTGTGGGGCTGTCTCACTCTAGGGTGTAAGGACACTAGCCCCAACCAGGCCTGAGGGGAGCAGAGTGTGTGAGATCTTGAGTGATGCAGGCAATGCTAAAGCAGGGGCTTGGTTTGGAAGGGCTGGTGCAGTATCACTGGTTCTGACATCGCTCACCAGTCTTGTATTTTGCCAGCTACTTAGGGCTCATCTGCACTGGAAACATTACAGTGTAGATGCTACCAGTGCTGACAAGAGAGGTTCTCCCATCGGTGTAGGCAAACCACCTCCCTGAGCGGCAGTAACTAGGGTCACTGAAATATAATGTGCAGCTATGATACTTTCTCCCAGGGCATCAACAGATGGCCGGGGAGAGCTCCCTCAGGCCACCGCTTACATCAGCCAGTGTGTGGATATCCCGGAAATGTCCAGCCATGGAGACAGAGACTTACCCCATGTCTTTGCTTTCTTTCAGGTTCCATGGCAGGATTCCCCATGGCAGGTAAATACGAACATTGACAGAGGGTGGAGGGGTGTGGGGGGTGCATACTGCAGTGTGCAGCTCTCTCATAAATCGGGGTGGGGAAGGGGAGAGTTAAGATTATTTAATCTAGTGCTTCAAATGTACAACTGACAACCTGGGTTCAAATCATGCCTCTACCAGACCCACCCTGTGGACTCAGCCTGTCATTTCCTCGCTATGTGCCTCAGTCTCCCTACCAGTGAATTGTTAACAAGGTGGACTGTATGGCAGAGTGCAAAGCATCCTGGCTGTTGGGTCCCTGTGGAAATACCAAGACCAACCAGCATTTCAAGAACTCACCCTTGCCTAACAAGGCTGAGTTGCATTTGGCCCAGGGGCAGCTCCTGGCTGAGATGCTTCATTCTGGGGTGACCCCAGATTTACCCTAGGGTAGGATCTGCCCCAAGAGTTATTGTTAGAGCCATTTCAGCTCAGCTCTGGCTGTGGCTAGCGTGGGGCTCCAACCCCTGCACCCGGGGAGTGGCGGTGCCGTGAGGGACGCCAGCTGCGGCCTGCGGGAGGTGGGGGTGGGGTGGCAGGAACTGGGCTGTGCTCAGGACAGTGCTCAGTTCGGCACGGGGCTGGCCCTGTCTGCCTGGACGCTGTGGAATATACAGGAGGCGAGTCAGCCCCAGTCAGGGCCAGTGGAGACTTTGGGGGAGCAAAACTACAGCCCCGTGAGGCTGCTGCTGTTGGCGCCGGTGAGGCAGGGGCGTCGGGGCGCAGACGGGGAGGAAGCCCAGGCAGGGGCAAAGATCAGTTAGGTCCCCTGAGCAGTTGTGCCCTTTGCCGGGAGCCGCTCAGTCTGAGGGCTGGCCTGGGCTGCTCACCCCTGTCCTGTCATGGAGGGGAATTAACCCCAGCAGCTCAGTTCACATTTTGGGCATCAGAGAACTGCAATGGCTGCGACTTTCACTCACTCCCAGGTGGGACCCAGGGCCCAGATATGAAAGCCCAGTGCCTGTTCCCCCCATGCCAGCCACTGCCCCCCTGAGTTGGGGCCAAACGGGAACCGGTGCCCTCCAGGGGAAAAGCCCCAGGTCTCCTTCCCCCAGCATACTGTGTCAGCTCATTCCCCTCACACTCACTGTACTGGAGCCAGAGTCCCCTGTGGGGAAAGACCCTGTGTCCCATCCCCCACCCCACAACTCAGGCATTTGCCCCTGCCTGGATCAGAGCTGGTGACCTCCAGAGAGGAACCCCCCAGTGTCCCATTCTCAGCACCCCCGAGCCAGCCAGTCCGCCACACTGGGACTGAATGGGAGCAAGACAAACCATAGGGAACAAGCCCCATATTCCTTTCCTCTACCCATCCCTGAGTGTTTATCCCCTTGGGGTGTTTGCAGACTCAGGCATCCCAGAACTAACTCCGCTCCGACTGGTGAACGGTTCGAGTCGCTGCGCTGGGAGAGTCGAGGTGCTTCACAACCAGCAGTGGGGAACCGTGTGTGATGACAGCTGGGATTTAACTGATGCCAGAGTCGTGTGCAGGCAGCTGGGCTGTGGGGCGGCGTTATCAGCCCCACATGAGTCTCGGTTTGGACGGGGAACTGACCGTATCTGGCTGGATGATGTTAGCTGCACAGGGACAGAAGCTGCCCTTTCCCAATGCACGGCTAGGCCTTGGGGAGAGCATAACTGTCACCACAGTGAAGATGCCGGTGTTGAGTGTTCAGGTAAGAATATTCTCTTCTGTCACAGTGGGTTCTTCAGAGAGTGGATTCGGAAGCTTTCAGGGCAGCTCCTGGTTCCCCTCTGAGTCCCCGTGTCCCAACTCAGCTCTAATGGCCTGCACTGAAGGGGGCAGGCTGGGAAAATAGTAGGGGATGCTCTCCCACAGCAGTCTAACCTGACCCCAGTCTACAAAGTTCATTGTTTGCTTGATTGGTTCTCAATTGGGCTTAACTGAGAATAGTCTTCTCCCAGATAAATGTTCAGCTGCTTTCCAAAGTCCACATATAACCAACCAAGCACATAGCCAATATTCAGAACTTTGGATACAAAACAGACACATACATACAAATAGGATGAAGAGATCCAGTGGATCATCACCTTCACAGAGATATGTTACATGGCATATGTAGCAAAACCATATTCCGGTAATATCATAGATATATTTACAGGCAGCCCCCCATAAAGCCTTATGGGGTACACCGTCACAGGGGTCTGCCCCAAGAGTTATTGTTAGAGCCATTTCAGCTCAGCTCTGGCTGTGGCTAGCGTGGGGCTCTGACCCCTGCACCCGGGGAGTGGCGGTGCCATGAGTGACGCCAGCTGCGGTCTGCGGGAGGTGGGGGTGGGGTGCCAGGAGCTGGGCTGTGCTCAGGACAGTGCTCAGTTCTGCACAGGGCCGGCCCTGTGTGTCTGGACGCTGTGCAATATAGAGGAGGTGAGTCAGCCCCGGTCAGGGCCAGTGGAGACTTTGGGGAAGCAGAACTAATGCTCCACGAGGCTGCTGCTGTTGGCGCCGGGGAGGCAGGGGCGTCAGGGGCAGACAGGGAGGGAGCCCAGGCAGGGGCAAAGGGCAGTTCAGTCTCCTGACCAGTTACACCCTTTGCCGGGAGCCGCTCAGTCTGAGGGCTGGCCTGGGCTGCGCACCCCTGTCCTGTCATGGAGGGGAATTAACCCCAGCAGCTCAGTTCACATTTTGGGCATCAGAGAACTGCAATGGCTGCGGCTTCCACTCACTCCCAGGATGGACCCAGGGCCCGGACGTGAAAGCCCAGTTCCTGTTCCCCAACACCGGCTACTGCCCCACCTGAGCTGGGGCCAAACAGGAACCAGTGCCCTCCAGGGGAAAAGCCCCAGGTCTCCTTCCCCCAACATACTGTGTCAGCTCATTCCCCTCACACTGACTGTACTGGAGCCAGAGTCCCCTGTGGGGAAAGACTCTGTGTCCCATCCCCCACCCCACAAGTCAGGCATTTGCCCCTGCCTGGATCAGAGCTGGTGATCTCCAGAGAGGAACCCCCCAGTGTCCCATTCTCAGCCCCCCCGAGCCAGCCAGTCTGCCACACTGGGACTGAATGGGAGCCAGACAAACCATAGGGAACAAGCCCCATATTCCTTTCCTCTACCCATCCCTGAGTGTTTATCCCCTTTTGGTGTTTCTCAGTCATTCTCACTGAGCGCCTGGGCGATAGTCCGGATCCGCTCCCTAGGAAGCCAGACCGGACCTTGTGTGAAAGGTCCCCTCTCCGTACACAGCCTGTTTCCAAGGCTAGGAGCTTCACTGGTACCTACTTCAACCTTCTGAATCTGACCTCGGAGCATTCAGCACCTTCTACCCCTCCACGTGCTTCCCCCTGCAAGCCCTTCTGGGTGGGGTCCTGAGGGAGCCCATGGATTCTGCACCCCAAATCCACAGTCAAACGTGACTCTAAGCCAGCCAGTAAAACAGAGGTTTATTCGATGACTTCTATCTGGTCTAACCCAGACCATACAGGGAGTGTGAGTCCTCAGCTGGATCCATTTTGGGGGCCAGAGGGCGAGATAGATTCTCTGCCCTCCCTGCCTGACTCCAGCTACCTTCAGACTCCCAAAACTCCCACCAGCCCCTCCTCCCCCCTGGCTCAGCCAGGTCAGGTGACCTCCCTCCCCACACTTAGGGTCAGATTACAGCTTCAGGAATTCATACCTTCAGAGAGGGCAGAGGGTGTTGCCTGCTTGATTACCCCATCATCCCCCATTCCTTCACATAGACACTTAGGAAATGCATAGGGGAAACTGAGGCACGCACACACAGTATTCCTACTCCGTCACAGGCATCCGAGAACTAATTCCGCTCCGACTGGTGAACGGTTCGAGTCGCTGCGCTGGGAGATTCGAGGTGCTTCACAACCAGCAGTGGGGAACCGTGTGTGATGACAGCTGGGATTTAACTGAGGCCAGAGTTGTGTGCAGAGAGCTGGGCTGTGGGGCAGCATTATCAGCCCCACGTGAGTCTCAGTTTGGACCGGGAACTGACCGTATCTGGCTGGATGATGTTAACTGCGTAGGGACAGAAGCTTCCTTCTCCCAATGCAGGGCTAGGCCTTGGGGACAACATAACTGTCACCACAGTGAAGATGCCGGTGTTGAGTGCTCAGGTAAGTATATTCTCTTCTGTCACAGTGGGTTCTTCAGAGAGTGGATTCGGAAGCTTTCAGGGCAGCTCCTGGTTCCCCTCTGAGTCCCCGTGCCCCAGCTCAGCTCTAATGGCCTGCACTGAAGGGAGCAGGCTGGGAAAATAGTAGGGGATGCTCTCCCCCAGCAGTCTAACCTGACCCCAGTCCTCCTACTGGCTGATGAGAGCTCTGGGCTGCAGGGTATGGGGCTCTCTCCTCACAGTCCATGACACAATTCCCCAGAGCTGAGTTTGGGAGCACGAGCCATTGAGGGTGGTGTGTGGGGCACAGTGAGGCCCTCTCCCCCTCTGATCACTCTGATCCCCTCCCTGGCACAATGGGGCTCTGGGTACGCATGGATCCCAGCTGTGGGGCTTGGTGTCAAAAAAAGCTTTGCAGCTGCTTCTGAGGATTGGAAACCTAGGCCAGGTTATTAAGAGCCCTTGACATGCAGTGGCTGTGTGAGGAGGCCAGTCACACCCATCAGTGGTAAGTGAATCATTGATCAGCATCACTTGTGATCAGATGCACAGTGATCTCCTTGAGTGTTTATTGCATTTGCAGACTCAGTCATTCCAGACCCAGGTTCTCTCCGACTGGTGAACGGCCCCAATCGCTGCGCTGGGACAGTCGAGGTGCTTCACGACCAGCAGTGGGGAACCGTGTGTGATGACAACTGGGACATAACTGATGCTGGAGTCATGTGCAGGCAGCTGGGCTGTGGGACGGCGTTATCAGCACCAGGCAAGGCTCAGTTTGGGAGAGGATCTGAGACCATCTGGCTGGATGAGGTTCACTGCACTGGGACAGAAGCTGCCATCTCCGAATGCAGGACTAAGCCCTGGGGAAACCATGACTGTCACCACGGAGAAGATGCCGGTGTTGTGTGCTCAGGTAACCCTTCTCTGTCATGTCACTGCGGGTGCTGCCTGGAACAGGCTGGGAGGCTTTCAGCACAGTCCCTGCTTTCCTGTCTGAACCAGTGCTGACCCCAGTGTCCCAGTTAGGTGCTTTGGGGCCGTGCTGCAGGGTTTCCTGTTTCCCTGTGAGACATACACAGTTCCCTGGGCCAGGCAACAAGCGTCAGGAGCAAGGGATGGTAACAGGAGCAAGGATCAGGAACTGGACAAGGAAGCAGGAGTCAGGAACAAGGATCAGGAACTTGGGCAGGTCTCAGGGTCTGGCCAGCAGCCAGCCTAGCAATAGTTGCTCAGATAAGTGATAAGATGGGAACAGGAATCTTTATACCTGGAGGTGTCCAATCAACTGTCTGCTTCTAGTCACCTGACCATGATGAGTCAGCAAGTGTGGTCTCTGCTGGTGGGCCATTGGCTGCAGTGACGAATTACGCTCTAGTTGGGCAATCTCATAGGCCTAAGTTTCAGACCTGCATTATCTGAGAATGACATCGTTCTTCCCCACTTCCTGTCTAAACTACTTGGCCACGTTCCGTAGTCTGTTTCTCAGCTGCCCTGTTTCACCCGAGGAGGTAGCATGACTGTGGTGGGGAGTGAGCCCTGGATGTTCGGTCTCTGTGTGCTGAGGCTGTTTGTCAGGGGGAGGGATAAGATGCACAGGAATCTCTTTGACTCCTCCCTTGGGGTGTTTGCAGACTCAGCCCTTCCACACCTGGCTGAGGTGCGATTGCTGAACAGTGCAAGTCGCTGCGCTGGGAGAGTCGAGGTGCTTCACAACCAGCAGTGGGGAACCGTGTGTGATGACAGCTGGGACATAACCGATGCCAGAGTCGTGTGCAGGCAGCTGGGCTGTGGGACGGCATTATCAGCCCCAGGGTGGGCTCGATTTGGACGAGGATCTGGTCCAATTTGGCTGGATGAGGTTAACTGCACAGGGACCGAAGCTGCCATCTCCCAATGCAGGGCTAAGTCTTGGGGAGACCATAACTGTTACCACGGAGAAGATGCCGGCGTTGTGTGCTCAGGTAACCCTCCTTTGTCATGCCCCTGTGAGTGCTGTGAGAAGCAGTTCAGGCCTCACTGAGGTGCTCTCCCCTCATGGTGACTCCTGACCCTGATGCAAAAGGCTTTACCACCAGGAGAGGGGGTGAAGCTCAGCTGAGGCTACTCTCCCTGCAGACTCCTCCATTACCACAAAGCCCCAGGTCATGTCTAAGGGCCTTGCTGCAGGGAGTGGTTTGGAGACCACAGGAGGGGGCTGCCCGCTCTCAGAGTCAGTGCTGACCCCAATGCCCAAGCCTGGTGCTAGGGCACCGTGCTGCAGGCTGAGGTGTATACGTCACTGTGAGACCCCTCTCCCACCTCTGCTCACTCTGATCCCCACACCCAACTACAGCCCTGGGGGTGCTCTGTGACCAGTGAGTCAGACTCACTTGGTGTCTCACTCACTTGGTGTCAGACTCACTTGGTGTCTTAGGTCTTGTCTTCACTTGAGCCGGCAGGGATCGATCTTTTGGTGATCGATTTATCGCATCTCGTTAAGACACGATAAATTGACCACCAGCGGCTCCCCCGTCGACTCCGGAAGTCCAGCTCGTGAAGAGGCGCAAGCTGGAGTCGACGGGGGACTGCGCCGCCGACTGCCACCACCGTGAGGATGGGAGGTAAGTCGGCTGTAGAGAATTTCAGCTACGTTATTAACGTAGCTGAAATTGCGTATCTACAGTCGATTTCCCCCCCTAGTGGAGACCAGCCCTTACTCTGATGAGACGAGAGGTTTGGTTAGTTAATGGAATGTGCTCTGCTTAGACATCTGTCATTTTTGTATGCAGTGTCGTTACAGCCATGTCAGTTCCAGGATACGAGAGACAAGGTGGGTGAGGAAATGTCTTTTATTGGACCAACTTCTCTTGGTGAGGGAGACGAGCTTTCCAACACACAGAGCATAGACCTGAAGAAGAGCTCTGAGTGAGCTCCAGAGCTTGTCTCTCTCACCAAGAGAAAATGGTCCAATAAAGGACATGACCTCACTCACCTTGTCTCTCTAGATCGGAGTGGGTAAACGTTTTAGTACCAGGGTCACATCTGGGTGGGAGAATCTTGGGGGAGGGATAGCTCAGTGGTTTGTACATTGGCCTTGTGACAGAGTAGGAATGCTCTTAATGTTTCTTCTGGATAGTGTGCGGGTGCCTCAGTTTCCCCTATGCATTTCTTGAGTGTCTATGTGGAGGGATAAGGATGTGTAGTTGGTGCAGAGCAGAGAGACAGTGTAAGCAAGCAGCCAATGCCCTGTCCCTTCCCCCACCTCTCTACCTCTGAACCTGTTGGAGAAAGGTCAGCTGATCTTCTAGCCAGGGAAGGGAGGGAGGGAAGAGAAAGGAATGCAGGGGAGTGGCTGGAAGGGAGTTTGAGTCAGGTTCTGGCTGGGGGCTGGCAAGGAGCTGCAGGCAAACTCTGCCTGGCTCTTTGGCCCCCAAAATGGACCCAGCGGAGGGGTTGTGTTCACTCTGCCTAGATTATGCTCCTGTCATCTAATAAACCTCTGTTTTACCGGCTGGCTGAGAGTCACGTCGGACTGTTGAGTTGGGGTGCAGACCCACAGGCTTCCCCAGGACCCCGCCTGGGTGGGTTCGCTGGGGGAAGCGAACGGAGGGGCAGAAGGTGCTGAATGCTCCGAGGTCAGACCCAGGAAGGTGAAAGCTGTATCTGTGAAGCTCCTAGCCTTGGAGACAGGCTGTGTATGGTGACAAAAAGTTTCCCCCTGAGTCCTGACTGGCTTCATAGGGTGCAGTGCCAGAGCATCGCCCTGGGGAATCTGCGACAGGCCTGCTAAACCCGGGGTTGTGAGTTCAATCCTTGAGAGGGCCATTTAGGGATATATATGGGGCAAAAAAATATTCTGTCAGGGGACAATATTTGGTCCTGCTAGTGTAGACAGGGAACTGGATTTGATGACCTTTCAAGGTCTTTCCAGTTCTGTGACACAGGTATATCTCCATATATATATATTTATGTAGGGCAGGGGGGTTGGGGTGCAGGAGGGAGTGTGGGGTGTGGGAGGGGCCATGGGGTGCAAGAAGTGGATCGGGGCAGGGGGTGGCGGAAGGGAGGGATGCAGAGTATGGGAGGGGGCTCAGGGCAGGGGTTCAGGGTGTCAAGAGGGGTATAAGAGCAGTGGATTGGGGTGCAGGGTGTGGATGCAGGAGGGGTGAGGGTGCAGTCTCCTGCCCAGCAACGCTTTCCCGGAGCAGCTCCAGGGGGGAAGACTCCCTGCCTGTCCTGACTCCACACCAATCCTGGGAACCATGGCCAATGACAGCTTCAAGTGTGGAACCCACAGGTGAGGGCTGCGCATGGAGCTCTCTGTCCCCCCTGTCTCCGAGGCTGCAGGGACATGGTGTCAGATGCTTCCGGGAGTGGCACGAGGCCCATGGCACCACAAGGGTGACAATCCCATGGGCTGGATCCAAAGCCTGGAATGGGTTACCCACCCTGATATTCTATGATTCTGTGAATCCCTCTGGTAAGATTCACTGTCAGATGGAGCCTGCAGCCATTCACAAAGGACCCTGGGTCACTTTGTTAAGCATCAGGCTCCTAACCCCATTGCACCGGCCATTTAGCATCTTAGCTGATCAGCCATGAACCTTTAATATTTGGCATCAGTGTGACTGGAGGGAGAATTCTTCCCCCTGTACTGCCTAAATGACTGGGGCAGATTTCCCTCACCTGTTTCTCAGCTTCACCCCAGCAGTGGCTGCATATCAGTGGTGGGGAGTGAAACCCTGATTCGTGGTAGCTGTGCATGGAGGCTGTTCAGATCCGTCAGTGGGAGGTGCTACGTTCCCCAGCCTCACAACTGATCAGATGCCCAGGAACCTCCCTGGGTGTTTATTCTCTTCGGGTGTTTGCAGACGCTGGCATCTCAGAAGAGGCTCAGCTCCGACTGGTGAACGGTTCGAGTCGCTGCAGTGGGAGAGTCGAGGTGCTTCACAACCAGCAGTGGGGAACCGTGTGTGATGACAACTGGGACATAATTGATGCTGGAGTCGTGTGCAGGCAGCTGGGCTGTGGGACGGCGTTATCAGCCCCAGCAGGGGCTGAATTTGGGCGAGGATCTGACCGTATCTGGCTGGGTGATGTCAACTGCACAGGCACAGAAGCTGCCCTCTCCCAATGCGGGGCTCGGCCCTGGGGAGACAGTAACTGTCACCATGGAGAAGATGCCGGTGTTGTGTGCTCAGGTAACTGTCCTCCATCACCATGCGTGTTGCAGGGAGCAGGGTGAGTAGCTCATTATAGGGCATGGTCCCCTCAAAGTCATTACTAACCCCAGCGTGGTGCTTGGCCCTGTGTATTCAGGGGCCTATATGGGAATTCCAGTAGGAGGCGCTCCCCTCCCACGCCCTGTGAGGACTCTAATCCAGGGGTCTCAAACATGCAGCCCAAGGGCCGCATGCGGCCCACGAAGCCCTTCCCTGCGGCCCGCCAAGCTTCCTGGCACCCCCCCCCCCCCACACACACACACATAGCAGTTTGTAGGAGGGAGGGGCCAGAACTGGAGGCTTCTCTGCTGCCTGGCTGGCCCGCTGCCGATCCCCAGCTACCAGGCACTGCTGCTGCAGCTTCAATGAATGAGCTGGATCGGCGCTTCCCAGGAGCCCTCTGGAGCGATGGTCAGGAGGGGTAAGCCAGGCTCCCCGCCGCCCTCCCACCTCCCTCTGCAGGTTATGAGGATCAGTTTGGGAGAGGGAGACTTTATAATATTATAATTGATATTAGGCTGAGATGGGCTGAAATTTCTGTCCGATTTATCAGCATATTATATTTGATCATCTAGTCCAACCCCCTGCTTAAAGCAGGACCAATCCCCAACTAAATCATCCCAGCCAGGGATTTATCAAGCCTGACCTTAAAAACTCTAAGGAAGGTAATTCTACCATCTCCCTAGGTAACCCATTCACCACCCTCCTGGTGAAAAAGTTTTTCCTAATATCCAATCTAAACCTTCCCAACTGCAACTTGAGACCATTACTGCTTGTTCTGTCATTTGGTACCACTGAGAACCATCCTCTTTAGAAGCCCTTCAGGTAGTTGAAAGCAGCTATCAAATCCAACCTCATTCTTCTCTTCTGCAGACTAAATAATCCCTGTTCCCACAGCCTCTCCTCGTAAATCATTTCCCTGATCACTTTCTTGTTGCTAACATACCTGTAGAACCCCCTCTTGATACTCTTAACATCCCTCGCTAGCTGCAACTCCAGTTGTGATTTGGCCTTCCTGATTTCACTCTAAGCAATACTTTTGTACTCCTCCCTGGTCATATGTCCAAGCTTCCACTGCTTATATGCTTCTTTTTTGTGTTTAAGATCAGCAAGGATTTCACTGTTAAGCCAAGTTGGATGCCTGCCATATTTACTATTCTTTCTACTCATCAGGATGGTTTGTTCCTGGACTCTGGGTGACATTTTAAGGGAGATATGGAGCCAACACATGTAAATTTGATGCTGGTGTCAGGTTAAGGCAAACACTAATGACACGGGTGATTGTGTTCAGCTCCCAGTCACCAAGATGATTATGCCAGCATCTGCCCCACAGCGCTGCCCAGTATCCCACTGGAGTGAATACCAGCACCAGGAGTGAGGGTGTAAATCTCCTCCCCAGGAGGTTCCTGCCAGCAGTGGGGTGTGTGCGTGTGATCTTTTTCATTAAGTGCTCGAGTGGAGCAGTAGGTCAGACTGCCGTCCAGTCTGCCTAACTAGGTGATAACTGGCTGGATGGGGAGTGGACAAACTTCAACACTGTCCAAGTGATCACCCTGGTCAGTAGTGGGGAGCTTTTGACAGGCAGTGGCTGGTGTGCAGAAAATGGTCAGACCCGTAGGCGGGAGGCACTGCGTTCCCCAGCCGCATGAGAGATGCCCAGGAACCTACGTGAGTGTTTATTCCTTTGGGTGTTTGCAGGCTCCAGCATCTCAGACGTGACTCAGATGCGACTGGCGAACGGTTCGAGTCGCTGCGCCGGGAGAGTCGAGGTGTTTCATAACAAGAAGTGGGGAACCGTGTGTGATGACAACTGGGACCTACAGGATGCCGGAGTCGTGTGCAGGCAGCTGGGCTGTGGGGAGGTGTTATCAGCCCCCGCCGGGGCTCACTTTGGGCGAGGATCTGACCGTATCTGGCTGGGTGATGTGAACTGCACAGGGACAGAAGCTTCCCTCTCCAAATGCAGGGTGCGGCCTTGGGGAGACAGTAACTGCACCCACGAAGAAGAAGCTGGTGTTGTGTGCTCAGGTAACCCTCCTCCATCACGTCACAGTGGGGACTGCAAGGAGCAGGACGGGGAGCTTTCAGCACAGACCCAGCTCTCCTGTCTGAGTCAGCGCTGACCCCAGTGCCCCAGCATCGTGCTAAGGGCCTGTCCTGCAGGGAGCCCATTGGGAGTCACAGATAGTGTCGCTGTTTCCATGGTGTTAGCACTGAGCCTATTTCCCCTACCCACTTCCACATGTAGGGTGACCAGATGTCCCAATTTCATAGGGACAGTCCTGATATTTGGGTTTTTTCTTATATAGGCTTCTATTACCCCCCACCCTATCCTCATTTTTCACATTTGCTGTCTGGTCACCCTATGTACAGGCCTGTGATGCAGGGAACAGGACAGAGGCTCAGTAGGGGGCGCCCTCCCCACGCTGAGCCCACTGCCCCAACACAGCACTTAGCACCTGCGCTGCAGGGAGCAGTACGTGTCCCTCAGTGAGCGACCCTCCCCATCACTGAATGTGTTCCTGTCTCCTTCACGCCGGGTGATTTCCATCTCAGCTAATTTGACTAAACCGGTAACATCCCCCACAGCTGTGACTGGAGACAGGGTTCTTCCTCACTTCCTCTCCTACACAGCCCATGAGTTTCTATGTCCTGTCTCTCAGCTGCTTTGTTCCACCCCAGAGGTGGCTGCCTATCAGCCGTGGAGAGTAAGTCCTTGACAGGCAGGGACTGTGTTTAAAGGCTGTTCAGACCTGTCAGTGGGAGGTGCTAATTTCCCCAGTGTCACTAGCGATCAGGTGCACAGAACCTACGTGAGTGTTTATTCCCTTGGGGTGTTTGCAGACTCAGGCATCTCAGAGCAGACTTCTCTCCGACTGGTGAACGGCCCCAATCGCTGCGCTGGGACAGTTGAGGTGCTTTATAACCATCAGTGGGGAATCGTGTGTGATGACAACTGGGACATAACTGATGCTGGAGTCGTGTGCAGGCAGCTGGGCTGTGGGACGGCGTTATCAGCACCAGGCGAGGCTCAGTTTGGGAGAGGATCTGAGACCATCTGGCTGGATGAGGTTAACTGCACTGGGACAGAAGCTGCCATCTCCGAATGCAGGGCTAAGCCCTGGGGAGACCATGACTGTCGCCATGGAGAAGATGCCGGTGTTGTGTGCTCAGGTAACCCTCCTCTGTGACGAATCAGAGAGGTAGCCCTGTTAGTCTGTGTCACAGAGTGTGGGGAAGTCAGGGCCCTGCACTCCCACTTCCTGGACTTCACAGTGACTCTCAGCCAGTGAGTAGATGAGAAGGTTTATTAGGGATTAGCATAAGTGCCCAGCGCTGCTCGGGTCAGTCGGAGGTGGGGAGGGGGCAGACAGCTGACACCCCCTGACCAAACCCAACACCCCCACCTCACCCCCCGACTGAACCCGACACCCCCACCTCACTTACCATCCCACCAAACCCAACTCGGATCCGTCGCAGGTGGGGAGGGGGCCCAGAGCCGAGGGATTCCGGGGACCTTCGCAGGTGGGGGGGGGGGGGGTGCACAGGGCTGATGGATTCCGGGGTTCCGTTGGGAGGGGGAAGGGCAGAGAACTGAGGGATCTCTGGGGTTCCGTTGGAGGAGGGAGGGGCGGTGAGCTGAGAGAGTGTGGTGTCTGTTGGAGGGGGTATTATGATGTCATCACCACCTAACTGCCCAGCCGATGTGATTGGCCCTTAAAGACTTTCACCCCTGGGGTGTGTCAGAGGCGAGATTCGGAAAATTTTCGACCCTTATGACCATCTAGACCCCAAGACCTCTAACTGTACCAAATTTCAAGTCTCTGGCTCAAACGGTGTGGGAGGAGTTCGCGGTCATACATACGTACATACATACATACATACATACATACATACATACATACATACACCACTTGTCTTTTATATATATAGATGACAGGAACCCATTCCAAACCAGAGCTTGTAGGTACAAACAGGACCCCTTAGTCAGGCCCTGTTGGGGGGAAGGGAGGTTAAACCCCAAGCTTAGGGCCCCCTCCTTTTCCCCAGCCAACTCTCCACCCCAAACCCCTGTAGCTGTCTCTCCCTTCCTTTGTCCAGCTTCCCGAGCTCGGTGTCAGCTCCCCTCCCCCTTCTCATCTCAGGTTACAGTGTGACGGGTTGGGATCACAGAAACCCCTTAGGAGCCACCACCTGATGTGCCAAGGCTACCCCTGCCTCAGTTTTCCTGCCCCAAACAGCTTAGAATCTCAGTACTCTGCCAGGTCTGAGCCACGTCCCCTAACAGCCGTGGGCTCTCCTGGAAACAGGCAGGAGGTATTCTTACCTCTGGCACTCAGATGCTCAACTCCCAATGGGGTCAAACCCTGAATAAAATTTGTTTTGCCCTGTATAAAGCTTATACAGGGCAAACTCATAGACTGTTCGCCCTCTATAACAACGATAGAGAGATATGCACAGCTGTTTGCCCCCCCCCCCCCCCCCCAGGTACCAACACATACTCCAGGTTAATTAATAAGTAAAAAGCGATTTTAATAAAGACAGGAAATAGGATTTAAGTGGTTCCAATAGTAACAGACAGAATAATGTGAATTACCAAACAAACTAAACAGAACACACAAATCTAACACTATTACAGCAAAAAGCCTCACCCTCAGTGAATTCCTTCTTTCAGGCTAAACTCTGTTAGCCTGGGTCCAGCTATCACTCACACCCTCCCTGCAGTCACAGTCCTCTGTTCCAGTTTCTTCCACCCAAGGGGGTCAGCATCTCAGCCTCAACCGCAGCCCTGGGGATCACTGGGTAAAGCCACCAGAATGCTGTGATCTAAAAATTACAGATTTCTGAAAATGAGAGAAAAGCCTCAGGGAGAAACTGCTGCCTCCTTGTGTTCTGAACCCAATGACTGGAAGATAGCTAATGTAACACCAATATTTTAAAAGGGCCCTAGAACAATTACAGACCGGTAAGTCTAACATCCGTACCATTCAGTTAGTTGAGAGAATAAAATTGTCAGGCACATAAAAGAACATAAATTGTTGGGCAAAAGTCAACATAGTATCTCTAAAGGGAAATCATGTCTTACTAATCTATTAGAGTTCTTTGAAGGGGTCAACAAACATGTGGACAAGGGGGATCCAGTGGACATAGCATACTTAGAGAGCCTTTCCAGAAAGCCTTTGACAAGGTCCCTAAAATCTAAAATCTAAAGGTTTATTATACAAGAAAAAAGGTATAGGTGAGGGTTAGGAATGGTTACAAGAAATCAATTACATGCAGTAATGACACATCTCTTGGTTCAGGCTTGCAGATGTAAAATAAACTGCAGGTTCAAATAAAAGACTCTGGAATGCATCCCCTCCAGGGATGGGCCATCAATCCATTGGCCAGAGCTTCCACGTGTAGCAAAATCACATCCAGAGGTAGGTGCTAGTTGAAGGCTCGAGATTGAAGACAAAATGGAGGAAGTTTTTCCCAGGTTTTATAGACTTTCTCTTCTGGGTGAAGACCCCCCTCCTCCTTCTTATGCAGAGTCCAGTTGCAAAATGGAGGTTCATAGCCACATGGTCCAATTACCAGACTCTCCAAGATTCAGTTTCTGACCAGGCAGGTCACATTCCTGGTGAAGCTCAGGTGTGGACAAAGTTCATTGTGTAATTGATGGCCCTTAATGGGCCATCAGGCAGCTCAAGCAAAGCTGACGCCCAGTATTCTGGAATGTCTCCCCCAGCAGAGCACAATATTTGGAAAGACAGACAGTCCAGAGCCAATATTCATCACTTCAACTACAAAATTGATACACACATATCAATGGCATATTCATGATCAGCAATCCATACCCTGGTCGTAGACACCTATTATGACCCCATTTACATAGGATTTGGTGTCACTATAGGACCTTAGTTGCACCAATGATCTATAGGCTCCCAAATTATTTCAGTAACATGACAGGGGGGATATGATAGAGGTATATAAAATCATGAGTGGTTTGGAGGAAGTGAGTAAGTAAAAGTTATTTACTTGTTCCCATAATAGAAGAACTAGGGGTCACCCAATGAAATTAGTGGGCAGCAAGTTTAAAACAAATAAAAGGAAGTTATTCTTCACATACCGCACAGTCAATCTGTGGAACTCCTTGCCTGAGGAGGCTGTGAAGGCTAGGACTATAACAGGGTTTAAAAGAAAACTGGATAAATTCATGGAGGTTAAGTCCATTAATGGCTATTAGTCAGGATGGGTAAGGAATGGTGTCCCTAGCCTCTGTTTGTCAGAGGAGGGTGATGGATGGCAGAAGAGAGATCACTTGATCATTACCTGTTAGGTTCACTCCCTCCAGGGCACCTGGCATTGGCCACTGTCGGTAGACAGGATACTAAGCTAGATGGACTTTTGGTCTGACCCAGTACGGCCGTTCTTATGTTCTTATGTTCTTATGTTCTCCTTCTCCCGGGAGTTTGCCCAGACTCAGTGTCCAGCCCTTGGGTCTGGCTCTGCTGCACTGAGGAGCCCATCAGCACCTGGGGTTTCTCCATGGAAAGGAGCTTGGACACCGTGACCAGCCCAGCTGTCTGACCAGCTCCACACACGGGGCTCCCCCGGCCTCTTCTATGACTCCTCTTCTCCAGCCCTCACAGCGTTTTTCTGGCTCTGCTCTGCACCCGCTGCACTTTTTCAACAGCCTTTTAAACTGGAGCCCCCAGAACCGGATGCAGGATCCAGTATCGGCCTCACCAGGGCCACACGCCGGGGGAAATCCCCTCCCTCCTCCAGCTCCCCTCATTACACAGCCCTGGAGCACTTCAGCCCTAGTGTTGCCAAGTTTCTAATTGCACAAAACCAAACACCATTGCCAGGCCCCCTGCCCGACCCCTTCCCTCAGGCCCCACCCTCTGGGTCACCCCACCCCCTCCCTCCTTCACTCGCTCTCCCCCACCATCGCTCCCTCCCTCATTTTCACCGGACTGGGGCAGGGATTGGGGTGCGGGAGGTGGTGAGGGCTCCAGCTGGGGGGGTGGGCTCTGGGGTGTGGTCAGAAATGAGGGGTTCAGAGTGCAGGAGCAGAATCCGGGCTGGGGCGGGGGATTGGGGTGTGGGAGGGGGTGAGGGCTCTGCCTGGGGGTGCAGGCTGTGGGGTGGAGCGGGGTTGAGGGGTTTGGGTGAAGGATGGGGCTCTGGATCGGGTCAGGGGTTGGGGCGTGGGAGGGTGTGCGGGATGCAGGCTCTGAGAGGGAGTTTGGGTGCGGGAGGGACTGAGGGGTTCATCCTCCGGCCAGCGCTGAACTCAGGCGACTCCTGGGCAGAGGCCGGCACGTCCCTTCAGCTGCTGATCTCCCCGTCCAAGTCGCCAAGTGACTCCCCCCTTCCCGCCACAGCACCCGATTTCACCCGCGCCAACATCGTCCGCCTGGTGCTGGGGGCCGGGGTCCTGCTCGTCCTGGGGCTGATCCTGGCTGAGGCCTATTACAGCCGCCTGACGGGGGCGTTCTAGGTGAGTCCCCTCCCCCGTTCTGTGCCCCTTACTCCCCCCAGGGGCTGGGCCCAGGGAGACATGGGTCCCTCTAACCTGCCATCTCTCTGTGCCCCCAGGAGCCTGGGTCTGGCCGTGCGGAGAAGAGAATCTCCCCAGGGGATGAACTGCTTCCTCTTGGGGGTCTGAGACACCGGCACAAAACCCCCTGCCTCAGAGATCCCCACCACCACCACCACCCCCGACCTGACAGCTGCACCCCAATATCGAACCCCTGATCCCTGGCCCCACAGCACCAGCCCCTGTGCTGGGCGTGTTGGGATCCCCAAGAGCAGTCCCTGGAAGGTGCCAGGGTCTTTCTTGCCCAGGCTGGACTGAGGGGTTTGGGGGGTTATGAGGGAGGATCAGGGCTGGGGCCACCCATTCCGCAGAATCCCAGCTCCCCGAGAGAGAGCCCACTGTAAGGATAAGGACCTGTCCTATAGACATATTTTTTTGGCCTGTAGCCATATTGTAAGGCCTAAAGCCCAAGGCCTTCATCTGCAGCAGATTAAAAGAGCAGCAGCCATTAGCTGAGAAGCAGGAAGTCACATCCTCACATTCCATCTCAATGATATTAAAGGAATGTACTGTCAGGCTGTTCAGAGGGGGACCACATCCTAAGGGCCCCACTATCACCAGATAAAGAAACAGATCTTAAGATGTGTTAAGGTGTGTCTTTCCACTTTGAACTTTAGGGTAAAGAAGTGGGGATTCCGCACTTTCCTTCTCCTTCTCCTGCTCAGCATGCAGTCTCTCCTGCTTAGCATGCAGTGTCTCCTGCTCAGTATGCAGTCTCTCCTGCTCCTTCATCTCCATATCCCTTTGGTGTGCAGCTTCTGTGCGTTTTTCCTCCATTTTGAGCTCCGATCTTTCGGCCTCCACTGTTCTTTCATGTTTCCTTTTTCTCTCCTCAGCTTGGAATTTGGCTAATTCTAAATCCTTTTGGCCCTTACCGCTTTTCATTTTAGTCTTCCTGTAGTTAACTTAACTACTATACTGATAACTAAAATAAAAAAATCACTTGTGCTTGTACCACTTGTACCAATTTCTCCAGGGTGTTACTTTCCTGCCCACCAACAGAGGGAGAAAGTCCCCCTACTCTGACTTCAGTTTCAGAAGAACTGGATTCCCCAGTTTCCCCCCTCCCCCCCAGCACACACACACACACATAGGGACCTCCTGCGGTGGTTACCTAGCAATTGAGGAGCCTATTAGCTATTCCTAGTTCAATAGACTTTCCTATCCAGCTCTTAGCTGCAAAACCTGCCAAACCGGTCAGTTTTCAAGCAACTAAGGACTCTGCTCGGCTACCTGCTGAGAGATCATTAGCATTTCCTGCTCTTAGCTGCCAAACCTGGGCTAGCAAACCCCTTAAAAAAACTTGCAGCTTCCAAAAAGGCACAATAAGCAATATTTCCTGTAATACTCTTTCTAGGTTCACAAAACTATATCCCACCTCTGCCAGCATGTCAAGGTGTGTCTCCCCACTCTGAACTCTAGGGTAAAGAAGTGGGGACCCCGCATGAAAGAAGAAATCACCCCCCAAGCTTCTTTTACCAGCTTAGGTTAAAACTTTCCCCCAAAACATAAACTTTCCCTATGTTTAGGCTTGGAAAATGCTGCCACCTCCAATTTAAGCCCCCAAAACAATGGGTTAGGGTAAATTGGAACCCCCTTCTTTAACACATGTCAAATCTCCTCCCTTCACCTGGGAGAGGTTTGAGAACAAAGAAATCCTTCACTTGCTATGAGATGTGCTCAGTCCAAACCAGGATCTATTCAATGGAAACAAGCAGACAGAATCTTAAAAGGAAGATTTTAATAAAAGGAAAAGAAGGAGCATAAACCCCTTGTATAGAAATTAATAGAAAAACCCTTAACATCACTTAACCTCCTGACCCCTTTCTTTGGAATTTTTCCCTCTACTACAGCTTAACACCATGGATCAATTATCAAGTGATACAGTCAAGTACAGTAAACCCTCGATTTAACGGACCCCGATTTAATGGACTTTGGATGCAATGGACAAAATTTCCGATGCATCCGAAATCCGTTATTCGGGGGCTGCCGGCTCCCACACGGGTCCCACCTGCGGGCGGGCTGGCGGCTGCCGGCTCCCGCCTGCGGGCGGGCTGGCTGGCTGCTGGCTGCTGGCTCCCGGGTCCCCGCTGCCTCCCCGGTCCAGGCAGCAGGCAGGCTGGCTGCTCCCGGCTCCCGGCTGCCAGCCTGCCCGGGTCCCGGCTGCTGGGACCCGGGCGGGCGGGCAGGCTGACGGTAAAACCTCCATATAACGGACTAATTTGGGCGAGGGGGTGTCCGTTAAAGCCGAAAGTCCTGTTATTTAATAATTTTAAAAAATGTTATTAAATAACGGACTTTCGGCTTTAACGGACACCCCCTCGCCCGAATTAGTCCGTTAAATTGAGGTTTCACTGTATACAATTAACTTACTACTAGACTTGACTTGGTTAGAAGATTACAGAGAGATACGAAAGGACAGAGCTATGGTTCTTCCCATCCAGGCAAACGGCACAGACAGAACAGAGAGACGAGCGGGAGAAACTGAAAGTAAAAACACTCTCTTTGTTCCTGAGACATTTTGTCATCCCCTCTTTCAGGTTACTTTAGGTTAAACCTTTACAGGTAAAACAGTAATTCTAAGCTACTTTATACTTATGACACGATGCTTAAAGAAAACTTACTTTGGTAGCACCCTGTCTGGCAAGAAATCACTTCCCAATAGCTGTGGTTGTGAACTCCTCAGTTCTTTATTGTTCTGTCATTATGGTCCCTGTTTCCCTATTGTCTGGATGATCTCTGTCTGGTTCTTTCATTGTTTCCATCTGTTACATAAATAATTTTGCTAGGTGTAAATGAATGAAGGTGGCGGGGTATGATTGGTTAGAGAATTTTGTTAGCCTTGGTTAGTAAAATGTTAGTATAATGATTGGTTAAGATATAACTAAGCAGGACTCAAGTTTCACTCTATAAACTGGGGTCCAAAAGGAAGTTCTTTGGGAACCAGCACCAGGACAGAGCCCCAAGAACAGAGCTGCCTTACCTCAACACTCTGCCAAGGACACCGGGCAGGAACTGGACACCACCACCACCCAGCCCTCCCGGATGGGCCTGATCCTGACTGGCCATCAAAAAACTTTCATCTGCCTTATAGGGAGTGATGAGCAGTGTTGTATGCTTAGCATGTGCGTTCTGTCTTTTGTGACTGTCAATAAATAGAGAATAAGATATTACTGTGTAAGGCTCTGTCTCTGGTAAAAAGTCCTGCAAATCCACAGAAAATTACACCCTGAGCCCTACATATTGGTTATGGGTGGATGCCCCTAGAGTGTGAGTAACGGACAATTTTGTGCAGATAACACACAGCCCCCTGTGTGTGGGGATGCTGCATTTGGCCCTGTAATAACAGCACTTACTGCCCCCCAGGTGTCTGTACCCCTCCTCTCTCTGCAGTGGGCCCCCAGCTCCTTTTCTCTCCCCCCTTTCTCCCTAGACCTCCCTCTGACTCTATTTCTATTGCACAAAGTGACCAGGACTATAATAAAGGTCTTAGTCAACTTAGGCTATACAATTGCTCCATTTATGCTAAATACTATTTGTGCTTAGTGCATATAAATATGGTGAGTATAATACATATTATTAACATGAGAGATACAGATGCTAGCATCATATAGTGGTCATCAGGACCCTTCTGGGGTATTCTTCTGTTTCCAGGGGATGCTTCGGATTCAGATATTAGCCTGTGAGTTCTTTGGGACAGGGGCTGTCATTTACTCTGTTTGTACAGCACCCAGCACAACCGGGCTCTGACTCAGCTGGTCTCTATGTGCTACCACCATAGAAATGTTAAATCAGAGAGTGCAGAGTGTCTGAGTGAAAGGTCCCGTCTCCTGTTAATTATTTGGGCTTCACTTGTTAGTTTCATTAGTGTTTATTTTCTGATCAGTATAAAGTTTCCATCAGGGGAGTCAAAGGATGACTGGCCAAAGAACAGTGATTAGGGCTAATTTGTGGGTGGGTGTCAGGATATTTGCCATCAACAGAAGGGCACATGTCCCCTTGACTGTCTCATGTCTATACAGGGCCTTCAGCGAAATGCACTTAGCTGCATTTCACACCTGGGAACGTCAATGGTGCTGTCACCGTGGATTTTATAGACAATGTACAATTCTTAAAGTAGGGGAGCAGAGATAACATGAACCCCCTGGAAATAGTTAATCTCTGTCCCCTATAGGCTTGTCCTGGTGAAGGCACCTTCCCATCCACTAGATGACATTTTGCACCAGTCCCAGTGGGAAAACTCCATCTTACCTGGGTTGTTGGTCCAATAAAAGAGATCACCTCCCCTACCTCAGCTCACTATTTTTTCTAGTCACCCATTAATGCCACCATCTTCTGGCCAAAATTATAATTGCAATTGTGAAAAAATTGTCTTGTTTTCTGTCTCTGCACCAAAGGTTCATGAACTTCTCCATTGTGAGGAGCTGACTGTAATGGACAGACTGTCTAGTAGACACATCCACTGTCTTTAGCATCCGCGAAACATCCCTGTGGCTACCCCCACAACAGCGTCTCCAGAAATTCAACATTAGGAACGGCTGGTTTCTCAGCAAGAAAATTTCTCTCTCTGATTCTGTTCCCCTCAGTTCTGACCCCATCCTGACACCACCACCCAGCAGGGAATCTCATGCCAGCTTCAGCTCAAAACAGAGATCAGAGAACCAGGGCTTCAACCCTCCAGTGTCAGCCAGAAATGAAATGGGATATGGGGCCTTTCCAATAGAGAGGACTCAGGCTCTGATCCTCTCTGGACTGGGTTGGGCAGATGCTCAGACTAGATGGTCCCATTGGTCCCTTCTGCCTTTAAATGTACAACTGTGAAAATAAACTGCCCTGGAAACCTCATGAGAACAGACTAAATGGAGAGAGAGAGAATGAGGCAGGTTAACGTGTGCAGACAAAAACAACACTGTGAGTGGGTTATTCAATCCCACATCACAGCGTATGACGCACACCCCACCCCGCTGGGCTGCTAGCCTGTGGTCAGGCCGGGCGGAGAGCTCACTGCTGGGAGGGGGAAGAGGTGTCTGTACAGGAGTCTCTGTAGATGCTCAGGGAGCTGTCGACTCGTGCTGTGGTTTCCTCCCTGCGCGGCTGCATGGAGCAGCTGGACTGGCTGTGCAGAGAGAGTTGTTGAGCAGCAGCCGGTCGTTCTCTAATCCTCCAGTATCTGGCTCCATCAATATCCCCTGCAGGGCAGGGAGAGGGGTCTAATCCTAACCTGGCTGCCCCCAAGATTTGGGCCAGTGGTGGGAGGCAGGAACTAGACCAGAAGCAACGGGGTGGGATGCTCTGTGAGATCAAATAAATCCCCACGGCAGATTTCCCAGCTTGTGTCTCTGACATTTTCCCTGTTTCCCAGTCCTGTCCCATCCAGGCTCTTCCCCTCTTTGGGTGAAACAGCTCAGGGTCATTAGCTTTCCAGGCAGGTACCCGGTTGGTCATTGTCACCCAGGCTTTTGGGGAGGCTGAGGGGAGGAAGGATGACCTAGTGGCCAGGGTAGTGGATTAAGACTCAAGAACCCTGGGTTCAATCCCTGACTCAGCTGCAGACTGTGTGCCCTGAGTTCAGTCACTTAGTCCCTCTCTGTGCCTCAGTCTCCCCATCTGTGAAATGAGGAGGAATGTCAGGAGTGTCTGAGGGCTCAGATACTCCAGTGACAGGGGATGTACACAGAAATGGGGAGCATTGATGGGAAGAGTATTTTATGCCAGAGCTTCTCCCCACACAGTGAGATTTCCCAGTATAATTAAACCGCTCTAGCTTTGCTGGTGTAACTCCCACGGGGACACTCTGATTGTGGAATCACAACCTTTGTCAGGTTTATTCATAGATCCAAAGGCCAGAGGGGACCCCTGTGATCACATAGTCTGACCCCCTGTATAACACCGGCCAGAGACTTGCCCCCAAATAATTCCTGTTTGAACTGAAACTCTCTTGAGAAAAAAACATCCACCCTTGATGGAGAATCCACCACAGCCCTTGGTAAGTTTTTCCCGTGGTCAATTATCCTCGCAGTTGAAAATGTAAACCTTAGAGTTTATAAAGCTTCCAAAACAAGACAAGATAAACCAGACAAAGGCTCTCTTACACCAGACCCAGATGTGCACAGGGACTTACACTGCTGGAACTGGAGCAGTAGAAATTCACCCCTTAGCTGATACCAGATAAAGTCCCATGATGTACTATAGTCAGCAATGGTTCTCAAACTTTTGTACTGGTGACCCCTATCACAGCCCTCTGAGTGTGACCCCCCCCCCCTTAAAAATTCAAAACACTTTTTATATATTTAACACCATTATAAATGCTGGGTTTGGGGTGGAGCTGCCAGCTCGTGACACTCAATGGAATAACCTCATGACCCCCTGAGGGGTCCCAAACCCTATTTTGAGAACCTTTGCTATAGCAGCAGGGGTCGTGTGTTTCATGGGCAGATGCTGGGTCAAGTCCAACTGCTCTGGGAACATGTCCAGGTGCCCACAGTGTTCACACAGCTGCCTCTGTTACCTCAGCAGGAAATGATCAATGTTCACCCTGCAGGGAGGCTGAGAACTGGATGGGCCGCTCAGTGTCCACGCAGTATGGTTGGGGCAGAGGAGCTTTATCACAAAATCCCCCCACAGCTGGCACTGATCTCCCTGGATTGAAGTCTCACCTGAGGGCTAAGGCTAGAATGGGCCCTGGGGACACAGCCCCTCGCACCCCTACAGCTGGGCTCACACACAGATTCGGCACGTGCGTAATTGGCACAAGCACTTCTGGCCAAACCTTCCAAAAGGGCTAGTGGTTTTGGGAGCCCAACATGAGGTAGCTCATGGAGTGACAGACAGACTGCACTGAGCCTCCCATGTACTGGAAAAACAGCCCCTTTAAGTGGTTTAAATGGGGCCCCCAAAATCACTAATCGTTTTTGAGTCTTGGTCTCTGTGCTTAACCATGAGATAAACCAAGCACAGTATTTAAAAATAATATTGTATTACTCTACTATCTATTGATCTCTCTATCAGTCTCTCTATATATCACAGACTCTGGGCAGCTGATTTCTTTCAAGCCTCTGTTAAAGTGCTAGAATAGACACTCTGGTCATTTCTTCCCTGTGTGGAGCCGTCTCTCTGCTCCTTCCAGATCTGTGCGAGTGAGGGAGCTGCAGGGTCTGTGCAGCAGGAGGAACTCACTCTGCGGATGCTCTTGCTTCACTTATCAGCTGCACTTGCAACTCTGTCTGGGGGGAGGAGGGAATTCCCCTTCTTCACATCCCGCTATGCACAGTTCATAATCCTGTCATCAACCTCCCCTTCACCCTCCCATGGCTGAGATTTTCCCTCTTCCTGTTCCTGTGGCGCGTCTGGGCTGGGGTCACTCCAAGTGAAAGCTCTGGAGCCATTGTCTGAGCTACAAGCAAGGCCTAGTTGCCACCCAAGGGTGCCGGCAGCTCAGCCTGAACCACAGACCCGCGGATCACTCTGGGCTAGAACCACCACAATGTTGTGATCTTAAAAGGACGTCGTTTTCATCTCAAAATGACAGATTTTATAAAAACATTTTCACTTTTTCCAACGTTTCTATTTTTCCAAAGACCAAGTTAAGGTTGTTTTGGGGTTTATAACAACAAAACTGGAAAATTAAATGAAAAAATTAAAAATTTACATTTAAATAACCCCCTTTTTCAGGGAATTTTTAAAAAGATTTCAGGTTTCAGTTTCCCCTCCCTCCATTTTTACCATTTTGCCACCAAGAGATGGAAAAAAATATTTTTCACAAGAGGTTTGAAACAATCATTTTAAAAACCTTGCCACAAATATTTACCCTTTTCCACACTGGCGTTTTCTGGACACTGCTTATGACAGGTTGTGTCGAACTCTGCTCCTCAGGCCCTCAACTGAGCATCTAAGCTCCCCCACGCACCCCTGTCCAGCTGCTCTGCAGAGCTGACTCCATCCCAGGGGTGAAATGTGCCTAGACACCATCCCGGAACAATCCATTTGTGTGTCAATTTTTCTGCAAAATTGCTCTGCCTTGTGCTCCTGACAGATTTCCCTTGGGGCCCTCGGCTGTTTGGCAACCTGCAGAGATGTTAATGTCCATTGTCATGATTTTTATTGTGTAAGTGAGGGAATGGTCCCACTATTGTGCGGAAATTTCCTACATTAGACACTACCCCAGTGGCACTGGCAAGCAAAAGTCCTCGCTCCCACTCACTTTACCCAGAGACCTGCCTGACCTCCAGGACTCCCCTTCCATTCTCCTGTACGCCAGAGTCCAGAATGGGGAGTGGGGGCAGTCAGGGCAGAGCCTGCATAAGTGGCAGGAGCTGGATGTGGAGGACGGGGTAGGTGGAGACGAAGCAGGTGGGGAAGCCAGTGCAGACTCGTGGTAGGTCTTCTCTGGGGGTGAAATTCACCCCTGTGCAGAGGATCCAGCACAAGATCCAGAGCCCATTTATGTCCCTCTTAAGCTCAGAGGGTAAATTTCTCCCAGTGGAGCTGGGTCCTTCTCGCCAGGGACTAGAGACCAGGGTGGAGGCAAAAGGTTCAGACTCATCCAACATCCCAGAGCCCCCCATGACTCAGTGACCTTTCACCCTGGCCCAGCTGTGCCTTTAGCCAGTCTCGGTCCCCAGGCAGTGAGATGGGACACGAGGCATTTCCACAGTTATATGTTTTGACTCAAATGAGCAAACCAGGCCCCTTCGGTTCTCAGTCTTGCAGCCCTAAATAGAGACGCTGTGGCCGGAGCACGGAAGGGGGGCGGTTCAGGGCAGGAAACGGGGAGCAATGATGATTATCAGACCCAAGGAGGAAACAGAGCAGGTCAGAGAGAGACTTCAGTATCTCTGCTGCTTGAGCCCTAGAGACCCCAGGGGCCTGGGAGCAGGGAGAGGTGTTGACTGGGGCATCCAACCCTGAGGAGCAGACGGGGGAAGATCTGAGCAGAGAAAGAGAGACCGGAGCTTCACTTCTGCTGAAGTCAGACAGGGCAGTGGGGGCAGGTGGAAGCAGGGAGTGACTGTGGATTGTCCCCTCCAGACCCCATCAGAAACAGAAGCTGTTGGGCTATTTCCATCCCGATCGGTTCCCACCACAGCCCTGATGATCCTGTCTCTGTGCCTCTTCTTTCCCGGTGAGTATCTGGGAATCCTGTTCTAATTCGTAGCAAGTTGGGGGGGAAACAGAACCGAGAGCAGCCCCTGGCCCAGACTGTCGGCAAATCCTCTTTAGTGGGAGAGAAAAGTGTAAACACTGAGCATGAGTTACTGGGCCAGATCCCTAGTTGATGTAAATCAGAGTAGCTCTCTTGGAGTCAGCTAGGGTCTGTGTGTGCGAGGAACCTGCCATGCCCAAGATCTAACGTGCTGCCTGGTTTGCTTCTTCACTGAAACACAAATCAGCCATTTTCTCCTATTAAAGGCAGTTTTTGTCCCAAAAGAGGGTCCTCAGACAAGGGGGTGATTAAATTTCCAGTACTAACCACACGGCACCTTTCAATTCCCAGCACTGAGACTCAGCAGCCAGGAGATCTGCTCAGCTCCCGGTGAGTCTGTATGTCTGTCCCCAATCTACCCATGGCATTTTCCCCTCCCCCTCCACAGCATCCACCCACCACCCTTGGGTTACTGTAGTGTCAGTGGATGGAAATGGCAGGGGAAGGCAGATGGGGCTGTGTGGGATGTGAGCAGGCTGAGCAGATCTCCTGGTCAACTCCTCCCTGTCCTGTTACCTCTCGGCTCAGCTCCGACATGCAGCCGCTGTGACACGCGGGTCAGAGAGTGACATCCACAGCCCGTCTCACCCCTGAGCGCCGAGAAGCAGAAAAATCCACAGCTCTGATCTCAAGTCATTTACCTTCCCACGCACTGGCTCCTCTACAGCCACAGGTCTCTCCCCTGGAGCTCACCCCCCACCCCATCCCGCCCTCCCCCATAGGCTCAGCCTGCACCTCATCCCTAAATGTGAGCAGCGCTGTTAATAGTCAGCCCTGGGCGGGCAAGTTGTGTACGAGAGGGTACAGCCAGAAGGGACCATTATATAACCCAGGCTGAGCTCCTGTATGACCCAGGCCAGGGAGCCGCACCCAGAGACTTGTGTCCAGCCCAGCAGCACCTGTGGGAGCCATTTCTTTGCTGACTACCTGGGCAAGGCAGCAGCAGTGGTCACCACTGGGGTGAGGAAGGTTTTGAGCAGATATTGACCTGCCCAGAGGCAGCAGCAATTCCCCTGCGAGTTCAGAGCTGGGTCCCATCGCCCTGGCGATTCCCAGGAAAGGGGGATCTGGTCCCTGCAACTGATCCAGGACCTTCCCTTCGCCTGGGCCTGCTGCGGGTTGAGGGGCAGGAGGGGTACGAGGATGGGGAGGATGTTAGAGCACACACTGGAGGGGCTACGGACTGGACACAGCTTCTTGGCTGTCAGCTTGTGAGCTCCCAGGGGCAGCGACTGTCCTTCAATGCATTGGCTGAGGAGGCAGGCTGAGGTGTTGGCTCTGCCCTAGACAGCCCCAATGGCCAGTGGAGGTCTCACAGAGGGGTTGCCTGTCTCCCGGCCATACTGCTCCATCTTGGTCACCAGGTGCCAGACAATGGAAACCCAGCCCAGCTGAGCCTCCAGGCTCTTCCATAACCCAAATGATCCCAGGGAACCTGTTCACCAGAAAGAGATTGTCCCCCTGTGTTCCCAGCTGGGCTGGGATCAGAGCCACCATCTGAGATGTGGCACAGATCCACCAACAATTTATCGCCTGTCCCATCAACAGGGCTGGGTGCCACCAATGACCCACTGACAGCTCTGACCCATTCCCCTTCCCAGGCACTCTACCTGCCCCCATCCTCTACCTGAGTCAGACGTCTGCCCAGGCAGGGGACTCTGTGAGGTTCCAGTGTTCCGTGTTGTCCCAGTTAGTGGCCACTCGCGTGGTCTTCTGCAAGGATGGGGAGGAGATTTCATCCCAGAGGGGTTCGGAGGAGAAGGTCACCTACGACTATGACCCCGTGGTGTCTGGAGTCAGCTCTGGGAATTACACCTGTTGGTACAAGATCAAGGACAGTAACAACCAGGTGATCAGATCCGAGATCAGCTCTGCCCGGCGTCTAAGTGTCACCAGTAAGATGTGTGTGTGTGTGTGTGTGTGTGTGTGTGTGTGTGTGTCCCAGCTCAGCCCTGCCGAGGAACTCAGCATCACACAAAATGGTGGTGCAAATGACGGAGCGAGAACAACAATTCAATAAGAAGCCCCTGAAAATCCAAATGCTGAAATTCATCAAAAACTGAAATGAAAATTTTCTAACAAAACAGCTTTGTTCTAAATTTTTCACACAGAACTCTGCCCACAATTTTCACCCATCTCAGCTCAGCCAGCCCAACCCGGATAAGTGGGGGATGGGGACATCATAGAAATGTCAGTCTGGAATGAACCTCAAGATGTCATCAAGCCCAGACACCTGCTCTGAGACAGGGCCAAGTAAACCTGGACCATCCCTGATAGGAATTGGTCCAATCTGTTTCCAAAAACCTCCAATGACAAGGATTCTACAACCTCCCTTGGAAGACTATTCCAGAGCTTCACTAGCCCTATAATTCGAAAGTTTTTCCTACTGTCTAACCTAATCCTCCCTTGCTGCAAATTAAGCTCATTAGTTCTTGTCCTACCCACTGAAAACAATTGAACCCCTCTTTATAACATCCCTGAGCATATTTGGAGATTGTAATCAGGTTCCCCTTCAGGCTTCTTTTCTCAAGACAAAACATGCCCAGTGTTTTTAACCTTTCATTTTTGTTGCTCTTCTCTGGACTCTCCAGTTTGTCTACATCTTTCCTAAAGTGTCACACCCAGAACTGGACCCCAGTTGAGGCCTCACCAGTGCTGAGCAGAGCAGGACAAGGACCGCCCGTTATTACGCAGTGCTTTGGAACCGGTTCCTAGGAAGCCAGTTAGGACTCCGGGGGGGTGGGAGGGGGGAGCGTTCCCTTTTTATACACAGCCTGTTTTTAAGACAAGGAGCTTTACCCGGTTTTTGCTTTTACCTTTTTGGGTTTGACCTTGGAGCATTTAGCACCTTCTGCTCCTTCGTGCACTTCCCCCAGCGAGCCTGCCCAGGCGGGGTCCTGGGGGAGTCCATGGATGTGTCTGGATGGACTATCAGCACACAGGTACTACACTTCAGGAAGGCATCCCCTAGTCAGGAAGGACCCTTATGATGTGATTCAGTTTCTCTCTCTCTCTCTCTCTCTGCCCATGAGGAAACATGGCCACATCTCTGATCTCATTGGCTCACTGCTTCCAGTTGTGTCTGTACCAAGGGATCAAAGGTAAGAGGAGATTATTCCCTCTCCTGTCTCATTTTCCTTCTGGGTCTGTTCTCTTGCCTCACGTAAGAGCCAGCAGGTACTGGAGAGTCCAAGCAGAGCTCAGCTCTCTTGCTGCAGTGGGGTTTTCAGTCTGGTTGTTGTGCAGGAATTTCTGAAAAGACCAGGGAGGGACGAACTCCTTGGTCTGGATGGGATCTGGGGGTTAGGAGGAGAGGCTGTAAGGAAGGGCGGCTGGTGTACAAGGTGTGTTCCCATCAAACTCACTGGCAATAGAGTGAGCGTGTTTGAAAATCATCCTGCGATGTGTGAAGAATGAAAGTGACTCCATTTTACACTCGGGGGTCTTGGAGCTCCTCACCCACAAAGCAGCATCGTCCGACCGAGCCTGTTCCCTAGAACTGGGTCTGTTCTTCTGGGGCAGGGCTGGGAGTGGCCAGGCCTGGCTGGGAACCAAGGGTCTGCATCCATCTAGCTGCAGTGGGTAACATGCAGTGTTAACTCCTGCAGCTCCATGGGCAGCATGTGAGTCCCCCATTAGGGGAGGTTAGCCTGGTCCCATCCCTTCTGTCCAAGACCACGACCTGACCCAGGCTGCCATCTGGCCGACCCGCCCTAGCCTCAGCCCCAGCCGGCTTTGGGGGAAAGGCTGAGTGAGGCAGGAAGAGAAGCAGTGTGGGCAGGGCCTTGGGGAAAGAGCAGGATGCGGGAAAGGTGCCTCAGGACAGAGTGTGGGTGGAGCTACACCTGCCTGTTTGAGGCTTAGCCTCCCGAGTCTGATACCCCCCAGCCATGTGCAGCTGGTTTAGTGCCAGGCAAGGAGTGTCCACACATGGACCCGCCCTGAAACACCCACAGTGGGATCACTCACAGCATTCGTGAATTTGGTGCAGGTCTATGTGTGGAGCGGCCGAGGTGCTGCCCCTGCCCCATGCCTGCTGGGCAGAGCCGCGCAGCAGGGACGCCTGTGGGGATTCAGAGCGCTCTGTACATGTGAATAACACACAGGGCAGAGGGGAGCTTCCAAGTGCTCCTGGCTCCCTGTCAGCCCATCACCTCACACAGAGACCCTGCAAGGACCCTGCAGAGAGTCTCTAAGGGTCCTGCCCATTGCTCTGCAGCCAGCACCTGCCATTCAGGGCTCCCCTCGGCTGCTGCTGCCTTCCCCCTCTGTCCCTTCTGCTGCCCGCTGGGCTCACTGCAGCCCTTCTGAGGGTCATGGGGGCCATACGCTCGTTCGAAGCCCTGGGGGTGGGGCAGAGAGAGCCTGGCAGGAAACCAGGGAGTCCATGGGGTGACCAGCTGGACACAGAGAGGGAAATTTGCATGGACAGACTAGAGGCAATTTCCAGGCTTTGTCAGTGTCCAACCCAGCCTGGGTTCCCAGTGCAGTGACTCTGCCAGTAAAACTGGTGGGGGTAGGGGAGACGCAACACACAGACCCTCAGTACCAGGAGTCCTCTCCCCTGACTCCCAGCAGTGTGGTGTTCCCTGCCTGCCTCCTGCACCCCCCACCAGTCGGGCTCTGTGCTGCTTCTCCCCAAATATTCCTTCCCTCCCATATGACCAGTCTCTCCCCACAGACACACCCACCCTGCCCTCCTGGCTCATGGGGGCTGGTTAGCAGACTGGTCCAGAAAGGGGGATCTAGAGATTCATTTTCACATTATGCAGAGATGTTAAAGTTGAGCCTTAAGGATGAACATGCAGCCTTTCAACATTGTGAGCAGCCCTGGGCCAAAAATCCTAGTCTATTTGGTGGAAAAATTTCAAATAAAAATTGTGTTTAAATTTTTTCACAGAAAATGCCAAAAAGTTCAAAGTGAAACAAAACAAAATGTACACTAGAAATAAAACAAAATGAACATTTTGTTTAATTTCTTTTCACTGAAAATTTCATTAAATCAAACTATTTTGGCCTTCAGTTTAAATATTATTCGTGTGTGCCTCCGTTTCCCCTATGCATTTCTTAAGTGTCTATGTGAAGGAATAGGGGCTGATAGTGTTGCAAAGCAGAAACACAGGGTAAGCAAGCAGGCAAGGCCCTGTCCCTTCCCCCCACCTCTCTACCTCTGAACCTGTTGGAGAGAGGTCAGCTGACCTCCTGCCAGGAAGGAGACAAAGACAGAAAGGAATGCAGGGGAGGGGCGGAGGAGGTAGTGAGAGTCTGAAGCTAGCTGGAGTCAGGCAGGGAAGGCAGAGGAGCTATCTGGCTCTCTGGCCCCCCAAATGGATCCAGCTGAGGGGTCACGTTCACTGTATGGTCTGTGTTAGAGCAGGTACCGGTCATCGAATAAACCTCTATTTTACTGGCTGGCTGAGAGTCATGTCTGACTGTGGAGTGGTGTGCAGAATCCACGGGCTCCCTCAGGACCCCACCTGGGCGGGTTCACTGGGGGAAGTGCACGGAGGGGCAGAAGGTGCTGAATGCTCCGAGGTCAGACCCAGGAAGGTTGAAGTGGGTACCCGTGAAGCTCCTAGCCTTGGAAACAGGCTGTGTACGGAGAGGGGACACTTCCCCCGAAGTCCTGACTGGCTTCATAGGGAGCAAGTTCCAGACCATCGCCTGGGCACTCGGTGACACTGGGGTCACCTGAACATGCGGGAGAAATGCAGAGGCTGGGAGTAAATGTGTTAACTGGTGGGAGATGGACAGATCCCAGGTCAGACTGTTCGGCCAGGAGTTAGAACAACAAACTGCCTGTGATCAAAGTGAATGAGGAGTTTGTGCATCTGAGTCCCTGAGGTTCCTTTGTCCCACCCTCTGCCCGTAATCCCCAGTCCTGCATTAGGGTGACCAGACAGCAAGTGTGAAAAATCAGGATGGTGGTGAGGGGTAATAGGAGCGTATGCAAGAAAAAAAATCAAACACTGGGACTGTTCTTATAAAATCGGGACATCTGGTCACCCTAATCAGCATTGCCATGGTTTCGGGGACGGTGGCAAATTGTTACTCCTTCCCTTCCTTCATGGAAAGGACATATCTGAGGAAAGCTCCCACTGGAAAGGGTTCCACCCCTTCACTGGGTGCAAGAACGTGTCATAGCATAGTTTAGGTGCCTCGTGCTCCTGGTCTCCTCTGACCCAGGCTCACTGACTCTCCCATGATGCACCACTTTCTCCCCTCTTGGTGATGGGAAGTAGTACATCATGGGAGTCCCTGCTTGCAGTGAATCATGGGAGAGGAAGTCCAGCCGGCCAATCCAGCCTGTAGAGGAGAATATGATCATGAGGCAACTGAACTACAAGTCCCATGTGGAATCATGCTTGTATTCTGAACCCGAATATATCTGGTTTTGGTCAAAATATTTCTGTTTTGGGACAGAACATTTTCCGAACAAAATCTTGAATTTTTCTGCCAAAAACTGACTCTGTTTGTGACAAAATAGCTCTGTGGAAAGCCCAGACATACAGTTTCCATTGAATATCGTCAACAGCCGTATTAAATCCTTCTCCTACGGTATCCCCAGTGACCCTGATCAGGATCAGGCTCCATTGTGCTCAGTGCTACCACGAGGGAGCCCTGCCCTGGCTGGGGAGAGGTAGGAGCCGTGGGGTTATAATTTGTGCTCAGCGAGGTACCTTCCCTTAAGGGTATTTACACCCAAGTGACCGTGTGTTACTGTCATTCTCTCCCCAGATGCCTCCGTGAATTGGCTGGGAACCTCCAGGGTGAGTCGCAGTTTTTATTAACGACAAGGTGAAGTGATAGAGAAGAGCGATTGATTTGCCTCTTCCAGCTCACAGTGACCCCTGGGCTGGGAACATGGATTTACTCAGGATTCCCAGGCTTCTGATTGTGTCTGTTACCCTGCTGCTGCCCTAGATCTCCACTTATGGGAGCAAGTCGCTGTCTCCCATAAGTGCTGTTAGCCTGGCCAGTCAGACCAAGCTCCCCACAGACACACAGACAGGCATCCAGGCAAGAGGAAAACATCCTTCCCAAACTCTACACCACAGTGATAGGGGAGAATCCTCCATGGCCTGAAAATCTATCTGGCTACAGAGGGGCTTCCCCCACCAGCCTCTGCAGTCAGACAACCAAAGTAGAGATGTTCAAGATTTAAAAGTTCCCAATAAAACTCCTGGGAACTGGACAGTCAAATCCCCGAGGCAGGTTTGAAAACCTACTTTGAAATGTTATCTCCATGGGAATTGGCTGCAGTGAGATGCCCCAACACAACTAGCTGCTAACCCTCCCCCTCATGGGGAAGAAATACAGGCAATGAATGAAATCCTGGGAGTTTAACATTGACATCAATGGGGCAGGATTGCTCGCTTGCTCACTCTCTTTGCTTTCGGGGTCCTGCACCAAGTGCTCTTCTGGCTGTGTCTGGCTTCCTTGTTGCTTTCTCTGGTTGCTTCTAAGGTGTTTCTGCACTTGTTGGGAGTCACCCAACCTCCAACATACAATAGAATAATAAAAAGTGCTTGGAACCATTATAAATATTGCCATCAATCATTAAGATACCAAACTGGACAGGAAAAAACTACATTGTCTGTAGCACAGATGAAGCCTTATTTCAGATAAGATAAGCTGTGAAAAAGGTTAATGTAGTGCTCGGATACATCAGGTGAGATATTTCCAGTAGAGACAGGGAAACGTTAGTACTATGCTGTGTGCAATTCTGGTCTCCCATGTTCAAGAAAGAGGAATTCAAACTGGAACAGGTGCAGAGAAGGGCTACTAGGATGTATTCAGTTTTGGGGCCGACACTACAAGAAGGATGTGGAAAAATTGGAGTCCAGAGGAGGGCAACAAAAATTATTAGGGGCCTGGAGCACATGACTTATGAGGAGAGGCTGAGAGAACTGGGATTGTTTAGTCTACAGGAGAGAAGACTGAGGGGAGATTTGATAGCTGCTTTCAACTACCTAAAAGGGGGTTCCAAACAGGATGGATCTAGACTGTTCTCAGTGGTAGCATATGACTGAACAAGGAGTAATGGTCTCAAGTTGCCATGGGAGAGGTTTAGGTTGGATATTAGGAAAAACATTTTCACTAGAAGGGTGGTGAAGCACTGGAATGGGTTACCTAGGGAGGTGGTAGAATCTCCTTCCTTAGAGGTTTTTAAGCTCAGGCTTGATAAAGCCCTGGCTGGGATGATTTATTTGGGGTTGGTCCTGCTTTGAGCAGGGGGTTGGATTAGATGACCTCCTGAGGTCTCTTCCAACTCTAATATTCTATGATTCTATGATGATCTGAGGAATGGAGAACCCACCTTATGAGAAGAGCCTCAAAGAGCTTGCCTTGTTCATCCTAACCAAACACAGGCTATGGGGAGATATGATTGCTCTCTATAAATACATCAGAGGGATAATAATGGGGAGGTGGATGTTAAGCGATTTACATTAAGGCAAGTGAATGTGGACCCAAGAACAAATGGATATAAACTGGCCATCAAAAGTTTAGGCCTGAAATTAGATGAAAGTTTCTAACCATCAGAGGAGTGAAGTTCTGGAACAGCCTCCCAAGAGGAGCAATTGGGGCAAAAAACCAAACTGGCTTGAAAAGTTTATGGGTGGGGATGGTATGGTGAGACAGCCTACAATGGCATGTAGCTGATCTGCAACTGCTAGCAGCAAATATCTCCAACGGCCACAGATGGGACACTAGATAGGTTGGACTCTGACTTACTACAGGTAATTAGTTGCCAGGTGTCTGACTGGCGGGTCTTGCTCACATGCTCAAGTTCTAACTGCTCATGATATTTGGGGTCGGGAAGGAATTTTCCCCCAGGGCAGATTAGCAGAGCCCATGGGGTGTTTTACCTCTACATCATGGGGCCTGGGTCGCTTTCCGTTTTAAACTAGTATAAATAGTGGAGTCTCTGTAATGTGAAGTCTTTAAATCGTGATTTGAGGACTTCGGTAACTCAGCCAGATGTTAGGGGTCTGTTGCAGGTGTGGGTGGGGGAGGTTCTGTGGCCTGCAATGTACTGAAAGTCAGACTAGATGATCATGATGGTCCCTTCTCACCTTAAAGTCTATGAGTCTATAATAACACCCCACCACAGGGAGAGGCACTACCTGGATGGGTCAGCTGGCCTGGAGAGAAGGTGAAGGGCTCCTCTGCCCAGCTGCCAGGTGTCAGGGCAAAAGCCCAGCTGTCCGGGGAGCAGAAAAGGGCCAGACTAAGGCTGGGGGGAGGGAAATCTGAGTTGCCTGCTTTAGAGGGATTTAGGTAGGAAGTGCGGCTATTGGTGTTTCCCAGACTAGATGTCCATTAGAACAGCTCTTGATGTATGTACAGCAGTGCTGTCAGAGAGTAAGCCATTTTCTGGCTTATTTGTTCTGGCTTTAGGCTGGTTTAGTAGAAAAGTAACATTCCTGTGTTTTATCTGAAAGCACCCACCACCCCAGACAGAAGAGACATCAACATATGCGGCCGTCGCTCTGCAGCGGGACAGACGTCATTAATGCTCCACTTGCTGAAATGCAGAACTCGTCAGTGCACAGCCGCATCAGAGAACCACCCAAAATAAGAGGCAACTGTAGGGGCCGTGCAGCAAGGAGGTGGGGGACCTTCTCTGGGGCCACAGCAGGACAATGCACAGTGCCTAAAGTTCTGTAGGACACTGGAATATTCTCAGGGCAAATGCTGACTCTTTTCCTTTTGGAAAAAAAGTTTCTTCTGAACAAAATTGGGAAAATACCCACGCTCTGTATTCCTACCTCCTGACTCTTTATATCGACAGCTCAGCCCCCAAGTCCTCTCAGCTCTGTTCAGAGATTCCATTTCCAGCTGAAAGTTCACAGAAATCATGAGGCAGCCCCTCAAGAAATCCTAAGATTGTCTTAAGAATTCATGAGATATTTTTTTAATTATGCATTTTCTTTGCTTGTATTTGACTTCTAGTGTTTGATCTTTGGAGGTCAGGGATTCCAGGTCTTCTTCACAACCAGGAGGGCTAAAAATTTGCTCATTTCAACAAAACCCAAGATTCTCACAGAATCCCAGCACCTCACCAGTTGGGCTTTAAGAAGAACAGCAAATATTATGAGATGTTCTGTGAAATGATGAGAACTGACAACAGTGTCAGGGTCCCCTTCGAATTTTTTGGTCTGTTTAATGTCATGCAGGTCTGTAGGGATGTGGTGAAATACAAATAACCAACGAAGTATTTGTCACAAGCTATGGGTTTGTGGAACTGTTTTAACCTCCTCCAGAGGATGCAGCCATGTGGATGCCAGAGAACACCATGCCAGGATTTGGCTCCGTGGAAAGCAGTCACTGCATGAAGCAATTACATGGGCCCTTTGCTCTGGGGGTTGGAGACTTGCTGTAGCCTGGCGGGGCGCTGCTGGGATGGGCCGAACCCTCCAGCCCTGAGTGTGGCGAGCTCGGGGGATGGGCTGGAGCCACCTGCAGTGACTTGGGAAACACCTGTGGGGGGAGGGGCCTGGCGAGCAGAGTCAGGGACAGGACCGTCAAGGCGGGGAACCGTCAACTGTCACCTGAGGGAGGATGCGGGGAGCCCAACTGTCACCTGAGGAGGAATGGGGAGGCAGGGGTCACTTGAGGATCTCAATATCTGTGGGTTGGGGGTCAGGAAAAGTCCTCAGATAGAAAGGGGTCAGTGGGGTGGAGAAAGGGGAGGGCAGTTGGGCAGAGGGAAGGGGGGTAGAAATGGGGATGGGAAGGGGAAGGTGGAGATGAAGAAGGTGAAGATGGGGGGAGGAGAACCAGGGATGGAAACAGGATGGGGGTGAGATTATCATGATCAAAACAGTGGGGCACGGGTGGGAGCCCAGGCAGGGCCCAGGGGATCCCACCTTTTTTGTCCCTGAGGACCCAGGGGTCTCCATTAAATAGAGGAGATTAATTAAAGCTCCCGTCTTTCCCAGCTTCTCCCAAAGTAGGGCAGTGGTGTCAGGAGATCCCTCATGTCACATGGGATATGCTGAGACCCCAGTTATGGATTTGTTTTGCAGATGTTGGTGCCGGGTTTACAGGCGTCTGTTTTACTGCAGGCCACTTGTGGAGCTGGGCGACGAATTGATGTTTTGTCTGGCAGGAAACTGAAAATTCAGAGCAGGGATTCAACTCAGTTCCAAAATTTTGGGGAATTTCTTAGTAAATCAGGAAAGTCAGTCTCAGGTCATAGAAAATGTTTCATTCAAGCAGCATGGCCAGCAGGCAGCAGGAGGGTGTTAGAGGGAAGCCGTATTCCCTATAGAGGGAAGCAAGTTTTCTAGAAGTTGCTTGGAGCACTTGGAGCCAATCACAATATCCTCCCCCCCCCCCCGCTTCAATCAGATAGTGAAAAGGAGTTGGAGCACTTTGGAGGAGCAGAGAGCAGTTTGGAGGAGTTGGAGTAATTTGGAACCAAGAAGACCCAGGCCCTAGGTAAAGAGACGCCTGGCTTGTGTAGAGAGAGGTCAGGAAGCCCCACAAGCTGAAGGGTAGGAGAGGGAAGTAGTCCAGGGGAAGGAATAGCTAATTCAGGTGATTTACCGCTATCCTCAGGGCCCTTAGGCTGGGACCTGGAGTAGAGGGCTGGCCCGGGTCCCTCCCTCTCTACTTCCCCTCCTTTAGGATACTAGTGGGGCGGTGAATACCCTGTTCAAGGGCAAGAAATGTCTCCCTGAACCCCCCCCTCCCAGAAGAGAAAGCGTGGGACCCATCATAATAGTGGCCAGCAATTTGCCACAAGGGGAAGAATTGTTTTATCTCAGGGCTTATCTATAGACAGGGAAATTTCCCAGTATAATTAAACTGCTCTAGCTTTGCTGGTGTAACTCCCATGGGGACACTTTTATTGTGGAATCAGAGCCTTTGTCAGCTTCATCCATAGATTCTAAAGCCAGAAGGGATCATTGGGACCATCTAGTCTGACTTCCTGTATAACACAGGCCAGAAAACTGCCCAACATAACTCCTGTTTGAACTAGGCCATCACTTTGAGAAAAACATTCTAAAGAACATTGGAGGTCACTGCAATCACCCACAACCCCCTGGAATAGTGCCAAGGAATCCAGGGAAGTCGTGGCTGCTAGTGTAATTGAATGCAAGTGGGGAGTAGCGGGGCCCATGCAGAGTGGGGTGTGAATGCCGTGTGGGATGCTAGGCCCTGTGCACACAATGGCTGGGATAGCCCACGTGCATGGAGCAAAGCGCAGGTAGCTCCGTAACGCTGACACCCCTGCAGGGGGAAGGGCAGGAGGATCTCTGCGTGCTCAAGGCAATAGAGGCAGCCGTGTGAAATCTTTGGGCACCCTGACTAGGGTGACCAGATGATAACAACAAAATATTGGGACACATTGCGGGAAGAGGAGCCAGAGAGCCACAGACTCGCCCACCCCCATCCCACTGGACCCATGGGGGCATGGGGAAGGGAGATACAAAGCCTGCCTGCAGGTCAGCAGCACAGCCCCCCTGCCGTGGGCTGGGCACAGGCTGTGCTTACCTGGGCGGGGCGGTGGACGGGGACTCTCTGTAAGCCCCGCCCCTGCCTCTGTGCTTGCCTGGGGCGAATTTGCAAGCTCCTGCCGGGAGATGCCCCAGGCAGAGAAGCGGTGAGCGGCGCACCGGCACCTGGCCTCCAGCGCCAGTTCCCAGAACTTCCCTCAGTCCCAATATCGGGACAAAGGGCCTCCCAACCCATGTAGGGTTGGGAAGCAGGACAAATCCCCTAAAAGTGGGATGGTCCCGATAAAATCGGGATGTCTGGTCACCCTAACCCTGACTGACATGTTCCCAAAGCAAATGGACTAGACCAAGCACCTATCCCCATGAACCCCCAAACCCCTGCCGCTATAGAACTGTGAGGAAGTGGGAATGTTCTTAATGATTCCTCTGACTATTCTGTGGGGATGTCCATACCTAAGGCTGTAACTTGAGCCTAGGTGGGGGAGAGAGGAGGTAACACCTCCTGGCCCAGGAAAGAGACAAAAGAAAAGCAGGGGAGGGGCTGGAGTGAGTTTTAGTCTGGATCTGGCTGGGGGCCGGCGAAGAACAACAGGCTCTTTTTTGCCTGGCTCTTTGGCCCCCAAAATGGACCCAGCGTTCGCTCTACCTGGGTCATGTACCTGTCATCTAATAAACCTCTGGTTTACTGGCTGGCTGAGAGTCACGTCTGACTGTGGAATTGGGGTGCAGACTTACCGGCTTCCCCAGGACCCCGCCTGGGCAGGCTCGCTGGGGGAAGTGCACGGAGGGGCAGAAGGTGCTGAATGCTCTGAGGTCAGACCCAGGAAGGTGGAAGCTGTAACCTGTGAAGCTCCTAGCCCTGGAGACAGGCTGTTCACAAAGAGAAAGCTTCCCCCTAGAGTCCTGACTGGCTTCACGGGGAGCAGTTCCAGACCATCACCCCGGGGACTCCATGACAGAGGTGCATTTCTCTTGAGCTCTGTCCCTGTTTTCTCGACCCCTCCCCTTGGCCCTTTCTCGGCATCCTGAGGTCAGAGAGGGAAACTCAGCTCAGCCATCGACCATCGTGAGCTCTGCCCTGGGCCCTGAGCTGTGCAGACCCCCTGCCCCGGGGACGACATGGGGCCTTTCACCGTCCAGGAGGCTGGCTCTAATCTGCGACCTTTTCTCTAAACACTAGACCCCACAGCCCGGCCCCACCCAGAACCAGGGAGAGAAACCAGGAGTCCTGCCTCCCAGCCACCCCCACCCCAAATCACTAAACCCCACTTCCCTTCCAGAGCCTGTGTATCTTACAAGGTGTCTGCCAAGGCATCTGGTTTACACAGAGTTTCGCTGGCAGTAGCAGAAACAGCAAGTGAGCGCCGGCTCTGGGAAGACTTCCTCTTTCACAGATTTATCAGCTGCTCCTTTAACAAATCAGGTTGTAAATTTATCCTTCTGTCCCCGACTCACAGGGGCCACAAACCACAACTGCTCCAACCCCCTGTCCCATCTCAGTCCCACGTCACTCCGCTAAGAATAGCGTCTGCAGCGACACTACTTGAGAAGGAAGTTAGCCAGGCCCTTCCACCCTCATGCTCCAGGGTGGGTGTTGGGCCCATCCGGGTCAGGAGGAATCTCTGACCCACTCCATGGGAAGCTGGGGGGGGGGAGGAATCCCTCCTCTGTTCTGAGCTGCTGCTCTTGGAGGCTAGACAGGCCTATTGGAAAAGATCAGGACAACTTGGCCACCTCTTGATGCCTCCTGAGATTTCCCCCTTTCCCATATGGCCCCTGGGCTGGGCAGCTCCCATATGGGTTTGGGAGGTGATGCAGGGTGGAACCAGGCAGCTGCAGGAGGGGGATGTGGTTTGCTGGGCATTGCAGGGACATGGGGTTGCAGGGTTGTGCCCTGACCGCAGTAGATTTGGGCTGGAGGTTGCAGAGAAACCATCTGAGGGAAGAAAGGGGCCGAGCCCATCACGGGCTTCCTGGAGCTGCAGCCCCGGCGCGGTTCCTCATTCCACTCGCACTTGGGCCTCAGGCTGGGTGGAGCTGGGCACCGGGGTGTCGGTGGCAGTGCCGAGGGGGCCCCCTCGCTGCCCCGTCATGGCGTCTGCTCTCACCGTCCTCCTCCTCAGTGAGTATTGCAGACAGCCAAGGGGTGTGCCCGTAATGGGGGATATGAGACCAGAGCGTGTGCCCATGGGGGGGGGGGTAGGGAGAGGAGAGTCTGAGACTAGGGTTTGTGCTGGGGGGGGGGGTCTGATACCAGGGTGGAGGATCCAGTCGCTCTGGGATCTGGTCCCTAACGACTTGTCTCCTTTCCAGGCTGCTGGTTGGCCAGGCAGAGCGGGGTGCTGGGAGGTGAGTATCACTGGTGAATGGGGGAATTTCCACATTAAGGACGAGGGACATGAGTGGGGGATGAGGGGTTCAGATCCCCCAAAGGGATGATGATCCTGTCAGACCTCTGCTCCCCTCCGCACCCAGAAGTGGCGACTGAGACCTCGCCCCACTCATTACAGGGATGGGCACCACACAGGGTGAATTTACTGGCCCTCAAAGCTCTTCCCCTCAGGAAACACAGAGTGAAGGCACCAGTGCCCCCAAACAGTACCCAGGGAGCTGCCAGGATTCCTGGGGAACAGGTCAGTCAGAGCAGGGCTGTCCGAAGTGGTCACACAGAGGGACTGGAGCAAGGCCTGGTTGTCTCTCAGCCCTCGGCTTGCTGCACATGCGCATCACTGCTTTGCTGGTGGGTCAGGCTCAGCCCGGCGTCCCTTGAATGGCTTTGGAAATATCCCGTCTCCAACGGGGCCCCGGCACGGTGCAGAGCGGAGCAAAATCTCCAGCGCCTGAGAGCGGCTTGGGCCGGAGCAGAGCCAGAGTTAGAGCCCCAGGGGTGTTAGAACAACCAGGGGGGATTTTGCAGATGTGTTTCTTGGAGGCCTTGCTCAAAGGACTCTGATTTGTCCCACAAACTCCACTCCGCACTCCTGTGCACACCGCACATTGCAGACAAGGTGAGTAAATGTGGTTTTTAGAATATTTTAAAGAATAACCCCTGTTCAGCCCAACTCTGCTACAATGTCAGAAAACCAGGAGGGCGCTTTGATCTCAGTCCTCCCAGTCAGTCACCCCAGACCGCAGCAGGGACTAGGCTGAATTCACCCTGAAGAACTGAAGGAATCAGAGACTGGAAATCTCCTTTCCCCTCCTGTGTCTCTCCTCGGCTGTGAACCGCAGGGCCCAGCCTGCACCCCAGGGATGGGCAGGGGGTAAAACACTGGAGCGACAGGCGGGTGGATGATTGAATCAGGCCGATGTGGTTTGTGTTACCCTCACTTACTGCCTGTTGTTTGTGAATCCAGAGGGGTCCTACCCCAAACCCTCCATCTCCGTCAGCCCCGGGGAGATGATCCCCATGGGGGGAAACGTCACCATCCGGTGTCGCCATCATCACCTGGGCATGAGGTTCCTCCTCTACAAGGCTGGAGATGGGAGGTATTGGAATTACACGGACCCTGCGGGCTCTGAGGCCGAATTTCCCATCACCCGCGCCAGACGGGAACATGGGGGCAGCTACACCTGTCGTTATAGTGGGAGATCAGGAGCAGTTACCTACTCGGAGCCCAGCGACCCCGTGCAGATCATTGTAGCAGGTGAGGGGCCCAGCCGGGCACCTCGGCTCCCAGTTCCACACCCAGCCAGGTCCCAGGGGATTCCCTAGCCATGGCCAGTGCAAGGATATTTCATGCAATAGGAGAAACTTCCACCTTGCACCCCTCCCCTCCAGTGAGCCCTGTGGTAGCTCCCTGCTCCCCTCCCCAGGTAACCCTCGGCAGCTCCCCGCCCCAGCTCATCTCCGCTCTGTCTCCTCCCCTGTGCATGCTGCTGCTCCACTTCTCCTGCCTCCTAGGCTTGCGGTGCCAATCAGCTGTTTGGGGTGACAAGCCTGGGATGGGAGTAGAATTCGAGTGGGGGGGCGGCATGCTACGGGGAGGAGATGGAGCGGAGGTGAGCTGGGGCCGGGAGCAGTTCCCCTGCGCGCCCCTCCATGCCCATTACTTGCTGGGGACGGCCCTCCGTCTGCCCCAGCTCACCTCCGCGCCACGGCCTCCCCTGAGTGCGCTTTTTGGCACCACCAACCACTTGGCACCCTAAGCGGCCGCCTAGTTTGCCTAGTGGTTGCACCGGCCCTGGCCCTAGCACCCAATGGATGGGACATCCAGCCAGTGAAGGTTGGGTTGGGGGAATCTCTCTTTCCCCCAAAGATGTGTACAGGGAGGGAGGAGATCTTGGATTGGTGCCCTGGATCCCAGGGGATACACTGACTCTGTCTCTGCCCCATCACTGATGCCCCATGCTTGGGACGGGGTGCAGTGGCCGTGCCGGGGTCCATCTCATGTCCCATCTTCTTCCCACCACAGAGCTCAGCTTCCCCAAACCCTCTATCTCCCTCAGCCCCAGCGGAAGGGTCACCCTGGGGGAAGCCGCTACCATCCAGTGTCGGGGTCAGCACCGGGGTCTGGAGTTTGTTCTGTACAAGGCGGGGGCCAGGAATGCAGCAGCGCAGGACGGGGACTCAGCGGAGGTCAAATTTCCCATCCCCAAAGTGAACCGGGCACACGGAGGCAGCTACACCTGCTATTATCACCCTGACTCGGATCCCGGCAGCTGGTCACAGCCCAGCGACCCTGTGGAGCTGGTGATAGCAGGTGAGGGGCCTGGCTCAGTGTCCCCGCTTCCAACCCCATGCCCAGCCAGGGGCAGGGTGCCCGGCCTTGGAACTGGAGGTGGGAAGGTTTGGGGGGCTCTTGGGTGTTGGGGAAGCTCATTCCACAGCCCCCGAGGAAGTTGTTCCCCCTGCCCAGACGAGCGTGACGCTGACTGTGGCCAGGCTGGAGGCAGGGATCCGTCACCCCAGAGTTGTGGGCTGTTGTCGGGTGTCTCTTCAGCTGAGGGTCAGCAGGCGACACCCAGGCTAGCTCCGGTGGAGCTGAAAAGCTCAATGGAGCCGTGGCCAGGCAGGACTAGCCGCTCGGTGTGTACCCGGCGCCCTGGGTGGGTCTGGCTCTCACAGCCTGTCTCCTGTGCGCAGATCCAGGCTTACCCGGACCCTCCATCTCCCTGAGCCCCAGTGGGGTCACCGCCCCCGGGACAGATGTCACCCTCCGGTGTGAGGGGCCGCAGTGGGACGTGAGGTTCTTCCTGCACAAGGCTGGAGACCTGAATCCGCCGCGAGACATGGACCCTGCTGGGGACGGGGCCGAGTTCCACATCCCCACCGTGGGCCGGCAGGATGGAGGGAACTACAGCTGCAGCTACCGGCCCCAATCAGAGCCCTTCGTCTCCTCGCTGCCCAGCCACCCCGTGCAGCTAGTGGTAGCAGGTGAGGGGCCCGGCTCGGTGTCCCCACTCCCAGCCCCACAGCCAGCTGGACCTTCACGGAGGGCTCCATGCTGCTGGGACGCTCTGAGCCAGGCTCTGTGCAGTGTCCTGGGCCCAGCAGAGAGGAAAATAGGCCAGGGAGCGGAGATGGCACGGGTAGTGGGTATAATAGGCCAGGGGCTGCTTGGGCCGGCTGGCCTGGTGCTGTTCGGCATCACATGGCTGGAGTTCGTGTCAGTTGGCTGGATGGGGCTGACCCAGGACAGGGGCTGGCCCAGGGTCCCTCTAGCAGCAGGGTTGGGGAGCTGGCTCGGGGTTCCAATCAACCTGGGGCTTCTCCGGCTGGGGGAGAGGGTGGCGAGGGGCTCTGACTCAGGGCCCCTGCCATGGGAAGCGGGGCCTTGTGTGGCAGGTGTGGGGCTGTAGGGCTACCCTCCCGAAAAGTGGGGTCCTCCCGCCACCCATGGGGGATGGAGTCTCAGGGGGAGCAGCGGCCGTTGGAGATTTGAGTTGGAGGGATCCGTGCCCCCAGGGGGAGCTGTGGAGCAGGGGGCCTTTCTGAGGGGGATACTCCCCATCTCAGGGGATGAACAAAGGACTTGGGGCCCAGGGGCTGCTCAGCCAGCCCCACCCCACTTCTCTGGAAACTCAGCACTCGATGGGGAGCTGTGCTGGGGAGGGGGTGGTGGCTGGGTCATCATGTCAGCCCCTCCCCACCCGGGGTCTGCGTCTCGTGGCCTGTCTCCATCTCCCCCCAGAACCCTCTCTGCCCAAGCCCTCCATCTCCATCCACCCCAGCTGGGAGGTCGCCCCGAGGGGAGCCGCCACCATCCGCTGCCAGGCTCGGCCCCAGAACGCCACCTTCCTCCTCTACAAAGACGGAGGCTACTGGCGGTGCAGGGACCCTGCTGGGGACGTGGCCGAGTTCCCCGTGGCCAGAGCCCGATGGGAAGACGCCGGGAGCTACAGCTGCTCCTATCACACCACGCGGGAGCCCGTCGCCGTGTCCCACCCCAGCGACCCCGCTCTTGGTGGTGAGAGGTGAGGGCCCCACATAGGCATCTCCTAGGCACTCCGCCCCAGCCCCAGGCACTGAGGGGGCAGGAGAAGGGACCCACTCAGCCAGTTAAACAGGCTCATTCGGCCCAAGGAAGGGCTGGGGCTGGATGGGGAGAATGGCTGTAGTTACTGTGGTATGTGGGGCCCAGAGGTGGGGAAAAGAGACACCAGAGGCAGCGAGGTAACAACCAGCTCTAGAAATGAAGGGACTCAGCGAGCGGGGAGCCAGCGGCTAGGGACCCAGGTGGCCGAGCTGCGTCATCGAAGGGTGCCAGGCACAGAGCTAGCAAGGAGAAAGTCCCGTTCAGAAGAGACAGAGAAAGCAGGAGCAGGAGGAGGCAGACAGAGGAAAGCCAGAGGTATGAGGGGAAACGTGACAGGAAGAGCAAGGCCAAATAACGAAAGAGACCATAAATAACCAAAGAAATGGCTAGAAAACTGTGAGAGAAGTAAAGCAAGAATGAAACGTGAAGGAAATCAGCAGCGAGCAAAGGGAAACGGGCTTAAGAAATGAGAAGTGAGCTGTAGTGAAAGTAAAGCAAATAGTACGGACAAAACGTCTGCAGGACCTTCAGATGCAGCGACAGAAATATCGGGACCTGTCCCTAGAACATCGGGGCCTCTGGTCACTCTGCTCAGAACAGGACCCAAACATGCCACAAGAGGATGGCTCAAGATACAATGAACCATCCTAAGAAATTGGCCTGCAAAATTGTTTTCTCTGAAACCAGAGAAACCACGAAGGGAACATGGAATGGTGGGGTGGTGATCTAGTGCCTTGCACGTTGTAGCTCCAGCTTCTGGTATTGCATGTCTAGAGAGGGAACATCGTTCTGTCTTAAACAGAGTTCTGTAAACTAAAGGGGAAGTTTAAAACCAGCTTTTAAACTGTTTCTGTGCTTGTTTCATTTAAATTAAGATAGTTAACGCAGCATTTTAATGCTGGTGAGCTCAGCAATAGATTCACTTGGGATCCTTCCCCACTGAATTGATTTCTCCTTCCCCAGCTCGTGGAGATAAAGCACAGTAGGCCTCCGGGTTGCCTCGGCCTCTCCTTGCCCTGCCCCAGCAACCCCTCCATGGGCTCCTTGCAGATGTTTCCGCGCCATTGCCCTGCTGAGGAGTGGGGGGCCCCATGTCTCTCTGTCTTGGATTCCAGAGAAAATCCTCCAGGAGACTCTCTCCCTGCAGGCCCTTGTATCGGCCTCATCACTGTGGGGTGGGGTGCAGTGACCGTGCCGGGGTCTGTGTCTCACGGCCTGTCTCCTCCTGCCTGCAGACCCCAAACCCAACATCTCCCTGCGTCCCAGTGGGGGAATTGCCCTGGGGGAAGCTGTGACCATCCAGTGTGACTGTCGGTGTCGCGGAGCGAGGTTCCTTCTGAGTAAAGTGGGCGAACCGAATGCTTGGCGCCTGATGAGTCCCACGGGGGATGTGTCGGAGTTTCCCATCCGCAGCGTGTGCCAGAGAGACGCAGGGAACTACAGCTGCCGATATAGCACCAAATTGGACCCGCCCATCTGGTCGGAGCCCAGCGACCCCGTGGAGCTAGTGATAGCAGGTGAGGGGCCCTGCTCAATGTCCCCGTTCCCAGCCCCACTCACAGCTGGACACTCAGGGGGTCTCAGAGTGAGGCTGGGCTAGCTGAATTGGATAGAGCCCTATTTGGCAGACAGCTCTCCTTCAACTGTATAGACACAGGGGTGCCCCTCCTCCAAAGCAGGAACAGCCACGTCCAGACCTGCTCCACAGTGACTCCAGGTGTGAATGGCACCTGGCTGGGGCAGGGACCATCTCTGTGTCCTGTGTCCACCCATACAGCTCCGAGCACATGGGGGAGCCGGCCCACGACAGGGGATCCTGGCAATTCAGACTAGTCAGTAATGACTTTGGTTCTGGTTTCCATGGTGTCAGGCAGGGGCTGAATCCGCACACAGGCTCTTGCTGGGTTAGGGTTGGGTCCTCCCTGTCCTGTGATGGAGGTTGCTGCCGGATCCGGCCTGAGCTGGCTTCACAGGCATGGGGACGGAGGTACACCCGCGCACACACCCTGCCCACACCCCAGTACAGCCCTCTGCCATGGGGAGTGAACCACACTGACCACTATTACCCAGAATCCCCTTGCCTCCCGCCCCCCACTAGAATGTTCTGCTGTGGGTCCCTGAGTCCTTGGGCTGGGGTAGCAGGTAACGAACCAGCTGCTCACGGCCTGGTGCTGCTTCCCAGGGGGATCGGATCTGAAGCTGAGTATCCCCACCATCGCTGGGATGAGCGCAGCGGCCGCCAACCTCCTCCTCCTCCTCCTCCTGGCCTTCCTCTGCTACAGAAGAGCCCGGGGAAGTGAGTGCCCTGCCCAGCGAGGGAAGGGTTAAACCCGCTGCTAAGCAGGGCTGGGAAGGGGTCATGGCTTGGATGGGAGATGGGGAAGGAAACTCCGGGGGTGGGGCAGGGGCCCAGCAGGGGAAGCTCTCCCCTGGCAGGGAGAGTGGCCCCGAAGCTCGGCAGGGGGTGGGGTGGGCGGCTCCATGGGGGGCTCAGCCTGTCTCTAGGGTATCCAGGCTCAGCAGTTGGAGGGGGCAGAGCAGTTGCAGAGGGACTCCCTCCTGCCCCCCCCCCCGGTCCAAGCAGCCCATGGGGCTGAGCAGCAGGGCTGGTTGTGACAAAGTGGGAGTACTGTGTGTGTGTGTGCCTCAGTTTCCCCTATGCATTTCTTGAGCGTCTATGTGGAGGGAAAGGAGCTGATGCAAAGCAAAGCCACTGCAGTTGTTAATAGGTGAAGCTGTAACCTGACCCCAAGTGGGGGAGGGAGGTCAGCTGAACCTGTTGGAGGGAGGTCAGGTGATACCTGAAGCCTGGGAAACCAAACAAAGGACAGAGGGACTGGAGGTGGGGGAGTGGTCAGCCGGGGTCTGGGTCTAGCTGGAAAGAGGGAGAGAAGCCATCTCGCTCTCTAGCCCCAAGATGGATCCAGCTGAGGGCTCACGCTCTCTCGCTGCATGGTCTGTGTTAGACCAGATAGAAGTCATCGAGTAAACATGGGGAAGAAGCAGGAGCCCAGAATCTGGGTTTCATTCTCCTAGCACCCCAGAACGACCTGCCTGACTGAGGGACCCTGTTGAGACTGAGAAGCTGTGAGTTGGATGGTGTTCCTGACATCTTAAATAAACCTTCTATTCTGCTGGCTGGCTGAGAGTCACATTTGACTGTGGATTTGGGGTGCAGAACCCATGGGCTCCCCCAGGACCCCGCCCAGGCAGGCTTGCTGGGGGAAGCACACGGAGGGGCAGAAGGTGCTGAATGCTCCGAGGTCAGACCCAGGAAGGTGGAAGTGGGAACCCCTGAAGCTCCTGGCCTGGGAAACAGGCTGTGTACGGAGAAGGGGCCCTCCACCCGGAGTCCGGTCTGGCTTCCTAGGGAGCGGTTCCAGACCATCGCCCGGGCGCTCCGTGACACTGGTACACAGGGATCAGGGTTGATTCGTGGACAATTCTGCTTCATGTCTCTGCTGCTTCGTGTCTCACCGAGACAGAGCAGGCACGACCCCCTGCTCCTCAGGGTGCATCTGACACGGGACTCCTGGGTTAGGGAGGGGAAGGGGGGGTCTGGTGGCTACAGCAGGGGGGCTAGGAGACAGGACTCCTGGGTTCACTTACTCTCTCTCTTTCTCCCTGTAGGGAGTCTGAAGTTGCAGCCAGAGTCTGTGAGTGAGGCATGAGGGGGCAGCCATGGAGGGGAGGGGCAGGTGGCCCTGGGAGGGGCCACATCTTATGTGTGGGGGGGCATGCTGATGTGGGGTGCAGCCCTGACTCACTGTGTGCCTTTGGGCTCACCCCTGCCCCGCTCTGTGCCTCAGTTTCCCCCACTGCACCATGGGGCTAGTGACCCTCTCTCACCGCAGTGTGCTGAGGGCAGGCGGGTCACTCTGCAAAGGGCTCAGATTGATGCTGGGCCCAGGGCCTTGATCTGGACCCAGCCGCTCACCAGGGATGTGTCTCTATTCCACTCCTCAAACCACCCCCCAGCACCAATCCATCATCCAGCCCCCCTCCCCCCCCGCGCCCCTCCCACGCCAGTCATCCGGCTCTGCACAGATCCCACTTCAGCCACATTCTGACCCCTGGGCCCCCCGTACCCTTCAGAGCAGACACCGGAGCTGGGGATCAGCAACAGGGCTCCTCTCCAAGAGGGGCAGGAGACCCCAAACACAGAGAATAAGAGCCTGACCCTGCACCCCCAAAATTCACCTTGGTCCCTGCAAACCATCCTGCAAATATTTGCATTTGTCAGATTTGCAGAGGGTCAGTGGAATTCCAGGGGGGGCAGGTGCCTGGGGGGGGGGGGGATTTCCGTGATCTCTACCCCAGGGGGTTTTGTGGGCTGGAGTGGGTGGGGGAGGGGTGTTGCTGGATTTCCTGGGGGTGGGGGAAGAGCAGCTCTTGGGAGCCCCCTTCTGGACAGGATGGAGTGTGTCAGAGCAACTGTGCATGGTGGATGGGTGCTGTGGGGGGGCAACACACACACACACACACACACACACACACACACACACACACACACACACACACACACACACACACACACACACACCCTACCTCCCCAGGAGCCCAGCAGAGGGACATTCCAATGCAGAGCCAGGCACTGTAAGCCTTGCGGGGGCGGCCCCTGCCCCCGAGCCCATCCTGTATGCCGCAGTCAATATCAGCTGGGGGCAAGATGAGTAGAGCACCCCCCCCACCCGATAGTGTGAAGCCAGGGGAGAGTCATCAGAGTGACGGGAGAGGGAGAGTCAGCCACCAGGGGGTGACCGAGTGATTCTCCCCACCCCAGAGAATGGGCTCACCTTATAGCCCCCCAGTAGCCCTCCCTCCAGCTGGTGCTGCCCCACCCAGCCCCATGGGTGGGGGGGGCCAGAGGAGCTCAGCACTGGGAGGCAGAGGGGATGTGGCTGTTTGTGTTATTTTTCATCCTGTTAATCTCCAGATTTGTAATAAACACAAACCACACCTGTGACGTCCCCCTGGTGTTATCCGGATGGGCAACCTGCTAGCAACTGTGAAAAATTGGGACGGAGAAGAGGGGGTAAAAGGAACCTGGATAAGACAAAGCCCCAAATATCGGGACTGTAGGATATTGGGGACATCTGGTCACCTACTGATGGGTCACTCCAACCCCTGACCTTGGGAGCCAGCCTTATCCTGCCCCTCTCTGAGACACCCCCACCCCCCCACCCCCCACCCCCCCACTCCCCCACCCCAGGCTGGCCACACACAGCCTCTGGCCTGGGAGCTGCTCCCAGCTCCAGGAGTGAGCGCTTTGGGCACGCTGCTCAGGGCCGGCGACAGGGGGGTACTACGGGTACAGCTGTACCAGGCTCCGGACTTAAGGGGGGGCCCTTAAGTCCGGGGCGGGCCTGGTACACAGCTGTACCCCCTTGTCGCCGGGCCTGCACAGCAAGGCGCGGCTCCGGGCAGCCGCTGCAGCGCTCATCAGCCCGCCCTGGCCCCCAGCAGCCTCCCCCCGCCCCCCTTTGCTTCTCCCGGCCGGGCCACGTGGAGCCCCAGCGTGCGGCGGCTCTGCGCCCCCAGAGGGGGAGAGCGCGCGCAGGGGAGGGGGCCGTGACTGGAGGGGGGCGTGTCCTGCCTCTGCCTGGGGAGGGGGCTGCTGGGCTCCCTCCTCCCCGCCCAGCGGCATTACCAGCAGCAGCGAGCGGAGCAGGCGCCTCTTGCCGGCAGGCGCCAGGTTCGAGCGGGCGTGGGCTGGGGGCCTGGGGCAGGTCTGCTCTCCCGCGTGGGGCAGGGAGCAAGCCAGCCACGCTGCCATGGGGCAGGGGGCACCGTGCCCCTTGCGCGCAGGGTGTGGGCGGCGGGAGACCGGCCGGGGGGGCCACAAACGAGCAGAGTAGGGGGCCCCAAAATTTCTGTCGCCAGCCCTGCCGCTGGTGCTGGCATTGTGCCACCGAATGACACCTGCCAATATCTCCGGTCCCAGACACACCCCTGGGAACCTCTGTCTCGCAGTGCCCAGTTACACCCGCTGGACGCTGGCAGCTTCTATGAGTGTCAGTGGGGCTGTGACGGGAAAAGGTGATGCTGGGATGTAACCTGACCCCGGCCAGGTGATGAGAAGCTGGATGTCTGTGTGTTTTTAACAAAGGCTTGGGGGGGGGGAGGCAGGAAGGAGGCAGGGAAACATTTTGGCTGGGCTTTTGGTCGGGGTACTAGGGAGAAAGAAGACTGGGAACAAGGCCGGGAGCCCAAAACCCTGGGCCTCATCTTCCGGCCCCCCAGAAGGACCTGACTAGGGGTCCTGTCTAGACTAAGAAGCTCTGAGTTGGATAGTGTTCCTGTCATCTCAATAAACCTTCTAATCTACTGGGTGGCTGAGAGTCACTGTGAATCCCAGGAAGTGGGGGTGCAGGGACCGGACTCCTCATACTCCGTGACAACTGGTGGCAGAGCGGTGGGATGCACCACACCCCGTGAACGGCACTTCCTGCAGTAAGTGACTGGGGAGCAGTAGAACGAAGGGGGACCAGGTGTGCTGAAGTCAGACGCGGTTTCGGGGGGTGGAGGAGCTACACTTAACCCCTGAGAGTGTGTGACCAGCGAGGACTGTTGCAGTAAGCGGGATTCCCTGGGGCACTGCAAAGAGCAGACTCAGTGGCAGAGGAGCTGCAGCTCGACCCCGGGAGAGAGGTGTGGAGAAGGGCTGGCACGCAGGGGGGTTTCTCCTGAAAACCGTTGAAATCTGATCGCACAGGCCTGCGAGTGGCCGTCAGGAAGATGTATGCCAAGCACCTCAAGAGTGACCTGGTGCAGCTGTGCAGGCAGAACGGTCTGCCCATTTCAAAGCTCACCAAGGAGCAGCTGATTGCCCAGCTGGAGGAGAGGGATCGTGCGAAGGCCCCGAGCCCGGCCTCTGAGGGGAGCCGCCCGGCAGACACAGCACCAGCCCCAGTGCCTGACCGGGCTGGGAGGGGACAGACTGCTGCCGAGGACGTCCCAAGGCCCCTCTCACCTATGACTAGAGGAGGGGTTGGGGGAAGCCCAGCAAATACCGAGGGCACACGGACTCCGGCAGCCAGCAGGGGACCCTCCGAGCAGGGGTCCCCATCCCTGGAGCCAAAGCACTGTGAATGGGACCTAAAATTCAGAGAAATCACGTTGAGAGAGCAAGAATTAGCAGAGCGTCAACGGCAGCATCAGCATGAGGTGGAGCAACGTCAGCATGAGGAGCAACAGCGTCAGCATGAGGAGCAACAGTGCCAGCATGTGGAGAGGCAGAGCCAGCTTGACCTGGAGGACAAAGAGAAGCAACGCCAGCATGAGCTGGAGCTGGCCAGGCTGGGGAGCAGCGGGGCCCTGGCTGCGGGGAGTGAGGGGGGCCCCAAGGCTGCGCGGAGCTTTGATAAGGGCATCCTGGCCCGGCGTAAGGAGGGGGAGGACATGGATAGCTTCCTGACAGCCTTCGAGAACGCCTGTGGGATGCACCAGATTTCCCCTGAAAACCGGCTCCAGTTCCTCACCCCCTTACTGGACCCCAAATCCGTGGAGGTGTACGGCCGAACGACCAAGGCGGAAGCAGAGGACTATGAACTTTTCAAAAAGGCCCTGCTCCGCGAGTTCAGGCTGACTCCCGAGTTGTACCGGAAAAGGTTCCGGAGTCAGCGGAAAACCCCTGAGGTCACCTACCTACAACTGGTCAACCAGATGCAGGGATATGCCCGCAAGTGGACTGCGGGGGCCGGAACGATGGAGGACCTGCTCAACCTATTTATTCATACTGGAGCAGCTGTACGACCAGTGCCCCTCCGACCTGAGGCTGTGGTTGATGGACAAAAAGCCAGAGAACCCGCAGCATGCAGGGCAGTTGGCCGATGACTTTGTGAACAGTCGGTCAGGGGGGAGCAGGGAGGAGTCCCACAGGAGTGATTTCTCTGAATTTTAGGTCCCATTCACAGTGCTTTGGCTCCAGGGATGGGGACCCCTGCTCGGAGGGTCCCCTGCTGGCTGCCGGAGTCCGTGTGCCCTCGGTATTTGCTGGGCTTCCCCCAACCCCTCCTCTAGTCATAGGTGAGAGGGGCCTTGGGACGTCCTCGGCAGCAGTCTGTCCCCTCCCAGCCCGGTCAGGCACTGGGGCTGGTGCTGTGTCTGCCGGGCGGCTCCCCTCAGAGGCCGGGCTCGGGGCCTTCGCACGATCCCTCTCCTCCAGCTGGGCAATCAGCTGCTCCTTGGTGAGCTTTGAAATGGGCAGACCGTTCTGCCTGCACAGCTGCACCAGGTCACTCTTGAGGCGCTTGGCATACATCTTCCTGACGGCCACTCGCAGGCCTGTGCGTTCAGATTTCAACGGTTTTCAGGAGAAACCCCCTTGCGTGCCCGCCCTTCTCCACACCTCTCTCCCGGGGTCGAGCTGCAGCTCCCTTGCCACTGAGTCTGCTCTTTGCAGTGCCCCAGGGAATCCCGCTTACTGCAACAGTCCTCTCTGGTCACACACTCTCAGGGATTAAGCGTAGCTCCTCCACCCCCCGAAACCGCGTCTGACTTCAGCACACCTGGTCCCCCTTCGTTCTACTGCTCCCCAGTCACTTACTGCAGGAAGTGCCGTTCACGGGGTGTGGTGCATCCCACCGCTCTGCCACCAGTTGTCAAGTAGTATGAGGAGTCCGGTCCCTGCACCCCCACTTCCTGGGATTCACAGTGACTCTCAGCCAGCCAGTAGATTAGAAGGTTTATTGAGATGACAGGAACACAATCCAACTCAGAGCTTCTTAGTCTAGACAGGACCCCTCAGTCAGGTCCTTCTGGGGGGCCGGAAGATGAGGCCCAGGGTTTTGGGCTATCGGCCTTGTTCCCAGTCTTCTTTCTCCCTAGTACCCCGACCAAAAGCCCAGCCAAAATGTTTTCCTGCCTCCTTCCTGCCTCCCCTCCCCCTAAGCCTTTGTTAAAAACACACAGACATCCAGCTTCTCATCACCTGGCCGGGGTCAGGTTACATCCCAGCATCACCTTTTCCCGTCACACAGGGTCTGGCTCTCCCCAGGGACATTTCCCCACACTGGCTCTGGAGAACACCCGAAACGTGCTGCCCAGGCCCAGAGCAAAGGCCTGCAGGGAGCTGTGTTAGCAAATCTAGTCTCCATGGGAGGCGATTCCCCCTCATTGCTGCCCCTCCCCAAGCAGAACAGGGAAGCCTCTGAGGGTGTGCTAAGTGACACTCACTTGCTCGAGATGGTGTCGAGCTGGGGGACTGATGTTCAGAGTTGGTCCGTCCCTGGCCCTCTTCCTCTCTTTCCCGCAGTGATGTGAGCTGGGAAAGGGGGCGCTGCACTGGGCGGGGCAATACCCTGACCACAGGGCCGGGTAGAAACCGGGAGACGACCACGGCTGTGAAAACAAGACAAAGTTTTATCGTCAAGGGATGGAGAAATTCAGGCCAGCAGCCGGGGGGTCCAGAACACGGACCAACTGCAGGCAGCGCCTCCCAGCTTATGGTCTGCCAGCATGTTATGTACGGTCCTGTAGCCTGACAAGTCCTGGGCTAGAGGGGCAGGACCCCAATCCCACTGATGGAAACCTATGTCCTGGGCAGGGGAAGTCCCTGCCTTACGGTCACACACTGGAAGTCAGTGACAGAGCCAGGGATGGAGCCCAGGAGTCCTGTGGATTGCGATCAAAATGTTACATTGTGTAGGGCCAAGAACCGATCCCTACAGGGCCCTCCTAGAAAGACACCTGCCTGACGATGATTCCTCATTTACAATTACATTTTGAGACCTATGAGTGAACCAGGTATTAAGGGGCGGATTCCTACGTAGGACATTTTCCTGTCAACTCACCTTGTGTTTTCCGAGTCTAGCACTCGGCTGGCGCCTGCCATGTTTAGATCAGATTGAAATGGTCCAACCCTCCCTGAGACTCTTACCTTCCCCACGAGGGGTGTCTGCTTCCTGCAGAATCTAGCTGGAAAGGAGAAAATTCCCAAAGAAGCTTGTCCCCAGCACTCAGGTGCGTGACCACAAATTCCCCGAGCAGAGATGGCGGGAAGGACATTTGCTGCAGCGAGGCTACAGAGGTCTCTGAGATTCCCCCTGGCCCTGACCCCCCCGTACTGCATGTCTGTTGTCAAAGGAGTTCTGTGAGGTCACAGCCGCCTCACCACCTTGGCCCAATAGGCTGAGTTCCTGCCAAAGGCCCTTATGAAGTCACTGCCACGCCCACTTCTCCCTTGCAGGGCTGAGGTCTGTCCCTGGCTGGTCTGTTTGGATGTCTCAGCTGCTCCCCCAGATCACCCCATTTGCTCACTACTGATTCTAGGGTACAAGCAGGCAAAACAGCAGGATCTGTTCCCCCTCCCACACACTTCAGATATTCATAGATTTTTAGGCCTGCAGTGGCCACCATTTGATCTCCTAATCTGACCTGCATTTCACAGGCCTGGAAGTTTCACACACTTACCCCCATATTAAGCCCAATAGCTCGTGTTTCACTAAAACACACTTTCCAGACAGACCACCAGTTGTGATGTGAGGGCATCAGGAAATAGAGAACCCACCTCTCCCCTGGGTAATTTGTTCCAGTGGATAATCACCCTCACTTTTAAAAATTGGTGCCTGGCTTCTCATTTGAATTTCTCTGGCTTCAGCTGACAGCCGTTGGTTCTTGTTATGCCTTTCGCGGTGAGATTGAAGAACACTTTGGGACTTATTATTTACTCTCCAGGAAGGTACTTCTCCGCCGTAATCCAATCACCTCTCAATCTTCTTCCCTAGCGAAATGAGCTTGAGCTCTTTAAATATCTCACCTCAAGCCACATTCTTGAGCTCTCAGATGATTTTTATGGCTCTTTGATGCACCCCCTCCAATTTTTCACCATCCTTTTAAAAATATGGACACCAGAACTGGAGAGAGTATTCCAGTTGCAGTCTCACCAGTGCTACAGGGACCCAGAGATACAGCAGCTACTGGCGGCTGCTGTGTACTCATCTCCAGCAGGAGATACTGGGAAGATGGGCCCATGGAGGAGGGGGAGGGGGGAGGAGGAGGGGGAGGGGGGACACTGGGCTGAGGGGGTGCTCTGGATTAAGTTCTTGAACAGTTTCAGTCATAGCTCCCAGGAATCTCTGGGATCTCGGAGGGGTTCCTCTGGCTGGGTTTTCTCCCTGGTGCCCAGTCTCTGTACGCTGGGGGTGCAGGGGGTAGTGTCTGTGCTGGGATCTGCTCACAGCCTATCTCCTTCTAACTGCATACAGTCATAAGCATAATTCCCTAAAGCCTTATGGGGTGCACTGTCACACTTTTAATCTCCATATTTGTAATAAACACAAAACCACAAACTACTCCCCCAGGCACCCCCACAGCCTCCCTGTCTCCACACCCAGAATGTGTGTAACACCCGCGGGAGACGGGATCACGTCTCTCATTTCCCAGCATGCCCCTAACCTGGCCACTGGATATAACTCAAGAGCTGGGGTTAGGGACACGCCTGGGACTCAGGAGAAGTGGGGAAGCAGAAATCTGAGACCTGTAATTGGTGTGTTGGAAACGAGGCTGCATTGGTGGACAAAATATTGTGGGGACAGGCTGTGCCGCCTACCACCCCTTTGGGGCCTTAAAGAAAAAGACTCACTACACTGCTATGGCTGCTCCCTTTGAAGCCAGTCAGGACTCTGGGGGAAAACTTCCTCTCCGTAAACAGCCTGTCTCCAAGTCTAGGAGCTTTTTGTTCTCAGCCTTACCTAACACTTTGCAGGGAGGGGGAAGGGCCAGCCCCTAGACAGGGTGTCAGCTTCTTACTTAAACTGTCTCTCTGCTTTGCACCAACTACACACCCTTATCCCTCCACATAGACACTCAAGAAATGCATAGGGGAAACTGAGGCACCCCCACACTATCCAGAAGAAATATTAGGAGCATTTCCATTCCGTCACACCCTCCCCCCCATTTCTGAGAATTCCCCACTTTTCAGCAAGGATATTCCTGTGGCAAAGCTTTGTAGCAGCTCTACCCATGAGCCCCTGGGAGCAATTCCTGGGATACGCAGGGGTGACCTTGGATACGGGCCATACAGCAATGATGGGGCCTGGAAGGAGCTCTCCTTGGAGGGCAGATCCAACCTGGAGGGGGCTGGAGGAAGAGGGAGTAAAGTGGAAATGGGGCCTGGAGGGATCTCTGGGGCTCCAGGAATGGCCCCATTACTCCTGCAAATGCCTCTAGCTCACACAGGTTTCATTTTGTCCCTCTGGTTGCCGGGGTTTGGGCTGCAGTTCCTGGAAGCTCAGGTGATTCCTCTCCAGTGCCTGGCAAAACATCTCCAGGGCTGGGAGTAGCCAGAACAGAGTGGGCCAGGCTGGGGCATATTTCCTGTGCTATGAGGCATACGTTTTACCTCCTTGGGGTTCCCCACCAGCAGCTACAGGGAGGTAAAACACCCACAGCACCGAAGTGGACTTGTCTCCACTGGTATCTGACTCTGAGAGTGTTACCTGGGCCTAGCCAGCTCATTGTACACCCACGTGTACTTAGCATGTGCCCAGCTTTTGTGGGCGGCACTCCCCAGGGCTCCCTGGCCCTGCCCCCCATTCACTGCTGGGTCCCATCACAACCTGCACTACCGACAGCCAGGCCCTAGGGTTTTGTCACGGAGTGCCCGGGTGATGGTCTGGAACCGCTCCCTAGGAAGCCAGACCGGACTCCGGGTGAAGGGCCCCTTCTCCATACACAGCCTGTTTCCAAGGCTAGGAGCTTCACGGGTACCCGCTTCAACCTTCCTGGGTCTGACCTTGGAGCATTCAGCACCTTCTGCCCCTCTGTGCGCTTCCCCCAGCAAGCCCACCTGGGCGGGGTCCTGGGGGAGCCCATGGATTCTGCACCCCAAATCCACAGTCAAACGTGACTCTCAGCCAGGTAGTAAAACAGAGGTTTATTCGATGACCTCTATCTGGTCTAACCCAGACCATACAGCGAACGTGAGCCCTCAGCTGGATCCATTTGGGGGGCCAGAGAGCAAGATAGCTCCTCTGCCTCCCTGCCTGACTCCAGCTAGCTTCAGACTCTCCCCCCCCCCCCGAAACTCACTCTCCAGTCCCTCCTCTCCCCTGGCTCAGCCAGGTCAGGTGACCTCCCTCCCCCACTTGGGGTCAGATTACAGCTTCAGGTAAGGACACCTGCAGAGAGACTGTGCTTTGCATCAGCTACACATTCCTATCCCCTCACATAGACGCTCAAGAAATGCATAGGGGAAACTGAGGCACACACACAGTATTCCTACTTTGTCACAGGTTTCAATGCAGCACACCCAGCAGTGAAGCCAGACACAGCACACAGGGGTACTGGGGTCACACTTTACAGCTCCACTTCACAGCCACAGGCTAGAAATTGACTTTTTTATTTGCTTAAAACAAACTGAGCTTCTCCCACAATCCCAGGTCTCCAGGAGCGTGGACTTTCAGGGAACAGCAAATACCGTGAGACTTGGCTATGAGCATCCTGTTCCCCTCCTGTACCCCAGCTCCCTCGCTACAATTTCCAACAGCATCTCAACTTCCCCAAGTCCTTGTTCCACGAGAAGCTTCTGCAGCATCTTCCATCATCCCTGGTGCCCCGTGAGACCAGCCAGCCCTGCCAGAGACCAGGGGAGGACTCCAGTAATAGGAGGGCAGGTTCAGCCCTCAGGGTGCTGCTCAGTGTGAGGTTATCACAATCCAGCCCAGCACTTACCACAGGTGACACCCAGCCTGCAGCGTGGCAGGGCTCAGGCAGGCTTCCTGCTTGCCATAGTTCCATGCCGCTCCCAGAAGTGGCTGGCTGCTGGCATGTCTCTGCACGCCCCTCGAGGTAGAGGGCCGTGGGCAGTGTGGGGGCAGCCCTTTGAGCCACCTCCCCTCCACCCTACCAGGGGCCATAGAGATGTGCCAGCAGCCAACTGCTTCTGGGAGTGAAGTGGAGCCAGGGCAGGCAACCTGAGCACCCCAAAGATCGCTGCCTGTGATTTATTTTCGGGGCCCCCTTTGATCTGGGGCCATGGGCTGCAGCCCCTAAAGCCCCTGCCTTAATCCATCCCTGTGCCTGAGGCTGGCAGGAGTCGTGAGTGTGAGTCTGCAATGGGAGTGAGTCAGTGCCACTGCGAGACCCTTCCCCCCTGCATCCCCCGACTGGGGTGTATTGAATTTCCTACATTTACAGTCGCGTTACCACAGTTCCCACCAATCAGCACATTCTGATTTAACCTGGGGCGGGGCAAAGCATTATCACAAATCGCTGGAGTTTTCCTTTGAGTTCAGGGGGAGGAAACATCTGACGTGTCGCCATTTCCCCACATTCCCTGTGGGGCGACGGTCTTTCCCAGGTGTCAGCATTTGGGTTTGATTCCCACAACATATTTCCCGGCCCTGGTATCCCTAGAACAAGAGTCAGGTCCAGAGACTCCTTGGGAGTCAAATTCTGAGCATTTTCTCTGTGTGATTCCCTTTGCCCCACGGGAGGGGTTGAGACTTCAGACCCGGAATCTGGACATTTCTTTTCCCTCTTCTCTTTGGGGACTCTTTCCAGTTGTGGATTCTCCTTTTCTGTTTTATGCTCCTTCCACCTAGGGTGAGCAGATGTCCTGATTTTATAGGGACAGTCCTGATTTTGGATCTTTGTCTTATATAGGCTCCTATTGCCCCTCACCCTCATCCTGATTTTGCTGTCTGGACACCCAGTTCCATCCCACGTTGAACAGGTTGATGAATGACTCTTGGACATTTTCTCTCACAGTTGGCCCTGTGGTGTTTCCTTTCACTTGCTTGTCCCCAGAGACTGGAACTGTTTTTCCTGTTGCTGGATCTCCCTGACTAACACACACACTAACCCCTAATTCCTGGCGGAAATCCCAGTCGCTGGGGGGGCAGATGCTGAGGGGTTTCCCCTTGTCCCTTCCTGCAGTGTACCCAGGGCTGAGAAACGGGAACAATTTCTCAGAACCTTCCACAGGAATCTCCAGGATAAGGGCCATTGAATTGACACTGTAAAATGAGAGACTCCCCCGTTCTAGATCCAGATACCCCCCAATCACTGTTGGCTTCACACCCCAGCTCTGAATCACAGGGTCGGCCTCACTGGGGTGATACTTCCCCTTAGATCTCCCCAGAGCCCAAACCCCCCCCTCAGGGGGTCTCTCCAGCCTCTTCTGTTTCACTCTCTCCCTCACAGTCTCACTCAGTACCCCGAGCTCCCAGTCTGGGTTGTCCCCCACCTCCACCTCCCAGTACCCCCTGCAAATTCCACCACCACCACCATGCTCTTTCCTGGACACAAACCCCTCCCTCCCCACAGCGATCAGAGCCCCAGGGGGGTCAGCCGTCCCTGGGGATTTGGGGTTGTGCTGGACTGTTCTACCATCCTCAGACACGGTGAGTTCGGGGTGTTTGTAATCTGGATCCAGGGTGACGGGAACTGCGGAGAAAAACCAGAATAACCCCATTAGCCATGGGTCAGCCAGGGACCCTACGATCCCACAGGAGAGATTCCAGCCAGCACAGCCAGAGCGAAGTACAGAGTGTTAAGGGCTGAGGTGGCTGGTTGGAGCGCCAGGGCTGGGCCTGGGCCTGGCCCCTGAGCTGGTGGAGAGATGGGGGGAGCTGTAATGGGGGTTGGGCTCCTTGCATCTTCTCACTCCCCCCTGCACAGGATTGGTCCCTGAGAGGTGTTAGGGCTCTGGGGGTCCATGGAAAGTGTCGGGGGGGACGGGACTCTGCAGGCTGCGGGGGGAGGGCTGAGTGGGGCTGTTGGGGGAGCTGACAGGGTAGGGATGGATCATTGCTGAAGGGAGATGGGGGGGCATCAGGACTAACTGAGAGGGGATTGCGAAGGAGCTGCCCAGGGATGAGGCTTACAGCTCAGGGCAGCATGTTCAGGGCCATCCAGCCCCACAGCTCTGCATCCAGCGCACACCCTGCCCACCTGCCCCATGGGGACCCCACACCTCTAACAGCTCAGCTATGTAACATGGATATCACTAACCCCAGAGCAGTGTCTGCTCAGCCCCTCACAGCCCCACTCACCCATGTAGCTCCGAGCCCTCCTGAACTCTGCAAGGGAAGAGGAACAAACATGGTCAGGGGCCCAGAAAACATGGGGCACTCGCTCCCGCAGGAGACACTGTTCTGGGAGAGGGGTCCTGGGCAGATAGGAACCGAGCGATGTGAAATGTGACATGAAAACACGTCATCTTACCTAGCATTGTGACTGCCTTGTCTGAAATGGAAAGAGATGAAGTTATTCCCTGTCATTTAGGCAGAGGGCTCAGCACTGGGACCTGCGTGACTGCCTGCTCACTTTACCCAAGGTTCACAGGCCCTCACTGCTGAAGGAGAAATGTCCCGGCTGTGTGAATTGGGAGACAGGCCCTTTCACCCCAGAGATCTCTGCTAACAGCAACGACCGACTCTTGGGGATGCCTTTATATTGTGTCTTAGTGTCGGGGAGTGGAAAAACGTTGCTCTTAGTGATGCGGCTGTAAATCCATAACCAGATGCTTCACTGGGACAAATTTGGATTGACACCAGTGTCACTCAGAGCAGAATCCAGGCCTGTGAGAAGCTGCTATTTGGTTGTTGAGGCCCCCAGCAGACTGGGGGGATGTTGAAGGGACACTGATAGGATAAAAATCAGGCTGGGATTTGCAAAACATTTAACCTTGGTGGAGTGCACAGGTCTGGAGCTATACAGCTCTGACATTCTCAACCCTTCCACCTGTAAGCAGTGTCAGGATGAGCTCAACCCTGACATCTGGTGGTGAATTGTGGGAATTGCAGCAAGTTGTGGAAAAGAATTTTAGGGGACTGATCTTATTTGCATAGACACATCCACAGCACCTAGCCTGAGCTCACAGCAGCCCAAATGGTCACTTTGGCTGCTGTGGGATCCCTAGTTTCTCTGTTATTGGGGCAGGAATTATAAAATGTTGTTAACCTGATTATGTGAATGAGGGACTGGGGCATGTACTTGGCCTTTGTCATGATGGAGGGACTCGCCATCAACTTGGTGGCACTCACTGGCCAAGGGTTCTAAAACCCACTGACTTGAAAGAAGCAATGGGAGTCTATATTACTTCTACTGCTTGCATCTGATGAAGTGGGTATTAGCCCACCAAAGCTTATGCTTCAAAGCTTTATAGTTAGTCTTTAAGGTGCCACAGGACTTTGTTACCTCTGCTATTCCAGACTAACATGGCTACCTCTCTGATTCTTCTCTATATTATTTTGGTGAGGATTTTTGTCTGAGGGTTCCACAAATGTATTGTACTCTTTCTTGCTCTCCACCATGGAATGTCTGAGCTAATGTTTGATTTCATTAGGAGTCTAGTTTCAACCTGCTAAGCTAAACTCATGCTGGGCTCAGTAGTGTATCTGCACTAAGGCCTTCCCATTATAAACTGAGATTGCTTAAGAGCTGAAATCACTGAGCACTTTGTTAAGGAGGGGGGGCCTGAGAAATATTGCTGAGCTGATGATAGAGCAGTTTGGGTGACTACTAGCAGAGTGGCTGGTGGTGTGCAGTAATGGATGGAGTGGAGCAGAGTGATGGGTGAAGCTGAGCAGTTCCTGAACAGCTGATGGAATAGAGCATCTGGCAGAGCAGCTTGTAGGACCACTGGTAGATCAGAGCAGTTTGGGGGACAGCTGATGGGAGTGGCTCAAGGTGAGTACTGCTGCAGAACCCCATGGAGAGGTGGGGCAGTTGGCCTCAGACCACATAAGGTGCCCCTTAACCTGACCCCCATTTCCACCCAGGCTGGGAAGTAAAACTCTGCAGATGAACTTTTGAACTCTGCAGAGACTTTTGGGCTGTTGGACTTTTTGGGACCTTGGGTGGTGTAAGAGAGTCTATTCCCTCTCTCTGAACACTGGGGTATAGGGGAGAGTCTCTTCTATGGTCCCTTAACTATAAACTGCTTCCCCAGCCTAAGTTAAGTCTTTTTGCCCCCAAAACCCATACTCTACCAGTAAGGAAATGGGGACCAAGCTGTCACCACTCAGTGATTACCCCAAGACTATGGGGTAGGGAACCTTGACTCCCCCCCGAGAGTAACCCTCCTGACTCCTCCCTTTCTGGCTGGGAGAAAAATAAACACACAGAGACTTAACTCCAGCGTCCCTTCAACCTAGGAGACACAATCCTCTTCCCCCCTCCCCTTCCAACCTGAAGCAGAGAGAGATTCCGACACAGCCCTCCTTAACCATGGGCTGCCCCATCCAAAGCTAGGATTCCTTTATGAGAATAACCAAACACTTTTTATAACTAAAAAGGTTTAATAAAGAAAAGAGAACAACTTACAGCTAATCCACTTTACAGATATAAAGCTTCCTACCCCTCCCTCCAGATTCCTCCCCCTGAGAGGGTAGTGACACCCTAGACCAGGCACAAGCTTATGAAAAATCAATATGTTACTTACAATTCAGCTTCTTATGAATATAGAAAGGAAAAAATAGAAGTCTTGCTCTCCATAGCTAGAGAGCAAAGAAATGGGTCTTGCCCCAAGCTGGGACCGAGGGAAACTGAAACTAAACATCCCTCCCCCCCTCGTGGCACGGGAGCTCTTACATCACCCCCTCTCAGGTAAAGTTAACCCCATACAGGCAAAACAACACTCCACACTTATGACAGGTGGCTTTGGGGCTTGTGGGACTCAAGAACCAAAGGTGAAGGACACAGCCCATTTGCTTGGGGGGGGGGGGACTTCTGATTCATGGTTTGTTTTATGAATCATGTTTATATATATATATATATCCAACCACATTGTTTCTCTCTGTTATTAAAAGATTTTTGGTCCACTCAGACTCTGTGCTTGCGAGAGGGGAAGTATTGCCTCTTAGAGGCACCCAGAAGGGTGGTATATGGTTGTCCCAGGTCACTGGGTGGGGGCTTGAGCCGGTTTTGTATTGTGTTATTGGAACAGAACCCCTGGATACTGAACCCGGCCCTTGTTGCTGCCAACTCTGATGGGCAGAAGAGTTACACATCTAACGAGAATTACTAATAACCCTTTGGAGCAACAAAGCTACACATTCCAGGTGTAACCTGGGCATAGATAGACCTGGAGAGGATTAGAGCTCAGATCTGGGGTCGGTTCTTGGCAACAAAGCATGGAAAATGTGAGTGTGAATCTGGTCTCTTGCTCATCTCCATGGTCTGGGAAATGGACCAGAAAAGCCTGCATTGCCTCAATCATCTATAGAAAGAGGCTGGCCTCCTTCTCCATAACAATGTGATGCCACTGGATTGTCACAGGCCAGGTGACACCTGTCTATCTATCCAGACATGAGAGCAGGTCACCCTGTGTCTGCTGCAGGGAGCTCAAAGTGCTGCCATGGAACTGGGGTGACTCTAATGGGACTCTGATTTTGGCCCAAATGGTCACTCAGCCCGGCCCTATGGTGTTGGTGCTCTGTATCTGCTCAGCACCTGTGTCTGGGAGCCTCTGTCCAGGGGCTATAATGGGGAGGTGGATGAACTTACCAATTGTCTCACGCAGCTCCTGGCACTCTGGGGAGAGAAGAAAAGGAGACCATCATGGGTTCAGAGTCAGTCATTCTGAGCACAGTGACACGGGGCTGTTCTAAACTCTGGGTACGTCTACACTGCAGCTGGGAGCGAGCGTCCCAGTTTGGGCAGTAGACACGTGCTAGCTCTGCTTGAGGCCGTGCACTAAAAGTAGCTGGGTATCTGGGAGTAACATGGACAGCGGCTTGGACTAGCTGTTCAAGTGAAAACCCACTCGGACCCCTTGGGAACACACTCGGGTAGCTACGCTGAACCCCCCCCCACCCCCCCGTACCTAGCATGAGTCTGGCTACCCAAGCTGGGAAGCTCCCTTCCTCCTGTAATGTAGATGGACCCACTGCACCAAGGGTCTCAGAACTGACACAATCCCACATCAGCCCCTATACAGAGCCCACAAATGGCCCCTGGGGGCAGCGCACAAACACAAATACACACACACACACAGCACTGACAGAATATATATCACATAGAGAGAGGCCTGCACTGCTGCAGCCTGTCACCTGGCGTCAGACCTCCTATTTCTGTGCTGGGCAGTCCCTTTGTGGTGCTGATTTTCACAAGTGTATAACTCTAGGGTCAGTAGCTGGAGGAGCTTAACTTGGGAACAGCTCTGTGTGGCCGTGTGGCACTGGATTTATTGCCCACTGCTAGAGATGTGGGCTCAGGTTCTGCCCCAGCTCTTGTAAGAATGATGTGGGGCCCAGCAGAATTCACCTCACAGAGCCCATACACAGAGTCTGTGTTCATTCGCAGCCAAGGCTTAGCCTCGGGGGGGGGGGGGGGGAGAGAGGACAAGACTGTGGAGTCCAGCATTGGCATAGCAGTGATTTTGCAGTTCAGAACTGAGATAAATCCCCAGACCTTCATGGAGAAAGTTTGCCCAGCCCCTGACTAAAGTTTTGTCTACAGAGCCCCATTGTTTGGCTGTTACCCCAGAACTGAGGAGTGTGTTAGCCCAAAACTTGAATAAGCTAATCACAGCCACAGAGTGTCCATTCAGCCACCAGGAATTAATAAAACAGAACACCACATAGTTAAGGGTTAATTTGGAGAAGCAGGGTTTTTTGAGGCAAGGTCTGTGACGGAGTAGGAATGCTCTTAAGCTTCCTCTGACTCTTGTGTGAAGGTGGCCATACCCGAAACTGTAACTCAACCCCGGGGGGGGGGGGGAAGGGAGGTCACCTGACCTGCCTGGGGAAGGAAAACAAAGGGAAAAGGGGAGGGGTGGAGGAGGAAGTTTCACTCTGAAGCTGGCTGGAGTCAGGCAGGAAAGGGCAGAGGGGCTATCTGGCTCCCTGCCCCCCCAAAAATGGATCCAGCTGAGGGTTCACGTTCACTGTATGGTCTGTGTTAGACCAGGTACCTGTCACCGAATAAACCTCTGTTTTACTGGCTGGCTGAGAGTCATGTCTGACTGTGGAGTGGGGGGTGCAAAACCCACGGGCTCCCTTAGGACCCCGCCCGGGGCAGGCTCGCTGTGGGAAGCGCACGGAGGGGCAGAGGGTTCTGAATGCTCCAAAGTCAGACCCAGGAAGGTGGAAGCTGGAATCTATGAACTCCTAGCCTTGGAAACAGGCTGTGTACGGAGAGGGGACGCTTCCCCTGGAGTTCTGAGTGGCTTCATAGGGAGCAAGTTCCAGAGCATCGCCCTGGGCACTCTGTGACAAGGTCAAATACTAACTGTAGGCTTGAGGTTTCTGCTAATTAGAATGAGAGGAGGTGAGGAAAGAGTCAACAAATGATGAGACTGAAGTAGTCTGCAGTGGGAGGGGATGCATTGCTGGGAGGGGGGTAGGACTTCCCTGCCCCCACTCCAGCAATGCATCCCCCTCCCCATTCATACCAGTGGGAGCCAGGCTCAAATAAGTGGATGGAGACTTTGAGTTTGGGTGTCTTTGATACTGAAGCTTCTTATAGCTAAGATTGTTAGGACTGTTTTAGTGTTAAGTAGTTTATTGAAGTGAGGAGAAATGGTGACCGAATAGGGGTCGCTATGAACTGTGTGTTTTGTAAAAGTTAGTTATAAAAAGAGTAGGTAATAGAGTGTATTTTGGAGCAGTTCTCTGGAGCTTTCCTGAGAGACTTTTTCCTGACACCCGACTCTCCAGCTTGGAAGCAACTGCCCATTGTTGCCCTGCTGTTAATTACTCGATACCATCTCAGATTGTAGATAATTATTTAGGATGTTTAAAATTTATTACGTACATTTGTGTGTGCTTAAATCTAATAAATAGTCATTTTAGATATGAGCACACTTATTTGTATCAGAGTTAACAAAGTCCTGTGGCACCTTAAAGACTAACTATAAAGTTTTGAAGCATAAGCTTTCGTGGGCTAATACCCACTTCGTCGGATGCAGGCAGTGGAAGTGTTCACAAACAGGCAGTTATAGAAAAGTAGGTAAGAGCCAGGTGGGAGGTGAAAAGATTAGTCCAATTAAGCTGAGCCAGCTTGTTATCTCCGATCAGGGAGTGTGGATTATTCGTCTAGCATTTGAATGGGGTGTGTGAACATGGAGAGACGAGAAACAATGTCTGTAATGAGCCAACCATTGTAGATCTCGGTTCAATCCCAAAGTGTGTGTGCTGAATTTGCAAATGAAAACACTTCCACTGCCTGCATCCGACGAAGTGGGTATTAGCCCACGAAAGCTCATGCTTCAAAACTTTATAGTTAGTCTTTAAGGTGCCACAGGACTTTGTTAACTCTGCTATTCCAGACTAACACGGCTACCACCCTGATTCTTATTTGTATCAAGCTTTCATCGGCCAGAAGTGCTGTGTTCCCATTGATTCATTCCTGACACCACCCAGAGTGAAACAGTTACGTTATCACTGCTTTGGATTTATGACCCTGAGTAACACAGCCTATGGGGGTGTGATTTGCAAGATGCACAAAAGTGTTATGCTGGGACTGCCAAGTGTGGATGCTGCTGGTGCACTCACTGGTCTCTCTTCCGTTAGGACTATGTTACATTTTTAACTAAGAATCTTTTAGTTCATACTCACAAAATCCACACAGGGTTGTTACAGGGCAGCACTTTGGTGCACATTCCTATTCACACCCCTGTAATCTCAACCATTGGGCAGTGTAGACATAGCCTGAGCCACCATTTCATGTGCATTAAATTCACTCTCTGTTGTTTCGGATGATACTGAAATGCGAACTGAAAACTCTGCAGTGTTTGTTTCCAGGGCAGGGGGGAAATGATCATGAAGCTGACTGAAGTTCATACAGCGCATGTGGTGATTTTTCCATCTCATTATAGTGGGAAAGTACAGACACACGTTTACTAGGGGTTTAGCCAAATACCTGATTCCAAGGTCATCTTCTCAGTCTTTTCAGGCTCTGAAATGGGGAAGAGAAAAGAGTCAGTCCCAGAGACACACATTGGATGGTGCTGTTCACACCCTAATGACTGGGGCTAGTCACAGACACCTCAGAGCCACACTCCCAAACCCAGAGCTGGAGCCAGCAGGTTTAGCGATTAGTGATATGCACCAACACGCAGGAGATCCGAGGGAGTCTCTCACTCTACACACACTCTTACACGAGTTTAACTAATGAGATTACAAAACATTCCTTGAGTTAAACTGGAGCAGGGCTGTCTGTGGTGAAGGGTTGGTAGAACCATGGGGCGGGGTCAGTTACTCCACAGCGACCCCTCTGGCTCGTTACAGAATAGCAGTGATTGCTAGGGGAGTCCCATCCAGTCTTCCCCAGCTGGAGGACCATCACAATGATGATCAGTATTGTTCTTAAATACTGAAAAGTTCGCAGTGGAATAAATTAGACACGTGGAATTTAAAACCAGTGTCTATTGCTCGATTCATTGAGTTTCAGGCCAAGCAGATCCATTCGTTCATCTCTTCTTCCCTGCTGTGTATCATGGGCCAGAGAATCTCACCCAGTTCCCCCTGCACTGAGCTCAATAACTCAGGTTTAGCTACAGCATCTTCCAGAAATGTGCCCAGTCTGGATCTGATGCCATCAGGAGATAGAGAATACATCTGTGACGGAGTAGGAATATTGTGTGTGCCTCAGTTTCCCCTAAGTATTTCTTGAGCGTCTATGTGAAAGGATAAGGATGTGTAGCTGATGCAAAGCAGAGACAGGGTAAGCAAGTAGCCGATGCCCTCCCCCCTCTCTGCAGGTGTCCATACCTCAAGCTGTAATCTGACTCCAAGTGGGGGAGGGAGATCACCTGATCTGGCTGAGCCAGGGGGGAGGAGGGGCTGGAGAGAGTGACTTTCAGTTTGGAGTCTGAAGCTAGCTGGAGTCAGGCAGGAAGGGCAGAGGGGCTATCTAGCTCTCTGGCCCCCAAAATGGATCCAGATGAGGGCTCACGTTCGCTGTATGGTCTGGGTTAGACCAGATACCGGTCATCGAATAAACCTCTGTTTTACTGGCTGGCTGAGAGTCACGTCTGACTGTGGAGTTGGGGTGCAGAATCCATGGGCTCCCCCAGGACCCTGCCCGGGCGGGCTCGCTGGGGGAAGCGCACGGAGGGGCAAAAGGTCTGAATGCTCCGAGGTCAGACCCAGGAAGGTGTAAACAGGGATCTCTAAAGCTCCTAGCCTTGGAGATAGGCTGTGGATGGAGAGAGGACGTTTTCCTTCGGAGTCCTAACTGGCTTCCTAGGGAGCAAGTTCCAGACCATCGCCCAGGCACTCCGTGACAATGTCACTGCCCTGGGGAGCTTGTGCCAGTGGTTAAACACCCTCTCTTTCTCCTGTGCATTTGACTGTCACAGGGATGGAATCATCTCACAGAATGTCATTGATTTTACAGAGTCTTTTCCTTTAAGGAGAATAGAATCACTGAGCAACTGCCCAGGATGAGTGGGATGGAATCTGACCCCGAATTGTCATTGCAAACCATCACCATGCTGCCCCCACACACAGGGCATCTCGCAAGCACGGACCCTGGGGTATCTGCTGCACAATACACATTTGCCAACCTGTTACCATCAACATGCGTGTGGGAGATGAGGAACCACTAGGCAAAGACCACCTGGATCCATCCCTTAAATCTCACTGAGCCCACAGGTAGCACCAAGCAGTCACCAAGCTCACACATTTCAATAGACGTAGTAAGAGATAGAGCAGAAAACCTACTATAAAATAGTTGATCCTCCTCTTTAGAGCGTTTCTTCTGAGAGGCCTTTCGGATCGCTGTGAGACAGAGAATCAGACACAGTGAGACAGGGAGGAAGGGTAAACACTGAGCAATACGCTAATACAGGCGGGGCCAGGGACCCCAGTGTGTTTGTTAGTTTGGTTTATTTCCTAAATTCAACACAGGGTAAATATCTGAACAATAAGACACTCCCCTACCTCACCCCAGTGCCCTCTAGGGACAGGCTTTAAACATGCAAATGACACATTCCCATTACCTCTGTATCCAAGATATGCAGAAGTTCCAGCAGCAATGAGAAACAGAACGAACATCACCCAGAATGCAGCCCGCCAGGGAGAAACCCGGGGGAAGATGTCACCTGGCAAACAGAGAGTGCAGAGCGTGAGCACGGTCCCATCCTCATGCTGGAGAACAGGGTTTGCCACTTGGCTTGACAGCTGAGTCCTGGCTCAGAGATCCTCAGAAATTCCCAGGACTGAAGGGCACGTCCCCTCCAGGCTCAAATCACAGCCACTAATGGGAACCCTTGAAACTAGAGAAGCCAACGCAGCATCAGTTCCAAGAGCCAGGACTCTGCTGTGCCCAAACCTCTCCCGCTGCTACAAGCTAAAAATCGGAGACTTCTTGCCCAGCCTGTCCAGCACTGCCTGGCTGTTTGGATGGTCACTGTCACAGCCTCCCCGTTCTCAGTCATCACGTCCAGTCCAGATAAGTTCAGTAGAGAACAATTATTTTCCTAGTTGGCCTCAGTGTGTTATGAGTTCATGGATTCATAGATGTTAAGGTCAGTAGGGGCCATTAGCACCATCTAGTCTGACTTTCAGTATAACCCAGGCCAGAGACCCTCCCCCAGTGATCCCTGCATCCAGCCCAGGACGTCTGGTCCAGCCACAGCGGATCTTATAGAAAAAGACGCCCACTTTGGGTTCAAAGATTCCAAGCTGTAGTGTTTTAGTGTAGACAATCCCTGAGTCTAATATGTCAGCCCAGTTACCTTTATCAACACAAACACAACACCTCCTCAAAGAACAATATCAAGTTCATTTCACAAGACTCAGCCCCAGCTCCTGACAGGCAGATTGTCCACATCACAGAAACCTCCATCACTAATGGCCCCAAAGAACAGGTTAGAAGGACATTTCCTGTCTCAGTACCAGAAAGAGGCATTAGCTGAGTGCACTTCTAGCCCCCGCACTCCCGTTGTGACTCCTGTAGGCCTTGTTGGAGCCCTAGGTATAACTCAGGGTACGTCTTCACTACCCACCGGATCGACGGGTAGCAAGCGATCTTTTAGCGATCAATTTCTCGCATCTCATTAAGATGTGAGAAATCGATTGCCCACGGCGCCCCCGTCGACTCCGTAATTCCAGCTTGCCGTGAGGCGCAAGCTGGAGTCGGTGGGGTAGTGTGCCGCCGACTGCCGCCACCATAAGTCAGCTGAAGATACACCAACTTCAGCTACATTATTCACTTAGCTGAAGTTGCGTATCTTCAGTCGATCTCGCCCCTCCCCCCCCCAAGTGAAGACCAGCCCTAAAAATGTAAACCAAAGGCTGTGAACCAGAGTAGGCCTGATCTTGGAAAAATAACAACACACCAGCTATTAGCTAGCACCAAGTACACACATTCCTGACTTAAGAGGGTAGTACAAAAACACACAGATCTCTCAAGTAACTATGTAAACGCATTCCTGAGAGACGGAACAGGAATACACCAACTCCTTGTAGGAAAAGGATGGGATGACAGGTTAGTTGATGAGGATATTTTGTTCCAGCTAGCAGGTACCAGGATAAGGGTGATTTAACAACCTCTGGAATTAAGACAAGGAATACCTGTGGCACCTTAGAGACTAACCAGTTTATTTCAGCAGTTAGTCTCTAAGGTGCCACAAGTCTTCCTTGTCTTATTTATGGATACAGGCTAACACGGCTGCTAATCTTAACATCTGGAATCATAATACGTAACTTGTTTGTATCAGTGTATAAAAGGAGAAGTCATAAGTGAGGCATCTTTGTCCAGCTGAGGTGACAGAATCCTGGTGCACAGGCTGAGCGGGTATCTTGTCACAGGCCTACATGCCTTAGTGTAACTGTGGCTCCTATGGGGCTCTAGATGTGGTCCACAATAAACCTGGCCAAGTGCCATCGCCACTGAACTGAGCCTGTGATCTTTCTTAGGAATAACATCAGAGTCTGCTGAATTAACATGCTGCACCGTCTGGTAGTACCGCTGACATTGGAGCTCCTAGAGCAGCAACACAAGCCGTAGTAACAATTTAACAACTCTCCACAGCACTAACAACAATCCCTTCTGCGCGGGGAGACTCACCTGAGAGGTGAAGGGCCGATTGTCGCTCTGTCTCCAGCAGGCCATTCCGCACTATGCAGCTGATGTCTCCATTGTCTTCTGTGACAGTGACGTGACTCACAACACTATACAGGTTCTCCCTGTCCTGAGTCACATCGGTCACAATCTCCATTGACAGGTTCTGTCCGTTCTTTCCAACCCACTGGAGTTCGGGTTTGGGGAACCAGCCTGTGGATCTACAGGCCAGTCCAATCCCCTGGGCCTGGGGGCCCAGCACGTCAATGAACACAGGATCCAAAGCTGCAGGGAGAGACAGAGAGTGTGTATCAGGAAATGGTGTCTTTGGTAGCACCATGTGATTCCCCAGATACCACTGGATATAGGGGGCTGTGACTGGAAAGCTCCTTTCCCTTATGTTCAAAGCCTCCCTCATCCTGATGACTGGGAAAATGATATAATACCATCTGGCTGCCCAATCACAGTGCCCCCCAGTGCCACATCTCACCTGCGACCCGTAGCTCCGTGGTGGCTTCCTGGGTCCATTCTGGATTCCTCACAAGGCACTGGTATGTCCCAGCATCCATCACTTGGAGCCGTTTCAGCTTCAAGGAGACGTTCCCATTAGTGAACTCCTGCAGGAACAGCTCTGTCCGGGTCTGGTAACCCTCCCCCGGCAGGTCCTGGTTACCCTCATCCATGTACTCATGAATCACGATAAATGTTGGTTCAATTTTCCTCCATTGCACGTCCATGCTGGGCAGCCGGGCTGGGGGCGAGAGCTGGCAGGGTAACACCAAATCCTGGCCAGCCACCCCCATCACGGAGTGTGGGGAACCAGCCAGGGAGAATTTCTCTGCAATAGACAACCACAGGAGCAGATTGAATGAACAGAAAAAGGAGAGGGTGCCAACCCTTGAGGTACTATGTGTTTTTCATAAAGCCCCAGCTCCTGGAGGCATGTGATTCTGTGAGAATCCCAGCTTTCATTTAAAACAAAAGTCAGTTTCTAGCTCTAGTGGTCACAGAGAAAAGCTTGAAAATGTGACCCAAGTGTGATGGAAGGATCAAAAAACAATGGAAAAAAGACCCCAAAAAGTGGGTTGTTGTTTTTTTTAATCTGATGATTTTTAGCCAATCTCCTGATTACTGATTCCTGACTCATGGTGGCTGAGGGCTTGGAGTAGATGATGCTGCAGCTCGCATTCATCCTAATGGGAACTGGGCACCCCCATCCCTCAGGCAGCTGGGAAGATCTCAGCCTTGCAGCCATGAGCATCCAGGTTCCCAGTGGGGCAGATCTATCAGCCTTCGGTTCCCATGGCGGGACGGGAAGGGATCAGTGTCGGGGGCTCTGGGAGCCTCTCCCAGGGGCAGCAGGAGCTGGGTGACTTGCTGCAAGATCCAATAATGCTGCCACCCAGAGCTAGGATACGCCCCAGTCACCCCAATCTCACCCCACCCCCCTTTACTCTGCAGGACTGAGGAGGTTTTGGTGGTGGGGTGGCTGGGCCTCAGATCCGCCTTCCCCAGCCCTGCAGGAGGCAGCGTATATGGGGGACAGGGAGGGAAATCATTAGGATTCAAACATTTTTACGTGAGAGAGAACATGGCGCCAGGAGGAGGATCCCCAGGCTGCACACACAGAGCCGCCACCACGTCGCCATGGGAACACCCCGGGCAGGGACCTGTAAGGAGAGAGCAGGGACAGTTAACACTCCCCAGACTGCGTGAGGGGCCGGCAGTGCAGGGACCATGCCCCATCCATTGTCTGACCTGACCCACCCTGCTCCCAGGCAGAGCAGCTCCCCAGGGACAGGAGAGGATTTCACCCTCCCAGGCTGCCCTGCCGCCTGCCCAGGCCTGGCACTAGGAATTTCCACCCCCAGGCAGTGCCATGTATCCACCCCCATTTCCTCCCCTTGTTGGTTCTCTGACCAGTCATTGGTGCAGGTGCCCCCGATTCCAGGGTGAGGCTCCTGCAGAGCAGGCCACTGCCGAGGTAATCCCAGTGGTACCCACCCCACTGTCCCCCTGCAGAAGATGCCTGGCTCTGTGCCTGCCACTACCTGGGACAACACAGCAGATGAGTGACCTCTGGCTCTCCACAACTAACTACATGGGGCCCTACAGCGTAAGTTAAAGGGCCTGGCTGTGCAGCTGGGGCTGTGACAGACTCATGTGCTGTGTGGATCAGGCCCAGAGGGGACCCATCTCACATCCTGGCCAGTCGGTGACATCTGGGCAACTTTGTATGGGGTCAGCTTGGCCAGAAGTCACCCTCCTCTGTAAGTGATGCTGCCAAGTGACAGGGTCGGGGTTGGCAGTGGCTGTCACAGACACCAGGGGGCACTGTCAGATGCCTGCCTCACACCTCTGACATCAACAGGAGACAATCACATCAATAGACACAGTAACATACACAGGGGAGGGGAGAGGCAGGAGGGGTCGTCTCAACTCTCCTCACAGCCTCAGGCATCCTGCCCCAATTCTCCAGCCTGTGTACACAGGATCAGACTGGATGGACACAATGGGCTCTTCTGCCCTTATCATCTGTCAGTCTATTTCTGTTTCACTTCCAGCTCCCTCCAAGTCTGTCCATCATGTGCATGGAAAACTGTATTGGAACTGTAAACTGTCACTGTAAATGAGGGGTTTCCTGGTGCTGCTGGCAGTCAGGGGGCTCTGTAGGGAAGTGTGTGATCCGGGTCCATCAGGCAGCTCTACACAGAGCAGGCTAGAGGAAACCAGGGTGACCTGGGCCTCAGCCTTAGGGAGCAGCCTGCTTTGTCTCTCTCTGTTTTGGGTCCTTGTGGGTTATCATTCTGGATTCTGAGCTTTAAAGCCGTGTTACACTGCAAAGCTTCCAGCAGAAGATTTACGATTATATGTAACTCCTCTGTATATGTGGGGAGCATAACAGTCAGGACTGTGCACCTAAAGAGACCTTCCTTCTGAGCCCATCCAAGGTCATTTGGGAATGACATGATATTCCTGAGGGAAGAGTTCAGACCTCAGCATTATGGGCCCATGCCCAGGGCAGGGTCAAGGCCTAGACACTATAGGCCAATGCCAGAACAGGGTTAAGGCTTAGGCTCCATAGGCCCATCCCGAGGGCCCCAGCAGACTCTTGTCTTGCATTTAGAAGAAAATGTAAATTTCTAGGTTTCATGTGTGAGGAGAAAAGCTCAGAATCGTGCCCTGGGTTTAACAGTCCCAGCAACACCTGAATCTGCAGAGAGCCGGGGGCCAGAGCTCTGAGAGGGGGAACTACCCCATACAGCTCAGCAGGCAGTTTTCTCCCAGACCCACTGCTGTGGGGGCCCTGCCAGCCCCACCCAGCAGGGACTGTGTGTAAACTGTGTGTGATGGGGGGGAAGAACCCTGGGACCTAGCCCCCCTGCCAAGCACCGCTGTAATGATCTTGAGCTTCATTAAATAAAAAAACCAGTAAATGAGAAAGGAGTGAAACTTTTATCAATAAAACAAACTAGTGCACGTCTGGGGTGACCTGCTGTGCACTGTTCTCCACCCTGCTTTTTAGTTTCAAGTTTGCAGCTCTAGTTGCATCCAAGACTTCCCAAAGTCTACAGTCATACTTCTCTTTAGTTGGGCCCCAGATCATGGTATCATCCACTGAGGTGTCCACACCGTGGACATGATCATAGATCCTGAACAGGCAACAATCATATGTATGGTTTTGTGGTTCACTTCTGGTGCTGAAGCTATGCCAAAGGGTAGGCGTAAGAATCTATATCTTCCAAATGGGGTATTAAATGTGATCATTTTGAGCTTCCTTCACTTAATTTTAGCTGCCAAAATCCTGAGGGTACATCCAATTTACAGAGCTATTGTACTGAGCCCTGATCTCTTCTCTGGTTGGCATTCTGAAATGTTCTCTTTTTATAGCCTTGTTGAAGTCTCTCAGATCTAAGCATATCCATAGCTGGCCGTTATTTTTTCCCCACGATAACTAGGGAACTCACCCATTCCATTGTCTCTCCAATTTTTTGTATTACTTGTATTACTTCCAACCTTGTGAGCTCAGCCGTGAGTTTATCACAGAGTAAAAATGGTACCTTTCTACATGGACGGATAACTGGAGGGAACTGCTTATTTATCTGGATTATATGTTCACCCTGAAAGCAACCAAACCCAAATGAGTGCCTCATAGCCACATTAAGTATGATCTCATAGACTGAGTTTTTCACAGGTGGCCAGGCCTAAAATTGGTGTCACTTCCCTTGGCACCACAATGAACTGTGCCTGTATGTGGTGTTTTTGTAGTTGATGCTAGACATGCACCTCTCTTTCACTGGTATATTTACCAGAATAACCAGGTACTTTTATTTTTGTTGGTCCCAGTTTTGGTCTTATTTTCAGTCTCTCATAATGTTGTTCAGACAGAATATTAACCTGAGCTCCTGTATCCAATTTCAATGGAATAACTATTTCATTCATAGGCAGTATCCAGTCCTTGGGGTTTGCTTAATCTCAACATGTCTATGTAAAACCAGGCTGTCTTCAGCTGAATGCACTTGACTTTTCTACATTTGGGATCTGCAGCATTTTGCAAAGTGATTATTTTCCCCACATTTATGACAGAGTTTTCCAAACGCAAAACACTGTTTGGGGCCATGCTGGGATCCACACCTTCCACATAGAATCATAAAATTAGAAGGCACTGAAAATGCAAGGTGCAGGATTTGTTGTGTCTATAGCATCCAAGACAGATGGCTACCCACATAACCGTCTGTGTCCAGTCCACCACTACCAATGGTTTTCATACTGACTGGTTCCACTTCTTAATTTGAGCTTTTCTGGCTATATTCTTTTGAATTTAGTATGCGAATAACCCCTTCTGGTGAATTCAGCTCTTTGGCTTCTGCCTTCACAGTTTCTGCTGCTCTGCATATCTGAAGAGCTTTTTCTACAGTTAAATCTCTTTTCACGGAGCAGTCTCTCTCTTAGCACATTGTCTTTAGTGCCACAACTGTGTCTGTCTCTGACCAGATACTCTCTCAAATCACCAGAGCCACAGATTTTATTGAGTTTTCTTAATCATCTAACATATTTCTCTATACTGTCATCAGTTTTTTGAATGCATGTAAAAAAAATTGAGTCTCTCAAAGGTTTCATTTATTTTTGGCATGCAATGTTCTTCAGATGTAGTCAGAATTGTACTTAACTTCATGCTTTCACCTTCTTCAAACTTATTATAAATATTCAATGTTTCCTCTCCAACCAGAAGCAAAAACAGTGATGATTTCACTTTATCATTTTTCTCCTCTGCCCCTACGGCTGCTAAATACAATTCAAATCTCCGTTGGAATTTCTTCCAGTTCTCTGCTATATTGCCTGAGAATTGCAGACTAGACTGAGCTTGCAAAACAACTATGTTTGGCTTTCTTCCCTTCTTCAGCTAAGTAAACTAGGATTGTGTTCATAAAACAAACAAAAAAGCTTTTGTTTTGTCTGTTTTCTGTTCCACCAGTCCCCTTGCTTCTACTTTCAGTTTCAAACACAGGAGTTAACCTCCAAATGCAGTCTCTTTGTCACTCAGCACTTCTGACACCATGGAGTGATCTTGGGGTTCATCAAACAACCCAGTGAATGAGACAGGAATAAACTTGAATTTAAAGCAAACTAGACAGGATCTGTGGTGAACTGCTGGGCACTGCTACATTGTGTTCTCCACCTTGCTACCAGGCATGGCTCAAAATCCTATATTCATAATACCGTCCCTTATGAGCAAACCTCAATAAACTATAATCTTGCAGAAATGTATCTACAACTGTCACCCCACTGCAAAGGGAAGAAATAGAGGTGAGGGGAAAATGCCCCCAACCCTTCTGGGGGCAGAGGGGGCCCATTTTCTGACCTGTCTCCCTAGGAGGGGAAGGTGGGACCCAGCCACTGCCACTCCATTGGGTAGAGGGCGGGTCTATGGGGGCCCCATGTCAGGAGGAGCCTAGGGCCCTCCATTGCCTGAATCCAGCCCCATCCTCTGCAGAGCTCCCAGCCCCTGCTGGCCCAGGAAGGAGGGATTGGAGTCTGGCCCCTGTTCATCTGCTCTCTGTCATCATTGTATCTCCAGCCCCACCCCAGAGCAAAGGGTGAGTGTAGGTTTCTGAGCCTTTTATTACCTCTTTGCCCATGTGCAAAGCAGGGCCGGCGACAGGAATTTTGGGGCCCCCTACGGCAGACCGTACGGCCCCCCCCCCGGTCTCCCGCCGCCCGCGGGCCCCCCCTCCCCTGCCAGTCTCCCACCGCCCGCGGGGGCCCCCCCCCGCCAGTTTCTCGCCGCCCGCGGGCCCCCCCCCCCGCCGGTCTCCCGCCGCCCGCGCTCCCCCAGTCTCCTGCCTCCTGCGGCCCCCCCGGCCGATCTCCCGCGGGGCCCCTCCCGGTCTCCTGCCTCCCGCGGGCCCCCCCTCCCCGGCCGATCTCCCGCCGCCCGAGGCCCCCCCCCCCCCCGCCGGTCTCCTGCCTCCCGTGCCCCCCCAGCCGATCTCCCACGGCGCCCCCCCCGGTCTCCTGCCTCCCGCGGACCCCCCCTCCCTGGCCGATCTCCCGCCGCCCGAGGGCCCCCCCCCCCCCACCGGTCTCCTACCTCCCGCGGCCCCCCCACCCCGGCCGGTCTCCTACCTCCCGCGGCCCCCCCCCCGGCCGATCTCCTGCGGCCCCCCCATCCCGGCCGGTCTCCTACCTCCCACGGCCCCCCCCGGACGATCTCCCGCGGCCCCCCCCCTGCCAGTCTCCTACCTCCCGCCCCCCTCCCCCCCCGGCCGGTCTCCTGCCTCCCGCGGGAATCCCCCCCGCCGATCTCCCGCCGCCCGAGGCTGCCCGAGGCCCCCCCCCCCGCCTCCTACCTCCTGCGGGCCCCAACCCCCGCACGTGCTGCGGCCGCATGGCCGGCCGGGAGACGCAAAGGGGGGCGGGGGAAGCTGCTGGGTGCCGGGGGAGGGGGCTGGTGAGCGCGGCAGCGGCTGCCCGAGCCACGCCTCGCTCACAGCCCCAGTGACAACGGGTACAGCTGAGTACTGGCCCCGGACTTCAGGGGCCCCCCCTGAAGTCCGGGGCCCGGTACAGCTGTAACCGTTGTACCACCCTGTCGCCGGCCCTGGTGCAAAGCAGGGCTCTGGGAGAACCACAGAGCCGAGGCCTGGCAGGCGCTGAGCTTTCTGGGAGGCTGGTGAAAATGGGGATTTTTTTGGAGAAACTTTTCTTTTCATTCAAAAGTTTTCCTGAAATCTTCCACTATTCTGACAAAATGACTCAAAACAGAGCAACCGTGGTTTCAAATAGATTGGAAATTCAACTAAAATCAAACCGATTCAGAATGAATTTTTTTCAAGTTCACTTCTAAGGTTTTGCCTCCTTAAAAGTAAAAAAAAAATAATTTTTGATTCCACTCGACTAGAAGCGAAATGAACATCGGTTGTTGTGAAACATTTTAATGACAATTTTCAAATGAAATGAAATATTTCAGTGAAAATGTTCATATCGTTTTGAAAACCATTTTTCATGACAAAGGTTTTTCATGAAACATGCTTGACCAGCTCGTTTCCAGCTTCTTTACAGGGCTCTAACAACACAGGGTAAGATACTGAAAAAGCACCCAAGTCCCATTGATTTTCAATAGGAGTTAAGGACCAGATCCACAAAGGGACATAGACAGATTAAGGCAAAATGCTTTGAGACCCCCAACCAGTCCAGACCCTGCACTAAAGACAGCAGGGGGCAGGTGAGGGACATGGGCATGTGGCCAGAACACCCAAAAGTCCTCAGATGTGGGAGAACCAGGTTTGATTTTCACACACACACACACGTCCCCCCTCCCCCCGCCCCACACACACTTCTGGCCTGGCAGCCCCTCCTCCGAGGAGCATCGGCATGGCAGGACAGAGCTGTTCGGACCTTTTGAAGAGGCACCAATTCACCCATATGACTCACCACACCCTCCAGGGAAAGGCCACAAGGAACCCCAGTGGGCAACACCCTGCAGTGAGGGGATAACTGGGCTGAGCACACACCATCAGGGTTTGCCCAGCACTGATGGGAGGTGGGAAGAGGCCATGGCAGGGGGGACGTGCTCCCGGGGGGCAGGAGCATGAGCACCCCAGAGAGTGAAGGATCAGGGGTAATAACAGGGAAGGACCTACCTTAAGGATTCAGCATGTCCCAGGAGATAGCAGGCAGTGAGTTGGGGGTCCCAGCTCCAGAGCACCCATGGAACTGAACTGACGTGCTGGGGCAGATGACAAAATGGATCCCGGAGTTGTGTGTGAACTCTGAGCAGGGGAAAGTGAAAGCACCAGGGCACCTGTCACACATTAACCAGGGTGAGGTAATATCTTTCATTGGACCAACCTCTGTTGATGAGAGACACAAGCTTCTGATCATTCAAAAACTGCAGCCAACATATTAACCTGGCAGAGATATGATCTGGCCAGGACCCAGGGCAGGTGTTCGGTTGCTGTGGAGACAGGAGGAGCAGTGAGGCGTTTATACACCGATGGGTCCCTGTTTGTCCATCCCGTGGGAGGCCCATTGCAGGTCAGCACTGAGAGCTGTTACACCCCTGCCCTCCAGCCACTCCCCATTCCCATCCTTCCCCTCCAACCTCCCTCTCCTGTCCCAGCCTGGGCAACACTGTGGCTACCCCGCTCCTAAAAGAAAAGGGGTTAAAACAGCCCTGGGAAGGGCTGTGGATGGGGGCAAGCATCTCCCAGGCTGATGAAGGGAGCAGCCGCAGCTGTGACCAATGCAATTAGGGCCCAGATGGCCCTTATAAAAGGCTATGAGCCAGGAGCTGACCTAGTCTCTCCCCGCTCTTGGAGGGAGCAGGGCCTGGCTGACTGCAGAAAGGGTACTGAGGATGGAGCAGTGCTGGGGAAGGGGCAGGCTGAGCTGGGGCGCTCAGGCCTGGCTACCTCCCAGGCTGCAGGCCTGATAACAAGGCATAAAAGGTAGTGGGGATTAGACAAAAGTGGCTGGCCCCAAAACCCCTTGCCTGTGATGACTGGCTCTTACGCTGCAGTCTGCTCCAGGGAGTGGGGGCTGGGTGATGACTGGCAGTAGCCCAGACTGAGGCAAGGTGGGGCTTAGAGGGTTGGGGGTTCCCTAGGGAGGGGAGATCCAGACAGAGTGTGGGGGGTATTGCCAGGGAGCAGCACCCCCAGGGAAGAGGGCACCAGGCTCCAGGGAGGGACATGTGGACAGCAAGACACTGGCCTGCAGAGGGCATTCTGGAGGCTGAAAGAGCAATTTCCTGGAGGACCAGCAGGAGGTGCCATAGAGTGAGTTGCTGGTCCATTACTGGGAGATGGAAAGGGCTGAGCTAGGCCCCAGCTTGTAACCAGCCCTTGCGAGTGACCCTTTTAGTGTGTCGGGCCCAAAGGACCCACACGACTCCACAGGGGCAGGTCTGGGGCCTCCATGGCTCTGGCACTGGGCCTTTAGGCACCTGTGATCCCTGCCTCTCTCCGTGGCTCCTGGCAGCGAATCCAGCCCAGCCAGACACCTGCAGGAGGCTTGTTGTAACTGTGCCCCTTTGGAGTGCTCTGCTCTCAGGGAGGGTTGCAGTGACCTCAGGCCCAAGCAGAAATGCTCTTTTTAGCCCTGTAGCCTAAGCTCCATGAGCCAGAGTCAGCTGACCCAGGCTCTGAGACTCGCTGCCGCAGGATTTTTTGCTGCCTTCACCTGCCCTGTCTCCCTTCTTTTGTCTAAGTCCCAGACGAGCCTGTCTCTCTTTAGGTGTCACGGAGTGCCCGGGTGAGGGTCTGGAACTTGCCCCCTATGAAGCCAGTTAGGACTCTGAGGGAAAGTGTCCTCTCTCCGTACACAGCCTGTCTCCAAGGCTAGGAGCTTTAGAGGTTCCCGCTTACAACTTCCTAGGTCTGACCTCGGAGCATTCAGCACCTTCTGTCCCTCCGTGCACTTCCCCCAGCGAACCCTCCCAGGTGGGGTCCTGAGGAAGCCCGTGGATCCTGCACCCCAACTCCACAGTCAGACGTGACTCTCAGCCAGCCAGTAAAACAGGGGTTTATTCAATGACCATTACCTGGTCTAACACAGACCATACAGCGAACGTGAGCCCTCAGCTGGATCCATTTTGGGGGCCAGAGAGCTAGCTAGCCCCTCTGCCTTTCCCTGCCTGACTCCAGCTCCCTTCAGACTCCAAACTCCTCTCTCCAGCCACACCCCTGCTTCCCTTTTGTCTTTGCTTCCCCTCGCAGGTCAGGTGACCTCCCTTCCCTCCCTGGGGTCAAGTTACAGCTTCATGTATGGCCACCTTCACACAAGATTCAGAAGAAACAGTAAAGAGTATTTCTACTCCGTCACAGTAGGGTTCAGAAATGGGAGCCGGTTTGGAGTCGTTAAATCGAGAGGGGACGTCTCTTTCTACCAGACAGGCTCTAGCTCAGCCAGAAGTTAGCAGCTCAATGCAGGGATCCCTGGGGGAGGCTCTCTGGCCTGGGCTGTGCAGACACTTAGAATACATGGTCCCATAGGTCCCTTCTGGCCTTTAAATGTACAACTGTGAAAATAAACTGCCCAGGAAACCTCATGAGAACAGACTAAATGGAGAGAGAATGAGGCAGGTTAGCATGTGAGGACAAAAATAACATTGTGTGAGCTGGTTCTTCAATCCCACATCACAGCATGTGACAGTCTCCCACCTGGCTGGGCTGCTAGCTTGGGGTCAGGCCGGGGAGAGCTCACTGCTGGGTGGGGGAAGAGGTCTGTGCACAGCGGACTCTGCAGATTCTCAGGGTGCTGTTGGCTCATTCTGCGGTTCTCGCCTTGCACGGTTGCAAGGAGCAGCTGGACTGTGTGTGCAGAGTCACTGAGCAGAAGCTGCTACACATGACACCAACCCTCCTCTCCCTTCCCTCTTTTCTGAGCAGCAGATTTATAATTGTCCGGTGATGAAGAATCCGCCACAGCCCGTGGTAAGTTTCCCCATAGTTAATTATCTGCACTGTTCAAAATTTACACCTGTACCAGAGTCAGCAGGTCCACCAAGCCACTGGGGGCAGTGAGGAGTTACTGCCTCTCTGAAAGGCCTTGGTCACAACTTCCAATCACAAGGGAATTAGCATACAGAGGTGTCCCGGCCAGAGTCCATGGTGTGCCCCTCAGGCAGGGGACTGCCGGCAAGAGCCCATCTGCTCTGGGACCATGTCAGGATGCCCACAGCTGCCTCTGTTGCCTCAGCAGGCGATGATCAATGTTCACCCTGCAGGGAGGCTGGGGCAGCCGAGAACTGGACAGGCTGCTCAGTGTCCACACAGTGTGGTTTTGCCAGAGGAGCTTTATCACAAAATCCCCGTCACAGCTGACACCGATCACCCTGAGGCCCAAGGATAGAATGGGCCATTGGGACGCAGCCCCTCCCAACCCTACAGCTGGGCTCACACACAGATTCAACACATGCATAATTGGCATGAACACTTCTGGCCAAACCTTCCAAAATGGCCAGTGGTATTGGGAGCCTAACAGGGGACAGCTTAAAGGATGACAGACAGACTGCACTGAGCCCCCACCTGCTGAAAATCAGCCCCTTTAAAGTGGCATCAATTGGGCCCCCAAAATCACTAATTGTTTTTGAAAGTCTTGGTCTCTGTGCTTATCCCCATAGACATCCTCTGTTGCTTTCTCTATCCCCATACATAGCCCTCTACCTATCGATTGATCTCCCTCTATGCAGGCAGTGATCAGCTGAGTCCCTTCAAGTCTCTGTTAAGCACTAGCGTAGAGAGGAGCCTTGGTCATTTCTCTCCTGTGTGGAGCCGTCTCTCTGCTCCTTTCAGGGTCTTTGAAGGAGGAGGAACTCACTCTACTGTTGTTTTTCACATGTCTACATTTGCAGCTCTGGCTGGCAGAGCTGGGGTGAGTTCCTCTCCTTCACATCTCGTCATCAACCTCCCCTTTGCTCCCCTCTGCACTCTATGGTGAGGATTTTCCCTGTTCCTGTTCATTGTCTGAGCTACACTCAGGGCCCAGCTGCCATCCAAGGGTACCAGCAGCTCAGAATGATCCACAGCCCCGGAGATCACTCGGGAGCAGAGCCACCAAAACTTTGTGATCTAAAAATAACCATTTTTAAAAAAACAAGAGTTAGTCAAACACTTTAATTTTTTCTGACATTTCAATTTTTCAAAGAAAAAAATTAATTTTTTTTAAATAACAATTGTAAAATTTATGAAAATTTTCACTTTTTAACAAAATATATTTTAAAAAGTTCTGACATTTTGGATTCCACCTCCCTACAATTTTTCCATCTTCTCACAAAGGAAAGGGAAAACATGGGGGGAAATTATGAAAAATATTTTTCACAAAAGAATTTGAAAAAATCATTTAGAAACAATCTAAAAAAATATATCTTTTTTCACATTGCTGTCTTCTGGGCACTGCTTCTAGCAGGTAACCTCCAGCTGTGCTCTACTGACCATCTTAGTTCCCACAATCACCCCCCAAATATCTGAGCTCCCCCAAACATCCCCTGTCCAGCTGCTCTGCAGAGCTGACTCCATCCCAGAGGTGGAATGTGCCCAGCCACCATCCCAGGACAATCCGCTTCTGTATCAATTACTCTGCAAAAATGCTCTGTCTTGTACTCCTGACAGATTTCCCTTGAGGCCCTCGGCTGTTTGGCTTCCCACAGAGGTGTTAACATCTGTTCACAAGACTTTCTCTCTTTCTCTCTTTCTCTGTCTCACCTGGTTCCCACACTTGCTTAGTCACACTTATTCTGGCTCCCCTGTACTCAGAGGTCACTTCTGGATCCTCAACTGCCTTGTGTTCTTCCTCATCTATCTTCTGACTTCTCAGCAGGGTCAGCAGACTCCTCAGCAGCCCAGAATGGGGACTGGGGGCAGTCAGGGCAGGACAGACAGAAGTGGCTGGAGCTGGGTGTGGAGGATGAGGCAGGTGGAGACTAAGTGGGTGGAGAAGGCTGTGCAGTCTCTTGGTTACCGTTATCTGGGGATGAAATTCACCCCTGTGGAGAGGTTTCAGCATGAGGCCCAGGCCCCATTTTTGTCCCCTTCAGCCCAGAGGGTGAATTTGCCCCTATTGGAGCTGAGTCCCTCTTACCAGGGACTGGAGGGTGGATGCTCCTCCAACATCCCAGGTCCCCCAGTCACCCTGTGACCTTTCACCCTGGCCCAGCTGTGCCTTTAGCCAGGGGCTGTCTCAGTCCCCAGGCAGTGAGATGGGCCGGGGGTGTTTCCTCAGTGATATGTTTAGACTCAAACAAGCAAACCAGGCCCCTTCGGTTCTCAATCTCCCAGCCCTAAATAGAGACGCTGCGCACAGGGCAGGAAACGGGGAGTGGTGACCAGTATCAGACCCAAGGAGGGGACAGAGCAGATCAGAGAGAGTCTCTACTGAATCAGCCCTACAGACCCCACAGGGGCCTGGCATCAGGGAGAGGGGCTGGCTGGAGCATACAACCCTGGGGATCAGACAGGGGCAGATCGGAGAAGACAGATAGGCCGGAGCTTCCCTTCTGGTAAAGTCAGACAGGACATAGTGCGCAGGTTGGCGCAGGAAGCAACTGTGGATTGTCACCTGCTGACCCCATCAGCAGCAGAAGTTGCTGTGTCGTCTTCAACCCGATCGGTTCCCTCCACCTCCCCAATGATCCTGTGTCTGTGCCTCTTGCTTTCTGGTGAGTATCAGGGAACCCTCACTAAGTCATAGGAGGCTGGGAGGAAACAAAGCTGAGAACAGCACCTGGCCAGGACTGGGGAGGCAGGGAGAGAAACGGGAACCAGTGTAAACACTGAGTATGAGAGTTACTGGGCCGGAAACCCAGCTGGTGTGAATTGTTGTTGCTCCACTGGACTGAATGCTGGTTTACACCAGCTGAGGATCTGACCCTCTGGAGAACTGAAGGGAGAGGCAGTTCCCAGCTCAGCCAAGGTCTGCATGTGCAAGGAACCTGCCGTGCCCCCTATCTAACATCCTGCCTCATTTGCTTCTTCACCAAAACATGAATCAGGAATTTTTCCCTGTCTATCAAAGGCAGTTTTTGTACCTCAAATGGGACCTTAGTAAAGGGGGAGATTTTATCTCAGCTCTGACCATCTGGCACCTTTTTGTTCCCAGCGCTGAGTCCCAGCGGCCAGGAGATCTGCTCAGCTCCCGGTGAGTATATCTGTCCCCAGACACAATCACCTCCCTGTTGATCACGCCTGTGACCCAGCTGCACTGAAATAAGAGCTTGGGATATTGCACAGACCCCTCAGCCCTGGAGCAGGCACAGTACATCTACACTGTGATTAGAGACCCCTGGGAGAATAACATGAAGGGGAAAGGAGTCCAGGAGAGAATTTTAAAGAATCCTTAATGAGTTGCAGGAACAAACCATCCCGATGTGTGGAAAGAATAGTAAATATGGCAAGAAACCACTGGTTTTAACAGTGAAATCCTTGCTGATCTTAAACACAGAAAAGAAGCTTCTAAGAAGTGGAAGGCTGGACAAATGACCAAGGAGGAGTATAAAAATATTGCTCAGGCATGCAGGAGTGAAATCAGGAAGGCCAAATCACACTTGGGGTTGCTGCTATCAAGAGATATTAAGAGTAACAAGAAGGGTTTCTTCAGGTATGTTAGCAACAAGAAGGTCAAGGAAAGTGTGGGCCCCTTACTGAATGAGGGAGGCAATCTAGTGACAGAGGATGTGGGGAAAAAGCAAATGTACTCAATACGTTTTTTGCCTCTGTCTTCACGAACAAGGTCAGCTCCCAGACTCCTGAACTGGGCAGCACAGCATGGGGAGGAGGTGACCAGCCGTCTGTAGAGAAAGAGGTTTAGGACTATTTAGAAAAGCTGGATGAGCACAAGTCCATGCGCTGCATCCAAGTGTGCTAAAGGAGTTGGCAGATGTGATTGCAGAGCCATTGGCCATTATCATTAAAAACTCATGGCCATCGGGGGAGGTCCCAGATGACTGGAAAAAGGCTAATGTAGTGCCCATCCTTAAAAAAGGGAAGGTGGAGGATCTGGGGAACTACAGGCCAGTCAGTCTCACCTCAGTCTCTGGAAAAATCATGGGGCAGGTCCTCAAGGAATCAATTCTGAAGCACTTAGAAAAGAAGAAAGTGATCAGGAACAGTCAGCATGGATTCACCAAGGGCAAGTCATGGCTGACTAACCTAATTGCCTTATATGATGAGATAACTGGCTCTGTGGATGAGGGGAAAGCAGTGGATGTGTTATTCCTTGACTTTAACAAAGCTTTTGATCTGGTCTCCCAACAGTATTCTTGCCAGCAAGTTAAAGTAGTATGCGCTGGATGAATGGGCCATAAGGGGAACAGAAAGCTTTCTGGATCGCAGGGCTCAACAGGTGGTGATCAATGGCTCCATGTCTAGGTGGCAGTCCAGTTTTGGGCCCCACACTGCAAGAAGGATGTGGAAAAATGGGAAAGAGTCCAACAGAGGGTAACAAAAATTATTAGGGGCCTGGCGCGCAGGACTTACGAGGAGAGGCTGAGAGAACTGGAATTGTTTAGTCTGCAGAAGAGAAGACTGAGGGGAGATTTGATAGCTGCTTTCAACTACCTGAAAGGGGGTTCTAAAGAGGATGGATCTAGACTGTTCTCAGTGGTGCCAGATGACTGAACAAGGAGTAATGGGCTCAAGTTGCAGAGCGGGAAGTTTATGTTGGATATTAGGAAAAACTTTTTTTCACTAGGAGAGTGGTGAAGCACTGGAATGGGTTACCTAGGGAGGTGGTGGAATCTCCTTCCTTAGAGTTTTCTAAGGTCAGGCTTGACAAAGCCCTGGCTGGGACGATTTAGTTAGGGATTGGTCCTGCGTTGAACAGGGGGTTGGACTAGATGACCTCCAGAGGTCCCTTCTGTGATGAAGTAGGAATACTGTGTGTGTGTGTGCCTCAGTTTCCCCTATGCATTTCTTGTGTCTGTGTGGGGGGATAGGAATGTGTAGCTGATGCAAAGCACAGTCTCTCTGCAGGTATGCATACCTGATCAGAGAGGTAGCCGTGTTAGTCTGGAATAGCAGATGTAACAAGAGTCCTGTGGCACCTTAAAGACTAACTGACGAAGTGGGTATTAGCCCACGAAAGCTTATGCTCCAATACTTTAGTTAGTCTTTAAGGTGCCACAGGACTCTTGATACCTGATGCTGTAATCTGACCCCAGGTGGGGGAGGGAGGTCACCTGACCTGGCTGAGCCAGGGGGAAGGAGGGGCTGTAGAGGGAAGTCTGGGTTGGCTGGAGTCAGACAGGGAGGCAGAGGAGCTATCTCGCTCTCTGGCTCCCAAAATGGATGCAGCCAAGGGCTCATGCTCGCTGTATGGTCTGGGTTAGACCAGATAGAAGTCATCAAATACACCTCTGTTTTACTGGCTGGCTGAGAGTCACGTTTGACTGTGGATTTGGGGTGCAGAATCCATGGGCTCCCTCAGGACCCCGCCCAGACGGGCTTGCTGGGGTATGCACACGGAGGGGCAGAATGTGCTGAATGCTCCAAGGTCAGACCCAGGAAGGTGGAAGTGGGTACCCGTGAAGGTCCTAGCCTTGGAAACAGGCTGTGTATGGAGAAGAGGCCCTTCACCTGAAGTCCTGTCTGGCTTCCTAGGGAGTGGTTCCAGACCATTGCCCGGGCGCTCCGTGACACCTTCCAACCCTGATATTCTATTATTCTATGGCTGGCACATGCTGTGAACAGCCCTGTAGTCCAAACACTGTGAGTCTGAGTCAGCTGGCATGGGTCACCATGGGTTTTTAATTGCAGTGTAGATGTACCTTAGCAGCTAAGAGCTGCTTCCACAGTAACCAACTTCCTTTGTCAAAATGCTCCCTGGGCTCCCCCTAAAATGGGGGACACTGACGGCCCGTATGACAGCTCTGATCCATTCCCCTTCCCAGGTGCTCTCTCTGCCCCCACCCTCTACCTGAGCCAGACGTCGGCCCGGCCAGGCGTCTCCGTGTGGCTCCAGTGCTCCGTGATTTCCCATGCCCCAGCCACCCACATCGTCTTCTGTAAAGACGGGAAGGAGGTAACATCCCAGGAGGGCTCGGAGGAGAAGGTCATCTACAGCTGGGACCATGTGGTGTCCATGAACAGCTCTGGGAATTACTCCTGTGGGTACGAGATCAAGGACAGTGACAACCGGGTGACCAGATCCCAGCTCAGCCCTGCCCAGTCCCTCAATGTCACCGGTAAGGAGGGTGAATGGCAGAGTGAGTATGAAATGGAAGAGAGAGAATCCAAAGACAGATAGCTGAGCGACAAGGGTGTCAGGCAGAAGAAGTACGTTGTTATCCTCCATATGCACCAGCCCCTAACTGCAGACATGACACTCACTTTGTCTGTCGGCCACACAACAGTTACACAGCAGCGGGTTGTTGGTTCCCAGGACTCCTGGGTTCTCTTCCTGGCTCTAGGAACAGACTGTGTGTGAATGGGTGTCAGTCCACTGGAGTCAATGGAGGCACAACCCCACTTGGTGTAAATCGGTGTAGCTCCATTGGAGTCAATGCCAGTTTACACCACCTGGGGATCTGACCCTGTAGAGAGCGGAAGGGAAAGGTGGTTCCCAACTCAGTCAAGGTCTCTGTACGAGAGGAATGTGCCATGGTCCAGATCTAATGTCCCGCCGGGTTTGATTCTTCACCCGAACATGAATCAGGAATGTTGTCCATGTCTGTTAAACACAGGTTTTATCCCTGGAGAGGGACCTTAGAAAAGAGGAAAATTTTATCTCCAGCACTAACCACATGTCTCCTTTCTGTTCACAGAGAATAGTCCCAGCAGCCCGGAGATCTGCTCAGCTTCCGGTGAGTCCGTCTGTCCCCACACTCACCCCTCCGTCTGTCTCTGTCTATCTTGATAGAAAAGGCTTCAAGCTGCAGAAGATTATTATTAATGATTGTTATTAGTATTACTGTGACCCCCAGACACTCCACTCAGGGATCAGGGCCCCATCGCACCAGCTGCTGCTCACCCCTATGTGAAGCTCTGCTCATTGCCCCCGAAGAGCTGACAGCTCAGATCTGACAGTATATGCTCCCTTATCCAGCTGTGCCGAAATAAGAGCCTGCCCCAGGGGTATTGTGCAGATCCCACAGCCCTGGAGCAGACAGAGTATGTCCACTCAGCATGACCCAGCCACAGGCCTCTAATTGCAACGTAAACAGCCCCCTAGGCTGAACCCTGCGAGTCCTTGTCAGCTGGCACGGGTCAGCCGTGGGTTTCTGATTGCAGTGTAGATGGACACGTAACAGCTGTGAGCTGTTCCCACTGCAACCAGCTTCCTTTAGCAAACTGCTCCCTGGGCTCCAGCTGAAATGGACAGGGGCCCCCTGACACACCCATTCACAGCTCTGACCCATTCCCTTTTCCAGGTGCTCTCCCTGCCCCCACCATCTACCTGAGCCAGACGTCTGCCCAGCTGGGGGTCTCCGTTTGGCTCCAGTGCGCCATGATCTCCCGTGCCCCCATCACCTGCGTCATCTTCTGTAAGGATGGGGAGGAGGTTTGGTCCCAGGCGGGCTCGGAGGAGGAGGTCTCCTACAACTATGTTCATCCAGTGTCCAGGAGTAGCACCGGGAATTACTCCTGCAGGTATGAGATCAAGGACAGAGACAACCAGGTGACCAGATCCCAGCTCAGCCCTGCCCAGCACCTCAACGTCACTGGTAAGAGGGTTGATCAACATGGGAAGTGCAATTGTCCATTGAATGGCAGAGAGAAAATTCAGATGCAGATAACTCAGTGCCAGAAGTGCCAGACAGAAGATGTAGGTTGTTATCCTCTATGTGCACCAGCCCCTAATTGCAGACACGATGTTTGTTTTATGTGTCAGTCACACAACTGTTCACTAGACAGCAGTGACTTGTTGGTTCCCAGGACTCCTGGGTTCTCTTCCTGGCTCTGGGAGCAGACTGTCGTTAGTATTAGAGGCAGCAGAGCCAAGCACATAAATCAGGCACATTGTCTTGGTGCCTTTAAGAGGGAAAGTGAATGCGACTGGGGTTTGCTGAACCCTCCCCACTATTGCCAGCACTGCCTCAAGTGACCTTGTGTATCCTTCATTATGGGTGAATGGCAACTGTCACCTAAACTGCAGGGACATGAGCGCTTGGATAGTACTAGGGGCTGTGGAGTACAGAGAGAAGTGAATAACACCCAGTGGATGAGCTGGGAATACAGCACAGGGTCTCCTGACTTGTAGCTTTGTGCTACCCTCTGGCTCGGACTCCGGGTGGGAAACACATGCGAACACACAACCCTTACATGGGGTGACAAGTCTGCTGAATGCCCGTGGAGTGTGTGACACTTGGCCAGGGTGAGTCCCTTTGGGGAGGTTTCCAGTCGGGGAACAGTCATGTCCCATATCACTGGGGTAGGGGGTTGGTTTCAGCCACGGCAGCCGCATTTGTCACACAGGGTACGTCTACACTACCCGACGGACCGGCGGGTAGTGATCGATCTATCGTCTAATGTAGACGCGATAAATCGATCCCTGAGCGGTCTCCCCGTTGACTCCTCTACTCCACTGTCGCGAGAGGCAGAGCGGAGTCAATGGGGGAGCAGCAGAGGTCGACTCGCTGCCATGAAGATGCCCAGGGAAGTCGACCTAAAATACGCCAGCTGAAGTTGCATATCTTAGGTCGACCTCCCCCACCCCCCCCAGTGTAGACCTGGCCTGAGGGTCACCTGGAGGCTCTGACAGGCCCAGATTCTCCTCGTCCCCATTGCACAGGCCAGGCGAGCGGCAGTGGGGAGGAGTCAGACCCCACAGCTCATGGAGACGCTCTTGGGCCAGACCCGGGGATCTGAGCTCGGTTCTGTCCCCCCAGCTCTCCCCTCGCTGCGTAGAGACTTTGGGGCAAACTCACCCCTGGGGTAACTCCTCTACCTGCAGCACTTACCCCAGGGGGAGAACTGGGACCAGCTCCTAGGATGGTGAAAACTGGCAGAGCTCTATGGACTCCAATAGATGGGCACCAATTTACACCAGCTGGGGATCTGGCCCATGGACTCCAGTTTAGCATTGCTGATTTACACCCGCTGGGGATCTGGCCCCAGTGGCTGTCAGAACCGCTCTGTCTGTCACTGGGAGGCGGGTCCCTGGGGAGGCTGCAGGCGTCTCTCCCACACGGTGCGATTCTCCTTGCCCTTGTCCCACAGGCAGCGCGAGCAGCAGCGGAGGAGGGGAGAAGCCGACCCGCCCAGGTAACGGGCTATTGCTCTGTCACACCCTGATTATCAGAGCCCGGCTCTGTGCCCCCAGCTCTGACCTCAGGGCATAAAGTCTGGGCCAAACTCACCCCAGGGTGGGTAAGTCCTCGGCCTGCAGCACAGCACCCCTGATATGAACTGGGCTCTGCCCCACAGATTAGAGGGACAGCGCAGCACATCTCCTCAACCGCCTCCATCACTTAGGCCTCCCATCAGGGGAACATGCCCCCCTGAAGCACGATCCTCCCCCTTAGAGCTAGCTCCTCAAACCATCCCATGATCATCTGAGCACCCTGATCATTTCCATCATCTGATCTCTGCAAGACATCCCGATACAGCCTGCAGTCCATTCCCCAAACATCTGAAACCCCACCTCTCCCCAACATCTGATCTTCCACAACCATGAGATTCCCCATCATCCACCGAATACTTGAGCTCCCCTGACCATCCCCTGACCATCTGAGCTCCTCCAAACATCCCCTGTCCAGCTGCTCTGATTGTCCCAGGACAATCCACTTCGGCATCAATTATTCTGCAAAGTTGCTCTGCAAATCTGCTCCTGACACATTTCCCTTGGGTCCCTTGGCTGTTTCTCTTCCCACAGAGGTGTCAACGTCCATTCACTAGACATTTTTTCTTGCCCACCTGTTTCTTTTATCTTTTGCCTCATTCTGCCTCTTGCTTAGTCACACTGATTCTGGCTCCCACTTGCTCACAGGTCACTTCTGGATGCTCTTTCTCAACAGCCTTGTGTTCTTCCCCATCCAGCAGAGCCCTGGGACCCACCTCCCAGAGGGGACAGCAGACTCCTCAGCAGCCCAGAATGGGGAGCGGGGGCAGTCAGGGCAGAAGTGTCTGGAGCTGGGGATTGAGGACAGGACAGTCAGAGACTAAGCAGGTGGGGAAGCCAATGCAATCCCTTGGTTGCTGTTCTCTGGGGAAGAAATTCACCCCTGTGCAGAGGGTCCCACATGAGGCTCAGGCCCCATTTATGTCCTCTTCAGCCCAGACGGTGAATTTGCCCCTGGGGAAGCTGGGTCCTTCGCTCCAGAGACTGGAGACCAGGGTGGAGGCAAAAGGGTCAGGCTCATCCAACATCTCCAGCCCCCCAATCACCCAATGATCTTTCACCCTGGCCCAGCTGTGCCTTTAGCCAGGGGGCTATCTCAGTCCCCAGGCAGTGAGATGGTGTGACGAAGTGGGAGTACTGTGTGTGTGTGCCTCAGTTTCCCCTATGCATTTCTTGGGCCTCTATGTGGAGGGAAAGGAATGTAAGGGTGATGCAAAGCAGAGCCACTGCAGGTATTCTTAGGTGAAGCTGTAACCTGACCCCAAGTGGGGGAGGGAGGTCAGCTGAACCTGTTGGAGGGAGGTCAGGTGATACCTGAAGCCCGGGAAAGGAACGAAGGAGCAGGGGGTGACTAGAGGGGGTTTGGGACAGTGGGGGTCTGGGTCTAGCTGGCAAGGGGGAGAGAAGCCATCTCGCTCTCTAGCCCCAAGATGGATCCAGCGGAGGGCTCACGCTCGCTGGCTGCATGGTCTGGGTTGGACCAGATGGAAGTCATCGAATAGACCTGGGGAAGAAGCAGGAGCAGATTCCTCGCTCACACAGACCTTGGATCAGCTGGGAGCTGCCTTTCCCTCCAGGTCTCTTGGGAAACTCTCTACTAAAGTGGCATTGACTCCAATGGAGCTACACTGAATTACACCCACTGGGGATGTGCCCCCATTGACTCCACTGGAGTGACACCCCTCCACACCAGCTGGGGATCTGGCCCAGTAGCTCTCACACTCAGTGTTTACACTGGTTCCCATTTCTCTCCCACTAAAGAGGACTTGCTGACAGTCTAGGCCAGGGACTGCTGTGAGTTCTGTTTCCTCCCAACCTGCTACGAATTAGCCCAGAGTTCCTGGCTACTCACCAGTCAGCAAGAGGCACAGAGACAGGATCATGAGGTTGGTGGAGGGAAGTGATCAGGATGGAAACGGGCCAGTGGTGTCTGCTTCTGATGGGTTGGGAGAGGACAATCCGCAGTCGCTCCCTGCTCTGATCTGCTCCCACTGCCCTGTCTGACTTCAGCAGAAGGGATGCTCCGGTCTCTCTCTCTTTGTTCTGACCTGTCACCATCTGCTCCCCAGGTTTGGATGTATCGGTCACTTCCTGCCCTTCGCAACCCAGCACTGGCCACAGCATCTCTATTTAGGGCTGGAAGACTGAGAACCGAAGGGGCCTGGTTTGCTTGTTTGAGTTTAAACATATCACTGAGGAAACGCTCCCCATCCCACCTCACTGCCTGGGGACCGAGACAGGCCCCTGGCTAAAGGCACAGTTGATTCAGGGTGAAAAGTCACCAGGTGATTGAGAGGCCTGGGATATTGGATGAGCCTGAACCTTTTGTCTCCACTCTGATTTCCAGTCCCTGGTGAGAAGGACCCAGATCTCCAGGGGGAAATTCACCCTCTGAGCTTAAGAGGGACATAAATGGGCTCTGGGCCTTGACTTGGACTGCACAGGAGTGAATTTTTTCACCCCCAGAGAACCGCAACCACTGTACTGGCCTCCCCACCTGCTTAGTCTGCTCTGCCTCACCCTTCACACCCTGCTCCAGCCACTTCTGCACTGATTGCTCCTGCTCCCCATTCTGGGCTCCTGAGGAGTCTGCTGTCCCTGCTGAGAGACAGGTACCAGGGCAGGGCTGGATGGGGAAGAACACCAGGCAGTTGAGAAAGAGCATCCAGAAGTGACCTCTGAGCAGGTGAGGAGCCGGAATCAGTGTGACTAAGCAAGTGGGGAAACCAGGGCAAAAGGCCAAAGAAAAATGTGGGAAAGCAAGAAAGTCTTGTGAACAGATGTTAACATCTCTGTGGGAGGCCAAACAGCCGAGAGTATCAAGGGAAATCTGTCAAGGGTAGAAGGCAGAGCAGTTTAGCAGAGCAACCTTGCAGAGTAATTGAGCCTGTTGTCCTGGGATGGTGGCTGGGTTCACCCCTGGGATGGAGTCAGCTCTGCAGAGTAGCTGGACGGGGGAGGTTTTGGGGAGCTCAGATGCTCAGTGTGAGGCTGCCTGTTATGAGCAGTGGCCAGAAGACAGCAGGATGAAAAAACAATAATTTTTTTTTTACAATATTTTAAAAATCATTATTTCAAACCTTGTGTGGAAAATATTTTCCTATTTTCAGTGGCAAAATGCTAAAAATGGAGGGAGGGACAATCCAAAACCTGAAATAAAAACAATCTCTGAAAAGTGTCATTTCAATGAAAATGTTCTTTTTAAATATTTCCTGTTTTGTTTTTACACCCCCCCCCCCCCCCGAAACTTCTTTAAAAGAGAAAATGTTTGACTAAAACTCTCTCTCTTTGGGGGAAAAGATCAGTTTTAGATCACAGCATTTTGGTGGCTGTAACCCAGCATGATCCCCAGGGCTGTGGTCCAGACTGACCTGCTGACACCCTGAGATGGCAGCCGGGCCCTGCTTGTAACTCAGACAATGCTGCCCGGGAAGGGCCTGATCTAAAGCCTCTTGGTGTCAATGGAAAGACTCCACTGACTGGCCTTGGGATAGAAGAGGGTCAGTGGTCTTGGGACAGAGAAATGGCTCTGGATCATTCACTTGGAGTGACCCCAACCCAGACCTGCCACAGGAACAGGAACAGGGGAAGTCTCCACCATGGGAGGGCGAAGGGGAGGTTGATGACAGGATTGTGAACAGTGCAAAATGGGTTGTGAAGAAGGGGAACTCACCCCTCCTCCCCAGACAGAGCTGCAAACACAGCTGAGACCTCAAGCAAGACCATCTGCAGAGTGAGTTCCTCCTGCTGCAGAGACCCTGAACGGAGCAGAGAGACGGCTCCACACAGAAGGGAAATGACCAGGGCTCCTCTCTACGCTAGTGCTTAACAGAGACATGAAACAACTCAGCTGCTCAGAGCCTGCCATAGATAGATACATAGCTCAATGGCTATGTTTGGGCACAGAGAGATAGACAGAGGATGTATATGGAGATAGATAGAGTGATACAATATTATTTTTAAATACCGGGCTTGGTTTATCGTTAAGCACAGAGACCAAGACTTTCAAAAATAATTAGTGAATTTGGGGGCCCCATATAAGCCATCCTAAAAGGGCTGATTTCCAGAAGGTGGGGGCTCAGTGCAGTCTGTCTGTCACCCCTTAAGTTCTCTCATGCTGGGGTCCCCAAAAAACTGGTCATTTTGGAAGGTTTGGCCAGAAGTGCTTCTGTTAATTAAGCATGTGCCGAATCTGTGTGTGAGCCCAGCTGTAGGGGTGCGAGGGGCTGCATCCCCATGGCCCAGTCTAGCCTTGACCCTTGGGTGAGACTGCAATCCAGGGTGATCAATGCCAGCTGTGATGGGGATTTTGTGATAAAATCCTCTGGAACAACCACACTGTGTGGACGCTGAGCAGCCCACCCAGTTCTCAGCTGCCCCAGCCTCCCGCCAGGGTGAACATTGATCATTTCCTGCTGAGGCAACAGAGGCAGCTGTGTGAACGCTGTGGGCACCCGGACATGTTCCCAAAGCAGATGGACTCGACCCAGTACCTGCCCATGAAGTTGTCTGGTATTACCTAAGAGGTGAGTTTATACTGCTCCAGTTATACCAGTGTAAGTCCCTGTGCACATCTGGGTCTGTGTGACAGACCGCTCTCTCACCCCTCTGCAGGAACAGGCAGGGAACCCTTCTTTGCTCCAAACAGTGCTCTTTTATTAACAGTGCAGGACCCCACCACCAATATATACAGCTTTGTACAGTTCTTCAACTTACAGCTCTACAGCTCCCAGCTCTACAGACTCTATATAGTCCAGCTTACAGTTTACAACTCTAAATAGTTCTTAACACACAGCTCTAACTAGCTCCAAACCACCGCCACTCTATACCATCCCCACCACACTGGGCTTGCTTCCTGGCAGGCCTTTTATCCCCCTGAGGAGGCTGCCAGGTGCCACTCATCAAGGCTGATTGCCCTGCAAGCCAGGTGGCTAATCAGCCTTTCTGCAAGGGAGGTTTGCAGGCTTCTGCTCCCTCTTAAAGGGCCGGCAGGGCTGGCTCAGGCACTCCTGGCCAGCACCCTGCCACAGTCTGGTATAAGAGAATCTTTTTCTGGTTTATCTTATCTTGTTTTGAAAGCAATATTAATGATAAGCCGGACATTTTTAATAGCGAGGATAATTAACCATGGAAAAAACTTACCAGGGGCTGTGCTGGATTCTCCAGGATCGGCAATTTTTAAATCAAGGGTGGGTGTTTTTGTCAAAGAGATGTTCTAGTTCAAGCAGGGATCATTTGGGGGCAGTTCTCTGGCCTGTGGTACATAGGAGGTCAGACTATGTGATGATCACAGTGGTCCCTTCTGGCCTTAGATTCTATGAATAAACCTGACTAAGAGTGTCCCCATGGGAGTTACTCCAGCAAAGCTAGAGCGGTTTAATTATACTGGGAAATTTCTCTGTCTATAGAGAAGTTCTAAATAAGCAGGTCTCCTTGTCAATGTTCCCTCTCCTTCTACATCCCCTGTCACTGGAGTATCTGAGCCTCATACAGTCATTAATGGGATTTATCCTCACACACTCCTGAGAGGAAGGGAAGTTCAGCCTCATTTCACAGTTGGGGAAACTGAGGCACACATACTCCGTGACTGAGCACAAGACACACAGGAGTTTTCTGCTGAGTCAGATTGAACCCAGGGCCATGATCCCCAATGAATTTCACTAGCCACCTCATCATCCTTCCTCCTCTCAGCCCCAACCCTCCCAAAAGTCTCGTGACAAGGACCAACCTTGTAGCATCCTAGAAGACCAATGACCCTGGACTTCTTCACCTAAAGAGGGGAAGAGCCTGGAGGGGACGGGACTGGGAAAACCTGAGAGACACACGGTGGGAAATCTACCACAGCAGTCCCACTCTCTATTTGTACTGGCCTCCATCCTGCTCCCTTCCCATGGCCCAAACCCCAGGGCAGCCAGGGCAGAATTGGATCCATCTCCCTGCCCTGCAGGGAACGTTGATGGACCCAAGTCTAGAGAGTGACCAGCGGCTGCTCAGCGACTCTGCATACACAGTCCAGCTGCTCTGTGCAGCCGCGCAGGGAGGGAACCACAGAATGAGCTGACAGAGCCCAGAGCATCTGCAGAGACCTCTGTGCAGACACCTCTTCCCCCACCCAGCAGTGAGCTCTCCCCAGGCCTGACCCTGAGCTAGCAGCCCAGCAGGGTGGGGGTGTGTCACATGTTGTGATGTGGAATTGAAGAACCAGCTCTCAAAATGTTATTTTTGTTCTCACACGCTAACCTGCCACAGTCTCTCTCTCTCTATTTAGTCTGTTCTCATGAAGTCTCCAGGGCAGTTTATTTTCATAGTCCTACATTGAAAGGCCAGAAGGAACCAACGGGCCCATCTAGTCAGAGCGTCTGCACAGCCCAGGCCAGAGAGTCTCCCCCAGGATCCCTGCATTGAGCTGCTAACTTCTGTCTGAGCTAGAGCCTGTCTGGTAGAAAGAGACGTCGCCTCTCGGTTCAAAGACTCCAAACCGGCTCACATTTGTAAATACTAAGGTGGCTGTGACTGATCAGTACAAGAGGGGACCAGGGATAAGGGAGATGCTGAACTGGGACAGATCAACTAGAGATGGGCCCTGAGGTTTAGCTCCAACTGCGGATCCTAATCTGACCTTTCCCAGAGTTAAAGGGTGTGGACTTGAGGTTCCAGAGACAGCCCCAGGCCACATAGTTAGGATCTAAACTCCCCCAAAGTCTAGGTGTGGTTGGGCCTCCTAGGAGTGAATGGGGACGAGGGATGAGGTGAAGCTGTTGGTCTTGGCAGAGATTTCAGGAAGGCCAATGGCACGTCTACATCTAGTGTGTACTCAGGACCTGACACTGACAGACTGACTGAGCAGCTAGGCCAGGCCACAGACATACCCAGAACAGACTTTAGCCAAGGATGCTGGGAGGTTTAACACTGTAGTCAAGAGTACAATCCACGGCAGATTGTCAGGGCAGGGACTGTGCTGTATGATACCCGAAAATACAGCACCAGGGACACCACAATGGTACTGAGGAAAAAGCACAATCACACTGATGACTGCACCAGGGCCAGCTGTGAATTTAAAAATCCAGACTGTTTTCAATACAAAACTAGATTATTGAAAAAATGATTTTTTTCCACCTTAGTTGATTAGTCTCTTAGAGTTGGTATAGCAACCACAGCTTTTCATGATCTCTGTATATGTATATATCTTCCTACTGTAGCTTCAATTTGCCCTGGTTGTTATCACCTGTATGAAGCAAACAAATGTTACTTGCCCTGGTTTTAGAGGGGCAAACTGAGGCACACGGTGAGTCAGTGACACAGCTGGGAATGGAACCCAATTCACCAAGCCCTGGGCGTTATCCCCAAGGTCCTTCTTCCCACCCTCTGCAATGGGAAGTCTTGTGTCTTATCAGTGCATGGAAGTGACACCTTTAGCCCTGGAAACAAAATATAACTGGGAGCTGAAATCTGTCTGGATTAGGGTGCATCCATAGTTACACCAGAGCTAGGGTTGGGTTAAAGACATTTGTGTTTTGACAATGGAAAGGATGGTGAGTATACTGTGGTTTTGAGTGAGTTTTAATAAAACAAAACCTGGATTATAATCTTTCGTTAGTGATGGACTGTTTGGTGTATTGATTGGACAGTTTGTGTCTCATATCATATCCCACTGGGCCAGCCAGTTCCCCTAACCTGGGACCGGATCAGAGCCTATTGAGGAGGTCTCATATCCCATTTCATTTCTGGCTGACACCGGAGAATTGAAATCATGGCGCTCTGATCTCTGGTTTTAGCTGAGGCTGTCATGAGGTTCCCCGTTGGGTGGAGTCAGAACTGAAGGGGCAGAACCAGAGGGTGGGAGAGAGAAATTTTCCTATTGAGAAACCAGCCCGTTCCTAATGCTGAATTTCAGGAGAAGCCATTGTGGGGATGGCCACAGGAATGTTACACGGATGCTAATGGCAGGGGAGGTGTCTGCTAGACAGTCTGTCTGCTACTGTCAGCTCCACATGACAGAGAAGTTCATGGAACTTTGGTGCAGAGACAAAAACCATGACAAATTTACACAGTTGCAATTGTAGCTTTGGCCAGTAGATGGCAACATTAACATGTGACTGGGGAAAAAAGAGACAAGCATGGGAGGTAATATCTTTTATTGGACCAACACAGGTAAAATGGAGTTATCCATTGGGATTGGTGCAAAGTGCCATCTAGTGGATGGGAAGGTGCCTTCACCAGGACAAGCCTGGAAGGCCCAGAGATGAAATATTTTCAGGGTTTTTTTTTCTTATTTCTGCTCCCTTACTTTAAGAATTGCACATTGTCTAATAACTCCACAGTGGAACCCTGGCAGCACCATTGACAATCCCAGGTGTGAAATGCAGCCAAGTGCATATCGCTGAAGATCCTGTGTAGATGTGAGACACCCAAGGGGGCATGTGCCCTTCCGGTGATGGCAAACAGCCCCACGGCCATGCACAGAATAGCCCCAGTCCCTGTTCTCTGGCCAGTCATCCTGTGACTCTCCTGATGGGAACTTTACACTGATCAGAAAATAAACATCAAGGAATCTAACAAGAAAAACCCAAATAATTAATAGGAGATGGGACCTTTCACTCAGCCATTCTGCACTCTCTGATTTAACATTTCTATAGGTAGCACCTAGAGACCAGCTGGGTCAGAGCCCCATTGTGCTGGGCCCTGTACAAACAGAGCAAATGACAGCCTCTGTCCCAAAGAACTCACAGTCTAATCTCTGAATCCCAAACATCCCCCGGAGACAGAAGAAAACCCCAGTAGGGGACTGTTGACCACTATATGCTGGCTAGCGTCTATATCTCTCATGTTAATAATATATATTATCCTCACCATCTATCTATCTATCTATCTATCTATCTATCTATCTATCTATCTATCTATCTATCTATCAATTCTGCATTAAGCACAAATAATATTAAACACAAATATTGGAGCAGTTATGTATTCTAAATTGGCCCACACCTTTATTATAGTACTGTTCACATGTGCTAAGTATCCTCTCACATCTTGCATTTTCTGAAGGATGCTTTGGCTTATGAATATGAAAACTGTCAGGCTCAGGACATGTGAATGTTTTATCATAGCAACAGGTAGGGAGTTACTCTTACAGATCTGTATTCGAATGTCAAAGGAGGAGGACAAGACATATGATTATTCCAGCCTAGTACAGCCCTAGGTGTTGTTGTCACACTATTTGGTACTGTGTGTTAAGAACAAAGAAATAAGGGGTATACCATGGTACCAGGAAAACAATGTAGATAGCTGATTGGTTAAATCTAGTCTCAGATGGCACATACCTTGTACCTCTAGACAGGTAGTTATAAAAAGATGGCTTCAATGGTGTAACTCAGGGAGCACACCTTTTGCTTAGGGGAATGTAACAAGGCTGCTCAAGATGGTTTCTCAGGGTGCATCTACAGTATGAAATTAGATCGATTTTATAGAAGTTGGTTTTTCAGAAGAGATTTTATACAGTTGATCGTGTGTGTCCCCACTAAGCATGTTAAGTCAACGGAGTTAAGTCCACAGTACCATGGTGAGCATCGACTCTCGGAGCGGTGCACTGTGGGTATCTATCCTGCAGTCCCCGCAGTCGCTGCTGCCCATTGAAATTCTGGGTTAAGCTCCCAATGCCTGATGGGCCAAAAATATTGTCGCTGGTGGTTTTGGATATGTCGTCATTCTCCCCTTCCTCTGTGAAAGCAATGGCAAACAATTATTTCATGTCCTTTTCCCCTGGATTAATCAGGCAGATTCCATAGCACTGCAAGCATGGAGCCCGTTCAGCTCACCGCTGCAGTTGTGAACATTGTAAACACCTCACGCATTATCCTGCAGTACGTGCACAAACTGCAAAACCTGGCAAGGAAGCAATAACAACGCAATGACGATAATGATGAGGACACGGACACAGCTGTTCCTGGAAGTACGGGATGTGGCAATTGGGACATCATGGTGGTATTGGGGCAGGTTCATGCAGTGGAAGGCCAATTCTGGGCCTCGCAAGCACAGACTGGTGGTACCAAATAGCGCTGGGATGATTCCCAGGGGCTGCAAAACTTTTGCATACGTAAGGCCAGTTTCCTTGAACATTGTGACTTGCTGTCCCCTGCCATGAAGCACAAGAATACCAAAATGAGAGCAGTCCTCACAGTTGAGAAGTGAGTGGCGATAGCCCTCTGGAAGCTTGCAACACCTGACAGCTAGCGGTCAGTTGGGAATCAGTTTGGAGTGGGCAAATCTACTTTGGGGGCTGCTGTGATCCCAATAGCCAATGCAATCACTGACCAGCTGCTATCAAGACTAGTGACTCTGGGAAATGTGCAGGTCATAGTGGATGGCTTTGCTGCAATGGAATTCCCTAACTGTGGTGGGGCGATAGATGAAATGCTTAATGCCTTGGGCACTGGACCACCAATGCGACCAGAACGTAAACTACAAGGGGTACTTCTCAATGGTGCTGCAAGCACTGGTGGATCACAAGGGATGTTTCACTGAAATCAATGTGGGATGGCTGGGAAAAGTGCATGATGCTTGTGCCTTCAGGAACTCTGGTCTGTTTGAAAAGTTGCAGGACAGTACTTACTTCCAGACCAGAAAATTACTGTTGGGGATGTTGAAATGCCAATAGTTATCCTTGGAGACCCAGCCTATCCCTTAATGCTATGGCTCATGAAGCTGTACACAGCACCCTGGACAGTAGTAAGGAGCAGTTCAACTATAGGCTGAGCAAGTGCAGAATGGTAGTAGAATGTGCATTTGGATATTTAAAAGCTCGCTGGCGCTGTTTGCTGACTAGATTAGACCACAGCAAAACCAATATTCCCATTGTAATTGCTGGCTGTTGTGTGCTTCACAATAGTTGAAAGACTAAAGGGGAGACATTTATGGAGGGGTGGGAGGTTGAGGCAAGTCGCCTGGCAGCAGATTTTGCACAGCCAGACACCAGGACACTTAGAAGAGCACAGCTTGGTGCACTGCGCATCAGAGAAGCTTTGAAAACCAGTTTCATGACTGGCCAGGCTACGGTGTGACAGTTGTGTTTGTTTCTCATTGATGCAAACCCACCTCCTTGAATCCCCTGTAAGCCAACCGCCCTCCCCCTTTCAATCGCAGCTTGCTGAGGAAATAAAGTTACTAATGTTTCAAAACCATGCATTCTTTATTAGTATATCGGCTACTGACTATCTCCAGAAAGGTCAGTAGTAAACATTAGTTCATGGAGCACATGTTGATTAGACCATTTTTCAGTAAAGTAACCTTAAAACGCTTACACCTGTTTTATGCTTCTGGGTAGAATTCACTAAGAATGGGGATAATTCACTGACAACAAAGTGAGCAAAAGGCAGGCAGCTACATTATGCTGTGCCTAGGGCTTCACACCTACCTACAAACTCCCAGAGCCCTGTCCCTTCAAGCTGGGCATGCTGCAGTAGCAAGCTAGAATCTTGCCCACTTGCTAAGCCCCACCCCTGGCACTGATGGACATCTCCCCATGCATGCCAAGCTCCCCTGCCCCCGCACTGATACGTCTTAGCCAGCTGCCCAGGCTGTTTGGAAGACAGGAGTGACTCCTCTTGTGGCTTCCCTTTGCTTCCCCTCAGAAGTCATTTCTCTGCAAGGAAACAAAGAAATCTGTGGACAGCATGACTTCTGTGCTTCACAGTGGCACAGAATTCCCCAAGGAGTAGCATGGGACCAGCAGAAATATACTGGGCTAGTTAAACCAATACAGTTATTCCGGGATAACTCTCCCTGGGGACACTCTTACTGAAGTGTATGAGGGGCATTTTCCAGTGTACCACATGGTGAAAATGGTGTAAATTAACCCTGATCAAGGCCCTATAATTCTGGAATAAGGGTGTCCCCACCGGGAGTTATTCCAAGATAACTGCAGTGATTATTGACATCAGTCTAATTCTGCTGGATGATTTCCTTCTGCAGACAAACCCTTAGTGAGGGACAGTCCCTGTGCGCAACAGTTCACAATCTAAGGGAAGATTTTCAAAAGCACTTGAGGGATTTAGGAGCACAAGGCAGTGGGCACAGAGCATAGTCATGCACTTGTGCTCCTAAATCACTTAGGGGATTTCAAAATCCAAACCTGTGAGATGGCAGAATTATTGTCCCTATTTCACAGATGAGGAGCTGAGGCCCAAAGACTCAGTAGCAGAGTTAGGACTTGAACCCCAGTCTCCAGAAGTGTCACCTTGGTAAGTTAACCATGAGCCCAGCCTTAACCATCGAGTGTGCAGCTTCTCTGGTAGGAGGGATTATTTGCACAGAAGGAAGGAGCTGGTCTGGGTTGTCTGGCTGGGACAGTTCAAGGGGAACTGGCAGTGCCCAGTCAGGTGTACTGACTGGACCCACAGGATCCAGTTACAGGAGGGGAGGGAGGGGGCACTGTGTCATCAATCCACATCAGCCCCTGCTCAGCCAGGGCTGCCTCCTACCTCCAGGCAGGCCCTGTATCAGGCTCCCATCCCAGCCCTGGAGCAGAGGCAGCCCAGTGGGTTGAGAGGAGGTTGAGAGGATCCAGTGATGAGGACTGAGGGGAGAGCAGCGAGGGATGGAGGCAGGCGGGTGGGGGTGACTGGAGGGGGACCACAGGGCCGGGTTAAGGGGCAGGGCCAGGGCCTCGGGGGTCTGGTTTTCAATCACTAGAAAGCTGGCACCTTAGTCAGTGACTGATAATGTCCCTGACGGGGGAAGGGAGGGGGACTGAAGGAGGCTGGAGGAGTTACCTGGGAAAAACTGTTACCGTAGGAGCCTATTGTGACTGACCAATGGTGTCTCCCCAACACCTGTTCAGAGCTTGTCAGTGGTACCTTCCCCCCCCCCCCCCCCCCGTCCTGCTCACAACTGGTCAGTGGGAATCTCCCTTTGCCTCTTCCCACAAAATCCTGACGCTCCCCTGAGTCTCCTCCAGCCCCGCAGGCTGGGGCAGGCCCGTTTCTCCATCATGAAGGTGATGATGGGCGCAGACACCAGGAGGAGCAGGACCAGGGCACAGCGAGTGGCCCAGATGGCGATGGACATGGCCGACCCTGCAACATGGAAAAAGACACGGTGAGGGCCCTGTGCAAAGCAGCGTGTGGGACGGCAGTGCCAGGACTGGACACAGAGCGGCTCTGTAATGGGGACCCCGTGTGAGACCCCGAAGGTCTAGATCTAGGGGGGATCATGCTGCAGGGGGCACGTTCCCTTGATGGGAGCCCTAAGTGATGGCGCCTCTTGGGGAGAGTCCACCCTTACCCCCAGCACAGGGTCACTTTGCCCCAGTTTTCTCAGACTACCCCCGGATTCTGTTCAAAGGTCTCACAAGAGCTTGTGACAGACACAGCACCACAGACACTATCGCCCCTCTCCAGTGTGACTGGAGCAGAGGGGTAGCCCGAGGCCTTTGCCCCAGCTATGTCCTCAGAAAAAGGTGAAAATGGGATGTAACCAATGCCATGGGGCTGTGCTACCTTTCTGCCCTGGGGGAATTGCACCCACAGAGCCCAGCCCATCCAGGGTGACTGTGCTGCAGGCTGAGGAGTTACCCACCCCGGGGGGAGTTTGGCCCAGACTTTACGTCCTGAGGTCGGAGCTGGGGGCACAGAGCCAGGCTCTGATAATCAGGGTGTGACAGAGCAATAGCCCGTTACCTGGGCGGGTCGGCTCCTCCCCTCCTCCGCTGCTGCTCACGCTGCCTGTGGGACAAGGGCAAAGAGAATCGCACCGTGTGGGAGAGACGCCTGCAGCCTCCCCAGGGACCCACTTCCCAGGGACAGACAGAGCGGTTCTGACAGCCACTGGGGCCAGATCCCCACTGGGTGTAAATCAGCATCACTTTCCTGGAGTCCATTGGCCAGATCCCCAGCTGGTGTAAATCAGCAATGCTAAACTGGAGTCCATGGGCCAGATCCCCAGGTGGTGTAAATTGGCATCGATAGGGCTCTGACAGTTTACACCACCGGCCCCCAGACTCTCTCTCTTGCTCTGAGTGTCACACTGAGTTTCCCCACTGCAGACTCCGCGAGGACGTCACTGTCCCTTTAACAAACCCTCATGTCACTGATCCCTAGCCCCGGCACTGAGGTCGAAGCTCCGTGGGGATGAAAATGCCCCAGGAAGCCCTGAGCCAGGATTTCCCTTCCCCCCAGTTAGACGTGCTTGTCTGTGGAGCACCCTCGGGGATCTGAATGTGCGGGAGACCCCTGCACCCTGCAGACAGCCTGGGGCCCACCTGGTGGGCGGAGCGGGTTGTGTGACAGGCTGTGTGCATAGGTGACATTCCCCAGCCACCCTGCGCCTGGGGTAGGCACCAGGCCTAGGCTCTGCTCACACCCAGTGCTGAGGGTTCAGGGGAGTTAAGTGCTGCCTGGCCCTGGGGCTGGCCCCTCTGCACAGGCCGGGTTCACTGCAGAGAGCTGAGTCTCCCCTGGGGTAAGTGCTGCAGGGAGAGGAGTTACCCCAGGGGTGAGTTTGGCCCAAAGTCTCTATGCAGCAAGGGGAGAGCTGGGAGGACAGAGCCGGGCTCAGATCCCCGGGGTCTGGCCCAAGAGCGTTTCCGTGAGCTCTGGGGTCTGACTCCTCCCCACTGCCACTCGCCTGGCCTGCGCAATGGGGACGAGGAGAATCTGGGCCTGTCAATGTGGTGGCAGGAGGTCACTGGAGGCAGTGCTGGGAATACAGCAGAAGTATTGAATACAGCAAACCCCAGTCCTGTCTGGTTTCTCTCACTGCCTTTCAGAGGGAATGTGTCAGTTTTATGTGCTTGGCTATGCTGCCCTTAAACCTACCCACAGTCTGCTGCCAGTGCTTGGAAGAGAACCCAGGAGTCCTGGCAACCAATGTGCCCCTCCCATCTCACTAATAATTGAGTGACACACATACAAAGCAGGTGCCGTGTCTCCATCTAGGGGCTGGTGCACATGGAGGATAACAACCTACTTCTGCTCATCACCCTGTTGCTCAGCTATGTGTCTCTGGATTCTCTCTCAGCCACTGTCCGAACGATGGCACTTTACTCTGCCGTTCATCCCTCTTACCAATGATCCTGAACTGCCTGGCAGGGCTGAGCTGGGATCTGCTCACCCGGTTGTCTTTGTACTTGGTCTCGTACGCACAGGAGTAATTCCCGGAGCTGCCCCTGGACACTGTATGGTCCCAGCTGTAGATGACCTTCTCCTCTGAGCCTCTCTGCGATGAAATCTCCTCCCCGTCCTTGCAGAAGATGATACGGGTGGCCAGGGTGTGGGAGAAGACGGAGCAATTGAGACGCAGGGAGTCACCTGTCTGCGCTGACGTCGGGCTCAGGTAGAAGGCGGGGGCCCGGTGAGCGCCTGGGAAGAGAAATGGGTGAGAGCGGTCAATGGGGCTGATGACAGAGCCCATTTAGGGGGGTGGCCAGAAAGGTGGTTACTGTGGAAGCAGACGATGTCTACACTGCAATCAAACCCCCATGGCTGACCCATGGCAGCTGACTCAGGGTGGCAGGGCTTGGGCTACGGGGCTGTTTGCACAGCACAAGCCAGCTGTGGGTGTCTAACTGCAGTGTAGACGTACTGTGCCTGCTCCAGAGCTGTGGGGTCTGTGCAACACCCTGGAGCAGGCTCTTGTTTCAGCACAGCTGGTACCGGGGGGATAATGTCAGATCTGAGGCTGTCAGCTCTTCGGGGGCAGGGACTAAAGCTTCACATAGGAGGGTGCAGCACCCGGTGCCATGGGCCCTGATTACTGAGTGGGGTGTCTGGGGTCACAGTAATGATAATAATTAATAATAATCTTCTGTAGCTGGAAGCCTTTTCTATCAGTACAAACCCCACTGGCATGAGTGTGTTTCGGGACACACGGACTCACCTGGAACTGAGCAGATCTCCTGGATGCTGGGACTCAGTGCTGGGAACAGAAAGGTGCCGTGTGGTTAGTGCTGGAGATAAAATCTCCCCCTTTTCTGAGGTCCCTCTGCAGGGACAAAAGCTGCCTTTAATAGACCGGAGAATAAATTCCTGTTTTGTGTGTTGCTGAAGAAGCAAACCAGGCAGGATGTTAGATCTGGGGCATGGCAGGTTCCTCACACACACAGACCTTAGCTGAGCTGGGAACCACCTTTCGCTTCAGTGCTCTGGAGCAGAGGTTCTCTCTGAGGTCCCCCCCCCCCCAACATGCTATACTCCAACTAGGGATCTGGCCCACTACTCTTACACTGGTTCCCATTTCTCTCCCACTGAAGAGGATTCTCCCACAGTCTGGGCCAGGGGCTGTTCTCAGTTCTGTTTCCTCCCAACCTGCTATGAATTTGCGCCGGATTCCCAGATACTCACCAGGCAACATGAGCCACAGAGACAGGAGCATTGGGGCTGTGGCGGGACCACAAGGGACGGAAATGGACCAGCAATGTCTTTTGCTACTTATGGGGTCAGAAGGCAACAATCTGCAGTCGCTTCTGCTCCCACCAGCCCCCTCTGCCCTGTCTGACTTCAGCAGAAGGGAAGGTCTGGTCTCTCTCTCTGCTCCGATCTGCCTCTGTCTGCTCCGTAGGGTTGGATGCTGCAGCAGACGTGGATTCCTGATCCAGATGGTGTTGCAGGAGAATCTGGGAGCATCTGGAGTGGTCGCCAAGACTCCTGTCCCCAACCAGACGGGGGTCTTCACATTGGGTTCCCCATCCAGGGACTGGAGACAGATGGAAGTGGAGCAGAGTCCAAGGGAGGAATTGGACCAGGAGAGGCAGCAAGATCCTGAAAAAGCGCTGCAGGAAAAGCAGCAGTATGGACTGGTGATGGTGAAGCCAAGGGGCCCAAGGGACTTCTGAGAGGTGAGTGGGTGGTGAGACCCCTGGATGCCAGTTCCGCAGGGAGCCTCAATACTAAATTGGGGTCCCTGGTTAAGGGATGGGGGGATGGGAATGCCCACCTCACTGCTGTTGAGCAGGCTGGCAATTCGAACCAGGGGAGCTCTGCAGAAAAGTCCCAGTGTTTAGCTCCCTTGCTGGGGCCCAAGGATATCTACACCATCAGCCAGACCCCAACCCTAACCTGTATGTGTTGTATCTGTTGACCCCAACCTATATGTGTGTGTGGAGTCCTCTGGGTTCAAGTCGTGTGGACACCCAGAGGGAGCGGAAGGAGGTGGTGAAGGGGGAGACAGTACTGGAGTGGTGAGACCCTGGGACAGAGATAAGTGTTTTTGGGCCCCGGGTGGTGCAGTGTCACCAGATGCTGGGGGGCTGTGTGACCTGGGTGAGGGTCACAGGAATGGAGATATTTGCCCTGCCTAGAGCCCTGACCCCTGTACAGACACAGGAGGGGTCAGGCTGGCAGGTTGTTGGGGGTCTCCAGGATATCGGCTATGAGATCCTGTTGGGGGGTGAGTGTGTCTCTGTGGGGCGGGATGCAGACCCTGCTCCTGTAAAGGTCGAGGGTTTGAATTTGAATGCGGGGAACCAATCGGCTGAGAGGAAGATGCTCAGTGAGAATGCACTCACTGGGAGGAAGCGGTTGGGCTCAAACTACCTGCCTGCCTGTTATTGCAGCTCAAGGGAGGAGCGGGACAGAGAGATGTTCCCCTCCCCCCTACAAACCAGAGAGGAGGCTGTTTCTGGCTCTGATGCTGTGACCAGAGCAGTGAGCTCGCTGCCTGCCCCCACTGGGACAGCCAGGGCAGCGCTGAGCATGGGGGAGAGCATGGAAATGCTTTTAATGGTTCCAGCTGAATGGTGGGGACCCACAGGCAAGGCAGAAAGACTGCTGGGCAAGGGAAGTGATTGCTCGGCAAGGAGGGGGGGGGAATCTGTCCTCCACCAAGGCAGACACCCGAGTAGATAAGCTGCTGAGCAGACGCAGCAGACAAGGGGTCCCTCCTTGGAAAAGCTGAGGAAACTTTCTGTCCACAGTGCTGCAGACCCTTGGGGAAGGCTGCAGGGACAGATTCCTGGAGGAGAAGGGAGTCCTGTACCAGGAATGGGCTCCCCAAGGGGAGGTGGAACCATTGGAAATCAGGAGGCAGCCAGTGGTGCCCCAAAAGTATTCGCACAGGTTATTGTACCCAGAGACAGCCAAGGTGGAGAGGATCAGAGACTGGCCGTTCTCCAGGCCTCTCTCAAGATAGCGGGGTACCACTCAGGGGTTGTATCCCATGTTAGCTACCTTCATGCCCCAGTTTCAGAGCTAGGGAAGAAGAGTGACCCAGACAAGGTGGTCTGGGAACAAGCAGTGCCAGAGGGCTCTCTGTGCACTGAAGGAGGCTCTAAGCCAGAGCCTGGTGTAAATCCCGCCAAGGAGTGGGAGAAATAATGGGGCACCCAGGAAACTGTTGATGGGGTCGAACTTCCCCAGGTCACTGGCTAAAGTGACCTTGCTCAGTTCGTTCTCAAAGAGGGGAGAACTGTGAGGGAATGGAAATGCTTTTAATGGTTCCTCTGACTCTTGTGTGAAGATGTCCATACCTGGAGCTGTAAGTTGACCCCAGGGGGGGAAGGGAGGTCACCTGCCTGGGGAAGGAGACAAAGGAACCCAGGGGTGGGGCTGGAGAGTGGGTTTCAGTCTGCAGCTGGCTGGGGAAAGGAGAGGCAGGCCGGGGAGGCAGGCCCAGACAGGGTCTGGCCTCCCTGGGCCCTCAAAATGGATCCAGCTGAGGGGTCCGGTTCACTATACCTACCAGCTCTGTGTTAGATGAACTGTCAACTAATAAACTTCGGTTTTACTGGCTGGCTGAGAGTCACGTCTGACTGTGGAGTTGGGGTGCAGACCCACGGGCTTCCCCAGGACCCCGTCTGGGCGGGCTCGCTGGGGGAAGCTCCCGTAGGGGGAGAAGGTGCTGAATGCTCTGAGGTCAGACCCAGCAAGGTGGAAGCTGTACGCTGTGAAGCTCCTAGCCTTGGAGACAGGCTGTGTATGGAGAGGAAGCGTCCCGCCCAGAGTACTGACTGGCTTCATAGGGAGCGGTGCCAGAGCATCGCCCCGGGCACTCCATGACACCTTCTTGCCAACAAGGGCACACTGTTGATTTATATCCAGCTTCTCATCCACTGTAAACCCTAGGTCCTTTTCTGTAGAATTGTTGCTTAACCATTCGGTCCCTAGTCTGTAGCTGTGCATGGGATTCTTCCATCCTAAGTGCAGGACTCTGCACTAGTCCTTGTTGAACCTCATCAGATTTCTTTTGGCCCAATCCTCTAATTTGTCTAGGTCCCTCTGTATCCTATCCCTACCCTCCAGTGTATCTACCACTCCTCCCAGTTTAGTGTCACCTGCAAACTTGCTGAGGGTGTAGTCCACGCCATCTTCCAGATCATTGATAAAGATATAGAATAAAACTGGCCCCAGGACAGACCCTTGGGGCACTCCGCTCAATACCGGCTCCCAACTAGATATGGAGCCATTGATCACTACCCATTGAGCCCGACGATCCAGCCAGCTTTCTATCCAACTTATGGTCCATTCATCCAGCCCACACTTCTTTAACTTGCTGGCAAGAATACTGTGGGAGACCCCATCAAAAGCTTTGCTAAAGTCAAGGAATAACACATGCACTGCTTTCCCCTCATCCACAGAGCCAGTTATCTCATCATAGAAGGCAATTAGGTTACTCAGGCATGACTTGCCCTTAGTGAATCCATGTTGACTGTTCCTGATTACTTTCTTCTTTTCTAAGTGCTTTAGAATTGATTCCTTGAGGACCTGCTCCATGATTTTTCCAGGGACTGAGGTGAGGCTGACTCGCCTGTAGTTCCCTGGATCCTCCTTCTTCCCTTTTTTAAAGATGGGCACTACATTAGCAGCTCAGAATAAACCACAATCCCGGGGATCACTTGGGAGGAACGCCATCAAAATTAATGACCATTTTTAAAAAGTGAGTGTTTTGTCAAACATTTTCATTTTTTTTTACATTTCCATTTTTTCTAAGAAAAAATTGAAAATGTTTTTGTTTTGTTTTTTTAAAAAATAACAATTGTAGAATTAAACAAAATTGATGAAAATATTCATTTTTTCACAGAATATTTTTTTAAAGATTTCTTATTTTGGATTCCCTGTCCCTCCCTTTTTTCTATCTTCCCACCAAGAAAGGGGGGGAAATGGCAAAAAATTATGAAAACAAAGATTTTTCCCAAAAGAGTTTGTAAAAATGATTTGGAAACAATCAAAAAAATATTTATCCTTTTTCACGTTGCTGTCTTCTGGGCACTGCTTCTAGCAGGTAACCTCAAACTGTGCTTCACTGACCATCCGCTATAGTGGACTTAGTTCCCACAGCCACCACCAAATATCTGAGCTTCCCCCTAAACCTCCCCTGTCCAGCTGCTCTGCAGAGCTGACTCCATCCCAGGGGTGAAATGTGCCCAGCCACCATCCCAGGACAATCCACTTCTGAATCAATTACTATGAAAAGTTGATCTCCAAAATTGCTCTGCCTTGTGCTCCTGACCCATTTCTCTTGGGACCGTTGGCTGTTTGGCTTCCTGCAGAGGTGTTAACATCTGTTCACAAGAGTTTCTTTCTTTCCCACATGTTTCTTTGGCCTTTTCCCTGGTTCCCCACTTGCTTAGTCACATTGATTCTGGCTCCCCACTTGCTCAGAGGTCACTTCTGGATGCTCTTTCTCAGCTGCCTTGTGTTCTTCCCCATCCAGCAGTGATCTCTCAGCAGGGCCAAAATGGGGAGTGGGGGCAGTCAGGGCAGGACGGACAGAACTGGCTGGAGCTGGGTGTGGAGGACGGGGAAGGAGGAGACTAAACGGGTGGGGAAGGCAGTGCCGTCTCTTGTTTACCATTTTCTGGGGGTGAAATTCACCCCTGTGGAGAGGGTTCATCATGAGGCCCAGGCCCCATTTTCGTCCCCTTAAGCCTAGAGGGTGAATTTGCTCCTCGTGGAGCTGGGTCACTCCCACCAGGGACTGGAGACTAGGTTGGAGACGAAAGGTTCAGATTCATCCAACATCCCAGGTCCCCTCCCCCAGTCACCCCGTGACCTTTTACTCTGGCCCAGCTGTGCCTTTACCCAGGGGCCTGTCTCAGTCCCGAGGCAGTGAGATGGGCCGCGGGTGTTTCCTCAGTGATATGTTTAGACTCGAACAAGCAAACCAGGCCCCTTTGGTTCTCAATCTCCCAGCCCTAAATAGAGACGCTGCGGTCAGGGCGGGGAAGGGGGGCTGTGTGGGGCAGGAAATGGGGACTGGTGATGTGCATCAGACCCAAGGAGGGGACAGAGCAGATCAGAAAGAGACTCTGCTTCATCAGCCCTACAGAACCCAGGGTCCTGGCATCAGGGACAGGGGCTGGCTAGAGCATCCAACCTTGGGGACCAGACAGGGGCACTTCGGACAAGAGAGATACGACGGAGCTTCCCTTCTGCTGAAGTCAGACTGGGCATAGTGCACAGGTCAGTGCAGGCAGCAGCTGTGGATTGTCACCTACCAACCCTATCAGCAGCAGAAGTTGCCGTGTCCATGTCTAGACTAGTCTTCAACCTGATCGGTTCCATCCACCTCCCAATGATCCTGTGTCTCTGCCTCTTTCTTCCCGGTAAGTATCTGGGAAACCTCTGCTAAGTCATAGGAGGCTGGGAGGAAACAAAACTGAGAACAGCGCTTGGCCAGGACTGGTTAGGCAGGGAGAGAAACGGGAACTAGTGTAAACACTGAGTATGAGAGTTACGGGGCCGGAAACCCAGCTGGTGTGAATCGGTGTAGCTCCACAGGAGTCAGTGTTGGTTTACACCAGCTGAGGATCTGGCCCTCTGGAGAGCTGAAGGGAAAGTGGGTCAGCCAAGGTCTGTGTGAGCGAGGAACCTGCCGTGCCCCAGATCTAACCTCCTGCCTGGTTTGCTCCTTCACCGAAACACAAATCAGGATTTTTTCCGTCTGTTAAAGGCAGCTTTTGTACCTCAAAAGAGACCTTAGTAAAGGTTATCTCCAGCACTAACCACACGGCACCTTTCTGTTCCCAGCGCTGAGTCCCAGCAGCCAGGAGATCTGCTCAGCTCCAGGTGAGTCCGTCTGTCTGTCTGTCTGTCTGTCTGTCTGTCCCCAGACATGCTCACCTCCCTATCCATCATGCCCGTAATACAGCTGTGCTGAAATACGAGCCCACTCCAGAGCTGCTCAACAGATTCCTCAGCCCTGGAGCAGGCACAGTACGTGTACACTGCGATTAGAGACCCCTGGGAGAATAACATAAAGGGGAAAGGAGTCCAGGAGAGCTGGCTATATTTTAAAGATTCCTTATTGAGGTTGCAGGAACAAACCATCCCGATGTGTAGAAAGAATAGTAAATATGGCAGATGACCAGCTTGGCTTAACAGGAGGGGTAAGCTTAACAGGAGGGGTAAGCAGGAGGTGGATCATGGCCGGGACCATGCTGGGCTGTCTGGGGAGGCACAGCCTCCCCCAGCCTACAGTACATGCTGCACATGGCTGGCTGGAGCATCCAACCCTACGGAGCAGACAGAGGTAGATCGGAGCAGAGAGAGGGACCAGACCTTCCCTTCTGCTGACGTCAGACAGGGCAGAGGGGGCTGGTGGGAGCAGAAGCGACTGCAGATTGTTGCCTTCTGACCCCATAAGTAGCAAAAGACATTGCTGGTCCGTTTCCGTCCCTTGCGGTCCCGCCACAGCCCCAATGCTCCTGTCTCTGTGGCTCATGTTGCCTGGTGAGTATCTGGGAATCCGGCGCAAATTCATAGCAGGTTGGGAGGAAACAGAACAGAGAACAGTCCCTGGCCCAGACTGTGGGAGAATCCTTTTCAGTGGGAGAGAAATGGGAACCAGTGTAAACACTGAGTGTGAGAGTAGTGGGCCAGATCCCTAGTTGGTGTTGTCACGGAGCGCCCGGGCGATGGACTGGAACCGCTCCCTAGGAAGCCAGACCGGACTCCAGGTGGAGGGCCCCTTCTCCGTACACAGCCTGTTTTCCAGGCCAGGAGCTTCAAGGGTCCCCACTTCCACCTTCCTGGGTCTGACCTTGGAGCATTCAGCACCTTCTGCCCCTCCGTGTGCTTCCCCCAGCAAGCCTGCCTGGGCGGGGTCCTGGGGGAGCCCATGGGTTCTGCACCCCAAATCCACAGTCAAACGTGACTCTCAGCCAGCCAGCAGAATAGACGGTTTATTTGAGATGTCAGGAACACCATCCAACTCACAGCTTCTCAGTCTCAACAGGGTCCCTCAGTCAGGCCTTTCTGGGGGATGCCAGGAGGTGAGACCCAGATTCTGGGCTCCTGCTTCTTCCCCAGGTTTATTCAATGACTTCTATCTGGTCCAACACAGACCATGCAGCGAGCGAGCGTGAGCCCTCAGCTGGATCCATCTTGGGGCTAGAGAGCGAGTTGGCTTCTCTCCCCCTTTCCAGCTAGACCCAGACTGCCTCCTCCCCAAACAGTCCCTCCTCTTCCTCTGTCCTTTGTTCCTTTGTTTGGTTTCCCGGGCTTCAGGTATCACCTGACCTCCCTCCCCCACTTGGGGTCAGGTTACAGCTTTCAGGGATGCACACCTTGAGAGGGGAGGGCGTTGCCTCCTTGCTTCCAGCGTCAGCCCCTATCCCTTCACATAGACACTTAAGAAATGCATAGGGAAACTGAGGCACACACACACAGTACTCTCACTTCGTCACAGGTGTATAGCATGTTGGGGGGGACCTCAGAGAGAACCCCTGCTCCAGAGCGCTGAAGCGAAAGGTGGTTCCCAGCTCAGCCAAGGTCTGTGTGTGTGAGGAACCTGCCATGCCCCAGATCTAACATCCTGCCTGGTTTGCTTCTTCAGCAACACACAAAACAGGAATTTATTCTCCGGTCTATTAAAGGCAGCTTTTGTCCCTGCAGAGGGACCTCAGAAAAGGGGGAGATTTTATCTCCAGCACTAACCACACAGCAACTTCCTGTTCCCAGCACTGAGTTCCAGCAGCCAGGAGATCTGCTCAGCTCCAGCTGAGTCCGTCTGTCCCGAAACACACTCATGCCAGAGGGGTTTGTACTGATAGAAAAGGCTTCCAGCTACAGAAGATTATTATTAATTATTATCATTACTGTGACCCCAGACACCCCACTCAGTAATCAGGGCCCATGGCACCGGGTGCTGCACCCTCCTATGTGAAGCTTTAGTCCCTGCCCCCGAAGAGCTGACAGCCTCAGATCTGACATTATCCCCCCGGTACCAGCTGTGCTGAAACAAGAGCCTGCTCCAGGGGTGTTGCACAGACCCCACAGCTCTGGAGCAGGCACAGTACGTCTACACTGCAGTTAGACACCCACAGCTGGCTTGTGCTGTGCAAACAGCCCCGTAGCCCAAGCCCTGCCACCCTGAGTCAGCTGCCATGGGTCAGCCATGAGGGTTTGATTGCAGTGTAGACATCGTCTGCTTCCACAGTAACCACCTTTCTGGCCACCCCCCTAAATGGGCTCTGTCATCAGCCCCATTGACAGCTCTCGCCCATTTCTCTTCCCAGGCGCTCACCGGGCCCCGGCCTTCTACCTGAGTCCGACGTCAGCGCAGACAGGTGACTCCCTGCGTCTCCATTGCTCCGTCTTCTCCCACACCCTGGCCACCCATATCGTCTTCTGCAAGGACGGGGAGGAGATTTCATCGCAGAGAGGCTCAAAGGAGAAGGTCATCTACAGCTGGGACCATACAGTGTCCAGGGGCAGCTCCGGGAATTACTCCTGTGCGTACGAGACCAAGTACAAAGACAACCGGGTGAGCAGATCCCAGCTCAGCCCTGCCAGGCAGTTCAGGATCATTGGTAAGAGGGATGAACGGCAGAGCAAGTGCCATCGTTCGGACAGTGGCTGAGAGAGAATCCAGAGACACATAGCTGAGCGACAGGGTGATGAGCAGAAGTAGGTTGTTATCCTCCATGTGCACCAGCCCCTAGATGGAGACACGGCACCTGCTTTGTATGTGTGTCACTCAATTATTAGTGAGATGGGAGGGGCACATTGGTTGCCAGGACTCCTGGGTTCTCTTCCAAGCACTGGCAGCAGACTGTGGGTAGGTTTAAGGGCAGCATAGCCAATCACATAAAACTAGCACATTCCCTCTGAAAGGCAGTGAGAGAAACCAGACAGGACTGGGGTTTGCTGTATTCAATACTTCTGCTGTATTCCCAGCACTGCCTCCAGTGACCTCCTGCCACCACATTGACAGGCCCAGATTCTCCTCGTCCCCATTGCACAGGCCAGGCGAGCGGCAGTGGGGAGGAGTCAGACCCCACAGCTCACGGAGATGCTCTTGGGCCAGACCCCGGGGATCTGAGCCCGGCTCTGTCCCCCCAGCTCTCCCCTCACTGCATAGAGACTTTGGGCCAAACTCACCCCTGGGGTAACTCCTCTGCCTGCAGCTCTTACACCAGGGGAGACCCAGCTCTCTGCAGTGAACCCGGCCTGTGCAGAGGGACCAGCCCCAGGACCAGGCAGCACTTAACTCCCCTGAATCCTCAGCACTGAGCGTGAGCAGAGCCTAGGCCTGGTGCTGCCCCAGGCACAGGGCGGCTGGGGAATGTCACCTGAGCACACAGCCTGTCACACACCCCGCTCTGCCCACCAGGCGAGCCCTGGGCTGTCTGCAGGGTGCAGGTGTCTCCCGCACATTCAGATCCCCGAGGGGGCTCCACAGAGAAGCGCGTCTGACTGGGGGGCAGGGAAATCCTGGCTCAGGGCTTCCTGGAGCATTTTCACCCCCTCGAGCTTCGACCTCAGTGCCAGGGGCCAGGGATCAGTGACATGAGGGTTTGTTAAAGGGACAGTGACGTCCTCGCGGACTCTGCAGTGGGGAAACTCAGAGTGACACTCAGAGCAAGAGAGAGAGTCCAGGGACCAGCTCCTCGGCTGGTATAAATTGGCAGAGCCCTGTGGACTCCAATGGAGGGACACCAATTTACACCCAGTGGGGATCTGGCCCCAGTATCTGTCTGAACCGCTCTGTCTGTCCCTGGGGAGGCTGCGATTCTCTTTGCACTTGTCCCACAGGCAGCGGGAGCAGCAGCGGAGGAGGGGAGGAGCCGACCCGCCCAGGTAACGGGCTATTGCTCTGTCACACCCTGATTATCAGAGCCCGGCTCTGTGCCCCCAGCTCTGAACTCAGGGCGTAAAGTCTGGGCCAAGTCACCCCGGGGCAGATAACACCTTGGCCTGCACCGCAGTCTCCCCTAGTATGAACTGGGCTCTGCCCTTGCAATTCTCCCAGGGCAGAAAGGTAGCACAGCCCCAGGGCATTGATTACATCCCACTTTCACCCTTTCCTGAGGACACTGCTGGTGCCAAGGCCTCGTGGTGCCCCTGTGCCCAGGGCGGGCTCACTCCCTGGTGACCTGCCTGCCACACTGGAGAGGGGTGATAGTGTCTGTGGTGCTGTGTCTGTCACAAGCTCTTGTGAGGCCTTTGAACAGAATCCAGGAGTAACCTGAGCAAACTGGGGCAAGACTGTCCTAGTGCTGGGGGTGGACTCTCCCCAAGAGGCACCATCACTTAGGGATTCCTCTGGGCGAACACGCCCCCCTGCAGCATGATCCCCCCTTAGAACTAGGCCTCCGGGAGCTCACATGGGGTCCCCATTACAGAGCCGCTCTGTGTCCAGTCCTGGCACTGCCGTCCCACACGCTGCTTTTCAAACAGCCCTCACTGTGTCCCTTTCTATGTTGCAGGGTCAGCCATGTCCCCTGCCATCTGGGCCGCCCGCTGTGCCCTGGTCCTGCTCCTCCTGGTGTCTGCGCCCATCATCACCGTGATGAAACGGGCCTGCCCGAACCTGCAGGGCTGGAGGAGACTCGTGGTGGGAGCGTGAGCATTTTGTGACAGGAGGCAAAGAGAGATTCCCAATGACCAGCTGTGAGCAGGATGGGCGGGGGGGGGGGGGGTTTGGGGGCGGAAGGTACCAGTGACCGGTTCTGAGCGGGTGTTAGGGAGACACTACTAGAGTGTTAGGGAGGTCAGTGCTGTACAATAGGCTCCTGTGGTAATAGTTTTCGCCCAAGTAACTGCAGAAGCCTCCTTCAGTCCCCCTCACTTCCCACATCAGGGACATTGTCAGTCACTGACTAAGGTTGCCAACTTTCTAGTGGTTGAAAACCAGACCCCCGAGGCCCTGTGGTTAAGCAGGCCATGTTACTTAAAAGTTTTAAGGTTACTTTACTTTACTTTACTGAAAAACGTTCTAATCAACATGTGCTCCATGAACTAATGTTTACTACTGACCTTTCTGGAGATAGTCAGTAGCCGATATACTAATAAAGAGTGCATGGTTTTAAAACATTAGTAACTTTATTTCCTCAGCAAGCTGTGATTGAAAGGGGGAGGGCGGTTGGCTTACAGGGGATTAGAGTCAACCAAGGTGGTGGGTTTGCATCAATGAGAAACAAACACAACTGTCACACCGTAGCCTGGCCAGTCATGAAACTGGTTTTCAAAGCTTCTCTGATGCGCAGTTCACCAAACTGTGCTCTTCTAAGTGTCCTGGTGTCTGGCTGTTCAAAATCTGCTGCCAGGCGACTTGCCTCAACCTCCCATCCCTCCATAAATGTCTCCCCTTTAGTCTTTCAACTATTGTGAAGCACACAACAGCCAGCAATTACAATGGGAATATTGGTTTTGCTGTGGTCTAATCTAGTCAGCAAACAGCGCCAGCGAGCTTTTAAACATCCAAATGCACATTCTACAACCATTCTGCGTTTACTAAGCCTATAGTTGAACTGCTCCTTACTTCTGTCCAGGGTGCTGTGTACAGCTTCATGAGCCATGGCACTAAGGGATAGTCTAGGTTTCCAAGGATAACTATTGGCATTTCAGCATTCCCAACAGTAATTTTCTGCTCTGGAAGTAAGTTCTGTCCTGCAACTGTTCAAACAGACCAGAGTTCCTGAAGACGCAGTCATCATCCCATATTGATGTCAGTGAAACATCCCGTGTGATCCACCAGTGCTTGCAGCACCATTGAGAAGTACCCCTTGTAGTTTATGTACTGGTTGCCTTGGTGGTCCAGTGCCAAAGATAGGGATAAGCATTTCATCTATCACCCCATCACAGTTAGGGAATCCTATTGCAGCAAAGCCATCCACTATGACCTGCAAATTTCCCAGAGTCACTAGTCTTGATAGCAGCTGGTCAGTGAATCTGTTGGCTATTTGGATCACAGCAGCCCCCACAGTAGATTTTCCCACTCCAAACTGATTCCTAACTGACAGGCAGCTGAGAGGGTGTGACTGGTGAGAAGGACTGTTGCGGAACCAGGGTCCCCCTGAGAACTGCAGGGAGCAGTCTCAGGGGCAGAGAAACATGTGTCTTGGCCTTAGGAGGGAGAAGGAATTTTGCAATAAAAGGGTTCCCCTGGGAATTGCAGCGAGCGGTTCCAGAGGCGGAGGAGCACAGCTCAACTCTGGCAAAGAGACAGTGACCTTGATAAGGGCTGGCACACAAGTGGGGTTCCTCCTGGAAACCTTGGGGTGCTGAGAGCACACAGGCCTGCGAGTCCAGAACAAGTTGGGAACAGCGGAGTGATGAAGGACTTTGTAACCCTGTGAAAACACAGTGGAAAGCCCAAAGCACAGTTAATTGTGCAGCAGAAGCTGGTGGATTATGGCCACTCGGAGACAGACGTGGATTCCTGATCCAGATGGGGTTGCAGGAGAATCTGGGAGCATCTGGAGTGGTCGCCAAGACTCCTGTCCCCAACCAGACGGGGGTCTTCACATTGGGTTCCCCATCCGGGGACTGGAGACAGATGGAAGTGGAGCAGAGTCCAAGGGAGGAATTGGACCAGGAGAGGCAGCAAGGTCCTGAAAAAGCGCTGCAGGAAAAGCAGCAGTATGGACTGGTGATGGTGAAGCCAAGGGGCCCAAGGAACTTCTGAGAGGTGAGTGGGTGGTGAGACCCCTGGATGCCTCAATACTAAATTGGGGTCCCTGGTTAAGGGATGGGGGGATGGGAATGCCCACCTCACTGCTGTTGAGCAGGCTGGCAATTCGAACCAGGGGAGCTCTGCGGAAAAGTCCCAGTGTTTAGCTCCCTTGCTGGGGCCCAAGGATATCTACACCATCAGCCAGACCCCAACCCTAACCTGCATGTGTTGTATCTGTTGACCCCAACCTATCTGTGTGTGTGGAGTCCTCTGGGTTCAAGTCGTGTGGACACCCAGAGGGAGCGGAAGGAGGTGGTGAAGGGGGAGACAGTCCTGGGGTGGCGAGACCCTGGGACAGAGATAAGTGTTGTTGGGCCCTGGGTGGTGCAGTGTCACCAGATGCTGGGGGGCTGTGTGACCTGGGTGAGGGTCACAGGAATGGAGATATTCGCCCTGCCTATAGCCCAGACCCCTGTGCAGACACAGGAGGGGTCAGGCTGGCAGGTTGTTGGGGGTCTCCAGGATATCAGCTATGAGATCCTGTTGGGGGGGTGACTGTGTCTCTTTGGGGCAGGATGCAGACCCTGCTCCTGTAAAGGGCGAGGGTTTGAATTTGAATGCGGGGAACCAATCGGCTGAGAGGAAGATGCTCAGTGAGAATGCACTCACTGGGAGGAAGCGGTTGGGCTCAAACTACCTGCCTGCCTGTTATTGCAGCTCAAGGGAGGAGCGGGACAGAGAGATGTTCCCCTCCCCCCTGCAAACCTGAGAGGAGACTGTTTCTGGCTCTGATGCTGTGACCAGAGCAGTGAGCTCGCTGCCTGCCCCCACTGGGACAGCCAGGGCAGCGCTGAGCATGGGGGAGAGCTGAAACCCCAGCTGAATGGGGGAGACCCACAGGCAAGGCAGAAAGACTGCTGGGCAAGGGAAGTGATTGCTCGGCAAGGGGGGGGGGAATCTGTCCTCCACCGAGGCAGACACCCGGGTAGATACGCTGCTGAGCAGACGCAGCAGAGAAGGGGTCCCTCCTTGGAAAAGCTGAGGAAACTTCCTGTCCACAGTGCTGCAGACCTTTGGGGAACGCTGCAGGGACAGATTCCTTGAGGAGAAGGGAGTCCTGTACCAGGAATGGGCTCCCCAAGGGGAGGTGGAACCATCAGAAATCAGGAGGCAGCCAGTGGTGCCCCAAAAGTATTGGCACAGGTTATTGTACCCAGAGACAGCCAAGGTGGAGAGGATCAGAGACTGGCCGTTCTCCAGGCCTCTCTCAAGATAGCGGGGTACCACTCAGGGGTTGTATCCCATGTTAGCTACCTTCATGCCCCAGTTTCAGAGCTAGGGAAGAAGAGTGACCCAGACAAGGTGGTCTGGGAACAAGCAGTGCCAGAGGGCTCTCTGTGCACTGAAGGAGGACAGAGCCAGAGGCCAGAGCCTGGTGTAAATCCCGCCAAGGAGTGGGAAAAATAATGGGGCACCCAGGAAACTGTTGATGGGGTCGAACTTCCCCAGGTCACTGGCTAAAGTGACCTTGCTCAGTTCGTTCTCAAAGAGGGGAGAACTGTGAGGGAATGGAAATGCTCTTAATGGTTCCTCTGACTCTTGTGTGAAGATGTCCATACCTGGAGCTGTAAGTTGACCCCAGGGGGGTAAGGGAGGTCACCTGCCTGAGGAAGGAGACAAAGGAACCCAGGGGAGGGGCTGGAGAGTGGGTTTCAGTCTGCAGCTGGCTGGGGAAAGGAGAGGCAGGCCGGGGAGGCAGGCCCAGACAGGGTCTGGCCTCCCTGGGCCCTCAAAATGGATCCAGCTGAGGGATCCGGTTCGCTGTACCTACCAACTCTGTGTTAGATCAACTGTCAACTAATAAACTTCGGTTTTACTGGCTGGCTGAGAGTCACGTCTGACTGTGGAGTTGGGGTGCAAGACCCATGGACTTCCCCAGGACCCCGTCTGGGCAGGCTCGCTGGGGGAAGCGCCCGGAGGGGGAGAAGGTGCTGAATGCGCTGAGGTCAGACCGAGCAAGGTGGAAGCTGTACGCTGTGAAGCTACTAACCTTGGAGACAGGCTGTGTATGGAGGGGAAGCATCCCCCCAGAGTACTGACTGGCTTCATAGGGAGCGGTGCCAGAGCATCGCCCCGGGCACTCCATGACACCTTCTTGCCAACAAGGGCACACTGTTGATTTATATCCAGCTTCTCATCCACTGTAAACCCTAGGTCCTTTTCTGTAGAATTGTTGCTTAACCATTCGGTCCCTAGTCTGTAGCTGTGCATGGGATTCTTCCATCCTAAATGCAGGACTCTGCACTAGTCCTTGTTAAACCTCATCAGATTTCTTTTGGCCCAATTCTCTAATTTGTCTAGGTCCCTCTATATCATATCCCTACCCTCCAGTGTATCTATCACTCCTCCCAGTTTAGTGTCACCTGCAAACTTGCTGAGGGTGCAGTCCACGCCATCTTCCAGATCATTGATAAAGATATTGAATAAAACTGGCCCCAGGACCGACCCTTGGGGCACTCCGCTCAATACCGGCTCCCAACTAGATATGGAGCCATTGATCACTACCCATTGAGCCTGACGATCCAGCCAGCTTTCTATCCAACTTATGGTCCATTCATCCAGCCCACACTTCTTTAACTTGCTGGCAAGAATACTGTGGGAGACCCCATCAAAAGCTTTGCTAAAGTCAAGGAATAACACATCCACTGCTTTCCCCTCATCCACAGAGCCAGTTATCTCATCATAGAAGGCAATTAGGTTACTCAGGCATGACTTGCCCTTAGTGAATCCATGCTGACTGTTCCTGATCACTTTCTTCTTTTCTAAGTGCTTTAGAATTGATTCCTCGAGGACCTGCTCCATGATTTTTCCAGGGACTGAGGTGAGGCTGACTCGCCTGTAGTTCCCTGGATCCTCCTTCTTCCCTTTTTTAAATATGGGCACTACATTAGCACCTCAGAATGAACCACAATCCCGGGGATCACTTGGGAGGAACGCCACCAAAATTTTGTGATCTAAAAATGACCGTTTTTAAAAAGTGAGTGTTTTGTTAAACATTTTCCTTTTTTTTTTTTGACATTTCCATTTTTTCTAAGAAAAAATTGAAAATGTTTTTGTTTTGTTTTTTAAAAAAAATAACAATTGTATAATTAAACAAAATTGATGAAAATATTCATTTTTTCACAGAATATTTTTTTAAAGATTTCTTATTTTGGATTCCCTGTCCCTCCCTTTTTTCTATCTTCCCACCAAGAAAGGGGGGGAAATGGCAAAAAATTATGAAAACAAAGATTTTTCCCAAAAGAGTTTGAAAAAATGATTTGGAAACAATCAAAAAAATATTTATCCTTTTTCACGTTGCTGTCTTCTGGGCACTGCTTCTAGCAGGTAACCTCAAACTGTGCTTCACTGACCATCCGCTATAGTGGACTTAGTTCCCACAGCCACCACCAAATATCTGAGCTTCCCCCTAAACCTCCCCTGTCCAGCTGCTCTGCAGAGCTGACTCCATCCCAGGGGTGAAATGTGCCCAGCCACCATCCCAGGACAATCCACTTCTGAATCAATTACTATGAAAAGTTGATCTCCAAAATTGCTCTGCCTTGTGCTCCTGACCCATTTCTCTTGGGACCGTTGGCTGTTTGGCTTCCTGCAGAGGTGTTAACATCTGTTCACAAGAGTTTCTTTCTTTCCCACATGTTTCTTTGGCCTTTTCCCTGGTTCCCCACTTGCTTAGTCACATTGATTCTGGCTCCCCACTTGCTCAGAGGTCACTTCTGGATGCTCTTTCTCAGCTGCCTTGTGTTCTTCCCCATCCAGCAGTGATCTCTCAGCAGGGCCAAAATGGGGAGTGGGGGCAGTCAGGGCAGGACGGACAGAACTGGCTAGAGCTGGGTGTGGAGGACGGGGAAGGAGGAGACTAAACGGGTGGGGAAGGCAGTGCCGTCTCTTGTTTACCAGGGAAATTCACCCCTGTGGAGAGGGTTCATCATGAGGCCCAGGCCCCATTTTCGTCCCCTTAAGCCTAAAGGGTGAATTTGCTCCTAGTGGAGCTGGGTCACTCCCACCAGGGACTGGAGACCAGGTTGGAGACGAAAGGTTCAGATTCATCCAACATCCCAGGTCCCCTCCCCCAGTCACCCCGTGACCTTTTACTCTGGCCCTGCTGTGCCTTTACCCAGGGGCCTGTCTCGGTCCCCAGGCAGTGAGATGGGCCGCGGGTGTTTCCTCAGTGATATGTTTAGACTCGAACAAGCAAACCAGGCCCCTTTGGTTCTCAATCTCCCAGCCCTAAATAGAGACGCTGCGGTCAGGGCGGGGAAGGGGGGCTGTGTGGGGCAGGAAATGGGGACTGGTGATGTGCATCAGACCCAAGGAGGGGACAGAGCAGATCAGAAAGAGACTCTGCTTCATCAGCCCTACAGAACCCAGGGTCCTGGCATCAGGGACAGGGGCTGGCTGGAGCATCCAACCCTGGGGATCAGACAGGGGCAGGTCGGACAAGAGAGATAGGCCGGAGCTTCCCTTCTGCTGAAGTCAGACTGGGCATAGTGCACAGGTCAGTGCAGGCAGCAGCTGTGGATTGTCACCTACCAACCCTATCAGCAGCAGAAGTTGCCGTGTCCATGTCTAGACTAGTCTTCAACCTGATCGGTTCCATCCACCTCCCAATGATCCTGTGTCTCTGCCTCTTTCTTCCCGGTAAGTATCTGGGAAACCTCTGCTAAGTCATAGGAGGCTGGGAGGAAACAAAACTGAGAACAGCGCTTGGCCAGGACTGGGGAGGCAGGGAGAGAAACGGGAACTAGTGTAAACACTGAGTATGAGAGTTACGGGGCCGGAAACCCAGCTGGTGTGAATCGGTGTAGCTCCACAGGAGTCAGTGTTGGTTTACACCAGCTGAGGATCTGGCCCTCTGGAGAGCTGAAGGGAAAGTGGGTCAGCCAAGGTCTGTGTGAGCGAGGAACCTGCCGTGCCCCAGATCTAACATCCTGCCTGGTTTGCTTCTTCTTCGAAACACAAATCAGGATTTTTTCCCTGTCTGTTAAAAGCAGCTTTTGTACCTCAAAAGAGACCTTAGTAAAGGGCAGAGATTTTATCTCCAGCACTAACCACGCGGCACCTTTCTGTTCCCAGCGCTGAGTCCCAGCAGCCAGGAGATCTGCTCAGCTCCAGGTGAGTCCGTCTGTCTGTCTGTCTGTCCCCAGACACGCTCACCTCCCTATCCATCATGCCCGTAATAGAGCTGTGCTGAAATACGAGCCCACTCCAGAGCTGCTCAACAGATTCCTCAGCCCTGGAGCAGGCACAGTACGTGTACACTGCGATTAGAGACGCCTGGGAGAATAACATAAAGGGGAAAGGAGTCCAGGAGAGCTGGCTGTATTTTAAAGATTCCCTATTGAGGTTGCAGGAACAAACCATCCCGATGTGTAGAAAGAATAGTAAATATGACAGATGACCAGCTTCGCTTAACAGTGAAATCCTTGCTGATCTTAAATGCAAAAAAGAAGTTTACAAGAAGTGGAAGATTGGGCAAATGACCAAGGAGGAATATAAAAATATTGCTCAAGCATGCAGGAGTGAAATCAGGAAGGCAAAATCACACTTGGAGTTGCAGCTAGCAAGGGACGTTAAGGGTAACAAGAAGGGTTTCTTCAGGTATGTTAGCAACAAGAAGAAAGTCAAGGAAAGTGTGGGCCCCTTACTGAATGAGGGAGGCAATCTAGTGACAGAAGTTGTGGAAAAAGCAAATGTACTCAATGCTTTTTTTGCCTTTGTCTTCACGAACAAGGTCAGCTCCCAGACTCCTGAACTGGGCAGCACAGCATGGGGAGGAGGTGACCAGCCCTCTGTGGAGAAAGAAGTGGTTCAGGACTATTTAGAAAAGCTGGACGAGCACAAGTCCATGGGGCCGGATGCGCTGCATCCGAGGGCACTAAAGGTGGATGTGATTGCAGAGCCATTGGCCATTATCTTTGAAAACTCATGGCGATTGGGAATAGTCCCAGACAACTGGAAAAAGGCTAATGTAGTGCCCATCTTTAAAAGGGGGGGGGGGAAAGGAGGCTGTGGGGAACTACAGGCGAGTCAGCCTCACCTTGGTCCCGGGAAAAATCATGGAGCAGGTCCTTAAGGAATCAATTCTGAAGCACTTAGAAAAGAGGAAAGTGATCAGGAACAGTCAGCATGGATTCACCAAGGGCAAGTCATGGCTGACTAACCTAATTGCCTTCTATGATGAGATAACTGGCTCTGTGGATGAGGGGAAAGCAGTGGATGTGATATATCTTGACTTTAGCAAAGCTTTTGATATGGTCTTCCACAGTATTCTTGCCAGCAAGTTAAAGAAGTCTGGGCCGGATGAATGGACCATAAGGTGGATAGAAAGCTTCCTAGATCATTGGGGTGAACTGATAGTGATCAGTGGCTCCATGTCTAGTTGGCAGCCAGTATCAAGTGGAGTGCCTCAGGGGTTGGTCCTGTGGCCAGTTTTGTTCAATATCTTCATTAACAATCTGGAGAATGGTGTGAATTGCCTCCTCGATAAGTTTGTAGAAGACATTAAACTGGGAGGAGTGGTAGATACACTGGAGGGTAGGGATAGGATACAGAGGGACCTAGACAAATTAGAGGACTGGGCCAAAAAAAATTTGATGAGGTTCAATAAGGACAAGTGCAGAGTCCTGCATTTAGGAGGAAATAATCCCATGCACTGCTACAGACTAGGAACTGAATGGCTAAGCAGCAGTTCTGCAGAAAAGGACCTAGGGGTTACAGTGAATGAGAAGCTGGATATGGGTCAACAGTGTGCCCTTGTTGCCAAGAAGGCTAATGGAATTTTAGGTTGTATAACCGTGTGTCCTTGTTGCTTAGAAGACTAATGGCATTTGGGGCTGTATGAGTTGGGGCATTGCCAGTAGATCTAGGGGCGTGATTGTTCCTCTCTATTCGACATTGGTGAGGCCTCATCTGGAATACTGTGTCCAGTTTTGGGCCCCACACTATAAGAAGGATGTGGAAAAAGAGTCCAGCGAAGGGCAAAAATAATCATTAGGGGGCTGGCACACATGATTTATGAGGAGAGGCTGAGAGAACTGGGATTGTTTAGTCTACAGAAGAGAAGACTGAGGGGGAATATGATAGCTGCTTTCAAGTACCTGAAAGGGGGTTCCAAAAATAATGGATCTAGACTGTTCTCAGTGGTAGCAGATGACAGAACAATGAGTAAGGATTTCAAGTTGCAGTGTGGGAGATTTAGGTTGGATATTAGGAAAATCTTTTTCACTCAGAGGGTGGTGAAGCACTGGAATGGGTTACCTAGGGAGGTGATGGACTCTCCTTCCTTAAAGGTTTTTAAGGTCAGGCTTGACAAAGCCCTGTCTGGGATGATCTAGTTGGGGATGGTCCTGCTTTCAGCAGGGGGTTGGACTAGATGACCTCCTGAGGTCCCTTCCAACCCTGATATTCTATGATTGTACTCTATGATTCTGTGGCTGGCTCATACTTTGCAAACAGCCCTGTAGCCCGAACACTGTGAGTCCAAGTCAGCTGGCATTTGGCAACCGTGGGTTTTTAATTGCAGTGTACACGTATCCATAGAAGCTCAGAGCTGCTTCCACAGTAACCAACTTCCTTTTGCAAAATGCTCCCCGGGCTCCCCCTAAAATGAAGGACACTGACAGCTCTGACCCATTCCCCTTCCCAGGCGCTCTCCCTGGCCCCACCCTCTACCTGAGCCAGACGTCGGCCCGGCCAGGGGTCTCTGTGTGGCTACAGTGCTCCGTGATTTCCCATGCCCCAGCCACCCACATCATCTTCTGTAAAGACGGTGAGAAGGTTACGTCCCAGAAGGGCTCGGAGGAGAAGGTCATCTACAGCTGGGACCATGTGGTGTCCATGAACAGCTCTGGGAATTACTCTTGCGGGTACGAGATCAAGGACAGAGACAACCGGGTGACCGGATCCCAGCTCAGCCCTGCCCAGCACCTCAGCATCACCGGTAAGAAGAGTGAATGGCAGTGCAATTATAACCATATAGAGTTTATACAGGGTAAACTCATACATTATTCACCCTCTATAAAACTAATAGAGAGATATGCACAGCTTTTTCCCTCCCCACATACTAATATGTACTCTAGGTTAATTAATAAGTAATGGGTGATTTTATTAAATACAGAAACTAGGATTTAAGTGTTTCCAAGTAGTAACAGAGAGAACAAAGTGAATGACCAAATAAAATAAAATAAAATACACAAATCTATCTCTAATACAGAAATAAAACTGAATACAGATAAAATCCTCACCCTCAGATGTTTCAGTGAGCTTCCTTTTACAGACTAAACTCCCGCTAGTCTGGGTCCAGCTATCACTCACACACCCCTGTAGTCACTGTGCACTGTTCCAGTTTCTCTCAGGTATCCTTGGGGGGTGGAGAGGCTATCCCTGGAGCCAGCTGAAGACCAAATGGAGGGGTCTCCCAGGGGTTTAAAAATATGTTTTCTTGTGGGTGGCCACCCCTCCTTCCCCCTGTGTAGAATCCAGACACAAAATGGAGATTTGGAATCACATGGGCAAGTCACATGTCCATGTCTGACTCGGGACTTGCAGGTAGCAGCCATTACTCACATGCTACCTTGAACGTCCCCAGGTAGACTTCTTATGTGGATTGGAGCCTCCCAAGCTCTTTTGTCTATTAAGTGCCACTTGATTGGGCACTTCACTTGCACTTTCCTTTCCCAAGAAGCTGACCAAATGTTTTTACTAAGACTACTTAGAAATCAAGCAAGTACATAGCCAATATTCATAGCTTCAAACACAAAATTGATACATGCATACAAATAGGAGGAATAGATTCAGTGGGTCATTACCTTTACGGAGATATGTTGCATGGCATATGTAGCTTAAAACATATTTCAGTTCTACATACATTTATAAGCATTTCCCCAGAAAGTCTTATAGGGTGCACTATCACGGGTGTCCCTCCACTGGAGTCAATGGGAGCACAACTCCATTTGGTGTAAAACAGTGTAGCAGCACTGGAGTCAATGCTGGCTTACACCAGCTGAGGATCTGGCCCTCTAGAGAGCTGAAGGGAAAGTTGGTCCCAGCTCAGCCAAGGTCTGTGTGTGTGAGGAACCTGCCAAGCCCCAGATCTAACCTCATGCCTGGTTTGCTCCTTCACTGAAACAGGAATGTTTTCCCTGGCTATTAAACGTAGATTTTGTCCCCGAAGAGGGACCTTTAAAAAGGGGAGGATTTAATCTCCAGCACTAACCACATGGCACCTTTCTGTTCCCAGCGCCTAGTCCCAGCAACCAGGAGATCTGCTCAGGTCCCGGTGAGTCCATCTGTCTGTCTGCCCCCAGACACACTCACCCCTCTGTCTGTCTGACTATCTTGATAGAAAAGGCTTCCAGCTACAGAAGATTATTATTAATGATTATTATTCCTACTGTGGCCCCGGATGCCCCACTCAGGGATCAGGGTTCCATTGCGCCAGCTGCTGCGCCCCTTTATGTGATGATCTCGGCCCCGCCCCCAAAGAGCTGACAGTCACAGATCTGACATTATCCCCCCATTACCCAGCTGTGCTGAAATAAGAGCCTGCTCCAGAGACATTTCATAGATCCCACAACCCTGGAGCAGGCATAGTGCATCTATACTGCAGTTAGATGCAAACAGCCCCATAGTCTGAACCCTATGAGTCCTTGTCAGCTGGCATGGTTCAGTCGTAAGTTTCTGACTGCAATGTAGACGTATCCTTAGCAGCTGCCAGCTGTTTCCACTGCAACCAGCTTCCTTTAGCAAACTGCTCCCTGGGCTCCAGCTGAAAGGTCTCCACTGACAGCCCCAATGACAGTTCTGACCCATTCCCCTTCCCAGGTGCTCTCCCTGCGCCCACCTTCTTCCTGAGCCCGAAGTCTGCCCAGCCGGGGGTCTCCGTGTGGCTCCAGTGCTCCATGATCTCCCGTGCCCCAGTCACCCGCGTTGTCTTCTGTAAGGATGGGGAGGAGGTTTGGTCCCAGACGGGTTCGGAGGAGGAGGTCTCCTACAACTATGTTCACCCGGTGTCCAGGGGCAGCTCTGGGAATTACTCCTGCAGGTATGAGATCAAGGACAGCAGCAACCAAGTGACCAGATCCCAGCTCAGCCCTGCCCAGCGCCTCAACGTCACTGGTAAGAGGGGTGATCAACATGAGAAGTGCAATTGTCCATTGAATGGCAGGGAGAAAATCCAGAAGCAGATATGTCAGTGACAGGGGTGCCAGGCAGAAGAAATAGGTTGTTATCCTCTGTGTGCACCAGCCCATAGCTGCAGAGACGACGTTTGTTTTGTCTGTCAGTCACACAAGTCTTAGTTAAACAGCAGTGGGTTGTTGGTTCCCAGGACTCCTGGGTTCTCTTCCTGGCTCTGGGAGCAGACTGTGGTTAGTATTAGAGGCAGCAGAGCCAAGCACAAAAAATCATGAAGAATGAGACTGGGGTTTGCTATGTGAGAACCCTCCCCTCTACTGACCCTGTGAAGCCTTCCTTATCCATACCAGGGTGAATGACAAGTGTCACCTAAACTGCAGGGACATGAGCACTTGGACAGTACTAGGGGCTGTGAAGTGCTCAGAGAAGTTAACAACACTCAATGGAAGAGCTGGGCCTAGAGCGTAGGGTCTCTGGCTTGTAGCTCAGGACCACCCCCAGGCTCCAGGACATCAAGTGTGGAGTTCATGCCCACACACCCACAACCTCTACGCAGGGTAACAAGACTGCCAAATGTCCATAATGTGTGTGAAACTCGGTGGGCCTGATGGAGTCAGGGTGAGCCCCTTTGGGGCGGTTTCCATTCAGGGAACAGTCGTGTCCCATTTGACTGGTGCAGGGGGCTGGGCTCAGCCATCGCAGCCGCGTTTCTCACACACTGAGGGTCACCTGGAGGCTCTGACAGGCCCAGATTCTCCTCGTCCCCATTGCACAGGCCAGGCGAGCGGCAGTGGGGAGGAGTCGGACCCCTCAGCTCACGGAGATGCTCTTGGGCCAGACCCCGGGGATCTGAGCCCGGCTCTGTCCCCCCAGCTCTCCCCTCGCTGCATAGAGACCTTGGGCCAAACTCATCCCTGGTGTTACTCCTCTGCCTGCAGCACTTACCCCAGGGGAAACCCAGGGACCAGCTCCTCGGCTGGTGTAAACTGGCAGAGCCCTGTGGACTCCGATGGAGGGACGCCAATTTACACCCACTGGAGATCTGTCCCCAGTGGCTGTCAGAACCGCTCTGTCTGTCCCTGGGAGGCGGGTCCCTGTGGAGGCTGCAGGCGTCTCTCCCACACGGTGCGATTCTCTTTGCCCTTGTCCCACAGGCAGCGTGAGCAGCAGCGGAGGAGGGGAGGAGCCGACCCGCCCAGGTAACGGGCTATTGCTCTGTCACACCCTGATTATCAGAGCCCGGCTCTGTGTCCCCAGCTCTGACCTCAGGGCATAAAGTCTGGGCCAATCTCACCTCGGGGTAGGTAACACCTCGGCCTGCAGACAGACACTGATAGGAACTGGGCTCTGCCAGTGCAATTCCCCCAGAGCAGGGGGCAGCCCAGCCCTATGGCACCACTTATGTCCCACATCCACCCTCTCCTGAGGACTCAGCTGGTGCCAAGGCCTCGTGCTGCCGGTGAAGGACAGGACTGGTGGGTGGGTCACCCACCAGTCCTGTCCTTGCTCTCAGGCCAGCCACTCTGGGGGCCTGAGAGCAAGGACAGGACTGGTGGGTGACCCACTGGCTTGCAGAAGCTAACCCGCAGCTAGCCCCACTGCTCCACCCTGTGCCCCCACCCCTCCCACCCATCTTCCCCACCAGAGCCCAAAGCTCCCTTTCTCCATGGGCACCAGAAACCCCACACCCCAGTGTGCTGGGCAGGCGGCGCAAGGCCTTCCTAGGCCCCCGAGTGCTGGAAAGATGGCACGCTGTGTCCCCAGCCACAGCACCCCCAGTTCTCTCTCAACAAACATGGGCAGCCCCAGCAGCGCTCCCTCCCTCCCACATGAGTGCTGGGTGTCATGGCCCCAGCCCCTTGGACTCCCCCCCTCTCTCTCCAGCACTGGGAGGTACCGTCTACCCCAATTCCGTGCTGTGGTCACCCCAGCCCCACCATGTAACGCTTCCCTTATGTCACGGAGTGCCCGGGCGATGGTCTGGAACTGCTCCCTAGGAAGCCAGTCAGGACTCCAGGGAAAGTGTCCCCTCTCCGTACACAGCCTGTTTCCAAGGCTAGGAGCTTCACGGGTACCCACTTCCACCTTCCTGGGTCTGACCTCGGAGCATTCAGCACCTTCTGCCCCTCCGTGTGCTTCCCCCAGTGAGCCCACCTCGGTGGGGTCCTGGGGGAGCCCATGGACTCTACACCCCAAATCCACAGTCAGACGTGACTCTCAGCCAGCCAGTAAAACAGAGGTTTATTTGATGACCTCTACCCGGTCTAACACAGATCCTACAGCGAACGTGACCCCTCAGCTGGATCCATTTTGCGGGCCAGAGAGCGAGGCAGACAACCTCAGATCTTTCCGTCTTTATAGCCAGATCCAGACTCCAAACTGAAACTCACTCTCTCCAGCCCCTCCTCCCTCCTGGCTCAGCCAGGCCAGGTCACCTGACCTTCCTCCAACAGGTTCAGCTGGCCTCTTTGTTATTCAACACTTCCAGCCAAGACTTTTCAGAGAAGGGGGGAAGGGCAGGCCCCAAGACAGTTTATGCTCTCTCTCTGCTTTGCAACAAGAAAAGCATGGGGGGAACTGAGGCACACACACAGTATTCCTACTCCATCACACCTTAAGAGGAGCATCCAGCCTGCCTGGGGGCCAAGCGGGAAGGGTGAGCAGGAGGGGGACTTTCAGGTGGATCATGCCCGGGGCCATGCTGGGCTGTCTGGGGAGGCACAGCCTCCCCCAGCCTACAGTACATGCTGCACATGGCTGGCTGCAGCATCCAACCCTACGGAGCAGACAGAGGCAGATCGGAGCAGAGAGAGAGACCAGACCTTCCCTTCTGCTGAAGTCAGACAGGGCAGAGGGGGCTGGTGGGAGCAGAAGCGACTGCAGATTGTTGCCTTCTGACCCCATAAGTAGCAAAAGACATTGCTGGTCCGTTTCCGTCCCTTGCGGTCCCGCCACAGCCCCAATGCTCCTGTCTCTGTGGCTCATGTTGCCTGGTGAGTATCTGGGAATCCGGCGCAAATTCATAGCAGGTTGGGAGGAAACAGAACAGAGAACAGTCCCTGGCCCAGACTGTGGGAGAATTCTCTTCAGTGGGAGAGAAAAGGGAACCTGTGTAAGAGTAGTGGGCCAGATCCCTAGTTGGAGTACAGCATGTTGGGGGGGGGGGACCTCAGAGAGAACCCCTGCTCCAGAGCACTGAAGCGAAAGGTGGTTCCCAGCTCAGCTAAGGTCTGTGTGTGTGAGGAACCTGCCATGCCCCAGATCTAACATCCTGCCTGGTTTGCTTCTTCAGCAACACACAAAACAGGAATTTATTCTCCGGTCTATTAAAGGCAGCTTTTGTCCCTGCAGAGGGACCTCAGAAAAGGGGGAGAGTTTATCTCCAGCACTAACCACATGGCACCTTTCTGTTCCCAGCACTGAGTCCCAGCATCCAGGAGATCTGCTCAGTTCCAGGTGAGTCCGTGTGTCCCGAAACACACTCATGCCAGTGGGGTTTGTACTGATAGAAAAGGCTTCCAGCTACAGAAGATTATTATTAATTATTATCATTACTGTGACCCCAGACACCCCACTCAGTAATCAGGGCCCATGGCACCGGGTGCTGCACCCTCCTATGTGAAGCTTTAGTCCCTGCCCCCGAAGAGCTGACAGCCTCAGATCTGACATTATCCCCCCGGTACCAGTTGTGCTGAAACAAGAGCCTGCTCCAGGGGTGTTGCACAGACCCCACAGCTCTGGAGCAGGCACAGTACGTCTACACTGCAGTTAGACACCCACAGCTGGCTTGTGCTGTGCAAACAGCCCCGTAGCCCAAGCCCTGCAACCCTGAGTCAGCTGCCATGGGTCAGCCATGGGGGTTTGATTGCAGTGTAGACATCGTCTGCTTCCACAGTAACCACCTTTCTGGCCACCCCCCTAAATGGGCTCTGTCATCAGCCCCATTGACAGCTCTCACCCATTTCTCTTCCCAGGCGCTCACCGGGCCCCCGCCTTCTACCTGAGCCCGACGTCAGCGCAGACAGGTGACTCCCTGCGTCTCAATTGCTCCGTCTTCTCCCACACCCTGGCCACCCGTATCATCTTCTGCAAGGACGGGGAGGAGATTTCATCGCAGAGAGGCTCAGAGGAGAAGGTCATCTACAGCTGGGACCATACAGTGTCCAGGGGCAGCTCCGGGAATTACTCCTGTGCGTACGAGACCAAGTACAAAGACAACCGGGTGAGCAGATCCCAGCTCAGCCCTGCCAGGCAGTTCAGGATCATTGGTAAGAGGGATGAACGGCAGAGTAAAGTGCCATCGTTCGTAGAGTGGCTGAGAGAGAATCCAGAGACACATAGCTGAGCGACAGGGTGATGAGCAGAAGTAGGTTGTTATCCTCCATGTGCACCAGCCCCTAGATGGAGACACGGCACCTGCTTTGTATGTGTGTCACTCAATTATTAGTGAGATGGGAGGGGCACATTGGTTGCCAGGACTCCTGGGTTCTCTTCCAAGCACTGGCAGCAGACTGTGGGTAGGTTTAAGGGCAGCATAGCCAAGCACATAAAACTGGCACATTCCCTCTGAAAGGCAGTGAGAGAAACCAGACAGGACTGGGGTTTGCTGTATTCAATACTTCTGCTGTATTCCCAGCACTGCCTCCAGTGACCTCCTGCCACCACATTGACAGGCCCAGATTCTCCTCGTCCCCATTGCACAGGCCAGGCGAGTGGCAGTGGGGAGGAGTCAGACCCCACAGCTCACGGAGACGCTCTTGGGCCAGACCCTGGGGATCTGAGCCCGGCTCTGTCCTCCCAGCTCTCCCCTCGCTGCATAGAGACTTTGGGCCAAACTCACCCCTGGGGTAACTCCTCTCCCTGCAGCACTTACCCCAGGGGAGACCCATCTCTCTGCAGTGAACCCGGCCTGTGCAGAGGGGCCAGCCCCAGGGCCAGGCAGCACTTAACTCCCCTGAACCCTCAGCACTGGGTGTGAGCAGAGCCTAGGCCTGGTGCCTACCCCAGGCGCAGGGTGGCTGGGGAATGTCACCTATGCACACAGCCTGTCACACAACCCGCTCCGCCCACCAGGTGGGCCCCAGGCTGTCTGCAGGGTGCAGGGGTCTCCCGCACATTCAGATCCCCGAGGGTGCTCCACAGACAAGCACGTCTAACTGGGGGGAAGGGAAATCCTGGCTCAGGGCTTCCTGGGGCATTTTCATCCCCACGGAGCTTCGACCTCAGTGCCAGGGGCCAGGGATCAGTGACATGAGGGTTTGTTAAAGGGACAGTGACGTCCTCGCGGAGTCTGCAGTGGGGAAACTCAGTGTGACACTCAGAGCAAGAGAGAGAGTCTGGGGGCCGGTGGTGTAAACTGTCAGAGCCCTATCGATGCCAATTTACACCACCTGGGGATCTGGCCCATGGACTCCAGTTTAGCATTGCTGATTTACACCAGCTGGGGATCTGGCCAATGGACTCCAGGAAAGTGATGCTGATTTACACCCAGTGGGGATCTGGCCCCAGTGGCTGTCAGAACCGCTCTGTCTGTCCCTGGGAAGTGGGTCCCTGGGGAGGCTGCAGGCGTCTCTCCCACACGGTGCGATTCTCTTTGCCCTTGTCCCACAGGCAGCGTGAGCAGCAGCGGAGGAGGGGAGGAGCCGACCCGCCTAGGTAACGGGCTATTGCTCTGTCACACCCTGATTATCAGAGCCCGGCTCTGTGCCCCCAGCTCCGACCTCACGACGTAAAGTCTGGGCCAAACTCCCCCCGGGGTGGGTAACTCCTCAGCCTGCAGCACAGTCACCCTGGATGGGCTGGGCTCTGTGGGTGCAATTCCCCCAGGGCAGAAAGGTAGCACAGCCCCATGGCATTGGTTACATCCCATTTTCACCTTTTTCTGAGGACATAGCTGGGGCAAAGGCCTCGGGCTACCCCTCTGCTCCAGTCACACTGGAGAGGGGCGATAGTGTCTGTGGTGCTGTCTGTCACAAGCTCTTGTAAGACCTTTGAACAGAATCCGGGGGTAGTCTGAGAAAACTGGGGCAAAGTGACCCTGTGCTGGGGGTAAGGGTGGACTCTCCCCAAGAGGCGCCATCACTTAGGGCTCCCATCAAGGGAACGTGCCCCCTGCAGCATGATCCCCCCTAGATCTAGACCTTCGGGGTCTCACACGAGGTCCCCATTACAGAGCCGCTCTGTGTCCAGTCCTGGCACTGCCGTCCCACACGCTGCTTTGCACACGGCCCTCACCGTGTCTTTTTCCATGTTGCAGGGTCGGCCATGTCCATCGCCATCTGGGCCACTCGCTGTGTCCTGGTCCTGCTCCTCCTGGTGTCTGCGCCCGTCATCACCTTCGTGATGGAGAAACGGGCCTGCCCGAACCTGCGGAGCTGGAGGAAACTCAGGGGAGTGTCAGCATTTTGTGGGAAGAGGCAAAGGGAGATCCCCACTGACCAGCTGTGAGCAGGACGGAGGGTGAGGGGGGGTGGAAAGGTACCACTGACAAGCTCTGAACAGGTGTTGGGGAGACACCATTGGTCAGTCACAATAGGCTCCTACGGTAACAGTTTTTCCCAGGTAACTCCTCCAGCCTCCTTCAGTCCCCCTCCCTTCCCCCGTCAGGGACATTATCAGTCACTGACTAAGGTGCCAGCTTTCTAGTGATTGAAAACCAGACCCCCAAGGCCCTGGCCCTGCCCCTTAACCCGGCCCTGTGGTCCCCCTCCAGTCACCCCCACCCGCCTGCCTCCATCCCTCGCTGCTCTCCCCTCAGTCCTCATCACTGGATCCTCTCCACCTCCTCTCAACCCACTGGGCTGCCTCTGCTCCAGGGCTGGGATGGGAGCCTGATACAGGGCCTGCCTGGAGGTAGGAGGCAGCCCTGGCTGAGCAGGAGCTGATGTGGATTGATGACACAGTGCCCCCTCCCTCCCCTCCTGTAACTGGATCCTGTGGGTCCAGTCAGTACACCTGACTGGGCACTGCCAGTTCCCCTTGAACTGTCCCAGCCAGACAACCCAGACCAGCTCCTTCCTTCTATGCAAATAATCCCTCCTACCAGAGAAGCTGCACACTCGATGGTTAAGGCTGGGCTCATGGTTAACTTACCAAGGTGACACTTCTGGAGACTGGGGTTCAAGTCCTAACTCTGCTACTGAGTCTTTGGGCCTCAGCTCCTCATCTGTGAAATAGGGACAATAATTCTGCCATCTCACAGGTTTGGATTTTGAAATCCCCTAAGTGATTTAGGAGCACAAGTGCATGACTATGCTCTGTGCCCACTGCCTTGTGCTCCTAAATCCCTCAAGTGCTTTTGAAAATCTTCCCTTAGATTGTGAACTGTTGCGCACAGGGACTGTCCCTCACTAAGAGTTTGTCTGCAGAAGGAAATCATCCAGCAGAATTAGACTGATGTCAATAATCACTGCAGTTATCTTGGAATAACTCCCGGTGGGGACACCCTTATTCCAGAATTATAGGGCCTTGATCAGGGTTAATTTACACCATTTTCACCATGTGGTACACTGGAAAATGCCCCTCATACACCTCAGTAAGAGTGTCCCCAGGGAGAGTTATCCCGGAATAACTGTATTGGTTTAACTAGCCCAGTATATTTCTGCTGGTCCCATGCTACTCCTTGGGGAATTCTATGCCACTGTGAAGCACAGAAGTCATGCTGTCCACAGATTTCTTTGTTTCCTTGCAGAGAAATGACTTCTGAGGGGAAGCAAAGGGAAGCCACAAGAGGAGTCACTCCTGTCTTCCAAACAGCCTGGAGCAGCTGGCTAAGACGTATCAGTGCGGGGGCAGGGGAGCTTGGCATGCATGGGGAGATGTCCATCACTGCCAGGGATGGGGCTTAGCAAGTGGGCAAGATTCTAGCTTGCTACTGCAGCATGCCCAGCTTGAAGGGACAGGGCTCTGGGAGTTTGTAGGTAGGTGTGAAGCCCTAGGCACAGCATAATGTAGCAGCCTGTCTTTTGTTCACTTTGTTGTCAGTGAATTATTCCCATTCTTAGTGAATTCTACCCAGAAGCATAAAACAGGTGTAAGCGTTTTAAGGTTACTTTACTGAAAAAGGTTCTTATCAACATGTGCTCCATAAACCAATGTTTACTACTGACCTTTCTGGAGATAGTCAGTAGCCGATATACTAATAAAGAATGCATGGTTTTGAAACATTAGTAACTTTATTTCCTCAGCAAGCGGCGATTGAAAGGGGGAGGGAGGTTGGCTTACAGGGGATTCAAGGAGGCGGGTTTGCATCAATGAGAAACAAACACAACTGTCACACCGTAGCCTGGCCAGTCATGAAACTGGTTTTCAAAGCTTCTCTGATGTGCAGTGCACCAAGCTGTGCTCATCTAAGTGTCCTGGTGTCTGGCTGTGCAAAATCTGCTGCCAGGCGACTTGCCTCAACCTCCCACCCCTCCATAAATGTCTCCCCTTTAGTCTTTCAACTATTGTGAAGCACACAACAGCCAGCAATTACAATGGGAATATTGGTTTTGCTGTGGTCTTATCTAGTCAGCAAACAGCGCCAGCAAGCTTTTAAACATCCAAATGCACATTCTACTACCATTCTGCACTTGCTCAGCCTATAGTTGAACTGCTCCTTACTACTGTCCAGGGTGCTGTGTACAGCTTCATGAGCCATAGCATTAAGGGATAGGCTGGGTCTCCAAGGATAACTATTGGCATTTCAACATCCCCAACAGTAATTTTCTGGTCTGGATGTAAGTACTGTCCTGCAACTTTTCAAACAGACCAGAGTTCCTGAAGACACAAGCATCATGCACTTTTACCAGCCATCCCACATTGATTTCAGTGAAACATCCCTTGTGATCCACCAGTGCTTGCAGCACCATTGAGAAGTACCCCTTGTAGTTTATGTTCTGGTCGCATTGGTGGTCCAGTGCCCAAGGTAGGGATAAGCATTTCATCTATCACCCCACCACAGTTAGGGAATTCCATTGCAGCAAAGCCATCCACTATGACCTGCACATTTCCCAGAGTCACTAGTCTTGATAGCAGCTGGTCAGTGATTGCATTGGCTATTGGGATCACAGCAGCCCCCAAAGTAGATTTGCCCACTCCAAACTGATTCCCAACTGACCGCTAGCTGTCAGGTGTTGCAAGCTTCCAGAGGGCTATCGCCACTCACTTCTCAACTGTGAGGACTGCTCTCATTTTGGTATTCTTGTGCTTCATGGCAGGGGACAGCAAGTCACAATGTTCAAGGAAACTGGCCTTACGTATGCAAAAGTTTTGCAGCCCCTGGGAATCATCCCAGCGCTATTTGGTACCACCAGTCTGTGCTTGCGAGGCCCAGAATTGGCCTTCCACTGCATGAACCTGCCCCAATACCACCATGATGTCCCAATTGCCACATCCCGTACTTCCAGGAACAGCTGTGTCCGTGTCCTCATCATTATCGTCATTGCGTTGTTATTGCTTCCTTGCCAGGTTTTGCAGTTTGTGCACGTACTGCAGGATAATGCGTGAGGTGTTTACAATGCTCACAACTGCAGCGGTGAGCTGAACGGGCTCCATGCTTGCAGTGCTATGGAATCTGCCTGAGTAATCCAGGGGAAAAGGACATGAAATAATTGTTTGCCATTGCTTTCACAGAGGAAGGGGAGAATGACGACATATCCAAAACCACCAGCGACAATATTTTTGGCCCATCAGGCATTGGGAGCTTAACCCAGAATTTCAATGGGCAGCAGCGACTGCGGGGACTGCAGGATAGATACCCACAGTGCACCGCTCCGAGAGTCGATGCTCACCATGGTACTGTGGACTTAACTCCGTTGACTTAACATGCTTAGTGGGGACACACACGATCAACTGTATAAAATCTCTTCTGAAAAACCAACTTCTATAAAATCGATCTAATTTCATACTGTAGGTGCACCCTGAGAAACCATCTTGAGCAGCCTTGTTACATTCCCCTAAGCAAAAGGTGTGCTCCCTGAGTTACACCATTGAAGCCATCTTTTTATAACTACCTGTCTAGAGGTACAAGGTACGTGCCATCTGAGACTAGATTTAACCAATCAGCTATCTACATTGTTTTCCTGGTACCATGGTATACCCCTTATTTCTTTGTTCTTAACACACAGTACCAAATAGTGTGACAACAACACCTAGGGCTGTACTAGGCTGGAATAATCATATGTCTTGTCCTCCTCCTTTGACATTCGAATACAGATCTGTAAGAGTAACTCCCTACCTGTTGCTATGATAAAACATTCACATGTCCTGAGCCTGACAGTTTTCATATTCATAAGCCAAAGCATCCTTCAGAAAATGCAAGATGTGAGAGGATACTTAGCACATGTGAACAGTACTATAATAAAGGTGTGGGCCAATTTAGAATACATAACTGCTCCAATATTTGTGTTTAATATTATTTGTGCTTAATGCAGAATTGATTGATAGATAGATAGATAGATAGATAGATAGATAGATAGATAGATAGATAGATAGATAGATAGATAGATAGATAGATAGATAGATGGTGAGGATAATATATATTATTAACATGAGAGATATAGACGCTAGCCAGCATATAGTGGTCAACAGTCCCCTACTGGGGTTTTCTTCTGTCTCCGGGGGATGTTTGGGATTCAGAGATTAGACTGTGAGTTCTTTGGGACAGAGGCTGTCATTTGCTCTGTTTGTACAGGGCCCAGCACAATGGGGCTCTGACCCAGCTGGTCTCTAGGTGCTACCTATAGAAATGTTAAATCAGAGAGTGCAGAATGGCTGAGTGAAAGGTCCCATCTCCTATTAATTATTTGGGTTTTTCTTGTTAGATTCCTTGATGTTTATTTTCTGATCAGTGTAAAGTTCCCATCAGGAGAGTCACAGGATGACTGGCCAGAGAACAGGGACTGGGGCTATTCTGTGCATGGCCGTGGGGCTGTTTGCCATCACCGGAAGGGCACATGCCCCCTTGGGTGTCTCACATCTACACAGGATCTTCAGCGATATGCACTTGGCTGCATTTCACACCTGGGATTGTCAATGGTGCTGCCAGGGTTCCACTGTGGAGTTATTAGACAATGTGCAATTCTTAAAGTAAGGGAGCAGAAATAAGAAAAAAAAACCCTGAAAATATTTCATCTCTGGGCCTTCCAGGCTTGTCCTGGTGAAGGCACCTTCCCATCCACTAGATGGCACTTTGCACCAATCCCAATGGATAACTCCATTTTACCTGTGTTGGTCCAATAAAAGATATTACCTCCCATGCTTGTCTCTTTTTTCCCCAGTCACATGTTAATGTTGCCATCTACTGGCCAAAGCTACAATTGCAACTGTGTAAATTTGTCATGGTTTTTGTCTCTGCACCAAAGTTCCATGAACTTCTCTGTCATGTGGAGCTGACAGTAGCAGACAGACTGTCTAGCAGACACCTCCCCTGCCATTAGCATCCGTGTAACATTCCTGTGGCCATCCCCACAATGGCTTCTCCTGAAATTCAGCATTAGGAACGGGCTGGTTTCTCAATAGGAAAATTTCTCTCTCCCACCCTCTGGTTCTGCCCCTTCAGTTCTGACTCCACCCAACGGGGAACCTCATGACAGCCTCAGCTAAAACCAGAGATCAGAGCGCCATGATTTCAATTCTCCGGTGTCAGCCAGAAATGAAATGGGATATGAGACCTCCTCAATAGGCTCTGATCCGGTCCCAGGTTAGGGGAACTGGCTGGCCCAGTGGGATATGATATGAGACACAAACTGTCCAATCAATACACCAAACAGTCCATCACTAACGAAAGATTATAATCCAGGTTTTGTTTTATTAAAACTCACTCAAAACCACAGTATACTCACCATCCTTTCCATTGTCAAAACACAAATGTCTTTAACCCAACCCTAGCTCTAGTGTAACTATGGATGCACCCTAATCCAGACAAATTTCAGCTCCCAGTTATATTTTGTTTCCAGGGCTAAAGGTGTCACTTCCATGCACTGATAAGACACAAGACTTCCCATTGCAGAGGGTGGGAAGAAGGACCTTGGGGATAACGCCCAGGGCTTGGTGCATTGGGTTCCATTCCCAGCTGTGTCACTGACTCACCGTGTGCCTCAGTTTGCCCCTCTAAAACCAGGGCAAGTAACATTTGTTTGCTTCATACAGGTGATAACAACCAGGGCAAATTGAAGCTACAGTAGGAAGATATATACATATACAGAGATCATGAAAAGCTGTGGTTGCTATACCAACTCTAAGAGACCAATCAACTAAGGTGGAAAAAAATCATTTTTTCAATAATCTAGTTTTGTATTGAAAACAGTCTGGATTTTTAAATTCACAGTTGGCCCTGGTGCAGTCATCAGTGTGATTGTGTTTTTTCCTCAGTACCATTGTGGTGTCCATGGTGCTGTATTTTCGGGTATCATACAGCACAGTCCCTGCCCTGACAATCTGCCGTGGATTATACTCTTGACTACAGTGTTAAACCTCCCAGCATCCTTGGCTAAAGTCTGTTCTGGGTATGTCTGTGGCCTGGCCTAGCTGCTCAGTCAGTCTTTCAGTGTCAGGTCTTGAGTACGCACTAGATGTAGATGTGCCAACTGAGCTTCCTGAAATCTCTGCCAAGACCAACAGCTTCACCTCATCCCTCTTCCCCATTCACCACTAGGAGGCCCAACCACACTTAGATTTTGGGGGAGTTTAGATCCTAACTATGTGGCCTGGGGCTGTCTCTGGAACCTCAAGTCCACACTCTTAAACTCTGGGAAAGGTCAGATTAGGATCCGCAGCTGGAGCTAAACCTCAGGGTCCATCTCTAGTTGATCTGTCCCAGTTCAGCATCTCCCTTATCCCTGGTCCCCTCTTGTACTGATCAGTCACAGCCACCTTAGTATTTACAAATGGGAGCCGGTTTGGAGTCTTTGAACCGAGAGGCGACGTCTCTTTCTACCAGACAGGCTCTAGCTCAGACAGAATGCAGGGATCCCGGGGGAGGCTCTCTGGCCTGGGCTGTGCAGACGCTCTGACTAGATGATCCCATTGGTTCCTTCTGGCCTTTAAATGTAGGACTATGAAAATAAACTGCCCTGGAGAATTCATGAGAACAGACTAAATGGAGAGAGAGAGACTGTGGCAGGTTAGCGTGTGAGAACAAAAATAACATTTTGAGAGCTGGTTCTTCAATTCCACATCACAACATGTGACACCCCCCACCCCCACCCCGCTGGGCTGCTAGCTCAGGGTCAGGCCTGGGGAGAGCTCACTGCTGGGTGGGGGAAGAGGTGTCTGCACAGAGGTCTCTGCAGATGCTCTGGGCTCTGTCAGCTCATCCTGTGGTTCCCTCCCTGCGCGGCTGCACAGAGCAGCTGGACTGTGTATGCAGAGTCGCTGAGCAGCCGCTGGTCACTCTCTAGACTTGGGTCCATCAACGTTTCCTGCAGGGCAGGGAGATGGATCCAATTCTGCCCTGGCTGCCCTGGGGTTTGGGCCATGGGAAGGGAGCAGGATGGAGGCCAGTACAAATAGAGAGTGGGACTGTTGTGGTAGATTTCCCACCGTGTGTCTCTCAGGTTTTCCCAGTCCCGTCCCCTCCAGGCTCTTCCCCTCTTTAGGTGAAGAAGTCCAGGGTCATTGGTCTTCTAGGATGCTACAAGGTTGGTCCTTGTCACGAGACTTTTGGGAGGGTTGGGGCCGAGAGGAGGAAGGATGATGAGGTGGCTAGTGAAATTCATTGGGGATCATGGCCCTGGGTTCAATCTGACTCAGCAGAAAACTCCTGTGTGTCTTGTGCTCAGTCACGGAGTATGTGTGCCTCAGTTTCCCCAACTGTGAAATGAGGCTGAACTTCCCTTCCTCTCAGGAGTGTGTGAGGATAAATCCCATTAATGACTGTATGAGGCTCAGATACTCCAGTGACAGGGGATGTAGAAGGAGAGGGAACATTGACAAGGAGACCTGCTTATTTAGAACTTCTCTATAGACAGAGAAATTTCCCAGTATAATTAAACCGCTCTAGCTTTGCTGGAGTAACTCCCATGGGGACACTCTTAGTCAGGTTTATTCATAGAATCTAAGGCCAGAAGGGACCACTGTGATCATCACATAGTCTGACCTCCTGTGTACCACAGGCCAGAGAACTGCCCCCAAATGATCCCTGCTTGAACTAGAACATCTCTTTGACAAAAACACCCACCCTTGATTTAAAAATTGCCGATCCTGGAGAATCCAGCACAGCCCCTGGTAAGTTTTTTCCATGGTTAATTATCCTTGCTATTAAAAATGTCCAGCTTATCATTAATATTGCTTTCAAAACAAGATAAGATAAACCAGAAAAAGATTCTCTTATACCAGACCCAGATGTGCACAGGGACTTACACTGGTCTAACTGGAGCAGTATAAACTCACCTCTTGGGTGATACCAGACAACTTCCCATGAAGTGTTATAGTGGCAGGGGCTTTGCATTACATGGGCAGGTGCTGGGTCTAGTCCATCTGCTCTGGGAACATGTCCAGGTGCCCACAGCTTTCACACAGCTGCCTCTGTTGCCTCAGCAGGAAATGATCAATGTTCACCCTGATGGGAGGCTGGGGCAGCTGAGAACTGGGTGGGCTGCTCAGCGTCCACACAGTGTGGTTGTTCCAGAGGATTTTATCACAAAATCCCCCCCACAGCTGGTACTGATCACCCTGGACTGCAGTCTCACCCGAGGGCCAAGGCTAGACTGGGCCATGGGGACGCAGCCCCTCGCACCCCTACAGTTGGGCTCACACACAGATTCGGCACATGCTTAATTAACAGAAGCTCTTCTGGCCAAACCTTCCAAAATGACCAGTTTTTGGGGGGGACCCCAGCATGAGAGAACTTAAGGGGTGACAGACAGACTGCACTGAGCCCCCACCTGCTGGAAATCAGCCCTTTTAGGATGGCTTAAATGGGGCCCCCAAATTCACTAATTATTTTTGAAAGTCTTGGTCTCTGTGCTTAACGATAAACCAAGCCCGGTATTTAAAAATAATATTGTATCGCTCTATCTATCTCCATAGACATCCTCTGTCTATCTCTCTGTGCCCAAACATAGCCATTGATCTATGTATCTATCTATGGCAGGCTCTGAGCAGCTGAGTCGTTTCATGTCTCTGTTAAGCACTAGCGTAGAGAGGAGCCCTGGTCATTTCCCTTCTGTGTGGAGCCGTCTCTCTGCTCCGTTCAGGGTCTCTGCAGCAGGAGGAACTCACTCTGCAGATGGTCTTGCTTGAGGTCTCAGCTGTGTTTGCAGCTCTGTCTGGGGAGGAGGGGTGAGTTCCCCTTCTTCACAACCCATTTTGCACTGTTCACAATCCTGTCATCAACCTCCCCTTCGCCCTCCCATGGTGGAGACTTCCCCTGTTCCTGTTCCTGTGGCAGGTCTGGGTTGGGGTCACTCCAAGGGAATGATCCAGAGCCATTTCTCTGTCCCAAGACCACTGACCCTCTTCTATCCCAAGGCCAGTCAGTGGAGTCTTTCCATTGACACCAAGAGGCTTTAGATCAGGCCCTTCCTGGGCAGCATTGTCTGAGTTACAAGCAGGGCCCGGCTGCCATCTCAGGGTGTCAGCAGCTCAGCCTGACCCACAGCCCTGGGGATCATGCTGGGTTACAGCCACCAAAATGCTGTGATCTAAAACTGATCTTTTCCCCCAAAGAGAGAGAGTTTTAGTCAAACATTTTCTCTTTTAAAGAAGTTTCGGGGGGGGGGTGGTTGTAAAAACAAAACAGGAAATATTTAAAAAGAACATTTTCATTGAAATGACACTTTTCAGATATTTTTTTAATTTCAGGTTTTGGATTGTCCCTCCCTCCATTTTTAGCATTTTGCCACTGAAAATAGGGAAATATTTTCCACACAAGGTTTGAAATAATGATTTTAAAAATATTGTAAAAAAAAATATTGTTTTTTCATCCTGCTGTCTTCTGGCCACTGCTCATAACAGGCAGCCTCACACTGAGCATCTGAGCTCCCCAAAACCTCCCCTGTCCAGCTACTCTGCAGAGCTGACTCCATCCCAGGGGTGAACCCAGCCACCATCCCAGGACAACAGTGTCAATTACTCTGCAAGGTTGCTCTGCTAAACTGCTCTGCCTTCTACCCTTGACAGATTGCCCTTGAGGCTCTCGGCTGTTTGGCCTCCCACAGAGATGTTGACATCTGTTCACAAGACTTTCTTGCTTTCCCACATTTTCCTTTGGCCTTTTGCCCTGGTTTCCCCACTTGCTTAGTCACACTGATCTCGGCTCCTCACCTGCTCAGAGGTCACTTCTGGATGCTCCTTCTCAACTGCCTGGTGTTCTTCCCCATCCAGCCCTGCCCTGGTACCCGTCTCTCAGCAGGGACAGCAGACTCCTCAGGAGCCCAGAATGGGGAGCAGGAGCAGTCAGTGCAGAAGTGGCTGGAGCAGGGTGTGAAGGGTGAGGCAGAGCAGACTAAGCAGGTGGGGAGGCCGGTACAGTGGGTGAGGTTCTCTGGGGGTGAAAAAATTCACTCCTGTGCAGTCCAAGTCAAGGCCCAGAGCCCATTTATGTCCCTCTTAAGCTCAGAGGGTGAATTTCCCCCTGGAGATCTGGGTCCTTCTCACCAGGGACTGGAAATCAGGGTGGAGACAAAAGGTTCAGGCTCATCCAGTATCCCAGGCCTCTCAATCACCTGGTGACTTTTCACCCTGAATCAACTGTGCCTTTAGCCAGGGGCCTGTCTTGGTCCCCAGGCAGTGAGGTGGGATGGGGAGCGTTTCCTCAGTGATATGTTTAAACTCAAACAAGCAAACCAGGCCCCTTCGGTTCTCAGTCTTCCAGCCCTAAATAGAGATGCTGTGGCCAGTGCTGGGTTGCGAAGGGCAGGAAGTGACCGATACATCCAAACCTGGGGAGCAGATGGGGACAGGTCAGAACAAAGAGAGAGAGATCGGAGCGTCCCTTCTGCTGAAGTCAGACAGGGCAGTGGGAGCAGATCAGAGCAGGGAGCGACTGCGGATTGTCCTCTCCCAACCCATCAGAAGCAGACACCACTGGCCCGTTTCCATCCTGATCACTTCCCTCCACCAACCTCATGATCCTGTCTCTGTGCCTCTTGCTGACTGGTGAGTAGCCAGGAACTCTGGGCTAATTCGTAGCAGGTTGGGAGGAAACAGAACTCACAGCAGTCCCTGGCCTAGACGGTCAGCAAGTCCTCTTTAGTGGGAGAGAAATGGGAACCAGTGTAAACACTGAGTGTGAGAGCTACTGGGCCAGATCCCCAGCTGGTGTGGAGGGGTGTCACTCCAGTGGAGTCAATGGGGGCACATCCCCAGTGGGTGTAATTCAGTGTAGCACCATTGGAGTCAATGCCACTTTAGTAGAGAGTTTCCCAAGAGAGCTGGAGGGAAAGGCAGCTCCCAGCTGATCCAAGGTCTGTGTGTGCGAGGAATCTGCCATGCCCCAGAGCTAATGTCCTGCCCGGTTTGCTTCTTCAGAAAAACATGCATCAGGAAATGTCCTTTCTACTAAAGGCAGTTTTTGTCCTTCAGGAGGGACCTTAGAAAAGGGAGGGATTTTCTCTCCAGCACTAACCACACGGCACCTTTCTCCTCCCAGCGCTGAGTCCCAGCAGCCAGGAGAGCTTCTCAGCTCCCGGTGAGTCCGTCTGTCCCCAGACACACTCACCCCTCCAGCTATTATGCCAGAGAGGTTTGTGTTGATAGAAAACCCTTCCCGCTACAGAAGATTATTATTATTATTATTGTAGCCCCCAAACACCCCACTCAGGGATCAGGGCCCATCGCACCAGGTGCTGCACCCCACTATGTGATTCCCTGGTCCTTGCCCCTGAAGAGCTGACCATCTCAGATCTGACATTACACACACACACACCCAACACACCCAGCTGTGCTGAAATAAGAGCCTGCTCCAGGGGTATTGCACAGACTCCGCAGCCCTGGAGCAGACACAGTCCCTCTACACTGCAATTAACGGCCCATAGCTGGTTTGTGCTGTGTAAACAGCCCCGTAGCCTGTACACCTGTGAGTCTGAGTCAGCTGGCACTGGTCAGCCATGGGTTTTTAATTCCAGTGTAGACAGACTCTTAGGAGCTGTGAGCTGCTTCCACAGTAACCAACTTCCTTTGGCAAAATGCTCCCTGGGCTCCCCCTTATATGGGGGACACCGACAGCCCCATTGACAGCTCTGACCCATTCCCCTTCCCAGGTGCTCTCCCTGCCTCCACCCTCTACCTGAGCCAGAGGTCTCCATGTGGCTCCTGTGCGTGGTGATTTCCCAGGCCCCAGCCACCCGTGTCGTCTTCTGTAAAGACAGGGAGGAGGTTACATCCCAGAAGGGCTCGGAGAAGAAGCCCATGTACAGCTGGGACCATGTGGTGTCCCGGGGTAGCTCTTGGAATTATTCCTGTGGGTATGAGATCAAGGACAGTGATAACCGGGTGAATGGATCCCAGCTCAGCCCTGCCCAGCACCTCAGTGTTACTGGTATGGAGGGTGAATGGTAGAGTGAGTACAATTGTCCATGAAATGACAGAGCGAAAATCCAGATGCAGATAACTACGCCACAGGGGTGTCAGACAGAAGAAGTAGGTTGTTATCCTCCACAGGCACCAGCCCCTAGCTGCAGACACGACGCTCACTTTGTCTGTGGGTCACACAACTGTTGGTTAGACAGCAGTGGGTTGTTGGTTCCCAGGACTCCTGGGTTCTCTTCCTGAATCTGGGAGCAGATTGTGCTTAGTATTAGAGGCAGCATAGCCAAGCACATCAATCTGGCACATTCCCTCTTACAGGCACCAAGACAAAGTAAATTCGACGGCGTTTGCTGTGTGAAAATCTCCCATCTAATCCCAGCACTGCCTCACATGACCTTGTACAACTTTTCCTTAGCTGTACAAGGGGTAAATGACATCTGTGACCTATACCGTAGCGGTATGAGCTAGCGGCTGTGAAGTGCAGAGAGGAATTACTAACAGTCAGTGGGAGAGCTGGGCCTAGAGCACAGGGTCTCCTGGCTTGTAGCTGAGAGTCCCCCCCAGGCTCCAGGACTCCGTGTGGGGCTGACAAATACCCATATCGTGCACTGCATTTGGCTGGGCTGATTTGAGGGCAAACCTCTGATCTCCTGAAACTATTCTCCCAAACATTTGAGCCCCACAACCATGAGTTCCCCCAGCCAGCCCCCAAACATCTGAGATCCCCCAAAAAATCCTAGAACATCTGTGGGTCTGGTCTCTCCCCAAAACATCTGAGCTCCCAAAACATCCCCCCAAACATCTGAGATCCTGGTTCATCTCTGAAACATCTGAGCTCAGTAACCATTACCGATGTCCCCCAACCATCTCCCAAATATATGAGGTCCTGTGACCATGTTGCCCAGAGAGGCCACACTGAGAATGCTTACTCAGGGCAAACTGCAGGAACGGGGCAGACAATCGCCAAAACTGACAATTTATTCTATCATTAGATTCATCAAGCCAGTAACCAAACACCTTCTGTAATATCATGCTTGCTCTCACCCAGAGAGTCAAATCTAATATAGTGAAGGTTCATTGAAAACCTTATTCGCCATACTTAAAGTTCTACCAATCCCAAAAGACCGGACACATTGCCCAACAGGTCAATGAATATTTCAGATCTCACCCAAATACATGCTTACTGCCAATCCTTATTAACTAAATCCAAGATGTATTAATAAAGGAAAAAAGAAAGCGAGTTATATATAGCTAAGAGATTGATTACATACAAATGTGTATAAAGTCCTTAGATCAGTTTCATAGCGGAGATGGGGGGGTTACTGATTTGTAAAAGTCCTGCTGGAATCAATTAAAAAACCTATAGCCCGATAGGCAGTTCAGATGTCAACCTTAGACCTTAGTCCACCCCGTGCTTTGCTGCACATTGGGCTAGCCACATTTGCCTTCCTTGCCTGTCCAAAGCCCTTCTCTCCAAATCTTCCCATTTCATGTGGAGGTGCTTGATGTTATTGAGAACTTTTCATTTCCATGTTATTCGTGGTCTTCCTCTTTCTTCTCATGTTTTCTGGCTTCCATTCAAGGGTGGGATGTGGTAAGCGTTCTTTTTCCATTCCTAGCACCTGCCCCAGCCACTGATGTTGTCTTTTGTAGATGATTTGTGAGAGGGTACCTAGTCCAGTCATTCTTCTGTCTTCTGCATTCGTCTCCTTGTCTCTATATTGTTCAAATCCATCTATGACAATTCCAGGGTGAATCCAGAGAAAACCTAGAGACCTCACTCCTGTGCCTTAGTTCCTATCAAAGTTTAAGCAGATCTGAGATTAAAAGGATCAAGCCCAAAGCTTTTATTTTATAGCTGTCTGGCAGGCTGACAGCCTCTTCCCAGCAATTGTCCCAGCAAGCCCTTTGCTTTCAAGTTAATCTTCTGTTTCCTATCCATACACAGGTAACTAGTTGCATTCATTCAGATAAGGCAATTAGCCATGCAGACTATCAATGCCATAGGAACCGATCCCTGGGTACTCTGGGGAAGGAGATGAATACAATTAGTATCCACTCTTGATTCTCTAATACAGGCACACATGTTAAAGATTCGAGTCTACTTAAGGAATGGCCCTGTTGATCATTTCAGTGCCTCCTGTTAAGCTGTTATGGGTCACACGCCAGTTGACTAGGCTGTCAGTGTCACTGCTCCCCAACCATCTCTCAAACATCTGATCTCACGACCATCCCCTGAACATCTGAACCCCCAGCCATCCCCTGCACATCTGAGCCCCTGGTCTATCCCCCAAAAATCCAAGACCCACAAAAATCCACAACATCTGAGCCCCCTGATCATGCCTGGAACATGATTGCCTTCTATGATGAGATAACTGGCTCTCTGGATGAGGGGAAAGCAATGGATGGCCCAAGGATGGGGCTGGTTTTATTCAATATCTTTATCAATGATCTGGAGGATGGCGTGGACTGCACCCTCAGGGATTGGCCCTGCTTTGAGGTCCCTTCCAACCCTGATATTCTAAGATGTTGCTCCACTCGAGTAAATGCCGGTTTACAACAGCTAAGTATCTGGTCTTCTAGAGAGCTAAAGAGGAAGGCGGTCACAGCTCAGTCAAAGTCTGTGTGCGCGAGGAACCTGCCATGCCCCAGATCTAACGTCAGGCCTGGTTTGCTTCTTCACCAAAACTTTAATCAGGAAGTTTCCCTGTCTATTAAATGCCCTTTTTGTCCCCAAAGGGGGACCTTAAAAAAGAAGAAGATTTTATCTCAGCACTAACCACACGTCTCCTTTCTGTTCCCAGTGCTGAGTCCCAGCAGCCAGGAGATCTGCTCAACCCCTGGTGAGTCCATTTGTCCCCACACACACTCACCCCTCTGTCTGTCTCTCTATCTTGATAGAAAAGGCTTAAAGCTGCAGAAGATTATTATTAATGATTATTATAATTAGTGTGACCCCAAACACCCTTGTCAGGGATCAGGGCCCCATCGCGCCAGGTGCTGCATCCCCCTTGTGAAGCTCTGGTCCCTTCCCCCGAAGAGCTGACAGGCTCAGATCTGACATTATCCCCCCCGGTACCAGCTGTGCTGAAATAAGAGCCTGCTCCAGGGGTATTGCGCAGACCCCACAGCTCTGGAGCAGGCAGCTTGTGTCCACGCTGCAATTAAACGACTGTGGATGGTAAACAGCCCCCAGCCTGAACCCTGCAAGTCCTTGTCAGCTGGCACGGGTCAGCCCTGGGTTTCTGATTGTAATGTAGACAGACCCTTAGCAGCTGTGTGCTGTTCCCACTGCAACCAGCTTCCTTTAGCAAACTGTTCCCTGGGCTCCAGCTGAAATGGACAGGACTCCACCGACAGCCCCACTGACAGCTCGGACTCATTACCCTCTCCAGGTGCTCTCCCTGCCCCCACCCTCTACCTGAGCCAGACGTCTGCCCAGCCAGGGAACTCCGTGCTACTGCGTTGCTCCGTGATCTCCGAGGCCCCAGTCACTCGCATCGTCTTCTGTAAGGACGGGGAGGAGGTTTTGTCCCAGACGGGCTCGGAGGAGAACATCACCTACAGCTGGGACCACATGGTGTCCAGGGGCAGCTCTGGGAAATACTCCTGTGGGTATGAGATCAAGGACAGTGACAACAAGGTGACCAGATCCCAGCTCAGCCCTGCCCAGCACCTCAGCATCACTGGTAAGGGGGGGGATCAACACGGGTTATTGCTCTGTCACGCCCTGATTATCAGAACCCAGCTCTGACCTCAGGGAACAAAGTCTGGGCCAAACTCACCCTGGGGCGGGTAACTCCCAGCCACCATCCCAGCACAATCCACTTCTGCATCAATTACTATGAAAAGTTGCTCTGCAAAACCACTCTGCCTTGTGCTCCTGATACATTTTCCTCGAAGCCCTCAGCTGTTTGGCTTCTGTTCACAAGACTTTCTTTCTTTTCCAGGTTTCTTTGTATGGCTCCCCCACTTGCTTAGTCGCACTGATTGTGGCTCCCACCTGCTCAGAGGTCACTTCTGGATGCTCTTTCTCTCAACTGCCTTGTGTTCTTCCCCATCTGGCAGTGCCCTTGTACCCTCCTCCCAGCAGGGACGGTAGACTCATAAAGTCAGAAGGGACCATTATGATCATCTAGTCCAGTTTCCTGCACAACACGAGCCACAGAATCTCACCCACTCACTCACGCAATAAACCCTCTCACAGAATCTCAGAGTGGAAGTGACCTCAGGAGATCATCTAGTCCAACCCACTGCTCAAAGCAGAACCAATTCCTATTTTTGCCCCATATTCCTAAATGGCCTCCTCAAGGATTGAACTCACGACCCTGGGTTTAGCAGGCCAATGCTCAAACCACTGAGCTATCCCTCCCCCCAAAAGCACATTTTAGCATCAGCACATCTCAGGAATTGAACCCACAGCACCCACATCTAAGGCCCAGCCACTGGACCACGGAAGGAGTAATAAAAGCCAACTCCTAAGGGAGCACCCATGTCTGAGCTATTGAAGTCCTCAAATCACATTGTAAAGACTTCGAGGTGCAGAGAATCCTCCAGCAAGTGACCTGTGCCCCAAGCTGCAGAGGAAGGTGAACCCCCCCCCCCCCCAGGACCTCTGCCAATCTGCCCTGGGGGAAAATTCCTTCCCAACCCTAAATATGATGCTCAGCTGAACCCTGAGCATGTGGGCAAAACTCACCAGCCAGACACCCAGGAAAGAATTCTCTGTAGTAACTCAGATCCCATCCCATCTAACATCCCATCAGAGGCCATTGGGTATATTTACCATTAATAGTCAAAGATCAATTAATTGCCAAAACTAGGTTACCATACCATCCCCTCCATAAACTTACCGAGCTTAATTTTGAAGCCAGATAGGTCTTTTACTCCCACTGCTTCCCCCGGGAGGCTGTTCCAGAACTTCACTCCCCTGATGGTTAGAAACTTTCGTCTAATGTCAAGTGTAAACTTCCTGATGGTCAATTTATATCCATTTGTTCTTGTGTCCACAACTGAACTTAAATAATTCCTCTCCCTCCTGGTATTTATCCCTCTGATATATTTATAGAGAGCAACCATATCTCCCCTCAGCCTTCTTGTGGTTACGCTAAACAAACCAAGCTCCTTGAGTCTCCTTTCATAAGATCAGATCATCGGATCATCCCAGTAGCCCTTCTCTGTACCTGTTACAGTTTGAATTCATCCTTGTTAAACATGGGAGATTAGAACTGCACACAGTATTCCAGATGAGGTCTCACCAGTGCCTTGTATAACAGTACTAATACCTCCTTATCTCTCCTGGAAATACCTCGCCTGATGCATCCCAAGACCGCATTAGCTTTTTTCACGGCCATATCACATTGGCGGCTCATTGTCATCTTGTGATCAACTAATACACCAAGGTCCTTCTCCTCCTCTGTTACTTCCAATTGATGTGTTCCCGGCTTATAACTAAAAGTCTTGTTATTAATCCCTTAATGCATGACCTTACACTTTTCACTATTAAATTACATCCTATTCTTATTATTTCAGTTTACAAGGTCATCCAGATCTTCCTGTATGATATCCCAGTCCTGTGAATTGCCAATACCTCCCAGCTTTGTGTAATCCACAAACTATATTAGCACATTCCCACTTTTTGTGCTAAGGTCAGTAATAAAAAGATTAAATAAAATTGGTCCCAAAACTGATACCTGAGGATCTTCACTGGTAACCTCCCTCCAGCCCAACAGTTCACCTTTCAGTATGACCCACTGTTGTCTCCCCTTCAACCAGTTCCTTATCCACCTTTCAGTTTTCACATTGATCCCCATCTTTGACAATTTAACTAATAATTCCCCATGTGGAACCATATCAAATGCCTTACTGAAATCTGGGTAAATTAGAAATGCGAATCCGGAATGTTTTCCCTATTAAATGCAGGTTTTGTCCCTGAAGAGGGACCTTAAAAAAGAGGAAGATTTTATCTCAGCACTAACCACACGGCACCTTTCTGTTCCCAGCGCTGAGTCCCAGCAGCCAGGAGATCTGCTCAGCTCCAGGTGAGTCCATCTGTCTGTCTGTCTGTCCCCAGACACACTCACTTCTCTGTCTATCTATCTATCTTGATAGAAAAGGCTTCCAGCTACAGAAGATTATTAATGATTATTATTATTATTATTGTGACCCCAGACACCCCACTCACGGATCAGGGTCCCATCGCGCCAAGTGCTGCTCACCGCTTTGTGAAGCTCTGGCCCTGCCCCTGAAGAGCTGACAGTCTCAGATCTGACATTATCCCCCCAGTACCCCAACTGTGCTGAAATAAGAGCCTGCTCCAAGGGTATTGCACAGACCCCACAGCCTGGAGAAGGCAGTGTGTGTCCACTCTGCAATTAGAGGTCTGTGGCTGGCTCATGCCATGTAAAAAGCCCAGTAGCCTGAACCCTGTCAGTCCTTGTCAGCTGGTACGGGTCAGCCAGGGGCGATGCTCTGGAACCGCTCCCTAGGAAGCCAGTCAGGACTCCGGGGGGGGGGGGGGGAGGGAGAAAGCATGTCCCCTCTCCGTACACAGCCTGTTTCCAAGGCTTAGAAGCTTCACCCGATTCCTGCTTCCACCTTCCTGGTCTGACCTCGGAGCATTCAGCACCTTCTGCCCCTCGGTGTGCTTCCCCCAGCGAGCCCGCCCGGGCGGGGTCCTGAGGGAGCCCATGGATTCTGCACCCCACTCCACAGTCAGACGTGACTCTCAGCCAGCCAGTAAAACAGGGGTTTATTCGATGACAGGTACCTGGTCTAACACAGACCATACAGCGAGCGTGAGCCCTCAGCTGGATCCATTTTGGGGGCCAGAGAACGAGGCAGCCAGCCTGAGCTCTCTCCCCCTTTCCAGCCAGATCCAGACTCCCACTTCTTCCTCCAGCCCCTCCTCCCCCCTGGCTCAGCCAGATCAGGTGACCCCCCTCCCCTACTTGGAGTCAGATTACAGCTTCAGGTATGGACACCTGCAGAGAGGGGGGAGGGTGTCGGCTACTTGCTTACACTGCCTCTCTGCTTTGTGTCAACTACACATCCTTATCTCTTCACATAGACCAGGGGTCTCAAACATGCGGCCCGGGGGCCACATGCGGCCCGCAAAGCCCTTCCCTGCGGCCCGCCAAGCTTCCTGGCGCCCCTCCTCCCCCCATAGCAGTTTGCAGGACGGAGGGGCCAGAAGTGGAGGCTTCTCTGCTGCCTGGCTGGGCCACACATGTTTCTAGCTCTGAACTTCCTATATTGCTCTTGCTTTGTTTGCCAAACAGCTGTTGGTGGTGCCTAGCGCTTTCCAGGAGGGAATGGGGAGCTGCGTGCTCAGAGGAGGAGGTGGGGCAGGGGTGGGACCTCTTGGAAGGGGTGGAGTGGTGGCGGAGCCGAGGCAGCGAGGGCAGGGTGTGTGTCAGTGGTGCGGCCCTCGGGCCAGTGCACTAGTCCTCATGGAAGGGGTGGAGTGGGGGGCAGAGCCAGGGCAGCGAGGGTATGTGTGTGTGTCAGTGGTGCGGCCCTCGGGCCAGTGCACTAGTCCTCATGCGGCCCTCATGGTCATTTGAGTTTGAGACCCCTGACATAGACGCTCAAGACATGCATAGGGGAAACTGAGGCACACACACAGTATTCCTACTCTGTCAAAGTACCCATAGCAGCCGTGAGCTGTTCCCACAGCAACCAGCTTCCTTTAGCAAACTGCTCTCTGGGCTCCAGCTGAAATGAGCGGGACCCCCCCGACACACCCATTCACAGCTCTGACCCATTCCCTTTCCCAGGTGCTCTACCTGCCCCCACCCTCTACCTGAGCCAGATGTCTGCCCAGCCAGGGAACTCTGTGCTACTGCAGTGCTCCGTGATCTCCGAGGCCCCAGTCACCCGTGTCGTCTTCTGTAAGGACGAGGAGGAGGTTTTGTCCCAGACGGGCTCAGAGAAGAACGTCACCTACAGCTGGGACCATGAGGTGTCCAGGGGCAGCTCTGGGAATTACTCCTGTGGGTATGAGATCAAGGACAGAGACAACCAGGTGAACAGATCCCAGCTCAGCCCTGCCCAGCACCTCAGCCTCGCTGGTAAGGAGGGTGATCAACACGGCAAGTGAAATCATCCATGCAATGTGTGAGAGAGAATCAGGATGCAGATAGCTCAGCAAACGGGGTGCCAAGCATAAGAAGTAGGTTCTTATCCTCTGTTTGCATCAGCCCCTAGTTGCAGACACAATGTTTGTTTTGTCTCAGTCACACAACTGTTGGTTAGACAGCAGTGGGTTGTTAGATCCCAGGACTCCTGGGTTCTCCTCCTGGCTCTGGTTAGTATTCGAGGCAGCTTAGCCAAGCACATAAATCTCTGCATTCCCTCTTAAAGGCACCAGTACAAAGTGGATGAGACTGGGGTTTGCTGTGTGAGACCCCTCCCCTCTACTGCCAGTATGGCCTCAAGTGATCTTGTGAACCCCTCCTTATCCATACCGGGGTGAATGACAACGGTCATTTAAACCGCGGGGACATGAGCGCTTGGACAGTACTAGGGGCTGTGAAGTGCACAGAGCAGTTAATACCACTCAGTGGAAGAGCTGGGTCTGGAGCGTAGGGTCTCCTGGCTCGTAGCTCAGGACCACCCCTGTCTCGAGGACGCACACACAACCCTTACAGGGAGTGCTGGGGTTGCAAAAGCCCCTTTGGGGCGGTTTCCGTTCGGGGAACAGTCGTGTCCCATTTGACTGGTGCAGGGGGCTGGGCTCAGCCATCGCAGCCGCGTTTCTCACACACTGAGGGTCACATGGAGGCTCTGACAGGCCCAGATTCTCCTCGTCCCCATTGCACAGGCCAGGCGAGCGGCAGTGGGGAGGAGTCAGACCCCACAGCTCACGGAGACACTCTTGGGCCAGACCCCGGGGATCCGAGCCCGGCTCTGTCCCCCCAGCTCTCCCCTGGCTGCATAGAGACTTTGGGCCAAACTCACCTCTGGGGTAACCCCTCTCCCTGCAGCACTTACCCCAGGGGGAGACCCAGGGACCATCTGCTCAGCTGGTGTAAACTGGCAGAGCCCTGTGGACTCCAATGGAGGGACACCAATTTATACCAGCTCCAGTAGGGCGATGCTGATTTACACCCAGGAGGGATCTGGCCCCAGTGACTGTCAGAACTGCGGAGGAGGGGAGGAGCCGACCCGCCCAGGTAACGGGCTATTGCTCTGTCACACCCTGATTATCAGAGCCTGGAATTTTTCCCTGCCTATTAAAGGCAGTTTTTGTACTTCAAGAAGGACCTCAGAAAAGAGGAAGATTTTATCTCCAGCACTAACCACGTATCTCCTTTCTGTTCCCAGTGCTGAGTCCCAGCAACCAGGAGATCTGCTCAGCTCCTGGTGAGTCCGTCTGTCTGTCTGTCCCCAGACACACTCACCCCTCCATCTATCCATCATCCCACAGTGGTTTGTACTGATAGAAAAGGCTTCCAGCTACAGCAGTTTATTATTATAATATTTACTGTGGTCCCCAAATGCCCCAATCAGGACCCCATTGCACCAGGTGCTGCATCCCCCTACGTGAAGCTCTGGTCCCTGCCCCCGAAGAGCTGACGGCCTCAGATCTGACATTAGCCCCCTGTCACTCAGCTGTGCTGAAACAAGAGCCTGCTCCAAAGACAATGCAGAGACCCCACAGCCCTGGAGCGGGCAGAGTGCGTCTATACTGCAGCTTGATGCTCACGACTGGCTCTTGCTGTGCAAACAACCCCATAGCCGGAGCCGCGCTTGCTGAGTCAGCTGGAACTAGCCAGCCACCGGTTTTTAACTGCCGTGTAGACAGACCCTTAACAGCTACAACCTGCTTCCACAGCAACCAACTTCCTTTGGAAAACTGCTCCCTGACTCCACCTGAAATAGATGCCACATTCACAGCTCTGACTCGTTCCCCTTCCCAGGTGCTCTCCCTGCCCCCACTCTCTACCTGAGCCAGACGTCCGCCCGGCCAGGTAACTCCGTGCTGCTGCAGTGCTCCGGGATCTCCCAGAACCCGGCCACCTACATCGTCTTCTGTAAGGACGGGGAGGAGGTTTGGTACCAGACGGGTTCGGAGGAGAACGTCACCTACAGCTGGGACCACGTGGTGTCCAGGAGCAGCTCTGGGAATTACTCCTGTGGGTACGAGATCATGGACAGTGACAACCAGGTGACCAGATCCCAGCTCAGCCCTGCCCGGCACCTCAACATCAGTGGTAAGTGGGGTACACGGCAGAGCGAGTGCAATCGTTCATGCAATGGCAGAGAGACTGTCCAGAGACATATAGCTGAGCGACAGGGGTGACTGGCAGAAGTAGGTTGTTATCCTCCATGGTGGCTGGGGAATGTCACCCATGTACACAGCCTGTCACACAACCCATTCTGCCCACCAGGTGGGCTCCAGGCTGTCTGCAGGGTGCAGGGGTCTCCCACATATTCAGGTCCCCGAGGGTGCTCCACAGAGAAGCGCGTCTGACTGGGGGGCAGGGAAATCCTGGCTCAGGGCTTCCTGGGGCATTTTCACCCCCATGGAGCTTTGACCTCAGTGCCAGGGGCCAGGGAACAGTGACATGAGGGTTTATTAAAGGGACAGTGACGTCCTCACGGAGTCTGCAGTGGGGAAACTCAGTGTGACACTCAGAGCATGAGAGAGAGTCCAGGGAGCAGCTCCTTGGTAACCTGGCAGAGCCCTGTGGACTAATAATACAAGAACTAAGGGCCACCAAATGAAATTAAAAGATAACAAGTTTAGAAAGAACAAACAGAAATATTTCTTCACACAAGGCACAGTCAACCTGTGGAACTCCTTGCCAGAGGATGTTAAGAAGGTCAAGACACTAACAGGGTTCAAAAAAGAATTAGATAAGTTCATGGAGGATATGGCCTTCAGTTGCTATTAGCCACGATGGGCAGGATGGTGTCTCTACCCCTAGTTTGCCAGAAGCTGGGATTGGACAATAGGGGACGGATCACTCAGTGTATTGCCCTGGTCTGTTCATTCCCCCTGGGCACCTGGCATTGGCCACTGTCTTTAGACAGGATACTGGTCTAGATGGACCATTGGTCTGACCCAGTACGGCCGTTCTTTTGTTCTTATGACTCCAATGGAGGGGATCTGGTCCATTGACTCTAGCAGGGTGATGCTGATTTCCCCCCCTTGGAGATCTGGCCCCAGTGGCTGGCAGAACCGCTCTGTCTGACGCTGGGAGGTGGGTCCCTGGGGAGGCTGCAGGCGTCTCTCCCACACGGTGCGATTCTCTTTGCCCTCGTCCCACAGGCAGCACGAGCAGCAGCAGAAGAGCAGAACCGAGCCACAAAGGTAAGAGGTATTGCTCTGTCACACCCTCATTATCAGAGCCCAGCTCTGTGCCCCCAGCTCTGACCTCAGGACATAAAGTCTGGGCCAAACTTTCAGCGGGGCAGGTTGTCACGGGGTCCCCGCGGCGATGCTCCTGAACTGCTCCCTATGAAGCCAGTCAGGATTCCAGGGGGAAGCTTCCTTTATATGAACAGCCTGTCTCCAGGGCTAAGAGCTTCACAGGTACAGCTTCCACCTTCCTGGGTCTGACCTCGGAGCATGCAGCACCTTCTGCTCCTCCGTGCACTTCCCCCAGCGAGCACCCCCAGGCAGGGTCCTGGGGAAGCCCGTGGGTCTGAACCCCAACTCCACAGTCAGACGTGACTATCAACCAGCCAGTAAAACAGAGGTTTATTAGACGACAGGAACATGATCTAAAACAGAGCTTGTAGGTACAGCGAACGTGACCCCTCAGCCGGATCCATTTTGGGGGGCCAGGGAGGCCAGACCAGGTCTGGGCCTCCTTTCCCTTTCCCCAGCCAACTCACACTGAAACTCACTCTCCAGCCCCACCTTCTTTGTCTCTTTTCCCAGGCCAAGAGGTCACCAGACCTCTTTGTTCTCAGCCTTACCTAACACCTTGCAGGGGAGGAGAGGCCCAGGAGATTGCCAGGAGACAGAGCATCGGCCACTCCATTCCACTGGTCCTTTTCTCTGCAACACTATCAGCCCTTATCCCACCACCTAGAGACCACCATCACCCACCACAGAGAAAACCCCTGCTCCAGGGAAAGGCAGTTCCCAGCTCAGCCAAGGTCTGTGTGCACGAGGAATCTGCCATGCCCCAGATCTAACGTCCGGCCTGGTTTGTTTTTTCACCAAAAGACAAATCAGGAAATTTATTCCCCGGTCTATTAAAAGCAGCTTTTGTCCCTGCAGAAGGACCTTAGGCAAGGAGGAGATTTTATCTCCAGCACTAACCACACGGCACCTTTCCGTTCCCAGAGCTGAGTCCCGGGAACCAGATCTGCTCCGCTCCCGGTGAGTCCCTCTGTCTGTCTGTCCCCACACACACTCATGCCAGAGGGGTTTGTATTGATAGAAAAGGCTTCCAGCTACAGAAGATTATTATTAATTATTATCATTACTGTGGCCGCTCACTCAGTGATCAGGGCCCCATCATGCCAGGTGCTGCCCACCCCTATGTGAAGCTCTGGCTCCTGCCCCTGAAGAGCTGACAGTCTCAGATCTGACATTATCCCCCCCGGTACCAGCTGTGCTGAAATAAGAGCCTGCTCCAGACACATTGTGCAGACCCCGCAGCCCTGGAGCGGGCAGAGTGCATCTACACCAGGGGTCTCAAACTCAAATGACCACGAGGGCCGCATGAGAACTAGTCCATTAGCCCGAGAACCACATCACTGACACCCGCCCCCTGCTGCCCCCAGCTCCGCCCCCACTCCTTCCTTTCCATGCGGCCCCACCCCTTCCCCGCCTTCTCCCACCCCTTCCCTGCCCCCGTTCCAACCCAATCTTCACACCCGGACTCTCCCCTGTCTCCCACACAACTAATCCCCTAACAAAGGCTTTCCTCAATCTCCCCGCTACTGCCCACCCTGTCACACACTTTCACCCCGAGGCTGTCACCTCCCTCCCTTCTACTACCCCCCACACACACACCACACTGAGCCAACCCCCACCTTCAACCCAGACTCTCCCCTCCCTCCCTCTTCCCCGTCACACCAACCCCCACCTTAACACCCTGCTTCTCCTACACCCCCCCCTAGAGTCATTACCGGCTCCCCATCACACCCCAATATGCCCCAAAACTGCCCCTTTCCCCAAAAAATGCACTGCACACCCTCCCTAGAGTGCAGGGGGCAGTTTCTGGGCATTCACAGTGGCAGGGGGTGCAGCACCCAGCACTGACAAGCCCCACTGTCATTACTACCCCCATCCCCGCTCCCAGGGACCACAGACAACAATCCCCAACCCTGAAGTGCAGGGTGGAGACCATGCCCAGGAGCCCCCAGGCATTACCTTTGCTGGGGGGCTGCTCCCCCAAGAGAGTGGGGTGGACTCAGAGGTGGAGAAAGCCAGGAGCTCCAAGCGGGAGATGAGTGCAGCAGGAATAGCGCTGGGAACCCTCTCCCTGCACCAGAGCATTTCTTTGCTTGGGGATTCTTTTTGGTCTGCTCCGACCACTGGGGAAGCTGGTAGCATGAGGCAGGGCATTCTGGGATTAGTAGTACAGCTGGCAGAGCAGGTCCTAGGGTCCCAGTGGAGCACCGCGGGGGTGCAAACTACAACTCCCAGCACAACCTGGGAGAGGGAGGCCACATGGCTTTGAGTCAACTGGCATGGGTCAGCCAGGGGTGTTTGATTGCAGTGTAGACATAGTCTTAGCAGCTGTGAGCTGCTTCCACAGTAACCAACTTCCAGGATCCCCCCCCCCCACCCTAAACAGGCACCACTAACAGCCCCATTGACTGCTCTGACCCATTCCCCTTCCCAGGCATTCGTCGGGCCCCCACCCTCTACCTGAACCTGACATCTGCGCAGCCAGGTGACTCCGTGCTGCTCCAGTGCTCCGTGATCTCCCGGGTCCCGGCCACTCGGGTCGTCTTCTGCAGGGACGGGGAGGAGATTTCATCACAGAGAGGCTCACAGAAGTTCATCTACAGCTGGGACCACACAGTGTCCAGGGGCAGCTCCGGGAATTACTCCTGTGGGTACGAGATCAAGTACGAAGACAACCGGGTGAGCAGATCCCAGCTCAGCCCTGCCAGGCAGTTCAACATCACTGGTAAGAGTGAGGAACATCCTTCGTAGAGTGGCTGAGAGAGAATCCAGAGACACATAGCTGAGCGACAGGGTGATGGGTAGAAGGTTGTTATCCTCCATGTGCTCCAGCCCCTAGATAGAGACACGGCACCTGCTTTTTATGGGTGTCACTCAATTGTCAGTGAGACGGGAGGGGGACATTGGTTCCCAGAATTCCTGGGTTCTTCCTGTTTCTGGGAGCAGACTGTGGGTAGGGTTAAGGGCAGCATAGCCAAGCACATAAATCTGGCACATTCCCTCTGAGGGGCAGTGAGAGAAACCAGATGTCTCAAGTGACCTTCTGCCACCACACTGACCTGCACAAGGAGTGAATGGCAGTTGTCACCTGTACCGTAGAGGCAGTACCTGGGGCTGTGAAGACCACAGAGAAGTTACTAACACTCGGTGGAAGAGCTGGGCCTAGAGCGCGGGGTTTCCTGGTTTGTAGCTCAGAGTCCCCCACCCACCCAGGCTCCAAGATACCTAGTGGGGAGTCCGGGCTCAGACCCACAGCTTCCACGCAGGGTGACAAGGCAGCCAAAGGCCCATGATGTGTGTGACACTTGGCAGGTCTGATGGAGTCAGGCTGAGCCCCTTTGGTAAGTTTCCATTCAGGGAACAGTCGTGTCCCATTTGAATGGTGCAGGGGGCTGGGCTCGGCCATCCCAGCCGCGTTTCTCACACACTGAGGGTCACCTGGAGGCTCTGACAGGCCCAGATTCTCCTCGTCCCCAATTGCACAGGCCAGGCGAGTGGCAGTGAGGAGGAGTCAGACCCCAGAGCTCACGGAGACGCTCTTGGGCCAGACCCCGGGGATCTGAGACCAGCTCACAGCTGCTAAGACTATGTCTACACTGCAACCAAAGGCCTTGCTATCAATTTACCTTGCTATCTTGCCCCAGCTCTCCCCCCACTGCATAGAGATTTGGGTTCAACCTCAACCCTGGGGTAACTCCTCTGCCTGCAGCACTTACCCCAGGGGGAGACCCAGGGACCATCTGCTCGGCTGATGTAAATTAGCAGAGCCCTGTGGACTCCAATGGAGGGACGCCAATTTATACCCAGTGGGGATCTGGCCCCAGTATCTGTCAGAACCGCTCTGTCTGTCCCTGGGGGGCGGGTCCCTGCAGAGGCTGCAGGCGTCTCTCCCACACGGTGCAATTCTCTTTGCCCTTGTTCCACAGGCAGCGCGAGCAGCAGCGGAGGAGGGGAGGAGCCGACCCGCCCAGGTAACGGGCTATTGCTCTGTCACACCCTGATTATCAGAGCCCGGCTCTGTGCCCCCAGCTCTGACCTCAGGGCATAAAGTCTGGGCCAGACTCCCCCCGGGGTGGGTAACTCCTCGGCCTGCAGCACAGTCACCCTGGCTGGGCTGGGCTCCTCCGGTGCAATTCCCCCAGGGCAGGGGGCAGCCCATCCCCACGGCATCACTTACATCCCAATTCCACCCTCTCCTGAGTACACGGTGGGTGCCAAGGCTTCGTGCTGCCCCTGTGCCCAGGGTGGCATCAGCCCTGTGGTGAACTGCCAACCACCCTGGTGAGGGGTTATAGGGTCTGGGCTGCTGTATTTGTCTCTAGCTCTCGTGAGGGCTTAGCACTGAATTCCCGAGCACCTGAGCAACCCTGGGCTGTTCCCTGCTCCTCCGACCCCTCAGGGCTGCGCTGGGCAAAGGGAGGAGCCTCCCCAACAGCCTCCATCACTTAGGCCTCCTGTTGGGGGAACACGCCCTGCGCGGCGCGATCTCGCCTTGTAGGTTGGCCTCTGGGACCTCACAGGGGGTCCCCATGACGCAGCCACTGCTAAGTTTCGACGAGTTGCTTTGCAGCCGGCCGTCACCATGTCCCTTTCCATTTGCAGAGCCGGTCATGTCCCCTGCCGTCTGGGCCGCCCGCTGCGCCCTGGTCCTGCTCCTCCTGGTGTCTGCGCCCGTCATCACCTTCGTGCTGGAGAGACGGGTCCGGCCCAAGCCCCCACGGCAGCCTGGGGGAAGCAGCTGCATCCTGGGAAGAGAGGGACTGGGAGTGGGGAAACCCCATTGAAGAGCCATGGGCAGGGGAGAGACCAGTAACCAGTTCTGAGCGGGGGTTGGGGAGATACCATTGGTCAGTGCTGCACAATAGACCCCTGTGGTAACTGTCTTTGCCCAGGTAACTCCTCCCGCCTCCTTCAGTCCCCCTCCCTTCCCCTGTCAGGGACACTGTCAGTCACTCCGCCCTGCAGCCTGCAGACCTCTGCTCACTGCCAGCCAGGCCAAGGCCACGCCAAGCTCTGTCAGATCTGAGCCCTGCCATGAACTGTCCCAGCCAGACAGCGCAGCCCAGCTCCTTCCTTCTGTGCAAATAATCCCCCCTTCCAGAGAGACTGTATGATGAGGGGTTAAGGCTAGGCTCATGGTTAAGGCACCAAGATGACACCTCTGGGAGATTAGGGGCCATATCCCATCTCTGCTACAGAGTCCCTGGGCCTGTCACTTCATCTCTCTGGGCCTCCGCTCCCCATCTGTGAAATGGGGATAATAATTCTGCCTTGCCTCAGAGGAGAATTTCCAAAGCCCCTCAGGGATTTAGGAGCATGAGTGTGTGACTGTGCTCTGTGCCCACTGCCTTGTGCTCCTAAGTCCCTGAGGTGCTTTTGAAACCCTCCCCCCCCCCACCACCACCACCACCCACCCTTAGATTGTGAACTCTTCCGGGCAGGGGCTGTTTCTCACGAAGGGTTGGTCTGCACAGGTAAATGGAGCAGCGGAACCACACTGGTGTAATTAAACGCAGCCATTTGGGGATAATTCCCCATGGGGACAGTGCCTGGGGCGGCCAATGACAGGGGGAGGCATTCCACTGACAGGGTGGCCCCTCCCATGGATTCGGCAGCACGCCTGGGGCAGGTCACCAGGGCCGACCTGTGGATTCGGTGGCATGCTTGCGGCAGGTCTGCCGAAGCCGCGGGACCACTGGACCTGCCACAGGTGTGCCGGCGAAGCCACGGGTCCGGCTGGCTGACCTGTCAGAGCCCTGAATGCCACCCCCCTTCCTGGGCGGCAGAAATGGTAGAGCCGGCCCGCATGGAGACACTCTTATTCGGGAATGAGAGTGAGCAGGGTGGGCAGGGCAGGTTTAGTTTACACCAGTTTCAAAGTGACATAAGATGGACAAAGCCTCTCGTACACTGGAATAAGTGTCCCCCCAGGGGGAGTTATCCCAGGATAGCTGTAGTGGGTTAGACCAGTATAGGTCTAATGGTCAATATCCCGCTGCAGACCAGCCCTTAGTGTCTGTGCAGCACCCAGCAAAAAAGATGCTGCGATCACTGGTCCATCCTGTTCTATAAATAATAACAGCAACAGGCAGTCGGGGCTCAGTGGTACTGGAACGAGGTCTCTGTCCCTGCTTTGATATTCCAGACCCAAGCTGGGTTTTCTTCTGTCTCCGGTGGAGCCTGGGGATTCGGATGTCAGACTGTGAGTTCTTTGGGACAGGGGCTGTCATTTGCTCTCTTTGTACAGCACCCGGCTGGTCTCTAGGTGCTACCACCATAGAAATGTTACATCATAACAGGGCAGAGTGGCTGAGTGAAAGGTCCCGTCTCCTGTTAATTATTTGGGTTTCTCTTGTTAGTTTCTGCAAACGTTATACGTCAACTCTCTAGGACATTATCTAAATCACTGATGAAGATATTGAACAGACCCAGACCCAGAACTGATCCCTGTGAGACTCCGTTCTATATCTCCCTCCAACTTCATTGTGAACCACTGACACCTACTCTCTGGGAGAGGTTTTCCAACTGGCTATGCACCCACCTTGTAATAGCTCCATCTAGGCTATGGACATCACGCGCTAAGCAGTGGGCAGTGATGCCAAAGCCATGGGAAAGTCTGAAGCGATGAGAAGGGAAGAGTTTGGTGCTTTGGGCTGTGATTAAAGAGTTCTAGATACTGTTCACCAGGCATTTTTAGTGCTTGAAAACCCAGCAGCTTAGATTCAATTTAGACTCTTTGTTTCTATTTAGTTCTCACTCAAGATGAATTCACTAATGAGCTGGTCTAGAGGGTGAGCACCTTAGAGCTGGTGTGGGGACAGAGTTGGGAGGAAAGATGACCCAGAGGACACAGCAGCCGTGAGGTGCTCTGCTGCCAGTGAAATCCCTCGGGGCTGAGATCACTGGGCTAAGAGGCGGAACCTCGAAAAATGGCCTTGCAGTGAGCGGCAGATGTGGCGGGAAGGAGCAGCAAAGGCAGCAGCGGGGTAGTGAGCAGCAAGCGACCGTGAGTGGAGTCCAGCGGAGAGCAAAAGAGGATGGTGTGTTAAAGGGATCTCTGTCCACTGGACTCCACAAAGTGGGAAACTGAGGCAAAAGACACTGCCCAAGACACTGTGAGGCGGGTGTTTTACTTATTATCTGCCCCAGACACTGTGATTTTACTGTGTTTTACTTACTGTCGTTTTTCTATCGGTTACTTATGTTTGAGTCATAGTGCTTGTGAGTGGGGAAGTTTTGCCTTTTTGAGGTGTCCAGGGGTGGGGGTCAGTTTTACCAGGTCACCGGATGGGGTCTTGAGCCAGCTCTGTTTTCTGATATTAAGAGGAACCCCTAGATATGGAACCCAGTCCTTTGTTGCTGCCGACACCGCCTGGCTGAAGGGTGATATAGAGCAAAGTAAATTCACTAGGACTTTGGCTAAGGGTTTTGCCTGAGTGTTGTTATTATTTATTTGTCGAGGCCCCGACCCCATAGTGCAAGGTGCTGCACAAACCTAGAGCAGCAGGAGAGCTTAGAATCCAGGGAAGGCAAGACACTGTGGGTCTCTCCTTGGGCCCGGTTTGTCACAGGGCGAGTGGAGGTTCGGCTGAAGATGACCTGAGAACAGCTCTGGCCCGTTCTCACGCCCTGCTCCATTGCTGGCTCGGAGCAGAGCTCCCTGCTGCTGGTCTCCCTGCAGCTCGGCGAGCGGCTCGCGAGGGGCTGGAGGGGACAAAGCGCAGCGACTCCAGCACCAGCAGAGTGAGCGTGCGGCCTCCGGGATCTGGCCCCAGCCTGCTATTTATGCACCGGACCCTGCTACCGTGCAAGCTGCTGGGCTGCGGGGACGGGCTCCCGCCGGGGGATACAGCCTGCAGCAGCCACAGCCGGGGGTACTGTGAGCACGCAGGCCGGGGCTGTGGTTTAGTGCAGAGCAGGGGCCCACGACGTGCGTCTGAGCCACGACTACAAATAGCTCCCTGCACACGAGGCCGGGCTGGCCACGGCTTCGGTTCCTGCCTTTGCACTTTGCTGTCGATTCAGCCCTCTCGTTGCTCGAGCTGGGCCTGGTACTTCCAGTCAGCTGGCAGCCTCCTTTATTCCGGGGCCGCCCGTGAGCGCCTGATGGGAGCGGCCCCCCGGGGCCACAGGCCCTCGCCCCCCTGCGCAGCTGCAACAGGGACCGTCGTGCCCGGCTGGAGCCGTTCGCTCCCGTGCGCTGATGGGCTGTGACAGACGGGCCCTGCCCCTATGGAGCTCTGGGTGTGCAGCGTCCAGCACAGTGGGCAGAGGCCTGCTCTCAGCTGGGCTCCGCTGCCCCCAGGTTCCACCAATGGGAACAGAGAGGGGGCAGGATCCAGGCCTGCCCACAGCTGAGGAATAACCCCACGTGCCAAGCCAGCCCTGCCGGGGAGGTGTGTCAGCATCTGCCACACCAGGCGTCTGCACCCTGGCAGAGAGGATGAGGTGGGGCGGCTGCTTCCTATATGCCAGGCTCAGCCACACAAAGGCCTCCTGGCCACCCCCAGGCTCAGTGGGGGCCCCATAAGTCCACCCACGAGCCTTGCACCTCAGGAGGCTGGTCCAGGACCCCATACTGCCCCCTGCCCAATAGCTCTCGTCAGCTGAGCTGCCCCCGGGGATGGAGACTCCGTGTGGGGTGCTCTGCAGCTGAGGTGCCCCAGAGGCTATGGGGTGCATGAGCCCCAACCCCCCCACTGACCCGGAGCTGCTAACACACTGAGACCCACACACGTGCACCTGACACAGCCCAGACCAACCCGACGTACACAGCACACACAAACACACACACACACAACACACTGAGACCCACACACGTGCACCTGACACAGCCCAGACCAACCTGACGTACACAGCACACACAAACACACACACACACAACACACTGAGACCCACACACGTGCACCTGACACAGCCCAGACCAACCCGACATATACAGCACACGCAGACACACTGAGACCCACACACGTGCACCTGACACAGCCCAGACCAACCTGACGTACACAGCACACACAAACACACACACACACAACACACTGAGACCCACACACGTGCACCTGACACAGCCCAGACCAACCCGACGCACACAGCACACACAGACACACACACCAACACACTGAGACCCACACACGTGCACCTGACACAGCCCAGACCAACCCAATGTACACAGCACACACAGACACACACACACAACACACTGAGACCCACTGACTGACAGACACACTGCCCCCTCCTAACGCACACAACGCTCCACGTACACCCACTCGCTCAGACCCCTGACACCCACCAAATCCACACCCCACATGCACCATTAACACTCACCCCCACCTAGCCATCCCGACACACCCAGAGCGCAACTGACGCTGCCTGGGTCTGCTGAGAGCCTGGGCCTGTTGTTGTGAGAGGGGGAGTCACCCCAAGTGTGATGCAACTATGCAGCCCAAGTCCGCTGAGAGCCTGAGCCCCTCGCTGTGAGGGGAGGGAACTGCCCTTGATCATCTTGCTCGGCTGTTAATTCTGAACCCTACAGATGACAACCTGCAGCACATTATAAGCTACAAATATGGGGCCAGCATCAGATAAATGGTATTTACATCAAAATAAAGAGCACAGGGTGCGGGTGCCCTGCCTGGGCTGTTCATTTCATCCTGACTGCAGTAAAACCCTCCATTGATAAAACGTCTGTGCAGAATCCCCGCAAGGGCAGCAGCCTTCCTCAGCTGTAACGCCGGGGGAGTTGTGTTAAACGATCCCCTTTTATTCAGAATGGCACAGACGCCCAGCAGCCCCCAGCCCGGATCCTGCTGCGGGCTGCACAGCCAAGGGAGCGATGCTGCTAGATCTCCCCCGCTCACCCCCACACCCTTCCCCGCCAGGAGCAGCAGCTCCCCACACAGCTGCCCCCTGGCTGCCCCAGCCGGCTGCAGAGCCCGTCTGGCCTTGATTGAAGCCATGAGTTTGTAAGCGTCGGACCAGATGCCCAGCGGGTGTGGATCAGCCATGGGACTCTGGCCCTTGGTGTCTGATGTGCCGGGGCCCTGAGAAGCCGCGGGAGAGGCAGAGCACAGGAGCCATTGCGGTTTCCGTCCCACACTGCCCCTGAAGCGCAGGAGGCAGGTCAGAGAGGGACTAATTTGGAGGCAGGTCAGAGAGCGACTGTCATTGCTATTTAAGCCCTAGGGGGCTGGAGCTGCTGGGCTGTTTGCAGAGCGGCCGGGGACCAGGGATTCTCGCCATGTGTCTGCCGTGTGGCCTGTGGATCCTCGGTGAGTGTTGGCCGCGTTGTCGGGCTGCAGGATAACGGGAGGACGGGCTGGCCGCCTGCGAGCCCTTTGGCCAGCGCGTTGCTGCCCAGCCAGTGACTAGCCAGGCGATGTGTTTCTCAGGGCGTTTTCCACGCCGTGCGAGTCACGGACGTGCGAGTGGGGAGCTCTCCAGCTGGCCGGGTACGTCAGCGCCGAGCTGGCGTCCTGAGCCATGGGCTGCATGTGGGGGTTGTTAAAAACGGTGACAAAATCACGTCCTTTCTCCCCCCACCGCACCAGCTGGCCTGTGGAACTCATTGCCACAGGAGAGCGCTGAGTTCAGCGGGATTCAAAAAACAGGACGGCGAACGGGAATCCCATGTCTCCCCAGGTCTGTGGAGAACAAGAGTGTCCCGATATAGTGCAGTGAAGATTAAAAACAATACCAGGCGTTTGGGAAGGAACCCAAGGCCTGTCTGCTGCAGGGGTGTGCTGAGTGGTAATTGCTGGGTGGGAATTTTCCTTGGTTAGCCCAGTGCTGCAGGGATCTTCGCCCTTTGCTTTACCGCGTCTCCTGCTGTCGCGCTCAGAAACGGGATCCTGGGCTAGAGGGACCATCCAGGCTGGGGATTTCTCCATCCCGGGGACAATTACAGGGCAGGGGTGTTCTGAGCAAGGCCAAAGCACCGCGCTGTTTCCCCTCTCTCGGGTTTGTTGTGGGGCAGGATATTCACGGCTGGCTTCATCCCTGACGCCCGGCTGCTGGGAGAAGGGGAGCGACGGGGCAGGAGCTGCGTTTTCGACGGCAGCTCCCCTTGATTCGCGAAACAGGCGTCCGTCCTCGCTGAGGTTCACCCTGCACACGCACAGGCCCCCCCTGGCACTAGCACCACAGTAGGGGTAACTGTTCATTGCTCCGCCCGGCGCGGACTGGCTGGATGCAGGGATCCCTGGAGGAGATTTGCTGGCGTTTGTGATGCAAGACGTCCCATTAGGTGGCTAGATGATCTTAATACTCCCTGCTAGCCTTAAAACCGATGAATGAGGCAGGGGCTGCGGGTTGGGCTCACGGGGCATTGTCGGGGGTGGGGAGTCTGTTAATCAGGATTGCGGGGGGGCTAGGTCAGGGTTAGTCAATAGGTGGAGAGTGGGTCAAATCCGGACCGCCACCTGCTTTTGAACAGACCCCGAAATAGTTTTATTTACTATTATTAATTATTATTATTTTATTATTTTCTCTGGAGTCTGGACCTTGGCTATACCTTCACCAAGACATTTGGCCATTGACACAGTACTAGATGGTCTTAATACTCCCTTCTAACCTTAACACCTATGAATGAGGCAGGGTCTGCAGGTCAGGATCGCAGGGAATCATCGAGGGTGGGGGGTCTATTAATCAGGATTGGGGGGGGCCTAGTCCGGAGTGGGGGTGACACGCTTGGTCCCTTGAACACAGCACTGAGATGGTTTATAGTAAAACAGAGACTAAGAAAGCAAGAGACTTACGTGGCACTAAGCAGAGAGAACAGAAAGAGAAAACAGTTACCAGGCTTCTGTCTTTGGGGCAGTCAAATTTTTGGTTGGGGGGTTTTCAGTTTTAAAAAAATCAGCCCATTGTGTCCAGCGTGGGAATGTTGCTTTGCCCAGGACGCTGTCTTCCATCGCAGGGTTTTTTAGACGGAGAAACATCCCTCAGCTGGAGCCCGAGAGCGGGAGCGGCTGGGTCCTGTGGTGGTGGATTTACCCTCCCTGGTAAGTCCTCTCGCCTGCTGTCCCTGAGACGGCCGCGGTGCTCTCCCCGGGACGCACCCTGCTCCGGGATCCCCACACGGCCCTCGTCACATTCTCACCCCTTTCCCTCCCCTCCTGTCACAGGTCTCCCTCTGGCCATGGCCAAGATCTGCAGCTCCCCAGGTGAGCGCGTCCTCGTCGCATCCGCAGTCCGGAAAGCCTGGGAGAGAGGCAGCCGCAGAGACGCCGGCTGGCTGGGAAGGGCCGGAGCTGAGCCCTGCTTGCCTGAGTTACCCTGGAGCCCGGCTGCCTGTGATGGGTCCAGCTGCAGCCTTGGCTCCAACGGATACACACAGGGCTGAGCACTGAAAGGGCAGCCCTGGCTGGGGAGTGTGGCCTAGTGGGTAGGGTGCTGTACTTGCATTCAGATCTGGGTTCAATTCCTGACACAGACTCCCTGTCTGACCCTGAGCAAGTCCCTTAATCCACCCTGTGTCTCAGTGCCCCTTCTGTGCAAGGAGTGGGGTGTTCCCTGCCAGAGGAAGATAAACAGTGAGGTCCCATGGTGGGCACGGCTGGGGGATGCACTAGGTAGAGAGGGGAGCAGTCGCTCTCAGTAGCAATTGCAGAGTGGGTTAGGCAGGAGCAGGAACCACCATGAGCCTGAGTCTGTCCGGACTGCAGAGCTGGACGTACTACCGCCATGGCCAGAGAGTTAGGAGGAAGCCAGAGACAGGCCCATAGGCCTTCACCACACAGCCCCCTCCCTCCCCATCCACTTCCCAATCAGCAATAGGATGAGTGTGAGCAGGACATGAAGTGGCTGTTCCTCACGGCCAGGAGAAGTTTGTTTGTGGGTATCCACTGAAGGCCCCTGAAACATGCCAGGGGGGACCTCCCACACACACAGCAGGTGGCCCCGCTTCAGAGATTCACCTCCAAGGCAAAGAAAATCCCCTGCACCCCAGTCACTGCAGAAAAAGGGGAAACCCTGAGAGACCTGTTAACAGTCATGGGGTAGTGAAAGCTGTGTTGAAAGTGTAAACTGCCCCTTTAAATTCTCCAATGTTCCTGGTCCTGATTTTGTTCTGCAGACAGAGAAGCGGGGGGAGTTGGGCCCCTATGCCAGGGGGAGCAGCCTGCTTTGTCTCTCTCTGGATCTGGTTTTGTGCGTTACCATTCTGGATTCTAAGCAATGAAGCCAGGTTGTGCTGCAGCCTCCCAGCCGGAGGAATCGTGTTTTTAGCCAACTCCTGTGTGTGTGCGGGGAGCGTAACGCTAACTAGTGAGCAGCCTGCTGCAATCTGTAGCCATCTCGCAAAACACTGCGCACACACAGTGACACACAGGCCCCGCCTCCAGGACGCTAAGTAGACCAGGCAGACCCAGGAAGGCGGATTAGCCCCATGCATTGAACCCAGATGTCCTGAGTCCACTGTTTAACCCACAAAGCCACCTTCCTCCGTACACAATCTGTTATCAACAGCTGTGCCTGTGTTTTCCAGGGGATCTCCCAGCCCCCCAGATACTTCTCGACAAGGCGGCCAGTCGCCCCGGGGACACCGCGGTAGTGAAGTGTAAGGTGCCAGCTCTCTCCCCGTCCACCCGGGTTATATTCTGCCGAGACGGGAAGGATCTCGCGGTCCAGCCGATAGAGGAGGGCAGATTTGCCTACGAGCTGCGCTACGACGTGAGGGCAAACGGCTCGGCGAGCTGGGCCTGTCTGTACCAGCACAAAGACGCGCGGAACCAAGAGACCAATTCACTTCTGAGCACCTCCCAGGTCCTGCGGGTGACGGGTGAGTCCGCAGCCGGCACAACGCACTGCCCCGTCGGTGCCAGGGACGCCAATCAGTCACCTACAGCTCAGCTCCAAAGGACTCTACGTCTGTCACCATATAGTCCCCCTGCAGCTGATTTACTGTCCTTGTTCAGTAGCTGCAGGGACACGACTCCGCTGCTTGGCCAGCACCTTCCAATTGGTGTTAGGAAAATACTAAAGGAAAAATACCGGGGCCTCCGGGGCTCTTTGCACAGGCGCTGACTTGTATTTTTCCCGGTAGTTGCTCCACCCCCGTTCCGCCCCGAGGTCCCGCCCCTGCTCCGCCCATTCCCCCCGAGGTCCCGCCCTCGCTCTGCCTCATCCTGCCCCTGTTCCACCCCTTCCCCGCAGCTCCTCTCCGCCTCCCCTCCCCCAAGCATCTCCCACCCACCAACAGCTGATCGGCAGCCAGGCCCCAGGCCCCAGGCCCAGAACCACTGTGACTGGTGAGTGCTGAGCAAGGCACCCCCTATTCTTTTGAGTCCCAGAGTCGGCTCCTGGGGCTCTTTGATCTAGGGGTGAAAGGCCAAATGAGAACCGATGGCCGGAAGCTGAAACCAGACACGTTCCCGTTAGAAACAAGGCACAATTATTTCCCAGTGAGGGAACGGGTTCGGATCCAGGCTGGAGGCCTTTGTGGAAGATGATTTAGCCAAACTCAAGTTACAGGGTTCGACAGGGGACGGGGGAGAATCCCCCGGCCTGCGACACATGGCAGGTCAGATCAGACGAGCTAACAGCCCTGTCTGGACTTACACACCACAACGCGATTTCTAGGCTGTTTCCTCAAACACAGCTAAGCGCATTGTGTGGATCATAACAACTCTCGTTCTCACCCTACAGATCCCACAGCCGACCCCGAGCAGGGCACCACGGCTGAAGGTAACGGGGTGCTTTGGGCGGACACTGCTCAGGGAGGTGTGTGGCTGGGCCAGGGTTTGGGTCTGGGTGCTCTAGGTCGGCCAAAGCAATGTAGGGCCGAGGGCAACACCATCATCGCCCCGCTCCAGGCCAGGTCACTGCTGTTCTCGGTGGCCCCTGCTCTCGCCGGCTCCGGTTCTGCTCCCACGCACCTGGACAGGGGCAGGGGCAGCCCATTGAGGCCTGGAAGTTTAGCAAGGCTCAGATCCTACAGATGAGCCCAATTTCCCAAGAGTTCCAGCCCCACTGAGGCCAGCATGCAGTGCATGCTGGGTAGCTCAGAGAGGCTTCCCCTGGCTGTCCCACGGCCACTAGCAAGGGCAGAGAGCCCATGGTGTGAGGGCTGAATCAATCGTGCAGCAGCCTGAGATTCCCTAGAGTGAGATGCAATTTGGGGGTTACCAGGAGACCCCTTCGAAGCCCCGAGTCCAGAGGCCGGCGCTTGGCCCTGTCTGAAATTCCTTCTCCAGCCAGGCACCCCGAGTCATTAGTGGCTTGGCAAAATCATGGTCCCATATGTGCCCAGAGCTCCCCCTGGTGGTGAGGGGATGCGGAGCGACGCGTGCATGGCCGTAGGGATCCCTGCTCATAAACACGAGGCAGCAGGAGCTGGAAGTTTGCTCAGCCACCCCCACGTTGGCGTTTGCGGTTCACTGGGGTCAGACCAGGGCGCCCGGAAGCTGCTGCAAAGCTCTGATGTCCTGGCGTTTCCCCGGGATTGACTGGAAGGGGCAGGGGGCAGTTCTGGGGGAAAGACCCACGGTGAATGCAGACAGCAGGGCCGGGGTCTCAGCTGTGTGTCTGTGTCAGCGGCCAGGGAGCTGCGAGGAGCACATAACACCCCCAGCACCACCGCCCGCATGGCGCAGACACAGTATGCTAAGTGCGGCTAATGCCGCAGGCTGTTCTCGGGTCAGCGGCACTAGCAGCGGGGGCAGTCTGCGGATTCAGCAAACCACGGGGTTGTTCACAAACAGAGGCCACAGACTCAGGCCAATGGCCAAGGTGCCCGTCCAGATCTATTGTTGCCAAATCAACACAGCTCCCCCCCCCCCAGTAGGCGCTACAGGGACACCAACCTGGGGGTGCCAGCAATCCCTTGTTAGAAGGGACGTCCCTTGTTTCTTCACCTCTGTACAGCAAGATCAGGGATTGCTGAGTGCTGCGCAAAGCAGCAAGAAATACCCCTGGCAAATGTCAGTGAGTGCTGCTTGTTTGTTATTAATTATTATTGTTATTAATGCTAATAATAATAATGATAATATTGGGAGGAGGAGTAGGGTGGGGGTGCTAGGAAAACAGTCCCTTATAACTGAAACCCTAAGTAACCCCCCGGGGGGGCGCTCACTTTTATTTTCCCCCTGGGGTGCTCCACCTCGATGCCCCGCCTTCGCCCCGCCTCTCCCTATCCTCACTCCGCCCCCTCCTGAGGCCTCTGCCTGCCCCCCATTCACTGCTCTCTGTCCTCCCCCAAGTGCCTTCCCCAGCTGCTGAACAGCTGGGGCTGGTGGGTGCTGAGTGCCCATGGAGTTGCCGTCCATAGTAACACCGGCACCATCAGCGCACCAGGATGCCGATGTAAGTATTCTGCCAAAACCTGCTCTGGGTCCTATGCCCAGGGCCCCTGGTAGAGTCACTGGCACAGCAGTTGTACCCCGGACAAAATCCACCCCCGCTCTGTCCCCACAAACAGGGTCCCCGCAGCGATCTCATGGCTCTTGTCTTTTCCCACATTCCAGGCCCTGCCGTCCCGCTCTGGGTTTGGATCCTCCGCAGCACCTTGCTCCTGCTCCTCCTGGCGTCTGCCCCACTCATCACCTGTGTGCTGGAGAAAGTAGCCGCCGCTCGGCCTGAGCCAGCCGCACCCGGGGGACACGGTGGGAAGTGAGAAGTGAACAGCCGAGGGCGGAGGGGGACAGCAGTACCATGCCGGCAGGGACTTGGGGGTTCTGGGGAGGCTGCTGCAGGGGGTGGCATGTTCAGAGGGGTCTGGGCTTTTCTCTACACTGGTTAAAATTGAGCCGAGTCTGGTGAAATTTTGGATTTCAGCTAAAAAAAGTCTGAGGCCTACGATTCCCATGATGCAAAGCTTTCCCTCGCCAACAGGGGGGACAGCCAGGGTTTGACCTCGGCATGATCAAAATCCCAGACATTTTTTCATATTTATACATTCCTCCTGGACGGCAATTTGAGACTCAAAGAGCCAGACAATAGGGACTAATGGTAACCCTACTTTACAGCCTGCTGACTTGGCTGCTTTTAGCGATACACCATTGTGGTTTCAGGCACTTTACTGGTTTGCCAAAAATCTCCCTGTACACACTCTTGAGGACTCCTGACCAATTTAACAGCACAATACACGTGGTAACACACTTAAACAAAGCCTTTGTTTATGTTTATTAGCTTAAGGGGGGTTGGGAGTTCTGAGGGGAACAGTGAGGGGGTGGAAAGTGGGAGGGAGTGGATGGGACTGGGGCGGGGCTAGGGCGGGACTGGGGCGGGGCTCTCCTCCCTCCCCTCCCCCCGTGTCCTCTTTTTTGATTGTTGAAATATGGTAACCCTATATGTGTCTACCAGGGTCTCAAGGCTGCAAACTCTGGAGAAACCCCACACCTGGTTAATCAATAATCAGAAATAAACCTCATGCTTGACCATTGAAACCGCTTGCTTCATAAGTTTTCTTCAAGGGATATATCATTGTATTACTACTGTATAAAGTAAGGCGGGGGGGGGAGTTTGAGGTAGTTGGATTGGTCTCTCCTTCTTGGATGCATTGTGGGTTTCTCACCGGAAGAAGAGCTGCTGCTGTGTCCATGAAGAGTCACGCTCAGCTTCGGTAATTATTGAGGGCTGGTGATAGGATGGCAGGTTTCTAGAAATTTTGGTGGTGCCCAGAATCTGCCCAAACACCCCCCCTCCCCAAAAAAACTCTGCCCCCCAAATGCCATCCCCCAGCTGCCCAAGACTCTGAGACACTGGTGGATTAACCTATAAACAATAAAAGCATGTGCTTAGGGCCCCAAGAGAAAAGGGGCCCCAAGCAACAACAAAAAATGGTTACAAAATTACAAGTTTGCACGGCCTTAAGTTAAAAAAAATCTCAATTAACATCTTGGGCCCGAGTCCAGGGCCCCTTGTGTCTGGCTATATCTCTCTCTGCCCATCACCCCCCAGCCAGGGTATGGGCCACCAACCACAGATCATTCTATTTCTGTTGTTGGTGGTTCAGTAGCAATTTGGTTCCCTAAGGGGTGGGGTTGTTAGCCCCCCACCCATGTTAAGCCGACAGCACCTGATATGCCCAAGAGGTCTCCCATCCAAGTAATAGCCAGGCGAGACCCTGCTTAGCTTCCAAGATGAGACAGGATCAGGCATGTTCAGGATGGTTTAGCCATATTGTCTAGCTATATAAAGCTCATCAAGTTTTTATTTAAATGTGACATTGCGATTTTAAAAAAATCCCCCAATGTTGCGTCGATTACACTTTTTTCCCCAGACTTCCCTCGCATCGATAAGAGCCTCGCGGTCTCCAAACAATCATTTAAAAAATCCGACAATGCGAATAAAACCCATTTCCTCCATTGTTGTGTATATTTGTCACTTTGTGAGTAAAAGCTGGGTTGTGACTGGGGGTGAGAGTTGAGGGGGGGCCCATTGCTTGGCTGTGCTTAGGGCCCCAGGAGCAATTAATCCGCCCCAGCTCTGAGAGGGAGTTTGGGTGGGGGAGGAGGTCTGGGGTTCAGGCCCTGGGCTGGGGCAGGGGATTGGGGTGTGGGAGAGGTGCAGGGGGCAGGCTCTGGGCAGTTTGGGGAAGGGAGGGGGTGCCGGAGTTTGGCTGAGGATGAGGGGTTTGGGGTGTCGGAAGGGACTCAGGGCTAGGGCAGTGGGTTGAGGTGAGGGGGGGCGTTGAGGGCTCTGTCTGGGGCTGGAGATGAGGAGTTTGGCTGCCCCGGGACTGGGGCCAGTGAAGAGGACTATCCCCAGCCCTTTCCCCACCGGCAGCAGCGAGCTCTGGGGGAGGGCCCCTCCCCTCCCTCTCCTCTCCCCCTCCGGCAGCACACTCACCCCCACCACTGTCACTGCACATGCTCCTAGGGCCCCTCTCAGGTCCACAAAGCCCCCTTGCCTCCCCTGTGGTGGGTGCCAGTGGGACAGCCATCACACATACACCTCCTTCCCTGCTGCTGCCCCCACTGTAGCCTCACTGGGGGTGGAGGATGGGGCTGCCCCTTGACCAGCATGGGGCGGGAGTAGTGACTGCGGGCAGGGGGAACCCCTGTACTGGTGGAGGATCCAGTCAAAAAAGGGAAGGGTCTGAGGAGGAAGGGCAGGCTCAGGGTCAAAACCCTGCGGCGGCAGTCGATGGAGGGAAGCAGCATGGAGCTGCAGGGGAGAGGCAGGGATGCTCTGCTCTGGGGCCTGGATGTGTGGGGGCAGCAAGGGGAGGCTGGGGGACATTGAGGGGAGACACAGGGGGGGTGGCGGGGGGGCTGGGGGGGAAACCCAGCCCCAAACATTGGTGGAGCCAGGCCCCAGGGCCCTAAATATTACTGGAGCCCGAGCACCATGAGCTCACTAAACTTGCTGCCCCTGGTTGGGGGTGTTTTACTAACCTGTTGCAGACATGTGTAAGTTTAGCTTTAAGTGAAAGCCCTCTTGTGTTGTCCTGTTTGTGCCAGCCAACTATCGGCTGGACAGCCATGTCTCGCCTGATTTATTTCCTGACACCACCTTCAACAGAGTAAAAGTTACCAAGAGCTTTGGGTCGAAACAAGTGGAGCGGTGGGGATGGGGGGAACAGAAGGTGTTTAAACTGTGTTTTTGACTCTGTGGTTTGGATTCTGACCATTGGTCTGAATTACCCATGACATTCGTACTGCATCACATCAAGTCCAGATCGCTAGAGGATGTTTGGATTCTGATGTCAGCCCAGTTCTGCAGCCTGACAAGAATCAGGTGTTGTCCCCCGTGTACACAGAATTCTTCTTTGCAGCCAGACTCGTCTAACATGCATTTTGTTAACTGGAACTGAAGCAGCAAAACAAAGAAAACAAAGGCCTAATTTTCTAGCTTTGTGGGTGAGAGAACTGTAAATGAAGATTATAATGAAGCAGCTGGTCTGAAGCCATCAGCATCCTCTGCCAAGAACTTTGTTGAAAATACGTTCCTCATCTTAGCACCAGAGCTAAGACTTATCACACATCTGCCCACCTTTATTCGAATGATGCTCCTTCTAATCTGACGGCTCAGGCATTGTCATTTCATCCAGAACAATTTACAAATTTGGGAACCTAAACCTGTAAATCCTTAATCTATTGATCAATCCCATTGAAGACAATGAGACTAATTGCATGTCTATGGACTGGATTTGTGGTAAAAGTTTCAGGAGTCTTTTCTATTCCTATAAAGGAAGTTGAAACTCCCATTGAACTGCAATGTTTCGGTACAATATCATAATGCAAGAATCAGAGAGGTAGCCATGTTAGTCTGGAATAGCAGAGGTAACAAAGAGTCCTGTGGCACCTTAAAGACTAAAGTATTGAAGCATAAGCTTTCGTGGGCTAATACCCACTTCGTCGGATGCAAGCACAAAAGCTTATGCTTCAATACTTTAGTTAGTCTTTAAGGTGCCACAGGACTCTTTGTTATCATAATGCAGTTTAGGATACAGTTCTACTTAAAACATGTCTTTTAATAAGTCATACACATGCTGAAATGGCTCCTCACCCAACTCCCTCTTCCATACAAACAGATTGAAATACTACATGTGGGGGGGGGGGGGATGAGTGAGTAGTTAAGTATGTTGATGTTTGTATATACAAATGCCCATTTCATCACTGCGCTGGAAGATAGAGTGAATTTAATTTTCTATAAAAGCGACAAAGAGTCTTGTAGCACCTTATAGACTAACAGATTTTAGGAATCATGAGCTTTCGTGGGCTAAGACCCAGTGGGTCTTAGTCCACGAAAGCTCATGATCCCTAAAATCTCTTAGTCTAGAAGGTGCTACAAGACTCTTTGTCACTTTTGCAGATCCAGACTAACACGGCTACACCTCTGAATTTTCTATGGAATTTGAAGAAAGTTTAACAGCCCCAATTGTTTTCTGTGTTTATCAGTGTGTAGCTGAAAAAATACATGTCTTCTAAGAGAAAAGAATCAGTCCACACTTACTTAATCCTTCCAACTGGTGCTCAGAAGAGCGCTACCACACACATATATATAACTGCATGAGCAGAGGGCTGAGAGGAGACCGTCCCACATTATCACCAGCAAAATAAAATAAATAATGAATGATAATAATAATAATACAATCTCAGAGGCAGAGATTCACAGATTTGCAAACCTAAAAACCTGTGTTAGGCTTTAAACCACCTCAGCACATACCAGGTTTCTGAACATTAAAAAGTTAACTGCAAGGAAACACCGAAGCCCATTAACCCGAATGTGTCCCAGCCAGGATGCCCTCGCAGACTAGGCTCAAAGACTCAGTCACCCGTGAACAGCTAAAAATCAGCCTTGCCCTTGTCACTGGATCCATCTCTGTTGATACATAAGAGAGAACAAAACTCCAGTGGAGCCTGGTGCTGGCACATGCGGTCTCCAGTACATGGTGTGATTTTTCAGAATCTCATTGGGGAAAAGTCATGTACATTAAATAGCTGGTACTTATGATCTTGCTATTTCTATGTATGTATATTCATCTTGGTATCTAAAGTTATTAATATTAACTAAGGTTACTATCTGTTTTCTCCTGTGGTAACACCCACAAGGTATTTAACCAGCACCTGAAGGGACAAGTCAAGTTGAATGGCCCATTAAGGATGGACCCTGGAAAAAGCCTGGAAAAGCACTTAATGGGGTTTTGTGAACGTTCAAACTAGAATATGGCTGAGGGTGATGGACGTGTAACTTCCCTTCATGACTCCATCTTTCACAAGGAGAACCAATTTCCCTTTACCTTCCACTTGGCAGAAGCTAAAAGGCCCTGGCCTGGAAACATCTCCATTTTGCCTCTTTCCCTGCTCCAGCCTCAGGACTATGAACATACGCTAATTACTAATAGGAGCATTCTAACTAAGGGGCTGAAGACTTTACGATAATCTGGAGCCTTCATATTTCTTGATCCTTTGCAGATGGACTTATCAGTTGGATATGGTACAGAGACAGTCCTAGCCTCATTGATAGCTGATTTCTCCCTTGCAATGGAAAAGATCAGGTGTGTGCTGACTTTCTCACAAGTCAGCAGCCTTTGATACCTGTGGTATAAGCAACAGAGCCCTTGCTTGAGTGGTTTTGGTCTTTCCTCTCCAAATGTCAAGGCCTGTCCCCATTGAACTCAGTAGCAAAACTCATTTTGAGTTGAATGGGAACAGGAGTTGGCCCCAAGAGATCAGAGAATCTGATTTTGATCAATTGTTTATCTGCCCAGAGACAGTCCTCAGGCGTGTTCTACTGGGCTGATTTTGATTGTCCCTCCTGTATGGAAAATAATAAACCAATGTGGGCTGTAGTTCTATAAAGATGTCCATGGCACACACAGTTCGCAATAAACCCAGATGGTAAAGTGTCTTTGCTTTCCCGGGCCCTGGCGGCGAGCAATACTTAGGGCTGGTCTTCACTACCCGCTGAATCGGTGGGTAGCGATCGATCTTCTGGCGATCAATTTCTCACATCTTGTGAAGACGGAAGAAATTGATCACCCGCGGCGCCCCTGTCGACTCCAGAACTCCAGCTTGCCGGGAGGCGCAAGCTGGAGTCGACGGGGGAGCGCACCACCAACTGCCGCCGCCGTGGGGACGGACAGTAAGTCGGCTGCAGATACGCAAACTTCAGCTACGTGAGTCACATAGCTGAAGTTGCGTATCTGCAGTCGATCCCAGGCCATAGTGGGGACCAGCCCTTAGATAAAGGCAAGCCGGCAGGAGCTTAGTGTGGACATAAGGGAGGCATTGATAGTGTGTTAAGGAAAAGTGGGGGTGATTGCCCTTCCCAGCCTTCTTTTATGTAAGAAGCTTTCAGTTTGGGGTGCTGCTGGATCCTCAGTGACACCTTGAAGTACAGGTGGTGCCAGGGTCCCAAAGCATCATTTTACAACTGAATCTATTTAACAAGAACTGTAACATTTTAGACAGTTGAGGGGATGCCGGAGGGGTCAGGGAGAGCATGGGGGACCTGGGCTGGGGGTGGGGTGGAGTCACCACTGGGCGACACAGGCGGCCTCCGTGTCCCCATGCTCCCAGCCTCTCATTCCCTTCCCACTAATGTTTGGGTCTCCCGCTGCTCTGTGAGCTTCGGTGTTGATCCCGTCAGTGGGGGGGGGGTGTGATGGAGTAGGAATACTGTGTGTGTGCCTCAGTTTCCCCTATGCATTTCTTAAGTGTCTATGTGAAGGAATAGGAGCTGATGGTGTAAGCAAGCAGGCAACGCCCTCTCCCCTCTCTGCAGGTGTCCATACCTGAAGCTGTAATCTGACCCTAAGTGGGGGAGGGAGGTCACCTGACCTGGCTGAGCGAGGGGGAAGGAGGGGCTGGAGAGAGTGAGTTTGAGTTTGGAGTCTTCAGCTGGCTGGAGGGAGAGTTTCTGAATTTGAAGCTGGGTGGGCAGAAGGGAGGAAGGTCCAGGCAGGGTCTGGCCTCCCTTGGGCCCCCAAAATGGATCCAGATGAGGGGTCCGGGTGCCTACAAGCTCGGTGTTAGACCATGTACCTGTCGATGAATAAACCTCTGTTTTACTGGCTGGCTGAGAGTCACGTTTGACTGTGGATTTGGGGTACAGAATCCCCGGGCTCCCTCAGGACCCCGCCCAGGCGGCCTCGCTGGGGGAAGCGCACGGCGGGGCAAAAGGTGCTGAATGCTCCGAGGTCAGACCCAGGAAGGTTGAAGTGGGTACCCGTGAAGCTCCTAGCCTTGGAAACAGGCTGTGTACGGAGAGGGGACGCTTCACCCGAAGTCCTGACTGGCTTCCTAGGGAGCAAGTTCCAGACCATCGCCAGGGCACTCTGTGACAGGGGGCTGGCAGGAAACATACAAACTAGGGTCTGTTCCTTCTGCTCATCACGTGTCTTTCTCCAGTTCACCAGCAGGTGGCAGCAGATGGTCAGGTTCATCCCTAACGAGCTGGGTGTCTGGTGGAGTCTGGCCTGGGTCGCTCCCAGCGGGATGACTCTGCCAGGGGGCTGGACTGAGGGGGAGCCCCAGGGAAGAAGTGGGGCCCAGGCCTGGCCCGATGAAGGGGGCCCTGACAGGGAGACAGGGAGGCCTCAGACCCCATGGAAATCCGAGACACACGGACAGAGACGGGGGCGCTAGACTCATGGACAGAGGCAGGAGGCCCCACCGATGCTTTGACCCTTTATTGGTGTTAATCGTACGGGGGAACGACTCAGAAAAATTACAGGCCTTGCAAGAAGAAAGATCCCCCCACCTCCACCCTGACATCCCCACATCAGTGCACCCTGCTCCACCCCCCACCCCTCCAATGGTGCCTCCTGACCCACCATCCTCCCCAACCCTCTGACAGTGCCTAATGCCCCGCCATCTCCCCAATGGTGTCCCATACTCCACCATCCCCCCCATCCCTCTGACGGTGCCCCCGCCACACCATCCCTCCCAGCCCTCTGATGGTGCCCCTGCCCCATCATCCCCCCTATCCCTCTGACAGTGCCCCCTGCTCTCCCCTGCATCCTCTGCTCTCCCCTGTGCCCCCTGCCAGAAGGGTGCAGAGGCCGCCCAGGGCTCACATGCTCTTCAGGCAGGGGTTGGTGTTGGAGTCTTCCCTGCGGCAGTCGGAGCAGCCATTATTGTCGCAGCGATACAGGGGCATGGGCAGCCGGTGCCAGGCCTGCAGCAGGCTGGTTTTATTCTTGGTCTTGTCCTGATTGTAGATCTGCCAGAAGACGAAGGCCTTCTTGCTCTCATTGATGCGCCTGAAGGTTTTTCTCACCATCGGTAGGATGCTGTGGAGCCCCTTCTCAGCAAGGCACGTCTTCATGCAGGGTGAGAGGAAGCTGAAGAAGATCAGGCAGCTTTCATCCCCATAGGTCCGGGCCAGGAGCTTCGACACAGAACTGTTCTGGCCGCCCGTGAGCAGGCGCCACTCGGCGTGCTCATTCTGATTGTCAGACAGCTTCTTCTCCCTGGCAGCCACGATGTGCCCCTCTTTTGGGTCGTACAGGCCGCCCTCTTGGTTAATGGCCTTCTGCATCTCCTGAAGCTTCTTCTCGGGCAGCTCCTTGTCCAGACCAGCTACTTTCTCACAATAGGTTCCACGCAGGCTGACGGCGAAGGCGTATTGACCCTTCACTCCATACCTAAGGGAAGGCAAAGCAAAGGGCAATGAGGAGACATGGGGTTCCAGATGGCTCTGCCCCCGGCCCTGAGTGGCAAACAGCTGCAGCGCAGGACACTGGGGCTGGGTCGCACATGGCGCCATCACTGGCTGGTTCTAGGCTCTCAGGGCTCCAGCCTGGGTCAGGGGATGTCTGGGCCCTGAGCGAATGAAATACACTAGGAGGGTGGTTTTAGAAGATCAGAAACTGCCACAGGTGCCCCCGGGACTCATCAGCCCAGTGCGAGCTTTGGTCCCTCAGCTCCACAGGGCTGAGCATTACTACTTGAAATCCAGGAACAAGATGGAGCTTTTATGAGGAGACACTCGGAGAGGGGGATGTGACACACAGTTGGATCCTGGGAGACACAGCAATTTGCTGGAGAGTTAAAGAATCCTGCAGATTGGAGTTCCTCGGTCCTCTTCCCCCCCCCCCCCAGGCTGTGGGAGGGGACTGGGACCGTAGTTAAAGTGAGGCTAATAACAACACATATATGTGGCACTTTCCCTGTGAAAGGCTGGGTCTGAGGCTGGGGTCTTGTCCCACCTCTGCCTGAAGTGGCCTTGTGCAGCTGCTTCAGAAAGGGAGGGAGTGAGAGCACTAATCTGTGAGCGCTGAGGCCTTTCTCTGCAGTAAGCAGCAGCCGCCAGGAACCGGGAAACAGAGGCTTGGTCTTCACTACCCGCCTGACTGATCGATCGGGGATCGATTTATTGTGTCTCATCTAGATGTGATAAATCGATCCCCAAAGGCGCTCCCCGTCAGCTCCGGTAGTCCAGCTCACTGAGAGGCACAAGCAGAGTCGACGGGGGAGCCCACTGCCGCTGAGAGGACACCAGATAACTTGACCTAAGATGCGCCGACTTCAGCTACGCTATTCACAAAGCTGAAGTTGCGTATCTTAGGTCGACCCCCCACAACCAGTGGGGGTCAGGCCACAGAGTAACATCCTCACATTCCTTCTAAATGTAAGCAGTGTCAGGGAATTGCAGGAATTGCAATGACTTTGCAGTGTCAGTATGGGTGACATCCAGTGGTGATTTGCAGAAATTGCAGTAGCTTTTGGAAAATAACACCTGATTCGCTTAGACACACCCACCGCACCTGGCCTGCACTCTAACAGCCATCAATGATCACTTTGGCTACTGTGGGACCCCCAGTTTCTGTAGTATTGGGGCAAGAATGATAGAGTGCTGATTAACCTGTTTATGTGAATGAGGGGTTGGGACATTGATTTGGCCTTTGGCATGCTGGAGGGACTCGCCATCAGCTAGGTAGCACTCGCTAAACAAGGGACAGGGGTTCCAAAACTCACTGAATTGAGAGAGGCTGTAGACAGGCTCTGAGACCTTGTGGTCAGGGCCTTGTCTGAGGGCCTCACAGGCCTATTGCACCTGGCCTCTCTCCCCTGTAGAATGTTAGAGCTGATTTTTGCTTCCTTTAGGAGTCTAACTTCAGCCCACGGAGCTGAAGTTGCTTTGGGTCTGGTGGTGCCTCTGCACTAAGGCCCCCTCTATGAGCTGAAATCACTCACGAGCTGAAATCACTTAAGAGCTGAAAATCACTGAGCTTTATCTTAAGTGGGGGGCCCTAAGCAGAGCTGTCCCGGTGCCGGCTGACCCGTTCCTGAGACAGCTGGCTGAACAGTGCTGGCTAACCCGTTCCTGAGACAGTTGACCGAGCAGTCCCAGTGCCGGCTGACCAGTTCCTGAGACAGCTGACCGAGCAGTCCGGGTGCCGGCTGACCCCTTCCTGAGACAGCTGGCAAGCAGTCCCGGTGCCGGCTAGTGGACCAGTTCCTGAGCAGTTCCTGAGACAGCGGGCAGAGCAGAGTCGAGCCGCGGACAGAGCAGTTCCTGTGTCGGCTAGCAGGGCGGCTAGCGGAGCAACCAGCACCCCATGGAGAGACTGGGCCGTCGGCCTCAGACCTTGAGAAGGTATTCTCCACTCTGCCCTCCACTTCCACCCAGCCTGGGAGGTAAGACTCGGCAGAGTAACTGTTGACCAGGGACTCCAGAGACTTTGGGGCTGTGGAACTTTTGGGATTTTGGGGCTTGTGGGGCTCAGGAACCCCAGGGAAAGGACACTGCCCATTGGCGTGTGTGTGTGTGTGTATGGGGGGGGGGGGATTCTGGTTCATGGTTTGGTTTGTGACTTTTGTTTGTGGTGTTTACCCAATAATATGCCACAGTGTTTCTCTCTGTCATTAAAAGGGTTTTGGTACACTCAGACTCTGTGCTTGCGAGAGGAGAAGTATTGCCTCTTAGAGGCGCCCAGAAGGGTGGTATATGGTTGTCCCAGGTCACTGGGTGGGGGCTCGAGCCGGTTTTGTATTGTGTCATTAGAATGGAACCCCTGGATACTGAACCCGGCCCTTGTTGCTGCCAACTCTGATGGGCAGAAGGGTTACATTTTGGGGGCTCGTCCGGGATCTCTGGGTTAGTACCCCTCGCAAGCACCTGGTGAGTGATCCAGTACATTGGGAAACATCTGTGTTTATATGTTGAGGAAATTACTGTTTGTGTAATGGCTAATATGTCAGGTTTGTTGGGCCCCGGCTCTGCAGCCCCTAGCTCAGGGGCTGCAGCCTCGGCTGATGACTGGGCAAAAGCCCTGGGGCAGACACTGGGGAGGATCCTGCTGTCCCATGCTATGTCTAACTCTGGTCGTAAGTTAAGGTCATTTACGGGGGAAGAGGAGTTTGAACCCTGGTTAGAGCATACCACTGAAATGCTGCAGGAGTGGGCCGTACCAGATGTAGAAAAGCGAAGATGTCTAGTCGAGAGCCTTGGGGGCCCAGCCTTAGATGTGATTCGCACTTTGAAGCTCATTGACCCTAACGGCCCTTGGTCACACCTTTGGAAGCATAGAGAGCCCTGAAGACAGCTACTGCAAGTTCCTTAATTCTCGACAGCAAAGAGGTGAGAAGGCTTCAGCCTATATACAGAGGCTGGAGAGATTACTTCAGAGAGCTGTCATAAAGGGAGCAGTGACTGCTGAGCAGATGGATCCGACTAGACTGGCTCAATTCGTAAGAGGAACCCAGTATCAGAATCCCATCTTACTTCACCTCCGGTTAAAAGAACGAGAGGAACATCCCCCAAGTTATTCCCAGCTGATAAAAGAGGTCAGAGAGGAGGAAGAACGGCAGGCTGCCAGTGAGCTTTGGGAAGCCCAAACATTGGAACCAGCCAGCACAACACCACTACAAAAAGCTAGTGTACTGATGGTGAGCACCAAAGAGGAGTTTGCCCAACAACTTCAGGTCCTGACAGAACGGATAGCTGAGCTTCAAAGCACCATTAACCGAGCTAAGAATTCCCGGAATGAGGAGCCTCAATCTGTGGCAGTGGAGAAGCCAGAATTTAGAGCAACCATCCCACTCAGGCACAGCAGAAAAGGAAAATTCTTCTGCTACCGATGTGGTCAGGATGGCCACAGTGCTGCCAGATGCCATAATGAAGAAAATCCCTCCATAGTGTACAGAAAGCTGAGGAGCAGCTGGAAAAGATCTGGTAATTGTCAGAGCGTCCAGGGATGTGGACCACCCAGGGCTGCAGGATCTGAAGATTCCCACAGGAAAGTCTGTCCATCTGGGATTCCTGCAGGACTGATAGGGCCTCGAGCAGAGGTCATGGTGAGGATTGAAGGGGTGGAGTGTAAAGCAGTGCTTGACACTGGATCTCAAGTAACTATTATATTTCAATCATTCTACCAACACATGCTTAGGCACCTGCCTATACAGCCACTGACTGGCCTGGGCCTATGTGGCCTCAGCATGGATGAATACCCCTACCAAGGATACGTCATAGTGCACCTGGAATTTCCAGAGGAGGTTGCAGGGGTAAGAGAAGCAGTAGACACAGCTGCCCTAATATGCCCTGACCCTAAAGGGACCTCTGAGGTGTCCACGCTGACAGGGACGAACTCCAGCCTTTTCAAGGTACTCGCGGATTACTGCAGACGACAGGCTGGGGACCAATACCTGAATACCCTGATGATCCATACGCTTTGTGCTGAAGCCTATAGGAAAATTGAGAGTGCTAAAAAGGAGACATCTGAGCTGCCAATTGGCGCATTGAAGTACGCAGGCACAACCCCCTTAGTACTCCGTGCCAGGACGGAGCAAGAAGTGCTTGTCATGAGCACCTGGCTGAGAGGCGGTAAAGGGGCAATGGCAATGCTCGAGCAGTCGGCGGAAGGAGAACTTCCTGAAGGAGTGCTGGTCCCCAGTGGAGTCATAACCCTGCCTGCTGGAGCCCAGGAAAAGGTGGTTATACTGATTGCTAATGAAACAAGTTGTGATGTTGTTGTGAAGCCAGGACAAAAGATAGCAGACCTCTTTGAGCCTGAGTCGATTGTAACACCCCGGGGTGAAACTCAAGTTCCAGCAATCGACCCAGAAAAGTTTGACTTTGGAGATTCACCATTGTCCGAGGAGTGGAAAGATCGCTTGAGGAAGAAACTTTGTGAAAGATCCAAAGTGTTCTCACTGCATGAGTGGGATGTGGGACGTGCCAAAGGAGTAGAGCACAACATCAGGCTACATGACTCTCGACCCTTTAGGGAGAGATCGAGGAGGATTGCCCTCTCTGAGATGGAAGATGTGCGACATCATCTTCAAGAGCTAGCTGCAAATGGCATCATTACGGAGTCCCGCAGCCCATATGCCTCACCCATTGTGATAGCCCGTAAAAAGAATGGAAAAGTCCGGATGTGCATTGACTACCGCACCCTAAACAGCCGTACTGTGGTTGACTAGTACACTATGCCTAGAGTCCAAGATGCCCTAGATTGTTTGCTGGGAAGCCAGTGGTTCTCTGTGTTGGATCTCCGGAGTGGATACTACCAGATCCCCCTGGGAGAGGAAGATAAGGAGAAGACAGCCTTCATCTGCCCATTAGGGTTTTATCAGTTTGAACGCATGCCCCAGGGGATTTCAGGGGCGCCTGCCACATTTCAACGTCTTATGGAGAAAGTAGTGGGAGACATGAATTTACTACAAGTTTTGGTTTATCTGGATGACCTGATTGTGTTTGGAAGAACCTTGGAGGAGCATGAAGAAAGATTACTTAAAGTGCTCGATAGGTTGGCGGACTATGGTTTGAAGCTCTCAATAGACAAATGCCAGTTCTGCCGAACCTCAGTGAAGTATGTGGGTCACATCGTGTCCCAAGAGGGCGTGAGCACTGATCCCGATAAAATAGAAGCACTCACTACCTGGCCTCATCCAAGTAACTACAGAGAACTCAAGACCTTTCTTGGATTTAGTGGCTACTACCTCAGATTTGTTAAGAACTATGCTACGATTGTAAAGCCTCTGAACGATCTTACCAGGGGATACCAGTCCGGAAAAAACAAATCTAAAACCAAGAACAAGGGGAGGCCCACAAAGCCTCCTGTGCAGAGACACTATGGCCCCTTTGCACCGTTTGGGCCATGGTGGGATGAGAGATGTGAAAGGGCATTTCAAGAAATCATTGCTTGCCTAACTCATGCTCCAGTCTTGGTCTTTGCTGACCCCAGCAAACCGTTTATCCTGCATACTGATGCCAGTTTGGAGGGTCTGGGAGCAGTACTGTACCAGGAAGTGGAAGGCAAACGTAAACCTGTAGCCTTTGCCAGCCGAGGACTGTCTGACAGTGAAACTCGCTACCCCATCCACAAGCTGGAATTCTTGGCCTTGAAATGGGCCATCACCGAGAAATTTCGAGACTATCTGTATGGTGCTCAGTTCCAGGTGTGGACAGACAACAACCCATTGACATATGTGTTGACAAGTGCCAAGCTGGATGCTACAGGGCAGAGATGGGTGGCCGCCTTGGCTAGCTATGAGTTCAGCATTCAATACCGCTCAGGGAGAAGCAATGTAGATGCAGATGCATTGTCCAGGCGTCCGCAGGCACCAGAAGTTGCTATGATACCCACGGATGGAGTGAGAGCTATTTGCAGCGTGAGTCGGCGAGGGCCAGAGCCCCATGAGAGCCATCATGGATGTGTTGCAGAGGCATTGGGCCTGCCCCCGGAATGCGTGCCCTCCGCTTCAGTGAACTATATTGCCTTGGACCAATCTCCCTTGCCCATGCTCAATGTGACTGACTGGCAAGAAGCCCAGCTGCAAGATGTGGACATTCGGGATACACTACTTGCCAAAAGGGAGGGGCGAAGCCCAGCTGTAGTGGTCCCACCTACCCCGGAGGGTAAACTACTATTGAGAGAGTGGACCAAACTAAAACTGATTCAAGGAGTGCTACACCGAGTGACTATGGACCCTTTACAAAAACAGCGAGCACAGCTAGTGTTGCCAAAAGAGTACCGAGCCTTGGCCATGAGGGCACTGCATGATGACTTTGGGCATCTAGGGATGGAGAGGACCCTGGAACTTATTCGTAGTAGGTTCTATTGGCCCCGGATGGCTGAAGATGTTCGCAGGAAATGTGAGGCATGTGCCCGATGCGTTCAAAGGAAAACTCTTCCCACGAGGGCTGCATATCTCAAGAACATCACCAGCAACAAACCGTTGGAATTGGTATGCATTGATTTCTTGTCTCTAGAAGTAGACAGAAGAAATGTCGGAAATATCCTAGTAGTGACTGACCATTTTACATGGTATGCGCAGGCATATCCCACACGTGATCAGAGGGCCACCACTGTCGCTCGAGTACTGTGGGAGAAATATTTCTCAGTCTATGGATTCCCAGCACGGATACACTCGGATCAGGGGTGAGACTTTGAGAGTCACCTTCTGAAGGAGGTGCTGAAAATAGCGGGAATTAAAAAATCTAGGACAACACCGTATCATCCGCAAGGTGATCCCCAGCCAGAGAGGTTCAACCGAACCCTATTAGATATGCTGGGGACTCTGCGACCAGAGCAGAAGGCAACCTGGAGCCAGCATGTGGCATTTCTGGTGCATGCCTACAACGCCACCAGGAATGATGCTACGGGAGTCACCCCATATCTCTTGATGTTTGGGCGAGAACCCAGATTACCCATAGACCTGTGCTTTGGTGTATCAGAGGATGGAGATAGCTATGAAACGCATCAGCAATATGTATCCCAGCTAAGAGAAAAGCTGCAGGATGCTTATCGCCTAGCTACATCTGCAGCTAGGAAGAATGCAGACCGCAACAAACATCGATATGATGCGAGGGTGCGTTTACAGGAGCTCCAGTCAGGGGACAGAGTCCTGCTGCGAAATCTGGGTATTGCTGGCAAACACAAGATAGCTGACAGATGGAAGGCAATACCCTACCTAGTGATGGAAAAACTGGGAGATCTGCCGGTCTACAAGATCAAACCTGAAGAGGGTCCAGGGCAAATAAAGACAGTGCATAGAAACCTATTGCTCCCTGTGGGGGAATTGGTAGGCACCCCTTATGAGATGGGCCATGACAGGGCAGCCGGGCAGAATAGAAGTGCTAGGCCAAAGCCACCATCTAACAGGGCCTGCGGGCATTCTGAAGATAACCTACCCCTAGCCAGCATGTCGGAGAGTGAGGCCGAGGAGGAAGACACAACCAGGGCGTATCCCGGAATGGAAACAAGACTTCAGTCTCAATCAGCTGAGCTGATAGAGAGCTCTCCCTCCTCAGCCCTAAACCCTGTGGCAGAGGTATTTCGGCCAGTTACAGGCACCCCTGAGCCGCTGGTGGGACCCCCCTGTGAGGACGCACACAGTTTACTGGACAATGGAGACATCAAGGGGGAGGGGGCCCTAGGCACAATAGACTTTCCACTACCGGAACCAGAGATGCAGAGGCCTGGGCCAGTAGCCGAGGGATCCTCAAAGGAAACCTCCCCATCTGTCACTCAAGAAGATGTTCCCCCCACTCCTGCAACAGAGACTCTCAATAGAAGGGACAGGGTAATAAGACCCGTAAAACGGCTAACCTATGATGCACCCGGGGTGGTTAGTGAGGAGCCCATACACTTCGCACACAGACTTGTGGAAGCTAAAGTGCGCTTTCTGAGGCCCTTTGGAGGAAACCAATGAGTTGATATGATAGGGAGTGGGGTTTGTCGGGAGGACAAATTTTGGCTGGGGGGAGGATGTAAGCAGTGTCAGGGAATTGCAGGAATTGCAATGACTTTGCAGTGTCAGTATGGGTGACATCCAGTGGTGATTTGCAGAAATTGCAGTAGCTGTTGGAAAATAACACCTGATTCGCTTAGACACACCCACCGCACCTGGCCTGCACTCTAACAGCCAAAATGATCACTTTGGCTACTGTGGGACCCCCAGTTTCTGTAATATTGGGGCAAGAATGATAGAGTGCTGATTGACCTGTTTATGTGAATGAGGGGTTGGGACATTGATTTGGCCTTTGGCATGCTGGAGGGACTCGCCATCAGCTAGGTAGCACTCGCTAAACAAGGGACAGGGGTTCCAAAACTCACTGAATTGAGAGAGAGGTTGTGGACAGGCTCTGAGATCTTGTGGTCAGGGCCTTGTCTGAGGGCCTCACAGGCCTATTGCACCTGGCCTCTCTCTCCTGTGGAATGTTAGAGCTGATTTTTGCTTCCTTTAGGAGTCTAACTTCAGCCCACGGAGCTGAAGTTGCTTTGGGTCTGGTGGTGCCTCTGCACTAAGGCCCCCTCTATGAGCTGAAATCACTCACGAGCTGAAATCACTTAAGAGCTGAAAATCACTGAGCTTTATCTTAAGTGGGGGGCCCTAAGCAGAGCCGTCCCGGTGCCGGCTGACCCGTTCCTGAGACAGCTGGCTGAACAGTGCCGGCTGACCCGTTCCTGAGACAGCTGGCTGAGCAGTGCTGGCTGACCCCTTCCTGAGACAGCTGGCGAGCAGAGTCGAGCCGCGGACAGAGCAGTTCCTGTGTCGGCTAGCAGGGCGGCTAGCGGAGCAACCAGCACCCCATGGAGAGACTGGGCCGTTGGCCTCAGACCTTCTGAAGGTACTCTCCACTCTGCCCTCCACTTCCACCCAGCCTGGGAGGTAAGACTCGGCAGAGTAACTGTTGACCAGGGACTCCAGAGACTTTGGGGCTGTGGAACTTTTGGGACTTTGGGGCTTGTGGGGCTCAAGAACCCCAGGGAAAGGACACTGCCCATTGGCGTGTGTGTGTGTGTATGGGGGGGGGGGGGAGGATTCTGGTTCATGGTTTGGTTTGTGACTTTTGTTTGTGGTGTTTACCCAATAATATGCCACAGTGTTTCTCTCTGTCATTAAAAGGGTTTTGGTACACTCAGACTCTGTGCTTGCGAGAGGGGAAGTATTGCCTCTTAGAGGCGCCCAGAAGGGTGGTATATGGTTGTCCCAGGTCACTGGGTGGGGGCTCGAGCCGGTTTTGTATTGTGTCATTAGAATGGAACCCCTGGATACTGAACCCGGCCCTTGTTGCTGCCAACTCTGATGGGCAGAAGGGTTACATCTATATATATAAAAGTCAAGTGGTGTATGTATGTATGTATGTACGTATGACAGCGAACTCCTCCCGCACCGTTTGAGCCAGAGACTTGAAATTTGGTACAGTGAGGGGTATTAGAGTCTAGATGCTGGTAAGGGTCGAAAAATTTTCTGATCTCACCTCTGACACCCCCCAGGGGTGAAAGTCTTTCAGGGCCAATCACATCGGCTGGGCGGTTAGGTGGTGATGATGTCATAATACCCCCCTCCAACAGACACCGCACTCGCTCAGATCGCCCCTCTCTCCTCCAACGGAACCCCGGAGATCCCTCAGTTCTCTGCCCCTTCCCCCTCCCAACGGAACCCCGGAGATCCCTCAGTTCTCTGCCCCTCCCCCCTCCCAATGGAACCCCGGAGATCCCTCAGTTCTCTGCCCCTCCCCCCTTCCAATGGAACCCCGGACTCCATCAGCTCTGTGCCCTCCCCACCTGCGAAGGTTCCCGGAATCCCTCGGCTCTGGGCCCCCTCCCCTCCTGCGACGGATCCGAGTTGGGTTTGGTGGGACGGTAAGTGAGGTGGGGGTGTTGGGTTCGGTCGGGGGGTGAGGTGAGGGTGTTGGGTTTGCTTGGGGGGGTGAGGTGGGGGTGTCGGGTTCGGTCGGGGGGTAAGTGAGCCAGGGGGTGTCGGGGTTGGTCTGGGGGGGGTGGGAAGGTGTCGGGGGGGGTGAGGGGTGAAGTGTGAGTGTTGGGTTTGGTCTGGGGGGGAAGGTGTTGGGGTGGGTGCCCAGACCAAACCCGACACACCCCCGGCTCACTTACCCCCCCACCAAACCCGACACCACCACCTCACCCCCCCACCAACCGCAACACCCCCTGACCAACCCCAACACCCACACCTCACCCCTCACCCACCCCAACAACTTCCCACCCCCCCAGACCAAACCTGACACCCCCCCAGCTCACGGTGCACTGTGTAGCATACAGATTATTAAATACACTGTTCGGTTGGGGGGTGAGGTGGGGGTGTCGGATTTGCTCAGGGGGTCAGGTGGGGGTGTCGGGTTTGGTCAGGGGGTGAGGTGGGGGTGTTGGGTTTGGTCGGGGGGTCAGGTGGGGGTGTCGGGTTCGGTCGGGGGGTCAGGTGGGGGTGTCGGGTTTGCTTGGGGGGGTCAGGTGGGGTTGTCGGGTTTGGTCGGGGGGTAAGTGAGCCGGGGGGTGTTGGGGTTGGTCAGGGGGGGTGGGAAGGTGTCGGGGTGGGTGAGGTGTGGGTGTTGGGGTTGGTCAGGGGGTGTCAGCTGTCTGCCCCCTCCCCACCTCCGACTGACCCGAGCAACGCCGGGCACTTATGCTAGTTAAATATAAAATTCAAGCTGCTAATGCTGAAATGGAAACATTTCAGCCTCCCAGAATCACCCCTCTCAGCTCAGGCTCCATCTAACCCTGAAGCCCCAAAATCACCCCTCACAGCTGAGGGCTCCATCTCCCCCTGCACCCCAGAATTACCCCTCCCAGCTCTGGGCTCCATCTGCCCTGCACACCCAAAATAATCCCCTCACAGCTCTGTGCCCCATCTTCCGCTGCACCCACAGAATCACCCTGCCAGGGCTCCATCTCCACCTGAGTCCCCTGAATCACCAGTTCTGAGGCAGTGGCTCTAAGCTCACCCTGTGATACCACTAGACACAAGGGTCCCTGCTGCTCCCTTTGTGGCTAGTGGTGCGGGGCAGGACCAAGGTGCCCCTCAACCCCCAGGCTGGTCACTCACTGGTTCACACGACGCACGATGTCTTTGAGCGCGGTTGGGTTGATGCTCCCGGCGGTCTCTGGCCCGAAGCAGAGGAGAAGGGGCAGCAGCAGGAATCCAGCCCTGGCCATCCGTCCCGACACCTGCACAGGACCCCACAGTGTCAGTGCCCTGAGCCCTGATCACAAACCCAGAGCCTCCCCGACCCACCTCCCCTATTCCCTGCTGTGCTACTGAGAGGAGCTGGGGAAGAATCTCCTGAAGTTTCATGGGCTGGGGAGGAGTGAATGGCAGAGGGGACCTACATGGGATTACTTGGGACAGGGGGCAGGGGGGAAGAGGTGCCACCCCTGGGGCTCCATGGGCCGGGGCGGGGGCAGACAAGGGAGACTCACCAGGGTTTCATGTGACAGGAGGAGACCACAGTGGAAAACACAGCAGGATTTCCATGGGGCAGGAGGAGGCAGGGGGAACTCACCAGGGTTTCCATGGGGCAGGTGGAGGCGGGGGGGGGGGGACTCCCCAGTGTTTCCATGGGGCATGAGGAGGCGGAAGGGACTCACCTGGGTTTCCATGGGGCAGGCGGAGGTGGAGGGGGGGAACTCACCAGGGTTTCCATGGGGCATGAGGAGGTGGGAGGGACTCACCTGGGTTTCCATGGGGCAGGAGCAGAAGGTGCCGTCACTGACTGACAGAAGCTCACACCAGATCCCAGATCCCCTGTGATGGGCTCTCAGCTGAGTCTCTCCCAGCTCCTCTTTATACTGTTCACCCAGCCCCACCCCTGGCCCCCCTGACCCTGTGGGGCAGGAGGTGGAGCAGGAGTGGGTGAGTGTGGTGTTTTAGATGCTGCTTGTAACTCTTAGGACTGGGGGACTGTAGGACAGGAAACAGGAGGGAGGGTGGAGGAGTTGAGCCAGGCCTGAGTTAGAGCTACAGAGGAGTGCAGCAGCAGCTCTGTAAAGAGGTTTCACTGTTAAATAAAGTCTCTTAAAGTTTGTTAGTACCCTGCCTGCTTGATACAACAGTGAGACAGGCTCTGATTTCTGGCTGGGCCAACAGCAGGTGCTGGGCTGGGCCAGAGGGGGTCTCTCTGGGGTCAGGGTGTCTGGTTTGCTGCAGAGTTCGGCCCCTGCCCTGAACCTGGACCCGGTTCCCGAGATGGCCTGGCCATGCCGCAGGGGGCTCTGGGGAGAGACAGGGCGCTGGGGCTGACGGCCCAGGCTTGGCACCATGGAGCTACAGGTGGAACCGTGCGAGGCCTTGGGGCCCGGCCCATTAATGGGGGGCGAGGGACCAGGGCTGGGGGGACGTGGAGCTGGGGGGAGTTCAAAAGAGGTGAATAGACTCTCAGGGGGGCGAGGGAAGACTGGGGCCCAGCAGCCAACCAGCACTAGGCCCAGACTAGCCCAGACCATCTGCCCCTTGGGGTGAACTGGCCAGAGGTCTCCGTCGGGCCGGGCGCTGCCCAGACACAGAGTGAGAGACAAATCTCTGGCCTGAGCCGCACACCTTGACCAGTGCTCTTATGGGGTCAAGTGGGTGTCATTGGGCAGGGAGGCAGAGGAGCTATCTCGCTCTCTGGCCCCAAAAATGGATCCAGCCGAGAACTCACGCTCACTATATGGTCTGGGTTAGACCAGATAGAAGTTATCGAATAAACCTGTGTTTTCCTGGCTGGCTGAGAGTCACATTTGACTGTGGATTTGGGGTGCAGAACCCATGGGCTCCCTCAGGACCCCGCCCTGGCGGGCTTGCTGAGGGACACACACAGAGGGGCAAAAGGTGCTGTATGCTCCAAGGTCAGATCCAGGAAGGTGGAAGTGGGTACCCGTGAAGCTCCTAGCCTTGGAAACAGGCTGTGTACGGAGAAGGGACCCTGTCTAATAACCCCTCATTGGAACACTGGCAGCACCATTGACATTCCCGACCAAGTTCATATTGCTGAAGACCCTGTATAGACACGAGACATCCAAAGGGACATGTGTCCTTCCAGTGATGGCAAATGCCCCTCCCCCCACCGACAGATTAGCCCCAGTTGCTCTTCTCTGGCCAGTCAGAGTAGCCTGTGCCCTGGAAGTGAGGATGCTCCCACTGAGTTCAGGACTCTGCTCCAAAGTGGGGTCCAAATGTTGGTCTCCCACAGCCCGGGCAAGTGCCCTCACCCCAGGAGAAAGGTTTGCTGGGACAGGCATTCTCAGGAAACTGCCCTGAATGAAACATTTGATGACCCGAAGCAGTTTCCTGATTTACTGACCAATTCCCAATGCGTTCGGACCCGACCCAAATCCCGGCTCTGATTTCCAGTTTGTTGCCGTCCCGAAATATCAACTCTTCGCCCAGTTCCACCCACACGTGACCTGCAATACCACAGAGACTCAGAGACATCCCAGAACCTGTACACCCAGCACCGACATCTGCAAAACACACCCCTCAGAAAAGGATGAAACCCCCAGACACTGATCCTGGAACGGCCCCTCGGCTCTGGGACGTGTCCTGCAGGCTTCAGCATTTCCCAAGTCACTGCAGGTGGCTCCTGCCCATCCCCCGAGCTCGCCACACCCAGGACTGGAGGATTTGGCCCGTCCCAGCAGGGCCCCGCCAGGCTACAGCAAGACTCCAGAGCAAAGGGCCACGGAGCCCCTGACTATTTGCTCCCCTAGTGATGTCACCGTGCCCTGAAATGCAAACACGGGGGTTACGGGAATGGGAAACAGGGAAAACCTCAGAGACACAAAGTGGGGAGGGTGACCAGATGTCCCGAATTTATAGGGACAATCCTATTTTTGGGTCTTTTTCTTATATAAAACTCCTATTACCCCCCACCCCCCCGTCCCAATTTTTCACACTTGCTGTCTGGTCACCCTAAGAGTGGGAAATCTACCACAGCAGTCCCACCCTCTATTTCAGGGGTGGGCAACCTCTGGCCCGCGGGCCTTATACGGCCCGCCAAACGATTCTGTCTGGACCGCGGCGGGGCCGGGGATGCGCGCGGGCTGCCAGCCCGTGGTGGCTCGCGCCTCACTGAGCCGTTGGAGCCGGGATGCGTGCGGGCCACCAGACTGGGGCGGCTCACACATGGTGGAGCCGCCGGCGCCGCGTGGCCCCCAGGGGGTTGAATTAGATCCATCTCCCCACCCTGCAGAGGACAGTGATGGACCCAGATTCTGCGAAATCAGAGATTGACCAGCTGCTCTGTGCAGCCGCTGAGGGAGGGAACCACAGGACGAGCTGACAGAGCCCAGAGCATCTGCAGAGTCTCCTGTGCAGACACCTCTTCCCCCACCCAGCAGTGAGCTCGCACCAGCCTGACCACGAGCTAGCAGCCCAGCGGGGTGGGGGCTGTGATGTGGGATTGAAGAACCCACTCCCAGTGTTATTTTTCTCCTCACACATTAACCTGCCTCATTCTCTCTCTCTCCATTTAGTCTGCTCTCGTGAGGTTTCCAGGGCAGTTTATTTTCACAGTCGTACATTGAAAGGCCCAAAGGGACCCATGGGACCCTCTGAGCATCTGCACAGCCCAGGCCAGAGACCCTCCCTCAGGGATCCCTGTATTTTGCTGCTAACTTCTGGCTGTGCTAGATCAAGGGTGGGCAAACTACATTTTAATCTAGCCCTCACACGAAGCACTGGCACGAAGCACTGGCATGTCGCTCCCATGCGTGGGGGCAGCCAAGGGGCTCCACACACTGTCCCCGCCCACACAGCTCTCATTGGCCAGGAACTCCAGCCAATGGGAGCTACAGGGATGGTACCTGCAGACAGGGCAGCGCACAGACCCACCTATCCACGTAGGATCTGGAGGGGGGATGTGCCACTGCTTTGGGGAGCTGCTTGAGGTGAGCACCAGCCAGAGCCTGCACCGTAACCCCCTGCCACAGCCTTGATCAACCCCTGCCTCCAAACCCCTTGGTTCCAGCCCAGAGCACCCTCCTGCACCCCCAACCCCTCATCCCCAGCCCCATCCCAGAGCTTAGACTCCCAGCCAGAGCCCTCAACCCCCTCACCTCCTGCCTCAGCCCAGAACCCCCTCCCGCACCCTGAACCCCTCATTTCTGGACCCAACCCAGAGCCCACACCCCCACTCACAGACCTTACCCCCTCCCATACACCGACCCCCAATTCCATGAGCATTCATGGCCCACCCTAAAATTTCCACACCCAGATGTAGCCCTTGAGCCAAAAAGCTTGTCACCTCAGAACTAGAGCCTGTCTGGTAGGAAGAGACGTCCCCCCTCGGTTTAAAGACTCCAAACCGGCTCCCATTTCTAAACACTAAGGTGACTGTGGCTGATCAGTGAAAGAGGGGCCCAGGGACAGATCAACTGGAGATGGGCCCTAAGGTTTCCTTCCTACCGTGGACCCTAATCTGACCTTCCCCAGAGTTTAGGGGGGTGGATTTGAGGTTCCACATAGTTAGGATCTAAACTCCCACAAAGTCCAGCTATGGTTGGGCCTCCTAGTGGTGAATGGGGAAGAGGGATGAGGTGAAGCTGTTGGTCTTGGCAGAGATTTCAGGAAGCTCAGTGGCACCTCTACAGCTGGTGCATACTCAAGACCTGACACTGACAGACTGACTGAGCAGCTAGGCCAGGCCATAGACATACCCAGAATAGTCTTTTGCAAAGGATGCTGGGAGGTCTAACACTGTAGTCAAGAGTATAATCCATGGCAGATTGTCAGAGTAGGGACTGTGCTGTATGATACCCGACTGTACAGCACCGTGGACATCAATGGTACTTAGAAAGAATACAGTCACACCAGAGCCAGCTGTGAATTGAAAAATCAAGACTCTTTTCAATACCAAACTAGATTCTTGAAAAAATGATTTTTTTGCCCACCATAATTGATTAGTCTCTTAGGCTAAGGTTACACTACAGGATTATAGCGCGTTTGGTTATAGTGCATCCCATATAGCGCAATAGGTATTGCCCTAGAGCGTGTGCACACTAAGACCCTGCAGCGCTAAAGCATGGACACATTTGCGGCACTTCTGGCGGCACTGAGAGTAGCGCAATAGGGCAGGTATCCCACAGAGCACCTCTTCCCAATGCCTTGTGCCTTGTGTGGATGCAAGTTGCACTCCGGAGCCTGGCAGCACCACCACAACGCCATCCAGAACCGGCTGGTGAAACCCAATCTGGATCTATGCTAGATATGTGATATACATGTGCCTTGTAAACCCTGGACTTGTTACCTACAAGCGCCCATAGCCCCAGCCTGACTCCAGATGTCCAGTACCTTACCTATCAATCTGTGTATGTTTTCATGTTTAACATTAGCTTTAATAAAAATTTTAACCCTAACTATGTGGAACCACAAATCCACCCCCCTAAACTCTGGGGAAAGTCAGATTAGGGTCCACAATAGGATGGAAACCTTAGGGTCCTTCTCCAGTTGATCTGTCCCTGGGCCCCTCTTTCATTGATCAGCCACAGTCACCTTAGTGTTTAGAAATGGGAGCCGGTTTGGAGTCTTTAAACCGAGGGGGGACGTCTCTTTCTACCACACAGACTCTAGTTCTGAGGTGAACAAACTTTTTGGCCCAAGGGCTACATCTGGGTGTGGAAATTTTTTGGTAGGCCATGAATGCTCGTGGAATTGGGGGTCGGTGTCTGGGAGGGGGTAAGGACTGTGAGTGGGGGTGCGGGCTTTGGGTTGGGTCCAGAAATGAGGGGTTCAGAGTGCGGGAGGGGTTCTGGGCTTGGGCAGGAGGTGAGGGGGTTGAGGGCTCTGGCTGGGGGTCTAAGCTCTGGGATGGGGCTCGGGATGAGAGGTTGGGGGTGGAGGAGGGTGCTCTGGGCTGGAACCAAGGGGTTTGGAGGCAGGAGTTGATCAAGGCTGTGGCAGGGGGTTGGGGTGCAGGCTCTGGCTGGTGCTCACCTCAAGCAGCTCCCCAAAGCAGTGGCATGTCCCTCCCTCCAGATCCTACGTGGATAGGTGGGTCTGTGTGCTACCCTGTCTGTAGGTACCATCCCTGCAGCTCCCATTGGCTGGAGTTCATGGCCAATGAGAGCTGTGGGGGCGGGGACAGTGTGTGGAGCCCCTTGGCTGCCCCCACGCATGGGAGCGACATGCCAGTGCTTCGTGTGAGGGCTAGATTAAAATGTAGTTTGCCCACCCTTGATCTAGCACAGCCAGAAGTTAGCAGCAAAATACAGGGATCCCTGGGGGAGGGTCTCTGGCCTGGGCTGTGCAGATGCTCAGAGGGTCCCATGGGTCCCTTTGGGCCTTTCAATGTACGACTGTGAAAATAAACTGCCCTGGAAACTGCATGAGAACAGACTAAATGGAGAGAGAGCGAGAATGAGGCAGGTTAATGTGTGAGGAGAAAAATAACATTGGGAGTGGGTTCTTCAATCCCACATCACAGCGTGTGACACACACACACACCCCGCCCCCACCCCGCTGGGCTGCTAGCTCGTGGTCAGGCTGGGGAGAGCTCACTGCTGGGTGGGGGGAAGAGGTGTCTGCACAGGAGACTCTGCGGATGCTCTGGGCTCTCTCAGCTCGTCCTGTGGTTCCCTCCCTCAGCGGCTGCACAGAGCAGCTGGACCTTGTGTGCAGAGTTGCTGAGCAGCTGGTCACTCTCTGGTTTCGCAGCATCTGGGTCCATCACTGTCCTCTGCAGGGCGGGGAGATGGATCTAATTCAACCCCGACTGCCCTGGGGTTTGGGCCATGGGAAGGGAGCAGGCTGGAGGCCAGTACAAATAGAGAATGTAGTAAGTGAAAGCAATGTAAGTAAAGGCTAAAGGCCTAATGGAGGCCCAGTATGAGGCCTGAACTTAAGTAATGGTCAAGCCTTTGCTAATATAAAGCAAAGTTCAGCTGTGAGCTACAGGCAGGGCCGGCCCACAGAAGTTGGCAAGGAAAAGGGCTGATATTGCCGTATAAACATGGTACCAGGAATGTTCCTATCCCAACATTCCATAGATAATAGAACAGAACGACCCTTCCCAATGACGGGGGCAAAAGGGTAAAATGATGGATAGAGTTGTTTTGCTCGAACCAACTTGTACAAGGTGAAAGGCGGCACCTTCCTACGTAGAGGGGCTGAACCCTGCTGTGTAGAGGGGTGGCACCTCAATACGTCAGGAGTGATGTGTAACTTGTTCTGTACCTATATATAAGCATGTGTCACTGGAATGTCTTTGTCCGGCTCGAGGGGGAGTGGCATGTCCCATCACTGAGCTGTGTCCATTGCCGAGTGACACTCTCTAGCAGTATGCCCGGTAGACTAAGGAATCTACGGGGAACTGAAAGTGTGTCAGGGTCGCAATAAACCTGGCTGAGGTGCCTTTGTACCTTATTAAGACTCTGTGGTTATTGGGGGGTTCTCGTCGGGTTTGCTGTATCAGCTATCTGCGCAGAGCTGGGGCAGCACACCGAGGGAACACACGCACGCAGCCGAGTGATATCAACAGGAGAAAGCAGAAGCACCGTACCGGTAGCCTCTGGACCACACTACAACAGAGGGTGGGACTGCTGTGGTAGATTTCCAATTTTTAGGGTGACCAGACAGCAAGTGTGAAAAATTGGGACGGGGCGGTGGGGGGTAATAGGAGCTTATATAAGAAAAAGACCCAAAAATCAGGATTGTCCCTATAAATTCGGGACATCTGGTCACCCTCCCCACTTTGTGTCTCTGAGGTTTTCCCTGTTTCCCATTCCCGTAACCCCCGAGTTTGCATTTCAGGGGATGGTGACGTCACTAGGGGAGCAAATAGTCAAGGGCTCCTTGGCCCTTTGCTCTGGAGTCTTGCTGTAGCCTGGCAGGGTCCTGCTGAGACGGGCCAAATCCTCCAGTCCTGGGTGTGGCGAGCTGGGGGATGGGCAGGAGCCACCTGCAGTGACTTGGGAAATGCTGAAGCCTGCAGGGCACGTCCCAGAGCCGAGTGGCCATCCCAGGGTCAGTGTCTGGGGGTTTCATCCTTTTCCGAGGGGTGTGTTTTGCAGATGTCGGTGACGGGTTTACAGGTTCTGGGATGTCTCTGCGTCTCTGTGGTATTGCAGGTCACGTGTGGGTGGAAGTGGGCGAAGAGTTGATGTTTCGGGCCGGCAACAAACTGGAAATCAGAGCCGGGATTTGGGTCGGGTCCGAACGCATTGGAAATTGGTCAGTAAATCAGGAAACTGCTTCGGGTCATCAAATGTTTCATTCAGGGCAGTTTCCTGAGAATGCCTGTCCCAGCCAACCTTTCTCCTGGGGTGAGGGTGTCACGGAGAGTGGGGAGTCCGGTCCCTGCACCCCCGCTTCCTGGGATTCACAGTGACTCTCAGCCAGCCAGTAGATTAGAAGGTTTATTGAGATAACAGGAACACAATCCAACTCAGAGCTTCTTAGTCTAGACGGGACCCCTCAGTCAGGCCCTTTTGGGGGACCGGAAGATGAGGCCCAGGGTTTTGGGCTCCCGGACTTGTTCCCAGTCTTCTTTCTCCTTAGTACCCTGACCAAAAGCCCAGCCAAACTGTTTCCCTGCCTCCTTCCTGCCTCCCCTCCCCCCCAGGCCTTTGTTAGAAACACACAGACATCCAGCTTCTTATCACCTGGCTGGGGTCAGGTTACATCCCAGCATCACCTTTTCCCATCACATCGGGCACTTGCCCGGGATGTGGGAGACCAACATTTGGACCCCACTTTGGAGCAGAGTCCTGAACTCAGTGGGAGCATCCTCACTTCCAGGGCACAGGCTACTCTGACTGGCCAGAGAACAGCGACTGGGATGTGCCCTGCAGGCTTCGGCATTTACCAAGTCACTGCAGGTGACTCCTGCCTGTCCCCCGAGCTTGCAACACCCAGGACTGGAGGATTTGGCCCATCCCAGCAGGGCCCCGCCAGGCTACAGCAAGACTCCAGAGCAAAGGGCCACGGAGCCCCTGACTATTTGCTCCCCTAGTGACGTCACCGTGCCCTGAAATGCAAACACGGGGGTTACGGGAATGGGAAACAGGGAAAACCTCAGAGACACAAAGTGGGGAGGGTGACCAGATGTCCCGAATTTATAGGGACAATCCTGATTTTTGGGTCTTTTTCTTATATAAGCTCCTATTACCCCCCACCACCCCTGTCCTAATTTTTCACACTTGCTGTCTGGTCACCCTAAGAGTGGAAAATCTACCACAGCAGTCCCACCCTCTGTTTGTACTGGCCTCCAGCCTGCTCCCTTCCCATGGCCCAAACCCCAGGGCAGTCGGGGTAGAATTAGATCCATCTCCCCGCCCTGCAGAGGACAGTGATGGACCCAGATGCTGCGAAACCAGAGAGTGACCAGCTGCTCAGCAACTCTGCACACAAGGTCCAGCTGCTCTGTGCAGCCGCTGAGGGAGGGAACCACAGGACGAGCTGACAGAGCCCAGAGCATCCACAGAGTCTCCTGTGCAGACACCTCTTCCCCCACCCAGCAGTGAGCTCTCCCCGGCCTGACCACGAGCTAGCAGCCCAGCGGGGCGGGGGGGGGGGGCGTGTCACACGCTGTGATGTGGGATTGAAGAACCCACTCCCAGTGTTATTTTTCTCCTCACACATTAACCTGCCTCATTCTCTCTCTCTCCATTTAGTCTGTTCTCATGAGGGTTCCAGGGCAGTTTATTTTCACAGTCGTACATTGAAAGGCCCAAAGGGACTCATGGGACCCTCTGAGCATCTGCACAGCCCAGGCCAGAGACCCTCCCTCAGGGATCCCTGTATTGAGCTGCTAACTTCTGGCTGAGCTAGAGCAGGGGTGGGCAAATTACATTTTAATCTAGCCCTCACACGAAGCACTGGCATGTCGCTCCTATGTGTGGGGGCAGCCAAAGGGCTCCACACACTGTCCCCACCCCCACAGCTCTCATTGGCCAGGAACTCCAGCCAATGGGAGCTGCAGGGATGGTACCTGCAGACAGGGCAGCGCACAGAGCCACCTATCCACGTAGGATCTGGAGGGGGGGACGTGCCACTGCTTTGGGGAGCTGCTTGAGGTGAGCACCAGCCAGAGCCTGCACCCCAACCCCCTGCCACAGCCGTGATCAACTCCTGCCTCCAAAACCCTTGGTTCCAGCCCAGAACCCCCTCCTGCACCCCCAACCTCTCATCCTCAGCCCCATCCCAGAGCTTAGACCCCCAGCCAGAGCCCTCAACCCCCTCATTTCCTGCCCCAGCCCAGAACCCCCTTCCGCACCCTGAACCCCTCATTTCTGGACCCAACCCAGAGCCCGCACCCCCACTCACAGACCTTACCCCCTCCCATACACCGACCCCCAATTCCATGAGCATTCATGGTCCACCCTAAAATTTCCATACCCAGATGTAGCCCTTGGGCCAAAAAGTTTGTCCACCTCAGAACTAGAGCCTGTCTGGTAGAAAGAGACGTCCCCCCTCGGTTTAAAGACTCCAAACCGGCTCCCATTTCCAAACACTAAGGTGGCTGGCTGATCAGTGACAGAGGGGCCCAGGGACAGATCAACTGGAGATGGGCCCTAAGGTTTCCTTCCTACCGTGGACCCTGATCTGACCTTCCCCAGGGTTTAGGGGTGTGGATTTGAGGTGCCACATCTTAGGATCTAAACTCCCCTAAAGTCCAGCTGTGGATGGGCCTCCTAGTGGTGAATGGGGAAGAGGGATGAGGTGAAGCTGTTGGTCTTGGCAGAGATTTCAGGAAGCTCAGTGGCACCTCTACAGCTGGTGCATACTCAAGACCTGACACTGACAGACTGACTGAGCAGCTAGGCCAGGCCATAGACATACCCAGAACAGACTTTTGCAAAGGATGCTGGGAGGTTTAACACTGTAGTCAAGAGTATAATCCATGGCAGATTGTCAGAGCAGGGACTGTGCTGTATGATACCCGACTGTACAGCACCGTGAACATCAATGGTACTTAGAAAGAATACAGTCACACCAGAGCCAGCTGTGAATTGAAAAATCAAGACTCTTTTCAATACCAAACTAGATTCTTGAAAAAATGATTTTTTTTGCCCACCATAATTGATTAGTCTCTTAGGCTAAGGTTACACTACAGGATTATAGCGCGTTTGGTTATAGCGCATCCCATATAGCGCAATAAGCATTGCGCTAGAGTGTGTGCACACTAAGACCCTGCAGCGCTAAAGCATGGACACATTTGCGGCACTTCTGGCGGCACTGAGAGTAGCGCAATAGGGCAGGTATCACACAGAGCATCTCTTCCCAATCTGGCACAGTGCCTTGTGGGAAGGGGGGCCTCACTTGCGGCCATTCTGCATCCGGTTCCAACTCCCCGTGATGCTTTGTGTCGTATCCCAGCAATCCCTGTGTTTCCGGCCACCTCGGGCACCATCTCTCAACGGTTTCAGCAAGGCACGCGCACTCTGTTGTCCGTTTTCCTGTGCCATAATGGATCGCGAACTGCTGCGAAGCATGCTGGCGAGTGTTGCCAGCACAACTCTCTGTGCTGCGGAGTTCATTCTTGAAAGGGAACGTGACAGTAGTGATGAGTCTGGAGAGGAAGACGAGATAGAGCCGAGGAACAAATTGGACACTAAACTGCTCATTGCTTTAACGGACATGCTCACGACCGTGGAACACCATTCTGGGCACGGGAAACGAGCACTGACTGGTGGGATCGCATCGTCTTGCAAGTGTGGGACGATGAGCAGTGACTGCAAAACTTTTGCATGAGAAAAGGCACTTTCATGGGACTGTGTGCTGAACTCGCCCCCTGGACACCAGATTGAGAGCTGCCATCCCGGTGAAGAAGCGGGTGGCTATAGCACTCTGGAAGCTGGCCACCCCAGACAGCTACCGATCGATGGCCAATCACTTTGGGGTGGGGAAGTCAACCTTTGGAGTCATGTTGATGGAAGTGTGCAAGGCCATTAATCGCCTCCTGCTACAAAAAATCGTGACTCATGGTGACGTGCGTGACATCGTGGCTGGCTTTGAGCAGATGGGGTTCCCTAACTGTGGAGGGGCGATCGATGGGACCCATATACCTATTCTGGCACCTGACCACCTAGCAGAACAGTACATTAACCGAAAGGGGTACTTCTCCATGGTTCTTCAGGCACTTGTGGATCACCGTGGGCGGTTCACTGACATTAATGCAGGCTGGTCAGGAAAGGTGCTGTGCCCTACATAATCTCTGTGAGTGGAAGGGCGAAGCCTTCACTATGGCATGGACCTCGGAGGTTCAACAACTGGAGGCCATGTATGCACAGCCAGAGAGCAGGGCTATTAGAGGGGCCCAGCGCGAGGGTACAATGATCAGGGAAGCCTTGAGGGAGCATTTTCTGGCTGAAAGTGAGTTCTAATGGGGATTGCAGAGGGAGGGAGGGAGGGAGGGAGGGAGCAGTCTGTTAATAGGATAAGGCATTTGCTTTTCTGTACCTATTACACACATTTCTGCACCGAAAACAGAAACACATTTATTAAAAAGAATTCATTTATTGAACAGCTTTCTCATAATCTGAACTAAAAGTTGAAAAACATTAAAGTATTTGAGGGAGAAAGGGGTGTGAAATTGGGTTGAGGGAGGAAGGAGTGTGAAATTCGGTTGAGGGTGGAAGGGGTGTGAAATTGGGTTGAGGGAGGGAGGGGTGTGAAATTGGGGTTGGAAAGGGGTCGGTCAGATATTGGCGTATGTCCTGGACTCATAACCTCCAATGCCCTCCGAATTGCTGTACTCCCCCAACCCACTTTGAGGAGGGCGATTATACTTGTTAGTAGGGGTTAGGTGCAGTGGATAAGGGTGCTGGATCTGTGGGTTGGTCGGTGAAGGGAGGGGGGTGGGAGGCAGCTGTGGCTGGTAATAACCAGGCAGCAGTTGATACTGGCCTGAAGGGGACAGAGGGTCAGAAGGGGAAGGGTTAAGGGGCAAGTGACAATGGGGGTGGCAAGCAGGGGGCTGCTGCTCCTGAATGGCAGCGATCCGCTGCAGAGTCTCTACTTGTAGCTCTAATATTCTAAGCAGCTTGTCAGTGCGCTTATCACACGCTGTTCGCGAGCTATCTCCCTCTGCTGCATTTGTTCCTCCCTCCGCTGTTCCCGACGCCTCATCTCCTCCTCCCTCCGGTTGCTGTCAGCACGGTTGTCCATTGATGCCTGCTCCAGAACTTGCTTCAGAAGCTCCTCTTTGCTCTTCCTCGGTCTGCTTCGAATTTTACTTAGTTTTTGAGCCACAGATAAAGCTGGTGAGGATGTCAAGGACAAAGCTAGGGAAAGTTGCAATTTCACAGTTAAAACACAACATCCCATTGTTTGCAACACACAGTATTGGGGAGTCCCACGCATTCCTTGAATCTCTGTGCAGTTTCCCTGGCCAAACAAGCCATATCACACACAGAGGTACCCACGGATTCCCGGGCATGGTGAGTCGCTGGGACAAGCACTGTTTCCCTGCCTTTCTATACTATTGTTTTGGGGGAGCGGATGGCGTTAGTGGGAACTGCAGTCTGATAAGCATTCTCCCAACATTCTGTGTAGGTTTTCGTCCTGGAAGATATCTCTCTGTTGCGGATGACGGAGCAAGACAGGGCGGGGATTTTAAGGAGATGTGGCTTCCGCCCAGGGCCATACGCAGCTTCCATCTGTGCGGCGATGCTTCCCCCACCGCTCTTAGAAGAGTGGAGTGGACTGGTGACCGTGGCCGGGACAGCAAACGCGCTGGGGCTACCGCAAAACCTCTGCAGGCACATTGCAAGAGCTCTTATTGAGACCTTTGCAGAAATCACTGGTGAGGATTACCGCGAGGTGATAGAGTACATCAGTGCACTATTCCACATGTAGGCAAGCATGCAAGCATCCCTTTCCACCCTCGCCAAAGCTGTCTGCCCTCCCAATAGGAAAGTTTCTGTACCTGCGCAAACCGATGCTGCAGCCCCAGCACCTGCAGCCGCCAGAACCTGTGGCTCACTCTGGCTGCGCTCTGGGCTTGAGAAGAGTTCCTGGCTGCATGTCTCCAGTGACTCCTCCGTGCCCTGGCTCACTGGCGCGGACGCCTCCTCCTCCTCTTCGCCGTCCTGCTGCTCTTCGCCATCCAGCTCCTCTCCAGCCTCCTTCCCCCCCCCTCCCCGCCCTTCAGTGGTGGGCTGGGAAGAAGTGTCCTGGTCGCTGGAGTGCACGTTGGATCACCACCAAGCATCGCATCCAGAGCCCTGTAGAACTTACAAAACACAGGGGCTGCCCCAGAGCGGTTGTTTGCGTCGCAGGCTTTGCGATATGCAATCCTAAGCTCCTTTACTTTTGCCCGGCAAAGCAGAGTGTCCCGCTCATGCCCTCTGTCCCTCATCGCCCGTGATATCAGGGCATAGGTATCGTAATTCCTGCGGCTAGACCACAGCTGAGACTAGACAGCCGCTTCCCCCCAACAACTGATGAGGTCCAGCAACTCAGGATCAGACCACGCTGGAGATCGCTTATTGCGAGGAGGCATGGCACGTGGAGTCATGGGTCAAGCAAAATGGTTACCTGAGGAGCACTCCACGCCTGGCTGTAGCAAACAGGAAGGGGATTTTCAAATTTTCCTGGGAATTTAAAGGGCGGGTCTGACCTGAGGACGCGACAGAAGAGTTTGAAATGATGGCCAGAGTGGCTCGATTGGCAGTTATGGGCCAGGTTGGAGGAGGCTGGAGGCTCATTAATGCTCAATGGGTGTTCACATTCACACCGTTGCGCTATAGCACTAGCGCAAAAGCCCTTCTTACCCTCGGAAAGGTGGTTTACCAGTAGCGCTTTAAACTGAGACTTATTCCGCAAAATGTGCCTTGCAAGTGTGTAGGGTTAGAGTTATAGCGCTCCTGGAGGCTTTTTAGCACTATAAAGCGCCAGTGTAACCAAGCCCTTAGAGTTGGTATGGGAAACCCCACCTTTTCAGAACCAGACCCAGTCCTGCAGCGAAGACTCCCCCCCCCCCCCCGGAGCACCCATGGAGAATAATTGGTGGGTGCAGAGCAGCCCTGAGCAACTCCTCACCCCAGCTCACCTCCACTCCTCCTCCGCTGAGCGCACTGCCGCTGCTCCGCTTCTCCCCACTCCCGCCCATGCTCACCGTGTGAAACAGCTGTTTTATGCAGCAAGCCTGGGAGGAAGGGCAGTGAAAGGGAAATGTGGCATGCCTGGGGGAGGAGGTGGGGCTGGGGATTTGAGGAAAGGGGTGCGAATAGGGGAGGGGAAGGGGCAGAGTTGTGGCAGGGCCCGAGCATTCACTGGCACCGGGAAATGTTGGCGCCTATGCTCCTGTTAATACACCATAGAATGACATTAGCCTTTTTGCGACTGTCCACGGAGTTCCCCGGGCTGGACAGTGTCTGGAACTGCTCCCTAGGAAGCCAGACAGGACGTCGGGTGAAGTGTCCCCTCTCCGTACACAGCCTGTTTCCAAGGCTAGGAGCTTCACGGGTATCCACTTCAACCTTTCTGGGTCTGACCTCGGTGCATTCAGCACCTTCTGCCCCTCCGTGTGCCTCCCCCAGCGAACCCGCCCAGGCGGTATCCTGGGGGAGCCCATGGATACTGCACCCCAAATCCACAGTCAAATGTTACTCTCAGCCAGCCAGTAAAGCAGAGGTTTATTAGATGACCACTATCTGGTATAACTCAGACCATACAGCGAGCGTGAGCCATCAACTGGATCCATTTTGGGGGCCAGAGAGCGAGATAGCTCCTCTGCCTTCCCTGCCTGACTCCAGCTAGCTGCAGACTCCAAACCAAAATTCACTCTCCAGACCCTCTTTCCCCCTGGCTCAGCCAGGTCAGGTGACCTCCCTCCCCCACTTGGGGTCAGATTACAGCTTCAGGTATGGACACCTGCAGAGAGGCTGTGCTTTGCATCAGCTACACACCCTTATCCCTTCACATACATGCTCAAGAAATGCATAGGGGAAACTGAGGCACCCACAGAGTATTCCTACTCCATCACAAGGGACACCCTTATTCTAGAATTAGAGAGCATTGATCAGGGTTAGTTTATACCAGTTTCACTATGAGGTAAACTGGAAAATGCCCCTCATACACTTGAGGAAGAGTGTCCCCAAGCTGGGGGGCACACATACCCCACCCCTAGGTGGTGATTGACATCTCCCGTCCATACCCTGTCATGTCCTTGTGCTCCTAAATCCCTTAGGAGGGCTTAAAAATTCTCCCCTGAGACAAGGCAGAATTATTATCCCCATTTTGCAGATGGGAGCTGAGGTGCAGAGAGATGAAGTGACAGGCCAAAGTACTCCCCCTAGGAGGTGGAGCTGGGCAAATGGGGGAGATTCTGGCTCACTATTCCAGCATGGCCGGTGTGAAGGGGCAGGGCTCTGGGGTGTTTGGAGGTAGGCGTGAGGCAGAATCTGTCCCCTCAGGCACAGCATAATGTAGCAGACTGCCTGCTTATTTGATACTGAATTGTTCCCACTCTTTGTGAATTCAGCCCAAGAGCATAAAACAGGTGTAAAAGTTTTAAAGTTCCTTTACGTTGCTAGAGTGGGGTAAAGGAGCCATATTGTAAATGACAGAAGGGCCTTATAATGCGTATGGTGCTTTAATGATTAGAACTGGTCTAAATCTTTGGACTGATCATTTTTCCCATCAAAATGTGCTCCATGAACAGTTTACTACGGACCTTTCTACAGATGGTCAGTAGCCAATATAAATTGTGAGTTTGATTCCCCAGCCCCCACTTACTCCTCAGTTGCCTGTGATGTAAAACTGAGCATATGGCTGCATGTATTTCTTGAATAATTACTAGAAATAAAGGGTTACATTACTACATTACTATTAGACAAAGGGGGTTTGGCGATTTCCTCCAATGCTCCCAACTCCCATTCTTCATCCATTACATCGTAGTTTTAAATAAATTACCAGAACAATTGAAACTGGCATGATTACATTGTGTTATTCCGACAAATAAAATCTGCAGAAATTTGCAGAATTTAAAAATATTTTGCACAGAATTTTTAATTTTAATGGCAGGGGAGGTGTCCGCCAGACAGTCTGTCTGCTACTGTCAGCTCCACAAGACAGAAACGTTCATGGAACTGTAATGTAGAGACAAAAACAATGACAAATGTGCCCAATTGCAATTATAGTTTTGGCCAATAGATGCCATGATTAATGTGTGACTAGAAAAAATAAAGAGCCAAGGCGGGAGAGATAATATATTTTATTGGACCAGCACAGGTAAGATGGAGGTTTCCATTTGGGATTGGTGTAAAGTGCCATCAAGTGGAAGGGTAGGTGCATTCACCAGGACAAGCCTGCAGGGGTCCGCGATGAAATATTCCCAGGGGTTTCTTGCTTTTTCTGCTCCCCCACTGTAAGAATTGTAAATTGTCTAATAACCCCTCACTGGAACCCTGGCAGCACCATTGACATTCCCGGCCAAGTTCATATTGCTGAAGACCCTGTATAGACACGAGATATCCAATGGGACATGTGCCCGTCCAGTGATGGGAAATGCCCCTCCCCCCACCGACAGATTAGCCCCAGTCGCTGTTCTCTGGCCAGTCAGAGTAGCCTGTGCACTGGAAGTGAGGATGCTCCCACTGAGTTCAGGACTCTGCTCCAAAGTGGGGTCCAAATGTTGGTCTCCCACATCCCGGGCAAGTGCCCTCACCCCAGGAGAAAGGTTGGCAGGGACAGCCATTCTCAGGAAACTGACCTGAATGAAACATTTGATGACCCGAAGCAGTTTCCTGATTTACTGACCAATTCCCAATGCGTTCGGACCCGACCCAAATCCCGGCTCTGATTTCCAGTTTGTTGCCGGCCCAAAACATCAACTGTTTACCCACTTCCACCCACACGTGACCTGCAATACCACAGAGACGCAGAGACATCCCAGAACCTGTAAACCCAGCACCGACATCTACCAAACACACCCCTCGGAAAAGGATGAAACCCCCAGACACTGACCCTGGGACGGCCGCTTGGCTCTGGGACGTGCCCTGCAGGCTCGGGGTGGGGGGGGCTAAACTCCTTTAAAGGCAGTGCGGGGGGCTTTCTGCTTTAGGGATTTTCCTGAACCTCCCCCATCCCCACCACACAGCTCTTGAGATCCCCCCTCAGGTGACAGTTGGGCTCCCCCCCCCATGCTCCCCAGGTGACAGTTGGACCTTCCCCCCCTTGATAGTTCCGTCGCTGACTCTGCTCGCCAGGCCCATCCCCCACAGGCATTTCCCAAGTCGCTGCAGGTGGCTCCTGCCCATCCCCCGAGCTCGCCACACCCAGGACTGGAGGATTTGGCCCGTCCCAGCAGGGCCCCGCCAAGCTACAGCAAGACTCCAGAGCAAAGGGCCACGGAGCCCCTGACTATTTGCTCCCCTAGTGACGTCACCGTGCCCTGAAATGCAAACACGGGGGTTACGGGAATGGGAAACAGGGAAAACCTCAGAGACACAAAGTGGGGAGGGTGACCAGATGTCCCGAATTTATAGGGACAATCCTGATTTTTAGGTCTTTTTCTTATATAAGCTCCTATTACCCCCCACCACCCCTCTCCCGATTTTTCACACTTGCTGTCTGGTCACCCTAAAAATTGGAAATCTACCACAGCAGTCCCACCCTCTGTTGTAGTGTGGTGGTGTTGTCCAGAGGCTACCGGTGTGGTGCTTCTGCTTTCTCCTGTTGATATCACTCGGCTGCGTGCGTGTGTTCCCTCGGTGTGCTGCCCCAGCTCTGCGCAGATAGCTGATACAGCAAACCCAGCGAGAACCCCCCAATAACCACAGAGTCTTAGTAAGGTACAAAGGCACCTCGGCCAGGTTTATTGCGACCGTGACACACTTTCAGTTCCCCGTAGATTCCTTAGTCTACCGGGCATACTGCTAGAGAGTGTCACTCGGCAATGGACACAGCTCAGTGACGGGACATGTCACTCCCCCTCGAGCCGGTCAGAGACATTCCAGTGACACATGCTTATATACAGGTACAGAACAAGTTACACATCACTCCTGATGTATTGAGGTGCCACCCCTCTACACAGCAGGGTTCAGCCCCTCTACGTAGGTAAGGTGCCGCCTTTCACCTTGTACATGTTGGTTCGAGCAAAACAACTCTATCCATCATATTACCCTTTTGCCCCCGTCATTGGGAAGGGTCGTTCTGTTCTATTATCTATGGAATGTTGGGATAGGAACATTCCTGGTACCATGTTTATACGGTAACCATGCTAACTGAATATGTATTTCTGCAATATCAGCCCTTTTCCTTGCCAACTTCTGTGGGCCGGGCCTGCCTGTAGCTCACAGCTGAACTTTGCTTTATATTAGCAAAGACTTGACCATTACTTTAGTTCAGGCCTCATACTGGGCCTCCATTAGGCCTTTAGCCTTTACTTACATTGCTTTCACTTACTACATTCTCTATTTGTACTGGCCTCCAGGCTCCAGCCTGCTCCCTTCCCATGGCCCAAACCCCAGGGCAGTCGGGGTAGAATTAGATCCATCTCCCCGCCCTGCAGAGGACAGTGATGGACCCAGATGCTGCGAAACCAGAGAGTGACCAGCTGCTCGGCAACTCTGCACACAAGGTCCAGCTGCGCTGTGCAGCCGCTGAGGGAGGGAACCACAGGACGAGCTGACAGAGCCCAGAGCATCCGCAGAGTCTCCTGTGCAGACACCTCTCCCCCCACCCAGCAGTGAGCTCTCCCCGGCCTGGCCACGAGCTAGCAGCCCAGCGGGGCGGGGGGGTGTCACACGCTGTGATGTGGGATTGAAGAACCCACTCCCAGTGTTATTTTTCTCCTCACACATTAACCTGCCTCATTCTCTCTCTCTCCATTTAGTCTGTTCTCGTGAGGTTTCCAGGGCAGTTTATTTTCACAGTCGTACATTGAAAGGCCCAAAGGGACCCATGGGACCCTCTGAGCATCTGCACAGCCCAGGCCAGAGACCCTCCCTCAGGGATCCCTGTATTGAGCTGCTTACTTCTGGGTCAGTTAGATCAGGGGTGGGCAAACTACATTTTAATCTAGCCCTCAGAAGAAGCACTGGCATGTTGCTCCTATGTGTGGGGGCAGCCAAGGGGCTCCACACACTGTCCCCGCCCCCACAGCTCTCATTGGCCAGGAACTCCAGCCAATGGGAGCTGCAGGGATGGTACCTGCAGACAGGGCAGCGCACAGAGCCACCTATCCACGTAGGATCTGGAGGGGGGACATGCCACTGCTTTGGGGAGCTGCTTGAGGTCAGCACCAGCCAGAGCCTGCACCGTAACCCCCTGCCACAGCCTTGATCAACCCCTGCCTCCAAAACCCTTGGTTCCAGCCCAGAGCACCTTCCTGAACCCCCAACCTCTCATCCCCAGCCCCATCCCAGAGCTTAGACCCCCAGACAGAGCCCTCAACCCCCTCACCTCCTGCCCCAGCCCAGAACCCCATTCCGCACCCTGAGCTCCTCATTTCTGGACCCAACCCAGAGCCCGCACCCCCACTCGCAGCCCTTACCCCCTCCCACACACCGACCCCCAATTCCATGAGCACTCATGGCCCACCCTAAAATTTCCACACCCAGATGTAGCCCTTGGGCCAAAAAGTTTGTCACCTCAGAACTAGAGCCTGTCTGGTAGAAAGAGACGTCCCCCCTCGGTTTAAAGACTCCAAACCGGCTCCCATTTCTAAACACTAAGGTGACTGTGGCTGATCAGTGAAAGAGGGGCCCAGGGACAGATCAACTGGAGATGGGCCCTAAGGTTTCCTTCCTACTGTGGACCCTGATCTGACCTTCCCCAGAGTTTAGGGGGGTGGATTTGAGGTGCCACATCGTTGGGATCTAAACTCCCTCAAAGTCCAGCTGTGGTTGGGCCTCCTAGAGGTGAATGGGGAAGAGGGATGAGGTGAAGCTGTTGGTCTTGGCAGAGATTTCAGGAAGCTCAGTGGCACCTCTACAGCTGGTGCATACTCAAGACCTGACACTGACAGACTGACTGAGCAGCTAGGCCAGGCCATAGACATACCCAGAATAGACTTTTGCAAAGGATGCTGGGAGGTTTAACACAGTAGTCAAGAGTATAATCCATGGCAGATTGTCAGAGCAGGGACTGTGCTGTATGATACCCGACTGTACAGCACCATGAACATCAATGGTACTTAGAAAGAATACAGTCACACCAGAGCCAGCTGTGAATTTAAAAATCAAGACTCTTTTCAATACCAAACTAGATTCTTGAAAAAATGATTTTTTTGCCCACCATAATTGGTCTCTTAGAGTTGGTATGGCAAACCCCATCTTTTCAGACCTGGAGACAGTCCTGCAGCTCAGAAAGACACCCCCCTCCCCTCCCCTCCCCTCCCCACCGGAGCACTCACAGAGCCCTCAGAGAATGAGCCATGAGTAACTTGCCCCAGCTCACCTCCACTCCTTCTCCCCCTCCCATGGTTGGAATAGGGGAGAGGAAGCGGCAGAGTTGGGGCAGGGCCCAAGCATTCATTGGCACCAGGAAATGTTGGCGCCTATGCTCCTGTTAATACACCACAGAATGACATTAGCCTTTTTGCGACTGTCCACGGACTGCCCGGGCAATGGTCTGGAACCGCTCCCTAGGAAGCCATACCAGATTCCGGGTGAAGTGTCCCTTCTCCGTACACAGCCTGTTTCCAAAGCTAGGAGCTTCATGGGTACCCAAATCAACCTTCCTGGGTCTGACCTCGGTGCATTCAGCACCTTCTGCCCCTCCGTGTGCTTCCCCCAGCGAACCCGCCCGGGCGGGGTCCTGGGGGAGCCCATGGATACTGCACCCCAAATCCAGTCAAACGTGACTCTCAGCCAGCCAGTAAAGCAGAGGTTTATTAGATGACCACTATCTGGTCTAACTCAGACCATACAGCGAGCGTGAGCCCTCAGCTGGATCCATTTTGGGGACCAGAGAGCGAGATAGCTCCTCTGCCTTCCCTGCCTGACTCCAACTAGCTTCAGACTCCAAACCAAAACTCATTCTCCAGCCCCTCCTCCCCCCTGGCTCAGCCAGCTCAGGTGACCTCCCTCCCCCACTTGGGGTCAGATTACAGCTTCAGGTATGGACACCTGCAGAGAGGCTGTGCTTTGCATCAGCTACACACCCTTATCCCTTCACATACATGCTCAAGAAATGCATAGGGGAAACTGAGGCACCCACAGAGTATTCCTACTCCGTCACAAGGGACACCCTTATTCTAGAATTAGAGAGCATTGATCAGGGTTAGTTTATACCAGTTTCACTATGAGGTAAACTGGAAAATGCCCCTCATACACTTGAGTAAGAGTGTCCCCAAGCTGGGGAGCACACATACCCCACCCTAAGTGATGACTGACATCTCCCCTCCATACCCTGTCATGTCCTTGGGCTCCTAAAGCCCTTAGGGAGCCTTAAAAATTCTCCCCTGAGACAAGGCAGAATTATTATCCCCATTTTGCAGATGGGAGCTGAGGTGCAGAGAGATGACGTGACAGGCCAAAGTACTCCCCCTGGGAGGTGGAGCTGGGCAAATGGGGGAGATTCTGGCTCACTATTCCAGCATGGCCAGTGTGAAGGGGCAGGGCTCTGGGGTGTTTGGAGGTAGGCGTGAGGCAGAATCTGTCCCCTCAGGCACAGCATAATGTAGCAGACTGCCTGCTTATTTGATACTGAATTGTTCCCACTCTTTGTGAATTCAGTCCAAGAGCATAAAACAGGTGTAAAAGTTTTAAAGTTCCTTTACGTTGCTAGAGTGGGATAAAGGAGACATACTGTAAATGACTGAAGGGCCTTATAATGCTTATTATGGTGCTTTAATGATTAGAACTGGTCTAAATCTTTGGACTGATCATTTTTCCCATCAAAATGTGCTCCATGAACTGTTTACTTGAACCTTTCTACAGATGGTCATATTTTGCACAGAATTTTTAATTTTAATGGCAGGGGAGGTGTCCACCAGACAGTCTGTCTGCTACTGTCAGCTCCACAAGATAGAGACGTTCATGGAACTCTAATGTAGAGACAAAAACAATGACAAATGTGCCCAATTGCAATTATAGTTTTGGCCAATAGATAGCATGATTAATGAGTGACTAGAAAAAATAAAGAGCCAAGGCGGGAGAGATAATATATTTTATTGGACCAGCACAGGTAAGATGGAGTTTTCCATTTGGGATTGGTGTAAAGTGCCATCAAGTGGATGGGTAGGTGCCTTCACCAGGACAAGCCTTCAGAGGTTCGAGATGAAATATTCCCAGGGGTTTCTTGCTATTTCTGCTCCCCTATTTTAAGAATTGTACATTGTCTAATAACCCCTCACTGGAACCCTGGCAGCACCATTGACATTCCCGGCCAAGTTCATATTGCTGAAGACCCTGTATAGACACGAGATATCCAACGGAACATGTGCCCTTCCAGTGATGGCAAATGCCCCTCCCCCCATTTGATTAGCCCCAGTCGCTGTTTTCTGGCCAGTCAGAGTTGCCTGTGCCCTGGAAGTGAGGATGCTCCCACTGAGTTCAGGACCTGACCCAAATCCCGGCTCTGATTTCCAGTTTCTTGCCGGCCCAAAACATTAACTCTTCGCCCAGTTCCACCCACACGTGACCTGCAATACCACAGAGACGCAGAGATATCCCAGAACCTGTACACCCAGCACCGACATCTGCAAAACACACCCCTCGGAAAAGGATGAAACCCCCAGACACCGACCCTGGGACGGCCACTCGACTATGGGACGTGCCCTGCAGGCTCAGAGGATGGGGGGAGGGTAACCTCCATTAAAGGCAGTGCGGGGGGCTCTCTGCTTTAGGGATTTTCCTGAACCTCCCCCATCCCCACCACACAGCTCTTGAGATCCCCCCTCAGGTGACAGTTGGGCTCCCCCCCCATACTCCCCAGGTGACAGTTGGACCTTCCCCCCCTTGGTGGTCACATCGCTGACTCTGCTCGCCAGGCCCATCCCCCACAGGCATTTCCCAAGTTGCTTCAGGTGGCTCCTGCCCATCCCCCGAACTCGCCACACCCAGGACTGGAGGATTTGGCCCGTCTCAGCAGGGCACTGCCAGGCAACAGCAAGACTCCAGAGCAAAGGGCCACGGAGCCCCTGACTATTTGCTCCCCTAGTGACGTCACCGTGCCCTGAAATGCAAACACGGGGGTTACGGGAATGGGAAACAGGGAAAACCTCAGAGACACAAAGTGGGGAGGGTGACCAGATGTCCCGAATTTATAGGGACCATCCTGATTTTTCACACTTGCTGTCTGGTCACCCTAAAAGTGGGAAATCTACCACATCAACATCAACCATTTACAATCAAAATCAAATGTCTTGAACATGTTCTTTTCAAATGTTTTAAAATGAAAGTTTAAAGGCGAGAAATTCTGTAGCAATAGGTCCCGCCTCCTTTTTTTCCTAAAAGAAAATTATGCAAAGGAGGTCGATAAAAATTGACACGTCCCCCTGCTCCACTTTCTTCTTTCCTAATGTTTTTAAAAATTTAAACCGAGGAAAAATAAACTTTTAAAACATGAACTAAAGGGAAGAGGCGCATAGATTTCTTTCTTTAGTTTTGTTAAAGGCACTAATGAAAGTTCTATCAGACTTCCTTATTTCATTTATTGGGAACTGACTTTAGCTTTGTGAAGGGCGTGTATCATGGACAAGGAACGTTTAAGAGGAATGAGTTATAAGGTAGAAACCAAAGGTGCAACAGCGCCCATCCTCCCATGTCTTTAAGTAGAAGCTCCTCCTTGCTTAGGGAGAGAGACTGATGGACTTCTGAAATGTTAGCCCTAAACTGTATGAAAGAGAATGAGCCATTTAAATGAAGGTGGGGGTGGGGGTGGGGAAGACTGTTAATTAAAGATGGCAAGGCCCTGGCCAACACCAGCTGTCAAACTGCTCATGAAAAGGTGTTATATACGGGTGATGTTGTGGAAGCTGAAGAAACAAACCTATCGTTGACACAAATGAGGCCCCCATGCCAGGGGCGGTGTGTCCCCCCATTTCCCCATTACCCCCCCATGCCAGGGTCCCCCATTCTCCTCCTGTGCCTGGAGCTCGGTGTGCCCTCCCCATTCCTCTCCCCCCCCATCCCTCATTTTCCCTCCCCCCTCTGCCACGGTGGCTGGTTGGGGAGTCTCTACACAGCGGAGGGAGTGGGACTTTGGGAGCTGTTATTACACAGGGGCTGTGCCACACAAAGCCCCCCCCGGGTCACCTCTCCACCAGACCAGGGGCAATGGGGGTCCCTGGGATTCAACGACCATGGAGTGAATTGACAGTATCTGGGGCCGCTGGGTTTGACAGCCCAGGGAGAAAGTCCGTCCCCTGTGTTGGGGGGGGAGCAGCAGGATGTCACCCACACGGGGCGAAGAGAGGGGAGCAAAGCCAACAGGACTCATTGGGAAGACTTGTGAGAGTGTAGGAAAAGGTTAAAATATAGGAAAATGTCTTACTGAAGCTGGGTAACTAGCTCTGAGCTGCTTTAAGTTTTTATCTTGTGTTATGCATTCCTGGAGGCACCACTGGGCCTCACTCATATCTTGTCCGTCTATTTCATAAGTTTGTTTTACCACGTATGTTTTAGCTCATATCTCCATGTATTCTTACCCCATATGTACCATTTCAAGGCAGGAACTTTATGTTTGGATGTCTTGTTCTTTCCGGATAAATAAGTAAATAGATAGGAAACAACGTCATGTTTTTCACCTGTTAATTTGCATGAGGCCCTTCTTGCCTCCTCCTCCATGTAAAGAACCATATAAAAAGCCTTGTAATGATGTACGAGGGAAGCCATAATTTGAGAGCTATCTCTGTGGCTTCACTTCGCTAGCGAATAAACTTTTGTATTCAAGCTTTCTCCAAGGCCTGCCTGTTCTTTGAAGGTAAATTGGGACACCTCCAAAGGAAACGAGCCATTTGTGCAACAAGAGCCGCGGGGAACAGGCAGGGCAGGGCAGGAGAGACCCCGGGCACGGCCCAGCTAGAGAAGGCCCCGTGTTTCAGATCACAAGCTGTGCATGGTGGCAAAAGGCCCCTGCATGGCTCCTGACAGCTCCAGCCCAGAGCAGGGAAGAAACTGAGGCAGGGAACACAGATCAGGTGGGGATCAGTGGGTAGGTCTGTGTCAGACGTCTGTGCAAAGCATCTGTGTGTTTGTGGAAGTAACAAAAAGTCCTGTGGCCCCTTAAAGACTAAAGTACAGTAAACCCTCGATTTAACGGACCCCGATTTAACGGACTTCGGATGCAACGGACAAAATTTCCGATGCATCCGAAATCCGTTATTCGGGGGCTGCCGGCTCTCGCCCCGCCACCCGGCTCCCTGCAGGGGGAGCCGGGCGGGGGGGGGTTGACAGTTCCCGCCGGGCTCCCCACAACGGGGAGCCTGGCGGGAGCTGTCAACTCCCCCCCCACCACCCGGCTCCCTGCAGGGGGAAGCCGGGCGGGGGGGGGGGGTTGACAGTTCCCGCCCGGCTCTCCGCTGCGGGGAGCCGGGCGGGCGAGTTGACAGCTCCCGCCCAGCTCCCCGCAGCGGGGAGCCCGGCGGGAGCTGTCAACTCCCCCACACACCCGGCTCCCTGCAGGGGGAAGCCGGGCGGGGGGGGGGGGGGTTGACAGTTCCCGCCCGGCTCCCCACAGCGGGGAGCCTGGCGGGAGCTGTCAACCACACACACACACACACACCCCCCGCAGCCGGGACCCGGGACCCGGGCGGGTGGGTTGACGGCTCCCGCCAGGGTCTCAGCAGCCGGGCTCCCGGCCGTGAAAACCTCGACATAACGGACTAATTCGGGCGAGGGGGGTGTCCATTGTCAGCCGAAAGTCCATTATTTAATCATTTTAAAAAATGATTAAATAACGGACTTTCGGCTTTAACGGACACCCCCTCGCCCGAATTAGTCCGTTATATCGAGGTTTCACTGTATTGAAGCGTAAGCTTTCGTGGGCTAATACCCACTTCGTCGGATGCAAGCAGTGGAAGTGTCTGTGTGTGTGTTTGTGATGCACCTCTCAGGTGGGCCGATGAAAAGGGACCGCCCCCCGGCACTCCCATCTTTGGGTGGAGCTCTCCAAGAGGGGTGTTTAAGCTTTGGGGAGTCTCAGGGGTCACTCTTGGCTGCAGGGGCTGGGCCCAAGAGGGGATTCTCATCTGCCACTTGCCGTCAGGCTGAGCGAGCGGAAGGGGCTCACCCTGGGCTGTGTACGGCAACGGGGAGAAGTCAGGTCTCTGCTGACACAGGCTGGCACCAGCTGTAAATCAACTTCACTCCGTTATCAGGCATTGCTTAACCTGAACCCAGCCTGAGTTCTGGGGAATGTTTGCAGAGACTCAGCAGCTGTCCGGGCATTAGCACAGGTGGAAAAACCATGGATTCTGGAGATCACAATCTGATTGCAGGACCTGTCCAGGGACAGCCGAGAATTGGCTCTTGTCCAGTGAACGCCTGGGGAAATTGCAAGAGCTTTGTTGAGTAATTCTTCCTAGTCTACCCCCATAACCCTCGCCGGAAACAGGGGCCCAGGTGTGGAGAATGGAGAGGAAGGGGCTGAACTGTTTGTTTCCGTGATGGCCTGGGCCAAGCACCCTGACTCCAGGCTGTGTTGTGTGTTGGAAGAGAGTTTGACCAGGGCTGAGTGGCCTGCCAGGAGGCATTTGGCATCTCAGCGAGGACCAGCGTGCGGAGAGCCATCCAGCCGGCACTTAAGGGTCTTGGCTTTGGAAGGATCCTTTTCTGCTGGTCCATCCCCTCTGGAACGGGGATGTCTCCATGTGAGGTTGGCCTGGCCAAGGGCTGGGATCTTCTGAGTGGGGCCATGGGGGAAAGACAGACCCCTATTCCTGGGGGAGTTCTGCTCGGGGGGGGGGGGCAAACACCCAGAGCAGGCCGTGCTGAGGGCCCCGATCTCAGTGACTCTGTGTCTGGGCAGTACCCAGCCCGACGGGGCCCCGATCTCGGTGACTCTGTGTCTGGGGGGCACCCGGCTCGATGGGGCCCCGATCTCGCTGACTCTGTGTCTGGGCAACACCCAGTGCAACAGGGCTCGGATCTTGGTGACTCTGGGCAGCACCTGGCATGAGAGGGATCTCTGGCCTGGTGCTGGTTGACTGCTGGGCCCCAGCCCTCCTCCGCCCCCCTGAGAGTCACCTTAGCTGCACTCCACACCAGCTCTGCGTCCCCCCCAGCCCTGTCCCCTCACCCCTCATTAGTGGGCCGGGCCCCAAGGCCCCGCATGGTTCCACACGGCCAGGCCTCTAGCCTCCATGGTGCCAAGCCTGGGCCGTCAGCCCCAGCGCCGTTTCTCTCCCCAGGGCCCCTTGCAGCGCTGCCAGGCCAGCTCGGGAACCGGGTCCAGGTTCAGGGCAGGGGCCAAGCTCTGCAGCAAACCAGACACCGTGGCCCCAGAGCGCCCCCCTCTGGCCCAGCCCAGCAGCTGCTATTGGTAGAGCTGGGAACTGGAGACTGCTTCCCCCTCCCCCTCCTGCTCCGCCTCCTGCCCCACAGGGCCAGGGGGGCCGGGGTGGGGCTGGGCAAACGGTATAAAGAGGAGCTGGGAGAGACTCAGCTGAGAGCCGATCACAGGGGATCTGGTGTGAGCTTCTGTCAGTGAGTGACGGCACCTCCTGCTCCTGCCCCATGGAAACCCTGGTGAGTTCCCCCCTCCACCTCCTCCTGCCCCATGGAAACCCTGGTGAACTCCCCCCTGCCTCCTCCTGCCCCATGGAAACACTGGTGAGTCGTCCGTCCCCCCCCCCCCTGTCCACCTCCTCCTGACACATGGAAACCCTAGTGAGTCCCCCCTGCCTCCTTCTACCTCATGGAAACCCTGGTGAGTCCCCCTTTCCCTCTGTCTCCTGGCACTTGGAACCCCAGGGGTGACTCCTCTGCCCACCTACCCTAAGCAATCCTATGTGGGTCCCCTCTGCCATTCACCTACCAGACCCCCACCATGCCCCATCAAGCTCCAGGGGATTGTTCTCTGCCCCCTCTCCTCTCAGTAGCCCAGCAGGGAATAGGGGATGTGAGTCGGGGGCTCTGGGTTTGTGCCCCGGGCTCAGGGCACTGACGTTGTGGGGTCCTGCATAGTTGCCAGGATGGATGGCCAGGGCTGGACTCCTGCTGCTGTCCCTTCTCCTCTGCTTTGGGCCCGAGATCACCGGGAGCCTCAAGCTGCAACCACTCAAAAATATTGTGGATCTTATTGATAGGTGAGTGAAGCCCTGATGGGGCATTTCCCACCTGGCTGTGACCCCTCTGACCTGCCCAGGGAGTATATATTTGGGGGGGCTTGAGACAGTTTTACTGAGGGAGCAGGAACACAATATATAGAAACCTGTCCACCACCTCTCCCAATTCAGTGGGTTTTGGAACCCCTGTCCCTTGGCTAGTGAGTGCTACCCAACTGATGGCGAGTCCCTCCAGCATGCCAAAAGCCAAATACATGTCCCAATCCCTCATTCACATAAACAGGTTAATCAACACATTATCATTCTTGCCCCAATACCAGAGAAACTGGGGATCCCACAGTAGCCAAAGTGACCATTTGGGCTGTTAGAGTGCAGGCTAGATGCAGTGGGTGTGTCTATGCAAATAAAATGTTATTTTCCAAAACTCACTGCAATTCCTGCAATTCACCACCAACTGTCAGGGGAGCTCATCCTGACACTGCTTACATTCAGTAATATCCTTAACCTCTCTTTATGAACAGCTACCCAAACAGAACACACAGGGGAAGCAGACAGTGCTCACTGCTCTCAATAAGGCAGATGAACTTTTCCTGGTGGCCCGTCACTCTCAGGTCATCTGGGGCTTCAGCTGCATATTTAAAGGCTGGCAGGGTGCTGAGGTCTGGCAGCGCTGATCTTGGGCTGTGCTTTGGAGAACTTCCAATTTATAGTGAAACCTAAGTCCTGCTTAGCTGTACCTGAAGCAGTCATTGTGAACTAAAGTCCTACAAATAGTCCTTGCCCCTTACAAAACAATTCTTTACCCAATCAGACCTCACTACCTAGTTAATTTAAATCTTGCAAAATTAGTTATGCACAAGACAGAAACCACACAGCTAAACCAAAGCTCACCCCGGGCTGATGATCCCCGGGGGCACCTGTGGCAGTTTCTGATCTTCTAAAACCACCCTCCAAGTGTATTTCATTCTCCCAGGGCCCAGACATCCCCTGACCCAGGCTGGAGCCCTGAGAGCCTAGAACCAGCCAGTGACGGCGCCATGTGCGACCCAGCCCCAGTGTCCTGCGCTGTAGCTATCTGCCACTCAGGGCCGTGGGCAAAGCCAGCCAGAGCCTCCCGGGCCCTCACTGCCCTTTGCTTTGCCTTCCCTTAGTTATGGGGTGATTCAGGAATACGCCTTCGTCGTCAGCCTGGAGAAAAATCCTCTTGCTGGAAACCATACATTCTGGACGATGAGCTGCCTGATGCTGAGCTGCTGGAAATGCAGGAGGCCATTAACAAAACGGGCGGCCTGTACGAATCAACCAATGGGAACATCGTGGCTGCCCGGGTGAATCGCCTGAACGATGGGTCAGGGGAACACGCCGAGTGGCGCCTGCTCCACGGCGGCCAGAACAGCCCCGTGCGGAAACTCCTGAGCCGGACCTCCAGTGAGAACAGATGCCTGATCTTCTTCAGTCTCTACTCGCCCTGCGTAAGCACGTGCCTGAGGGACGGTGGGGAATTCAACATCCTAGATGAGCTGAGCGACATCTTCCACCCCATTGACAACAACGCCAAGTCCTTCGTCTTCCGGCACATCTACCAGGAGAACACGGTGACGGACTGGAGACGGCAGCAGGCCTGGCTCCGGCTGAACAAAGTGCCCCTGCCTCTGGTGCGCTGCAACAGCAACACTTGTCGTTACTGCTTCCAGAAAAACAACATCAACAGCATCAACTGCCTGCGCATGTGAGGCGTGGGCGGGCGATGCACCCACCTGGCAGGGGGCACAGGGGAGAGCAGAGGATGCAGAGGAGAGTGGGGGGGCACCATCAGGGGAATTGCGGGGTAGGGGGTGCCATTGGAGGGGTGGGGGATGAGGGGTCAGGGGGTATAAATTGGGGGATGCCAGGGAGGAGGTGGGGGGATCTTTCTTCTTGCAAGGCCTGTAATTTTGCAGTCCCCCAGTACGATTTACACCAATAAAATGGCAGAGCGTCCTGGGGCCTCCCGTCTCCGTCCATGTGTCCGGCACCCTCATCTCTGTCCGTGCGTCTCGGCTTTCCAGGGTGCGCGAGGCCTCCCAGTCCCCCTGGCAGGGTCCCCTTCATCGGGCCAGGCCTGGGCCCCACTTTTTGCCTGGGGTTCCCCCTGAGCCCAGACCCCTGGCAGAGTCACACCCCCCCCCCCCCCCCGGCCCTCTGGGAACAAGGCAGGGCAGCCTTTGCCAAACACCCAGCTCCCTATGGATGAACCTGACCATCTGCGCCACCTGCTGGTGAACGGGAGGAAGACACCTGACCAGAACAAGGAACAGACCCTAGTTTGTATGTTTCCTGCCAGCCCCCCACTGATGGGATCAGCACTGAAGCTCACAGAGCAGTGGGAGACCCAAACCTTAGTGGGAAGGGGCTGAGAGGCTGGGAGCATGGGGACACGGAGGCCGCCTGTGTCGCCCAGTGGTGCAAGTAGAAATCATATCTCGCCAGTACTGCACTCAGGGGAGGGACACATGGGAGGGCATGTGAGCTCCCCATGTGACCCTTTATGTGACTCCACCCCACCCCCAGCCCGGGGCCCCCATGCTCTCCCCGGCCCCTCCGACATCCCCTCACCCATCTGAAATGTTACAGTTGCTCTTGTTAAACAGATTCAGTTGTAAAATGATGCTTTGGGCCCCTGGTACCTGTACTTCAAGGTGCCATTGAGGATCCAGCAGCACCCCAAACTGAAAACTTCTTACATGAAAGAAGGCTGGGAAGGACAATCACCCCCACTTTCCTTTAACACACTATCAATGCCTCCCTTATGTCCACACTAAGCTCCTGCCGGCTTGCCTTTATCTAAGTATTGCTCGCCGCCGGGGACCAGGAAAGCAAAGACACTGCACCATCTGGGTTTGGTGCAAAAGAGGCAGTGAACTGTGTGTGCCATGGAGATCTTGATAGAACTACAGCCCACATTGATTTATTATTTTCCATACAGGAGGGACAATCAAAATCAGCCCAGCAGAACATGGACTGTCTCTGGGCAGATAAACAACTGATCAAAATCACATTCCCTGATCTCTTGGAGCCAAATTCTGTTTCCATTGAGATCGAAGCCAGTTTTGCTACTGAGTTCAATGGGAACGGGCTTTGACATTTGGAGAGGAAAGAACAAAATCACTCAACCAAGGGGTCTGTAGCTTATACCACAGGTATCAGAGAGGTTGCTGTGTTAATCTGGAATAGCAGAAGTGACAAAGAGTCCTGTGGCACCTTGTGACAGAGTAGGAATACTGCGTGTGTGCCTCAGTTTACCCTATGCATTTCTTAAGTGTCTATGTGAAGGAATAGGGGCTGATAGTGTAAGCAAGCAGGCAACGCCCTCTCCCCTCTCTGCAGGTGTCCATACCTGAAGCTGTAATCTGACTCCAAGTGGGGGAGGGAGGTCACCTGACCTGGATGAGCCAAGGGGGAGGAGGGGCTGGAGAGAGTGACTTTCAGTTGGGAGTCTGAAGCTGGCTGGGGAGAAGGGAGGCAGGCCCAGACAGGGTCTGTCCTCCCTGTGCACCCAAAATGGACACAGCTGAGGGGTTCGGGTACCTACAAGATCGGTGTTAGACCATGTACCTGTCAACTAATAAACCTTTGTTTTACTGCCTGGCTGAGAGTCACGTCTGACTGTGGAGTGGGGTACAGAATCCATGGGCTCCCTCAGGACCCCGCCCAGGCGGGCTCGCTGGGGGAAGCGCACGAAGGGGCAGAAGGTGCTGAATGCTCCGAGGTCAGACCCAGGAAGGTTGAAGTGGGTACCCGTGAAGCTCCTAGCCTTGGAAACAGGCTGTGTATGGAGAGGGGACACTTCCCCCGAAGTCCTGACTGGCTTCCTAGGGAGCGGTGCCAGAGCATCATCACGGGCACTCCGTGACACACCTTAAAGACTACCTAAAGTATTGAAGCATAATCTTTCGTGGGCTATGAAGTTGGTATTAGCCCACGAAAGCTTATAGTTCAGTACTTTAGTTAGTCTTTAAGGTACCACAGGACTCTTTGTCACTTCCACAGGCATCAAAGGCTGCTGACTTGTGAGAAAGTCAGCAGATACCTGATCGTTTCCATCGCAAGGGAGAAAGCAGTGATCAATGAGGCTAAGACAGTCTCCTTACCATATCCAACTGATAAGTCCTGAGCTGTCAGATCAGAAGGCGCATCATTCGAATAACGGTGGGCAGATGTGTAATAAGTCTTATCTCCAGTGCTAAGATGAAGAACATATTTTCAGCAAAGTTCTTGGCAGATTCCTGAGCAGCTGGTTTAAGGCCGTCAATGTCCAGCATTATGATCTTCACTTTATAGTTCTCTCACCCCCAAAGCTAGAAAATGAGACATTCGGGGTTTTTTTCATTTTGCTGCTTCAGTTCCAGTTAACAAAACGCATGTTAGACTAGTCTGGCTGCAAAGAAGAATTCTGTGTACACGGGGGACAACACCTGATTCCTGTCAGGCTGCAGAACTGGGTTGACATCAGAATCCAAACATCCTCTGGCCGGGGCAAGCAGAGGCATTCCTCTAGTGATCTGGACTTGATCTGATGCAGTATGAATGTCATGGATAATTCAGACCAATGGGGGGAAAATAGAATAAAAAACACAATTTAAACATCTTCCATTTCCCCAACCCTCACCGCTCCACTTATTACCCAGGGTTCTTTGAACCTAAAGCTCTTGGTAACTTTTACTCAGTTGAAGGTGGTGTCAGGAAATAATTCAGGGGAGACAAGGCCGTCCGGCTATAGATGGTTGGCACAGGACAACACAAGAGGACTTTCACTTAAAGCTAAACTTTACTTAGGCTCAAGCACTTATACACATCTGCAACAGGTTAGTAAAACACCCCCCAACCCTGGATAATTACTGAAGCTGAGTGTGGCTCTTCAGTGCCACAGCAGCAGCCTATCTGACGGTGGGAAACACAAGATGCATCCAGAAGGAGAGACCAATCCAACTAACTCAAACTTTTTTCCCCTTTATTTTATACATTAGTAATACTGTGACTCTTGATTATCCAGAATTGGGTTAACCAGGATGTGGATTAACCAGGACGTCAAAAAAGATAATACACGTAACTCGCAGGGCCGGCTTTGGCTTTGTTGCCGCCCCAAGCACACACAAAAAAACCTCCCAGAGCGCAGGGCAGCCAGTAAACCAACACCCCCTCTCCCTGGAGCAGGTGGCTGGTGAACCAACCCCCGCTCCCCATATTTCCTATGGATGGTGATTATCCAGGATTTTATTAACCAGGATTAATTTTTTTCCTATCATCCTGGATAATCGAGAGTCTACTGTACAATGACATGTCTCTTAAAGAATACTTGCTACACAAGCAGTTTCAATGGTCCAGCAAGAGGCCTTCTTCTGATTATTGATTAACCAGGTTTGGGTTTTTCCAGAGGTTGCAGCCTTGAGACCCTACTAGACACATTTCTGGGGCACATCCCGCTCTTCTAAAATGCATGTATCAGCAACTTCAACCCAGTTCTTATCAGGAAGGATGCAGGGGTCAAGCTGCTCTTTCTGTGGCCCCAAAACCTCCTCCCCTCCTGCCTTAGTCAAGCTGAGATTTCTGCATGGCCGATCTATGGCCTGCTGACTTGGCTGCTTTTAGCGATATGCCATAGTGGTTAAAGGCACTTTACTGTTTGCCAAAATCTCCCCCTACACACTCTTGAGGACTCCGGACCAATTTAACAGCACAATACAAATGCCAACAAACTTAAACAAGGCCTTTGTTTACATTTCTTAGCGTATGTATTGTGCTGTTAAAGCCATATAAAGAATGAATGTCTTGCCTAGCTGTGTTCTGCTTCTTCAAAGAGCAGGATGCAGCCCTGCCCCCCCCCCCCCCCCGCCTCTGGACAGGGGGTGGAGATGGACGCTAGCCCTAAGTCTTTCCAGTACCGCATAATTACTAAAAATCTCTTGCCGGTGCTGTGTACTGGAGTGTACTGCCCTACTTACACTCCTGGTGTCGCAACATGAGAACTGAAGGGCAAAGCATTCCAGCACTAGCACTGGACGCATGTCCATCTGCAGTGGGATGTGGATATAAGCAGTTTGGATAAGCTCTTCCCTGACATCTAGTGGTGAGCTGTGGGAAAAGACTTCAGAAGCTGATCTCATTTGCATGGGAACACCCACCCTGCCTAGGTGCTCAGCATGATGGGTTTGCTTGCCCAAATGATCACCTCTGGCTGGTGTTGGATCCTGTGTCTACTTGTTATTGGGGCAGAAGTAATAAAGGGCCATTATCCTTGTGTGAACCAAGGGAAGAAGAACTGTACCTGGCATACCCCAATGGAGAGACTCACCCTCAACTTAATGGTACTTGCTAGGCAGGAGATGGGTTCAGAAAACCTGTCAAGTGGCAAGGGAGGTTGTTTGTTGGGGTTTAATGGGCTTGTGGGTAGTTTGTCTTATGGTTTTACAGGGTATAATGAAGGGGCAAGTTTAGGTTCAGTGAGAAGTTTTATTACAAGCTGTAGAACTGAAATCATAGATCCTAAGGTCAAAGTAATAGATTGTTTTAGGGCAGTGCCTGGGTTACAAAAGACTGATCTGTGTGCACTAGGTGGGGGTATTCTCCCAGTCATAACTTAAATCACTGAGAGCTGTACTGAATAGGAAGTGAGGAGCTAGTGAATAGGCATGAAAAGTGACTAAGACTGGCTCCTGTGGTAAGAGGCCAGTAGAGAAGGTGGTGGAGAGGAGCAGGGCCCTGTGGAGGGATGGTAATCAGCTGCTGGGGTAATGAGCAAGTGCTCAAGCGGGAAAGCATGTAAGGTGCTTCCTTACCCCTCCGCTCCTCTGCCTTCCACACAGGGTGGAAGGTGAATTCTGCAGATGAACCTCTGGGGCTGCACTGGCCAAGGACAGCAACTATGAGTGGGGTACAGAGAAGGGAGGGGCACATTAAAGGGACTTTTGGGTTGCTGAACTTAAGAACCTGAGGGAAATTGACACTGCCCAGCTTCCTTTGGGGCTGGGAGTTTTGCTCATGGTTTGTGTTGTGACCCCTAGTTGTGGTGTTTTCCCTAATTAATGCCGAGTTAATTCCCTCCTTTTATTAAAAGTTTTTACTACACTCAGACTCTGTGCTTGCGAGAGGGGAAGTTTTGCCTCTTCGAGGCACCCACGGCCAGACCAGGTCCCAGGTCACTGGGTGGGGGCTCGAGCCAGTTTCATGTATTGTTGAAAAGGAGCCCCTAGATACTTGACCCGGCCCCTGTTGCTGGCAGCTCCCCCCAGCAGAAAGGTTATATGTACGTGCCCTGTCACTCCATTGAGACCTGCAGCTCCCGGGACTGATGGGACAAGGCTCCAGTCAGTGGCTGGAGGCTCTGAGGTGCTGTCCTGGGGATGGGGAGTTGGGGGGGGACAGAAAAGCAGGCTAGCTAGAAACATGGGCCTGGCCTGGCTTGGTGATTCATACAGGACGATTTCATTTCATCTAGCTTCTCTCCTTGAGCCAGTCTCACCTGTTCATTAACCAGGCAGGGATCCATGGCCAGGCTCAGGTGCCTCTCACCTGCTCCGAAGACAATTCAGGGAATAAAAACAGGTTTCTGTTCCAGGAAGGCTCTAACCAACTACAAAAGAACCCGATAAAGCCTGAACATCTGGCCACATTATAGGTGTAAGTAGAGTCAGGATGAGCTCTACCCTGACATCTGGTGGCGAGTTGTGGAAAAGGACTTCAGGGGCTGATCTCGTTTGCATGGGCACACCCACCCCACCTAGCATGATGGGATTGCTTGCCCAAATGGTCACTCTGGCCACTGTGGGATCCCCAGTCTCTTTGTTATTGGGACAGGAGTGTCATTATCCTGATTATGTGAATCAAGGACAGTAGAACTATACTTGGCATTTTATGATGGAGGGACTCACCCTCAACTAAGCAACACTCACTAGGCAAGGGTATGGGTTCCCAAAACCCAGTGGCTCAAAATGGTGGGACTAAGTATTTGTGTCTGGGAGTCTCAGCTGAAACCTTCATGTATGGTTGTGACCTGTTCTTTGTTTGTTGTATAATAGCAGAACTAATTTTAACTTTGTTAGGAGTTAATTATTTGCTGTACAGTTGTGGTCACTAATATGCAGGTCTAAGGAATAGATTTATTTTGACCTAATGGTGTTCTAGTATTAAGGTTCCCCTACTACCAGCTGAAGTCACTAGTAGCTATGTTAAGTAGTGGGGGGAGGGCAGGGCTGATATATTGGTGACTGGTGTGACTTGTGGTGAAGACTGCAGAGAACACCATGAAAGGCATGGCAGTCCGCAATCATTGTGAGCATGTAAGGTGGTACCCCATACTTCCCCCCCCCCTTCAACCCAGGCTGGGGCGTAGACTCTGCAGATGAACTTCTGAACCCTGGGGGGAAGCTGCACTGACCTAGAACAGAAGCTGTGGGAGGGATGACTTTTGGTTGCTGGACTCCAGACCCTGAAAAAGGACATCGCTGAACTTACTTGCGGGGGGGAGGGGTCTTTTGCTCATGGTTTGTGTTATGAATCCTGCTTGTGGTGTTTCCCCAACATAATGCTGTTTGTTTCTCTCTGTTATTAAAAGCCTTTTGGTCCACTCAGACTCTGTGCTTGTGAGAGGGGAAGTATTGCCTCTTAGAGGTGCCAAGAGGGGTGGTATGTGCTTGTCCCGGGTCACTGGGTTGGGGGTTGAGCCGGTTTTGTAATATCTAGGAACCCCTCTAGATATTGAATCAGGCCCTTTTTGCTGCCAACTCTGACGGGCAGAAGGGTTACAGATGTGAAGTTATCAGATTCCCCGGTATGGTGTTGCTGAGTCATAGTCCAAGGCTGGGGAGCGGCCAGACCGGTTCCTTGGGGACAAAGGACAAGCTGACACCTTGGCCAAGTGTAAACAAGGTCACTGGGCCATCACCTGAGGGGGGAGGGATAGCTCAGTGGTTTGAGCATTGGCCTGCTAAACCCAGGGTTGTGAATTCAATTCTTGAGGGGGCCATTTAGGGATCTGGAGTGAAAAATCTGTCAGGGGACAGTACTTGGTCCTGCTACTGTAGGCAGGGGACTGGGCTTGATGACCTTTCAAGGTCTTTCCAGTTCTAGGAGCTAGGTATATCTTCATTTATAAACGGCTCTTCATTGGCAGGAAGAGGAACATGGGTGAAAAATCTCCATCTTAAAAAGCAGCAGCTTGAGGTTCCTGTCCACACAGACATGGTGCCTCCTGGACCTCAGCTGGAGCTTCTTGGAGAAGGGAAAGGACTATAAAAAGGAAGGGCCAAAGCCCCAAATCATTCCTCCTTTTCGCAGGCCCATGGCACCTGAAGACCAAAGAAAGCAGCACTGGACTGGGGGAGGGAGCCTTACTGAACAAAGTTCAGCCCCTATGACCTGCTGTTGTGGGAGAGACCTGGCTTTGGATTTGCTCCAGTTTAAGTTGGGTCTTAGTTGGGTTTTACTTTTCTTTTTCTTGTAACCAATTCTGACTTTTATGCCTCAGAATTTGTATTCATTTACCATCGATCTCACTGTAGTTAATCAATGGGTATCATCGTTTTATCTAAACCGGTGTGTTTGGGAAACTCCATTTGAGAGAACAGGATGGGTGCAGATCACTTTCTATTAATAAAATAACAGACTTTATACGAGCTTGTGTTGTCCAGGAGCGAGCTGGGCAGGACACCACGCACATTTCTGGGGCCAGTCTGGGACTGGGAGTGTGCTGGGGTCGTTCTGCAGCGTAATCCAGGAGTGGCTGGCAGCACTCCCACAATATCTCTGGGCGTGACTTACCTGCTGGGTGTGAGCAGACCAGGAGTGGTCGCTACCACAGCACAGCAGTGCAAAAAGCAACCCAGGTTACAGAAGTCAGGGGACACAGCTGTTTGTCCAGCGTGTACCCTGGATATGTTCCAGTGGCACAGCAAGCAGTGTGTATGCACAGCTTGTTGTTTCAGATGAGGTTTGCACTTTCAGCACTGGCATAGCTATTTTAAGAGAGCCTCAGGTGTAGAAGCTGGGAGGAGTCAAGGGAGGTTACACTTTGTTGTTTTCTGTTTGCTTATTTCAGGGGAAGGGAGCTAGAGAAAGTAAAGCAGAAAAATGAGCACCAGCGAAACAGCTACAAGGAGCCAGATTGGAGGCAGAAGAAAGGGAGAAAGAGCAGGAACGCCAGAAATGGCAGGTGGAAATGAGACTGAGAGAAGCATTTGCTGCAGAGGACGTGCCCACAGGTGAGCCCTGGAGTTGAGACAACAAGACACTGAAGCCCATAAGAGTCATGGGGCTGAAGAGAAAGAAAGAGAGGAAATACAACCTGGAGCTGGTAGAAAAACATGAAAAGAACCCCGAGAGTCACCAACATCACCCTCCACTGAAGGAATCCTCAGCTTTGTCCTGCATACAAAGAGCCAGACCTCACTGAGGAATCCCTCCCTACTTTTGAAAGGCTACGTGAGGTTCATGACATTCCTGAGGACGAGACGGTCCCCCGTTGATCGCAAAACTGTCTGGTAAAGCTTGAAATGGATTTACTGAAATGCCGGGTCAGGAAGCTTTGAAATTTTCTGAATTTAAGAATGCTGTTTTACAAGGGTTTCAAATTACTCCTGAAGTGCACAGGTTGAGATTCAGAAATCTCAAGAGAAGTGCTGGAGGGAGTCGTAGCAAATATGCCCGGAAGATGTGTGATGTAAAGGGGAAGGGAGCTGGGGATTATAACCAATCCTTTGATAGCTTGGCTCAAGAATATTTCTTAAGTATATGTAGACAAAGTGGGGACTTTCACCTTGTAATGTTGCATGTCAGTCGTACTGTCCTGTACTAATTCTGGGTGTACCTCAGTTTCCCTATGTACTGCAGCAATGCCTGCAGGTGAGAATTAGGTGTGTGACTTTCGCTGAGGCCCTTGGGGCAGATGAGGCGGCCCAGCTGCCTGTAAGTAAGCGATGGCTGATGCCCTTCGTAACCAAGACGCAGGAGCAGGGCCGGCGACAGGGGGGTACTACAGGTACAGCTGTACCGGGCCCCGGACTTAAGGGGGGCCCCTTAAGTCTGGGGCGGGCCCAGTACACAGCTGTACCCCCTTGTCGCCGGGCCTGCATAGCAAGGCGCGGCTCCGGGCAGCCGCTGCAGCGCTCATCAGCCCGCCCCGGCCCCCAGCAGCCTCCCCCAGCCCCCCTTTGCTTCTCCCGGCCGGGCCACGCAGAGCCCCAGCGCGCGGCAGCTCTGCGCCCCCAGAGGGGGAGAGCGCGCGCGGGGGAAGGGGGCGTGACTGGAGCGGGGCGTGTCCTGCCTCTGCCTGAGGAGGGGGCTGCCGGGCTCCCTCCTCCCGGCCCAGCGGCATTAGCAGCAGCAGCGAGCGGAGCAGGCGCCTCTCGCTGGCGGGTGCCAGGTTCGAGCAGGCGTGGGCTGGGGGCCTGGGGCGGGTCCGCTGTCCCACGTGGGGCAGGGAGCAAGCCGGCCACGCTGCCATGGGGCGGGGGGCACCGTGCCCCTTGCGCGCCGCGGGGGCAGAACAGGGCTGGGGGGGCAGGGCGCGGGCGGCAGGAGACCGGCGGGGGGGACCACAAATGAGCAGAGTACGGGGCCCCAAAATTTCTGTCGCCGGCCCTGCACAGGAGGGGGATGCAACCAGGTGACACTTTGCCTGGGAAGTGAGACAAAGACCGGAGGAGGAGTAATGATCATGTGGGAGGCCAGGCAGTAGGATCCAGGGCAGTCTGCTGTGGGGGACTGGAAAAGGGGGAGTCCAGGGCCTCAGGTATTTCCCCTTCAGAGAAATCTCCCAGGTTAAACCCACCCTACTCCCTGCTCGCCACATATGTCAATGGAGGAAAAGGGCTGCAGGACCCCAGGAAGTTCCCCTGTACCCCTTGCCTGTGATACAAGAGGCATTTTACATGGACATTTTGGAGCCTGTCCTGATCTAAGGGGGGGAGGAATACATCTGGGCGAGGGTGGATTTTGCCACTAGATATCCTGAGGCAGTTGCTTGAACTAACAGAGAGGTTGATTCTGGGGCCAAAGCCCTTTTCTCTAATTTTAGCAGCGTGGGTTTCCCCTCAAGAGATGTGATCTGCCCGTGGGATATCTGCCATGGCTCAGCTATTCAGTGAGTTGTGAGGGGTGAAACAACTAAAAGTTGCCCCCATCACCCAGAGCAAATGGTCTGGTGGGGAGGGTCAATGGGACTCTAAAATCTGTGCTGGGAAGGTTCACAAATAAGAAAGATCAAGACTGGGATGAAATGCTGCCCTGTTTTCATATAGGGAGGTGCCTCCAGAATTTGGTTCTCCCCATTTGATCTTCCCTATACAGTAACTCCTCATTTAAAGTCATCCCGGTTACCATTGTTTTGTTGTTACATTGCTGATCAATTAGGGAACATGCTCATTTAAAGGTGTCCAATGTTCCCTTCTAATGTCTTTTGGCAGCTGCCCAGCAGGCTACCAATTGCTGACAGTTCAGCTGTCCCTTCCCCCACTGCCGTGTCGTTTTCCCCTAGACTCCTGCTTGCTGTGGGGGGAGGGGAAAAAGAGGGGCTAATATCAGGGTGCCTTCCTCCCAACTGCTACTGCACCCCACTTACCCCATCTTCCATAGAGCAGGGGAGACGCACGATGGAAGGATCTGCTGCCTTAGGCAGCAGCTGCAGATTTGCTGACCTAATTAACAAAGCAGTTCACATCTGACCCCACTCTTGATACTTAAATGGTGATGCACATCTCTGTCTCTCAGGGTGTGTCTCTGTCTGCCCTCCCTTCTTTCCTGAGGTCTTGAAGAGTGTGAGAGTTAAACCTTGAGGGGTCAGCCAATTGCTAGTTCTTTTAGCAGTAAGGTATTCCCTGGGAAATATCCCACCCTCTGACTCCTACACCTCAACCAAGCTTCACAATCATCATCACTGTGTACCAGTATTAAAGTGTTTGTTTAAAACTTATACTGTCTGTGTGTGTGTATATGGTGAAAAAAAATTCCCTGGAACTTAACCTCCTCATTTACATTCATTCTTATGGGCAAATTGGATTCGCTTAACATGGTTTCGCTTAAAGTCGCATTTTTCAGGAACACAACGAAAATCATAGAATCATAGAATATCATCAGGGTTGGAAGGGACCTCAGGAGGTTCTAGTCCAACCCCCTGCTCAAAGCAGGACCATTCCCCAACTAAATCATCCCAGCCAGGGCTTTGTCAAGCCTGACCTTAAAAACCTCTAAGGAAGGTGATTCTACCACCTCCCTATGGTAACCCATTCCAGTGCTTCACCACCCTCCTAGTGAAAAAGTTTTTTTCTAATATCCAACCTAAACCTTCCCAACTGCAACTTGAGACCATTACTCCTTGTTCGGTCATCTGCTACCACTGAGAACAGTCTAGATCCATCCTCTTTAGAACAACCTTTCAGATGGTTGAAAGCAGCTATCAAATCTCCCCTCAGTCTTCTCTTCTGTAGACTAAACAATCCCAGTTCTCTTAGCCTCTCCTCATAAGTCATATACTCCAGGCCTCTCATTATTTTTGTTGCCCTTCTCTGGGCAGAGACTCTTTCCAGTTTTTCCACATCCTTCTTGTAGTGTGGGCCCCAAAACTGGACACAGTACTCCAGATGAGGCCTCACCAATGTTGAATAGAGGGGAACAATCAAGTCCCTCAATTTGCTGGCAATACCCCTACTTATGCAACCCAAAATGCCATTAGCCTTCTTAACAACAAGGGCACACTGTTGACTCATCTCCAGCTTCTCATCCACTGTAACTCCTAGGTCCTTTTCTGCAGAACTGCTGCCTAGCCATTCGGACCCTAGTCTGTAGCAGTGCATGGGATTCTTCCGTCCTAAGTGCAGGACTCTGCACTTGTACTTGTTGAACCGCATCAAATTTCTTTTGGCCCAGTCCTCTAATTTGTCTAGGTCCCTCTGTATCCAATCCCTACCCAATGTTAAGTGAGGAGTTCCTGTACCTAGATCTCATCAGAGACTCTTGGGAAGGAGACACTGAGGCAGTGGGCAAGTCATGATGGATGTGTCTCAGCCTAACCCAGTCTAAACAAAAGGCCTGCTAGGACCAACAGACATGCGAATGCTCTTTTGAAATGGAGACTTGACGTTGGTGATAAGACCTTTGAAAGAATACAAAATGTTACACTCTTGGGCAGGCCGTTTTGTGGTGGTAGAAAAGGTGAATGAAGATACGTCTCATGTCACAAGGCCTCATGGTAACACTATCCCATAGCTGGTACATGTAAAAACTCCAAGCTTATGACAGAGGGAAAACATGAACTGTTGTGTAGAGGGGGAAACTGAGGGCCTACCCTTGCAAATACAGTATAAAGAGGTCACCTATTAGGCACGCTGTCCATAGTTAGGAGTAACTCACCCTGTCAGTCAGTGATACTGGGGCATTAGATGTGACCATGATTTCATCATTGGATCCTGATCCTTCACTGAATAGAACACAGGAATCCCGAGGCCCACTTCTCCCTGCTCTGACCCATTGGATCCCACTCCCCTCCCACGGCCAAGGATAGAACCCAGGAGTTCTGGCTCCCAGACCCCCCTCTAACCACTAGACCCCCACACCCCTCCCAGAGCCAGGGAGAGAGCCCAGGAGTCCAGGTTCTCCATCTCCTGGGGTTGGCATAGGTTGAGGGACAGGGCTTGAAGCAGTGGAGCAGGAAGTGAGGAAGCAAGGCTGGCATGGGGCTGTGGAGAGCACTCACCCCATCGCATGCACTGTGGGTATGTAGGGTGCAGGCTGTGTGGAATGGGGGGGTAGGAACTCGCCCTAGGAGTGGTGTGGCTTAGGGAGCATGAGGGACTGCAGACTGGAGGGTGGGGTGTGGTAGAGGCTGCAGAGGGGTGATCACAGGGGAGCTGGCACCTCCAGGGAGGAAGGAGACAGACACACAGACAGATGTGAGGCCAGGGACTGATCTGAAGCTTTATTGGTGTTGATTGCATGGCAGAGAATGAGCAAAATTTGGTTTTTCAGGCACAGAGTTAGCAAAAACCAACCCCCAACATAGGCCCTGGCATCTGCCCTGGTTACAACCACCCCTAACCCCACGCCCCCATCCCACATGCCACGCTCCAGACCGGAATCCCACTCCCTACTCCACGACTGGAGGAGGGAGTGTGTCTGCTGGACTCAAAAGGGGGGAAAAGCTGCCGGGGAAACCCAGGGCCCAGATCCCAGGAATGTGGGCATGCGGGAAATGAGATACAGAGAGCGAGGTAGAAGAGATCACAGGGCAAACCCAGGGCCCAGATACACAGGGGATGGGCACCTTGAAAGGAGAGAGCGAAATAGAAAGAGAGGTATGTGAGCGACATGGACAGATGGGCGGACAGATGGATGGGCTGACGGATGAGTGGGTTGACGGACAGATCGGTAGATGGATGGGTTGACAGACGAATGGGTTTCTGGATGGATGGATGGATGGGATGATGGATGGATGGGTTGACAGATAGACGTATGGATGGATGGACGGATGGGTTGATGGGCAGATCGGTGGATGGATGGATGGGTTGACAGATGGATGCGTTCCTGGATGGATGGATGGGTTGACAAATGGATGCGTTCCTGGATGGATGGATGGGGTGATGGATGGATGGGTTGCTTGTTGATTGATTGCATTGCTGCTTACATTCTCCTCCCACTTTGACGCCCTCACCCATGGGCTATCTTTGGGCGGGGTGTGGATGGATTCACTCCTCTTAGGCAGGAGTTCTTGTTGACATCCTTCTCCTCGCAGCTCTCGCAGCTCTTGTCATCGCACTGGTACATGGGCACTTTACAGAGCGTTTGCCATGAGTTCCATACAACCTGTTTTTTCTTCTTTGTGTCCTTTATAGAAACCTCCTTGAAGGCCAAGGCGCGGTGGTCTTCATCGATGACACTGAAGATCCCATCCATGAGTTGCTGGATGTGGTGGTCGTCCTTCAAGGTGAGGCAGATATCCAAGCAGGGGGAATAATAGGTGAAGAAGACAAAGCAGCTGTTCCAGCCGCACGTGTCGCCCAGCAACCACCTGATGTAGCGGTGGTTACTAAACTCTTCTCCCAAGGCGCGGGTCAACGGGCACTCGTTCCTGCCCCGGGCCTTGTCCAGGAGGCGGGAGACGGGGCTCACCCCGTTCTGGTCCACGTTGAGCATTAGCCACTCGGAGTGCAGGGCGCGATTGTCATGTTTGTTGGGTTTGGCAGCGACGAAGTGTTTCCCCTCGTACAGGAAGCCTGTCTCTGACTCCAGCGTGGATTTCATCTTCTTGAGGTCATCCACCGGCAGGTGCTGCTGCATATCACTTGGGCTGGTGCGTTGGCACGTGGACTTTGGCAAGGAGATGGCCACCGCATACTGAATGGTGGGGGTGGGTTTGGTTTCAGGGCGATACCTGGGGGAGAGGGGGAAGGGGGAGCGTGAATCACACACCGAGCAGGGGGTTAATGAGCACAAACTGTACAGACACCTGCATGGACCCCAAACATTCATCCTCCCCCTGCACTCCCAGAAACACTCCTCCCATCCTGGGGCCCCATCTCCCCCCTGCACCCTCAGAATCATCCCTCCCATCTTGGAGTCCTATATCCCTTCTGGCCCCCACCCCCCAGAATCACCCCTTCCAACTCTGGGCCCCATCTCCCCCCTGCAGCCCCAGAATCACTCCACCAGCTCGGGGATCCTCACGGGTTGTTACCTGGGGGTGGGGGTGTTTGGGGGGTCAGAGCCTGGGAGGAATCACAGAGAGAGCACAAGGGTAATGAACACGAACTGTGCAGACACATGCAGTGCCCAAACATTCATCCTCCCCCTGTACCCCCAAAAACTCTCCCAGCTCAGGTCCCCATCTCCCCCCTTCACCCCCCATAATCCCCACTCCCAGCTCCAGGCTATATTTCTAATGTGAACCCCCAGAATAACCCCCCCCACCATCTTGGGCTCTATCACCATCTGCACCCGCAGAATCACCCTTCACAGCTTGGACTCCGTCTTCTGTTGCACATCCGGAAACACCCCACCCAGCTCTGGACCGATCTCCCCTGCACTCCCAGAATAAACCTTCCAAGCTCAGAGCTGCCATCTCCCCCTGTACCACCATAATCACCCTTCCTAACTTGGGGCTCCATCTCCCCTGTACCCCCAGAATCAACTACACCCAGCTCTGGATCCCGTACCCTCCCGCACATCCAGAATCACCCCTTCAAGCTCAGGAATCCCTCTCCCTGCACTCCTAGAATCATCAGAATCACCCCTCACAGCTCACTGCTCCATCATCCCCTGCACTCCCAAAATCAAACCTCCCAGCTCAGAGCTCCATCTCTCCTGGCACCCCCAGAATCTCCCCTCCCAGCTTGGGCTCCATGTCCCACTGCACACCCGGAATCACTCCTTCTGAGCTCGGGGCTCAATTTCTGCCTGCACCCTCAGAATCACCCCTCCCAGCTCTGGGTCCCATTTCTTCCTGCAACCCCAGAATCACCCCCTTCCAAATAAAGGCTTCATCTCCCCCTAACCTCCCCTGAATTATCCTCTGAGCTTGGGGTACATCTTCCCATGCACCCCCTGAATCTCCCACTCCCACCCGCCTCCAGTTTCCATCTCCCCCTGCATCCCAATATTCACCTCTCCAACCTAGGGCCCAATATCCCCCTGCACCTCCAGAATAACCTCCTCCCCACTGTGCGCCCCATCTACCCCTGAACTGCCAGGTAAGGAGACCAAAGCCCTGAGGTAAACGGGGAAATGTGACATAGCACAACCAGGAGAGCACAAGAGGGGGGGACTCCTCTCTCATACCGAGCAAGTGGGACAATCAGCGAGTTAGCTTAAATGTCTATACACAAATGCAAGAAGCTTGGGAAACAAGCAGGGAGAACTGGAAGTTCTGGAACAGTCAAAGAACTATGATGTGATTGGAATAACAGAGACTTGGTGGGATAACTCACATGACTGGAGTACAGTCATGGACGGATATAAACTGTTCAGGAAGGACAGGCAGGGCAGAAAGGGTGGGGGAGTTGCACTGTATGTAAGAGAACAGTACGACTGCTCAGAGCTCCGGTATGAAACTGCAGAAAAACCTGAGAGTCTCTGGATTAAGTTTAGAAGTGTGAGCAACACGGCTGATGTCGTGGTGGGAGTCTGCTATAATCCACCAGACCAGGGGGATGAGCTGGATGAGGCTTTCTTCCAGCAACTAAGAGAAGTTACTAGATCACCAATCTTATGGGAGTCTTCGATCACCCTGATATCTGCTAGGAGAACAATACAGCGGTGCACAGACAATCCAGGCAGTTTTTGGAAAGTGTAGGGGACAATTTCTTGGTACAAGTGCCGGAGGAACCAACTAGGGAAGAGCTTTTCTTGACCTGCTGCTCACAAACCGTGAAGACTTAGTAGGGGAAGCAAAAGTGGATGGGAACCTGGGAGGCAGTGACCATGAGATGTCCCAGTTCAGGATCCTGACTGTCACGTGACTGAAATAATTTGGGACCATATAGATCATAAATACAATGTAAAGGGGGCCAGATAAGGTTTCTGTGACCAGATTATGGTCTGCTGGTTTTGTTTGATCTATCTGTATGTGTGTATCTTTTTTGTAGTTAGAGTTATGGATATTGGCTATATGGTGCCTGTATTTCAAAATTAGGCTTGGCTTCTGGGTGAAATCTCAGACAAGCTGTTGTTAACTTGGCTGGCCTGGCTGATGGGCCATTAAGGACCATCAGCTACACAATGAACTTTGTAGATGCCTGTCCACACCCCAGCTTCTCCAGGAATGTGATCTGCCTGGTGAGAAATTGAATCTTAAACTATGAACCTTCATTTTGCAATTGGACTCTGCATCAGAAGGAGGAGGGGGGTATTCACCCAGAAGGGAAAGTCTATAAAACCTGGGAGACACTTCCTCCATCTTGGTCTTCAATCTGCAACCTTCAGCTAGCACCTATCTCTGGATGGGATTTTGCTACACATGGAAGCTCTGACCAACGGATTGATGACCCATCCCTAGAAGGGGGTGAATTCCAGAGACTTTTATCTGAACCTGCAGTTTAGTCTACAGCTGCAAGCCTGAACCAAGAGATTTGCCATTACTGCATGTAATTGATTTATTTTAACCATTCCTAACCCTCACCTAGACCTTTTTCCTTGTATAATAAACCTTTAGTTTTTAGATTCTAAAAAATTGGCAACAGTGTGATTTGTGGTAAGATCTGATTTGTATATTGACCTGGGTCTGGGGCCTGATTCTTTGGAATTGGGGAGAACCGTTTTCTTTATTTGGGGTATTGGTTTTCATAACCATTGGTCCCCAGGACAGGTGGCTGCTGGTGGTGATACTGGGAAGCTGGAGTGTCTAAGGGAATTGCTTGTGTGACTTGTGGTTAGCCAGTGGGGCGAAACCAAAGTCTCTTCTGTTTGGCTGGTTTGGTTTGCCTTAGTGTGGAAAAACCCCAGCTTTGGGCTGTAGTTGTCCCTTTGGAAGCAATCTGTCCTGATCTGACACTCACAGTTGGATCCCACCAGGAACAGAACCATCACACTGACACAGGGGGAAAAGGAGGGCAGCAGAATACGGACCCTAGACTTCAGAAAAGCAGACTTAGACTCCCTCATGGAACTCATGGGCAGGATCCCCTGGGAGAAGAACATGAAGGGGAAAGGAGTTCAAGAGAGCTGGCTGTATTTTAAAGAATCCTTATTGAGGTTGCAGGAACAAACCATCCCAATTTTTAAAAGATTTTTAAGGCCTGACTTGACAAAGCCCTGGCTGGGATGATTTAGTTGGGGTTACTCCTTCTTTGAGCAGGGGGTTGGACTAGGTGATCTCCTGAGGTTCCTTCTAAACCTGATATTTTATGAGTCTATGATTCTATGATAATAATCCTCACAGCTCTGGGCTTAATATCCCCCTGAACCCCCAGAATCACTCCTTACACTCGGCTCCATCGCCCACCTGCACCCCCAGAATCACCCTCTTCCAACTTGAGGCTTCATCTCCCCCTTACCTCCACAGACTTATCCTCTAAGCTTGGGGGTCCATCTTCCTATCCTCTCTTAGAATCTCCCACTCCCACCCGCAGTTTCCAACTCTCCCTGCACCCCAATAGTCACCTCTCTCAGCTCAGGGCTCCATCTCCCCCTGCATCCCCAGAATCACTCCTCTCATCACCGCCTGCACAGCAACAATCATCCCTCCCCACTCGGGCTCCATCTGTCCATATACCCCAAGAATTTCTCCTCCCAGCTCTGGGCCCCATCTCCTGCTACATCCCCAAAATCATCACTTCCAGCCTGGGCTCTATGTCCCCCCACACCCCGAGAATCACCCTCCCAGCTCGGGGCTCCATCTCCCCCTGAAGCCACAAAAATCACCCCTCCCAGTTTGGACTCCATGTCTCTCCCATAATCACCCTCCTGGCTGCAGGCTATATCTACTCCTGCACCCCCATAATCATCCTCACAGCTCTGGAATTAATATGTCCCTCCACCCCCTGAATAACCTCTCTCAGCTCGGGCTCCATCTCTGCCTGCAGCCACAGAATCACTTCAAGCTCTAGGTCCCATTGTCCCCTATACCAGAATCACCCCTCCCAGCTCTAGGCTCCATCTCCACCTGCACCCCCCTGAATCACCAGTTCTGAGGCAGTGGCTCTAAGCTCACCCTGTGATAACAGCAGACACAAGGGGTCCCTGCTGCTCCCTTTGTGGCTAGTGGTGCGGGGCAGGATCAAGATGGCCCTCAAACCCCAGGCCAGTCACTCACTGGTGGACATGATCCACGATCATTTTGAGTGCGGTGGGGTTGATGCTCCCGGCGGTCTCTGGCCCGAAGCAGAGGAGAAGGGGCAGCAGCAGGAGTCCAGCCCTGGCCATCCGTCCCAACACCTGCACAGGACCCCACAGTGTCAGTGCCCCCGACCCTGGGCACAAACCCAGAGTCCCCCGACCTACATCCCCAAGTCCCTGCTGGGCTACTGAGAGGAGAGGGGACAGTGGGGACCCCCCCCCCAGGGCAGGGGGGAGCCACCAGGGTTACCATGGGGCAGGAGGAGGTGAAGGGGGGGGTTTCCCAAGATTAATATGTGGCAGGATGAGATGTAGCAGGGGGAACTCACCAGGGTTTCCATGGGGCAGGAGGAGGTGGAGGGGGGAACTCACCAGGGTTTCCATGGGGCAGGAGGAGGTGGAGGGGGGGAACTCACCAGGGTTTCCATGGGGCAGGAGGAGGTGGAGGGGGGGAACTCACCAGGGTTTCCATGGGGCAGGAGGAGGTGGAGGGGGGAAGTCACCAGGGTTTCCATGGGGCAGGAGGAGGTGGAGGGGGGAACTCACCAGGGTTTCCATGGGGCAGGAGCAGGAGGTGCCGTAACTCACCGACAGAGTCTCAAACCCGATCCCCAGTGATGGGTTCTCAGCTCCCAGCCCCTCTCTTTATAGACCCATTCTCCACCCCCACCCTGCATGGGGGGCGGGGGCAGTTCAACTCCTGCTAACCCCGTGCCCAGCACAGGGGCGGTGGCACCAGGTGCCATTCAGCTGCTTCCTGCTTCATTCAATATTGACTTTAAAGGAATCGCCATGGGGCTGAGCCAGGAGGGGTGGAGGAGACAGCAGCAGGGACCCCACCCCCATCCACGGTGGCCGGGTGTGACGGTAAAAGGTGATGCTGGGATGTAACCTGACCCCAGCCAGGTGATGGGACGCTGGATGTCTGTGTGTTGCTAACAAAGGCTTGGGGGGAGGGGACAGGAAGTAGGCAGACAAACAGTTTTAGGCTGGGTTGTGCTCGGGGTAGGAGGGAGATAGACGTCTGGGAATAAGGCCGGGAGCCCCAAAACCCTGGGCCTCATCTCCCGGTCCCCCAGAAGGGCCTGACTGAGGGGTCCTGTCTAGACTGGGAAGCTCTGAGTTGGATTGTGTTCCTGTCATCTCAATAAACCTTCTGATCTACTGGCTGGCTGAGAGTCTCTGTGAATCCCAGGAAGCGGGAGTGCAGGGACCGGACTCCCCACACTCCGTGACAACTGGTGGCAGAGCGGTGGGATACGACTTCACCCCGTGAGCGGCACTTCCTGCAGTAAGTGACTGGGGAGCAGAACGAAGGGGGACCAGGTGTGCTGAAGTCAGACGTGTTTTCGGGGGGCGGAGGAGCTACGCTTAACCCCTGAGAGTGTGTGACCAGCGAGGACTGTTGCAGTAAGCGGGGTCCCCTGGGGCACTGCAGTGAGCAGACTCAGAGGCGGTGGAGTTGCAGCTCGACCCCGGGAGAGAGGTGTGGAGAAGGGCTGGCACACAAGGGGGTTCCTCCTGAAAACCATTGAAATCTGAACGCACAGGCCTGCGAGTGGCCGTCAGGAAGATGTATGCCAAGCGCCTCAAGAGTGACCTGATGCAGCTGTGCAGGCAGAGGGGGCTGCCCATTTCAAAGCTCACCAAGGAGCAGCTGATTGCCCAGCTGGAGGAGAGGGATCGTGCGAATGCCCCGAGCCCGGCCTCTGAGGGGAGCCGCCCGGCAGACACAGCGCCGGCCCCAGGGCCTGCCCGGGCTGGGAGGGGACAGACTGCTGCCGAGGACGTCTCAAGGTCCCCCTCACCTATAACTAGGGGAGGGGTTGGGGGAAGCCCAGCAAATACCGAGGGCACCCGGACTCCGGCAGCCAGCAGGGGACCCTCCCAGCAGGGGTCCCCACCCCTGGACCCAAGGCACAGTGAATGGGACCTAAAATTGAGAGAAATCACGTTGAAAGAGCAAGAGTTGGCAGAGCGCCGACGGCAGTGCCAGCTTCAGCTAGAGGAGAAGGACAAACAACGTCAGCACGAAGAGCAACAGCGCCAGCATGCGGAGAGGCAGCGCCAGCTTGACCGTGAGCATGAGCTGGAGCTGGCCAGGCTGAGGAGCAGCGGGGCCCTGGCTGCGGTGAGTGAGGGGGGCCCCAAGGCCGCGCGGAGCTTTGATAAGGGCATCCTGGCCCGGCATAAGGAGGGGGAGGACATGGATAGCTTCCTGACAGCCTTCGAGAACGCCTGTGGGATGCACCGGATTGACCCTGCAGACTGGCTCCAGTTCCTCACCCCCTTACTGGACCCCAAATCCGTGGAGGCGTACAGCCGAATGACCAAGGCGGAGGCAGGGGACTATGAACTGTTCAAAAAGGCCCTGCTCCGCGAGTTCGGGCTGACTCCCGAGATGTACCGGAAAAGGTTCCGGAGTCAGCGGAAAACCCCTGAGATCACCTACCTACAACTGGCCAACCAGATGCAGGGATATGCCCGCAAGTGGACGGCGGGGGCCGGAACGGTGGAGGACCTGCTCAACCTAGTCATACTGGAGCATCTGTACGACCAGTGCCCCTCCGACCTGAGGCTGTGGTTGATGGACAAAAAGCCAGAGAACCCACAGCACGCAGGGCAGTTGGCCGATGAGTTTGTGAACAGTCGGTCAGGGGGGAGCAGAGAGGAGTCCCACCGGAGTCGGCCCTTCACGAGACCGAGAGAGAGTCACCCAGGGACCTCCCAGCGGGGAAACACGGAGACCCCCCATCAAAGGGGAACCTCTAGCGTCAGGACCAACCGACCCGCTCCAGGGGACCAGCGGGACCTAAGCTGCTTCCAATGTGGCCAGAGGGGCCACATACGGGCCCAGTGCCCCAGGCTCCAGAACAGACCGAGCGGACCGAACTCCCCCAGGGTTAACTGGGTAGAGACCCAGCCTGACGAGCGACGGAGAGCCCCGGCAAGGGAGGCTGGCAACTTACCGCCTGCTCGGGAGGGGGGAGCCCAGACCAGCTCCTCCGGGGAACGGGATGCTCAGGACCCACCGTTCACAGTTTACCGGGTGGGCGCAGGGCTGTCCCTGCGGAGCGAGTGCATTGTTCCCCTGGAGGTGGACGGGAGGAAGGTCTATGGATACTGGGATACGGGGGCTGAGGTGACACTGGCCCGGCCCGAGGTGGTGGCCCCAGATCGGATGGTGCCCAACACCTACCTGACCCTGAGAGGGGTGGCCGGGACCCCGTTCAAGGTGCCCGTCGCAAGGGTACACCTGAAATGGGGGACCAAGGAGGGCCTTAAGAATGTGGGGGTGCACCACCATTTGCCTACAGAGGTGCTGATGGGAGGGGACCTAGAGGACTGGCCCAACAACCCCAAGGGTGCCCTGGTCGTGACCCGTAGCCAGAGCCGGCGAGGGGCACAGTACCTGGACCGTGGAGAGGGTGCTGTACCGGGGGTGCAGGATCCCACCCCAGTGGGGAGGGGGTGTCAAGGGACCGGGCTCCGAGGGGCTCTGGCCTCAGACTCAGCCAGCAGGAGGGAGCCAGGCCCCATCCCTTCCCCAACCGCTGAATTCCAGACTGAGTTACAGAGAGATCCCTCCTTGCAGAAGTGCAGGGACCTGGCTGGCCTGGGTGAGGTACCGACCAAGGGAAGAGGCTGCCAGGAGAGGTTCCTGTGGGAGAAGGGGTTCCTGTACCGGGAATGGGCTCCCCCCGGGGAAATGGAGTCCTGGGGGATCCGGAGGCAGCTGGTGGTCCCCCAGAAGTATCGCCGCAAGTTACTGTACCTGGCCCATGACATCCCTCTCGCAGGGCACCAGGGAATCCGGCGCACCGGGCAGAGGCTGCTACAGAACTTTTACTGGCCTGGGGCCTTTAGGGCTGTCCGCCAGTACTGCCGATCCTGTGACCCCTGCCAGCGGGTGGGGAAGGCCCGGGACAAGGGGAAAGCAGCTTTGAGACCTTTGCCTATCATAGAGGAGCCTTTTCAGAAGGTGGCTATGGACATAGTGGGGCCTTTCAGCAAGATGACCCGCTCGGGGAAGAAATACATCCTGGTGGTGGTGGATTTCGCCACCCGCTACCCCGAGGCAGTGCCCTTATCCTCCATTGAAGCAGACACTGTGGCAGACGCGCTGCTGACCATTTTCAGCCGAGTGGGGTTCCCCAAGGAAGTCTTGACCGACCAAGGGTCCAACTTCATGTCGGCCCTGCACCAGAGCTTGTGGGAGAAAAGTGGGGTCCGACACAGCTGGGCCTCAGCGTATCACCCCCAGTCCAACGGGCTGGTGGAGAGGTTCAATGGGACATTGAAGATGATGCTGAAAACCTTTATGAACCAGCACCCACAGGACTGGGACAAGTACTTACCCCACCTGCTGTTTGCGTACAGGGAGGTGCCCCAGGAGTCTACCGGATTTTCGCCTTTCGAACTGCTATATGGACGGAGGGTAAGGGGGCCCCTGGACCTGATGAGAGATGAATGGGAGGGGGAGGCTGCTCCCGAGGGAGAATCGGTGGTGGAGTATGTCCTGACCTTCCGAGAGAGACTTGCTGAGCTCATGGGCCTGGCCCAGGAGAATCTGGCCAGAGCCCAGAGGAAGCAGAAGGTCTGGTATGACCGCACGGCGCGGGCCCGCGCCTACGCCACCGGGGATCAGGTGATGGTTCTCATCCCGGTGAGGAAAAACAAGCTTCAGGCGGCCTGGGAAGGCCCTTTTAAGGTTGTCAAGCAACTAAATGAGGTGAACTATGTGGTGGAGCTGTCTAACCGGGCGCACCAGCACCGGGTGTACCACGTGAACATGATGAAGCCCTATTATGACAGGGGGAATGTGGTGTTGGCCGTGTGTGGACATTGGGAGGAGCAGGGAGCTGACCCTCTAGTGGATCTATTCCCTGAGACAGGAGCTGGCTCCCCCCTGGAAACAATTCCCCTCTCAGATCAGCTCACCCCTGCCCAGCAAGCTGAGATCAGAGGGGTGCTGCAGCTGTACCGACCACTGTTCTCCAACCGGCCTGGACGCACTAATCTGACTGTCCACCGGGTGCAGACAGGATCGCACCCCCCTATAAGATGCTCCCCCTACCGAGTCACAGGGAACACTGCCAAGGACCTGGAGAGGGAGGTCCGGGAGATGCTGGCTCTGGGGGTGATCCAGCCATCGTCCAGCCCTTGGGCCTCACCGGTGGTGCTGATCCCCAAAAAAGACGGGTCGATCCGGTTCTGTGTGGACTATCGAAAGCTCAATGCCATCACTGTCTCTGATGCCTACCCCATGCCAAGGCCTGACGAGCTCCTGGACAAGTTGGGGGGAGCTCGTTACCTCACCACTATGGATCTTACAAAGGGTTACTGGCAGGTGCCACTGGATGCAGATGCCAGGCTGAAATCGGCCTTTATCACCCCGCTGGGGCTCTATGAGTTCCTGACCCTGCCCTTCGGCCTCAAAGGGGCGCCGGCCACCTTCCAGCGCCTGGTGGATCAGCTCCTGAGGGGGATGGAGAGTTTTGCGGTAGCATATATCGATGACATCTGTGTCTTTAGCCAGACCTGGGAGGACCATGTGTCCCAGGTGGGACAAGTGCTGGACCGGCTCCGGCACGCTGGGCTGACCATAAAGGCAGAGAAGTGCAAGGTGGGGATGGCTGAAGTGTCCTACCTGGGCCACCGGGTGGGGAGCGGCCACCTAAAGCCGGAACCAGCCAAGGTGGAGGTGATCAGAGACTGGCCCGTGCCCCGAACCAAAAAGCAGGTCCAAGCCTTCATCGGGATGGCGGGGTACTACCGAAGGTTTGTGCCCCACTTCAGCGCCACAGCCGCCCCCATCACCGAGCTATGCAAGAAGGGGAAGCCCGACAAGGTGGTCTGGACGGAGCAGTGCCAGAGGGCTCTCTGTGTGCTGAAAGAGGCTCTGGTCAGCGGCCCGGTTCTAGCAAACCCGGACTTTGACAAGCCGTTTGTGGTATTCACCGACGCCTCAGACGTGGGGCTGGGGGCGGTGTTAATGCAGGAGGATGAAAAGGGGGAGAGACACCCCATCGTGTACCTGAGCAAGAAGTTGCTCCCCCGGGAACAGAACTACGCGACCATCGAGAAGGAATGCCTGGCCATGGTGTGGGCCCTCAAGAAACTACAACCGTATCTATTTGGGCGACGCTTCACCGTGTACACCGACCACTCTCCCCTGACCTGGCTGCACCAGATGAAAGGGGCCAACGCCAAGCTCCTGCGGTGGAGTCTGCTCCTGCAGGATTATGACATGGACGTGGTCCATGTGAAGGGAAGTGCCAACATGATAGCGGACGCGCTGTCCCGGAGAGGGGGCCCTGAACTTCCCCAGGTCACTGGTCAGAGTGACCCCGCTCAGTTCAGTCTGGAGGGGGGGGGGTGATGTGACGGTAAAAGGTGATGCTGGGATGTAACCTGACCCCAGCCAGGTGATGGGACGCTGGATGTCTGTGTGTTGCTAACAAAGGCTTGGGGGGAGGGGACAGGAAGTAGGCAGACAAACAGTTTTAGGCTGGGTTGTGCTCGGGGTAGGAGGGAGATAGACGTCTGGGAATAAGGCCGGGAGCCCCAAAACCCTGGGCCTCATCTCCCGGTCCCCCAGAAGGGCCTGACTGAGGGGTCCTGTCTAGACTGGGAAGCTCTGAGTTGGATTGTGTTCCTGTCATCTCAATAAACCTTCTGATCTACTGGCTGGCTGAGAGTCTCTGTGAATCCCAGGAAGCGGGGGTGCAGGGACCGGACTCCCCACACTCCGTGACACCGGGGTCACCCCGATACTATCCCCAGCTCCCAGGCTGTAGGTGGTGGGGCTAATGAAGCCCCCCAAAGCAGTGGGTTGGGAGACAGTGGGGGCAGCTCCCCCCTCACAGCGAGGGACTCAGGCTCTCAGCAGACTCAGGCAGCTGTGTTGGTCCCACCCTGAGGACCACCCAGTCTGGGAGTGATCTGTCCAGGGAAGCTCGGTCCGGGCTAACACTGGTTCACTAGGGGATTCATGGGCTGTGACAAACGTGGTGCCCTGCGCTCTGACTGCTTAGAGGAGCAGCAGTGCCCAGCAGGGGCACCAAGTGGCACTAGCTGCCACCATCCCATCTTGGGCAGTCACTGGCAGGGGTCCCCATACACCAACCCCGCTGTGGGGCACACATGGAAAAACCTCTTCCTCCTTTGGTCTGACCCCCAACCTGCCTGAGGACAGGGGGTGGGGGTGGGGGTGGAGGGGAGCGGTCCAGAAGTAAAACAGCTTGTGCGTGTGGCTACAAACCAGGCAGGAGGGGATGCAGTGTCAGAGAATCATAGAAGATCAGGGTCGGAAGGGGCCTCAGGAGATCATCTAGTCCAACCCCCTGCTCAAAGCAGGACCAATCCCATTTCTTGCCCCATATCCCTAAGTGCCCCCCTCAAGAATTGAACTTACAGGTCTGGGTTTAGCAGGCCAATGCTCAAACCACTGAGCTATCCCTGCCACCCAGCCCCACAGACTGGGTGCTACACTCCACCAGTGTCTTGGAGTAGCCCCTGCCTGTGGCCTGGCTCATGCTGGGGTCTCTGCTCAGCTCCCCTGTGAGAAGTGGGGGGACACCCCCTTCCTTGGAGTGGCTGGTTTGGGGGGGAGGGGATGTGTCTCTCATTGGGCTTCCCATAGTCTCTCTGGGACTGCGCATGTAGATGGGATCATGCTTTGGGCAGTTTCCTTAATGACTCCCTTCATTGCTGCCCAGCCAGAGAGGAGCCTCCCCACCCCCCACCCCTCATGTACTGGACTGTCTCTGAGAGCAGGACTAACCCTGTTGCCCCTACAGGTAGCATTGCAAAGTAGAGAGGGAAACTGAGGCACCTATAGGATTAATAAAAATATTACAGAAAATTCCCACTGTCATAGGGGGTGAGGGACTGGAACTGTGTGAGCTTGGGGTGGGTGGGGGCAGGGTGCTGGGCAGCTGTGGGTGCAGGGGCAGGTGCCTTCTGAACTTGGTACAGGAAATAGGTAGGTGGGAAGAAGAGGACGGGGAAGGGACCAGCGCAGGGTTCCTGAACTGGTCAGTGGCAGAACCAAGGAAGGAACCCAGGAGTCCTGATACCCAACCACTAGGCCACACAACCTGCCCCTGGAGGGTTTGGGGTCTAGGGCAGTCCTTGAGCCACCTCCCAGCTCTCACTCTCCATCGCTGTCTCTGTGCTTCTCCTCTGGCTGCAGGGTCCAGGATCCCCCACGTTCCTGGAGCCCATCATTCAGACCGAGGCACTCAGCCTCAGTGCGGATGGATTTATGGCCCAGGACAGGCAGAGGGAACAGGCTGCCGCACCCCCACTCCTGGGGAACATGCAAAGTCGGGCGCGTCCTGGCAGCCCCACTATGGATGTGTCTGGAGACGACTCCAGAGGGTCGGTCCCAGCACATGCCCTTGGGAGCTGGGAAGGGGCGTCTGACTTCCCACAATGGGCCACTCCCTGGACTGATGTTACCGGATCAGCAGTGAGTAAGGGGAGTCTGCCTCCCTTTATCCCACCAAGCTCTGCCCACCATCAGACCGTGCAGCTTCCCTCCCACCTCTCCGGCCCCCCCAGCACGGCCTGCTATGGGTGTTTCCCCCCTCTCCCCCCGAGCAGAACTCCCCCAGGAATAGGGGTCTGTCTCTGCCCCATGGCCCCACTCAGAAGATCCCGGCCCTTGGCCAGGCCGGCCTCACATGGAGACATCCCCGTTCCAGAGGGGATGGACCAGCAGCAAAGGAGCCTGACAAAGCGAAGGCCCTCATGTGCCGGCTGGATGGCTCTCCCCATGCTGGTCCTCACTGAGACGCCAAACGCCCCCTGGCAGGGCGATCTCTGGGATTGCCCCCTGGCAGGGCAGTGTGTGGAATTGCCCCCTGGCAGGGCACTCAGCCCTGGTCAAACTCTCTTCCAACACAGACTGGAGTCAGGATGTTTGGCCCAGGCTGTCTCGGAAATAAACAGTTCAGCCCCTTCCTCTCCATTCTCCACACCTGGGCCCCTGTTTCCGGTGGCAGTTGCAGGGGTGGACCAGGAAGAATTACTCAGCAAAGCTCTTGCAATTTCCCCAGGCGTTCACTGGACAAGAGCCAATTCTCGGCTGTCTCTGGACAGGTCCTGCAATCAGATCGTGTTCTCCCGAATCCGGGTTGAGCTGGGTGGCCCAGGTTTGCCACCTGTGCTAATGCCCGGACAGCTGCTCAGTCTCTGCAAACATTCCCCAGAACTCAGGCTGGGTTCAGGTTACACAATACCTGATAACGGGGTGAAGTTGATTTAGAGCTGGTGCCAGCCTGTGTCAGCAGAGACCTGACTTCTCCCCGTTGCCGTACACAGCCCAGGGTGAGCCCCTTCCACTCGCTCAGCCTGACAGCATGTGGCAGACGAGCATCCGCTCTTGGGCCCAGCCCCTGCAGCCCGGAGTGACCCCTGAGACTCCCCAAAGCTTAAACACCCCTCTTGGGGAGCTCCACTCAAAGATGGGAGCCCCAGGTGGGGTCCCTCTTCATCGGCCCACCTGGGAGGTGCATCACAAACACACACACACACAGACACTTCCACTGCTTGCATCCGACGAAGTGGGTATTAGCCCATGAAAGCTCATGCTTCAATACTTTAGTCTTTAAGGTGCCACAGGACTCTGTTACTTCCACAAACACACAGACGCTTTGCACAGACGTCTGACACAGACCTACCCACTGATCCCCACCTGATCTGTGTTCCCTGCCTCAGTTTCTTCCCTGCTCTGGGTTGGAGTTGTCAGGAGCCATGCAGAGGCCTTCTGCCACCATGCACAGCTTGTGATCTGAAACACGGGGCCTTCTCTAGCTGGGCCGTGCCCGGGGTCTCTCCTGCCCAGCACTGCCTGTTCCCCGCGGCTCTCACAAGTCTTCCCAATGAGTCCCAGGGCCGGCGACAGGGGGGCACAAGGGGGACAACTGTACCGGGCCCCGGACTTAAGGGGGCCCCCGATGCTCGGACCTCTGCAGAGGCACGGCGCCCACGCTGCGTGGCCGCGGCTGACCACATGCAATCCCGGGCAGGCGCCGCTGGCCACCCCAGCGCTGCACTGTAGACAAGCGCAGCAAGCGCCCGCACCGCACTGCGCGGCTGATGGGCCGGCAGACTCCAACCACAGCGGGGGCCTGGTGAAGCGCGCCCGGCCACACTGCCCTGGTGGTGTGCGGCGCTGATGGTGGCGGATCGGAGCGGAGGCGCCGAAAAGGGGTCAAGGGGAGCCGGCCTCACCAAGGTAAGGGGGCAGGGCAGGGGGCCTGGCCCCACTCGGGGGGCGGTGGCTCCGGGGGGGGGGGCTTTGGGCAGGCGGGTGGGCTCTGCGGTGAGTTCACCCCTGCCTCGGGAGGTTCATTCATCGGAGTGGCTGGGGGGCAGGCAAGGGGGCGGTGGGGGGGGAGCGCCGGCTGGGCTGGGGGCCTCCCCCCAGCTGCTGTCAGCTGGGGGGGGAACTGGGAAGCACTGCCTGGGCTGGAGGGGGCCCCCCAGCCACTGTCAGCTGGGGGGGGAAGCGCCGGCTGAGCTGGGGGGGGGCCCAAACGATCACAGTAGGGGGCCCCAACATTTCTGTCGCCGGCCCTGATGAGTCCTGTTGGCTTTGCTCCCCTCTCTTCGCCCCGTGTGGGTGATGTCCTGCTGCTCCCCACACCCCCCATCCCCCAACACAGGGGACGGACAGACTTTCTCCCTGGGCCAGCAAACCCAGCATCCTCAGATACTGTCAATTCACTCCATGGTCGTTGAATCCCAAAGGACCCCCGTTGCCCCTGGTCTGCTGGAGACGTGACCTAGCTCCAGGGCCGGCGACAGAAATTTTGGGGCTTCCTACACCCAGGCTGGCAGCAAGTTGAGACCACAGCTGGCAAGGGATCCACAGGGGGAAACCCCAAAGCAACGGCAGGTTGACTGCTCAGACCACTGCCACTTTGGGCTCTCTCCCCAGGCTCCTGCCAGCTGGGGTTCTGCTGCCTGCCCCAGTCAGCTCCTGCAGTCAGCCTGGGTGTAGGAAGCCCAGGCTGGCAGCGGGAGCTGAGACCCCCCTGCTGACAGGAGCCTGCGGGGAAAGTCTAAAGCGGCAGAGAGCTGAGCAGCGGCGGCAGCAGCCGAGCTCTCAACCTGCTGCTGCTTTAGAGTTTCCCCGCAGGCTCCTGCTAGCTGGGGTCTCAGTTCCCGCTGCCAGCCTGGGCTTCCCACACCCAGGCTGGCTGCAGGCTGAGACCCCAGCTGGCAAGGGGCCAGCGGGGGAAACCCCAAAGCAGTGGCAGGCTTAGCGCTCAGACCGCCGCCACTTTGGGGTTTCCCCCCGCTGGCCCCTTGCCAGCCGGGGTCCTGCCTCCTGCCCCAGTCTGCTCCCGCTGTCAGCCTGGGTTCCCTGAACCCAGGCTGTCAGCGGGAGCTGAGTGGGGCAGGTGGCAGGAGCCTGGGGAGAGAGCCCAAAGCGGCGGCGGGCTCAGCACCCAACCTGCTGCCGCTTTGGGCTTTCCCCCCAGGCTCCTGCCAGCCGGGGTCTCAGCCCGCTGCCGGTCTGGGTTTCCTACACCCAGGCTGGAAGCAGGCTAAGACCCCAGCTCCTAAGGGGCCAGTGGGAGAAGCCCCAAAGCAGCGGCAGGCTAAGGCTGAGCCCGCTCCGAGCTCCCTGGGGCCCCCTCGCTGCACGCTGCGTACCCCACTGAGCACCGGCAGGGGAGGCAGCGGGGAAGGAATTGCCCCTGCGGCTGCAGCTGGCTGACATGCCCAGAGCGGCGGCGGGGAGAGCGCAGAGACACAAAGAGGTGCTCCCAGCCCAGGCGGCAGCGGAGCAGCCCCGGCACCCACAGGCAGCGACGGAGCCGAGCAGCCCGGCCCAGGCCCCTCCTACCCTCACTAGCTCGCGGCGGCGGTGGCTCCCCCATGGCAGCGGCGCGAGCAGGGAATCCCCGGGAACCGTCTCGTGCCGCCCCCTGTGTACCGGGCCCTGGACTTAAGGGGCCCCCCTTAAGTCCAGGGCCCGGTACAGCTCTACCTGTAGTACCCCCCTGTCGCCGGCCCTGCCTGGCTCATGGGGGAGGCTTGGACAGAGGGGCTTTGCCTGGCCCAGCCCCTGTGTAATAACAGCTCCCAAAATCCCACTCCCTCCTCTGTGCAGAGACTCCCCAACCAGCCACCGTGGCCCGGGGGGGAGGGGAAATGAGGGGATGAGGGGGAAGAGAGGAACGGGGCGGGGGGCGCACGGAGCTCCAGGCACAGGAGGAGAATGGGGGACCCTGGCATGGGGGGGTAATGGGGAAATGGGGGGACACACTGCCCCTGGCATGGGGGCCTCATTTGTGTCAACGATAGGTTTGTTTCTTCAGCTTCCACAACATCGCCCATATATAACACCTTTTCATGAGCAGTTTGACAGCTGGTGTTGGCCAGGGCCTTTCCATCTTTAATTAACAGTCTTCCCCACCCCCACCTTCATTTAAATCTCATCCTATTTCATACAGTTTAGGGCTAACATTTCAGAAGTCCATCAGTCTCTCTCCCTAAGCAAGGAGGAGCTTCTATTTAAAGACATGGGAGGATGGGCGCTTGTTGCACCTTTAGTTTCTACCTTATAACTCATTTCTCTTAAATGTTCCTTGTCCATGATATACGCCCTTCACAAAGCTAAAGTCAGTTCTCAGTAAATGAAATAAGGAAGTCTGATAGAACTTTCATTAGTGCCTTTAACAAAACTAAAGAAAGAAATCTATGCGCCTCTTCCCTTTAGTTCATATTTTAACGGTTTATTTTTCCTTGGTTTACATTTTAAAAAACATTAGGAAAGAAGAAAGTGAAGCAGGGGGACGTGCCAATTTTTATCGACCTCTTTTGCATGATTTTCTTCTAGGAAAAAAAGGAGGGGGGACCTATTGCTACAGAATTTCTCGCCTTTAAACTTTTATTTAAAAACAGTTGAAAAGAACGTGTTCAAGACATTTGATTTTGACTGTAAACGGTTCTCTTGCTATTTCTTTACAATTGACTAAGTACCTTTGTGCATTTCAGCATGAGTGGAATTTTGAAAACAGCCTAAGTGGTTTAGATGCTCAACTCTCAGGTTAATGGGAGTTAGGAACTTAACCTGCTTTGAAGTTTCGAGTACGGCTGTATTCCTGTACACAGGGGTTTTCTTACTAGGCCTGGCCTTTAGACTACAATCTTTGTGGTGCAGAGATGAGAATGATTTAGTTGTGGAAACTGAGTAAACTTGGCATCTGTTTCAAATGTAAAAATATGTTTACGTTACTTTTAAAAGTGTCTGATCGTTTATCTTTTAATTACCTTATTTCATTTCAAGCCTGTGCATTCCCTGCAGCTTTTTAAAAAGCTCGCTGCTTCAAAGAGGCCTCTCCCTGCATACGAACCATTCCTAAAAGAGGCTTTGTAACGTGACCAGGGCCGGCTCTAACTTTTTTGCTGCCCCAAGCCGAAAAACAGGGCGGCTGGAGGAGTGCCGCCGGAGCAAAAAAAATGAAGGGGGGGCGCACAGCCAGAGGAGCAGGGAGGACACAAGACAGAGGAGCAAGGGGGAGCGGCGCAATTGGAGGAGCAAGGAGGAGCAGCGGGCCAGAGGAGCAAGGAGGCGCAGCGGGCCGGTGGAGCAGGGTGGGCGGCACAGCCAGAGGAGCAGGGAGGAGTAGCGGGCCGGTGGAGCAAGGCACGGCCAGAGGAGCAGGCAGGGCGACACAGCCAGAGGAGCAAGAAGGAGCGGCGCAATTGGAGGAGCAAGGAGGAGCAGCGGGCCGGTGGAGCAGGGTGGGCAGCATGGCCAGAGGAGCAGGGGGGAGTAGCGGGCCGGAGGAGCAGGTGGAGGGGCAGCATGGCCAGAGGAGCAAGGGGAGGCGGTGTGGCCAGAGGAGCGGGGGGGGGGAGGCGGTGTGGCCGGAAGAGCGAAGGGGCGGGGCAGCCAGAGGAGCAAAGGGGGGCGGCACAGGTGGAGGAGCAAAGGCGGGTGCCGCCCCAGGCACCTGCTTCCTATGCTGGTGCCTGGAGCCGGCCCTGAAGGTTTTATTTTCATGTTAAACTTTTAAAATACTGTATTTGATATGATTAATCACTGCATGTTTAGCAAAAGTGTTACATGGAGGGGGGAAGTCATGAAGAGGGAGAGTTATCTGTGAAAGTGCGGTCACGACATCACGGCTTTTGTCTTTAAAACATTTGATAAAGCTTTATTGCTAATAAACATTTTTTGTTGCAGTAGTTAAAAGCTTCAGATAACAAGGCAAGAGGGTATTTATCTTACTCCTTCATGCAGTTGTTCATTCCGCTTAAACGTCTATTGTAAATGATAGTCACCCTTTACAAAGCTAAAGTCAGGTTCCTGTGAATGAAATAAGGAAGTTTGATAGAACTTTCACAAGTGTTTTTAACAAAACTAAATAAAGAAATCTACATCTTTGTTCCCTTTAATTAACATTATAAAAGTTTATTTGTCCTTGATTTAGATTAAAAAAAACATTAAGAAAGGACAAAGTATATGTGGGAAGGGTTGTTTCTACAAATAACAAAGGGGAGGGGTCAGTTTTTATCTATCTTTGTATAATTTTCTTCTAGGGAAAAAAAGAAGGAGGGAGACCCCTTGCTTCATAATTTCTCTGCTTTAAACTTTTATTGTAAAAGAGTTGTAAATAACGTGTTCAATACATTTTATTTTTATTGTAAATGGTTATATTGCTATTTCTTTACAATTGACTTTCCTGTACACAAAGGTTTTCTTACTAGGCATGGCCTTTAGACTACAAGCTTTGTGTTGCAAGAATGATCATTATTTAGATATGAAAATTAAGTGTTACCCTTCTGCCCATCAGAGTTGGCAGCAACAAGGGCCGGGTTCAGTATCCAGGGGTTCCCTTCCAATCACACAATGCAAAACTAGCTCACGCCCCCACCAAGTGACCTGGGACAACCACATACCACCCCTCTGGGCGCCTCTAAGAGGCAATACTTCCCCTCTCAGAAGCAGAGTCTGAGTGTGGCAAAAACCTTTTGATAACAGAGAGAAACAATGCGGCATTATATTGGGGAAACAGCACAAACAGGATTCATAAAACAAACCATGAACCAGAAGCCTCCCCCCCCGTCCCCCCGTCCCCCAAGCAAATGGACTGTGTCCTTTCCCTTTGTTTCTTGAGTCCCACAACCCCAAAAGTCACCCAAGGTCCCAAAAGTCCAACAGCCCAAAAGTCTCTGCAGAGTTCAAAAGTTCATCTGCAGAGTCTTACCTCCCAGCCTGGATGGAAATGGGGGGCCAGGTTAAGGGGCACCTTATGTGGTCCAAGACCAACTGCCCCGCCTCTCCGTGGAGTTCTGCTGCAGCCCTCACCATGAGCTGCTCCGCCAGCCGTCCCACAATCTGCTCCACTAGCTGTCCAACCAACTGCTCCACTCCATCAGCTACTTTGCTAACTGTCCCACAAAGTGCTTTGCTCCACCAGCTGCTCAGCAATATATCTTCAGGTCCCCTCTACTTAACACAGTGCTCATTGATTTCAGCTTAGGGGAGCCTTAGTGCAGGTGCACCATGGGGCCCAAAGTGAATTTAGTTTAGCAGCCTGAAACTAGACTGCTAATGGAATCAAAAATTAGTTCTGATACTCCACACTAGAGAAAATCATGGTGTAATAAGCTTGTAGGACCCTCAGCCAAGCCCCACTCCAAAAAAGTATAAACATCTATAGCCAGCCCACCCACCAACCTCTTTTCTGTGCGCACACTCTCTCTATCCCTTGCCCAGTGAGTGCTACCTAGATGATGGCGAGTCTCTCCATCATAACAAAGGCCAAGTACATGTCCACAGTTCTTGGTTCACATAATCAGGCTAACAACACTTTATTATTTCTGCCCCAACAACAGAGAAACTGGGGATCCCCCAGCAGCCAAAGTGACCATTTGGACTGCTGTGAGTGCAGGCTAGGCGGGGTGGGTGTGCCTATGCAAATAAGATCAGCCCCTGAAGTTCTTTCCCACAATTCACCACCAGATGTCAGGGTAGAGCTCATCCTGACACTGCTTACATAAGTAAACATTTAAAAGGTTTTTGTTTCTTCAGGGTCTTATATCTTCAAAGCGTGTGTGGTGGGGAAAAACAGATTCCTTATCTCTGGTAAAATGTGTTAACTCTTTTACATAAACTGCTTCTTCTTTTCAGTTAGCCTATAGGAGTTTTGTAGAATTTCTTTGCAGAAGTTTACCTTCGGGCATAACTTTAAAAAACAAGCTATTATGTTTTTTGCGAGAAATAGAACATCTTTATATTTACTGTTAGCAAAACAAAACAAAAAAATTAAAAGGGTTTGTTTGCCCTTTACAAGGTTTACAGCTAAAGTCATTTTCCAGTCAGTGAAATAAGAAAGCTTGATATAACTTTTATTGTCAACTAGTGTAAAAGCCCGTGTACACGAGCCAATGGTAACGGCTCGTGGCCCCCCCACTCGCTCAGCTCTCTCCCCCCCCTCCAATGGCCCCCCCACTCGCTCAGCTCTCTCCCCTCCCCCACTCCAACGGCCCCTCAACCCCTCGTCATGCGCCCAACAGCCCAGCTCGCTCCCTCCCATCCCCCCAGCAGCATTCACTCCCCCCCCCCCCGTTTGCTGACACCCCAAGTCCCCATTACCTGCCCGGCCATTTTGTGCTGCCAAACTACAACTCCCAGCATGCTGTGTGTCCGGGCCGTCTCTACTGCGCATGACGGCTTCCGACAAACTTCCTCTGGCCTTTTATTATATAGGATGATGGGGATATACATTCACTATTTCTCATGTTTTGTAACAGTCTAAATTTTAAAACACAACCTGATGTATTTTTTGAGAGAAGTAGAACATCTGCTAGCAAAAGAATTAAGAAAAGGGCTTATCTTCAAACCAGTCCAAAGGGAGGTGGCGGGTGAGGGAGGGCGGGAAGAGGTGGCTCTTGTTTTGAAATCTTGGTATGATATGATTGGTTCAGGAAGAATGTATTCTATGACTTAGCTGTTGAACAGCTTCTGATAGGTCCAGTCAAGAGGCTTGGTTTGCTTCCAAGGCTCACCTATCATTTCACTAGGGGCAGCTGCTAAGGGTAAGCTATTCTGCTCCCTCTCAGCCAGCCATGTGCTGTCTTTTCTCTCCTTTAAAATCCCTTTGCCCTGCATTCACTAAACTTTCTCTCAACCTAACAAAGAAATCTTTGTTTTCTTTACCTTATTTCTCCCTCTTTCTTTCATAAACCCTTTTTAAAACATCCTCATCTCCAGTCTTTCATTAAGAACATAAGAAAGGCCGCACTGGGTCAGACCAATGATCCACCTAGCCCAGTATCCTGTCTACTGACAGTGGCCAATGCCAGGTGCCCCGGAGTGAGTGAACCTAACAGGTAATGATCAAGTGATCTCTCTCTCCTGCCATCCATCACCCCCCTCTGACAAACAGAAGCTAGGGACAGCATTCCTTACCCATCCTGGCTGATAGCCATTAATGGACTTAACCCCCATGAATTTATCCAGTTCTCTTTTAAACCCTGTTATAGTCCTAGCCTTCACATTCAAACTAACCCTTTTTATTTTCTATTTTTTTAAAAACTTACTTTTTCTATAATGCATGTTTTAAATCCCTCTCTCCAGGGCTCACTGAAGGACAAAAATTTACACTGGGTAGAAGTCAGGCATAGGAGTTTATTATGTACAGCGCTGACGGAGTGTTATTTTGCTTATTAGACTCAGAGACACTGTCAATTAATTGATTTCAATCAATTATATAGGTTTCCCATGGGCGGGGGAAAGTGACAGGGTAAGCAGTCCCAGACCTGCAGATAGACTTAGTACAGCAAGACAAGATAGCCCAGTAGCTAATGGTCAAAGGGTGCCTAATGTTTCCGTCCATGGTTTTAAATTAATACGTTAACATTTAATTAGTACATTAATCAAACTTATTAATAACATCTATATGTTGAATAATTCCGCCATTGCTTGGTCCCAAGCCCAAGATGTGAAAGGAGGAGGGTTTTGCATTGGGCTAGCAACCCACCATGTAAAAAACGAATGCTACAGAAACATCAACCAAATCTTCAGCGAATGGAGAAGAATGGTTGACGCCTTATGTTCCACCAGGCGCGAAGAGGATAATAATAAGAAGATATGTTGAATATCATTTGGGGTTCATAGGAATGAAGTCGCTCCTCTGATCAGGTAACAAGTTCATTCCTCGGTGTTAAAGCAAAGAAACAGTGAAAAGTATATGGCTATTGTAGCGGGATGTTCGCTAGGCTATTGAGGGAGACCAGTAATAAAGTTCAAGGAGACCAATGAGGCTCAAAACAAAACGTGTTTATTCGGCCGAGGTGGCAGCCGCCCAAAAGCGTGAAGAAACTGCCACACCAACCACGCTTAACTTACAGTTTTATAGTCTTGGTTAACTACGCAGTTTCTTTATGTGTTACATGATTGGCTATCCCATATTGCTAGGCAGATTTAGACTACGCACGTGGAGCAGGCACGTGGTAGGAACAGCGTGATTGGACAGAATTTCGCGCCCTTTTTGCAGGATTGTTGCATTGCTTGTGCACAGAACATGCAATAGCAGCATATTACTTTGATGAGGTAGTGATTGTATAAATGTGCAAAAACCAATTGTTACATGATTGATTCAAAACATTTTCATAACCTTATTAAAATAAACATTAACATTAAACAATAACTATAACTATCTATTATTTTCCTTAATGGAGATCTTGTATTTTGATTTTTACATATCTGCATCAACATTTATCATTATTTGCTTTCTTCAACCCTCACATTCCCTCCTTTTTCTTGTTGCTAGTTATTGCAAACTAGCAACACTCTAAACATTATTATTACCAGTTATTGATGAATTTTTAAACATTAACATTATTTTTCTGGACCATAACAAATTACAGGATCTAAACTACTTTTCAGACATACAGAATATATAACACATCAAGATAAGATTGAATAGGAGAACTTATTATAAACAAAAATATCAAAAATAGTATACTTCACACATTAAACAAACCCACCTCTGCCCCTTTCCCTGAGAAACATTACAGTAACATTTTGGGGCAGCAGGTGAATAGGATTTTCCAAGAACAAATGTTCATACAGTAGTGCAGGTTTTCAGAGTGGTGCTTGGTCACCTGACTCACAAGAGGTAGGTTGAACATCTTGCTGACTAGGTGGTTGGGCTGGTTTGCGGAAGACGATTTGCAGAGGGTTGGAGCTCTTTACAGAGACCTGCCAATCAGGTGGAGGCAATGTGTGATCAGACTTGACACGGGTATAATGAATCCATGGCTTAACACTGGCTAATTTAACAGCAGTGGGAGTGGTAAGGAGAACAGTATTGGGGCCCTTCCATTTAGGTCCCAAGGGGTTAGTTTTCCAGTCCTTGAGCCATACAGAATCTCCTGGAGAGAAAGGGTGCAGAGCAGTGACAGGGAGAGGGAACTTGAGCTCACTAACATAGGTGGATAATTGTTTCAACACATTGCTCAGGAGCTGAACTTCTCTGATAAGATCTTGTTTTCCCAGAAGGTAAGTATCCCCTTTCAAGTGGCGGACCCCTAGCGGTGGTCGGCCAAACACTAGCTCATAGGGTGAGAGCTTTAAGGATCGTGTGGGAGTGCATCGAACTCTGAGCAGTACCATGGGCAAGGCTACAGTCCATGATAGGTCGGTCTCCTGACAAATTTTACCTAGGGCGTCTTTTAAAGTCCTATTCATTCTTTCAACCTTTCCTGACGCCTGTGGATGATATGCACAATGGAGTTTCCAGGTGATGCCTAGGAGTACTGACAAAGAACGGATGACTCTGTGAACGAAAGCGGGACCATTGTCACTTTCAATGTGTAATGGGAGTCCAAATCGGGGGATTACATCTCGGAGCAGGGCCTTAGTAACTTGCTCAGCTTTTTCATTAGTGGTAGGCCATGCCTCAACCCAGCCGGAATATGTGCAAACCGCTACAAGCAGGTACTTGAATTTCCCAGACTTTGGCATTTCAGTGAAGTCCACAACTAGTGATTCCATCGGACTATATCCTATATGCTGGACTCCAGGTGGTCGAAGAGGTCCTACACGAGGATTATGTTTTGCACAGATTTGACAGCGTAGGGCAGCACGTCTGGTGAGTGAATGTAGACCATTTATGTACAGTTCACGGTCTAAGAGTTCAGTTAGACTAGTGCTACCTAAATGGGTCTGTTGATGTAATTCCTGGATCAATTCCCAAGCTACCACTGCGGGCAGGAAGATTTTATTATTTGGCAAGACATATAAACCTGATTGCTTTACTCCTTTTTCCTGTTCAGCCCAAAGTTGTTCTTGTGCAGTGTAGTGTACTTCAGCAGGAATCATTTCAGCCACGTTGAGATGCTGGATATGAATAGCTGGAGATTGCTGACGCGCTGCATTCCTTGCCTCTTCATCCGCCTGTCGGTTTCCTTTTGCGACAGGATCCTCACCATGTTGGTGGCCTTTGCAGTGCATTACAGCAACTTGTTTGGGCATCCAAACAGCATCGAGAAGAGCCAGAATTTCATTTGCATGCTTTATTTTCTGTCCGTTTGAAGTCAGAAGTCCTCTTTCCCTGTATATGGCACCATGGGCATGGAGTGTTAGGAAGGCATATTTTGAGTCAGTGTAAACATTGACCTTTTGCCCTGTTGCTAGCTCAAGTGCTCGACGGAGGGCGACCAGCTCAGCCTTCTGGGCGGAGGTGCCAGGAGGAAGTGCCTTTGCTTCACAGACAGTGCCTTGATCATTGACTATGGCATACCCTGCCAAACGTTGACCCTGATCAATGAAACTACTACCATCGGTGAAAAGGACAGAGTCAGGTGTGGCTAAAGGTGTATCCAGTAAGTCAGGTCGGCTAGAATAAACTTCTTCCATGACCTGAAGGCAATCATGTTTCTCAGTGGGATTTTCTTCTACTGGCAGTATAGTTGCAGGATTAAGGGTGGAACAGACAGAGATGGCAACAGAAGGATTGTCTACTAATATACTTTCATACTTGAGGAGTTTGGTGTTTGTTATCCAATGATGGCCCCTATGTTCCATTAGGGTGACCACAGCATGTGGGCACTTTAAGGAGATTGGTTGTCCTAGGGTAAGTTTACTTGCCTCTTCAGCAAGAAGGGCAGCTGCAGCTACGGCACGTAGGCAGGGTGGCCATCCTTGTATTACAGTGTCTAGTTGCTTAGAGAAGTATGCTACTGGTCGCAGCCAGCTACCGATGGTCTGGGTTAAGACACCAACTGCAATACCTTTTCTCTCTCCTACATACAGTGTGAAAGGTTTTTCCAAATCAGGGAGGCCTAACGCAGGGGCTGTCATCAGGGCAGACTTGATATCTTCAAACCCCTTTTGTTGTGTTTCTGTCCAAATAAAGGGATCTGCGGCTCCGCCTTTTGTGGCCTCATGAAGGGGTTTAGCTAGTGTAGCATAGTTAGGGATCCAAAGACGGCAGAAGCCAGCAGCTCCTAAAAACTCGCGCACTTGGCGTCTGTTTGTAGGGGTAGGAATGGCACAGACTGCCTCTTTTCTCTCAATGTCCAGCATGCGGATTCCTTTTGTGAGCTTAAATCCCAGATATTTTACTTCCTGTTGTACTAGCTGAGCCTTTTTCTTAGAAACCTTGTAACCTTTGAGATAGAGATGTTTTAAGAGATTAGCAGTAGCCTCTGTGCATTCAGTGTAGGTACGAGCAGCTACTAGAAGGTCGTCAGCATATTGAAGGATGTTCCAGCGGTTGCCTCCTTGTGTGAGAGGCACCAAGTCTTGGGCTAGGGCTTGTCCGAATAAGGAGGGTGAGTTACAGAATCCCTGTGGGAGACGTGCCCATGTCATATGAGTCTTTTGACCAGTATCAGGATGTTCCCATTGAAAAGCAAAAATAGGCTGACTGATGGGTGCAATCCGGAGACAGAAGAAGGCGTCTTTAAGATCTAGCACTGAGAACCATTTGGCATTAGCTGGTACCAAACTGAGAAGAGTGTAGGGATTTGGTACTACTGGGTGTAATGGGATCACTCTTTTATTCACGGCCCGTAAGTCATGTACAGGTCGGAAGCTTTTATCAGGCTTCTCCACAGGTAGCAAGGGAGTATTTCAGGCTGACTGGCATTTGACGATAATACCAGTGTCTGATAATTTTTGTAAGTGTTCATGTATGCCAATTACTGCTTTTCGAGGTAAAGGATATTGGGGAATGGAGACAGGAGTTGCCATGGGTTTTAGATCAATGATTATAGGAGGGATGTCAACTGCCAGTCCAGGTGGATTATCTTCTGCCCATACACCTGGGATATTGAAAGCTTGCCAATCTTGTCTATTTTCCATGGAGGTGTAAAGTCGCCATTCTTCTTCTACGGGGAGTGCTAACATAAGACTTTGAGTTGGGGATGGTTTTTCTCCTAATTGCATTTTCATATTTCCATCACTATCAAAGGTGAGAGTGGCTCTGAGTTTTGATAGCATATCTCTCCCAAGGAGGGGAATGGGACATTCAGGTATATAGAGAAGTTTATGGGTAACAACGTGGCTTCCTAATTTACATGCTCTCTCTTGTAAATAGGGACAGGGTTTTATTTGTCCTGTTGCTCCAACGATAGTGGTTTGTTGTTGGCTCTCAGGGGCTACTTTAGTGTTAACCACAGACCTGGTAGCTCCTGTATCAATTAGAAAGTCTATGAACTGGCCTCCCACATTCATACAGACCATCGGCTCCCCGGGGCCAGTTGTAAATACTTCTGTCGGGATCCGAGGAACCGGTCTGGCCTAATCTTGATTTCTTGCCCAGTCCTCTATCACTGCCATACCAAAGGTATCTCCATCAAGTGCTTGAGCAGTTGCTGCTTTTGACCAGACAGGTGCCCCATATTCCTTTCTATTTCCCCTATTATGTGACCCTCCTCTTCCTTTCTCACTTTCTGAGGTATTTTCACTTTCTTTGTTAGGACACTCATTTTTCCAGTGGCCAACCTGGAAGCAATGGGCACACTGGGTGAATCCTAGTCGACCTCTGCCTTGCCCTCTTCCTCCACCGCGCTGGGCATTTCCTCTTCCTTTTCCATTGTAATTGTCCTGGAAGGCTGCGGCAACCAACTGGGCTCTCTTTTTCACCTTTTCTTCCGCTTTCCTTTCCTCTTCACCTTCTCGGGCGGCATACACTCGAGCAGCTACTTCAAGAATGCGCCCCATATTCATGTGAACTAATCCCTGATCCTTCTGAAGCTTACGCCTGATGTCTGGTGCACATTGACTGATAAAACTGTTTTTCAAGGCTTGGGATCCTGGACTGTCTTCTGATTTATTGTCCATATCGTATGGGGACCATTTACGATATCCTTCTCTCAATCTCTCTAGGAATGCTCCAGGTGTTTCCTCTCTATCTTGGAGCAAATCATGAATTTTCCGGAGGTTTACAACTCTAGGTGGCCCCCTTTTGAGAGCCCTAACAAGTAACCGATGGTATAAATCAAGGGCAGTTTTGCTATCTGGTGTGTTAGGGTCCCATCCTGGATCTCTAATTGTGGGAAATGTACTGTCCATAAAATCTAAGAGGCCATTAGGGTCTCTTGTTCCATACTCTATACGGGCTTCTTCCCTCCCTCGGCTTAGGACTAGGGTTCGTTCCTCTGGGCTAAGCAACATTTGGAGAAGCTGGCTGATGTCCATCCAAGAAGGATAGTGAGTCCCAATAATTCCTTCTACTAGGGTGGCAATAGCTGTGGGATCGTTTGTCCACGGTGCCTTTGAAGCTTTCCAATTAAGGAGATCACTACTAGTGAAGGGAACATGCTGATACACTCCCTGGACCCGGTACTGTCCTGTGGGGTTGTCTGGGGGAGGAGGAATTAATTGATTAACTACCCGGAGAGGGAACTGTCGCACCGGAGAGGTATCGCGGTCCCTACTCCGGAGGGCATAGGAATGCTCCTTTGTAATGTTTCTTTTCTCATCCCGATTAGAATCATGATCCTCGGGTTTTTTCTCAGGGGTTAGGAGTTGTTGAAGTTTTGCCACACTTTCTTCAAGTTGCTGTAAGCCTGACCGACCGGAGTCAGTTGGTGAATTTGAGACGGACATGCCTGCTACGCTTGGCGGCGGGGCTGTTGGTGCTTGCGGTATAGGTACAGGCTCGAGCGGGGCGGCCGGGACTACGGGTAGCGGCATGTAAGGGGGTGGGGCTTGTGGCTCATCGTCTGGGAGGCTTGGATAGATAGGTTTCGATTCCTCCTGGGTTCCCCTGAGCCCCCTCTGTGGACGTGTGCGAAGAACTAGGCATTTGGTGTATTTTTGTAACCAAGATGGATTCTCCTCTACTATATCAAACCATGCAGATATATAAGGGTACTGATCGGGGTGTTGGTGTCCCGCGAAATTGAGGACATCTCTAATAATATCCATGTCCAAAGTCCCTATGGCTGGCCACGTGGGCTGAAGTGGAAATGCCGGCCAGTCTTTTTCACAAAATTTCTTTAACAATCCGGCCTTACGTCTGCCGGTGGGAATGCGCTTTTTGAATTCTCCAAAATGCTCTAACATGCAAGTTAGAGGTGTTTTGCGGTCTTCCTTGGATCCGCTTCCTCCCATTTTGCAAACTAGGTCTTGGGGCACCCTCACTAGCCTGACTTTACAGCTGTCTTTACTTTTCCTATTTACCTCTCCACCCAGATAGAACAGATAAAACAGACACAATAGGGAAGACGGGTTCCCAACCGACTATAGAGGATGGGGGAGTCGGTTGGTGGGAGGGTTGAAGTTAACTCTCAATCGCCACTAGCCTGAGTCACCGGACGTTCCAACGGCTGACAACAGGAACCGTAATGGCCATTCACTCAGTCACACACACAATCAGTCACTCCAACAAGAAGATCCCTCCCAGAGACCCTCTTATACTTGCCTCTCCGTAGACTGGCTGGAGTTTCCCTCCCTTTCCCCACGGTTGTTTTCAGAGCCTCTCCGTTGGTGCAAAAAGGCAATCTGGACGGCGAACCGGCCCACGAGCGGCCACCGGTCAAAACGGGGCCCCTCTCGATGCACCGCTTCTGTGCCGGCCCCCGAAACAGACTCACCCCTGCAAGTCCCCAACGGACTTATCCCTGAACCTGCTTCTGATCGTCCCTCGACATCCCGGACAAGCCCCCAGAAGATGTAGCGGGATGTTCGCTAGGCTATTGAGGGAGACCAGTAATAAAGTTCAAGGAGACCAATGAGGCTCAAAACAAAACGTGTTTATTCGGCCGAGGTGGCAGCCGCCCAAAAGCGTGAAGAAACTGCCACACCAACCACGCTTAACTTACAGTTTTATAGTCTTGGTTAACTACGCAGTTTCTTTATGTGTTACATGATTGGCTATCCCATATTGCTAGGCAGATTTAGACTACGCACGTGGAGCAGGCACGTGGTAGGAACAGCGTGATTGGACAGAATTTCGCGCCCTTTTTGCAGGATTGTTGCATTGCTTGTGCACAGAACATGCAATAGCAGCATATTACTTTGATGAGGTAGTGATTGTATAAATGTGCAAAAACCAATTGTTACATGATTGATTCAAAACATTTTCATAACCTTATTAAAATAAACATTAACATTAAACAATAACTATAACTATCTATTATTTTCCTTAATGGAGATCTTGTATTTTGATTTTTACATATCTGCATCAACATTTATCATTATTTGCTTTCTTCAACCCTCACAGCTATAAGGATTGTCTTACAAATTGTTTTTTTGCGTTTTTAAGGCAGTGTAGAGGGGTGACCACCCGCTCCCTGCCTGGAAGGGTTGGAGTAGCCCAGGGAAGGGGTTCTGGCCAGGAGCCAGAAACTCCCAGGCTGATTAGGGAGTAGGCTCAGCTGGGTGGCCATGCCCCAAACACAGTCAGGCCTGTATAAAAGCCTGAGAGGCAGGGGCCTAGTAGACAGTCTCCTCTGTACTCAGAGGTAGACAGGCCTAGCTGTGAGGAGCCTTAAGGAAGGAACCTGGATTGGGGTAGGGGCTGGGGCAAGACACTGGGAGCTGGGGAGCTCTAGCCTGAGGGCCCCAGGTTGCTGGGCCTAGAGGAAGGCCCCACCCAGGGGTACTGGGGTTGCAGGAGACAGCCCGGGGCTAGCAAGGGAAGCAGCAGGCCAAACCCCCTTGCCAGTGATGAGCAGCCATGATACTGCAGTCTGCCTCAGTGAGTGGAGGCAAGTGGTGACAGGCAGTGGCAACGTCTGAGGCAAGGTGGGGATATTGGGTGGAGGGTTCCCCGGGGAGGGGACCCTTAGACTTGAGGGGGTTCTGCAGGGGAGCAGCACCCTCAACAAGAGGGCACCGGGGTCCGGGAGGGATGCGGGGCCAGGTAATAGGAGCGGACATCACCCGGCAGAGGGCGCTCCGGAGGCTGGAAAACTGATTCCCCAGACGACCAGCAGGAGGCGCCGCTGGGGTGAGTGTCCGGACCATGCTACAGGCAGGCATTGGTTTTTGGAACGGGAGCTTGGGAGGAAGCCATACTTTATCCTGACATGCTAACCTTTTATAACCTTAAGGCTGGTTTGTGGGAAGAACTTCTTTCTGTTGAAGAAACTAATGCAAGAGGAACATAACACAACAGGAACAGGATGTTTTTTATTTTATTCTATTTGCAACTTTGAATAAAATATACTTATTTAGTTTTGCTCCAACAAATGGCATTCTGCTGACCATGCCTTGTTAGGTTATCTTTCGTTATTCTGCTTTCTCTTAGCTAATTAGTATTTGCTAGGCCTCTGGCTTCTTGACTAAACTCTGGACTTTGGGCCTGTAAAAGCTGACACAAATCCATACACCAAATTGTTATGCAACGGCACATGGATTTTTAACCCTTCACTCACTAAACTTTCTCTCGCCCTAAGGAAGAAATCTTTATTTTCTTTATATTTAAAAATTCCTTGTCTTTAATTTCTCTCAAAACCCAGCCAAGCAGGCCAAAACACGTGCACGCAAGTATCCCCTGACATTCCCCCAATACATAAATAAATAAATAAATAAATCAAAATGGCTGACAGCTCCAAATGTCTATACTGTATAACCAGTAACAGGACAGGAGGGTGGGACATAAACCATAAAAAGGGCACGAAAGCCTGTCAAGAATACATGGTGATGAGTGCTATTGAGTGGTTCACTACTCACGGCACAGAAAGCCAATCACATGCCCGCACTGGGGAGTTCCACAGGCAAAATATGTGTATATCAGCATTTCACACTATAATTGACCCAGTGTCAGGGTTTAGAAGCACAAACCTGTTTTCAAGGGGTCGTTTGCATAAAACCAGAGCATGGTAGCGCTTAGGACCCGACTCCTCGACCAGGCCCCGTGGTGCTAGGCGCTGTACATTCCCAGAATGTAAAGAACACTCAGCCCTACCTAGATCAGCAGCGTTTGAACCCCTTACACCTTCGCTCCCTAACTTAGGCCCTTATTTGCTGAGCTCAAGGAGAAATATCTAGTGCTTTCCCACACCCTGCCCAGGGCATAGCTGGGCCGCACTCTGCACCCAGGAACCGCAGGTGAAAGGTCCCAGTGGTGACGCCTGGCTAAAGCGCTGACATGATCTTCAGTCTAATCCAGCCCGTCAGCCAAATCCAGCGGGGTCAGCACTTCCCTCTGCTCTCACTTCCCCAAACTCCAGGGCGAATTGGGCCCCCCGCTGTTTGGATTCAGCTGATTCAGCTTCCTCGGAAATCTGGGCCCAATGACACCCACTTGACCCCATAACAGCACTGGTCAGGGTGTGCGCCTCAGGCCAGAGATTGTCTCTCAGTCTGTGTGGTGCAGGGCCCAGAGCAAGGGGCCCTGATCTCAGTGACTCTGTGTCTGGGGGGGTGCCTGGCTCGACAGGGCCCCGATCTCGGTGACTCTGTGTCCGGGCAGCACCCTGCCCAAGGGGGCCCCGATCTCGGTGACTCTGTGTCCGGGCAGCACCCTGCCCAACGGGGCCCCGATCTCGCTGACTCTGTGTCTGGGCGGCGCCTGGCCCGATGAGGCCCCGATCTCGGTGACTCTGTGTCTGGGGGGCGCCTGGCCCAACAGGGCCCTGATCTCGGTGACTCTGTGTATGGGCAGCGCCCAGTGCAACAGGGCTCGGATCTTGGTGACTCTGGGCAGCACCTGGCATGACAGGGATCTCTGCCCTGGTGCTGGTTGGCTGAGGGGCTCCAGCCCTCCTCCACCCCCCTGAGAGTCACCTCAGCTCCACTCCCCACCAGCTCTGCGCCCCCCCCCAGCCCTGTCCCCTCACCCCTCATTAGAGGGCCGGGCCCCAAGGCCTCGCACGGTTCCACCTGATACTCCATGGTGCAAGCCTGGGCCGTCAGCCCCAGCGCCCTGTCTCTCCCCAGGTTCAGGGCAGGGGTCCAGGTTCAGGGCAGGGGTCGAGTTCTGCAGCAAACCAGACACCCTGACCCCAGAGCGCCCCCCTCTGGCCCAGCCCAGCACCTGCTGTTGGCAGAGCTGGGAATTGGAGCCTGCTTCCCCCTCCCCCTCCTGCTCTGCCTCCTTCCCCACAGGGTCAGGGGGGCCAGGGGTGGGGCTGGGCGAACGGTATAAAGAGGAGCTGGGAGAGACTCAGCTGAGAGCCCATCACAGGGGATCTATGTGAGCTTCTGTCAGTGAGTGACGGCACCTCCCGCTCCTGCCCCATGGAAACCCTGGTGAGTTCCCCCCTCCACCTCCTCCTGCCCCATGGAAACCCTGGTGAACTCCCCCCTGCCTCCTCCTGCCCCATGGAAACCCTGGTGAGTTCCCCCTTGCCTCCTCCTGCCCCATGGTGAGTCCCTCTTTCCCTCTGCCCCAAGCAATCCTATGTGGGTCCCCTCTGCCATTCACCTACCAGCCCCTCCCCCACACACCCCATCAAGCTCCAGGGGATTCTTCTCTGCCCCCTCTCCTCTCAGTAGCCCAGCAGGGAATAGGGGAGGTGGGTCAGGGGGCTCTGGGTTTGTGCCCAGGCTGGGGGGCGCTGAGACTGTGGGGTCCTGTGCAGGTGCCGGGACGGATGGCCAGGGCTGGACTCCTGCTGCTGCCCCTTCTCCTCTGCTTCGGGCCAGCAACCGCCGGGAGCATCAACCCCACCGCACTCAAAGCCATCGTGGATCACGTCCACCAGTGAGTGACTGGGATGGGGCGGGGGGGTGGGGTTGGGCCTGCCCCACTCCCCTAGCTGCGAAGGGAGCAGCAGGGACCCCTTGTATCTGCTGGTATCACAGGGATATCTAGAGGCATTGCCTCAGACCCGGTGATTCTGAGGGATGCAGGGGGGTGAGTGAGCGCAGAGCTTGGAGGGGTAATTCTGGGGGTGTCGGGGGGTAGAGCTTGGAGGGGTGATTCTGGGGGTGGGGGGGGTAGAGCTTGGAGGGGTAATTCTGGGGGTGGGGGGGTAGAGCTTGGAGGGGTAATTCTGGGGGTGTGGGGGGGTAGAGCTTGGAGGGGTAATTCTGGGGGTGTGGGGGGGTAGAGCTTGGAGGGGTGATTCTGGGGGTGTCGGGGGGGTAGAGCTTGGAGGGGTAATTCTGGGGGTGTCAGGGGGTAGAGCTTGGAGGGGTGATTCTGGGGGTGTCGGGGGGTAGAGCTTGGAGGGGTGATTCTGGGGGTGGGGGGGTAGAGCTTGGAGGGGTGATTCTGGGGGTGTCGGGGGGTAGAGCTTGGAGGGGTGATTCTGGGGGTGTCGGGGGGTAGAGCTTGGAGGGGTGATTCTGGGGGTGGGGGGGTAGAGCTTGGAGGGGTAATTCTGGGGGTGTCGGGGGGTAGAGCTTGGAGGGGTGATTCTGGGGGTGTCGGGGGGTAGAGCTTGGAGGGGTAATTCTGGGGGTGTCGGGGGGTAGAGCTTGGAGGGGTGATTCTGGGGGTGTCGGGGGGTAGAGCTTGGAGGGGTGATTCTGGGGGTGGGGGGGGTAGAGCTTGGAGGGGTAATTCTGGGGGTGTGTGGGGGTAGAGCTTGGAGGGGTAATTCTGGGGGTGTGGGGGGGTAGAGCTTGGAGGGGTAATTCTGGGGGTGTTGGGGGGGTAGAGCTTGGAGGGGTAATTCTGGGGGTGTCGGGGGGTAGAGCTTGGAGGGGTGATTCTGGGGGTGTCGGGGGGTAGAGCTTGGAGGGGTGATTCTGGGGGTGGGGGGGTAGAGCTTGGAGGGGTGATTCTGGGGGTGTGGGGGGGTAGAGCTTGGAGGGGTAATTCTGGGGGTGTCGGGGGGTAGAGCTTGGAGGGGTGATTCTGAGGGTGTGGGGGGGTAGAGCTTGGAGGGGTGATTCTGGGGGTGTAGGAGGGAGATGGCGCCCAAAGATGGGAAGGGTGATTCCGGTGGTGCGGGGGGGGGGGGGCGCAGAGCTTGGAGGGGTAATTCTGGGGTGCAGGAGGGAGATGGGGCCCCAGGATGGGAGGGGTGTTTCTGGGGGAGCAGGGGGAGGATGAATGTTTGGGGTCCATGCAGGTGTCTGTACAGTTTGTGCTCATTAACCCCCTGCTCGGTGTGTGATTCCCCCGGGCTCACGCTCCCCCTGCCCCCTCTCCCCCAGGTATCGCCCTGAAACCAAACCCACCCCCACCATTCAGTACGCGGTGGCCATCTCCTTGCCACAGTCCATGTGCCAAGACGCCAGCCCGAGTGATCTGCAGCAGCACCTGCCGGTGACTGAGCTCGAGAAGATGAAATCCACGCTGGAGTCGGAGACAGGCTTCCTGTACGAGGGGGAACACATCGTCGCTGCCAAACCCAACAAACATGACAAACGCGCCCTGCACTCCGAGTGGTTAATGCTCAACGTGGACCAGAACGGGGTGAGCCCCGTCTCCCGCCTCCTGGACAAGGCCCGGGGCCGGACCGAGTGCCAAGAGACCAGCGCCTTGCCAGAAGATTTTGCTAACAACCGCTACACCAAGTGGTATCCGAACAACCCGTGCGGCTGGAACGGCTGCTTCATCTTCTTCACCTATTTTTCCCCCTGCCTGGATGTCTGCCTCACCTTGAAGGACGACCACCACATCCAGCAACTCATGGACGGGATCTTCGGTGCCATCGATGAAGACCACCGCGCCTTGGCCTTCAAGGAGGTTACTAAAAAGGACACAAAGAAGAAGAAACAGGTTGTATGGAACTCGTGGCAAACGCTCTGTAAAGTGCCCATGTACCAGTGCGATGACCAGAGCTGCCAGAGCTGCGAGGAGAAGGACGTCAACAAGAACTCCTGCCTAAAAGAAGTGATTCCATCCACACCCCGCCCGAAGATAGCCCATGGGTGAGGGCGTCAAAGTGGGAGGAGAATGTAAGCAGCAATGCAATCAATCAACAAGCAACCCATCCATCCATCATCCCATTAATCCATCCAGGAACGCATCCATCTGTCAACCCATCCATCCATCCACCGATCTGTCCATCAACCCATCTGTCCATCATCCTTCAATCTATCCAGCCATTTGTGAACCCAACTGTCTGTCAACTCATCCCTCCATCTTTCCATCCATGAACCCATGTATCTTTCAACCAATCCATCCATCAACCCATCTGTTCATCCGTCCTTCAATCCATATATCCATCTGTCTGTCCATGAACCATCCATCTATCTGTCAACCCATCCATCTATCAACCCATCCATCCCATCTCTGTCAACCCTTCCATCTGTCAGCCCATCCATCTGTCCATCTCATTCCATGCCCCTGGTATGTGGGCCTGGGTTTTCCCTAAACATTTTTCCCCCTTTCCCAGCCCGGCAGATGCACTTTCTCTATCCTGTGATCGACACCAATAAAGCTTCAGATCAGTCCCTGGCCTCACATCTGTCTGTGTGTCTGTCTCCTTCCTCCCTGGAGGTGCCAGCTCCCCTGTGATCACCCCTCAGCAGCCTCTATCACCCCCACCCTCCAGTCTGCAGTCCCTCATTCTTCCTAAGCCTGCCCCACCCTACACCTAACCCCCACTGCACAGCCTGCACCCTAGATACCCACAGTGCATGCGATGGGGTGAGTGCTCTCCACAGCCCCACGCCAGCCCTGCTTCCTCACCTCCTGCTCCGCTGCTTCAAGCCCTGTCCCTCACCCCAATGCCATCCCCAGGAGATGGAGAACTGGGCTCCTGGGCTCTCTCCCTGGCTCTGGGTCAGAGCAGGGAGAAGTGGGCCTCAGGGCTCCAGGGTTCAATTCAGGGAAGAAGCAGGATCTAAGGATGAAATCATGGAGACCTGCTATCTTGTGTCCATGTTAGACAATAGCGGCTCCTTTGCCAGTCCTGACCCCTGCTCACATCTAATGCTCCAGTATCACCAACTGACAGGGTGACTCACTCCTAACTTTGGACAGCCTGTCTAATAGGTGACCTCTTTATACTGGGTTTGTACAGCGCCGAGCACGATGGGGCCTGGTGCAGGGCGGGGGTCCGAGGTGCTTCTGCCACGCTCTGGTTTCATGTGATTCACTCAGTGAAAAGCCCCCTTGAAAACTGTTTTTTGTGCTTCACAACTCGGTCACTGGGGCAGTTACAGTGGGAATCCTTCACACACACACACACACACACACACACACACACGTCCGGGGTTTGTCACATGTTTTGCCTGTGTGGGGGTGCAGTCGGCCTCCTGCCCCCACCCCACACGCAGACATGGGGACTCCGTGACAATGCCCAGCCTGAGAGCCTGGCGCGTTGGCACGAGGTGTAAAGACTCGTGTGTTCAGCTCTGGAGTGGTTGCTCCAGTCCCTAGCGTTGGCCGCGGTGGCAGCCAGCCATGGGCAGGCGTCCCTCATCAGCCTGCTCCAGGGCGGTGGGTTTGGTTCATGTGGGAGGGCAGAGGAGACCCCGGGCAGATCGGCTGGTGCCGCGCAGGCCCGGCTGGTCCTGGCGGTAGCCAATTTCCCTGAGCGCTTTGGGAGGTGAGTGATTGCACTCTACGTCCCCCGAACTGCCCCGTTAACACAGCCCCTCAGCAGTGACCCCCCCCCTGCTTCTATCTGTGTTACAGCAGCTCCTCCCTCAGCCCCACACTCCCCACACAGGCAACGTCCTTGTGACCCAGAAGTCACCGTGCAGGTGCTGCCTTCCCTGCGGGTTCAGTGGAGCTGGGGACGGGTTGTTCTTGGGTGTCCATTGGCAAAGGCCGTGAAAGGAGAATTAGCAGCAGCCTTGTGTGCAATGGGAAGGGGTGGGTGGGGACTCACAAGTCTTTCCCTGTCCCTTCCTGATGGTGAAATTGAACGATCCCTGTAATTTCCCGTTAAATGGAATTTGTTCTGATTGCTCCAATCCCGTCCGTGGGCAGTGCCCAGATGTTCCGGCTTTATCGGGTTCTTTTGTGTTCGATTAGAGCCGCCTTCCCGGAAGAGAAACCTGGTTTTTCTCCTCTGAACTGTCTTTGGAGCAGTGAGAGGCACCTGGCCCCGGCCGTGGCCATTACCACCCACCTGTCCACACCTGTGGATCCCTGCCTGGTTAACGAGCAGGTGAATCTGGCCCAAGGGGAGAAGCTGGATGAAATGAAATCGGCCTGTACGACTCCCCAAGCCAGACCAGGCCCGTGTTTGTATCTAACTGACTCTCCTGCCCCACCCCGTTCCCCATCCCCAGGGCAGCACCTCAGAGCCTCCAACCACTGACTGGAGCCTCGTCCCATCACTCTGGGGAGCTGCAGGGCCCCGTGGAGTACAGGCACCTACACGTCCCACGGCAGGTGGACGTGTGCCCAGCGCTGGAGCCGGAGCCCTTTGCCCAGCAGTTCTCGTGGGGCGGCGCGTGCAGACTCCATGTCACCGTGCTCCCAGCTGAGGGCGCACAGGGCGGATCTGCCCCGATCTCCTCTGTCACGGAGCGCCCGGGCGATGGTCTGGAACTTGCTCCCTAGGAAGCAACTGGACTTCGGGTGAAGTGTCCTGTCTCCGTACACAGCCTGTTTCCCAGGCCAGGAGCTTCAGGGGTCCCCACTTCCACCTTCCTGAGTCTGACCTCGGAGCATTCAGCACCTTCTGCCCCTCCGTGTGCTTCCCCCAGCGAGCCCAGCCGGGCGGGGTCCTGAGGGAGCCCGGGGATTCTGCACCCCAAATCCACAGTCAAACGTGACTCTCAGCCAGCCAGTAAAACAGGGGTTTATTCGTCGACAGGTACATGGTCTAACACCGAACTTGTAGACCCCCAAATCCCTCAGCTGGATCCATTTTGGGGGCCCAAGGGAGGCCAGGCCCTGCCTGGGCCTACCTCCCTTCTTCCCACACAGCTTCAGATTCAAACCCCTCTACCCAGCCAGCTGCAAACTCCCAACCTAAACTTCCTCCCTTCCAGCCCCTCCTCCCTGCATTCCTGTGTGTTTCCTTTCCCGGGCAGGTCAGGTGACCTCCCTCCCCCACTTGGGGTCAGACTACAGCATCAGGTATGGACACCTGCAGAGAGGCTCTGCTTTGCATCAGCTACACATCCTTATCCCTTCACATACACGCTCAAGAAATGCATAGGGGAAACTGAGGCACACACACAGTATTCCTACTCCGTCGCACCCTCTCAGCCCCTTCCCTGCTGCTCTGTCACCTTCTGCCCCGGCCAGTGTGGGACTGATAGGAAACCTGAAAACTAGGATCTGCTCCTAGTGCTTGTGACATGTGCTTCCTCCCCTTCACCAGCAGGTGGCAGCAGATGGTCAGGTTCATCCCTAGCGAGCTGGGTGTCTGGTGGAGTCTGGCCTGGGTCATTCCCAGGGGGTGACTCTGCCAGGGGGCTGGATTCAGGCGGAGCCCCAGGGAAAAAGTGGGGCCCAGGCCTGGCCCGATGAAGGGCGCCCTGCCAGGGGGACTGGGAGGTCTCACACACCCTGGAAAGCCGAGACATACGGACAGAGACAGGCGTCCCCAGGATGCTCTAACACTTTATTGTGTTAATCAGAGGAGGGGTGAGGGGAGAACTCAGCAAAATTACAGGCCTTGCAAGAAGAAAGATCCCCCCACCTCCACCCTGGCATCCCCACGTTAGTGCACCCTGCCCCGCTATCCCCCCATCCCTCCGACGGAGCCCCCACCAAATCCCTGCCAATGCTCTCCCCTGCCTCCTCTGCTCTCCCCTGCCTCCTCTGCTCTCCCCTGTGCCCCCTGCCAGGTGGGTGCAGCGGCTGCCCCACGGCTCACATCCCATCCAGGCGGGCATTGGTGTTGGGGGTCGTTCGGCAGCCATTGTTGTCGCAGCCGGTGCCAAGCCTGCAGCCACTTCTGGGGTGTGATCTTCTGCTCCCGGTAGATCTTCCGGAAGACGAAGGCCTCGATGTTGTTGGCGATGGGGGCGGAAGGTGTCGCTCGCCACCCGTAGGCCAAATCTTGCAGATCATATCGTGTGAGGTGTCACTGGAAACGTGACGCTCTGTCATGGCGTAGGGAGGATGAGGGGCTACACTCTGACATGGGGGGGTGACACTGTCCACAGAGGGGAATCCCAGGGAGCCGGCACCTCTGGGGAGGAAGGAAACAAACACATGGACAGAGACACGAGGCCAAGGGCTGTTCTGAAGCTTTATTGGTGTGGATCACACAGCAGAGAATGAGCCAAGCTGGGTTTGTCAGGCACAGAGTTAGCCAAACCTGACCCCCAACATGGGTCTTTGTACAACCATCCCCAATCCCTCACTCCCTTCCCCCATCCTGCACACCATGCTCTGGACAGGAATCCCACCCCCTACTCCCTGGCTGGACTGGAAAGGGAACGCAAAGTTGCAGGGGAAACCCAGGGCCCAGATACCAGGGGCATGGACATCCTGGAGATGAGATACAGAGAGAGAGGCAGGGGAGATTCCAGGGCAAACTCAGGGCCCAGATGACCTGGGGATGGGCACCTCGAAATGAGACAGGAGAAGCGAAGGAGAAGCATGTGATCAGAGTTCTGAGCTCACTGGGTGGAGGCGGGTTCTAGACTGCAGCTTGGAGCTCATGGAAGGACGGGGGTCATGTTCTCAATCGGAGCTTGACACGCTCAAGGGGGGATGAAGGTTTAGAACGGAGCTTGAGCTGCACTGTGGGGATGGCAGTTCTGGATTGGTGCACACTTGGGGAGAGGGACGGGCTTCTAGAGTGGGGGGACACACAGGAATGGGGTTCTAGAGTGGGAGACAGACACACAAATGAATGGGTTCTAGAGTGGGACACACAGGAATGGGGTTCTAGAGTGGGACACACACACACACACACACACACACACAGGAATGGGGTTCTACAGTGGGGCACACACACACACACACACAGAGGAATGGGGTTCTAGACTGGAACATGGACACACAAATGAATGGGTTCTAGAGTGGGACACACACAGGAATGGGGTTCTAGAGTGGGAGACAGACACACACACAGGAGTGAGGTTCTAGATTGGCGCTTGGTGCCCAGTTGGGACGTGTTTTTTTTACCCTCAGGAAGCCAGAAGCCCAGGCAAGGAGGCCCCGTGGCAGAGGGAGCCCCCCGTGCTTCCTGCCTCACCTCCTCCGTCTACATCTTCTCCTCCAGGCAGGGGTTGTTTCGAGGGTCTCTCCCAGCGCAGTCCTGGCAGCCGTTGTTGTCGCAGAGCAGCAGGGGCACGTTGCGCAGCCGGTGCCAGGCCTCCAGCAGCTCCTGGCGGGTCACCTCGGCCTCCAGGTCGTCGACGAAGATGCTCTGGAAGACGAAGGCCTTGTAGTTGTTGTCGACGTCCGCGAAGGCGTCGGCGGTCATGTCGAGGATGTTGAAGGGCCCGTTCTCCACCAGGCACTGCCTCATGCAGGGTGAGTAGCGGGTGAATAAGATCAGGCAGCAGTCAGGTCGGCAGGTCCTGGCCTTGAGCCGGGCCACCCAGCTGGTCTGGCCCCCGTTGAGCAGACGCCGCTCGCTGTGCTGCCAGTGATTCTTCAGACGTCTAGGCCGGGCAGCGACGATAGGCCAGTTATCTGGGGCGTATGGGGCCCCCTGCCTCGCCAGCACCTGGTTCATGGCATTCAGCGCGGCCGGGGGCAGCTGCTCCTCCAGGTTGGTGGGTCGGTCACACGTCTCATGGGGCAGGCTCACGACGAAGGTGTATTGGGCTTCACCTAGCGTGAGGGGCCTGCGAGGGAGCGGAGCACAGCGGGGTCAGGGGACCCGGGGCCCCAGCAGCCAGGAGATGCCAAGGGAAAGGGAGAGAAACAGGAATGGGCCCCCCAGATACCCTCCTAACTCGAGGCTCCATCTCCCACTACACCCCAGAATCACGCCCCCAGCTCTGGGCCCCATCTCCCCCCTGTACCCACAGAATCACCCCCCAGCTCTGGTCCCCATCTCCCCCCTGTGCCCCCAGAATCACCCCTCCCAGATCATGTCCCCATCTCCCCCCTGCACCCCCAGAATCAACCCCCCCCCAGCTCTGGGCCCCATCTCCCCCCTGCACCCCCAGAATCACCCCTCCCAGATCATGTCCCCATCTCCCCCCTGCACCCCCAGAATCACCCCTCCCATATCATGTCCCCATCTCCCCCCTGCACACTCAGAATCACCCCTCCGAGATCATGTCCCCATCTCCCCCCTGCACCCCCAGAATCACCCCCCAGCTCTGGGCCCCATCTCCCCCCTGCACCCCCAGAATCACCCCCCCCCAGCTCTCGTCCCCATCTCCCCCCTGCACCCACAGAATCACCCCCCCAGCTCTCAGCCCCATCTCCCCCCTGTACCCACAGAATCACCCCTCCCAGATCATGTCCCCATCTCCCCCCTGCACCCCCAGAATCACCCCTCCCAGCTCAGGTCCCCATCTCCTCCCTGCACCCCCAGAATCACCCCTCCCAGTTCAGGTCCCCATCTCCCCCCTGCACCCCCAGAATCACCCCCCAGCTCTCAGCCCCATCTCCCCCCTGCACCCACAGAATCACCCCTCCCAGATCATGTCCCCATCTCCCCCCTGCACCCCCAGAATCACCCCTCCCAGCTCAGGTCCCCATCTCCCCCCTGCACCCCCAGAATCACCCCTCCCAGCTCAGGTCCCCATCTCCCCCCTGCACCCACAGAATCACCCCCCCAGCTCTGGGCCCCATCTCCCCCCTGCACCCCCAGAATCACCCCCCCCCCAGCTCTCGGCCCCATCTCCCCCCTGCACCCACAGAATCAACCCCCACAGCTCTCAGCCCCATCTCCCCCCTGCACCCCCAGAATCACCCCTCCCAGCTCAGGTCCCCATCTCCCCCCTGCACCCACAGAATCACCCCCCCAGCTCAGGTCCCCATCTCCCCCTGCACCCCGAGAATCACCCCCCCAGCTCAGGTCCCCATCTCCCCCCTGCACCCCCAGAATCACCCCCCAGCTCTGGGCCCCATCTCCCCCCTGCACCCCCAGAATCACACACCCCCAGCTCTCGGCCCCATCTCCCCCCTGCACCCCCAGAATCACCCCCCCAGCTCTCAGCCCCATCTCCCCCCTGCACCCACAGAATCACCCCTCCCAGATCATGTCCCCATCTCCCCCCTGCACCCCCAGAATCACCCCTCCCAGCTCAGGTCCCCATCTCCCCCCTGCACCCACAGAATCACCCCCCAGCTCAGGTCCCCATCTCCCCCTGCACCCTCAGAATCACCCCTCCCAGATCATGTCCCCATCTCCCCCCTGCACCCTCAGAATCACCCCTCCCAGATCATGTCCCCATCTCCCCCCTGCACCCCCAGAATCACCCCTCCCAGATCATGTCTCCATCTCCCCCCTGCATCCCCAGAATCACCCCCCAGCTCTGGGCCCCATCTCCCCCCTGCACCCCCAGAATCACCCCCCCCAGCTCTCGGCCCCATCTCCCCCCTGCACCCACAGAATTACCCCTCCCAGATCATGTCCCCATCTCCCCCCTGCACCCCCAGAATCACCCCTCCCAGCTCAGGTCCCCATCTCCCCCCTGCACCCCCAGAATCACCCCCAGCTCTCAGCCCCATCTCCCCCCTGCACCCACAGAATCACCCCTCCCAGATCATGTCCCCATCTCCCCCCTGCACCCCCAGAATCACCCCTCCCAGCTCAGGTCCCCATCTCCCCCCTGCACCCACAGAATCACCCCCCCAGCTCAGGTCCCCATCTCCCCCTGCACCCCCAGAATCACCCCCCAGCTCTGGGCCCCATCTCCCCCCTGCACCCACAGAATCACCCCCCCCAGCTCTCGGCCCCATCTCCCCCCTGCACCCCCAGAATCACCCCCCCAGCTCTCAGCCCCATCTCCCCCCTGCACCCACAGAATCACCCCTCCCAGATCATGTCCCCATCTCCCCCCTGCACCCCCAGAATCACCCCTCCCAGCTCAGGTCCCCATCTCCCCCCTGCACCCACAGAATCACCCCCCAGCTCAGGTCCCCATCTCCCCCCTGCACCCCCAGAATCACCCCCCAGCTCTGGGCCCCATCTCCCCCCTGCACCCACAGAATCACCCCCCCCAGCTCTCGGCCCCATCTCCCCCCTGCACCCCCAGAATCACCCCCCCAGCTCTCAGCCCCATCTCCCCCCTGCACCCACAGAATCACCCCTCCCAGATCATGTCTCCATCTCCCCCCTGCACCCCCAGAATCACCCCTCCCAGCTCAGGTCCCCATCTCCCCCCTGCACCTACAGAATCACCCCCCCCCAGCTCTCAGCCCCATCTCCCCCCTGCACCCACAGAATCACCCCTCCCAGATCATGTCCCCATCTCCCCCCTGCACCCCCAGAATCACCCCTCCCAGCTCAGGTCCCCATCTCCCCACTGCACCCTCAGAATCACCCCTCCCAGATCATGTCCCCATCTCCCCCCTGCACCCTCAGAATCACCCCTCCCAGATCATGTCCCCATCTCCCCCCTGCACCCCCAGAATCACCCCTCCCAGATCATGTCCCCATCTCCCCCCTGCACCCCCAGAATCACCCCCCAGCTCTGCGCCCCATCTCCCCCCTGCACCCCCAGAATCACCCCCCCAGCTCTCGGCCCCATCTCCCCCCTGCACCCACAGAATTACCCCTCCCAGATCATGTCCCCATCTCCCCCCTGCACCCCCAGAATCACCCCTCCCAGCTCAGGTCGCCATCTCCCCCCTGCACCCCCAGAATCACCCCCCCAGCTCTCAGCCCCATCTTCCCCCTGCACCCACAGAATCACCCCTCCCAGATCATGTCCCCATCTCCCCCCTGCACCCCCAGAATCACCCCTCCCAGCTCAGGTCCCCATCTCCCCCCTGCACCCACAGAATCACCCCCCCAGCTCAGGTCCCCATCTCCCCCTGCACCCCGAGAATCACCCCCCCCAGCTCAGGCCCCCATCTCCCCCTTGCACCCACAGAATCACCCCTCCCAGCTCACGTCCCCATCTCCCTCCTGCACCCACAGAATCACCCCTCCCAGCTCTGGGCTCCCTCTTCCCCTGCACACCCCAAATCACCCTTCTCCCAACTCTGGGCTCCAATTCCCCCCTGCCCGTCTGAATCACCCCTCTCCAGGACTAATCTAATTCAGGGGTGAGTTCGTCACCTGGCATGCTGGGTGCTCTCTGACTACGGGCACAGAGCCAGCCACAGTGCCCCCTCCCCCCCCCGCCCGACCTCGCTGGGCGTCCCTACATGCCAGTGGGATCTAACCAGGGCCATTCTCTGCTGCTCTTTGCAGCTGGGCTACAGGGGCAGGGAAGGATGGAGACAAACCCCAGGCCGGTCGCTCACCAGTTCACATAATTCACGATCGTGCTGAGCGCGGCCGGGTCGATGCTCCCGGCGGGCTCTGGCCCGAAGCAGAGGAGAAGGGGCAGCAGCAGGAGTCCAACCCTGGGCATCTGTCCGGGCACCTGCACAGGACCCCACCGGGTCAGCGCCACTGAGCCATGAGCACAACCCCCCCCCCAATACCCGCTGGGCTACCAACAGGAGAGGGGGCAGGGGATACACCCCTGGGGCTCCATGGGGCAGCAGGCCATGGGGGAAAGGGAAGAGTCATCAGGGTGTCCATGGGCAGGAGTGGGGGCGTGAAGCACTCCCCTAGTGCTCCGTGTGGCAGAGGATGTGGGGGGCAGAGGGGACTCCCCTGAGGCTCCATGGGGAGGAGTACCCCTAGGTCTGCATGGGGCAAGGATAGATGGGGGGAGAGAGGGGCCTCAACTAAGGCTCTATGAAGTTGGGCGGCACAAAGGGCTCCCCTAGGACTCTATGGGGCAGGGGTCATTAGGGGGCAGATGGGAAATCTGCTGCTTCAGGAGGAAGGGGCAAGGGGGGACTCCCCTGGGGCTCCATGGGGCAGAGATGATGGGGGAAGGGTGGGACTTACCTGGGGCTCCGTGGGGCAGAAGTGGTAAGGGAGGGGGGGCTCACCTGGGGCTCCATGGGGTGGGGTGGTGAGGGAGGGGGGGCTCCCCTGGGGCTCCATGGGGCTGGGGTTGTGGGGGAAGGACAGACTCCCCGGGGCTCCATGGGGCTGGGGTGATGGGGGAAGGGCAGACTCCCCGGGGCTCCATGGGGCTTGGGTGATGGGGGAAGGGCAGACTCCCCGGGGCTCCATGGGGCTGGGGTGGTGGGGGAAAGGTGGGACTCACCTGGGGCTCCATGGTAGGCGGTGAAGGGTCCGTGTCTCTGCTGACAGATGCTCACACCTGCTCCTGGTGGGACAGGCTCCCAGCCCTGCTCTGTGTGGCTCCTGGCAGAGGGGGAGGGGCTCTAGGGTGGGGGCTGCTGGCCACAGACACCAGGATCTGGGGGCCGGGAACAGGATGAGGAGCTGAACAGGGGCTCTGAGAACTTCCTCCTGCTCCCGGACGGACACCAGTGTGGGGCAGCTGGGGTGGGGGCGTGGATCACTCCTTGGATCAAACCTTGGAGCTCCCTGGCCTGGCACATCCCACAGCACCCTGAGGAAACTTCATGGGGCCTCTGCACTCAGCACCCAGACACTGCATGGAAAGGCAAACACAGGCCCACAGCAAGGAAATGTGGGGCCAGACCCCCACCTGGTGCAAAGCAGGGTCGCTGCCTTGCAGTCAGTGGGCCCAGGTCCCCAGCTGCTGTCAATGGGTCCCGTTCTATTGGAGAGGGAATTTTGGTAATATGTGTAGGTGTGCCTGAGTTTCCCTCTGGGCTTTGCCTTGCTCCGCACGGAGTATAAACAGTTCTCGGGGCAGAGCGAGAGACTCGGGGTGTCAGGTCACGCCGCTGTCTGGGGTGGAACCAATGGGTCAGCAAAGGCCTGGCTGAAACCCACCCAGATCAGTGAAGAAGATGGAAAGAGAACGGGGTAGCGACCAACAAGCAAGAGGACGGGGATTTTCCCACCTCTCTGCAGGGAAGCCGGGCAAAGGCCCCAGCTGGAGAACGGAGGGGAAAGGTGCCAGCTGGCTGGGTGAAGAACCGGCCTTTGCAGAGAGAGACACACACACCCTGGGAACAGGGCACAAGGACAGAGACAGAACCAAGGTGGTTTTGATGGTCGTATGGTTCAAGGCAGCGTTGATCAGGCTGAACTCTCCTAATCTCTGCCCCTGACAGCCTGACCAGTGATCACACTGTGTGCTGGGGGTGACCTGCCCCACTCACAGATCACAGGTTCTTTTCCTGTTACTCTACAGTTAACTGAGAAGATGGAAGCTGGGGAAACACACCCAGAACCGGTATTTAATACAGACAATATCCCGGGCCAGGATCAATACACAGAGCAGTTAGAATAAGCACAGCAGAGTAGATTCTGGCCTGGCTCATAGTTCCGGTCCTGCATTGCGCATACTTACAGTTTACGGAGATCGCTGGAAGCAGAGATGGAGGCAGGAGAAGTGGTGCCAACCAGAAGGGAGGTCCTGATTCCGTTGACACTGTCTCGGGGACCCAACAGAGTCAAAGAAAATGGGAAGTGGAAGTGGCATTTTATATCCTTCCTTCTGGTAACAGCACAGCTCTGAACCATATTTGATCCTTAACCCTGATTAGAATAAGGTCATTAGCTAGCTTGATCCATATGAGGCCTTTGGGGTGTCTGTAATTAAGCATCAAGCATTAATATTCATTATTTGCAACATTTATTTCTTAATTCCTTATTTCTTAATTCCTGTATGTAAATGTGGTCTAATGGCTTACCCATTGATTGGCAACCTAATTGCTAAAGGCCCCCAGCACTCCCCTCTTGCAGAATCCTGTGGTGTGCTGGAACCATTTGTGGTTACCTGTTGATCTCGCAGAAGGAGAGTACAAAATATCCAACCTGGGGCAGGTCATCTCACTCCAGGATCTACATCCCCCCAGCCCTGAGAATGCCCAATACAGCAGAGCAACCTGCAAAGACATGGGAGACGATTCCTCCATTGCAGGTGTGACGCTGGCAGACCAGGTCGCAGCTTGTGCCAAAGTTCATGGACGGACAGATGGATAGATGGGTTGAAGGACAGATGGGTTAACAGACGGATGGGTTCATGGATGGACGGTTGAAGGACAATGGACGTATGGGTTGACGGATGAATGGCTTCATGGACAGACAGATGGATGGATGGGTTGAAGGACAGATGGATGGATGGGTTCACAGACAGATGAGTTCATGGACGGACAGATGGATAGATGGGTTGAAGGACAGATGAGTTAACAGACGGATGGGTTCATGGATGGATGGGTTGAAGGACAATGGACGTATGGGTTGACGGATGAATTCATGGACGGACAGACAGATGGATAGGTTGAATGATGATGGATGGATGGGTTGACGGATGAATGGCTTCATGGACAGACAGATGGATGGATGGGTTGAAGGACAGATGGATGGATGGGTTCACAGACAGATGAGTTCATGGACAGACAGATGGATAGATGGGTTGAAGGACAGATGAGTTAACAGACGGATGGGTTCATGGATGGATGGGTTGAAGGACAATGGACGTATGGGTTGACGGATGAATTCATGGACGGACAGACAGACGGATAGGTTGAATGATGATGGACAGATGGGTTGACGGATGAATGGGTTCATGGACAGACAGATGGATGGATGGGTTCACAGACAGATGAATTCATTGACGGACAGATGGATGGATGGGTTGAACGACAATGGACGGATGGGTTGACGGGTGGATGGTTTGGTTGTTGATTGATTGAATCACAACTTACATTCTCCTCCCCCCTTGGTGACCTCCCCCATGGGCTGTCTCCGGGGCTGGCGTGGCTGGGTTTTTCACTGACGTTAGGTAGAGGTTCCCGTTGACGTCCTCCTCCTCGCAGCTGCGGCAGCCCTTGTCATCGTACTGGTACATGGGCACAGAGCATGCACCACGCGTTCCATACGCGTCCCCGATGTCTGTCCTGACCTCGAAGGCCAAGGCGCGGTGGTCACTGTCTATGGCACCGAAGATCCCGTCCACGAGGTCCTGGATGTGGTGGTCGTCCTTCAGGTCCTGCCAAGGCGCGGGTCACCGGGCACTTGCCCCTGCCCCGGGCCTTGTTGAGGAGGCGGGAGACGGGGCTCACCCCCTTGTGGTCCAGGTGGAGCATCAGCCACTCGGAGTGCAGGGAGCGGTTGTTAGTCCTGTCGGGTTGGGCGGTGACGACGTGACCCCCCTCACACAGAAAGTCCATCTCCATCTTGGATTTCATTGCCTGGAACTCGGCCACCGGCAGGTGCTGCTGCAGCTCACTCGGCCTGCTGTCTTGGCACATGGACTGTGGCAAGGAGCTGGCCACCGCGTTCTGAACGGTGGGGGGGATGGTGACGGGGCGATACCTGGGGAAGAGGGGGGTTGGGGGAGTCTGAGCCCGGGGGGAATCACACACTGAGCCTGGGATTAAAGAGCACAAACTGTACAGATATCTGCATGGACCCCGAAAATTCATCCTCCCCCTGCACCCCCAGAAACTCTCCCTCCCCACTCCGGGCCCCATCTCCCCCTGCACCCCCAGAATCACCCCTCCCAGCTCTGAGCTCCTTCTCCACTGAGATTCTAGGTAACCCTCTGATACCAGCAGACACAAGGGGTCCCTGCTGCTCCCTTTGTGGCTAGTGGTGTGGGTCAGGACTGAGACACCCTGCCCCCCCTCCCCCCAAGCCAGTCCCTCACCCGTGGACGTGATCCACGATCACACTGAGCGCGGCCGGGTCGATGCTCCCGGCAGTCTCTGGCCCAAAGCAGAGGAGAAGGGGCAGCAGCAGGAGTCCAGCCCTGGGCATTGTCCCGGCACCTGCACAGGACCCCACAGGGTCAGCGCCCCCCAGCCTGGGCACAGACCCAGAGCCTCCCGATACACCTCCCCTAACCCCCGCTGGGCTACCGAAAGGAGAGGAGCAGGGGGAACCCTGGGCAGGAACGAGACACCACAGTTTCCATGGGGCTGGAGATGGGGAAGGACTTACTGGGGTTTCCATGGGGCAGGAGGTGAGGGGGGGACTCACCACAGTTTCCATGGGGCAGGAGGCACCGTCCCTCACTGACAGAGGCTCACACCAGATCCCCAATGAAGGGCTCTCAGCTCCCAGCCCCTCTCTTTATAGCCCCAGTCTCCCTCCCTCCCCTCTCCCATATTCTGCAGAGGGCAGTGCCCGCTCCTCCTGTCCCTGTGCCCAGCCCAGGGGAGGCGGCACCAGCTGCCTCTCGGCTGCTTCATTCAATATTGACTTTAAAGGAGCCAGAAGGAGTGGAGGAGCCGGCAGCGGGGACCCCACCCCCTAGAATGATGAGGGGCGCCCCAGCATGGTCCCCAGCTGCCAGACTGTAGGTGGAGCCGGCAGACAGCGCCCCACTTAAACATAGGGGGCAGCTCCCCCCTTTCCCAGCAACTGGCTCAGGCTCCCTGCAGACTCCAGCAGCTTTGCTGCATCCACCACACACAGGGGGTTTGCCTGGTCTGGGAGTGATTGTCTCAGACAATGGACGGGTGAGAGCCGGGGCAGATGTGGCTGTCGCACACTCAGGAGGTTGCGGGGTTCTAGACACAAGGCTGTCGCACGCCCAGGAGGGGGCGGGGTTCTAGATACAAGGCTGTCACACGCCCAGGAGGGGGTGGGGTTCTAGACACAAGGCTGTCACACGCCCAGGAGGGGGTGGGGTTCTAGATACAAGGCTGTCGCACGCCCAGGAGGGGGCGGGGTTCTAGACACAAGGCTGTTGCACGCCCAGGAGGGGGCGGGGTTCTAGACACAAGGCTGTTGCACGCCCAGGAGGGGGCGGGGTTCTAGATACAAGGCTGTCGCACGCCCAGGAGGGGGTGGGGTTCTAGATACAAGGCTGTCGCACGCCCAGGAGGGGGCGGGGTTCTAGATACAAGGCTGTCGCACGCCCAGGAGGGGGCGGGGTTCTAGATACAAGGCTGTCGCATGCCCAGGAACAGGCGGGGTTCTAGATACAAGGCTGTCACACGCCCAGGAGGGGGTGGGGTTCTAAATCGGAGGCTGCCTGTACTGGGGTGACTGCCCCACTCTGATGAACAGGGCTTAAAACAGCCATGCTAGGCTGAAAGGGGAAACAGCCACAGCTGTGGCCAGCTCAATCGGGGCCCAGCTGGCTTTATAAGAGGCCTGGGGTCTCTGGAGTGGGAAGGGCTGCCTGGGAGCAAGGTACCTGAAGCGGAGCAGTGCTGGGGAAGGGCAAAGGGAACTGGGAGCTCCAGCCTGGTAAACCCCCGGGCCACAGGCCTTGGTGAAGGCCTATGAAAGGTACTGGGGCGCCAGAGGGGCAGCCTGGGGATAGGCAAAGGCGGCAGGTCCTACCCCCTTGCCAACGATGAGTGGCCATAACAGACTGCAGTCTGCCCCAGGGAAAGGGGCTGAATGAGGACTGGCAGTAGCCACTGAGTCAAGGTGGGATTAGGGGCTTGGGGGTTCCCCTTGGAGAGGAGACCCGGAGCAAGGGGGTACTGCTGGGGCAGAACCCCCGAGGTAATTTGTACCCAGGTCTGGGAGGGACATGGAGGCCTGAGGCAGGTGAGCTCCCTCCCCCCAGCCAGCAGAGGGCGCTCTGAGCTGGAATCAAGCTAATTCCCAGACGACCAGCAGGAGGCGCTGTGCAGTGAGACACCTCGCTCCACTGCCGCACACTCGGGGGGGGGGGGGGGGATGCCGGGGTGGAGGCGGTGGGGCCCTTTCTTCTTACTACGCGTCTCCTGGCAGTGACCCCTTCATTGGGCCAGGCCTGGGCCCCCTTCCTTTTTGCGAGGCTCACCCCAGTGGCTCCTCTGCCCTAGACGGGGCCCTCCAGCCCTATTCCCCCACCCCGTTCTCTCCGGGGCTCCCCACAAGCCCAGGCACAGACGTCCCCCCTCAGCAGCCAGGTGCCCCATGTGGACTGGCAGGGACAGGCACAGCTGGCGTTTATCAGTCACCGGGATCCAGGCCACACCCAGCCTGGCTGAGCGGGATGCTCCCACCCCGAACTCCCACCCACACCGTGCTGCCCTGGTGGCCTTTTCCCTGGCGGGGAGCAGGGGGCAGGTGGAGGCCTCCCTCCCAATCCTCTCACCCCTTCTCTGGAAGTGAAGGCACACCCCGGCCCCAGCCCTGTGACCCAAAGGGAATCTGGCCGGGATCCAGGTTAGAACGAGGAACAGGGCAAAGCGGATGTCCCCAGTGGGGCAGGAGGGTGGAAGAGGGTGTATCTGGGTCAAAGGTGGAGTGGGTGTCTCTGGAGGGTTGTGGGGAGCACAGGGGGAGCATCCAACACACAGAAAAGGGGAGCTCAGGATTTGGGGCAAGATCCTCATTGGGAAACAATCCTTGTCCCGCGGGGCATAGATGGTTCCAGTGGGAAGTTCTGGCGGGGCCATGTCTGCTACACAGGAGGGTGCCCTGGGACGTACGGCTGTTAACTGCCGGTCATCAGCAATGTCACATTTTCCCTGGCAGCCACAGTTCCAACCAGGGAACTACAGGCCAGTCAGCCTCACCTCAGTCCCTGGAAAAATCATGGAGCAGGTCCTCAAGGAATCAATCCTGAAGCACTTAGAGGAGAGGAAAGTGATCAGGTGAAGTCATGCCTGACTAACCTAATTGCCTTCTATAGCGAGATAACTGGCTCTGTGGAGGAGGGGAAAGCAGTGGACATGCTATTCCTTGACTTTAGCAAAGCTTTTGATATGGTCTCCCACAGTATTCTTGCCAGCAAGTTAAAGAAGTATGGGCTGGATGAATGGACCATAAGGTGGACAGAAAGCTGGCTGGATCATTGGTCTCAACGGGTAGTGATCAATGGCTTCATGTCTAGTTGGCCGCCGGTATTGAGCGGAGTGCCCCAAGGGTCGGTCCTGGGGCCGGTTTTATTCAATATCTTTATCAATGATTTGGAAGATGGCAGTACTGCCATCTGCACCCTCAGCAAGTTTGCAGGTGACACTAAACTGGGAGGAGTGGTAGATACGCTGGAGGGTAGGGATAAGATACAGAGGGACCTAGACAAATTAGAGGATTGGGCCAAAAGAAACCTGATGAGGTTCAAGAAGGACAAGTGCAGAGTCCTGCACTTACGGTAGGACGGAAGAATCCCATGCACTGCTACAGACTAGGGACCGAATGGCTAGGCAGCAGTTCTGCAGAAAAGGACCAAGGGGTTACTGTGGGCGAGAAGCTGGATATGAGTCAACAGTGTGCCCTTGTTGCCAAGAAGGCTAATGGCATTTTGGGCTGTATAAGTAGGAGCATTGCCAGCAGATCAAGGGATGTGATCATTCCCCTCTATTCGACATTGGTGAGGCCTCATCTGGAGTACTGTGTCCAGTTTTGGGCCCCACACTACAAGAAGGATGTGGAAAAATTAGAAAGAGCCCAGCAGAGGGCAACAAAAATGAATAGAATCAGAGAGGTAGCCATGTTAATCAAAAATGATCAGGGGGCTGGAGCGCATGACTTACGAGGAGAGGCTGAGGGAACTGGGATTGTTTAGTCTCTCATTTGTCCATCAGAATTGATGAGGACCACCCAGTGTCATCAGTTTGTTTGGGAGTGGGTTCTGAGATGGCTGATTAGTCCAATCCAAGCCCGGAATTGACGGTTGCATTGAGGACATTGAAGATCAGGTTGCCGACCGGGGGAAGAGAGGATACCAGCCCTGGACTTGCGAAGAAGGCGTTTCTCTATAGCATCACTCAGTCTCTTTTGTTCGTAGGCTGTTGCACCATCATGAACTCGTCTGCGCCAGGCGAAGCGATCATTAGCGATGCTCTCCCAATTTTCAGGATCTATGTTACAGTTCTTAAGGGAGGCCTTAAGGGTGTCTTTGAATCTCTTCTTTTGACCACCAAGAGATCGCTTGCCATGTTGTAATTCACCATAAAACATCTTCTTGGGCAATCGCTCATCAGGCATTCACACAACATGGCCAGCCCATCTAAGTTGTGCCTTGCAAAGCAGGGTGTAAATGCTTGTCATATCAGCCTGTAAAAGGACGTCGGTGTCTGGAATTTTGTCCTGCCATCTTATCTTCAGTAGTTTCCACAGACAGCTCAGATGGAAGTGATTCAGCTTTTTTGCATGACGACTGTAGACAGTCCAGGTCTCACACGCATAGAGGAGGGTTGGCAGGACGACCGCCGAATAGACTTTTAGTTTGGTTTCAATCTTGATGCCTCTCCGATCCCAAACATTAGATCGAAGCCTTCCAAAGGCTGCGCTGGCTCTGGCGATTCTAGTGTTCACTTCCTCGTCGATGTTGGCTGCCTGTGATAAAGTGCCAAGGTATGTAAACCTGTCCACGTTATTGAGCTTATGACCATTGATAGTAATGGATGGCTCAGTGTAGTCACACCCAGGAGCAGGCTGATGCAGAACCTCGGTTTTTCTGGTGGAAATCATAAGGCTGAAGTTCATGCACGCTGCGGAGAATAATTTCATGCAGTATTGCATGCCTGTTTGCATACCTGAGTTAAGGGCGCAGTCATCAGCAAATAGAAAGTCACGAATTATCTCAACTTGGACTTGAGTTCTGGCCTGAAGCCTCCTTAAATTGAATAGCCTTCCATCAAAACGGTAGCGCATGTCGATCCCGACATTATTATCTCTAAAAGCATCGATCAGCACGGCAGACAACATAAGACTGAAGAGGCAGGGAGTCAGGACGCAACCTTGTTTCACACCATTTGTAACTGCAAATGGCTCTGAACAGTTGCCATGATCTTGAACTCTGGCAAGCATACCGTCATGGAATTGCTTCACCATTTCAATGAAAATATCTGGGCATCCAAATTTGGCCATAATCTTCCAGAGGCCCTCACGACTGACATTGTCAAAGGCTTTAGTTAGATCCACAAAGAGTGTAGAGCTGGACATTCTGTTCTTGGCACTTTTCTTGTACTTGCCTGGCGGCAAAGATCATATCAATAGTACCTCATTCCTTCCTAAAACCACACTGACTTTCCGGCAGGAGACCTTGATCAAGGTGCTGTGTGAGTCTGTTTAGAAGTATTCTGGCTTGGACCTTACCTGCGACACAGAGCAGAGAGATTCCTCTGTGGTTGTCACAAGATTGGTGATTTCCCTTACGCTTGTAGAGATGAATAATGGTCGCATCCTTGAAGTCTTGGGGAGTGCGTTTCTGTTTCCACATCTCACAGAACATCTCGGTGAGCCTTTTAGTTAACTTGGGTCCACCAGATTTGTAGATTTCAGCTGGAATGGAGTCAACTCCAGGAGCTTTTCTGTTGGAGAGCAGTTCAATGGCCTTTTGAGTCTCCAGTACTGTTGGGGGGTCAGCCAAGCTGTCATTGACCTCCACCTGGGGTAGACGGTTTATTGCCTCATTGTTGATAGAGGAGGGACTGTTGAGGACATTAGCAAAATGCTCTGCCCAGCGATTAAGTATCTTCTCCTTATCAGTGATCAGAGTACTGCCATCTGCACACAGGAGGGGGGCTGAACCAGGGCCATACACAGCCTGCAGAGCCTTATAGAAGTTCCTCATGTCATGTCTGTCGACAAAGGCCTGGATCTCATCGGCTTTCTGGCTCAGCCATGTGTCCTGCATCACACGTAGCTTCATCTGTACAGTCTGACGTACCCTGGTGAATGCATCTTTTTTTGCTGCAGACTTGGGGTCATTGCTGTAGGCACGATGGAGACGGTGTTTTTCATCCAGCAATGCCTTGATTTCTCCACAGTTTTGGTCAAACCAGTCCTGGTGCTTTCTTGTGGTGACACCCAGTGACTCAGATGCAGTGGAATACACCAGTTGTTTGAAGGCTGCCCAGCTGGGCTCTATATCAGTGTATGTTTCAGTGGCTTCCAGCTTAGATGTCAGGGCATCAGCAAATGACTGTTGGGTGCTGCTGTCTTTCAATCTGGAGACGTTTAGGCGCTTTGGAACCCTGATGCCTTGTGGACGTCTGGAGGGCCGAATCCTGAGGTTCATCTTTGAGATGAGCAGTCTGTGGTCCGTCCAGCAGTCTGCGCCACACATGGCCTTGGTCACACGAGCATCCTGCCTGTCTTTCCTGCAGACTAGTCGATTAGATGACAGTGCTTTGAGCGTGGGTGCATCCAAGTTGTTCTGTTACGTTTGTGCAGGCGGAACACAGTGTTGGTTATCAGGAGATCATTTGCTACACATGTCCTCAGGAGCAGATGTCCATTGCCGTTACAGCTACTGATGCCATGTCTGCCGATGACTCCCTCCCACGCCACATGATCAGTACCAACTCTGGCGTTGAAATTGCCTAAGACGATCAACTTGTCTGACTTTGGTATTGTAACAATCAGCTCTTCCAGGTCTTGGTAGAACTTGTCTTTGATGTCTTCTGGTTTGGTCATTGTTGGTGCGTAAGCACTAATGAGTGTGACTTGCTTTTTCCCAGACAAAGGTAACTTCAGCACCATCAGCCGATCATTGATTCCTCGTGGTAAGTTGGATAGTTTATTCACCAGATTTGTCTGCACAGCAAATCCAACTCCCGACTCGCGGCGTTCATCTGGTCTTCGCCCACTCCAGAAGAAGGTGTAACCAGCTCCAGCTTCAGTCAGCTGTCCCTCCTCTGCCAGCCGGGTCTCACTCAAGGCTGCTCTATCGATCTTGTAGCGGGCAAGCTCCTCGGCAATTAGGGCGGTTCTCCTTTCGGGTCTGTTAGCATCTGTATGATCCATGAGAGTACACACGTTCCACACTCCAAGAGTGAGTGGAATTTTGCTAGTTTTCTTTGTATTTTGACCGCATAAGTGGGATTCCCTCCAGCTGCGGTAAGCTGGTCAGGTTAGGTGAAGCAGCCTTTTTTTTAGGGCACCTTTTCTAGCCCCTTCCTCAGTCTACAGAGGTAAGCAGCGCTATCCTAAAAAGGACTGCTCAGTCGCTCAGGTGGCTGCCGAAAACCACTGCTGCTTCAGATCAGTGGAAGACGACCCTATGGCCTGAGCCGCCTACATGCAGGTTCGCCACTGCGGCCGCCAGTGTATCCACACCCGCCGTTTCACAGCTAGCCCATCGCCGCAGGACTTAAAGTGAATGCATGAGTGATGACATAGGTGACTTGCGGGCGAATTTGATTAAAGGGAGGAAGAGTTGCGCATCGTCAGCCTCACTCTCTCGTCCAGGCTCCATTTGCTCCAGTGGCAAGACATAGTCAAGACAGCCGGAATGGAATCTGGATGCAGCGGATGACCAGGACGTTCTACGTGTCTTGCCGTGCTCTATGCTCTCCGCAAAGCATTGCTGGGAATCGCCTTCCTGCTCGTTGTGCAGTCCGCCGAATCCAGTCTTCACGTGCATTGGGTGACAAGCCCTGAACTCACCGAGGGTTCGAGACCCGTCGGCTACCCTCACCTGGTTTAGCCGGCCAGCCGAAGCCGTTGCCCGTGGTGTGGCCGCTGTGCACGCTACAGCTACTTGGAGCCACAGGTGAGAGCTGAGTGTCAAGTGGGGACCAAAGGTGGATGAACTACTCCAAAGGGAGCACGATATGCCCCCACCAGAGGTGCTACCCCTCAATGAACACCCCATACACCACAAGAGAGAAGACTGAGGGGGGATTTGATAGCTGCTTTCAACTACCTGGAAGGGGGTTCCAGAGAGGATGGATCTCGACTGTTCTCAGTGGTACCAGATGGCAGAACAAGGGGTAATGGTCTCAGGTTGCAGTGGGGGAGTGTAGCGGGATGGCTGCCCCACTCCAGTGGAAAAGGGTTTAAAACAGCCCTGCAAAGGGCTCTAACGGCCCTCTGGGGATATTAGTTGGCGGCTCCTTCATGGAGCCATGAGCACGGGCGTGTACTTGGCGCGGTTCCTCCCCATGCCCGACACCTGTCCCTTCTGTGGCATGAGGGAGGACCTTGCGCACACCTACCTAGAGTGCGCCAGGCTGCAGCCCCTATTCCGGCTCCTCCAGAACCTCTTCTTAAGGTTCTGGCTGCACTTTTCCCCACACCTGTTTCTTTTTGGACATCCCATCCGTGGCCTCACAAAGTCGTGAGACCTCCTCGTCAACCTCCTCCTGGCGCTTGCTAAAGTCGCCATCTACAACACCAGGAGGAGGATGCAAGACGAGGGGGTCCGGTGCAACTGTGGGGCCTATTTCCCGTCACTCCTCCATTCACCCATCCGGGCAGAGTTCCACTGGGCAGCATCCACTGGCTCCCTCGACAACTTCGCGGAGCAGTGGGCGCTGTGCGGGGTTCTCTGCTCGGTATCCCCATCCTGTACCCTCGGCTTTAGCCTATGACCCTCACGCACTCCCCTGCCTTTGTTCATTAGTTGTCCCCCGTATTTAGTTGGCCCCGGGTCTCATGTCCCTCCCACCAAGCTGGGGGAGGGACTTTAGTGATGGGCGGGCTTAGGCCCGCCCACCTCCTGGGATACCCAATAGGTGCAAAGGGCTGTGGCTAGGGGCAAGCAGCTCCCAGGCTGATTAGGCTGAGCAGCCACAGCTGTGGCTGGGTCAATTAGGGCCCAGCTGGCCCTGATAAAAAGGCCCAGAGTTTAGAGCTGAGAGAGAGTCTCCTCTAGCTGCAGAGGCAGACAGGCCTGGCTACTGGGAGCTTGGCAGGTACCTAGAGTGGTGCAGGGCTGGGGCAAGGCAAGAGGAGCTGGGGAAGCGCTGGCTGCAGGGCCATGGGGAAGGCCCAACAAAGGGTACTGGGGTTGCAGGGGGCAGCCCAGGGCTACAGAAGCAGCAGGTCAATCCTCCTTGCCGGTGATGAGTGGCAATGATACTGCAGTCTGCCCCAATGAACGAGGGTAAGTGGTGACTAGTAGTTGCCTAGACTGAGGCAAGGTGGAGATAGGGGGTTGGGGTTCCCTGGGGAGGGGGGAGACCCTGAGACTGTGAGGGGTACTGCGGGGGTGTAGCACCCTAGGTAAGAGGGCACTGGGGTCCAGGGAGGGACTCAGGGCCAATGGCAAGCAGGACTACAGCCAGCAGTGGGCGCTCTGGATGCGGGAAAGAGCTAATTCCCTGGGTGACCAGTGGGAGGCGCCGCAGGGGTGAGTCGCTGCCTTGCTACAGGGAGGTTTAAGTTGGATATTAGGAAAAACTTTTTCACGAGGAGGGTGGTGAAGCACTGGAATGGGTCCTAGAGAGGTGGTGGAATCTCCTTCCTTAGAGGTTTTTAAGGTCAGACTGACAAATCCCTGGCTGGGATGATTTAGTTGGGGATTGGTCCTGCTTTGAGCAGGGGGTTGGACTAGAACCTCCTGAGGTCCCTTCCAACCCTGATATTCTACGCTCAGTGTCCGAGTCTCGCCCGCCTGTCACATCGGGCTTTGTCCTGCTGGTTTGGGGGACTCGGGGCTCATTTTGTCCCATCAGTCGATCCCTCAGTGAGTCACACACCCCACATACAGTTCCAGGAGCACCCTGGCTGAAGACACCCACAACAGATGAACCGGGGTCTCGCCCAGCCGCTGTGGTGTGGGCCCGGTGGCATCGTGCCAAAGGCTGTTACAGACTCAGCCAGCTGCCCACCGCCTGGCTCAGCATTTCCTCCGCAGAGGCTCCGGGGTTCCCGGCGTGCTGAGCAGCGCGGGGGTGACTGGGGCTAGCCACAGGCGATGGGGACTGGTCGCAGGTGGTGGGGGCTGGCCGCAGGCGGTGGGGGCTGGTTGCAGGCGGTAGGGGCTGGCCGCAGGCGGTGGGGGCTGGCCACAGGCGGTGGGGGCTGGTTGCAGGCGGTGGGGGCTGGTCGCAGGCCATGGGGGCTGGTCGCAGGCGGTGGGGGCTGGTCGCAGGCGGTGGGGGCTGGCCGCAGGCGGTGGGGGCTGGTCGCAGGTGGTGGGGGCTGGCCGCAGGCGGTGGGGGCTGGTCGCAGGTGGTGGGGGCTGGTTGCAGGCGGTGGGGGCTGGTCGCAGGTGGTGGGGGCTGGCCGCAGGCGGTGGGGGCTGGTCGCAGGTGGTGGGGGCTGGTCGCAGGTGGTGGGGGCTGGTCGCAGGCGGTGGGGGCTGGTCGCAGGCGGTGGGGGCTGGTTGCAGGCGGTAGGGGCTGGCCGCAGGCGGTGGGGGCTGGTTGCAGGCGGTAGGGGCTGGCCGCAGGCGGTGGGGGCTGGCCACAGGTGGTGGGGGCTGGTTGCAGGCGGTGGGGGCTGGTCGCAGGCCATGGGGGCTGGTCGCAGGCGGTGGGGGCTGGTCGCAGGCGGTGGGGGCTGGCCGCAGGCGGTGGGGGCTGGTCGCAGGTGGTGGGGGCTGGTTGCAGGCGGTGGGGGCTGGTCGCAGGTGGTGGGGGCTGGCCGCAGGCGGTGGGGGCTGGTTGCAGGCGGTAGGGGCTGGCCGCAGGCGGTGGGGGCTGGTTGCAGGCGGTAGGGGCTGGCCGCAGGCGGTGGGGGCTGGCCGCAGGCGGTGGGGGCTGGCCGCAGGCGGTAGGGGCTGGCCGCAGGTGGTGGGGGCTGGCCGCAGGTGGTGGGGGCTGGTTGCAGGCGGTAGGGGCTGGCCGCAGGCGGTGGGGGCTGGCCACAGGCGGTGGGGGCTGGCCGCAGGCGGTGGGGGCTGGCCGCAGGTGGTGGGGGCTGGTTGCAGGCGGTAGGGGCTGGCCGCAGGCGGTGGGGGCTGGCCACAGGCGGTGGGGGCTGGCCGCAGGCGGTGGGGGCTGGCCGCAGGCGGTGGGGGCTGGTTGCAGGCGGTAGGGGCTGGCCGCAGGCGGTGGGGGCTGGCCGCAGGCGGTGGGGGCTGGTTGCAGGCGGTGGGGGCTGGTTGCAGGCGGTGGGGGCTGGTTGCAGGCGGTGGGGGCTGGCCGCAGGCGGTGGGGGCTGGTTGCAGGCGGTGGGGGCTGGTTGCAGGCGGTGGGGGCTGGCCGCAGGCGGTGGGGGCTGGTTGCAGGCGGTGGGGGCTGGTTGCAGGCGGTAGGGGCTGGCCGCAGGCGGTGGGGGCTGGCCGCAGGCGGTGGGGGCTGGTTGCAGGCGGTAGGGGCTGGCCGCAGGCGGTGGGGGCTGGTCGCAGGCGGTGGGGGCTGGTTGCAGGCGGTAGGGGCTGGCCGCAGGCGGTGGGGGCTGGCCGCAGGCGGTGGGGGCTGGTTGCAGGCGGTAGGGGCTGGCCGCAGGCGGTGGGGGCTGGTCGCAGGCGGTGGGGGCTGGTTGCAGGCGGTAGGGGCTGGCCGCAGGCGGTGGGGGCTGGTCGCAGGCGGTGGGGGCTGGCCGCAGGCGGTGGGGGCTGGCCGCTGGCTTTTCCATGCCCAGAATCGTGCAGGTGCCAGAGTGGTCAACTGATTTTCCAGAAAGTGTCTTCACTCTGGGCAGTTCACAGCTCCCGAAGGCTGTGGCCGTGGGGAAGTACTGAGCGCGGGGTGGTTCCCCTGCTGCTTATTAGCCGGGGGGATCTGCTGGATGTGAGGAAAATTCCTTATGGACCTGCGGTGACAGCTGCGGGATCCCAGAAACGATGGTGATCCCTGTTCTTTGGGGGCTCCCAGTGCTGCCCAGCGAGCGACGGCCCCATACTGAGGAGCTGAAGGCACAGCTGGGGGGAGGGGGGTTGTGACAAAGTGTGAGTACTGTGTGTGTGTGTGTTCCTCGGTTTCCCCTATGCATTTCTTAAGGAGTAGGGACTGACCCTGGAAGCAAGGAGGGAACCCCTCCCCTCTCCAGGTGTGCATCCCTGATGCTGTAAGCTGACCCCAGGAGGAGAAGGGAGGTCAGGTGATCTCTCCAGCCCGGGAAACAGACAAAGGAAAGCATGGATGGGCTGGGGAGGGGGTGGTCAGTCTGGGTCTAGCTAGGAAGGGGAGAGGAGCTATCTCACTCTCTGGCCCCAAAATGGATCCAGCTGAGGGCTCAAGCTCGCTGGCTGCATGGTCTGTGTTAGACCAGATAGAAGTCATTGAATAAACCTGGGGAAGAAGCAGGAGCCCAGAATCTGGATCTCACCTCCTAGCACCCCAGAAGGGCCTGACTGAGGAGCCCTGTTGAGACTGAGAAGCTGTGAGTTGGATGGTTCCTGACATCTCAAATAAACCGTCTATTCTGCTGGCTGGCTGAGAGTCACGTTTAACTGTGGATTCGGGGTGCAGAATCCATGGGCTCCCCCAGGACCCCGCCCAGGCGGGCTTGCTGGGGAAAGCACACGGAGGGGCAGAAGGTGCTGAATGCTCTGAGGTCAGACCCAGGAAGGTGGAAGTGGGTACCCCTGAAGCTCCTGGCCTGGGAAACAGGCTGTGTACGGAGAAGGGGCCCTCCACCCGGAGTCCTGTCTGGCTTCCTAGGGAGCGGTTCCAGTCCATCGCCCGGGCGCTCCGTGACAGGGGTGTTTGGGGTCACACAGCTATCAGGGGAGCCCCCAGTCTGCACACTCCTTCTGCACCCAAGTGGTGCCCCTGGGGACTATGGAGCAGGGCAGGTCGTGCCCCTTGGCGGCCGTGCTGGTACCTGGGCCCAGCCCTGAGCCTGGCTGAGTGGGACACCCCCACCCTCCGTCCCCGCATCGAGCTGGCGTAATAGCGGCTTGAGAAAGAAATGGCTCCTTGCAGCCTTGATGGTGGCGCAAGAACCGTGAGGTCGGCAGCCTCCGACAGCTTCATCTCCAGCAGGGAGCGGGCGGAGGCCTCCGTCCCTCCTGAGCCCCTCACCCTTCCTCTGGCCCCAGCCCTGTGAGAATCCGGCCGGCATCCAGGTTAGAAGGAGGCGCCAGGCAGGGCGGAGCCGGGGTCTCCAGCGGGCAGGAGGGAGGCGGAGCAGCGGCGAGGGGTTCTCCGGGAGGGATGTGAAGAGGGTATCTCTGGTGGGTGAGGGAGAGCAGGGGTCACCAGGGGGCAGTGGGAAGAGCAGGGGGCAAAGGGGAGAGCAGGGGGCAGAGGAGGGGGCACAGGGCAGAGCAGGTGACTCAGGTGTTGCTCAGTCTGCCCTGCCTCTCCCCCAACTTGACCCAGGGAAGGTTGGGAGGTGCCAGGCACCCAGCACCCCTCCCTTGACCCCTAAGGGCCCCTTCGACTAGCCGGCTGGAGCAGGGCCTCAGCCGCTGGCCAGAGCTCCCGGGTACTTGAGCCCTTGGGGAGTCAGGTGCCCAGGGGCCAGCGGGGGGGATCAGGGCTCCATGTTGCTCTTTCTCCAGCTACGCCCAAGGCCTGGGCTGGACACAGGGGGGCACAGGCCTGGGGCTCAGGAATCCGGCTGGATGGTCCCAGCCCTGTCCTGGTCATGGAGCCCTCATTGAGGGCAGGATGCTGGCTGAGATCCCCACCAGCCCCCCTGCCCTCTGGGAGCTCCCGGTGCCGTCGGCCTGGACGTGCGACCGAGGAGTGGGAGTCATGGAACCTCTAACCACCGGGGGAGCCACTGGGCTGAGTGTTCCCCCTCTGTGCCCAACCAGTGCCCTGCCCCAGGGAGGCTGCATGTGGGAGCCAGGCCCCTGCTGGGACCAATGGGCAGGGTGGGTTGTGTCACTCGGGGGCAGGGCTGGGCCTGTCCCTGGGGGGTGCTCGCCCTGGCAAAGGAGTTCATGGCTTAGCCTGGCTGGGTGAGACACTTCCCCACCCCACCCCACCCCACCCGCACACACACCGTGCCAGGCACCCGGCATCCCTGTTGGCCGAGCCCCCCCATCCACCCCGGCTGTTGCAAACTCGGCTTGGGAAATAAACGGCCCCTTGTGGTGGTGAGGGTGGATCAAGAACTGTGGGGCTGGAAGGCCTCAGTCCTGAGTCTCTCACCCATGTTTATGGGCACAAGCCCCCCCCCCCCCCCCCCCCCCCATCAGCCTCAGCCCTGGGACCCCTTCCCGGGGTATCCAGCTACAACGGGCTTTGGGCTGGGTCAGAACTAGAGAACAAGCGCCATGTACTCAGTATGACCACTAGGGGGCACTGCTGCCCCATCCCCATTAGCACACTCAGCATTCACACTAAGCAACAAAGAGTCCTGTAGCACCTTATAGACTAACAGATTTTAGGGATCATGAGCTTTCGTGGGCGAAGACCCACTTCATCAGATGACTGTTGTGGAAATCTCCAGAGGTGTAAATATGTAGACAAGAAATCAAGGTAAATTCAATCGGGGGGGTGAGGCCCACTTCCAGCAGGTGATTTGAATGCCCAGAGAGGAGAAATGGACACAAATCAGATATGGCAATATACTAAAGCCTGTAGGAGAACACTTCAACCTGCCTGGACACACAATAGCAGATTTAAAGACAGCCATCCTGCAGCAAAAAAACTTCAAGACCAGACTTCAAAGAGAAACTGCAGAGCTCCAGTTCATCATCAATTCGACACCATTAGGTCTGGACTTAATATTGAGTGTGAATGGCTCGCCAATTACAAAAGCAGTTTCTCCTCTCTGGGTGTTCACATCTCCAGATCACCTGCTGGAAGTGGGCCTCAGCCCCCCCCCATTGAATTTACCTTGCTTTCTTGCCTACATATTTATACCTGCCTCTGGAGATTTCCACAACAGTCATCTGATGAAGGGGGTCTTAGCCCACGAAAGCTCATGATCTCTAAGATCTGTTAGTCTATAAGGTGCTACAAGACTCTGTTGCTTTTGCAGATCCAGATTAACACGGCTCCCCCTCTGATACGAAGCATTCACACTGCATTAGCAAGGCCACTAGGGGGCAGTGCAGCTCCCCATTAGCACACACAGCGTTCACACTGCATGTACCCAGCATGCCACTGGAGGCACTGCACTCCACATTAGCACATACAATATTCACACTGCATGTACCCAGCATTCCACTGGAGGCACTGCACTCCACATTAGCACATACAATATTCACACTGCATGGATCCAGAAAGGGTCACTCAAGGACTGCACCACGCATTAGCACCCAGCAGTCGCACTGCAGGTACACAGCATGGCCACGGGGGGGCATTGCAGCTCCCCATTAGCACCTGCAATATTCACACTGCAAGTACCCAACACGGCCACGGGGGGGGGGGGAGCACTGCACTCCCCATTGGCACACGCAGCATTCACACTGCGTATACCCAGCATGGCCACTAGAGACACTGCACCCCACATTAGCCGTGGCTGTGTGGCTGGTGTTGCATAATCCCCCAATGACTCAGCTATTCATTCTGCCCTGGGGGCGCCAAGGCCTTTCCTGTTCGTGCCAGGATCACTCCCCTGCTGCACCCTGCTCTGGGGTGTGGCGCCTGTGCCAAGGCCCCACCTGGGATGCAGGGCAGAGGGGTTGGCTTTGGGCAGCAGCACGGCCACCCTGCTCTGGATCCCGCTGGTTGGGCACAGCTGGGGCTGGTAGGGTGTGGGAGGGGGCTGGGTTTGGGGGCTGGTTGTGGGCACCCTGCTGTACCTGGGGCAGAGACGGGGGCAGACGGCAGCTCCCTGGGGAGGGCGGGAGGGAGCCCCAGTGTGAGGGGTCCATGAGCCAGCAAATCCCAGCCCCCTGGAGCGGGCGGCCCCCCAGCTGCACACGGCCCTGCCTGTGACCCACCCAGCCCCACTGAGCTGGGATGAATCCCCCAGAGCTCACCGGAGCCATCCGGGCCCCATCGCACCGCGTAGGGTGACCAGATGTCCTGGTTTTATAGGAACAGTCCTGATTTTGGGGTCTCTTTCTTCCATAGGTGCCTATTACCCCCCACCCCTTGTCCCGATTTTTCACATTTGCTGTCTGGTCACCCTAGCACCGCGCCAAAACCCGGCCTTCCCTGCCGCCTAGACCCTCCTGCACACATCGGACAATTTGCTGTACACACACACCCACACCCTGCAACACCCACACCAACACCACCTGCACACACACACCACAGCACCCTCTATGCACATACACACACACACTCAACACTCTGCGCACACCCACCCACCCACACACCCACACACAAACACCCCCTGCACACATACCCCACAATACCCTGCAACACCCACACCACCACCACCTGCACACACACACCACAGCACCCTCTATGCACATATACACACACACTCAACACTCTGCGCGCACACACACACACACACCCAACACCCCCTGCACACATACCCCGCAATACCCTGCAACACCCACACCACCACCACCTGCACACACACACCACAGCACCCTCTATGCACATATACACACACACTCAACACTCTGCACGCACACACACACCACCCCCCACACACCCACACACACCCAACACCCCCTGCACACATACCCCACAATACCCTCTACATACATACACAAACATACAGTCAACACTCCCTGCACACACACACACACATACCCTGCAACACCATACCAACACCACCTGCACACATACCCTGCACACTCGACACTCCCTGCACACACACACCACAATGCCCTCTTGCGCACACACATACAAAAACTCCCTGCACACACACACACTGCAACACCTCTAAGCACACACACCCCAATAGTATACCCCCTACATACATGCCCACACAACCCCCCCCACAACACTACAACACCCCCCCTACACACATACACATACCAAAACACACACACACACACGCTCTGATGAGGAAATTGCCCTGTCCAGCCCCCTAACTCCCCCCCAACCCCATCAGTCCTTGTTCCCACAAAGCAGAAGCTGCCCCACTTGAACCCACTGAGTCTGGGGCTGGGCTCCGCGGCCCGCAGGGCTCTGTGTTTCCAGAGCAGGGTGGAGGGCGGCCTCCGGGCCACGGAGGGGGAAGGAGCATCTGGGGGGGCAGGTCCCCAGAGCCCCATTGGGGTCGCCACCCTCCAGGCCGGTCCTGGCGGCTCCAGGAATGAAAGCCGACGTTCATCGAAGTTCATGTCGCGTGAGGAAACCTCCGGCCCGGATCCCCGGCTGGGTTCAGCCGGCAGTGAGAGGGGAGGGCAGGGCGCGGGGGGAGGCGTCTGGCCCAGGCTAAGCCGCTGAGCATTAACCCCGGAGCAGTTATGACATATCTCAAATACCCACACGCCATCCTCCACCCCCTGCCGCCGCCCGGGACCGCTCCCACCCAGACAGACGGACAGACGCACGGCGCAGCATGTGCGACAGCCCCAGCCCAGCAGGGGCCCCCGAGGGGGGGGCCCTGGATGAAGCCGAGGGGCAGCCCCCCTGCGCCGACCTCAAAGCGGCCATGGAGAAATGGTGAGTCCCAGGGCAGCTGCCCATGATGCCTGGCTGTGGGGGGGTGGGGGAGCATTGCCGGGTGGGGGGGCTGGAACCCCACTGACTTGATCCATGGGGAGCCACTGCAGGGAATGGGGGTCAGGGGCTCCATGCAGTGGGGGAAGAGGGATTCTTAGGGGTAGGGCTGGCAGGGCTCAGTGGGTCTGTGGTCAGTGGGGCGGCAGGGAGGCTCAGTGGAGTGGGGGCAGGGAGCTCAGTGGGACAGAGGGGCTCAGTGCATTAGGGGATGGGGGCCTATGTGGGGCAGGGAGGGCTCAGTGGGGTGAGGGTTCAGGGTTTTAATGATGCAGGTGACTCAGTGGCGTGGGGAGTTCAGTGGGGCAGGTAGAGCTCAGTGGGGGGCATTCGTGAGTCTGACGGGCTCAGGGGAGATTCATTGGGGGTTTCTTGGGAGCTCCTCAGTGGGGCAAGCAGTTCTGTTGGGTGGGGGCAGGGGAGCTCAATGGATTGGACACAGGGGGTCCCAGTGGGGCGGGGGGTCTCAGTGGGGTGAGGGCAGGGAGCTGTGCCATGCACTCCATGCCCGGCACCCTGGTGTGTGGGGCGGGGGCCCAGCCCAGGTGAGGCAGATGGGTTGGGGGCCGGGGTGAGGCAGAGGGGTGGGGGGCCGGGGGTGAGGCAGAGGGGTTGGGGGCCGGGGTGAGGCAGATGGGTGGGGCTGGGGTGAGGAATAGGGGTGGGGGTGAGGCAGAGGGGTGGGGGGCCGGGGTGAGGCAGAGGGGTGGGGGCCAGGGGTGAGGCAGAGGGGTGGGGGCCGGGGGTGAGGCAGAGGGGTGGGGGGCCGGTGGGGTCCTGGCTCCGTGGTTCCCCAGGCTGGGCCAGGCAGAGGGCCCCCCCCCCCCCCCCCCCCCCGCACAGGGATAGGAAAGGAAGGGCAGGACGCGGCCTGGAGAGAGCTCTGTGGCCCCAGGGCACCTCCAGGAAGCAGCCAACCCAGCGCCCCTCCCAGCAGGACCAACCCCACAGGGAATGTGCGGGCTTCTGTGGGGCAAGACCCTTCCACTTGGGAGAGAGAGTCCCAGCCACCAGCAGTCCCAGGCCCAAACCCCCTCCCCAACTGGCCCCACCCATCCAGCCCCAGATATAGGGGGCACAAGGAGAGGGAGAGAGAGGTATAGTGACAGACAGATTGGTTGGGGGGTTAGTGAAGGGGGCTCACAGAGGGGTGTGAATGGGGAGCAGGAGCCATGGGTGTGAATGTGGGGGCCTCACGGGGAGGGGAGTGAAGGCAGCTGGAAACAGTGATAGACCCAGTGGGTGTTTGGGGTTGGACGACTGGAGGGGCCTGAGTGGGGACAGAGGGATGGCGGGGTGTGTATGGTGTTGGAGGGGTGTGTATGGGGATGGATTTAGGGGGGGTGTATGCGGATGGAGGGGTATATAGGGACAGAGGGAGGGCTAGAGGAAGGGCTGTGTATGGGACAGAGAGATGGCGGTGTGTGTGTTGGGGTGTCTATTGGGATGGATGACAGGGTGTGTATGGTGTTGGAGGGGTGTGTATGGGGATGGATTTAGGGGGGTGTATGCGGATGGAGGGGGATATAGGGACAGAGGGAGGGCTAGCGGAAGGGCTGTGTATGGGACAGAGAGATGGCGGGGGGGGGTGTTGGGGTGTCTATAGGGATGGATGGCAGGGTGTGTATGGGTTTGGAGGGGTGTGTACGGGGATGGATGGAGCAGGGTGTATGTGGATGGAGCGGGTGTGTACAGGGACAGAGGGAGGGATAGAGGAAGGGCTGTGTATGGGACAGAGAGATGGCGGGTTGGGTATAAAGATGGAGGGGGTGTATGGGGATGGAGGGAGGGATAGAGGAAGGGTGTATGTAGGGATGGAAGGATGGATGGAGGGGGTGTATAGGGTGGAGGAGTGTGGGGGGTTGGTTGGATGAAAGGGTGTGTATGGGGATGGATGGAGGGGTGTATATGGGGATGTCAGTGGAGTGTATAAGGATGGAGGGGTGGAGGGTGCGTATGGGGATGGAGGATTAGGGATGGGGTGTGTATGGGAGGGAGGGGTGTGTATGGGGAGGGATAGAAGGTTGTATGTGGAGATGGATGGAGGGATGGCTGTGTATGGGGAGGGATGGAGACGTGTGTATGGGAATGGAGGGGTGTGTATGGGAATGGAGGGGTGTGTATGGGGATGGAGGTTTAGGGCTGGGGGATGTATAGTGATGGAGGGGTGTGTATGGGGAGGGATGGAGGAGTGTATAGGGATGGGTGGTTCACCCCCCCCCCCAGGTGGGTCTCACACACACCCCAGGTGCTGTCAGTCCCATCACCCCCTACTGGTCCCCACCCCACTGTCACCTAAAGATGGGGTGGGGCTCAGTGGGCAGCGTCTCAGCGATGGTTGACGGGGGGCTCAGTGGGGCTGGGAGGTCAGTAGGGATTGGACGGTGGGCTGAGGGGGCCGGGGGCTCAGTGGGGCTGGGAGTTCAGTAGGGATTGGATGGGGGGCTGAGGGGGCTGGGGGCTCAGTGGGGCTGGGAGGTCAGTAGGGATTGGATGGGGGCTGAGGGGGACGGGTTCAGTGGGGCTGGGAGGTCAGTAGGGATTGGACGGGGGGCTGAGGGGGACAGGGGTTCAGTGGGGCTGGGAGGTTAGTAGGGATTGGACAGGGGGCTGAGGGGGCCGGGGGCTCAGTGGGGCTGGGAGGTCAGTAGGGATTGGATGGGGGCTGAGGGGGCCGGGGGCTCAGTGGGGCTGGGAGGTCAGTAGGGATTGGACGGGGGGCTGAGGGGGCCGGGGGCTCAGTGGGGCTGGGAGGTCAGTAGGGATTGGACAGGGGGCTGAGGGGGCCGGGGGCTCAGTGGGGCTGGGAGGTTAGTAGGGACTGGACAGGGGGCTGAGGGAGCCGGGGGCTCAGTGGGGCTGGGAGGTTAGTATGGATTGGACGGGGGGCTGAGGGGGCCGGGGGCTCAGTGGGGCTGGGAGTTCAGTAGGGATTGGATGGTGGGCTGAGGGGGACCGGGGCTCAGTGGGGCTGGGAGGTCAGTAGGGATTGGACGGGGGCTGAGGGGGCCGGGGGGGCTCAGTGGGGCTGGGAGGTTAGTAGGGATTGGACGGGGGCTGAGGGGGCCAGGGGCTCAGTGGGGCTGGGAGGTCAGTAGGGATTGGACGGGGCCTGAGGGGGACAGGGGTTCAGTGGGGCTGGGAGGTCAGTAGGGACTGGACGGGGGGCTGAGGGGGCCGGGGGCTCAGTGGGGCTGGGAGGTTAGTAGGGACTGGACGGGGGGCTGAGGGGGCCGGGGGCTCAGTGGGGCTGGGAGGTCAGTAGGGATTGGACGGGGGGTTGAGGGGGTCGGGGGCTCAGTGGGGTTGGACCAGGGATTTATGCGGGGGAGACAGGGGTCTCAGTGTAGCAAGAGGCTTGGCCAGAGGGGCAGGGGGCTCAGTGGGGGTGGGGCAGGGAGGCAGGGGGATCTGTGGGGGTTGGCAGGGGACTCAGGCAGTTACCATCCCCCGGAGTAGGTCCCTCAGGGTCACAAGCCTGGGGCAGTGGCTGTATCACCCCCCCCCCCACACACACACACACAGCCATGACCTGTCCCCATTCCCCTCCCCCCCCCCCAAGAGTTGCTGCCATCCCCACAGCGGGCCTTGGGCTGCTGTGCCCTGCTCCCCCATCCCCCCACAGGGGGGCACACCCCATTGCCAGATCCTCACCCCTGAGTAACTCCCCAGCTAAAGCTGCCTTGGGGGGGATTAAAGTAGGGACACACTTACCCTATGGGAGCCAGGTGAGGGGGTACCAGAGCCCAGGGCCTCGTAGGGCATGGGAGGCCTCCAGACACCACAGTAGGAGTGGAAACCCCCCAGGGAGACACACCAGGACTCCTGGGTTCTATCCCCATCTGAAAGGGGAGTGGGGTCTAGTGGTTAGAACGGGGGGGGGGGGGGACGGCTTGGAGGCCAGGGCTCCTGGGTTCTCTCCCCAGCTTGGGGAGGGTTCTAGTGGTTAGAACTGGGGGGGGGGGGGAAATGGGAGCCAGGACTCCTGGGTTCTCTCCCTACCTCTGTCCCCGTGTGACCTTGGGCACATGCCCCCCCCCCCCCCCCGTTGGTTGTAATTGGGGCTGAGCGCCCCCCGCAGGGTAAGGCGCTTTGCCCACGGCGCTGCCAGGAGTTATTACTATGATTTATAAATCCCCCGCTCACCTTTCCTGCGGCCGGGCTGATCCCGCCGTGGGCTGAGCCCGACCCCCCCGGTGCCTCCTGGCCGGGCCCAGGCCACACCCCACCATCCCCCCTGGGGTGCCCCCAGCCGGCTCCACCACACTCAGCCCCACTGCACCCCACCCCGCATTGGCACGCAGGCCGCAGAGCCGGCTGGGCGATGCCTCCCCCGGCAACACCTTCCATCTCCCGGGCCCGGCTAATGTGGCTCGACAGGGGCGCGCCATGACCCAGCACCTGGCACCATCTGCTCTGCCAGGCCAGGGGAGCGAGCGGGCGGCGTGGAGGAGGCTGGTTAATTAGCGCTAGGGCGTTAGCGAGGCCACCGCGCCCTCCCCCCATCCGGACTGATCCCCCCAGCCCATCGAACCCAGGAGTCCGGCCTTCCACTGTTATGTCTGCCTGCTGGATTCCCCTCCTCTCCCTGAGCTGGGGAGAGAACCCAGGAGTCCTGGCTGCCAGCCCTCCTGCCTCTAACCACTAGACCCCACTCCCAGAGCTGGGGATTGAACCCAGGAGTCCTGGCTCCCCGGTCCCCCCACCCACGGACATTCCTGCCTGTGCACACACACTACTTCCACCCCATCCCCTGGTGTCAGCAGCCCCCCCGACCCCCAACGCGGTGGCTGCGCTGAGTCATGGCCCCACAGGGCAGATGCCCCCCATGGCTGGCACCTGCTGGGACACGTGGGGGCAGCTAAGCTGCTGCCAGCACGGATGTTGATGACCTACATTCGGCTCTGCCACCCCGTTCCCATGGCAGCAGGGAGCGGGCATGCCAGAGGAGTGGGAGGGAATGGAGGCTTGGCCCACGGTGCCCCGAGGGACCCCTCTTCCACCCCCACCAGCCCCACAGTGCCCCTGATAGACCCCTCCTCCACCCACGCCTGCCCCATGGTGCCCCCAGGAGACCCCTCTTCCACCCCCACGGTGCCCCCAAGAGACCCCTCTTCCACCCCCACCAGCCCCACAGTGACCCCTAGGGACACCCCATCCACCCCACCTGCCCCCGGTGCCTCACAGAGACACCTCCTTCACCCCCTACCCCTGCAGAGCGACCGCGGCCCTCGCCAACCAGAGCTGGGCGTGTGGGCCGGGCGGCCACGGGGCAGGAGGGTGCGGTGCTGCTGACTCAGCCCGGGCCTCATTAGCTCCCGAGAAAGGAGCCACCAGGGCAGCCAGGCAGGAGTAACGGGGAGGCCAGGAAGGGGGAGCGGGCACAGGGCGGGCATTAACCCCTCAGTGACTGGGGTGGAAACACTGCCCCTCACCCACCACTAACTCCTCACTCCCCTCCCCACCACTAACTCCTCACTCCCCCTCCCCACCATTAGCCCCTCACTCCCCCTCCCCCACCACTAACCCCTCACTCCCCCTCCCCCACCACTAACCCCTCCCCCACCACTAACCCCTCACTCTCCCTCCCCCACCACTAACCCCTCACTCCCCCGCCCCCAGCACTAACCCCTCACTCCCCCTCCCCCCCACTAACCCCTCACTCCCCCTCCCCTCCATTAGCCCCTCACTGTCCCTCCCCCACCACTAACCCCTCACTCCCCCGCCCCCAGCACTAACCCCTCACTCCCCCTCCCCCCCACTAACCCCTCACTCCCCTCCCCACCATTAGCCCCTCACTCCCCCTCCCCCACCACTAACCCCTCACTCCCCCTCCCCCCCACTAACCCCTCACTCCCCCTCCCCTCCATTAGCCCCTCTCATTGTCCCTCCTGCACCACTACCCGAGACCCTCACCCACCCAGCCCCAGAGGTGGTGGCAACTGGATACCTCCTGATTCCCACCTGGGGCATTACACACACACACACACACACACACACACACACACACACACACACACACACACACACACACACACACACACACACACACACACACACACGGTTTACTGGGCCCCAAACGACCCCTGTGGTACAGTGGGGCTCACTCCCTGGCTTTAACCCCACAGCTTGGCTCATGGCTGAGGAGAGGGGGGAGGGTATGGGGGGGGGTGTTTGCATCTGCTCCAAAGGGTGCCAGGCTCCGGCCCCCTGCCATTGTGGCTCATCAGCGCCCAGCCCCTGCCCTGTGACCTCCCCTCCCCCTCCCCGCAGCTCTGCAGCTGCCCCTTATCTGCAACCTGCAGCCTTAACTGACTGGTGGGGCGTCCTCCCTTCCCCCTCTCCCCAGCAGCCTGGCTTTGGGATGAGAGGGGTCCCAGCCTGCCCCCCTTCACCCAACCGGCAGGTCTGGGGTCCCTCTGATCAGCCCTAGAGCTCGCTCAGCACCGTCCACCAGCAGATCCCAGAGCGCTTTACGGAGGTTGGTTATTCCCCATTGTACAGATGGGGAAACTGAGGTGGGGGTTGTTTACCCACTATCACCGAGCAGGTAAATCCCAGTCCTATGCTCTCTCCACTAGGCCACACTGCCACCCACTAAACTATTATTAATTATTATTATTATTAATTAGGTGTATTATGATAGCACCTAGGAGCCCCAGTCACAGGCCCCATGGTGCTGGGTGCTGTACATTATTTATTAGGTGTATTATGGTAGAAGTAGGATCTCGCCTCTCTCCCTCTCCGCCCCTCACACCCTGGTCATGGCTCAGGACCTCACAGTCGGGGAAATGGGGCACAGGGCGGGATCTCACTGCACTGGGTGATAAGATCCTATGTGGGGCACCCCATGCAGCACCAGGCTCCCCCATTCCCACCAGTTCCAGCAATGGGGCATCTCCAGCTTCGCCCGGCGCTGGCTCTCTGCTGCCCTTCCCCCCCCTCCCCCAAGCCTTTCACCCTCCCTGCGCCACGGCTCCCCCAGCCCCACATGGGCACCGTGCGGGACCCCCAGACAGGCTGCAGGGGTTGGGGTGTGTCTGGCTAATCTAACCCACCCGACCGCCCTCCCCGTCCACACGCCTGCACCCTCCCCATAGCCACCCCTTGCAGATAAGGGTCTGACTGGAGGGAGGCATGTGTAGGGAGGGGAGGGATGATAGGTTGTGGGGGGGGGGGTCATCAGTTTCCCAGCCTCTTGGTTCAGATTTTAGTAAGGTGGGAGCAGAGGACCCTGGGCTAGATGGGTCTGGGGTCTGATCCAGAGGGCAGGGAGTGGGCAGGATACTAGGCTAGATGGGCCCAGGCAGGTCCCCCTCCCCATTTAATAACCCCCCCCCAAATGTCTTCACAGCGTGAGGGAGAACGGGGAGGAGTCGTGCAAGGAGCTGATGGAGTCGTACCACGAGTGTCTCCGAGCCCTGGGCATCAAGGTCTAGCAGCTACCCCCTCCCCCGCATGGTGAGTTCCCTTCCCCCAGCCGCGTGGTGAGGTCAGGGGAGTGGGGGGGGGAAGGGCAGCGCTGTGCCCCCCACCTTGCACCATGCCCCTAAGCCCCTGCTTTGGCTCAGCTCCCTCCCTGGGCAGCCCCTGAGGGGCACAGCCCCAGCCCAGAGCCATGTGCCCACAGCTGAGTCTCAGCCCCAGAGCCGCCTGTGCTTGAGCCTGGCTTGTCCTCCCCAAAGCAACCCCCCCACCCCCGAGATGCAGGACAGTTCCCACTTCCCAGTGGGGTCGGGCCCCCAGCAACACTTGCCGTCGCCCCAGTGATGGCATTGGAGGTACCCAGGCCCTGGAGCTGGTTGGCATGTGACTGTTGGTCCCGTGGGCCGTACAGAGCGAGCGCCAGGTTTGCCCGAGAACATCTTTGAGTGAAAGGGACAATTTGCTTTTGACTTTGTCAATCGTAAGAGGCAGCTACAGTCACACCCCCTCGTTCACATCCACACCCCCAGGTGGACTTTACACTCCTGGTTCCATGCACACCCTCTGGTTCACACCTACAACGCCCCAGGTCACATCCACCCCCACACTCTCATTCACATCCATTCGTGGTTCACACCTACCACCGCTCCTGGTTTACATACACACCCTTTAGTTCACATCCACACTCCCTGGGTCAAACCTACAACCTCCCCTGGTTCACACACACACCACTTCATCACAGTTATACCCCCTCATTCACATCCACACCCCTTCATTCACATCTACACTCCCTAGTTCAATTTACACCCCCTGCTTCACACCTACAACCTCCCCTGGGTCACTCTCACACACACCACTTCATCACATTTATACCCCCTCGTTCACATCCACACCCCCAGGTTGACTTTACACTCCTGGTTCACAGCCACGCTCCCTGGTTCCATGTACACCCTCTGGTTCACACCTCCAACCTCCCCAGGTCACATCCACCCCCACAGTCCCTCATTCACATCCATTCGTGGTTCACACCTACCACCTCTCCTGGTTCACATCCACACCCCTGGTTCAAACCTACAACCTCCCCTGGTTCTCTCTCTCTCTCTCACACACATACACACACACACACACCACCACATTTATACCCCCTAGTTCACATCCACACACCCTGCTTCATATTCCCACGGTGTGGAAGTGCAGATAAGGAATAGACAGTTGACGTCCTCCACCAGGTGGTCAGAGAAAGCCCCGGCCATCTCCAGCTTACAGCGAGGGATTCTCGGGCATTTACAGACGGGGTGGGGGTCAGAAATGAATTCTTTTAGATCGTCTCCCACTTTGTATTATCTTATCCCCCCATTCTCCATCCCAGGCACCTTCTGAGGCGGCACATCTCTGCGTTTCCAGCCCAGGGTCAATTCCCCCCCCCCCCCCCGGTGGTTGGGGGGGGTTGGAAAGGGAGCGCCAGGCTTGGGGCAGTGGGTGGGGAAGGGCACTGCCTGGGGCTGACCTCTCCAGGCACAGGGCAGTCAGAAATGGGGAACATGGGGGGACCCAGGGCCTTTCCCCTCCCCCCCCCCCCCCGGCTCACCAGTTGCTCCTCTCTTTCAGGTGCTGGCCTGGCCCATGGGCGCAGCATCACCCAGGGGAGCCCAGCTGTGGGCGAAGGGCAGCTGTGACACCCCCCCGGCCGGGGAGGGGGGCAATAAACTGGCAGCATTTTACCTGGGTTGGGTGTGCGTCATCAATGAGCACCGGCCGTACCCCAACCCCCACCTCAGCACTCCCCCCATAACACGCCCAGTGCCCACCCCAAGACGTCCTACCCCAAGCCAGCTCACCCCCACTCCACCCCCATCAATCCCTTCCTGCCCAGCACTAGGCAAGGGGCACCAACCTCCCCCCAGCAACATGGATACACTGGGGGGGGGGGGGGGGCAGGGCTGCAAGATCCCCTGGAGGAGGAGGATGTGGTGAGGCCAGCAAAGAGGGGGGCAGAGGACTCAGAGCAGGGGGGGGAATCTCCGTGGCCCCTCCCCCACTCCAACCCAGGGGGAGGCATCCGCATAGGACAGCTCCCCTCAGACACTCCCCCCCTCCCCTTCCAATCTATGGGACAAGAATCAGCCAGCAGGCACCATGGATACAAATCTACAGCCTTTATTACAGCCCCTCCCCTCCCCTCCCCCCCAGCCAGCCAGGTGGAGGCAGGAGGGCCTCAGGGCAGCCCCCCCCCGCCCCCCGCACAGGATGGAGAGCTCTGTGCCGGAGGGGTGGGGGGGGGTCTCTCAATCTCTGCCCCCCCAGATCCAGGCTCTAGTGGGTGCACTCAACTGCCCCCATCCTACAAGCCCAGCCCCCCACCAGCGCACATCGCTGGGCTGGTGCAGTCTGCTGATGTGCTTCTCCTCAGAGCCAGCCTCCCCCTTTTCTTTTGGGGGGGGATCCAGCCTGAGCTGGCAGCTCCTGGGGGGTGACGGCCATTGCAGAAAAGACACCCCCACCTGTAGTGTATTTGAGCTGGAAGCTAAAGGGTTAAAAGCCCCCCAGCCCAACGAAAGGATCTTCCCCCCCCCCAACCCGACAGCCCGATAGCCAACCCCTCCCCCCATGCCCTCCATACCCAAAACTGGCAGGGACCCTCCACCCCACCACCTAGTCACCCCACAGAGTGGCTGGGGGGAGGGTGCCCAGCGAAGGTCAGAGGCGGCAGTCGGCGCCCCGGGGGGGGCTGAAAGCTGGGGTCAGCGGTGGGTGGGGAGCTCGGGGCAGCCCCAGCCCCTCAGTCCCGGCGCAGGTTCTTCAGCCGCTCCTCCAGGTCGGCGTCGGCGTCCGCCAGCGCCGCGGAGGGCTCGGCCTTCTTCCCGGCCGTCACGCTGAGCGAGGCCCCCGTGGAGGGCAGGTCTGTGGGGAGGGGGGGGGGGGTCAGCCAACCCGGAGCACCTCACAACCCCCCACATACCCTCACCGAGGGCAAGTCTGGGGGGGGGTGTCAACCCACCCGGAGCACCCCACAGGCCCCATGTCCGACCACCTAGCAAGGCTCCGGTCGAGGGCACATCTGTGGGGAGGGGGGGTCAGCCTGCCTGGAGGATCCACAGCCCCCCACTGAGCAAGGCGGCAGGACGCCAAGGAGAGGGAGGTCCGCCCGTCCAGGGCACCCCACAGCCCCCCATCTCCCAGGCACTGGCAAGGTCAGGCAGCAAAGGCCTCCAGTGCCCCCAGCAGCGGTGCTGCCACTTGACCCAGCTGCAGGGGGACCTGGCTCCCAGCCCTCCCCCCCCGGCCTGTGAGAGCCTCCTGCCTTCCCCCCACCCACTCCGCAGCCGGGATACTCACTGGAGAGCTCATCTGTCAGGGTCAGGCCCAGCTCGTCCAGCACCTGGGACACCACAGCATCGCTGGGGGGCAGAGACAGGCCGGTGAGAGGAGGGACACGCCCCCCCACACACACACAGAGAGGAAGGAGCCGCACCCCCAGACAGCCGGGCTGGAGCGGAGGAGCCGGCACCCCACACCCCCAGCAGCCCAGGGCCCCACACATGCCCTGGGTGTATCCCTGGAGCGGGCACCGGCTGGGTGAGCTCACCCCAGCCCCAGGGTGTCGCTCAGTCTGGGGAACCACCCTCGGGGGCTCAGTCTGTCACCTGTCCTGCTGTCCGGCCCCCTCATAGGGGGAAGGCCCCAGGCCCTTTTCCCCACCCCCTGAGCCAGCCAGATCCCCACCCTGGGGCCGGACGGGAGCAGGCAGCCACAAGGGAGGAAAGGCCCCCCCCATGCGCCAGTCCCCCTGCCCCCCGCCCGCGAGCCAGCCAGTCCCCCCCAACCTCCCACCTCTCCTCCTCGTCATCCTCGTCCCCCATGGCATCGTCAATGGCGTCGTTCATCATCTCCTCCTTCATGTCCATGATTTCCGACTGCTTCTCAAACTCCATCATGATCTTCTGGATCTGGGGCAGCTTCAGCTGGAGGGGGAGGGGAACATACAGTCACCGCCTTGGGGAAATCCAGTGGACTGGCCCTACAGCGCCCCCTGCTGGGAGAGGCCAGGCTGACATAGCTGGGAGCGCCTCCCCCCCCCCCCACATGACCAGAATCCTGCCCCCCTCCCCACAGTACTGCCTGCTGGGAGAGGTGAGTCTGAAGAAGCCAGGGACCCCCACCCATGAGTCAGAGCCTTGCCCCACACCTCACAGCACCCGCTGCTGGGAGAGGCCAGGCTGGAGAAGCCAGGAGCTCCCCCCACGGCCAGCCCCTCCTGCCCCACTGCCCAGCCCGGCGGGCAGACGCCCACGTACCTGTCTGTTCATGGTGGCCATGGCCTTGGTGACGCCCTTCATGGCCTGGGCCATGGAGTTGTTGGACTTGAGGGTCTGGATCTTGAGCGACACGGCCTGGATGTTCGCTCGCATCATGATGAATTTCTTGACGTAGCGCCGGGTTCGCACCAGGTCTTTGGCCATGATCTTCACTGCGTCCTGCCGGGGGGATGGGTTACAGCCAGAGACCCGACCCACACACCCCACCCCTCATCCCCCATGATCTTCACCGCGTCCTGCCGGGGGGGTGGGTTACAGCCAGAGACCCGACCCCACACCCCACCCCTCATCCCCCATGATCTTCACCGCGTCCTGCCGGGGGGATGGGTTACAGCCAGAGACCCGACCCGACCCACACACACACACCCCCACACACCCCACATCCCCCATGATCTTCACCGCGTCCTGCCGGGGGGGTGGGTTACAGCCAGAGACCCGACCCACACACCCCACCCCTCATCCCCCATGATCTTCACCGCGTCCTGCCGGGGGGGTGGGTTACAGCCAGAGACCCGACCCACACACCCCACCCCTCATCCCCCATGATCTTCACCGCGTCCTGCCGGGGGGGTGGGTTACAGCCAGAGACCCGACCCACACACCCCACCCCTCATCCCCCATGATCTTCACTGCGTCCTGCCGGGGGGATGGGTTACAGCCAGAGACCCGACCCACACACCCCACCCCTCATCCCCCATGATCTTCACCGCGTCCTGCCGGGGGGGTGGGTTACAGCCAGAGACCCGACCCACACACCCCACACACCCACCCCTCATCCCCCATGATCTTCACCGCGTCCTGCCGGGGGGGTGGGTTACAGCCAGAGACCCGACCCACACACCCCACACACCCACCCCTCATCCCCCATGATCTTCACCGCGTCCTGCCGGGGGGATGGGTTACAGCCAGAGACCCTCCCCTACACACACACACACCCCTCATCCCCCATGCTCTTCACCCCATCCTGCCGGGGGGATAGGTTACAGCCAGAGACCCGACCCACACACACCCCTCATCCCCCATGATCTTCACCACGTCCTGCAGAGGGGGATGGGTTACAGCCAGAGACTCTCCCCTACACACACACACACCCACACACCCCCCTCATCCCCCATGATCTTCACTGCGTCCTGCCGGGAGGATGGGTTACAGCCAGAGACCCCACCCTGCACACACCCCCACCCCTACACCCACCCCTCATCCCCCATGCTCTTCACCACGTCCTGCCGGGGGGATGGGTTACAGCCAGAGACCCTCCCCTACACACACGCACCCCCCTCATCCCCCATGCTCTTCACCGCGTCCTGCCGGGGGGATGGGTTACAGCCAGAGACCCCACCCTACACACACACACCCCATAGCCCTCATCCCCCATGCTCTTCACCGCACCCTGCCAGGGGGACTTTACAGTTAGAGACACCCCCATGTATCCTTCCTTCCCCATGCTCTTCACTGTGTCCTCCACGGTGGGTGGGTTACAGCTGGAGACACCCCTGCCCCCCATGAACTCCCCCCCCCCCCCAATCTGGAGGGGAGCAGGTTGAGCTCAAGCCGGAGATGCTCCCCCCCGGCCCTGCCCCTTGCTCACCATCTGCCCCTGCTTCGCCATCTTCTTGATGTCGGCGATGATCTTCTTCTCCTGGGTCTCCAGCTTCTGCCGCTCGCGGTCCATGTCCCGCATGGCCCGGTTCAGGGCCCGCTGGTTCTGCCGCAGCATCTCCTCCGGCGTCTTCCGGCGCCCGAAGAGCAGGTCCATTCTGAGCGGGACGGGGGGGGCGGCCTGAGGCCGTGGGGGACAGCAGCAGCTCAGGAATTTGCAGGGTGGGGGGACAGCTAGGGTAGCCCCTGAGCAGCCCAGTCCAGGGTGGGAGATGGGGAGCAAATCCTCTGGATCTGACAGTGAGTGGGGCTGGCAGGTGATCAGGGCTAGTCTTTGCCCCACACCCCAGGGGGCAGGGCAGCTCTCCCCCTTTGGGAGCTCAGAGCTGGGTTCTCTGGAACCAGACTCTTCCCCACAAAGCTGGCTGGGCCAGGCTGTCCTCCTCCAGGCCTTGCAATGGTAACAAGGCAGGAGTATCTGTGGGGCTCATTCCACCATCCACGGCTGTCTTGGGTACACAGGGAGCTCCCTGTCCGTCCCCCCTTCTCCCCCGCAGCACTTCTCGGGGTTCATCCCCCCACCCATGACCTCTGTGCACTTCCCCTCAGCAGCCCAGCTTGTCCCAACATACCCAAGGCACTGCTGTGCCAGTCCCGGGTCAGGCTGTACACACAATAGGGACCTGCCTGGCGACCCCGCAAGGCAGGACACAACCCCAGGCAGGCCCCGCTCCAGCCTGGGCAGGGGAGGCACGGTGAAGGGGCCCTGACTGCCTCGGAGGGAGGAGAGGTGTCAGAGCAGCAGGTAGCTCTTCTGGAGGGAGGGACCCTTCCCCGCCGTACTCCATTCACACCCCTCCACAGGCAGGACAACCTGCTCTGCAAGAGCCGAGCACAGAACACCACCCCTTGGTTTGGGGCCACAGCTGATCCCGGCACTGCCCCGGAGGATAAAGGGGAAACACTACCCCTAACCCCGGGAGGCACCCAGGGCCTGCCAGCCCCGTACTCACCCAGGGGAGAAAGCAGGCTCGTTACCAGGGAGGAGTCAGGAAACGCTGGAGTCAGATGCGCACACACTGGGCGAGCTGCAGAGACAGGGGAAGGTGGTTAGAGGTGGTGGAAAAGTCTCTGTGAAGCCTGGGTTTAGGGCACTGCTCTGGCCGGACACGCTGCCACAGGGGAATGTAGTGCCACTGCAGAAGAGGACACAGACCTGGCAGCCTAAGGCCATTACCCCCCCCCCCCCCCCCCCCCCCCCCGACCCCCTGCTTCCATCACAGAGCTCCAGGCTGGATAAAAACCAATAATTTCTGGTTCGGCTGAAATCCGATTTTTATTTTTTTTAAATTCAACCAGGATTTGTTTTATTTTGTGAGGTAAATTATAACAACCTTTTTCTTTTTAAAACAAAATTGGAGTTTAATACAAGGTATGTTAAGGCCTAAATTTATGTTTATATTTAAGCATTTGAAGAGATTAAGTAAATATGCCGAATCCACGAGCCTCTCCCGAAAATGTTGCATTCAAGACGGGTTCTTGACACACACAATCGCTGCGGGCAGGGGGGAGATATTGAACGCCTGAGGTCAATCTTTATAAATACAGCTCATAGCTCAGCCAAAATAATTATAGAATCAGATGTCAAGGTCAGAAGGAACAATCACCATCATCTAGTCTGACCTCTCGCACATCACGGGCCACAGAACCTCACCCACCTGCTCCTGGAACAGACCCCGAACCTCTGGCTGAGTTACTGAAATCCTCACATCATGATTTAGAGACTTCAAGTTGCAGAGAATCTACCATTTACACTAGTTTAACCCTGCAAGTGACCCATGCCCCATAGGAAAGCAAAAAAAACAGGGCCTCTGCCAATCCGGCCCCAGGGAAAAATTTCTTCCTGACCCCAAATATGCCGATCAGTTAGACTCAGAGCATGTGGGCAAGGCCCATCAGACAGACACCTGGGAAAGATTTTTCTGTAGTAACTTCCTTCCCATGTAGTGTTCCATCACCAGCCGTTGCAGATATTTGTTGCTAGCTATTTAGGAGACTCATTTTCAAGAGATGTAAGTACGAACTTAAGCACAGTGACTTTCACTTGGGCACATCTGAATATTTTTCCCCAAATTGATAAGAAATAATCCATTTAATTCACTGAGGTCAGTTAACTAGAAGGTTGAATAATGAATCATTTTGCTATAAACATGAAAACTGTTCGGATATGAGAAGTGTATGGATTTAACACATTTAGGGCTGTTTTGGTTAATAAAAGTACATTTTAGATGTTGTTTTGTGCAGTCAGTTAAACTCCAGTTACCACCCAAATGCAGCTTGACTCAGATCCTGAGTGAAGTGTTAATTCTCTAGGAGGAGATAAGCAATTTGGCATTCGCTATTTGCTAACATAGTGAAAAAGGTCAATTAATTCATAACAATTTGAGAGTATTAAGCTACATAGTTACTTAAACAAACATATATAATTATAGGTAACACAAAGCTGTCCCACTTCCGCACCCAAGCTCTGTGATTAGCTGTAAACTGATAGGTGTGAATGGGTCTAGTGGCCCCACGGGAGGGTGGGGGGTTCCCCCTTTCTTCTAAAATAACTGGCGCCCAAAGAGAAAAGTTGATTAAAATCAATGATTTAGAAAGAAACTTGACATGAGGTGATTTCAGTTAATCCACCCGGCCCCGTCCCACAGGGTGGCCCCCCAGAGCCCGCCCCACTACACCACCTCCCCGCTACACCCCCACCCCCCTACACCCCTCCCCCTCCTACACCCAGCCTCCCTCTACCACCAAACCCTCTGCCCCCTAACCCACCATGCCCCTGACCCTACACCCCGCCCCCAACCTACCCCCCTTCTCCCCAGCCCCTCGGGCCCAACCGACCCCCGTCCGCTCTGCCCCGCGGCCCCGACTCCCCGGGGGGGGGGTCATGTCGGGGGGGGGACGACGCTGCCCACCGGCGCTACAGAGACCCCGCCCCACGGAAGTGAACGGGGGGAGACAACACCCCCCCCCCCCCCGAGCCGGCCCCGGACCCCGTCAATCCCCCCCCGCCCCGGGTCTCACCCGCCGCCGCTCTCGGTTAGTCTGCTTCCTTCTCTCACTTCCGCCTTCGCCCCGCTGACGTCACAGAGCACGCGAAGGGCGGGGCGTCACGTGACGGGAGCGGTGGGCGGGGACCCCAGAGAGCGCGTCCCCCGCCCGGCAGTGACCATAGAGAGGACGGGCAGAGAGACACCCACCACACCACAGAGAGGAGGGATAGAGGGGCAACGCCGAGCCCCTCCCCCCCCCGTCTCTCTAGGGCCCCGCCCCCAGCAGGGAGACACAGGGGAGGGGCTAAGGAGGGGGAGGGGCTAAGGGGGGGGAGTTGAGGGGAATGGAGGCAGCCAACGTGCTTATGGCAGAAAACCACCACCGTGCCCCGCCCCCTTCCCCAAGGCTCCGCCCCCTCACTCCATAACCCCTCCCTCCTCTCACTCACTCCCCCCAACCCCCACCCACTTTCACTGGGCTGGGGCAGGAGATGGGGGGCTCCAGGGTGGGGCAAAAAAAGAGGGGTTCAGGGCATGGGAGGAGGCTGCGGGTTGGGTGAGGGCTCCGGGTGGCACTGACCTCAAGCAGCCCCCAGGAAGCAGGGGCAGGTCCCTCTGGGGCAGGCCCCAGCTCCCAGGCAGTGGGGCAGCCAAGGGGCTGGGCACGCTGCCCCCTCAGCTCCCATTGGCCACGCTTCCCAGCCCCCTGGGAGCTGCGGAGCCAATGCGCAGGGTGCTTGCAAGCGGGAGCAGCACATGGAGCCCCTGTGGCCGCCCCTACACCTAAGAGCTAGAGGGACACGCCAGCCACTTCCCAGGGGCCCTGCTGTGCCACCCACTGGACATTTAACGGCCCAGTCAGTGGTGCTGACCGGAGCTAGCACCTTGTTGACTGGGCATTCCCACTGAAAACCGGACACCTGGCAAGCCCAGGTGGGTAGGTTGGGTGGGCTGGGATGTGAGTGGGGAGGGTGCAGAAGCTGGGGTGCATTGGGTGGGGAAATGATAGGAGTCTGGGGGAGGGGCTGCAGTGCCGGGGGGGGGGAGGGAAGACCCTGGGAGGCGAGTGGGGTGAGCAGGGGCATGGAGGCTGGGGTATATTGGGCAGGGAACTGATAAAGTCAGGGGAAGGGTGGTGCAGAGGGAGAGGCTGGGTAGAGCAGAGAAGGTGCTGCAGGGAGGAGAGAGAAGTGGAGCTGTATTGGAAGGTAGGTGGTTGGATTGGACTAAAGGCAGTCTGGTAGGCAGGTGGGGAGGGGGGAGGTTTGAAATGGGCCAAGGGGACAGGTCTGCACAGGGCTATGATGTGAGGACAAGGGAGGAGCAGTTCAGTTGAGCTTGTGTGGGAAGCAGGAGGCTCATTTGTGCTGGTGAGAGGTGCAGGAAGGGGACAAGCTGAGGCAGGGGTGGAAAGGAGCCCAAATTGAGGCTGTTGTGTGGGAATCAGGGGGGCTAGACCAGTGGCGTCGCTAGGGTTGGTGTCACCCAGTGCGGAGGCAGCAGCCGGGGCAGCCCCCCCCCCCCCGCGGGGCTCCCCGCACGGCTCCGGCCGGGACCCTGCAGCCCCCCGCGGCCGGCCCGGGGCCAGAGGCAGCGCGGGGTGGGCCCGGGGGCGCCCGGCGCCGACAGTCCGAGCCGGGTGTCACCCCTCTGAGAGGGTGTCACCCGGTGCAGTCCGCACCCCCCGCACCCGCCTAGCTACGCCAGTGGGCTAGACAATGGGGGGAGCTGAGTGGGGGAAAGGGGACAAGTTGAGGTGAAGCTATGGGGGGACTGCAGGCACCAAATGCTGTTACTGCAGGGACACTGCTAATCCAAAGTCAGACACTCCCCCTCCCCTGGTTCCTCTCTCAATCATTGCAGCTGCCCAAGGGGGGGGGGGGGGGGAGGGGGGCTATAAACCTCATTTCCTCTCCCAAGTGGGTCAGCCCCTGGCAGGACCCTTCTTCCCCCCACCCCCAAAGCATAGGGCTCCCTACCAGCTCCTGGCATCCCTCTGTGGTCATACTTCCACTCACCCAACCTCACCCCTGGCTGCTACACGGCCCCATCTCAGGGCCTAATGACAGCAGCGGTCACCAGGGCTCTGGATCCATAGGCCTGGAAGCCCCTCGGGGCAGGGACTGGGCCATCCTGGCATCAGGGCTGCACCCACCAGCAGTACCCCACCCACAGTAACACCAGGGCCGACCCCATCTCCCTAGAGGCCACCCAGGGGAGTGGCAGGGTGAGAGCCTGATCACAACCATCCCTTCCAGCCTTAGCACCCAACCCAGTGAGGCCCAGGGGCCAGCTGGGGTGCTGCTGGGACAAGGGGCTGCCCAGCTGGGGCGGGGGGAAAATCACCTCATCTGCAAGCTGGGCCCCAGCCAAGCCAGCCCCGTACTGGGGAGAACAGGAGAGCAAAGCGACGCTTCGCTGCTGCCGTAGCCCATTCCCTGCTCCTGGGCAGGAAACGACGGTCGGAGCCCCCAGCCCTCGGTCTCATCCGCCTGCCCCGCTTCAGGCGGAACCGAGCCCCCTGCCGCCATGGCTCAGCCCCTGTGGGACACGGGGGAAACATTTCCCACTATCCACAAGGCCCAGCTGTGCCTACCCCCGCTGTCTTCTGCTGGGGAATTGTCCCTGAGGGGAAGTGGCAGCTGCTGACTCAGCCAGAGATTGGATGCCCATCCCCCACTTCCAGGCAGCTGGACCCCTCCTTGGCCCCTTGACTCTCTCCCCCCAGCAGCTGAGCTCAGCCCTTCCCTTCCTCACCAGGAGGGGGCAGCAGGTGCATCCCGTCAGCCTGGATAATGACTTTACCCACCCCCCCACCTCCATACATCTGCCCTTCTCAGTAACAAGGCTTGGAGGTTTTTGAGCCAGCCGCAGAAGTGGGCAGAGAGGGAGCAGCTACCCGCTGGGTGAGGGAGCAGCTACCCGCTGGGTGAGGGAGCAGCTACCCGCTGGGTGAGGGAGCAGGAGGGTCAACCCCCACTTCTTACCCACAAGCCACTTCCAACAGCACAGCAGGCCAGAGGCCTGGGCAATGGGCTGGGGCTAAGCAGGGAGGGAAGGCGGGGGGGAAGAGATGTGGTCCCCTGTAGCTCTCCTGGGGCAGCTGGGGGGGGCAGCCCCTCACAGAGAGACACCCCTCCACCCCATCTGACAGGGAGCAGGGGGGCGGCGGAGCAATAAGGCACAGACAGGCCCTGGGCGGTGAGGTGCGCTAACATTCCCCTTTAATAACCCGACACGCTAGAGTACAGTGGCTTCATGGCCCCAGGGGCTGGCAGGAGGCCCCAGCGTGGCAAAGAACCAGTTCATTGGGGGTGGGGAGGGTGAGGCCTGGGGCGGAAGGGGGCGGGGTTCATCAGCCCAGGCCCCGCCTCCAGCCCGGTCCCATTGAATAATCAGCCTTCGCTTTGCTGTAAGTGGGGTGCTTTGTTTTTAAAAACCAGACACAAGAGGGATGTAAAAGGGGAGGGCGGGCCCAGCCCCCCCCACGGCAGGACTGCATGCACACCCCCCCCCTCGGCCTGCCCCACACCCCTGCTGCAGCCCCCCTGCCTAATAAATAGATGCGCTCTGCAAAGCCAGGGGGAGGAGCCAGTGCGCTCACGCTGGGCCACGGCTAGAGGGCGCTCTGCTCGGGACCTGAGCATGCTGGGAAACCAGCAGGCGAGCGACCCATAGGGAAGAGGGGGCTGCATGGGTGGGGCAGGGGATACAGATGTAAGCCCTGCCCCATCCCTCAGCAGCCACCTCTCCTCCAGCCCCGGGGAAGGAGTGGGGGTGGGGGAAGGCTGCCAGGGGCAGAGGCCATGAGCAGCGAGGGGGGCCCTGCCGGTGCCAGGCTCCCATGCCCCCCAGTGGCTGAAGGCAGCGGTGTTGGCAGAGTCCCTTGTGGGAGGGGTGGGGGCGGCTGGTCAGTTCTATTTGAGGCAACGCTCGAAGTAGGTGGAGCCAATGTAGCCGCCCCGCATGGAGCGCTGCACGTTCTGCTCAAACAGGCGTCTGTTGTTCTGAAGGACCTCGGCAGCCTCTTTGTTCAGGGGGTCTTCGGGGTTTGGCTCCTGTGGGCGGGGAGGAGACAGGGTTAGAGGCTGGCCATGCCCCTGATCATACCCACCCTCCCAAGTCAGGGCTGCATCCCCCTGCCACGCGCCACCCCCACTGTCCTTCCCTGAGCAGAACTATAAAGCAATCCTTAGCCCCACTTCCGGGGGGCCCCTCGCTGTGTCCCCCACCTCCAATCACTTTAACCAAAGGAGACTCTGACTTAGTGGACGGAGCACTGAACCAGGCACCAGGACACCTGGGTTCTATTCCTAGTTCACCACTGTGCCTCAGTTTCCCCACCTGTAAAATGTGGGTGGATACCGACCTCCTTTGTCAAGCTCTAAATCAGTGCTAGGGTAGCAACAGAAAGTTGCATCACCAACTACCCCACTACAATTAACGCAGTACACCACATACAGCGGATGCAACTATAGCTGTATAAGGCACCTTTAGACCCATATAACTGCAGCCAGGCTAAGGTCAAACCACTATAAGTGCGTGGGTAACACGTCACTCCTCCAACCCATGGAGTTACAGTGGTACAATCTCTGCATGTAGCCCAGGCCACAGTCAGCTTGTTTGAAATCCCTGCAGCATTACCTCGAATGATGCTGTAAGAGACCGTTCAAGGTGACGTGGGTACTTCACACACCTCTGCAGGCGTAGGACAAAGGAGGGCTAGCCTGTCAGAGGTTGCTGTAATAAGCCATAAATCCAGCCTCTTTATTGACTTTCAGTGTCTAACAAAGACACTCCTCCGGCACGCCCCTGGTTGTCACCTACCGCCCCAGGACCCATAGGGGATATCAGGTAACAATTACAACCCATATTGGATGGGGACCACATCCAGAAAGAAATCTCTCGAACCCCCTCCTTTGGTCTTGAAATGGCACCCCACCAGCTCAAGGCAGCACCAGACCCTCCCAGAACTGATGCAAGACCTGCGTCTGTATCTTCACTTCACGCCCCTCTCGAGATACACGTGGTGTACCTCATCCAGGGAACTCCATGCCCCAACAACCATATGGGAGACACCGAACAATCACTACAATCTCAAATGACCACACACAGAAAAACGAGGAGACACAAGAACCCCCTAATCACTCTGCATCTGACCTCTCGGTGCTCCTCTTCAAAGGACACCGGTGCAACACCTTCAAAAGATGAGCCTGGGAGCTTAAATTCCTATCTCTGCTAGACACGAAAAATCATGGACTCCAAGACACTGGATTTATGGCTCATGATGATGATGACTGGGTAACCGATCATTATAATCATCAATCCTCTTCACTCCCGCTGGAGTATAAGGCACCAACAAATCTCCTCCATGTCTCTCAATCTTGGGCAAGCCATCTGATTTCATTCCATGTTTTGTTCATCGTTTTCAGTTCCTCTTCCACAGTTCTTCTCCAGGTACCCATTGGTCTGCCTCGCTTATGCTTTCCAGGTGGAGTCCATCTTAGGGCTATCTTAGGGTGTCTGGTGTTTTTCATTCAAAGAACGTGACCCAGCCACCCCCATCGTCGCCTTTTTAATTCATCCACAATGTTGATGATGCCTGTGCGTCTGCTGATTTCCCTGTTGCTGATGTGTTCTTCCCAGTGCACTCTAAGGATGCGTCGGAGGCCTCTACCTTCAAATCCTCTCACTCTGCTCTCCACTTTCTTGTTGGTTCTCCATGTCTCTGCAGCATACAACAGAACAGAACGCACGTTTGATTTGTAAACCTTCAGCTTGGTCTTGATCTGAAGCATCGATGACTTCCAGATGTTAAGTCTGTTGAAGGCTTGCGCTGCCAAAGCGATTCTAGTGGAGACCTCTCTCTCGACGTTACTATCAGCAGAGATATAACTACCCAGATATTTGAAATCCTTTACTTCCTCCAGCTCCACTCCATTAGCTGTAATCTTCTGGCTACTCTTGGTTCTCACTTTCATCATTTTGGACTTCCCAGAGTTAATCACCAGTCCGATGCTTCTGGCAGCTTGGTTTACTCTGTCAGTTTTCTCCTGAATATCCTTCTGTGAATGTGATAGCAATGCCAAATGATCTGCGAAATCACAATCCTCCAAACGGTTGGTTAATCCCCACACCAATCCTCTTGGCCTATCCTCTGTGGTTTTTCTCATCACCCAGTCGATGACCACAAGAAAGATTACAGGCGAAATGACACATCCTTGCCTGACTCCTATCCTGACCTGAAACCATTCACTCTCCTGTCCTTCGTGACGTACACAACACTGGTTCTCGACATACAGGTCTTTAAAGATGTTAATGGCCTTCTGAGGGAATCCATATGCTTTTAGGATCTTCCAAAGCGAGGGGTGGTGAATACTGTCAAAAGCTCTCTCGAAATCAATGTAATTGATGTAAAGCGAGGAGTTCCATTCCAATGACCGTTCCACTATAGTGCGTAGGACAAAGATTTGATCCGTGCATGACCTTCCCCTTCTAAAGCCAGACTGTTCTTCACGAAGGATTTCATCGATTCCTGTTCTCATTCTCTGCAGCAGGACTCTGCAGAAGATCTTTCCCAGCACAGATCATATGTGGAAACTGGAGAGGTGTTAACCTACTGTCAGATCTCCTTTCTTTGGAAGCTTTATGATGATTCCCCTTTTCCATGCATTTGGTACTGTCTCTTTTTCCCACACTTCGTTAAAAAGTCCTACAAGAGTTCTTGCACTTGTCACAGGATCAGCCTTAATCATGTCAGCAGTGATCCTGTCCTCTCCTGGCGCTTTGTTATTTTTAATTTGTCTGATAGCTTCTATTTCTTTCTTCGTAATACGCCCTCTATACATCTCAATCTGGAAGCCCATATCGGCGATGTCTGCCTCTTCCTCGGGATCTGATCTGTTCAAGGTCTCTCTGAAGTGTTCTGCCCATCTGTTGAGTTGTTCCTCCTCTGTTGTTAACACCTTCCCATTTTTATCCTTCACAACTGTGGACTTACTTGTGAAACTTCCTGTGAGAGTCTTAGTGATCTTATAAACTGTTCTGTTATCACCCTTATCTGCTGCCAATTGTGCCTCTCTTGCCAAATCATCTACATACACTCTCGTCTTTTCTCGCACTTCTTTTCACCGCAATATTAAGGTTTTTATATTCCTGTCTAGCCATTGTCTTATCGTTCTCACTGCCAACAAGTGTGCGCTGCTTGACTGCCTTTCTTTTCTCTATGAGCTCCCATGTAGTGTCTGAGATCCACTCTTTCCTCTGTTTTCTTTTATATCCCAGTGTGTTCTTGCTGGTTTCAAGATAGATTTTTTGGATGTTTTCACACTGGGTGTTTACGTTCTCTTCTGATAAGTCTTCCAGTAAGCTAAATCTATTGTGTAATTCTACCACAAATTTGGTCTTCACTGCTGGGTCTTTCAGTCTGCTGGAGTCAAAGAGCTGATCACCCGTCTTTCTATTCATTCTTTTCAGCTTCAGTTGAAGCTTGCACAACACAAGGTTGTGATCACTTCCTGCGTCCGCTCCTCTCAGTACTCTAACATCTCTCATGGATCTTCTCCATTTTTGATTGATGGTAATGTGATCAATTTGCGGGTTCTGTTGTTTGGGGATGTCCAAGTATACTTGTGTATTGGCTTATGCTGAAAGATACTGCCACCTATCACCAGACCATTTTCCAAACACATATCAACAAAGCGCTGCCCATTGTTATTCCTTTCTCCTATTCCTTCTTGACCCATGAAGGACTCATAGCCTTCATTGTCTGATCCTATTTTAGCATTCAGGTCCCCCATTACAATTAGGACATCGTGCCGAGGTGTCTTATCTATCTGATTTTGCAAGCTGCTGTAGAATAGGTCCTTCTCTTCTTCTGTTGCTTGCTCGATGGGTGCATAACACTGTATGATGGTGATCTTGGCATACTTGGAGAAGAATCTTGCTCTGATAATTCGGGAGCTGACTGGTTCCCATCCCATTACCCATTAACCCCCCTTTTTTGTCCCATGACTGCAGAGGTGTTAATGGACTACTTCGCTATGAATGGGTCCTTTGAAATGAGCTGTCACACGGGAGAACATTTCTCAGACCCGAAAAAGAGCTCTGTGGAAGTCCTCAAGTTCCCCTCTCTCACCGACGGAGAAGCGAGTTCAATAAAACAATGGTTCTTAATTAGGGGTACATGTACCCTGGAGGTATGCAGAGGTCTTCTGGGGGTACATCAACTCATCTAGATATCTGCCTAGTTTTACAACATGCTACACAAAAAGCGCTAGCAAAGTCAGTATAAAACTAAAATTTCGCACAGACAATGACTTGTTTATACTTCTTTTACTGAAATGCAAGTACAATACAGTGGATTCCGGTTACTGGGACACATCAGGACCAGAACAATTTGGCCCAATTAAATGGCTGCCCCAATTATGAGAAGTAAGTAAAAAGGTACGATTTGTTTATGTTCTTTAAGGTTTGTCCCAAATCAACAGCTGACCCAATTAACCGGATTCTACTGTATTTATATTCCAATTGTTTTATTTTACGATGTGGTAAAAATGAGAAAGAAAGCAATTTGTCAGTACTACTGGCGGTGACACATACTTTTAGATCTGATTTTGTAAGCACGTAGTTTAAGTGAGGTGAAACTTGGGGTACTCAGGACAAATCACACTGCTGAAAGAGGAACAGTAGTCTGGAAAGGTGGAGAGCCACTGCGATAAAAGATATTACCTCACCTGCCTTGTCTCGCTGATACCCTGGACCAACATGGCTGCCATACCATGGCAAACAACCCACAGTTATGTCAAATATTTAAGATCCATTTAACTCCAATGACTGAGGAACGTTTTGGAGAAAAGACAGCACTGTTAAAACATCAGCACCCCCACAGAAGAAACATCCCAAGATCTTCCCCATAGACCCTCCAGCTACACTGAAAAGACCAGAGCAGACATTCCCAACCTTTTTAAGATGGAAAAAACACAAAGTCTCAAAAATTCATGTGTGAGGGAACAAGCCCCCCATTTTGGGTTTTGAAACCCCTTCGCAGGTCACTTTGAAAGGCGAAGGTTCTCCTAGCCAGGCTCACACCCGGAATCAGGCTCCAAACAGCTGCTGAGGCAGAGGGAGTGTTGGGAATGACCCATTGTGGTGCAGATTCAGAAACAAGACCAAGCCCAGGGAAGGTTGGAGGCTGTTTCCATGGACTCCCTTCCCCAAACCATCACACTAAAAGGTTCTATTCTAGCAGGGAAAAGCAGAACAAGGAGGTTTGGAAGCCGAGACCAGACAAACTCCAATTCCAAATAAGGCACAAAACATTAACAGCGAGGGACATTAACCACTGGAACCAACGACCAAGTGATGGATTCTCTATCTCCTCATGGCTTCAAATCCAGATCAGTTATTAGGCTCAGCACAGCAGTGAGAAGATGGAATTTAGCAACTCGGCAGGATCACAATGTAATTGGCAAATGTCATTAAAGGTCACTTTCACCAGGCATCCACCAACCAATGAAAAACATTTCCATTGATCATCAAAACGTACAGAGGCAAAGAAAGAAAAATGTTGCTTAAGAACTCACTGGAGTTTGATTTCAGGCTATTTACTTTGTATCATTTGACATATGTGGACAACTGTGTTTTAACAGGGATGAAACTAACCGAGACTCAGCGTCTACAGTGAAGACATAATTGTCCGTCCCCCAATCATTTCCTGCACGAGTGAAAATTGAAAACGATAAAGTGGGGGAGAAATGCGTAAACCCCGTCATTTTGGAGAAGTGTCAACATTTAAATGGAGAAAAATTGAAAAAAACGCGTAAAAAACCCAAACAACATGATCCATCAAAACTACAGAAAACCAACAATCGAGGTCTGCCAAACCTCACTGTACAGGAGGTCAGACCAGAAGATCTAGTGGTCTCTTCCTGGCCTTAACTCCAGAACAGTGGGCTTCTTTTTAAGAAATTAGAGGGGGTCTTTACAAGCTAGCGTGTCATGGGACAGCAGCTTCACTTCTATCCTGGTGCCCGCTCAGAATGCACACGACAGGGAAGAGCTCAGACTTAATCCCCTTGCACTCTGCAGGGCTTTGGAAATCTTGTCATTACGGTCGATTCAAGAGGCAGGATGGCCCAATAGTTAGAGCACTTGGGAGCTGTGCCTTCTCTTCCCTGCACTGTCACTGCCCCTGTGTGACCAGCCATCTCCATGCCTCACTGCCCCATCTGTACAATGGGTATAATGGCCCAGCCCTGCCCTACAAGGCCACGTGAGGATAAATCCATGGAAGATTGTGAGGCACCCAACTACCACAGTGATTGGGGGACCTCGGGGGGGGGGGGGGGGGAATAGACAGGAAAGTTTGTACCGATTTCCCTCTGCAGGATTCATTTTAACGTTACACTGGACTGCATTGATTCTTCCCCTGGGTATTTTGATCGACTGTGGAACTACCTCAAGAAGGGGACAGATAAGGGATTGTGGGGAGAAGCAATTTGCTGAATGCCTCTGCTCAAGAGAGCAGCAGTGAAATAGTTCACGATGCTACCAGTTAAAGCTGCCCGGCTTTAGGGTTCAGGGTTAACAGCCCACCGAGCTCATCCATTTCAGGCTGCTGGCAACTGCTGCTTGGTCTGTTACCCCCTGTTCCCTTTTGGGCTCTCTCCACCCATCAGGTTGACCAGAGTCTTTAGGGGAAGCCCCGGGACCCCCCAAAGGCTCCATCAATTGTGTCAGAATCGGTCCAAGGCACCAGGGATGCAGCAGCTGAGCCAAAGGAGAGACCCCGCATCCCAATGGTGCGTGATGGGCTCCTGGCATGGTGCCCAGGCCGGGTAGCAACTTTGCCCCCCAAGGACAGAGCAACTAGCAATGCCCGTGGGAAGAGTCGCAGGGCGCCCAGCCTGTGCCAGGGAGCCCTGGGCAGGGCCGAGCAGGGCACCAGGGACCTGCAGAGATGGAAACACACAGGAGAGCCGGCCCCAGGTCCTCCGCAGGAAGCAGGTCTCCCAGACTAGAGCCTGGCACTGCAGGCAGCTCAACATGCTGCCACGCCAACCCCCCAGCCCTTGCACAGAGTAACCCCACCAGCATCTCCCTCGGCTCCAAGGGCACACACACACCCCCGCCAGAGTACGCCACAGCCTGCCCAGAGACCCTAGGGAGAAATCACCCCACCGCTCCCCCAGACTGCAAGGGGACAAGAAGATCAGCCCCCATGATCAGCCCCCAACACACATGGCAAGGGGCAAACTGCTCCCACAGCCCTGCTGAAATGCCACGGCTACCTCCATCCCAAACAGCACAGGGGGCACCAGGTCCATCCCACCTCCTGCCCCATGCTCCCCCTGCCCCCTCCCACAACAATGCAGGTGAAACTTTTCCTCCTCCCCACCCCGGTACTCACCAAGAAGAGGTACTGCAGACCATAAATTATAGAGTTTATTGTTAGTACAGGTTTCCAGTCCTCTCTGCGGGGCAGAAAAGAGCCATGAGTGAGGATCCTGCGGCCAAGCCCACGAGAGGAGCGACACCACACTGGGGGGTGAGCGGGGGGGTCACCCCAGGTTCCGACTGGGGAGGAGAGCCAGACAGCTGGCACATGGGGAGACCCAGGATGGAGGTTTTGGGGTGGGGATCACATCAGAATCTGACTACAGGGACGGGGATCATGGAGACGATGGGAGGAGGGAGTGCTTCAAGACCTGTGTGTAAGGAGAAGGGCAGTGCTACTGAAGGAGGCTACCCCTATCATCCCCACCCCACCCCCTCTCAGCTGCTCTATGGGGGTGGGCCATGGGGGATTTCCCCTGGGATGCTCTACGGTTGAAAATGACCATTTGTAGCAGTTGCTACCCCGGTACAATTGCAACAAATCACATACAAAGTCTATCCTGTGAGGCGTCCATTGAAAAGTCAAATACAATTCTCCTGGTTAAATCCACGGATCACTACTGCATCTGATGGTGTGAAGGCTGGCTATGTATCTCAGATGCATTTGACACCCACAAGGTAGTTAACATTCAGTCTCCCCAGCCCACTGTGAAGGGACTATTCACATTTGATGGGTCATTAAAAGGAATCAACTCTCTTCCAGAGGACACCTCAGAGAGCAAGGAGCCAGCGGCCACCCCTGGGATTGAGGAAAACACTAAGGGCATGTGATGTGGTCACATGACCGCAGACTCCATCTTTGTCCATACACACAGGCTGTGGGATTGGTTTGGGACAGGAGCATTTTGAACACTAGACTGAACCTTTTGGAAGTTACTAGAGACTTTACAAGCCAGCCGTCTATTCCATCACAGCTACAAGCCCGATGTAAGGACTTTGCAATCATTTGTAGGTATAGGATCTTTTAACCATTTATAATGCTATTCTTTTTATTAATAGATTCTTAGTTTACTAAGGATTGGCTAGAGTGATGTCCAGGTAAGATCGGATACACATTAAGATCGGATATACATTTTGACCTCACGGTAAGCGTCTGATCCTTTGAGACTGGTGGAACCTCACATCTGGTGAGCTGGGTTTTCAGTAACCTCTCCCGGTTTGTCGGGATGGGAACCGATGGCTGGAATGCCTACAGAGGGCTGGGTTTGGCACATTCACTAGTGTGGTACTGCAGCTCTTTTGCTGCTGGTTTGATTAATCTAATTGTAGGTAAACCCACCGGTTTTTGGCATGTGCCTGCCCTGTTTCTTGCAGTCTGCCCTGGGTGCCCAGTCTCAGTGAGGTCCACTCTAGGGACCAGGTAACACCCCATATCCACCCCCCTTTCCCCCCCATCTAGGTCAGGCAGGGGAAGGATTTTGGTGCTGGAGAGGGGCCGGCTCATGTGCTGAGTGGGGTGCGTGGGTGGGGCAACCCCCCAGACCAGCCTTGGGGTAGCAGTGATAGTGGGGCAGCCGGGCACGCTCCCTACCTGAGGATATTTAGGCAGACGTTGCCCTCTAGGTCTATGTTGGGGTGGTACACCATGGTCTCACACTTCACCTTGGGCGGGTCATGAGGGTAGCCTTGGCCTACCTGCCGACAGACAAATGGGAGAGTTATTCCCAAGGCCCCCCCACGGCAGAGCAGCTGGGCCCAGACTCCCTGACCCCGGCGCCTCACAGGAGCTCTGGATTCCCCCCACCCTGCAGCAGGAAGGCGCAAGCAGCCCGGACTCCTAGGTCCTCTTGCCAGCTCTGGGGGACTGTGGGCATGTTCCCAGCTCCCCGAGCAGACACAGCACCTCCCTCCCTCCCAGGACAGGGGACACCAGATTTGTGGGGCCGACGCACCCTCCTTGGCTCAGACACGGCAGGAGGAGAGTCCAACGTGGGGAAGCCCCAAGACTCCCTTCGTCCCCTCCCCCACAAGGCTCCTGTGCAAACCAAGCTCCGCCCCAGGGGCAGGGAAGACACTTACCTTAAAACTGAAGACAAACTTCCCCCCTTTATAGAAACCCTGAAAGAGAAAAAACCTTCAGCGAGGGAGGGATCCTCCTGGGGGAGGGGAAACACCCCAAGGGAGCCGGGCTCAGCCCCACCCCACAGATCAAAGCGCGGGGGACCAGAGACGCAGCAACTTGGGGCTGTGATCACACTCCCTCCCCCCGCCATTCGGCTCAGCTGACATTGTGGGGCCGGGAGCACAATGGGGGTGGGGTCGAGGGGCACCCGCAACACTGTGGTGGGTGAGTTGGGATAGCGGGAGTGGGGCAGGGTGTGGATAGTCAGGATTGAGGGACACCAGCCACGCAGGATCTGGGGCTTGGATGGCAGGGGCCTGGGCAGAGCCATGTAGCCCCTGCCCCCATCTCGCTCCCCAGGGTCCTGGCTCGGGCTCCAGCACCCCGGTCACCCTACGCACACGGAGGTGCCTTCCAGACACATCGCTCCTGGGCCCCCTGCAGCCCGAGCCGGGCCCCCTGCAGCCTGGCACCCTGGGCCTACCCAGCAGGGAGCAGCAACCGGAGTCTGGGCACAGGCCAAATCCAGCAGCTGAGCTGGGGGAGCCCCGGCGGCCGGAAGAGAAAGGCAAGTCCTGGCATGTAGGATCCCCTGGCAGCCCCCATGCCGGACCCCCTCCCTGCCCGGGCTCCTCACCTCGTCAGGGCAGATAACTAGCTTGAAGTTGAGGAGGTCGTCCTGGTCGGAAAAATCTATTTCGCATGTTTTCGGCAAATTCAGTTCGTTAATATCTGGGAGGCGGGAGGGAAGCAGGGCGAGAGGGGTCAGTTCGGAGGATAAGCCCAGATCCCTCCCCTCACGCCCCCTGCACTCTCCATAGGGGGCCAATCTCTCAGAAAGGGGCATGGCAAAATGAGGTGGGATGATCCCAGCCTGGCCAGGCCCCCCACGGGAGGGAGACAGACCTGGGGGCCTCCTACTAAGTCCTTTTCACTGCAGGTCCATGACACAGTGGCTGGGGTCAGGCCACTGGCTCTCAGGAGGAAGGCCGGGGGGGGGGGGGTGTCCTATTTACCACAGCCCCCCAGAGGTACTCGCCCCACAGCCCTGCCCAGACCCCACTCACACAACAGGAAGAGGTAAGGCCGAGTCCCAGCTCAGCCTGGCGCTGGGTCTCCACCTGATCCTGCCGGGGCCTCGCCCCACGAGGAAGGGCAGTCGAAGGGGGCTGCACAGAAACGTGCCAGGGAGGGGGCACAACCCAAAAGGACACAGCCTGAGCCGCACCGGGTACCTCCCTGGAGTGCCGACGGGATCCCCCATCAGCTCACCGTGGGGCTGAGGGAGCCAAGGGCCTTGACCCGCCACCTCTGGAGACTGGATTGGAGCGCCAGACTGGGACACAAGCAAATGAGGATGGGGCTGGACCCTGGTATCTTTCTGGGCACAGCCAGGAGTGGGCAGAGCCCAGGTTTCTGCCCTTTGCAGACACTTGCACAGCTGGTGCGGCCTGGAGGGATGTCTGATGTGCTGCGTGGTGGGGTTTGAATCAGGGGTTCCCAGTGGAGTGCACCCCCACATGAACATGGGTTCCCATTCAGTGGGGCTCCTACCCCTGCTGGAGAAATCCCAGGAGACCCCCCGCACAAACACGCAGGGGGGGGCCTCCCATCCCCCATGGGGGAAACCCGAGAACCCCCCACACACACAGGGGGAAGAGGAGAGAGAGACTCCCATTCTCCACCTGGGAAACCCCACACACACCTGTGTAAGGAACTCCACAAGAAGGCCCCATATTGAGCCCTACTACATTGGCCATCCCCTCCCCCGTTCCCACCTCTCCAGTGAATATTCCTCCCCCTGCTGCATTGAGGAGCCCCCCAGCACGTGGGGGGGGGTCTCAGTCTGTGTGTCTTGGGGAGGCTGTGTGAACCCCCAGTGGTGAATAGCACGAGCCCCATTTGGAAAGACCTCCATTGGGGGCAGGGGCGCGGTTCTCAGGGAAAGAGGTGGGAGGGCAGAGCAGGGATCCCTCTAAAGTTTCCCACCCATGTGTGGAATGAATTTCGTTATGTGCACCAGTACGGGAGCGATGGGTGACATCACCTTCATATCGGTGCCCATAACGAAATTCAGGGGGTGGGGCCGAGGGGTTCGGAGTGTGGGAGGGGCTCAGGGCTGGGGCAGAGGGAGGGGTGCAAGGGTGAGGGCTCCAGTTGGGGGTGCAGGCTCCGGGGTGGGGCCAGGGATGAGGGGTTTGGGATGCAGGAGAGTACTCCGGGGTAGGTGGGGAGAGAGGGCTCCCCCCAGCTCTCCCTCCCCCCCCCCCACCAGCAGCATCTGGGCTGGGGGGAGGGGCGCCCCGCTCCCAGCCACAGCAGCTCCAGGTCTGGGACACAGGATAGGCACCTCTCCCCTAATCCTTGCTAGTCCATGCGAGGGCTGGGTTCAGGGCTCCCCGGACAGTACAGGTCCAGGGGGTCGGTGCCTCTCCCCCGGGGCAGATTCCCCGAGCACAGGGAACTTTGGAGCAGAGCCCCAGTGGGGGTCGAGGAGCAGGAAGCCCGTTTGGGGGAGGAGGGATCCCCCAGTCCCCAGCAGAAGGATCATTGTGTGGGGGATAATTGGATTCTGTAGTGGGCAGGAGAACATGAGGGTCTGCCCAATATGTGAGCAGGGGATAGGGGGCTGTCACCCATGGGGGGAGTAGCCACCGGCCGGTATAGAGGTAGAAGGGGGGGGGGTCTTCCCCATTGTGCTGCCCCCACTGGGAGTGTGGGTGCTCCCCAAGGAGTGGATGGGGGCTATTCCCACCAATGCAGGCTCTGGGTGGGAGTGCAGAGTGGAGGAAGGATCTAGCACCCACCTGAGCGGCACCTTTCCGCTGAAGGTGGGGAGAGGGATCAGTGGGTCACCCCAGATTTTGCACCAACTGGTACTTTTCCAAGTGGGGTTTCCCTTGTGTCTGGGGGGGGTCTCTCTCCTGGCCAGACGGTACCAGTGGGTTGGGGCCAGACAATACGGGGAGCAGGTGGAATTTGGGGGGGGGGGAAGAGATCTGCGTTTCGGGGGGACCAATCAAGATTTGGACCGGGCCAGATGGTACCAAGCCGGGTATTGCCATGGTCGGAGCATCCGGGTTGACCCAGCGACTCCCAATGAGGATCTGATCCGGGCCATACCAAAATAGGGATGGGGGGGGGGGGGGCGCGTTATAGGCCAGGCAATTCCCCACGAGCATTGGGTCTAGTCTGTACTAGGGGGTGGGGGAGGACCCAGGGTCGGCGGTACCTAGAAGAGCAGGAGGCCTAGGCCGGGCGGTACCGGGCCAGGGAAGGGGCGGAGGAGGGACCGAGCGGTATGGGGGGGGGGGGTACCTGGGCCGGTCGGTACCCGGGTGGTGGAGGAACTTGGGCCGGGCGGTACCGGGGGGTGGACTTGGGCCGGGCCGGGCCGGGCCGGGGAAAGGAGGGAGGGGCCTGGGCCAGGCGGTACCGGGCCGGGTGGGACGTGGGCCGGGCCGGGGAAGGAAGGAAGGAAGGAAGGGAGGGGAGGGGCCTGGGCCGGTCGGTACCCGGGTGGGGGAGGAACTTGGGCCGGGCGGTACCGGGGGGTGGACTTGGGCCGGGCCGGGCCGGGCCGGAGAAGGGAGGGAGGGACCTGGGCCAGGCGGTACCGGGTCGGGCGGGACGTGGGCCGGGCCGGGGAAGAGAGGGAGGGGCCTGGGCCAGGCGGGGCGGGACCGGGCCGGGCGGGACGCGGGCCGGGCCGGTACCTTTCTGGATGCGGAGCTGCGCGGCCGACGCCTTCTTGCTGCTGCCCTTGGTGCCTCCGGCCGATTCCTCCTCCTTCTTCTGCTGCTTCAACGAGAACAGCTTGATCATCCTGCCGGCCGGGCCGAACCGAACCGGGCCGGGCGGGCCCGGGGGGCGGGGCTCGGCGCGGCCTGTGCGGGGTCCCGGCGCTGGGCCGGGTCAGTCGCTCGCTGCTGCCGGGCCCGCGCGGGGGGGGAAGCGGAGCGGGGCCGCCCAGGCTGCTGCCGCTGCGGGTGCGTCGGCAACGGCCGGCCCGCTCGGCTCCTTCCGGAAGGGCTTCGGCACTTTCCGGAAGCGCTTCGGCGACTTCCGTCCCGGTCGGATTGGTCCTCGCCGCTCGCCGTCCCGAGTCTAAGCCCCGCCCACTCCCAGCCTCGGCACTTTCCGACACAGCCTCGGCACTTTCCGCCGGACGCCCGGCATCTACGTCAGACGCTCGGCACCGCCCACCCAGGGCTCGGCACTTTCCGCCGCCCGCTCGGCACTTTTCGTCGGCCCCTCGCCTCGCCGGTGCGGGGAAAACGCTGCGTTCCAAAGGGCTGGGGGAGGGAACCGCCGGTCGGGTATGACTCAGGGCGGAAGGCAGCGAGACGCCATCTTTAGTGAGGGCAGAATGACTTCCGGTCCATGGGTTTTTAGGGAGACTGACGCCTCTGGGAAGGGAATTCGGAACAACCCCGATCCCAGACAAGCCTTAGCCTGCGGGGAACCCAACCCCTGGTTTATGGGAGGATGGGGTCCTCTGGCCATTTGATGACTGAGACTGGGGTCAGAGGTCACCAAACTCACGCCAACTGGCCACGAGCACTGACCCCCTCCCGCACTCCAAACCCCTGCCCCAGCTCTGAGTCCCCCCCAAACCCCCTATTCCCGGGCCTACCCACGGCCCTCACCCCCGCACCTGAACCCCAGACTCCAGCCCTGAGCCCCCCCCCCCCCCAACCCCTCATTCCCGGCCCTACCCACGGCCCTCACCCCCAGACTCCAGCCCTGAGCCCCTCCTGTACCCAAAACCCCTCATTCCCGGCCCCACCCGCGGCCCTCACCCCCGCACCTCAACCCCAGACTCCAGCCCTGAGCCCCTCCTGTACCCCAAACCCCTCATTCCCGGGCCCACCCGCGGCCCTCAGCCCCGCACCTCAACCCCAGACTCCAGCCCTGAGCCCCTCCTATACCCCAAACCCCTCATTCCCGGCCCTACCCACGGCCCTCACCCCCACACCTCAACCCCAGACTCCAGCCCTGAGCCCCTCCTGTACCCCCAACCCCTCATTCCCGGGCCCACCCGCGGCCCTCACCCCCGCACCTCAACCCCAGACTCCAGCCCTGAGCCCCTCCTGTACCCCAAACCCCTCATTCCCGGCCCTACCCACGGCCCTCACCCCCACACCTCAACCCCAGACTCCAGCCCTGAGCCCCTCCTGTACCCAGGGCCGGCGACATAAATTTGTGGCCCCCTACTCTGATCATTTGGGGGCCCCCCCAGCCCAGCCGGCGCCCCCCCCCCCCCCAGCTGACAGCGGCTGGCGGCAGTGCGGGGTCCTGCGGGAGCGCGAGCCGCCCTTGCTGCTCCCTCCCTCCCCCCGCACTTTCTCCCCGGACTGCGCCGCTGCCGCTGGCCGGGCTCACCGCTCCTGCCGGGGACACGCGCTCGTCCGTAGGAGAACCGCACCGCCTCCCCGCCCCTTCCCCGCTATCCAGGCCCGGCGACAAGGGGGGATGACTACGGGTACTGCTGTGTACCGGGGCCCCCCTAAGTCCGGGGCCCGGTACAGCTCTACCCGTAGTACCCCCGTCGCCGGCCCTGACTGGGGCAGGGGGTTGGGGCGCAGGAGGTGGTGCGTGCTCTGGGCAGTGCTTATCTCAGGCAGCTTCTGGAAGCAGTGGCCATGTCCCCTCTCCGGCTCCTACGTGGAGGCGCGGCCAGGCAGCTCAGCTGTGCACTGCCCTGTCTGCAGGTGCTGCCCCTGCAGCTCCCATTGGCTTTGGTTCCTGGCCAATGGGAGCTGCGGAGTTGGCACTTGGAGTGGGGCCAGCATGCAAAGGCTCCTGACTGGCCCTACACCAGCGGTTCTCAAACTTGTGAGAACCGTGACCCTTTTTATACTTGCGGCTTCTCGGCGCGACACTTGTGTGCCCGCCGAATTGATTACTTCTGCATTCTGTGGCTTTTCAAAGGACATTCCGATCGCTCCCGACTCCCAGCCGGAGTGATTGCTTCCGCTTTCGTAAGCGCCTCGGCCAAGAATCGGGAGAGTGGGTATGTCCGCCGAAAAGCCGCCGAATTCGGAAATAATCAATCCGGCGGCCACAGGGGCTCGCGACCTCTCGGGAATCGCTCGGCGACCCTCCGAGGGGTCGCGACCCCCACTTTGAGAACCGCTGCCCTACACTTAGGAGCCAGAGGGGGGACATGCTGCTGCTTCCAGGAGCTGCCTAGAGCCAAGGCAGGCAGGGAGCCTGCCTTAGCCCTGCTGCCCCACCAACCGGACTTTTAATGGGCTTGTCCCTTTTTGACTGGGTAATCCGGTCGAAAACCCGACACCGGGCAACCCTCAGTGTAATCCTGACCTTAAAGCCACTCTAACTTTTCAGGGCAGGTTCCCCAGTGTGCTGGAGCAACACAAAGGAGCCAGAGCATTCCAGCTAGTGCAGCTGGATTTATGGTTGCTTTGTATGGCCAGAGTAGCAGGAAGCAGCCAGAGCGCCTGGGAGAATTTGGCCTTTTTACTTTGCAATTGGCTGACTGGTTTTTAGGGGGCTGTGAGACTGGAGCTATGTGAAAGCAGGAGTGTGAGAGAGCCCAGAGCCTGGGTCCCAATGTCTCTGTGCTCATCCATTTCCTGCCTCAGTTCCCCTGCCTGTCCTGCCTGGGTGTGCAGTGGACCCAAGGCAGGTAGTGGCAGGAGAGGGAGCCATGGAAGATTTAAAGAGCACTGACAATTGGACCACACAACCTACCATTAAGAACTCTTGCAACCTGTGTCCATCCAGTCTCCCGTCCTGCCATCGATTCATTACAACCAATAGAATTGTTGCATACAAATTTGCTGTGGAGGAAGAGTGGCGATTGGCTGACTTTTCCCTATGGTCACAATGGTTCTTCTTTAGGAGTTGCCTGAGCGGTTGCGCCTATATATCCACAGCGATTGGATATCGTTGTTAATAACTTAGGCTTTGTTTGAAGAAATGATTTTGTAAAAGCTGTGTACAAGCAGGGCCGGCGACAGAAATTTGGGGGCCCCCTACTCTGATAGTTTGGGGCCCCCCCAGCCCGGCTGCCCCCCCCAGCCCAGCTGACAGCAGCTGGGCCCCCCCCAGCCCAGCCGTCACCCCCCCTCCCCCCGCCCAGCCGGCGCTCCCCCCCCAGCTGACAGCTGGCGGCAGCGGGAGCGAGAGCCCGGGAGCTCCCTCCCTCCCCCCCCCCCCCGCCCTTTCTCCCCCGGACTGCGCCACTGCCGCCGGCCGGGCTCACTGCTCCTGCCGGGGACACGCGCTCGTCCGGAGGAGAGCCGCGCCGGATGACTACGGGTAGAGCTGTACCGGGGCCCCCTAAAAGTGCGGGGCCCGGTACAGCTCTACCCGTAGTACCCCCCTGTCGCTGGCCCTGCCTGTACCCCCAACCCCTCATTCCCGGGCCCACCTGCAGCCCTCACCCCCGCACCTCAACCCCAGACTCCAGCCCTGAGCCCCTCCTGTACCCCAAACCCCTCATTCCCGGCCCTACCCGCGGCCCTCACCCCCACACCTCAACCCCAGACTCCAGCCCTGAGCCCCTCCGATACCCCAACCCCTCATTCCCGGCCCTACCCGCGGCCCTCACCCCCACACCTCAACCCCAGACTCCAGCCCTGAGCCCCTCCTATACCCCAAACCCCTCATTCCCGGCCCTACCCACGGCCCTCACCCCCACACCTCAACCCCAGACTCCAGCCCTGAGCCCCTCCTATACCCCAAACCCCTCATTCCCGGCCCTACCCGCGGCCCTCACCCCCGCACCTCAACCCCAGACTCCAGCCCTGAGCCCCTCCTGTACCCCAAACCCCTCATTCCCGGCCCTACCCGCGGCCCTCACCCCCGCACCTCAACCCCAGACTCCAGCCCTGAGCCCCTCCTGTACCCCAAACCCCTCATTCCCGGCCCTCCCCACGGCCCTCCCCCCCGCACCTCAACCCCAGACTCCAGCCCTGAGCCCCTCCTGTACCCCAAACCCCTCATTCCCGGCCCTACCCACGGCCCTCAGCCCCGCACCTCAACCCCAGACTCCAGCCCTGAGCCCCTCCTGTACCCCCAACCCCTCATTCCCGGCCCTACCCACGGCCCTCACCCCCGCACCTCAACCCCAGACTCCAGCCCTGAGCCCCTCCTGTACCCCAAACCCCTCATTCCCGGCCCTCCCCACGGCCCTCCCCCCCGCACCTCAACCCCAGACTCCAGCCCTGAGCCCCTCCTGTACCCCCAACCCCTCATTCCCGGCCCTCCCCACGGCCCTCCCCCCCGCACCTCAACCCCAGACTCCAGCCCTGAGCCCCTCCTGTACCCCAAACCCCTCATTCCCGGCCCTACCCACGGCCCTCAGCCCCGCACCTCAACCCCAGACTCCAGCCCTGAGCCCCTCCTGTACCCCCAACCCCTCATTCCCGGCCCTACCCACGACCCTCACCTCAACCCCAGACTCCAGCCCTGAGCCCCTCCTGTAACCCAACCCCCTCATTCCCGGCCCTCACCCCCGCACCTCAACCCCAGACTCCAGCCCTGAGCCCCTCCTGTACCCCAAGCCCCTCATTCCCGGGCCTACCCACGACCCTCAGCCCCACACCTCAACCCCAGACTCCAGCACTGAGCCCCTCCTGTACCCCAAACCCCTCATTCCCGGCCCTACCCACGACCCTCCCCCCCGCACCTCAACCCCAGACTCCAGCACTGAGCCCCTCCTGTACCCCAAACCCCTCATTCCCGGCCCCACCCGCCACCCTCAACCCTCTGCTCCAGCTCTGAGCCCCACTGAGGTCACAGGATGGAATTTCTTTTTCTCGGCTTTTCTTTTGAACCTGCTTTATTAAATTCATACGCTGAGAAAAGACCCTTAGAACTTTATAGCATTAAGCCCCCATTACCGCTCCGCTATGGCGCACAGGGCAGTAAACCCAGGCGTTCCCCGTCACGCCCGCTCCTCACACGGTGCAGGCAGAGAGGGAAGGCTTCAGAGTCAAACGCTCCAGCACCAGGAAATGCCACAGTTAAGGTTTCCTGAACAATCTTCACTCTGCCCCCTTGTGCAGGTACATTATGACTCCGCCCTTCAGTTGTATGATCTCGTACTGTATTAATTTTACCTACGTAACCCCACAGACCGCATGGGGCAAGAGTTGTCACCACCTGTGAGTTTGTGACACATGGGTTGCGTGTAGAAAGTGGGCAGGGCTAGAATCTGCCTGGAAATCGTGGTGAGTTGAAGATCGAAGACCAGACCCTGTGGCCTCCTGGCTCCCAGCCTGGCTGACCGGTACATCAAGGGTGACTTGTCTCCCCTCCCTACAGAGACATGGACAAGCTGGGAGCTGCATGATGCTTGGGCAGCCTGATGGTCTCAGGGTTTTGCAGGGACCTCTGCTCGCTTTGGCTGCGTTAGATTTCACCTGCAGATTACAGACAAGGTGTGATGGACGCAGGAAGGGACGAAACATCATCGGCTTCCTGTAGCTGGAGCCACCAGCTGAGATCCTTATTTGGGGCTTGGTGGAACTGGACACCAGGGTGTTGGTGGCACCGCTGAGAGGCCCCTCGTTGCCCCCATCATGACATCTGTTCTCACCGGCCTCTTCCTCGGTGAGTCTCTGAGATAAACGGGGTGTGTCCAGGGTGATGGCGGGAGATGTGAGACAAAGGCATGTGCCTCTGGGGTCAGATCTGAGACCAGGGTATGTGTCCATGGGGAGGTGGGGATCTGAGATGCAGACACGTGCCTATGCGGAGGATCTGAGACCAGGGTGTAGGATCCCTAATGAGTCATTTCCTTTTCAGGCTGCTGGCTGGCCGGGCGGAGCGGGGTGTCTAGCCGTGAATATCTGTGGGGCTGGAGAAGCATTAGTATTAAGGACAGGGTGGGTGGGGAGCAGGATGGGAGAAGAGGCACTGAGCCCTGAATCTGTGCCCCAAAATTCATTTCAGCCTCCTGGTATTGCCCTTCAGGGTTGAGGGCTGAGATCAGCTCCCAGCCAGGGTACGGCAAGAACGGGGTGCAGTGACCGTGCTGGGGTCTGTCCCACAGCCTGTCTCCTCATTCCAGAGCTCAGCTACCCCAAACCATGCCAGGGTATTGCTTTGGGGTACAGAGTAACACAACCCCCCATTCCCATAGGATCGGGACTGCCTGCTCAGGGGATCCCCACCCAGGGAGCAGGAGATGGGGGTTCTAGGGATGGGGAGGGGAACACTCAAGGGCTCTGGATCCAGTTAACACCAAGTTGCCGCACGGGCTGCCAGCTGGGAGCCAGGCTCAACAACGAGCTGCCCGTGGGGACCCAGCACCTGCAGGGACAACGTGACACCCCGACACACGGACGGAGATGGGAGACCTGGATACACAGGCAGAGATGTGAGGTCCCAGGATGCTCAGAAGCTTTATTGGTGGCAATCGCCCATCAGAGAAGCAGCAAAAAGCGTCACCCGCAGAATGGAACAACCCCAAAGCAGCCCCCACTGACGGAGCCCTGTGCTCTGAGATCCCCGCTGCCCACCTTGGCTAGGGTGATTGCCCAGGAATCCTCCTACCCACCAACAGATGAGTAAGGGGCTCCCCCCTCCCCAATCCAGCCCAATTGTACCGTCACTGGGCACAATGTACCCTGCTCCCCTCCAGTGCCCCCCTCCAGCCTTGTGCAGGGATGGAGGCTGAGTTCTGAGCTCACTGGGTGGATGTGGGTTCTAGACTGCAGCTCAGAGATGCCCCAGGGATGTGGGGTCATATTCTCGATTGGAGCTTGACACTGCAGGGGATGAAGGTTTAGACTGGAGCTTGAGGCCCACTGTGGGGGTGGCAATTCCGGATTGGTGCACACTTGGGGAGAGGGACGGGCTTCTAGATCAGACTGGAGCACACCCAGGGATGGGCTTCTGGGCTGGAGCACAACCGGAGATGGGGACGGGGTTTTACACTGGAGCACACCCAGCGATGGGGCTCTAGACTGGAGATTTTAACACACCCGTGCATTGGGGTTCTAGATTCGAACACACTCTTGAAGGGGGTTCTAGGTTGGCACAAACTGGTGAATTGCACTCTAAATCGCTGCCCAGCAATAGGGCTGTAGATCAAAGAACACGCGTGGATTGGGGTTCTAGACTGGGACACCCATCAGAGTGGGGTTCTGGATTGGCGCTTGGGGCCTGGTTGGGACGTGTTCCTGTTACACTCAGTGAGCCAGAAGCGCATGGGCAGTGAGGGAGGCCCAGGGCCGGCGACAGGAATTTTGGGGCCCCGTACGGTCTGCCGCCGCCCGCGGGCCCCCCCCCCCCCCCCGCCAGTCTCCTGCCGCCCGCGGGGCCCTCCCCCCGCCAGTCTCCCGCCGCCCGCGGGGCCCCCCCTGCCAGTCTCCCACCGCCCACGGGGGCCCCCCGCCCCCGGCCAGTCTCCCGCCGCCTGCGCTCCCCCCCCTCTCCTGCCTCCCGCGCCCCCCCCCCGCCCGATCTCCCGCCGCCCGAGGGCCCCCCCTCCGCCGGTCTCCTACCTCCTGCGGCCCTCCCCCCGCCGATCTCCCGCGCCCCCCCCCGGCCGGTCTCCTGCCTCCCGCGCCCCCCCCATCTCCTGCCTCCCGCCCCCCCCCGCCAATCTCCTGCCTCCTGCGCCCCCCCCGGCCGGTCTCCTGCCTCCCGCGGGCCCCCCCCGATCTCCTGCCTCCCGCCCCCCCCGATCTCCTGCCTCCCGAGCCCCCCCCCCCGCTGGTCTCCTGCCTCCCGCGCCCCCCCCCCGATCTCCTGCCTCCCGCCCCCCCCCGCCGATCTCCTGCCTCCCGCCCCCCCCCGCCGATCTCCTGCCCCCCCCCGCCGATCTCCTGCCTCCCGAGGCCCCCCCCGGCCGGTCTCCTGCCTCCCGCGCCCCCCCATCTCCTGCCTCCCGCGCCCCCCCATCTCCTGCCTCCCGCCCCCCCCCCGCCGATCTCCTGCCTCCCGAGCCCCCCCCCCCCCCCGGCCGGTCTCCTGCCTCCCGCCCCCCCCCCCGCTGATCTCCTGCCTCCCGCGCCCCCCCCCCGCCCCCCCCCGCCCCGCCGATCTCCCGCGGCCCCCCCGGCCGGTCTCCTACCTCCAGCGGGCCCCAACTCCAGCGGGCCCCCCTTCTCCCGGCCGGCATGTGCTACCGCCGCGTGGCCGGCCGGGAGAAGGGGGGCGGGGCTGGCTGCTGGGTGCCGGGGGGAGGGGACTGGTGAGCGCGGCAGCGGCTGCCCGAGCCGCGCCTCGCTCACAGCCCCGGACAACGGTTACAGCTGTACCGGCCCCAGACTTCAGGGCCCCCCCTGAAGTCCGGGGCCCGATACAGCTGTAACCGTTGTACCACCCTGTCGCCGGCCCTGGGGAGGCCAGTGGCAGAAAGAGCCGGACGCGGATCCCAGCCCCGCTCCCCTCTCTATGGCTTCCCCTCCAGGCAGGGGTTGTTTTGGGGGTCCACCGCAGCGCAGTCCTGGCAGCCGTTGTTGTCGCAGCGCAGCAGGGGCACGTCGCGCAGCCGGTGCCAGGCCTCCAGCAGGGCCTGGCGGGTCACGACAGGCCCCAAGTCGTAGTCGAAGATCTTCTGGAAGACGAAGGCCTTGAAGTTGTTGTCGATGGCCGCGAAGGCGGCGCTGGTCATCCCCACGATGTTGGAGCGCCGGCCTCGCGCAGACACTTGGTGGAGCAGGGCGATTTGAAGGTGAATAAGATCAGGCAGCTGTCCCGGCCGTAGGTCCTGGCCGTGAGCTGGGCCACCAGGCTGTTTGCGCCGTTGAGCAGACGCCACTCGCTGTGCTCCGTGTAATTCCCACGCGGTGTGATCACTCTCTTTGGTCGGGCGGCCACGATGTTCCCCCGGGGCGGGTTGTACAGGTCACCGAAGCGGCGAATATTCCTTCTCATGGCTGCCAGCTGGCGGATGGGTAGATAGGTGGCCACATCCTGGGGGTCGCTGCAGGTGGCATGGGGCAGTGTGGCGGCGAAGGCGTATTGATTGTTAACGCCGCCGTTACTGAAAGAGGGCAGGACACAGAGGGGTCAGGGGGCACCGCGCTCCTGGGACTCAGACAGGAGATGCCAAGTAAATGGGAGAGAAAGGGGAATAGGAACCGAAAATACCCTCCCCCCTCTGGGCCCCATCCCCCTCCTGCACTCCCAGAATCACCCCTAGAATGAAGCCGGTGCAGGGGTCTGTTCCTCCCTGACATGCAGGGTACAACCAGGGCCATTCTCCGCTGCTCTTCTCAGCTGGGCTACAGGGGCAGGGAAGAACAGAGACAAACCCCAGGCCGGTCACTCACTTGTGGACGTGATTCACGATCGTGCTGAGCGAGGCCGGGTCGATGCTCCCGGCGGTCTCTGGCCCGAAGCAGAGGAGAAGGGGCAGCAGCAGAAGTCCAGCCCTGGGCATCCGTCCCGGCACCTGCACAGGACCCCACAGTCTCAGCGCCCCCCAGCCTGGGCAGAGACCCAGACCCTCCCCCAACCCACATCCCCTAGCCCCTGCTGGACTACCAACAGGAGAGGGGGCAGAGGATACAACCCTGGGGCTCCATGGGGCAGCAGGCTGTGGGAAAGAGGGGGGTCATCAGGGTTTCCATGAGCAGGAGGTGGGGGACTCCCCTGGGGCTCCATGGGGCTGGGGTGATGGGGGAAGGGCAGACTCCCCTGGGGCTCCATGGGGCTGGGGTGATTGGGGGCAGGGCAGACTCCCATGGGGCTCCATGGGGCTGGGGTGGTGGGAGAAGAACAGACTTCCATGGGGCTGGGGTGGTGGGGGAAAGGTGGGACTCACCTGGGGCTCCATGGTAGGCGGTGAAGGGTCCGTGTCTCTGCTGACAGATGCTCACACCTGCTCCTGGTGCGACAGGCCCCCAGCCCTGCTCTGTGTGGCCCCTGGCAGAGGGGGAGGGGCTCTAGGGCGGGAGCTGCTGGCCACAGAATTCCTCCTGCTCCCGGACAGACAGCAGCGCAGGGCAGAGGGGTCACTGCCAGGATCAAACCTGGGCGACTTACCTCCCTGGGCTGACTTCCCACGCTGCCCTGAGGAAACTTTATGGGGCCTCTGAGGTCAGTGCTCAGACAAAGACACCAAGGAAATGTGGGGCCAGACCCCCACCTGGTGCAAAGCAGGGTCGCTGCCTTGCAGTCAATGGGCCCAGGTCCCCAGCGGCTGTCAATGGGTCCCGCTCTATTGGAGAGGGAATTTTGGTAATATGTGTAGGTGTGCCTCAGTTTCCCTCTGAGCTTTGCCTTGCTCTGCACAGAGTATAAACAGTTCTCGGGGCAGAGCGAGAGACTCGGGGTGTCAGGTTGTGACGGAGTAGAAATACTATGTGTGTGCCTCGGTTTCCCCTATGCATTTCTTGGGTGTCTATGTGAAGGAATAGGGGATGATACTGTAAGCAAGCAGACAACACCCTCTCCCCTCTCTCCACGTGTCCATACCTGAAGCTGTAATCTGACCCCAAGTGGGGGAGGGAGGTCACCTGACCTGGCTGAGCCGGGGGGGGGGGGAAGGAGGGGCTGGAGAGAGTGAGTTTGAGTTTGGAGTCTGCAGATGGCTGGAGAGAGGTTTTGGAGTCTGAAGCTGGGTGGGCAGAAGGGAGGAAGGCCCAGGCAGGGTCTGGCCTCCCTTGGGGCCCCAAAATGGATCCAGCTGTGGGGTTCAGGTACCTACAAGCTCAGTGCTAGACCATGTACCTGTCAATGAATAAACCTGTTTTACTGGCTGGCTGAGAGTCACGTTTGACTGTGGATTTGGGGTTCAGAATCCACGGGCTCCCCCAGGACCCCACCCGGGCGGGTTTGCTGGGGGAAGCACACGGAGGGGCAGAAGGTGCTGAATGCTCCAAGGTCAGACCCAGGAAGGTTGAAGTGGGGACCCCTGAAGCTCCTAGCCTTGGAAACAGGCTGGGTACGGAGAGGGGACACTTCACTCGAAGTCCAGTTTGGCTTCCTAGGGAGCAAGTTCCAGACCATCACCCGGGCGCTTCGTGACACAGGTCACGCTGCTGTCTGAGAGGGAACCAATGGGTCAGCAAAGGTCTGGCTGAAACCCACCCAGATCAGTGAAGAAGCTGGAAAGAGAACGGGATAGCGACCAACAAGGAAGAGGACGGGGATTTTCCCACCTCTCTGCAGGGAAGCCGGGCAAAGGCCCCAGCTGGAGAACGGAGGGGAAAGGTGCCACCTGGCTGGGTGAAGAACCGGCCTTTGCAGAGAGAGACACACACACCCTGGGAACAGGGCACAAGGACAGAGACAGAACCAAGGTGGTTTGGTCAGTCACATGGGCCAAGTCACATGGGCCAGGCCCTTGACCAGTGATCACACTGTGTGTTGGGGGTGACCTGCCCCACTCACAGATCACAGGTTCTTTTCCTGGGCGGCTACTCTACAGTTCAGACAATATCCTGGGCCAGGATCAATACACAGAGCAGTTAGAATAAGCACAGCAGAGTAGATTCTGGCCTGGCTCATAGTTCCGGTCCTGCATCGCGCATACTTACAGCTTACGGAGACCGCTGGAAGCAGAGATGGAGGCGGGAGAAGTGGTGCCAACCAGAAGGGAGGTCCTGATTCCGTTTACACTGTCTCGGCGACCCGACAGAGCCAAAGAAATAGGAAGTGGGGGGGGGGTATTTTATACCCTTCCTTATGGTAACAGCACGGCTCTGAACCATATTTGATCCTTAACCCTGATTATAATAAGGTCAAAAGTTGGCTTGATCCATAGGCTTTTGGGAAGTCCACAATATTAAGCATTAATATTCATGATTTGCATCCCTTATTTCTTAATTCCTGTATGTAAGTCTAACGGCTTAGCCATTGAATGGCAACCTAATTGCTAAAGGCCCCCCGCAGAATCCTGTTGTGTGCTCGATCCGTTCGTGGTTACCTGTTTTCCTCTCGGAAGGAGAGTGCAAAATATCTGACACAGTGTTCAGCTACCTCCCAGCCTTCAGCCTAACTCCCCCCACCAGGATCCTGTTGTGTTTGGAGCTGTAAATTAGGCTCTAGAACAGGGGTGGGCAAACGTTTTGGCCTGAGCGCCATGAATGCTCACGAAGTTGGGGTGCAGGAGGGGGTGAGGGCTTTGGGATGGGACCAGAAATGAGAAGTTCAGGGTGTGGGAGAGGGATCAGGGCCGGGGCAAGGGGGTTGTGACACAGGAGGGGGTCAGCGGTGCAGGCTTCTGACCCCCCTGAAGCAGCTCCTGGAAGCAGCGGCATGTCCCCTGTCCGGCTCCTACGTGGAGGTACGGCCAGGCAGCTCTGCGTACTGCCCCATCTTGTAGGCACCGCCCCTGCAGCTCCCAGCCAAAGGTCAGAAGACAGGATACTGGGCTAAATAGATTATTGTTCCCACCCAGTAAGGCCACTCTTCTGTATGTATAAATAGGCTAGCGAATGAATAGTCAGGTCTGCGTTGTTGATTGAAAGAGTTACTTTGTATATTTTGACATGTGATGTTGACAACTTGTGGTTTAATGGTTTCTAAGGTGCTAACTTTTTGAATTTCAGCCCGTACTGAATTGTCTGACTATCCCACCCGCCACATACTTTCCTGCAACTCTGAACATCCAAACAACTAAAAATCTAAATAAACATGGATATCTGCCAAAACTATACAAAAAACACCAGGTGGTTTGGGGTGGGAAGGGCATCTCTAGTCAACCCCAAGAGTGGCCCATCTTGAGTGTTACCTTTTAGGACATTGATCCATAAGCATTTAAGATCATTTGCTTCCGAGTTGCCAGTGACTCAGAAACAGGTAATACCATTTTTGACATTCTATCCCCCTTTGTGCTCCTGATCCTTCCTAGACAGGTTATAACCACTGATATTTATCCTGCCAGTCACGGGAATCCCCTCACCAGGTTTCAGTATCCACCGGCGAGGCGCAGAATTTCCTGCTTACTTCTGTGCCTGTCCCTCGTTGCTTTCGAGCACTCGATGAGTCAGTCACTTGGGCACACCCCAGAGAGTCACCTCTCTACCCTGTTTTTCCTGAAAGGCTGTATGGTTTGTGATCAGGGAAATGGCGACCGATTAACTGAGACGGGATCTGATTTGGTTTTAGGCTGGTTGAAACCTTGGATTGTTTTTCATTAAACAGTCATTTAACTCAAACGCCCGAGCCACAATAGGGAGAAAAGATGTCTTTGTTGAAGGGCTAAGGAAATATCTGCTTCCGTAGCTCTTCCAAGGGAGGCTTTAAGAAAAGCAAGGAAGAAAAGACCCAATAAGCCTGATATTTCTAAACCAAAACCAAGCTGTGACATGGTCATGCCCTCTGTAACCCAGGGGCTGGCAACTTTCACAAGGGATGTGCCGAGTCTTCATGTATTCACTCCGATTTAAGGTTTTGCCTTAACATTGTAACATTTTTAGAAGGTCTCTTTGTATAACTAAACTATTGTTGTATATAAAGGAAATAAAGTTTTTTAAATGTTTAAGAAGCTTCATTTAAAATTATATTAAAATGCAGAGCCCCCCGGACTGGTGCCAGGACCCGAGCAGTGTGAGTGCCACTGAAAATCCGCTCGTGTGCCGCCTTTGACACGCGTCCCATAGGTTGCCTACCCCTGCTGTAACCTAAACCCTGCTGCAGGGTGGAGCTCTGGGCTCAGGGAAGTGCACACGCTCGCTCACTCTCTCAATTTTTCCTTTCTTTTCCTGCAAAGCACACCAAGTATCTCCATTGCTGCAGCGGAGGCCAAGGACAGCACAGAACCGTCCAACCCCCCAACCCCACCGCTGCTAGTTGCCCCCGGTCCGAGCAGGCTGCTCCTCTTCCGAGAAGGGAAGCCGGCTGGTACTGGGGCGGCCCAGCGCTGGGGGCGGGGAGGCTCTTGGCACTGGGGCCGTGCTGCCCAGTGCTCCAAGGCAGGGGGAGAGGGGACCGCGAGCCACCCTTCACTCGGACGCTGGGAGGGGGTCCTCATGCCACCTGTCCCGTGCTCTGGGGCTTTGGGCCACATGCCCACCTGATGCTCTGGGGAGGGGGGGGGCATGCGCTGCCTGTCCACCCAGTGCTGGGGGCCACATGTTGCCCTGTGCTCTAGGGGGCTGCCCACCAGGTGCTCTGGGGTTGGGGGGGGAGGGAGCCGTGGGGGAGGGGGAAAGTGTGGGAGAGGCGGAGCCTCAGGAGGAAGGAGTGGACCAGGATGGGGGCTGGTCTCCCTGGCTCGGTGGTTCCCTCACCCCCCCTGCCCCCAGCACCTCCGGTACATCTGATTGCGGTGGGCGGGAGGCGCTGGGAGGGAGGGGGAGGAGCTGATCAGTGGGGCTGCTGGTGGGGACCGAGCACCCAATTTTTTTTCCCCGTGGGTGCTCCAGCCTCAGCGCACCGCCGGAGTTGGCGCCTGTGACCCGGGCCCCAGGCTTTCCTGGCACCACCCAGTGAGCTGCTGGTAGCAAACTTCGTTCATAGTCCCAAGAGAACATAAACCAAAGTCCTTCTACCTGTGCTGGGCTCCAGGGCCTCTTCTTTCCCACTCTCCGGCAGAGGCCGCTGACTCTCAGGGCTTTTCCCCTCTGGGACCCTCCCTTCTTCACAGAGCCAGTCACAGGGGCCGTCTGCTGGGCTCCCTGCATCCTACTCAGACCTCCTCTGGGCCATTCCCCCTCTCCAGAGTGTACAGAGAAACAAGGCCAATTGGTTCCTAGCCGATCAAGGCCACTGATCTGTTGCAGGCAAGGCTGGGCCCAAGTCCGGCTGGCCTGTGACAAGCTCCTTTCCGTGTGGTTTTGTTTTCGACCTCTCTGCGATGCCTGATCTCAGTTGGGTGAACTAGGAGAGATTCTGTGTCACTGAACCTGTGACCAGCTGCACAGTGGGACTCTCTGGCCCCCCTGTGGGGGCCTGGGCGGGGTCACAGCTGCTGCACTGAGGCAGTTAGCCCGGGGGTCGGGCACTAGCAGGTTGTGCTTTTAGACCTGGGGGAGGGGAGGCACCAGGGTTCGATCCTGCAGCCAGCATGGGTGGAGGGAGGGTTGTGCTGAAGGAGCGACACCAGAAGGACCTCGTGGGGCCTCTGCTCGCCCCGTGACTCTACGGCCAATGCCTCTCGCTAACCCGGAGCTTTAGGGTTTTGATCTCAGAGATCCCTCACGGGTGCTGCCGGTCAGCACAGAGCCAGAGCCTCTGGCACGGGCGAGGGGCTTGGCCACCAGCTCCCAGGCTGTTTGGCTTCTTGATTCAATCTTGCCATGGGGGTGGCGGTAGCAGGAGAGAGCAGACATGGGGGGATTGTGTAAATGCAGGGCAGGGGAGACAAAGGAAGCAGAAGGACAAGGGAAGAGACAATGATCACCTGTATTACAGAGCCCCAGTCCTTGATCAGGGACCCGTGGTGCTAGGCACTGTACATTCTTAGGTGTATTACAGTAGCATGAAGTACCCCACCCATGGACAGGGGCGCCGGAAGCAGGATGATGTGATGCGGAGGGGATAACCCTACACTGTGGTTCAAGGAAGCCACACCCCTTTGCTCTATTGGGCATGCTCCGGGTGCACCGGTATAAAAGGAGCAGCTCAGCTCAGTGGAGGCTGACTGCCAGGGAGGAAGGACCTGCACCCTTTGCTCCAGATCAGCCAAAGCCTGAGGCCAGGCAGAATGGAGACACTGTAACCCCAGCAGCTGCTGAGGTACCCACCGAGACCCCGCTGCGTCAGGAGTGGCCAGGGACAGCAGAGACCAAGGAAGCCCAGAGGAATTCGAGTGGCCTGGCTAGTGAACCGGCATTTGGAATCAGCATGTTTCAGTTGGAATCACCCCTCTGCTGACACAGGGGCACAGGCCCCAGCCACTATCAGGGCCCTGGGCTGGAATACAGTGAAAAGCAAGAGCCTGGTTCCCCCCAAGCAGGGCTCCCCCCCCCCCACCCCATGTGTGGCAACCCCCTTCCCAACTGACTTTGGCCACCAAGTCTCACTGCCCTGCCAAGAGGGGCAAATCTGCAGACTGACCCCTAGGCCTCACTTGTCATCCTGGGGTGAACATTCTGAGCGGGGCTATTAGGTCTTAATTCCTCCGCTCAGAGGGGTGAATTGGGCTACATTGCCATCTCATTGAAGCAAATTGACAGACAGTAGCCACTGGGCCTTACTACCCAGCTGACTGAGACCAATGGGATAGCTCAGTGGCTTGAGTCCTGGCCTGCTAAACCCAGGGTTGAGAGTTCAATCCTTGAGGGGGCCATTTAGGGATCTGGTGTAAAAATCTGTTGGATGATTTAGTTGGGGCTTGGTGCTGCTTGGAGCAGGGGGTTGGACTAGATACCTCCTGAGGTCCCTTCCAACCCCAATAGTCTAGGACTCCAGCCATTGGGCCCCACTCAGAGGGGAGAGCATAGAGACTGGGGGTTAGGAGTGTGATGGGCACACTCCCCCTACACTGGATGGGGTCATATGTGCCCACTGTACTACTTAGGTGTAGTAGCCTAAGGCAGGCCTTGCAGCAGGGCAGCTGGCTGATTAGCTTATCCCTTCCCCCATTGTGAAGCGCAACCCCTGCCAGGCAATTCCCAGCAGGGGGTGGCTGAGGTGGCCCTTTGCCACAGGGCCCAGCCCCTTGGCCAAGCCGGAAGCCAGAGCCAGGCTGTGGTAAGAGCCACCCTGAGAGCTCTGGACCATCCACCTTCCCTGGGGGGCAGGGATGTGGGCTGGGAGCTGCTCTCTGGTCCCCCACCCAATGCATCTGGAGGGTCTGGGGCTCGCCAGAGTGCCCTAGACTTCCTGGGTGGCTCTTACCATGGCCTGGCTCTGACTTCTGGTCTGGCCAGGGGGTGGGGCCTCAGGGGAGAGGCGGAGCATGGGGTGGAGCCACAGTTCCCTGGTTAACTTATTTGCTCTGAGAATAAAATATCTAGATGCACATGAACTAAATCTTTCCCGGCCGATTGTTTAAAGATGAGCAGCACTCTAGTAAATGAAATAAAGTCCCGCTCCTGGGGACGGGCTGGGTAACGCTGATCGCTAGTTTGGCTCCCGCTCCACTGCGGTCTGGGTACCCGTGAACTGGATGGGTTCAGACTGGTTGGTCACTCTGAAGCCAAGCCGCCCTGGAGCTGCTGTGGGAACACAGCCAGGCATGTCCACAGGGGAGAGCGGAACAAGTTCTGCACCCCTTGAATAAGCACAACCCCAGGCCTCCTGTGATGCTCTAACGGGAAGTATGGCAGTAAGTCAACGTGCTCTAATAAGAACATGAGGGATACACACTATCTAAAGCAAAATCCACCTTAAGCAATAGGGGGGAAAGCAGGCGGCTGCCCGCCAATGTTAAACAGGAGCATTGTGCAACTTTAAAGGAGCATGTTCTCTAATCAATCCGTAACGTAAAGAAGTGCTGTGAAGTGAAGAGTTACTGGATTAGGTCCATTAGGGTAGTTCTAGCGGCCCCCACTCATGGCACTAGACCCCACTGTGCTAGGCTTGAGCAGAGACACAGGTGGTCAATTCTTTGGGAGCAGGGACTAAGCACAAGGAGAAAGGAGTCCCTGGTCTTTCCTGTAGGATTAGAGATGCCCGTCACCAGCACCCCCAGAGAACCCTGACAGCCAGGGGGTGCAGCCCACAGCATGGGGAACCCACTGTAACTAAAGGAACCAGCCCAGCTTGCAGATCGAGCTGGCCCCTTGGCCTCAGTGGGTGAGGGGCGGATGCTCTATACCAGTGATGGGAAAGGATAGCAACGGGGATGGGGTAACCACGCTGGCCATTTCCTACCCTGCACAAAGCGGATTCAGTTTTAGTCTCTTAGGAGCACATAGTATCCAAACTGCACCATGGGAGAGTTTACGCCACAGCCCTAGCGGGAGACCTGGCTCATGGAACGCCTGGGAAGGGTTCTGAGCTTCCGAGGACGCTTTGGACCAATAGTCTAGCCCAGCGGGAACTTTTAGTTGCGTGGGCCTCCTAGGAAACAAGTGGGAGGCGGCAAACACGTTACCCACTTGCAGAGCATCCTGTGGACACTGCCCAGAGAAATCTAGGATTTGACTGATTATCTACTCATGGGGACACTGCTTCCCGTACTTGTCATACTAATGTCATGATTGTCACAGATGAGGCTCAGGGGCAGGGCGTGACCCGGGGGCCGTAGTTTGGCCATCCCTGCTCTAGCTCGACTACACAGACAGCACCGCTGAGCCGGGGGGGGGGGGGGGGGGACGGACTGCAGTACAGCTGATTACAGCGCCAAAGCCCAATTTGAAGTTCTGGCCTAAAGCACGAGTATGGGGCCCTGCCTTGCCCAGCACTAGCAGGGGGCATCGACTGAGCCCACTTGTGGCAGCTGTAGGAACCCACCAGTAAACCCGCACAGGTTGGAACAAGACATTCACATCCTTCCTTGTGCCATCGGCCAGCTTGACAGCAGGCGGTAGATACAGGCAAAGCAGGGACAGCTGCTCTGAGGGGGAAGGTGGTGGAAGGGAAATTGGGGCCAAGGTAGGACCTCTCATGCCTCAAGACCCAGAACTAAGCCAGGGAGAGGGGAACATGGCAGATGCTCCAGAGGCTACTTGGAAATTGCCTGAGCAGATCATATGAATTCAGGGCACCAGGCTCCTGGGAGGAGCAGCCAGATTAAATTCTCTTCCAAATCCTCTCTGCGAGTGTCTGTCCTTTCTGCTACCTGGAACTCCGAAAACTAAAACCCGTTACCCATCTCTACACCAGCCCGGTCTTAGTTTCACTCTTTCCCCCATTACAGAACTACTTGTTTTGGGAGGGTCTGTCCCCAGCAGCTCAGGGGGTTTGAAACATTTAAACAGACTAGAGCAGGGGTGGGCAAATGTTTTGGCACTTCCCCAAGATCCTCACTGCACAGCTGGAGAAACTGAGGCAGGAGGCTGGACACCTAGCAGGCCAATCAGAGACCCCAGCATTCTATGCACTAGATCAGCAGCATCGCTTACTCCTGTCTGTGCATTCCTCCCCCCGAGCCACAGCTGGGAGCCAGGGCCATGGTTGGGGCCAGCAGCACAGCTGTGGTCATGGGAGAAGAGTCATGGTTGCGGAGCCGAGGCAGGACCAGAAGTGGAGCCACAGACAGGAGCTGGGGGCAGAAGAGCATTGGATGGGACTCCATCCCTCCCCTCCCCCCATGAGGGCTGGGTCAGGCCCCTCCATGCCCCCCTAGGGAGAACACCAGTTTGGGGGCCACTAGGCTAGATCATGCTGCCTCTCCAGGCACATCTGCAATACCAGTAGTGTTTTTGCAGTACAGCCCTTGGGGGAATAGCCGAGAGAACATGAGAGCCACGGGCCAGCTCCGGGAAGGACGAGGCACCAGGCAGAGCAGTACATAAAACCCAAGATTTATTCCGTTCTCAGAGAAACAAGTTTCCATCGCACAGGTCGCAGACAGGTATCGGGGACATGAGAGAAGCCATCTAAAATATACAAGCGAAGCCCAGCCTGGGATCCCGTTGCATACTGGAGACAAAGAACCAGGCCAGGAAGCGGCTGCCCTATCAGGACAGGTACAGGAGTCGGAATGGCCCTGCCTCGGGCGTCAGTTACAAAACCACCGAACCGCAGGGGAGGGGAAGGGGCGCACCGGCATGGCAAGCGGGGAAGGGGAGAGAAGGAACGCAGTTAGAGCCCCGACAGTGGTTGGAATAGCTTTGAAGAGGAGAGCTTGTGCCAGGGATGTTGAGATGAACATGGGGGGGGGGGAACGCAGGACAAGCTGTTGGGAACCAACCCCGCCAGCTGTTTCCTCACTGAGCCACGTGCTCCCACGGAGGCCCCCTACAATCACCCCAAGATCCCAGGCCCATGGCAGCAGAGAGCAGCACCTCTGCCAGGACATAAATCAAGGCAGGGAGCCCAGGTGCTGGGCTAGGTCCCCAGCACGGGAAGGGGTGAGGGCCCAATGACTAGCGCTCCACTAAACCCAGCCACGACCCCCTGGCCTGACCCTGACTACAGACCGCTCCCCCCACCCTCCCTGCACTGAAATCCCACAGGAGAGAAGGGGGGAGCCTGCGCACGCTGCCCCCCTGCAGTCAAGGCAGAGGGCAGCACCGGAGGGGAGGTGGGTGTGTGACCCTCAACGCAAACCGTGTGTGAAGACTTCATGGCAAAGAGGAACGGGCATGGGGAGGAGAGGGCTCCCCATCAACAAAATTTCAACTGGAGTGGGGGGCAGGACGTCCCGCTGCTGCCATGCGACCTGGGGCAAGGGGCGAGTCCCAGGCGCTTTTGGTCATTGCCCATGGGACGCTGGGCGCCTGCTCCAGTCAATGCAGGCCGACCCCTCACTCTTCCTCCCCAGCGCCCACTGAGGCAACAGGGGCCTCGCCCAGGGAGCCGGCAGGGGAGCTGTGGTGGGTGAAGCTGCTGCTGCCGCTCTCGCTCTGCTGCTCGTCCAGCGGGATGGGCTCCACCAGCCCCGAGGAGAACTTCCGGTCGCCAAAGGAGGCGCTCCACTTGGCCTCGAAGAAGCGCTGCAGCCCGATGATGGACTGGACATCCTCCTTGTTCTGGTGGAGGGAAGCATAGAGGCCGGGGGTCAGACGCCACAGCCAGAGACACCCACCATCACTTCCAACGCTGGGATATGGCACCCCCATCATCCAAAACGGCCTGTGACCTGCTCCCAGAGTGGCCAGTCTCCCCACCCCTACTGTGTCCCCCAGAACCAGGACGTTCCTCTACCGTGGCCCAGGAACTTGCTAGTGCTAACTGGCAGAGAGCAGCAGCCCCTGGGGCACATGCACAACAATTCACCCAAGGGTGGGGTCTCTCCCAAGAGGCATTAGCCCCAGGAGCCCACTGGCCACATCAGAGATGTACATATGGAGTTGTGTCCACGGTGCGCTCAAGGTTTGCGGTAAAGGCAGGTGACCAGATAGGGGGGAACGTGCTCCCCTCAGGTAGGAGAGGAGAGATGCTGCTTCTCCCCTGCTCACTGGCTGGCCACGTGCTTCACAGCTGAGGCCCAGCTACCACGCGGGCTGAAAGCCGATGGAGATGGGCAAGTTCCAAGAAGGGAGGCCGGCCATTTTGGGGTAAAGGCGATGGATCACAGTGCCCCTCACTCCCCACTTGCAGGGGGCATGAACAGAAGATCACAGCCCAGCCAGGCTGTAACACACTGGAAGGGAGGCTCGCTCTTATAAGAACGGACAGGAATGAGCCGAGTCCAGCCCCTACTAGGAAACACTGTTCACCATTTCCACTTGCTCTCATTCAAAGCCCCTCTCTTCCCACGGTCCTCACAGCCTAGTATCGTGCAATAAATTGGCGGGGGACCTGAGAACTGTGGGGATCCAGGGGGACACTGGCCTGAAGAGAGAGGAGGGCTGGGGTGGCCTGTGCAGAAGGGGAGCTGAGCCTCACTCAGATACACACTAAGCACAAGTGGTAGCGAGGTGCCTCAGCAGTGGTCACCCCGGGGTGCGCCCTGTACGCACCCTGCCCGGTTCATTACAATCAGGACATACCCCTGCCTGAGACGGGACATGCCTCTCCCCACCGCCAACAGGGGAAGGAGAGTCCAAGGTCACCCCTCACCTCCGTTAGCTTGTTGAACTGCTTGATCATCCGCCAGACATCCTGGGCAAACTCCTCAGCGGAGCCATAGGGCGGGGAGAGCTTCTCCTGCAGCTTGGCTCGGATCAGGGTCAGGTCAATGGTGTCCTGACCCTCCTGGGGAAAAGGAGAGGGGTCAGGCCCAGCCCCACCAGCTAGAGGCCCCTGCCCTCCGTAAGCTCCACCCTGTTCCCCATGGCCCCTCTCCCCGCCAGCCCACATGCCAAAAACCTCCTCTCCAGAGTAGGGTCCACGTACTTGTGAGACTGCCTTATGCCTGGGGCTCTCCACAACCCAGGCATCAAGGGCAGCTCCCCACCTTCAGTGCCCCCCACATGCCCCATGAAGTGAGCACACACCCCAACACGCAGTGAATCAAGCACAGCCCCCACCCCCTCCCGACTCACCGTGGCGGTCGAAAGCTGGTGGAGAGGCCGGCACGGCTCATGGCACAGCAGCTCCAGCAGGACGCGCTCACACTTCTGCCAGGCCAAGGGGGAAACAGCAGGGTTAGGAGCAGGAACCCCACGACCTCCCCTCCCACTCAGGGCCAGGCCAATTGAACCCAGAACCCCAACCGTGGTTCATGGAATCTCCCAAGAGCAAGGCCCGGAACCAGGCCAGGACCAGCCCAGTGCCCCCTCAGACAGCACGGGGCTGGCCAGCCAGAGGATAAGCGCTCTGCCCATACGCCCATCCCCTGCATGACGCCCTGAGGCAGGGAGAGACTCGCTCTCCCAACGGATCCGTCACTTGGCCCCCAGCCCAACACACGAACCCTCTGCTCCAAGGGGGAGAGTTTACTGGGGCCCTCGTCATCTTCCAAGGCGGAGAAGTCGGTGCCGTCCTCTTCACTGGGCGCGGGCGGTTCCTGGCACAGCAGGCACTTCCACTCCTGACTGGGGGCAAATGAGAGGCGTGAGCATCGTTCCCCCACACTCCTGCCACACAACAGGGGACTCCCGTTCTGAGACGACATCTGCCCTCTCAGTACATCAATAATAGAGCTGGGGATAGAACCCCGGAGTCCTGGCTCCCAGCACCCCATCAGAACCCCCCTCCTCCCAATGATGGGGCTAGAGCCCCAGAGTCCTGGTTCCCAGCCTCTCCCTTCCCCAACCACTAGACCTCATTCCCCTTCCAGGGCTGGGGAAGGGGATAGGTACCTGGGGACCTCCTGCAGCACCGGGAGGTGGCAGTCCAAATGGTAGCACTGCTCACACTGGTTACACATCACAACAGAGCCCGCCTTCCGGCACACTCTGCAGTGGGCTGCATTAGCCAACTCCGTGGCCCCCTCCTGGCTCTGGCCTGGTGTCACGTCCAGGCTGGCGCCGGGGGTGATGAGGCGGGACATGGAGCCCTCAGCAGCCAGAACGTCCTGGGGCAGGACAATGGGCTTGGTGTCTCTGGACTCCTCTGCTGGGTAGTCAATTGCTGCCTCCATCTGCTCCTCCTGGGGGGGCAGCACAGGGTTAGTTTTGGCTCCCAGTGGGACAGGGACACCCCAGGACACAGCCCCGAACTGGCCCCCTGGAGCAGGCTGACCAGGTACCCCAAAGTGGCACTGACCTTGATTATGGCTCCAGGCAGGGTGGTGCTGGAGGGCTGGGCAGCAGCCTGCTGAGCCCCGCGCTCGATGACGATCAGGTTGTAGTCCTCGTTACTGTTGCCGGGGAAGACCTTGAAGACAGGCGGCTGGCTGTCCGCAGTCAAGTCCAGGTCCAGCCGCTCCAGGCTCACCCGTGGCACCTTGCGCATGACATTGCCGTCCGAGGGCCTAGGCCTGCAATGCAGCATGGGGGAGGGGCTCAAGGCATGACCGCTGCCCCACACCCAGGTGGAAGGGGTCGCAGCAACAGGGGACCCACAAGAGGAGAGGGGGACAGACAGCATGCAGCAGTCTGACAAATACAGCCCCACTGCCCCAGTCGTGACACGGGCTCAGCTCACTTACCTCTTCATTCCTGATACGTGGGCCTCAGTAGTGTCTGTTGGGGAGAGAAGCCAGACAAGAGTCAGGCAGCCTTTCTCCCCCCAATCTCGGGGGGAGGGGGGGGAAGAGGAGGAGATGCCCAGCTCCAGCCATGCTACCAAGGAAAATCCCAAAGGAGCAGGAAGAGCCAGGCAGCCTGTGTCTAGCCCTGGCATGGGCAGGAAAGCAGCCTTCCAGCAGCATGCTGCCTGCCTGGGTCTTCAGAGGATGATGGCTGCTGGGTCTCCCCAAATTAATCCCAATGGGGCATCAATGCTCAGTGTCCCTGATGAGACACTAACTGCATGATAACTGCCCTTCAATAGGACAGGCGGCTGGCAATGCCACACTGACTAGCCCCCAAGCACCTTGCTCTGGGGCTGGCCAGGAGATCCTGGGGCAGGGTGATGCTCCCGCCTTCCCCCAGCACTGCCCCGCCCCCAGGCTCCCCATAGCTTCTTACCCAGGTCTCCAATGTCTTCCTCCTGGGTGTCCATGGGCTGCAAAGGAATGAAAAAGGGAAGATGTCAAGGGGAATTCCACCAGACCCCCTACCCTGGGAGACCCCAATCCCCCCATTCCCAGCTTCCAGTCCGCCTCTACCCAAGAGCCTCTTAATGTCAACTGTCAAGGAGGTGCAGAGGGGTGGTGTGATTCTGGTACATGCTTCTGAGGTCTCAAATGAAAACTGGTCTCAGCACTGGTGTTCGGTATCTCAGTGAACGAATGCACGAGTGCTATGAACGCCTGCTGAAAATATATTCCTGGAGCCTGTAAGGAGGTATTAACAGCAAAAAAACAGGTTGCCTCAGGCAAGTAGCACATCTAGCGGGCTGTTTAAATGTAAATGAAGTGTTGTGTATTACACAACAGGTCCCCATCCACCAGTCTGGACTGAATGCAAGCGAAGGCCTGTGAGAATTTCAATGGGAAACTAAACAGGAAGGAAGCAGCTGCCGCGGTTCTCTTGTCTGCAAACATACATCAAAAGTTTGTGATCTCTGGGAGGCAGAGAAGACACTTCCCAGAGGCGGGTAGCTACATCAGCAGGAGAAGCCCTCCCACAGCACCCTGTCTGCACAGAGGCTGGTATAACTACATCATTCAGTTGTGCGCATTTTTCACCCCCGCAAGTGATGCAGTTACACTGATACAGGTCTGTAGTGTAGACCTGGCCAACATGCAGTGGTGGTAAGCAAAGGGCTTACCCTGAGAGCTGTGTCCTACAAGCTGGTGGATGGTACTAGCAGGCCCTGGTGACTTGAGTGTTCAGTGGATATGGGGCTGGACATGCCCAGTGTCTGGGGGTTGGTGTGAGCTCATCGCTATCTGTCTGGACAGCAGTGGGTTGCCAAAGGCTAGCAGTTTAAGGAGGGATGAACCACAGCAAGCACAAACAAAAACTCCACACTCTCGGCAAGTAGTGCCGGGGGCCACATAACCCTAGGTACCGGCATATACCCATCCTCAGCAGCACCCCATGATGAGTGGGCAAGTTACAGGATCTCCTGGGCCTGCTATCTATACACTAGCTTGCCAGAGTCATGTCAGTGTCTCCCAGTGTTCAACTTGTCTCATGCAGTGCTGCTGTAGTAGTGTTGGTGTCCTAGGATACCAGAGACTCGACTGGGTGAGGTCATGTCTTTGATTGGACAAACTTCTGTTGGAGAGACAGACAAGCTTACAAGAAGTGTAGTTTATTGGACAAAAGATCACCTCTACCATCTTGTCTCATGAGATATTCTTCCACATATAATCTATATTTTCCTGGCTAAATTTTTTGTCTAAACGCTGCAGTTCCACCTTTTGCCCACCAGAGAGCGATGTAGAACAGCCAGCTGCATTCATTCCGGCAGGTCTAGTGCTACGATGACCTCTGGTGGGCAAAAGGCAGAACTGGAGCCCTTAGGTAAATGTTTATGCAGGAAAAACACAAAATTCTATGCCCAGTGCCACAGAATTCCCCCAGGAGTAAAAATTCATCACAGCACCCTACCCACGGAGCTCATTTAGGATAGAGTGTGGAACACAGGACTGCTGGATTGAAGCCAGATTTGTACACACCTCATATGAAGCCTGGCATGCTTCACAACCGCATGTGCCCTAGGCGTTGTGGGCACATTCTGGAGAACGTTTATGGTCAGTTTTTTACCGTTGTAATGAGGTCCGTTAGGGCAACAAAGCATTGTTGAGGCAGTCATGCTGATGCCGTGTTGCAGTCCAGGTGTGCCCCTAAAGTCCAACTGTTGGCTTGGAATTAGGGTCGTTTTCTCAATGTTTTGTTAATTTTGTGAACAGGATTGTTGTGATGTCAAGGGCGTTGACTGCAGCCTGGTATGTGGAAGCTTTTCGGAGGCAGTTGGGAAGGGGAAATAGGGAAATATCACACCCTGTCTGCAAAGGCATGCGGCGATGACAGCAAGGACCTTGGAGAATACCTGTGGGGCTGCGGATAATGTACTGGTGCTGGAGGTTCTCGAGCATGAATTGGAGGATTCACACTTCTGTGCGCCTAATGAATAGTGACGTGAAAATAAGTATCTGGCTGTCGACCCCCACCTACAAATCTCCTCTCTCCAATGCTGAATTATGGTTGCTAGGGTTATCTTGAAGCGGTGTTCTGACAAATTGTTTAGCTTGCTTGAGTCCAAGATGGGCCTCCAGCCGCCTGTTTTCTTCTGGGTGAGAAAGTGAATGAAACCTGCTCCGCCTGTGCTTGGCACGTATGGGTTCTACAGCACCTAGTTGCAGGAGGTGGTTTACTTCCTGCTTGAACAGGTGCTCATGGGATGGGTCCCTGAAGATGGATAGGGAAAGGGGGTGAGGAGGCAGGATAGAGGTAGAAGGGATAGAATAGTCCTTGCATATAATTTCCAGAACCATTTGTAATGGTTGCCCAGACCAGGTAGAAGGGTGTTGGGTACTCCCCAAATGTGCAGCTGGTTATGAGGGACTTTAGCAGTGGGGTATGTGGGGCTCTCATGCCCTTGATCAATACGTGTCTCAAAGTGGATGGTCTCAAAGTGGATTGTCGAGACACTGCTGACTGCTCTGGGGCTTGTCAGCCTCTCGTCTGACATTTGTGGCACTGGTCATGTTTGAGGTTGGGCATACAGGACAGTGCAGAAGCACTGGGTATAAAATCTGCCCCGTTTCTTTTTGTTCACAGGGGCATATATTCTTAGGCTTTTCAGTGTGGCGCAGGAATCCTCGAGAGTGTGTAAGGCTGCATCTGTGCCCTCTGCAAATTTTTGACCTTTGAAAGGCAATTCCTCTACTGTTTCTTGAACTTCCTTGGGGAAGCCTGAAAGGTGGAGCCAGGATGCTCTCTGCATGGACTATGGAGGTGGCGATGGAGCAGGGCACCATGTCAGTGAAGTCCAAGGAAGCCTGTAAGGCCAGTCTGGCATTGAGGGAGCCTTATGTTAGGTTAGCTTTATATTGCTCTTTATCTCTAGGAAGATGCTCAATAAAAGTTCTGTGGCACCTTAAAGACTAACTAAAAAGTTTTGAAGCATAAGCTTTCGTGGGTTAATAGCCACTTCGTCGGGCAGACCGTTTTTGCTGGGCTCATAACAGCATTGATGGGTAGTGCAATTTTGGCAGTAGGAGATGTGCAATGTGTCCCTCTCCCAGACAACAGACACACAGAGTGACAGACTGGTACTGACAGTGTTTAAAACCTGGAGAACCAGGAACATCAGAGGCTGTTCAAAGAGGTAATGGGAATAGTCCCCTACAAATCTCCAACTAGAACCACAGGAGTGTACAAACACCTAAAGTGGAGCACGCATAGGGACACTGCTCGAAGAAAAACAGCTCTGTATTGTAATTTAAATGAATTACACAAAGTTTTGTATTAATATGCCTAGTAAGGAATCTATGTCAAAACATTTCCTGAATCTGTTTCAGATATTTTGAAATAAAATTACCTAAGTAATTGTGACTGGCATGATTATAGGCAGAATTTTACAGACTTTTCAAAGACTGTGCGCAGAATTTTTTGGTGCAGATTTTCCCCAGGATAAAATTATGGTCTTAAGGTCTGAGTTGGGGCCTGTCACCAGAAGTTGAAAAACAAGCTGAAAATGTTTCTCTCTCCATCTGCCTACACATAACTTAATTGTTGCATACGTCACAATGAACGCTTATTTACTGAGCAAGTGTTAATTGAGTGATTGAAAACTTGGGGGGATATTTTAGACAGGAAATAGGGGCAGCTGGGGTTACCTGTTTGCAGGAAACGACAATGGATTTTTGTACTGTAAAACTCACTTTGCATCCTTCACCTAGGAAGTAAGCAAGGCCACTGCCAGCTTCTGGGAAAACAAAGATCCCAGCACCAAGCTGCTAAATGCTTGGAGAAGAACTTGAGTGAGAGCTTCCTAATAAACTTCATCTTGTTTGTTATATTTAGGCTCTAGAATAGGGGTCGGGAACCTATGGCTCGCGAGCCAGATGTGGCTCTTTTGAGCCTGTCATCTGGATCGCGGCGCTGCTGTGACGGCTGGGGGGCGGGGGAGGCGGTGTGGCCCGGCTCTGAAAGCGAGGCTGGGGGCGGGGGAGGCGGTGTGGCGCGGCTCTGAAATCGAGGCTGGGGGGCGTGTCACTCCTCTCCTTCCCTCTCTGGAGTTCGGTCACAGCAGCGTGACCCAGCGAACAAGTAAGCAGGGGGAGGGAGCCGTTTGCCAGGGAGCATGGAGAGGAGGCTGGGCTGGGAGCAGAGATAAGCCGTTTGCAAGGGAGCATGGAGAGGAGGCTGGGCTGGGAGCAGAGATAAACCGTTTGCAAGGGAGCATGGAGAGGAGGCAGGGCTGGGAGCAGAGATAAGCCGTTTGCAAGGGAGCATGGAGGGGAGGCAGGGCTGGGAGCTGAGATAAGCCGTTTGCAAGGGAGCATGGAGAGGAGGCAGGGCTGGGAGCAGAGATAAGCCGTTTGCAAGGGAGCATGGAGAGGAGGCAGGGCTGGGAGCTGAGATAAGCCGTTTGCCAGGGAGCATGGAGAGGAGGCTGGGCTGGGAGCAGAGATAAGCCGTTTGCAAGGGAGCATGGAGAGGAGGCTGGGCTGGGAGCAGAGATAAACCGTTTGCAAGGGAGCATGGAGAGGAGGCAGGGCTGGGAGCAGAGATAAGCCGTTTGCAAGGGAGCATGGAGGGGAGGCAGGGCTGGGAGCTGAGATAAGCCGTTTGCAAGGGAGCATGGAGAGGAGGCAGGGCTGGGAGCAGAGATAAGCCGTTTGCAAGGGAGCATGGAGAGGAGGCAGGGCTGGGAGCTGAGATAAGCCGTTTGCAAGGGAGCATGGAGAGGAGGCAGGGCTGGGAGCAGAGATAAGCCGTTTGCCAGGGAGCATGGAGAGGAGGCTGGGCTGGGAGCAGAGATAAGCCGTTTGCAAGGGAGCATGGAGGGGAGGCAGGGCTGGGAGCTGAGATAAACCGTTTGCAAGGGAGCATGGAGAGGAGGCAGGGCTGGGAGCTGAGATAAGCCGTTTGCAAGGGAGCATGGAGAGGAGGCAGGGCTGGGAGCAGAGATAAGCCGTTTGCCAGGGAGCATGGAGAGGAGGCTGGGCTGGGAGCAGAGATAAGCCGTTTGCCAGGGAGCATGGAGGGGAGGCAGGGCTGGGAGCAGAGATAAGCCGTTTGCCAGGGAGCATGGAGAGGAGGCTGGGCTGGGAGCAGAGATAAACCGTTTGCAAGGGAGCATGGAGGGGAGGCAGGGCTGGGAGCTGAGATAAGCCGTTTGCCAGGGAGCATGGAGGGGAGGCAGGGCTGGGAGCAGAGATAAGCCGTTTGCCAGGGAGCATGGAGAGGAGGCTGGGCTGGGAGCAGAGATAAACCGTTTGCAAGGGAGCATGGAGGGGAGCCTGGGCTGGGAGCAGAGATAAGCCGTTTGCAAAGCCATCAGCAAATCCATGCAGCACCAGAAGTCGCATTAATGGTAAATAATTATAACAACATTATTTAAATTTTAAATAACTCTCTGAGTCAAAAAGGTTCCCTTCCCCTGATTTAAAAGAATAAATTCAGAGGCTTATTATACTCACATTTACTTGAATTCAGTCTTAAAATATATTATACGGCTCTTACTGAAATAAATTTCCAAATATTTTGCTTTTATGGCTCTCGGAGTCAAAAAGGTTCCTGACCCCTGCTCTAGAATGTGTATTGTGATTTCACTTCACATGTAACCGTTCGTTTGTGTGTGTTAAGTGGAGCTGCCTTGCAAGGTGTAATCAGTAAGTTGCGGTGTACGATGCCTTTGGGAATAGAGGCTCCAGGAATTCTGTGAATGAACAACGGACATGGGGCAGGACACCTAAGTGGGACCCTCCGGATAGGTCTGTTTATACAGCCAAGAAAAACCCACAGCTGGCCATGGCCAGCAGACTTGGGCTCACGGGGCTGTTTCACTGCAGTGTAGATGAGTAGGCTTGGATGAGAGTCTGAGCTTTGGGACCCTCCCAGCCTACCAGGTTCTAGAACCTAGGCTCCAACCCAAACCTGAAATTCTACACAGCAATGAAACAGCCCTGCAGGGCCAGCTGTGGGTTTACTTTATGTCTAGACACCCCCCCCCCCCGAGGATCTTGGGGGGTTGGAATGTGCTTAGCACAAGCCTGTAAAGCAACAGCAGAGCCAGCGTAGGCACCAGGCCCTGGCACACCCCTTGCCGTACTGGCTTCTCCTAGCACTGCTCACCTGCACAGTGGAGGATGCTGGGACGCTACCGTCACTGATGAAGCAGTCCGCCTGGTTGTTGGAGACAATGGGCTGCAGCAGGGCTCCCGGGGCCAGCTGTCCCTTGCTGACAATGGTGGACTGCACTGAGAGTTGCTGCACACCCTGCAGGAAGAGGGAGAAGTGCCGGTTATCTTCATGAGTAGGGCGGAGCTGGTGCATGGGCTACCACACTGTCAACCACTGGAAAGAGGCTCCCCACCATCTGCCAGGTAGCCGCCGGAGCATGGCACCCACCTGAATCCCATTGACCTGGGGCAGGAGTACCAGTTGGCCCATGACTTGCTGCTGGCCATTCATCTGTAGGAGGCCGCGGGGCTGCACCAACTGGAGCTGCATGGGCTGTACGTAGGTGCTGCCGGCACCAGTCTTAACCACAGGGGCTGCGAGGATCCGGGCGGACTGCACTGGCGGCTGCAGAGGCGGAGGCTGGCTCTGGGAGACAGCAGCCCCAGGCCGGATCGGGACCATGGGAGGGACATTCGTAAGAGGAGCCAGTACCTGGGGAGTGCCGGAGACCTGTTTCCCCCCTCCTCCTACTGCCGGGCCGCTGGCGTTGGCACGCTGGATCTGCGCGTTGGGGGCCACGGCCTGCAGGGCGCCGCTCCGCTCTGAGACTATTGTTCCTGCAGAGAGGATGGGCATGTTAGCGTGTATTTAAACAGAACCACCTGACAAGGGAACAGGGCACCCAGGTCTGAGTTAGGTCCACCTCTAGGTTTCCACAGCCCTTTGTGTAACCCGTCACACCCCCGAGCCCCACACACATCTAAGCTATAAGCAGGGTGTGTCCCATGACAGCCCCTGGAAATACTGATGGCACAAGGATCCGCGGAGTCATTTGGGATCTGCTCCCATGGCACAGTGGAGTGCCCCCTGCACTGGCTTAATGCCCACATCCCATCGCAGCACTCTCTACCCCTGGCTGGCCCTGCTGTGTGTGTGTGGGGGGGGGGTCAGATTTCAGGTGGATCCCAATGCTCAGAAAGCAGCTGCAGGACTGGGTCTCGCAGCCCAGCTACAAAGAGCATGGTCAAGAGCCCCTCTGCCCGACTCCCCTCCACACAGGATCATTTGGGTGGCAGGGCAGGGGTAGTACCTGGATGTTGGCTGAACCCAGATGTCAGGCTACCCAGTGCAATGGCACCTCCCCCAACATCTGCACTATCCCTGGCTCTGACATTATGGGACAGACGGGCTCATGTCACTGGGGTTGGGACCTGCATACACAGTGGCACCCCTGCTGTCCTTCCCCAAGCCACTCACTGGTTTAAGACCCAGTCTGCGGGGAGGAGGGATAGTCAGGGGGCACTGGGCTCCCAGCACAGACAGCGCATGACTCCTCTTCCCTGTGCAGCACTGGGGGAATAGAGGCCAACACTGTCTGGGATCTTGGCAATCCCATTTCCTCCACAGCACATGCCCGCACCTTCTCAAAGCCAGTGACTCTCCCAGACACCCTCAGCCCCACAGCTCACCAAAGGTCTCCGCACTCTTGGTCCAGGCGTCAAAATCCCACTGGAACTTCATGTCTTCCTGGGGCTCCACAGGGTCTACGATCATCTTGAGGGCACGATGCAGCTGGAAGTAGATCTGGGTCGGGGGAGAGGGAGGGGAACAGACGGTCACACCCAGGGTAACTATGTAACCCTGGTGTGGCCAAGAAACCCAGACATCTCAAAGTGACTGGATTCAGGTTCTCCATGCAGTGTCCAGGAGATCCCATCCTCACAAGCTTGGGGTGTGTGTGTGGGGGGGGGGGTCTCCCTCTAACGGTGACAGGTTGGTGCACCAATGAGACAATGCTAGGACATGTTACCTGACACCTGCAAGAGCCTCACCCCTTTCAGAAAGCCAAGTGGAGAGAGATCTCCAGAACCGAGGCTGGAGAGCACCCTGGAGCGAGCACAGCTGAGCCGAGATCAGAGTCTGTGACCTGGCACCAGAGGAGGCCCCACTGGGCTGTGCCCCCACCCCCCTGCCTGTCCCGTCACTCACCAGTTTCTTGGAAAGCAGCAGGGCCGTGTTGTTCTCACTCTCCAGGGCCCAGGAGGCGAAACGCAGGATGTGCTCCTGATGACGCTGCAGCTTGGTCATGGCCCAGTGCTGACGCTCCAGCTTCTCCTGCTGCCCCTCAGTCACTTTCTGAAACACAGCCAGGGGCCAGCACCCCATCAGCGAGAGAAGAGACACACCCTGCTCCTCACCCCCGGGCAGGATGCTGCCATGTGCTGCAGTGCAGACTGTGTGGGAACTGCCTAATATTTTAACACAGGATATGCACAGCTCGGAACTGGATAGGGATTGGTGCTGACGCAGGACCGACTCCTGCTTGGAAGCGTCTCAGCTAGATGTGCTGGGCACAGCTCCACGGGTGAACTGGAGGGTGAGAGACAGACCCCTTGGGGGCTGGTACAATGGAAGGGTCCCTCCAAAGGGCTGTTTAAGAGCTGGGATGGAGCAGATCCTGTGGCGCCACGACAAAAAGGGAGAGCCAAGGGACAGCTCCCTTACTCCCTAGGAATAGGGAGAGAGCAGGTTTCAGTGCTAAGTTCCACGTGTGCTCAGAGGAACTCCTTGCACACCTATGTTCAAGCCCCTGCCAGGGCAGCAGGAGGGCGAGTCCGGGGTCTGCTCCACAGATGAGTTAGGAGGGCCCCTCACGATATGCACTCACCTGTGCATCATTGACCAGCACCTTGCCCCGCTTGTTGAGCTCCTTCATGATTTGCAGGATGGCCATCTTCACATCCACCTGCACCCGCTTCTGCACATCTGCCACCTGCCGGATCCTGCATAAACCGCCGGAGCCACATGCTGAGTAGACCATACACCCGCTGCCCTCCCCATGGCTTTCTGCATCTCAGCCAGCTCGGGCGCCAGGCTGGGAGAGGTTCTGCAATAGCATACGCTCCCCTGTCCCATCCCTTGGGCTAGTTAGGGACAAATGTGTTCCCAAACTGCCCTCTGGAAGGGGCTGCTTCCTCCCCAACCAACTGCAGCCCAGGAGGCCTCTGTTTTGACCACACCTGAGTTAGGACCTCATCTTTGGCTCATGGGGAATGCAGAAAGCCAACAGGAGTCTGTTCAGCGACACAGGCATGGACACTGCTGGCAAAGATATTCTGGTCCTAGGAACACACATACCCACAGTGGACTATACCTAGGGACCAGCACTCAAAGAAAATCTCTCTCAATCCCCATCTCCCCCACAAGAAAGGGCTCCCTGCGCATCTTTGAGGGGGGCAGAAATCCCTCCTTGAGGCTCAGCAGCACAGGCAGGGTCGCCCCTCCCCATGGCTGGGATGCTCAGCAGGGCTACATACGAGGTGCGCACTTCCTTGGTGGATTTCTGCAGGTTGGCATGCTTGTCCCCCAGGCGCTTCACCAGCGCAGCCAGCATCTTGCGCTGATTCTTGACAGCATCCTCCAAGAACTGGTATCTGCGGGGATGGAAATGGAGAGCGATGCTCAGAGCAGGCCGGGCAGAGAACAGGTGCAGGGGCTGTGACCCAGGAACCCCTCAATGCCAGCTGGCCAGGAGGTTGCAATGATCTGGTGTGCACATTTTGCCTCACCTAAGTACATCAGGGGGAGTCTTAAATGGAAGCCAGGGCCACACTGGTTATTAATGTTGTGAAATGTATGTACACACAGAATAAGAATATATTTTAAGTATCAGAGCAGCAGCAGAGAAGCAGGCTTCCTGCAAGACATGGGACCTTAATTGACTGTCTCTTGACCGGCAAGTAAATTAAGCACTAAGCTAAAAACACACAGATGTGCTTATACAGTAAAACCTCTATTTAACAGACCTCGATTTAATGGACTTCGGATGCAATGGACAAAATTTCTGATCCATATCAGACCGCGACCCCTCCCGGCTGCGGCCCCGGTCCCCTTCGCAGGCGGCTCCCGGCTGCCGCCCGGGTCCCGGCAGGGCTGCGGACCTGACGCCCAGGTCCCGGCAGCGGGCGGGCTGCGGAGCTGCCGCCCCGACCCTGTGGCGGGCGGGCTGCTGCTCCGACAGCTCAGGTTTTTTTTTTTAATTAAATAACTGACTTTTTTATTTAACAGACACCCCCTCGCCCGAATTAGTCCGTTAAATGGAGGTTTTACTGTATAGGCAATCACCAGGGAAGAATACAGAGTAGGGGAAGAGATACAAGTCAAAGATTTTCTGGACTACATTTGGGGAACAGAAGACAACTCCCTGCCCCCCTCCCCAAATCTTAACTACCTGGCTGTGGGAAGACAACTGGGCACTGTGCTCACTTTCATGAAAACTTTCCAGCCCACTTCGGTTAGAATGGACGTCTGGGGCAAGATGAACTTTAGACAGACGTTAGCCCGTTAAGCCGAGTCTCTAGAAAGCATTTGTATTCTGTTGGGTGCGTAACCTTGTGTGCTCGTCTCCTCACTGACTGACTCTCTCGACTGGTGATAATTTTTTCACTAGAAACACCTCAGGGTTGCAGAACGACGTAAGGCACTGACCCGGAGTTGAATCACAGAAGCTGGGGTACTGGTTACTGCAGTAAGTGCAGGTGGGCACAGCCCAGAGGAGATTGCTTGAGTGGCTGACAGGCTGGTGGTAACTGAAATGAGGCAGGGGTGCAAAATGACTCAGTTCTGGCTACTCTGAGAATCACCATAGAGCCCAGGTCAGAACAGGTCAAGGAATACCAGGACCCAACCTACCCCCAGCACAAAGGGTTGGTCTAGCTGCCTCAACCCCACCCACAGCCAGGAAATGTGGCAGAGGCCAGCAATGCCTAGCGGAGAGGTCTGGCACAGCTGTCCCAGCCAGGCCAGCCAGGAGAAAGGATGCACAGGCTGGCAGAGAGATCTGCTACAGCAGTCCCATCTGGAAAAAAGCACGGCAGACTGGCAATGGGTGCCCACATCTCCAGCCCAGCTGGAGAGAGCGCCTGGCCCAAGCCAGCCACACCATTAAGAACCCAGGTAGGGGCAGCACAACCCTGCTCCAGAGCGAACGGGGAAGGGGTAGCAGAGAACGTGGCAGCGTACAGCCGCAGGCGTGCATGCTTACTGGTGATCCTTGTGGGCGTTGAGTTGGCAGTCCCGACAGGTCAGAGTGTCACAGGTATCACAGAACAGCACTAGGGGCTCATGCTTGTGTACGGAGCAGTAGACTGTGTGCTCACCACCCTCCTCTTTTGACTGCGATGGGCCTAGAACAGAATGGGAGCATTACCTTTCTCCTCCTGCCAGGGCCACAGGAGCATCCCCACCACAGCAGCCAGCCATCAGTCCAGAGTGGCCTGTGGGTAGGGAGTGAGGGGCACCAGCGGAGTGGGGCCAGGCAGGGACTGATGGATAACGGCAGAGCTGTGCATTGGGGTGGATCCAGGGGGGCCTGAAGGCCTGGTTTAAGGGGCACTGGCAGAGCTGAAGGGGAAGCCTGCTCAGCCATCCCATGCAACATGCCCAACTACAGCCTGCATGTCCAGATCCCATCCCCTTCAAGGCTTCCAGTGCTGACCATGGGCAGCGGAGCCCATACTGCCAGGGGGTGGGCACTGCCTGGAGCCTATCAGACCGACATCCTCTCCCTCACTGGTGGGAGCCTAGTTTCTGCCTTTGGAGCCTTGTCTACATGAGGAAGCTGCACACTGCCCAAAGGGAAGAATTCAAACTGACTCAGTGAAAGCAGTGCAGCCCTAACTGGATGCTCTCATTCCATCTGAAGGGTGGACTGTAACACCCCAAAATAGGTTAAGCTGAACAGAACGCAGATAGCATAAACAGGAGTTTGCATGGATTTAACCAAATCAGTTTCAAAACGGTTTAAACTGGCTCTCATGTAGACGCCGAAATGCGGCACGATAAGTGGGCAAGGAGAAGTGGTTACACACCATGACCCCACCCTCACCCTACCCCCTCTTCAAGGGACAGGCGGTACCAGGGGAGCTCAGAATTCCCCAACCAGGAGTGGGGTGGGGGACAGGGCACTGACCTGTGGATCTGACCGTGTGGTCCTTGGTGTATTTCACCCTCTGGTGGGCTTCCACACACGTCTCGCACAGCGGCTCTGAGCACTCCACACAGTAGCTGGTAGCAGGGGCGTTGTCATCACAGCTGGTACAGCACTGGGGGACAGAAGAAAGGGTGAGCACCAAGGAACACACCAGCCTCACAACAATCCCAGCCTAGTGCCTCAAAGTACCCCAAGACCCTGGAGAGAGAAACCGAGGTACATGCCAAGGACAGACACAGACGCTCGTTTCCAAGGGTGTTCAGAATCCCTGGCCCCCAGTGCAGTTATGGGCACCTGTGGCATTGCAAGGAGCAGATGACACTGGGAGCACAGCGCTGTGGTCTCAGACTGAACAGAAGGAGATGGGCTGCAGATGTGCAATAGTCATAAGGCAGAGAATAAGTTACAGTACAGGCTAGTTCCAAACCGGTCTACATCATTTATAGTCTACATACGTCATTTATATATACAGCAATGCAGCTGTGCCACTGTAGTGCTTCTGGTGAAGAAGCTGTAAGCTGACAGGAGAGAGCTCTCCTGTCTGCAAGAGGCTGAGATAGCGCTGTCTACACTAGCCCTTAGGTCGGTATAATTTACATCGCTCAGGGATGTGGACATCTGTAGTGTAGACACAGCTTAAGAGGGTGAGACAAGGGATCCATTCAAGCAGCCAGGCCTTGTAATGAGAACTGAACTTGACCTAACTGCAGCCATTTTGTGTGTCCAGCCACCTTTAGCTGAAAATCAAATACCACATAGATAAGACTCAGAGACAAGGCCAAACAGCTTCATGTTTTCAGTTTTGCCCATCAGAATGGGCAGATGGGACAGAGTTAATGGACTATGAGAACGGAAAGGGGGTATATGAATAGCTGACCTCTGTTCTGAGTGCCCCTGACAAGTTTTATTATGACTAGAAATGATTCGCTGATAAGAGATAATGAGCAATTTATTGAAGTTAGGAGAATTAGTGACACACTAGGGGTTACTGTGGTGACCCATAAGAGTCACTCAGTTATGTGCTTTAAATTCACAGCTATGAAAGATTTACTAACACACCACACTTTGGAGCAGTTCGAAGGAGCATTTCTTTGAGCAGTGACTGACATCTTCTCTCCAGCAGCTGGACAAGGGCTGCCAACCCTTCAGCATTGTCCTGGAGTCTCCAAGAATTAAAGGTATCAGGTAATGAAAACTCCAGGAACATGTCCAACCAAAACTGACACCACCAAGCTGGATGGAAGGAGGGTCCTGGAACCCTGGCTACTGATCATTCAAAACCATTTCAGACTTTGGGTAAACTTCTTGGGTGTGCTCTAAAACTATTGCTATGGGATATGTGAGTGCCTGAAACTCAAAAAGGGAGCTTTGGATGAAAGTCCTCATTTGTACCAATCATTCATCAGATGCAGGAGCTGTGTCCCCTGCAATGTAACCGTGACACCGCCTGGAGAAAACCAATTAAGTTACCACAGTTTTGAGTTCTGAAAACCCTGGGTAATGGCCTGAAAACTGCTCCAGGTAACACCTAGGCTATTTACCTCTGAAGTTTTGGTTTCTGCCACCTGAGGAGCTGGCCAAACTGGTTAAAAAGAAAGGCCCTCAGACAGCAGAGGTCAGGGTAAGACAGGCCTGGCATGAGCTTTTATTGAAGACAGACATGCACCTAAAACAGCCTCTCTCATGCTTTGCCATGTTCCCACTGTTGCATGTTGTTCTAACACTGCTATTTGCTTGGCATCATTATCCGCTGTGCAAACAGAAGAACTACAGGCACTGGTCTGTTTGGACCTGGAGGCTAAGCATGGCTGGTACACAGGGAGACAGGTCTAGGAATTGGGAAGTCTCGGAGAAGTCCTGAGGCCAGATGCCTGAAGGGGTGCTCTCAGAGAGGGGACGGGCTGCACACATGTAACAGTGATTAGCAGAGTGTCTAAGAATCAAGGCCTAGGACCAAGGACTGCTCACTGCCAAGTCCTGCTGTGACACATCAAGAGTCTCCTCCCCTCCCTACCTTTGTTTGGTCTATTTATAATTAATCACTAAGGGCCCAGCTTGTATCTTTACTGTGTCTGCCCAGCACAGCAGAGCCTGAAGTTGCTACGGTAACAATCACCACCTCCAAAAGGGGCCTGACAAAGCACCAACGAGTTCACTGCCTGCCCTGGGCATACACTGGGGGTGCCTCAACATCCCCAGTGAGACAGCCCCTTCCGACCCCAGCAGCCAGGAGCAGACTGGAGCACGGTGCCAGGAAAAAGGAAGGAAAAGAAGGACCAAGTGCACTGCTTCTACCAGGAGAACTGAGCTGATTTATGGCCAGACGGACTGCAAACCACCCCTACCACAGCCCAGTCTGCACGGCAAGCTGGGAATAACAGGGTGCGGATTCTGGCTACAAAGCCCTCTGGGGAGGAAGGTTGCACCCTACCTGGTTGGCATCCTTGCAGCCTGTGGCTGCATCCGCCCCGCTGTCTGTCAGGAAGTAGTTCTCCACAATGTCCTTGAGGTAACATTGGTGTTTGCATACAGGGCAGTCCACCACTGTAAGGAAAGAGGAACAGAAGAGAGCATCACACACAGAAAACAGAAAAGTAGCTAATCCTTGGGAGACTGCCCCAGTGTAATTAATCCTCCTGAGGGTAGAGAAGCCCTCCTATCAACATAATGCTGTTTACACTGGAAGTTGATACAACTGTCAGCCAGGCCTGAAAATCCACCCCCACGAGCAATCTAGTTATATACCGACACACGACTGTATAGTAGACCCCATAGCTAAGATACCGAAACTTAGCACCATCTCGGAGTAGCCAATGCAGGCATAGACATGAGATGGAAGGGCTGTCTAGTAGGGTCTCTACATCACGCACTGAAAATCTTCAGCAGCTGCTCACACTCCATGAGCGAAACAGCCACTAGGCACTTCCTCCTTCCCTCCCTCCCTTTCCCCCACAATTAGGTTCCTCCTGCTACATGAGTGTGTTTCGCCCTTAACCAAATTTGATGCAGTGTTGTAGCCATGTGAGTCCCAGGATGTTGAGACAAGGTGGCTGATGAGGTAACATCTTTTATAGGGACCAACTTCTATGGCTGAGACAAGCTTTGGAGCTTACTGAAGAGCTATGTAAGCTCATACGCTTGCCTTTCACCAACAGAAGTTGGTCCAATGACAACTATTACCCTCACTTACCTTGGGTCTCTAAATCATGTGAGAATCAGATGCCAGTATCACAGCTGCAAGGCTAGCTGCACTCTATTCTTTTTCATTCCTAGATTTCAAGGCCAGAAGGAACCTGTAACACCCTGGCACCCCAATACTCCCCACTGTCATGTAATTAGGATACATTTTGTACAAAGTATGCCTTGTGAAATGTTCTAAAAGTCTTGATCTGAGCCATTAATATCTAATTAGATTGTATGGTCATACGTCATGTGAAGTTTGGCTGCATGTGTTACAGAAACAAGATGAACACACTCATAAGCAACCTTTCAGGTACAACAGTAAAAAGGCCAAACAATGTTAATGGCTTATTGAGGAAATGCACACAAACACAATAACCCCAGGAAGTGTGTACAACAGAAACCTCAGAGAGAGCATTACACAATGGCAACTGGAACTGTATGATGCAGGTCATAGCAGAAGAGCTTTCCAGCAAGTGGGAAAGAGATATAAAAGGGGAGACAGGAGATCACGAGGGAACTTCACTCTTCCTGCAACACCACACCTGGAAACACCGGAGGAATAAAAACGGAATGCGGGGAGGGCGGAAGTGATAGTTTGTGTCTTAAGAATCTGCCATCCTGTTGATCACTCAGGTTGAGAATTTGCTAATTCATATTCTACCTAGCTAGTATGTTAAACAAAACATCAAATTGAGTTTGGGTACTAGGTAATCTGCTTTGATTGCTTGCTATCACTTAAAAAAAAAAATCTTTCCTTTGTAGTTAATACACTAATTTTGATGAAAACCAAATTAAGTTTGCGTTTGACTAAGGTGCCTATGGAAAAATCCCAGCTTGGTTACCACAAGTGAGAATGGTGCTCTTAACATTGAGGGAGACGCAGACCGGTGTTAAACCCACATACTGGCCAGATTCGACCAAGGCAGGACAGTACTACTCTGGGCCCCTAGGCCGGTGGTTACAAACCCCGCATGTGACTTCAGCTGGGTGTGTCCCTACCTTTGTGAATGCTGGAAGGGCTTTGTCACAGAAACACAGTATAAAAGAGGGTGGGTCAGAGGGCTCCGTTGTACCCAGAGGGGGAACTAGTCACAACCACTGTGATCCTCTATGTCTGACACCAGACACAGAACTCCTAGAGTTCCTAGAGCAGATCCTTCTGGCCTCATGCCTTTATCTCCTCTGGAGTGGGATTCCACAATTCTACCACTCAATCCTTAGGCCACCACATCAGCCATGCTTACCGCAGGTCCAACCGGGCTTGAACATCTGTACTGTTCCATTCTGGACACAGTAAACAGCAGCAGCTGCCAGGTGAAGACACATACCAACTGTTCATTTTAATAGCAGGAACTTCAGAGCAAAACAATTTTAAAAAGACACAGCTGTCTTACCCCAAGCCCTACCAATCCTGCCATCCTGAGCTAGGCAGGCCCAACTTCTTCAGTCACTCCATGAGGTCAAGCTTGCCAGTCTAGTCCCCTCAAACTTCCCTCCCTCACCAGTGTGTTGTGTTTCCAATCTGCTGCAGTCTTTGGATTTTCCAGGTTTGATATATCAAGTGTTTCTTGAGAAGTGGTTTACCTAGAGCAATTCTTCCCTTCCTGCTTGTTTTTACTGACCATTCCTGCATTAAACTAAACCAGCGGTCGCCCACCGGTGGTCCGCAGACCACTGATGGTCCGTGGAGAAAATTGGACATTATTTGCAATTTTTATGATTATATTGTTTCATTATATTCTGATTAGTCTTCGTGTCACCGACACAGGATTGCTGACAATTTTCGCCTTATTACGTTGCATCAAATCCATGTTCCACGAACGACAACAATCGCACTGACAACATTATTTATTGTTGTTTTCGTCTAGGGGCGCTTTTGTTGTCGGGCCACCGCTAACCCGACGGTGCGGCTTGTGAACACTACTACGTATGCGTCAGGCTTCAGTGGTGCTTCTACCGCCACAACAGTCAAACTGCTCCGCAAATACCGGTTCTCGTCCGATTGTTTTGTTTTGTTGAAGTGAATTGTCGTCTGTCAACGCTATAGTGGTGTTTATTCCTCACGATACTCTCCTTAGGTAAGTGACCAGTGATATTTTTATATTAACTGTGCACAGTGGGATATTTAATGGCATCGAAGAGCTTGAGTTTGATAACTGTCATTTCTTGTTTGGTTTTAGATTAGAATAAAATAAACCCACAATGAGTGAGAAAAAGCAACCAAGCATTTTGCATTTCTTTGGTAATACTTTGCGCAACTGTGAGTTGATCAATGAATCAGAGCCTCCACAGTCCCCGCCAGGCACCATCAGGAAGGACATTTGAACTGGAGGCGGACAGAAGAAAAAGTTAAAGTTTCAAGAAAATATGATGGGGACCACTTGAAGTTTAGATTTATTCAAGAACCTGGAAGTGAGCTGGATCCACGGCCGCTTTGTGTTGTGTGTTCTGAGAGTTTATCCAATGATGCCATGAAACCTTCGAAACTCGGCAGGCACTTGCAGTCAAAACACCCAGATTTAGCTAAGAAGCCAGTTGAATATTTTCAAAGGATGCGTGAAAATATGCAAAAGCAAATAAGTTCATTAGCAAAAATGACTGTTGAAGATAAGTCCCTAGTAAAGGCTTCTTATTTGACAGCACTTCAAATCGCGAAAAGTAGAAAGCCGTATACGATTGGAGAAGAATTAAGCCTTGCTTGTTACAAGCCTGTGAAGAGGTTTTGGGGAAACAGGCTGTCCAGAAACTGAAAGTAATTCCTGTGTCCGCTAACACTGTGAAGCGCAGAATTGAAGACATGGCCGAAGATATTGAAAATCAAGTGATTGAAATGGTGAAAAATTCAACGTTTTATTCAATTCAACTCGACGAAATCAACAGACATAACTAACAAGGCAGTTCTCCTTTGTTTTGTGAGGTTTGAGTGTCAAGGAGGAACTCCTCTGTTCGCTCAGCTTGCCGGGTAGAACCACCGGCTCAGAGATTTTCGATGCACTTAATAGTTATTTACTAAGACACGGTATTGAATGGAAGAAATGTTTTGGGATATGCACAGACAGTGCCGCAAGCATGACCGGGCTTCGTTCAGGAGTTGTTACAAAAGTGAAAGATGTTGGACACCCAGACATCTTGTTTACTCATTGTATTATACATCGTGAGCAACTTGAGGCAAAAAGAATGTCTCCAGACCTGCACGAAGTACTCTCTGATGTAATTAAAATTGTAAATGAAATTTGGCACAAAGCGCGCAATTCTCAAATATTTGAGGCACTTTGTGAAGAAATGGGCTCTCAATATACTCATCATCTTCTTCACGCTGAGGTGAGATGGCTGTCGAGGGGCAAAATACTAACCAGATTGTTCGACCTGCGCCAAGAAGTCAAGTTATTCTTCCAGCAGCAAAATAATTTGAAATTCCAAGATCTCTCGTCAGACGATGATTGGCTAACCAAGCTTGCATACCTGGCAGATTTTTTTCCACTGTTAAACGAGCTAAACACGTCTTGCAAGGACAGCTTACGGACATGTTCACATTGTGAGGTAAAATGGATGCATTTCAAAAGAAAATATTGCTGTGGCAAACGTGGTGGGCTGAAGAAGATCTGCAAATGTTCCCGAATCTTGATGAGTATATGAAAGAGGAGGATGTCAACCGACAGGTAATAACCATTGTTCGACAGCACTTATGGTCGCTCACAGAATCTTTTGGCCGTTATTACTGTGGCAGGGTGGGCCTGACCCAGCCTGCCGCCCCTTTAAGAGGGAGAAAAGCCCTCTGCAAACTTCCCTGCAGAGAAGCCTAATCAGCCACCTGGGCTGCAAAGCAATCAGCCTGGATGGGTTGCACCTGGCAGCCTCCTCAGGGGGATAAAAGCCCAGGGTGGGGTGGAGGAGTGAGATAGAGAGAAGGAGCTAAGCTGTAGAGCTGTGTAAAGAGCTAAGCTGTAGAGCTGTGTATAGAGCTGTGTATAGTAGGTGGTGGGGTCTGCACAAGCTGCACTGTAAATAAAGAGCACTGTTTGGAGCCAAAGAAGAGTCTCCTGCCTGTGTTTGGAGTGGGGGCGAGAAGGCGACCTGTTACATTACCCAAAGGAGAGGACCCCAGACATGGCAATATGTGGGTAATGGATCCATTTTCGGCGAAAATTGAAGATAGCAATTTGAGCATGAAAGAAAAAGAAAGCCTAATCGATCTATCATCCGATGACAGTCTCAAAGCTAAATTCCACTCGTCCTCATCAAGACATCATTTTTGTCTCTCTGTAAAAAGTGAGTACCCAGTGCAGAGTGAAAAATCCATCAAAATTTTGATTGGATTTGCAACAACCTATTTGTGTGAAAAGACACTCTCACCTGTTACGGCAATCAAAAACAAGTACCACTGTCGGCTTGAAATACAAATAGCTCTCCGTGTTACAGTGATGTCATTGGAGCCAAGAATCCATAAACTTATTTCAAACAAGCAGCAACAAATATCACACTAATAATTTTCATGTTAGCGGTCTGCAGGATTCAAAATTGTGAGTTTAGTGGTCCGTGAGGTCCGAATGGTTGGCGACCGCTGAACTAAACCATGCAAGTACCAGGGTCATAATAAATTACAGAGCAGTTCCACTTCTTCAGCACCAGAGCCTTGCATCTCAACTACATTTTATTTGCCTTTCATCCACAGATCACTACTTTTAAAAACAGTGAAATTAAGAGCCACTTTCACTCTACTAAGATATAATCAGATGGATCTGTGCCCTCGTTTCCTTGATGTAAGAGTATGAGGCTTTTTGGGGCGGGGGGGCTGGTTTTGTCTTTTTTAAGTTAAGATGGCCTAGTCTGAAAAATTCTGAAATCTTTGTGAGGTATAAAGGCACTATGCGAGGAACCTGGGCTTCCTTCACAGGTTTCCCAAAACAAAAACAAAAAAAGATCATCAAGGCCAGCAGCGTCCAATAGAAATTCACTGCTAACCACTCTTGTGGTTCTGATTTTTTCTTATTAGCCGCATTATAAAAAAGGCCACATTATGAAAAAAGCCATGTACACTAGTCAATTCAATAGCTTATTAGCCACATGTGGCTAACATATTGGACGCTGCTGATCTAGGCTGGCCCTTTGTGTAACAGATTTCTCCCAGTGTTCACTAAACTGAGTTCAGTCACACGGTTGACTGAGGGTTTTGGGGGTTTTTTGGGTAAAGGAAAAGTCTTCTGGTTTCAAAGACAGAATCCATCATATCCCTTATACAGGTTTCACTGACACATACACATGTTAAGCATCCTCATGCATTGGTTACAGGAGGAAGGGAGGCAGTGATTTTAGTTCAGACACTAAAGGCACTGGGAATAAAAAGACAAAAATTTGAACCACCCCAACAAAGCAGGAGAAGAAAATCAATCACTTCCTTCAATACAAGCTGGCAGACAGGCAGCAACACATCAACTCGTTTGGTTTTAGTATAGAAATAGACTTGAAAGCTCAAGTATTTGAACGAATCCAGTATTCCATAAAAAAGGAAGAAGACTGCCAAGCAGGCAGGACGCCCCAGCATCAATGGTGCCCTAGGAATTTGTGCTGTTTCCTCCACAACTCGCCGACCAGCAGAACCATTATCTCTGTTTAAGGCGCATTTCCTGCTGCAGGCCCAAAGGCAGATGTTAAGATCCAGACAAAAAAGTGCCCAAAGGCAATTGCTTGTTTAAGGGCACCACCCTGGGAGTACAATGGGACTGACAAGTAGGTGATCACAGTAACCAGGTGTGCCTCACTGCAACTCCCACTACTGAGCCCCAGGTGAAGGTCCTTTTTGCCCTCTGCTCAGGGTGGTGATAAGGGGGGAGGGGGAGAGCACGCTGGTTCAAGAACTGGGAGTCAAGAGATCCTGCCACAACTACCCCTCTGCAGAATGTGGATATTGGCGCCCCCCTTGCCCCCCCGCCCCCCCGGCTTAGCTGTGGCACTGACACCTGGGAAAGGCTTGCATCTTACCCCTTTAGGACAAGCCAGGGACTCACTGAAAATCCCCCACTCAGAATTAAACCTTTGCTATTAGAATCTAGGCCAGCATTCTCCAGGCTGCTGACTTACCTCCACCCCAGCTTCCCCACATTGCTCCACTTTCACTTGCATCTCCTCTCAGGGGTCATCACCAATTTGCAAACAGCCTACAGTCTGTTCATCTACATCTGTGGCTGCATCTTCACTGCCATAAAACGGTGTTTACAACAGGATAATTAAGTCCTATAACCATCTCACTCCATAGTCCTAGTGGAGACACCCGCTGCAGCTAGCTGATCCCACTATACCAGTTTTCGGGGACAGGGGCTCTCTTTGTTCTAGGTTTGTACATGCCCAGCACTGTAGGGCCCTGGTCCATGACAGGGGCTCCTATGTACTACCGGTAACACTGCGCAAGTTGAGCTACAGCAGTGGTTCTCAAACTTATCTTGTCAGCGACCCCTTTCTGCAAAGTAGCTTGGTGCCACGACCCAGGTATGTCTGCTGAAATGCTGCTGCCAAAAGTGGAACAATTCAATTCGACATTTCAGCGGACATGCCATGTGCATCTGTGTCCCCGCCAAAAGCAGAAACAACCAATTCAGCCCAAGTGCCCCTGAAGGCGGAAGGATTTGATTCGGCGGTATTTCAGCAGCGTCAGGGGGTCACAACCCCCAGTGTGAGAACCGCTGAGCTACAGGCAGGGGCACCAAGCGCTACAGTACCGTTAGGGCAGGTCCCCACTATGACTTAACGTCGACTTCAGCAACGTTAAGTCGACATAAACCTGTACCCGTCCTCACATGGACGCCATTTGCATTGATTTAAAGGGCCCTCAAAATCTACTTTTGTACTCCTCCCTAACGAGAGTAGCGCTGAAATCGACCTCTCTAGGTCGATTGTGGACTAGTGAGGACACATGGGACGTTATTGGCCTCCAGAGGCTGTCCCACAATGCTCCATTCTGACCACTCTGGACTGCCTCACTGCTCCACTGTGACCGCTCTGGACAGCACTCAACTCGCTGCTCTGGCCAGGTAGACAGGAAAAGACCCGGGAACATTTGAAACCATTTCCTGTTTGGTCAGCATGGCCAGCTCACCTGCACAGCTCAGTCGCCATTCAGAGAAATCAGCAGCACAAGCCGCCATGCAGACCTCAGCATCACAAGACTCCATGCAGAGCTCAGCTGCCCTGGAGACCAACGAGAGGAAAAGAGCTCCAGCATGGTCCAATAATGAGGTGTTGGATCTGATCGCTATCTGGGGAGAGGAATCCATGATGTTGGAACTCCGCAACAAACGGAATGCCAACATGTTTGCCAGGGTCTCCAAGGCCATGCTGGAAAGGGACCACAACAGGGACGCCACACAGTGCCGCGTAAAAATTAAGGAGCTGAGGCAAGCGTTCCAGAAAGCCGAGGAGGCAAACAGACGATCAGGGGGCACGCCATGGACATGCCGGTACTACAATGAACTAAATCAGCTAATGGGGGGCGCCCTCACCACCATCGTACCGGTCTACGTGGACTCTACCGATGGGATAATCGTCAGGGACGAGAACGATTCAGATGAGGACGACGGTGAGGAGGGAAATATCACGGAGCAGCAGGAGGCCAGCGGAGAAACCGTGTTAGCAGACAGCCAGGAGCTGTTTATCACCCTGCAGCCAGCACCCTCCCAAGCCTCCCAGGGGGGTAAGTGTTTTTTTCTAAGGGATTACATGACTCATGATTTTTAAAGGAAGCATTTATTAATGATTAACTTGCCCTAAGGACTTAGCGTGCTTTCATTGCTGGTCAGTTTCTACTCAAAGAGCTTGTCAATATACTCCGGTATTGACCGGAAGTCCTCTGCGGACATCTCAATGAAGCTATCCAGGAGGTAGCGATGACTCTTCTGCACCAGATTTCTGGGGAGAGCTGCCTTATTTCTCTCCCCCCCCCCCCCCCCCGGGGTAGGAGACCATCCCACGCCACGAAAGTAGTAAATAGTCTGGTATCATTGAGCAGGCTAGCATTGCGGCGAATGGACCAGGGCTTTGCAGTGACTCAATCAGCATACGTTCTCTCTCTCGCTCTCTCAGAAATTCTAAGCAAAGTAATGTCATCCATGGTTGCTTGTTTGAAATACGGACTGCAATTAGTAGTGAGATAAAGATTCCCAGCTGCAAAGTAATTTTTCCGCTGAAGACCAATCGCCCCCCCTCCCCCCGAACGCGTCCCCGCCCCCCACCAGCCCGTAGCGGTAGCTAGCAGGGAATTTGATGAGTCTGCAAGCGGTTGCTTCCGCTTAAGACCGAACGCGCTCCCAACCCCCAACACCCCCACCCCCACCATCCCGAAGCGGTAGCTAGCAGGGAATTTGAAGAGTCAGTCTGCAAGCGTTTGCCTCCACAGAAGAGCCCCAGCCAGCCCTTAGCGAGAGATTTTTGGCTTTGTTTTGCAGATCACGGTTCAGTGGGAGCCACGCGGTGGGGGGAGGAGGTCTCCACATGGTGGGGGGAAGGGAGTGGGGTTATTCTAGAATATCCAAGTGCTTCTTTTAAATATGGATTTGAACTTACCATGGCCGGCTGCACGGTGATTTCAGAAGCCGTGTTGGGCTGAGGCATGCATATATGTGTGAGAGATCCTGTGACTTTTCTGTGAGCCAGTCACTTTTAGGTATAGAATATGACCTTGTACAGAAATCATATCAGGCCTCTGAATACTGAGGTTGGCAATTGCATAGTACTCCCATTGTGTTCCGTCCGAGACTGCATCTGTCTCAACCTTGAATGTATCTGTCTCAACTTTCAAACTTTCTTTGCCCACATTTGCCCACAGATGCACAATTATCTCAGAATCCCCCATCCTGCTCCTCACGCTGTGCATCGCAGATACGAAAGCGTAAAAAGAAAAAGTGCGATATGTTCAGTGAACTACTGGATAACTCGCGCACTGAGGCAGCTGGCCAGACGGAATGGAAGGAAAGATTGCTACAGTCAAGGCAGGAATAGAGAGCCGCAGCAGAAAAGAGGGAAGAAATGTGGCTGCAGCGACAGGAGCGTGAAGAAAGACGCATGGATGCTTTGCTCCGGATAATGGATGACCAAAGCGACATGCTGCGCTGTCTGGTGGAGCTGCAGCAGGGCCAAAGATCGCCTCTGTAGCCCCTGTCTAACCACCTCCCCCCCCTCCCCAACTCCCATAGCTTCCCCACCCAAACACAGGGTGAGAACCCGGGGGGGAAGCTCCGTGGACCGACTCACTCCACCCCACAAGCCAGCACAACCAGCAGCAGGATGAGGTTCTCTGAAAACTTTTAAAAGCTGCTGTGTCTTGGCTCCCCTCCTCTCCCCCCTTCCCCGCCCCTCCTCTGTCCGCTCCTCCACCAGTGCGACTGCTGGTTTACCTCCTCACCCACCCCTTCCGGGCTACCTTGCCAGTGATCCCCTGTATTTGTGATGAAGCAATAAAGGAACCATGATTTGTAAAACACTGAATTTATTTCCTCTGCAAGCATGGGGAGGGGGGAGGGAAAGAGGGTGCAAGGACAGCAGGCTTAGGGCTAAGCAGAGCAAGGGAGCAGGTTCTCAAACGCCATCTTGGGCACTCATAAAACTGGTTTTCAAGGCGTCCCTGAGGCGCAGCACGCCCTGGTGCACTCTTCTACTTTCCCTGCTGTTTGGCTGCTGGTAAGCTGCGGACAGGCAATTTGCCTCTGCCTCCCAGCCCGCCATAAAAGTTTCCCCCTTACTCTCACAGAGATTGTGGAGCACAGAGCAAGAGCAATAACAATGATTGTGGAGCACAGAGCAAGAGCAACAACAATGGGGATATTTCTCTCGCTGATGTCTGAGCGAATCAGTAAAGAACGCCATCTCCCCTTCAGACGGCCAAATGCACACTCTGCGGCCATTCTGCACTTGCTCAGCCTGTAGTTGAACAGCTGACCCCTGTCCAGGGCTCCTGTGTAGGGCTTCATAAGCCAGGGCATTAGGGGGTAGGCTGGGTCCCCAATGATAACGATCGGCATTTCCACCCCCTCCACGGAAATTTTCTGGTCGGGGAAGAAATTGCCTTGCTGCAGCTGTCTAAAAAGCCTAGAGTTCCTGAAAACACAAGCGTCATGAAGCTTTCCCGGCCACCCCACGTACAGGTCGGTGAAACGTCCCTTGTGGTCAACCACTGCTTGCATGACCATACAATAATATCCCTTCCAGTTTCTGTACTCCGCGGCCTCGTAGTCCAGTGCCAGGATAGGGATATGAGTCCCATCTATAGCCCCACCACAGTTAGGGAATCCCATGGTGGCAAAGCCATCTATTGTAGCTTGCAGGTTTCCAAGGTTTATAACCCTGGGTAGCAGCAGCTCAACGATTGCCCTGCTTACTTGCATCACAGCAGAGCCCACTGTAGATTTTCCCACCCCAAACTGATTCGCGACTGACCGGTAGCTGTCTGGCGTTGCAAGCTTCCAGAGGGCTATTGCCACTCGCTTCTCAGCTGTGAGGGCCGCTCTCATTCTGGTATTCTTGCGCCGGAGGGCCGGGGAAAGCAAGTCAAAGTTCTATGAACGTGCCTTTACGCATGCGGAAGTTCTGAGTCACTGGGAGTCATCCCAGACCCGCAGCACTATGCGATCCCACCAGTCCGTGCTTGTTTCCCTGGCCCAGAATCGGCGTTCCATGGCACGAGCCTGCCCCATTACCACCAAATTTAACAGATTGTCAGTCGCCCTACTTCCAAAAACGGCAGTGTCCCTGTCCCTGCTGTGCACGTCCTGGTCCATCTCCTCCTCACTGTCGTCGGGTTCCAGAAAGTGCAGTTGTCTCCAGATCGCATTCCTCTGCAGACGGTACAGCATGAAATCCACAACCGTGCGCGAGGTCTTCACAACGGCCATTACTGCAGCCGTGGCATCAGCAGGCTCCATGCTTGCAGTGCTATGGCGTTAGCGCAGCGCCGAGAAAGGGCGTGAATAATGGGATGCCTACCCACAGTGCAATGCTCGAAATGGGGGTCGGTGGCGCGGAAAAAGAGTGCGAAATTATGAAATGCCTACCCATAGTGCAGCACTCGAAATGTTGCCTGCTGTGGACTCCGGGAACTGTGGGATAGGTACCCACAGTGCAACGCTCGGTATGTCGACGCTTGCAAAAGTTGTGCGGACAGACACTGTCGACTTGCTGTGCTTTGTGGGGACGCACAGAATCGACTCTATACAGTCTGCTTTAAAAAAATCGACAAAGGAAATAGACCTACTGCTGTAGTGAAGACATACCCTTAGTCTCTAAGGCGCTACAAGTATTCCTCGCTTTCTTTATGATTTTACAGAGACAGCTAGCAGGTGTTACCCTGCTGTAAAAAGGGAAGGGAAGATAATGTGGCCTGGGTGTGTATCAGCAGCTCCGTGATCAAGGTCCCCAGAGGAAATACATGGTGTCATAGCAGACCTGCCTGCCACACAGCTTCTCAATGCAAAGGGAGCATGGTTACCAGCAGACAATACATAGTTACCAGCAGACAATAGAGAGCCAAGACAGAACGGGAGCACATTTGCTGTGGCACTGATCCAGTCCCCATATAAGAAGTGCTCTGCACTCGAGGGAGGATTTACCATGGACTCCCCAGCCACTGATATGCCAGACACTATTCATCCCCATCATGGCATCCACCACTAGCTAGTCAAGGTTGGACAGTAAACTGTATTGCCATTACTCCCTCTTCCCCACCTGCATTTTAGACTTGCAAGGAAGAAACACAGCAACTAAACAGAGAAGTATTATAATATCCTAGTGTGACGGAGTAGGAATACTGTGTGTGCCTCAGTTTCCGCTATGTATTTCTTAAGTGTCTATGTGAAGGAATAGGGGCTGATAGTGTAAGTAAGCAAGCAGGCAATGCCCTCTCCCCTCTCTGCAGGTATGCATACCTGAAGCTGTAATCTGACTAAGTGTAGGAGGGAGGTCACCTGACCTGGCTGAGCGGGGCGGGGGGGAGAGGGGGCTGGAGTGAGCGAGCTTTGAGTTTGGAGTCTGAAGCTAGCTGGAGTCAGGCAGGGAAGGCAGAGGAGCTATCTAGCTCTCTGACCCCCAAAGTGGATCCAGCTGAAGAGTCACGCTCATTGTATGGGTCTGTGTTAGACCAGGTACATGTCATCGAATAAACCTCTGTTTTACTGCCTGGCTGAGAGTCACGTCTGACTGTGGAGTGGGTGCAGAATCCACGGGCTCCCCTAGGAGGAATGGGGAAGCTAGCTAGGGCTACTGGAGATAGATTCCTTCACACTTATGGCTCTGCCAGAATTCCTGATAGAGGTTGAGACAGAAGAGTGGAGGTTTTCCATGGAGAAGGGGATGGGGGAGAAAAGTTAACGGCCACAATCCTGAGCTCTCTCCCGCCCTTCCCACAAACTCCACTGTGCAGCCTAGGAGCTAACATAAGCACTCCTGGGGACAGCTGACAAAAATATATATACAAGTTGTAGGATACACTCAGCCAAAGGTGTCCAGGTGACTGGACTTCTCTCCTCCAAAAGACCTGTTCCTCCTAAATCCCCCCCAGAAGAGGCTGTTCTAGCCCATTAACAAGACTGTTCAATGACATGGCTAAGTTAGACACCACGACTCTGCTTGTATCTGGAAGTCCCCCTCACTGCAGGGGAAGAGGAGGTCTGAGGCCCAGCAGCAAATGGGAAAGAGCTAACTTGAAAGGGACTCCCCCTCTCCTCAGGCCTTAAGCCTTGTCTATAACCAGTGCTGCATCCATTTGATGACAGTGATGGTTTTAAACAGATTTACTCTCAGCAGCAATCCAATTTCAACTAGGCCTGTATTGAGTTAGCTTCAGGATCTACTTACACTAAGTCAATATAAATAAGTTTAAAGCATCAAGAGTGCCTACAGTGTTTTTCACCAGTTTAACTAAATTGGTTTAGAATCACCCCTTTAGTCCAACCAGTACAACTGTGAATGAAGGTAAGACCTTAGGCCAGCATTGTATTTACCAAGGATACAAATTCATTCCAAAACCCAACAAAAGGAAGCAGTCACTAAAGCCAGCCAGAAGAAACTTGTCTGAGTGCTACCAGTCAGTGCATTTAACAGAGCTTTAGTGCACAAAGCACCTTAAAAACAGCCTCCTGCCTCTCAGCATGAACTCAGTATTCCCCAGACTCTTCCAGTTTCAACATCACTAAACTATTTTCATTCCTGTAGGTAGCAAGATGAGCACTTATTACCCACTCCAACCTGAAAAAAGGGACATTAAGTCAGGCTGAAAATGCTTCCAGCCTTTCCCCCAAGGAAATGCACCCAACAGCAGAGTACAGCTCAGGACACTGGTGTTACTGCACTGTAACACACCCCCACGTACATGTGCAGCACCAATGCAATTAGTGACTCGTGCCACAATAAGCTGCATGGTAAGCCTTTTACACTGATGCACCATTTCTAAACTAAGGATTTCCACTAACACAGATACAGTAAACCCTCGATTTAACGGCCCCCGATTTAACGGACTTCGGATGCAACGGACAAAATTTCTGATGCATCCGAAATCCGTTATTGGGGGCTGCCGGCTCCCGCCCCAGGGAGCCGGCTGGGTTGACAGCTCCCGCCCGGCTCCCCGCAGCGGGGACCCCTGCAGGAGCTGTCAAACCCCCCCCCCCCCCCCCGCAACGGGGAGCCGGGCGGGGGGGGGGCGTTTGAGAGCTCCCGCCCGGCTCCCTGCTGGGGGGAGCCGAGCGGGAGCTGTCAACCCCCCCGCCCGGCTCCCCGCAACGGGGAGCCGGGCGGGGGGGCGTTTGAGAGCCTCCGCTCGGCTCCCCGCAGCGGGAAGCCGGGCGGGGGGTTTGAGAGCTCCCGCTCGGCTCCCCCCAGCGGGGAGCCGGGCGGGGGGGGGGGGGCGTTTGAGAGCTCCCGCCCGGCTCCCCGCAGCGGGAAGCCGGGCGGGGGGTTTGACAGCTCCCGCCGGGCTTCCCGCTGGAATTATTAAAATAAAAAAATTATTAAATAACGGACTTTCGGTTTTAACGGACACCCCCTCGCCCGAATTAGTCCGTTATATCGAGGTTTCACTGTACTATGGTGCAAAAATAAACGCAGTGCAACACGCCCGTATATTTAAGTCGCAGTAGGAAACCCAGAGCAACCCACACCAAACCCTAGGAAGAGCCATGCATGCATTGTCTGGAACTGGAGGGCTCCAATCAACTGCAAACTCATTTATACAGATTAATCCACAACTGCAGGTATTGGTCCTTATCCTCACACAGGAGCTAAAGCATCCATCACCTGCTCATCAGCTGACCTCAGGGAGTCACATGACTTGGTAGTTCTTTACCCCATCCTTAACATTCCCTGAGTAAATGCATGCCCTAAGTCTAGGGTTCTCAAACTGGGGGTTGGGTCCCATGAGGGGGTCGCAAGATTATTACGGGGGGGGGGGGGGCGCGGAGGTGTCAAGAGCCTTCAGCCTCCATCCCAAACCCGGCTTTGTTTCCAGTGTCAAGTAAACCAAGTTCTGCTGCTTGTTTCTACCCAATCACAGAGTTAACTCCTCACTCATTTGTAAAATCACTTGCTTGGAGTTTTATGCTGATTAGGCAAAATGTTTCTTTGTCACTGTAAGAGTTATTGTCTGTTATCAGTATCTTGTATTTGGCCTTGGCTGTGTTATGTAGAGTATCTAGTTTTTGCAAGCACCACTGATTTTTGGCCAGTTCTGCTGTTATCTTTAGATTACATTGTGTGCCTGCTGCTACTCCTGTATTTGAATATAGAATGTGTATTCATAATGTTAGAATAATGTAGCTGTTAAGAATTGCTAACTGTTGAATGACACATGGTCCTGAGAACAGCTGCACTGTGACAGGGTGCTGGCCAGGAGTGCCTGAGCCAGCCCTGCTGGCCCTTTAAGAGGGAGTAGAAGCCTGCAAATCTCCCCTTGCAGAGAAGGCTAATTAGCCACCTGGGCTGCAGAGGGCTCAGGCTTGATGAGTTGCACCTGGCAGCCTCCTCAGGGGGATAAAAGCCTGCCAGGCAGGAAGCCCAGGGCAGTGGTGTGGTAGAGGAGTGGTGGAGGAGTAGAGAGAAGGAGCTAAACTGTAGAGCTGTATATAGTAGGTGGTGGGGTTTGCATTAAGCTGCACTGTGAATAAAGAGCACTGTGAGCCACAGAAGAGTCTCCTGCCTGTTTGTGGAGTGGGGGCGAGAAGGCGATCTCTTACAGCACCCAGAGCTCATAGACCCCTGGTTCATGTAATAGCGTACCAATACGCATGCTTCGAGTAGCCCCCTTGCTCCAACCCCTCCCCTTCGTACTGCACCCTATAAAGCCTGCATGATAACCTGAATAAACTGGACTGCCCCCCCCCCTTTTTTGCAAAAGGAGGGTGACACAGTTTCCCTTTGATCAAAGCTGTGTTGTGTGCCTCTTCATTGGCCTCTGACTGCTTGAGAGCTTTTTACCTCCAACTCCGCTCTACCCGGAGTTTCAGGTAAGGGGATGATGCGTTTTTGACTTTCCCCTAACACCAGCATTTATAATGGTGTTTAATATAGTAAAGTGTTTTAATTTATAAGGGGGGGCCACACTCAGACTTAATATGTGAAAGGAGTCATCAATACAGAAGTTTGAGAACCAGTGCTCTACCGTAAGTAGTCCAAGCAAAGAAACGGTGCCCAGGATACATTAGTGGAGTTAAAGCAGGGGTGGGCAAACTTTTTGTCCTGAGGGCCACATTGGCATTGCGAAATTATATGAAGGGCCAGGTAGGGAAGGCTCTGCCTCCCCAAAAAGCCTGGCCTCTCCCTGACTGCCCCCCTCAGAACCTCTGACCCATTCACACACACACACACCCCACTCCGTCTCCCCGACCAACCCCTCCTGGGACCCCTGCCCCTAAATACCCCAACATCCCACCCCCATCCAACCCCCCCACCCCATTCTGACCACCCCCTCCCCACAGAACATCTGCTCCATCCAACCCACCCTGCTCCCTGACTGTCCCAACCTCTATCTCTATCCACACTCCCTGACATCCCTCCCCCCCACCCCGGGACTTCCATGCTCTATCCAACACCCCTTGTTCCCAGTCCCCTAAGTGCCCCCAAGACCTCATGCCCCTTTCTCCAGCCTCCCCACCCCCTTACCACGCTGCTCAGAGCAGCAGGACCTTGCAGCCCGGCTGGAGCCAGCCATGCCAACTGCGCTTGTCCAGGAGGAACGGCGGGTCAGAGTGCTTGCAGCACAGCACACTGCAGGGGAGGCAGGACAGCAGGGGATGGGTCGGGTAGCATTCCCAGCCAGGAGCTCAAGCCATGCAGGATGGTCCCACGGGCCGGAGTTTGCCCACCCGAGTTAAAGCACGGGAAAGGACCTAGGTCAGTGATACTCAGACTGAGGCTCGCAAGCACTTCTTTAATGTGTCTTCTGCAGCATATTAACAACCAATGTGATAAAATAGTAATATATGATCATTTTGCTGCGATCCTGTACAAATATTCCCCATCATGCTCTTTAAATAGGAATATATAGTACTACAGTAAATGAAACAATGAATTCACACAACTGTCTCTTATGTAATGCTAATTTAGCTTCTGAACCACGGAGGTCTGAGCATCAACTGATCCAGGCTATAATTTAACCATCCAAAATAGACACAAAGGTAACTATGCCCACACTGATATTAAATGGGATTTTCAATCAAGTTAATACACACTTCCTAGTATACACAAGCTCTAAGAGATTTAATCTAGTCAATCACCACTTACTGGGCTCAAAACCACTGAGGTTCTCCGGCCTCTTATGCAAGAGATCAGGCCAATTCTGTATTACAGATCTGTGTCAGTATGTCATTCAGGGACGCAAAAAATCCAAACCCGAGTTACGTAGTTACACCATCTTTAAGCCCGTGTAGACAGTGCTATGTCAACAGAGAACTCTTTCCATCAACAAACCCAGCACCTCTCGGGGATGTAGATTAAGGAGCTCTCCCCAAATAGCACAGTAGATCTTATTCTTTTTCCCTAAAGGTGTAGCTACACCAAAATACTGTGCTTATGCGCTATATAACTGCGCAAACATTAGGATGGTTGCAAGACAGATATAGTAATCTCCTGGACATGCCTTACTGAATTCAGTGTAAGGGCACGTCTACACTAAAACACTGCATCTACGCAGTTGCTGAAACACTTAAATGAAGATGCTCTAAGCCAATGATATTCAGATGTCAGTGGTTCAGGAGTCAAATTAGCAATCAATGTTACCCAAAAGCCCCCCAGTACTGTGAATTCAGTTTAATTTACTATAGTACCTATTAAACAGTATAACAGAGGGAAATAATTTAGATCTTAATCTCAGTAAATAAATGAATAAGTTAACTGATTAACTGTTAAAGCATCCTGATTGGTTAATAGAGTTTTAATGTGCTGCAAAGAGCGGCCAGAGACGCAGTAAAGAGCTACACCATACCCTTACTAGAATGTGCATTTATATAACGCAAATTCCAATAGAACGCAGTCACAGATCCCAAATTTAGTAACGTTCATTAATTTTTTATTGTAACATGGTCCCCTCTAGAACGCGGAACTTGGTATGGATCCCAAATCCTGCGTTCTAGCGAGGGTCCGGTGTACTTGCCATGAGACGCAGTCTAAGTATCACTGCTCTAAGCCAATGGAAGAGAATTCTCCTGTCGGCTTAATTACCGTAGCTACTGCTTCTGATGAAGATGTATTATGTTAGTGGGAGAAGTGCCTATGTCGGTACAACAATATCACTCAAAGGCAAATTCACAGAAGTAATTCTGTAGTGTAGATCAGGGCCAACTAATTTAGGAGCTCATTGTATTAACACAGATGTTTGTGTGATTGTGAGACTATATGCAACTGGTCTAGGAGATATGACTAATGTAAACTATGGGAAAGTGTTATGAGCTTCATAGGACTCCTTGAAACAATGATTTAAGACAGGAATAGACTGCTAAGTAGGTTTCCCAGGAAATACTTGAGGGGAATGCCAATGCCCACCTCCAGGCCTGATCTTTTCACTCTGTGGAAACCTTTGTCTACAATTACCTACTCTCAAGATCAAAAGGCCCACACAACAGAAGGAGCAGCTTTCAGATTCATGGGAGGTTCTTGAGCTGAGTAGAAGTTCACACTTTATGGCCTTGTAAACAAAACTACTGGGGGAGGACTGCTTTGGAGCCAGAGCCCTTGCTGGAGTCAAGCTTTACAATCTGTAGCTATTTTCCAGCTCAGAGTGAGAAGCTGACAGTTCAATCTAAAGTACCCTTTTGAGGGAGGGTGGACAAGGTTGCTGTTGCAGGGTACTCGGAGTCCTGTGGAAACAAGGCACACACACACAGCTGCTAAATAAAAGTGGTGAGTTTATTGAAGGCAGACAGTGACACACCCGCAACGGGGGCTCCCTTCATTGCTGCCACTGAGACGGGGAAACCCCGACGCAATGCTCAGGGTGAAGCCCAATATGTAGGGGCACACAGACATAGAAATACCCATGCACATTTACATCTCATGCATACCTCATGAATAACTAATGGCTTGTTTTGCTTCATTAGTATCACACAATTCTAGCAGGCAGTTAGGACCGGAGAGCTCTGGTATGCAAGAGATAGCGCTGGTATGCAATAGCAGTGTGTTGACAGATGATACCTGGTGTCAGGGGTGAGAGCGTCCCTATATGCATACCATTACAAAATCTTCACGCACCCTACAGTTGCTGAACACTTAGAAGGGGAATTGTTAAATCTTCCTCTTATCTTACCCCTTTCCATTCTGCCAGGGGCATCAATCAACCACTATCTCCTCCCCTCTACATCTCCAAAAACAGAGGAGCAATTAGCAGGGGACATCTACTCCCAAGTGAGGAATTAAGCCAGCCTCTCCTCCATAAAGTCATGGAGGCAGCAGGATATCAGAAGGGTTGGTTTGGGGACCTTGGAGGAATTGCATCATAGCCCAGGAGAGGCAGTCTATTAATCTCTTCTGTATAATAAAAATATGCTTTTTGTTAGTCTTTAAGGTGCCACAGAAGTCTGTCGCTTCTGCAAAATATGCTTGAATTCCTCTTATCTGTACCCAAGAAGCACATGCAGCACTGCCAGGAACTGCTGAATATGAGCACAATCAAGTCACTGGGATTTGACTAAGTTCCATTTTTCTTGTCCAGTTAAGGCATACACATCCCCTCACAGGGAACAGACAGCAGGTCAGCATAAATAAAAGTAGTTTTAAACCAGCAACAGTTTACTACTACTCCATTTGCTTTGCCAGATCCTTAACTCCCCATCCTCCACAAGCCCCACACACCAGCACTTTAAAGGTGACAAAAATGGTTTTATGATGCACAAAGGACTCAAGATGTGGTGTTTTATTTTGAGTGTTTAGCCTACTTGTTTTGTCAGAAATAGCCACTTCCCCACCTCATGGATTCCTCAAGTTAGGCTCCTAAAACACTAAAGAAATCAAATTCAAGAAACCATCTCTCTCCCTGAGCTGAAGATGCTCAGCACCCTCAGGGAAAGGGGGGGGGGGGGCACCAAAACAGACTACTTCTATTTAGCTGAAATAATATTGTTTTTAAAAAGGTTGGGCATCAGGAATAAGGTCTGATATAGCGCTCCCTCAGCCCTGAGCTGGGAGATTCTATGAACTATTTGCTTATTTTTACATTAAAAAGGCAAAGAAAAAAAAGACTATCACTTACCTTGAAACTGTTCTTCAAGATGTGTTGCTCATAACCATTTCAATTAGGTGTGCACGCACCACGTGCACGATCGTTGGAGAGTTTTTGCCCTAGCAACACCCGGTGGGTTGGCTGCGTCGCTCCCAGGAGTGACACCAGATATATACCCAGGCCAACTCAGCGCCCCCTCAGTTCCGTTCCTTCTTGCCCATCACTCCGACAGAGGGGAGGGAGGGTGGGTTTGGAATGGATATGAGCAACACATCTTGAAGAAGAACAGTAACAAGGTAAGTAACCGTCTTTTCTTCTTCAAGTGCTTGCTCATATCGATTCTAATTAGGTGGCTCCCAAGCCTTACCTAAATGGTGGGGTCGGAGTGAGATAGCACAGCACATAGAACCGCTGAACCAAATGCAGCATCCCCCTGGACTGCTGAACTATTGTTTAGTGAGCGATAAAGGTGTGTACTGACTACCAAGTGGCCGCCCTACAAATTTCCTGTATTGGCACATGTGCCAGGAAAGCGGTCGATGAGGCTTGAGCCCTTGCAGAGTTGGGACACCTGCCAAGTCGTAACACATGTGGATACAGGCTGTGATACAGGCTGTGATCCAGGAAGAGATGCACTGTGAAGAGACTGGAAGACCCTTCATCACGGCAACGAACAGCTGGGTTGTTTTCCGGAACGGCTGTGTGTGCTCAATATAGAAGGTGAGGGCAGCAGCCCATGAATACTACAGGCAGGATGAAAGCTGCACCTATGAAGCTTCCTCTGCGCAAAAAAAAAAATGCTGTACCAGATGTTGACTGATTCATGCCTAAATGTCCCATTCACACCAATCGCAGGACCCACACCAGCTATTTCTCAGAACCACTAACCTCCCACCTCTCAACTAAACTAACACCTTGCCTTTGAAAAAATGCCTAAGAGATTGAACGAATGCATAACTGGAAAAAACCACTTGCTATTCAGCTTATGTCCTTTGACAATACCCACTCAACACTGGGCTGTAAATATAGTTTTAAAAAAGAATATGTTTAAATAAAATTGTATTGTTAATCGTTTATTTGTTAACAAGATGGGGTCCTGGTCAGGGCTGCTGCCATTTTAAAACATTAATTACAATATATTAACAAGAATCAGAGAGGTAGCCGTGTTAGTCTGGAATAGCAGAGGTAACAAAGTCCTGTGGCACCTTAAAGACTAACTATAAAGTTTTGAAGCATAAGCTTTCGTGGGCTAATACCCACTTCGTCGGATGCAAGCAGTGGAAGTGTCCAGAGGCAGGTATAGAAAAGTAGGCAAGAACCAGGTGGGAGGTAACAAGGTTAGTCCAATTAGGCTGAACCAGCTTGTTATCTCCCATCAGGGAGGGTGGGTTCTTCTAGCATTTGAATGGGGGGTGTGAACATGGAGAGAGGAGAAACTATTTCTGTAATTAGCAAGCCATTGTAGGTCTTTGTTCAATCAGAGATTGTTTGTGTTGAATTTGCAAATGAATTGTAGCTCTGCAGTTTCCCTTTGCAGTCTGGACTTGAAGTTTTTTTGCTGCAGTATGGTGACTTTTAAATCTGTAATTGTGTCTTCGGAGGTTGAAGTGTTCTCCTACAGGTTTTTGTATATTGCCATTCCTAATATCTGATTTGTGTGCATTTATCCTTTTACAAAAACCTGTAGGAAAAAACCTTTCAGAAAGCCCTCACCCACCCTCTAGAAACCAGGCATATTCAGAAATGTGTCATCAAGTTAGGCACTCAAGATTTTAAAGCATCTAAATCACTATTTTGCTTTGAAAACCTAGACCTTAGGCACCCAAATACAAACTTTGGAGGCTAATCTATGGTCAAAAATGGATGCCATGGGGTATCTACACACACAAGTGGTACTGCTTTAACTATCTGATAGACATGGAGCTGTTCTGTAATTATTTATGTACAGAGTATGCTAGACTGGTTAGTGGGACACTTACTGAATGACTACATTAGTTTAACTCAACTCAACTAGAGTCTGTCTGGAAGCAGGAAAGAAAAGAAATACTCAAGATAAGCATTTGCTGAGAGGTGGCTTAAGAGTTGTTAAGGACAATGCCAGAACAATTAACTTTCATGATTTTGCCACCAGACAACCTACAAAAGGGCTTTAAAAAGGCCCACCTAAGCTTTGCTGTTTGCTAGTATATTAAAAGAGGATAAACTGCTAAGAACTAACCTTGGATACTCTAGATCAGGGGTCTGCAACCCGCGGCTCCGGAGCCGCATGCGGCTCTTTCATCCCTCCGATGCGGCTCCCTGTGTGTTCTAATTTTAACCGGCCCGCAGACTGTTCTCTATGTGGCCCGCCAGCACTGTCCAACCAGTGCGCGGAGCCGCAGCCGAAAGAGAGGGGCGGGGTCAATAAGAGGCGAGCGGCGGGGGGGGGGGGGAGAAGAACGGAGGCGGAGCCGGGGCTGGGGCACGAGGCGAGGCGGAGCCGGCGGAGAAGTGCGAGTCGGGCCGGGGCCGGGGCAGGAGGCGAAGCGCGGTGGAGCCGGCGGATAAGAGCGAGCCGGGGCCGGGGCACGAGGCAAGGCAAGGCAAGCTGGGGGAGGGGGGGAGTGAAAGCACGGCCGGGGGGGGGGGGGAGGAAGAAGAGCGAGAGCACGGCTGGAGGGGAGGGGGAGGGAAGAAGAGCGAGAGCACGGCCGGAGCGGGGGGGAGGGAGGGAAGAAGAGCGAGAGCACGGCCGGAGCGGGGGGGAGGAAGAAGAGCGAGAGCACGGCCGGAGGGGGGGGGAGGGAGGGAAGAAGAGCGAGAGCACGGCCGGAGCGGGGGGGGAGGAAGGGGGGGGAGGAAGAAGAGCGAGAGCACGGCCAGAGGGGGGGGGAGGGAGGGAAGAAGAGCGAGAGCACGGCCGGAGCGGGGGGGGGGGAGGAAGAAGAGCGAGAGCACGGCTGGAGGGGAGGGGGAGGGAGGGAAGAAGAGCGAGAGCACGGCTGGAGGGGAGGGGGAGGGAGGGAAGAGCGAGAGCACGGCCGGAGGGGGGGGGGGGGGAGGGGGTCGGCCCTCACACATCTTCACCGTCCTTACCAAATCTGGCCCTCTTCCCAAAAAGTTTGGACACCCCTGATCTAAATGCAACACATTATAGTTTGTTTATACATAGCATAAAGGCAAAGAAAACGTTATATGCAGTGTTATTTCATTTTAAATGTCAAAAGGGTTTTGTGGCTCCCAGTGTTTTCTTTACTGTGGGAAACGGGTCCAAATGGCTCTTTGAGTGGTAAAGGTTGCAGACCCCTGCTCTAGATGGACTGTTCTATCAGTAAGAGACAGATTTTGTGATCACATTTTGGGACAGATTGAACACTTAGATGAGAAACAAGGCAGGTGAGGCAATATATTTTATTGGAACAACTTCTATTGCAGAGACAAACTTTTAAGCTGACAGAGCATAAGCTCAAAATCTTTTATTGGACCAACTTCTGTTGGTGACAGAGAAAATACCACCTCACTTTGTCTCAGATATCCAGGGACCAACAATACTACATGAATGCTTATGACAGTCTTCCAGGCAGATTGGTAATGTACTGGCCTTTCTGTATTGTGCTGACCTGAATAAATTAGGTAGCCCAGGCTCAATTAGTTCATCAATAAAATTAACTGAACCCTAAAAAGAGTAAGAATGGTACACACACACACAGTTACTGTAGCCCAGGACCCAATCCAGGAGGAGAGCATTGCAAAATTCCATCCCAAGGTAAGTAACCTGGGGGGAGGGTGGGGTGTCTAATGAATCAGGGTCTCACAGACCTACCCCTAAGTGTGAGCCTCACAGTGGGCAGTAGAAATAGCCGATTTGTTGCAAGTTTATAAAGTGTTCCAATGTTGATGGGAAAAGGTACTAGAGGGAGATGCTCTGTCTACTGCTTAACTCAAGGACTGTGTTCAAGATCACCTCTGATAACCAAGAAGTATGGGACTGAAAATCAGACCAAAACTGGCATGTTGGAAATCAGGCCTAACTAATGACGAGAGAGGATATTACATTCATCACTCCATTTTGGGGTCCTTAAAAAAAAAGAAAAAGAAAGAAAGAAAGAAAAAGACTTTGGAAAGAGAAAAGTCAGCTAGCTAGCTGAAGGATGGAATGGAAGGGGCAAACTTTACCATCACAGCTTGTCAGGATTGCCGCCCCACTCTGAACTCTACCCACATAAAAAATGAAAAACACCCCCCAAGCTTATTTTACCAAATTAGGTTAAAACTTTTTCCCCAGAACACAAACTTCTCCAGTGTCTGGACTTGGAATATCGCTGCCACCACCAATTTAAGCCCATAAAACAATGGGTTTGGGTGCATTGGAACTCCCCTTTAACACCCCCCAAATCTCCTCCCTTTACCTGGGAGAGACTTGAGGAAACAAAACCCCTCACTTTTCTGAGACATGACCGATCCAAACCAGGATCTATCCAATGGAAACAAGCAGTCAGAGACTTAAAGATATTAAAGAAAAACAAAAACAAATCCCTTGTACAGAAATTAATAGAAAAAAACCCACTTGCATCACACAGCACCACTGACCCCTCCCTGGGAATTCTTCCTCCGCTAAAGCTTAACAGTATAAGAAACACCATGAATCAATCATCAAGTGATACAATTCAAGCATATAATTCACTTACTACTGAACTTGGCTTGTTAGAAGATTATAGATAGGTAGAGTAAAGACATAGGTGTGGTTCATTCCATAGCCAGAAACCAAAACTGAAAACTCTCTTTGTATGGTGGTTCGTCATCCCCTCTCAGGTTACTTTCAGGTTAACCCTTTACAGGTAAAAAGTAATTCTAGGCTACTTTATACTTATGACACACCTGCTACTCCCAGTGTCTCCTGGGTCCCAGGATCCATTCTGTTACTATTGGGGCTTCAATGTCCTCACCAAACCAGGCCAGAGAGTTTGACCAAAATGATATTCCCACCTCCAACTATTTCAACCCAAGCACCATTTGAGTTGTAAGACTCCTCCCGCTTCCCCCTCCTGTTTTTCCTTCCCCACCTTATTTCCTTCTCTTTTGACTTTAAGTTTGGCTTAGCCAAGGCTACATATTTTGCACCACTGCTGTAGGCCCGTGACCAGAAAGGCAGCCAAAAGCAACGCCTTGTCCTAACTAGTCTAATGCTCAAACAAGTTTGCTAGTTCTCAAAGTGGCTGATCAGACAGAGTGAGCCTGTGTCTCTCCAGCAGTGAAGTTGCAAATAAAAGTCAGCCCCAAAGAGAAGTTGAATTTTCTATCTTTGCTGTTCTTCTCTCCCCCTCCCACACATTTATCTTGATATAAGGAAGCAGGATCAGACTTTACCAACAGCTTCAACCTAGCAAACAATTGCCCCAAGGACCGTTACCATCTTTAATACTACCTAAAAGATGGTCAGAGGGTTTTCATTATAAAAACTCTACAGCTGAAGGGAACAAGGAATTGTTAGTACAGGCTTAATCTATATATATAAAAGTCAAATGGTGTATGCGTGTGTGTATGCATGTGTGTATGTATTTCCGCTTACTCCTTCCACACCGTTTGAGCTAGAGACTTGAAATTTGGTACAGTTAGAGGTCTTGGGGTCCTAATCGGGGTAAGAGTCGAAAATTTTTCAAATCTCACCTCTGACACCCCTCGGGGTGAAATTCTTTAAAGGCCAATCACATCAGCTGGGCAGCTGCTGTTCTCTGTGACAGTTATGATGTCATAATACCCCCTCCAACGGACACCCCACTCGCTCAGCTCTCTGCCCCCTCCACCTCCCCTACAACGGACCCCGGAATCCCTCAGCTCCCTGCCCCCTCCCCCCTCCAACGGACCCCGCACTCGCTCAGCTCTCTGCCCCCTCCCCACCTCCGACGGACCCGAGCAACGCCGGGCATTTTCGCTAGTAGATATATAACTGGATCCAGACCAGAGAATCGTACCAGTTATTTACCTCAGAAAAACCATCACCCCAAGTTACCCTGATATAAAGCATGTGCATATATGAAGTCTAAATCACCTCTTCTCATTTTTACAAGCGATCTCCTTGGAGAACAGAGTCAAAGAAAAGGTGTCAAACTTTTCCATTCCACTATCAACAGCTAGCACATTTTGGGTGCAAACTCCAATCCCACGGAGGTCACATCCATACTAGAAACCTTTACCAGCATAGTAATGTTGGTTATGGGGGGGTAATGATTTCTGTACTGGCAAAAAACCCAGTGCAATTATAGTTATGGGTATCAATTGCATCTATATTAGGATGGTTTGCCAGGACAACAGAACCCCAGATTTACAAACACACATCATTTGGTACCAAAAGTACGCAATCAGGCAGCAGCAGAGACAAAAAAAAAGCAATGTGTTAAATGTAAACTACCAAAAAAAGGAAAGTTTTAAAAAAAGATTTGACAAGGTAAAGAAACTGTTTTTGTGCTTGTTTCATTTAAATTAAGATTGTTAAATTCAGCATTTTTCTTCTGCATAGCAAAGTTTCAAAGCTGTATTAAGTCAATGCTCAGTTGTAAACTTTTGAAAGAACCATAACATTTTGTTCAGAGCTGGGAACATTCCCCATGTGTTCATAACTGAGGTTCTACTGTATAGCTAGATCAGTACCAACCCTTCCCAGAGTAGGCTAGGCCTGAAAACCTATGGGATTTGTGCCTCTAAATCTTTCTGGCATTTTGGAAAACATGTCCTTCCTTCACAGGAATCTACTTGAGTCACTGTGTGCTGCTGCAGTAAGTTTTCAGGGCACAAAGAGACAGGGCAAAAGCCCTGGCTCCCTCCCAAGAGCAGAGAAGTGTGAACCTCTCCAATGCTCTACTTTTTTCACCCAGCACTTACCTGAGGGCCCCTGTGCCCAAATGCCATGGCCCAGACACTGACCATCTCCCTATGTCCTCCCACACTCTGCCTCTAGTCTGAACCCTGTAAGCACTGGGATAAGGGACACGAGAGGGGGAACAGGACTAGGGAGGCCCAGAAGCAACAGTGTACAAATGTAAGGGTGCCAGCGCTGAGGGCCAGTCTGGCACCACTGGGGGGGAGGAGGGGCCACAGTTCAAGGGCACTGAGGGGGACAGAGTCAGTGTGGGGTCACATGTTCTGGGGCACTCCTCTGTAGCACTGAGTGCACAGGCTGGGGACACAGCTCTAAGACACTATGGGGGGCTGGCTGTGGTCAGTGTGGGGACACTGAGGGCAGTTTGGGGGTGAGGCTGGGGGCGAGAATGAGAGGGTTTTCTGGGGGGCAGAGCTGGCATTCTGGGGGGCTGTTCAAGCAGTGGTTTGAGGGAAGACACTGTCCTGGGAAGGGAAATGGAAAAGTGGCTAGCTGGGGCTGCCACAGGCCAGGCCCCTCTGGCAGGTCTCCCCTCCCCCACCCAGCTCAGTCCACAGGCCCCTGTAGGCTGGAGGGGAGGGAAGTGCCACCCCCCCCCAACCACGTCACTGTCTCTTGCCCACCCCACCACCACCCCATTCACACTCCCTGTACCAGCCTGATCTCCCACACTCCCACAAGGGCTCCACACAGCCTAGGCCTGGCCCCCCATGCACACCTCCTCTCCCTTGCAACAGGCACTGCTCCTACAAAGCGTCCCACCCCCCCAGGCCCTCCCCAGGGATGAGCAGCGCCCTCCCCTTCCACTGCACATCCAGCCTGGCCACCTCCTGCACAGAACTGGTTTTGCTCTCCACCTCCCTCTAGGCGCCCCTCCTGCCGGAGCCTGGCACGGCCTGGGGAGTGCCCCTCCCCCCATGGGACAGCCCCCTCCCCCATTCCACAGCCCCCACATGGCCGCTCCCGTCGGCCCTCCCTCCATTGTACAGCCCCCCCGCATACCCAGTTCTGCGGGCCGAGCACCCCTCCCCCCTGCCCGAACCCGCCGACCCCCCCCCCCCCATTACATCTCCCCCCCCCACCTCGTATTCTCAATCCGCCGGCCCGGCAACCCCAGTGGCCTCGGCATCCCCCACTCCCGCCCGCCCCGCTCACCTTGTCCCTCTTTGTTGTTGGCGGCCTCCCCGTCGGCGGCCTCCCCGTCGGCGGCCGGCTCGGCCCGCAGGCACGCCCGGCAGACGGAGTGGAGACACGGCAGCAGGCGGGGCTGGCGCTCGCCCCGCAGCCGCTCGCGGCACACGCCGCACTTCTCCAGCAGCTCCAGCACCTCGGGCCGCTTCTCCCCGCCGGGGCCGCCCGCCGCCTCGGCCGAGGCCGCCGAGCCCGACATGGCGGCCGCTCCCCCCTGCTCGCTTCCCGCCTCTCCCGGCTCCGGCTGCACGCGGGGCCCGCGCGCCGCGGCTGGAACGTTCCCCGGCATGGCCGCGCGCGCCGCTGAGGACGGAACGTTCGCCGGGAGGGCCGCGCGCGCGCTGCTGCTGCTAACGGCGACGGAGCGTTCAGGGCCCCGCTGCACAATGCCTGAGAGACAAGGGGAGCTGCGCGCGCACACGCACGCTGCGAGGGAGAGAGGGGCAAGGCCTCCGCCGGCTGCGCGTCCTTCGCCGTCGCTCCTCCTACCAAACGGCTGCAGCAGCCGAGCCAATCAGCGCTCAAGTAATCCCCGTGGGCGGCCCTGGGACGGGGACGGTCAGACAAGCTGGCCTCCCGCCTGAGGGGGGAGGGGGGGGAAACTAGAGTACGTCACCTTATGTTTTTGCGTAGGGCGGGAGAAAGGATGATCGACTGGGCATTGAGCCAATCGCAGCACTCGGAGGCCAAAGGGCGGGGAGGAGGCGTAGAGAATGACAGGAAGGCAGCCCAATTCGCTCCGTCGTTTACCCGATGGCGGTGAGATAGGCAGAGAGTGACAGGAGATGGGAGCGAATCCGCTTTCGACGAGGGCGGGCCGCTTCGGTAGAGGATGAGCGCTTGAGAAGGCTGCTTAATAAAGTTCCGCGCCTCCGGGTGCAAAAGGCAACAGTCAGTGATTGACAGGTCTGGAGACCAATCACCCACCGAAACCATCCCCGGGGGCGGGAACTTAGGGCAGGCCCTATAGGTTTCTAACCTCCAAGAGGGGGCGGGAGGAATGATAGGAGGGACAGGAGAGAGAACCAATCAGATTATGAATTAACTAGTTAATGACTGGCAGGAGATTAGGCCAATTACCTTCTCCTAAATTCCCGCTGCACTGATCGTTTCTCCTCCCGGAGGGGGGAGGAACTGCCCCTCTTACCCCCCCCCCCAAAAAAACAAACAAACCCTCAGGTCTCCCTTGCTCGCTCACTGTAACAGAAACCGAAATCCAATTCCCTCACTGTGAGCTGGAGGCAAATGATGAGACAATCCAGAGTGACTCCAGAGTGACTAATGAATCTGCTGAGCTCAGGGAAGTCACTCCGGATTCACTCTGGACTGACCCATAGCAGGTTCAACCCCACTGAGCTCATTGGAATTGCTCTGGATTTACTCCTGACTGACCCAACACGGTCCCATCCTGCTGAGCTTAGTGGGGTCGCTCTGGATTGACTCTGGTCTGATCCAGAATGGGATTCAGCCCTGCTGAGCTCAGTGGAGTCACTCCGAATTCACTCCAGATTCACCCAGACCAAAGTCTGGACCACCTTCAATTCAACACTCTCCCCCAAACCAGAACTTTCATTTACAACTCGGGAAAGGGCAGCTGTGAAGCAGATCATTGGCGCTCATTTAAAAAAAGCCACAATTCTAGGTCTTTAAAACCTGTTTCATTGTGAGAGATTAAAGAGGCTTGATCTATTTAACTCACTTTAGGGAAGGGCACCAGGTTAGGATGACTTGATCATGACCTATAAGTACATACCAGTGTTGCCAGCTCTCATGATTTTGTCATGAGCCTCATGATAATAGAGAGGTAGCCGTGTTAGTCTGGAATAGCAGAGGTAACAGAGTTCTGTGGCACCTTAAAGACTAACTATATAAAGTATAGAAGGATAAACTTTCGTGGGCTAATACCCACTTCGTTGGATGCAAGCAGTGGAAGTGTCCAGGGGCAGGTATAGAAAAGTAGGCAAGAACCAGGTAGGAGGTAACAAGGTTAGTCCAATAAGGCTGAACCAGCTTGTTATCTCAAATCAGGGAGGGTGGGTTATTCTTCTAGCAGTTGAATAGGGGGTGTGAACTTGGAGAGAGGAGAAGCTGTTTTTGTAATTAGCAAGCTATTCATAATCCCTATTCAATCCGGGGCCTGCATCCGGATCCCCTGCCCGGGGCATGAGGGCAGCGCAACGGACCAGCCGCTAGTTCTGGAACTGACCCGCATTGTTTTCCTTAAAGCCCCAGCTCCAGGAGTCAAGTGGAGATGTGATGATTTCAGCCTTCATTCTTAAAGAAAAAGGAAGTTTCTAGCCCTCGTGGTTGTGGAGAAAGCTTCAAAATGTGACACCAGTGCATCTAAAGGCTCAAAAAGCAGGAGGTGAATTAAAAGAACACCAATATTTATTATTTGAACATAATCTCATGATTTTTGGGGCACCTGACTCATGATTTTTGAACATTTTGGGTTGGCAATACGGCCTGCCTGGGAGATTTCTGACTCTTCAGTCTCGCTCACAAAAGTTTAACGAGATCCAACAGCTAGAAGAGAAAGCTAGATAAACTGAGACAAGAAGTAATGCTTGGGTTTCTAACAGCAAGTGTAATTAACCACAGAAACATCTCATGAGGGGGTGAGCGTCCCTGTTGTTGCAAAAACTGCTTTACCTTTGGAGGCTTATCCCAATATGTCTCTCAAAGGACAGGCATGACTCAGTAGTTCTGGAAAACAAGATTTTTTGCAAGCAATAGGAGTCAGAGGGGTTATCACCCAAACAACTGGCTCAACTCTATGCAAGGCTGAGGCCTTTCTTATACTCTGATGTGAATGAGGGAGGAGGGCTTTCAATACACTTACACAGGTGAGAACACTTAATGGCTAATCACATCCATTGTTCAGTATTAATCTATTCCATTTACCTGTCTGGTAAGCAGGAGGTTCAAAACACTTAGGGGTACTTAGACACTATTAGGCCTGCACAGCTGTGGCAGGGTGAACATGATTTTAAGATGCATGATAATTCAAAGGTCGAGAGTTCATATACATACAAGGAGTAAGAATACAGTCTAAGGCTATTTTAAAATCATGCTACACAACATTAATACAGTTGTTTCTAGGTTACATTTTCTTAACACTGTCCTTTTAGAAATGGGGTCTCCATCACTTGGAGTCTTTAAACCCAGACCGGGTGTCACTTTCTAACAAATCTGCCCTCGCTCAGTCAGAAAGCATGTGCTATACTGGAAGTGCTATACTGATGTGCTATACTGGAAGTTAGACTATTATCAGAACAGTCCTCTCTGGCCTTGAAATCTAGGAGCAATCATATTTTTCAAAACAAAACTCTCCCAGGGTTCCCAGCAGTCCCTGCAATTATTATAGCTAATGGGGCTTTCAAAAACTTGGTGATCTCCCCCCCCACACACACACACACATCTCATTTCTACCCTTTGATTTCTGTACAATGCAAAAAGATGAGTCAGTTTAATCCCTGTTTCACTCCCTGACTCCCAGAGTACTTGTATACTGCAATAAAAGACACAAGGCTGGCCCAGGTCAGTTGATTCTGCTTGCAGGGCTATAAAATTGCAGTGTAACTGTAGTCTGTGGGGTTGGAGCTGGGGTGAACATTTACATTGCAGTTTTATAGCCCTGCAGCCGGAGATGCAAGCCTGAATCAGTGTTTTTTATCACAGTGTAGATGTACCGCCAGCATCCAGGCTCTTAATACGGGTAGGGGATGGTTAAATCCAAACCAAGGCCTCCCACCTGCTAACACTAGTAATGTGACAAATGCTAAACATTGAAAAATCGGGAGTCGGGCCTCAAAGAAGTCATGGGACAGGCTTAAACTCCTGATTTTAAAAAAATAAATCAGTTTGGGGCTCATTTTATTTGCCTCCTAGTTTGAGCCCTTAGTGGGCACTTTGAGTCACATTTTACACCTTTCTCAGCAACTCTAAGGGGTAATTTCTAAAAAAAATCAAGTTGAGAGTCTGACCTAATCCCAAGACTCCAGGTACTGGAGCTTTCAGAAAAACATCCAGGGTGAGGGTCACTTATGCACATGCTTAATTTAGTCTCTCTCTCACACACATACACACAGAGAGTAGTAAATTTAAGCATATTTCTCCAGGATTATGGGCCTTGTGTTTTGTTTTTAATGTTCTGACATGAAAGGTAGAAATCGGGGACCTTGGTAAAGGGGAATGAGGGGCACACACAGCTGCTGCCATGGAGGAAGAATGGGAGACCCTGGTAGGGGAGACACAGGAAACAGGGGGTATACATAGCCATTGGAGGGTGGGGAGAACAGAGGGACACTGGTATGGGAGAAGAGGGGAATGAGGGGGCAAACACAACCTCTGCCATGAGGGGAAAATGGGGGAGACTGCTGCAGATAAGGGAAATGGGGGGCACACAGAGTCCCTGGTGGGGGACAATGGGGGATGCTGGTATGGGGGATTCCGGGGCACTCACAGCCCCTGCCATTGGGGTAGAATGGGGAACCCTGGTGTGTGTGGGGAATAAGATGGCACATAGAGCCCCAGGGTGGTGAGGGAAAGGTGGGAATGGGGGGCACACAGGGCTACTGGCAAGGGGTAGGGAGGATGCAGAGTCCCTGATATCCAGGGAGCTGGGGCGGGGGGGGGGGGGGGTGAGTGGCACCAAAGAAGCTGGTTTGTGGGTGGGGGGAGCATGGAGGGATGCAAGAAGCCACTGGTGTTGCAAGGAGCTTGGCTTGCACAAGCTATGAAACATGTGACTCCTGGTGTGTGTGAAAGCAGCTGGCCCTGGGGCCCAGACTCCCCTGGCTTCCTAGCCCTTGGCCTTGCCAACTCAAGGTGGAGTATTACCAGACTCCCATTGACTTCTGGGGTGGGGCTGGGTCATCCCGGCCCTATAGGGAACAATGGGCCCCATCCAGCTGAGAGACATGCTAAGGGCACATACCATTTGGATGCTAACACAGTTAAGTGGAGCAATCCCAGACAAAGGCACTCATCTCTCTCTCCAGCCCCAACCCCCCTTCCCTCTCCCCTATGCCATGGCCCCAGGGTCCCTCTGCTCCTGCACCCCTCCCTGTCTGCCTCTCTTCCCTAGCCTGTGTAAACTCGCCTCTGAGGAAGGGAGGAAAGCAATCAGAAGTGGTGTTTGTTAGCCATTATAAACAGTCAGAGATAAGAAGGCAGGTCCTCTCATGGATCAGTAACTGGTTAAAAGACAGGAAGCAAAGGGTATGGTCATTTTTCACAGGGGAGAGAGGTAAATAGCGGAGTCCGTCAGGGATCTGTACCAGGTGACCAGTTCTGTTCAATATATTCATCCACAATCTGGGAAAAGGGGTAAATAGTGAGGTGACAAAGTTTCCAGATGATACAAAATTATTGTCAAGACAGCTAAATCTAAAGCAGACTGCAAAGAGCTACAAAGGGATCTCACAAAACAGGGCGACTGGGCAACAAAATGGCAGATGAAATTAAATGTTAGTAAATGCAAAGTAATGCACATTGGAAAACATAATGGAAATACATACAAAATGATGGGCGTCTAAGTTAGCTGTTCCTACACAAGAAGGAGATCTCGGAGTCATTGTGGTTAGTTCTCTGAAAACATCCACTCAATCTACAGTGACAGTCTAAAAAGCTAACAAAATGCTAGGAACCATTAGGAAAGGAATAGATAATAATGACAGAAAATATCATAATCCCACTATATAAATCCATGGTATGCTCACATCATGAATACTGATGTGGCTGCCCCATCTCAAAAAAGATATATTAGAATTTGAAAAGGTACAGAGAAGGGCAGCAACAACTATTAGGGGCATGGAACAGCGTGTTTATAAGGAGAGATTAATAAGACTGGGACTTTTCAGCTTGGAAAAGAGACGAATAAGGGGGGATATGATGGAGGTCTATAAAATCCTGACTGGTGTGGAGGAAGGGAATAAGGAAGTGTTATTTACTCCTTCACCTAACACAAGAACCCAATGAAATTAATGAATGACACAATTCAATGAAACATTCAATGAATGAAACAAGAACCCAATGAAAGTAATAAGTTGTTTAAAACAAACAAAAGGAAATACTTCTTCCCATAACGCACAGTCAACCTGTGGAACTCCTTGCCAGAGGATGTTGTAGAGGCCAAAACCCATAACGGGGTTCACAAAAGAATTAGATAGGTTCATGAAGGATAGACTCAGCAATAGCTATTAGCCAAGATGGACAGGGTACAACCCCATGCTCTGGGTGTCCTTATAGCCCTGATGGCCAGAATCCGGGACTGGACAACAGGGGATGGAGCACTGGATAATTGCCCTGTTCTGTTCATTCCCTGTGAAGCACCTGGTACTGGCTACTGTCAGAAAACAGGATACTGAGCTAGACGGACCATTGATCTGACCCAGTATGGCCATTTTGATGTTCGTGCTGCAGCCCCCAACAGCCCGGCTGGAATGTTCTGAAGGGCTCGGCACCCGCCGAGGGGCCGGATTTGCACAGTGGCCCAGAATGCTGAGTGCGAGCCACTAGGCAACACTTCCCTAGTCAGCGCTCTCTTCTTGCTGCAGGGATCTGCAGCCGTGCCAGCACACCAGGGTGCACCAGTGGGAAGCTCTAGGGTAAGGGTGGGAACATCGGTCAACTGGAGAGTGAAGTGGGTCAAATGTAGGCCAGGCATAGCCAGCTGGGGTTCCATAAGCCAATTCTAGATGCCACTGCATTTTAGTGACATCATGGTCTGTCTCCTGTCGGGCTAACTCAGCATCCTCTGCACCAGTATCTATTCACTGGCACCACATTGCTCAGGCAGTTGGCAGGGGAGGCCAGTTAAGGGAGGGAAGATATCCCCAGCCGCTAGGATTGTGTAAGCAAACAGGAAGGAAGTGCTGGAGGAAGGGGGGTAGAGAGAGTAGGGAGCCAGAAGGAGAGAAGCTGCAGGGACCACCCCGTGTCACATCCCATGTGCTGCGTCCCATCCCCCACCCCACCCCCAGCTTTCCATGTCACCTGGAAGGGGGATAGAGGATTGTGATGTCTGTCCGGGGCAGGCTGGGATACCGTTCAAAGAGGGCAGAGTTCAGGCTGTGGGGCAGGGCTGGCAGACGTCTTAGCTATGCATTTCCTAGCCTTCGATGCATTTTACCATAGCTCTGTCTGTCCTGGACTCTGTGGTTTCACAAGCACAAACTCTCAATGGTATTTAGCTGAATGGGCCACTAATTTCCATTGATTTCAGCTTCTGAGGATCTGTGTCATAGAGTTTAAGGTCAGAAGGGACTATGATCATGCATCTCACAGGCCATTAAATTTGACCTCAGATACCCCTATATAAAGCCCAGGAATTGAGGTGCACTCGCCATTCTGGAAGGACACGGGGGCCCTGCTGTTAGCGCTTAACTGCATTAACAAAGTTTTGGGGTAGTGAATTTCCATTGTATTTTGAGAATCAGAGAGGTCGCCGTGTTAGTCTGGAATTGTAGAAATGACAGAGTCCTGTGGCACCTTAAAGACTAACTAAAGTATTGAAGCATAAGCTTTTGTGGGCTAATACCCACTTCGTCGGATGCAAGCATTTTGATGAAGCAGTTGGCAGCGGGGGGGGGGGGGTGTGGGGGGGTGTGCGAGGAGGGTTCCTGGGAATAGCTCAGCACCTCTAAGCTACCATCTTTGCCCACCTCTTCGGTCTTCCGTGCCCCAGGTTGGGCTGATCCTCTAACATTGCTAAAATAGAGGTGGCAACCAAAGGGCTATGAGCAGCACATCTGGAAGGTGGAATTAGCTTAGGGGAAAGGGGCTCTGCTTCATAGGAGGAAGCAAGAGTTGTGAAGTGGCCTGTTCAGCTCAGTGTTGTGAGAACACCCCATATACAGCCTGACACAAGAGCTCAGAAGGGTGTGAACTGCTCCATTCCTTTCTCTGAGTGCTCTCCTCCCCTAGTCTTTACCCCACACCTCTAATGGCTCACCAGATTTCACACAGTCTCCCTGAGAAGAAGGCAAGGAGCCAGGGGAGGGTTTTTAATCAGGCCTTGATTTTATTACTCAAAGGACATCCCAGGGCCCATGGAGGGGGAGGGGGAGGGGGCGGGGGGGGAGGTGAGAGCCCAGTGCAATCACTTGCACCCCACTGATTATTTGCCTGTTCTTTGGGGGCTCCCACAGCAGGGGGAAGCCAATCATCATATTGGGAGGTTCTCCAGGTGCCTCTGCCCACCTGCCTTCTGGGGGTTGAGGTGAGAGCGGGCCTCGACCCCCAGCCAGCAGCACTGGTATCAGATGCATTGGCAGAGCAGTCCCCCCTGGATAGAGCCCTGCATGGATACAAAATTAGGGATGCAGATAGAAAGCGGATATCCACGGAGCCACAGGGCTCTACTGGGAGCTGCAGCTGTAAAAGCAGCAGCAGGGCAGGCCACTGCTTGCAGGAGCCAGCACCCCGCACAGGCAGCTCCTCCAGTGTGGCTGTACCTCCCCAGCCCCACCCACCGGGGTGGGCATCAGGCTCACCAGCAGCTGTCCCTCATTGCACTCCTGTGTGCAAGCAGTTCACACACTCCCAGACAGGAGTCCCTTCCACGACGCGCTCTGCATCTCCCATCCGGGCGCATGCAAGCCTCTTGCACACAGTGTGCATTTTGCATCGATGCAGGGCTCTACCTCTGGGGTAGTGTCCTGCCTTATTTGCCTCCAGGGAGGTTAGACATGATGCCCCTCCTCTTAAGGGGAAACATCAGCCCATCTGCGTCCAACCCACCCTGCGTGGGCTATCTAGGAGTTTGGCCAGCCCCCTACCCACCCTCCAGGACCAAAGCTGCACCTAGATCAGAGGAGCTGCACCGTCCTCTTGATAAAGTTCAGCCTTCCAAATCAGCTCAAGCCTGGAGCGCCCCCCAGGTCATTCCCCCGCTTGATGGATAACAACCATGGCCAGGCAAAAGCAGGGCATGAGCTTCCCCTAGCGCCCACCCCATCTACTGTGCCGAGGCAAAATCGCATCCTTCCCCAGGCCCGGCGACAGAAATTTTGGGGCCCGTTACTCTGATCGTTTGTGGACTCTCTGGTAAAGTCAACAGCACCTCAAGCGTAACACTTGTAGTTCAATTTCAACTCCTATGGCGCATGAGATATGTAAGAACGGTACAAAGTCCAAATTGTTACACTCGACGTGCTGTCGACTGTACCTAAAAGTACCACAGATTGTGTGTGTGTGTTCGTCCGTTGATTCGACGAGGACCACTCAGTCATCCGTGAATTGCTGGGACGGATTCTGTCTGTGTGTGCGCAGATGGCTGATGAGGCCGATCCTTGCACGAAAGGTCCGATGACAGATAGGACAGGAGATGAGGAGGACATCTCCAGCAGGGTTACTTCCACGGGCTTTTCTGGCTTGCCTCTTTTGTTCTGCTGCAGCCGTCCTTTTGGCCTCACATGATTCGGCACCTTTATACACGAAGGAACGCCATGTAGTCCGATTCATTGCGCTCTGTTCCCAAGAGTCAGGATTGATGTCAAACGCTTTAAGGGCAGCTTTGAGAGTGTCTTTGAAGCACTTCTTCTGACCCCCATGGGACCGCTGTCCTTGTTGCAACTCGCCATAGAAAAGTCGCTATGGTAGCCGATGATCTGACATACGGACTACATGCCCTGCCCAGCGTAGCTGCGACTGCATCAAGATGGTAAAGATGCTGGGCAGGTTTGCTTGGGCGAGTATTTCAGTTTCTGGGATCTTATCCTGCCACTTGATGTTGAGGATTTTCCTGAGGCTTGTTGTGTGGAAGTGGTTCAGCTTCTTGGCGTGGCGCTGATACACAGTCCAGGTTTCGCTGGCATAGAGCAGTGTAGGGAGAACAACCGCCCTGTATACTTTCAGCTTGGTCTGGGTGGTGATGCCTCTTCTATTCCAGACGTTGGAGTTTAATCTGCCGAAAGTTGCACTGGCTATAGCGATCCTGATATTCACCTCATCATCTATGGTGGCATTTTGGGACAGTGTGCTGCCAAGGTATGTGAATCTGTTCACTGCATTGAGTCTCTGGCCATTGATAATAATGTTGGGCTCAACATAGGGCTTCCCTAGGGCTGGCTGATGCAAGACTTCAGTCTTCTTTGTACTGATGATTAGTCCGAAGTTTGCGCAGGCGTTGGAAAACTTATCTACGCTGCGTTGCATATCAGCTTCTGAGCCAGCATTGAGAGCACAGTCATCAGCAAACAGAAAGTCTCGGATGATGTCTGTCATGACCTTGGTTTTCACCTGAAGCCTCCTTAGGTTGTACAGCTTACCGTCAGTGCGGTACCTGATGCCAATTCCAACGTCTCCATCTCTGAAAGCATCGGTCAACATAGCGGAGAATATGATGCTAAAGAGTGTAGGTGCCAGGACGCAACCCTGCTTAACACCATTTGTAACGGGAAATGGCTCAGATGATTCGCCATTGTCCTGGACTCGTGCCTGCATGCCTTCATGGAACTGTTGGACCATGGAGATGAACTTCCTTGGGCATCCGTACTTGGCCATGATCTTCCACAGGCCCTCTCTACAAACAGTATCGAAAGCCTTGGTCAGGTCAACATAGGTGGAGAACAGGTCGCACCTCTGCTCCTGACACTTCTCTTGCAGTTGTCTCGCAGCAAACACCATGTCAATGGTCCCACGCTCTTTCCGAAATCCGCATTGACTTTCTGGCAGAAGTCCCTGGTCCCGATGTGCTGTTAGGCGGTTCAGCAGGATCCTGGCGAGTATCTTGCCTGCGATGGAGAGTAGGGATATACCTCTGTGGTCATCACAGAGCTGCCTGTTCCCTTTCCTCTTGTACAGGTGTACAATGACAGCATCTTTAAACTCCTGAGGGATCATCTCCTGTTGCCACATAAGTAGGAACAGTTGATGGAGCCTTTCTGTCAAGGCAGTACCGCCTTCCTTATAAATCTCAGCTGGAATGGAGTCTGAGCCAGGAGCTTTGCTACTGGAGAGGAGATGGATCGCTTTCTGCGTCTCTAATAAAGTAGGCGGGTCATCCAGTGCCTCCTTGATGGGCACTTGCGGGAGACGATCAATGGCTTCATCATTGATGGACGAGGGTCGGTTCAGAACGCTGTCGAAGTGTTCAGCCCACCTTACAAGAATCTTATCCTTGTCAGTAATCAAAGTGTTTCCGTCAGCGCTAAGGAGAGGGCATGATCCTGAGGATGTAAGTCCGTACACTTCTTTCAGGGCATCATAGAAATTCTTCATGTCATGCCTGTCAGCATAGCCTTGAATCTCGTCAGCTTTTCTGCTAAGCCAAGTGTCTTGAATCTGACGAAGTTTTTGCTGTATGGATCTCCGAATATTGCTGAACGCATCTTTCTTTGATGTAGATTTGGGATTGTTAAGGTAGGCTTGATGGGCGCGGTGCTTTTCTTCCAGTAGCTGCTTGATCTCATCACAGTTCTCATCAAACCAGTCTTTATGCTTTCTGGTTGAGGGCCCCAGGATCTCTGTAGCTGTGCTGTAGACCAGCCCTCTGAGTGTCGCCCAGTCGACATCCACATTCAGGCTATCAAGAGGGGGTGGATTCCAGACGTTCTTCCAATGCATCCACAAAAGACTGTTTGGTGCTTGTGATCTTCAACTTGGCGATATTCAGCCGTTTGGGAGTCTTCTTTCCTTGTGGGCATCTTTTATATTGAATACGGATGTTGAGCTTGGTGAGGATAAGGCGGTGGTCTGTCACCACAGATTACCTAATAGTAACGATGTACCTATATAGTATGCCTCTGAACATAGCTAGACAGGTATTATTGGTAGGTAATTAAAATAATGAATCATTAGTTAAATTGTTTATTGTTAATGATGAACATAAATATTTTTTAAAAACACTATATGAGTCTTCTCACTTTTACCGAGGCAAAGTCTTTTATAACATCACTAAAATCTATTTCTCATGCTGTTTCATGTTCTATAGATAGCAATGCCAAACCATTTAATCGCTCTTGAAGCATCGTTCCTCGCATGTAGTTTTTTATTAAGGCAAGCTTGCTAAATGCTCGCTCACCTTCCGCGACTGTTATTGGCAGAGTACAGAAAATGCGCAATGCAATGCACACTTCTCCAAAAATGCTTTCCAACTGCAACTTGTAAATTGCATTCAATAATACAAGGGAACCTCCTGAGGCCGAGTCTGCAGTTTCTGTAAAAGTCGCTTTATAAATAGTTTTGAGGTGAATAATTTCACTTTTCAAGTTTGATGTTAAGTCCTTCGGGTACATTTTTATCAGAGTTTTAGAGCTTTCTCTTATCTCATCTTCTCTCATGTTTTTTGAACGTTGAGCAGCGGTGAAAACACACTAGAGATATGATTCATGTGCTCAAATCGATGTTTGAGTTCTTTTATTATAGAATCCATAATTACCAGGAAAACATTTATCTTAAATTTAATATCTGGGTCCTGGTCTTGTGGACGCTCAGGCAGGAACTCTGCTGTAGTACCTACATTGTTTGCAACAAGTTTGGCCTCAGAAAGTAAAGTTGGCCATTGTTCCCTTAGTGACTGCATTTCCAATGTTAGGTCTTTTATATTCGCTGTAGCAATTTCCATAGTAATGGCTCTTGACTGTAAGATTAAATTCCTCTGATCAACGCTTTCTAAAACTTTTACCCATGTGACTGCCATTAATACAGCTTTAAAAGATGAAAAATATTTACGCAAACCAACAGCTTCAGAGTAGGCTTCAGCGCTGAGTTTTTGTCATCTGGTGTCAATTAATTCTTCTAAAGCCTGAATGACACTGGGTAGGTGCCTAGCAACAGGACGTATAGCTTCTTTTTTGGAACTCCAACGGGTATCACTCTGTCTGTGAAGAGAGCAACCTGTCTTTTTTGTCAGTATGCTCCATCTGTCAGGACTGCCACTAAAAAGAACATACAAGCGATCAATACAGCCAAAGAATGTTATGGCGTCAGGACAGCATGATGCAGCACGCACACCAACAAGATTCAAAGAGTGTGCAGCACATGGTGAATAAATTGCTCTTGGATGTTTTTCTTGAATTCAAGCTTGAACTCCTTTATATTTTCCCGACATATTGCTTCCATTATCGTAGGCTTGCCCTCTGCAATCGTCAATATTGAGGGCATGATATTGCAGTCTGCTTAACACTTCATCTGCGATTTCCAATCCAGTTTTTTGGCAAAAGTTGAAGAACTCTAGGAACCTTTCTTTAATGATCCATTGTCTGGTTTCTGCATCTTTGAAAACATATCGCAAAATCAATACATTTTGCTCAATGTGAGCTACATCTGGCGTTGCATCACATATAAGGGAAAAATAAATTGCTTTTGCTCTTTCATCCAAAATTACGTCCAAAACTCTTTTTCCACACAAATCAATAAACTCATTCTGAGTTTCGTGTGAAAGGTAGTGAGCTTGAAGTCGTTTAAGCCCATCATCTTGGCTCTTCTTTACTTTTTTTAAGTGTTCTTCTAGCAGTGTGTCGTAATGTGAAATTAATCCGAGACAACCGAGAAAGTTTCCATTGTGCACGTCTCCTATCTTTTCTGTACTACCACGAAAAGATTGACCACGTGAGCCTAAATAAATTGTAACATCAAGTAATCGTTTTAGCAAACATATCATTTTATCTCTTTTGGTCCTTAACTGTTTTTGCAGTTCATTGTCAATTGCTGCACCATCTCCCATAAGAGCACGTTCAAGTGTTCTCCACTGCAAATAGCAATTCTTGTGTTGGTGACTATTTTCATGTTCTGGATGTTTTCTGTACAACTTACACCATGTTGATTTATTTGGATTAAACCCTTCTTCTGTAACAAGACAGCTTGCTTGATGTTTCCTCTGCGACCTGGCCAAAAATAGCCTGCACGGGCCACAATACAATGCATTAGTGTTACAACTTGCCATAAGCCAGTCTCTTGGTGACTTCTCGCGTCCGTTCGGTGCATTTGTTTGGAGTAAAAAAGTAGGACATGCATGACCTTCAACATCTTGTGGTAGTTTTGTGACCATTTCTTTCCATTTTCTTTCAGTATTTAAGCCAAATTTCACGATAAGTTGTCGGTCACAATCAGTAAATTGTTGCGGCCATTCACCTGGATCTTTTGGGTTAAATGTATCGGTCGAGTCCATTTGAAAAGTCTTAGGCTCAGAAGTTTGATCTTCTTCTGGACTTTTTTCTATTTCAAAACCAGTCTGGCGTACCTCCTGTTCCAAAGTTTTGGTTTTGGTTGATTTTGAACTCAATGCCTCATTTAAACCACCTTGGGACACTACGGCAGCATCAGACAGCTCGTTACTTTTAGCTAATTCTTCAGTCTTCTGCCTCTTCTCTAAAAATTTGTAAAGAACATTTTTCTTCTTAAGCTCTTCGCTAGCCTTTTCTTTTTCTCATTTTTCCTTTCTCTTTTCAGCACCAGATCTATGTCGTTTCATGATGATGTTTGCACGGGTACATAAACACAATAATAAGTGTGTAAAAACATAGACGTTTCAAGAACAAAGAACACATGCACGGCTATCGCAAGATACAAAAGCCAACTGCCTTGCCGGTCGGGCATAGCGGGGGTGTCGTGTCGCGGGGGTACAGGGCGCGGTCAGCAGTAGCACGGTGGCGTGAGCAGGAGGCCTCTAGCACACCACCCCTGCCTGGCCCACCTCTCCCCCCCCCCCGTCTATTCTCCTTCCCCCCCTGCCTGACCCGGCCCACCCAACCTAATCTCCTCCCCCAGCCTAACCTCCTCCCCTCCCCACCCATCCCTGCCTGGCCCACCCCGCTGTTGGGGGTGATCTTCCTTTACCCCCGCCCAGCCTCCCCTCATCTAACCGCCTTCCCTCCCCCAGGGCTGGCGACAGGGTGGTACAACGGTTACAGCTGTACCGGGCCCCGGACTTCAGGGGGGCCCCCCTGAAGTCTGGGGCCGGTACAGCTGTAACCGTTGTCCGGGGCTGTGAGCGAGGCGCGGCTCTGGCAGCCGCTGCCGCGCTCACCAGCCCCCTCCCCCGGCACCCAGCAGCCAGCCCCGCCCCCCTTCTCCCGGCCGGCCACGCGGCGGTAGCACATGCCGGAGTTGGGGCCCGCTGGAGGTAGGAGACCGGCCGCGGGGGGGGCCGCGGGAGATCGGTGGGGCGGGGGGGGATCCCGCGGGAGATCGGCGGGGCGGGGGGGGCCGCGGGAGATCGGCGGGGCGGGGGGGGTCCCGCGGGAGATCGGCGGGGAGGGCGGGAGGCAGGAGATGGGGGGGGCCGCGGGAGGCAGGAGACCGGCCGGGGGGGGCCTTGGGAGGCAGGAGATCGGCGGGGGGGGCGGGAGGCAGGAGATCGGGGGGGGCCGCGGGAGGCAGGAGACCGGCCGGGGGGGGCCTTGGGAGGCAGGAGATCGGCGGGGGTGGGGGGGCGGGAGGCAGGAGATCGGGGGGAGCCGCGGGAGGCAGGAGATGTGGGGGGCGCGGGAGGCAGGAGACCGGCCGGGGGGGGGGCCTCGGGAGGCAGGAGATCGGCGGGGGGGGGGGGCGGGAGGCAGGAGATCGGGGAGGGCCGCGGGAGGCAGGAGATGGGGGGGGCGCGGGAGGCAGGAGACCGGCCGGGGGGGGCCTCGGGAGGCACGAGATTGGCGGGGGGGGGGGGCGGGAGGCAGGAGATCGGGGGGGGGGGCCGCAGGAGGCAGGAGACCGGCCGGGCCTACCTGGGGCACCCGCTGGGTCCTGCTGCTCCGGACGCGACTCCCTGAGAGGGGAAGATGGAGCGACGCCCCCCCAGCCCTCAGGGAGATGCTCTGCGGCAGCCCCGCACCTGCTGCGCACTCCCACAGCCACCCCCACCCCCCAGCCCAGCCTCCCCCCCCCAAGTCCCCTTGACCCCTCCAAACCCGAGCCTGTCTCCTCCGGCTGCTCCCCACCCCAGCTTCTCTCCCGGGCGAACCCTCCCTCCCCCCCGGGGCGGGCGCGGCTGACTACTCACGCACTGCCTCCTGCTTGGGATCCAGGCTGCGCAGCACCCCCTGCACCCCACCGATCTTGCCGTGCAGCGCCCGCACCCTGCGCTGGGCCAGCTGCAGGATTCCAGCATCGTCAGCACCGCCGCAGCCTCCTTCCCCTCCGTGGGCACCATGGCGGCCACCTCCTCCGGCTCGGGCTGCGGCTGGTCCCAGGGCTCCCCAAACTCTCCTCCAGCAGCGAGGCGGCCGGCTGCTGCTGGCACAGCCACTGGGGCCCCCTTAAGTCCAGGGCCCGGTACAGATGTACCCGTAGTCCTCCCTTGTCGCCGGGCCTGTCCTGCCCCGAGCCCCACTGTGAGCCTCTGGCTGAAGTAGATGCTGTCTTGCAAATCCACATCCCTAGCTGTCATAAGTGTAAAGTGCTGGAGAGGGTTAATGTTACCTGAGAACAAGTGACGTAAGAGCTTCCCTGCCATGAGAGAGGGGCGAGGGAGTTTTAGTTTGAGTTTGGCTTGCCATGTAGCTTGGCAAGGGTCCCGGAGCGTCTCTGGCTATTGAAAATGACTCTACTCTCCTTCTTATATTTCTAATTAGCGGACTGTAAGTAATGTTGATTTTCCTAAGTCTGTACCTATTTGGGGTGTCTCTAGCCTTTTCAGAGGGGGAGTTATAAAACTCTAAATTGTAAGTTGTACTGTAGCCTATGTTCTAATCTCTTTTCTTTATTAAATCTTGTTAGTTATAAAAAGCGTTTGGTTTATTTCCCTTAGGATTTTCTCTGCTTCCAGACTGGGAAGAGAGGAGGGAGGGGAGTAGGTAAAAGGACCAGCTCAGGGTAGGAGCTGAGAAGCGGAGTCTGTCTCTACCTTCAGCCGAGAAGGGGGAGGGGGAGAGGGGAAACAGCCTCCAAGTGTCTGGCTCTCAGGGAGGGAGACAGAGTTAGGGTTTTGGGGAGTCTGAGGACCCCACTCCAGGGCCTGGAGATTTACTCAGATGGTGGCAGCTGGGGGTCCCCAAGTTCCCAGCTGGTAAAGTGTGGGAGTCTGGGGGTGCAGAGAATTAACTTAAGCTGGGGAGCAGTTAAAGTTAGTGGTCTGGCATACAAAAGTCCCTTTCTCTGTACTCAAGAGCACAGAGACTGGGTAGCACACTCTTCCACTAGCCGTGGGCATGCTCTGATGCATTCTGTACAGGCACGGAGAGAGAAGACGACGTGGTTAAAATGCAATGCTTACGGCCCACCACCTGCGACGCCTCCCCTCGGGTGGTTCCACGTATCACTTATAGGCCCTGGATCACCTGCGTCCTATCGCCTGGACCTCTGATATCCCCAGACCAGTTGGGTGGCCGCGAGTGGGAGCCATTTTCTCCTGGTAGCTAGCCCTAGTGACAGCCCCTTCCTCAGTGCCTCCAGAAACTGGAATTTGGTTAGAAAGGAACGGTCCCCGGGCAGGAACAGGGGACCCTCACATACACCCCCGGTGCCTGTTCAGCACACAGGTCCATCTCACCGGAGCGGTGCACATCCTGTAGTTCGAGAGCCTGCCCCAAAGATCCCCCCAGGGTTAAAGGCACCAGCCCACTGACCCAGAAGAAAGCCAAGAGAAAGGCTTCACCCTGACAAATGGCAGAGCTGAGGAAGAACCTTGGCTAACTGCCTGTGGACCTGCAAAGTCACTGGCTTCCTGTCCTGGCAGCCTGGGCCTGACCCTCCAGTATCCTGCCAACCATGAATCCCTGACCGGGGCCTGGATAACCCACAGTCCTGGAGTAAAAGGCCACCCCACATTACCCGTTAGCAATTGTCGGTGGTGCCAGATTCCATCAGTGCAGTGAGACCAGGAACTGCCGAAGTTGGGGTTCTGATATAGGCCAGGCTCTGCATAGCCCCTCAGTTCCCCTGAATGCCTGGAGTGCCTCAAATGACGTCGTGTCAGCCAAAATTATGCATGGTGCAAGCGATCTGCTTCTAGCACCCCAGATTCCAGAGGGCTGCCAGCTTCTCTTTGGGCACCTCCCTGGCTCCGGTGCTAGGCGTCTGTCAGCCCAGTAAAGCAAGAGCATTGGTGTCACAGACTCACAGGCTGTGCCCACTCTTGGCCAGTACGGTCCCTGAGGGGAACCCCCTTCAGTGCGACGGCCCTTCTCGGGGGTCCCTCTCTCTCAGGTTTAAGCCCCTCTGCCTCCTGGAGCCGCACTTCTCTGAGCCTTAGCACACCTGTCTCGCCGTGGGCCCCCTCAGGGAGTCCACTTGCTCTGGACTCCCGGGGGCCTCAACTCCCAGAGGGAATAATGCAACCCAGGTCTAGACTGGTGCGACACTCAGCCAGAGTAAAACAGAAGGGTTTATTGAGTGTCTGAACCCAGCACAGTAAACTCTCAGCGCCCTCAGGCCTGGCCTCCCTCAGCACAGCAGATCTAAGTCTCTCCTGCATCGAGGTGGGCTCTGGCTGCTCTCTCCTCCCAGCCCAGAGACCCTGCAGCTCCCCCCCCTGTCCTTTGTCTTCCGTACCAGGTAAACAGGTAGCTGGGGCCCTCTCTCTTCCACCCTTTGTTCCCCTCTGCTGGAAACGGCTGGTCAGGTCATCCGGATCCTCTATCCTCAGCCCTTTGTCCTCCCACTGGCCAGAACCGGCTGGCTGCCAAGCTGGGGTGGGAATCAGTCACCAGGTCACTGGTTGTTAGGGTTCCCCATCTCCAGGCCATTGTCTGGGGTTCCTGGCTGCTAGGAGAGGTCACACCTGGTCCTCTGCAACAACAAACCCTCTGCTACCACCTTGTTAAACAGGGACACTGAGGAGCGCACACACTATTCATGTAAAACACTACAACAATCCCCAACTTCGTCACAATCGGCCATGCCGTTGTTAAGCCCGGGCAGTCAGTGAATTCCACGTGCACAGTTGTGTCTGGTTGTGTGAACTGTTTAACATCTCTGGAGAAAAGAGTATATTGAGAGCCTTAGGGCTGGTCCACACTAGGAATTTATGGCCGTATAACTACATCTCTCAGGAGCATGAAAAATGCACCACCCAGAGAAGACAGTCTTCCATCCACCTACCTACCGCCTCTCGAGGAGAAACCTTCCTGTTGGCATAGGTAGTGTCTACACTGCAGAGCAACAGCTGTGTGGTGGTAGTGTTTCAGGCCCTTGGTCGCATAAGGATCCCATGCAGGTGGGGTCCCTCCTTCCCCTCCCCTCTCTTCTCCCAGAGAGCGACTACAGACAACTTCCCCTGCGGCCCCCTTCTGTTCTCAGCGTCTTCCTTTTATACAGGCCCGGCCTGCTCCGTCCAAGCAGAGATGGATTAAGATTTTCTGGGGGCCTCTCCCCGCCCTTTCCGCCTGCAGTCCCACCCCTTCCGCCTGTGGCCCCACTCACAGCCTCCCGCCGTTCTGCCCCTGCCCCCTGTTCCACCAGGGCACCCTCATTCTACCCCTGCCTGCGGCCACCAACCTGTTTCCTCCTTTTTCCCTCCTTCCACTTCAGCCCTAAGACTGGAGATGCTCTGTCCATGCTACAGTCCCAGGGCCACAGTGAGGAACGAGAGCTCCTTCTGTTCCTAGGGTCACAGCAGGGGTCCAGACACTGGGGGCTTCCCCTGCTGTCCCACAGCTTCTGCCGGGGACAGGGCTGGCGGTGGGCACTGGGGCTTCCCCTGTTCTGCCTGTTCTGAGCCATGCTGCTGCCATGAAATGGGGTCAGTACATGGGAGCTTCCCTGCCTGGTGGCGGGTTTTTTCCGGGGGGCCCCAGGTGGGGTGGGGCTGGGGCCGGCTCTGGCCCCCGGAAGGGGTGGGGTTGCAGGTCACAGAGGGACAGGATACAGAGGGACCTAGACAAATTAGAGGATTGGGCCAAAAGAAGTGAGATGAGGTTCAACAAGTACAAGTGCAGAGTGCTGCACTTAGGATGGAAGAATCCCATGGACTGCTACAGACTACGGACCGAATGGCTAGGCAGCAGTTCTGCAGAAAAGGACCTAGGGGATTACAGTGGATGAGAAGCTGGATATGAGTCAACAGTGTGCCCTTGTTGCCAAGAAGGCTAACGGCGTTTTGGTCTGTATAAGTAGGGGCATTGCCAGTAGATCGAGGGACGTGATCGTCCCCCTCAATTCGACATTGGTTAGGCCTCATCTGGAGTACTGTGTCCAGTTTTGGGGCCCACACTACAAGAAGGATGTAGAAAAATTGGAAAGAGTCCAGAGGAGGGCAACTGTTGCAGGGTACTCTGAGTCCCGTAGAAACGAGGCTCACACAGTAGCTGAATATAAGTGGTGAGTTTATTGAAGGCAGACAGTGACACAGCCGCAACGGGGGCCCCCTATTGTTGCAGTCACTGAGAGACGGGGAAAGCCCAACGCACCGAAGCAATGTTCAGGATGAAGCCCCTCATGCTGGGGCACGCTGACACAGAAATACCCATGCACATTTGCATCTCATACATAGCTCATGAATAGCTAATAACATGTTTTGCTTCACTACCTTGTTTTGCTTCCCTAGTCTCACACAAGCTGAATCTCACAGTTAGCAGCTGCAAAATCTCAACAGATAAGGATGTTGCCTTGACCCTGGAGTCTGCCTTGGGAACGGATTGCGTTTCCCTAGCAACACCCGCCACAATTTCTTCTGCATGCTACAGCACAAAAATGATTAGGGGCCTGGAGCACATGACTTATGAGGAGAGGCTGAGAGAACTGGGATTGTTTAGTCTACAGAAGAGAAGACTGAGGGGGCATTTGATAGCTGCTTTCAGCTACCAAAGAGGATGGATCTAGACTGTTCTCAGAGGTAGCAGATGACAGAACAAGGAGTAATGGTCTCCAGTTGCGGCGGGGAGAGGGGGGGTTAGGTTGGATATTAGGAAAAACTGTTTCACTAGGAGAGTGGAATGGGTTACCTAGGGAGGTGGTAGAATCTCCTTCCTTAGAGGTTTTTAAGGTCAGGCTTGACAAAGCCCTGGCTGGGATGATTTAGTTGGGGATTGGTCCTGCTTTGAGCAGGGGGTTGGACTGGATGACCTCCAGAGGTCCCTTCCAACTCTGATATTCTATGATCGTAGTGGTCCCTGCTGGCCATGGCATCTATGAATTTGGATCTTCCCTTGAGGACATCTGCTCTTTGGTGGCCTTTCGGAAAGGACAGCTGCCGAGACAGAGCTGGCCTTGTATTTCTACCTTGGTGCTCCTCTATCCATACATAACCGTGCCCTGTCCGTACCATCTGGGTCAGTCTAGCATTGGTTCTCAAAGTGGGGGTCGGGACCCCTTGAGGGGTCGCAACCCAATTATGTGGGGGTCGCGAGCCCCTGCTGCCGGCAGCCAGCCCTGACCCCCGCCGGCGGCACCCCGGACCCAGACCCTGCCACAGCAGGCTGCTGTTGGTGCTCTGGGCCTTGGCCCCTGCTGCAGTGGGCCGGCGGCGGGCTGCTGGCAGCACCCTGAACCCCAGACCTAGCCCATGGTGCGGCGGGCTGCCGGCAGCGACCCGAACCCCAGGCCCTGCTGTGGTGGGCTGCTGGTGGCCCCCCAGGCCCTGTCCCCTGTCCCAGGGGGTTGCTGGCACTTTCCCCTGAGCCCGGCTCCTGCCCCAGGGGTCTGGCACCCCCCTCCCCCAGCCCGGCCCCTGCCCCGACCCCGACCCCTGGGGGGAGGGGGGGGGGGTCGCGCTTAGAGGCCTGGTGTCTGAAAGGGGTCACCAATAGAAAAAGTTTGAGAACCACTGGTCTAGAGCACTGCCCTGCTCAGGAGACTAAACTGGATAGGTTTAAACCAGAAGCTTTTTCTTGCAAAAGGAGAGTAAAATGAGACCGAGTTTATGCCTTTGGTAGCATTCATACGCATGGTTCCTTACTGCATATTTACATTCTTCTAAAGGTAGGACTTGTCTAAAACAAACATTTTGCAAAGACTGTTGCTTGAGATAAAACCTCGATACCTTATCACAGGCAGCTGCGTTGTGGAGTTTGATAAAACCAACTTGTTGGTCTTCTCCTTTTTTTAACCATTCTGCCCTAGATTACAAACCTTACAACTTGCAATGACAACATCATCCGTTAAATATGTTATACAAAGCGCAGATTGCAGTAACCGATGCTTTTATACAACTTTCACACCGCACAGCGTAAAAGAAAACAGTACAGAAAAGATGGATCCAGGGAGAAGTTATGAAGACTGCATTTAATGCTCTGAGGTTTTATGGCTCAGGAAGAGTCAAAGAAGGCAGATTTCTTAAGAATCACCTTTGCTTTAACATTTCTCATATAATTAAGTAAGCAACTGAAAATCTGTGTGGAGAAAGTGGGGGCGTTTCCTGTTTTTTTCCAATGGTTTGCATGCAGAGTGGGAGTGGGACACAGTTTCCCTGGGTGTTACTGGTTTAACGAGGTGATAGGAGAGAGAGGACCAGCGAGGGAACTTGGGACCCCAGCCAATGGCCTGGAGAATGGATCCCCAGAGACAGGTGACTGAGAGGCCCAGCTCAGGAGTCACAGCCGGTTCTGGCCAGTGGGAGGACAATGGGCTGCGGAAAAAGGACTCAGGTGACCTGACCAGCCAATGGGGGCCAGAGGACAGAATAGGGGAAAGGAGGCCCAGTGAATCCTGTTTACCTGGAGAGAATACAATGGACAGAGGCGGGGCGTGTGGGAGGTGATATCAGATGCAAGGGGGGGGGGCTCTGGGCTGGAGAGAGGGAGCAGGCAGAGCCCACCTGAATGCAGGGGACCCTTGGATGTGCTGTGCTGAGGGAGGCCAGGCCTGGGACCTGAGCATTTCCTGTGCTGGGTTCAGATGCTATATTAAACCCTCCTGTTTTATGCTGGCTGAGAGTTGCTCCGGGCTAGAGAACAGGGTTGCATTTATTCCCTCTGGGAGTAGAGGCCCCGGGGGGCCAGAGTGAGTGGACTCCCTGAGGAGGCCCAAGGCGAGAGGCAGGTGTGCTTAGCCTCAGAGGGGTGCAGTTCCAGGAGGCAGAGGGGCTTAACCCCCGAGAGAGAGTGGACCCCCCAGAAGGTCTGTCTCACTGAAGGGTGTTCCCCGCAGGGACCGGACGGGCCAAGAGTTGGCATGAGCTGTGAGTCCGTGACAGTTACATCCTCCAAGCATTGTCGGTATACAAATAACAGTAGATATCTCTTAAAATTACGGCTCTGGCATGTTTGGAATAGCCTAACATCAGAATAAATTCTAATAATAGTTTTGGCCATCATAAGATCCCCTAGCAAGGTGTTCCACAGGTTAACTGTGTGCTGGGTGAAGAAATACTTCTGTGTGTCTGTTTTAAACCTGCTGCCTCTTAATTTCATCAGGTGACCCTTAGTTCTTGTGTTATGTGAAGGAGTAAATAACACTTCCTTATTCACTTTCTTCACACCAGTCATGATTTTATAGACCTTGGTCATTACCCCTCGTCATCGTCTCTTTTCCAAGCTGAACAGTCTGTCTTATTAACCTCTCCTCATACCGACGCCGTTCCATACACCTAATCATTTTTGTTGTCCTTTTCCATACCTTTTCCAATTCCAATATATCTTTTTTGAGATGGGGTGACCAGATCTGCACCCAGTATTCCTGATGTAGTCGTACCATGGATTTATATAGTGGCGTTATGACGTTTTCTGTCTCATCATCCATCCCTTTCCTGAAGCTTCCTAACACTCTGTTAGGTGTTTTGACGGCTGTTGCACATTGAGAGGATTTTTTCAGAGAACTAGCCACAGTGACTGCAGATAGCTGAGGCTTGTAACAGCTAATATCTTCCGTGGCTCTGGACAGAAAGCCTGCAATGAATCACAGAAACCTTCTCTCTGGGGTTCTCACCCTTTCATGCGCCCTCTTATGGGCAGTCATGGTACTGCAGGTGAGCCCTGCCTCGATTTCCCCCTCACCTGGCATATAGCCAGATCCAAGCAGGCTTTCCGGTATTAACGAGCACCCCGCTGTGGAGGGGCTCGTTTATTAACAGAGAAGGTCAACAGAAAATATCAGTGAAAGCTGCCTCCCAGCATCCTAGCTGGGAGAGCGAGCCAATCCCATTCCATCTGTCCCCCATCTGAGTCCACAGCTTGCCTGTGTCCAGACTCTTCACCGGGGTCCTCTGGATTCCTGGGGTCAGGTCTCCGGCTGCTGCCTGGGTAGAATCCTGCCCCGGAGTCCATGGAGGTCGGTCCCATGCCTGTCAGGCTGGGCTTTCTGACGCTGTCTGAAGCCCCGGATGAGACCTGGCTCGGCTGGAACCAGGTGAACTGGAGACCAGTGGGGAGGGAGTGGGCATTGAGTATGAAACAGACTGCAGATGAGAGAGAGAGAGAGAGAGAGAGAGAGAGGGTGGGGGTGGGGGTGGGGGTGGGGGTGTGACCCGTCCAACCCCAGAGCCCTGACACACAGGGCAAGGCTGGGCAGGTGCTGATCTAGTGGTTTGAACAGGGAAGGGGCTGGAAGCCAGGACTCCTGGGTTCTCTCCCCAGCTCTGGGAGGAGAGTGAGCTCTAGTGATTAGAGCAGGCAGGCTAGGAGCCAGGACTACTGGTTTCTCTCCCTGGCTCTGGGTGGGGAATGGGATCTAGTGGTTAGAGCAAGTGGCGGGGAGGGGGCTTGGACTCTGAAGCGCTCTTTTCAGCTCTGAGGCCCTTGGGGGATGGGGCATGAACAGGCGCTGGCAGAAGGCCCAGAGGTAAATGCCCCCCCCCCCGACTTCTCCCTGAAGCGATGCTGCCCCCTCCCCCACCCTGGTGATGGATGTGGAGGGGACCTCACATTTTGCTCCCTCCCTAGGCATAGATTCCTCCCAGGTCTGTCAATCTACAACTCCTCCCTGTCCGTCTTTGCCCTTGTCTCCCACTTTCCATCACATGAATGTCCCTGTACAACCTGCTTCTCCCCCCTCCTGTGGCTTTGGGGAAACCCAGAGATTCTGTGTGTCAAGGAGCTTTTGGGATCAGCTGTTTGGGAGGGATGGTTCAGCAGGATCTTGCGGGGGCGGGGGGGCGAGGGCGAGAAGACTCTGGCAGAGGTAGGGAAATCACCCTGACCCCCTTCCCCACCCCAGCAGCTGGGGACAGAATTATAACCCACGCCCCCAACCCATCAATTCAGCTCTTCACCCTTCCCTGCAATCTTTTGTGGGCTCGGCAGTACGGGGGCCATGCTCAGCAGTGCTCACTCTGTGCTTGTGAAGGGCCACAAGCCCCCTTCACCCACCTGGCTTGCCTGAGGGGAGCTGTGGGGGGAGCCACGGACATTCAGCGTCTGGGAAGGAAATTTACAAAAAGTGAGCCGATGCACTGGTGCTGCCTAAGTCTGCAGAGAGCCTGAGCCCTATCGCTGGGAGAGGGGGGAGCTGTACCAAGTGTAACGGACACACAACGCTGCCTGAGTCTGCTGAGAGCCTGAGCCAAGAGCCCTGTGAACTGCCCATTATCCGGGTCACAGGGCTGAGGCCGTGGGGGAATTGGCCGTGCTGGGGGTCGCTCCTGCTCACTGGGGGGCAGCCGGGCCCTGCAGACTTTGCTGCTGGCATTGCTGGGCTCTGTGTCATACTGAGATTTGGGGGCTTGGCCGCATCAGGGCTTGGCCCTCCGGGGTAATATGCGTTTTCCTCCTTCCAAAATCTCTCCAGGCCAACTATCCGGCTGCCTTTCCAGCCTGCTCTCTAACCTCAGACAATGCCCCTTTCCCAGTAGCAGGCAGGGGAACCTGGACCCATGCCTGACTCCAGGGTCCAGCTCAGGGACCCTCTATCCAGCAACCCCAGTCCGCTCACTCCTATTTCCCTTTGCTCCTTCCTATGTCCCACTTTTTCTCTTTCTCAGTGTTCTAGCCCAGCCGTGGGGGTCCAACTCAAGCTCCCAACTCCCATGGGCTGACTGCAGCCTGCTTCCCCTGCAGCCTGTTTCTGCTGGCAGCTTCCTCCCCATCCACATGCAAACCCTCTCACCCCAGAAGAGTGTTGCTTTCAAGACGGGCTAGTGGGGAGGGGAGAGCAGAGCCAGCCGGGCTAGTGCGTGTTCATCCCCACCCCACTCTATGGCACCAAACTGGACTGGAGTCGCCACCACCATCCATCGGCAGCTGCGGCACCTCACCCCCTCCTGAGGGAAACCCCCGTTCCCCAGCCGGCCTGTTGGATTTCTCAGCAGCCCTGGTGCTGTAGCATGGGGAGGTTTCGTCCATCTGCTCTGCTGGAGGAGCCATGCCCCGTAGGGCAGTGGTTCTCAAACTTTTTGTAGTGGTGACCCCTTTCCCACACCGGGCATCTAAGCGTGACCCCTCTTAGGGGTCAGGTGGGGGGGGCATGCCTGCAGCCCACTGTGGCAGGGGCTGGGATGGGGGGGGGGGTGCTGGCAGGCCGACGCAGCAGGAGCCAGGGTCTGGACCAGGCTCGTGGGGCCAGCACGAGTTGCGGCTGGCCTTATGGGGTGCCGGCAGCTCGCTGTGGCAGGGGCACGGGCTGCCTGCAGCAGCAGGAGCCGGATGCCAGCAGCCAGTGGCATTGTTTGGGGCTGACTGCTGGCAGCAGGGGCTCGTGACCCCCACAAAACTAGCTCGCAACCCCCAGAGGGGTCCCGACCCCCACTTTGAGAACCAATGCCGTAGGGCATCGAGCCTGGGGACTGCGGGAAAGACGATGGGGCTACGAGGCAGGTTGGGCAACGACCATTTATTTCAGATCGAGACAGACATCGTGAGCACGATTACAAAATAGACGACCCCTGAAAAACACAGCGCCAGGAACACGGGGCGGGTGTAGGAAAGGGAGGGAGCCCTGGGAGGCCATTCTTATTTCAGCCAGTCGCCCGCCATGGCCCTGGTGTGGAGCCGCTAACACGACAATCTACTGAAGACAAACGCGGTAAAGTACCTGGCACTGCATGTCCCACCCACCCTACCCCAGCATGTCCCCGCGCCATGGAGTATGACGGACCCCGTCTTCAGCGATCGGCCCCTCGTTGCTCGCTGTACCCGGTGGAGCGGGTGACGTGTTGTCAGAAGGGGATCCCAGTATCCCCCGTGCAGCCTCCCTTGGAGAGAGGCCGCAGCAGGCCCGAGACGCAGCGGATGCAGCTCCCCATGGGGCCCGGCGTCTCCTGGGACTGTCCCACGAGGTCATGGCCAAGCTGCTCCAGTTCTACCCCCCTGCGTGGCCCCCTGGGCGAGCCAGCTGCCCCCTTGCTGAGCCGCACGCCAGGGACTGGCCACAATCGCGCCCCCAGGAAGAGGCAGCTGGGAGCTGCTGGAAGGTGACCCGTGGCCGGAGACGCTGCCATCTCCGAGGGGCCCAGCTCCGATGCCTGGCTGAAAAATCAGATTTGCCAAAGAATAATAATTAGGGGGCAGGGTCATGAGGGGATGGGACCCATCCTGTGGTTCCAAGCCTGGCTGGGGAAAGCACCGGCTCCCAACGGGTGGGAGCACCTGGGATTCAGCCGGGAGCTGGCTCTCTCCCCACCCCATTGCCTCTCTGCCGTCTGCCCCGGTTTCCCTACCCCCCCCCCCGACGCTGCCCTGCCCCATCCTACTGCCGCCCATGAGCCTTCCTTCGACCTCTTCCTGCCCCCCACCCTCATGTCCCCAAGCTCTGCCTGTCTTCCTTCTGCCCCCCATCCCCATGTCCCTGAGCCCTGCCTCCTGCCTACACCCCCATATCTGTCTGTCTCCCTCCTACAGCCCCCCCCCCCATTCTCCTCCTGCCCCTGTGATCTCCCTCCTGTCCTTCAGGCTGTCCCCAGCCTCCCTGCTGCCCCCACCTGCTCCTGTGACCTCAGCAGCTCTCCACATTTTCCTGCAACCCCCTCCTGCCCTCTATACCCCACCTCCCTGTGACCCTTCAACCTTTCTGCCCCCGTATTCTCCTGCCTCCCTCCCTTAGCTTCCCTCCTGCCCCCTCTCCCACATCCCCCTGCCCCCCTCACTGGGTTGTTGTAGGGAGGGGGCTAGCTCTACAGCACAGGCTGGTTTCATCCCCACCAACCCAAAATAAAGGGGAGAGAGCAGCCATTTTGACTGAGGGGAAATGGCCAGCTCCCTCAGGGTGTGTCTACACCGTGCACTAAGCCTGGTTCCATCTCAGGTTTGAGCCCCAGGCCCCCGCTGCCGCCCACACACGTTGGTCTGACTTGGCTCAGCAAGCGCACAGGGCCCAGGGCCCTGCTAGCAGGGCAGGTCCCAGCCCGAGTCCAGCTGCGATGCGGGTCCAAGCCCCAGTATTGTTCAGTGTGGACACTGCTCAAGCCACAGTCCTGAGGCAGAAGGGCCACGCGGTGCAGTGTGGATGCGCTAGCCCGGCTGGGAGACCGGGGCCAGCATTTGTAAACTCAGATTTACAACGCAACGCGGATCAGGCTTGGCCACACCGAGTGCAGAAGCCCGGCTCCTCCAGACCCGGGTTTACAGAGCAGTGTGCACACACCCTCCATCTGGAAATGGGGCAGAGGCCAGAAATATCCCCCAGCAGCCTCTGTGCAACTCTGACAACCCCACAGAGACCTGCTGGGTCCCACAGCAAGCGCACCCCTCCCCCGAGGTGCAAGAACAAAACCTCCTCTTTCACGTGTGTCGGTGTTTGTATCTGTCCCTCTCACATACACACATGCGTGCACAAGGTTTCTCTCACACACACATGCATGAGGGTTCTCACATGCATGTGCAAAAAGAGGGTTCTCTCACATGCACGAGGAAGATTCTCTCAGACGCCCATGGATGAGGAAGGCTCTCACACACACATGGATACACACAAGGTGGTTTCTCTCTCATACACACATACAGGAGGTCTCTCTCTCACAGACACATAAAAGGAGGTTTTTCCTGTCACATACACACAGGTTTCACAGACAGACACAAACACCTGAGATTTCTCTCTCTCTCTCTCACACACACACACAGGTTTCACACTAGGGTTGCCATCCCTCCAGGACTGTCCTGGAATCTCTATAAATTAAAGATCAATCTTTAATTAAAGATTATTTCATGTGATGAAACCTCCAGGAACATGCACGCGCGCACACACACATATACAGGTTTCGCACACATGAGGAAGTTTCAGATACACACACGGGAGGAGGTTTCATGCACACACAAGGATTTATACAGACATACGCACATAGGAAGTTCACACACACGAGAGGCGGCTTCACGTAGACGTGCACACACATGTAGGCTTCGCACCTCCACACATGGCAGGAAGTTTCTCACACACACACAAGGAGGTTTCACACACACACAAGAATGGCCAGACTGGGTCAGACCAAAGGTCCATCTAGCCCATTGTCCTGTCTTCCAATAGTGGCCAGTACCAGGTGCCCCAGAGGGAATGAACAGAACAGGGAATCATCAAGTGAACCATCCCCTGTCGCCCATTCCCAGCTTCTGGCAAACAGAGGCTAGGGACACCATCCCTGCCCATCCCAGCTAAGAGCCATTGATGGGCCCATCCTCCATGAATTTATCTAGTTCTTTTTTTAACCCTCTTATAGTCTTGACCTTCACAACAACCTCTAGCAGCGTTCCACACACACAGAGATAGATACACATAAGGAGGTTTCTCACTCACATGGACACGTGGGAGGAAGATTCACACACGACATTTGACGCACATAGATGGACGGACATCCATATGAAGTTTCTCACACACATACGAGGTTTTACACACACGCAGACATGCAAGGTGGTTTCTCACATGCACACATACATATGAGAACAGATTTCTCACACACATGGACACAAGGTAGTTTCTTACACACACACACACACAGACGAGGTTTCTCACACACACACACATGAAGTTTCTCACACACACAGACATGCAAGGAGGTTTCTCACACACACGAGAAGAGGTTTCTTTCACACAAACATGAACACAGGAGGAGGTTTCTCACATGTGAGAGGAGGTTTCTCTCAGACAGGGAAGTTTCTCTCTCTCTCTCTCACACACACACACACACACACACACACACACACACACACACACACACCAAGAGTTTTCTCTCTCACACACATATATAGGAAAAAAGGTTTCTCACATGTGGGAGGTTTCTCACAAACACACACAAGCACACAAGGTTGGTTTCTCTCTCTCTCTCACACACAAACACAGGTTTCTCACACACCCCTACAGACAGACAGACTCTCTTGCTGTTCTTGTCCTGGCACCCTACCTGTGCGCTCTCACATCATGTCTACACCGAGGGAAGTGGCCTGGCTAGGGTGACCAGACAGCAGGTGTGAAAAATCAGGACAGGGTGGGGGGTAATAGGAGCCTATATAAGAAAAAGACCCAAAAATCAGGACTGTCCCTATAAAATTGGGACATCTGGTCACTCTAGGCCTGGCCGCCTTCTAACAGCTATTCTGTTCCTGCTCCTGCACGGGCCAGCACCCTGGGGCCGGCCTGCCCTGCTGGGAGGGGGTGAGGCCAAGCCTGGCCAGGACTGAGGGGACTAGTGCCTGTGACCGGCCTGGCAGAGCAGAAGGCATCTGGGCCTGCCGCTGGGGCTGGGGACGGGTGTCGCTTTGGGGGCAGAGCGATTGTCCCAGGACAGAGTTCCTTTTCCCTCGGAAGAGCGCGCCCAGCTGGGGCTGCTGTCTCAGTCAATCTCCCTGTCCAGACGAGGTTTGAGATTGGATTGTCGGAGCTGATGACCCTGTGCGCTCCCAGGCAGCCCGCGTTACCATCCATGTCCCAAGGATGCCCGGAGCCCCACTCTGGGCCAGGTCCTCCTGTACAGTCGTTGCAGCCACATGGAGGTGGGCATGGGGATCACTGCCCCTCCCTCGGACCCCACATCCAGCCCAGGGGGGTAGGAGCATGTCAGTGTGTCAGCGGGGGCACCAGCTCTCCCTCCATGCGACAAGCACCCCAGAGGGTGGCAGCGTGGGAATTGGTGTCCTCTTGGTTCCCACACCCTGAGGATGGCGCACTCTGGGCAGAAGTGGCATGGGAGCTGGCACCCCCCTGAGTCCCACACACTCCCATGGGAAAGTAGTGCCCCAGTAGGAGCGGGCATGACATCTGGTGCCCCCTCAGTTCCCCATGCGGGAGAGACGCCCCAGAAGGTGGCAGTGCGAGAACCGGTGCCCCGATTCCCATGCCTTCTCCTCCCATGATGGAGGACGGTGCTGGGGCAGTAGTTGGTTCCCGCGCTCCGCGCCGGGGCAGCTACTCCTGGTGGGTCCTCTGGTGGCGGAGGAGGTGGGAGGTGGCTCCGAAGCCCTTCCCGCAGTCGGCACACTTGTAGGGGCGCTCGCCGGTGTGAGTGGCCCGGTGCCGGCCCAGGTGGGCTTCGCGGGTGAAGGATTTGCCGCAGACGCCGCACTCGAAGGGCTTCTCGCCCGTGTGGGTGCCCTGGTGCCGGGCCAGGTGGGCGCTGCGGGTGAAGGCTTTGCCGCAGACGCCGCACTGGAAGGGCTTCTCGCCGGTGTGGACCAGCTGGTGCCGGGTCAGGTGGGCGTCGCGGGTGAAGGCCCTGCCGCAGATGCCGCACTGGTAGGGGCGCTCGCCGGTGTGGGTGCCGTGGTGGCGGGTCAGGTGAGCGTTGCGCCCGAAGGCCTTCCCGCAGTAGGTGCACTTGTAGGGGCGCTCGCCGGAGTGGGTCTCCTGGTGGCGGGCCAGGTGGGCGCTGCGCCCGAAGGCTTTCCCGCAGTGGGTGCAGGCGTAGGGGCGCTCGCCCGGCGGCGGCGGCGGCGGGGCCAGGGCCGGGCCCTTGCTGCGGTGGCTGCAGGTGTAGGGGCGCTGCTCTCTGCCCGAGTGGGTGCCCAGGTGCCGGGTTAGGTGGGAGCTGCGCCGGAAGCCCTTGCCGCAGTACGGGCACGTGTTGGTCTTCTCACCCATGGGCGTGGCCGGCGGGGGGCTCCAGCAGCCTGGGTTTACGGCCGCGGCCAATCCTCCGACGAGGCTGGGGGCAGCCCGGGTTCGCTACCACGACTGTTTCCTTTGGCTCCTCCCAGGCAGCTTCCGGGATCTCCCTCGTTCTTCCCTGCTCCCTGTGAGGACAGAGAATCCAGCTGTGAGCTGCTCCTGCTGCCCCATTTCTGGTGAGAGGCAGCGTGGCCTAGCAGATAGAGCACCGGGACTCGGAGCACCTGGCTTCTATTCCCGGCTCTGGCCTCCTGGGCGACCATGCCGCTCCGTGCCTCAGTTTCCCCACTTGTACAATGGGGATTATACTACCGACCTCCATCATCAAGGGCTTTGAGCTCTACGGATGGAAAGCACTAGGCATTATTATTAATATAGAACCAAGGGCCGGCAGCTGAGCCTGGAATCGGCTGTCTCCAGGCTGACTCACGAGTACATCTGAGCACCAGCAGACCTGCTCGGTGGCCGGCCGGCCTGACTGGCTGAGCGGGAGCCAGGTTAATGCTTATGGCCACCAATATAACTGCTCCTGCCCCAGCCTTGCCTCCCAGTCCTGCTCTGGTCTGCTCCTTGCCTGGTTTCTGTCTGTTTTTAAATGCTGGTGAATCTTAAAATCAAAACAATAATTGTTTTGGGTCAAGTGAAATCTTTCAGTCAATCCAAGACATTTTGAGTCGAGTTCAAGATTTTTTTTAAAAAATGCATTTGCCTTTTAAAAATAAAATCGAAGGCAGATCTTAACCGAAAAGTCAGTTCAGCCAGCAATTCATATAGGAAATGTCATAAGGAAACATTGGAGTTTTGGGGAATATTTGTTGTTTATTCCCCACTCCCCCTTCCCCGAGACCAACAATTTGGTGAATCAGACGTGAATTCAGGTGAATTTGGTGAATCAGACGTGAAGCATTTTCGGCCTCACTGAATCTGCATTTTTTGCTGAAAAAAAATTCCACTCAAAAAGGTCACCAAACTCTAGTTACTAGCTAGAGGGGCTCTGGGCGGATTTTCTGGGACTCCCATGCCCCCCTGCAGGGTTCCGAGCTGGTCTAACTCACTGCTCACCTGGGGTTCCTCCCTGCTGTTGTCCTTTCCTCCGGCCCGGCTGTGGTCACATCCCCAGGAGTTCACACCAGAAAATCCTACTGGGGGAAAGCATTAGGATAAGGTCAGGTGTTCCAGGAGAGCTCCCGGGACGAGACAATCTAGAGCTACTGGGGGATGGGACGGGACTAGAACAGGGCAAATAATGGAGTTTTCGGTTTGGCAATTTTGAAAAGTTGGGAGGGAAAAAGGGAGTTTCTGGTCAGAGCAAAAATGAAAGTTTTCAAAATTGTAAAGTTGGACACAAAAATTTCACGTCGAGTCTTATTCTTAGCAGGATTGTTGTTGTATTAGCAGGAGTGTTGTATGCAAGACACAAGAAGCAATACTTCCGCTCTACGCTGCGCTGATTATGCCTCAACTGGAGTATTGTGTCCAGTTCTGGGCACCACATTTCAGGAAAGATGGGGACAAATTGGAGCAAGCCCAGAGAAGAGCAACAAAAATGATTCAGGTGTAGAAAACATGAACTATGAGGGACTGAAAAAATTGGGTTTGTTTACTCTGGAAAAGAGAAGACCGAGAGGGGACATGACAAAATTTTACAAGTCCATAAAAGGATGTTACAAGGAGAAGGGAGAAAAAATGTTCTTAACCTCTGAGGATAGGACAAGAAGCAATGGGCTTAAACTGCAGCAAGAGAGGTTTAAGTTGGACCTTAGGAAAAACTTCCTAACTGTCAGGGTGGTTAAGCCCTGAAATAATTTGCCTAGGGAGGTTGCGGAATCTCCATCATTGGGGATTTTTAAGAGCAGGTTGGACAAACACCTGACAGGGTCTGATAATATTTAGTCCTGCCATAAGTTCAGGGGACTGGATTAGATAACCTCTCAAGGTCCCTTACAGGCCTAAGATTCTATGAATCTACGAGTCAGTGGAGACAATTTTGACCCTTTTAAAATCATTTTGAATTTAAGAAAAACTAAAAGGGAACGAAAATTTTACAGAAAAAGCTGCTTTGAACCAAAAAAAAAAAAAAAAAAAAAAAAGTAAATGCTTTTTCTCTGGATTTTCTTAAAGTTTTGATTCCCCCAAAATGAATAATTTGGGAATCCGAGGCTAATTTGCCAAACGTGTCGGTGAACTGACTTTTTTTTTTTTCTGGAAAAAGGGTTTTGTGCTAAAACTTCTGCCCAGCTCCAGCTTGGATAGGGCAGAACACTTCCCTGAATTAATTCCTCTCTGAACTAGAGCAGAGCTTTTAGGAAAACATTCAGTCTTGATTTAAAAATGGCCAGAGATAGAAAATCCACCAGGACCCTCGGTAAGTCGTTCCAATTTCCATTGCTGTTAAAATTTTGCACATTATTTCCTGTTTGGATTTGCGTAGCTTTAACTTCCAGCCATTGGGTAATGTTCTTTCTCTGCTAGACTGAAAAGCTCACCCTTAAATATTTGTTCCCCGTGGAGACACTAATAGACGGGGATGAAATCACCCCTTAACCGCCACTTTGTTAAGCAAAATAGAGTTCTTTGAGTCTATCACAATGAGGCAGATATTCTCATCCTTTTCATTCTCGTGGCTCTTCCTAGACCCCTCTCCAATTTATCAACATCCTTCTTCACTCTGGACACCAGAACTGGACGCGGGATCCCAGCAATGATCCCACCAGTGCCAAACACAGAGGTGAAATGACCTCTGAGATTCCCCCATTGGCCGGGATCATATTAGATCTTTTGGCCACAGCGTCGCATGGGGAACTCATGTTCAGCTGATTAACCACCACAACCCCCAGATCTTTTTCAGAGTCCCTGCTTCCCAGGGGAGAGTCCCCTACCTTGTAAGTATGGTCTGCACCCTGTGTTTCAACACGGATACATTTAAAATTTAGCTGTACTCAAATGCATAGTGTTTGCTTGAGCTCAGTTTACCAAGAAATCCAGATTACTCCGTATCAGTGGCCTAAATTCCCTCTTCCCCAGCTCCTACCCCAATTCCAACCCAGCCACGGTTGGGGGCGTGCCCCTCCCCTGGCCCTGACTTAGCCCCTGTCCGGACTTGCGGCAGTGGGGAGAGGCGTCTCCCCACCGCCCCCCAGCCCACATGCTGCTGCAGGGAGAGAGAGCTGGGGGGAGTTCTCTCCCCGCTGCAGCCCCGGGCAGCCTGCACCCCAAACTCCTCATCCCTAGCCCCACCCCAGAGCCTGCAGCCCCAGCCAGAGCTATCATCCCCTCCCCCTCCCCCAGCCCAAATTCCTGTCCCAGCTTGGAGCACCCTCCCACAATCCTAACTCCTTGGCTTCATCCCCCAGCCCAGAGCCCCCTCCTGCACCCCAAACCCTTCATCCCCGGCCCCACTCAAGAGCCCACACCCCCAGCCAGAGCCCTCATCCCCCTGCACCCCAACCCTCTGCCCCAGCCCTGAGCCCCTCATCCCAGGCCACACCCCAGAGCCCACACTCCCCAGCTGGAACCTTCACCCCCCCCCCCACCCCAACGCACTCCCCTAGTCCGGAGCCCCCTCCCAGACTCCGAACCCCTCAGCCTCATCCCTGCCACCTGAATTTTGTTATGTGCATCAATATGGAGGTGATGTCTCACACATCACACATGTGCACATAAAATTCATTCCACAGATGGGTGGACCCGTCCTCTTCATTGTTTATCACTCCCCCAATTTTGGGGTCATCTGCAAACTTTATCTGTGATGATTTGATGTTTTCTTCCAGGTTATCGATAAAGATGTTAAATAGCGTAGGGCCGAGACCCCCTGGACACATATCCCCATCAAATGATGGTTTCCCATTTAGTTACATTTTTGAGATCTATCAGTGAGCCAGTTTTTAATCCATTTAATGTGGGCCATGTTAAAGTCTAAGTCTATTACGTCAACACGATTACCTTTATCAACCAAACTTTTAATCCCATCAAAAAAAAAATAGCACGTTAGTTTGACAGCTCCCAGAGTCTCATAGATTTTAAGGTCAGAAGGGACCATCGTGATCATCTGGCCTGACCTCTGCACATCACAGGCCACCGAACCTCACCCACCCACTCCTGTAACAGACCCCGAACCTCTGGCTGACTTACTGAAGTCCTCAAGTCATGGTTGAAAGACTTCACGTTAGAGAGTCCTCCACAATTTACACTAGTTTAAACCTGCAAGCGACCCGTGCCCCATGCTGCAGAGGAAGGCGAACCTCCCCCCACACATGGTCTCTGCCAATCTGACCCGGGGAAAATTCCTTTTGACCCCACGTACGCCGATCAGTTGGACCTTGAGCATGTGGGCAAGACCCGCCAATTAGACACCTGGGAAAGAATTCTCTGTAGTCAGTCAGAGTCTGGCCCATCTACTGTCCCATCATTGGCCGTTGGAGATATTTGCTACCAGCAGTCACAGATCAGCTACATGCCATTGTAGGCAGTCCCATCATACCACCCCTCTATACTTATCAAGCTCAGTCTTGAAGCCAGTTCGATGTGTTGCCCTCACTGCTCCCTTTGGGAGGCTGTTCCAGAACTCCACTCCTCCTCCGATGGCTAGAAAGCTTCATCTAATTCAGCGGTTCTCAAACTTGTTGAGACCGCAACCTCTTTCTCTGCTCCGGCGGCGCGGCGTGACCCCTCCATGTCCACCAAAAAGCCCCCAAATTCAATACTTCCGCATTCGGTGGCTAAAAGCCGCCAAATGCGGAAATACAGGCACGGACCCTGCTGCGCCCCGGCCCCAGTCCCCGCTGCGGGTGGGCACCCGGCTGCGCCCCGGCCCCGTGGCGGCCGGACTGCCGGCTACAGCCCCGGTCCCTGCCGCAGGCTGGCTGCCGGCTGTAGCCCCAGTGGCAGTAGCGGGGTGCCAGCAGCGGCAGAAACTCGTGACCCTCCGGGGAGCGCTCGGCGACCCCCCAGGGGGGTCTCGACCCCCAGTTTGAGAAACCCTGATCTAATTTCAAGCCTAAACCGGTTCATGGCCAGTTTACATCCATCTATTCTTGTGTCCACATTGGTGCTTGATTGAAATTACTCCTCTCCCTCCCTGTTTATCCCTCTGATCTGTTTAGAGGGAGCAATCAGATCTCCCATCAGCCTGCCTTTGGCTCGGCTAAACAAGCCCAGCTCATAAAATCTCCTCTCGTAAAGTGGGTTCTCCATTCCTCGGGTCATCCTAGTAGAAGCCCTTCTCTGCACCTGTTCCAGCTTGAATTCGTCTTTCTGAAACATGGGAGACCAGAACCGCGCACAGAATTCCAGCCGAGGGCTCACCAGTGCCTTGTACAATGGCAAACCACTTCCCTAGCTCTACTGGAGAAACTCGGATTTCATTTGTTTATTTTAAAACACTTTAAAAACAAATCTCATCTCACATTTGTGTGTTTCGTTTGTTTGGGGGAGCTGCAGGAGGGCCAATGGATAGAGCACTGGGCTGGAACTCAGGAGATCTTTGGGTTCTTTGCTACCAGCCTGCTGGGCGACCGAGGCCAGACACAGCCCCACTCTGTGCATCAGTTTCCCCATCTGTAGAATGGGGATAATGATCCTGAGCTCCTCAGTAAAGAGCTTTGAGAGCTGCTGGCTGGCCCCAGCCCCTTTCTTCTCCCAATCCCCTCCCACCTCCGCCTCCTTTCCCCCATCCTCCTCTCCTCCCCACCCCAAGATTTCAGCTCAGCACCCCGTCCAGCTCCCTGGCCCCATCCCCCACTCAATCTTTCAACCCCCCTCTTCCCTCCACCCCAGTTCCCAGCCCCCTCCCTGCAGCCCCTTTCCCCAGCCCCCCAGCTGCACTTCTCAGCCCCAGCCGACGGCCCCCCTTCCCTTATCAGCACCAGTTCCACCCCCTCTCTGCAGCCCCCTCCCCAGCTTCAGCGCTCACCCCCAGCACCCTCCCCAGTTGCAGCACCCTGCTCCCGCCCCCCTCCTTCCCAGCTACTATAGCCCCAGATCTCCAGCTGCTGCTGATCTCACCCCCCAGCTCCCTCCCCCCTGCAGATCTGATCCCTGCCCCCCTCCTCCCCAGCTTCTGCTCTCACCCCCACCCCTCCTGCACATCCCAGCTCCCTGCCCCCCTCCTCCCCAGCTGCAGCCCAGCCGCCCCCGCCCGCTCTCACCGCCGGTGCACACGCTGGGCTGGGCGCAGGAAGGTGCCCGGGCCCCTCTCTCGGTCTCTCCTCCCCCAGCCCCGGCTCCGCTCTGCACCGCAGCGGCCTGCCAGCTCGATGGTTGTTAACCCTTCCCGCGCCAGACGGCAGGCAGACATCCCCCTCCCCCGGACGCCTGGGTTCCGCAGGGCGCCCCTGGAGGCGCCGAAGGGCAGCGCCCGGGACCCCCTGGGGGCTGAGCAGGGCTGGGCCCGGCATGGAGCTGATTTTAGGGTGACCAGATAGCAAGCGTGAAAAACAGGGATGGGGTGGGGTGGGGTGGGGGGTAATAGGAGCCTATATAAGAAAAAGACCCCAAAAATTCGGGTCAGTCCCTATAAAATCGGGACATCTGCTCACCCTATCTGATTCCGAAAAGTGGGGGGCAACAGGGTGGACAGGGAATCATTTCAAATAGGAAATATCTGAAATTTTTAGTGACTTGAAAAGTTGGGAGGAAAAAATTCATTTTTCCTTTCGACTTCGGGGAGGGGGGGGGAGAGAAATGTCCCGGGGGGGTCAAACGGTTTCTGCTCTTGAGCAGCTTCAAACATTTAAAAATAAAAATAAAACCCAGGGACGCGTCGAAACAAAATACCGCTTGGAACCGAAAACTAGAAACACGTTCCCCATAATCTGGGAGAGACGAACGTGCTCTCTTTGTCTGATGAGATGACAGGTTTGGGGGATAACCGTAACCTAATCCACTTAGACTTCGGCAGGGTGTTTGGTACCGCACGGCATTTGGCATAAACACCCTAGAATGCTATCAAATGAACATGATCCACGTCGAATTAAATAAAAAAAGGTCTCAAAATGTAACTGTAAACGGGAAATCAAGAGGCCGCATTTCCAGTGAGTGGGGTCCCGCAGGGATCGGTTCTCGGCCCTTTGCTGTGAAACATTTTTGTCAGTGACCTGGGCGAAAACATAAAATCACGTCTGCAGCTGACCTCAAAATTGGGGGAGTGGTAAATAACGCAGAGGAGAGGTCACTCAATTGGATAAACTGGATACAAGCACACAAGAGGTGTTTTAATGCTCTTAATGTTAAATGTAAATGTATCCATCTAGGAACAAAGAATGTCGGCCATACTTAGAGGATGAGATGCTCTCTCCTGGGAAGCAGAGACTGGGAAAAAAGATTTCCGGGTTGTGGTGGGGGGTCACAAGAAGTGGAATGTGTCATGATGCCTATACATGATTGGCACGCTTGTAGGGTTTCAAGATAAGAACATAGGAATGGCCATATTGGGTTACACCAATGGCCCACCTAGCCCCATATCTTGTCTTTGACAGTGGCCAGTGCCAGATGCCTCAGAGGGAATGAACAGAACAGGGCAAATGCAAATGATCCATACCTTGTCATTTAGTCCCCATTTCGGCAGTTGGAGGTTTAGGGACACCTGGAGCCCGGCCATCTTGGCTACTGGCCATCTTGGCTACTGGCCACTGATGGACCTATCCTCCTTGAACTTATCTAATTCTTTCTTGAACCCAACTTTTGGCCTTCACATTGCCATCATGTGGCAATGAGTTCCACAGTTTGACTGTGTTGCATGAAGAAATATTTCCTTATATTTCTTTAAAACCTATTAATTTAATCAGGTGACCCCCCCCCAGTTCTTGTGTCACGTGAAGGGGTAAATAACGCTTCCCTATCCCCTTTCTCCACACCAGTCATGATTTTATAGATCTCCATCATATCCCCCCGAGTCGTCTCTTTTCCAAGCTGAACAGTCCCCATCTTTAAATCTCAACTCCTGCAGCAGCTGTTCCATCCCTCTAAACTTTTTCATTGCTCTTCTTTGCACCTCTTCCGACTCTTAAGGGAGCTTTTCTGTGATGGGGCGGCCACACTGCATACAGTATTTCAGGTGAACAGAGAGAACTGATCCCCAGCAATGTGGATTGCTTGGGGAGGTGGACACAAGCCAGCAATAGGCCAACGTACAGTCGAACAGCTAGGAACAAAGAACACAGGCCACACGTACAGGATGGGGGACTCTATCCTGGGAAGCAACAGTGACTCTGAGAAAGATGTGGGGGTGGATAATTGGCTAAACACGAGCTCCCAATGTGACACTCTGGCCAAAAGGGCTAATGCAATCCTGGGATGCACAAACTTGAGTAGGAGTCAGGAGGTTCTTTCCCGCCTGGATTTGGCACCGGGGTGACCACTGCCGGTATCCGGTGTCCAGTTCTCGGACTCACCATTCAGGAAGGATGTGGATAAATTGGAGAAGGGTCAGCAAGGAGCCAGAATGATGAAATGTTTGGAAAACACAGCAATTGACACTTTATCAAACATCTGAACAAGGACCCTCCTGCTTTCTCCCATCTTGTCCCTTGGCAGGGTCAGGGGGAGCCAACGGGACATGGCTCTCCCACTTTTCGCCACGGGCCCAGCCCCTTGCATCTCCTCTTCCCCCGGAGGCTCTGCCCCCCAACCCCCACTCCAGGGCGGACGTTGGGAGCCTGGCCCGGATAACAGCAGCCTGGGAAGCCCCGGCAGCTACGGGGAACTGCAGACCCTGGCCTCCACCTGCCTGGGTGGAAGGGCCCGAAAGCAGCCCCCAGCCCGTGTCCCTGCTCTGGGCCCTCTGCCTAGGGCAGATAGTGGGTCAGCAACTCCCCACATTTGCCCAGGTGGCTCTTACCCTGGCCTGGCTATTGCTCTTCGGCCCCCAAGACCCAGCCAGGCCAAAAGCCAGAGCTGGGTCGGGAGCTGTGGGGAGCCACGGACCCTCTGCCTGCCCTGAGTGGGAAGTCCGGGGTGGGCAGGGAGCAAGTGGAGCCCCCCGGCTCCAGCTTCTGGCGTGGCCAGGGCCTCAAAGGGAAGAGGAAGGGAAGGAATGGGGCCACAGGGAGGCCTCATGTACCCCACATTTTTAGGAAGAATCCATGGGTCCTGCGTCCTGGGAGGAGGCCACAAAGCTGCCTCATTAGGCACTTTCAATTCCCTCCTGAAAACTCTCCTTGGCCACGGTGCCTCTAAAAAACGTGAGGAGAGTTTGGCCTTTGATGTGTTGAGACCCCGTCTGTCACACTGACCAATATTGTCTTGTTCCCATGACCCCCCCAGTCTGTCGGTCTCTCTCCATCTCTCATCTCCAGCTGGTTGAGAAATGGATAGGCCGTTTGTGACGAAGTAGGAATAGTGTGTGTGCGTGCCTCAGTTTCCCCTATGCATTTCTTGAGCGTCTATGTGGAGGGAAAGGAATGTGTAACTGATGCAAAGCAGAGCCACTGCAGGTATTAATGGGTGAAGCTGTAACTTGACCCCAGGAGGGGAAGGGAGGTCAGGTGATACCTCCAGCCCGGGAAAAGGAAAGCAGAGGAGGGGCTGAAGGGGGGGGTGGTGGTGGTCAGTTGGAGCCAGGCAGGGAAGGGGAGAGGAGCTTTCTCGCTCTCTGGCCCCAAGATGGATCCAGCCGAGGGCTCCCGCTCGCTGTATGGTCTGTGTTAGACCAGATAGAAGTCATTGAATAAACCTGTTTTACTGGCTGGTTGAGAGTCACGTTTGACTGTAGATTTGGGGTGGAGAATCCATGGGCTCCCTCAGGACCCCGCCCAGGTGGGCTCGCTGGGGGAAGCACACGGAGGGGCAGAAGGTGCTGAATGCTCCGAGGTCAGACCCAGGAAGGTTGAAGTGGGGACCCGTGAAGCTCCTAGCCTTGGAAACAGGCTGTGTACGGAGAGGGGACACTTCAGACAGAAGTCCTGTCTGGCTTCCTAGGGAGCGGTTCCAGAGCATCGCCCAGGCGCTCCATGACACCGTCCCATAACAAATCTCAATTTTTTTCCGAACTAGCCCCATTTTTAAATTCTGCACACAACTAAATTCCCCCTGGTCTCTGGGGGGTCTGGCTGTGGGGCAGGTGGGTGGTCGGGGTTTCTGTGGGGTCCAGGTGGGGGGCAGAAGGGAAGTCGGGGTCCCGGTGAGGGGCAGGAGTGGGATTGGGGGCTGTCTGGGGGCCCTGGCAGTGGGACAGGAGGGGTGTTGGAGGCCCGGCTATGGGACAGGAGGGGATCGAGGTCTCTGTGTGGCCCGCTTATGGGGCAGGAGGGGCATTGTGGGTCTGCGTGAGGGACAGGAGGGGAATCGGGGTCTCTGTGGGGCCCGTTATGGGGCGGGAGGAGGGTCGGGGTCTCTGTGGGGCCCGTTATGGGGGAGGAGAGGGGTCAGGGTCTCTGTGGGGCCCGTTATGGGGGAGGAGAGGGGTCAGGGTCTCTGTGGGGCCCGTTATGGGGGAGGAGAGGGGTCAGGGTCTCTGTGGGGCCCGTTATGGGGGAGGAGGGGGGTCAGGGTCTCTGTGGGGCCCGGCTATGGGTCGGGAGGAGGGTCGGGGTCTCTGTGGGGCCCGGCTATGGGTCGGGAGGAGGGTCGGGGTCTCTGTGGGGCCCGGCTATGGGTCGGGAGGAGGGTCGGGGTCTCTGTGGGGCCCAGCTATGGGGCAGGAGGCCCATCCCGGCTCTGGGTGCCGATCGGGCGGGAGCGGGGGCGGGGCGCTGGGCCGGGCAGCTCTGGGGGTCTCCGCTCGGCTCTGCCCCGGCCCCGCTCCCGGCTCCCTGCGCCCGCCCCGCGGCTCCGTCCGCCCCGCTCACCCCGGCGGGGGCTGAACTTCCCGGGTCAGCGGCGTGCGCAGCGCAGCGTCCCGCCCCGGTCCCGGTCCCGGTCCTCCGCCGCGCCGGCCCGGCGGGGGAAGGGGCCGGTCTCCCCGGCCGCCAGGCTGCAGGCTCCCCAGGGGGGCGCAGGACGCCTGGGTTCTGCCCCCCAGCTCGGCCCCTGGCCCGCGGGGCGAGTCGCGGGTGCCCCCCCGTCCGTGCCTCAGTTTCCCCCTCTGAGCCCCGCTTGCGCTAGGTAAGACGAGAGCTCCGCCTTCTTGTTTTGATCGCAGTCGCGGGTCGGACACCCCGGCACCGTGCTGGGTGCTGTACATTTTATGAGGGGTGTTATGGTAGCACCGGGCACACCAGTCACGGGCTATGACCACAAGGTGCTCGGCGCTGTAGAGCCACAACACAAAGTGAGGGGCCGGGCTGAACTGGGGCGGATTTGGGGCTGGGATGAGTGGGGCTGAGCTGCAGGGATGTGGGGCTTGACTTAGAGGGGTAGGGATATGGGGCTGGGGTTAGAGGAGCAGGGCGGATTTGGGGATGGACGCTGGTTTGCCCCGAGTTCAGACCCTTCTTGTTTCAGGGACATTAGAGGCGGGTCCGATGTATTTCGCTGAGATCCAGTGGGCTCTGCTGGACCCCGCTCCGAGGCCCGTCTACAGGGACATGGTTCCGGAGAACTACGGGACGCTCCTCTCTCGGGGTAAGGATCCCCCCTGACATTCAGGGCCGGGCAGCTCTGATGTGCCCCGATTGGCTCTAACTCTGGGTTCGCCCCTTAGATTTGGGGTGTCACTTCCCCCATCCCCTGAAAGCAAACGAGAGGGAAGGAGACAATCGCCTCCGCACCTGCCATGAGAAAGAAGGGTCAGAAACGCCACGGGTAGAGCTGAGCTAAAAACTGATGTTTTTGGCTACGGGGCAGAACTGGAAAACAGGGGGAAATAACCCTTATAGGGTCGTCCTGCAGCAAAAATTTGGGCCAAACAAAACCTCGTGTTGGATGCAAACCGAAACATTTCCTTTCAATTTCAGGCATTTTAAAACTGTTTTTTTTTAAAATGACTGTTTAATAAAAGCAAAGGACGTTTGGAAGTGAAAAGTGGTTTTGATCCAGATTTGTCGTCCCCCCCCTTTTTTTGAGTGACTGAAACGATTTGCCAAACTCGACTCCAATTCACACGGCACGTTCAGGCGACCTGGGCCCGTGTTGTTCACTGGAAAAAAAGGGATTCTCCAAAGAATTTTGCTGTAGCATTGCTCATAATATCCAGCTGTTGTGGAGCGCTTTCCCTCAGGAGAGCTCACAGAGCTTCCAGTCTAAGTAGCCAAGAGTTACAGGGCGGGAGAAAGAAAATGCCAGGCAGTGTGGCCTAGTGGATGGAGCACTGGGCTGGAACTCAGCAGACCTATTGCCATCTCTCCGGCTGGGTGACCTCGGTCAAATCACGTCAGTTCTGCCACATGCTTTCAGCTTCCCCGAAAAATTAAATTCCCCCCAAAGTCAGAGTATTTGAGGAAACATTTCAATTTGTCAGTGTGAAATGACTGTTGGTTTCGAAATTTCCTTTATTTTTATATATATATTAACTTCTCCCCTCCTCCCCCGAGAAAATGGGTTAAAAAGGGTCAAAATAAAAACAACACGTTCCAATTTTCTCAAAATGAAACCTTCCGTTCCACCCAAATCAATATGTAGATGTGTAGATATTTGACTTTTTGAATCCCTGAACGTTTTGAAACATTTTATTTTCAGTTGGACCTGAAATTGACTTTTTTTTTCATTTTTCCAAATTGCCAGTGAATCGAAAAAGCCATTATTTGCCCAGTTCTACTCGTGAATTCTCCCGAATTGCACCTCATATAGGAGAGGATTGCAACTATTATTATCATTATTTACTGGGTGTATTACGGTAACACTGGGAGCCCCGGTCATGGCTTAGGACCCCATTGTGCTAGGTGCCATAAATTATGTATTAGGTGTATTACGGTAGCGCCTAGGAGCTCCGGTAACTGTCCAGGACCCTACTGTACTAGGTGCTGTACAAACCCAGAACAGAAAGATGGCCCCCGCCCAAAGGGGCATATAATCAGTAGTGGTGGATGCATCACTTGTGACTTTCCACCCATCCCATCCCACATTGGGTGGCAGCTCCCGCCCTTCCATCACTGCCTGTCCACCTGCGAGAAGGAAGAACAACTGAGGAAGGGTGATTAAGGCAGCTGGGGTTATTTTTCAGCATTTGAATGAGTTCGTTTCCACGCCCCTCAGTCGTTCTCCTTTCCTCCCCAGCTCAGACAGTGGATTGGGTGGGATGGGGGGAAGCTAGTGCTACCCTTCCCGGCCCCACATGTAAAATAAACTCTGCCCACACTTCTCAGAACCATTGTTCAGAGAATTCACACCTCAGAGAGCAACAGGCTCAGGCTCTCGGCAGACTCAGGCATTGTCAGTTATGCCCTCAGTTTGCATTTTCCTGGCTTCCTTTGCAACCATAGCAGCTAGAGACTTGAAAAAAAAGAAAGAAAGTTAAGGTTCTGGGGAACAAGGAAGCAGAAGGGAGAGGTGCTGATGAGATAACAGCCTGGAAAATCATGTTCGGATTCTCTCTTTCTCCTCTCAGATAGCGGCATGATTAACCCAGCCCTGCAGCCGGGAGGCCCTGAGACAGCACAGTCCCATGGGCTGTTACCAGGGATGAGATCCGAAGGGAACGTTTACCAGACCCCAGGCCACGCAGCTGCGAGCCAGGCCAGGCCAGCGGGAAAGCCATGGAGCAAAACAGCTGCTGGCAGCGAGGGCCTGAAAAAACTCAAAGAGGGCAGCACCGCCCTGCAGCGGGTCCAGTCCCTGCATCTCCCCCAGCCCGGGGGAAGCCAGACCGTGTGCACCCAGTGCGGGGGCAGTTTCAGCCAGAGCATGCGCCCTGCCCAGCTGCCGCTGCAGCCGCCCCAGCCGCGGGTCCCGGCGGCAGAGAGATTCTACCAGTGCCCCGACTGTGGGAAGAGCTTCTCCGTCAGCTCCCACCTGACCATCCACCGGCGGATCCACACGGGGGAGAAGCCCTACCGGTGTGCCGAGTGCGGGAAGAGCTTCAGCCAGAGCTCCACCCTGGTGCTGCACCGGCGCACCCACACCGGGGAGAAGCCCTACAAGTGCACCGAGTGCGGGCGGAGCTTCGCCGTCAGCTCCCACCTGGCCAAGCACCAGCGCACCCACACGGGGGAGAAGCCCTACCAGTGCCACCACTGCGGGAAGCGGTTCAGCCAGAGCTCCACCCTCAACCTCCACCAGCGGACCCACACCGGGGAGCGGCCGTACCGCTGCGCCGAGTGCGGCCGGGGCTTCTCAGTCAGCTCCCACCTAACCATCCACCAGCGGATCCACACGGGGGAAAAGCCCTACCGGTGTGGCGAGTGCGGCAAGAGCTTCCGGCAGCGATCAGGGCTCATCACCCACCAGAGAAGCCACGCAGTGCAAAGACCCTACAAATAAAAGGTGGTGCAGGCCCCTTTAAGAGGAGGCAGGGCCAGCATCAGCTGTGCCAGCAGTCCAATACTCTGGGGGCTCTGGTGGGGGCACGCCCACTGCCTTTTAAAGGGACTCTTACCCCGTGACAGACCCATACAAATATAGAGCGTGCTGGCCCCTTTAAGAGGAGGCAGGGCCAGTCTCAGTTACGCCAGCCTGCTTGTCTCTCACATGCGCTGGAGGCTCCAATGAAGCCATGCCCCCTGCCACAGACCCAGTATTGCCAAATATCACACGGTGGGCTCAAGGGGAGGGCACTGGGCTGGCACTCAGGAGACCCGCGTTCTTTTCCTGCTGCAAGTTGCTTCCCCTTTCTGTGCCTCTTTTTCCCCATCTGCAAAGTGGAGGTAATGATACTAAAGTGCTTTGAGATCAGCTGATGAAGAGTGCTGGGTCATTATTCATGAATTGGTTTTTGGCTGGAAAATTGGGGGTTTGATCCAATAAAATGTGTCTGGTTCCTCCAGAAAGTTTCAATTTTTTGTCAGAAAAAACATGAGCCAAAAACGGAAATTATTTCATTTAGAAATGCTGCTGCACTGCCTCATGGGAGTTGTAGTGCAATTGCTTCATTCTCTCATTCTTCACTCTAGGCTGAACTTGGTTGGATTGCATTCTCCCATGATGCACCATGACCTCCCCTAAAAACACAACAAGGAGTTCGGTGGCATATTAAAGATTAACAGATTTATTTGGGCATAAGATTTTGTGCATAAAAAACCCTACTTCTCCCTGATCTCCCCTGTTCCTAAGTCACTTCAGTGAATCATGGGAATTTTTGGTTGCATCGTGCTGTAGGCCAGACTAACTATCAAGACTACATCTCCCATGATGCAGTGTGGTCAAGTAACTGCCACGAGGCATCATGATAGGTCATGTACGGGGTGACCCGAACGCATTATGGGATATGTAGTCGAACCAAGGAGGCTGGCGTATAGAGAAGAATGGGAGCATGAGGCTTTTGAACTGCAATTCCCATGAAGCACTGCAGTAGTTTAGAAAGAGGGGAGACGGTTATGCATCATGGGGGATATAGTCTGACAGGAGAATAGGCCCATGAGGTCCCTGAATTACAAGTCCTATTAGGCACCAACATGGCATTTCAGAAATGAAATATTTTTGGGAAAATTTCAGTTTTCAGGCAAAAGAGTTTGTATTGTGTTTTTTGTGGGTTTTTTTTTTTTTTGCCAAAAGCTTGAAATTTCCTATGGAAAATTTCAGCAAAAACTCTTCCACCCCCCATTTTTGTCTAACTTTTCTGTGGCAAAACCTCCTCATTTCCCCCACTAGCTCTGCATATAAATGTCCTGCTAAGGATGACGCAGAAACGCCACCTTTTCTTTTCTACCAGTGTTCTTTCAAGTCGTGAAATGCTAAAATTACAACTTAGGGTTGTAATTTGCCAATTCCCAATAGGCAGATCAGTGGCCTATTGAAGAAGGAAATGCTAGTTATGGCTTTCTGGATAACCTTAACTCTGCCCCTTTGTGTGTAAGAATCACAAGAGTCTCTAACTACATTGCCACTATTGTCTGTGAACCACCTCTGTTTCCTCTGTGCTCTTTCAACCTAGTGTCTTCATATGGTATTTTCTAGTTCTTTTATTAAAAAACAAAACAAAACAAAAAATATGAAAATCACTAGACAAATATATCCTTTCATTTGGAACTATTTTCATACCTATACAGTATTTTAATGGACAGTCAGCCTTGTGGATGATTTCTCCCATCGATGATCATGTCATATCCCTGCAACAGTGAAAGCGGCTTCCTGTTTGACAAAGGGTCATTAGGCTGGGAGTTGATTGCATCATTGTTCTCTTCTTTTCATGCAGTTTGGCAGATGGAATGACAGAGGGAAACGTTTTGTGTTGGAGAGGCTTGAAGGTGTTAAGATTGAAGCTGGACAACATTATTCTGGATTATTATTGGTGACAAATATAGATTTGCCGACACCAAAACATTTAATGACTTTGTGCTGCTTTCCAAAAAAGTCCAAAAAATATAGATTTTGTTTTGATGCTTGCAAAGTGAAACATTCTGATATATGTTTTTTTTTAAATTGCAAGTAACTTTTTGTCTCAGAAGTTCCTTCCATTTATTTATAAAATGCTTAGAGTTGAAATAAAATGGTTAATTTTGGGTCAAATGAAATTTTAATCCAAAATGACTTTTTCATTGATGTTCCAATCCAAATTTCAAAAAATTTCCTTTCAGGGTCCCCCTGCAATTCATTATGTTTATTTTATTTTATTTTTTCAGAATTGTCAGCAAACTGAAAAAAAACCCATTTTGTCCCCAGTTCTAATTCAGATGTTTTTAAGAACCTTGGCTTTGCAACATTAAGTTATTTTATCATATTAAAGAGGCTGTGTTGAGTGTCTCTGGCCTGCTTGTACCATATGATAAAGATGCTTTCAAACCTTCATTATACACAGGAGAAATAACTGCAGAAACATTAAAACACTTGACATTCAAAAGCCAAATGGCTCTTTGCCATTATTTCCATTCTGGCTTTTGGGTCTGTGTTTGTACAGTGCCTACTGCAGTGGAGTTCATGCCCGGGCCTCTTAGTGCTACTGTACGACACTTAAGTAATGTACCGCACCTAGCGTAATTGAGTCTTGGGCTATGGCTGGTACAAACACAGGGGGAAAAAGAATGACACTTGGGCAGATAAGACAAGACAAACCTCACAGAGACAGACAGATGGGGGAGAACAAGGAGACAACACTGGGTAGCATGACAGACAGCAGTCATAACACACCAGTCACCTAACCGTTGTCAAGTTTTCTGTGGGCTTTAAGGAGAGCTTTAAGCAGGGGGTTCCCCAAGGAAAACAATCCTGATCCTTTCAATTTCTCAACATACGAGTTTTTCCGGATCCTTGATCAATCTGTCACACTGACCTCAAGGCATAAGGAAAAGCACATGTATAAACATCATTTTTTAAACAAGTGCCTAGGATTCAGGAGCCTCAGACTTAGGGTCCCAAGTCACTCAGGTTTGGTTTACACTTCAGAGTTTTACCAGCATATCTATATCAATTCAGAGTGTGAAAAAATCACACCCATGACATTGCCATGCTAGGAAAAGCCCTAGTATGGATGCAGTAATACTGGCAAGCAAATTCTTTTGCTTATTTCACACAGGGATAAAAAACCTGCTGCTGGCCCAGGGCAGCTGAAAAATTGCCGTGTAGACATTCAGGCTCCGGCTCCAGCTTTGTTTATACGTAGGGTGACCAGACAGCAAAAGTAAAAAATCAGAACAGGGTGGGGGGTAATAGGAGCCTATATGTAAGCGGGGGAATAGTCCCGCTGTTGTGGGGAACTCTCCTGGCTTCTGTACTACCCCGGTGAAATGGGCTAGCGGAAGGATCTGAGTCCTCACTCCCACTTCCTTTACCCAGAGGCCTCCCTGATCTTGAGGGCTCCCCTTCCACTCTCCTGTCTGGTGGAGTCCTCGTAACCCCAACAAGGCTGGGCCCAGGATTTCTGGGGGGCTCAACCCCAAACCGTGCTGGGGTTACCCAGGTCAGAGGCTAGGGTGTCCCCACTCTGGGGTGCTCCCTCTGAACTGGGCCCTTCCCCGGCCCACTGATCATTTCATAAAACTTAAAGCAAATGCCAAATTATTTAATAAACAATTTATCTTAAAAATGAACAAGGAAGAAACAGAACAGTTAAACACATCACCCTGCTCCGTGGCAGGGAGCATCACACACAATGTCTCTGGAGTGTCAGGACAGTTCACAGTCTGTTCCTTGTAGGGCGCAGGCCTCCTCCTTAGCTGTGCTGCAGGGTTGCTGTGACTTGGACGCTTCCTCTGGTGGGGTCCACACCCGCTCCCAGCCTCTGGACGGCTCCAGCCCAGTTCCACCCTCTGTGTCAGCTCCACGCTGCCTCAGCACGACGACTGCTGCTGCTCTGCCTCCAGAGCAGCCCCCCTGGTCCCTCTGGCTGTTCCAGCTCTGCTCCCAGCACACGGCTTCTCTGCAGGCAGCCCCTATGTCTCTGCCCCCAGCACCGACCTCTCTGCCTCTGGCTTCTGCAGCTGCTCCCAGGGCAGGTCTGTCCCTCTGGGCTGAGCTCTGGCTTTGGGGCTGCAGCTCTGCTCCCAGCACAGGGTCTGTCTCTCTGGGCTGCTTCCCTGGCCCCTCCGGATCTGGCCCAGCTCTAGTCTCCAGCTCAGCTCTGGCCCCCCTCCATCTGGCCCAGGCAATTCCAGCTCACACACGGAGGACGGGACCCATCCTGCCCTCCTGACTCCTTGATTAGTCCCCCCGCCTTGTCAATCAGGCTGATCTGGAGTGCTGGCCTCTCCCCATTGCCCCTGGGGACCGCCAGTCTCAGGGTCCTGATTGCCCATTGACCCTCCCTCTTTAGGTCCTGGGAGCTAATAATCAAAACACCCCACTGAGTGTTAGTAAGGGGATAACAGTTCCCTTACATATATAAGAAAAAGACCCCAAAAATCTGCACTGGCCCTATAAAATTGGGGCATCTGCTCACTCTATTGATACAGCAATTTTTAGCCCCACAGCCTGAGTCCTGTGAGCCCAGGTCAGCTGACCCAGGCTAGTTGCGACCATGCTGTGGGCCTTTTATCCCTGCATAGACACACCCATATCCCTGCTATTGTGCAGGTGTCGTGTTCCTGCAAATACTACAAGCTCATTTGCCCTGTCCTTAAAATGGACACGGTTGGTCTGTGAGACAGCCACCTTTCGGACAGTGAGATGGGAAAAGAGGAGATTATGGGATGGAAGAGAGGGATTGGTGGAGATTTGACCCCAAATCCACAATTCCCTGTGATGAGTGATGGTGTCCCAGTTTCACAATACAGTTGACTCTCCATTATCCAGGATTGGGTTAACCAGAAATTGGATTAACCAGGGTGTCAAAAAATATACGTGTAACTCGCAAGGGCCGGCTCTGGCTTTGTTGCCGCCCCAAGCACACACACAAAAACACCCCACCAGGGCGCAGGGCAGCCAGTGAACCAACACCCCCTCCCCCTGGCGCAGGGTGGCTGGTGAACCCCCCCCCCCCCATATTTCCTATGGATGGTGATTATCCAGGATTTTATTAACCAGGATTAATTTTTTTCCTATCGTCCTGGATAATTGAGAGTCTCTACTGTATATGGCAGCTGCACCGCAATATAGTGCAAAGTGCCCCCCAAAACAATGCACCCGACAGTTCCGGGGATTTGGGGAGGCCTCCTAGACTTGGTTGGAGGCCAGAGCTTCTGTCCTGTGAAAAATTTCAACATTTTGGGGGGAATATGGTCCTCTCAATGTGTGGATCACATGGAATCCCCCAAAATTAATTTGTGTCGGGTCAATAGAAAAGTTTCTTTTTCACCCCCTTTTTCATTTTTCAAATACAGGTTTTTTTAAAGAAAGTCATTTTGAAATGAGAAATTACAAATAAAGAATCATTTTAAAAAATCCAAATTGGGACAAGTGCCAAAATGTCAGAACATTTTCCCAAAGCCAAATTCCGACAAATGAGTTGTTTTGCATCAATTTCACTGTATTTCTTTTTATAAAAATAGAACTTAACTTTCAAAACAAAACATCCATTTTAAGAGAAAAAAATCAAAACCCTTCCTTCCTAATAGAGCCAAGATTTGTTCAGAGGAGCAGTTTGGAAAAAGTCTCGAGATTTTGACTTTTTTTGTTTTGATCCCTAGAAGGCTCAGACTGACCTCTGACCTTTGGAGCAGAATGTCACCCCTTAAAGAGAAAGCACGGAGCAATGCCACCTGGCTTTGTGTCAGTCCTGTGTGTGAAACACACTTTACACAAGAAATGCTACATTGTTGTGACCACTGGCAGACACTTGATTAGTAATAATGTCCGCAAAACAATGGTTATTCCAGTGCCTGGCCGCGAAAGCTTGTTGCCCTGATGTGTCTCCCCAGATGTGTCGTCCCAGATGTGTCTCCCCAGATGGCAATGAGGTCTAAGGTCTCAGCTACAAGCGGCGTGATGCACTTTGATTTTTTTCCCATCCATCCCAAGGTCTGAAGGGCCCATTGGATCTCCGGGTACCACAGGCCAGAGAACTGCTCCGGCACCGTTGCTAGAGCAGCAGATGGTTCAGAACAAACCAACCCCTCTTGATTTCAGTGTTGTCAGGGATGGAGAATCCTGGGGCAGACAGTTCCCAGGGTTAACGACTCTCCCCGTTAAACACTTACACCCTCCCTCCCCCTCGGAATCGGTCTGGCTGCCTGGTCCAGCCCTGGGCCCTGTTACTCCCTCGTCTGCCAGCTGGACAGGCTGGTTATTAAACCCAGCAGGAGTCTCCCAGGTGCTTAGACACTTGGGGCCCCAGCTGGCTCCTCACCCCGGGCGCCCCCGGGAGGCTCCCGGCCGGTCCTGGAGGGTGGCAGGGCCCCCGCCTGGCCGGGCCGGGGCGGGTTAACACCAGCGAGCCGGCGGCGGTGGGGCGGGGCGGAGCGGAGCGTGGGGCGGAGGATGCAGCGGGGACCGGAGCTTCCTGGTGCGGCAGCCGGCCCCGGGCGGCTCCATCCGGCGGCGCGGAGCAGCGCCCGGGGGTGAGAGGGGGGGCCCGGCCCGGCCCGGCCCGGCGCGGCGGGAGGGGGGTGGGCGGGGGTCTCCCCCTTCCCCTCCCCCTCCTCCCTTCCCTTCCCCCCTCCCCTCCCCCTCCTCCCTTCCCCTCCCCCCGGTGCCCCCTCGGGGAGTCTGTGCGGGGATCCCCCCCCACTGCCCCATTCCCCCCTCTTGGAATCTGTGCGGGGATCCCCCCATTTCCCCCCACTGCCCCCCCCCAGGAGTCTGTGTGGGGATCCCCCCATCCCCCCAGGGAGTCTGTGCGGGGGTTCCCCCATTCCTCCCCCCACTGCCTTCCCCCCCGGGGAGTCTGTGCAGGGATCACCCTCCCCTCCCCCCCACTGCCCCAGCCAGTCCCGGAGTTTGTGCAGAGCTTTCACCCAACCCCCGCATCTGGGCTTGGTGCTAATGCTGCAGATACTGAGGGCAACTTGCCTGGTTGCTAGAGCAGGATTCCTGGGTTCCATTCCTGGCTCTGCCATGTGGCCGTGGGCAAATGTCTGTGCCCCGCCGTGCCTCAGTTTCCCTCTCTGTAGAAGGGGGCTAGGAGCCCTGCCTGCACACAGACTGAGTGAGCACTGCGGCTGGGGAGCACTTGGTGATAATATTGGTAGACCTGGGGGCGGGTGACATTACATGCATACCGTAGTAGGGTCTCGTTGGGGATGGGGAGTGGTGCAGGATCGTGGGCAGGCCCTGATGGAACTGGGGAAGATCCCATTCTCCTGGGATATTAGGAGCCAGGTGTCTGACATTCTCCTCTCATCTCCAGCTGGGCATCATGGTGGTCCTGGAATCCCCCCTTCAGCATGGGGGCCTCCCCATACATTCCCCCCACTGACCCAGCCAGCCCTGTGCGGGGATCCCCCCCCCCACCCCATCGCCTCCCCTCAACCTGCTCAGACCACCCCCAACTCTGCCATAAGACAGTGACTTTAATCCAACCTCATGCTTCAGGGCTTTAGCCAGGCTCCTGCAGGGGTCAGGAAGGATTCTTCCCCTCGTCCCCGACCCAGTTGGCCCACCCCCAGTACAAAGAGGAGGCGAGTCGAGATCACGCAGCAACTTCGTTGCGCTTGTTTGACCTTTAATCCTGTTTCCTTCCCCCGGGAACAGGATTCCCAGCCCCCCCGTCCCCACAATGTGCTGTTCCAGATGAGGCAAGGGGAAGGGCCCTGCGCCCCGCCTCTCCAGGACTCCACGGAAAGGGTGGCCCTGAGGGGCACCCGTGCAGGTGAGGAATGCGGGAAATCCGTTTGGGCTTTAGCAGGAAGAGCTGCATCGTGAATCAGCCCTAAAAAGCCTTAAGTTTTGAAAGTGGCTAAACAATTCCAGACTGGGGCAGCTGACCTGCTTCCTTTGGATTGTCTATTTGCATCAACATCAGGCGGCCTTCTCACACCAGAGCAGGGTTCATGGCTCTAGATTCCAGGCTGTGACAACCCCCATTGCCGATGACTATCTACCCCACCCATAACGGGCCACCCTTACTTCTTCACTGCTGCTGGCGGTGACGCTGCCTTCAGAGCTGGGTGGCTGGAGAGCGGAGACGCAAGGGTGGCAATACCACGGCCCCCCTTACAATAGGCTTGTGACCCCCCTTTTGGGTCAGGCCCCCCAGTTCGGGAAACGCTGGTCAAGACATTGTCCCCACCAGTGCAATCACCAGCCTGTGGATTCGTTTTCAGGCTCCCTTCCAAGTGAGGGCAGCTGAGCCTCCCCCCAAAGCTGAATTTTCTCCCCTCTCAGGCTGGCATAGTAGTGCCCTACAAATAGCACAGAACATTCCCACATCGGCCCATTGGTCCCTTGTACACGTCCATTGGCCCTTTTCTCAACCCATCAAAAGATGGGAAGTGACATGTAGAAGGTCGCCCAGTGCAGACCTGGAGAGAGAGCCCAGCTGGCCTGTGTCCTGTGCTTTATCCACTAGGCCACACTGCTGTGAAGAGTACCCCGTGTGATATTTGGTGCTGTTGGGTCTGGCACAGGGTGAGTGGCCCCTTTAAGGGGAAATGGACCGAGCCTGATTTACAGACTGACTGGGGTGACTGGCATAAATAAGTAAGCCAGGTCTGCAGTGAGATAAAAGGCCCAGGTGGGATCAACCCCGCCTCCTTTTAAAGGGGCCTTGCAGCAGGGCACATGGGATCTACTCCGCTCCGGACCAAAATGAGAGTGGAATGATTCCCGGTTGATATCCAGACCAAACCAGGCCACTAGACACACCTTCTGGGGAGAGAACAAAGACCACATGACGGATGTTAGCCACCTCGTTGACTGCATGACTGAAAGAGACTCCGATATTATGAGATAGGCATGACCTGAATAGAACGATACTTACAAAATGAGCGACAATCAGAACGTCCATCTGGGTGGAAATTGTGACATTTCAATGTTTGTTTTAGTCCTGAATCAGGGCGAAAAGTCAAAATGTCGTTATTGGTTTTTCGTTTCTGTGGAACAAAAGCTTTCAATTAGGAACTGGTGAGATGTTTTGTTTCAGCGGATTTTTTGTTTGCTTGATGTGGAACATTTTGCTATCCCTGAATGGAAATGCTTCATTGGGGAGCAGTGAGGTGAACCCAAAATGTGTTGTTTTCAGTCGGCTTTGAAGGGTTTTTCTCGGTAAACGATTTCACTGTGCACACACACAAACCCACAAAGCAATGTCTCCATTGCTAAAAATTGAAATTTACAGCTAGGCAAATTAAGAAAAATGTTGCTCATCAGAGTTTGATTGAAGAATACATGCCATTGTAGGCAGCGTCACCGTATCATCCCCTCCATACACTTATTGAGCTCAGTCTGGAAGCCACTTCCGATTTTTGGCCCCCACTCCTCCAGAACTTGACCCTCCAGTGGTTCGAAAGCTTCATCTAATTTCAGGCCTAAACTTGCTGATGGCCGGTTTACCTCCATTTGTTCTTCTGTCCACGTTGGTGCTTAACTTAAGAAACTCCTCTCCCTCCCTGGTGTTTATCCCTCCGATGGGCAGTAGGACTGTTTATCCACCCTCCCTTAACTGGCTCCACGCAACCAGGGCTCCAGGTAGGGTGACCAGATGTCCTGATTTTATAGGGACAGTCCCGATTTTTGGGTCTTTTTCTTATCTAGGCTCCTATTACCCCCCTGTCTTGTTTTTTCACGTTTGCGGCCTTGGTCACCCTAACTCCAGGCCCGAAGTAGGTGATCTCACCTATGGCCACTAGATGGCGCCGCAGCACCACATTTTTCTCATTCTCTGGTTTATCCAGAGTTTTGATGATCTGAGCTGGCCCGGATCCCAATTAGATCAGATAAACGGGGTTCTCCTGTACCGACGAAGAGAGATCCTAGCTCCCCTCCGCCGCCTTTCGCTGAGGCTAAACAAGCCAAGCTCTTTGAGTCTCCTCTCCTTATCCAGATGCTGCGTTCCCACGTTCAGCCTGCTGGAGATTCCCGAGGATAAACATCTGTTACTCTGTCCCTGGGGTTCCCAGGGTCTTTGCGGAGCCTCCACTGATATGGGTTCAGTTCAGCCTTTCTCCGGCTCTGCCCCAAGAGCGGATCTTTAACTCGGGGGCACCCAGGGGTGGCCAGGCAAAGCCCCGGGCCTCAGAATTGTTGGAATGTTACAGAAAATTCCCCCTTCCTCACAGGAGGAAAGCGTGTTGTCCTTTGAAATATCGTCCCCATGAGAAATTCCCAACCTGCCCCTTGCGTCTCCCCGGGCCCGGGGAGTGACTCACCCCTCTCTTCTCTCTGCAGGTGGCGGGAGTAAGCCAGAGGTGGGCGATCCCTGGCACGAGGCCGCGCAACCGCACAGGATGTCTGCGAGAGGCTCGGCCGGGAACGATCCCCGGGGCCCGGACCCAGAACTAGCCTGGGGGGCCGAGGCCGGCGGGCAGCAGGGGGACTCTGAGGTGGAGTGTCTGGGCCCAGCCTGGAGGGATGAGGCCGAGGGCCAAGACGGAAACTCCCTGGTGCAGCGGCTCGGCCAGGCCTGGGGGAGCGAGGCAGAGGCTCAGCCGGGCCAGGCCCCTCCCCACGCTGCTGCCTCGGCCCCCCGCCCCCCGCCGGGGAAGCCCTACAAGTGCATGGAGTGCGGCAAGGGCTTCAGCCAGAGCTCCCACCTGATGCGCCACCTGGGCACCCACACGGGGGAGAAGCCCTACAAGTGCGGGGCCTGCGCCAAGAGCTTCACCCAGAACTCCAACCTGCTGCAGCACCAGCGCATGCACACGGGCGAGAAGCCCTACCGCTGCCCCCAGTGCGGCAAGCGCTTCTCCTGGAGCTCCAACCTCATCCAGCACCAGCGCCTCCACACCGGCCAGAAGCCCTTCCAGTGCGCCCAGTGCGGCAAGCGCTTCTGCGAGAGCTCCCGCCTGCTGGAGCACCAGCGCATCCACACCGGCGAGAAGCCCTACCGCTGCCCCCAGTGCGCCAAGAGCTTCAGCCGCAGCTCCCACCTCATCCGCCACCAGCGCATCCACACCGGCGAGCGCCCCTACAAGTGCACCCAGTGCGGGAAGAGCTTCAGCCAGAGCTCGGCGCTCATCCTGCACCACGGGACCCACGCCGCCGGCCCGCTATGAGCAGCCTGCCGGGGGGTGGGGTTTGGGTCCGGCTCGTGCCTTAGGAGAGACCCACGCTGGGAGTAAGGACACACCGGGGCAAAGGCTTTCCATGGGAGTGCGACGCTTATTACGCCTCGGAGCCAGGGGAGCTCAGGGCTTATAACTCCTGGGAGAATCCACAGGGGACACGTGGACAAAGGGCTTCTGTGGGAAATCAGCGCTTAGTAGATCTTGGAGGATCCACCGGGGACGGTGAGCGTGGACACGGGGGAGCTCAGTGCTTGTCACGTCTCGGAGAGTCCATGGGGGATGGTGACCACGGACACGGGGGAGCTCAGTGCTTGTAACATCTCAGAGAGTCCCTGGGGGGCAGGGAGGGGAAAGAGACACTCTGTCCACCGGACACTCTATCCGCCTGGAGAGATGCTCTATCTACCTTTTGAATTCACAACGTATTGCACGTGTCCCAGCAAAGAGGAACCCGGAGTGGGGAGTTTAATCATAGCAGACGTCCACTCTGGATTTGTGTTGTGCTCGTCAGTACCGTAGCTGCCTACAGAGTGGAAACCACGGGAGAACGGTGTATGCGGGGTGTGTGTAGGTGTGGTTACACTTGGCAGAGATTCAGCTTGGGAGAAATCACTAACCTAGAGGAAAAATATACCCAGGAAATACTAATTCTTCACCCATCGCTCGCCAGTGCGTCCAGGTCTGGTGCCCGCCGGTCGAGAAGGATGGTGGTGAATTGGAGAGGGCTCAGAGAAGAGCCACGAGAATGATTCAAGGATACAATTTAGTCACAGAGATCACAGATGCCCCCCTACGTCATTGGTGGGGGGGTGGAGCTGCCTCCCGCCCCACACCCAGGGTGGTCAGCGGCCAGGGCCGTCCCTTTCTCCCTCCCCTATTCTCCCAATGGCTGTAGCTCGTCCTGGAGTTGGAGCTGCCCCTCACCTCCACCCCCCCACGGTGGGACTCGGGTTGCCAGCCCCTCCCCTGGCAGTCAGCACCTCCCCCCCAGTTATTTTTAGTAAAAGTCTCAGACAGGTGCCGGGCTTCCATGAATTTGTGTTTCTTGCTGTCCGTGACTTTCACTAAAACCAGCTGTGACAAAATCTTCACCGTCCCAGTGATTAAAGGATCCTAAACCCTGCCTCATAGCGAGAGACCCCGGGAGTCTGTTGGGCTCAACACGGAGAAGGTTGAGGGACGACTTGGTCACAGACGCGGGGTATCTACATGGGGAACAAGTATTTGATGATGGGCTCTGAGGTCCAGCGCGATCCTGCGGCTGGAAGTTGAAGCCAGTCCAGTTCAGACTAGAAATAACACTTTTTAACCATGAGGGCAATGGACCAGGGGAGCCAGGGCGGTGGGGGATTCTCTATTACTGGCCTTCTTAAAATCAGGATTGGATGGTTCCTCTCCCCACCGCCCCCCAAAAGATCCACACTAGTTCAAACAGGGATTCCTTGGGGGCAGTCTCTGGCCGTGCTATTGAGGAAGTCACACTAGATGATCCCCGGGGTCCCTTCTGGCCTTGGGATCCACGACCCTAGGAAAGTCCGTCCCTGCACCACTGGCTCCAAGATGGTGCCGATGGCAGCGGGCGAAATCCCACCTGCATGCTGAGAGGCCGCAGCCGAAGGCCTCTGAAAGCTTAAGCCAGATTTACACGGAGGACAGGCCTTTTTGATTTTTATCTTTTAATTTATTGCGTTTATGAGGGTAGCGCCCACTGGCCAGGTGAGAATGGGCCCCCAGCATAGAACGCAGACACGGCGTAGCAGAAGAGCTGCCCCGAATAGTTGACAATCGCAACAGACAGGGGTGTGTGTGTGTGTATCAGAGAGGTAGCCGTGTTAGTCTGGAATAGCAGAAGTGACAAAGAGTCCTGTGGCACTTTAAAGACTAACTAAAGTATTGAAGCATAAGCTTTTGTGGGCTAATACCCACTTCGTCGGATGCAAGCAGCTTATGCTTCAATACTTCAGTTAGTCTTTAAGGTGCCACAGGACTCTTTGTCACTTCTGTGTGTCTGTGTGTGTGTGCGCATAATGGGGCGCGTGGACAATCGCAACAGATGTGTGTGTGTGTGTGCGTGTGTGCATAAGGGGGCGGGTGGGTTTTCCAGGGATCCTCTGGGTCTATCATCTACCTAATAGTGCACCAAAGAGTGGCGCGTGAGGTCTCTGCACACGGCCAGCGATGCACTGGTCATCTTAAGCCTTGTGGTGTGCGTGTGTGGGGGGTGGAGGTTCCATGATTTTTTGAGGGGGAGTTTGAAGGGCGGTTGGAGGGGATCAGCTGAAGGAAGGGAGGGGCAGGTGTGGAGTGCAGATGCGGTGAAGAGACTGAGAAGAGGGGGAGAGACCTGGAGCAAACAGCCGTTCAGCACAGGGCAGAGACAGGCCAGTCAAAACTGTCGATTGTTCTTTGAAGGACCAGAAGTCCTGGCCTTGGCTGCTTTCGCCCCCTGCTGGCAGGAATCACTGGCTCCTCTCTGCACTTTCCCCCCAAGGCACGTGGCTGGGGGGGAGGGGGGGAGTGGAGGCCTAGTCCTAATTTCTTGGTCAAGATCCAGACTCCAGAGAAGAAAATAATAAAAAATCAATAATGATTATGGTAAAGTAAATGAAGAGATTTCACGGTCTGTTCAAAAGTGTCAGTTGGCCTGCATTTGGCCCATGATCTGCCTATTGACTATCCCTGTCCTAGAATTTGGGGGGGAGGGGGAGGTGTTCACCTGTACAGGTCTGGGTCCAGCGAGGTCCTGGGGCTTGTACTGGTTTCTCCACTCAGAGGTGGATTTTGCTCACTGCTTCCAGCACTGCCTGTCTCCGTGATCCAATTCTAGCCTTGCCTTTTGGCTGGGGGAGCAATACAAGAAGTTGCAGATAGGAGATTATCATCAGCGCCTGTGGCAGAAGAAAGGTCGGAGCCTCTTTCCCATGGGCCCTGAGTGTGACAGGCTGGAGAGGAAATCAATGGACTAGAGATCAGGGAGACAATAATGCACCAAAGGTACTGACCAAAGCCAGCCATGTGCTGGATGGATGAGTGGAACCCTTGGCAGACCGGCCTGAATGTTCTGAGTCCTGGGAAATGCACCGGGCACGTGCGTTGCTGAAAACGTGCCAGTGAAATTGTTGGGCCCTGAAAGAGATACCTGTTTGTGGAGGTAAAAGCAATGGGGCTCTCTCTGACCCCAATATCTAGGGGGAGGACTGACCAAAACACTTGCCGATGGCAGACAAAGAATCCTTGAGGGAAAGCCATAGCCAGGCGGCAAGAAACTGCTCTCTGAAGGGAGTAGAAATCCAGCTCCTCATCCAAAGCCTGATGCAGTCAATCACGTCACCCGTTCAAGTCAACAGATTCCGGATCAGGCTCCAGTTCTGCAGCTCAGACGCACAGAAAATCGAGGGGAGGTTTCCTTACCACGTCCTGTGAGACTGGGGGTTTCCACGGGTCTCTCTGGGGAGGTCAGAGCAGCCCAGATGCTGCTGGAGGATATTCAGAGCCCCTGGGCTCCCATCCCGTCTCCACAGTGCAATTTGTCCGAAGTGGAGTGAGAGCTGAAGATCCTGCTTGGGATGTAATTCTCTGCCCTGAAGTCTGGGAGTTGCTTCTCATTCTGTTCCCCCCCCCCCCCTGCGTACCTGAGTGCATGGCTCAGTGAGGGGGATTCGGTATTGAGGCACCTGGGACCCAGAATTTATAGAGGGGAATGTAAATATCCCTAGCTAATATTTCTTTGGTTCTTTTTGGGGGTGAGTGAAGGTTGAAGAACCCAGTGATCATTCCTGGTCTCAGACAATGATTATTAAATGGTGATTTTTAGAATTCAACTGCAGGTAGATTGTGTCAAGTGACAAACTCTTCTGCGCATTAAGCTCAACCTGGGTTTATCCAAGAGTGGTTCTCTGTTCCTCAGTATCCTTTCTCCTATAGCTCCTGGCTTATTTCCCCAGCGACTAAAAGGCATTTGACTGGGTAAAGTGGACTATGGTAAAGCTCCTATGGCGAAATAGCTTCAGAATTATTCTCATGAGCTGGTTAAATTCCCCAAATAAACTCCGCAAATGTCAGAATCTCAAGAGGAGCGAAAGTTTCAACTAGAGCTAGGTGAAACATTTTGGATGAGACTTTTTAATTTAATTTAATTTTATTTTTGCTGACAAATGCAGGTTCTGGTTGATGGAAACATTTTAGGAATTTAGTTTAATTTTGTTGTTTTGGTAAAAAAAATTAAAAAACCACCTTCACCCCCCCAAAAAAACACCCTCCAAAATTCAGAATAAAAATGTTTTTTTTCCAGCATTTTTGAAGTAAAGTGTTTTGATTCAAAATGATGTTGTTTAGAAATTTCCTTCACTTTTATTTATTGTTTTTTAAAAAGGCTCAGAATTATAACAAAATGTTTCATTTTGGGTCAAACTATTTTTTTTAACTTTTTTGCTGAAATTAAAAAAAAAAATTCTCATCAAACCACAAATGATTTTTAAAATGTTAGGTTTTGGAACTGCTAGTGAACCTAAACATTGAGTTATTCACACAGCTCTAATTTTAACTCTGTTACATATTGCAGGGATGCACCTAAATTGTCTGCAACCTTCACACCTATCTGCCTTTTTTCTCAAGCCGTTAGTTTCTAAAGCTGTGTCTGCACTGGGGAAAAAGATGTGTTCTTAACACAAATTAACTAATATGATGTAAAATCCTTGTGAACTTCTGTTACTTAAATAAGAACACTTTTTCCCCCCCTAATGAAGATGCACCCTTGATTTGGAGAATTCAGAGATCTTTAAAGGTATCTTCCAACCTTAAAATACAACAGTGATGTGGTAATTCATTGGCCCCCTTCACCACAGTATCAGAGAACTCCACAATTTTTTATTTATTTATGATTCAGTATAGATACTACCCACGCCACTCAGAGGGTTTCTCCCATCGGCGTTGGTAATCCACCTCCTTGAAAGGCAGGAGCTAACATCGACAGAAAACCTTTCATCTCATCTCTCCTGTGGAGCACCGGCCAGAGAATTTGCCTCAAAGGTTTGCTACCCACACTGTTAAAAATGTGTGCCTTATTTTAGTTTGAATTTGTCTGGCCGCTTCTCCCAGCCATTGGATTTCGTTATGCCTCGTTGATAGGATGGCACCATGTCTAGACGCCTCCGCCCAGATTGGACCTCCGTTGTGCCGGGTGCTGTACAGACATAAGCAAGAGACAGTCCCTACCCCAAAGGGCTTACGGAGAACTGATTGCTCTCCATAAATACATCAGGGGCTGAACAGTAGGGAGGCAGAAAGGCTATGGAAGCTAAGGGACAGTATTGGCACAGGAACAAATGGGGATAAACGGGCCATGGGCAATGGGCTGGACATGAGAAGGACCCTCAGGGAAGGGAGGTTCTGAAATAGCCACCGAATAGGAGTGGGGGGTGGGGAAACCAGCTAATTGGTTTGAAGATGGAGATTAATAGTTTCTGAAAGGAATCCTATAATGCGATTGTCTTTACTAGCAAGGGCTGGACCCAGTGACCCAATGGGTTATTTCCAATCCTGTGGTCTAAGTTCCTATGTCTAATTAGACAAGGTGGGTGATGTCATATCTTTTATTGGAGCAACTTCTGCTGATGAACAAGACAAGCTTTCGAGCTCCACAGAGCAATTCTTCAGGTCCGGGAAAGGTGCTCAGAAGGTCGGGGCTCAATACAAGATGTAAGAGTTGAGATTGGGAGTTAACGCATATCATCAGAGGTGGAATGGGCCAGTAATTCTGCTGCAATCAGAGGATGAAGGAGGGTGGATAGGTTAGAGATTGTTGAAATGAGCTATAAATCCAGCATCTTTGCATTCACGATCTTCACCGTCTAGTGAAGTTATGAATTTAAGCTCCAAGGCTCGTCTTTAGAAGGTGTTGTTCAGGTTTCCTTTGACAGACCAACATGGTGTGGGAGGATGTTTTAGATGACAAGTTCCTTGGGGATAGATTTTTCCTTTGCAGCTTCTGCGGCACGGAGCACATTGGCAATAAGTCCAGCTGAGTCAGACCTGCAAGGACCTGCGTTTCCAGAAAGCCCAAGCGTCTCACAGACCGTTGGGATCAAGCGTGGCATGGTGTGATGGTGTGTAAACAGGCCTTGGAGCTGGGAACAGCCAAGTTCCATGCCTAGATCAGATCTGGAGCAACATTCCTTGATGGCCCAGTTTCAGTTTCTATAACCCCGGGATCGTGCCGCTTATCCTCCTCACAACAAGTGCATTGTGGCTATTTCTTTGAAGGCCCTTCAGGGCCAATCCCAACTGACCCTTTCTCATTCGCTCTCAAGATGTCGGCTCCCGCCTCCAGCCAGCCTGCGATCCCACGCTCCATCACCCCCTTGGTACATTTTCAAACAAGCCCCGTAGTGCCATCTCCCCTGCTGCCTGTCACATGGGGGGTGGGGATCTCCCCAGGAACCCCCACAAACCTGCCTCATTATCTGCTTCCCAACCCCACCCAAAAACTCCACTTTGCCACCAAACAAACAACTCGACACCGGGGAAGGGGCTGGTGAGCTGAGACCCCTGCTCACCATGCAAACCAATATTGTCTCCTTGTGCCTCCCGTCTGCCTGTCTCCATCTGGTGACTCTTAGCTTAGACTCAGATTGTTGGCTCTTCAGGGCAGTCCCCGTCTCTTTCTTCTGTTTGTACCGCACCTACCACATTATTGTCTAGTGCTACCACAATACACTTAGTAAATAACCGACATTGCCTAGCACAATGGGGCCCTGATCCATGACTTGGATACCTAAGCGCTAGCACAATACAAATAATTATTGACCTGATGGCTAGTTGGTGGCCATTTCTTCGCTGGTATTAGCAAGAAGTCTGCAAGCTGCTGCTGCGAGCTTTGGCAACCTTGTGTATGGCAGTCACTGTTGCCATGCAAGGCTGTGGGTGGAGGTTGATGAGCAGAGCTGGTGGCAAATGTTTTGTTTTTCTGCGCTGAATTCAACTTTTTGGCAAAACAAATAATCAAATTTGGAAATATTTCTATTCGGAAACATCGCCACAGGTTCTCATTGGAATTGTAGTTCAGGAGCCTCATGCTTTCATTCTCCTCTATAGGCTGGCTTCCTTGGTAGGATTACATCTCCCCTGATGAATCCTAGACCCCGCTTCTTTCTCAGCCACCACAGTGCCTTATGGGAGTTGTAGTTTAGGTTCCTCTTGCTCCCATTCTGTATAGACCAGGCTCCCTGGTCAGACTACATTTCCCATGATGCTTCATGATATCCTGTCTTGGAGAAAGGGATGCATCATGGGAGGTGTGGTCCACTGGAGAGCCAGGCTCATGGAGAAGAATGGGGAATTGAGGTAACCAAAGTACAACTCCCAAGAGGCACTGGGCTGGCATTTTAAAGTTGGAATATTTTGGGTATAGGGTTTTTTGATGAAAGCGGGCAGCTTTCTGCAATCATTTTTTCCCAATAAAACCCTATTTTCCATCAAAAAAATTTCAACAGACTACTTCAGATCAACCCTCCTTGTGAGTTCATCTGCCAATGCATGGCACAGGGGCTTCTGAGAGAAACAGACAGCTGCTTGCTGAGGCCAGGAGCAAGCTCTGGTTTCTATGTTGCGAAGGGATAAGGCCTGACATAGACTGTTAATTGGGCATTAGAGATTCATAGATTCCAAGACCAGAAAGGACTGTGATCATCCAGCCCGACCTCCTGTATAGCCCCAGCCAGAGAACTGCCCCCAAATAAGTCTGTGGAACTAGATCAATTGAAAAAACAAACCCAACACATTCAATCATGATTTAGCAGAGGTAACAAAGTCCTGTGGCACCTTAAAGACTAACTATAAAGTTTTGAAGCATAAGCTTTCGTGGGCTAATACCCACTTCGTCAGATGCAAGCAGTGGAAGTGTCCAGAGGCAGGTATAGAAAAGTAGGCAAGAACCAAGTGGGAGGTGAAAAGGTTATCTCTGCTATTCCAGACTAACACGGCTACCTCTTTGATTCTTGAAATCATGATTTAAACATTTTCAGTACCAGAGATTCCACCATGACCCCTGGTAAAGTGTTCTAATGGTTAATCACTCTCACTGTTAAACATTTACACCTGATTTCCAGTCTGAATTTGCCTAGCTTCAACTTCCAGCCGTTGGGTCCTGTTAGATCTTCCTCGGCTTGATGGAAGAGTCCGTTATTAAATGTTTGTTCCCCACGTAGATACTTACAGGCTGGAATCAAGTCACTTCTCAACCTTCTCTTTGTTAAGCTAACTAGATTGTGTTCCTGGAGTCTCTCACTATATGGCAGGTTTTCAAACCCTTTAATTATTCTTGTGACCCTTCTCTGACCCCTCTCCAATTGATCAACATCCTTGTTGAATGGTGGGCACCAGAACTGGACACGGGATTCCAGCAGCAGTTGCACCAGTGCCAAATACAGAGGCAAAATACCCTCTTGACTCCTACTTGAGATTCCCCAGTTTATGTCTCCCAGGACTGTGTTGGCTTATGAGACTTGGGTTCTTTCTGTACCCATATTCCTAGTCCCATCTTTTATTTAGACTGTAAACTCCATGGAGGAAGGGCCTGTCTCCCTCTCTTTGTGTGGACAGCTCCTGTCTAGGTGCTAGCAACCTGGTAATTTTAAAATAACGTCTTTAACAAAAGCGCTCCTGGCATCTTTGTGAAGAAACCTCACTGCTTGGTGTCTTGTTGGCCAAGCCAAGCAAAGTCTTATGCTCAAATCAAGGGCACCGTCTGTCTGAAATGCGATGTCTCCAGACTACCACATTGGCTCAATTCGTAAATTTCAGGGAATGTTCTAGGCAGAACTCTGCTGATTTGGGGGAAGATTGGAAAGCAGGAAGGAGGAAATCGGGGGGGGGGGGAGGAACGGGACACATGAAGCCCCTGGTGTGGGGAGGGGCGAATGGGGGACCCTGGTATAGAGAGAAGGGGAGAATGGGGTGCACACACAAACTCTGGCATGAGGTCATCTTCTCTGGTATGGTTTGGGTGGGTAGCAATGGTTACAAATGTATGTCTAGATTTGATAGCCAGCACATTGCCGAAGGGGTGAGCTGGTGAATGTCCTACCTAGGTCACGCCCAAAGCAGACAAACAATTCACCTGTGATAAAGAGGATAGGGATCAATTGTTCTCCATGTTCACTGAGGGCAGGACAAGAAGTAATGGGCTTAATTTGCAGAAAGAGAGATTTAGGCAGGGGTGGATTAGGGTTTTGTGGGGCCTGGGGCCAGAGCAAGTGGGGGGGGGCCCTCCCCATCCTTTCCACCTGCTGTCCCCCTGCACTCCTGTTGGAGAAATGGGGTCAGATCATGGGGGCTTGCCCTGCCCCCCCAGCCCGGCACTCCTGTTTATTTTCTGCATTGTTTTTGAACTGAGCAATGAAAACAGCAGGCAGGTTCATTCCATGCTTCTCCTGCAATAGCCCAGGCGGAGTGGGTGAGGGCGCAGGGGCACTCATTTTTCTGGTGCCCCCAATTGGCTGGTGCCCCTGGGCATAGGCCTCATTGGCTCAGTGGCTAATCGGCCACTGTTGGTGGTGCCGCATTAATTTCATTTAAACATATTAAAATATTGATTTTAATTCTCTGCATGTTTTAACTTTGATCATTTTGCTTCATTCTCTTTCAACATTTGTATTCTAATAAAATATGAATTTTAATCTTATATTTATATATACAAATATTTTTGTCCGTATTGCTTCCAGTCATTTCATTGAAACTTTGCTATTCTATTACAATTAATATTAGATTTCCACATCGTTTATCCCATCTACTACATTTAACACGTTCCTGTAATATAACGGTAAAAACAAAATGAACTGACCCCAAAATAAAATGTTTTTCACCTCATTGAAATGATTCACCGCTGTCACCATGATGGTCCTGAATTGAAATTCTGAATTTTTCGGCTGTGTGAAATCTTAACATTTTGGCTTTTGGTTCAGGTTGGAAGGGGGAAACTAGAAACATTAGATTTCTTGCAGGGCAGAATTCACGGTTTCTGATCATCCCGACTCACCAGCAACACCTGATCTAAGGCCGGCCACAGAATACACTATATAGCGGCCGAGCTACGAACATACCTCTGGAGATCTGGATTCACTGCAGACACGAGGAAGCCTTCTTGCTGGTTAAGACACACTAGGCCTGGAGAGGTGGGTTCAGTTCCCAGCTCTGCCACACACTCCCTGTATCAACTTGGGACTCCATCAACCTATAACTCACTTTCCCCAGCCTTCCTGCCTGCTTGTTGTGGGATAAATTCATTAACGTTTATGAGGGGCCCAGATAACATGGCAAAGGAGGCCATGTTGGAGGAGGCTTATCTGGCCTGTGGCGAATGTGAGAACACCTTCAACTCAGTTATCCCATGATCAGAGGAAAACAAATGATGGGGTGTGTGTGAAAGAGGCAGGTTGGACTAGATGACCTCCTGAGATCTCTTCCAACCCTAATCTTCTAGGATTCTAGGTTCCATGGACAGGGGTCACAGGACTGGTGGTGAAATCCCAGATGGGCAGCTCTCTGTTCCCTTTGCTGATGACGTGACCTGTTTGCTTATTGCTATAAACATGAAGGGACCAGGTTCCTGGATAGTGTAAATCGGCCACCACTCTGTGGGGCCAGATCCCAGCTGGGGAAAATCAGCCATAGCTCCATTGAAGCGAAAGGCGCTAAACTGAAGAACTGGCTTGAAAACCTAGCTGACTCAACCTATATTTTTTCCGAGTCACTCCCACCTGGTCCTTTTATACACGTCTTCGATTCACAATAACGCAGCCTAAACCCACCCTGATCCGAGCCCCGGCTCCAGTCTTCTGAGAATAGACATTTGGCATGGAGAGTGTTTGGATTTCATCATCTCTTTGGCATAGCATCAAACATCTCTGTCTGCGCAGAGACATTTCCCTGTAGCGGGAACTGCCCCCTGGCACACCAGGAACAATGATGCAAGATTGCAGACACTTGCACTGGGATTTATTAAAACTTGAGTCGTCCCCAAACATCTCATGATGGGAAGCGTAAATAAACATGAAGATGAGAGAGGCCTTTGGAGACTCCCAGAGAAGCAGCCAGCAAATTAGCTACATCAGGAGCTATTAAAAGTTTCTTGTCTGAAATTGCAGTTACACTCCAGTCATAATAGCTTTGGGGAAGTTCCACCGTGATTGGTCTCCATGGGGCCAACTCTTCTTAACCACACGTTGGTTTGTGCAAGGTGAATGTAATATATTCCCAAAGTGTTTATTCTGCACACTTTGGTCTCAGGTAAATGCCTGCACCAGATATAGGGCATAGAGTCACAGATGATTTTAAGGTCAGAGAAAACCCTTAGGTCAGCCAGTCAGACTACAGGCCAGAGAATTTCACCCAGTTACCCGTGCATTAATCCCAATAACTTGTGTTCAGCTAAAGCATCTTTCAGAAAGGCATCCTGGGATGTATAAATGGGGAATTTGAGTAAAGAAGTTCGTTTACTCAGTATTTGGGACTGGTGTGATTCCTGCTGGATGACTGTGTTCAGTTCTCATGCCGACAATTCAAAGAGCATCTTTATCAATTGGAGAGGGTTCAAAGAAGAGCCAGGAGAATGATTAAAGGACTGGAAAACATGAGTCAAGGAGCTCAATCTATTTCCCTTAACAAAGAGATGGCTGAGAGATGACCTGATCCCTGTCAACACTTAGCTAGCAGACAAGGTCAAACAAGATCCAATAGTTGGAAGTTGAAGCTAAACAAATTCAGTCGGGAAATAAGATATATGTTTTTTAACAGTGAGTGTAATTCATCGATGGAACAGTTTACCAAGGGCTGTGGTCAAGTCTCCATCACTGGCAATTTTAAAATCAAGACTGGGTGTTTTTCTAAGAGATCAGCTCTCATTCGAATAAAAACTCAGATTCGAAGGCCAGAAGGGACCATTGTGATAATCTAGTCTGAGCACAGGCCAGAGAACGACCAGGAAATAATTCCTAGAGCAGATCTTTCAGAAAAACATCCAATTATTTTGGGCAGTTCTCTGGCCTGTGCTATACAGGAGCTTAAACTAGATGGTCACAGTGGTTCCGTCTCACCTTAGGAGCTATGAATCCAGTCTGGCTTTGAAAATCTCAAGAGACAGAGACTCAATTACATCCCTGGGTAGTCTATCACCCTCACTGTTAAAAAATGTGTGCCATATTTCTAGGGTGAATTTGTGTGGTTATCAACAACTTCAGCTCAGATCTGCTTAAAGGTTTTTTTTAAATGCTTAATTGTATCACCAGTTGTGACAGCTCATGGCTGTACTGATGATGCATAAGCCACAGTGGAATCTAGAAGTGTCAAAGAGTCCTGTGGCACCTTAAAGACTAACTAAAGTATTGAAGCATAAGCTTTCGTGGGCTAATACCCACTTCGTTGGATGCAAGCAGTGGAATCTAGCTTACTCATGGCTAACAAGAGCAAAAGGTTTGGAGCTCATAATGGGCTCAGTGAATTTTGCCTTTTTCCATTTGCTAATTGTTCATGTACAACCGCAGTGTCAAGACACTGATGCATTTAGGGCCATATTCTCAGCGGGTGTAAATCAGCATAGTTTCCTGCTTTGAAACGTTAGCCTAGCAGACAATGGCCTACGGCAATCCAGTGGCTGGAAGAAGGAAGCTAGAAAAATTCAAACGGGAAAGAAGATGCAATTTTTTGAAGGCAATGGTCCTGAGCCCATGGAACAGATGACCAAAGGATTTGTAGACTTACCATCAGAATTGGATGTCTTTTTCTAAATCATATATACCCTGCCAAATGGTTAGGCACAGTGCAGGGATTACTGGGTGAGGGTCTCTAGATGATCACAGTGGGCCCTTCCAGCTTTAAATCTATGAGCTCGTGACAGTTTTTCTCAAGTGCATTCATGATTCAGACTTATTGGTCATTATCGGCAATTGCTCTTGGCCGGAGGTTCACGAGCTGTTAATAGTCAACATTCCGGCTGGTTTGACTGAAAGTGGAGATCAAAGCTATTATTAATCAAAGCTATTATCTCAAACAGCTTGTCCCGTTAGCAAAAATTATGTCAGTTGGGGGAGGGAGGCTAATATTATACTGGTATAAAGGTGCATTAGGCCCTGATAGCTTATTTCCCTTCCGGTGTGGATAGAAGAACCTTTATACTGCTTTTAATTACACCACTCCTGGAGAGGAGGCGTGGACTGCCACAATGAAAGCAACTTTTCAGCGATATATCATGAAAATAACATTCCTATAACTGAGTCAGTCACGGGATGCCCAGGCATAAGGAAAGCATAGGAACAAGATGCAAGAGGTACTACTTTTGTGTGTAGGTATTGTGCTCAGCATTGCAATGTCTAATTGATTTAGGAGCCTTAGTCTAATTTTCAAAAGGGATTTAGGCACGTTGGAGCCAAAATCCCATGGCCAGTCATCGGCAAGGCCTACCAGAGCAGATTGAGAAAGAGATACAGAATAATGTGACATTCTGTGGCTATGAAAAAAGCTGATGCATCAGGTGAGATATTTCCAGTAGAACCAGGGAAATGTTAGGACCATTATACAAGGCACTGGTGAGATCTCACCTGGAATATTGCGTGTAGTTTTGGTCTCCCATGTTTCAGAAAGATGAATTCAGACTAGAGTAGGTGCAGAGAAGGGCTACTAGGATGATCCAAGGAATGGAGAATCTACTTTAGGACAGGTAAGAAAGTCCTGTAGCACCTTAAAGACTAACTATAAAGTTTTGAAGCATAAGCTTTCGTGGGCTAATACCCACTTCGTCGGATGCAAAACTTTATAGTTAGTCTTTAAGGTGCCACAGGACTTTCTTACTTCTGCTATTCCAGACTAACACGGCTACCTCTCTGATACTTTAGGACAGGAGACTTAAGGAGCTTGGCTAGTTTAGCCTAACCAAATGCAGGCTGAGGGGAGATATGATTGCTCTCTATAACTAGGGATAAACACCAGGAAGGGAGAGGAGTTTTTTAAGCACCAATGCTGGTACAAGAACAAATGGATATAAACTGGCCATCAACACATTTAGGCTTGAAATTAGATGGTTTCTATCAGAGGAGTGAAGTTCTGGAACAGCCTCTCCAGGGGAGGAGTGGGGAGCCGAAAACCCAACTGGCTTCAAGTTTGAGCCTGATAAGTTTATGGGGGAGATGGCACGATGGGACTGTCTGCAATGGCATATGGCCTAAATGGCAATGCTAGCAGCAAATATCTCCAATGGCCGGAGATGGGACGCTAGCTGAGGAGGGCTCTGACTTACTAGAGAATTCTTTCGCAGGTGTCTGGCTGGTGGGTCTTGCCCACATGCTCAGGGTCCAACTGGTTTGTGTTTTGGGGTTGGGAAGGAATTTCTGCCCCCAGGTTAGATTGGCAGAGACCCTGGGGGGTTTCACCTTCCTCTGCAGCATGGGGCATGGGTCACTTTCAGGTTTAAACTAGTGTAACTGTGGAGTTTCTGTAACTTGAAGTTTTTAAATCATGATTGGGGGACTTTGGTAACTCAGCCAGAGGTTAGGGGTCTCTTACAGGAGTGGGTGAGTGAGGTTCTGTGACTAGATGATCACAATGGTCCCTTCTGGCCTTAAAGTCTATGACTTGTGTCCGCCGACCTCCCCCACCCCCCAATCAGCGTCTAGACTGCTCTGACTGGCAACGTGAGCTCAGATCCTGCCATTCAACCATCTTCAGCCCCACAGCACAGCCGGCCTGTCCAGGAAGCATGTGTGTGAATCAGGAGAGTAGAGGGTGGATGTGAAGGAATCAGTCAGAACTCTGCAGGTTGCAGGATCATTCCTTGCTGCCGGGAAATCCACCTGCACGTGGAGTGCTGCCGCGAGCTGAACTCTCCGTATCTGCAGCCAATTCCAGGTTCATACTGAACCAACTGGGGTCCCTTGAAGTTAGACACTCACTGCCCACCCCGCATCCCACATAGACAAATCCAGTAAACACAGGCTCCAATGGAGCTGGAGAACACCTAACCTCCAGGTCCGTGCCCAATGCTAAAATCTAGAGCCTGTTAACAGAAACACCTCCCCTGATCTCCAGTGAGGTACGTGGGACTTCAGCAAGTAGGTTCATGAATTGGAAGCTTCAGAGAAGAGCTACATGATTGATTAAAGGATCAGAAAACACACCCTACAGTGACAGACTCAAAGAGCTCAAGCTATTTAGATTTACAAAGAGAAGGTTCAGGGGTATCTTTATCTCATCTATATGTACCTCCCTGGGGAACAAATATATAATAACGGGCTCTTCAGAGGAAGGTCGAACATGATCCAATGGCTAGACGTTGAAACTAGACAAATTCAGACTCAAAATACATTTTTGATGGTGACGGTAATTAACTATTGGAACAATTTGCCAAAGATGGTGATGGATTCTCCATCACTTGAGCATTGATCTCCTTCAACACCTTTCCCTGAAGGACAGATGAGTTCTTCCACAACTGATGGGGAAAGAATCCTAGAGTGTGCTTGAAAAAATAGTAACATAGGCAAAGGGCTTTGCTGTGAGGATGCTCACTGATGGCCTACCTTAACCTGGGTGCTAATCATCAGGGTTAACGGGGTGGCGAAGACGTACCCAAAGTCATGGAAGAAGCTCGGCTGTACAACCTGAATATGCCGCACGGCCAGAGATAGCAGTGAGCTCACCCAGCCCAGATCATGTCCCACACCACATAGGGGTGGGATCCATTCCTTCTCCTCGGCTGACTCCAATCTACTGCCCCATAACTGGTGGGGCTTCTCCAGTCCAGTCGGACACTTCCTCTTTCCCCCAATATTTGCTGCCAGTTAGGCCCTCAAAGGGGTGCAGAAAGTGACTCTCTGGCTCTCAGATATAGTGAGCAGGGTTCTGGGTGCTGGTTGTGGCCAGTGTTACACGGAGGCTTGGAAGGATCAGATTTTTATCAGTAAACGTCGATGAACATCTTTTTCACCAGACAACCACAAACTGAAGATAAAATATTTCCATCGATAATACCTGAAATTCACAGCTAGTCAAAGTAAGAAAAATGCCACTTGAGAACTTCCTAGAGTCTGATTTAAAGCTATTTAGTTTGTACACTTGATGTATGATGTCGACAACTTGCGTTTTCACAGTTAAAAAGCTTTAACTTTTTAATCTCAATGTCTATGGTGATTAAATAATCATTGTCTCTGCCCCCCAATTTCCAGCAACAACGAAAACTTAAATTGATAAACATCAAGGAGAAAAAAATACTTAAATCCCATAATTTTGTGCACCTGTAAAAATGTAAATAGATAAAAAATTGGAGAAAAAATGCTTAAAATAAACATAGATATTATCCATCAAAATTATTAAAAAAATAAAAATCTAATTCTGCCAAGTCTAGCTATAGAGGTTAGACAGATGATCTAACGGTCACTTCCGGCCTTGACCTCTGTGATGCTAAGTGGGGGTTCCCCCATGATTTCCATGGCAGAGAGGACTCCTTCCAGACCCAAAACAGCAAGTCTAGCTGTTGGGTCCTGGTCAATGTCCTCTTGTAGTGACTGAAGCAAAATATAAGTGGGAGAGATCTTTGCCCCAGGAGCTGGGAAAGTTCAGCTCTGGCCAAGGTTTCTCCGCCCGAAGCATAAACGAGGCCTTCATGGCAACCCAACAGGAACTGAAAGAGACCAGTCACAGAACTGTTGATTACTGCAGAGCGGAGGCTGGGTATTGAAGGCATACGGTGGTTTTATATTATGAATGAGGATGTCGAATGTTGAGCCCAACTGGCCTCCAATGTCTTCCCAAGTGACTCCGGTGGCTTGGATGTCTGTTTAGTACACCGGAGTCCATACTAGTCACCAGCTTTACGTGTGATCCAACAAAAGCTGGATGGAGAAGACCTCATGAACAGCCTCACACACGCTGGAGGAAGGTCGTGGCTTCCAACCTTGCCCGCCTCGGCCTTAATAGAGAGCAGGCCACAGCATTGGCATGAGACTGGGCTCTTTGGAAATGGGTGATCCAAAATGTTCACTCTACGCTCCACCAGCAGAATGAATGAATGAATGAATGGACACTGGGAAAACAGAAAAAAGTGACTCTCTAATCATGCGGGACTAAGACCAGGTCTTTTTGGTTCCTTGGCGATTTTAAAAATTGTGAAAAAACAATCATTTTGGGTTGGAATGAAAAGGAAAATTTTCAGCAAATTAAAAACATAATTTTGGGTTTGAAACATTTTGATTTTGAGAATTTGAAACCTTTATTTAGCTTGTAAAAAGTGAAATTAAAGGACGTTCCTAAACACACAGTTATTTTTAATCAAAATTTCTAAATATTTTGGTTTGATTTTGAGCATTTTTAAACGTGACCTTTTTTTTAAAGTAAAAAGGAAATTTTGAAACAAGTCATTTTGAACCAAAAAAAAAGGGATGTTTCGTTTTGAGCATTTTTAATTTTTAAAAATAAAATTCAAGGAGATATCAAATTGAAAAACCAAAAGGATTTCCCCCCCAGAAAAGTCTAAATGAAACATTTATGTTTTCAGTATGTTATTTTTCATTTTTTCCCCCTCAAAACCATTTGGCAAAACCAACATAATTTTTTGAAACTTTTTGGCATTGCCAAATCTGCATTTTACATTGAAAAAAGGTTCAGTTAAAAAATTTCACCCACTTCTGCTCTTTAATCTCCATTTAAGTGTTCTCAGATGTGACTTATGGGTACAATATATTTAGACAGAAGGAGGGGCTCACCAGCTGCTGGCAACCCCTTCATCAGCGCAATCAGGGCCTCGTCAGTGTGTTATTTATTTTATATTGAACTCTAGTTACTGCTCTTCAAACCCTGTCTTAGGGCTGGGCTACACTAGGGAGGGGGATTCGCAACTTCAGCTATGCGAATAGCTGACTCCGCTTACTCCTTTTACCGAGGTGGAGTACAGGAGTTGATTTGGGAATCGATTTATCATGTCTACATGAGACGTGATAAATTGATCCCCGATACATCGAGCCCTACCCACCGATCTGGCGGGTAGTGTGGCCGTACCCTTAAACACATTCTCAGGGGACAATGGGGAAGTGAGTGGGGAGATTTGAGAATCGGATAATTGTTTGGCATTGTGGGACAAGTATGTTAGCTGCATGTTGCTGCTAAAACTACGGGGAGAGCAGCAGTTAGTGATGCCAACATTTAAACGGTCATTGTTAAGTTTCAGGGTTAATAACCAAAGGGGCAGTTTGCGCCTCTCCTAGGGCCTGTTTCAGGCTGTCTGCAGACTCAGGAAGATGTTGGGAAGTTCCTCTTTGCAATGACGAGGGCTGCTGGAGTACACTGATGACAAGTGAGGGACTCTGTAGCCAGGGAGTAGCTAGAACTCTGATCCATCTCTGAACTCCTGAAGATGGAGGAATAGCTGCCCACAAAGGAAGATTTAGGGGCTCCACAGTTGTGCAGTTCCTTGCTGGCCCTTCCCCAGGGAGCCGGACAGACTCTTTGGTCACTGTTATTTCTGTTGGTTTCTACCCAGGATGTCACATGGCTCAGAGATGGTCTGCTGGAGGTGATGATACTGCTCCCAACTGGTAGGAGGGAGAATCTACAGGGCATGGCCCATTGGGAGGCTTGGAAGGGAGTTGAGCCCACAGAGAGAACTCACCTTGGAAATCAAACAAGGACTTGCCCAAGCCAGTCGCTCCTGAGTCACGTCGTACCGGCTGGGGTGGGGGTCATCAGAAAAGTAACTGGTACCCAAGGTGCCCCTCTGATCCGAGTGGGTTACTCTAGGGCTTCTCTTCCCAGGGCACATGGGTTGTGCTAGGCCTGGGCCCCTTTCCAGGCTGGCTGGGCTGAGATGGGTCCACTCTGGTCCCCTCTTCACCTGTGCCCACTCCAGCCAGGCCCCTCTCTTAGGCCGTGTGGGTCGGCATGGTGCCGTCTCCAGCAGGGTCCCCTTTCCACGCAGGCGGGGTGGGGAGAGCCCCCTCTGCAACAGAGTCCCCCTTCCAGGACGCGATGGTGCCTTCCCCGCCCGGGTCCCCTTTCCACGCCACCATGGCACCTTCCCCACCCGCGTCCCCTTTCCACGCCACCATAGCGCCCTCGGTAGCCGGGTCCCCTTTCCAGGCGGCGACACTGGCACCCTCTCCCGGGTCGGGCTTCTCCTTCCAGGCGCCCCCGGCCACGTCGGGCTGGCCGGCTTTCCAAGCGGTGTGGGTGGCCACGTGGCGCTCGAGCAGGGTGCGGTGGGAGAAGTACTTGTTGCAGATACAGCACTGGAAGCGCTCGGGGCGGTGCGTGCGCATGTGGACGTTGAGGGAGCTCTTCTGGGTGAAGCGCTTGCAGCAGATGGAGCACTGGAAGGCCCGCACGCCCGTGTGCGTCACCATGTGCTTCAGCAGGTAGTCCCGCAGGGAGAAGGAGCGCCAGCAGATGCTGCACTGGTGGGGTTTTTCGCCTGCAAGACAACAGCGCAGGAGGATGAAGGATTGGAAGGGAGCTCCGGGGTCAGTGAGTCCAGACCCCTTCACCTGCAGCGGATCAGCTTCCCAGACACCCCTGGCTCAGCCTCAGTCCCGACCCTGATTCTGGCTTTCTAGGGCACAGCACCAGACCGGACACCCCCTGGTCCCAGCTTTCAAGGGCAGAGCCCCAGCCCTGATCCACCCTCACGTCCCACCCCGGCCTTGACCCCCTACCCCCGTCCTGGCTTCCTAGGGCTCCGCGGCAGTCCCGACACACTGCCCCCCCCCCCACGATACGACTCTGGGAGGAGACACGACTCATCCCAGGGGCCCTGGACCCCAGTCCGACTGGTGATGGTCGCTGGAACTGCCCTCCTGCCCACATAACCCACCAGTGGCTGTGTGTCATGGGTCCCCCTCTCTGCTGATCCCCCAGCCCTGGCCTCTTATCTTAGCAGGCCCCTGGTTTGACCCTGGGGATGTCAGCCGCGAGGGCGGTCGTCACACTCTCCATGAGCGCCCCGGCACCACCCAGAGCGGGAGAACAAGAGGCTCAGCCTCCGGTGACGCCCCTGCTGAGGCTCTTCCAGCCAATCCCAGTGAGAGAATTCACCCTATGGCTTATACCAGCCTGGGGAGGGGGAGGGGGGGAAGCAAAGGGCATCTGCCCCCAGTGCCCCACGCCCACCCGCCCCCTCACCTGAGTGGATGAACATGTGCTTGGTGTAGTTCTTGCGGGAGCTGAAGGTCTTCTGGCAGTGGCTGCACTGGTAGGAGGGCTCGGAGCAGCGGGAAGGCCCCGGGCGCTGGGCCTGCTCGGCATGTAGGGAGCCCGTCACCATGGTGCCGGGGCTGAGCTGTACCATGTTGGCGGCGCCGGCCTCCTGCTGGACGGTGTAGAAGCTCTGGGCCACGCCGGGCTGCTGCGGCAGGTGGAACTGGAAGATGCTGGTGGTGGTGGTGGTGCCGGGTCCGGCGGCGCTCGTCTCGGCCTTCAGCTCCCGCTGGATGCCCAGGGAGGAGACGAACGCCAGGCCCCGGGGCTCGGGCGCCTGGGCCGGGAAGCCGGCCGGGGCTGGCTTGAAGTCTCCGGCCAGCGTCCTCATGTTGGAGGCCTCCAGGCTGCAATCAGCGCGGAACTTCTCGCCCTCCTGGGCCGCCCCCTGGCCGCCCTCCTCGCTCTGCCAGGCCGGGATGAAGGACTCGGAGAAGACGTCCTGCCCGCTGAAGAAATCCTGCCCCTCCACGGCGGGGTAGTCCAGCCGGACGCCGTCCTTCCGGCCTGCCCCGCCTCCGCCGCTCCCGCCCTCGGTGTCTTTGGCCTCGCTGCAGCTGGGGAAGGCTCCCCCGCCGCATTCCCCGAAGCAGCTCAGCTTTCCCCCGCCCTCCTCCTCCTCCTCGTCTTCCTCCTCCTCCTCCTCGTCCTTGATGATGACAGGCAAGGCGTCGGAGAGCTGGAGCCGCACCGGCTGGCGCTGCTTGCGGCTGTGGCAGCTGGGCTGAGCCTCGGCTGGGTGCAGCCCGCCGTAGGGCCCCTCGCCGTCGCTGCCGGCGGCTGCCAGTTCCCCCTCAGACGCTGCCCTCTCCCTGGCCTCCCCCAGCTGCCTCTGCTGGGAGGAGAGCAGGTCGCGGAGCTTGTAGCGCACCTCCGAGGCGCACAGCAACTTGGGGGCCTCCAGCTGGGCGGTGCTGGGGGGCTCCATCTCGCTGGGCCGGGAGGCCGGGAGGCCGACAGCACCCGAGCTCTCCTTGGTTGGCTCCTGGGGCTTGACGGCCAGCGGCCTGGGGACGGCGAGAGGCACGGAGGGGGCAGCGGTGGGCGGCTTGGGGCTGCGGCTCTGGGAGATGATCTGGGTGCACTCGTCGATGACCGTCTTGATCTGGAGGATGGAGGCGGCCGTCAGGATCTGCAAGGCCTCCGACTGGGCCACCACCAGGGAGCCGCTGTACATGAACTCCACCAGCTGCTGCACCACCTGGCTGGGCACCACGGCGGGCACCTCGATCTCCGAGTAGCCCAGCAGCAGCTTGTCGTGGAAGAAGGGGCTGCCGGCGGCCAGCACGCACCGGTGGGCCCGCAGGGTGGCCTCGTGGATGTGCACGGTCACGTCGCAGAAGTGCCCCCCGAGGCGCTGCCCGTTCAGCGTCTCCAGCAGGGACTTGCTGAAGTTCTGCAGGTGGATGTAATGGACGGCCTCAGCCATGGCTGCTTGGGCTGAGTGGGCGAGGGGGGGACGTATCTCCGTGCCAGTGGCGGGGGGAGCGCTCAGGGCTCACCACAGGGCTGGGTACGCATCAGTGCCTCGTGGAGGAGCCTGGGGGAGCGGAACTGTCAGGAGATGCTGCTTTGAGGGGACGTGCTTCATGCAAAACCTGAAACGGAGAGCGAGAGACAAGGAACAGCAGCTGCTGGGTGGTGGTTGGTGGCCTGTGAGCTCAGACTAGATGATCTGGGGTCACTTCTGGCCTTGCACTCCATGAATTGAAATAGCACAGCTGCCTCTAGCCCAAGTATTCCCACTCTCTGCCTACCGCCCTAAGCACGTCTCCTCCTTAGGGGACCATCCCTGCCCTCAGCTGACACGGAGCACGGACAGGAGCATTGCAAGAGCAAGGGTGTTTGTGGGATGGGGTGAGCAAGGGGAGGGATTTGAAAGGGCTGCGGCCGGAGTGAGTGCTGGGTAGGGGATGGCTAGTATCCATACCAACCCTTAGCTCAGTTACACTGCTGTGGGCTCAGGTGGGAGAGTTTTACTGGTCTAACTCTCCGGGTGGATGCTTTTCTTGATGTTTGGCTGGTAAAGCTGCCCAGGTGTGAGGAGCATTTTGATGGTACGGCCTAAGAGACATTGGGATGCAGGACTTCTGGGTTCTTTTTCTGACTCTGCCCTGGGCAAGGCAATTCCTCTACCCCTGGCCCCTGTGCCACAGACAGGGGATAATGATATTGACTTCCTTTGTAAAGCACTTTGAGACTGGGTTAAAAGCACTAGATAAGAGGGAGGTATTAGTATTATGCAAGCAAAGCACTCCAACTGTCAATGTCAGAGTGCCTTGTTGGGGTTAGTTTATGTTGCTTTGGAAGGGGTTTAAGTTAACCAAAAGGAGGCACTTGTATACCAAAAGCAGAGCGTCCCCATGGGACTTATACCACTGTCAGGGTAGAGGTTTAAGTATACTGGGATAATTAAACCAGTTTCATTTGTAAAACTTCCCTGCATAAGCAATCCCTCTTCCTCTGTAGATAACAACGCCTATACAAGGAGCCACATATTAACATCGGAAGAGCCACAGGTTGGTCACCCCTGGCATTAGGTATCTCATGCCAAAGAGAGTTCCCAGCTGCAGATCACTAGCAGAAATTGGCACTTCCCTGCCTTAGGCATCGATCTCTGAGGGGTGGGGGCATAGCGCATCCCCCCCCCCCCCCCGTTGGCATTTGGACAGCTCAGGTGGCTCCCTGACGTGTGCTGGTTTTGTGCATCGCAGTCTAAGGGCGCGGCTGCACTTGAAACTTCACAGCGCTGTTGCGGGAATGCTCCCGCAGCAGCACTTTGAAGCGTGAGTGTGGTCGCGCACGAGACAGCTCTCCCAGTGCTCCTGGTAATCCACCTCCACGAGGGGATTAGCTCGGAGCCTGTCCACACTTGCGCGTTAAAGCACTCAGACTTGCTGTGCTCAGGATCACCCCCCTGAGCCAGCCACTTAGAGTGCTATAAAATGTCAATGTAGACAAGCACTTAGGCACCGATCTTTGCCCATTCATTGCTTAGACAGCTTAGGCCCCTAACCCCGGCTTTGTGAACTGCAGTGATTCTCCCAGACCCCAGGACGGCTAAATCTTTTTGTGCATTGAGGCCCAGGGTCACCGCAGGCAGGTGGCAGAGCCAAGCACAGAAGCCAGATCTGATAAATCAGGAGTAGGCAACCTATGGCACAGGTGCCAAAGGCGGCACGTGAGCAGATTTCCAGTGGCACTCACACTGCCCGGGTCCCGGCCACCGGTCTGGTGAATTAATTAATGAATTAATTCATTAATATTAAATGAAGCTTCTTAAACATTTTAAAAACCTTATTGACTTATATGACTAAACTACTGTATATAGTTATAGACTTATAGAAAGAGCTCTTCTGAAAACGTGAACATTAATTTAAGGTTTTGCGTCAGTAGTGAATAAATGGGGACTTGGCCCAGGCCCGCCGCTTCTGAAAGGCTGCCGACCCTAGTGATAAACCAAAGTCCCATGCTCCACCCACTAGGCAACGCTGCCGCCCCATGCAAGGCACTGTACACTGTGTGTGTGTGTGAGGGGGTTACACCATGTGTGTGTGTGTGTGTGTGTGTGTAAGGTGGGGTACACTCTGTGTGTGTGTAAGGGGGGGTACACTCTGTGTGTGTGTAAGGGGGGGTACACTCTGTGTGTGTGTGTGTAAGGGGGGTACAGTGTGTGTGTGTGTATGTGTAAGGGGGGGGGGGTTGCCAGCCGTTCTGGCCTTTGTGGGAGGCAGCTGCGGAGGTTTCTTCCCGCCCCGTCTCCTGGAGCGAGAATCTCGCCGCCCCCTCCCCGGCGGCAAAGCGATGAGACCAACACGACCCACGAGAATCACTGAATCTCGCGCGATTTAAGCCGAACGCGGGACGGGGTGGGGGAGGGGCGAATGGGGGCGGGGGGGTCTCAGGGCTGGAGGCCGCAGCAGGGACCCACCTTCCTCGGGGCAGCGGGGGGAACGGACACTCGGGGGGGGGGCGGGGCTTCGCTCCAGGTCACTCAGGGCGACAGGAGCAGAGCCGGGGAGAGAACCCAGGAGTCCGGGCTCCCAGCCCCGCCCCCTCCAGACGCAGGTGAGGGGCGGGGCTCGGCGGCCCGGTGGGCGGGGCCCCAGGGTCAGAAGGCCCCTGGCTGAGGGCGGGGCCGGGGTTCCGTGAGCGGGGCGGGGCCTCACTCACCTCCTCGGGGCCCCTCCGTGACCTGCCGGGCCGCTTCCCTCCGTGACCCGGAACCGCCTCGCCGCCCCCTTTCCGCCCGCAGACTCACTTCCGGGTCCTGGCGGGGGCATCAACCATAGAGTGTGCGGCCTGGAGCGGCGAGGAGAGGCAGCCGCCCACTCTCAGACCGGAAGTGGTTGGGGAAAAAACCCCATAGAGACCGGAAGTGCAATGGTAGCCGGCCGACCATAGAGAGGACTCCCAGGGGCAGAGAGAGGCCACATTAGGTGTGACCTCCAGAGCGTGGTCAGCCTGTAAGGGGGGGGAGGGGTTGGATTCTCCAGCTCCCCTCTGCCCCCCCCTTGCAGCTGAGCCTCCTCCAGGAGAGGGAGGGGCCGGGGGGGGGTTGTCAATATATGAAGTGGGCTGTAGCCCAGGAAAGCTTGTCAACCCAGCAACCCAACCTGTTACCCGCACAAAATCCTCTGTTACTCGCACAGTCTAGGGCCCCTCTTAAATTAGACACCTACCCCTTACCAGTTCCTGGGGCTTAGGGCAGGCTCTTTGAGGGTTTGCAGGACCTTTTACCAGTGAAAGAGCCTTACACAGTAAATAGGAAGAAGACACATGCCAAACATACAATATTAGACTCATCAATCCTGATCAGGCTGGCAGACTTTCCCTCTTGGCCAGGCAAAGTCCGTCTCGTCTGGATTCTGGTTGCTGCCGATGATTCTTAGCAGCTGTGGCGAAGTGGGAATGTTCTTAATGTTCTCTCTGGATACTGTGTGAGTACCTCGGTTTCCCCTATGCATTTCTTAAGTATCTATGTGGTGGGATAAGGGTGTGTGATTGTTGCAGAGCAGAGAGCCAGTGTGAGAGAATGGCCGACATCCTGTCTCCTGGCAACTTATGGCCTGAGCCCCTCCCCTGCAAGGTGCCAATTGAAGGTGTTGGAGAACAAAGAGATCAGGTGGCCTCCTGGCCCAGGAAAGAGACAAAGGCCAGAGGAGGGGCTGGACAGTTTCAGTTTGGAGTTGGCTGGGGAAGAGGAGGGAGCCCCAGGTCTGGGGTTTAATGTCCCTGCCCCCCGAAAGGATCTGACTAAGGGGTCCTGGTTGTGCCTACAAGCTGTGTTTTGGGCTATGTTCCTGTTGTCTCTAATAAACCTTCTGTTCTACTGGCTGACTGAGAGTTATGGTGAATCTGGCTGGCTGAGAGTCATAGGGTGCAGGGCCCTAGCTCCCCCTCATACCGTGACAGCAACTTTGATCTTAGGCTGTGTCTTGGAGGTGAGTTCTTCTTCTTCCAGGTCTTTCCTTCATTTTATTCTTCTGTTCTTTCTCTGCTAGTCTCCTGCTTGGACCCCATAGTGAAACCAATCATTTTACTAAAATTTTACCAACCAATCCTAACATATTGTAACAGAATTCTTTAACCAATCCTACCCCACCACCTTAATTTATACTTCGCAAAATTAATTATGTAACAGACAGAAACAATCAACGAACCAGAGATCATACAGATAAACAATAGGGAAGTGGGGACCTTAATGACAAAACAAAGAATTGAGGCATTCACAACCACAGCTATTGATAAGTGATTTCTCGCCAGACAGGATGCTATCAGAGTAAGTTTTCATTAACAATCTTAAGATCTATTTCTTTATCTGGTGATAGTGGGGGCCATTAGGATGGGGTCCCCTTCTCAACAGCCTGATATTACATTGTTTTAATATCATGGAATGTGAGGATGTGACTTCCTGCTTCTTAGCTATTGGCTGCTGCTCTCCTAATCTGGCTGCAGACAAAGGCCTTAGGCCTTCCAAATGGGTACAGGAAAAGGCCATATCCTTATAAATCATCCATCCATCCATCTAGTTCACATACTGTCACGGAGTTCCTGGGGTGATGGTCTGGAACTGCTCCCTATGAAGTCAGTCAGGACTCTGGGGGGAAGCTTCCTCTCTGTGAACAGCCTGTCTCCAAGGCTAGGAGCTTCACAGCTTACAGCTTCCACCTTCCTGGGTCTGACCTCGGAGCATTCAGCACCTTCTGCCCCTCCGTGTGCTTCCCCCAGCGAGCCCACCAGGTGGAGTCCTGTGGGAGCACATGGGTTCTGCATCCCAACTCCACAGTCAGACGTGACTCTCAGCCATCCAGTAAAACAGAGGTTTACTAGTCAACAGGAGCATGATCTAACCCTGAGCTTGTAGGTACAGTGAATGCGACCCCTCCGCTGGGTCCATTTTGGGGGCCAGAGAGCCAGGCAGCCTGCCTGTAGCTCTCTGCCTCTTCCCAGCCAGAACCAGAGTGAAATTTGCTCTCCAGCCTTTCCTCTGCTTTTCCTTCGTTTCTTTCCCGGGCCAGGAGGTATCACCTGACCTCCCTCCCCCAGCAGGGGTCAAGTTACAGCCTTAGGTATGGACATCCCCACACAATAGTCAGAGGAATCATTAAGAACATTCCTACTCCATCACACATACCCCTCTTTTAATTTTTCTACCTTATTACTAGGGTGCCTGTTACCCTGGTATCTTGGCCCTGGATTTGCCTTGCAATCCTCCAATCCCTCGTGTAGCATCTCCAGGGCCTGATGCTCTCAGAGAGTACTTGTAGCTATCCAAGGCAGCCTCTCCAAAACAAGGAACAATTTATTAGTCACTATGATAAATGAAAGTGGGGGGCGGAGGAGCTCCCTTTTATGAACACCTACTCAGCCAGTTAGCTATAAAATCCCTCTTAGTAGCTGTTCTCGACTTGCTTTACCTGTAAAGGGTTAAAAAAGTGCACAGGTAAAAGGAAGGGAGTGGGCACCTGACCGGAAGAGCCAATGGGAAGGCAAGAACTTTTTAAAATTGGAAAAAAAATGTTCCCTTTGTCTGTCTGTGGCTGTTCTCCGGAGAGAGGAGACACATAGCAGCAATGCTATAAGTAGCTTTAAACCAGCTTTAAAAAAATAATCAAATCATACCTAGGAATTACTTATCTGAAACCCCAGATAGGTAAGTAGATCAGGGAATGTCTAGGAAACTGCGATTAGGGTTATTTCTTATTGGCTTCTGGACTCCTCTGTGCTAACCCCCAAATGCTCTTGTTTTGCTGGTAACCAATAAGCTGAACCTCAAGAAAACCATTCTGGATGCTTAATTATTATATTTGCTCTTTAGAAATTTAGCAATAGCCTACGTTCCAGTTGTATTTTCTTTCTTTTTAGTTTTTCGCAAAGCTTTTGATATGGTCTCCCGCAGTATTCTTGCCAGCAAGTTAAAGAAGTATGGGCTGGATGAAAGGACCATAAGGTGGATAGAAAGCTGGCTGGATCGTCAGGCTCAACGGGCAGGGATCAATGGCTCCATGTCTAGTTGGCAGCTGGTATCGAGCGGAGTACCCCAAGGGTCAGTCCTGGGGCTGGTTTTATTCAATATCTTTATCAATGATCTGGAAGATGGCATGGACTGCACCCTCAGCAAGTTTGCAGATGACACTAAACTGGGAGGAGTGGTAGGGAGGGTGGGGATAGGATACAGAGGGACCTAGACCAGCGGTCTTCAGAAGTTTTGCGCCGAAGCCCCTTTTCTCTGTCCCGCCTCCACTCGCGGCCCCTGGGGTATGTCTGCCGAAATGCCGTCGAATAGAAAGCTGCCGCTTTCTTTCTGCAGCATTTCAGCGGGACAAAAATAGACCGTGACTTCGGCGGTCTCCCGGGTGGAATCGGCAGCGGTACTGGGGTCTTGCGCACCCCCGTGGGTGGTCTTGCACACTTTGAAGACCACTGTCCTAGACAACTTGGAAGATTGGGCCAAAATAAATTTGATGAGGTTCAACAAGGAGAAGTGCAGAGTTCTGAACTTAGGACGGAAGAATCCCATGCACTGCTACAGACTAGGGACCGAATGGCTAGGCAGCAGTTCTGCAGAAAAGGCCCTAGGGGTTACAGTGGACGAGAAGTTGGATATGAGTCAACAGTGTGCCCTTGTTGCCAAGAAGGCTAACGGCATTTTGGGCTGTATAAGTAGGGGCAATGCCAGCAGATTGAGGGACGTGATCGTTCCCCTCTATTCGACATTGGTGAGGCCTCATCTGGAGTACTGTGTCCAGTTTTGGGGCTCACCCTACAAGAAGGATGAGGAAACATTGGAAAGAGTCCAGAGAAGGGCAACAAAACGTGATTGGGGCTGGAGCACATGACTTATGAGCAGAGGCTGAGAGAACTGGGATTGTTTAGTCTACAGAAGAGAAGACTGAGGGGAGATTTGATAGCTGCTTTCAACTACCTGAAAGGGGGTTCCAAAGAGGATGGATCTAGACTGTAATCAGTGGTAGCAGATGACAGAACAAGGAGTAATGGTCTCAAGTTGTAGTCCGGAAGGTTTAGGTTGGATATTAGGAAAATCTTTTTCACGAGGAGGGTGGTGAAGCATTGGAATGGGTTACCTAGAGAGGTGGTGGAATCTCCTTCCTTAGAGGTTTATAAGGTCAGGCTTGACAAAGCCCTTGCTGAGATGATTTAGTTGGGGATTGGCCCTGCTTTGAGTAGGGGGTTGGACTAGATGACGTCCTGAGATCCCTTCCAACCCGGATATTCGATGATTCTATGATCTATGGCTCTGTCTCATGGGTATGTTTATACTTGCTAGAGGTAAAATGGCATTGGTGTATAAGATTTCAGGGTTGTGTCACTTCTTAGCTTGGAACGTGCATGGGGCGTTAAAGAAATGGGTTTTTAAACTGGCGAGGATTAAAGCCCCATCGCATTAGCACAAGGCCTGGTTGGGGGAGTTATGCTAAGGGTGGGAAGTAGCTGAATACTATAGATCTGAGGAGATGGCCTGCCCCAGGTCAGATATTTTGCACTCTCCTTCTGTGAGACAAACAGGTAACAAAGTACACCACGGGATTCTGCAAGAGGAGAGTGTGGGGGGCCTTTAGCAATGAGGTTGTCATGCAATGGCTAAAATGTTAGACCACGTTAATTACAGGAATTAAGAAATATGCGAGTGCTGCAAATCCTGACTATAATGCTTGATGCTTAATTATGGACACCTGTGAAAAGGTCTACGCCCCCGAGGGCCAGGGCAGTAGGGCCTAATGGCCAGAGTCCATAGACTCAGGGCCCTATGTGTGGCGTAGCGCCTCACTACCGACTCAGTGGCGGGAGTCCTACCGAAATAAGCTGAGCTTTCCCGGTGGGGAGGTACCACTCCGACACCCTCCCTGGGTCACTTCCTACTGATCTCGCTGTTGGAGTCTCCCAGGCGTCTTCAGAGTCTCGGTGGACATTTGGGCCAGGGGCCTCCTCCGACTGCTCCAGTTAATGTTGCTCAAGCCGGGTTGGAGAGGCTCTGGTTCCCAGTGCCGTGACGTCTTGTGGCTGCCCACCCAGAATGAGCTGAGCTTCCTCCCTTTATACTCCCAGAGCATTGTGAGCATGCTCAATCCTGCTGAGGAGGTGGGATTTCCGCTGTCAACAACACTGGCCTGACACTGCCTGGGCTAGTGCGGGGTAACCCAGTCCCATCACAACACCCCAAAGCTCTCTTGAGTGCCTTGCATTAAATGAGAATATTTATATAATAGGTGTGGTAAAAAGGGGGCCTGAAACAGAAGCCTTTGTACCAGAGGCCTGGTATAAGGCCCGAGGCCTGGGCTAAAGTTCTGGTCAAAGTATGTTACAATAAAGCAAAGTCAGGCTGTGACTAGAAGCAGGGCCTGCTTAGAGAATGTGACAAGAACATCTTAGATCTCATACCAAAACCAACACTTGTAGCTAGTCCCATAATAAACTATGTACAGATCGGTTAACTAGGAACAGGAAACACGAGAGTTATTTTCAAGGTTAAAGCAGATGAACAAAGAAACACAAAGGAGTTACAATCTTAAATTTCCAAAAGTCATATAAGCGTCTATATTTAAGCAAGCTGTAGGTCACCTTTAAGGCTAACCAGAGCTAAGCAGCTGGGGATCTCCTGCTTATGCCATGAAAACCGTGGGCCCCATAGTCTAAGCAGCATAGAGATCTAGTTGCTTCTTTTCAGGGATTTTCATCCTTTTCCTCTCTTGTGCAAACTCTGCTGATGGGAGGAATCCACTTCCATGACTCATGCTTGTGGGGGAGGAGGGAGGGCAGAACAACCAGTGGCTTTTGTCCTCTTTAATGACCCACAATGGTCCATTGGTGTCAAGGGAACGTTTCTTGTTGGGCAGGATGTGACACCTTCTGTTGGCGATCAGCCCTTCCCACTAGTTAATGTCTCTCTCCTGTCTGCTGATTTGCAGTGATACTCAAATATTCCTTCACACTATGGGTAAGTAAGATTGATGCGCCCAGCAACTCACAAGCACTCTGTAAAGTCTCAACCCCCAACAGATGTTGTGGAATTCTAATACCTACGTGACCAGCACCAAGGCGCAGGCGAGCCAGACTGAGCCCAGCTCGGTATTCGTCACAGTTCAGCTGAGACATGTGGACCTTAGCATGAGCTGGGACCTGGTCTGCCAGCGTCACGCCTGCAATAGAGGAATCGTCTGCCGTGTCTTTGCAGGTTGCTCTGCTGTATTGGACGTTCTGAGGGCTGGGGGGATGGAGATCCTGGGGTGAGATGGAACTGTTCTGAGTTTGTACAGCACCTAGCACAATGGGGTCTCAGGAGATGGCTGGGCCTGCTAGCACTACCATAATGCACCTAATAAATAATGTACAGCACCTAGAACAATGAGGCATTGGTCTGTACCTGGGGCTCCCGCGTGCTGCCGTAACACACCTAGCGCTATGAGGTGCTCCTCCATACCTGAGGCTCCTAAGCAGTACTTGAAAATTAAGAATAAATAATAGAGATGCCCTCCAAAATTCTGGGAGAGCAATTTTCCATGGCTGGTGGGGGGAGTTATGCTGAAGGCTGGGAGGCAGCTGAACACTGTAAATCTAAGGAGGTGACCTCCCCGTGTCGGATATTTTGCACTCTCCTTCTGAGAGACAAACTAATAACCACGAATGGATCCAGTACACCACAGGATTCTGCAAGACAGGAGTATTGGGGGTCTTTATCAATTAGGTTGCCATGCAATGGCTAAGCCGTTAGACCACATTTACATACAGAAATTAAGAAATAAGTGCTGCGAATCAGGGTTAAGGATCAAATAACAGTTCATAGTCATGCTACTTCTGCAAGAAAGGATATAAGATGCCACTTCCGCTTCCTATTTCTTTGGCTCCATCGGGTCCCTGAGACAGTGTAAACGGAATCAGGACCTCCCTTCTGGTTGGCACCGCTTCTCCCGCCTCCATCCCTGCTTCCAGCGGTCTCCGTAAGCTGTAAGTATGCGCGATGCAGGACCGGAAGTATGAGCCAGGCTGGAACCTAGTTTAAGGTGCTTATTCTAACCGCTCTGTGTATCAATCCTGGCCCGGGATATTGTCTGTATTAAATACCGGTTCTGGGTGTGTTTCCCCAGCTTCCATCTTCTCAGTTAACTGTAGAGTAGCTGCCCAGGAAAAGAACCTGTGATCTGTGAGTGGGGCAGGTCACCCCCAACACACAGTGTGATCACTGGTCAGGGTGTTCAGGGGCAGAGATTAGGAGAATTCAGCCTGGTCCATGTGACTTGGACCATGTGACTGTCCAAACCACCTTGGTTCTGTCTCTGTCCTTGTGCCCTGAGTTCCCAGGGTGTGTGTGTCTGTCTCTGCAAAGGCCAGTTCTTCACCCAGCCAGCTGGCACCTTTCCCCTCCGTTCTCCAGCTGGGGCCTTTGCCCGGCTTCCCTGCAGAGAGGTGGGAAAATCCCCGTCCTCTTGCTTGTTGGTTGCTAGCCCGTTGTCTTTCCATCTTCTTCACTGATCTGGGTGGGTTTCAGCCAGGCCTTTGCTGACCCATTGGTTCCACCCCAGATAGTGGCCTGACCTGACACCCCGAGTCTCTCACTCTGCCCCAAGAACTGTACTCCGTGCAGAGCAAGGCAAAGCCCAGAGGGAAACTGTTGTATCGGTGGGGGCAGTAGTTTTAGGAAGAAATCATGTGACACGAGAACTGTGAACCTTAAAAGCAGCCTTCTATTGCCACACACTGAACTAACCAAACCAGCCCAAACTGGCTGGGCTATCCCCTAATAATCTTAACTCAGTTGCCATAGCAACAACAAGATGCTATTACCAAGGCAACCAAATACACAACAGAAACTGAGGCCTACACACATTACCAAAATTCCCTCTCCAATAGTGTGGGACCAACTGACACCAGCTGGGAACCAGGGCCCTTTGACTGCAAATCAGAGATTCTGCTTTATGCCAGCTGGGGGTCTGGCCCCACATTTCCTTGATGGGGAAGTGTCTTTGTCTGGGCAGTGATTGCAGAGGCCCCATGAAGTTTCTTCAGGGGTTCCACAATGAGGTGCTGGTCCATGATTGGGGCTCCCATAAAATTAATACTGAATGATAGAGCTGCTCAAAAAATGTCTCATGGTGAAGTTTTCGATTGGAAAATGCAGTTTCGTTGAAATGGAAACTGGGATTGTGTCGATTTGGATGCAATTTTGTGTCGTTTCCTTTTTTCCTTCTAAAAGACTTCTTTCCTAATTTATTTTCCAGTCCATTCTATTATAAAGACATCCACTAGGATGCTATATGATCATACTTATATGTTAAGTTCTAAGTTACATATAAAACATTCCGAACCCGAACAATGGAATTCAACGTTATTAAATCCGAACGTTCCGACTGACCCAAAATACGTTTTATTTTGGAAATTTTCATGTTGCTGGAAATTTCAAAATGCTCCCAATCTGGAACAAAATCACATTTTGAAATTACAGAATTTCTTGCGAAAGAGACATTTTCTTTCCTGTAGGACTTTGAGAAATAGCAAACCAGTTAAAAATCCATTGAACTACCGTACTTGCACGAAGCAGCTGCCATCTAGTGTCCATACAAGGCTATTGCAGGTGACACATTGCATCTCCCTAAAAAGTATTTGTGGCACCTTAGAGACGAACAAATTTATTTAAGCATAAGCTTTCATTGGATGCATAGAATGGAACACACAGTATTAATATCTATATCTATATCTTTCTATATACATATATATCAATATATATAGATAGATGATTAGATTAGATAAATACACAGAGATCATGAAAAGGTGGAAGTTGCCATACTAATTCTAATAGGCTATTTAATTGAGATGGACTGTTATCAGCAGGAGAAAAAAACTTCTGTAGTGATAATCAAGATGGCCCATATCAGACAGTTGACATATATACCTTCCTACTGTCTGTTCCATTCTATGCCTCCAATGAAGTGGGCTATAGCCTACGAAAGCATATGCTTAAATAAATTTGTTAGTCTCTAAGGTGCCACAAGTACTCCTGTTCTTTTTGTGGATACAGACTAACTCGCCTGCTACTCTGAAACCTGCAGTCAACGCAAACTATACTATGGCATGGACATCATGGAAACCCAGCTCTTGTTGCTCTTGAGGAAATGAGTCACTAATAGGCAGCGGGGTGCCACCCTGCCCTGGTGCTAACTGCAGTCAAAGTCTGTAAATCAAGGCATGATTTACCCTGTCGCCCCTGGGGGAAATAGAGGGACGCTCTGATTACAACTCGCTTTCCATCCAGAGCGCCAACTGCGTGTCTCCTCCCAGGCACACCCCGTGTGCTCTGCCGGGGGCTGTTCTCAAATGCCTCAGCACAGGGTCTCCTGGTCTGCTCTGCAGAACAATGGCGGTCTGAGAGACAGATCGGGCCTTGTTAGCGACGCTGCTCCATGCTCGGAGCCCTCGCAGTGTGTCAGTCCCTTTCACCTCCCCGGCCTCGCTGCCGTCCCTCCCTGGATCTAACAACCCCACTCCTCCACCTTAATGCCCACCATGAGTGGCGGCCTTGATTTTCCTAAGTAATTAGCCAATTTGCTTGCCTGCCTGGAGTGGCTTTGTGTGGCCCAAGCTCTCTGTAGACAGGGGTTTCGGGGTGTGTGTGATGCCCGTTTGTTAACATGGCTCCTTCCTATCTTAGAAGTCCAGCAACAGAGTGGGGGCTATTAAGTTTATTGCACCCAATGCAGCATGTCTGATTTCCTGCCATCCCACTGCCCAATACCCAGCCCCACAGCCCCATCACCACTAAACAGAGCCTCATACAGACCCCCCACTGCCCCCCCAACATGCACAGATCTATTGATAGAGATTCTCTAGGTTTTAGTCAGGAGGAGAGGATGGAAGAGGATAAAATATGGGCCAGATCAAACAAGAAACATTCACATTAAAAAGAATCTGACACACTAGAAAAGGGCAAATAATCAGTCACAAGTTTTTAAAGTGCCTGTACACAAATTCTAGAAGTCTCAATCGGCATTTAATTGAATTACCATTCAGAGCTTTACCCAGTTAATTTTGCAGTCATGGTAAGAACTCTCTTGGCGTCAGGGATTTCATGCACTGCACACAGCCTTTCAATGGTGGTCAGATATTCAGCAATATCACCTGCCTCATTGTATGCAGGACATAAATGGTTCCAATTGTGGATTTTTGGAGTGTTGGGAATCACTGGGGTCGATGGGATCAGGTTCTGTCTCTATCAGGTCCAGTTGGTTCTCTCTCTCTTTCTTCCCGCTCTTTCTTTTTCCTCCTGCTTCTCCTTTATCTCGAGTTCTTTCCGTTCTAGTAGTCTCTGGTTCTCTCTCTCTTTTTCTGCAGCCTCAAAAGCTCCAATTTCGCAATAACTTCACTGCTTCCCCTAATTTCCCTGCTTTTCTGTCCCTACTTTTCTTTCCCAAAATAAGCAAACAGAAAATAACAAACCAAACCTGACTGTCCTTAGCCATCCCACTTAAAGCCTCACTTCAAATCTTTACATCAGCGTATGAAGCTGTGCAATTCACCCTGCTCACTGCGTCCCTGTGACGGGATCTCCAGGCTGCGTCCTATTGGACCACTGTGCCCCCCGATCTCTCTAGCCTGGGCTGTCTCTCACAATGCCTTGCCAGTGACCAGCAGCAAGGTGCTGTGGTCATTCAGCAAAACTGAATGTGGAGCCCCACACCCAGCCAGATTCATAGAATCATAGAATAGTAGGGTTGGAAGGGACCTCAGGAGGTATCAAGTCCAACCCCCTGCTCAAAGCAGGACCAATCCCCAACTAAATCATCCCAGTCAGGGCTTTGTCAAGCTGGATCTTTAAAACCTCTAAGGGTGGAGATTCCACCACCTCCCTAGGTAACCCATTCCAGTGCTTCACCACCCTCCTGGTGAAATAGTTTCCTAGTATCCAACCTAAACCTTCCCCACTGCAACTTGAGACCATTACTCCTTGTTCTGTCATCTGCCATCACTGAAAACAGTCTAGATCCATCCTCTCATAACTTCTTATGCATTCATGATGTATTGTATTTAGGTGGAACAATGGGTTTCAGCAGATCATAGCCTTTCCCGTGTTACCTTAGAAGGCCTTTATTTTCAATATCACAATTATGTATAAATGAGGAATATGGGGTTACAGGGCATTCCCCTGGGGTGTAGAGTGTCACAGAGGTCTGGCCCCACCTTTCCTTAACAGGGACGTGACTTTGCCTTTCCATACAGTATCTGGGCATGGACCGCGGAGGTGTCATAAACTTTCTTTGGGCTGTTTGCGGCATGGCCAGCCCAAGGAGATAACTTGCCAAGGTTTGTATCGATCTGGGATCAGGAGGAAGTTCTCAAAGAGCCGATATTCAAATATCCAGCCTGTTCCCTTCCCCCTGGATCCTGGTGTCTGTGGCCAACAGCCCCTCCCTAAAGCCTCTCCGCTTGGGTCTGGACAGCAGGAGAGCGGCCTGGCCCTTCCCAGCTGCCTGCGGCAGAGCTACAAAAAGCCTGGCTGGGAGCCCTTCGCGCCAGGAGTGAGTGTGAGCATCTGTCAGCAGAGACACGGACCCTTCACCACCTACCATGGAGCCCCAGGTGAGTCCCTCTAACGCCTGCCACCCCTGCCCCAAGGAGCCTTAGGTGAGCTCCCTACCCCCCACTTACCCGTGCCCCATGGAGCCCCGGAGAGTCTCCCTTCCCCATTGAGCCACAGGGGAGTGCCTTCTGCCCTCCACCTCCGTCCTGCCCATAGAAACCCTGATGACTCCCCCCTGTGCCTCACCGCCTCCTGCCCCATGTAGGCCCTGGGGAGTCCCCTCTGTACCCCACCTCCACTCTGCCTCAAGAAGTCCCCTCTGCCACCCATCTATCCTGCCCCACAGCACCTCAGCAGAGTCGTCCCTGTTCCCTAATTCCCCCAATGCTCCAGGGAGCCTCTTCTGTTGGCAGCCCAGCAGGGACTAGGGGATTTGGGTTGGGGAGCGGTTGTGCCCATGGCTGCGGGACGCTGACACTGCTTGGGTCCTGTACAGGTGCCGGGACGGATGCCCAGGGCTGGACTCCTGCTGCTGCTCCTTCTCCTCTGCTTCGGGCCAGAGACCGCCGGGAGCATCGACCGCACCAAGCTAAAAAAAATCGTGGATCACGTCCACAAGTGAGCGACTGGCCTGGGGTTTGTCTCTGTCCCTCCCTGTATCCCAGCTGTGAAGAGCAGCAGAGAATGGCCATGGTTGGATCCCACTGGCTTGTAGGGATGCCCAGCAAGGTCGCGCCCCCCCCCCCGCCCCACTGAGCCCGGCTCTGCCCAGGCCCCGCCTGAGAGGAGGGGGCTGCTATTATGCAAGACACTAGAGACACCTAAACGAGGGCAGAGACCAGGGGTGCACTGAGCCCTGCACTGGATCACACACTGGGACGATTCTGGGGGCACGGGGAGACAGAGCCCACAGCTTGGAGGGGCGATTTTGGGGGCGACAGAGCCCGCAGCCTGGAGGGGAGATTCTGGGGGGATAGGGGGAGATGGAGCCCACAGCTGGGAAGGGGTAAACATAAGAACAGCCATACTAAGTCAGACCAAGGGTCCATCTATCCCGGTATCCTTTCTTCTGAGAGTGGCCAGTGCCAGGTGCTCCAGAGGGAATGAACAGACCAGGGAATCATCCAGTGATCCATCTCCAGTCACCCATTCCTGGCTTCTGGCAAACAAAGGCTAGGGACACCAGCCCTGTCCATCCTGGTTAATAGCCATTGATGGACGTATCCTCCATGAATTTATTTAGTTCCCCTTCGAACCCTGTTATAGTCTTGGCCTTTGCAACATCCTCTGGCAAAGAATTCCACAGGTTGACCTTGCGTTCTCTGAAGACCTCCTTCTTTTTTAAAAAAAACCCTGCTGCCTATTAATTTCATTTGGTGACCCCTAGTTCTTGTGCTATGAGGTCTAAATTGCATAATTGTGTGTGTGTGTTGGGGGGGAAAGGGGGGGTTGCAGGGGTAGGTGGAGACCAGAGCTGTGATGTTTTTTCAGGGCCTATTCCTCGTTTTCTCCCGTTTACTTTGCATCTCCTGTCTGAGTTCAAGGAGCCTGGTGCCCGCTAACACCCCCCTGTGTCCTGCCCTCTTTCAGTAATGGCGGAGTTAACAAGCAATACGCCTTCGCCGCCACACTGCCCCATGCCACCTGCAGCGACCCCCAGAATGTGGCCACATATCTACCCTTGAGCCAGCTGAAGGACATGAAAAAGAAAATCGCCCCGTTCGGTGCCCTGTACAACCCCGGCAGTGGGAACATCGTGGCTGCCCGGCCACTGCAAGAACCTGGAAAGAACTTCACGGAGCACAGCGAGTGGCGTCTGCTCAACGGCGCAAACAGCCTGGTGGCCCAGCTCAAGGCCAGGACCTATGGCCAGAACAGCTGCCTGATCTTATTCACCTTCAACTCGCCCTGCTCCACCAAGTGTCTGCGCGAGGCCGGGCGCTCCAACATCGTGGGGATGACCAGCGTCGCCTTCTTGCCCATCGACAACAACTTCAAGGCCTTCGTCTTCCAGAAGATCTTCGACTACGACTTGAAGCCTGTCGTGACCCGCCAGGCCCTGCTGGAGGCCTGGCACCGGCTGCGCGACGTGCCCCTGCTGCGCTGCGACAACAACGGCTGCCAGGACTGCGCTGGGAGAGACCCTCGAAACAACCCCTGCCTGGCGGGGAAGCCATAGAGAGGGGAGCGGGGCTGGGATCCGCGTCCGGCTCTTTCTGCCACTGGCCTCCCTCACTGCCCATGCGCTTCTGGCTCGCTGAGTGTCACAGGAACACGTCCCAACCAGGCCCCAAGCGCCAATCCAGAACCCCATTCTGATGTGTGCTCCAGTCTAGAACCCCAATCCACAGGTGCACTCCAATCTAGAACCCCACTCATGGGCATGCACTGATTTATAACCCAAGTCACAAATATGCACCAACCTAGAACTGCTTCCAGAGTATGTTCCCATCTAGAATCCCATCCCAGTATGTGCTGAAATCTCCAGTCTAGAGCCCCATTGCTGGGTGTGCTCCAGTGTAAAACCCCGTCCCCATCTCCGGTTGTGCTCCAGCCCAGAAGCCCATCCCTGGGTGTGCTCCAGTCTGTGATCTAGAAGCCCGTCCCTCTCCCCAAGTGTGCACCAATCCGGAATTGCCACCCCCACAGTGGGCCTCAAGCTCCAGTCTAAACCTTCATCCCCTGCAATGTCAAGCCCACATCCCTGGAGCATCTCTGAGCTGCAGTCTAGAACCCACATCCACCCAGTGAGCTCAGAACTCTGATCTAGAACCCAGGCTCCATCCCTGCACAAGGCCGAGGGGAGCAGGGCACATTGTGTCCAGTGACAGTATGATGGGGCTGGATCAGGGCAGGGGCGGGGGGCCCTCACTCAGCTGTTGGTGCGTGGGAGGATTCCTGGGCATGGACCATAGCCAAGGTGGGGCAGTGGGGATTTCGGAGTGCAGGGCTCCATCAGTGGGGGCTGCTTTGGGGTTGTTCCATTCTGCAGGTGACGCTTTTTGCTGATTCTCTGCCCTGCGATTACCGCCAATAAAGCTTCTGAGCATCCTGGGGCCTCACGTCTCTGTCCGTGCGTCCGTGTCTCCCATCTCTGTCCGTGTGTCGGGGCCTCGCGTCGTCCCTGGAGGCGCTGGGTCCCCACGGGCAGCCTCTCGTCGAACCTGGCTCCCAACTGGCAGCTTGTGAGGCAACTTAGGGTTTACTGGGTCTACAGCCCCTGGGTATTCCCCTCCCCCTTCCTACAACTCCCATCCGCTGCTCCCTGGGTGGGGATCCCATGAACAGACAGCCATCTGCCCCAGGGATTGGGGGGAACTGCACACACGAATAGGGACAGAGCTCCCAGCCCCGCTCTCTGCTGTAATTCACGATGTAATAATATACCTGTATTTCAATACTATTTTAATAACGATGACTTTAAGATACCAATGAATGATAGAATATGTAAGAAGTGTATAAAGATGCTGACAATTGCCAGTTTTGAGGGGAGGCTGAGCTCCCCCCACGCAAACACAAACACCTCACCTTCAAGGCAGGAGGGGGCAGAAAGGAGCGAGCAGTGGGCAGGAGATGATCGGGAGAGAACCTAAGGGGAGGGGGCAGAGTGGGAGCAGGAAGAGGTGGAGTGGGGCAGAATGGGGGCGGGGCCTTGCAGAAGGGGGCGGAGCCTGGAGGGGCACCCACTGGCAAAACCAAAAGTTGGCACCTATGCTGTGATGCTCAAATCTTCCTGCACACTATACACTGCACAGATGCTATAAGTCAGTGAGATGAATGTGCCCAGCAACTCACAAGCACTCGATAAAGTCTAAACCCCAAACAGATGTTTGGGATTCTAATACCTACATGATCAACACCCATGCACAGGTGAGCCAGACAGAGTTGAGCTCGGTATTCGTCACAGTTCAGCTGAGACACGCAGACCTTGGTATGAGCTGGGACCTGGTCTGTCAGCGTCACGCCTGCAACGGAGGAATCGTCTGCTGGGTCTTTGCAGGTTGCTCTGCTGTATTGGACGTTCTCAGGGCTGGGGGGGATGGAGATCCTGGGGTGAGATGGAGCTGTTCTGAGATTGTACAGCACCTAACACATTGTCGTGTCAAGGCATGACTGGGCCTGTTAGCACTACCGTAATACACCTAATAAATCATGGACAGCACCTAGAACAATGGGGCATTGGTCCATGCCTGTGATTCCCAGGTACTGTCATAACCCACCTGATTGGGGAGGGATAGCTCAGTGGTTTGTGCATTGGCCTGCTAAACCTAGTGTTGTAAGTTCAATCCTTGAGGGGGCCATTTAAGGATCTGGGGCAAAAAATCTGTTGGGGACAATACTTGGTTGTGCTAGTGCAGACAGGGGGCTAGCCTCAATGACCTTTCAAGATCCTTCCAGTTCTATGAGATAGGCATCCTATATAATAAAAGGCCAGAGGATGTTTGTCTAAAGTAGGGTGACCAGATGACAAGAAAAAAATATCGGGACACATGGGGGGAGGGTGCCACGGGCTTCCCCTCCCCCCCCTGGACCCATGGGGGCAGGGTCTGAGGAAGTCATGGGTCAGGGGTGCAGGGGACCGGCTCCAGGTGGAGGGGCGCAGCCCCACCGTGGGTTGGGGATCCAGGGCCCCAGCTGCTTACCCCTGGGAACTGTTCTCAGCTGGGCCGGGGGGCAGCCGGGAGGTGGGTCAGGGGCTAGATGGGGGGGGGGCTGGGCTCTGTCTGTAGCCACGCTCCTAGGCAAGCAGCCCCCTTCCCCCGCCCCTGCAGCATGTGAAGCGGCGGCAGAGAGCTGTCCTGCCGCTGCCGCCTGCCTCTTGATGCGCGGGGCGGGGCGGGACGGGGCGGGCTGATGAGGGGCCGGACTCGGAGCCGGGTGGGGGAAGGGGCGGCGGCCGGGGGCTCTCTGCCCCTCCCCCTCTGCCGCTGCAGGCTGCAAGCAGCCTCCTTCCCCCTCCTTGCACCACGTGCAGCAGCAGAGAGCCTCTGCCTGGGGCAGTGAGACTTGCTGCCTGCTCCTGCCGGCGGGAGGGTGCTGCGGCCGCCCCGGAAGGAGCAGTTAGTGAGGCACGAGTCTGGCGCCGGCCTCTGAAGGTCCTTATATCGGGACAAAGGGCGTCCCGACCAAAGGATGATCGGGACGCGGGACAAGACCCCGAAAATCGGGACTGTCCTGATAAAATTGGGACGTCTGGTCACCCTAGTCTAAAGCCATCATGTGCAGTAGAGACAGCCTGGACAAACAACATGCTGGGAGTTGTAGTTCGGCGGCACAAAATGGCCGCCCCGCATGCCCCGCCGTGAGCCGCCCAGACAGACACCATCCTGGGAGTTGTAGTTCGGTGGCCGCCATGAGCTGCAGTCACAGACAACTTTATGTTGCAATGTCTCCAGTTTCTACTTCAGCTCATGTCAAAATTAAAATACTTCAGGGTCCCAAGCAAGGAAAGATATAGCCTAACAGTGATAAATTTTTTACAAAAAATATTGTTTTCAAAGAAATATACTTTAAATAAATATAATTAAAATATACCACTTAATATATTAATAATCTGAAAATTGCTTTCATTAAGCACTTTGGTCCATGTACACGGGCTCTTAGACTAGTAGATTTATAAATAACGTACAGTGCCTAGCACTCTGAGGTGCTCCTCCATGCCTGAGGCTCCTAAGCACTGCTAGAAAATTAAGAATAAATAACAGAGCTGCCCCAAAAAATTCTGGTGGAGCACTTTTCAATGGTTGATGGGGGGAGTTATGCTGAAGGCTGGGAGGTAGCTGAACACTGTAGATCTAAGGAGGTGACCTGCCCCAGGTCAGATATTTTGCACTTTCCTTCTGAGAGACAAACAGGTAACCACGAATGGATCCAGTACGCCACAGGATTGTGCAAGACAGGGGTGCTGGGGGCCTTTAGCAATTAGGTTGCCATGCAATGGCTAAGCCGTTAGACCACATTTACATACAGGAATTAAGAAATAGGTGCTGCGAATGACCTTATTATAATCAGGGTTAAGGATCAAATATGGTTCATAGCTGGGCTGTTACCATAAGGAAGGGTATAAAATACACCCCCACTCCCCAGACTTCCCTGAGTCAGTGTCAATGGAATCAGGACCTCCCTTCTGGTTGGCACCAATTCTCCCGCCTCCATCTCTGCTTCCAGCGGTCTCCGTAAGCTGTAAGTATGCGCGATTCAGGACCGGAAGTATGAGCCAGGCCAGAACCTAGTTTAAGGTGCTTATTCTAACCGCTCTGTGTATTGATCCTGGCCCGGGATATTGTCTGTATTAAATACCGGTTCTGGGTGTGTTTCCCCAGCTTCCATCTTCTCAGTTAACTGTAGAGTAGCCGCCCAGGAAAAGAACCTGTGATCTGTGAGTGGGGCAGGTCACCCCCAACACACACTGTGATCACTGGTCAGGGTGTTCAGGGGCAGAGATTAGGAGAGTTCAGCCTGGTCAGCGCTGCCTTGAACCATGTGATTGTTGAAACCACCTTGGTCTCTGTCCTTGTGCCCTGAGTTCCCAGGGTGTGTGTGTCTCTCTCTGTGTAAAGGCCGGTTCTTCACCCAGCCAGCTGGCACCTTTCCCCTCCGTTCTCCAGCTGGGGCCTTTGCCCGGCTTCCCTGCAGAGAGGTGGGAAAATCCCCGTCCTCTTGCTTGTTGGTCGCTAGCCCGTTGTCTTTCCAGTGTCTTCACTGATCTGGGTGGGTTTCAGCCAGGCCTTAACTGACCCATTGGTTCCACCCCAGACAGTGGCGTGACCTGGCACCCCGAGTCTCTCGCTCTTCCCCGAGAACTGTTTATACTCCGTGCGGAGCAAGGCAAAGCCCAGAGGGAAACTGAGGCACGCCCACACATATTACCAAAATTCCCTCTCCAACAGAGCGGGGCCAACTGACAGCAGCTGGGGACCTGGGTCCGTTTACTGCAGGGCAGCGACTCTGCTTTACACCAGGTGGGGATCTGACCCCACATTTCCTTGCTGGGGACATGTATTTATCTGGGCACTGACTGCTGAGGCCCCATAAAGTTTCCTCAGGGCAGGGTGGGAAGTGTCAGCCCAGGGCGGTAACTCGCCCAGGTTTGATCCAGGCAGTGACCCCTCCGCCCTGCGCTGCTGTCTGTCCGGGAGCAGGAGGAAGTTCTCAGAGCCCCTGTTCAGCTCCTCATCCTGTTCCCGGCCCCCAGATCCTGGTGTCTGTGGCCAGCAGCTCCCATCCTAGAGCCCCTCCCCCTCTGCCAGGAGCCACACAGAGCAGGGCTGGGGGCCTGTCCCACCAGGAGCAGGTGTGAGCATCTGTCAGCAGAGGCACGGACCCTTCACCGCCTCCCATGGAGCCCCAGGTGAGTCCCACCTTTCCCCCACCACCCCAGCCCCATGGAGCCCCAGGGGAGTCTGTTCTTCCCCCACCACACCAGCCCCATGGAGCCCCAGGGGAGTCTGCCCTTCCCCCACCACCCCAGCCCCATGGAAGTCTGCCCTTCCCCCATCACCCCAGCCCCGTGGAGCCCCAGGGGAGTCTGCCCTTCCCCCATCACCCCAGCCCCATGGAGCCCCAGGGGAATCTTCCCTTCCCCCACCACCCCAGCCCCATGGAGCCCCAGGGGAGTCTGCCCTTCCCCCACCACCTCAGCCCCATGGAGTCTCAGGTGAGCCCCTTCTGCCCCCCCCCACCTACCCCGTCCCATGGAGCCCCAGAGGAGTGCTTTATGCTCCCCCGCCCCCACCCATGGAAACCCTGATGACTCCCCCATTTCCCCCACAGCCTGCTGCCCCATGGAGCCCCAGGGTTGTATCCCCTGCCCCCTCTCCTGTTGGTAGTCCAGCAGGGGCTAGAGGATGTGGGTTGGGGGAGGGTCTGGGTCTCTGCCCAGGCTGGGGGGCGCTGAGACTGTGGGGTCCTGTGCAGGTGCCGGGACGGATGCCCAGAGCTGGACTTCTGCTGCTGCCCCTTCTCCTCTGCTTCGGGCCAGAGACCGCTGGGAGCATCGACCCGGCCTCGCTCAGAACGATCGTGAATCACGTCCACAAGTGAACAATCAGAGAGGTAGCCGTGTTAGTCTGGAATAGCAAAGGAAACAAAATCTTGTGGCACCTTAAAGACTAACTATAAATTTTTGAAGCATGAGCTTTCGTGGGCTAATACCCACTTCGTCGGATGCAAGCAGTGGAAATGTCCACAAGTGAGTGACCGGCCTGGGGTTTGTCTCTGTTCTTCCCTGCCCCTGTAGCCCAGCTGAGAAGAGCAGCGGAGAATGGCCCTGGTTGTACCCTGCATGTCAGGGAGGAACAGACCCCTGCACCGGCTTCATTCTAGGGGTGATTCTGGGAGTGCAGGAGGGGGATGGGGCCCAGAGGGGGGAGGGTATTTTCGGTTCCTATTCCCCTTTCTCTCCCATTTACTTGGCATCTCCTGTCTGAGTCCCAGGAGCGCGGTGCCCCCTGACCCCTCTGTGTCCTGCCCTCTTTCAGTAACGGCGGCGTTAACAAGCAATACGCCTTCGCCGCCACACTGCCCCATGCCACCTGCAGCGACCCCCAGGATGTGGCCACCTATCTACCCATCCGCCAGCTGGCAGCCATGAGAAGGAATATTCGCCGCTTCGGTGACCTGTACAACCCGCCCCGGGGGAACATCGTGGCCGCCCGGCCAAAGAGAGTGATCACACCGCGTGGGAATTACACGGAGCACAGCGAGTGGCGTCTGCTCAACGGCGCAAACAGCCTGGTGGCCCAGCTCACGGCCAGGACCTACGGCCAGAACAGCTGCCTGATCTTATTCACCTTCAACTCGCCCTGCTCCACCAAGTGTCTGCGCGAGGCCGGGCGCTCCAACATCGTGGGGATGATCAGCGCCGCCTTCGCGGCCATCGACAACAACTTCAAGGCCTTCGTCTTCCAGAGGATCTTCGACTACGACTTGGGGCCTGTCGTGACCCGCCAGGCCCTGCTGGAGGCCTGGCACCGGCTGCGCGACGTGCCCCTGCTGCGCTGCGACAACAACGGCTGCCAGGACTGCGCTGCGGTGGACCCCCAAAACAACCCCTGCCTGGCGGGGAAGCCATAGAGAGGGGAGCGGGGCTGGGATCTGCGTCCGGCTCTTTCTGCCACTGGCCTCCCTCACTGCCCATGCGCTTCTGGCTCACTGAGTGTAACAGGAACACGTCCCAACCAGGCCCCAAGCGCCAATCCAGAACCCCATTCTGATGGGTGCCCCAATCCATGGGTCCACTCCGATCTAGAACCTCATTCTGAGGGCTGATCCAGTCTAGAACCCCACTCAGAGGTGTGCTTCAAGCTAGAACCCCATTCTCAGGCATGCACAGATCCGGAACCTGATCCACAGGAATGTGCCAACCTAGAACCCCTTCCAGGGTGTGTTCCCATCTTGACCCCAGGCATGGGTGTGCTCAAATCTCCAGTCTAGAGCCCCATCGCTGGGTGTGCTCCAGTGTAAAACCCCATCCCCATCTCCAGTTGTGCCCCAGCCCAGAAGCCCATCCCTGGGTGTGCTCCAGTCTGTGATTTAGAAGCCTGTCCCTCTCCCCAAGTGTGCACCAATCCGGAATTGCCACCCCCACAGTGGGCCTCAAGCTCCAATCTAAACCTTCATCCCCTGCAATGTCAAGCTCCAATCGAGAACATGACCCCACATCCCTGGAGCATCTCTGAGCTGCAGTCTAGAACCCACATCCACCCAGTGAGCTCAGAACTCTGATCTAGAACCCAGGCTCCATCCCTGCACAAGGCCGAGGGGAGGGGGGCAATGGAGGGGAGTAGGGCACGTTGTGCCCAGTGACGGTATGATGAGGCTGGATCGGGGGTGGGGGGCGGGAGTCCCTTATTCAGATGTTGGTAGGTGGCAGGATTCCTGGGCATGGGCCATAGCCAAGGTGGGGTAGTGGGGATGCCGGAGCGTGGGGTCCATCAGTGGGGGCTGCTTTGGGGTTGTTCCATTCTACGGGTGACGCTTTTTGCTGATTCTCTGCCCTGCGATTGCCGCCAATAAAGCTTCTGAGCATCCTGGGGCCTCACGTCTCTGTCTGTGCATCTGGGTCTCCCATCTCCGTCCGTGTGTCAGGGTCTCACGTCGTCCCTGGAGGTGCTGGGTCCCCACGGGCAGCCTCTTGTCTAACCTGGCTCCCAGCTGGCAGCCTATGCGGCTGCTTGGGTTTTACTGGGTCCAGAGCCCCCGTGTGTTCCCCTACCCATCCCCTGCTCCCTGGGCAGGGATCCCTTAAGCAGACAGCCCTGATCCCCCGGTAATGGGGGGCACCTGGAGCACGAGAAAGGAACAGAGCTCCCAGCCCTGCTCTCTGCTCCTCCGGCAGAGAGGAACTGCACCTGGGAACCAAACACCAGGTTTACAGCCCCAGAAGGAAAGTCTCTTTGTAAACTCCTTGGTTCCCAGATGGGACTGTTATACCAGGGCAAGACTGAGAGGACACTTCCGGTGTAAGTGCTCTGAAATCTCCATGCTTCCTTGGATTAGCTTGAAATTTCCTGTGATACACAGGGGCCCGGGGTCAGGTGAGTGGCCCAAATTTGGAGCCATTTTACCAAAGGGTTCCCCAGATACAGCTCCCCCCCATCACCAGCATCTCTTAAGATTGTTTGCGGTATTGTGGCCGGGTTGGCTGCCTAGCCTGGCTGAAGAGCGAGAGTGTTGATCTCTGGACAGACTGTCAGGGAGTAGGGCACAAATCCTGAATTGTCTGTGAGCTCTAAGCTTACATGTCCCCAACCAATTATCCCATGTAATCTCCTCAGGCATGTGCCAGCCTGAAGATGGAACCACCGATAGTCCTCGTCAGAACTCCGATCCGTCTGCCATCCAGGTCAGCCTTCCTAGGGGACAGATGGTTCTTTACACTAAGAATCACAACAATATTCAGGTTACTCCTAGTCCCAAAGGCCCAGTCACTTACCCTACATCAATTGCACATTAGATCTCACACCAAAGACAACGCTTGTATCCAATCCTATAATAAACTATGTACAGATCAATTAGCTAGGAACAGGAAACACAAAAATTATTTTGAAGGTTAAAACAGGTGAACATAGATACACAAACGAGTTATAATCAGAAGTTTCCAAAGGTATTAGAGGCTTCTCTAATAAGCAAGCTCGAAGTCGCCTTTAAGGCTAACCAGAGCTAAGCATCTGGAGATCTCTTGCTTATGGCTTGAAACCTTTGTTCCCCAATGTCCAAGCAGCATAGAGAGCCAGTTGCTTCTTGTCAGGGATTTTCACCCCCTTCCTCTCTTGTGCAAACTAGGAATCTACTTACATGACTCATGTTTGTGGGAGAGGCGGGAGGGCGGAACAGTCAATGGCTTTTGTCCTCTTTAATGGCCCACAATGGTCCACTGGTGTCAATGGATCTTTCTTGTTGGGCAGGATGTGACACCTTCTGTTGGAGATCAGCCCTTCCCACTAGTTAATGTCTCTCTCCTGTCTGGTGATTTGCATTGTGATGCTTAAATATACCTGTACACTATGGGTACAGGTGCTATAAGTGAGATTAATACGCCCAGCAACTCACAAGCACATTTTTGGAATGCTAATACCTACGTGACCAGGAGAGCCAGACTGAGCCGAGCTCGGTATTCGTCACAGTTTAGGTGAGATATGCGGACCTTGGCATGAGCTGCAACCTGGTTTGCCAGCATCACACCTGCAATGGAGGAATCGTCTGCCGTGTCTTTGCAGGTTACTCTGCTGTATTGGATGTTCTCAGGACTGGGAGGATGGAGATCCTGGGGGGAGATGGAGCTGTTCTGAGTTTGTTCAGCACCTAGAGCATCCCTCCTCCTCTCTTCTCCCTGCAGTAACCCCGAGGCCCATCTCCAAAAGCACAGCCCCCTACTCTCACCTGAACTAACGGAGACTCTCCACGAGGGGTCCTGGAGCTATGACATGCAATCGAGCAGCTCTGAGGCCAGCCAGCAGGGGCACTGGTGCACAGCTCCTTACAATAATAAGCAGGGGTAATTCACAAATCAGGCTATCCCCGGGTTATCTGTGTCTGAACCCCACCTGGGACACAATGTCACCAGTAAGTGGGATCTATGTGGGGTACATAGAGTCTGGAGACACCCTGCTGAGCAATCAGCAAAGAGAAGCTATTGAGCGGGGGGTGACTATCTGCTGCCTTTTGCCCATTTGGCTTTTTAAAAACAAAATGCACTTGAATAAACAGTAGAAGCCCCATGTACAGGGAAATCCTGCACTGAAAAGGATGCAGAAAGGCCTCCTGACTCAGGCAGTCTGTGCCCTCTGTGTGTTTGGGCTCAGATCTGCTGACTTCAGTGACTTCCACTGCTTGCATCCGACGAAGTGGGTATTAGCCCACGAAAGCTTATGCTTCAAAACTTTATAGTTAGTCTTTAAGGTGCCACAGGACTTTTGTTACCTCTGACTTCAGTGAGTCGAATGACGGCGTGACTCCCATCAGCCCTGCACTGCCAGCACATCTGAGAGGGAGGCAGCTGGAGTCAGTCCCAGCTGGGGCTCGATTATTAAGCTCCACTCAGTTACAGCTGGGTAAACATTTCTGAAGAGGATCAGCTTCCACAGGTGCCATTGAGCCCACAATTGGCCTGCAGAGCCTTTTTGATGAGGGGAGGTGGAGCTGGTGAGAGCCCAGCTTGACAAAACCCTGTTGCATTTGTAAACAAGCTCCTGTGAGCTAGAGCAGCGGTCGCCAACCAGTGGTCCGTGGACCACTGATGGTCCGCGAGAAAATTTTGGTGGTCCATGGAGAAATTTGGACATTATTTGCAATTTTTAGGAAGATAAGTCCCTAGTAAAGGCTTCTTATTTGATAGCACTTCAAATCGCAAAAAAATAGAAAGCCGTATACGACTGGAGAAGAATTAATTAAGCCTTGCTTGTTACAAGCCTGTGAAGAGGTTTTGGGGAAACAGGCTGTCCAGAAACTGAAAGTAATTCCTATGTCTGCTAACACTGTGAAGCGCAGAATTGAAGACATGGCCGAAGATATTGAAAATTAAATGATTGAAATGGTGAAAAATTCAACGTTTTATTCAATTCAACTTGACGAATCAACAGACATAACTAACAAGGCAGTTCTCCTTTGTTTTGTGAGGTTTGAGTGTCAAGGAGGAACTCCTCTGTTCGCTCAGCTTGCCGGCTCGAACCACCGGCTCAGAGATTTTCGATGCACTTAATGGTTATTTCCTGAGACATGGTATTGAATGGAAGAAATGTATTGGGATATGCACAGACAGTGCCGCAAGCATGACCGGGCATCGTTCAGGAGTTGTTACAAAAGTGAAAGATGTTGGACACCCAGGCATCTTGTTTACTCATTGTATTATACATTGTGAGCAACTTGCGGCGAAAAGAATGTCTCCAGACCTGCACGAAGTACTCTCTGATGTAATTAAAATTGTAAATGAAATTCGGCACAAAGCGCTCAATTCTCGAATATTTGAGGCACTTTGTGAAGAAATGGGCTCTCAATATACTCATCTTCTTCTTCACGCTGAGGTGAGATGGCTGTCGGGGGGGCAAAATACTAACCCGATTGTTCGACCTGAGCCAAGAAGTCAAGTTATTCTTCCAGCAGCAAAATAATTCGAAATTCCAAGATCTCTCATCCGACGATGATTGGCTAGCCAAGCTTGCATACCTGGCAGATATTTTTTCACTGTTTAAACGAGCTAAACACGTCCTTGCAAGGACAGCTTACGGACGTGTTCACACTGCGAGGTAAAATGGATGCATTTCAAAAGAAAATATTGCTGTGGCAAATGCGGTTGGCTAAAGAAGATCTGCAGATGTTCCCGAATCTTGATGAGTATATGAAAGAGGAGGATGTCAACCGACAGGTAATAACCATTGTTCAACAGCACTTATGGTCTCTCACAGAATCTTTTGGCCATTATTACCCAAAGGAAGAGGACCCCAGACATGGCAATATGTGGGTAATGGATCCATTTTCGGTGAAAATTGAAGATAGCAATTTGAGCATGAAAGAAAAAGAAAGCCTAATCGATCTATCATCCGACGACAGTCTCAAAGCTAAATTCCACTCATCCTCATCAAGACATCATTTTTGGCCCTCCGTAAAAAGTGAGTACCCAGTGCTGAGTGAAAAAGCCATCAAATTTTGATTCCATTTGCAACAACCTATCTGTTTGAAAAGACATTCTCATCTTTTACGGCAATCAAAAACAAGTACTGCTGTTGGCTTGAAATACAAATGGCTCTCCGTGTTGCAGTGACGTCATTGGAGCTAAGAATCCATAAACTTATTTCAAACAAGCAGCAACAAATATCACACTAATAATTTTGTTATAATTAAACAAGCTTTAATAATTTTGTTATAATTAAACAAGTGCATTTCATATTAATAAAATGGAACTTTTATGATCACTATTTTATAGATGTTTGTACCTTTTAAAAAAAATTCATGTTAGTGGTCCGCGGGATTCAAAATTGTAAGTTTAGTGGTCCGTGAGGTCTGAAAGGTTGACGACCACTGAGCTAGAGTCCCTAGAGTGCTTAATAAGCACTGGACCGCGTGTTTTTGGCAGCTCAGTCACACTTCCACAGCCTCCTGGATGCTTGCGCTGGGAGGCTGGAGTCGGGTGCGGAAGGGAAGGTGCCTCTGGGGAAAGTTCCACAGTTTCAGATTTGTGGTCACGCGGCGTCCGGTGATCAGCAGCCCTCTGGTTTGTGTGGTATATTGAGACTGTTTTGGCTGGAAGGTTGTTAATGAATGGAAAGAATTCCCATCACCTGCCAGGCCAGGGGCCAACCGGGGTGCTCAGCAAACAGATGGGCTTCAGTGTAGAATGGTGCTTGGGTCTCGCTGGTGTGTTACCCCAGCTGTGCTCCCTTAAAATCTCTGAGGTTAACTGTGGTGTCTTCATAAGGGTTAATCCATGGAGCACGGGGCCCTAAGGAACTGTCTGGTTTCTACTGTGATGCTCTCTCGTGGGCCCTCTGTGAGTGACTCTCCTGCAGGGTTTCTCACTGCGCTTTCTAAATAAGGCCACAAAGTGCAAAATAATGGTCACAAGTAACGCAGCAAATAATATGGAGGTGGAGAAATCCACGTTGATCCAAGGTGCTTGTAACAAGGTTGAATTGCAATGTACAGAGAGGGATGGTGTGGCGCAGAAGTGAGAAAGTCCAGAATAAAAGGAGAGAAATACGTCTATCCTCAGGTGGGGAGGATAACTAGAGCTGGTCAGAATTTTTCCCATGGAAAATTTTGAGTTTTGAGCAAAAAAAAATAATCAAAAATGGAAATATTTTATTCTGAAATGCCACTTCACTTGCCTCATGAGAACTGTAGTTCAGGGGCCTAGCGTTCCAATTTTCCTCTATGGTCTGGGCTCCCTGGTGGGACTACATCTCCCATGATGCAGCCTTGATGAGGGAAAGCCTCACATGGCATAATGCATCATGAGAGATTAAGTTTATCAGAGGACCCCTGGTCCATAGAGAAGAATGGGAACATGATGCTTCTAAACTACAACTCCCATGAGGTACTGTGGTGGCATTTAGATTAGACATGCTAGTTTTCAGCTGAAAATTGAATGCCTGAAAACTTAAAAAATCCTTTCAATTTTTTTGACAAAAAGTTGAACTTTTCCATAGGAAGCAGACACTTTCTCTGCAAAAAAACAAATTTTGTCAATAACCCAATTCTCCATCAAAAACATTTCCAGTGTAAATTTTTTAACCAGCCCTAATAATAATATTTACACTCTAAGCATTAATATCCTACCCTGCTCTGACACTGACTTGCTGAGTGATTTCTGGCAAGCCACTTCGGCCAGAAGTTTCAAAAGTGGCCATTGAAATCTGAGTACCTCACTTTCCAGATGTCAGTTGTCCTGAAGACTGGCCATCCGACCACCCCAACAGCACTATCCCAACATACTTAAAAATCTGTGGCCACTTTTAAATCTATTGGCCAATAAAGCCAAACAGGCAACGACCAGGCCGCCATGGTGAGCATGTGAGATGCCTGTGTCTGGTTTGTGAGTGGTCTGAGAGTCTGTGACTGGTTAGACATGTGGAACGTGATTCTCTCCTCATTTTTACACTGGTCTTGCTCCACTGGTTTCAGTGAAGTTATTCCTGATTTACACCAGCGTGAGTGAGGAGAAAATTGTGTGTGTGTGTGTGTGTGTGTGTGTGTGTGTGTGTCTTTTGGGGGAGTTAAGAAAATTAAGCAAGGGTTGGAGAATGCTATAAATTCAGGGTTAGCACCTCAGCTGGTCTGAATTTACTTATCTCCATTGACTTCCATAGAATTATGCCAGCTTGCACCAGGTAAGGTGAGGATCCAGCCCTGGAAGACTTTCTTTCTGGAGCCTTTTTGCCACTAGGGCAGTGGTTTTCAAACTTTTTGTAGTGGTGACCCCTTTCCCACACTGGGGCTCTAAGCGTGACCCCCCCCTTGGGGGTCAGGTGGGGGGGAGGCATGCCTGCAACCCACTGTGGTGGGGGCTGGGATGGGGGGATTCCAGCAGCCCCCCAAAGGCCAGTGAGTGGGGGGGTTCCAGCAGCCCCACGGAGGTGCCGGCAGCCCACGGCGGCAGGGGCCGGGCTCACGGGGACGCCGGAAGCCCACCTCAGCAGGGGCCGGGGCGGGCACGTGGCAGTGCCGGCAGCCCGCCGCAGCAGGAGCCAGGGCCCAGCCCGGGTTCGTGGGGCCACCAGCAGCCCGCCGCGGCAGGGACCAGCCTTATGGGGGCGCCGACAGCCCACCGCGACTCCAGCCCACCGCAGATGCCAGCAGCCTGTGGCAGCGGCATTGTTCGGAGCCGGCTGCTGGCAGGAGGGGCTCGCGACCCCCACAGAATTGGCTCGCGACCCCCAGAGGGGTCCCGACCCCCCACTTTGAGAACCAATGACCTAGCACAATGGGGTCTCAGGGGATGACAGGTTCTCCTAGGTGCTGCTGTAATACACCTAATAAATAACAGATAGCACCTAGCACTATTGGTTCCTGGCCCATGACTGGGGGCTCCCAGGCGTTACCAGTGTTGTCGGATTCTCCCATAACTTAGGTGGACGAGTGTTCAGCTAGCGTTGCCCTATGTTCTGTGTGTCTTTGTTTTTATGTCTTCTCACTTGGGAAGCCAGTCCGATCCTGGGTTTGCAAATGGGACTGCATGTCTCGCAAGTGTAGCCATTGCTGGGGGGCGGGTTTGAGGGGTTGGTCTTATGACGTTCTCACCTCTCCTGCAGAGACCTCACACACCACTCCTCAGCAGTGGAGCTAGCACAATTGAATCCTGCTTCATGCCTGGGGCTCCCACGTGCTACTGTAACACCCCTAATATACAATGTACAGCGCCTAGCACAATGAGGTGCTGGTCCATGATGCAGGCCCCTAAGTGCTACCATCAAAATAAGGCTCAACAAATGTCTCATGGTGCAGTTTTCGATTGGAAGATGTAGTTTCATTGAAACGGAAACTGGGATTGTGTCGATTTGGATGGCATTTGCGCTGTTTCCTTTCTCTTTCCTGTAGCGAGGCGGTGTGCTCCAGACACCAGAGTGGGCGGAGCCAGTGAGTCCTGTGCCCTCCCCCCGGAGGTCAAGGCGCAGGACAGGAAGTATAAAAGCCCAACCCCAGAGCTCAGTGGAAGAACAGCCGCGGAGAGGCCAGATGCCTTGTTGGGAGACTCCGGCAACCGGTGGCCGACCCGAAGACTGGACTGACCTGCCGACACCCGATGCCAAACAGAGCCTGGAGGATGGAGCGGAGGTTCTGGGGGTGTGATGGAAAAAGGTGATGCTGGGATGTAACCTGACCCCCAGCCAGGTGATGAGAAGCTGGATGTCTGTGTGTTTCTAACAAAGGCTTGGGGGGAGGGGGCCGGAAGGAGGCAGGGAAACAGTTTTGGCTGGGCTTTTGTTCAGGTTAGGAGGGAGAAAGAAGACTGGGAACAAGGCCGGGAGCCCCAAAACCCTGGGCCTCATCTCCCAGTCTCCCAGAAGGGCCTGACTGAGGGGTCCTGTCTAGACTAAGAAGCGCTGAGTTGGATTGTGTTCCTGTCATCTCAATAAACCTTCTAATCTACTGGCTGGCTGAGAGTCACTGTGAATCCCAGGAAGCGGGGGTGCAGGGACCGGACTCCCCACACTCCGTGACAGGGGGCAGTCAGGGGACAGGGAGCAGGGGGGGTTGGATAGGCATGGGAGGGGGGGCCTGTCAGGGTCAGGGGTGTGGATAGGGGTTGGGGCAGTCAGGTGACAGGGAGTGGGGGGGTTGGATAGTGGGTGGGGTCCTGGGAAGGGGGCAGTCATGGAACGAGCTGGTGGATGGGTCGACAGTTCTGAGGGGGACAGACGGGGCTGTCCGAGCAGTGTTAGGGGGAAGGGGTGTAGATAGGGATTGGGGGGGCAGTCAGGGGACAGGGGTGGTTGGAGTGGGGGTGGGGTTCTGGGGGAGGCAGTTAGGGGCGGGAGTCCTGGGAGGAGGCAGTCAGGAGACAAGGAGCAGGGGGAGTTGGATGGGTCAGAGGTTCTGAGCTGGGCAGTCAGGAAGTGGGAAGGGGTGGGGGCCAGGCTGTTTGGGGAGGCCCAGCCTTCCCTACCTGGTCCTCCGCACAATTTTGCAACCCCGATGTGGCCCTCGGGCCAGAAGCTTTACTCACCCCTGCCTTAGACACAGGAGAGCTCGCTGGACACTAGGAGGCGCACGTGAGCCTTGCTCTGGGGGAGTTCAGGAAGATTCAGCCAGAATTCCCTCCCCGGGAGTCCATGCCACCCCCAGCCTCTCTTTCTGGTGGTGCAGCAGCTGGCTCACGGCTCCATGCCCAGCCAGTGCAGAAAGGGCAAAAGTCGTCCCGAGAATGTGTGTGTCAAAGCGGAGGGAGTGTGTCGCACGTGTGTGAGAGAGAATCGGCAGGTAACTGCGTGTGAGACAGAGGGGGCAGAGTGAGAAAAGTAGCGAGATAATGTGGTGGAGTGCGAGAGAGAGAGAGAGTTTGCAGGATCGTCTGTGCAAAAGAGAACTTGCAGGAGATTGTGTGTGTGTGTGTGTATGTGTGTGTATCTGTGCAAAGGCGAATTTGCAGGAGGTTGTGTATGTGTGTGTGTCTGTGCAAAGGAGAATTTGCAGGCGGCTGGGTAGGTGTGTGTGTCTGTGCAAAGGAGAAGCTGCAGGGGGTTGTATATTTGGGGGTGGGGGGAGAGAAGGGGGTGAAATTGACTTTCCATGCTACCCATTCCTATCTGAATTGGTGAGGACCCTGTAGGGCCGGCGACAGAAATTTTGGGGCCCCGTACTCTGATCGTTTGTGGGCCCCCCCCCGGGCGGTCTCCCGCCACCCATGCCCTGCCCCACCCGGGCCTACGGGGGTTGCCCGCTGGGTCCCGCTGCTCCGGACGTGACTCACTGGGAGGGGAAGATGGAGCAACGCGCCCCCAGCCCTCAGGGAGACGCTCTGGAGACATGGAGGCCCGGAGGCCCTCAAACTACATGGAAACTTGGAGCCCCCGCTCCAGGACTCGACCAAAGTTGACTTGCTCCGTGGCACAGGTCGGGGTAGGGAAGAAGCCGCTGGAAGTTTTGGGCTCCCCGCTGGGCTGGCCGCCGTAAGGGGGAATGGTGTTGGAATAACGCAATTTAGAAACAACTGTATTATGAATGTTGTGTAGTATGATTTTAAAAACTGTCTCAAACTGTACTTTCACTCCCTGTATATGAACTCTCAACCTCTAGCCTGGCATGCATCTTAAACTCATGTTTACCCTGCCACAGCTGTGCAGGAGTACCCCTAAGGGTCCTGGACCTCCTGTTTACCAGACATGTAAATGGAATAGATTAATACTGAACAATGGATGTGATAGCCATTAAGTGTTATCACCTGTGTAAGTGTATTGAAAGCCCCCCTCCCTTATTCACACCTGAGTATAAGAAAGGCCTCAGCCTTGCATGGAGCTGAGCCAGTTGTTTGGATAATAACCCCTCTGACTCCTATTGTTTGCAATAAACCTTGTTTTCCAGAAACCTACTGAGTAATGCCTGTTCTTTGTGAGTATATTTGGATTGAGCTCCAAAGGTAAAGCAGTTTTTGCAACAATTCTGGCACCTCCAGATGGGACACCTTTGGACGACTCCGCGATCACAACAGACCGACCAGAGGAGGGAAAGTGTACACCAGGCCATTTTTGCCTGTCCCAACTCTCGATCCGGTCTGCGGTGATACCCGGAACGTTAAAGCGTGAGTCCCTACAAATCAGGTAAGACCAGAGGTTTCTGGAGTTTGGTAGGTGCCTGGGAAACAGAGCGGTGTAAGTATCTCCATTACTGCCATTGTTAATTTGGTTGGTGATTTTAGTACTTTTGTATTAATTTGCCGTTTGTAGATTCCTTGTGAATCATTTGGTATAACAATGAGATCGGGTCGCTCCCGAGTGGAAGATTCCGCCTTTCCCTTTGGTTGTACGTTACGTAACTTTGGTAAATTTGAGTGTGATTATGGTATTAAGATAACTGAGAATGATTTAATTAAGTTTTGTCAGTCAAAATGGACCACATTTGATCTTGGTTGGCCCGATTCCAGGTCCTTTAATGTCACCCTTACATCAGGGTTCATAAGATGGTAATTAGAAATCAACATTAAAACCAGTTCCCCTATATTAAATAGTTTTAGCTGGTACAGCTTGTAAAAGTAAACCTAAGATGTGCCTGGCAAGGATAGTGAGGAAAAGGTGTCCCTATGCCTTACCTGTGTCCTGTGTGGAGGAGTGTAGCAGTGAGAAAGTGTGCCTGTCAGAAGTATTACCTGCCTATGGAGAGAGCCACCTCAGTCTCCAAGCAGTTGTCTGTGTGCTGGGACAAGGAAAGTAAAATCCCAAGCTGTGTGTCTAGTGAAAGAAGAATGTGTTTTTAAATCTTCTAGAAGGTGTCTGTCAGCCTGTGATGAGTGAAAATAGTGCAGTTGTCTCACAGTTGGTTTTGAATTCAGCTAATGCTCAGAAAAGTGATTTGGTTGTGTTACCTACTAACAGATTAACAACTTGTACCAGGAAGGAAGCAATTCCTAAACTGGTATCTGGCAAAGGAAAGCAGGATAACTCTAACCTCTTGTTCAGTAAGTCTGTGAATTTGCCTGAAAGGGGATTTTGTAAAAATCCGCCTGATAGGAAAAGGATGATCATGAAATGTGAGTAAAGAATTTGGTTGCTCAGGAAAGTATTCCTTGGGAGCAAGCCCTAGGTGAAGGGGGTAAAAACGGGATTTGTAAGTGGTGAATTGTTTCCTAAAGAAGGTCCTGAGGGAAAAATGTGTAAGCAGTCTGCTGCAGTTAAAAAGTGTGAAAGTGATTTGAGTGGGGATAGCTTTGAGAAGGAATTGGAACAGCCCTATAACCAAGTGGCTGTGTTTCACCAGTGATAGGGAAACAAGATTGTTCAGGGAGGAATGTCCCCATGCTGATTCTGCAGGTAGACAGTCTGTGTCTCAGGCTCAGAAAGATAACTGGGTAGATGTATCTTCAGAGCAGGACAGCTGTGCAGTTAGTATCGTAGGTGGTATACCCTCATCTCTAGACACTTTGAATGCAACTTGTGGTCTCTGGGTAAAAAAAGAACAGAACTTTGAGACTAGCTGGTTAGTGAAAATGAATGATATCCCTTTAAGGTGTAATACAGCCTCAAAGCTTGCTTCTGTCTGTGAAGATGCAGATTACATGGCTGAATGGGGGGAGAAGAATTTGCTAATGGCAGCTAGCACAAAAAAAAATATCCTCCAGATAAAATTTAACCCTTCAGGGCAAGAAAGAAAAAGAGAAATAATTTTGGTAAAAACAAGAAAATGTTTTAGTGTCTTTAAAATGTCTGTAAATAAATCCTTATGATAAGTAATCCAAGCACAGAGATTATTAGCTTGCAAGTATGTGGCAATAGATGGTTTGGTTGAATTTGTTAAGTGTAAATATATATATATTTTAAATAATAACTTAGAAAGGGTGGAGATATGTTTGTCTGTTTAGTTGGTTGGTTTTTGGTCTTTCAGAAAAATCAAAGAAAGCTGATGCCAGCTGACAAACTATGCACTTACTGGCACAATAAGAATTGTATTTTATGTTCTCTGTCTGTCTTAAGATGTTTGTCTAAGTGGCCAAAACTGTTTTTGAGATAAAGTGTACAGTAAAACTAAAGTATTGTATAATATGTATATGTTTCATTTTTAGAAAAGTCTGTGTGTAGAAAGTAAAAGGTTTCTTTTTGTTAAAAGAAGCCAAGGAAAAAATGAAGAACAGCTGTAAAATCTGTAACACTGCCAAGTAATAATGAAATGTGTTAGATTTTTTCTCACTCACAGGTAAAAGATACATTACCTAAGGATCCTGAACAGCCTTGCCACACCTTGGGACTGTCCATTACCAATGCTTTTGTGAAATACTAAAGACTGATTGACTGTCTGGACCCATGTTTTACATTGTAAAAGGATTTGCCTGTCATATCAGCAATTCAATCAAAAGGATTCACAAAGTCCATCCAGAACCCGGCCCTGAGCTGTCTTTCTTTTTGAGAAGCTTCAAATTAACTTTTCTGAACTGCCATCCTGTGTATAGCATTTCCTACCAAAAGAGCAAATGCTTAGACTGTGGACAAATATCTCTTAAATGATTTTATCCCTAGGTATGGGTACCCAAGATGACAGACTTAAACCGTGGGTCTCATTTTACAGAAACAGCTTTTCAGCAAGTTATGAGTGCCTTGAGAGTTCAGTAGAAGTGCCACACACCTTGGCACCTGCAATCTAATGGCCAGGTTAAAAGGACAAATATGCAAAGACACTGGTCTTAACTGGATAAATGCATTACCCCTTGTGCTGCATAATCTCCATGACACTCCTAGAGGTCAAATTAAGTTATCACCTTTTGAACTACTTTTTGGCAGGCCTTCCTCAGTTTACCTAGTCAAATATTCCATGACTGCTGATTTGGTGCTTGAAAAAGCAGGACTAACTTCTTTTGTTTTACAGCTCCAGAGACAGGCTAACTCTCTCCACAGATATGAGACTGCTTTTAAATGTAAAAGCACACCCGATAGAACCTGGTTCTTGAGTCTTTGTTAAAGCCTACAAGGAAGTTCTGCTCCAGCCCCTGTGAAAAGGACCATACCGGGTGCCTTGGCCACCCCAACCATCATCAAGGTGGCAGAAAAGGAAGCCTAAATTCACCACGCCTGATGCAAGCATACCCTTTCCCCAGATGACAACGAGGCAGCTGAGGCCTCCACCCTGAACGGACCAAGATAAGAAGTAGACGACAGCGGGGCAACCAAAGCCCTAGCAACTGGAGAGGGGACGAAGAAGAACCCTGAAGAAAAGTGGCTAGCGGGTCTCAGCCTGAAGATAAAATTCAAAAGAACTTAATGTTTATCAAATTGAAGTATTAATCAATTTTAAGTTATTAATCTTGTTTTAGATTAAGCAAGATTTATTTCATGAGTATAATGGTTTTTTATTAGATATTCCCAGAAAGTCAAAACCTGTATTTTGAAAAATAGAAGTGATTGTTAAGTGTGTACTCAGTTCTTAGTAGACGCAGAATAGAAACTCCTCTGTGTACCTATCCCTCTGATTATTGTTAACATGACTTGAATGCTACCAAAATAGAGATCTGGTCCAGCATAATCTAACATGGGACCAAACTTAGTGTTTTGTGACAAGTAACTCCTGGTTGGATAAAAATAGAGCTTCCACCAGTAAATTAGCACTTTTGGAACATATTAAGTATGTAAAGCTACAGTCTATTATGTATTGTCCTCCAACTAGACGGGTTCATGTTACTTAGCTTAACTGAAATCACCTACTCAAATTTGCTCCCAAGCGTCAATGTTCAGAATGTTTGTTTAAAAGACAAACCAAGCAGTTAATCTCCGTGAGAGTCTATCCTGAAACAAGTGGGCAAGTCAAAATGGCCTGAAACATAATGTTAGCTGCCCAAGGAAGAATATATGCTCTCATGAATGAGAAATGCTATGTCTTTGCAAATAATATCTACCTCAACACCCCAATACTGGGTGTGCCTAAACTGAATAGGTGCATAATTTAAAAACTAAAAGTAATTTGCTTTTAAAATATAAAAGAAATTATCTTTTAAAGAGGAGGGATTGTTGGAATAACGCAATTTAGAAACAACTATTATGAATGTTGTGTAGTATGATTTTAAAAACTGTCTCAAACTGTACTTTCACTCCCTGTATATGAACTCTCAACCTCTAGCCTGGCATGCATCTTAAACTCATGTTTACCCTGCCACAGCTGTGCAGGAGTACCCCTAAGAGTCCTGGCCTCCTGTTTACCAGACATGTAAATGGAATAGATTAATACTGAACAATGGATGTGATAGCCATTAAGTGTTATCACCTGTGTAAGTGTATTGAAAGCCCCCCTCCCTTATTCACACCTGAGTATAAGAAAGGCCTCAGCCTTGCATGGAGCTGAGCCAGTTGTTTGGGTAATAACCCCTCTGACTCCTATTGCTTGCAATAAATCTTGTTTTCCAGAAACCTACTGGAAAACATGCCTGTTCTTTGTGAGTATATTGGGATTGAGCTCCAAAGGTAAAGCAGTTTTTGCAACAGTGGGGAGGGGTGCCCCGGCTTGAAAGGCAAAGCCGCCGGCTACCAGACATACCTCGGGTGGGGGCGCGACTGGTTCCGGCGCGGAGCTGCCCATTCACACGTCCCGCAGTGAGCCCCGTGGCCCGGTTCGGTTCGGGGGAAGATACGCAGGGAGAGGTGGGCGCGGTTAGGGACGCAGAGGCGCCCTCCCCATTGGATTTCCCTGGCCCCTCGGCCGCCAAGTCCCCGCTCTGGCTGGACTGCGCGCACCTCCACTGCGGACACAGCACCGCCCCCCCCCCCCGCCAGGCCAGGCGCCTGGGGACACCAAGGGCGAGCTCCGCAGCGGCAGGGCGATACGGGACTCCTGTCAACCCTGCCCCATGGAGCCCCCGTCACCCCACTTGGGGGTGCAGAGACATGGGGGAAGTCCAGGGAATCCCCATGCACACACATCTCCCCCACTGCCCAGCACCCCCTTGTGCCACAGAAACACCCTGGGGCCCTGCCCCTTTTGCTCCAGGCACACCAGATGTGGGCAGGGATGCTCAGCCTGGCAGCGGGACCCAAGTGCAGTGGGACTCAGTGTGGGGGGATCCAGATGGGGGGTAGGAGGGTTCTTTGTGAGGCAGGGGCAATGGGAATCTGCAGGGGGGGACCAAGTGAAAGTGGGAGGAGGTCGGGAGAGGGGTTGGGTGCAGGGGAGGGGAGATTCATTTGGGTGGGGTCCAGGTGGTTGAGGCTCATTTGGGAGAGTGTCTAGGGGGGCTCATCAGGGTGGTACAGATGTAGGGGAGGTGGGGCTCATCAGGGTGAGGATATGATGGACCTCGTTAAGAGGGGAGCCCCAGCTGCTGCCAAAGGGATCCACATACTGCCCCCTCCCCCGCTTCCCTCATCCCCTTCTCTTCGCAATCCCATGCCCTTTCCCCATGGCTCCATCTCTTCCCCATCCCACCCCTTCCTTCCCCACGGCCTCTTCCCCCTGCCCCCATCCCACCCCTTCCTTCCCCACGGCCTCTTCCCCCTGCCCCCATCCCACCCCTTCCTTCCCCCTGCCCCCATCCCACCCCTTCCTTCCCCCTGCCCCTATCCCACCCCTTCCTTCCTTCCCCCTGCCCCCATCCCACCCCTTCCTTCCTTCCCCCTGCCCCCATCCCACCCCTTCCTTCCCCCTGCCCCCATCCCACCCCTTCCTTCCCCCTGCCCCCATCCCACCCCTTCCTTTCCCACGGCCTCTTCCCCCTGCCCCCATCCCACCCCTTCCTTCCCCACGGCCTCTTTCCCCTGCCCTCAGCACACAGGAGGGAGCTCAACCAGCACTAGGACCCAGAAGCTGGTGTCCAGCTGCAGATTCCAGGGAGCTGAGCCACACTTTCTGTGCAGCTCAGCGGTCACAGAAATGGGGGGGGGGGGACAGGGGGGGCTCCTGCCCACTTGGCTCCTCTTCTGACCACACTGACCTGCACCCCCCCCCCGCAGCACCACGACCAGAACACCCCCCCAGCTTCTGACCACACTGACCTGTACCCTGTACCTAGGGTGACCAGACAGGAAGTGTGAAAAATCAGGACAGAATGTGGGGGGTAATAGAAGCCCATATAAGACAAAGCCCCAAATATGGGGACTGTCCTGATAAAATCGGGACATCTGGTCACCCTACCCGTACCGGGGCCTGGACGTAAGTCCGGGGCCCGGTACAACTGTACCCATAGTCCCCCCCTATCGCCGGCCCTGGGACCCTGCATCCTCATTCACTAGACAGCTCGGGAAAAACTCTCCCCTTTCTGCCTGGGTCAGGGTCCCTTCTGCCTGCTTGCGGCAGCCCCCGGAGAGAGCCGGATCTCCCTTGCCGGCAGGAGAGCGACCCACACGGTGCCCCTTGGGCCGACACCAGCCCTGGAACGCCCCACCCCGCTCACGGCCTGACCTGGGTGCAAGGAGCAGTCAGCTGGAGGGACTCCGGAAGCTCTCCCACCCCGTCCCGTGTGAATAACCCCAAGGTCTTGACTCCCCGCCAGGCCATCCTCGAATCAGCCTCCTGGGAAGACGGGGAGGGGACAACTCCCAGCACCGTGCCCGTTTTATACACAGGTGCGGCGGAGCTGCCGGGAGGTTGCGGCGGAGCCCCGGGTCCCAGAGGCCGGCTGAGCCATGCTTGCCCTGTGCACAGCGCTTGCCGGCCTGCTGCTCCTGCTGGGCAACCTGCTTTTCCCTTACTGGTGGCAGGACCTGGTCGTATCCCTGTCCCTTGTCCTCAGGGGATTCCGATGTCTGTGGCGGCTCCAGCGCCGCCCTCCCCTCACCCTGCTCGATACCTTCCTGGAGAAGGTGCGGAGCCACCCGGAGAAAGCCCTGCTGCTCTTCGGGGAGCAGGTCTACACCTACCGGGAGGTCGACCGGCGCAGCAGCCAGGTGGCTCGGGTCCTGCGGGACGGCCTGGGGCTGCGGGAGGGGGACTCGGCGGCCGTCTTCCTGCTGAACGTCCCCGCCTACCTCTGGGTTTGGCTGGGGCTGGCGAAGATCGGCTGCACCATGGCCTGCCTGAACAGCAACGTCCGCGCCAAGTCCCTGCTGCACTCGCTCGACGCCTGCGGGGCCACCGTGCTGCTGACCACCCCAGGTGAGCGGGGAGGCTGCTGCCCCCGAGGGTCGCGTCTCTGGGGGCTGCGCCCCACTGCATGGGGGGCTCTGCTCCATCGCAGGGCCCGGTGTGGCTGCAGCAAGGCGGCGGGGGACCGCCCATGCTGGTCTGGTCTCTGATCCACTCCAGGGGCGGTTGCATGGGACTTCCCTGCCAGGGTGGGGGGCCTGGCCTCTCCTCTCAGCTTGGTGTAGTGGTTAGAGCCAGGGGGCGGGGAACCAGGACTCCTGGGTTCTATCCGTGGCTCTGGGACGGGGGACAGTGCTGAAAGTAACATAAGGGACTTACCGGTACACAGGGTGGCCAGGATCCTGAGCTAGGTGGGGTGTGTGGCTTAGCTGGAAGGGGAAGGGCTGGGGCCAGGCTCTCTCAGCCGGGGCTCTGGTAGCAATTTAAAGGGCTCGGGGCTGCTGCTGGGAGCCCTGGGCCGTTTGAAATTGCTGGGCCCGAGGGAAGCTGCCCCTTTTGGCCCTCTCATCAGCCGCCCTGCCAGTACGGTCGGCTGTGTACCAGCCCGTACTGGACCATACTGACTTACTTTCACCTCTGGGGTGGGGGTCTAGTGGTTAGAACAGGGGGAGGACTGGGAGTCAGGACTCCTGGGTTCTCTCCCTGGCTCTGGGAGGAGAGTGGTGTCTAGTGGTTAGAGCAGGGGGCTGGGAGCCAGGATCCTGGCTTGTCCGCACTGGGGGTCAATGACTTCAGAGTGAGGGTGGTGAGTGGGGCCTAGGCTGCAGACAGGGCTCTTGTCCCGCTCCTTACATCAAAGCCCTGCCGGCTGTGGGATGGAGGCACCCAGCTCTGGGTGCGCCTGGATCACAGCTGGGCACCAGCACTTCAGAGCCAAACAAAGCCAGAGCAGGCCCTGTGGGAAACCTGGTATGGATTTGGGGATAGTCCTCCTCTGCCTCCTGCTCTAAACCACTAGACCCCCAGAGCTGGGGAGAGAACCCAGGAGTCCTGGCACCTAGCCCCCCCCCCCACTCTAACCACTAGACCCCACTCCCCACCCAGAGCCAGGGAGAGAACCCAGGAGTCCTGGCGCCTAGCCCCCACTCTAACCACTAGACCCCACTCCCCACCCAGAGCCAGGGAGAGAACCCAGGAGTCCTGGCGCCTAGCCCCCACTCTAACCACTAGACCCTACTTCCACCCAGAGCCAGGGAGAGAACCCAGGCATCCTGGCTCTCTGCCCCCCACCGCTCTAGGTTAATGCCAGGTCCCCAGTTGCAGTCTCTCTCCACACGGTAGTTTTCCCAGACCTGTGACCGTTCTCGGGGTATCCAAATCCCAGCTTGCCAGCGAAGGAGTTAAGCTGTGTGTTTACTCAGTTTCTAGGGTGTAGTGCGGAGAGATTACTTACTGAATCAAGGCCAAAGCTCAGGCAATCCGGGTTAAGAGGACAAGGAAAAGGTTTGGCAGTTCAAACCACTTTGCTGCGGCTCCATTAGTTGTGTGTGTGCGCACATGTTCGTGTGTGTGTGTTTGCATCTGTATGTGCAGGCGGGGGGTTGGGTGTGTGTGTGTGTGTGTGTGGTTTGTGTGTGTGGCTGTTCCCTGCGTGTGTGTTTGGGCAGGGATGTGTGCACATTTGTCTAGGAGTATGTGCACGGACGCATGGATGTGTGTGTGTGTGTGTGTGTGTGTAAGGGTGTGTGTGCTGGTCTAGGTGTGCATGTTAGTGTGCATTTGTGTGCCTGTTTGTGAGGATTTATGTGCATGTGTTCTGGTCTAGATGTGAGTGTTAGTCTGTTTGTGAATGTGCATGTATGCATGCATTTGTGTGTGTGTGTGTGTTCTTCTTTAATGCCTGTGTGTGGCCGCTGGGGGATATTTGGCCAGTCTCTGTGTCTACAGATGAAAAGTGATTCACCAGGGATTCCTATTATTGTTCTTTGCCAGTGTACAGCTATTTGTTTTTGTATATGTGTGAAAAAGTAAGTGTGCATTTGTGTGCGCTGTTGGGTGTTTGAATCAGCCATCGCACGTGAGTATGGTTGTGTGTTCTTGTGTGTGTGTATGCACTGGTGTGCGTGCATTCGTTCATGGATGTGTGCACATGAATGCTTTTGTGGGTGTCTCTGCAAATGTGCCTGCATGGGTATGTATTTGTGTGTTTGCCTGTGTGTGTCTTCTGTTGCGTGTCTCTGTGTACATGTGTTTTTGTGCATGTATGTGTATTCATTGATTTGTGTGTCTGGATTTGTGTGTGCATGTGTGTTTTTTGGTGCATGTATGTGAATACATTGGTTTTGTGCATCTGTCTCTGTGTACGTGTGTTTTTGTGCATGTGTGTGTATACATCAGTGTGTCTGTATTTGTGTGCGTCTCTTGCGTGTGTTTTTGTGTGCACCTATGTATATACCTGTGTGTGTCTGTGTCTGCATGTGTTTGGCCAGGACTATCTAGCTCATGCTAAAGTCCCGTAGGAGTGTAACGCCCCTCTCAGAGTTCAAGGACGGAGGTTATGATCACAGCCCCGCCCCAGCATACACCTACATGCCCGGCTTTGGCACCTAATAGCGGCAATAAAACTCCACAGCTGTTAAGACTAATCCCAGGCTGCCGGGAGGGCATTGACAGGGGGAAACTGAGGCACACAGTGCGTCAGTGACCTGCCCAAGGCTGCACAGCTGTTCAACCCTGCCTCTCCTGGCTCCGGTTCCTTATCCTAATTGGGCCCTGTAGCCTTGAACGCTTTTAATCATTCTCACGTGCGATGGCTGTTTTATAAATTCACGGCTTCCAGCCAGAAGGGACCATTGTAATTATCTGGCCTCACCTCTGTATAACACAGGTCCAAGAACACAGGCCTAATACTCCCCCGATTTAATCCCGGCATGAACTAGAACATATCTTTAAAAAAACACATCCAAACCTGATTTAAAAACAGCCAGTGATGGAGCATTTCCCACTCCCCTCAGTAAATTGCTCCAATGCTTAATCCCCCTCACTGGTGAAGATGCAGGAACCTTCTTTCCAGTCTGACTTTGTCTAGTTTCAACTTTGCCCAAACATTTCTGCTCTACTCCGTACTGATTAGGCCTCAACTGGAGTATCGTGTCCAGTTCTGGGCACCACATTTCAGGGCAGTCGTGGACAAACTGGAGAAAGTCCAGAGAAGAGCAACAAAAAAATGATGAAAGAGCTAGAAAACATGACCTGTGAGGGAAGACTGAAAAAACAGAGTTTGTCTAGTCTAGAGAAACGGGGACGGAATAACAGATTTCAATTATGTAAAAGACAAAAAAGAGGGTGAAAAATTGTTCTCGTTAACCTCTGAGGATAGGACAGGAAACAATGCTCTTAAATTGCAGCAAGAGAGCTTTAGGTTGGACATTAGGAAAAACTTCCTAACTTTCAGGGTGGTGAAGCACTGGAATAAATTGCCTAGGGAGGTTGTGGAATCTCCATCACCAGAGGTTTTTAATAGCAGGTTAGACAAACACCTGTCAGGGATGGTCTAGTTATTACTTAGTCCTGCCCTAAGTGCTGCAGACTGGACTAGATGACTATTGATGTATCTTCTAGTTCTACATTTCTATGACTTTCTGACTACAGGAATTTTTTTTGATTTAACCCAACTGCTTCTTTTTGGCTGGGGTGAGGGATTCTGAAAAAAATTGAGACATTTATAAAATTAAAAGGAAAGGAAATTTTGGGATGGAAAAAGTCCTTTCCAGACCAACAAATTGCGATGTTTTGTTTGGCAAAAGTTCAAACGAAATGTTTTGAGCGTTTGGTTGGAAATAACTGTTTGCTTCCAAATTGTCTTTCGTTTTCATTTTGGTTTTTGAAATCCTAAAAATGGTTCGGATCGAGACTAAACCTTTCATCCCCCACACAACGATTTTTGCCTCTGCTTTCGTGTCATCTAAAACTTTGAAAATTTTTGGCTTTGGTCTGATCCCAAATGATTTTCTTTCTCCCTTCGACTTCTAAAATTGCCAATGAACCGAAAAATCGGTTATTTCCCCGGCTCTAGTTAAGATATTGGGCTGGGATCTGGAAAACGCCTGATTCTGAGCTCTTGTTCAGATTCTGGAGAGGAGCAACATTTCAAAAGGACCCAGAGCCTCAAAAGCTGAAACTGCTAAGAGTTAAATGTCTGAAATACCTTTGGGGATCTGAGCTTTGGCATCTCAGCAAGGGTATGTTTTTTCTCACATGCATCCAGCAGAACTCCCAGTTGTGAGACTTGTGAGCAGATTTTCACACAAGCCCTGCAATTGAAAATCTGGCCTCTTATTTTTGAGGCCTAACTTACAGTTGTCATGGTAGCAGGTAGGGGGTCCCGTTAAGATCAGGGTCCTTTTGGGTGGTATGGCCTAGTGGATTGAACTCTCATCTGGGATTTGGGGGTCTACACTGCTCTGCTGGTTGGCCTTGGGTTGCCACACCCCATGCCTCAGTTTCCCCAAGTGTGGAATGGGGATAAAGATATTTTTGTGAAGTGCTTTGAGACTGCTTGATGAACAGACCTAGATAGTAAAAAGAACTTGTGGCACCTTAGAGACTAACAGTGGGGCTTTAGCCCACGAAAACTTATGCCCAAATAAATTTGTTAGTCTCTAAGGTGCCACAAGGACTCCTCGTTCTTTTTGCTGATACAGACTAACAGTTACCACTCTGAGACCTAGAGAGTATATTTGATTGTGCTGGGCATTGCACCGGTTCATAATTAGAGGCAGCTCCTCCCTCAAAGAGCTCCCACATTTGTCCGGCTTCGTGCAACAGGTCCAGGGCAAAGTTGGGGGATAGAACCCAGGTGTCCTGACCCCTCCTCTCCCCACCTGGTGCAGTGCGCTGTTCATAGGTGGAAGCGGCGCTGTTTTGGAAATTCTGGCCTTGATCTCGCCGCATGCCTCAGTTTCCCCGCTGCAAAACAGCAATGAAAATCCATTGCCCTGCCTCTCTGGTGGGCTCCAAGTACCAAGCCAAACAGATGCGCTCTCCACCCAGCATGCTGGGATCCTGCTCGCAGAGACAGGGAGGTGACCACGGTGTGCCTGAATTTCGCCAGAATTCCAGCACGTGGCCAACGCGGCATAAAATGGGATTTGCTGTCAAACTCCAGGGCCTGATAGCTTTCAACTCCTATTGAATTCGGTGAAAGCCCCATTACAGTGAAACTGCTGCTGAACCTCCAGCTGGGTTTACAATCCCCCCTGCCCAGAAGGGGCCATTAGATGGACCCTGACCTCTTACACAACCGGGGACCAGAGAATAATCCACGTTGACATCTGGCCAGCACTGTCCAAGCAACCCCCTCGCCTCCGGCTCTCCTAACCTTGGCGGAATACAATTAATCATACACCCAGGCAGGCTGTAGGTCTGGCCCCGGGCTTTGCAATCCTTGGTTCTCTGGCACCAGCAATGAGGGTTCAAATCTCGCCGTGATCTGTAGGTCACTGACTGCTGTCTCTGCCCAATCTGAAGTCAGTGGGAGGCCTATAATAGACCCCTAGTGAATTAGCCCCATATAAATACCGAAGGACAAGCTCTGTACGAGGTTTCTCTGTGTATTTGCAAGATCAGCAGGGAGAACTGACCTAGAGTTAATCATTATCAGGTTCAGGTGAGAGGGGGTGCTGGTAAGGATCAAGATAATGGGGCAGTGATGAAGGATCATAAAGCGATAAAGGGATGCCCCCTTCCCTAGCTAACAGAGGCTTAGGACACTCCCCTGCCAGAATCTTCCTGCTGTAGTTAGAACTGAAAGTAAAAGGCAGAGGGCAAATCTAATGCTGGCTTTGATCTGGGAATAGGCCACAGGGAAAAAGCTGGTTTTTCTTCCTCCCACGGTTTTGTTATCTCAGGAGCACCCACAGAGACTCTAGATGAGATCAAACCTGCATGCATGGATTGCAAGACCAGATGGGACCCTCGTGAGCCTCTAGTCTGGCCTCCTGTCTAGCATGGGCCAGAGAACGGCCCCACAGTAACCCCTAGAGCGGATCTTTCAGAAAAGCATCCCATCTGGATTTAAAAATGGTCGCTGATGGAGAATCCACAGGGACAGTCCCTGCCCCAAACAAGCTCACCCTCCACACCAGGGGTCTCAAACTCAAATGACCACGAGGGCCGCATGAGGACTAGTGCATTGGCCCGAGGGCTGCATCACTGACACGCCCCCATCGCTGCCCCTGGCCCCGTCCACACTCCACCCCTTCGACGAGATCACACCCCTGCCCCGCCTTCTCCTCTGAGCATGCAGCTCCCTGCTCCCCTCCCCCCCCCCCCCGGAAAGCACTAAGCACCGCCAACGGCTTTTTGGCAGTGGGAAACACCTGAAGGTGGGCAGGGAGGGGGCGGGGGGAGCTTGGCAGCTGCAGGAAATAACATGGGGGGATAGAAGGGTTGGGGGGAGCGTGGTGGGCTGCAGAAAATAACCCCGTGGGTCGTGCGTTTGAGACCCCTGCCTTAGATGAACTACCCCACCGCCTAACAGATCTGAGCCTCATACCCAGCCTCAGTGTTACACATACAACGATATAAAAGTATAGTCAAAAATGAAAAAAAGAAGAGTAATATAGTATGCTATTAAATGTATTAACTTTTATTAACGTCTTTAACTGTAATGGGAAAAGTCAGTGCTAATTTTGGCAGTCATTTCATTTTTGGCCACTTTGCTGTCAGCGTTTTGCGTCAATCAGAGCATCAATATTAGGTTTGATATCCGGAGACGAACCCAATCTCAGTGTTGCTTGCCTTGAGCCTTGACCTTAACACAGATGTGTTAATCTTCATGGAAGAGAAAAACGGTTCACCTAAATATGGACTTCCAAACATTGCCATTTTCCTTGCGGCGGGACTCTCCACTGCCCCCTAGGCCCGACAAAGACACTGCCCCAGCTCTGTGTTCTTATACACAGGCACAGACAAGTTACACATCTCTCCTGATGTATTGAGGTACATCCCCTCTACATAGTAAGGTGCCACCTCTCACCTTGTACATATTGGTTCGAGCAAAACAACTCTGTCCATCCTATTACCCTTTTGTCCCTGTCTTTAGGATGGGTCGGCCTGTTCCTTGTTATCTGTATGGAATGTACAAGTGTTTTGGTACCTCATAGGCTTGTGTACTTTTGCAATATCGGCCCTTTCCTTGCCAGCTTCTGTGAGCAGGGCCTGCCTCTAGCTAACAGCTTAACTTCGCTTTATGTTAGCCAAGTCTTGACCATTACTTTAGCTTAGGCCTTGTGCTGGGCCTCTAATAGCAGGGTTCGTGTTTCAGGGCCTCATCTTACTACAATGGGCAGTGCGAGGGTGGGGGCTTGGGGAGAAGGGGTGCTGTGAGGGTGGGGTCCTGGGGGGAGGGGTGGTGTGGGGGTGGGCAGTGCGAGGGTGGGGACACAGGGAGAAGGGATGTGACCTCAGGGAGAGGGGTGGTGTGGGGGGACAGGGCTCAGGGAGAAGGGGCAGTGCAAGGTCAGGCCTTGGGGGAGAATGGGTGCTGTGGGGCGGGGCCTTAGGGGGGAGGGGCGGAATGGGGGCGGGGCTCTGCGAGAATGGGTTGCATGAGGGCGGAGCCAGAGTTTGGGCGCCGGTGGCCCCCCACTTTTAGGGAGCTTCTGCCACTCCTGATCCACATGAGCTTCCGCCCATATGGCCTCCTGTGTTTGCCGTTTCCCTGTCCTCTCTGAGAGGCTGGTAAATGGGCATTTCTCAGACTCACAACGTTGCAGCCTGCAGCGAAATCTCACAGCTTCCTGTCCGAGGATGACACCGGCATTTCAACAGGATAACGAGGTTCAGCCAATTCAGGCTTTGCCCAAGATACCCCTGAGGCAAACTCTGTAGAAACCATCCCCGAGGCATCTCGCGGTGGGGAACACGTGGGTACAGTGTGTCACAAGGCACCTCGGTGTGCGTGTGCTGTGTGTGTCTGCCTGCCCCTGCCTTCATGTGTGTATCTCCTTAGGTAAATTATCTCCTGCCTGCCTTGCCTTGCACATCTGTGTCTGTGCCTCCATATGCTTCTGTGTGCATGGGATGCAGTGATCCGCCTTCCTCACTGGGGAAAAATGCCTTTCTCACCCCCTCGCTAGACTTCAAAGCCGCTATTGAGGACGTTCTGCCCAGCCTGCGGCAAAAAGGGATCCGGGTTTTCTACCTGAGCGCCGAGTCCCCCACCAGTGGCGTGGAGCCTCTCCAGGGCCAGATAGATGCCGCCTCCGCGGAGCCGGTCCCCGTTGCTTTCCGAGCCAACGTCACCAGCAAATCCACCGCCCTCTACATCTTCACATCGGGCACTACAGGTGAGGAGGGGACTTGTGATGGGAGTGCAGAGCAACTGTATCTGGCTGTTAAGTAGGCCTGGAAAGACCTTTGTTATCTTAATCCTTGGAGGACAGGACAAGAAGTATGGGATTAAATTGCAGCAAGGGAGATTTAGTATGGACATTAGGGAAATCTTCCTAACTGTCAGAGTTGTTACACTGGGATAAATTACCTAGGGCGGTTGTGGAATTGGAATAGGCCTCGTGGGAGGTTTTTAAGAACAGGTTACACAAACACCTCTCAGGTATGGGGATGGTCTACATAATACTTAGTCCTGCCTCAGTCCGCGCAGGGGAATGGACTATCGAGGTCCCTTCCAGTCACCCATTTCTATGATTCGATGTCTACTGGTAAATGTCGACAAACGTCGATTTCCTCATACAGGCCCAAACCAACGAAACAGTATCTCCATTGATAAACGTCTGATTGGCCAAGCATGAAAAATCCTGCTTGAGAATGTGGTCGAGTTTGATTTAAGGATCTCTCCTTCGTGCGTGTTGGCGTGTGATGCTGACAATTTGTCTTTTGATGGTTATAAAGCTTTAACGTTTTTGAATCTTAGCATTTGTTGCCAATAAATCACTGTGGTCTGACCGGCCTTTTGTCTGACTGCCCATAGGTGCTGACTCTGTGGCGGCAGCTGGGTTCAAGCACCCACCTAGAAAAATAGGGGGTGCTCAGCACCCCAGGGCTGGATTAATCTTTTGTAGGTCCTGGCATCTGAAGTGTGGCCATGTCTCCTGCTCCTCCTGTGCTCAGCCCCAAAGCCCTAGCCCTGCTCAGCCTCCTCCCCCTGAGGCTCTGCCCCCTGCTCACATAGGGGAAGGGGGCAGAGAGGAGCACCCCCCAGGCAAACCCAAAAATCAGCGCCTATGCGACCGCCCCTCATTTCCTATAACTGTGAACCTTTAAATCGATAAAAAAATCAAATTAAGAGGCTTAAAACCCATAATTTTTGCGCAACTGTGAAAATTAAAATCAATAATTTTTAAAAAATGCTTCAAAATAAACATCTGTCAACATTATTAAAAAACAACAACAACAAATTTTGCCGTCTTGGAAGAGGGCGCCCATCCCTGTATGTAAAATATTGATCGGCACTAGAGATGGTTGGGAAATATGCAGAATTACACAACTTTATGTCGTAGAATGCAGACCGAGCACACGCAAGAACCAAAAGCAGAGGGAGACAGAGCAAGAGTTCACCTCACCTGGCTCTAGGCTGGCTTTTTGCAGGCTGATTGCATGCTTCCCTACAGAGCCCCCCCCAAAACTGCAAGCAGGAAACCCCGTAACACTTAAAGAGAGTTTGCAATTTTAACACTTAAAGAGAGTTTGCAATTTTAACACAATTTTTTAATATGCCATAGGAACGACTTTTTGTTTCGGTACATTCCTTACTTTGCACACCAAAAGCAAAAAGATTAAAAAAGGTCAACATCAGAATGAAATATTTTGAAATGATAAAGATGGAATTTTGATTTGATCTGAACCAATTTTTTTAAAACTTGTGGGGTGTTGTTGTTGTTGTTGTTTTTTTTTGACATTTCAAAAGTTTGGGAGAGGAATACTTTTCAAATTGCTGACCGTTTCCATGGGAGGAAAAAAGTGTTTCCCCTCTACCCTAAAGAGGAATCTTCCGCATCTGTAAACTTTGCATCCTACTTAAGGGACCAGGAGATGGGACTCCCAAAGCGTTAATAGGAATAAGCACTGTCATCTTGGGAAAAGGCAGCCGTTTCCACTTTCAAAATATTGATCAGCATGAGAGGGGGTGGGAAAATGGAATTTTTTTGGGTATGAAAACAGAAATAAATTTTGTTTTCATCTAAATTGTCCATGATTTTTGGCAAAAAAAGAAAGTCAGAGTTTGATTCCGACCAATGAAAATTCAAATACAGAAATATTTTGGCCAAAGCACCAAATATTTTTATTCTGAAATACCAGCATGGTGCCTCATGGGAGTTGTAGTTCAGGCCCCTCTTGCATAGACCCTGACTCCCTGGGTTCTCCGGGGCTAAAGCACCCACACAGAAAAAATATTGGGTGCTCAGCACCCACCAGCCACAGCTGTACGGTAGTGCCACTGATCAGCTGTTTGGCAGCTAGCAGGAGATGCTTGGGGGAGGGTGGAGAGCAGCGGGTGGGCGGGGAGGTCTTAGGCGAGGGGGCGGAGTGGGGGAAGGAGGAAGTGGAGTGATGGTGGGGTCTCTGGGGAAAGGTGTGGAGCGGGGATGGGGCCTCAGAAGGGAGCAGGGGAGGAGCACCCACAGGGAAACATAAAAGTCAGTACCTACGCCCTCTTGGACAGAGGAAGTGGTGCACCATGGGAATGCCTGGCTGTGGTGCATCATGGGAGATGTAGTTCAACCAAGGACCCGGCTCATAAAGGAGACGGTGGTCATAAGGTAACTGCACTACAAAGCCCACGAGGCATCACAAAACACAATCCCTTTGTCCTACAAGGACTCCCGAAAGCTGCCATCATCACCCATGTGAGGCTGTGCAACATGGCGACCATGTTAGTCATAAGTGGCGTCAGAGCCGAGGACGTGATCTACACCCCTCTGCCGCTGTACCATTCGTCTGCACTGCTCCTCGGACTTGGAGGATGCTTGGAGGTTGGTATGTACAGAGTGTCGGACACAGAGGGTGCAGGGACTAGTCACTGGGAGAGGTGGATGGATGGAGAGGTGTTTGGGTATGGAGATAGATTAGATGAATAGGTAGATAGATAAATAGATAGATAGATAGATAGAGGGGGTGGATGGGGATAGATAGATAGAGGGGGTGGATGGAGACAGAGAGACTGAGGGGGTGTATGGGGATAGAAAGATAGATAGATAAAGGGGGTGGATGGGGATAGATAGATAGAAAGATAGATAGAGGGGTGGATGGGGATAGATAGCTAGATGGGGTGGATGGGGATAGATAGATAGATAGATAGCTAGATGGGGTGGATGGGGATAGATAGATAGATAGATAGATAGATGGGGTGGATGGGGATAGATAGAGAGGGTGGCTGGGAATAGATAAATAGAAATGTAAAAAAGTGCATTTTTCCCATGCCAAACTTAATTCTTAATTATTAGTATTATTATTACTATTATCTGGTTATGGGTATAAACTGGCCATGAACAGATTCGGGCTGGAAGTTAGAAGATGGTTTCTAACCATGAGAGGGGTGAGGTTCTAGGACAGTCGCCCAGAAGGAGCTGTGGGGGCAAATAACTCGTTTTAAGAGAGAGCTGGGCAAATGTGTGAGTGTGACCAGGTTGCTTGGGATGGTGGGGGGGCAGGGATCAGTGGCTCTTTGGCTCACTGCCGATTTACGGCCAGATGCTGGGATTGGATCAGTCAATAGTCCCCCTGTTCTGTTTATTCCCCCTGAAGCGTCTGGCACTGGCCACTGTTGGAAGACAGGCTACGGGGCTTGATGGACCAATAGTTTGACCCAGGATGGCCGTTCTTATGTTCCTTACATTTCTTAAGTGGTAGAGGATACCCAGAGCCTCCCAGCTTGGCTTCCCACTGGAGGAGATACAGTCTTAAAAGCCTGTTGTTTGTTTTTACATTATATGTGCCAGGCTTTGCACAGAGATGGTGTATTCATTTAGATGGAGTTTGTGGGCCAAAGGTGTTAACACAGCCCAGTCGCTGTCCAACATTAAACAGTGTTAAACAAGGTTCAGGGTTTGGCCTCCAGAGAGCTCAGCCTGCTTAGGGCCCCGGCAAACACATCGTCAAGTTTTTTTTCCACTTTCTATTAAAAATACAGAAAGGAAGGAAAACCAGCTAATGCCTCTGAAATGTGAAGTATTGAGTAGGACTTTCATGTGAACATGTCCTGTCCCCTTTCCCTTTATCTGGAGAGTTTTAAAGGAAAACACCCCTTATTTGACAGTCTCTCCGATGGTACCAAAGATGGTAACAAACCTTCTGGGGAAAAGAGATGACGTTAGCTGAGGTGGTCTGGAGCGGTGGTTGTTGCCATTGATGTTCAAATCTGATCCTGTTTCATCTCAGGTAGTGTGTGGGATGCAGCAGAAGCCAGTACGGGTGGTGATATCATCTGGGTTCCTCTCTCTGGCCCAGATAGCTTTGAGGATTAGGGTGGAGGCCAGATGTCCCAGGAGATGGTGGGGGTGGCAGCCATGATGGTGACACTTTTTACATAGCCTCCACCTGTTCTTTTTCTATTCACCCCCAAATTTCTTTCTTTAAGGCCCCTCAAAGCGAGTTATGAGTGGAACAGCCTGTCCCCTGATTATTTTGACCACCAATTAGGCCTAGTTTCTGACACACAATTTTGGTTCATTAATTTCCAGTTCCACGTCTTCTGGTTTTACCAAGCACGACTTGAAGATAGTCCTTGAGTTATCTCCATGGGCCTTTTTGTTTAGACTACCTCAGTTTTCCTTTTCCCACTGACATTTGTTATTGTAGGTTATTGTGATGTTTTATGGACTTCTAGATCTTTTCCAGTTGGGCTTTCAAATAGGGCAAATTTATAGTCCCGATTATTACAACAGTGGTCAGCATGCAGGGAAAATCCTTTCTTTCAGAAATCTCAGCCTGACACCAATGATCGGTGCACTGGGAGCAGCTAACTATGCCTCAAAAATCAGCTCTAGTCAGAAAGAAACTCACGGCTTCACAAAACTAACCATAATTCAAACATGTCTCCAAAGACTGACCATTCGCTCGCACTCCAAGAAAAAAGCCTATACACAGCAGTGCCACCTGGTGACTCCTGCCATATGATTATTAGTATTTGTTTTGTGATGGCAACTAGGTGTTGTAGCTCTGTTGAGCTAGGCACCGTACAAATACAGAACAAAGAGATGGTCCTAGCCCTGAGGAGTATAAGAGGAGGTACAAGTGGATTTAACAAATTGTCGGGCAGAACATAAGGCAATAGTCGGACGATTCAAGTCAGTGGGATAAGCAATGTACCAGTTGCCTCTTCAGTGCCATGACTGGATTAGGGTAGAATGGAAAGGCTGTATTCGATGGGGTTCACATGGCCTCCCCAATCACCTCTCCTTCCCTCTCCCCTAGGCGCCACCTGCGTCTTGCGTCCCAAGTTCTCCGTCTCCCAGTTCTGGGATGACTGCCGGCGATACCACGTCACTGTGATCCAGTACGTAGGGGAGGTGATGCGCTATCTGTGCAACGTGCCCAAGGTAACCCAACGCCTTTCCGGGGGGTGGGGGATGCTAGATGGTCCTTGGTTGCTAATCCCAATGTGGGAGGTGGGATGAAGCAGTATGGAGTCCGCTGTGTCGTGTTGTTATTATTATTAATACAGGATACCAGCACGGCACCTTATTAACCACAGAGTCCTTTATTGAACCCAGAAGGTCAAGGGGTATTTACACTACTGCTCCAAACTAGCCTTAAATGCCCAGGCAATCATCACCTCCATACAATAATGTATAGAGATAAGTTCTGCTCAGCAGTTTATAACAGAATTAGCTTAATCCCACATTTGCTGGCGCCAACTGGTCAGACAGATGCCAGCAACAAATGTTTGAAGAGTTCACTCTTTTATGCCTTATTTACTGGAGCCAGGGGGGCCAGAACAGGGAGGGCCGGAGGCCATGGCCCCATCCCTTCCACTGGCCACCAGGGTAAGCGATTGGGGAGGAGAGGGCAGAGAGGAGCGAGCAGGGGGCGGAGTCTTGGGGGGAAGAGGCTGTGTGGAGGCGGGGCCATGATTTGGGCGCCAGTGGGTCCCCCACTTTTAGGTAGATTTCATCGCTCATGACTGGAACCTATGTGACTATGGTCACTGCTCCTTGAATCCGTTCTTGGCTAAAACTGGTTAGACCCATCCCTGGTAACTGGGCTTTTTAAGCTCTGTATTTCCAACACGAGCTCTCCAGGCCTTCCCAGAACTTCTCAACACAAATGGGAAAACATGATATAGTCATTAGCCAAGCTAATTTAACCCTTTTTATACCTATCCAATCCTTCACCTGAGGCTGAAATTCTTCAAGGCCTGTGATGGCCAACATCTTGACCAACTACGGAGACTGAACCATCATTAGGCCTGGTCCAAAAATGTTCTCTCTAAACTGTTTTTTAATGAAAAAAATATATATTTTGACTAAGCATATTTATTTCACAGAAAGTTTCTACTTTCTGTGGAAAATTGAGATTTTTCCTCAAAAAAAAAAAAATTCCCAAAATACAAAGAAATTCAGCCAAAAACTGATTCTCAAATGCTGCCACATTCCCACATGACAGTTATAGTTATATCATTTTCCTCTACAGGTCAGGCTCCCCAGTGGACTACATCTCCCATGATGCACTACAACCAGGAACTCCCATGATGCACCTACTGCCTCCTCTCACCAAGAGGGGTATCATGGTGCATCATCAGAGATGTAGTCTAACCAAGGAGCCCGGCCTGTAGAGGAGAATGGAGTATTGGGCACCTGGACTATGTTTCTCACGATGCACCTACTGGCTCTTCTCTCCAAGAAGGGTCCGGGGTCTAACAGGGATGTTTCCTAGACTAGAGGATGATAAATCAATGAGGCGAGTCAGGGATATTCTTGGCATGATCTTGTTTATTCACCAAACCCTTCCCCCCCACCGAACAAACATGCCAATTCCTGTTTTCCTGAGCATTGTGGGAACAAACCGCAGAAGTCAACTTCCTGGCTGCAAGATCCCCATGTCTGCCCCTCCAGCGAACTCTGTGCCCAAGAAGCTCCGTCCCTGCTTCATCCCAGAGTCACACTTGATCTCCTGGCTTTTTGCTCCCACAGCCCAGCCCCCACGTTTGCAACCAGGGAACCTCCCCCTCATGGCCCCACATCCTGCCTCTGCCCCACCATGGGGGCCTGCTGCCTTGGATGGTTGCCCCACAGCTATTATTACCATGAAAAAGGGCTGGGTTCCTCCTTCCTTTGATATTGAAAGCGAATGCTCAGTGCTCGCTCCCTGGATGGCTGCCACTGGCCCCTTACAGCACAATATGGGGGCAATATAGGGCGCATGGGCCCCTTGGTAGCTGCCTGAACTAGCGTGAGACCCAGGGTGAGACTTGGCCTCCTCCTAGACCCCTGCCCTGTTTGCCTTGCAGAGGGAGAACGAACGAGAGCACAGAGTGAGGCTGGCTGTGGGGAACGGCCTGAGGGTGGAGGTCTGGAAGGAATTCCTCCAGCGCTTCGGGCCCATCCGCATCTGCGAGTTCTATGGGGCCACGGAGGGGAACACTGGCTTCATTAACTACACGGGGAAGATTGGAGCCGTGGGAAGGGCCAACTTCATCCACAAGGTGAGGAATGCTATTCCGCCTCCCCCCGCTACCGAGGTCATCCCACGTTAATCAGTGTGGTTCATTGGCCATAGACCATAGTCAGTGATGTATTACGGTTCATCTACATGGAGACATGTAATCTGAATTAAAGTGGAGTAGTTAAACCAGATTAAGCCACTGTGTGGACACTTTCATTCAAAATTAAAGTAACCTTAATTTCTCGTGCCTTTATTCAGTTTGGAAGGGAATTAAACTAAACTAAGGGCTTGTCTACACATGGTCATCCAGGAAAATGAATCCGAATTAACTAGAAGTGTGAATTTGACATGGAGTAGTTAAACCACATTTAATCCCTGTGTCGGCGCTCTTATTCAGAATGAAAGTGGCCTTAATTAGGTTTAGTTTAATTCACTTTGGAAGTTTTACAATACACCCCCAAATCAAAACACAACATTTTGTTTTGTTTGACCCAAAATGACTTTGATTTTTGCGTTCACTGATTTTTTAAAAATTGTTTTGGGTCGACTGGAAACAAATTTTTCTCCTAATTTTTTGAACCTGACAATGAACTCCCAAATCAGTTATTTGCACTTGTGATTCTGAGGGCCAAAATCGAGACACTCACCCCCTGAAAGAGGTCTGCACTCCAGGCAGCAAATGCTTGGAAAATTGGGACCTTATAATGAAGCAGCCAAAATCACTAGCCACTGTGCAGTGGCCACCTGCCAGTGTGACCAACAAGCTCAATGGAGCCTCTCCGGATTGATACCAGTATAAATGAGGTCAGACCCGGATGTAGCAGGGTGACGACTCACCCCTGCGGCACCTCCTGCTGGTCTGTCCGGGAATTAGCTCACCAGCGTCTGGAGCGCCCTCTGCAGGCCGATGTCCTGCTTGCTGCTCTGGCCCAGAGTCCCTCCCAGACCCTGGTGCCCTCTTCCCTTGGGTGCTGCACTCCTGCAGTACCCCCTCAGATCTTGGGGTCTCCCCTCCCAGGGAACCCCCACACTCTATTCCCACCTTGCCTCAGTCTAGGCAACTGCCAGTCACCACTTGCCCCCATTCACTGGGGCAGACTGCAGTATAATTGCCACTCATCACTGGCAAGGGGGGTTGGCCTGCTGCTTTTACCTCTAGAGCCATGGGCTGCCCCCTGCAACTCTAGTACCCCTTGTTGGGCCTTCCCCTAGGCCCTGCAGCCTGGGGATTTCCAGGCAGGAGCTTCCCCAGCTCCTCGTGCCCTGCCCCAGCCCTGCTTCACTCTGGGTACCTTGTCAAGCTCTTAGCAGCCAGGCCAGTCTGCCTCTGGAAGCAGAGGAGACTCTCTCCCAGGCCCCTGCCTCTCAGCCCTTTTATAAGGGCCTGGTCTGTTTGGGGCGTGGCCACCCAGCTGAGCCTGCTTCCCCAATCAGCCCAGCTTTCCCTACTCAGCCTGGGAGCTGCTTGCCCCCAGCCATAGCCCTTCCCAGGGCTGTTTAAACCCTTTTCCCCCGGAGTGGGGCAGCCACCCCACTACACTGGGCTAGACCAGAACTCCAAGACCCATCTCTTTGGACATGAAAAATGCAGGGGAAAACACTCTTCCTGAACCCAGACTTAGCGCCTGGGTAGTGCAATGACTGAGCTAGTTAGCCAGGCAGTTGTAGAAGGAGTCCAGGTCTCTGATAATGAGGGGTCATTATAGATTTTATGGTGGTCATTTCCCTGGCACCCATCACTGGTTTCTTCCCCAGCTGGGACAGGTCGGGAGGCTGAGCACAGAAGATGAGGGTCTCTCTAGCCCTTGCGCCTCCCTTACTATGGTTCATCGACAACGCTGAGATGAAATAGATTCCCACATCTGTTTCTCCCGGGACGTGAGGTTATGGTGATTCCTCCCTTACAGGCTGTGCAGAGTGTTGATGAAGCAGAAAGAGTCCGGTTAGGTTAGGCCCTGGGAGGCTTGGGGATTAAGTGAAAGACCTTAAGGAACCCAATCTATTTAGCTTATCAGAGAGAAGACTAAGTGGTGAAGAAGTATCTTCAGGGACAGGAAACACCAGATTCTTTGACCTGGTGGAAAAAGGTAAGACTGTAAGAGCTGTTAGCCAAACATGAGTTGTTTTGTTCAGGACAGGGACAATCAGGGGAAATTCTCTGGCCTTTATTATACATCAGGTCAGATTACGGGTTTGGCTACATTTGAAATACTGCCACTGTAATACTTCAGTCCCATCTACAAGGTGGATAGAAAGCTGGCTAGACTGTCCGGCTCAGCGGGTAGTGATCAACGGCCTGATGTCTAGTTGGCAGCCGGTATCAAGTGGAGTGCCCCAAGAGTCGGTCCTGGGGGTTGTTCAGTATCTTTATTCAATTACAGCCATTGCAGTTACGTGCCCCCTTGCACCGGGATTACGGTTGCACCACGTTTTAACGGGTCATGCTCAAAATCTCCGGCGTGCACGCCCCCGAAAACCACAGCACACTGATACGCTCATGGCAGAAACTCAAAAGCAGCTACCCTCCTGCCTCAGGGAGGAGTCTGTAGCTGCAGCCTCACAGCTGCGGGGCTGCATGCAGGTGAAAATCACTCAAGGACCAGATGGAATTGTGGGCGGGGGGTGGGGGGGAGGGAAGGTGGCAGATCCTGATAATGGGAACATGAGGGACGCTGGCATCATTTTCCCAGCTGATTTCCCTCTTTGTCACCCCGTTGCTTTCCAGATGCTTGCGCCCTTCGAGTTTATCCGGTACGATGTGGAGCGGGATGAACCCGTGCGAGATGAGAGAGGGTGCTGCATCCGAGTCCCCTCCGGTAAGAATAAAAAGCTGGCCATCAGGAGGCGCTGATAAGGGGAGCGGGCTCTTTGGGGAGGAAGCATGGTGCAATGGTTACAGTCTTAGCCTGGCACTTCAGAGACCTGAATTCGACTCCCAACCTCAGGCCAGTCGCCTAGGCCCAGATCCGTTGAGCATAAGGGAAACTCGGTGCTGAAATACAATTGAGGATCTGTGCCTTGGCTGCTCTTTTGTGAAATGCGGCTAATAGCCCAACCCTAACTTACAGGGGGAATTGTCAGAAACTGAGCATTAAATGACTGTGAGACACTCCAGTACTTCCTCTCACTAGAGAGTGGAATAGTTGATAGCAGGGATGAATGAAAGCCATGGAGCTGGAGAATCTGCAAAACTCATGCCCTGTTTTTTTCAGAGAGGGGATGGCAAAATTAGTTCAACATCACCAACCCTGTCCTCTGTTGTTTTAACCCATTGCAAGCACACATCGAATAGACGAGGTTTTCACAGATTTCGGATTTAATGTCACATAACGTCAAATAGCTAATTCGGTTGAGGTGTCATTTAAGATAATCAGTCAAATCTTGTTACAGCACTATACAGAATACAGAATGGAAACGTACATACCAATCCGAGACTGGAGAAATTAGGCATCACGTTTCACTTCACTTCTCTTCTAACTCCCCCAAAGTCATGCCTTATATACTGGTTTTGGAGAAAGAAAATCCTTCAAAATCTTTCTTTCCCATGCTCTGATCTTATTTTGAAAATTATCAATTTACTGAATCAATAAGCTAATGACAGATGTAACTATTGTAGCTGTACTGAGACCATCTGTAGCCATAATTAGCTCGTAAGGACTCAGACATCAGTCAATACGTTACTCAGTGCATTGATTATAGCACACATCCGCTGTACCAAATGTGCCCTGTGCGTTTTATCAATTACATGTTGTCATTTATAACCAGCCTTCATCAATTACGCCATCCTGTCCACTACAACACACATTGACAGTAACAGGCATCTGAACTAGATCAGGAAGGTCAGCGGAAAAACAGATGAGATGGTTAAACACAGTCCTACTTTAAACTACAGACATCCATTAGTCTAAAACAAAACAGTCTTTGGCATTAGAGTTGGTGCTGGACCCTCCCCTGCCCCCCACTTTCTCCCAAAGCCCCGCCCCTGCCTGACCTATTCTCCCCAAAGCCCTGCCCCTACCCCACCTCTTCTAGGAGGCCCCGTCCACTCCTCTTCCTCCCTCCCCACTGTTGCTTGCTGCTTTTCCACTCCCACCGCTGACCGGGTCAGGAGGAATTTGCCTGTGGAGTCGGGGTTGGGAGCTGTAGCTGTACAATGAAGGTAGGAGGTGGCCCTGGCTGAGTAGGGGCTGCCACGGATGATGACCCAATGCCTCCCTGCATCTCCTGCTCACAGCAACTGGACTTTGGGTGTCTGGTCAGTAGATCTGACTGGACACTGTCAGGTCCCCTTTTCAACCGGACTTTCTGGAATGAACACTGGGCCCTTGGCCACCCTAGAGTTTCCACATAACTTTTGGTTAACACAGAAAAGATTCCAGAAATTTTTGGTCAAAGAATCATGAGAGTTAAGTAGCAAAGAAGCAGACAATATCACTATAGTCTAGTCTGACCCCATGCGTATCACAGGCTGGCGATCCTCACCAAGTAATTCCTTCATTAAGCCCAGAACTTCTGCTTGAGTTCCAGGGTGGCGTTATAGACAATCATCCAGGGTATCCCTGGACAGCAACTAGACACCCACTGGTGGCCCTTGGCAGCTGACTCTGGCTTGTGGGACTCGAGCTGTGGGGCTGATTCATTGTCATGAGAAGGGAGTGAATAGTGACCTTGGTTTAGGTGCCCCTGAGATGTTGTTGTTATGGCCAGAAATGCTGGAACTGTTTTGAGATAACGAGGAGAAAGGAGGAGAATTGGTGACTCAGTAGGGGGTATTCTGCTGACCCACCAGGAGTCACTGTAGGCTAAGTGCTTTGTTAGAGTTAGCTATGTGTGTGTGTGTGCTTAATAACTATTAAATAGTAGCTTTAGATAAGAGCACACTTGCTTGTATTAATCATTAATCATTTATCATTGCTGTGTCTCCACTGGTTTGTTCCTGACACTTCCTGAAGTGAGACAGTTAAGTTTCTCCTGGGAGACCCTGGGTAGCAATACACAAAAAAATAAACATCAGGAAGCACCTTCAAGCTTTATGCCTCTACATTAGCTAAATTCTCTTTTCTAGCAGATGTTACCTATTGCCTCTGAACAGGTTCCCAGCGTACCCCCGTCATCACTGAGGGGATCCAGTGTTTTATGGGCAGCTTCCTGCTTAGGCTGACCCCCAGTTTCTTGATAAAACCCCCCCAGGAACAAGCTTTCCCCCCCTTTTTGTTTCTTTCTCCTGGTAGGATGACTCACATTTATTCAGAGTCGGTGAAACGCCCTCCTTTCTCAGGCCGGGCCTACACTAAAAAGTTTGACCCAGTTACATTGGTTAGGGGTGTGAAGAAGCCACACCCTCTGAGCGACATAGTAAATCCAGTGTAGACAGTGGCGTAGACCCTTCCATCAAGCTAGATGCCTCCTCTCGTGGAGGTGGATGACCGATGCCAATTGGAGAACCTCGAAAGCTGGCCGGGACGGGCGGCACTGTAGGGGGATATCCACCGTGATTCTCATTCTCCCTTCCAGGCGAGGCAGGGCTGCTGGTCGTGAAGATCACGAAGAGCGCCCCGTTCAATGGCTATGCGGGCGACCGCCAGAAGTCGGAGAAGAAGGTGCTGAGGGATGTGATGAAGAAGGGAGACCTCTACTTCAACAGTGGAGACCTCCTCATGGAGGACCACGAGGGCTTCTTATATTTCCAGGACCGGGTGGGAGACACATTCCGGTAGGTTCTGCGGCAAGACATTACCCTCCTTGAACCCAGCTGCTGTTCCCTCCCGGGTGGGGTGAACTGGGGAGCCTGATGCTGGGAGCACCTATAAAACCCTACGAGGGACTGGGAGCCTATTGTGTCTTGTGCTGTACACACAGGTATAACAGTAACTCGTTCTCACAGAGCAATTTACAATGGCCAGAGGGCTTGTTGCCTCCATTTTATAGATGGGGAAACTGAGGCACAGAGGGGGGACGTGACAGGCCCAAGGTCACCCAACAGCAGCCCGGTGAACAAAGCCCAGGTCTTGTCAGTCCCAGTTGTTGTTAGTAGCTACCGGTGTGGGTCTCTGCACTTGTTCAATGATGATATCAGTCGGCTGCGTGCGTGTTCCCTCTGTGTGCTGCCCCGGCTCTGCAGATCGCTGGCACAGCAGACCCCAAGAGAACCCCCAGAGACCACAGACTCTAGTACAAAGGCACCCGGGCCAGGTTTATTGTCAAACAAAGCACAGTAATAGTTTCCCGTAGACTCTACAAGACATAGTACGAATTTGTGCCCCCCTGACAATGGACCGGCTCAGTCAGTGGTGGGACTCTCCACTGCCCCCTAGGCCCGACAAAGACACCACCCCAGGGCTGTATTCTTATACACAGGTCCAATAGTAAAGAATAAAATTGTCAGGCACGTAGAAGAACATAAATTGTTGGGCAAAAGTCAACATGGTTTCTGTAAAGGGAAATCGTGTTACTAATCTGTTAGAGTTCTTTGAAGGGGTCAACAAACATGTGGACAAGGGGGATCCAGTGGACATAGTGTACTTAAGATTTCCAGAAAGCCTTTGACAAGGTCCCTCACCAAAGGCTCTTACGTGAATTAGGTTGCCGTGGGATAAGAGGGAAGATCCTTTCAGGGCCTTGTCTTACTACTCCAGTAGGGTGCTGCATCTGCTAGGCCACACTGCCTCCCCTTTGCTACAAAAAGATGCTCCCGCAGCCAAAGAATTTACTGTCTGGGTTTTCAAAGGAGCCTAACTCAGATTGCGCCCATGTGCCTAACCCCCATGGGCAAGTGCAAGCAGGGGGCGGATGCGTCAGCCATAGAAGGTAAAATAAAGCCCGTGGGAAAAACTATCAAAAGCACTAAAGTAACTTAGGAGGGACCTATCTCTGCATGGCAATAAGTAAGTAAATAAAATAAATAAATTACACTGCCGGTGGCACTGAGTTTAGAGTCCAGATCAACTGGTTCGAGCTTGCAGGGCTAACATTGCAGGGCTAAAAATAGCAGTGTCAACACATTTGGGTTTGGGCTGGATCCCAGCCTCCGAGACCCTCGCCTCTTACCCCATTCCAGCTGAGCACAAATATCTACACAGCCATGTTTAGCCCCATGAAACCAAATCAGTTGACTTGGGCTTCGAAACTTGCTGCTGTGGGGCTCTTTGCGCTTGTTTAGACGGTACACTAAGTGTTATTTGGAAAAGCGACCCACTGTTTAGCTACACAGCACACTACAAATGCTTACAAACATAGCTTCTCCTCTCTCCATGTTCACACCCACCATTCAACTGCTAGAAGAATAACCCACCCTCCATGATTGGAGATAACAAGCTGGTTCAGCCTAATTGGACTAACCTTGTTACCTCCCACCTGGTTCTTGCCTACTTTTCTATACCTGCCTCTGGACACTTCCACTGCTTGCATCCGACGAAGTGGGTATTAGCCCACGAAAGCTTATGCTTCAAAACTTTATAGTTAGTCTTTAAGGTGCCACAGGACTTTGTTACCTCTGCTATTCCAGACTAACACGGCTACCTCTCTGATTACTGATGTTGTTAGGACAGCAGACCCCCTGGTGGAGACACAGTGTATGCCGACAGACAGCGTTCAACCATAGTGAGGCCTGGTAGAATTCAATTATTATTTTTTTATAATTTCAAGGGATGCTAGCGATGTTTCTTTCAAAGACTTTTTTTAGACCTTTATCCATTTACATTTGCCCAAAATCCTGCAGGGGGGAGAGTCGGACGATTGTTTAGTGTCAGTAGATGTTGAGGTTCAAAGAGTTAAAAGCTTTATAAACCACTAAAATCCAAATGATCCACACCGCGCGTCCACATCTACAAAGTAAATATCCTTAAATCAACAAAAAAATACCGGGTTTTATTGTTCCATCCATTGCAAAAGCAACCCCACTGGATTGTGATTCTAATAAGCAGTGTTTTTCGTACTTTGCCGATCTGTACATTTAGATGATTATTGATGGAAATATTTTTTCGTCAGTTTGTGTGTACAGTAAAACCTCGATTTAATGGACCTCGATTTAACGGACTTCGGATGCAACAGACAAAATTTGTAAGAAAGTCAGATGCATCCGAAATCCGTTTGTCGAGGGCTCCGCCGGGGTTTGAGCTGGGGGCAGGCTGCCGCCCGGCCCCCTCCAGCAGGCACACTGCCTGGAGGGTCCCGGGAGCCGGGACCGTGTTGGCTGGCTGCCGGCTCCCCGCTGCCTCCCCGATCCAGGCAGCGGGCGGGCTGCCTGCCGGCTCCCCGCTGCCAGCCCGCCCGGGTCCCGGCTGCTGGGACCCGGGCGGGAGCTGTCAACCCGCCCGCCCGGGTCCCCGGCTGCTGGGACCCGGGAGGGCGGGCTGACGGCTCCCGCCCGGGTCCCAGCAGCAGGGGACCCAGGCGGGCGGGTTGACAGCTCCCGCCCGGGTCCCAGCAGCCAGGACCCGGGCGGGCGGGCTGACAGCTTCCGCCTGGGTCCCAGCAGCCGGGACCCCGGAGGGCTGACTCCCGGCTCCCGGCTGCCGTGATAAGTATAACCTCGATATAACGGACTAATTCGGGCGAGGGGGTGTCCGTTAAAGCCGAAAGTCCTGTTATTTAATAATTTAAAAAAATTATTAAATAACGGACTTTCGGCTTTAACGGACACCCCCTCGCCCGAATTAGTCCGTTATATCGAGGTTTCACTGTATGTGTTTTTTCATCGGTTTGTTTACCAACATTTACCTTCTAAGTCTAGAGGAGGCTATCCCTAGATCAGTGGTTCTCAAACTTTTTACATTGGCGACTCCTTTTGAACACCAAGCCTCTGTGACCCCCCATTAGAAATTAAAAACACATTTTTGATATTTAACACTATTAAACACTAGATTTAAACCCTGTTGCTTAAAATGAATTTTGTCCCTGCTTTTCAATCAAGAGTGAAACATATTTTTAGAAAAGTTATTTTTAAGTAAATCTTTATTTTAATACGTGACAGTAATTAATGACCTGAAACAATCGGGGGTCAGGGTTCACAGCCTGGTATAGAGATCAGGGTTGGGGAGTGAAGGGGCTCTCAGCCCAGCAGGGTTTGGGGTCAGAGATTACTTACAGTAATCTTGGGGCTCAGGCTCACAGCCACCTGCGGGTACTGGAGTCTGGGGGTCGGGCTCCCGGCTCACAGCCCCACCGCTGCGCTGGGGTTGGGGCTCGCAGCACCGCCAACCTGCCGCCCCAGGATCAGGGCTCCCCACCCCACCACTCCGGAGTCGGGGCTGGCATCCCCGCCGATCTGCCCAGGGCTCACAGCCCCGCTGCTCCGGGGCTCGCAGCCCAGCCGCCCGCCGCCCCGGGGTCAGAGCTCAGGGTTCTCAGCCCCGCCTCTCTGCTGCCGGGGGTTGGGGCTTGCCGCGCCACTCTGCCTGGGGTGGGACCTCCGGGCTCTCAGCCCCGCCGCCCTGGGGTTGGGGCTCAGGCTCAGCCTCCCCACCGCCCTGCTGCCCCGGGTCTCGGGTCTCGCCTCAACCACCCCCACCACCCTGCCGCTCTTGGCTCAGCGACTCAGCCGCCCCGCCGCTGGGGTTGGATCCCGCAGCACACCAGGGGGATCAGGGCAGGGGAGGGCAGGGGAGGGCAGGGGAGGGCAGGGGAGGGCAGCCTGCCCCGGGGCTCGTGGCTCGTGACCCCCACAAAAGCGGGCCGCGACCCCCAGTTTGAGAACCAATGCCCTAGATGATGACAACAGTCCCTTCTGGCCTTGAAATCTGTTAATCCTTGTGGGTGGGTGGATGGATGGATGGATGGATGGATGGATGGATAGGTGGAAAGATGGATTCCTCTGCTCTCTCTCTTCAGCTGGAAAGGAGAGAACGTTGCCACGACGGAGGTAGAGACGACTCTGGCCGCAGTGCCGTTCATTCAGGAAATCAACGTCTACGGGGTGCCGGTCCCAGGTGCGTACCCAGCAGCAGGACCTTTCATGTCAACCTTGACGCTGCGGCTCATCCCAGGAGCGCCCCTCCTGAGGCGGCTTTTAAAAGCCATCGCATAGCGTGTCTGTGTCAGGGTCTGAGCCTTTCTTGGGGCGGGGAGGGAGCCTGGGATAGAAGAAAGCCGTGAAAAACATGGAAGAATAGTTCTCTAGGTGAGGCTTCATGCCTGAAAAATCGATGGCTCTTTCCACAAACAATCTACGCCCAGGTCTTTCGAGCTGTGCAAATCGTGGAGATTTTAGTTCATTGGCAGTTCTGAAAAATACAAGTAAAAAAATGGCTCTTGTCGAACCCTATGATGTGAGGTCTGCAGAACCAGCTTTAGGGGGAGCGGTGAAAACAACTCCGTCTGCTGAGTTTATTCGAGAGATGAGATGCCATGACCACAGCCTACAACTCCCTGCATGATATGGCTCTTTCGTCTAGCCCAGGGGTAGGCAACCGATGGCAGTGGTCTTCAAAGTGGGGTGCGCGAGAACCTGGTGCTGCCGCCGATCCCGCCCAGGAGACCGCCAAATGGACCAGCGGTCTATTTTTGTCTCGCCAAAATGCCGCTGCAGAAAGCATAAGCTTTCTCTCTAGTAGCATTTCGGCGGACATACCCCGGAGGCTGTGAGTGGATGCCGGACCGCGGAAGAGGGCCGCGGCCGGAAATCTTTGAAGAACATTGACCTATGGCACTGATTTTCAGTGGCGCTCTCGCTGCCCGGGTCCTGACCACCATCTGGGGCTCTGCATTTTAATGTAATTTTAACTTAAGCTTTGTAAACATTTAAAAAACCTTATTTACTTTAAATACAACAATAGTTTAGTTCTATATTCTAGACCTATAGAAAGAGACCTTCTAAAAATGTTAAAATCTACTACTGGCACGCGAAACCTTAAATTAGAGTGAATAAATGAAGACTTGGCACCCCACTTCTGAAAGGTTGCCAACTCCTGATCTAGCCCCCAAACGCTCCTCCCATGACTGGACACTAGACAAACTCAGGCTAGCGATAAGATGCAAATGTTTAAGAGCGAGGGGAATTTACCAGTGGAGCAACTGGTCTAGGGATGTGGTCGATTCGTCAACACTTGAAGTCTAAGTGTCTCTTTCTAAAGGATCTGCTGAAGCTCGAACAGAAGTTGTGGACATCATGCTGGGATTGTTTAGTCTACAGAAGAGAAGACTTAGGGGAGATTTGATAGCTGCTTTCAACTACCTGAAAGGGGGTTCTAAAGAGGATGGATCTAGACTGTTCTCAGTGGTACCAGATGACAGAACAAGGAGTAATGGTCTCAAGTTGCAGTTGGGAAGGTTTAGGTTGGATATTAGGAAAAACTTTTTCACTAGGAGGGTGGTGAAGCACTGGAATGGGTTACCTAGGGAGGTGGTAGAATCCCCTTCCTTAGAGGTTTTTAAGGTCAGGCTTGACAAAGCCCTGGCTGGGATGATTTTGTTGGGGATTGGTCCTGCTTTAAGCAGGGGGTTGGACTATATGACCTCCAGAGGTCCCTTCCAACCATGATTCTATGCAGGGATGGTGGGTAAAATTCTCTGGCCCATGTTTCTCAGGAGTAGATGGTGATAATGTTCATTCTGAGCTTAAAATCTACCACCCTGCCTCACCTGGGCTCAGATATCCAGGCATTATGTTAGCACCTCATAGGGTACGTCTACTCTGCCCAGCTCACCTGGGCTCCCGACCTGCGTTTAGCTCAAAAGCCTCTCCAGTTCACACAGAAAATATCTCTGGCCTGGGTCTGGAAGCGCTTTCAGTCTGGGCTCACGGACCTGCAGGGTCAGGTTGGAACCCGGATTCTGCTTTAACTGGGGCTGGAACCTGCTTTCCAGTGAGGCTCAATCACTCCAATGTGGATAGTCCTCCAATGGCTTTCCCACAATTCCCCCCGAAGGACAGATGAGCTCTCCTGCCACTGATGCTATAGACTGGGGAACAAGCCTAGAGCGTCTGAGCACAGAGAACCATGGACTGTGCCCTCAGACACAGACATGAATGAGTGCAGAGACAGTCACTCAGATAGGGCTTTGTAGTGCAGATGTTCTCACCCAGGCTAGGCTAACCCAGGTGCTCAGACCCGGGTTAACTGTGCAGTGTATACAGAGCCAAAGTTAACCTGTGCCAGCTAATGCCTGCTTCACAGAACACCTTAAAACACCTAGTCTAGACGAAGCCCGACGCTGTGTGTGTGTGTGTTTCAGGACACGAAGGCAAGGTTGGCATGGCAGCCATACGACTGAAGGAGGGGATGGCTTTTGATGGTGAAATGCTCTACGCACACGCCAAGGATTTCTTGCCAAACTACGCCATTCCGCGCTTTGTCCGCCTGCAGGTAAGAGATCCATTTGCCTGGCCTTGTAAGCCTGCGGGGACTGGAGGACCCTGACTCAGTTGATAAATCAAATGGCCAACGGCTTGACCACACTGTGGTCCTTTATGGATTGTCCTCCAGAGGCCAAATAACCAATGTCAGTCAGGTTTATTGCTATATAAGCCAATAGTACAGGGAAAAGGTTCGGTGTGATACCGGTCTCTGGAAAACCATCTCATGCAACATTGTTAGAACCGAAACATAAGAATGGCCAGATGGGGTCAGACCAGTTGTGCATCTTGCCCAGTGTCCTGTCTTCCATCAGTGGCCAGTGCCAGGTGCTTCAGAGGGAATGAACAGAGCAAGGCAATTTATCAAGTGATCCATCTCCCCTTATATTCACCGTACACAGAAATTGTGTTCCTGCATTACCCCCGTAAAGCCGTCTTTTTGCATACCCTGTTTACAGTCAAAGGTTCTGCTGTGTACATCATCAGACTAGATTTAACCAATCAGCATTCTAGCTAGGTAACATGTGCCAGCACCGGCAGAATGCCTTTTGTTGCATCTCCACTCCGGAGCTCTGCTAGCAAAGCTATACCAGCCAATACTCTGAGTTGTGCTGTTCCCCTCCTCCATGGGGGAAGACCTGGGACAAAGCTCAAATTCTAGAGCTAAAAGCATCAACCTCCTTGAGCTAAAGGAGCAGTTCCACTAGCAGGCAGCTGCAGTAGTAGGCTGTTATCCTTTTATGTGGCATGGCCACTAGAGTGAGGTGGCACTTTATGTGTTTTGAATCAGGGTGGTAGCCGTGTTAGTCTGGAATAGCAGAGTTAACAAAGTCCTGTGGCACCTTAAAGACTAACTATAAAGTTTTGAAGCATGAGCTTTCGTGGGCTAATACCCACTTCGTCGGATGCAGGCAGTAGAAGTGTTCACAAACAGGCAGTTATAGAAAAGTAGGTAAGAGCCAGGGGGGAGGTGAAAAGGTTAGTCCAATTAAGCTGAGCCAGCTTGTTATCTCCGATCAGGGAGTGTGGATTATTCGTCTAGCATTTGAATGGGGTGTGTGGACATGGAGAGATGAGAAACAATGTCTGTAATGAACCAACCATTGTAGATCCCGGTTCAATCCCAAAGTGTGTGTGCTGAATTTGCAAATGAATTGAAGCTCTGCAGTCTCTCTTTGCAGTCTGGATCTGAAGTTCCCTTTCTGCAGAATGGTGACCTTTAAATCTGTAATGGTGTGTCCAGGCAGGTTGAAGTGTTCCCCTACAGGTTTTTGTATATTGCCATTCCTAATATCTGATTTGTGTGCATTTATCCTTTTTCGTAGGGACTGTCCAGTTTGGCCGATGTACATAGCAGAGGGACACTGGTGGCATATAATGGCATATATGACATTGGTTGATGTACAGGTGAATGAGCCAGTGATGGTATGGTTGATCTGGTTAGGTCCTGTGATGGTGTTGCTGGTGTAGATATGTGGGCAGAGTTGGCATCGAGGTTTGTTGCATGGATTGGTTCCTGAGTTGGAGTTATTGTGGTGCAGTGTGCTGTTGCTGTTGAGAATTTGTTTAAGGTTGGTGGGTTGTCTGTGTGCCAGGACTGGCCTTCCTCCCAAGGCTTTTGAAAGTGAGGGATTATTGTCCAGGATGGGTTGTAGGTCACTGATGATGCGTTGCAAAGGTTTTAACTGAGGACTGTAGGTGATGGCCAGTGGTGTTCTGTTGGTTTTTTTCTTGGGCTTGTCCTGTAGCAGCAGGCTTCTGGGTACACGTCTGGCTCTGTTGATCTGTGTCCTTATTTCCTTGTGTGGGTATTGTAGTTTTGAGAAAGCCTGGTGAAGATCTCGTAGGTGTTGGTCTCTGTCTGAGGGGTTGGAGCAAATCCGATTGTACCTCAGTGCTTGGCTGTAGACAATGGATCGTGTGGTATGTCCGGGATGGAAGCTGGTGGCATGAAGGCATAGCTGTCGGTAGGTTTTCGGTATAGGGTGGTGTCGATGTGGCCGTCATTAATTTGCACTGTGGTGTCTAGGAAGTGGATTTCGTGTGTGGACTGGTCCAGACTGAGGTGGATGTTGGGGTGGAAGCTGTTGAAGTCATGGTGGAATTCTTCCAGAGTTTCTTTCCCATGGGTACAGATGATGAAGATGTCATCAATGTAGCGTAGATAGAGAAGGGGTGTGAGTGGACGAGAGTTGAGGAAGCGTTGTTCCAGGTCTGCCATAAAGATGTTGGCATACTGTGGGGCCATGCGGGTGCCCATAGCAGTCCCGCTGGTCTGGAGGTATATATTGTCACCAAATTTGAAATAGTTGTGTGTGAGGATAAAGTCACAGAGCTCAGCAACCACCTGTGCTGTGGCATCATCAGGGATACTATTCCGGACAGCTTGTATTCCATCTTTGTGTGGGATGTTTGTGTAGAGAGCCTCTACATCCATGGTGGCTAGGATGGTGTTTTCTGGAAGGTCACCAATGCATTGTAGTTTCCTCAGGAAGTCAGTGGTATCACGGAGATAGCTGGGAGTGCTGGTGGCATAGGGTCTGAGTAGAGAGTCTACATATCCAGACAGTCCTTCAGTGAGAGTGCCAATGCCCGAGATGATGGGGCGTCCAGGGTTCCCAGGTTTGTGGATCTTGGGTAGTAGATAGAATAACCCCGGTCGGGGCTCTAAGGGTATATTAATTTGTTCCTGTGTTAGTGCAGGGAGAGTCCTGAGTAGGTGGTGCAGTTTCTTAGTATATTCCTCAGTGGGATCGTAGGGAAGTGGCCTGTAGAAATTGGTATTGGAGAGTTGTCTGGTAGCCTCCTTTTGGTAGTCTGACCTGTCCATGATGACAACAGCACCTCCTGTTTTGTGTTTTGTGTTTTGTGTTATGTGTTTTATGTGTTTTGTGTTATGTGTTTTGTGTTTTGTGTTATGTGTTATGTGTTTTGTGTTATGTGTTTTGTTACTCAGGACGCTCTGGAGGTCACGGGGACGTTCAAGCAGTGCAAAGGGCAGCTGGTTAAGGAGGGATTCAATCCGGCTTTCATCAAGGACCCCCTGTTCTTCCTAAATGAATCGGAGAAGCGTTTTGTGCCCATGAACCCTCAGATCTACAGCTCCATCCTGGACATGAAACTGAAACTCTAAGGGTCTCCCTGCTGCCTTCTGTAACTAATGCACTAACGGTTCTAGCAATGAAACCAGGATGTCCCCAATTTGGGTTTCTAAGGATCCAACAACGAGGGGCAATTGCCTCCAGATCTGTTCTAATCTGGTGATAATCTCATGATTTTGTAATGATGGCTTTGTGCAGCATTCTGCTCCCTGAGAATCCTGCAGAAAATATAGGGTGGTTTTTATTTGGCTGAGGGTGGCGGGCTCTTTAAATGTGAATTTCACCCTTGAAACGTTTCACCCTCTGTTAAAGCTCATATTGAACTCTGTGATGTGGAAAAGATTTGAGATTATGGAAGGGAGAATTTGATTTTGGGAGGATAATAAATCCCCCTCCCCTGTGTCCAAAATGCATTTTTCAGGGCACTGAAACTATTTGCAAATTCGGGTCAAGTTCATAGAAAAGTAGGGCAGGGAAAGACCTCAAGAAGTCATCAAGTCCAGCCCTCCACGCTGAGGTAGGTTCAAGTGAACCTAGATCATCCCTGACAATTGTTTGTCCAACATGTTCTGAAAAACCTTCAGTGACAGGGATGCTACAACCTATTCCACACTTTAGAATCATAGAATATCAGGGTTGGAAGGGGCCTCAGGAGGTTCTAGTCCAACCCACTGCTCAAAGCAGGACCAACCCCAACTAAATCATCCCAGCCAGGGCTTTTCAACCCTGACCTTAAAAACCTCAAATGAAGGTGATTCTACCACCTCCCTAGGTAGCCCATTCCAATGCTTCACCACCCTCCTAGTGAAAAGGTTTTTCCTAATATCCAACCTAAACCTCCCCCACTGCAACGTGAGACCGTTACTTCTTGCTCTGTCATCTGCTACCTCTGAGAACAGTTTAGATCAGGGGTCTCCAAACTTTATGAGACGAGCGCCACATTCGCTTTTTGATGGGGCTTCATGGGCCGAAGCGACCGGAAAAAAATTAAACACATGCAAATATATGCAAAGTCATTAAAAAAAAAAACATTACTGTGTCAGTGTTGCATTAAATTCTAAATCAGGTATAAAAGTAGCTGTATAATCAATGCAGGTACTGTGAAATCACACAAAATATTTGTTAATATATTAAAAATCATTTCACATTTTTTATTTTATTTATGTTTAAAAACTCACAAATTTGTATCACACAAATACGCATATTCAAAAGTTTGGCTGTACTTTGGTAAGAGAAGCTCCAGGTTCCCATTGTTGGTTGGGACTGTTTGGTCCAGTGCTGTAGTTAAAATTTAACCCTTTGCTCCTCCAGCCACACCACTGGGACACTCGCCCCTCTGTACGTGGGGCCACCGGCAGCAGCTTGCGTTTGGGGTCAGCAGCGGCTTCTCCACCTACCTGCTCGGCTGAGGGGCTGGACAAATCAAAGCTGCGGGCTGGATGCAGCCCCCGGGCCATAGTTTGGAGACCCCTGCTCTAACCCACTAAGCTCCATTCCCCCCACCAGAGATGGCAATGGAACCCTGTTGTGCCAACTCCCAACCCTCCTACTTTTACCATTTGAACCCACTGTCCTCCCAGAGCCAGGGATAGAACCCAGGAGTCCTGATGCCCGTTCTTGTGTTTGGTCTCCTAGTACCAGCCTAATTAAACACCATATTTCTGGTTCCAGATGCACCTACCCACTTTCAATAACAAAGAGCTTCACTCCCACACCCCGCTTAGACCAACAGACATAAGATCATAGGCATTGCCAGACTGGACCAGGCCCAAAGTCCATATAGCCCTGGACCCTGTCTATGATAGAAACAAACCCCTGGTGCTGCAGAGAAAGGTGTAGGAGGCATCTATTAGCAGATGGAGAATAATTTGCCTCAGACATTCGGTCTCGATTTGGTCTCTAATAGAAAGAGATCAGCTTTAGCCTTGAAATTATTGTCTGACCTCCTGGTGTTCACTGCTCCATAATTTCCTGCCACTGTGAAAATGTAAATCAATAAATATTTGATATTAAATAAATGTTTAAAAATCAGTAACCATCAAAATTATACAAATTAAAACTCAACTTCTACCAAGTCTAATCATCATCCCTCTATTTTCCACATGGAAAACTGTGTTCCCCGAACCAGTGATAGAACCTAACCCCAAGCCATAGAGCCCCCCTCTGATGCACCAAGAGCTGTGGAATAGAACCCAGGAGTCCTAGCTCCTAGACACTTCAATCTGACCACTAGACTCCACTTCCTTCCTAAAGTTTGGATAGAACCCAGACAACCTAATGCCTGCTCTTATTTCCAGTCTCCTGGTCCCACCACAATTATACACCCCCAGAAACCAAATCCAAACCAAGCTGTGTTGTCTTGTTTAGCCACTCAACGAGTGCCTGCTTTTGTGTCAGTGTGTGGTACACAGTGTTTAGTGTGTGAGCAAGTTTATTCGCTTTTTTGCATGGTTGTGTGTTAGTGTATGTGAATTCTCTCTGTGTGTCTAGACCTGGCCCATGTAGGCCTCACTTGGTCTGAGTGGGCCCAGCAGTCAAGAGTAAGGCAAGAGATAAGCTGCGTAAAAACACGTTCAAGCAAAATTGGGTCACAAGCTATGGATAAGATCATGTATAAGGAGACTTAACAGACAAAATACAGGAGGGAACTAACCAAATATGCTCTATTTAGGTTTAGCTATTAGCCATTGGGAGGAGGGATAGCTCAGTGGTTTGCACATTGGCCTGCTAAACCCAGAGTGGTGAATTCAATCCTTGAGGGGGCAGTTTAGGGTTATGGGGCAAAAATAGGGTTTAGTCCTGCTTTAAAGCAGGGGGTTGGGCTAGGTGATCTCCTGAGACCCCTTCTGATTTTATGACATTAGAGGAAACACTCCAGGATTGTTAAGAACTGAAATAAATTGCTTAGGGAGGTTGTGGCATCTCCATCATTGAAGATTTTTAAGAACAGGTAAGACAAACACTGTCACTGATGGTCTAGATAGTACTTAATCATGCCTTGAGTGTAGGGGACTAGACTAGATGACCTCACAAGGTCCCTTCCAGTCCTGTGATTCTGTGAGTCTAATTTCATGAGGTTAATTTTGCTAGAGGAACAGTATCAAAACAGGGCATCCCTTTCTTAGAGACTCAAGAGTGCATGATTGTGTGTTTGTATCTGAGTGTTTGGATGCTGTTGGTTGGATACAGTGTGTGAGTGCTTCTCGGTGTATTGTGTGTTTGTATGTGTTTCTACAAGTGGGAGTGCATGATTCTGTGTTTGTTTCACTCTGTATTTTTTATGAGTGCATGTTGTTTGTATATAGTTCGGGGGGATCTCTGGGGTGAGGATGGCAGCCTGACATCAGTTTCCTGCCTGTACTGGCACAAAATCTGTGAGAAAACCAGGTTTAATGAGCATCTTCTGTTCCAGCTCCTTTGGGGTCTTTAATCACAAGAGGTGGTTGCCAAATGCTCTCTTTTGCCTGTAAGGGCACAATAACTCTGTCTCTATCCAGCCTCATCAAAGGAGTGTGAAATTGAGCTGCTGCTTAATCCACCTCAATGGGGTGTTAACTCCCACTCAGTCAGCTCCTTCAGTCACTGGGGGGATGGAATCAAATGCATGTTAGAATTGGATGCAATTCTAACATGGGGGTGAAGGGCTAAGACTTCAAAATGTGATTCTACAAATACAAACACATCTCAATAACAGAATTTTGAAGCCAAAGACTTTTTTGTTTAGGGAAGGTTTCAGGTAGAAAGCCCCTTTATATTTGTTTCTCAAGATGACTGCCAAATGCCATGTAAACAGTTTACATTGAATGACTTAACTGAAAAATGATACATGACTCTGTTTTTACTTAGAAATACAGACAATATCCTACATGAGAGAGAGTGTATTTCTAGGCAGATTTTTTATTTAGGACATAAACATAACTTGAAAATCGTTGTGATTTTATATACAAGATGAGCAATGAAACAATCCAAAGATAGGTGTATGTGCATAAAAAATAATAACAATATCACCTCTATCCCTTTGGAACCATTAACTGATTATCAAATCTTGCAGAAATATGACTAACTAATTCACAGATGAGGTTGCTCTGTACATGTTATTATTCCTCTATTTTCTATTTTGTGGCTCAGAGAGGGACAGTAACTTGCCCAGGGTCATAGAAAGAACCAATGACATAGCTTGAATGATAACCCTAGAGTCATGATTCAAAGTGCTACCCATTACACCCCACACTCTGCCCCAGATCAGGAATAGAACCCAGGATTCCTCACTACCAGCCCTTTCATTCTAACCTCTTAAACATTACTCCCCACCCAGAGATAGAACTCAGCAGCTCTGCTCCCCAGCCCTCCCCTCCATCAAACCAGTGAAGATTATTCCCCTCCCCAAACCAGCGATAGAACCAAAGCCCCAGCTCCCAGACCGCTCTGCTCTAACCCACAGGGCCCTACCCAGACATAGGTAGAGAACCCAGAAGTCCTGGTTCCCTGACACCTCAATCTAGCCACTAGGCCCCACTTTTCCTTCTTGCAGGCAGACTTCTACTCTGATTTACTGATCTGCTGCGTATAGCAGTGAGTCTCCCAAACACAGCTGCAGAGAGCGTCCGGGGGCAGATACAGGTCCCTGCGCAGGGCAGGGGGAGTGAAGCGCAGAGCACGGGCAATAGCTAATGGGTGTGCGGCTCAGGCACCCGAGGGCAGCTTAGTGGGGGAGGCAGCTGCCTCTGAACCCTCCCACGCGGAGAAGAGAGGAAGCGGAGCGCAACACCGGGCCACTGTACTGGACAGCGATGCTGTAGCCGTGTCGGTCCTGGGGGATTAGAGAGACAGTTTGGGGGAGGTCACGTATCTCATTGGACTAGCCTCTGTTGGTGAGAGAGACACTTTGGAGTTTATACGGTGCTCATTTTTAGGTCCGACCTGTGCAAATGGATAGCTTGTGTCTCCCACCAACCGAAGCTGGGTCCATTGAAGAAGTTACACAGCCCTCTCCTCCGCAGCTTTAAGCCCTTTACATAATGAGGGACAACGACAGATTTGTCGTATGGGGAAACTGAGGCACAGTCTTGCCAAAGTTCAGGGAAGAGATTAGAACGCAGGTTGCTAGCCTCCTACTCTAGTACCATCGCCACTAACCCACTCTAGGGGTCATGGCTCCCCCCCCCAGTGCAGCGATTCGCCCCCGCCCCAATGCATAATAATTAAACGGCAAAGAAGTTGTGGACCCAGTGGAGTCAGCTGTGCCACTAGTCAGATGCAGGGGCTCCTTGCCGTGGGGCCTGTCAGCAGTGAGGTGGGAAAGGAGGGTGGCCAGTGAGTTAAATGATGGGTAAGTGAACGTAGAGTGATGGTCTCGGGTGCCCAAGGATGAAGGGGCTGTCACGTTCAGTAGCTGTGGTCATCCCTGTACATCACAGGTGAAGGTTTGTGTACAGGGGGATCTCGGTCAGCTCAGACAAGGATGGGGTTTGGGCTCATTGGGGCATCGCTCCAGGGGGGAAGAGTTTTAGGTGGCGTGGGCGGTTGCCTTCACTCTGTACTATCTGGCGCTCACCCAGGTTGAGTTTTGCTGAATTTTGCACGAACCGTTGCCGGGCAACATGAACGGTGTGTTCACAAAGCTTTTTGCTATTTAATTTCCCAGCTTTCGGAACAGAAAGAGGAAAGTTGTTATAGTTCCCAGCTTAGAGGGGGCAAAGGGAGGCACCCAGGCAGGAGCGGACCTGCCAAAGACAGCGGCAGAGCTATGGGTGGAACCCAGGCGTCCGAGCATCCAGACCCCCTGCGTAGCCTCCAGGATCATTCCCACCCTCTGCAGCGGAAGGGCCAGTGTCTGGTCAGTGCCCTGACCAGGCGCCAAAAAATCAAAATGTATCTGGGGGCTGGAATCTGTCTGGATGAAGTGAGCTAGGGTTGTGTGAAACATGGTTGTGTTTGGACAGTGGCAAGGACGGTGAATCTCTTGTGTTGCTGATGTTGCTCCAATAAGTTGTTGAAAAATAGGGGTGTGTGTGTAATAGCACACTTCACAAACCAGGTATTCCAATAATACCATTTTTAGGAACGTCTGTAGGTTTTAAAATCACTTTAAAGGGATCATGGTCAGTTTTGTGCCTCAGGTTTTTGAAGCTGCCGGATTTGAATTTGATGACAAAAACGTGGCGTGGGAAAAATGACTAAAAATGTCCAGGACATAGGTCGCTAAAATGACACAAGCCACTGCTATGGCCCCACACTGTTTTCAGAGTGACTAATCCAGGTTGGGGTCTCAGATGTCTAACCAGTGAGCCACACTCCCCTCCCAGAGCCGGGAGGAGAATCCAGGATTTCTGGGCACCAACCCACTCCTGCTGGCAAGTGGTAACCCACTTAGAAAACATTGCTCATGTCCACCTCCAGTAGCTGGTTGAGGAAGGGACTAGTAATTGCTCCTGGAGCTCAGAGAACCAGGCTGGGGGATCTGAACAATTGAAACCCTGCTGCTGACCTATGTGGTGGTGAGTGTCTTTTCCTTCTGGGTTTGTACAGCACCGAGCACGGTGAGGCCTGATCCAGGACTGGGGTCCTAGGCACTACCACGCTCTGGTTTCATGTGATTCACACAGTGAAAAGCCCCCTTGAAAACAGGTTTTGTGCTTCACAGCTCAGTCACTGAGTCGGTTACGGTGGGAATCCCTGACACACACACACACACACACACGTCAGGTGTTTGTCGCACGTTTGCCAGTGGAACTCTTCCCCTTCGGTGCAGGCGTGTGGTTGGTCTCCCGTTCCCTGCCCCACATGCGGACAGGGAGTCTGGCGCGTTGGCACGAGGTGTAAAAACTCGTGTGTTCAGCTCTGGAGTTGTTGGTCCAGTCCCTAGCATTGGCCGTGGTGGCAGCCAGCCATGGGCAGGCATCCCTCATCAGCCTGCTCCAAGGCGGTGGGTTTGGTTCATGCGGGAGGGCAGGGGAGACCCCGGGCAGATCGGCTGGTGCCGCGCAGGCCCGGCGGCTCCTGGCCACAACCAATTTCCCTGAGCGCTTTGGGAGGTGAGTGACTCTGCACTACGTCCCCAGAACTGCTCCGCTAACGCAGCCCCTCAGCAGTGACCCCCTGCTTGTATCTGTGTTACAGGAGCTCCCCACACACTGGGTACCCAGGCACCATCCTCGCCCCCGTACCTGGTAGAGGGTCCGTCGGTTCTGCCTTCCCTGCGGGTTCGGTGGTGCTGGGGACGGGTTGTTCTTGGGTGTCCGTCGGTGGAGGCCGGGAAAGGGGAGTTATCGGCAGCCTTGTGCGCAATGGGAAGGGGTGGGTGGGGACTCACAAGTCTTTCCCTGTCCCTTCCTGACGGTGCAATTGAACGATCCCTGTAACTTTCCATTAAATGGAATTCATTCCGATTGCTCCAATCCCGTCCCTGCGCATTGCCCAGGTTTTAGAGCTTTGCCGGGTGTGATTAGAGCTGCTCTCCCGGAACAGAAACCTGGTTTTTCTCCTCTGAATCGTCTTTGGAGCAGTGAGAGGCACCTGGCTCCGGCCGTGGCCTTTGCCACCCACCTGTCCACGCCAGCGGATCCCTGCCCGGTTAACGAGCAGGTGAATCTGGCTCAAGGGGAGAAGCTGGATGAAATGAAGTCGGCCTGTACGACTCACCAAGCCAGGCCGGGCCTGTGTTTCCATCTAACGGGCTCTCCTGACCCTCATTCCCCATCCCCAGGGCAGCACCTCCGAGCCTCCAACCACCGACTGGAGCCTCATTCGGTCAGTCCAGGGAGCTGCAGGGCCCCGTGGAGTGACGGGCACCTACACGTCCCATTGCAGGTGGATGTGTGCCTAGCGCTGGAGCCAGGGCGCTTTGCCCAGCAGTTCCATTGCGGGGGGCGCCTGCCAGACAATCTCATGGACTCACCCAGAGCACACGGGGCAGATCTGCCCCGACCCCCTCTCAGCCCTTCCCCACGCAGGGTTGGGTCTCCCCACTGCCTGTGGGGGGCTGGCAGGAAACATACAAACTAGGTTCTGTGCCTTGTGCCGGTCACGTGTCTTCCCCCCGTTCACCAGCAGGTGGCAGCAGATGGTCAGGTTCATCCCTAGTGAGCTGGGTGTCTGGTGGAGTCTGGCCTGGGTCGCTCCCTGGGGGGTGACTCTGCCAGGGGGCTGGATTGAGGGGGAGCCCCAGGCAGAAAGTGGGGCCCAGGCCTGGCGTGATGAAGGGGGCCCTGCCAGGGAGACAGGGAGGCCTCGCATGCCCTGGAAATGGGGTGCCCAGGTGTCTGGTTTTGTTTGACCAGAGCGCCGGGTCGAAAAGGGACCCTGGTGGCTCCGGTCAGCGCCTCTGACCGGGCCAGTCACTGTCCGGTCGGTGATGCTGAGCCGCGCGGCTCCCACAAGCAGCTGCCATGTCCGCCCCCTTCCTTCTACGGGGGCTCAACACACTGCCCCCGCCCCAAACACTGCCCCTGCTGCCCTCACTGGCTGGTAACGTTGGCCAATGGGGGCAGCGGGGGCAGCGTCTGCGGAGGGGGCAGTGCGCTGAGGGGGGACATGCCGCTGCTTCCAGGAGCTGCTTGAAGTAAGCGCCGGCTGGAGCCTCTGCACCCCTGAGCCCCTCCCAGGCCCCAACCCCCAGCTCCAGCCCGGATTCCCCTCCTGGTTGGTGGAGCCCCCCCCACTCTCTGAACCCCTCAGTCCAGCCCAGAGCCCCCTCCTGCACCCCAAACCTCTTGTCCCTGGCCCCGCCCCAGAGCCTGCATCCCAAGCCGGAGCCCTCACATCCCCTGGCACCCCAACGCCCTGCCCCATCCCAGAGCCCCTTCCTGGCCTCCGAACCCCTCATCCCTACCCCTGCCCCAGAGCCTGCACCCCCAGCTGCAACCTTCACCCCCCCTCGCATCCCAACCCACTGCCTCAGCCTGGAACCCCCCTCCCACTCTCTGAACCCCTCATCCCTACTCCCACCCGAGAGCCCACCCCCCCGGCCGGAGCTCTCAGTTAGGGTGACCAGACAGAAAATGTGAAAAATCAGGATGGGAGGTAATAGGAGCTTATATGAGAAAAAGACCCAAAAATCTGGACTGGCCCTATAAAATCAGGACATCTGGTGACTCTGGTTCTCAAACCCCCCCCCCCCAACCCCCTGAGCCGCCCTGGTGAAAATGAGTGAGTGAGGGTGGGGAGAGCAAGTGACGGGGGTGGGGGAGATGGAGTGAGTGGGGGCGGGACCTTGGAGAAGGGGTGGGCCGTAGTTTTGTATGAGGGGTGGGCGGGATGGGGGGGCAGAGGGCGGGGCACAGGTGTTCGGTTTTGTGTGCTAGAAAGTTGGCACCTCTACCTGGAAAGCCGAGACGCACGGACACAGACGAGGGCGCCAGACGCACAGACAGACACAGGGCCTCAGGATTCCCCGATACTTTATTGGTGTTAATCATATGGTGGGTGTGGGGGACGAAGACTGCAAGAAGAAATATCCCCCCCACCTCCAACCCTGCATCCCCCCCCCAGCAGTGCCCCCCACCCTGTCATCCCCGCATCAGTGCCCTCCACCCTATCATCCCTGCATCAGTGCTACCGCCCCGTCGTCTCCCCAATCCTCCGATGGCGTCTCCTATCCCACCACTACCCAAGCCTTCAACAGCGCCCTCTGCCCTGCTACCCACCCAATGGTGCCCCCTGCTCTCCCCTGTCTCCTCTCTCCTCCTCTCTCCCCACTCCCCTCCTCCTTGGCAGGCAGTGGTTGGTGTTGGGGTCTGTCCCGTGGCAGTTCTTGCAGCCGTTGTTGTCGCAGCAATACAGGGGGACTCTGCGGAGGCGGTGCCAGGCCTGCAGCAGGGTCCGGGGCGCCAGGTTCCAGTCCTCCCTGTAGATCTCTTGGAAGACGAAGGCCTTGTAGTCCTTGCCGACGTGGCGGAAGGTGCGTCTCACCATCTTCAGGATGTTGAAGGGCCCGTTCTCCCGCAGGCACGTCCTTGTGCAGGGTGAGCTGAGGGTGAAGAAGATCAGGCAGCTGCTGCTTTTGTAGGTCCGGGCCAGGAGCTTCCGCACGGGGCTGTGCCGGTGACCCTGAAGCAGGCGCCACTCGGTGTGTTGCCCCACCCGGCCCTGGCGGTTCACCCGGGCAGCCACCACATGCCCTTCCGTCGGGTCGTACAGCCCGTTCCTTTGGTTAATGGCGTCGCGCATGCGCCTCAGCTCCTCCCGAGGCAGCTCCTGCTCCAGACCAGCTGGGTTATCACAGCAGGTTTTGTTCAGGCTGACGGCGAAGGCGTATTGCTCAGGCACCCCATACCTACGGGAAGGCAAAGCAAAGGGCAGTGAGGGTCCGCGGGGCTCCGGACTACCCTGCCCCCGGCTGCAAATGACTGCAGCGCGGGACACTTGGGCGCCGTCACTGGCCGGTTCTAGGCTCTCAGGGCTCCAGCCTGGGTCAGAGGATGTCTGGGCCCTGGGAGAATGAAACACACTTGGAGGGCGGTTTTAAGAAGAACAGAAGGTGCCACAGGTGCCCCCGGAGATCATCAACCCGGGGTGAGCTTTGGTCCCTCAGCTCCACCGGGCTGAGCGTTACCGCTTGAGATCCAGGAACAAGCCGGAGCTTTTCCATGTGGTCATCCCAAGAGAGGGACACGACACACAGTTGGCCCCGGGACACACGGTGATTTGCTGGGGAGCTGAAGAATCCTGGGGACCCGGGGTTCTCATTTCTCCCCCCAGCTCTGGGCGGGCACTGGGACCGTGGTTAAAGGGAGGCCAACAATGGCACAATGTATGTGGCACATTCCCTGTGAAAGGCTCCGTGTCTGCCACGTTAGGGAGCTGGGTTCTCATCCCCCCTCTGCCTAAAGTGGCCTCGTGCAGCTGAATTGGAGAGTTTGGGGTGCATAACTGGCCGCCAGCCTGGGGTACAGTACAGTACAGTAACAAGGGCTGTGATGTGCGGTACAGAGCAGACATGAGAGCAGAGCTCCTGGCTCCCAGCCCAGTGCACCTTCATCTCAGCTATGATGTACTGGGAGGGAATCTTGCTCTGGGTGGACACAGCATGGACTTGGGGGATTACAGGGGTCACTTCTGGGGGGGCAGAGTTAACCCTGCAGACCCTTCATCCTCTGAGCTGCAGCCCCCAGCCTCTAGAGCAGGGGGTGGGAATGAAACTGGGGCCCCTGGCCCCGGTGCTGAGGTGGTCCCGGGAGGGAGTCACTCACCGTGTGACGTAGCTGATGATGGTGTGGAGGTTTCTTCGTCTGATGCCTTCGAGTGCCCTTGTCCCCAGGCAGAGCAGGAGGGCGGCTGTCCAGAGAGCCCTATGGGGCAGCCGGCCAGGCACCTGGGGGGAGATGGGGGCATCAGGAGCGCCAGCAATGCCCCTCCACTCCTCAGAGCGTGGCGACTGCTGGGGCGTGGGCCCCTCCAGCCGAGAGACGTGGGGTGGCGGAGGCGGCTCTAGGCCTTGGGACTGGAGCCATGCACCGGGCTGGATGGGAACAGTCAGTCATCCATGTCATGTGCCCGGGACGGGGGGGGTGGGGTGGGGGTGTAGGAGACACTCTGCTCTCAGCAAGAGGGGCTGAGCCCCACTGAGTGTAAGTATGAGAGGGGGGCAGAGGGTACCTCCCTGGGGCTCCATGGGGCAGGAAAGAACTGGGGGGGGGGCAGAGGGAGCTGCCATGGGGCTCCATGGGTCAGGGTGAAGGGGAGGGTGGGGGAAGAGGCAGGGGGTGTCACGGAGTGTGGGGAGTCCGGTCCCTGCACCCCCGCTTCCTGGGATTCACAGAGACTCTCAGCCAGCCAGTAGATCAGAAGGTTTATTGAGATGACAGGAACACAATCCAACTCAGAGCTTCCCAGTCTAGACAGGACCCCTCAGTCAGGCCCTTCTGGGGGACCGGGAGATGAGGCCCAGGGTTTTGGGGCTCCCGGCCTTATTCCCCGTCTTCTTTCTCCCTCCTACCTTGAGCACAACCCAGCCAAAAACTGTTTTCCTGCCTACTTCCTGTCCCCTCCCCCCAAGCCTTTGTTAGAAACACACAGACATCCAGCGTCCCATCACCTGGCTGGGGTCAGGTTACATCCCAGCATCACCTTTTACCGTCACATCACCCCCCCCCTCCAGACTGAACTAAGCGGGGTCACTCTGACCAGTGACCTGGGGAAGTTCAGGGCCCCCTCTCCGGGACAGCGCGTCCGCTATCATGTTGGCACTTCCCTTCACATGGACCACATCCATGTCATAATCCTGCAGGAGCAGACTCCACCGCAGGAGCTTGGCGTTGGCCCCTTTCATCTGGTGCAGCCAGGTCAGGGGAGAGTGGTCGGTGTACACGGTGAAGCGTCGCCCAAATAGATACGGTTGTAGTTTCTTGAGGGCCCACACCATGGCCAGGCATTCCTTCTCGATGGTCGCGTAGTTCTGCTCCCGGGGGAGCAACTTCTTGCTCAGGTACACGATGGGGTGTCTCTCCCCCTTTTCATCCTCCTGCATTAACACCGCCCCCAACCCCACGTCTGAGGCGTCGGTGAATACCACAAACGGCTTGTCAAAGTCCGGGTTTGCTAGAACCGGGCCGCTGACCAGAGCCTCTTTCAGCACACAGAGAGCCCTCTGGCACTGCTCTGTCCAGACCATCTTGTCTGGCTTCCCCTTCTTGCATAGCTCGGTGATGGGGGCGGCGGTGGCGCTGAAGTGGGGCACAAACCTTCGGTAGTACCCCGCCATCCCGATGAAGGCTTGGACCTGCTTTTTGGTTCGGGGCACGGGCCAGTCTCTGATCGCCTCCACCTTGGCTGGTTCCGGCTTTAGGTGGCCGCTCCCCACCCGGTGGCCCAGGTAGGACACTTCAGCCATCCCCACCTTGCACTTCTCTGCCTTTATGGTCAGCCCAGCGTGCCGGAGCCGGTCCAGCACTTGTCCCACCTGGGACACATGGTCCTCCCAGGTCTGGCTAAAGACACAGATGTCATCAATATACGCTACCGCAAAACTCTCCATCCCCCTCAGGAGCTGATCCACCAGGCGCTGGAAGGTGGCCGGCGCCCCTTTGAGGCCGAAGGGCAGGGTCAGGAACTCATAGAGCCCCAGCGGGGTGATAAAGGCCGATTTCAGCCTGGCATCTGCATCCAGTGGCACCTGCCAGTAACCCTTTGTAAGATCCATAGTGGTGAGGTAACGAGCTCCCCCCAACTTGTCCAGGAGCTCGTCAGGCCTTGGCATGGGGTAGGCATCAGAGACAGTGATGGCATTGAGCTTTCGATAGTCCACACAGAACCGGATCGACCCGTCTTTTTTGGGGATCAGCACCACCGGTGAGGCCCAAGGGCTGGACGATGGCTGGATCTCCCCCAGAGCCAGCATCTCCCGGACCTCCCTCTCCAGGTCCTTGGCAGTGTTCCCTGTGACTCGGTAGGGGGAGCATCTTATAGGAAGGTGCGATCCTGTCTGCACCCGGTGGACAGTCAGATTAGTGCGTCCCGGCCGGTTGGAGAACAGTGGTCGGTACAGCTGCAGCACCCCTCTGATCTCAGCTTGCTGGGCAGGGGTTAGCTGATCTGAGAGGGGAATTGTTTCCAGGGGGGAGCCAGCTCCTGTCTCAGGGAATAGATCCACTAGAGGGTCAGCTCCCTGCTCCTCCCAATGTCCACACACGGCCAACACCACATTCCCCCTGTCATAATAGGGCTTCATCATGTTCACATGGTACACCCGGTGCTGGTGCGCCCGGTTAGACAGCTCCACCACATAGTTCACCTCATTTAGTTGCTTGACAACCTTAAAAGGGCCTTCCCAGGCGGCCTGAAGCTTGTTTTTTCTCACCGGGATAAGAACCATCACCTGATCCCCGGTGGCGTAGGCGCGGGCCCGCGCCGTGCGGTCATACCAGACCTTCTGCTTCCTCTGGGCTCTGGCCAGATTCTCCTGGGCCAGGCCCATGAGCTCAGCAAGTCTCTCTCAGAAGGTCAGGACATACTCCACCACCGATTCTCCCTCGGGGGCAGCCTCCCCCTCCCATTCATCTCTCATCAGGTCCAGGGGCCCCCTTACCCTCCGTCCATATAGCAGTTCGAAAGGCGAAAATCCGGTAGACTCCTGGGGCACCTCCCTGTACGCAAACAGCAGGTGAGGTAAGTACTTGTCCCAGTCCTGTGGGTGCTGGTTCATAAAGGTTTTCAGCATCATCTTCAATGTCCCATTGAACCTCTCCACCAGCCCGTTGGACTGGGGGTGATACGCTGAGGCCCAGCTGTGTCGGACCCCACTTTTCTCCCACAAACTCTGGTGTAGGGCCGACATGAAGTTGGACCCTTGGTCAGTTAAGACTTCCTTGGGGAACCCCACTCGGCTGAAAATGGTCAGCAGCGCGTCTGCCACAGTGTCTGCTTCAATGGAGGATAAGGGCACTGCCTCGGGGTAGCGGGTGGCGAAATCCACCACCACCAGGATGTATTTCTTCCCCGAGCGGGTCATCTTGCTGAAAGGCCCCACTATGTCCATAGCCACCTTCTGAAAAGGCTCCTCTATGATAGGCAAAGGTCTCAAAGCTGCTTTCCCCTTGTCCCGGGCCTTCCCCACCCGCTGGCAGGGGTCACAGGATCGGCAGTACTGGCGGACAGCCCTAAAGGCCCCAGGCCAGTAAAAGTTCTGTAGCAGCCTCTGCCCGGTGCGCCGGATTCCCTGGTGCCCTGCGAGAGGGATGTCATGGGCCAGGTACAATAACTTGGGGCGATACTTCTGGGGGACCACCAGCTGCCTCCGGATCCCCCAGGACTCCATTTCCCCGGGGGGAGCCCATTCCCGGTACAGGAACCCCTTCTCCCACAGGAACCTCTCCTGGCAGCCTCTTCCCTTGGTCGGTACCTCACCCAGGCCAGCCAGGTCCCTGCACTTCTGCAAGGAGGGATCTCTCTATAACTCAGTCTGGAATTCAGCGGTTGGGGAAGGGATGGGGCCTGGCTCCCTCCTGCTGGCTGAGTCTGAGGCCAGAGCCCCTCGGAGCCCGGTCCCTTGACACCCCCTCCCCACTGGGGTGGGATCCTGCACCCCCGGTACAGGACCCTCTCCACGGTCCAGGTACTGTGCCCCTCGCTGGCTCTGGCTACGGGTCACGACCAGGGCACCCTTGGGGTTGTTGGGCCAGTCCTCTAGGTCCCCTCCCATCAGCACCTCTGTAGGCAAATGGTGGTGCACCCCCACATTCTTAAGGCCCTCCTTGGTCCCCCATTTCAGGTGTACCCTTGCGACGGGCACCTTGAACGGGGTCCCGGCCACCCCTCTCAGGGTCAGGTAGGTGTTGGGCACCATCCGAGCTGGGGCCACCACCTCGGGCCGGGCCAGTGTCACCTCAGCCCCCGTATCCCAGTATCCATAGACCTTCCTCCCGTCCACCTCCAGGGGAACAATGCACTCGCTCCGCAGGGACAGCCCTGCGCCCACCCGGTAAACTGTGAACGGTGGGTCCTGAGCATCCCGTTCCCCGCTGGAGCTGGTCTGGGGCGCTCCCCCCTCCCGAGCAGGCGGTAAGTTGCCAGCCTCCCTTGCCGGGGCTCTCCGTCGCTCGTCAGGCTGGGTCTCTACCCAATTAACCCTGGGGGAGTTCGGTCCGCTCGGTCTGTTCTGGAGCCTGGGGCACTGGGCCCGTATGTGGCCCCTCTGGCCACATTGGAAGCAGCTTAGGTCCCGCTGGTCCCCCGGGGCGGGTCGGTTGGTCCTGACGCTAGAGGTTCCCCTTTGATGTGGGGTCTCCGTGTTTCCCCGCTGGGAGGTTCCTGGGTGACTCTCTCTCGGTCTCGTGAAGGGCCGACTCCGGTGGGACTCCTCTCTGCTCCCCCCTGACCGACTGTTCACAAACTCATCGGCCAACTGCCCTGCGTGCTGTGGGTTCTCTGGCTTTTTGTCCATCAACCACAGCCTCAGGTCGGAGGGGCACTGGTCGTACAGATGCTCCAGTATGAACAGGTTGAGCAGGTCCTCCATCGTTCCGGCCCCCGCCGTCCACTTGCGGGCATATCCCTGCATCTGGTTGGCCAGTTGTAGGTAGGTGATCTCAGGGGTTTTCCGCTGTCTCCGGAACCTTTTCCGGTACATCTCGGGAGTCAGCCCGAACTCGCGGAGCAGGGCCTTTTTGAACAGTTCATAGTCCCCTGCCTCCGCCTTGGTCATTCGGCTGTACGCCTCCACGGATTTGGGGTCCAGTAAGGGGGTGAGGAACTGGAGCCAGTCTGCAGGGTCAATCCGGTGCATCCCACAGGCGTTCTCGAAGGCTGTCAGGAAGCTATCCATGTCCTCCCCCTCCTTATGCCGGGCCAGGATGCCCTTATCAAAGCTCCGCGCGGCCTTGGGGCCCCCCTCACTCACCGCAGCCGGGGCCCCGCTGCTCCTCAGCCTGGCCAGCTCCAGCTCATGCTCACGGTCAAGCTGGTGCTGCCTCTCCGCATGCTGGCGCTGCCTTTCCTCATGCTGGCGCTGTTGCTCTTCGTGCTGACGTTGTTTGTCCTTCTCCTCCAGCTGAAGCTGGCACTGCCGTCGGCGCTCTGCCAACTCTTGCTCTTTCAACGTGATTTCTCTCAATTTTAGGTCCCATTCACTGTGCCTTGGGTCCAGGGGTGGGGACCCCTGCTGGGAGGGTCCCCTGCTGGCTGCCGGAGTCCGGGTGCCCTCGGTATTTGCTGGGCTTCCCCCAACCCCTCCCCTAGTTATAGGTGAGGGGGACCTTGAGACGTCCTGGGCAGCAGTCTGTCCCCTCCCAGCCCGGGCAGGCCCTGGGGCCGGCGCTGTGTCTGCCGGGCGGCTCCCCTCAGAGGCCGGGCTCGGGGCATTCGCACGATCCCTCTCCTCCAGCTGGGCAATCAGCTGCTCCTTGGTGAGCTTTGAAATGGGCAGCCCCCTCTGCCGGCACAGCTGCACCAGGTCACTCTTGAGGCGCTTGGCATACATCTTCCTGACGGCCACTCGCAGGCCTGTGTGTTCAGATTTCAATGGTTTTCAGGAGGAACCCCCTTGTGTGCCAGCCCTTCTCACCACCTCTCTCCCGGGGTCGAGCTGCAACTCCACCGCCTCTGAGTCTGCTCACTGCAGTGCCCCAGGGGACCCCGCTTACTGCAACAGTCCTCGCTGGTCACACACTCTCAGGGGTTAAGCGTAGCTCCTCCGCCCCCCGAAAACACGTCTGACTTCAGCACACCTGGTCCCCCTTCGTTCTGCTCCCCAGTCACTTACTGCAGGAAGTGCCGCTCACGGGGTGAAGTCGTATCCCACCGCTCTGCCACCAGTTGTCACGGAGTGTGGGGAGTCCGGTCCCTGCACCCCCGCTTCCTGGGATTCACAGAGACTCTCAGCCAGCCAGTAGATCAGAAGGTTTATTGAGATGACAGGAACACAATCCAACTCAGAGCTTCCCAGTCTAGACAGGACCCCTCAGTCAGGCCCTTCTGGGGGACCGGGAGATGAGGCCCAGGGTTTTGGGGCTCCCGGCCTTATTCCCCGTCTTCTTTCTCCCTCCTACCTTGAGCACAACCCAGCCAAAAACTGTTTTCCTGCCTACTTCCTGTCCCCTCCCCCCAAGCCTTTGTTAGAAACACACAGACATCCAGCGTCCCATCACCTGGCTGGGGTCAGGTTACATCCCAGCATCACCTTTTACCGTCACAGGGGGTACTCACCATTGTTTCCATGGCACCGAGCAGGGGGTGCCGTCCCTCACTGACAGAGGCTCCCGCTGGCTCCCCAATGACGGGCTTTCAGCTCCCAGCCCCTCTTCTTATAGCCCCATTCTCCCCCCCAGCACTGGAGAGGGGCGGTGCCCACTCCTGCTGTCCTCATGCCCAGCCCAGGGGAGGGGGCACCAAGAGGAACTCGGCTGCTTCATTCAGTATTGCCTTTAAAGGAAACTCCCCTCAGGTAGGGGGAGGGGGTTCTGGATTGGGGCCTGGCACATACTGTGGGTCCAATCCTGGTGCTCAGCAGGGGCAGATTTTCCCTCTGGGAAGCCCCCCGCCCCCCGCTCCCCGCAGGGACTGGGCAGAGTCGCGGCACCGCCTTTGCTAAACCAGCCGGTGTTTGTCAGTCACCAGGATCCAGGACTGAAGGGGTCTTGGGGTGGGTCTGGGACAGGGACACGTAACTGAGAGCCCCAGGCCGGCAGCGTCTGACCCCCTCCCACCCAGCCTCTTGTGGACATTGGGATGAAGGTCTGGTTTGTGTTGGTCCCCTACACAGGGGTCGCTGTGGAGTACCTGAAAATCTGCTGTCCAGGGGAGGGGAAACTGAGGCAGGCTTGTGGGATTCATGGCCCAGCCTGGCTGAGCGGGACGCTCCCGCCCCAATCTACCAACGGCCCCGGCCCAGCTTCCCCTCCCGGCACAACCGCGGCTTGAGAAATAAACGGCCTGTCTGGTCATGATGGTGATGCAAGAGCCGCGGGGCTGGCGGCCTCCAGCCCCTGAGGGAGCAGCCTCTGGAGACCTCATCTGTGGCAGGGAGTGGGGAGCGGGCCTCCCTCCCCAGGCTCTCCCCCTTCCTCTACTCCCAACCCCATGACTACCAGGAGAATGGGTCTGGGAGCCGGTCTAGAAGGAGGGTGGAGCGGGGATCCCCAGGGGGCAGGATGGGTGGAGAGCAGCCCAGGGAGGGCATTTCTAAGGGGGATGCAGAGAAGGGATTTCTGGCAGGTTGGGGCAGACCAGGGGGTGCCGGGGAGAGCATGGGGCAGAACAGGGGACACGGGGGAAAGCCGGCAATATAGGTGTTGCTCAGTCTGTCCCCCGCAGCTCAGCCCAGGGAAGGTTGGGAGGTGCCAGGCTCCAGCCGGGGCCTGTCCCTTGGGGGCTCTCACCATGGCAAAGGGGTTCATGGCCCAGTCTGACTGGGTGACCTCCCTCCCCCCCACAACTCCCCACACCTGGCCAGCACAGGGCATCCCTGCTGATCGAGTTCCCCCGGCTATTGCAAATGGGGCTTGGGAAATAAACGGCTCCTTGCGGTGGTGTCGGTGGCGCAAGAACTGTGCGGTCGGGAGGCTTTGCTCCTGAGTCTCAAACCTAACACCGTGGCCTCTGGGTTTGGCTGGGGTTTTGGTGCCCACCTCCAGATGTCAGCCCTGGTGTTCAGCACCCAGGATGCCAGTTCAAGCAAAGAGATCACCCCTCTCCCTCCGTTCCGAATCCCTCCACTGGCTGCCCCTTCTCTAGCCATCAGACTTACGTGGTCTTCACTTTCAAGCTCCCTCCTCGCGTATTCCCCGCCCCACCCTGGGCCAAGACCGCCACGTTGACCACTGAGAATGACAAACGGGTGAACGTGACCCTGGGACGCATAAACATCGGACTCTCAAGGAGGAGCAGAGCGGTTACGTGCCCTCTGCATTGGGCCCTGGGGTGACCGCTGCTGGGATCCTGGGTCCAGTCCTGGTGGCCACCATTCAAAGAAGGACCCAGAGAAGCTGGAAAGGGGTCGGAGAAGACCTGGAACATGGTGAAAGGGTTGGAAAACTTGGAGTCCAGGAGCTGAGTTGGTTTATTTTAACACAGAGGTGGAGGGGGAAGGATCAGGACCTACACGAGGAAGAAATATTAAATAATGGACTCGCCCGTCTAGCCGATCAAGCTCTAACGAGATCTAATGGCTGGAAGTTGAGTTAAATGAATTCAGACTGGAAATAAGACACACGTTTTAACAGGGAGGCTAACGAACCCCTGGGGTGATTTACCAGGATCCCGGTGGATTCCCCATCACGGGGGATTTTTTATATCAATCGTGAATGTTCTTCTAAAAGATCTGCCCCGGCTCAGGCAGGGATTGTTTTGGGGACGTTCTCTGGCTGTGGCCCCTCTGGCCTTCGAATCTATGGGATCTATGAACATCTGTTGATCTTTAAACCAGCTGCAGCTGCATTGGAGTCAATAGGGCCAGAACCCAGCTGGTGTCAAACCAGCATAGTTCCATCAGAGTCAAAAGGGCAGCCCCCCAGCTGGTGTGAATCAGCCATCACTCCATTGGAGTCAATGGGGCAGGACCCCAGTTGCTATGAACCAGCCATCGCTCCATTGGAGTCAATGGGGCAGCCCCCCAGCTGGTGTCAATGGGTGCTGTTCTGTTACTGCAATCAAATCGGCATCACTCCATCATTTAAATACTGACCCACACCCGCCGGGATCTCATCCCCGTGACATTCGCAGGCACGGAAAAGATCAGTTAAGGCACCTAAGGATTCATGACAGGACCTGAGCTTTGCTGAAAACTCAGATCGTGTGTTAGCGTCACCTTAGAAATGAGAGGTGAAAACTTGACCAGAGCTTTGCCATGATGTCAGTGGAGCCAGGACTTCACCCAACCTCACGAAGAACACGGAGCCATTTCCACTCGGCGTTTCCCACCAACGCGTCGACCATGAACAGAAAACTGGCCAGGCCAGACCCAAGATCTGCCCAGTTCAGTATCTCCAGCAAAGGAAGCATGAGAAGCTTCACAGAAAGCACTGGAGAAATGTGGGGTAATCTGTCTCCCGTGATGCTCCCTTCCTGACTGTGATGGGTTGGGTCACAGATGCCACTTTTATAGCTTTGGCACGAGGCGGGAATCTTTTGTCTCCCTGGGTCCCCACCCCTCCTTCTAAATGGAAAAGCACCAGGTTTAAGATGGATTCCAGTATCAGGTGACATGATCACATGTTCTGTGAGACCCCAAGGCTTCCTTTTCCCCCAGCCTGACTCACAGGAAGGTTTGCATGTAAACAGAGCCATTTACAACCAATTCTCCTAGTTGATGGGTGCCATCAAGATTCCAAACCACGATTAATGACACAGACATTCCATAATTACAATAGGACGGGGTTTCTCAAACTGCGGGTCACGACCCCCCGGGGGGTCACCAAGTGCTCCCAAGGCAGTCGTGAGGTACTGCCGCCTCCAAAAAGCCGCCAAATGATTAGTTCCGCTTTCGGCGGCTTTTCAGCGGACATACTGAGCGCTCTCGGAAGCGCTCGGCATATCCGCCGAAAATAGCCACGGAACGCAGAAGTGTTCAATTCAGCGGCTTTTCGGAGGACATAGAATAGTCGTGCCGTGCCACCGGAGAACAAAAAAGGTCTCAGAAGTTTGAGAACCGCTGCAATAGGACCTCAGAGTTTTGTTTCATACTTCCAGTTTCAGATACAAGAATGATACATTCATACAGATGGGATAAACAGACTCAGTAGATTGTAAGCTTTGTAACGATACCTTACAAGAGACCGTTTGCATGAAGTATATTTCGTTTACATTATATTCACACTCATTAGCATATTTTCATAAAATCCTATGGAGTGCAAGGTCACACTGACAACTAAAAGTGATCATCTTCAACGGTGAACCATGGGGATTTATAATCCTTCCAATAAGCCGTATTCATCGGGAAATGCCCAAAATGCATCAGAAGCAAAAGCCATCTCACTGTCATCCTCACCCCAGAGATATGGCCAGGTCATTTATTGCCTTCTGCCTGGACACAGTCCTTGCAGACACCGTGTTTCAAAAGATGTTTTATTCGTATTTACGAAAATCAACTAGAGAAATGAGCACGTTTGGATTTGGATTCAAGGCTGATTACGCCACTGGCATCTCTTGATCAGAAGGGATCTTTGTTGGGAGAGCAGAGGTGTCCAGAGTGGGGCCCAGACCTTTCATTTAATTTCGAGTGTCATCTTTCTGTCTCTTCCCGGCTCTGGGGCTGTCACTTGAAAAGGACAGAAGGACAGACCTTCATTACCACTTCATTAGCAAGGCAGCGGGATGGCAGAAAGGATCTAGGTGTTAGGGTTGAGCATAAATTGAATATGAGTTGACAGCATGGTGCAGGGCCGGCGACAGGGGGGTACTACGGGTACAGCTGTACCGGGCCCCCCGACTTTAGGGGGCCCCGGTACACAGCTGTACCCATTGTGTCCCCCCTTGTCGCTGGACCTGGAGAGCGGGGAAGGGGCGGGGAGGCGGTGCGGCTCCCTCCGGGCAAGCGAGCCTGGCTCCAGCAGGAGCTGTGAGCCCGGCCGGCAGCAGCAGCACTCTGGGGGGGGAGGGAGAGAAAGGGCGGCTCACGCAGCTCTCGCTGCCCGGGGGAGAGGGGTGGGAGCGCCGGCTGGGCTGGGCTGGGGGGGGCCCCAGCCGCTGTCGGCTGGGCTGGGGGGGGGGGTGGCTGGGCTGGGGGGGCCCCCATCCACTGTCGGCTGGGCTGTTGGGAGGGGAGCGCCGGCTGGCCTGGGCTGGGCTGGGGGGGGGCGGCTGGGCTGGAGGGGCCCCCATCCGCTGTCGGCTGGGCTGTGGGGGGCCCTGCTGGGCTGTGGGGGGCCCCGGCTGGGCTGTGGGGGCCCCCAAACTATGAAAGTAGGGGGCCCCCAAATTTCTGTCTCCAGCCCTGGCATGGTGAGGTTGTGAAAAAGGCAAATATAATTCTGAGGTGTATGAATGGGAGCATTGTGTGTCAGACATGGGAGGCCACTGTCCTGCTGTAGTTGATACTGGTGAGGTCTCAGCTGGAGGACAGTGTCCAGTTTTGGCTACTGCACTTTAAGCAAGATGTGGGCAAATTGGAGAGAATCCAGAGAAGAGCAACCAAAATGATCAGAAATTTAGAAAACCTGACCTAGGAGGGGAGGTTGAAAAAATTGAGTCTTGAGAAGAGAAGGCTGAGGGGGGAACCAGATAATAATCTCCAATTATGAAAAAAGGTTCATGAAAAGAGGATGAAGAACAATTGTTCTGCACGGCCACCGAGGGACAGACAAGATGGAATTGGCTGAGTTTGCAGCTAGGGAGAGTTAGGTTCGATACTAAGAAACCTAACTTAGTTTCTTAGTATCTAACCTAAACTTTAGCTCCACAAATAGTTTGGTTCTGGAGCAGGTTACCTAGGGGAGGTTGTGGCATCCCCGTCACTGGAGGTTGGACAAACACCTGTCCGGGATGGTTTAGGTATATTTGGTCCTGCCTCAGCATGGGGTGGGGTGGGAGGGGGGCTCTCCAGGTCCCTTCCAGCCCTATAGCACTATGATTCCATAGTTGGGTGGTTGGGATTAGGATGGTTGGCTGGCTGGCTGTGGATAGGGATGTATGAGTGGGTAGATGGATGTGTATGAGAATGGACGGATGGGTGTGTACGGGGAATGATGGATGGATGCATGTGGTGACAGATGGATGCATACAAAGTTGCCAGATTGGGGCCTTGTTGGGCCGGGTGCTGTCCAGACACAGAGTCACTAAGATCGTGGTTCCCTTCACTGGGTGCTGCAGACGGTCCCTGCCTGGAAGAGTTCCCAGTGTCAATAGACAAAAGAAGGAGGATCCCGGTGGGGCGTTGCACTCCCTATGCTTTATGGAAATATAGTTATGAATATGACATAACTGGAATATACTTCATGCTAAATACCCCTTGTGTGGTGTCATTAGAAATCTTGAAATTGACTGTGTGTGTTCATCCTATTTGTTTGCATGTATTATGTCTATATCTGGAGTTAGGAGAATAAGATGTAAACTTGTATCTCTGACGTAAACATATTAAGTAGAGGCCATTAAGGGTGCTCCAGAAACAATCAGTTGTAAATGACTTTAGTTACTTGAAAGCCTTCCTGTGTATGTGTGTACATGGGGGATGGAGACTAGGGATCTTACACTGACATGTGACCATGTCACCTGATAATGAATTCCATCTTAAATCTGGTACTTTTCCATTTAGAAGGAGGGGTGGGGACCTAGAGAGATAAAAGATTCCCGCTTCATGCCAAAGCTATAACAGGGGGTGGAACAGAACAAAAGAGGTTGCCAGTCATTAGAAAATCCCCGCTTACCACCTGAGATGTCTGCTCGAACTAACAAGGAGTGTACCAGGGGAAAGAACTGGGCCCAGACTAGGAAGGAGTCTAGTCTGTGAAAGAAGTTTATTGGAACATCTCTGAGGGTGAGATATTATGTGTATTCTGTTTCTTAATGTATTAAGCTTAGACTTGCGTGTTTTTGCTTTATTTTGCTTGGTGACTTACTTTGTTCTGTCTAGAATCAGAGAGGTAGCCGTGTTAGTCTGGAATAGCAGAGGTAACAAAGAGTCCTGTGGCACCTTAAAGACTAACTAAAGTATTGAAGCATAAGCTTTCTTGGGCTAATACCCACTTCGTCGGAGGCAAATACTTTGTTCTGTCTGTTATTACTTGGAACCACTTAAATCCTACTTTTTATACTTAATAAAATCATTTTTTATCATTAATAAACCAAGAGTAAGTGATTAATACCTGGGTGAGCAAACAGCTGTGCATATCTCTCTCTCAGTGTGATAGACGACGGACAATTTATAAGCTTTATACAGAGTAAAATCGATTTATTGGTGGTTTGGATTCCATTAGGTACTGGGTGTCTGGGTGCTGGAGACTGGTGATCTGCTGAGCTGTTTTCAGTTAAGTCCGCAGCTTTGTGGACGTGGTTCAGACCCTGGGTCTGCGTTGCAGCAGGCTGGCGTGTCTGGCTCCACAAGGCAGGGTTCTGGAAGTCCCAAGCTGGTAGGGAAAATGGGCTCAGAGGTAATTTCAGCAGATCAGGTGACAGACCCAAGGGGTCCGCTGTGACTGAACTCGTCACACACACCCCTGGTCCAGACAGAAATGATATAATCAGAGGCCATCCCATCACCCTGTCCTGTCTGTCTCAGGCAGAGCAGTAGCCCCACTGTCGGTCCCGGTCGTAGTTGTCTGTGAGGGAACACCACAACTTCCCGCTGCCCTCGTCCAGCTTGGTGCAGGTACGGAATTTAAACTTCTTGTAGATGAAGGGGAAGACACAGGGCTTGTAGTAATCTGCAAACCGAACACACGAACAGCAGGTGAGTACCATGGCCAGAGTCATAGGCAGCACATAGCAAATGCAGGCGACATCAGACTGGAAGCAAACACTTCATTATAGTTCCCCGTGGAGCTTAGGGCTAGGGGAGAGAGTGTGACCCTGTGCGAGGGGTGCCAGGCCGAGCAACGAGAGACTTGGATGCTATGCTGGCTCTGCTGGGTGACCTTTAGCAAGACACAGCCCAGCTCCATGCCTCAGTTTCCCCACTTCTGCAACATTGAGCTAATGAGCCAAAGATGCCAAGGGGACAGGCAAAAAACGTCAGCTGTTGGGGGTCACATACGCAAAATGAGTTAGGTGATTTGTGGGTCTGTGGGAAGTCCATTTGGTCAGCTTATATATGCACAGGTGGTTGGACATAGCCACACCCCAGATGTGTTTTTTTGGGGTATATCTTCTGTGGTTATTACCTGCATTAGTTAAGGCCTCTAGACACTAGTGTGAGATCTGGGGCCCTTCTGCTGGGAGCTGCCCAGGTAAACAGTTGCTGAGATCGGGGCATTGAGTCCCAGCCAGACACAGTCACTGAGATCGGGGTTGTGCCAGGTGCTGCCCAGACAGACAGAGATGGACAGTCCCTCTCTAAAGATCCAAGAGAAGGAGCCCCACCACTCTAGGGTAATTTGGAGGATGGTTTTAAGAACTGCTGATCAGCTGCTACCCATGAACTTCAGCTTGCTCAGCATTTCCTAGAGGGCGGAGGGTGGGGACCAAGAAACCAACCAACCACTTCCTAACTGACTCACCCAAGGAGTCTATGACCGAGCCAGGAATTGCACCAGGCTTCGGTGAGACAAACACCTTAACCACAAAGTTTATCTTCGTCTGTCCCCAGCTTTACCTGTTGTGGAGCAGTAAGTCCACTTCTTGTCCACGTCGTAATTCTTGGTGGTGCTGCACCACAGTTTTCCTGAGCTCTCCCCGTCGCTGGTGCAGGAGTAGTACACTTGTTTTTTGTAGACGAAGGGGAACACACAGCTCTTTCCTACTGCATTCCCACCCAGGACTAGGGAGGCAAAGGGGGGTAGTTATAGACACCATCAACACATCCAGCCTGCCTATGGACTAATGGCTCCCACATCCCACTGTTACCAGGCCACTCGCCATCAACAGCCAAGGAATCTCAGGTAGGCTTTCATGGATCCCAAGACCAAAAGGGACCATTGTGATCCTCTACTCTGACCTGTGGAACACAGTGAATGTCCACCCGGTTCTCTCTGTGTTGAACCCAATAACTTGGGTTTCACTCAAGTATCTTCTAGAACAGCATCCAGTCTGGATTTGAAAACATCATGGCTACAGCATCTTCCAGGAAAGTCAACACTGGGCTGGGACAGGAACCTGGATTTCCAAATCCCACTGAGGTCCATCGGGTCCGGATCTGATTCTATGGCTTCTCCTAGACCCTGGCCTTGAACTTTTCCTGAAGGAATCCTTAGCGGCCCCTTCAGCTGCAGGGATGGTCGTGTTGTAAGACACTGTTCCACACACCGGTGAGATAGACTCACACTGACCAACTCACACTGGTATCAAAGTGTCACAACTCCTCATTGGCTCAGGGGCACAGCAGAGAGGTATTGAGATCATACAGGAGATCTGGAGGCCCCTGGACAACTCAGTAAACAGAGGTGGGTGAAACTTTTCAGATGAAATGTTTTTGGAAAAAAGTACGGATTCAGTGATGTGTAGAGAATTTGTGTCCATTTTGTGGGATTGTTCGTGTCAGACAAAAATAACCAAAGATTCAGAAAAAGTCGATTTTTCAATTTGAAACAACATCTGCTTTCAAAATCTCCTTCTATTTTATTAAAACCAAAATTAGAAAGTTTAAAAAATGCTCAAAATTGAAATGAAATGTTTCATTCAATTCAAAGGGATTTTTTTCTCCATAAATTTTCAGTTCAATGAAAATTTAAAAAATAATTTTTTGGAATCCACCTAAAACAATTTTGTTTCCTGATTTTTTAATTCACGAAAAGTGTCAAAGAAATTTTCAATTCCAGGATCCACCCACAATGATGGAAAATTTTGAACAATTAAAAATTGAAATATTTCATTTTCTGGACAACCTGAGACAAATATTTTTCTAATTTTTTGACTCTGAAAATTTCAGAAATTTCATTTGAGGAATGCACTTGAAACCATTTTTCTGACTTTCCAATGCAATAACAATTCTTAAAAAAATGAACTTTCACATCTACCTGACATGATTTCCCCCCCAATTTATGATCATTTCAAAAAAATTAATTTTCATGGCAATCCATGACAAGCTCCTTCCCCCTCTCCACTTTCTCAGAATCACCAGCAAACCACAAATTAGTTATTTTCCTGGCTGTACGGGAAAAGCCAGAAGCAGACCTGCCCGGAAGGGAACATATGAAGAGACCGGATACATTACTGATATCTGGACAGTAGCTCCACAGCTTATCCTGGTTGTAGTTCTCGGTTGTGGGGCACCAGAAGTTTCCCATGTTGTCTCCAGCGTTGGTGCAGCTGTCAAACAGCTGGGTTTTGTAGACAAAAGGAAATATGCAGCGCTGGCCATTCGAGTTCCCCCCATAGGCTGCAAAGGCAACGGGCAAAGCAAAGTGATCAACAGGAACGCCAAAGAGAGCAAGCGTCATGGCCGTTTTCTTAGCAAACAAGAAAAGCCAGAGCTGGGGGGTGTCTCATCTCACTGCTGCAGACACAGCCAAAGATAATTTTTTACAGTGGATGAAGAGCGTTGCTCCTAGGAGCACCCCAAGTGCCCATCTAGCCTGGCATCCCACCTCTGACAGCCACATCACAATGAGATGCCAGGCAATCTGGCTGCACAGGGGAAGCCCTTTATAGCACACTGCTCCTCCAGTGAGCTCATTTCTCCTTCTCTAGGGCTCACTCTGCTAGAGAATCATTGAATATCAAGGTTCAAAGGGACCTCAGGAGGTCCTGTAGTCCAACCCCCTACTCAAAGGGGGAAGGATCCTAAATGAAGTCATCCAGTAGATTTTTGCCCCAGATGCCTAAATGGCCCCCTCAAGGATTGAACTCACAACCCTGGGTTTAGCAGGCCAGCGTTTAAACCACTGAGCTATCCCTGCCTCCATGTACTGGCATGCCCTCCACAAACTCTTTACCTCTGTGCCAACACGGAGTGCTCTGGTCATGACCGGGACTCACCCTTGCTCATGCAGAAGCGCCAGAGATGGTCTTTGTCGTAGTTGGCAGTGGTAGCACACCAGGGTCTTCCCATCTTGTCATTGACGGACGTACAGCTGTGGTACGTTTTGCCCTTATAGATGAAAGGGAAGACACATGGGGAGCTGTCTGAATTTCCCCCTGCCGCTGGTGGAGAAAGAGGCAAGGGAGGAAAGGGTTAAAACAGGGCAGAAGGCAGGACGCAGGGCGATTTGCTTGGAGAACTGGGTGCGAATCTTCCCCCCAAAATGGTTTTTTTAAGTGGAAAAAATGCCAATTCACGGGAATCAAAAGTGTTTGAGCATTTTGTTGAATTTTGCTGGTTTTGATGCACTATCTGACTTGAAAAAAATGCCGAGGAGAAAAAATAGTGGAAATGTTTAGACATGTTTGAAATGGAAAATAAATAAATCTGGGTTCCCGGTTGGGAACACCTTTCTGTTTTGAAATGTAAGCAGATATCTAGTGGTGAGCTGTGGAAGAAGACTCCAGGAGCAGCAGAACTGTACCGGGGATACTCCAATGAAGGGACTCATCCTCAACTGAACACTTGCTAATCAGGGGAAATGGGTTCCAAACCCCAATGAACTGAGAGAGGGTGGGGGATGGGTTTTTGTGTGGTGGTCACACTCAAGGTGTGTGCCCCCTTTGACCTTTCCACTGAGGAATAACACAGCAAATTTGAGCTCAGTTGAGAGTCTTGTTGCATACTGCAGAGCTGAAGCAACTGATATTTAAGTATTAGACCTGCTTTGGGACCAGTGCCTCTGATGCAAGCCATTGATCTGTGTACGCCAGCAGTGAGGCTCCCCCCCGACACCTGAAATCACTGAGGACCTATATACAAATGAATCATCCACTCATTTTGTTTGACTGTTCAGATACCACAGTAATGGAGACACTGAAAACCCCTGGAGTAGAAGAGAGAATTTCCCAGATGCACAGTCATCACTGAGATTGGGACCCTGTAATGCCAGGTGCTGCCTAGACACAGGGTCAAAACCAGGAATAGAACCCATGTGTCCTGATTCCCATTCCTCTGCTCTCACCACTGGGCCATGCTGCCTCTTTGCCCCATAGCCTGTGCACATACCAGCTGCAAAACAAACCCACCCCTTACGCCTCACCTGGCCCCACCTACCTGCCGTGCCGCAATACCTCCATTTACGGTCCGCTTCGTAGCTGCTCGCGGTGGCACACCAGGGCCGCTTCTCATCGACCGTGGTACAAGCTGTGTACGTCCTGCCTTTGTAGCTGAATGGGAATGTACAAGGCTTCTCCGAGTTCCCGCCAAGCACTGGGAGAGATGGGGTGGGGGAGGGAGATGGGATGTGGGAGACAGACGAGACAGAGAGCATGCTGGGTAACGCGGCTCACACACAAGCCAGAATCACCCCAAGTTGAGCCCGTTTCCTGGTAAATAAAACCACTTGTCTCCCCTGAGCCCCCCAGCAGCTGCCCACTGCCCCCACCACCGTGGAGTAGTGCAGGGAATGGGGGACTGGGTTATGGGGCACTGGCAAAGGTGTGTGGGGGGGTGTGAGACAAAGGCTGGGCTAGCAGGGGCTGGTTGGGAGTGAGGGGCACCAGCAGAGCTGGGGGTGAGCCAAAGGCTGGGCTAGCAGGGCTAAGGGTCGGGAGTGAAGGACACTGGCTGGGTGTGTGGGGGGACGTTGGGCATGGCCGTGTCCCCCATCCTTGCCACCTGGCCGGGGAGCCCCCGGAGGCACCATACTTGTGTCAGGACAGAAGCTCCAGAGCTGGTCCGTGTCGTAGTTCGCCGTGGTGGCGCACCAGGGTCGGCGGCTGTGCAACCTGGTGCAGGTGTGGAAGATGCAGTTCTTGTACACGAAAGGGAAGAAGCAGGGCTGGCCATTCGAGTTCCCGCCGTGGGCTGGGGGGAGACACAAACAGGGACCGTCAGGGAGTGGGACGCCCTGGGGGCAGCGCAGATGGACAGAGCCGGGGGGGGGGGGGGGAGGTAAGACCTAACAGAGATGGGGACCCTGCTGCCACTCTGCAAGGGTCTGACGAATAGACAGACGGGCGGGGGTGTATTGGGTCAGACAGATGGAGCAGGGTATAGGGGGCAAGACAGACAGAGTAAATGGGTGGCTCGGCCCTGCCCAGCTCTGGAGACGTCGCTGGGGTGGGTGACAGGAAGACAGTGGCCGAGCGCCTGGATATTGGCCAGACCCGCTAGCTCCGGGCGTGTGGGATCACAAATGGGGAACATGACATTCCTCCATGTTGCCCCCCCATCCTCATCCTATCTCCGGGCTGCCCCTCATCCCTGAACTGTGCCCCAGCTACCCCAGGTCCCTAACCATCCCCTGCCTCTGTCCCATCTCCTCCCGCGGCTTCCCTCCCGTCTCGTCCCTCAGCTGTCCCCCCCCTTAATGTCCCTGTCCCCACCCTTGGGTGCTCACCGTCCTCGGAGCAGAACCTGTAGGCCTTGTCCCGGTCGTAGTTGGCGGTGGTGGCGCACCAGGGCCGGTCGCTGTTCGCAGTTGTGCAGGCCGTGTAGACCTTGCCCTTGTACGTGAAGGGGAAGATGCAGGGGGCAGGGTCCGTGCCTGGCCATGAGAGATCAGAAAAAGGGTCAACAGTTGCCAGGCCCCCCCACAAAGTCTACCAGGAAGATCCCTGGGCTTGGTGTCAGGACTCCTGGGTTCTCTCTCTGGCTCAGGGAGGGGAGAGGGTCTGGTGGCGGGGGGTCTGGGAGCCAGGACTCCTGTAGTCCATCTCTGACCTCCTGCCAGACTGGTTATGTCTCACACCGCTTCACAAAACACGCTGTGCTACTCTACACAACGACAGCATAACCCACTGCACTAACAATGCACACTGCCACACAACATCCACTACACCACAACCCCCACACCACGATACTAGCCAAAAACACACTGCTCCATAACACACAGTGTATTACACTTGACAATAAAACAGTCCCTGAACAGCACCATGCTGCTCCACAACATGGTCTGTTACACTTAACACCACACATCTACACAACAACAGACTGCTCCTCAGCACACACTTTTCTACACTGCACACCAGCATTCCGCTGCAGAGCCACGCAATCTACTACACCCACCATGCACTGCTCCACAACACAGACTCTACTCCACTACACAACACACCACTCTTCAGCATGCACTCCACTGCTCTACAACACATTGCTCCACAACATGGACTTTAATGAACAACAGAACAGCCTGCTCCACAATACAACACACTGTTCCACAACACACTGTACTACACAACACAACATGCACTCTACTACACAACACACTGCTCCACAACGCAACAACATGCTGCTCCACAACACACACTCTACTACACACCAACACCCTACTGCACACTCTACCACACTACACCCCAACGCACACCGACCTGAGACAGCCCCTGCCTCCCTTACCCTGGGTCCCCATGCGGAGCAGTGCCAGGGCCCAGGCCAGGGTGCAGGTGGATGTGGGAGAAGCCATCGTCCCGTCCACACTGCCCCAGCCCCAGAGCCCCAGCCCCATATATACAACCCCCCTTGGGGGCTCCTCCCCTTGGCTGCCCCCAGGAGAGTCTCTGCTCACCAGATGATTGCCACCTCACCACCCTGCCACGCCCATGGCAAATCATTAGCTCTCTGTTTCCTGAAACCTGAGGTCCCTGGATGCCAGACCCTGCCCCACCCAGCCGGCTTGGGAGCACCCTACACACCTCACTCCTTGGTCATGACTGTTGTAGCCCAGGGGTCCAGCTTTCTTCTGCTTTGCATTATATGCTGCTTTATTACATTCAGCAGTATGTATACAGGCTTGGATCCTATATGACTTTGGCGTTAGCAGCTAGCATGAGGCCTGAGGCCTACAAACTCTGGCATAGATCTACTAAGGTACCCAATAAGTTTTGGGGAACTGGACGAATGTAAGGGGGATGTGACGGGTTGGAATCACAGAAACCACCTTAGAAGCTGCCAACTGATATGCCAAGGCTACTCCTGCCTCTGGTTTCCTGCCCAAAAACCGCTTAGGACCTCAGTACCCAGCCTGGTTTGCGTCAGACTCGCTAGCCTGATGCAAATCCAGACCCAGGTCTGAGCCACGTCCTCCAACAGCTGTGGGCTTGCCTGGAAACAGGCAGGAGGTATCCTTACCTCTGGCACTCAGATGCCCAACTCCTAATGGGGTCAAACCCTGAATAAAATTGGTTTTGCCCTGTATAAAGCATGTACAGGGCAAACTGCTAGTTTGATCACCTTCTATAACGATAGAGAGATATGCACAGCTGTTTGCCCCCCCCCCCCCCGCCCCCCAGGTACCAAAACGTACTCCAGGTTAATTGAGAAGTAAAAAGAGATTTTAATAAAGACAGGAAATAAGATTTAAGTGGTTCCAAGTAGTAACGGACAGAACAAAGTGAATTACCAAATAAAATAAAATATTTATCACTAATACAGTAAAAAGCCTCAGCCTCAGATGTTTCAGTGAATTTCTTCTTTCAGACTAATCTCCTTTTTAGTTTGGGTCCAGCTCTCACTCACCCCCCCCCCCCCCCGCCCCCGCCCCCGCCCCTGCAGTCACTGTCCTGATGTGGTGAGGGACGGGCAGACAGGGGTGGGGATGGGAGGGAGACCACCGGGCTGTGTGCCCCTCCTGTGCCCTGGTGGTGGCCCCGGGGACCATGGGCAGGAGCCAGGCAGGTTGTGCCCGGTGCTGATCCTGGGTCCTGCGGGCGCTTGTGGGATTCATGGCCCAGTCTGGCTGAGCGGGACGCTCCCGCCCCAATCTACCAACGGTCCCGGCCCAGCTTCCCCTCCCGGCACAACCGCGGCTTGAGAAATAAACGGCCTGTCTGGTCAAGATGGTGATGCAAGAGCCGTGGGGCCGGCGGCCACCAGCGCCTGAGGGAGACGCCTCTGGAGACCTCATCTGTGGCAGGGAGTGGGGAGCGGGAGCGGGCCTCCCTCCCCAACCCCTCCCAGTTCCTCTGGTCCCAGCCCTGTGACTCCCAGGAGAATGGGGCTGGGAGCCAGGCTAGAAGGAGGGCGGAGCGGGGGTCCCCAGGGGGCAGGATGGGTGGAGAGCAGCCCGGTGAGGGCATTTCTAAGGGGGATGAGGAGAAGGGATTTCTGGCAGGTTGGGGCAGACCAGGGGGTGCAGGGGAGAGCATGGGGCAGAACAGGAGATGTGGGGAGAGCCAGCAGTGTAGGTGTTTCTCAATCTACCCTGAAGTCCCCCCATCTCAGCCCAGGAAAGGTTGGGAGTTGCCAGACCTCCAGCTTGGATGCCCTTCCCCGAAGGGGAGCTGTGACCCCCCCAAATCCCATCTCCCAGCTAACTGGAGCAGGGCCACTGCTGCTGGCTTACAGGGCGCTTGAGTCCTTGGGGAGCCAGGGCGGGGAATTGGGGCCGGGGCAGCTCCCTGAAGGGATGCGGGTGATTTCCCATCACTGGGGCTCCATGTTGCTCTCGCCCTGGCTGTGTCCAAGGCCTGGGCTGGGTACAGGGTACAGGACCTAGGATCTAGGATTCCGGCTGGACGGTCCCAGACCTGTCCTGCCTGTGGACCCAGCGCTGAGGGCAGGACACTGGCTGGGCTCCCCGCCAGCCCCCTGCTCTTTAGGAACTCCTGGTGCCATCCCTGCCAGCGATGGGGAGGGGCTGGACGTGTGACTGAGGCCGAGGCCGTCGGGGGTCAGGGCTTGGGAGGGAAACACTGAGCCCTTCACAATCGGGGGAGCCATCGGGCTGCTTGTCCCACCTGTGCCCAGCAAGTACCCCCACCCCGGGGAGCCTGCGTGTGGGAGTGGTGCCCCCTCAGGGAACGATGGGGCGGAGGGGGGGTCATATCGCTTATTGGCTGGGCTGGGGCCTGTCCCTTGGGGCGCTCACCCTGGCAAAGGGGTTCTGGCTGGGCGACCCCCTCCAAACTCCCCCCCACCTGGCCAGCACAGGGCGTCCCTGCTGACCGAGTTCCCCCGGCTGTTGTAAACGGGGCTTGGGAAATAAACGGCTCCTTGTGGTGGTGACGGTGGCGCAAGAACTGTGTGGCCGGGACAGGAGGCCGCGCTCCTGAGCCTCACACCTAACAGTCACCTCAGCCCTGGCTGGGCTTCCCCTGCCGGCACAACCGCGGCTTGAGAAATAAACGGCCCTTGCGGCCGTTATGGTGGTACAAGGGCTGCAGGGCCCCCAGACCTGAGCCCCCGAGGGAGTAGCCACCAGCCGCCACAGCTCCTGCAGGGAGTGGGCGGGGGCCTCCCTCCCGAGCCCCTCCCCCTTTCTGTGGGGCTGAAGGGACCTCCCTGCCCCTGACCCCTCCAGGGGAATCCAGCTGGAGCGGGCTTTGGCCTGGGTCAGAAAAAGGGAACAAGTGAAGCGCCTGTCATGGGCCTTGTGCCCCGTGTGGCCCCGGGGGGTGACCTCACCCCAGGAGTGTGCGCCGGCTGTCCCCCCTCGGCTCTTTTTAGGGCCAGGTGCTGGTGGGCCAACTGTTGTCCCAGCTGCCGAGCCAGGGGCGGAGCCGGGGCCTCCTGCGCCTCAGGCACCAGCTGCTGCTGTTTGGGAGCCACCCCGGGAAGGGGTTTTCTGGGCAGAGCCGGATGCAGACGTGGGCGCCCGATGTCCAGGCAGAGATGCCAGGTGCCGGGCCCCAGGGGCTTCACTGGACGCGGTCGCCCGGCAGAGAATCAGCAACTTCATCACACGTGTCATGAACAGAGTGAGAAGGAAATTCCTCCTGACACCACCCTGATGGCACCCTGGGACCCCCCCCCCCCCAACCTGACTACACCCCCCCACCATTGGAACCCCCAATGTTGATTACACCCCCTGGCCTGGGACCCCCAACCTGACTGCACCCCCTGCCCTGGGACCCCCAACCCCAACTGCACCCAGTGCCCTGGGACCCTCAACCCTGACTGCATCCCCTGCTCTTGGACTTCTGCCTAAGGTGTGTGTATTTCCCTAGGACCACCACCCCAATGTCGCTGCCATGTGGGAGAGCTTGGCGGGATCTCCTCCTGGCACCAACTTGCCCGAGAGTCCGAGCCAGTGGGCGGCCTTTGCACAGGCCCACCGCTTGGGACCCTGCCAGGCTGTGAATAGGGCTTGGAGACAGGCCTCCAGTTGGGGGGGGGGGGGAGGGGGCTGCAGGGCGCAGGCCCGGAGGCAGAAACAGGCACCGAAGGACATTTTTGCTGTAACCCCCCTGGTGGAACGTGGTCTCACCCCAGCCTTGGCCTGTCGGTGCCACGGTGCCACCCAACTCCCACGCTGACCGGGCTATTGTAGCATCAGCTGAAAACAAATCAAATCACCGTCACCTCACTCCCAGCCCCCCCCCATTTCCAATGAATTTCATTGTCTGCTGCCTGCATCTCGTCACACTCCCCCGAACACGACCATTATCAACGCCCAGTGGAGCCTCTTCCTGCTTCCTTTTCCGGTTACCCGCCGTTAAAGAGGCAGCTGCAGCGCACGTCTTCCCCCCTGGGGAGGGAGAAGGTGGGTCTGCTTCTAGACTCTACATTGGGCCTGGTGTCAGCACGGCCAGATGTGGCCTCTGGGTTTGGCTGGGGTTTTGGTGCCCACCTCCAGATGTCAGCCCTGGTGTTCAGCACCCAGGATGCCAGTTCAAGCAAAGAGATCACCCCTCTCCCTCCGTTCCGAATCCCTCCAATGGCTGCCCCTTCTCTAGCACATCAGACTTACGTGGTCTTCACTTTCAAGGCCCCTCCTCGCATATTCCCCGCCCCACCCCGGGCCAAGACCGCCACGTTGACCCCTGAGAATGACAAACGGGTGAACGTGACCCTGGGACGCATAAACATCGGACTCTCAAGGAGGAGCAGAGCGGTTACGTGCCCTCTGCATTGGGCCCTGGGGCGACCGCTGCTGGGATCCTGGGTCCAGTCCTGGTGGCCACCATTCAAAGAAGGACCCAGAGAAGCTGGGAAGGGGTCGGAGAAGACCTGGAACATGGTGAAAGGGTTGGAAAACTTGGAGTCCAGGAGCTGAGTTGGTTTATTTTAACACAGAGGTGGAGGGGGAAGGATCAGGACCTACACGAGGAAGAAATATTAAATAATGGACTCGCCCGTCTAGCCGATCAAGCTCTAACGAGATCCAATGGCTGGAAGTTGAGTTAAATGAATTCAGACTGGAAATAAGACACACGTTTTAACAGGGAGGCTAACGAACCCCTGGGGTGATTTATCAGGATCCCGGTGGATTCCCCATCATGGAGGATTTTTGTATTAAACCTGAAAGTTCTTCTAAAATATCTGCCCCGGCTCAGGCAGGGATTGTTTCGGGGACGTTCTCTGGCCGTGGCCTGTGTGACACAGGAGGTCAGACAAGATGATCAGACCAGCCCCTTCTGGCCTTCGACTCTGTGGGATCTAGGAACATCTGTGGATCTGTAAACCAGCTGCAGCTGCATTGGAGTGAATGGGGCCAGATCCCCAGCTGGTGTCAATCGGCCACAGCTCCATTGGAGTAAATGGAGAGAGCCCCTCAGCTGGTGTGAATTGACCATCGCTCCATTGGAGTCAATGGGGCAGGACCCCTGACTGGTGTGAATCAGCCATCGCTCCATTGGAGTCAATGGGGCAGGACCCCAGCTGGTGTCAATGGGTGCTGTTCTGTTACTGCAATCAAATCGGCATCACTCCATCATTTAAATACTGACCCACACCCGCCGGGATCTCATCCCCTTGACATTCACAGGCACGGAAATGACCAGTTAAGGCACCTAAGGATTCATGACAGGACCTGAGCTTTGCTGAAAACTCAGATTGTGTGTTAGCGTCACCTTAGAAATGAGAGGTGAAAACTTGACCAGAGCTTTGCCATGATGTCAGTGGAGCCAGGACTTCACCCAACCTCCCGAAGAACACGGAGCCATTTCCACTCGGCGTTTCCCTCCAACGCGTCGACCATGAACAGAAAACTGGCCAGGCCAGACCCAAGATCTGCCCAGTTTAGTATCTCCGGCAAAGGAAGCCTGACAAGTTTCAATGGAGGCAGTGGAGAAATATAACCTTTCCAATAAGCCATGTTCATTGGGAAGTGCCCAATACGCTTCAGAGCCTGAGGGAAATGGGTCATTTATTGCCGTCTGCCTGGACACAGAACTTGCAGATGCCGTGTTTCAAAAGATGCTTTATTTGAATTTACTAAAATCAACTAGAGAAATTAACATATTTGGATTGGACTCAAGGCTGATTACGCCACTGGCATCTGTTGATCGGAAGGGATCTTTGTTGGGAGAGCAGAGCTGTCCAGAGCGGGGCTCACACCTTTCATTTAATTTCGAGTGTCATCGTTCTGTCTCCTCCCGGCTCTGGGGCTGCCACCTGAAAAGGACAGAAGGACAAACCTTCAGCACCACTTCATTAGCTAGGCAATGCGACGGCAGAAAAGGATCTGAGGGTTAGAGTGGAGCACAAATTGAGTATGAGACGACTGTGTGGTGAAATTCTGAAAAAGACAAATATAATTTGGAGGTCTATTTGGAGGACTGTCATATATCAGACATGGAAGGTCATTGTCCTGGTCCAGTTGGCACTGGTGAGGTCTCAGCTGGAGGACAGTGTCCAGTTTTGGGTCCTGCACTTTAAGAAGGATGTGGGAAAAATGGAGAGAGTCCAGAGAAGAGCAACCAAAAATGATCAGGTTTCAGAGTAGCAGCCATGTTAGTCGGTATCCGCAAAAAGAACGAGGAGTACTTGTGGCAAATTTAGAGACTAACAGATTTATTTGGGCATAAGCTTTTGTGGGCTACAGCCCACTTCATCAGATGCATAGACAGTAGGGAGATCTATCTATCTACCTATCTATCTCCCCACTGTATATTCCACAAAAGCTTAACAAGGGGAGGTTTGGGCATCCCCGGCACAGAAGGCTTTTAAGAACAAGTTGGACAAACACAAGTCAAGGGTGGTCAACGTATATTTGGTCTTGCTTCCTTGTGTGGCAGGAGAGGTGTGTGGGGGTGGATGAGATGACCTCTTGAGGTCCCGTCCAGCCTTATATCACTATGATTCCATAGTTGGGTCTCTGGTCAGATGTGTATGGGGATGGTTGGATGGATGGCTGTGGATAGGGATGTCTGAGTGGCTGGACGGAGTGTATGGGAATGGACGTGTAACCCTTCTGCCCATCAGAGTTGGCAGCAACAAGGGCCGGGTTCAGTATCCAGGGGTTCCATTCTAATGACACAATACAAAACCGGCTCGAGCCCCCACCCAGTGACCTGGGACAACCATATACCACCCTTCTGGGCGCCTTTAATACAATACTTCCCCTCTCACAAGCACAGAGTCTGAGTGGACCAAAACCCTTTTAATGACAGAGAGAAACACTGTGGTATATTATTGGGTAAATACCACAAACAAAAGTCACAAACCAAACCATGAACCAGAATCTCCTCCCCCCCACAAGCAACTGGGCTGTGTCCTTTCCCTTGGGTTCTTGAGTCCCACAAGCCCCAAAGTCACCCAAGGTCCCAAAAGTCCAACAGCCCCAGCAGAGTTCAAAAGTTCATTAGCAGAGTTTTACCTCCCCACCGGGGTGGAAGGGTGGGCAGGTTATGGGGCACATTACGTGGTCAGAGGCCGACTGCCCCGCCTCTCCAGTCGTGCTGCAGTCCTCACCATGAGCCGTTCCATCAGGTGCCCAGGAACTGCTCTGCTTTCTCCAGCCGCTCTGCTCTGTCAGCCGCTGTGCGCCACCAGCCACTCCACTAGTGGTGACCCAAATGGCTCCGCTCTATCCATGGGCTGCAGCAGCGGCTGCTGCTGCACATTGCCAGCCACTCCGCTAGCAGTCACCCAAGCTGCTCCCGCTCGGTCTGCTGCAACATCTGCTGCTCATCACCAGCTACTCTGCTAGCGGTGACCCGACTGGCTCTACTCCATCCACTGCTCAGCAGTACAATTTCAGCCCCCCTACAGGACTTAGTGATCTCAGCCCTTAAGTGATTTTGGCTCATAGAGGGGCCTTAGTGCGGAGGCACCACCAGACCCAAAATGACTTCAACTCAGTGGGCTGAAGTTAGACTCCTAATAGAAGCAAAAGTCAGCTCTAACATTCCACAGGGGGAGGGGAGGGGAGGGGAGAGAGAGAGAGAGAGAGAGAGAGGGGGGGGGGGGGGAGAGAAGGAGAGGGAGGGGGAGGGGGAGGGACCAGGTACAATAGGCCAATAAAGCTCTCCGACAAAGCCCTCACCACAAGATCTAGAAGCCCACCCACCCATAGCCTCTCTCAATTCAGTGTGTTTTGGAACCCCTGTCCCTTGTCTAGTGAGCGCTACCCAGCTGATGGCGAGTCCCTCCAGCATGCCAAAGGCCAAATACATGTCCCAACCCCTCATTCACATAAACAGGTTAATCAACACTTTATCATTCTTGCCCCAATACCAGAGAAACTGGGGGTCCCACAGTAGCCAAAGTGACCATTTGCGCTGTTAGAGTGCAGGCAGGTGCGGTGGGTGTGTCTATGCAAATAAGATGTTATTTTCCAAAAGTCACTGCAATTCCTGAATTTCGCCACCAGATGTCACTCATCCTGACACTGCTTACAGACCGATGGGTGTGTATGTGGATGGATGGATAGATGGGTGTAGTGTTAGTTGCATGGACACAGAGTCACTGAGATCGGGGGCCCATCATGTCAGGTGCTGCCCAGGCACAGAGCCACAGAGATCATGGCCACCTTGCACTGGGTGCTGCAGATGATGCCTGCCGGGAAGAGCTTCTAGTGTATATAGGCAAAGAAGGAGGCTCACACACACCCCTGGTCCAGACAGGGATGCTATAAACAGAGGCCATCCCATCCCCCTGTCCTACCTGTCTCAGGCAGGGCAGTAGCTCCACTGATGGTCCCGGTCGTAGTTGTCTGTGCTGGAACACCAGAACTTCCCACCGGCCTCCGCCAGGTTGGTGCAGGTGTGGAATTTAAACTTCTTGTAGATGAAGGGGAAGACACAGGGCTTGCCATGGGAGGGGCGGTCGTAGACTGCAGACCAAACACACCCACAGTGGTTGAACGCCGTAGCCAGGATCACAGGCAGCACAAAGCAAATGAAGGTGGCATCAGATCACAAGCAAATACTTTGTTAGATAGTTCTCTCCCCAGCTTAGGGCTAGAGGAGAGAGCGCGGCCCTGTGACAGGGGCACCAGGCAGAGCAATGAGAGACTTGGGTACTCTGCCTGGCTCTGCTGCGTGACCTTTAGCAAGGCATGGCCCAGCTCCATGCCTCAGTTTCCCTACTTCTGCAATATGGAGCTAACGAGACAAAGATGCCAAGGGAACAGGCAAAAAATGTCTGTGCTGTTGGGGGTTGCGTATGTGAAATGTGTTAATCATCTGTGGGTCTGTGGGGAAGTGCATTTAGCCAGTTTACACATGCACCGGTGGTTAGATACAGCCACACCCCAGACTGTTTTTGAGGTTCATCCTTTGTGCATTAGTCATGTGAGATCTGGGGCCCCTTTTGCTGAGCGCAGCCCAGGGAAAGAGTTGCTGAGATTGGGCCACTGAGTGTCACCCCGACACAGAGTCACCAAGATCGGGGCCCCGTAACGCCGGACGCTGCCCAGACACAGAGTCACCGAGATCGGGACCCAGTAGGGCCGGGTGCTGCCCAGACACAGAGTCACCGAGATCGGGGCCCCGTCGGGCTGGGCGCTGCCCAGACACAGAGTCACCGAGATCGGGGCCCCGTCGGGTCGGGCGCTGCGCAGACACAGAGTCACCGAGATCGGGGCCCTGTCGGGCTGGGCGCCCCCCAGACACAGAGTCACCGAGATCGGGGCCCTGTCGGGCTGGGCGCTGCCCAGATACAGAGTCACTGAGATCGGGGCCCCGTCGGGCCGGGCGCTGCCCAGATACAGAGTCACTGAGATCAGGGCCCCGTCGGGCCGGGCGCTGCCCAGACACAGAGTCACCGAGATCGGGGCCCCGTCGAGCTGGGCGCTGCCCAGACACAGAGGCACCGAGATCGGGGCTCCGTCAGGCCGGGCGCTGCGTGGATACACAGTCACTGAGGTTGGGGCCTTGTGCTGGATGCTGCCCAGAAACAGAGTCACTGAGATTGGGGTTGTACCTGGCATTTGCCCAGACAGACAGAGACCGACAGTCCCTGCCTCAAAGTTCTTCCAATCTAAAGAGCCAATAGAAGGAGCCCCACCACTCTCGGGCGATTTGGGGGATGGTTTTAAGAACTGCTGAATAGCTGCAACCCATGAACTTCAGCTTGATCAGCATTTCCTGAAGGGCAGGGCGGGTGGGGACCAAAAAAACCAGCCAACCAGTTCCTAACTGAGTCACCCAAGAAGTCTATGACCAAGCCAGGAATTGAACCAGGGCTTGGTGAGCCAAACACCTTAACCGTAAGGTTCAGCTTCCTCCATCCTCTGCCTCACCTGGCGTGGAGCAGTAAGTCCACTTCTTGTCCAGGTCGTAATTCTTGGTGGTGCTGCACCACAGTTTTTCCGAGCTCTCCCCGTCGCTGACACAGGTGTAGTGCATTTGTTTGTTGTAGAGGAAGGGGAATGCACAGCTCTTTCCCGGCGTGTTACCACCCAGGACTAGGGAGATAAAGGGAAGTGGTTATTGACACCACCAACATGTCCACCTGCCAATGGACTAACAGCTCCCGCAACCCACTGTGACCCAGCCACCCATCAGGAACAACTAAGAAATCTCATGGATTCATAGATCTCGAGGCCAGACAGGACCATTGGAATCATCTTGTCTGAAGTCCTGTGGAACGCAGGCCAGTGAATGTCCCTTGATTCTCTCTGTGTTGCACCCAATAACTTGGGTTTCACTCAAGTATCTTCTAGAATGGCATCCGGTTTGGATTTGAAGACATCATCATGGCTAAAGCATCTTCCAGGAAGGCCAACAGGAACCTGGCTTCCCAAAACCCACTAACTGTATAGGTTTTAGATCTGATTTTCTGGCTGATCCTAGACCCTGGCCTTGAATTTTTCCTGAAGGAATCCAGAGGCTTCTTCAGGTGCTGGGAAGAGCATGTTGCAAGCCACAATCCCACCCATCAATCAGATAGACTCCCACTGCCCATCTCACATTGGTGTCAAAGTGTCACAGCTCCTCACTGGCTTTGAGCACCGCAGAGAGTCAGTGAAACCAAAGTGCGTGGTGAATTTATGTGTTTTGTTGGATTGTTTGAATTGGAAAAACAACCAGAAACATTCAGAAAAAAATTGATGCTTCAATTCAAAATGACTTTTGTTTCAAAATTTCCTTCTATGCTCAAGTACCAGGGGGTAGCCATGTTAGTCTATATCCACAAACACAACAAGGAGACCGGTGGCACCTTAAAGACTTAGGATATGTCTACAGTATGAAATTAGTCTTGGAAACCCTAAATTTAGAACGTTTAAAAAATGAAATGTTCCGTTCAACTAAAGGGATTTTTTGCCTTAAATTTTCATTTCAATGAAAATTTTTAAAAAATCATTTTCTGGATAACCCAAGACAAACATTTTTTGTAATTTTTTAACTCACTGGAAATTTCAGGCATGACGTTTTAGGAATCCACTTGAAACCATTCTCCTGACTTTGCAATGCAATGACAATTTTTTTTAAAAAAAAAACGGGCTTTCATGATCCATCTGAAAAGATTTTTTCCCTCAGGTTTTTGGATTCACTGACAATTTAAAAAAAATTCATTTTCATAGAACCCATATGTTTCTTCTCTGATTTTTCAGTCATCAGCAAACCACAAATTAGTTATTTTCCCAACGGAGCGAACATATTAAGCGGATTGGATACATTACTGGTATCGGGGCAGTAGCTCCACCGCTTATGCCGGTCGTAGTTGTGGGTTGTGGCGCACCAGAAATGTCCCATCTTGTCTCCGGCGTTGGTGCAGGTGTAAAATATCTGGTTTTTGTAGGCGAAGGGAAAGGTGCAACGTTGGCCATTGGAGTTCCCCCCGTAGGCTGCAAAGGCAACAAGCAAAGCAGAGTGAACAGCAGGTACGCCAAAGAGTTTTCTTAGCAAAAAAGAAAAGCCTGTCTGTGTGTGTGTGTGTGTGTGTGTGTGTGTGTGTGTGTGTGATCTCACTGCCATGGTGAATGCCAAAGATAATTTTTTACAATGGATGAATGGCACCTTGCCTGCTGTCCCATCACAGCCATATCACATAGAGGTGCCAGGGAATTTGGCTTCACAGGGGAAGCCATCTGTAGCACGCAGCCCCTCCAGTGAGCTCCATTTGGCCTGCAAGACCGGGTGGCAGCGCGTCCTGCGCTAGGGGCGGGAGATGGGATGTACCAGCACGTCCGTCATAAACTCTTTCCCCTGTGCTGACACCGAGTGCTCTGATCGCAACTGGGACTCACCGTTGCTAAAGCAGAAGCGCCAGAGATGGTCTTTGTCGTAGTTGGCCGTGGTAGCACACCAGGGCCTTCCCATCTGGTCATCGACAGCCGTACAGCTGTGGTAGGTCTTACCCTTATAGATGAAAGGGAAGACGCAAGGGGAGTTTTCCGAACTGCCCCCTACCGCTGGTGGAGAAAGAGGTAAGGAAGGAAAGGTTTAAACACAAGACAGAGGGCAGGATGCAGGGTGGGCAATTTGCTGGGAGAACTGGGTGTGAATTTTCCCAACAAAACAATTTTTTAATGTGGAAAAAATGCCAAATCATGGGAACCGAAAGCGTATGAACATTTTGCAAATTTCCTGACTTGAAAAGATTTTGAGGGAAAAAACCATGGAAACGTTTAGACATGTTTGAAATGGAAATAAAAAATTCTGGGTTCCCGGTTGGGAGCTCGTTTTTGTTTTGAAATTCAAGCTAATTAGAATGGGGGGAAAAAGTGAAGGGAAATAAAAAAGGTGGAACCAGAAGCAGAAGCAGAAGCGTTTCTGCTGAACCGAATGGAAAGAATTTGGGTTTTCAGTTCATGAATATTTTTGAGGTTTCATTTTCCCTCTCCAATCAAAGACAGGAAAAATGTTGATCTCCCCACAATATTTCTAGGGTAGGAAAAAGACTCCCTCCCCGATCCAATGTCTCAATTGGCTGCCTGGACACAGAGTCACCGAGATCGGGACCCCATCGGGCCGGGCGCCCCCCAGACACAGAGTCACCGAGATCGGGCCCCATCGGGCCGGGCGCCCCCCAGACACAGAGTCACCAAGATCGGGCCCCATCGGGCCGGGCGCTGCCCAGACACAGAGTCACCGAGATCGGGGCCCCGTCGGGCCGGGCGCCCCCCAGACACAGAGTCACCGAGATCGGGGCCCCGTCGCGCCAGGCGCTGCCCAGACACAGAGTCACCGAGATCAGGGCCCCGTCGGGCCGGGCACTGGCCAGACACAGAGTCACCGAGATCGGGGCCCCGTCGGGCCGGGCGCTGCCCAGACACAGAGTCTCCGAGATCGGGGCCCATCGGGCCGGGCACCGCCCAGACACAGAGTCACTGAGATCAGGGCCCTGTAAGGCCGGGCGCCCCCCAGACACAGAGTCACCGAGATCGGGGTCCCGTTGGGCCGGTTGCCACCCAGACATAGAGTCACTTAGATCGGGGCCCCGTCGCTCCAGGAGCTGCCCAGACACAGAGTCACCAAGATCGGGGCCCTGTTGGGCCGGGTGCTGCCCAGACACAGTCACGGAGGTCAGGGCCCCATCACACCAGGTGTTGTACAGACCAGCTGCAAAATGCACCCACACCTTGTGTCTCTCCTGGCCCCCACGTACCTGCCGTGCCGCAGTACCGCCATTTATGGTCCACTTCGTAGTTGCTCGTGGTGGCACACCAGGGCCTTTGGCTGTCATCAGTGGTACAAGACGTGTACTCCTTGCCTTTATATCTGAACGGGAATTTGCAGGGCTCCTCCGAGTTCCCGCCAAGTACTGGGAGAGATGGGACGGGGGAGGCATATGGGACATGGGAGACAGAGAGCATTCTGGGTAATGTGGCTCACCCTCAAACCAGACGCACTCCAAGCTGAGCCTGTTTCCACGTAAATAAAACCCTGATCCCCCCCTCGCCCCCGCAGCCTGGCCACTGCCCCCCAACCATCCCAGAGTAGTGCAGGGAATGGGGGCGGGGGGTCAGGATTATGGGGCACTGGCAGAGCTATGGGGGAGCTAGGGTTGCCAATTTTCTAATTACAGAAAACCGAAACCCTTGCCCCGCCCCTTTCCTGAGGCCCCGCCCCTGCTCACTCCATCCCCCCTCCCACTCACTCTCCCACCTCGCTCACTCACTCATTTTCACCAGGGAGGGGCAGGAGGTTGGGGTGCGGGAGGGGATGAGGGCTCTGGTTGCGGGGGTGGCTGGGGATTAGGGGTTTGGAGTGTGTGTGTGGGGAGTCAGGGCAGGGGTTCAGGGTGCGGGCTCCGGGCAGTGCTGACTTCAGGCAGCTCCCTGGAAGTGTCGACATGTCCCTCTGGCTCCTAGGCAGAGGAGCGGTCAGGGGGCTCTGCGCTCTGTCCCCGCTCTCTGCCCCAGCAGCTCCCATTGGCCACAGTTCCCGGCCAATGGGGAGCTGTGGAGCCAGTGCTTGGGGCCATGCCTGTGGAGCCAGAGGGACCCTGGGCCCGTCGGTGTCCCTATGCCCGTGTCCCCTGCCCGGGGAGCCCCCGGAGGCACCGTACGTGTGTCGGGACAGTAGCTCCAGCGCGGGTCCGTGTCGTAGTTCGCCGTGGTGGCGCACCAGGGGTCGGTGGCTGTGCAGCCTGGTGCAGGCGTGGAACGTCTGACCCCCATACACGAAAGGGAAGAAGCAGGGCTGGCCACCCGCATTCCCACCGTAGGCTGAGGGGAGACACAAGCAGGGACCGTCAGGGGGTGGGACGCCCTGGGGGGCAGCGGAGATGGGTGTGGACCCCTCACCCCACCCTGGCAGAGCCTGGAGGGGGGGAGTAAGGCCCACCAGAGATGGGGACCCTGCCACCACCCTGCAAGGGTCTGACCCATAGACAGACAGACAGGTGGGGGTGCATTGGGCTAGACAGAGAGATGTGGGGGCGTGTGGGATGAGACAGACAGAGGGGGGCGTGTGGGATTAGACAGACAGACAGACAGACAGACTGTGTGGCTCTGCCCAGCCCAGCCCTGGCGGCGCTGCTGAGGCGGGTGGCAGGAAGATGGTGGCCGAGCGCCTGGACATGGGCCAGACTTGCCAGCTCCGGGCGTGTGGGATCACACATGGGGAAAACGATGGTCACCTGTGCTGTCCAGCGCTGCCCCCCATCCCCATCCCATCCCCTGGCTTCGGCCCCATCCCCATCCTGCCTCCTCTCTGCCCCCCATCCTGTCCACCAGCTGCCCCCCCCCCCAACCCCATCCCATCCCTTGGCTGCCTCTGTCCTATCACTGTTCCCACCTCTGGCTGCCCCCCATCCCCTGGCTTCTTCTCCATCCCCTGTCTGCTCCCTGCCCCCGTCCTGTCCCTCAGCTCCCCCCCATCCTGTCCCACCCCCAGGCACTCACTCTCCTGGGAGCAGAACCTGTAGGCCTTGTCCCGGTCATAATTGGCGGTGGTGGCGCACCAGAGCCGGTCGCTGTCCTCGGTTGTGCAGGCCGTGTAGACCTTGCTCTTGTAGGTGAAGGGGAAGACGCAGGGGGCAGGATCGGCGCCTGGCAATGAGCAAGGGACAGAGATCAGAAAAGGGGGCAACGGCTGCCAGGGTCCCCCACAAGGACTAGCAGGAAGAGTCCTGGGCGGTGGGGGGTTCCTGGGTTCTTTCCCTGGATCTGGGAGGAGAGGGGAGGGAGGTGTAGTGGTTAGAGCAGAGGGATTCTCCTGGGCTTTCTCCCCGGCTTTCTGAAGGGAGCGGAGTCTAATGGTCAGAGCAGGATGGGCTGAGAAACTCCTGCTGTCCTTCTCCGACCCTCTGGTACAGGGGGTCGTCAACCTCTGGTATGTCATGCACTACTTCACAAAACACACTGTGCTACTCTACACAACAACAGCATGACCCACTGCACTACACACACACACTGCCACACCGCATCCACTACACCACAGCTCCCATGCCATGCCACTAATCAGGAACACACTGCTCCACAGTGTATTACACTCCACAACACAACAGTATCCTGAAGAGCAGCACACTGCACAATGTGCTGTTCCACAACGCAGTTTGTTACACTTCACACTACACAACGACAGACTGCTCCTCAGTGCACACTCTCCTACACTGCTCCACATCACAGAATCTACTACACAACACAACAGTACACTGCTCCACAACACCACTCTTCTCCACTACACACCACACCACTCCCAAACATGCACACCACTGCACTACAACACACTGTTCTGCAACTCATACTTTACTACATCGCACGATGCACTGCTCCACAACACAACACAATACTCCACAACATGCGTTCGACTACACAACAGCCTGTTCCACAACACAACAGCACACTGCTCCACAACACACACTCTACTCGACAACACAACACACCACTCCCCAACATGCACACCACTGCACTACAACACACTGCTCCACAATTTGTACTTTAATACACAAGGCAGCAGCACACTGATCCACAACACAACAGCACACTGCTCTGCTGCACACCAACACCATGCTGCACAGTCACACACTCTACCACACAACACACACCGACCCAAGACAGCCCCTGCCTCTCTTACCCTGGGTCCCCACACAGAGCAGTGCCAAGGCCCAGGCGAGGATGCATGTGACTGTGGGTGAAGCCATTGTCCCGTCCACACTGTCCCGTCCCCAGAGCCTCAGCCCCATATATACAACCTCGCTGGGGCCTCCTCCCCTCGGCCACACCCAGGGGATTCCCCGCTTGCCAGATGGTTTCCCACCTCACCACCCTACCATGCCTATGGCATATCATGACCCCTCTATTTCCTGAAACCAGAGCCCCCCCTTGCCCACACCTCACTCCTTAACCAGACTGTCTCTTTGTCCCCCGCAAAGCCCAGGGGCCCAGATCCACAAAGCGACTCAAAACCAGTGGAAATTAGGTGCTTAAATACCCACGAGGCGCCACAGAAGGGAGAGATTCAATCCCTCCTGGATACAGCAGATGGGAGCTTTTCCACATGTTTGGGTCCCTGGTGCGGTTGGCGCCGTTCCAGGGCAAACAGGGCATTTCTGAGGAACACAAGCACTCCCTAGGTCTGTGTACATGCCCAGCTAGGAGTTCCAGAGAGCACTTATTGTCCACCCAGCAAACCTCGCAGCTGGTGTCTGGTGTTTGGTGCTTAGGAGGAAAGTGTCCGTGAGAAGGATCTCATCACAGTGTACAATCCTGCCACTGAGGGCTGGGAAAAGCAGTGGGAGGGGGCTGTGGGTCAGGATTGAGGAGCATCGGGGGGGGAGGGTTGGAGGAGAGTTAGGAGATCAGGACTGGGTTAGCAGGGGGGCTGCAGGATTGAATGAGAGACATTGCAGCAGTTGGGGGTATGGGGAGCAGGCCTGGGATAGCAGGGGTTGGAGGTTGGAGTTTGGGTTGAAGGGCACAGTGGGGAGGGAGCTGTTGGGCTGGGCGCTGCCCAGACACAGAGTCAGCAAGATCGGGCCCCGTCGGGCTGGGCGCTGCCCAGATGCAGAATCACCGAGATTGGGGCCCCGTTGGGCCGGGCACCCCCAGGACACAGAGTCACTGAGATCGGGGCCCCGTCGGGCCGGGTGCTCTCGAGACACAGAGTCACTGAGATCGGGGCCCCGTCGGGCCGGGCGCTGCCCAGATGCAGAATCACCAAGATCGGGGCCCCGTTGGGCCGGGCGCTGCCCAGACACAGAGTCACCGAGATCGGGCCCCGTCGGGCCAGGTGACGCCCAGACACAGAGTCACTGAGATCGGGGCCCCGTCGGGCCAGGTGTTCCCGAGACACAGAGTCACTGAGATCGGGGCCCCGTCGGGGCCGGCACTGCCCAGGTGCAGAATCACTGAGATCGGGGCCCCGTCGGGCCGGGCGCTGCCTAGACACAGAGTCACCGAGATAGGAGCCTCATTACACTAAGTGCTGGACAGACACAGAATAGGAGACAGTCTCTGACCCTAGAAGTTCACAGTTTGAATGGGCAGCACATAGGGGGAAAGGAAAACTCTCCTCTCCCTGCTACAGTGGAAGGACAGGGACTAAGGGGATGTGGAGGGACTTGTCCAGATCTGGTGGTGCTGGTAACTGAGCCATGATCTTCTACATCACAAACCAAGAAGCCAATTGTTCCTATGGGGGAAACTGAGGCACTCAATCCTCAAAGACACTTCGGTACCTAAATCCCATTGGTTTCCATGTAATCCAGGTCCCTTTGGGGATCTGCAGCTGTGTAAGTTGCTCATGATCATGCCATTTTCTACACAACTCGCACTTTACTACACGATACAAGACACTGCTTCACAACATGCATTCTACTACACAACAGCCTGCTCCACTACAGAACAATACATTTCTCCACAACACGCACTCTACTCCACTCTACAAAACGCCACTCTCCAACAGGCACTCCACCACTGCACAGTCAGACGCAGCACACCAACACACACTGACTTGAGACAGCCCCTGCCTCTCTAACGGTGGGTCCCTTTGCAGAGCAGTGCCAGGGCCCAGGCCAGGGCGGACATGACTGTGGAGGGTGAAGCCATTGGCCCGTCCCCACTGTCCTGGCCCCAGAACCCCAGCCCCATATATACAACCTCCCTTTGGGGCTCCTTCCCTCGGCCACACCCAGAGGATTCCCCACTTGCCAGATAGTTGCCACCTCACCACCCTACCATGCCTATGGCATATCATGACCCCTCTATTTCCTGAAACCTGAGCCCCCCTTGCCCACACCTCACTCCTTAGCCAGACTGTCTCTTCGTCCCCCGCAAAGCCACCCCCAAAGCCCAGGGGCCCAGATCCACGAAGCGACTCAAAACCAGTGGAAATTAGGTGCTTAAATACCCATGAGGCCCCTGTGGCGGGGTGACCCCCCGCCCCCTACTGGAAGGGGCTTGGAAAAGCCCCAAAAGGGGTTTGAAATAGCCCGGAAGGGGGTTAAGGCTGGGAGCCAGCAGGCTTTGCCTGATTGGGCACTAAGCCCAGCTGGGCGGCCACGCCCGAAACGCAGGCCTGTATAAAGGCTGGGAGGCAGGGGCCTAGAGACAGTCTCCTCTGCATTCAGAGGGAGACAGGCCTGACTGCAGGAGCTGAAGCCAGGTACCTGGGTTAGGGCAGAGCTGGGGCAGGGCAGAGAGAGCTGGGCAGGCTCTAGTCGAGAGCCCCAGGCCTTCGGGCCTGATACAAGGCCCGACCCAGGAGTACCAGGGTTGCAGGGGGCAGCCCAGGGCTGGAGATGGAGGCAGCAGGCCAACCCTCCTTGCCTGTGATGAGAGGCCATGATACTGCAGTCCGCCCCAGTGAGCGGGGGCAAGTGGTGACTGACAGTGGCACGCTCTGAGGCGAGGTGGAGATAGGGGGTAGAGGGTTCCCCTGGGGAGGGGAGACCCTCACACCAAAGGGGGTACTGCAGGGGTGCAGCACCCACAGTTGGAGGGCACCGGGGTCCGGGAGGGACCCGGGGCCAGCGAAGGAGCGGGGCATCAACCTGCGGAGGGCGCTCTTGACGCGAAACGAGCTGATTCCCCAGACGACCAGCGGGAGGCCCCGCAGGGGTGAGTGGTGACCCCGTTACAGCCCCACAGAAGGGAGAGATTCAATCCCTCCTGGATACAGCAGATGGGAGTTTTCCACGTGTTCAGGTCCCTGGTGCTGTTGGCGCCGTTCCAGGGCAAACACGGCATTTCTGAGGAACACGAGGAACACGAGTACTCCCTAGCACGAGCACTCCCTAGCACGAGCACTCCCTAGCACGAGCACTCCCTAGCTGCCAGGTTTGCTGGGTGGACAATAAGTGCTCTCTGGAACTCATAGGCGGGCATGTAAACAGACCTAGGGAGTGCTCGTGTTCCTCAGAAATGCCCTGTTTGCCGTGGAACGGTGCCAACCTCACCAGGGACCCAAATTCTGGCTGGGAACCTATGAAAGGGGACGTGATCCAGGAAGGAGTCGCTCCTGGGCATTAAATGATTGCTGATTAACTCATTAAGAGACGCTGTGAGCAGCATCTTTGACTAGATGAGTTGCTGCTTTCATGTAAGGGTATGGACAGCAGGTGGCAGTCCCCCTTCTGGGCTGGAGAGAGGATAACAACCTACTACAGCAGAAAGCTAACCATGCTTGCTCCTGTAGTTCAGTGGGGATGGGAACATGGCTCTGTGTAAAACCGCTGAGGACCAGGGAGGGGGCAGGGATCCTTGCTTGTTATGTAAGCCTGGTCTACAGTAGGATTTTACATTGACTGTAGCAGTGTTAAATCAGCATAACCCTGTACCTGTCCTCATGCGGCAGCCTTTTCCGTTGACTTAAAGGGCCCTTACAATCGATTTCTGTACTCCTCCTCGACAAGAGGAGTAGCGCTGAAATCCACGTCTCCGGGTCGACTGTGGGTTAGTGAGGATGCACATCGACACTATTGGCCTCCAGGAGCTGTCTCACCGTGCTCCATTGTGACCGCTGTGGTCAGCACTCTCAACTCAGATGTACTGGCAGGTAGACAGGAAGAGCCCCGGGAACTTTTGAATTTCATTTCCTGTCTGGCCAGCGTGGCGAGTTCACCTGCACAGGTCACCATGCAGAGCTCATCAGCACAGGAGACCATGCAGTCCCAGAATCACAGGAGCTGGGGAGAGGGGGGAGGGAGGCAGGCTTAAAGTGGAGTAGAGCAAGGGGGAGGGTTTTCAACAGAACTTTGGGAAGTCATAAAACTGACAATACTTTTGTTTACAATGGCCATAACTGTAGCGGTGATCAGAGCGGTCTCCATGCTTGCACTGCTATGGCATCTGCGTGGGCAATCCATGCAAAAGAGCGTGAAATGATTGCCATTGCTTTCACGGAGGGAGGGGCACTGCAGGGGGTGCGGGAACTTTGGGATTGCTACCCACAGTGCACTGCTTGGAATGGCATATGGCAGGGACTGTGGAAACTGCGGGATAGCTACCCACAGTGCACCGCTCAGAATGTCGACACTTGCTACGGTACTGTGGACGAAAGCTGCTGACTTAATGTGCTTACTGGGGATGCAGACACTCGATTTTATACAATCAGTTTCCAAAAATCGACTTCAACACTATCAACTTAATTTCATAGTGAAGACATACCCATAGATATGGTGCAGGAATAGAGCTGGGAAGGCAATGGATTTCCCCTGCAGTGAAAATGGTGAATATTTTGGCAAAATTTCCCATCCTGAAAAGTAAAAATCTCCCAAATACCCCATCCTGCAAAGTCACCATCTCAGAACAATTTCCACCCTAAAAAAAATGATATCTTGAAAAGTTCCCAGTCCCCAAAAGTCAAAATCTCACAAATGTCCTCACCCTGAAAAATGAAATCTCAAACATTTTCCATCACAAAAAGTCAATATCTTGACATTTTTCCGACACGGAAAGGCACCATCTCAATGATTTTCCATTGAGAAAAGTGAAAATCTCAAAAATATTCCTGTCCTGAAATACTGAAATTTTAAATTTGCTCATCACAAGAAGTGAAATCTCAAAAAATTGCCATCATAAAAAAGTCAAAACCTTGACAATTTCCATGCCCCCAAAATAAAAAACTAATTCCATGAGTCGATCATTTCAATCATTTTCAATTGTTTTGGTTCCATTTTTTTTATTTTCTACTTTTCCCTTCCTTTACAAATTAACTGAAATTTCAAAGCAAAAAAACATTCCAAACCAGAATTTTTCTGTTTCCAACATCTCCAAGCTGGGGTGGTTGGGACTACCCATAAATCACAGAATCAGGGAGGTAGCCATGTTAGTCTGGGTTTGCAGAAACGACAAAGAGTCCTGTGGCACCTTAAAGACTAACAAAAGTACTGAAGCATAAGCTTTCGTGGGCTAATACCCACTTCATCGGATGGCTACTAGCAATCATTTAATGCCCAGGAGCGACTCCTTCCTGGATCACGTCCCCTTTCACAGGCTCCCATCCAGAATTTGGGTCCCTGGTGAGGTTGGCACCATTCCACAGCAAACAGGGCATTTCTGAGGAACACGAGCACTCCCTAGGTCTGTTTACATGCCCGCCTATGAGTTCCAGAGTGCACTTACTTTCCACCCAGCAAACCTGGCAGCTGGTGTCTGGCGGCTGGTGCTTAGGAGGAAAGTGTCCGTGAGAAGGATCTCATCACAGTGTACAGTCCTGCCACTGAGGGCTGGGAAAAGCAGTGGGAGGGGGCTGCGGGTCGGGATTGAGGAGCACCGGTGGGGTTGGGGGAGAGGGAAGAGACCAGGACTGGGTTAGCAGGGGGTCTGCACAATAGAACGAGAGACATTGCAGCAACTGGGGGTGTGGACAGCAGGGCTGGGATAGCAGGGGCAATGAATAATAGCTATACCATTTCTTCCTCTCACACATTCGTTCATTATAGTTCTGCAATGTCATTATAGGTACCAGCCTGGAGGTTGCTTGTGCCAAGCCTCTAGCCAGGTAGGCTGGACACGAGGATGGAGCCGAGTCTTGTCAACTGCGTGTTTGATGTTCCTGGAAGGTGGTTGCAGAACCAGACTCAAAGCCCTCAGTCTTTAGGTTCTGTTTTTATAGTGATTCATCTCTATACCAGTCTATGGAATCTGCTTCATCACACTGCTTTTACATTTGAAGTGATAATCAATCGCTGTTCCCGCGTTTGAAGTGATGTTTAATCAGCAGATGGAACATCCATGACAGCTTGGTGGTACCTTGTCCTTTGCCCCCATCCGTTCCATCCTTGGTGCTTGGGGGTGCATTGTGGATTCCAGTTTGCCCTCGGGGGTCACCCGGGCATCTCACTCCATTCGTTTTTCAGCCAATTGATGTCGGGATTGTAATTCTCAGGCCGGCTCTTTTACCCTTTTATTACTCACTGAAATGAAACATACATTCACATCCACCCTCTATTTCACCTACCATACGTCTTATTACATGTCGACCTACACGAGGGACACATATTAAATAATGGACTCGCCTGTCTAGCCGTCAAAGCTCTAACAAGATCCAGTGGCTGGAAGTTGAATTAAACGAATTCAGACTGGAAATAAGACACATGTTTTAACAGGGAGGGTAACGAACCACTGGAATGATTTACCAGGGTCCCGGGGGAGTCCCCATCACGGAGGATTTTTATTTCAAACGTGAATGTTCTTCTGAAAGATCTGCCCCGGTTCTGGCAGGGATTATTTCGGGGACATTCTCTGGTCATGGCCTGTGTGACACGGGAGGTCAGACTAGATGATCAGACCAGCCCCTTCTGGCCTTCGACTCTATGGGATCTAGGAACATCTGTGGATTGGTAAACCAGCTGCATTGGAGTCAATAAGGCCAGATCCCAGCTGGTGCCCATCGGCCATCACTATAGAGAGATAGGCACAGCTGTTTTCTCCCCCAGGTATTAATTACTTGCTCTGGGTTAATTAAGAAGGAAAAAGTGATTTTATTAAGTATAAAAAGTAGGATTTAAGTGGTTTCAAGTAATAACAGACAGAACAAAGTAAGTCACCAAGCAAAATAAAACAAAACACGCAAGTCTAAGTCTAATACAACTGATTACAGGTAAAATCTCACTCTCAGAGATGTTCCAATAAGCTTCTTTCACAGACTAGACTCCTTCCTAGTCTGTGCTCAATCCTTTTCCCTGGTATACTCCTTGTTCCAGCTCAGGTGATCTAGGGGATTTCTAATGACTGCAGCCTCCTTTGTTTGGTTCCACCCCCTTTTATAGCTTTGGCACAAAGACAGGAATCTTTTGTTTCTCTGGGTTCCCACTCCTCCTTTTAAATGGAAAAGCATCAGGTTTAAGATGGATTCCAGTATCAGGTGACATGATCACATGTTCTGTGAGACCCCAAGGCTTCCTTGCCCCCCAGCCTGACTCACAGAAAGGTTTGCAAGTAAACAGAGTAATTTACAACCAATTGTCCTGTTGATGGGAGCCATCATGACTCCAAACCACCATTAATGGCCCAGACTTTGCATAATTACAATAGTACCTTAGAGTTATATTTCATACTTCTAGTTTCAGATACAAGAATGATACATTCATACAGATGGGATAAACAGACTTAGTAGATTGTAAGCTTTGTAACGATACCTTACAGAAGACCTTTTGCATGAAGCATATTCCAGTTACATTATATTCACACTCATTAGCATATTTGCATAAAATCATATGGAGTGCAAGGTCACACTGACAATTAAGAGTGATCATCTTCAACCGTGAAGGATGGGGATTTATAACCCTCCCAATAAGCCATGTTCATTCGGACATGCCCAAAATGCATCAGAAGCAAAAGCCATCTCACTGTCATCCTCACCCCAGGGAAACGGACAGGTCATTTATTGCCTTCTGCCTGGACACAGAACTTGAAGATGCCGTGTTTCAAAAGACACTTTATTTGAATTAACTAAAATCAACTAGAGAAATGAGCACATTTGGATTTGGATTCAAGGCTGATTACACCACTGGCATCTCTTGATCAGAAGGGATCTTTGTTGGGAGAGCAGAGCTGTCCAGAGCAGAGCTCACACCTTTCATTTAATTTCGAATGTCATCGTTCTGTCTCCTCCCGGCTCTGGGGCTGTCACCTGAAAAGAACAGAAGGACAGATCTTCAGCGTCACTTCATTAGCAAGGCAGCGGGATGGCAGAAAGGATCTAGGGGTTAGAGTGGAGCGCAAATTGAATATGAGTCGACAACATGGTGAGGTTGTGAAAAAGGCAAATAGAATTCTGAGGCGTATTAACGGGAGCATCGTATGTCAGACATGGGAGGTCATTGTCCTGCCGTAGTTGGCACTGGTGAGGTCTCAGCTGGAGGCAGTGTCCAGTTTTGGGTATTGCACTTTAAGCAAGATGTGGGCAAATTGGAGAGAACCCAGAGAAGAGCAACCAAAATGATCAGAAATTTAGAAAATTTCTGACCTAGGAGGGGAGGTTGAAAAAATCAGGCAGGTTGAGTCTTGAGAACAGAAGGCTGAGGGGGGAACCTGATAACAACCTTCAAATATGCAAAAGGTTGCTAGAAAGAGGACGGAGAAGAGTTGTTCTCCACGGCCACCAAAGGACAGACAAGGCGGAATTGGCTGAGTTTGCAGCTAGGGAGAGTTAGGTTCGATACTAAGAAACCTAACTTAGTTTCTTAGTATCTAACCTAACTCAGTAACTTAGTATCTAACCTAAACTTTAGCTCCACAGATGGTTTGGTTCTGGAGCAGGTTACCTAGAGGAGGTTGTGGCATCCCCGTCACTGGAGGTTGGACAAACACCTGTCCGGGATGGTTTAGGTATATTTGGTCCTGCCTCAGCATGGGGTGGGGTGGGAGGGGGGCTCTCCAGGTCCCTTCCAGCCCTATAGCACTATGATTCCATAGTTGGGTGGTTGGGATTAGGATGGTTGGCTGGCTGGCTGTGGATAGGGATGTGAGTGGGTAGATGGATGTGTATGAGAATGGATGGATGGGTGTGTATGGGGAATGATGGATGGATGCATGTGGTGACAGATGGATGCATACAAAGTTGCCAGATTGGGGCCTTGTTGGGCCGGGTGCTGCCCAGACACAGAGTCACTGAGATTGTGGTCCCCTTCACTTGGTGCTGCAGACGGTCCCTGCCTGGAAGAGTTCCCAGTGTCAGTAGACAAAAGAAGGAGGATCCCGGTGGGGTGTTGCACTCCATATGCTTTATGGAAATATGATTATGAGTATGACATAACTGGAACATGCTTTATGCTAAATATCCCTTGTGTGGTGTCATTAGAAAGCTTGAAATCTTGAATTAGAAATCTTGAATTAGAAATTAGAAATTAGAAATTAGAAATCTAATTAGAAATTAGAAATCTAATTAGAAATTAGAGATTAGAAATCTAATTAGAAATTAGAAATCTTGAATTAGAAATCTTGAATTAGAAAGCTTGAAACTAATGCCTGGTCTACACTAGCAGGGAGGGGTCGACCTAAGATACACAACTCCAGCTATGTGAATAGCGTAGCTGAAGTCGGCGCATCTTAGGTGGACTTATCTGGCATCCTCTCAGCAGCAGCGGGCTCCCCCCTCAACTCTGCTTGTGTCTCTCTGCGAGCTGGAGTTCCGGAGTCAACAGGGAGCGCCTTTGGGGATCGATTTATCATGTCTAGACAAGACGTGATAAATCGATCCCCGATAGATCGATCAGTACCCGCTGATCCAGTGGGTAGTGAAGACGTACCCTAAGTGTGTTCATCCTATTTGTTTGCATGTATTATGTCTATTTCTGGAATTAGGAGAAGAAGATATAGACTTGTATCACTGATGTAAACATATTAAGTGGAGGTCAATAAGGGTGCGCCAGTTGCAAATGGCCTTAGTTACTTGAAAGCCTTCCTGTGTACGTGTGGGCCAGCCCATGGGAAATGGAGACTAGGAGTGTTACAGTGAAATGTGACCATGTCACCTGATAATGAAATCCATCTTAAATCTGGTAATTTTCCATTTAGAAGGAAGGAGTCTAGGCTGTGAAAGAAGCTTATTGGAACACCTCTGAGGGGGAGATATTACCTGCAATCAGTTTCTTAATGTATTAGACTTAGACTTGTGTGTTTTTGATTTATTTTGCTTGGTGACTTTCTTTGTTCTGTCTGTTAGTACTTGAAACCACTTAAATTCTACTTTTTATACTTAATAAAATCTTTTTTGTTCATTAATAAACCCAGAGTAAGTGATTAATACCTGGGGAGCAAACAGCTGTGCCTATCTATCGGTGATATATTGGGTGAACAATTTACGAATTTACCCCGTGTAAGCTTTATACAGAGTAAAACGGATTTATTTGGAGTTTTGACCCCATTGGGAGCTGGGTGTCTGGTTGCAGGAGATATGTAACCTACTGAGCTGTTTTCAGTTAAGTCCGCAGCTTCGGGGATGTGGTTCAGACCCTGGGTCTGCACTGAAGCAGGCTGGCATGTCTGGCTCCACAAGGCAGGGTTCTGAAAGTCCCAAGCTGGTAGGGAAAATGGTCTCAGAGGTAATTTCAGCAGATCAGGTGACAGTCCCAAGGGGATCTCTGTGACCGAACCCGTCACACACACCCCTGGTCCAGACAGAAATGATATAAACAGAGACCATCCCATCACCCTGTCCTACTTGTCTCAGGCAAGGCAGTAGCTCCACTGTTGGTCCCGGTCGTAGTTGTCTGTGAGGGAACACCACAGCTTCCCCTTGTCCTCCGCCAGGTTGGTGCAGGTGTGGAATTTAAACTTCTTGTAGATGAAGGGGAAGACACAGGGCTTGTCATAATCTGCAGACCAAACACACGAACAGCAGGTGAGTACCATGGCCAGAGTCACAGGCAGCACATAGCAAATGCAGGCGACATCAGACTGGAAGCAAACACTTCATTATAGTTCCCCTTGGAGCTTAGGGCTAAGGGAGAGAGCGCGGCCCTGTGACAGGGGCGCCAGGCTGAGCGCCGAGATACTTGGGTGCTGTGCCTGGCTCTGCTGGGTGACCTTTAACAAGGTATGGCCCAGCTCTGTGCCTCAGTTTACCCACTTCTGCAACATGAGGCTAATGAGCCAAAGATGCCAAGGGGACAGGCAAAAAAGGTCTGTGCAGTTGGCGATTGCGGAAGCAAAATATGTTAGGTGGTTTGTGGGTCTGTGGGATCTCCAGTTAGCCAGTTTATACACGCACAAGTGATCAGACACAGCCACACCCCAGATGTGTTTTTGGGGTACATCCTCTGTGGTTATTACATGCATTAGTCAAGGCCTCTAGATACTAGCGTGAGATCTGGGGCCCCTTTTGATGAGATCGGCCACGCAGACATAGTCACTGAGATTGGGGCCCCATTGCCCCGGGTGCTTCCCAGACACAGAGTCACTCGGGGCCTTGTTAGGCTGGGTGCTGCCCTGACACAGAGTCATTGAGATCGGGGTTGTACCAGGCGCTGCCCAGACAGAGACAGACAGTCCCTGTCTCAAAACACTGTCAATCTAAAGAGCCAATAGAAGGAGCCCCACCACTCTAGGGCGATTTGGGGGACGGTTTTAAGAACTGCTGATCAGCTTGCTCAGCATTTCCTGAGGAGCTGGGGTGGGGACCAAAAAACCAACCAATCAGTTCCTAACTGACTCACCCAAGGAGTCTATGACCGAGCCAGGAATTGAACCAGGCATTGGTGAGCCAAACACCTCAACTGCAAGGCTCAGCTTCCTACGTCCCCTGCCTTACCTGGCATGTAGCAGTAAGTCCACGTCTTGTCCAGGTCGTAATTCTTGGTGGTGCTGCACCACAGTTTTCCTGAGCTCTCCCCGTCACTGGTGCAGGTGTAGTACATGTGTTTCTTGTAGATGAAGGGGAATGCACAGCTCTTTCCTACTGCATTCCCACCCAGGACTAGGGAGATACAGGGAAGTGGTTGTAGACACTACCAAGATGTCCACCTGCCAATGGACTAAGAGCTTCCCATCCCACTATGACCCAGCCACCCATCACCAACAGCCAAGAAATCTCAGGTAGGCTTTCATCGATACCAAGGCCAGAAGGGACCATTGTGATCATCTAGTCTGACCTGTAGAACACAGGCCAGTGAATGCCCCCCCCAGTTCCTCTGTGTTGAACCCAATAACTTGGGTTTCACTCAAGTATCTTCTAGAACAGCATCCAGTCTGGATTTGAAAACATCATCATGGCTACAGCATCTTTCAGGAAAGCCTGGGCTGGGACAGGAACCTGGATTTCCAAATCCCATTTAAGTCAGACCGTCCATCGGTTCTGTATCTGATCTATGGCTCCTCCTAGACCCTGGCCTTGAACTTTTCCTGAAGGAATCCTTAGAGGCTCCTTCAGCTGCAGGGAGGGTCGTGTTGTAAGACACTGTTCCACACACCAATCAGAGACAGGTTTAAGAATAGCAGCCGTGTTAGTCTGTATCCGTAAAGAAAGCCAGGAATACTTGTAGCACCTTAGAGACTAGTTTATTTCAGCATAAGCTTTCGTGAGCTATAGCTCATGAAAGCTTATGCTGAAATAAACTAGTTAGTCTCTAAGGTGCTAAAGCCAGGAATACTTGTAGCAATCTTTACCAATCAGAGAGACTCACACTGACCAACTCCCACTAGTATCAATGTGTCACAACTCCTCATTGGCTCAGGGGCACAGCAGAGAGGTGTTGAGATCATACAGGAGATCTGGAGGCCCCTGGACAACTTGGTAAATAGAGGTGGATGAAACTTTTCAGATGAAATGTTTTTGGAGATTCAGTGAAACCAAAATGTGTAGAGAATTTGTGTCAGTTTTGTGTGATTGTTTTTGTCAGAAAAATGACAAAAAGAATCAGAAAAAGTCGAATCTTCAATTTGAAACATCTGCTTTCAAAATCTCCATCTATTTTATTAAAACCAAAATTCAGAAAGTTTTAAAAAAGCTCAAAATTGAAATGAAATGTTACATTCAACCCAAAGGAATGACTTTTTAAAAAAGTCATTTTCGGGATCTATCCCCCCAGAAATTTTGTTTCCTGATTTTTTAATTCACGAAAAGTGTTGAAGAAAATTTCAATTCCAGGATCCACCCAAAATGGTTTTTTCCCCAATCTTTCAAATGATTGTTTCTGGGATCCTCCCAAAACACACTGTCCTCTGACTTATTTGATCAATTAAAAACTGTGAAATATTTCATTTTCTGGGCAACCCAAGAGAAATGTTTTTCTAATTTTTTGAGTCACTGAAAATTTCAGAAATTTCATTTTAGCAATGCATTTGAAACCATTTTTCTGACTTTCTGATGCATGCAATGACAATTTTTTTAAAAAGTGAATTTTCATGATGTACCTGAAATGATTTTTTGATTCACTGACAATTTCAAAAAAATCATTTTCATGGCAATCCACAACAAGCTCGTCCCCCAGCCTGATTTTTCAGAATCACCAGCAAATTAGTTATTTGCCCAGCTGTACGGGAAAAGCCAGAGTCAGATTTGCTCGGAAGGGAACATACGAAGAGACTGGATACATTACCGGTATCAGGGCAGTACGTCCACAGCTTATCCTGGTCGTAGTTGTGGGTTGTGGCGCACCAGAAATGTCCCATTTTGTCTCCAGCACTGGTGCAGCTGTGAAACAGCTGGGTTTTGTAGACAAAAGGAAACATGCAGAGCTGGCCACTGGAGTTCCCCCCATAAACTGCAAAGGCAACGAGTAAATCATAGTGAACACCAGGAACGCCAAAGAGAGCGACCGTCGTGGTGGTTGCTTTCTTAGCAAAAAAGGAAAGCCAGGGCAGGGGTGTCCCATCTCACTGCTGTGGCGAAAGCCAAAGATAATTTTTTATAGTGGGTGAACAGCGTTGTGCACGGGATCACCCCAGGAGCCCAACTAGCCTGGCATCTCGTCTCTGATGGCTGCATCACAAAGAGGTGCCAGGCAATCGGGCTGCACAGGGGAAGCCATTTGTGGCACACAGCCTCTCCAGTGAGCTCCAATTGGCCCACAAGACTGGGTGATAGCACTCCCTGTGCTAGAGCTCCACATACCGGTACGTCCTCCACTAACTCTTTACCTCCGTGCGAACATGGAGCGCTCTGTTCATGGCCAGGACTCACCCTCGCTAAAGCAGAAGCGCCAGTAATGGTCTTTGTCGTAGTTGGCAGTGGTAGCACACCAGGGCCTTCCCATGTGGTCACCAACAGCTGTACAGCGGTGGTAGGTCTTGTCCTTATAGATGAAAGGGAAGACGCAAGGGGAGTTGTCCGAACTCCCCGCCTCCACTGGTGGAGAAAGAGGCAAGAGAGGAAAGGGTTAAAACAGGGCAGGAGGCAGGGTGGGCAATTTGCTGGGAGAATTGGGGGTGAATTTTCCCAACAAAACAATTTTTTAAGTGGAAAAAATGCCAATTCATGGGAATTGAGTGTTTGAGCATTTTGATGAATTTTGCCGGTTTTGATGCATAAGAACATAAGAACGGCCATACTGGGTCAGACCAAAGGTCCATCTAGCCCAGCATCCTGTCTACCGACAGTGGCCAATGCCAGGTGCCCCGGAGTGAGTGAACCTAACAGGTATGATCGAGCGATCTCTCTCCTGCCTTGAAAAAATATTGAGGGGGAAAAGGTGTGGAAACGTTGAGACATGTTTGAAATGGAAAAACAAGAAATCTGGGTTCCCAGCTGGGAGCACCTTGTGGTTTGGAAATGTAAGCAGAGTCTTCCCTGACATCTAGTGGTGAGCTGTGGAAGAGGACTCCAGGAGCTGATCTCATTTGCATGGGAACACCCACCCTGCCTAGGTGCTCAGCATGATAGCATTGCTTGCCCAAATGATCACTCTTGGCTGGTGTGGGTTCCTCAGTCTCCTTGTTATTGAGGCAGGAGGTTGCTATCCTTGTTGTGTGAGCCAAGGGCAGCAGAACTGTGTCTGGCATACCCCAATGGAGGGATTCACCCTCAACTTAACAGCACTCGCTAGGCAGGGGACATGGGTTCCACAGCCTGTGAATTAGGAATGGGGTGCTCGTTTAATTATGCTGGCTTGTTTTTTGCTGTGGGGTATAAAAGCTAATTTAGGCTCCATTGAGTCTTTTTACATGCTATGAAGTTGAAGTCTCTGACACTTAGGTCTAAGTATTAGCACTACAGTGAAACCTTGATTTAATGGACTAATTTGGGTGATGGGGTGTCTGTTAAAGCTGAAAGTCTGTTATTTAATAATTTTTTAAAATTATTAAATAACAGGACTTTTGGATTTAATGGACACCCCCTTGCCCGAATTAGTCTGTTATATGGAGGTTTTACTGTCAGCCCGCCTGCCCAGGTCCTGGCTGCTGGGACCCGGGCGGGAGCTGTCAGCCCACTGGGTCCCCGCTGCTGGGACCCGGGCGTGAGCCGTCAACCCGCCTGCCCGGGTCCCGGCTGCTGGGACCCGGGCGGCAGCCAGCAGCCTGCCCGCCCGCGTCCCAGGCTGCTGGGACCCGGGCGGCAGCTAGCAGCCCGCCCACCCACCTGGGTCCCCGCTGCTGGGCAGGGCCAGCGACAGGAATTTTGGGGCCCTGTACAGCAGATCGTACGGGGCCCCCTCCCCTGGTCTCCCACTGCCTGTGGGGTTCCCCCCCCCGCCAGTCTCCCGCCGCCCGTGGGGTTCCCCCGCCATTGTCCTGCCACCCGCGGCCCCCCCGGCCGGTCTCCCGCCACCCGCAGGCTTCCCCCCCCGGCCGGTCTCCCCGCCGCCTGCGGGCTTCCCCCCAGGGGACCCGGGCGGGCGGGCGGGCTGACAGCTCCCGCCCGGGTCTCAGCAGCCGGGGACCCAGGTGGGCGGGTTGACAGCTCCCGCCCGGGTCTCAGCAGCCGGGACACGGGCGGGCGGGTTGACAGCTCCCGCCCGGGTCCCAGGCGGGTTGACAGCTCCCGCCCGGGTCTCAGCAGCCGGGACCCGGGCGGGCGGGTTGACGGCTCCCGCTCGGGTCCCAGCAGCCGGGGACATGGGCGGGCGGGCTGACAGCTCCCGCCCGGGTCTCAGCAGCCGGGGACCCAGGTGGGCGGGTTGACAGCTCCCGCCCGGGTCTCAGCAGCCGGGACCCGGGCGGGCGGGTTGACAGCTCCCGCTCAGGTCCCAGCAGCCGGGGACACGGGCGGGCGGGCTGCTAGCTGCCGCCCGGGTCCCAGCAGCCGGGACCCGGGCGGGCTGGCAGCGGGGAGCCGGCAGGCAGCCCGCCCGCTGCCTGGATCGGGGAGGCAGCGGGGAGCCGGCAGCCAGCCCGCACGGTCCCGGCTCCCGGGACCCTCCAGGCAGCCTGCCTGCTGCCGGGGGGCGGGCTCGACAAACGGATTTCGGATGCATCAGACTTTCTTACAAATTTTGTCCGTTGCATCCGAAGTCCGTTAAATCGAGGTCCGTTAAATCAAGGTTTTACTGTATGTATGAAAGTTTAATTTCACAGAAAATTTTTCTATACAGTAGACTCTCGATTATCCGTGATGATGAGGAAAACCTTAATCCCGGTTAATAAAATCCCCAATAATCACGCGTCTACTGGGGGGGGTGGGGGGTTCGCCGGCTGCCCTGGGGGTGGGGGTGGGATGGTGGTGGTCCCACCACCTGCCCCAGTCAGCTCCCCTGCTAGCCTGGGTGTAGGAAGCCTGCCGCCGCTTTGGGGTTTTCCCCCCCGGCTCCTTCCAGCCGGGGTTTCAGCTCCCGCTGCCAGCCTGGGTTCCCTACACCCAGACTGGCAGCGGGAGCTGACTGGGGGAGGTGGCAGGAGCCTGGGGAGAGAGCCCAAAGAGGCGGCGCGCTGAGCACTCAGCCTGCCGCCACTTTGGGATTTCCCCCCAGGCTCCTGCCAGCAGGGGCCTCAGCCCGCTGCCAGCCTGGGCTTCCTACACCCAGGCTGGCAGCAAGTTGAGACCCCGGCTGGCAAGGGGCCAGCGGGGGAAACCCCAAAGAAGCGGCAGGCTGAGTTCTCAGCCCGCCGCTACTTTGGGGTTTCCCCCCGCTGGCCCCTTGCCAGCAGGGGTCCTGCCTCCTGCCCCAGTCTGCTCCCGCTGTCAGCCTGGGTTCCCTGCACCCAGGCTGTCAGCGGGAGCTGAGTCGGGCAGGTGGCAGGAGCCTGGGGAGAGAGCCCAAAGCGGCGGCAGGCTCAGCACTCAACCTGCTGCCGCTTTGGGCTTTCCCCCCCAGGCTCCTGCCAGATGGGGTCTCAGCCCACTGCCAGCCTGGGTTTCCTACACCCAGGCTGGAAGCAGCCTGAGACCCCATCTCATAAGGGGCCAGTGGGAGAAGCCCCAAAGCAGTGGCAGGCTAAGGCTGAGCCCGCCGCCGCTTTGGGGCTTCCCCTACCGACCTGTTTAGACATCCTGGTTAATCCGCAGCCCAGTTAACCCACGCCCGGATAATCAGGAATCTACTATAACAGTGAATTAATAACAAAAAATAACCTGTTAATTTAATTGTAAGCAAATCTTGGCTAAAAGCATTTTAAAATTAACAGGGTGTTAATTTTCACATATGACATACAGACCAGAAATTTTGTCCGTTAAATCCGAAGTCCGTTAAATCGAGGTCCGCTAAATCGAGGATTTACTGTACTTTGGGACAGTGCCTCTGATGCAAAAGACTGACTTGTGTGTACCTGCTGTAAAGCTCCCCCCACTAACAACTGAAACTACCGACAACTGTGTTAAGGGGTGTGGTGGGCCCTGAAGACAGCTTGGCAAGTGGGAAGCTGGTGGAGAGGACCAGAGCAGAGCCCTACACAGTGGGGTGGCAAGGGAGTGCCTGAGCAGTGGAGTGTGTAAGGTTCCTCTTTACCCTTCTGCCATCTAGGGTGGGAGGTGAAGTCTGCAGATGCTCCTCTGAACTCTGGGTCTGCACTGGCCAAGGACAGGGAGGGATAGCTCAGTGGTTTGAGCATTGGCTTACTAAACCCAGGGTTGTGAGTTCAATCCTTGAGGGGGCCATTTAGGGATCTGGGGCAAAAAAACAAAAAAAAATCTGTCAGGGGACAGTACTCAATCCTGCTAGTGTAGGCAGGGGACTGGACTCGATGACCTTCAAGGTCTTTCCAGTTCTAGGAGATTGGTATATCTCCATTTATATCTAACTGTGAGTGGGGTACAGAGAAGGGATGGGCATGTTAAAGGGACTTTTGGTTGCTGGACTTAAGACCCTGAGGGGCAAAGGCCATTGCCTGACTTACTTGATGGTGGTTCTTTTGCTCGTGGTTTATGTTTATGAATCCTGTTTGTGGTGTTTTCCCTTCTTTAATTAAAAGTTTCTTTTCTACACTCAGACCCTGTGCTTACGAGAGGGGAAGTTTTGTCTCTTAGGGGCGCCCAGGGGGTGGTGTGTAATTGTCCCAGGTCGCTGGGTGGGGGCTCGAGCCGGTTTCATGTTGCATTGTTGAAAAGGAACCCCTAGATACTGAAATCGGCCCTTGTTGCTGCCAACTATGACTGGCAGAAGGGTTACAAAAATGTAAGCTAATTAGAGTAAAAATGTTTTTAAAAAGATTGAAATGGAAACAGAACATTTCAAAATGAAAGTTTTCAACTGCGCTGAACTGAAAGAGTTTGACTTTACAGTTCATGAATATTTTCCAGGTTTCATTTTTTCCTCCTCCAATCGCAGAGGGGGAAAAAGTTGAATTCCCAAAAATATTTCTAGGCGAGGAAAAAGATCCAAGGTGTCAATCAGCTGCCCTGAGCAAAATTCTGGTTTGGTTCAATATGGGACTGAGATGTTCCTTGCTCCCCCAGAACGTGTACACAAATGAATGCTTCTTGTCCACTCATTGTGTCTGATCACTCAGATACCACAGTAATGGAGACACTAAAACCCCCCGGAGTAGAAGACAGCGTTGCCCAGACACACAGTCACTGAGATCGGGGCCCCGTCATGCCGGGTGCTGCCTAGACACAGAGTCAAAACCAGGAATAGAACCCATGTGTCCTGATTCCCTCTCCCATGCTCTCTCCACTGGGACATGCTGCCTCTTTGCCCCCATAGTCTGTGCACATACCAGCTGCAAAACAAACCCACCTCTTAAGCCTCCCCCGGCCCCACCTACCTGCCGTGCCGCAGTACCTCCATTTACGGTCCGCTTCGTAGCTGCTCGTGGTGGCACACCAGGGCCGTTTCCCTTCATCCATGGTACAAGCTGTGTATGTCCTGCCTTTGTAGCTGAACGGGAACGTACAGGGCTCCTCCGAGTTCCCGCCAAGTACTGGGAGAGATGGGACGGGGTAGGGAGATGGGAGGTGGGAGATATGGGAAACAGAGAGCATGCTAGGTAATGTGGCTCACAACAAACCGGAATCACCCCAAGTTGAGCCTGTGTGTAGGTAAAAACCCCTCCCCAGGCTCTCCAGCAGCCTGGCCAATGCCCCACAACCACCATGGGGTAGTGCAGGGAATGGGAGACTGGGTTATGGGGCACTTGCAGAGGTGTGTGGAAGGGAAGCCCAGGGCTGGGCTAGCAGGGGCTGTGGGTCAGGAGTGAAGAGCACTGTCAGGGCTGGGAGCGGTGGGAGGGGGAACGACATTGGCTGTGGCCATTTCCCCTGATTGTGCCCCCCTGGGTGGGGAGCCCCCGGAAGCACCGTACTTGTGTCAGGACAGTAGCTCCAGCGCTGGTCCGTGTCGTAGTTCGCCGTGGTGGCGCACCAGGGCCGGGCCCCGTGGCTCTGCTCTGTGGTGCAGGCGTGGAAGGTCCGGCTCTGGTACGTGAAGGGGAAGAAGCAGGGCTGGCCGCCCGAGTTCCCGCCGTAGGCTGCGGAGAGACACAGACAGGGACCGTCAGGGGGTGGGACGCCCTGGGGGCAGCGCAGATGGGTGTGGACCACTCACCCCACCCTGGGCAGAGCCTGGAGGGGGGGTAAGGCCCACCAGAGATGGGGACCCTGCCGCCACCCTGCAAGGGTCTGACCCATAGACAGACAGACTGATGAGCGAGGGTGTATTGAGCTAGACAGACAGAGCAGGGTGCATGGGGTTAGACAGACAGACCAACTGGGCGGCTCTGCCCAGCTCAGCGCTGGAGGCGTTGCCGGGGTGGGTGGCAGGAAGATGGTGGTCGAGCACCGGGGCATGGGCCAGACCCACCAGCTCCGGGCGTGTGAGATCACAAACAGGGAACATGATGCTCCTCCGCGCTGCCTGGTGTGGACCCTTCGCCCCCAACCCGTCCCCCGGCTTATTCCCCATCCCCTCCCCTGGTTGCCCCTTTCCCATCCCCCGGCTTTCCCCATGTTCTGTACAATGGCTGCCCCCCCTTGAACAGTGCCCCGGCTGCCCCCCCGTTCCCATCCCATCCCCTAGCTGCCTCTGTCCCATCCCTGTCCCCTGGCTTTCCTCCTGTCCCGCCCCTGGGCGCTCACCCTCCTGGGAGCAGAACCTGTAGGCCTTGTCCCGGTCATAGTTGGCGGTGGTGGCGCACCAGAGCCGGTCGCTGTCCTCGGTTGTGCAGTCCGTGTAGACCTTGCTCTTGTAGGTGAAGGGGAAGACGCAGGGGGCGGGGTCCGCGCCTGGCCATGAACAAGGGTGTTACGGAGCGCCCGGGCGATGGGCTGGAACCGCTCCCTAGGAAGCCAGCCAGGACTCCGGGTGAAGGGTCCCTTCTCCGTACACAGCCTGTTTCCCAGGCCAGGAGCTTCAGGGGTCCCCACTTCCACCTTCCTGGGTCTGACCTCGGAGCCTTCAGCACCTTCTGCCCCTCCATGCGCTTCCCCCAGCAAGCCCGCCTGAGCGGGGTCCTGGGGGAGCCCATGGGTTCTGCACCCCAAATCCACAGTCAAACGTGACTCTCAGCCAGCCAGTAAAACAGAGGTTTATTCGTTGACAGGTACATGGTCTAACACTGAGCTTGTAGACCCCCGAACTCCTCAGCTGGATTCATTTTGGGGGCCCAAGGGAGGCCAGACCCTGCCTGGGCCTGCCTCCCTTCTGCCCACCCAGCTTCAGATTTAAAATCCCTCTCCCCAGCCAGCTGCAAACTTTCCAACTGCCACTCACTCTCCCCAGCCCCTCCTTTTCTTTCCTTTCTCTCCCTCTGGGGCAGGAGGTATCACCTCTCCAACAGGTTCAGCTGACCTCTTTGTTATTCAGCACTTCCAGGCTTGAGAGGAGGGAGGGGCCTGGCCCTCAATTGCCAAGGCAGGTTGGCCACTTGCTTACACTGTCTTTTTGCTTTGCATCAACTACACATTCCTATCCCTCCACACAGACACTTAAGAAATGTATAGGGGAAACTGAGGCACACACACAGTATTCCTACTTCGTCACAAACGGGCAGAGATCAGAAAAGGGGGCAATGGCTGCCAGGGAGACCCTCAAAATCTACCAGGGAGAGCCCTGGGCTGGGGGTCAGGACACCTGGGTTCTAGCCACGGCTCAGGGAGGAAAGGGGGAGTCGCAGTTTGAGCAGGGGGACTGGGAGCTAGGACTCCTGGGTTCTTTCCCTGGCTCAGGAAGGGGGTACAGTGTTGGGAGGGCAGGTCTGGGAGCCAGGACTCCTGCTGTCCAGCTCCGACCTCCTGCCAGGCTGGTATGTCTGGCACCGCTTCACAACACACACTGTGCTACTCTACACAACAACAGCATGTCCCTTAGCACACACTGCACTACACACACACACACTGCCAACTCAGCATCCACTGCGCCACAACTCCCACACCATGATACTAGTCAACAACACATTGTTCCATAACACACAGTGTATTACATCTGCAACAAAACTGTCCCTCTGAACAGCACCATAAGGCTCCACAACACAACATGCTGCTTCACAATAGTCTGTTACACTTCACACCACACAGCTACACAACAGACTGCTCCTCAGCGCACACTCTCTGACACTGCACACCAACGCACTGCTCCAGAGCCACACAATCTACTACACTACAATGCACTGCTCCATAACACAGACTCTACTACACTACACAGCAGCCTGCTACACAACACACACTCTACTCCTCTACACAACACACTGCTCCCCAACATGCACTCCTTTGCACTAACACACTGTTCCACATGTACATTACTGCACAACACAACAGCCTGCTCCACAACACAACACACTGCTCCACAACATGCATTCAACTACACACCACACTGCTCCACAACACAACACACACTCTACTCCACTACACACCACACCACTTCAGAACATGCACTTCACTACAACACACTGCTTCACAATATGCATCCTATTACATAATGTAACACTGCTCCACAACACACACTCTGCTACACACCAACACCCTGCTGCATAGCCACACACTCTACCACACTACACACCAACACTGATCCAAGACAGTCCCTGCCTCCCTTACCCTGGTTCCCCATGCAGAGATGTGCCAGGGACCAGGCTAGAACGCATGTGGCTGCGGGAGAAGCCATGGTCCCGTCCTCACTGTCCCGTCCCCAGAGCCTCAGCCCCAGATATACAACCTCCCTTGGGGGCTCCTCCCCTTGGCCGCCTCCCAAGGGATTTCCTGCTCACCAGATGGATTAGGAGAGGGGCTAAAGGGCAAAATCAGGGATGGGGGGAGGAGGAGGAGTTAAGACCAGGGGTGAGGCACTGGCAGAGGGTGTCAGAGGGTAAAACCTGGCACAGACAGGGGCTCAGGGGGTAGCAGTTACCCCAGGGGGACTGAGACACCCCTGTTTGCAAAAATAGGTTGTGGGGGGGGAGGGGGGAGAGGCTTTTTTATTTGATCAAAGAGGCTTTTTATTTGATCAAAGTGGTCACATGAACTGAGCATGCTCAGTAACATCTGCTGAAGCCACTGCCCTTCGCCCTCCCCCTAAAAAGGGGCAAAGGGGGCAAAACGGATGAGGGGGGCGGTCAGGGTCTGATCAGGGGGCGAAAATTGACTGGTCAGGAGTGTCGAGCAGCAGGAGACTCTAGGGCACGGATCTCAAACTCGATCACCAGGGGGGCCACATGAGGACTAGTGCATTGGCCCAAGGGCCACATCACTGACATCCACTCTGGCTGCCCCCAGCCCCGCCCTCGCTCCACCCCTTCCACGAAGTCCCGCCTCTGCCTTGCCTCTTCCCTGCCCCCATTCCAACCCCTTCCCCGAAGTCCCCACCCCAACTCCGCCCCCTCCCTGCCCCCATTCCAACCCCTTCCCCGAAGTCCCCACCCCAACTCCACCCCCTCCCTGCCACCATTCCAACCCCTTCCCCGAAGTCCCCGCCCCAACTCCGCCCCCTCCCTGCCACCATTCCAACCCCTTCCCCGAAGTCCCCACCCCAACTCCGCCCCCTCCCTGCCACCATTCCAACCCCTTCCCCGAAGTCCCCACCCCAACTCCGCCCCCTCCCTGCCACCATTCCAACCCCTTCCCCGAAGTCCCCGCCCCAACTCCGCCCCCTCCCTGCCACCATTCCAACCCCTTCCCCGAAGTCCCCACCCCAACTCCGCCCTCTCCCTGCCACCATTCCAAGTCCTTCCCCAAATCCCCGCCCCAACTCCACCCCCTCCCTGCCACCATTCCAACTCCTTCCCCAAATCCCCGCCCCTACCCCACCTCTTCTCCATCTCCTCCCCCAAGTAGCGGCTCCCCACTACTCTCCACTCCCTCCTGGGAAGTGCCGCCAAACAGTTGTTTGGTGGCGGGAAGCACCTGGAGGTAAGCAGAGGAGCAGGGACACGGTGCACTGGGGAGCAGTGGGGAAGAGGAGCTTGGCAGCCACAGGAAATAACGGGGGGGGGGGGGGAGGAGCTTGGCAGGCCGCAGAAAATAACTCTACGGGCTGCATGTTTGAGACCCCTGGGGAGTGGTGAGGCACTGGCAGAGGGTGACAGAGAGCAAAACCCGGCAGAGGCAGGGGCAGAGGGGTAATAGTTACCCCGGTGGGCTGAGACACCCGTGTTTGCAAAAACAGGGTGGGGGCCAGAGGGGCTTTTTTATTTCCCCTCCCACAGACAGCACCTCTCAGCATGGGCTTCCCACGGCTGTGGTCTTAAAGGCCCAGGCATCCCAATGCCCTGTCAATCAGCTCCTCTTTGTCTATCTAACCTACTGAGGCTATTGTTTTCTACTACAAAGTTCAAAGCGCTGCCGATTAGCTCCGAGCACTGGGAGCCGAGCCTGTCCACACTAGCGCTTGAAAGCGCTCAAACTTGCTGTGCTCGGGGGTGTGTGTGTGATTTTTCACACCCTTGAGTCAGCAAGTTAGAGCACTTTAACTTGCCAGTGTAGACAATCCCTTTAGACTTAATTCAGTGGAACATTTTATATATATCACCTCCGAAACAAAGAATCCCTTATCACGGTGTCTGATTGCATAGAGTCTCCTATCAATTTCCCAAGTTGTCTTATCTGCTGCTGTGATTCCCTGAATTCCCTGAATTTTGGAACTCAATTTTTTTCTTCTATTTTTGGAGCAGATGTTTATTCTGTTGGATCATCTGACTTCCAATCTGACTGAATTTCTGGCCTCGGGTCAAAAGACAAGTTAAGTTTTAACAGGGAAGACAAAGGCTTAAGAAAATGAGAGAGCAATGAGGTGATATGTGAGCACCACATTTCTGAGTGTGATTTTTGTGGTGATACCTCTTTGCTCCTTATGTGTGTGTAACAGTGATAGAAGTGGAAGTCTGTCTAAAGCACAATGGTAGATTGTCGGCCTATGAGCTTGCTTTCCAAAGGAATTAAGTATTTCACATAATTTATAGTGCTTTTCGTTACTCTCAGTATTTTGCGTGCAATCAATGTTTCTTTATTAATAGGCTGTATGACCTACTATGCAGTGGAAAGGAACTAATACAAATTTCTTTTTAAATGGTCAGACTTTCATTAAGGGTTTCCCATGCACTCGCCATGAAATTCCACTTGAGAAAATGTTTTTTTTAAACAGTCCCGAAAATATAGGAATTTGGGCGTGGGTCTCTATAGTCCAAAAAATGTGTTTGGTATCAAGTGTTCTCTAATGGGTATTTTGAGGATGGCGACTAAGCATCTTGTCATACAGCGAAAGTGTCACTTAATATTTCTTGAGTAATAAACGTGTACATAAGGCTGTGACACTGACCCTAAACCAGGGTAGATTTGATGTATCATAATTTAAATCACTAGTCAGGAAGACTCTATTTAATCATGGTTTTCTACATAAAAGTGTATTCTGGTTGGTTGTTGTAGCCTTAGTACATATTCTTCACAACTTGGAGATAGATGTAAGTTTCATTTTTAGAAGATACACACTATATGTTTTTAAACAGTGATTTATTTTGAAAACTTTTAAGATTAGTTTTAGTTATATCAGAAAATGAATGTGTGACCTTCTATATCTTGGGGGAATGTACCCCATATTCCTCATTTTCATATAATCGGGATCTTATATATAAAGCATGCCGTGCAAGGTATCAGGGGAAAGGTTATGATCTGCTGAAAGTCATTTCTCTATCCATGCATGTGTATCATTAATGCATGTGAAGTTATGAGAATTGTGTTGTATGGTGGTCACTAAAGCATGGGGAATCAGCCACATATTATGTCCCCAAAGCCAACAGCAAGGAAAGTAACCAACACCAGGGCGGGGTGTCAAACAACCCATCAACAACCATTGTCCAGCAAGGGGGCTACAATGTGATGACGCCACACCAGGGCCATTGCTCAGCCTTGCTGGGAAAGACTCAGAAATGCCCCCCAGACATGCCTGAACTCATGTTTTACAAGCACACGCACTGAGCATATAAAACAGACACTGTGGACACATACTAGCCCCTTCTTCTACCTATGCTGCAACCATGACCCTGAGAAAAAGACAAGACTCCAACACAGGAACAAATGGAGACAGTAAAGTATCTTGGGGAATTCTTTAGGACTCTTTTGTTTAGTTGTTGCCAAGGTTCCGGTTAGTCAGGGCCTGAGTTTTTTGGTTATAGTTCATGATTTTTTCCTTTTCCCGTGGTTACTTCCCTTAAATAAATCTGTTTGTTTGCAAAAAGCATCTCTCTATCTCTTATCTACACCACATAAGAGAGGTGGGAGGCATACCAACTTCTATCTAACAGCTGGTGATAGATCCAGAGGGGTGAAAAGATCTGCTGCTGATATCAGAATTGTAGCTGGCCTATTTACTTTTGAGTTTCATGTTAACAAAGCAGGGGAAAGTTGAGAGGAGAAGCGGGAGGCACACCAAGTGATATAACTTGCCCAAGGTTATGCAGCAAGTCGGTAGAAATCCTGGCTATCATTTTCCTGTACTTTTTGTCAGAATCCTGAGTTATAAAATTTCTGGATTTCCCTGGTAAATTCTCCAGAGGCCTGATCCGTTTAATCTCTCTCATATATTCCCCCACTATATTTCCAGCAGCAGTGGCTATTATTGGGCAGGTTCATCAATGGAAACGCTCATCTTTCCAAATGCCACCTTGTGTGTATTTCGTTTTGTGCTGAGTGAGAGAAGCCAGATGAAGGTAGGGGTGCATTTGGGCTGGCCATGTGCAGAGCTTAGCAGAAAGCTGTTCTAACAAGAGAGAGACCTGTCTGATACCTATTTACATCACATACCATCAGCTGCATATTTAGTATTAGTTTCTTTTGCTCCTAATGAAAATAGCAGGGTAGGTTTGCTTATTGTGCTAGGCCAGAGGTTTTCAAACTATGGGTTGAAAGGCAAAGCTACTGGCTGGCCACAAGACACTGTTTACATGAATGTTCACAGGTACGTCCCTTTAAAGAATCATAAAATATCAGGGTTGGAAGGGACCTCAGGAGGTCATCTAGTCCAATCCCCCGCTCAAAGCAGGACCAATCCCCAACTCTCAGGAACTGCTAACGGTAAGAACTCACTCTTTCTTTGCTACAGGTTGCAAATTCCCACAGATAGCAGTCTCACATATCTGTGGTGTGAGAAATTGCTATCGGTAGGAATTAGCAACATTAGATAGCACGGTTACAGATAGCACATCCCTACAGATTGCGATTTCTTAAACATCAGTAGGATCGTGCTATCTGCAGCAGCGACAGGTCCCACTTTGCTAAAAAATGCCATCTGATGTCGCTAACTCCTATAGATAGAAGCCTCACATGTCAAACCAACCTGATAGCTTTCCTTGACAGGGTAACAAGCCTTGTGGAGGAGGGAAAGTGGTTAACATGGTCAATCTTGCCTTTAATAAGGCTTTTGATACTTTCTCCCATGACCTTCTCATAAACAAACGATGGAAATGCAACCTAGATGGAGCTAAAATACAGTGGATGACAAACTGGTTGTAAAACAGCTCCCAGAGAGTAGTTATCAGTGGTTCAAAGTTAGGCTGGAAGGGCATAACGAGAGGAGTTCTGCAGGGATCAGTTCTGGACACGTTTCTATTCAAAATCTTAATCCATGGTTGAGATAATGGCATAGAGAGAACACTTATAACGTTTGTGGATGATACCAAGCTGGGCGGAGTTGCAAGTGCATGGGAGGATAGGGTGAACATTCAAAATGATCTGGACACACTGGAGAAATAGTCTGAAGTAAATAGAATGCAATTCAAAAAGGAGAAATGGAAAGTACTCCATTTGGAAGGAACGATCAGCTGCAAAATAGGAAATGACTGCCTAGGAAGGAGGACTGGGGAAAAGGATCTGGGGGGTCAGAGCAGAGCACAAGCTAAATCTGAGTGAACAGTGTAATGCTGCCTCAAAAAAACTGAACATCATTCTGGGATGTGTTAGCAGGAGTGTTGTAAGCAAGTCATGAGAAGTGATTCTTCTCCACTCTGCTCTGATTAGGCCTCAACTGGAGTACAGGCATGTCACATTTTATGTGCATTTAACGTGCGCGATTTCCGCTTTACGCGGTCGTCCGGAAAAAAAAAGAAGAAAGGGAAAACTAAAAATATAAAAACTTTCTTTAGGGTGGGCGATTTCACCCACCATTGAAGTCAATGGGGTTTTGGCTATATGCAGTTTCCGCTTTACGTGGAAACCGCGGAACCGAACCCTCGCGTAAGACGCGGCATGCCTGTACTGTGTCCAGTTCTAGGCACCACATTTCAGGAAAGAGGTGGACAAATTGGAGAGTCCAGAGAAGAGCATTAAAAAAAAAAAGTTTAAAGGTCTAAAAAACATGATGTGGACAAAAGATTAAAGGTCTAGAAAACATGACCTATGAGGGAAGATTGAAACATGATAACTGTTTTCAAGTATGTTTTACAACAGCAGTTTCGTACAATCTACACGTATCAATAACTGATACAGATAGCACATTTCTACATGTAGCAGTTCCACACAGACTATGTGCAAGAAACTGCTACCGGTAGGCATTTGCTACACCAGAGAGCAGTTTTATACAATAGCAGTTTCTTACAATCCAATCAGTAACTGCTACCAGGAGCACATTCCTACAGGGAGCAGTTTATACGCGTGATGTATTGCCACCTTTACGTCTGTGCTGCAGCTGTGTCTTGTGGTGCCAAGCACTCGGCACGCAGCTCGTGGTGGGATTCGTGCCGTCACACGGGGGACCTGCGTCTTGCCAGAGCCCCCGGTCCTCCTGCAGCCTTCTGGCTCACTGGGGCAACCATTTCAGATTTGGAGGGCGAGGAGAAGGGAACTTTATCAGTGATTTCAGGGACTTCTTAGGCACCTGAAAACTCTCGGGCAGTGGTGGGCAACCTATGGCCTGTCAGGGAAAGCTGCTGGCGGGTCACCAAACCATTTGTTTACATTGCACGGCTGCCTGCAGCTCCCAGTGCCCACAGTTCATCATTCCTGGCCAATGGGAAGTAGGGGTGGTTGTGAAAATTTAAACAAACAGTTTGGGGCCAGCCAGCAGCTTGCCCTGACAGGTCACCTGCAGGTCACAGGTTGCCCACCACTGCTCTGGGCTTTTTGCAGATAATGACTTAGGAACTAGGTGATGGGAGCACCTTATCTAATTGTTCTAAAAAGAAAGAAAAAATATATACAGACTCCAATTAAAACCACTTTTAGAGTTTATATGTAAATTTAGAACAACGAGGAGACAACTCAGCAAGATATTCCCCATCCCCAGCCTTGAGGTATCCGTTCTGGAGCTTTAACCCAGATATCAGAAATGGAACTTTGATACTTTCCTGGATCATGCCCCTTTCGCAGGCTCCCAGACAGAATTCGGGTCCCTGGCGTGGTTGGCACCGTTCCACGGGAAACAAGATCATTCTGAGGAACACGAGCACTGCCTAGGAACCCGTCCAGGTGTTATGAACACCTGGGTATATTTATTTTCCACCAAGCAAACAGGTTTCAGGGAATGGCCGGCTGGTGGCTGGTGTTTAGGAGGAAAACATCCGTGACAATGAACTCATCACAGTGGATGGTTCCTGCCCGCCCTTTTCAGCTTTTTAATTTCATTTAATTTTTCTTGGGAATTTATCAGTACTTATTACCACCACAATATAAACAGGGGGAAATCGGTGCAAAAACGATGAATCATTTTTCTGGGTAAATATCCGGGGGTTATCTTGATGGACGGAAGGACAGTGGGAAAAAGTATTCAGTAGATTAAAGCTTTGATGAATGGAATTCAGTGTGGTTTTCTGCAGAAATTAACCAGAACTCAGAACACAATGCCACCTCGGAGTTTGAGAAAACAGTACACTCCTAATCCCCAAATAAACCTTTTCATTTTAATAAATAGTTTACTGTTGTAGACTTAGAACTATTAGCTTATAAATATGTAACCCTTCTGCCAGGTGGACCCAGCAGCAACAAGGGCCGGGTTGAGTATCTAGAGCAGGGGTCTCAAACTCAAATGACCACAAGGGCCGCATGAGGACTAGTGCACTGGCCCGAGGGCCGCACCACTGACACATGTACACACCCTCGCTGCCCCAGCTCCGCCCCCACTCCACCCCTTCCAAGAGGTCCCACCCCTGCCCCACCTCCTCCTCTGAGCACGCAGCTCCCCATTCCCTCCTGGAAAGCGCTAGGCACCACCAACAGCTGTTTGGCAAACAAAGCAAGAGCAATATAGGAAGTCCAGAGCTAGAAACACGTGTGGCCCAGCCAGGTAGCAGAGAAGCCTCCACTTCTGGCCCCTCCATCCTGCAAACTGCTATGGGGGGGGGGGGGAAACAGGAAGCCTGGCGGGCCGCAGGGAAGGGCTTCGTGGGCCACATGTGGCCCCCGGGCCGCATGTTTGAGACCCCTGATCTAGAGGTTCCTTTTCTACAATGCAACATGAAACTGGCTTGAGCCCCCACCCAGCGACCTGGGACAATTGCACACCACCCCCGGGGAACCTCTAAGAGGAAAAACTTCCCCTCTTGCAAGCACAGAGTCTGACTGTAGCAAACACTTTTATTAAAATCAATAAAATCAACCTGGAATTTCAGATTCCAGGAATCAGGAAATCAATTTTGAAGCACCTAAAATAAGGAATCAATTCTGAAGCACTTAGAGGAGAGGAAAGTGATCAGGAAGAGTCAGCATGGATTCACCGAGGGAAAATCATGCCCGACTAACCTAATTGCCTTCTATGGCGAGATAACTGGCTCTGTGGATGAGGGGAAAGCAGTGGATGTGTTATTCCTTGACTTTAGCAAAGCTTTTGATATGGTCTCTCGCAGTATTCTTGCCAGCAAGTTAAAGAAGTATAGGCTGGATGAATGGACTATAAGGTGGATAGAAAGCTGGCTGGATCGTCGGGCTCAACAGGTAGTGATCAATGGCTCCATGTCTAGCTGGCAGCTGGTATCAAGTGGAGTTCCCCAAGGGTTGGTCCTGGGGCTGATTTTATTCAATATCTTCATGAATGATCTGGAGAATGGTGTGGACTGCATCCTCAGCAAGTTTGCAGATGACACTAAACTGGGAGGAGAAGTAGATATGCTGGAGGGTAGGGATAGGATACAGAGGCACCTAGGCAAATTAGAGATTGGGCCAAAAGAAACCTGATGAGGTTCAACGAAGAAAAGTGCAGAGTCTTTTTTGCCATTCGTGCCACACAAAACATCCCATAATGCTAGACATGGAGTGGGCCTAATTCAGCTCTCAGTTACGAAGGTGACGGTGTATTTTGCTGGCCATTAGTTGAAGTGAAGTGACTCTGGTTTCACACTTGTGTAACTGAATGCAGCATCTTGCCCAGTTTGAGTACTAATGTGATAAACAATTCCGGATCACTTTTATTTTTGTGCAAATATCACGCAAGTCTCATTTCCGACAGAGTTCAATGCACCATTGAATTGGCAAGTGTGCAGCACGGGTCAAGTCCTGCGGTCCTTACTCAGGCAAAACTCCCATTGAAATCAGTCGGAGCTTTGCACGAAGAGAGGTGGCAGAAGGCCCATGGGGTGTATTTCCCTCCTATTCTAATTTATACTGGCATTGTAGGAGTGGTTCTAAAAAAGAAAACTCTCTTCCTGTCAATGACATCACACTTGATACAGGAACTGCCCAGCCCAACCTCTCCATTGCTGACAATAAGAAGAGTGTGAAACATGAAGCCCAACCTCAAAAGGTTCCACCAAATCCAGAGAGGTTCGATTTGACTGTCTGTGTGCTGGGCTCTGAAGGATTCTCCTCTGGAAAGCACGACTGGGAGGTGGAAGTTGTGAGCAGCACTGACTGGGACCTGGGGGTGGCCGGAAAATCCATACAGAGAAAAGGAAAACTTTTCCTGTCCCCTAAAGAGGGATTCTGGGCTCTGGATCTGAATGGGAGAGATTATTCAGGCCTAATCTGATGGTGTCCAGTTTTCAAATTAATCCCAGTTCTACCGTTTCTCGTTAGAGTCTGTTTTTGAAGGTTTTTGTTGAAGAATTGCCACTTTTAGGTCTGTTATTGAGTGACCAGGGAGATTGAAGTGTTCTTCTACTGCTTTTTGAATGTTATTATTCCTGATGTCAGATTTGTGTCCATTCATTCTTTTGCATAGGACCTACCCACACCAGCCACAACATCAGGGGCTCGTTCACCTGCACATCTACCAATGTGATAGATGCCAACATGCGCCAGCAAAGCCCCTTGGCCATGGACATTGGACAAACTGAACAGTCTCTACGCAAAACCTAAACCTAATTTCCCCAATACTCATTTCCCCTACTGTTACTCACACCTTCTTGTCAACAGTCTGAAATAGGCCACTCTCTTTACTACTTCAAAAGTTATTTTTCCTCCCTTGGTTTCCTTTGTCAACGGAACTGTGTCTTCAGACTGACCTCACACTTGGTAAGGCAACTCACACTTTCTCATGTATTTATACCTGCCCCTGTATTTTCCACTCCATAGATCTGATGAAGCGGGTTTTAGCCCATGAAAGCTTATGCCCAAATAAATGTGTTAGTCTCTGAGGTGCTACAAGGACTCCTCGTTGTTTTCTTTTGATACAGACGAACACGGGTACCACTCTGAAACCTGTTTACCATACACCGAGGTTTATAACTTTTAGCTCCGCCCATCACCCTGTAACTGATGTGTTGCCTAGGAAAGGCCCCCAAGCTCTGCATCTCCCCCTGGGGATAGGGATCCCCCTTTCCTCTGCCCTGAATCTCCAGGTGACTCTGTCCCCACTCCCTGGCCGGGCGTTCCCTCTGCTGGGCCCAGGGATCAGGGGAGAACCTGGCTTGGAGCATCTCAACGGTGCAGAGATCCCCTTTGGGTCTGGCTGGGTGTGGGGCTGGGAGTGGGGACGCCAAGCCGGGCCCCTCACCTGCTACCACCAGCTGCATGGGATGGCTGGGCTGCGAGGAGACGAAGGGCTCTGATCGGGGCCAGTAGCTGCAGCTGTAGTTCCCCCCGTTCTGCCGGCCCACGGTGGGGATGTGGAACTCGGCCCCGGCCCCAGCAGGGTCCATGTCTCGCGGCGGGTTCAGGTCTCCAGCCTTGTGTGGGAAGAACCTCACGTCCCGGCGCTTCCCCTCACACCGGAGGGTGACGTCTGTCCCGGGGGCGGTGACCCCAGTGGTCAGGGAGATGGAGGGTCTGGGGAAGCTGGGATCTGCGCACAGGAGACAGGCTGTGAGAGCCAAGCCTGCCCAACGGGGCTGTATCTACTCAGGGGATGCGAATTCCGACAGCCCAGACTCACTCTGAGATCACCAGTGGGGGTCGGGAACCACACGGGATTTGTCTTTTTGGTCCCATTTTTCATGTTGACAAGGTTTTAGTCCCTCTTTATATCTGTCACCAGACGTGCTCCCATCTGTCCACCGCCCTACGTTCCCACAGACCCACATTCCCAAGGAGCCATGGCAGTAGGTTCCCGTGGATCTCTCCATCACTCTCTATATAGAAGAATTGACCCCATCAGTTCTGTCTGCAGGGACCGTCCCCCTCCAAACAGCCCGAAGAGTCCCGTGGGTGTCTGAGCCGGGAGCCCTGTTCCCAGGGGGGTGAATTGCTCCATTTCTCCCGCTCACCTTCTCCCCCTGGCTCCGTCATGGGGGGATCTGGCTGCAGGGTCCCAGCTGGGTCGATTCCCTCTGTGGGATGAAAATGAGCATTGGCTGGGATGGGGGAGGGATGGAACCAATACCCAGGCCTGGGGTGGGAAGTGGCTGAAAGGGTGACCCATAGATTGGGCCGCTTGCCCCATGACCTGGCGTTTGTTATGGGTTTAATTATCCGGGTTTGTGGGGAGTGAATTCAGCTGGGGTGAAAAAGAAAGAAAGAAAGAAAGAAAGAAAGAAAGAAAGAAAGAAAGAAAGAAAGAAAGAAAGAAAGAAAGAAAGAAAGAAAGAAAGATGAGAGTTAAAATTGGTGAAAGGAATCAAATACATACAACAATTGCAAAGTTCTTCAGGCTTGTAGCAGAGATGGGATATACTGCTGGGTTAACTTACTGATTTAAGTTAAATCCCTGGTTGCTTCCATATCATTGGAAGCTCCTCGATCCCTTGGTAAGAATGCTTCCATTAGTGTAAGTCCATAGTCCAGAGGTTGGAGCAGGAAAGAGGCAAAATGGAGGGGTTTCCAGAGACTGTCAGTCTGGCTCAGGGCCTTGGAGGATTGGTGGGCTAGTGGCTACAGCAGTGAACCGAGATCCCGAAGAGAATGGGGTTTAGAACAGCAGGGCTGGGACTCAGGACTCCTGGGTCCTCTCCCCAGCTCTTTGAGGGGAGTGGGGGCTAGTGGTTAGAGCAGGGGGAAGGGGCTGGAAGTCAGAGGTGCTGGGGGCTCCGCAGACACTGTGAGAAAAAGCCCCTTCCCTAAAGCCAAACCCTGACTATTTAATCAGTCACGAGGTGCAGAAATGGATGAGTATCCCCCGTTCATACAAGGGGAAATGGAGGCGCAGGCAGGTTAAGTGACACCCCAAGAACCCCTGGGGGACGGGATCCTCCCTCTCTCTGCACCGAATCTCCAGCGGCTGGAAACCTCCCAGGGACTCCGTCCCCACTCCCTGGACCGGTGCTCCTCAGCCTGGCTCCGAGGGTCCCATCAACACTGGGACCCCAGAGGGTTCGCCCGGCTTTGGGGCTGCGAATGGGGGCCCTGCTCCAGGCCCCTCACCTGAGACCACGAGCTCCACGGGGTTGCTGGACTCCGACCACTCAGGTGTGTGCGCTATGGTGTAAAACCGGCAGGTGTAGCACCCTCCGTCGCCCAGGCCCACGCTGGGGGACGAGAAATTTGGCCTCGTTCCCAGCAGGATCCAGCGTATTCACAGGGTTTCCACTTCTGTACAGAACGAACCTCATGCCTGGCTGCTCCCCCACACACCGGAAGGTGACTTTATCCCCTGGCTCAGTCACCTCCCCCCCGGGGGCTCATGGACAGGGAGGGTTTGGGAAACCTTCTCTCTGGATTGAAAAAGAACCAGGAGGTCAGTGGGGCAGGTGCCAGCCCTGCCCTGCTGGTGTCTGTCCGTCCTGCCCCCGCCCAGCCCCTGGGTGTCCAGAGACAGCCCGTCCTCACAGCCCCTGGGAATCAGCAGGGTGAGCAGGGCATTTCAGATCTGCCGCCTCTGTGGACAACACCCAGCAGTTTCTGATCTCAGCCCCCCGGGGTCGATCCAGAGTCACCCCCGACTGCACTGGGGGCAGGGCTGGGTTCTGATCTCAGCCCCCCGGGGTCGATCCAGAGTCACCCCCGACTGCACTGGGGGCAGGGCTGGGTTCTGATCTCAGCTCCCCGAGGTCGATCCAGAGTCACCCCCGACTGCACTGGGGGCAGGGCTGGGTTCTGATCTCAGCCTCCCGGGGTCAATCCAGAGTCACCCCCAACTGCACTAGGGGCAGGGCTGGGTTCTGACCTTGCTCCTCCCAGGGTAAATCCAGATTAACTCTCTCACAGTCAATAAGGCTTCTCTTCCAGGCATGGCTGGGTGTGTGTGGGGGCATATTTTGGGTGATGGGGCAGGAAAGTGGCCGACTCTTAGATCTGGAGAACAGCAATTCAGGGGGTGATTGTGAGTTTGGGGGGGAAGGTTCACAGTTTGGCTCCCTTCCCCCCCCCCCACCATCTTGCAGGGTAACATTCCCCCCAAAACCCCTCCCGCCCACAGATACTCACCTCCGGACACCCCGCTCGGCCCAGCCAGCCAGCAGCCTGGAGAGGAGACGGCTTGTTAGGGACCAGATCCCAGAGCAATTGAGTCTCTTTACCTCTCAGATCCCCACATGGACATGCCCTGATCTCAGACCCCACCCCCCATGGGCACACGCCCTGATCTCAGATCCCCCCCATGGGCACACACCCTGGTCTCAGACCCCCCTCCCCTGGGCACAGACTTTGTCATGACACTATAGCCATGGTATTTTTATAACTCTTCAGCTGGTACCAGCTCTCTTCATGTTCTGGTTCGGAGGCTGAAAGATAGAAACTTAGAGAAACAGATTAGCAGAGTGCTTCCATCTTGGCTGACTCTGCTTAGTCTCTGCCAGTGTGTCCAGCACTTGGGGCTGCCCTACCTCCTGTGGGTACAGGCCTATGGTTTTGGACCACCCTCCAGACTACCGCAACACAGTGTGTGGGGTCCGGCCATGCAGTGTCCGGATCTGGGGGATCCGGATCATACCGGATATCCCCAGCAATTGGGGCTGCACAAATGATTATTAAGAGGTGCAGTTTTTTATATTTATTTTGATATTCAGCCAATTGAAGGAAAACCTCATTACAGGTTTTCCATAGAAGCCAAACAGTTGCTAATTCCTTTATTATTTTCATTTGATTTTGTGAGTTTATTCCCATCACTTTCCAATTTTCTATTTTTTTTCCCCAATTGGGTTAGCCTTTCCTGCAGAGAGATTTTATTTTCTCTACAGGTAGTTAAGCGGAGGTAACTTTTATTACATGCCTCCCATAGTAGCCAAATTGCTGCCATGTCTTGTTTGGCAGTGCTAGAAGGTTTGAACATGAGGATGTACGGTGCCAATTTATCCTCTAGATCTGAAATGGTACATACATCTACCAGCCCCCCTTCCGTCCATGGACTGTGTCCAAACCTTTGTAATACTTGTTTAAAGGGTGTGAGTTCTTGTACAAAATGCAATGCTCCCTGGTTTCCTCTAAGGATATTTTTAGATTGTGTTTTCTTAAACCTTTTTTTTTTTAAATTGTGAGCAACAACCACCCCAGCCCAAAACCAAATTGAAACTATAACCTCCTCCCTCCTGAAAAGGCAACTTTACTTTTTAACTCCTGAAAGAGCAACATACAGCTCCTGAAAGAGCAATTTTACAGTGCCAGGCTTACTAAAGCTGGCAGTGTGCACACCGATTTTTATATTAATCGTGGATTCTGTGCTTTCTCCCCCTACTGCATTCTCCACCAATAATGTTATACAGATAGAACTACACAGGATCTTTTCAGGGGACAAGACAAGAATGTAACGTTTATTATAACACAATTTGATTTATAACCAATCTCTAATATCTATGTATACACAACACATACACACACACACACACACCCGTCCTGAATATAGCTTGAGTCCGTGGCTTGGGTTCGCAGCTTGGGATCGTAGCTTGTGGCGGTTAACTGGCCAAGAAGCCGGGCACAAGGAGGGGCTGGGTCTCTGTCGGGCACGCACCGATACCCCTTGGTGTTGGCAGCAGAACGTTACCCAAAGTTTTCTATCTCACCCATCCTTTTCATAGGCTTTTAGTTTGAATTCAGCATCTCTAGGTCTTGCTGTGTCATGCTGCCTCTGGGATCTGTTGATTGATTACCCGTCAATTGCAGACCTGACTTTCAGCCTGGACCTGGCTTTGATGTTCCTTCAATTGGACCTTTGTTCTTTTTTCTTTAGGGTGGACTCCTCTTACTTTGTTAGGGCTATTGGCTGCATCTTCAGCCATTGGTGTTCACACTTTCTCATCAGGACGGGCTGGAGGTTGATTCCATCATCCATGCAGACCTCATTCACACATTTAAACTAATTAGATTACATCAGGGTCTTGCAGAACGACTTTTACAGCAAGGTTTACAAAATGGAATGAGCATTTTAAAATGGCGTTTAACTCAAGTTAAAATGGAGTTTGAGTTACAATATGGACAAATGTAAGAAATGGCAGATGATGAACAATTTACAAACAATTTCATTTATCAGTTCTACAGGCTTTACACTGTGACACCTGGTTCGAAGGGGCTTTTGTCAGCGTGTGAATTAAATAAACCAGGTTCGAAGGAAAACTGGAGCAAGAGAAATTCCATCCCAGGCCCCCAACAGGTCACCAGCTGGGAGAAACCCAGGGACCTTCCAACGCCCCCCACAGGGACCCTGCCCCGAGCTGGAGGAGACACTGTCAGTGGTTATGTGGCCAAGCCCCTAGCGAGGGACGTGACACTGGCTTTGTTTATACCCCATTGGCCAGAGGGCAGCAGGAATCTGGGGGTCAGGAAGGTTTGACTGTGCTGGGCTCTGGCAGGGGAGTGGGGACTAGTGGTTAGAGCTGGGGGCGGGGTGGAGCGGGGTCAGGACTTCTGGTGTTACCATTGTAGTATCATCCTCCAAGGCTGCATTAAAGGTGAATCAATCAGGCCCCTTGTCCCAGGGCCCGGACCCCTCCAGGAGCCTTTGCCCCCGGAACAGGAGGGAGACGGGCAGCAGATTCATTGTGAAGGAGGATCATTCCCCGCCCTGACGCCCTAGTGTCTCAGCTTTGCCGGGTCACTCCACACCCATCCTCTCCCGGTTCTTCCCCGGGGCCTGTATCCCCTCCCAGACCACTGGCCCCTTCCCCCTCCTGCCTCCCAGCACCTCCAGCCTGTCCCCCATCACACAGCCCCCCAGTAGCCGGGTTCCAAGGGCAGGGAACCCGGCTGCCCTCAGTTAACATGGCCACCCTGTCGCCCCCTGCTGCTCTCACAGGGCGCCCATGATACCCCCGGCCAAAATGGCTGACGCCTCAGCCTGGGGGTGGGGAACAATCCGGTTCTAGAGGGCAGGGGGAGGATGTGACATTATACGATTATAATATAACCTCTCATTGAAGTGTGACACGTGGCTAGAAAAGGTTAAGGATCCTGCAGGCTAGCTGACCCAGAGATGACTAGCAGAGGGGTGTTGGAAGAGGTTGTAAATGGGAATGAGGATCATTCAAGGGCAGTTAGGATAGAACTTTAAGTGCAAACCTGTATTGCTAGAAATTAAAGGTAACACGAGTTAATGGACGAATTACCTTCTGTTTAATCTGCATAGTTAATTGCCGGTGATGTTGGGAAACAAGATTATTTCAGAGAGGTAGCTCTGTTAGTCAGTGTCAGCAAAAACAACAAGGAGTCCTTGTGGCACCTTAGAAACTAACAAATTTATTTGGCCATATGCTTTCGTGGGCTAGAACCCACTTCATCAGATGCATGGAGTGAAAATTACAGTAGGGAGGTATAAATACACAGCACATGAAAAGGTGGGAGTTACCTTCCCAAGTGGGGGGAGGAGGGTCAGTTATAACGAGCCAATTCAGTTAAGGTGGAAGTGGGTTATTCTCAACAGTTGAGAAGAAGGGGTGAATACCAAGGGAGGAAAAATCACCTTTGTAGCGCTAATGAGGCCAATGTAATCAAGGTGGCCCATTTCAAACAGTTGACAAGAAGCTGTGAGTGTCGGCAGGGGGAAATTAGGTTTTGTAATGACCCATCCACTCCCAGTGAATTCAGACCTAATTAAATGGTGTCCAGTTTGCAGATTAATTCCAGTTCTGCAGTTTCTCATTGGAATCTGTTTCTGAAGTTTTCTTGGTGAAGAAGTGCAACTTTAAAGTCTTCAGCAGAGCAGGAACCAGGGGAGCCGTGGCAGGCACCGTGTGAAACGAGGGGCTTGTTCCAGCCCAGGCCCCGTTCGCTGGAGTGAGTCTCTAGCGGGAAAATCCCCCAGGTTTGGGTGTCTCCCTGCTGGCCCCGGAGACGCTAGCAACCATTCTGGGGGGGCAGAGGAGCCCCCGGAGCTCAGCTTGAGCTGGCATCGCTGCCACGGCAGTTAAAGTCTGACCCCGTTTCCTCCCGGTTTGGGGGTTCAGCCAGGGGAGGGGCAATAGTGTTGGGGTCCCTCTCTCTGGCTGTTCTGCTCAGGACGTCTCCATGAAAGGGTGGTGGGTGGCACAGCCCCTCCCCGGAATATTTTATCCACCAATTAGATCTTGTTTCCGACACCCCAATTTTGGGGCACAGGTTTCTGCTCCCCCACTTCTCCCATGTCCCAGGCGGGCCCCTAAACCAGACCTCGAGTTAGATCCAGCGGCCGGGTTAGGGGCACGCCTGGGAAATGGGAGAAGTGATCCTGTTTGCCCCAGATGTGACACACACGGCCAGCGTGGGAACAGGGGGGCTGTGGGGTACCCGGCGGGGGAGTTTGTGGTTCTGTGTTTATTACAAATCTAGAGATTAACAGGATGCAAAACAACACAAACAGCCACCTTGCCGCATCCTATCCCTGGTGCTGAACCCCCATGGCCCCCCACTTGTAGGGCTGGGTGGGACGGAACCAGCTGTCGGCGAGGTTACGGGGGGGCTGTTCTCCGTGGGAGGGTGACTCCCTCCTGGGTTCACGTTATGGGGGTGGGGGAAGGGCACCCTCTGCCCCTTGGGGGTGCTGCCCGTGGGGTCCCCGGCTTATGTTGATGGCAGCGTACAGGACGGGGTCAGGGTCAGGGGCTGAGCCCCCCCGCTCGGCCTGCAGCCTCTGGACGTCCAGCTCGGCGTAGATGAGTCCCTCGGCGCCGGGGTCCTGGGGCTGGGAGGGGAAAGTCACGCTGTGTGTGTGTATGTGTGTGTGTGTGTGTGTGTGAGTGTGAGAGTGTGCGTGTGAGTGTGTGTGACTGTGAGTGTGCCAACACACACACAGAGCCTCACTGAACATAGCGATGTGCCCGCACACACGATTTGCACACACACACAGGTGAATTTAAACCAGCGTAGCACCTCCATGTGTGTGCTCCCCCTCCGCCCCCCTTGAGGGAGCGGACGTACACAGCAGCAGAGCAGTCCCAGCCTCTCCACCAGGGGGCAGCGACGTTCGCAGATGCGCACAGCCACACTGTCCTGTCCAGCTGCTCTTCCTCCCGCCCCCACCCCGGGGTACCCAGCGACACCCCCCTCCTCGGACACTCTGGCCCACAGAGCCCTATGGGGCAGAGATCAGGGAAATCTCCCCCGTATCCCAAGCTGCACCTGCCCCCCCTTGGAATTCCGCTGACCCCCCGCAAACCTCAGACAAATGCAAACATTTGGGGGGGGGAGATTTGGGGGGCTGAGTTTGGGGGAATGCAAGGTCAGTCTCTTATTCTCTGTGTTCTGGGTCTCTCCCCTCCCCTCTGCCCCCGACCCTGGGGGGAGCCCTGTGGCTGATCCCTGTTGCTCTAGTGGGGCCCACGCAGGGCCAGATTGGTTGAGTGGTGGGTTTCTTGGGGAGTGGGAGGCACTTACCAGGACATCTAGCTGCTTCCCTTGACCCATAAGGGTGCCTGTGAAACAGAGAGCCCCAGTGAGGGGTCGGGTCCAGATCAGGGCCCAGGGCCCGGCCTCCCGACCCCAATCTCAGCCCTTTGCAGACTGGCCCGCCTCCCCCCCCCCCCAGCACACCGGGCTGGGGCAGGGTCACGAGCTCCATGGTGCAGCAAGGGAAACTGAGGCACAGGTGCAGTGAGACAGGGCTGAGATGCCTCATCCCACAGTGACGCTCAGGCTGCACTCCACATCAGCGTGTCCTCCTCCCCCTCAGGACACAGCCCCCACCAGAGGCCACCCGCCTTTCCCAAATTCTCCCCTCCCCTCTTCCCCATGGCTTCCCCCCCCCCCCCAGTGTGTGACTCACCGACTGTGGCTGCAGCCTCGGCCTCTCTACGGGGACAAAGAGACAGATCGTAATAAACCCAGGAGTCCGGCCTCCCAGTCCTCCTGCTCCAACCCACCAGGCCCCACTCCCCTCCCCGAGCCAGGGAGAGAACCCAGGAGTCCTGTGTCCCGGGGCAGGTAGACGGGGGTGGGGAGCGGAGCTGGGGTCTCACCTGCTCTGTCTCCGGGCTAGTCCTTTCCCTGCAGAGACACGAAGCAGAATTGTTCATAAATTGACCTGGATTCCCGTGTACCAGCCCTTCCAAGGCAGCCAGGATGGGGGGCTCAGGAGAGAGAGATTCTCCCACCCCCTCCCACCGCTCTGCCTGGATACCCTAGAGACAGGCTGAGCCCTGCCCCCTGGCCCCATATGGAGCCCTTAGTACCCCTGTAGCACAGCCCCTCCCCCCTCGCCCCCCACACCACAGCGCTCCCTGAGGGGGCCAGTTCTCTCTGCCAGGGGAGAGCACCCCCTGCTGGGTCCTCTGCTCCCCTCCCCCCCCCCGTTTCCTGGCCTGTCTCCCATCCAAGCCCGGTTTAGCAATGGGTTTAACCCTTCCCTCGCTGGGCGGGGCACTCACTTCCTCGGGTTCTTCTGTAGCAGACGAAGGTCAGGGGGAGGAGGAGGAAGAGGAGGAGGAGGCCAGCGGCTGCTGCGCTCACCCCGGCGATGATGGTGAACGTCAGAACCAGGTCTGCGCTTCGTTCCGATGCCCCTGGGAAGCAGCACCAGGCCGTGAGTGCCATGAGCAGCTGGTTCATTACCCAGACCCTCTCCCTTAAGGACCCAGGGACCCACAGCAGAACATTCTATGGGGCTAGTGGGGGGCAGGGATGCTGGGTAACAGTGGTCAGGGGGGTTCACTGCCAAAGGCAAAGGGCTGTCCTGAGGTGGGAGCAGAGTGTGTGTGTGTGAGAGGGGATGAACCCCAGACCCCATGTACCCTGTGAAGCCAGCTGGGCCGGGGTTCCACAGCCCGGCCCCCTGGGTCCTGCTTCTGTCCTGGGAATTTCCCAGCAGCTTTGGCTCACTTCTGCGTATCAATCATGTGGCTGGGGTGATGGCAGTGGGTGAAGCTTGTGGCTGGGGAGGGTGCTTTGAGATCATTGGGAGAATTATGCCCCGCAGAAGCGATCAGCAGCGATAACAGTGCGGTCATCGCAAGAGCCATCGTTAGGTTCCAGAGTTAACAGAATGTCACTCTAAATGGGTGGGTTCAAATGCAGCTGCTAGGGCAGCACAAACCTGTTTCTACCGGTAGGGAGGTTGATGGTGATTTCCTGCCCCCGGTTCCAGTACTTGGCCCCGTATTGCCTGGGTCGGTCAGAGTCGGGGGCACTCCTGACTGAGTTGAGTTTGTTCCCCCTGTGGGAACAGAACCAGCGACTGTCAGGTGCAGAGGAGGGGTGGTGACAAAGCTGGAGCCCTGGGGTCTGGTTAGTTATACAGGGAAACACCTCCCCCTCCCCCACCAACCAGTGCTCTTCCCTGGGATGAGGGAAAGGACAGGACCCAGGGATTCAGGCCGGATCAGCGCCCTGGGGATCGCAGGAGGGGAGGATCGGCCCAGCAAGACCCTCAGCACAGATACAGCCCCTGCCTGGCTCCACAGAAACTGAAGTGCAATCATTAATGACGAGTCTTAATTACCAGGAGCCCCTATCCTGGGCCCTGTGTGCTCGGTGCTGTACGGACACAGGACACAGAGACGGTCCCTGCCCCACTCAGTTGCCGTTCACACCTGGAGTCACTGCTGAGCAGCTCTGGGCGCAGCTGTTCCTATTTCGGAGGAGGACGCCCGTGTCTATAGAGCTAGAGGGGAGCTCGTCTGCACAACGGGGCTGAATCAGACTAGGGGGAGGGAATACTGACAGCCCGGGATCACCAGTGGGGGTTGGGAACCACACGGGATTCGTCATTTCGGGTCCAGTTTTCATATAAACAAGGTCTTAGTTCATCTTTCTATCCCTCATCAGACACTCTCCCATCTGTCCACTGCTCTATGTTCCCACACACCGGTGGCTGTAGGGTCCTGTGGATCTCTCCATGACCCTTGGTGTAGAAGACCTGAACCCATCGGTTCTGTCTGCAGGGACCGTCCCCCTCCAAATGGCCCGAATGGCCCCTTGGGGGCCTGAGTGGGGAGCCCTGTTCCCGGGGGCTGAATTGTTCCATTTCTCCCGCTCACCTTCTCCCTTTGGCTCCGTCATGGGGGGAACCGGCTGCCGGGGCCCAGCTGGGTCGGTTCCCTCTGTGGGATTAAAACAAGTGGACCTACCTTAGAAGTTTTAAAGGTCAGGCTTGATAAAGCCCTGCCTGGGATGATTTAGTTGGGGTTGGTCCTGCTTTGAGCTGTGGGTTGGACTAGAACCTCCTGAGGTCTCTTCCAATCCTGATCTTCTATGATTCTAGGATTAAGTATCGTTTGGGATGGGGGAAGGGACGTAACCAGCACCCAGGCCTGGAACAGGAAGTGGCTGAAACGGTGCCCACGACCCAGCGTTTGTTACGGGTTCAATTGTCCGGGAAGGTGGGGGGTGAAGTCAGCGCTGGGTCTGGCGCTGGCATCCCCAGAGCATGGGCAGTGCAGGGAACATCCCTCTGGGAAAGGCCCCTGCTCTGTAGCTCCCCTTGGGGTCAGGGATCCTCCCTCCCTTGGCCCCAAACCTCCAGCAGCTGCTGCTCCCCCCCTGGCTGGGATTCCCCCCCCCCCCCAGTGACTGTCCCCACTCCCCAGCTGGGTGTCCGCTCTGCTGGGCCCAGGGCTCAGGGCAGAGCCAGCTCTGAGCATCCCATTGGGGCAGAGACTCCCTGAGGGTCTGGCTGGGTGTGGGGCTGAGGGTGAGGCACTTGAAGAACATCTAGAGTCTGGAGACGGCTTGACCCACCTCTAGACAAAGAACTTCCCAGTGAGCTGGAAGAAGCTATAAAGAGGGGAAGTGACAACATCCCTTGTCCTCACTTCCCCCACAACTCAACACCGGGAAACACGTCTGGAGGACAAAGACTTTGCTCTGGGGAGGGGGTCCCGGCCGGGAGGCAGATCCAGTCTGTGAACTGGAGATCTGGGATCTGTGGGCACCAGTGACCGGGGGAGACGCTGCTTGATTCAAATCCTGTTTAGTTCGTAGAGCTCAGACTGCCCGTTTAGCTTTGTTTCTTAAGTGACTGGCTCCGATCTCTACACTCACTGGCTGGTTAGAATCCCTTCAACTCCGTCCCTCTGCAGTTAATGAATCTGTTTTTCTATTTGACCTCAAACAGTGGGTTTGGGTTGACATGATGGGAAATCCCAGCTCAGTGTACAAAGGCTGGGGTGTGTCCTTGCCCCATGGAGGGAGGGCCAACGGGTAATGAACTGACCCTGGCCAGACTTCTGACCAGGGCAGGACGGTACCAGGCTGGGGATCTGGGAGGGACTTGGCTGGCGCGTCCCTATTAATGGCGGGTGAGAGGCTGGGGGATCATTCATGTGACTGGGTGGGTGTGTCCCTGGCTGTGGATGGCTGGGTAAGTGCAGGGCCTGCCGGGGGTTTGTAGCTTGACGTCAGTGTCCCAGTTGGGAGGGATCCCCCAGGTAGGTGGACAGAGGGTCCAGCAGTTCCATAGACCCGAACCAGGAGCCCTGTCACCGAGCGGAGACACTGAGCCCGGCCCCTCACCTGCCACCATCAGCTCCACGGGGTCGCTGGGATTTGACCAGATGTGCGGGTCCGATTTGGTGCTGTATTGGCAGCTGTAGCTCCCTGTGTCTGTCCGGTTCACGGTGTGGATGGGAAACTCAGCCACACTCCCAGCAGTCACTGCCCAGAGCCGCACGTCCGGGTTTCCAAGTTTATACATGAGGAACGTCACTTCCCGGTATTGACACTCACACCGGACGGTCACAGTTCGTCCCAGGGCAACTCCCCCGCTGGGGTGCAGGGAGAGGGAGGGTTTGGGGTAGCTCAGCTCTGCAGTGAGAAGGTGTCACGGAGCGCCCGGGCGATGGTCTGGAACCGCTCCCTAGGAAGCCAGACCGGACTCCGGGTGAAGGGCCCCTTCTCTCTATACAGCCTGTTTCCCAGGCCAGGAGCTTCAGGGGTACCCACTTCCACCTTCCTGGGTCTGACCTCGGAGCATTCAGCACCTTCTGCCCCTCCGTGTGCTTGCCCCAGCAAGCCCGCCTGGGCGGGGTCCTGAGGGAGCCCATGGGTTCTGCACCCCAAATCCACAGTCAAACGTGACTCTCAACCAGCCAGCAGAATAGACAGTTTATTTGAGATGTCAGGAACACCATCCAACTCAGAGTTTCTCAGTCTCAACAGGGTCCCTCCATCAGGCCCTTCTTGGGTGCTAGGAGATGAGACCCAGATTCTGGGCTCCTGCTTCTTCCCCAGGTTTATTCAATGACTTCTATCTGGTCTAACACAGACCATGCAGCGAGCGAGTGTGAGCCCTCAGCTGGATCCATCTTGGGGCCAGAGAGCCAGATAGCTCCTCTCCCCTTCCCAGCTAGACCCAGACTGCCTCAACCCCCTCTAGCCACTCCCTGCTTTCCTTTGTCCCTTTCCCGGGCTCGAGGTATCACCTGACCTCCCTCCCCCACCTGGGGTCAGATTACAGCATTCAGGGATGCGCACACCTTGAGAGGGGAGGGCGTTGCCTTCTTGCTTCCAATTTCAGCCCTTATTTCTTAAGAAATGCATAGGGGAAACCGCGGCACACACACACAGTACTCCCACTTCGTCACAGACCTCCCCCCCTCTTCGAGAACGAACTGAGCAATGGTCACTTTAGCCAGTGACCTGGGGAAGTTCGACCTCACCAATGTTCCATGGGTGCCCCATTATCTTTCCCACTCCTTGGTAGGAGTCACACCAGGCCCTGAATTAGCGCCTTCTTCGGGGCACAGAGAGCCCTCTGTCACCCTTGTTCCCAGACCACCTTGTCTGGGTCGCTCTTCTTTCCTAGCTCTGAAATTGGGGCAGCTAGGTAGCTAACCTGGGGTACAACCCGCCGGTGGTACCCCATTATCTCGAGAGAGGCCTGGAAACCGGCCAATCTCTGATTCCCTCCACCTCTTGCTGAACAATTACTTTTCTTGCCCAGCCGTTTCTCTGTCTTGCCTGTCCCAGTGGAGTCAGGCTGTGAGCTCTCTGCTCTGATCACAGCATCAGAGACAGAAACAAACTTTTCTCCGGTGTGTAGTGGGGAGGGGAAGTTCACTCTGTCCCACTCCGCCCCAGGGCTCTGCTAACATTTTAAGCCCCCGCCTTCTCCTTCCTTGAGTTGTGATTACAATGACCATCTTCCTCTCCGCCGATTGGTTCCCCGGATTCAAATTCAAACCCTCGGACGTTACAGGAGCAGGGTTTGCATCCTGCCCCCAGGAAGACACCTTTCTCCCCCCATCAGGATATCACAGGCAATATCCTGCAGATCCCCAGCAGCCTGCCAGCCTGACCCCTCCTGTGTCTGCACAGGGGTCTGGGCTCTAGGCAGGGAAAATATCTTTCTACCTGTGACTCTCACCCAGGTCACACCGCCCCCCAGCATCCGGTGACACTGCACCATCGGGGCCCAACAACACTTCTCCCCGTCCCAGGGCCATGCCACCCCAGGACTGTCTCTCCCTTTACCACTTCTCTCCGCTCCCTCTGGGTGTCCACATGACTTGAACTCAGGGGACTCCACACAGACATACCGGTCATGGACAGGGGTGGGAGTCTGTCCACCATCCCACCCATCTGGCGAATGGCATCGATAGCCTTGGGACCCAGCGGGGAGCTAGACACCGGGGCTTTTCCGCAGGGTTCCCCTGGTTCGAATTGCCAGCCTGCTCACCAGCAGTGAGGTGGACGTTCCCTTCTCCCCATCCCTTAACCAGGGACCCCAATTTGGTAATGAGGCTCTCTGCGGAACTGGCATCCAGGGGTCTATCCCCACTCACCCTTCGGAAGTCCCTTGTGCCCCTTGGCATCACCCATTCCCAGTTCACACTGCTGCTCCTGCTGCAGCACTTCCAGGCTCTTGACGCCTCTCACAGTCCAATTTCTCTCTTGGACTCTGCTCCACTTCCCTCCATCTCCAGTCCCCGGATGGGGAACCCAATCGTGAAGACCCCCATCTGGTCAGGGACAGGAGTCTTGGGGATGCGCCATGACCACTCCAGATGCTCTCAGATTCTCCTTCAACCCCATCCTGGATCAGGAATCTTGCAACTGTCTCCGAGGGGCCAAATTCTCCAGCTTCCACTAGCTGCACGATTAACCTGTGCTTCACAAAGCACAGGGTCACGAAGTCTCATCACTTCGCTCTGGACTCACAGGCCTGTGTGCTCTTTGCCCCACAGTGTCCAGGGGGAACTCCCGTGTGTGCCAGCTCTTTCCAGGTCACCGCCTCTTTGCCAGGGTTGAGCGTCTGCTCCTGCGCCCCTGGGACCGCTCACTGCAAACCCCAGGAGTACCCTGATACTGCAAAAATCCTTCTCCCTCCTAGGGCCAAGCCACATGCTTCTCCGCCCCTGACTGCTCCTTGCAGTTTTCAGGGGGACCCTGGATCTGCAACAGTCCTTCTTGCTGGTCACACACTGTCAGGGGTTAAGCTGCAGCTTTTCCACCCCCTGTAACCGGCATTCTCTGGGCCTTCAACATGCCTGCTCCCCAGCGATCCCACAGTCACTTACTGCAGGGTGCGCCGTCCACGGGGTCCACGAGGTGCCGCACATCCCACTGCTCTGCCACCAGTTGTCACGGAGCGCCCGGGCGATGGTCTGGAACCGCTCCCTAGGAAGCCAGACCGGACTCCGGGTGAAGGGCCCCTTCTCCGTATACAGCCTGTTTCCCAGGCCAGGAGCTTCAGGGGTATCCACTTCCATCTTCCTGGGTCTGACCTCGGAGCATTCAGCACCTTCTGCCCCTCCGTGTGCTTGCCCCAGCAAGCCTGCCTGGGCGGGGTCCTGGGGGAGCCCATGGATTCTGCACCCCAAATCCACAGTCAAACGTGACTCTCAGTCAGCCAGCAGAATAGACGGTTTATTTGAGATGTCAGGAACACCATCCAACTCAGAGATTCTCAGTCTCAACAGGGCCCCTCCATCAGGCCCTTCTGGGGTGCTAGGAGGTGAGACCCAGATTCTGGGCTCCTGCTTCATCCCCAGGTGTATTCTTTGACTTCTATTTGGTCTAACACAGACCATGCAGCGAGCGAGCGTGAGCCCTCAGCTGGATCCATCTTGGGGCCAGATAGCTCCTCTGCCCTTCCCAGCTAGACCCAGACTGCCTCAACCCCCTCTAGCCACTCCCTGCTTTCCTTTGTCCCTTTCCCGGGCTCGAGGTATCACCTGACCCCCCTCCCCCACCTGGGGTCAGATTACACAGCATTCAGGGATGCACACCTTGAGAGGGGAGGGCGTTGCCTTCTTGCTTCCAATTTCAGCCCTTATTTCTTAAGAAACGCATAGGGGAAACCGAGGCACACACACACAGTACTCCCACTTCATCACAGAAGGAGACAGGCTGTGAGAGAGACCCCGCCACAGTCACTGCCCCCCGTCCTCGCCACACTGTCCCAGACACAGGGTCCCTGGGAGAAAACCCAGCCAGAGGAACCTCTCCGAGATCCCAGAGATTCCTGGGAGCTACGACCAGCACTGCCTGAGACCTAAATCCAGCACATCCTCTGTATCTATCCACTTAATAGTCCCCCCCAGCCTGGGAGTCAAGACACTTGGGTTCTGTCCTGTGCTCTGGGAAGGGAGTGGTGTCTAGTGGTTAGAGCTGGGGGGAGGGGGGGCACCTGGGAGTCAGATGTGCTGGGAGCTTCACAGACACTCTGAGAAAAAGCTCCCTCCCTAAAGCCAACCCTGACTCTAACCAGACAGAAGGTGTTGGAAGGATGATTCATACAAGGGGAAATGGAGGCACAGGCAAGTAAGTGACACCCCAAGGACCCCCGGGGGCAGGGATCCCCCCCCCCCATGCCAGCCCTGAATCTACAGCAGCTGGGAACCCCCCTGTGACTCTGTCCCCGCTCCCCGGGCAGGTAATCACGGGGATCTGACCAGTTGGGCAGCTCCGATCTGGAGCGAGATCGGCAGCTGTAGAGCCCTGCGTTTCCCCGCTTGGCACTGGGGATGGTGAATTCACCCCCATCTCCATCAGCATCCAGCTCCCGGATTTGGATTTTATATTTATACAGAAATAACCTCCTGGCCTCGCACCGACACTGACAGCGGATGGTGATGGCTCCCCCAGGGTGGATCACCCTGCTGGGGGTGATGGAGATGGAGGGTCTGGGGGCAGGGAGTTCTGCGTTCACACACAAACAGGAGTGAGATGGGGAAACACAAACCCCTCCCCGTGTGTCTGTGACCTTCCCTCAGCGCCCAGTCCCAGGGACAGCACCAGGGTAACAGACACTTCACTGTACCCACGGGGAACCTGCAAGGTGGGTTCTGATCTCAGCGCCCCCATGGTGAATCCAGAGTCACTCCTGAGTACACTGGGGGCAGGGCCAGATTCTGATCTCAGCCCCTCAAGGTCAATCCGGAGTCACCCCTGAGTACACTGAGGGCACAGCCAGGTTCTGATCTCAACTCCCGGGGTCAATTCAGTCACCCCCGACTGAGTTTCTGGGAAGGCTCAGCTGCTCTTTTCCCCTCCCCCCCCCATCCTTTACACTTAGCATTGAGCAGCACAGATCCTCACCTCTGGACACCTCGCTCCGCCCGGCCAGCCAGCAGCCTAGAGAGGAGACGGCTTGTTAAAGACCAGATCCCAGAGCGACTGGATCCTATACCCTGGCCTCAGGGCACATGCCCTGGTCTCAGATCCCTCCCCTGGGCACACGCCCTGGTCTCAGATCCCCCCCCAACCCTCGTCCTGGTCTCAGATCCCCCCCATGGGCACACACCCTGGCTGTCTCCAATACTCACTGAGGAAGAGGACGGTGAGAGCAGATGCCATGATGGGGCAGTGAGGGGGCCCCTCTGCGCTGCCACCAACACCCCGGTGCACAGCTCCACAGAGCCCCAAATAAGGATCTCAGCTGGTGGCTGCAGCTACAGGAAGTGGACGACGTCTCCTCCCTTCCTGTGTCCATCACGCCTTGTCTCTAATCTCCAGGTGAAATCTAATATGGCCAAAGTAAGCTGCAGTCCCTGCAAAACCCAGGAAACTGTGAGACCTTCAGCCTGGCCGTTCATCATGCAGCTCACAGCTTGTCCCCATGTATCTGTGGGGAGGCAGGACAGGTCACCCTCCATGTACCCTGCAGCCTTGGGGAAGGTGCACTGGGCTGGGAGCCAGGAGACCACAGAGTCTAGTCTTCAATTTTCCACTGACCATGATTTCCATGTAGATTCCCCCCTCCCATCCTGCCCTTTCTCACATTCTGGACTCAACCCTCACTGGTGACCCGTGTAAGTAAAACGAATACGCGATCCTGCAATTAAAGGATGACCTTGTAATGGATGTGCAGGAGGGGGCAGAGTTAAGGTTGTTCAGGAAACTGTAACTGTGACATTTCCTGGTGTGGGAGAGTTTGACTCTGTAGCTTTCCCACTCAGCCTGATAACTGCCTGTATGGAACACCTGCTGTGGCACCGTGTGAGGAGCGGGCGCGATGGGGAACATGTGGGTTTGCTGCCTATTGTGCCATAGCTGAGCGGTGATGGCGGGTTTACACTGTAACGCCTGGGTCAAAGGGTCTTTTTTCATTGCGTGAGTTAAATTAACCAGGTTCAAAGGAAAACTGGGGCAAGAGAAATTCCATCCCGTGCCCACAATGGTCACCAGCTGAGAGAGACCCAGGGACCTTCTAATGCCCCCGCAGGGACCCTGCCCTGAGCTGAAGTAGACACCGTCAGTGGTTATGTGGCCAGGCCAACCATCATGCAACTCGTCGCTTGTTCATGTATCTGTGGGGAGGTGGGACGGGTCACCCTCCGTGTACCCTGCAGCCTTGGGGAAGGTGCACCGGGCTGGGAGCCAGGAGACCAAAGGGTCTGGTCTTCAAGCTTGGCCTGACCATGATCTCCATGAAAAGTCCTCCCCCTTTCCAATCTGACTTCAAGTGGCTGGTGATCCATATAGGTAAAATGAATATGTGATCATGTAATTAAATACTGGGGTCGTAATGCATTTGCATGAGGGGGCAGAGTTAATGTTGTTCAGGAAACTGTAACTGTGGCATTTCCTGGCACTGGAGGGTTTGACTCTGCAGCCTTGCCGCTCAGCCTGGGATGGGTTTGGGTGCTGGAGGGGGCTCTGGGCTGGGGCAGAGGGTTGGGTGCAGGAGGGGGTGCAGGTTTGAGAGGGAGTTTGTGTATGGGAGGGGGCTCAGTGCTGGGGCAGGTGGCGAGGGTGTGGGAGAGGGTAGCGGGTGCTGGCTCTGGGAGGGAGCTGAGGGCTGGGGCAGGGATAGGGGGCGAAGGGGTGAGGGGTGCAGGTCTGGGAGGGAGTTTGGGTGCAGGAGGGAGGTCCGGGCTGGGGCAGAGATTTGGGATGCGAGAGCGGGTGAGGGGTGTGGGCTCTGTCTTGGTGGCATTTACGTCGAGTGGCTCCTGATTCTTGGCATAGCAGGGCTAAGGCAGGATCCCTGCCAGCTTTGGTCCCTGTGGCCCCTGGGGGATGAGCAGGGGGCTCCATGTGCTGCCTCTGCCCTGAGCGCCGGCTCCGCAGCTGCCATTGGCCACAGTTCCCGGCCACCACATTCCGTCCCCAGCACGGAGCATCAGCAATGGGGCAGAGACAGACTCCGGGGTCTCCCCTGGGATCCAGGGGACCAAGGCATCAGCCAAGATTTTCCACCTCCCTGATCCCACATCCCGGGGGCTGAGATCCCCCCACCACACACCCCCAAACTTCACAGACATCCTGTCTGCTGGGTGCCGTGCTCACGGAGCCCCTGGGGGCCTGGCAGGCTGTGGGGCTGGGAGCCGGGCTGGGCCCCTCACCAGCTACTATGATCTGCACGGGGTCGCTGGGCTCCGAGTGGGCAGCTGGGCCTGTACTGTTGCTATAACGACAGGTGTAGCTGCCCCAGTGTTCCTGTCTGGCGCTGGTGATGGGAATTTCAGCCTCAGAACCAACCAGGGTCCATGTAATTCAGATACATCTCATCTCCATCCTTGTAGAGGAGGATCCTCAGGCCCAGCCGTTGATGCTGACGCCGGATGGCGACGTTTCCCCCCACAGGGGTCATGGGGGCTGAGGGAGATGGAGGGTTTGGGGAGGGACCCCTCTGGATTCACAAACAAACAGGCAGTAAGTGGTGTTGACACAAACCGTGTCTGTCTGATTCAATCCTCCAGAGTCTGTCCCTCCAGCGTTTCACCCCGTCCCGTCCCTGGGGTGCAGGCCTGGGCCCCATGGTTCCCAGCTGGGGAGAGACACAGCAGTGGGGAAAGATTTCCTGTCTTGGATTCCTTCAGTTCTCCAGGGTCAATACAGCCCAGCCCCTGACTGACTGCAGGGGGTCTGAGCTCACAAGCTGCCTCTGGCCCTATTACAGCTGAGTGTGAATTGGGATCCACCCGGGAGGGGTTCATGGGACAAATCTGGGTCCTCTGAGCCAGTGGCTCCCAGGACAGGTCCCCCCAAAACAACATGTCTGCAAAATCCCCCGGTGGGTCTAACATTTTCCTGTCCACCCCTAGAGCTTAAACTGTCGCTCAGCTCCATGGCCCCAAACTGCTCTCTGCCGCTGGGGAATTCGCTCCTCTCTGCAGGGTGCCGGGGCCCCTTTGGGGATGGGATATTGCCGAAACTATTCAGGGGGATGCTGAGAACGCTGGGTCGGGGTGAGCCTGACCCACAAGCAAAGCAGTGAAACACCGGGGTACAGCAAGTCGAGTTTGAGTCACTGTGGGGAGGCAGAGCTTTGAGTGCAGGTGAATTCACCCTGTGTGGGGCCCATCCCTGTAATGAGTGGGGCGAGGTCTCAGTGTGTGTGTGGAAGGGAGCAGAGGTCTGACAGGATCATCCCTTTGGGGGATCTGTGCCCCTCAACCCCCCCCCCCACACATCCTTTATTCAGAAATTCCCCCAGCTGCCCCATTCCCCACAGATACTCATGTCCCAAAATGGACACGTCCCATGGCAGGTGGACGTGTGCCCAGCGCTGGAGCCAGGGCGCTTTGCCCAGCCGTTCATGTGGGGCGGCGTCTGCCAGACAATCTCATGGACCTGCCCAGAGCACATGGGACAGATCTGCCCCAACCCCCTCTCAGCCCCTGCGGAGCTTCCCTCCCATCTGATGCAGACAGGAAACATGGAAACTCGGGTCTGCCCATTGTGTTTGTCACGTGTCTCCCTCCACACCACCAGCAGGTGGCCGGGGTGACCCATGGCGAGCTGGGTGTCTCGCAAAGGCTGCCCTGCTTCGTTCCCAGGGGGTGAGCTCTGTGCTGGGGGTCTGGGCTCAGGCAAAAGTGGGGGCCCAGGCCTGGCCCAATGAAGGGCCCCTGCCAGGGATACTGGGAGACCTCTCACACTGTGTAGAGTCCAGATGCACGGACAGAGAGGAGGGAGACAGACACAAGGACAGAGACATGAAACCCCAGGATACTCAAACACTTTATTGGTGTTAATCATTTGGGGGGGGGACTCCACAAAATCACAGGCCTCGGGAGAAGAAATGTCCCACCCCTTGCATCCCTCAATCCCCCCAAATCTTCTGACGGAGCCTCAGGCCCCGCCCTTCCCCGACGGTGCCCCCTGTCCCATCACCCCCCCAACTCTCAGACTGAGGTTCCTAATGCTCCGTCCCCTTTGCCCCTGAGGGCGCCCCCTGGCTCGCCATCACCACAAAACTCCTGCGGCACCATCCCTTACGGCGCCAGCCGCCCCACCGTCTCCTACCGCACTGCCTGCCCCGCCATACCACGTGCCTCCTAGGGCACCACCTTCTCCGCCATGCCACACGCTTCCAAGGGCGCCGCCAAACCACGCGCCTCCTAGGGCACCACCTTCTCCGCCATGCCACACGCTTCCAAGGGCGCCGCCAAACCACACGCCTCCTAGGGCACCACCTTCTCCGCCATGCCACACGCTTCCAAGGGCGCCGCCAAACCACGCGCCTCCTAGGGCACCACCTTCTCCGCCATGCCACACGCTTCCAAGGGCGCCGCCAAACCACGCGCCTCCTACGGCACCACCTTCTCCGCCATGCCACACGCTTCCAAGGGCGCCGCCAAACCACGCGCCTCCTAGGGCACCACCTTCTCCGCCATGCCACACGCTTCCAAGGGCGCCGCCAAACCACGCGCCTCCTACGGCACCACCTTCTCCGCCATGCCACACGCTTCCAAGGGCGCCGCCAAACCACGCGCCTCCTAGGGCACCACCTTCTCCGCCATGCCACACGCTTCCAAGGGCGCCGCCAAACCACGCGCCTCCTAGGGCACCACCTTCTCCGCCATGCCACACGCTTCCAAGGGCGCCGCCAAACCACGCGCCTCCTAGGGCACCACCTTCTCCGCCATGCCACACGCTTCCAAGGGCGCCGCCAAACCACGCGCCTCCTAGGGGACCACCCTCTCCGCCATACTACATGCCTCCGACGGCACCCCCAGCCCCACCGTCCACCATGACTCCGACAAAGTTCAGTGTCCGGCCATTCCCCTGGTGTTACGACGTCGCCCTTTGCACCTTTGGCGCCCCAACTCTCCAGTGATGCCCCCTGCCCCACCAGCTCCCCAACCCTGTGAAGGTGCCTCCTGCTCCCCCTTACAAGCTCCGCATTCCCCCCTGCCTCCTGCTCTTCCTCCTCCCCCCTGCCCGCTGGGTGCAGCGGCTGCCTCATGGCTTGCATCTCGTCCAGACAGGCCTTGGGGTCAGTGTCGGGGTCGTTCCCTCTGCAGTCCCTGCAGCCCTGGATGTCGCAGCGCAGCAGGGGCACGTCGGGCAGCCGGTGCCAGGCCTCCAGCAGGCGGTTGGGATCCAGGCCCCGGTCCTGCCGGCAGATCTGCCGGAAGACGAAGACCTTGTAGTTGTGGTCGATGGGGCGGAAGGTGTCGCTCACCAGCCGTAGGAGGTTGTGGGGCCTCTTCCCCAGCAGGCACGGCCCCGCGCAGGGCGAGCGGACGGTGAAGAAGATCAGGCAGCTTCTCTCGTCGTAGGGCCAGGCCAGGAGCTTCTGCACGGGGCTGTTCTGGTGGCCCTGGAGCAGGCGCCGCTCCATCCGGGCAGCCACAACGGGCCCTTCATCCGCGTCGTCCAGGCCGTCCTGTGGGGTAATGGCCGCCTGCAGGTCCCGCAGCTTGTTCCTGGGCAGCACCTGTCCCAGACCAGATGTGTTCTCGCAACTGGCTTTCTCCAGGCTGACGGCGAAGGCGTATTCGACATCCAACCCGTCCCTGAGGGAAGGCAAAGCAAAGGGGAGTGAGGGGACGCGGAGCTCTGAACAGCTCTGCCCCCGGTCCTGCGAGGGAAACTGGGGCTGGGTCGCGCATGGCGCCATCACTGGTCGGTTCTAGGCTCTCAGGGCTCCAGCCTGGGTCAGGGGATGTTTGTACCCTGGGAGAATGAAATACACTTGGAGGGCGGTTTTAAGAAGATCAGAAACTGCCACAGGCGCCCCCAGGGATCATGAACTTTGGTCCATCAGCTCCGCAGGGCTGAGCATTACCGCCTGAACTCCAGGAACAAGCTGAAGCTTTTCCACAGAACCATCCCAAGAGAGGGACGTGACACACAGTTGGCCCCGGGACCCACAGTGATTTCCTGGGGAGCTGAAGAATCCTGCAGATCGGGGCTCCTTATTTCCCCTCCAGCTCTGGGCAGGCCCTGGGACTATGGTTAAAAGGAGGCCGACAATGGAACATAGATGTGGCACATTCCCTGTGAAAAGTTGCGTCCGAGGTTGGGGTCTGCCACATTAGAGAGCTGGGTTCACATCCCACTGCTGCCTGAAGTGACTGCGTGCAGCTGAATTGGGGATTGCTAGGGGCTCTTAACTGGCTGAGGACAAGCTACTAATCTCTAAGGTCTGAGGTCATTTTTGGCAATAAGCAGCAGCAGCCAGGAAACAGAGTCACATTCCCTCTATGTTATAAAAAATACAATGCACCATTGGGCTGTTAAAGCAGTGCTCCTGTCCTAATTGTCGCCACCATCACCAGACCTTCAGATCTTTAACGAAAACTTTGTTTGGTAGCGTTCCACAATCTGGTAAGAAACCGTTTACCAGCAGTTGTTATTGTTCGATCTGTACTTCTATTGTTTTGCCTTTCTCATCCCCCACATCTCTATCATTTAGCTGTGTGATCTCTGTCTGGTTCTTTGATCGTTTCTGTCAGTTGCAGAACTAATTTGGCAAGATTTAAATCAACTAACTTATCAAGGTCTGGTTGGGTAAAGGATTGTTTTGTAATGGGCTAGGATTGGTGAAAAGCACAATTTTGTAGTATTTCAGTTGGTGATTGGTTTGGGTACAGCTAAGCAGGACTCAAAGTGTCCAAAAGGAAGGAAGTTATTTGGTCACTAACTCCAGGGCACAGCCCAAGATCAGAGCTGCCAGACCTCAGCACCCTGCCAGCCCCCAAAGCAGCAGCTGGAGCCCCAGATGACCTGACAGTGACAGGCCACCAGGAAAAGTTCATCTGCCTTATTGAGAGTGGTGAGCACTGTCTGCTTCCCCTGTGTGTTCTGTTTGGGTAGCTGTTCATAAAGAGAGGTTAAGGATATTACTGTGCAAGGCTCTTTCACTGGTAAAAGGCCCCACAAACCTGCAGAAAATTACACCCTGAGCCCTAACAACAGGGAAAATGCAGGGGGTGCCTAAATGAACTGGGTTTCTCCTTGAGCCCACGGAAGAGTAAAGGTGGGTGGAGTATGGAGGTAATAAATCAGTAACAAGGACTGTGATGAGCACTTGACAGCAGATACAGGAGCAGATCTCCTGGCTTCCAGCCAAGTGCACCTTCGTCTTAGCTACGACCTACTGGGAGGGAATCTTGCTCTGGGTGGACACAGCATCGGCTTGGGGGAGCATAGGTGTCACCTGTGGTCCAGGGTGAGCCCTGCAGACCCTTCATCCTCTAAGCTGAGCCCCCCCCCCTTTCTGCAGCCCCCAGCCTCTGGAGCAGGGGGTGGGAATGAAGTCAGGTTCATGGTGGTTTGTCCTATGATAGGGCTTGAGCGCTATCATGAATAGTCATGCTAATGCTCAACCTTCCGTGTCCAAATCTAACATCCTGACCCTGATAATACTGGGGGGCACTTATCCTACAGGCCAGTTCTTTAAAGAATCTTGGGTGCAAGGTATCTGGTCCTCATTTATTGTGAAGGGAGTTTACAGCAAACACATGACTACTGCAGGTCAACAATTTTTGTGACAGAACAGTTTTCCTTAGGGAAGGGCAGATTCAACAAAATCTAAAGGTTCCAAGGGAATCCATCGAATTTGTGTGATTTTCTAATGAAAAATTGTCAGAAAAATTTGTTTAGATTGAAACATTTCTTTATGACTTTATTTTTAGGTTATATTGCTGTTTATAATATACAGTTGGAAACATCTGGAATTTTATATTATATTATATTTTATATTACACTAGCGAAAGTACCTGGCGTTGCTCGGGTCAGTCGGAGGTGGGGAGGGGGCAGACAGCTGAGCGAGTGCGGGGTCCGTTGGATGGGGGCAGAGAGCAAACCTGACACCCCCACCTCACCCCCCTGACCAAACCCGACACCCCCACCTCACTTACCCCTTGACCAACCCCGACTCACATTTTCACCCCCCAACCCAAACCCAACACCCCGACGTCTCCCCCCTACCAACCCCAACACCCCCTGACCAACACCCACACCTCACCCCCCCGTAGACCAAACCTGACACACCCACCTCACTTCCCCCCCAACCAAACCCAACACCCCTACCTACCACCACAAACAAACCCGACACCACCACCTCACTTACCCCTCGACCAACCCCGACCCCCCTCCTCACCCCCCCAACCAAACCCAACACCCCCACCTTACCCCCCCACCAAACCCAACATCCCCTGACCAACCCCAACCCCCACACCTCACCCCTCACCCACCCAGACACCTTCCCACCCCCCCAGACCAAACCCAACACCCCCCGCTCACTTACCCCTCGACCAAACCCAACACCCCCACCTCACTTACCCCTCGACCAAACGTGACACTCCCACCTCACCCCCCGACCAATCCCGACACCCCCACCTCACTTACCCTCCGACCAAACCCAACTCGGGTCCGTCGGAGGTGGGCAGGGGGCACAGAGCTGAGGGATTCCGGGGTCCGTCGGAGGTGGGGAGGGGGCATAGAGCTGAGGGATTCTGGGGTCCGTCGGAGGTGGGGAGGGGGCACAGAGCTGAGGGATTCCGGGCTCCGTTGGAGGGGGGAGGGGGCAGAGAGCTGAGGGATTCCGGGGTCCGTCGGAGGGGGGGAGGGGGCAGAGAGCTGAGGGATTCCGGGGTCCGTCGGAGGGGGGAGGGGGCACAGAGCTGAGGGATTCCGGGGTTCCGTCGGAGGGGGGAGGGGCAGAGAGCTGAGCGAGTGCGGTGTCTGTTGGAGGGGGTATTATGACATCAGAACTATGTCACAGAGAACAGCAGCTGCCCAGCTGATGTGATTGGCCTTTAAATAATTTCACCCCTGGGGGGCGTCAGGGGTGAGATTTGAAAAATTTTCGACCCTTACGGTCATTAGGACCCCAAGACCTCTAACTGTACCAAATTTCAAGTCTCTAGCTCAAACGGTGTGGAAGGAGTAAGCTTACGTACATACACGCACGCACGCATACCCCTTTTGACTTTTATATATATAGATAGCAGGAAAGTCAAGTTTCTAAAGCTGAAATGGTAATATATTGATCTTTCACAAATATTCAGATATGGTCCAACTGAAATCTGTTATTAATTTTTCCAAAACAAAATTTGGAATTCCCATTCCATGGAAGTTTTCAAATTTTATTACTAATTTGTTTTGGAAAGAAAATAGAAATTTCAGAATTTCCGAGGGAATTTGGAATTCCACTTTCCAACCCGTATTTCACAATAATAATGAGATCCACCACCCTCCCCCCATGCATCCCTTGAATTACCCCCTCTCCCAGCTCCAGGCTCCATCTCCCCCTGCACCCCGGAATCACCCTCCCAGCTCTGCCATGCACTGAGCCACCTATGCCATAGAAAATCAGAGGGCAAACGTGAAGCATCTTCCCCCCCTTTTTCCTTCATTTACTACTCAGGGAGGTCAGAGGGGACCCAGACAGATAGGAAATTCCCCAGTGGGTCTCACTCACCTAGCAACATGATCCACGCTCTCTCTGAGCGCGGCTGGGTCGATGCTCCCGGCGGTCTCTGGCCCGATGCAGAGGAGAAGGGGCAGCAGCAGGAGTCCAGCCCTGGGCACCCGGCCCGGCACCTGCACAGTACCCCACAGTGTCAGCGCCCCCCAGCCTGGGCACAGACCCAGAGCCCCCCGACCCACATCAACTAATCTCTGGTGTGCCACTGACAGGAGAGGGGACAAGCGATAACCCCCTGGAGATTGATGAGGTGGGGTGTCAATGGCAGACAGGTTTTCCATGGGGCAATATGGCCAGGATGGGGGACAAGGAGGGCTCTCCTGGGATTCCATAGGGCAGAATGAGGCGGTGAGGATTTACCAGGGTTTCCATGGGGAAGAAGGCAGGGGCGACTCACCAAGGTTTCCATGGGGCAGGAGGTGGGGGGATCCCCCTCCAGGGTTTCCATGGGGCAGGAGGATGTGGGAGAGACTCACAGGGCTTGCCATGGGGCAGGAGGTGAGGGGTAGTGGGGATTCACCGGGGTTTCCATGGGGCAGGAGGAGGGGGGACTCACCAGGGCTGCCATGGTGCCGGAGCAGGGGGTGCTGTCACCCACTGACGGATGCTCACATCGGATCCCCAGTGATGGGTGTTCAGCTACTAGCCCCTCTTATAGCTTCCCTTCCCCCCACCCCTCCCATGCTGCAGAGGGGCGGTGCCCATTTCTGCTGTCCCCATGACCAGGCCAGCGGCAGGGGAGGTGGGTCTCAGCTACTTCTTTCAATATTGCCTTGAAAGAAAATGCCATGGGGCTGAGCCAGCAGGGGTGGGGCAGATGGGGGAACGGGATGGGAGGTGGCGAGGAGCAGGGCAGACATGGTGGGGGATGGGAGGTGGTGAGGGTACTGGGGAAGGTGGGGAGGGAGGTGGGAGGTGCGGAGGGCCAGAGGAGATGGGGGTGAGGGTTGGAGTCTGTTGAAGGTCAGGGCAGACAGGAGAGGCGGATGGGAGGTGGCGAAGGCCAGGCAGACCCCTGGCAGTAGCATTAGCCCTGTCTGGGTGGGGTCGGTTTGTGTCACGCTTCGGGTGAAGGGATGAAGTTCCCTGTCCCTGTGTCTGGCACTGTGGCCCTCCGTGCTCCAAAGCAGTCTCCTGGCACCCCCATGATGACATGGTGATATCATTATGCGATGTTCTGGACCCAGCAGGCCTTGTTAGGCATCAATGGAAAAGGTATAATTGCTCTGATGAACGTGAATATCCTGTTGGATGGCAGGTGCTATCACTGTATTGTAGGGAACGGACAAAGTTTTGGTCTGTGTGTGTCACTGAAAGAGGATGTGAACTTGGGAACACCCACAACCAGCATTTCAGGTACAACCACGGAGAAACCGGACAGCACTGATGGCCAATTGAGGTGAATTCGCACTCCCAAGGACCATCCCAGAATCTATGTACAATGAAAACTTCTCAGAGGGAACCCATCGACAGTGGACATGGCGTGACTCATGTCATAGCAGAAGATCTTTCCAGAAAGCTCTGGAAAGGGGGAGGGATAGCTCAGTGGTTTGAGTGTTGGCCTGCTAAATCCACAGTTGGGCGTTCACTTCTTAAGGGGGCCATTTGGGAATATGAGGCAAAAATAGGGATTGGTCCTGCTTTGAGCAGGGGGTTGGACTAGATGAACTCCTGAGGTCCCTTCCAATTCTGAGATTCTATGAAAGATGGAAGAACCTATAAAGGAGGGGAAATTATTTTTGGTCTTTTGCCCCCCACAACTCAACATCTGGAAGCACGTCTGGAGAACAAAGACTGTGAACAGGGGAGATGGTCCCAGGCTGCAAAGGAGAATCCCACCCTCTCTGTTATTGGTCCCCTCTGGTGTTGGTTCATGAGCAGCTGGGAGAAGAATTCAGGTAACTCGACTGGGGGTGTCCCTGCCCGTGGATTGCTGTGTAAGTGAAGGACCGGGAGGGCTTTGCAGCTTGTCACAGCATCTCAATGTGACAGGGAGCCCAGGTTGGTGGCAAACGGAGCTTAGCGGTACCCCAGTTCCAGGTTGCACCCCAGGAAAATCCATCACAGGTGCCCATGCCTCTGTCTGTGTGTCCAGCTCTCTTCCACCCCATTGAGCCACTCACAGAGGCCTGGGGATGGGGCAGGAGGCCAAATATGCCCATCTGTCACTCGGCGAGAATGGATTACCGCTCTCTGTGCCATCAGCAATGTGTAATGAAATCGGACCTCGGGCAGGTTCTAGCTGGTGCCAATCGGCCCTGACATCAGTGGAGCTGCTCCAGCTGAGAATCCTCTCGCCAAGGTCACCCTGGTGCGGCGAGAGGCTCAAGTGAGGAACTTAGACCATGCTCAGAATGGGGGAAACCTGTGTGTGGGGAGGTGGACCCCAGCAGGGAACAATGGGGCAGGGTGGGTCGTGTCACTCGGCTGGGCTGGGGGTCTGTCCCTATGGGGCGCTCCCCCTGGCAAAGGGGTTCATGGCCCAGCCTGGCTGGGTGACACCCCACTCCCCACCACCCGGCCAGCACAGGGCATCCCAGCTGACCGAGTGTCCCCCCCTCCCCCCGGCGGTTGCAAAGGGGCTTGGGAAATAAACGGCTCCTTCTGGTGGTGACGGTGGCGCAAGAACTGTGCAGCCGGGAGGCCTCGCTCTTGAGCCTCACACCTAACAGTCACCTCAGCCCTGGCTGGGCTCCCTCCCCTCCCCGCCACCCGGGCACAACTGTGGCTTGAGAAATAAACGGCCCTTGCGGCCGTGATGGTGGCACAAGGGCTGCAGGGCCCCCAACCTGAGCCCCCGAGGGAGTAGCCACCAGCCGCCACAGCTCCTGCAGGGAGCGGGCGAGGGCCTCCCTCCCAAGCCCCTCCCCCTTTCTGTGGGGAAAGGGACCGCTCGGCCCCGGGGACCCCCATCCCGACCACAACCACTGCCCATTGGGACCTCCACTCTGACTGCACCCCCTACCCCTGGGACTCCCATCCCGACTGCATCCCCTGCCCTTGGACTTCTGCCTCAAGTGCACCTCCTTCCCCAGGATCCCCACCCCAATTTCATCCTCTTGTCTGGAGACCACTCCCCACCCTGATCGTGCCCCTTTCCCCAAGAACTCTATCCCCACGCAGACTCTGACGCCTGCCTGGGATTCCTACCTCAACTGCAGCCACTTTCCCAGGACCCCCGAGCTGACTGTGTCCCTGATCAGGGACCCCCAACCCAGAACCATCATCCCCAACATGGACTCACGCCCGACATGGCCTCACCCTCAGGTGTCATCCACCGGGCTTAGGGAGCAGCTCCCCCAATCCGGATCCAGAACCCTCTCCCCTGCCCTAGCACTGCGGGGTTTGATCACCACCCTGGGCACCAGTGGAGGGGGCGCTGGGTCTTGCTACAAAGATGGTGAGTGGCGGCTTGTGTGGCTGGAGCCCCATTTCCTTTCCCAAGTCCCAGGGCCAGACAAAGACACCCACTCAGGGGTCCATTCTTCTACCCAAGTACAAACAAGTTACACATCACTCCCGACACATTGAGGTACAACCCCTCCTCCTCCCCTGGTTATCTATGTGGAATGTGCAAGTCTCGGAGTGTCCTGGTACCATCCTGGAACGTGTTTATATCTCTAGTGTTCAGTTTTAGATATGTGTAGTTTTGCAACATCAGCCCTTTCCCTGCCAGACTCTAAGCAGGGCTTGTCTCTTGCTCACAGCTGAACTTTGCTTTATGTTAACCAGGTCTTGACCATAACTTTAGTTCAGGCCTTAGGCCTCATGTCAGGCCTCTGATACAAGGGTTTGTGTTTCAGGATCTCATCTTACTACATCCCCCCCCCCCCCCGTTTGTCTTTTATGGGGAGGATGTTTACCCATCATCCCGGCAAAGCATAGTGCATGGACTGAAGAGAACCCAGTGGGCTAAACAGTGTTATGGGGTTACCTTATTTTACCATCCATACACTCATGCCCCATCTGTCTTTGTAGTCCTCACATTCCCTCCTGCGACTGATAGACAGATTTTATTATCCAATTAATTTTTAGGCCCTTATGGTAGGCCTGGAATGTTAGGTCCAGGACCAGGCCTGAGGAATGTAGTATTATGTTTGAGCCTTAGAGGCACTCCCAAATCTATATATAAAAGTCAAATGGTGTATGCGTGCGTGCGTGCGTGTATGGGTGTATGCTTACTCCTTCCACACCGTTTGAGCTAGAGACGTGAAATTTGGTACAGTTAGAGGTCTTGGGGTCCTAATGACCGTAAGAGTCGAAATTTTTTTCAAACCTCACCTCTGACGCCCCCCAGATGTGAAATTATTTAAAGGCCAATCACATCAGCTGGGCAGCTGCTGTTCTCTGTGACATAGTTATGATGTCATAATACCCGCTCCAACGGACCCTGGAATCCCTCAGCTCTCTGCCCCCTCCAACGGAACCCCGGAATCCCTCAGCTCTCTGCCCCCTCCCCACCTCCGACGGACCCCGGAATCCCTCAGCTCTGTGCCCCCTCCCCACCTCCAACGGATCCCGGAATCCCTCAGCTCTGTGCCCTCTCCCCACCTCCAACGGACCCGAGTTGGGTTTGGTCGGAGGGTAAGTGAGGTGGGGGTGTCGGGTTTGGTCGGGGGGTGAGGTGGGAGTGTTGGGTTTGGTCGAGGGGTAAGTGAGGTGGGGGTGTCGGGTTTGGTCGAGGGGTAAGTGAGCGGGGGGGTGTTGGGTTTGGTCTGGGGGGGTGGGAAGGTGTCTGGGTGGGTGAGGGGTGAGGGGTGGGGGTTGGGGTTGGTCAGGGGGTGTTGGGTTTGGTGTGGGGGGGTAAGATGGGGGTGTCAGGTTTGCTCTCTCCCCCATCCAACGGACCCCGCACTCGCTCAGCTGTCTGCCCCCTCCCCACCTCCGACTGACCCGAGCAACGCCGGGTATTTTTGCTAGTAATGAATATATATGAATAATATGGAGATGGCATCTATATTTGTAGCGTATATGGGCACCTATGTATAGTATGTATGTGTACATATAACAGAAGCAATTTATATCCAAGAAATTTGGAGTAGTGACCCTACCACTGAGGTCTTTATATATAAATATATTGTAATTAGTTACTACACAGTACTCTCCATTCACGTTATAGATTACCCTTACCGCTGCTGGTTGTCACCCTCTGGGAAGCTTCACTGGGCAGGAAACAGAACTGGGTTTCTCTGTTCCACTGGTTGAACTGCTCTGTGATGTAGATCCAGTTGTTTCTTATGGATGCTGTCTTCCAGATAACCTACTGAATGGACAGTAACCAATTTATCAACCATTGCTGTGTCAGGATGGAGTATTGGGATCCAGACACTGAACAAGATTGTTTTCAATAACATGTGCCTCAGTTAGGTTGCAGTGTCACTGACCCAAATCATGACTGGTACTAACAGGCCAATTTGTAGTTACTATGTAACTAACTTTCTTTACCAGTTTGGTTTTTTTCCTTGCCTTCATGTTGTTTGTTGCCAGTAATTTGTTAATGTTTACCTATGTGTTGGTTAAACAGTTTTGCAATGTTATGCACGTAGTAAATAATATAGAGCAATAACAGAGTAATACAGCAATAATAGCTGCTTTTACACAGTATCCATATTCAAATGAACTAACGCTGATTGCCAACTTAATTGTTCATATATGGCAGATTGCAGTGTATTTGACTAGTCTCTTATTTATAAAACACTTCGTTTTTCTTTTCTTGATGCTTGGGGGCTTTCTTCACTGTACACTGATATCATCTGGTGTTTTTGTGGTGTGATATCTTCTGGTGCGATATCTTCTGGTGTCTTGGGTCTATGGGATGCAACCTTAAACAGCTTAAGTTAGTTAAGATAATACATATATATATATTTACATTTCTCTTCTTTTTAGTAACCCAAATTTAATACATTAATTAATATATGTGTAAGCAGTGTCAGGGAATTGCAGGAATTGCAATGACTTTGCACTGTCAGTATGGGTGACATCCAGTGGTGAGTTGCAGAAATTGCAGTAGCTTTTGGAAAATAACACCTGATTTGCTTAGACACACCCACCGCACCTGGCCTGCCCTCTAACAGCCAAAATGATCACTTTGGCTACTGTGGGACCCCCAGTTTCTGTAGTATTGGGGCAAGAATGATAGAGTGCTGATTAACATGTTTGTGTGAATGAGGGGTTGGGACATTGATTTGGCCTTTGGCATGCTGGAGGGACTCGCCTTCAGCTAGGTAGCACTCGGTAAACAAGGGACAGGGGTTCCAAAACTCACTGAATTGAGAGAGGCTGTAGACAGGCTCAAGACCTTGTGGTCAGGGCCTTGTCTGAGGGCCGCACAGGCCTATTGCACCTGGCCTCTCTCCCCTGTGGAATGTTAGAGCGGACTTTTGCTTCCTTTAGGAGTCTAACTTCAGCCCACGGAGCTGAAGTTGTTTTGGGTCTGGTGGTGCCTCTGCACTAAGGCCCCCCCCGCTATGAGCTGAAATCACTCAAGAGCTGAAATCACTTAAGAGCTGAAAATCACTGAGCTTTATCTTAAGTGGGGGGCCCTAAGCAGAGCGGTTCCTGTGCCGGCTGACCCGTTCCTGAGACAGCTGCCCGAGCAGTCCCGGTGCCGGCTGACCCGTTCCTGAGACAGCTGCCCGAGCAGTCCCGGTGCCGGCTGACCCGTTCCTGAGACAGCTGCCCGAGCAGCCCCGGTGCCGGCTGACCCCTTCCTGAGACAGCAAGCAGAGTCGCGCCGCGGGCAGAGCAGTTCCTGAGTCGGCTAGCAGGGCGGCTAGCGGAGCCACCAGCACCCCACGGAGAGACTGGGCCGTCGGCCTCGGACCTCATAAAGGTACCCTCCACTCTGCTCTCCACTTCCACCCAGCCTGGGAGGTAAGACTCGGCAGAGTGACTTTCCACCAGGGACTCCAGAGACTTTGGGGCTGTTGAACTTTTGGGACTTTGGGTGACTTTTGGGGTTGCTGGACTCCAGGGACTTTGGGCTATTGGACTTGTGGGACTTTGGGTGACGTTTGGGTTGCTGGACTCCTGAACCCACAGGAGAGGACACAGCCCAAACTTGCTGGGGAGGGGCAGTTTGCTCACGGGTTGGTGTATGAACCCTAGGTGTGGTGTTTTTTCCCAGTTTAGTGATGTCATTTACCTCATGTTAATAAAGATCTTCTGTTACACCGATCTGTGCTTGCAAGAGGGGAAGTATTGCCTCATTGAGGCGCCCAGGGGTGTGTTAGGATTTTCCCAGGTCACTGGGTGGGGGCTCGAGCCAGTTTGCATTGTATTGTTGAGAGGGAACCCCTATTTACTGAACCCGGCCCTTGTTGCTGCCAATTCTGAAGGGCGGAAGGGTTACATTTTGGGGGCTCGTCCGGGATTACTGGGTCAGTACCCCCTTGCAAGCCCATTTTGAGTGATCCATTAAATTGGGAAAACCCACAATCTAGTTCTTGTTATTTGATCTGTTACATTTGGAAAGGATTACCGGTTGAATAATGTCTCTACACTTGCTAGAGGATTGGTGCAAAGGGATGAATATTAACCCTAGGAATTGTCTCCTGGTGACAGGGGTGACAGAGGAATTTGATGAGGGCTCAATAGAACCTGTCCTAAGGACATCCACTGAGTACCTCCATAAGTGCAAAATGCGTGGGCGTTTGTTTGTGAGGGAGGAGGGGGCTTTTGCTGTACTGTGTGAACTGCCCTCGGCGGTGGACCCTTTACAGGTTCCAGGTACAATAGCAGTGGCCGGGGGTGAGTGGAAGGTAATAACCCCTGGGAGCCAGTCCTCACCAGCCCCTGCACCGGATGTAGAGTTTTTAAAGAAAATGTCAGCCTTCTTGGGGAAAGAGGGAAAGACTTTGGCTGACATGCCAGGTCTGTTGGGTCTTGACCCAGGAGTTCCACGCCGGGAGACTTATCCTTCACCTGATGACTGGGTGAAGACTTTAGGGAAAGCATTAGAGAAGGTTGTGCCACTCCACCCTGAGTCAAGCCCCTATCGTAAACTGAGGTTGTTTTCTGGGGGTCCCACCCCAATACCTGGGGAGGAAGCATTTGAACCCTGGCTGGAACATACCACTGAAATGCTGCAAGAGTGGGCGGTGCCTGAAGCTGAAAAGAGAAGGCGACTGGTAGAGTGCCTCAGGGGGCCGGCCTTAGATGTGATTCGCACCCTGAAGCTCCGTGACCACGGGGTCAAGGTAAAGGACTGCCTAGAGGCCCTTGATCACGCCTTTGGGAGAACTGAGAGCTCAGAGGATGTTTATTGCAAGTTTCTCAACGCCAAGCAGCAAAAGGGAGAGAAAGTCTCCGCCTATACCCAAAGGTTGGAGAAATTATTACAGAGAGCCATCATGAGGGGAGCCATAGCAGTCGAGCAAATGGACAGGACTAGATTGGCGCAGATTGTGAGAGGAATTCAATACCAGAACCCAATCCTCCTCCACCTTCGATTAAGGGAACGGCAAGACAATCCACCGAGTTACTCTCAGCTGATAAAAGAGGTCCGAGAGGAAGAAGAGAGGCAGGCAGCTGGCGAGGTTTGGGAAGTTCAGCCACACCAGGTGACTGGAAACACATCCATACGAACACCCAAGGCACTGATGGTGAGTCCACAAGAGGAACTTACCCAACGGGTGCAGGTCCTGACACAGAGAGTGGCTGAACTAGAGAATACCTTTGATTCAGAAAAGATTTCAAGGTACAGGGAACCACCCTCTAACATGGTCCAGCAGACTACATTTAGAACCTCTGTCCCACCCAGGCGACAAGGGAAGGGACAATCCTTCTGCTACCGGTGTGGCCAGGATGGGCACATGGCTGCGAGGTGTCCGAACGCGGAGAATCCCACGCTAGTATATCAAAAGCTGAGTACCACCTGGGGAAGGTCGGGAAACGGCCCCAGGGCCTGGGAAGGGAGCCGCCCAGGCCAAGAGGGTGTGGAGGCTCCCCTGGAAAGAACCATGCGGCCCGGATCCCACCAGGATTAATAGGACCTCGAGCGGAGGTCACTGTGAAAATCGAAGGGACCGAATGTAGAGCAGTGCTTGACACAGGATCCCAAGTGACTATCATATTCCAATCTTTCTACCAGCAGATGCTTAGGCATCTGCCTATATGGCCCCTGACAGGGGTTGGCCTGTGTGGCCTCAGCATGGATGAATACCCCTACCGGGGGTATGTCATAATACACCTGGAGTTCCCAGAAGAGATTGCTGGGGTGAGGCAGGAGGTGGACACTGCTGCTCTAATATGCCCTGACCCTAAAGGGGTCTCGGATGTATCAGTGCTAATAGGGACCAACTCCAGTCTCTTTAAGGTGCTTGCAGATTACTGCAGACAGCGGGCGGGGGACCAATACCTGAACACCTTGATGATACACACGCATTGTGCCGCAGCCTACAGGAAAATTGAGGACACCAGAAAAGTGATGCCTGATTTGCCCCTGGGAGCATTGAAGTATACGGGCCCAGGCCCTTTAGTGGTGCCTGCAATGACTGAAAAGGAGGTGCTTGTCATGAGTACCTGCCTAAAAGGCAGCAAGGGAGCACTAGCGGTGGTAGAGCAGCCAGCTGAAGGAGGCCTCCCTGAAGGAGTGCTGGTTCTCAGTGGAGTCATAACCCTACCTGCTGAAGCCCAGGAAGAGGTGACTATACTGATTGCTAATGAAACAAGTCGTAATGTTGTTGTGAAGCAAGGACAAAAGATAGCAGACCTCTTTGAGCCTGAGTCGATTGTGACACCCCGGTGTGAAACTCAAGTTCCAGCAATCGACCCAGAAAAGTTTGACTTTGGAGATTCACCATTGTCCGAGGAGTGGAAAGATCGTTTGAGGAAGAAACTTTGTGAAAGATCCAAAGTGTTCTCACTGCATGAGTGGGATGTGGGACGTGCCAAAGGAGTAGAGCACCACATCAGGCTACATGACTCTCGACCCTTTAGGGAGAGATCGAGGAGGATTGCCCTCTCGGAGATGGAAGATGTGCGACATCATCTTCAAGAGCTAGCTGCAAATGGCATCATTACAGAGTCCCGCAGCCCATATGCCTCACCCATTGTTATAGCCCATAAAAAGAATGGAAAAGTCCGGATGTGCATTGACTACCGCACCCTAAACAGCCGTACTGTGGTTGACCAGTACACTATGCCTAGAGTCCAAGATGCCCTGGATTGTTTGCTGGGAAGCCAGTGGTTCTCTGTGTTGGATCTCCGGAGTGGATACTACCAGATCCCCCTGGGAGAGGAAGATAAGGAGAAGACCGCCTTCATCTGCCCATTAGGGTTTTATCAGTTTGAACGCATGCCCCAGGGGATTTCAGGGGCGCCTGCCACATTTCAACGTCTTATGGAGAAAGTAGTGGGAGACATGAATTTACTACAAGTTTTGGTTTATTTGGATGACCTGATTGTGTTTGGAAGAACATTGGAGGAGCATGAAGAAAGATTACTTAAAGTGCTCGATAGGTTGGAGGACTATGGTTTGAAGCTCTCAATAGACAAATGCCAGTTCTGCCGAACCTCAGTGAAGTATGTGGGGCACATCGTGTCCCAAGAGGGCGTGAGCACTGATCCCGATAAAATAGAAGCACTCACTACCTGGCCTCATCCAAGTAACTACAGAGAACTCAAGACCTTCCTTGGATTTAGTGGCTACTACCGCAGATTTGTTAAGAACTATGCTACGATTGTAAAGCCTCTGAACGATCTTACCCGGGGATACCAGTCCGGAAAAAACAAATCTAAAACCAAGAACAAGGGGAAGCCCACAAAGCCTCCTGTGCAGAGACACTATGGCCCATTTGCACCGTTTGGGCCCCGGTGGGATGAGAGACGTGAGAGGGCATTTCAAGAAATCATTGCTTGCCTAACGCATGCTCCAGTCTTGGTCTTTGCTGACCCCAGCAAACCGTTTATCCTGCATACTGATGCCAGTTTGGAGGGTCTGGGAGCAGTACTGTACCAGGAAGTGGAAGGTAAACGTAAACCTGTAGCCTTTGCCAGCCGAGGACTGTCTGACAGTGAAACTCGCTATCCCATCCACAAGCTGGAGTTCTTGGCCTTGAAATGGGCCATCACCGAGAAATTTCGAGACTATCTGTATGGTGCTCAGTTCCAGGTGTGGACAGACAACAACCCATTGACTTATGTGTTGACAAGTGCTAAGCTAGATGCTACAGGGCAGAGATGGGTGGCCGCCTTGGCTAGCTATGAGTTCAGCATTCAATACCGCTCAGGGAGAAGCAATGTAGATGCAGACGCATTGTCCAGGCGTCCGCAGGCACCAGAAGTTGCTGTGATACCCACGGATGGAGTGAGAGCTATTTGCAGTGTGAGTCGCCGAGGGCCAGAGACCCATGAGAGCTGTCATGGATGTGTTGCAGAAGCGTTGGGCCTGCCCCCGGAATGCGTGCCCTCCGCTGCAGTGAACTATACTGCATTGAACCAAACTCCCTTGCCCATGCTCAATGTGGCTGACTGGCAAGAAGCCCAGCTGCAAGATACTGACATTCGTGATACACTACTTGCCAAAAGGGAGGGGCGAAGTCCGGCTGCAGTGGTCACACCTACCCTGGAGTGTAAACTACTGTTGAGAGAGTGGACCAAACTAAAACTGATTCAAGGAGTACTACACCGAGTGACTATGGACCCTTTACAGAAACAGCGAGCACAGCTAGTGTTGCCAAAAGAGTACCGAGCCCTGACCATGAGGGCACTGCATGATGACTTTGGACATTTAGGGATGGAGAGGACCCTGGAACTTATTCGTAGCAGGTTCTATTGGCCCCGGATGGCTGAAGATGTTCGCAGGAAATGTGAGACATGCGCTCGATGTGTCCAAAGGAAAACTCTGCCCACAAGGGCTGCATATCTCAAGAACATCACCAGCAGCAAACCATTAGAACTGGTATGCATTGATTTCTTGTCTCTCGAAGTAGACAGGAAGAATGTTGGAAACATCCTAGTAGTGACTGACCATTTTACACGGTATGCACAGGCATATCCCACCCGAGATCAGAGAGCCACCACTGTCGCTCGAGTACTGTGGGAGAAATATTTCTCAGTCTATGGATTCCCGGCCCGGATACACTCAGATCAGGGGCGAGACTTTGAGAGTCACCTTCTGAAGGAGGTACTGAAAATAGCGGGAATTAAAAAGTCTAGGACAACACCTTACCATCCGCAGGGTGATCCCCAGCCAGAGAGGTTCAACCGAACCCTGTTAGATATGCTAGGGACTTTGCGACCAGAGCAGAAGGCAAACTGGAGCCAGCATGTGGCATTTCTGGTGCATGCCTACAACGCCACCAGGAATGATGCTACGGGAGTCACCCCATATCTCTTGATGTTTGGGCGAGAACCCAGATTACCCATAGACCTGTGCTTTGGTGTATCAGAGGATGGAGATAGCTATGAAACCCATCAGCAATATGTAGCCCGGCTAAGAGAAAAGCTGCAGGATGCTTATCGCCTAGCTACATCTGCAGCTAGGAAGAATGCAGACCGCAACAAACATCGATATGATGCGAGGGTACGTTTACAGGAGCTCCAGTCAGGGGACAGAGTCCTGCTGCGAAATCTGGGTATTGCTGGCAAACACAAGATAGCTGACAGATGGAAGGCAATACCCTACCTAGTGATGGAAAAACTGGGAGATCTGCCGGTCTACAAGATCAAACCTGAAGAGGGTCCAGGGCAAATAAAGACAGTGCATAGAAACCTATTGCTCCCTGTGGGGGAATTGGTAGGCACCCCTTATGAGATGGGCCAGGACAGAGCAGCCGGGCAGAATAGAAGTGCTAGGCCAAAGCCGCCATCCAACAGGGCCTGCGGGTATTCTGAAGATAACCTACCCCTAGCCAGCATGTCGGAGAGTGAGGCCGAGGAGGAAGACACGACCAGGGCGTATCCCAGAATGGAAACAAGACTTCAGTCTCCATCAGCTGAGCTGATAGAGAGCTCTCCCTCCTCAGCCCTAAACCCTGTGGCGGAGGTATTTCGGCCAGTTACAGGCACCCCTGAGCCGCTGGTGGGACCCCCCTGTGATGACGCACACAGTTTACTGGACAATGGAGACATCGAGGGGGAGGGGGCCCTAGGCACAATAGACTTTCCACTACTGGAACCAGAGATGCAGAGGCCTGGGCCAGTAGCCGAGGGATCCTCAAAGGAAACCTCCCCATCCGTCACTCAAGAAGATGTTCCCCCCACTCCTGCAACAGAGACTCTCAATAGAAGGGACAGGGTAATAAGACCCGTACAACGGCTAACCTATGATGCACCCGGGGTGGTTAGTGAGGAGCCCATACACTTAGCACACAGGCTTGTGGAAGCTAAAGTGGGCTTTCTGAGGCCCTTTGGAGGAAACCAATGAGTCGGTATGATAGGGAGTGGGGTTTGTCGGGACGACAAATTTTGACTGGGGGGAGGATGTAAGCAGTGTCAGGGAATTGCAGGAATTGCAATGACTTTGCACTGTCAGTATGGGTGACATCCAGTGGTGAGTTGCAGAAATTGCAGTAGCTTTTGGAAAATAACACCTGATTTGCTTAGACACACCCACCGCACCTGGCCTGCCCTCTAACAGCCAAAATGATCACTTTGGCTACTGTGGGACCCCCAGTTTCTGTAGTATTGGGGCAAGAATGATAGAGTGCTGATTAACATGTTTGTGTGAATGAGGGGTTGGGACATTGATTTGGCCTTTGGCATGCTGGAGGGACTCGCCTTCAGCTAGGTAGCACTCGGTAAACAAGGGACAGGGGTTCCAAAACTCACTGAATTGAGAGAGGCTGTAGACAGGCTCAAGACCTTGTGGTCAGGGCCTTGTCTGAGGGCCGCACAGGCCTATTGCACCTGGCCTCTCTCCCCTGTGGAATGTTAGAGCGGACTTTTGCTTCCTTTAGGAGTCTAACTTCAGCCCACGGAGCTGAAGTTGTTTTGGGTCTGGTGGTGCCTCTGCACTAAGGCCCCCCCGCTATGAGCTGAAATCACTCAAGAGCTGAAATCACTTAAGAGCTGAAAATCACTGAGCTTTATCTTAAGTGGGGGGCCCTAAGCAGAGCGGTTCCTGTGCCGGCTGACCCGTTCCTGAGACAGCTGCCCGAGCAGTCCCGGTGCCGGCTGACCCGTTCCTGAGACAGCTGCCCGAGCAGTCCCGGTGCCGGCTGACCCGTTCCTGAGACAGCTGCCCGAGCAGCCCCGGTGCCGGCTGACCCCTTCCTGAGACAGCTGGCCGAGCAGTTCCTGAGACAGCAAGCAGAGTCGCGCCGTGGGCAGAGCAGTTCCTGAGTCGGCTAGCAGGGCGGCTAGCGGAGCCACCAGCACCCCACGGAGAGACTGGGCCGTCGGCCTCGGACCTCATAAAGGTACCCTCCACTCTGCTCTCCACTTCCACCCAGCCTGGGAGGTAAGACTCGGCAGAGTGACTTTCCACCAGGGACTCCAGAGACTTTGGGGCTGTTGAACTTTTGGGACTTTGGGTGACTTTTGGGGTTGCTGGACTCCAGGGACTTTGGGCTATTGGACTTGTGGGACTTTGGGTGACGTTTGGGTTGCTGGACTCCTGAACCCACAGGAGAGGACACAGCCCAAACTTGCTGGGGAGGGGCAGTTTGCTCACGGGTTGGTGTATGAACCCTAGGTGTGGTGTTTTTTCCCAGTTTAGTGATGTCATTTACCTCATGTTAATAAAGATCTTCTGTTACACCGATCTGTGCTTGCAAGAGGGGAAGTATTGCCTCATTGAGGCGCCCAGGGGTGTGTTAGGATTTTCCCAGGTCACTGGGTGGGGGCTCGAGCCAGTTTGCATTGTATTGTTGAGAGGGAACCCCTATTTACTGAACCCGGCCCTTGTTGCTGCCAATTCTGAAGGGCGGAAGGGTTACATATGTATTTACAGTGTAATAGGGACCAAGTCTTTTATAACATAAGCTATACTTTTGCAATTGTTGTGCAGACATAAATTTTCACTTGAGGTGCATTACTAATATTTTATTCTAAATGTAATGCTTAATATCTAAAATGGATGCTCACAATCGTGCATGAGAAGGTATATTGCTTTCCCTTGCTGAACACTTCGTTTTAGCAAAAGAGTTATTTACATAATTTTAACAACAGTTTTAGAGTTAATTTGCTTGTGAGATCAACTTCACTTTTGTTAACTCTTTGTTCCCTGTTTCCCTTCTCTACCACCTTCCCGGGCCACTAGTGGGGACCCCAGGGCACCAGGAGCGGGGACAAGGAATGATGTCCTAGTCCCCTGCCAAGAAAAGCGCGGGATCCACCAGACCAACATCAGCCATTTTGTCATAGCGCTTTTTGTAAAAGTCCTGCACAGGTCATGGGGAACTGACAGAAATTCATGGTCCGTGACCTATCTATGACCTTTATTATAAATACCCCGGACTAAACTTACCTGGGGGGCCCATGGGACTGCTGCTGTGGTGGGCCTCTGTGGGGCCTCTGGGTGCTGCTGCTCTGAGGGACCCGGGACAGATCCACTGGCCACTGCTCCATCTGTCCATGGGGCTAGGCACTAGCTGCTGGTTGGGGAGGACCGGGGGCCGGCCACTGGGCATTGGCCATCAGCGTCTGCTCCAACCACACAAGCCACTGTTCCCCATCTGTGACGGTGCTGTTCCTGGTGGGATTCAACTGTGAGTGCCAGATCAGGACAGATTGCTTCCAAAGGGGCAACTACAGCCCAAAGCTGGGAGTTTTTTTCACACTAAGGCAAACCAAACCAGCCAAACAGAAAAGACTTTGGTTTTGCCCCACTGGCTAACCGCAAGTGACACAAGCAATTCCCTTAGACACTCCAGCTTCCCAGTATCACCACCACCAGCTGTGACGAAGTGGGAGTACTGTGGGTGGGTGTGCCTCAGTTTCCCCTATGCATTTCTTGGGCCTCTATGTGGAGGAAAAGGAATGTAAAGGTGATGCAAAGCAGAGCCACTGCAGGTATTCAAAGGTGAAGCTGTAACCTGACCCCAAGTGGGGGAGGGAGGTCAGCTGAACCTGTTGGAGAGAGGTCAGGTCATACCTGAGGACCGGGAAACCAGACAAGAGACAAAGGCAGGAAGAGGAGGGGCTGTTTGGGGGAGTGGTCAGTCTGGGTCTGGGTCTGGCTGGAGAGGGGAGAGAAGCCAACTCGCTCTCTGGCCCAAGATGGATCCAGCGGAGGGCTCACGCTCTCTCGCTGCATGGTCTGTGTTAGACCAGATGGAAGTCATCGAATAAACCTGGGGAAGAAGCAGAAGCCCAGAATCTGGGTCTCACCTCCTGGCACCCCAGAAAGACCTAACTGAGGGACCCTGTTAAGACTGAGAAGCTGTGAGTTGGATGGTGTTCCTGACATCTCAAATAAACCGTCTATTCTGCTGGCTGGCTGAGAGTCACGTTTGACTGTGGATTTGGGATGCAGAACCCATGGGCTCCCCCAGGACCCCGCCCAGGTGGGCTTGCTGGGGGAAGCACACGGAGGGGCAGAAGGTGCTAGATGCTCCAAGGTCAGACCCAGGAAGGTGGAAGTGGGTACCCCTGAAGCTCCTGGCCTGGGAAACAGGCCCCAAACTTCACCCGGAGTCCGGTCTGGCTTCCGAGGGAGCGGTTCCAGTCCATCGCCTGGGCGCTCCGTGACACCAGCCACCTGTCCTGGGGATCAATGGTTATGAAAACCAATACCCCAAATAAAGAAAACGGTTCTCCCCAATTCCAAAGAATCAGGCCCCAGACCCAGGTCAATATACAAATCAGATCTTACCACAAATCACGCTGTTGCCAATCCTTTAGAATCTAAAATCTAAAGGTTTATTATACAAGGAAAAAGGTATAGGTGAGGGTTAGGAATGGTTAAAAGAAATCAATTACATGCAGTAATGGCAAATCTCTTGGTTCAGGCTTGCAGCAAAGGTAGAATAAACTGCAGGTTCAAATCAAAGTCTTTAGAAAGCACCCCATTTAGGGATGGGTCAGCACCTTAGTTCAGGGTTCACCTGTGTAGCAAAGTCCATTCAGAGCTGGAAGCAAGACAGGCTGCATGCTGAAGGTAGAAGACAAAAAAAATGGAGGGCTGTAGCAGCTTCCTTTATAGTTTTTTCTCTTCCTGCTGTGAAAAGTCCAGCCCCATGGAGTTCTGGAGCCACATGGGCAGAGCACATGACCATGCATGACTCATTATTTGCAGGCAGCAGCCATTATGCTCAGGCTTTCTCTCGTAGACTTTTTGTCTGGATTGGAGCATTCCAAGCTCCCAGAGTCCATTGTGTTGCTGATAGTCCTTTAATGGGCCATCAGGCAGCCCAAGCCAAGCTGACGCCCAGTATTCAGGAATCTTCTCCCCCAGCAGAGCACAATATTTGGAAAGACAGACAGTCCAGAGCCAATATTCTAGCTCTAACTACAAAATGATACACACATATGACTGGCATATTCATAATCAGCCATTCATAACCTGGTTGTAGGCACCCATTATGACCCCCTGTACATAAGATTTGGTGCCACTATAGGACCCTGGTTGCAGCAATGATTTATAGGGTCCCAAATTATTTCAGTAACGTGACACCATCTTTGTCGCAAAATTGGACGCCCCCTCCACTGGTACCCAGGGAGGTGATCAAATCCAGCAACGCTAAGGCGGGGGGGGGGTTCTGGATCCGGATTGGCGGAGTTGCTCCCTGAGTCCGGTGGATGACACCTGAGGGTGAGGCCATGTTGGGGGTGAGGCCATATTGGAGATGAGGGTTCTGGGAAGGGCGGGCAGGTTGGGGGTCCCTGATCAGGGACACAGTCAGGCTGGGGGGGTCCTGGGGAAGCGGCTGCAGTTGAGGAGGGAGTCCCAGGCAGGCGTCAGAGTCTGCGTGAGGACAGAGTTCCTGGGGCAAGAGGCACAGTCAAGGTGGGAAGTGGTCTCCAGACAAGGGGATGAAATTGGGGTGGGGATCCTGGGGAAGGAGGTGCACGTGAGGCAGAAGTCCAAGGGCAGGTGTTCCAGTCGGGATGGGAGTCCCCAGGGGTAGGGGGTGCAGTCAGAGTGGAGGTCCCAATGGGCAGTGGTTGCAGTCAGGATGGGAGTCCCCGGGGCCGAGCGGTCCCTTTCCCCACAGAAAGGGGGAGGGGCTTGGGAGGGAGGCCCTCGCCCGCTCCCTGCAGGAGCTGTGGCGGCTGGTAGCTACTCCCTCGGGGGCTCAGGCTGGGGGCCCTGCAGCCCTTGTGCCACCATCACAGCCGCAAGGGCCGTTTATTTCTCAAGCCGCGGTTGTGCCTGCGGGGGAAGCCCAGCCAGGGCTGAGGTGACTGTTAGGTGTGAGGCTCAGGAGCGAGGCCTCCCAGCCGCACAGCTCTTGCGCCACCGTCACCACCACAAGGAGCCGTTTATTTCCCAAGCCCCGTTTGCAACAATCGGGGGAACTCGGTCAGCAGGGACGCCTTGCGCCTGGCCAGGTGGGGGGGAGCGGGGGAGGGTGTCGCCCAGGCCTCAGGCACAGCCACAGCGAGAGCAACATGGACCAACTGTAACAGGCCATCCCGCCGGGGAACCGATTCCTCCCGCTTCCTCCCGCTGGGCCCTGGGCACCTGGCTCCCCAAGGACTTGAGCACCCTGGAGCCCTGGCCAGCGGCTGTGGCCCTGCTCCGACCAGTAGGGGGAGGGATCCTCATGGGTCATGGAGAGGGGCATCCAGGCCAGGAGGACCCCACCCCATAGACACCCTCGCTGTGCTGCTCTACCTCCCTCCTGCCCCCTGGGGATTCCCGCTCTGCCCTGCTCCCTCCTTCTAACCTGGATCCTGGCCCCATTCTCCTGGGGGCCATAGCTGGGCCAGGGCCAGGGAGGTCCCTTCACCGCCAGAGGAAAGGTGAGCGGCTCAGGAGGGAGGCCCTCGCCCGCTCCCTACTCACTGACACAGACGAGGTGGCCAGAGGCTGCCGGCCCCACAACTCTTGTGCCACCATCACGGCCGCAAAGGCCGTTTCTTTCTCAAGCCGCGGTCGCACTAGCAGGGGAAGCTGGACCAGGGCCGTTGGCTGCTCGGTGTGTGGGAGGGAGAGTCCCACTCAGCCAGGCTGGGCCATGAACCCCCTTCCCAGGTGAGGGTCCCCAGGAACTGGCAGAGCTTCCAAAGGGCACGACTCACCCTGCCTCATTGTCCTGGGGGAGGGGGAGCACCACTTGGGTGCAGAAGGAGCACACCGACCGTGGATCTCCCCGGGTGTGTCAGACACTCAGTGGGTCCTTCCCAAGTCCAGAGAGATGGCTGCGTGACCCCCAAACACTCTAAGGTCTAAGTTCCTCACTAGAACCTCTCCCCACCCCAGGGTGACCTTGGAGAGAGGATTCCCAGCTGAAGCAGCTCCATTGATGTCAGGGCTGATTGGCATCCGCTGGGACCCGCCCAACATCCCATTTCATTGCACAGTGCTGCTGGCACAGAGAGCAGTAGTCCAATCTCACTGTGCGACAGATGGGCATGTTTGGCCTCCTGCCCCATCCCCATCCCTCTCTGCGTGGCCTGATAGGGTGGGAGAGAGCTGGACACATGGACAGAAATGCAGGTGCCTGTGACGGGTTTTCCTGGGGTGCAGCCTGGAACTGGGATACCGCTAAGCCCCGTGTGCCACCAACCTGGGCTCCCTCTCACACTGTGCTACTGTGACAAGCTGCAAAGCCCTCCAGGTCCCACACTTACACAGCCATCCACAGGCAGGGACACCCCCAGCCAAGTTACAGAAATTATTCTCCCAGCCACTCATGAGCCAACACCAGAGAGGATCCAGCTCCACAGCCTTGGACCCTTGGACTGCACCATCCGGTGTAAATTTATCATCCAATCCATTCCTCCCTCGATGTGCAGAAGACATGCTTTTGACACTCGGCAGACTTCCCAAGCACTTCAAGCAAAAAACAGTCTTAGGTAAAATATAAAACCGATTTATTAACTCCAGAAAGACAGATTTTAAGAGATTATAAGTAGTGAGCATAGAGCTCAAAGTTCGTCACCTAAGAAATGAAACAAATTTGCAGTCAGAGTTCTATAAACGAAACTGGATTTAATCCAGGCAGTGTTTCCCCCAATAGACTGTACAGTTCCTTAATACACAGGTTGGGACTCTTCTTTACAGCCTGGGACCACCTCTCCTGTTCAGTCTCTCTTCTTCAGACTTGCTCCCAGATGTCGAGTTGTGGGGGAGCGAGAGGCCAAAAGTCATCCCTCCCCCCCCCCGCCTCTGCCTTCATAGGTTCTTCCATCTTGCTGGAAAGATCTTCTGCTATGACATAAGTCAAGCCGTGTCCATTGCCGATGGGCGGAGAAGCCTTCACAGTACACAGATCCTTGGGCATGTGGATTCCCTTTAATGGGCCATCAGTGCTGTCCGGCTTCTCCATGTTTGTATGTAAAAGGCTGGTTGTGGGTGTCCCCAACATTTTTCAGTGACACCCATAGACTGAAACTTCGTCAGTTCCCTACAATAGAGTGATAGCGCCTGCCATCCAACAGGATATTCATGTTCATCAGAGCAATTATACCTTTTCCAATGATGCCTACCAAGGCCTGCTGGGTACAGAACATCACATAATGATATCACCATCTAAAGATGGGGGTGCCAGGGGACTGCTTTGGAGCACAGAGGGCCACAGCATGAGACACAGGGACAGAGATTTGATGCCTGAGGATGCTCTGAAGCCTTATTAGCCTTGCTCCTGAGGCAGAGAATCAGGAACTTCATCCCTTCACCCCCAAGTGACACAAACCAACCCAACCCAGAGAGGGTTGACGCTACTGCCAGGGGTCTGCCTGGCCTTCGCCACCTCCCATCTCCCACTGCTGTCTGCCCTGACCTTCACCAGACTCCAACCCTCACCCCCATCTCCCCTGGCCCCCCCCACCTCCCTCCCCGCCTTCCCCAGTACCCTCACCACCTCCCATTCCCCACCATGTCTGCCCTGCTCCTCGCCACCTTCCATCCCGTTCCCCCATCTGCCCCACCCCTGCTGGCTCAGCCCCATGGAGTTTCCTTTCAAGGCAATATTGAAAGAAGTAGCTGAGACCACCTCCCCTGCTACTGGCCTGGTCACGGGGACAGGTGGAATGGGCACCACCCCTCTGCAGCATGGGAGGGGTGGGGGAGAGGAGCTATAAGTAGAGGGGCTGGGAGCTTAGTGCCCATCACTGGGGATCCATCAGTGAGTGACAGCACCCCCTGCTCCAGCGTCATGGAAACCATGGTGAGTCCCCACGTCCTCCTGCCCCATGGAAACTCTGGTGAATCCCCACTACCCATCACCTCCTGCCCCATGGCAACCCCCGTGGGTCTCTCTCCCACCTCCTCCTGCCCCACAAAATGCTGGTGAGGCATCCCCTCACCTCCTGCCCCATGGAAAGCCTGGTGAATCCCCACAGCCTCCTCCTACTCTATGGAATCCAGGTGAGCCCCCTTTGTTCCCCCTGCTGGCCATATTGCCCCATGGAAAACCTGTCTGCCATTCACACCCCACCTCATCAATCTCCAGGGGGTTATCCCCTCTCCCTTCTCCTGTCAGTGGCACGTCAGGGATTAGATGATGTGGGTCGGGGGCTCTGGGTCTGTGCCCAGGCTCGGGGTTGCTGACCCTGTGGGGTCCTGTGCAGGTGCTGGGACGGATGGCCAGGGCTGGACTCCTTCTGCTGCCCCTGCTCCTCTGCTTCGGGGCAGAGACCGCCGCGCTCAGAGAGATTGTGGATCATGTTGAGAGGTGAGTGAGACCCCTCTGGGGCATTTCCCATCTGGCTCGGACCCCTCTGACCTCCCCGAGTGGTAAATGAAGGAAAAAGTTGGGAAGATGCTTCACGTTTGCCCTCTGTGATTTTTCTATGGTAATGGTGGCTCAGTGCATGGAACAGCTGGGAGGGTGATTCTGGGGTGCAGGGGGAGATGGAGCCTGGAGCTGGGAGAGGGATAAGTTTAGGGGTGCACGGGGTGGAGCGGTGGGTCTCATTACTAGTGTGAAAAACTGGCTGGAAAGTGGAAAGTGTAATTCCCTCCGAAATTTTGAAATTTCTATTTTCTTTTCAGAAGAAATTAGTACTAAAATTTGAAAACTTCCACGGAATGGGAATTCCATATTTTATTTTGGAAAAATTAATAACAGATTTCACTTAAACCATAGCTGAATATTTCATTTCAGAAAAATCAAAATATTGTATTTTCATTTCATCTTTAGCAACTTGACTTTCCTGCTATATATTATATTATATTATATTATATTATATTATATTATATTATATTATATTATATTATTAATACAAAAGTCCATATGTTTTCACCAGTATATTATAAATAGTAATATAACATAACAAAAGTAAAAAAAATAAAGTCATAACCTAATGTTTCAATTTAAATAAATTGTTCTGATAATTTTTCATCAGAAAATCACACAAAATCAACGTATTCCCTTGGAAACTTTAGATTTTGTTGAATCAAAGGAAACTTTAGATTTTGTTGAATCAAAGGAAAACTGTTCTGTCAGAAAATTTTTGACCAGCAGTAGTCATGTGCTTGCTGTACACTCCCTTTGGAATAACTGAGGACCGGATACCTTGCACCCAAGACTTTTAAAAGAACCGGCCTGTAGGATCAATGCCTCCCAGTATTATCAGGGTCAGGATGTTAGATGTGGCTATGGAAGGCTGAGCATTAGCATGAATATTCATTATAGCGCTCATCATAGGACAAACCAGCATGAACCTGGCTTTGTTCCCACCCAATACCCCAGAGGCTGGGGGCTGCAGAAGGACGGGGGGAGGGGGACTCAGCTTTGAGTGTGAAGGGCTTGGAAGGCGAACCCTGGATCACAGGTGACAGCTGAGCTCCCCCAAGTCCATGCTGTGTCCACCCACAGCATGGTTTCCTCCCAGTAGATGGTAGCTAAGGTGCACTGGGCTGGAGCCAGGAGCTCTGCTCCCATGTCTGCTGTCTAGAGCTCATCACAGCCCTTGTTACTGATTTGTTACCTGCACACTCCACCCACTTTTAACCTTCTTAGGGCTCAAGCTCTCTTTGTGAACAGTGACCAAAACAATACACAGGGGAAGCCGACAATGCTCACCTCCCACCAAGGCAGATGAATTTTCCTGGTGGCTAGTCAGTGTCAGGTCATCTGGGACTCCAGCTGCTGCACTGGGGGCTGGCAGGATGTTGATGTCTTGAGCTCTGTTCTTGGGCTGCGCCCTGGAGTTAGCGTCCAAAGACCATCCTTCCTTTTGGACCCCACTTCATACAGTGAAACTTGAGTCCTGCTTAGCTGTACCTGAGCCAACTGTAAACTGAAATGCTACAAACCTGTGTTTTTCACCAGTCCCAGCCCATTAGAAAACAATTCTTTACCCAATCAGACCCTGACACCTTCGTTGATTTAAATCTTGCAAAATTATTTATGCAACTGACAGAAACAATCAAAGAACCAGACAGAGAACAATAGAGAAGTGCAGGACGATAAAGGCAAAACAATAGACGTAGAGATTGAACAATGACAACTGCTGATACATGGTTTCTTGCCGGACTGCTGAACGCTACCAAGCAAAGTTTTCTTTAATGATCTTAAGATCTGTTGATGGTGGGGACTATTAGGACAGGAGCACCTCCTTAACCGCCCAATGTTACACTGTACACTTTCATACAATTTAGAGGTATTTGTGATTCTCTGTTTCCTCTCTGCTGCTGTTTAGTGCTGAAAATGGTCTCAGACCGTACAGACTAGTGGCCTGTCCTCGGCCAGTTAAGAGGCCCCAGCACTCTCCAATTCAGCTACACGAGGCCACTTCAGGCAGAGGTGGGATGAGACCCCAGTTCTCTAACATGGCAGACCCCAGCCTCAGACACAACCTTTCACAGGGAATGTGTCACATAGATGTGCCATTGTTGGCCTCCTTTTAACCACTTTCCTTGGGCCCTCCCAGAGCCAGGGGGAGAAATGAGAACCCCAGATCCCCGGTATTCTTCAGCTCCCCAGCAAATCACTGTGTGACCCAGGACCAACTGTGTCCCTGGGGAAACTTGTGGTAGATTCTTCTAAAAATCATCATCATTCTCCCAGGGCACAAACATCCCCTGACCCAGGCTGGAGCCCTGAGAACCTAGAACCGACCAGTGAAGGCGCCATGTGCGACCCAGCCCCAGTTTCCCTCTCAGGGCCGGGGGCAGAGCTGTTCAGAGCTCCGCGTCCCCTCACTCCCCTTTGCTTTGCCTTCCCTCAGGGACGGGTTGGATGTCGAATACGCCTTCGCCGTCAGCCTGGAGAAAGCCAGTTGCGGGAACACATCTGGTCTGGGACAGGTGCTGCCCAGGAACAAGTTGCGGGACCTGCAGGCGGCCATTACCCCACAGGACGGCCTGGACGACCCGGATGAAGGGCCCGTTGTGGCTGCCCGGATGGAGCGGCGCCTGCTCCAGGGCCACCAGAACAGCCCCGTGCAGAAGCTCCTGGCCTGGCCCTACGACGAGAGAAGCTGCCTGATCTTCTTCACCGTCCGCTCGCCCTGCGCGGGGCCGTGCCTGCTGGGGAAGAGGCCCCACAACCTCCTACGGCTGGTGAGCGACACCTTCCGCCCCATCGACCACAACTACAAGGCCTTCGTCTTCCGGCAGATCTGCCGGCAGGACCGGGGCCTGGATCCCAACCGCCTGCTGGAGGCCTGGCACCGGCTGCCCGACGTGCCCCTGCTGCGCTGCGACATCCAGGGCTGCAGGGACTGCAGAGGGAACGACCCCGACACTGACCCCAAGGCCTGTCTGGACGAGATGCAAGCCATGAGGCAGCCGCTGCACCCAGCGGGCAGGGGGGAGGAGGAGGAGCAGGAGGCAGAGGGGAGAGCAGAGGTTGTAGGGGAGAACAGGGTTGGGGAGATGGTGGAGCAGGGGGCATCACTGGAGGGCTGGGGGGCCAGCGGGGAAGAGGGCGACACTGAAACACTGGGGGGATGGCCAGACATTGGCCTCCGTCGGAGGCGCAGGAGATGGCGTGGGGGACGATGGGGTGGAGGCTGGCGTGGGGGGCGCCGTGGGGGACGCCGAGGGGGACGCCATGGGGGACGGCGGGGCTGAGGGCGCCGCAGGAGGGGTGGGTGGATGGCAGGCCAGGGGGTTCCATTGGGGGGGAGAGAGGATGGAGCATTAGGAGGCTCAATCAAGGGGTGTGAGGTGATGGGGCAGGGGGAATCATCAGAGGATTTGGGGGATTGAGGGATTCGGGGGGAGGGGATTTGAGGGATTTGGGGGGAGCATTCGGGGGGAGGGATGGGGGGAGGGAGGATGGAGCATTAGGAGGCTCAATCAAGGGGTGTGAGGTGATGGGGCAGGGGGAATCATCAGAGGATTTGGGGGATTGAGGGATTCGGGGGGGGGGCATTTCTTATCCTGAGGCCTGTGATTTTGTGGAGTGCTCCTCCCCCCCCCGAATGAGTAACACCAATAAAATGTCAGAGCATCCTGGAGTCTCCTGTCTCTGTTGTGACAAGGTGGCTCCTTAGACTCCCCGGACTCAGGCCCTTTAGCTGTTCTCTTCTGGCTGGGGTTTGGCTCCCAGCGGGCTAGGAAGGGCTAACTCCCTCCTTCCTGCTTTCCTGTCTGCTGGCAGCCTCTCTGACTCTGTCTCTCGCTCTCCTTCACTCCTCTCTGCTTTCACCAACCTCACTCTTCTGATTCCTCCTGCCTCCAAACTCGCTCCTCAACTCCCACACTCTTCTCTGGGGAGGAGTCTTTTTAAAGGGCTCTGCCAGCCTCCTTAACTGGCCTCAGCTGGCCCTGCTTCTGGCAGCCTTGTTCAGCTGGATCCAATTAAACTGCAGTTATCCCTCTCACCACAACCTTCTCCGGCCCTCGCCTGCCCTGGGTTTACCACACATCCCCCCCCCCCTGCTCAACACCATGGGGTTGGGCTACTTGGGTCGCTGAACAGTGGACCCTCGACAGGCCATCCGCATTTCCGTGCAGGCGGCCGGACCTATGTTGCACACGGAAATGAAAGGGTTGCAGCGAGAGGAACCATCTGGTGACTCTTGCATTTTTGTCCTTGTTTTGCTGCATCCACTTCAGCGGGGCATGGTCAGTGACCAGGGTAAACCGTCTCCCGAGCAGATAGTAGCGGAGGCTTTCTACGGCCCACTTTACCGCCAGGCACTCCTTCTCTACTACGGCATATTTCCGTTCCCTGGGCAGTAGCTTCCGACTGAGGAAGAGGACTGGGTGGTCTTCTCCATCCACCATCTGGGAGAGCACCGCTCCTAGCCCCACCTCAGAGGCGTCAGTCTGCAAAAAAAACTCCTTTTCCCAATCCGGGGCTATTAGCACGGGGTCGGTGCAGAGGGCTGTCCGCAGATCCCTAAACGCCTCCTCTGCTGGAGTCGACCATTTCACGATGTCCGGGCCACGGGCTCTCGTCAGGTCCGTTAATGGGCATGCCCTGGCGGCGAAATGGGGAATGAACCGTCGATAGTACCCAACCAACCCCAGGAACGCTCGGACCTGCTTCTTCCGGACTGGTCGTGGCCACTTCTGGATCGCCTCTAACTTGTTAAGCTGGGGTTTTACCAGGCCTCTCCCCACTATATATCCGAGGTATTTGGCTTCTGCTAGCCCAATCGAGCACTTGGCGGGATTTGCAGTCAGGCCAGCCTTCCTCAGGGTGTCTAGCACTGCCTCTACCTTCCCCAAGTGTGTCTCCCAGTCGGGGCTATGGATAATCACGTCGTCCAAGTACGCGGCTGCGTACTTACGATGCGGCCGCAGCAGTTTGTCCATGAGCCGCTGGAAGGTGGCGGGGGCTCCGTGCAACCCAAAGGGGAGGACCGTATACTGGAACAAACCCTCTGGGGTGGCAAAGGCCGTTTTTTCCTTGTCCGCCGGGGCCAGGGGGATTTGCCAGTAACCTTTGGTCAGGTCAAGGGTGGACAGGAACCGCGCTGTTCCGAGCCGGTCAATCAGCTCGTCTATTCGGGGTAACGGATATGCATCGAACTGGGAAACGTCATTTAGCCTCCGGAAGTCGTTGCAGAATCGCACACTGCCATCTGGCTTGGGTACCAAGACCACGGGACTGGACCACTGGCTATGGGACTCTTCTATGACCCCTAATTTTAGCATTTTTCGGACTTCTGCCCCAATCACTTCCCTTCTTGCCTCTGGGATCCGGTAGGGCTTGACATGTACCTTTACCCCGGGCTCCGTGTGGATGTGGTGGTGCACCTCCCTGGTTCGGCCGGGTGCTTCCGAGAACACGTCCGGGTGGCGTCTGATCATGCTGATCACTTCCTCTCTTTGGTTTGGGGTCAGCTCGGGGGATATCCCTATCTGGCTAGGCTGGTTCCCTTCCCGGGGGGTTGCTCCTAGCGCGACCACTTGAGCCTCTCTATCCTGCCATGGCTTCAGTAGGTTCACGTGATAGATCTGCTCTGGTTTCCGGCGTCCAGGCTGTCGGACTTTATAGTCTACGTCCCCCACGGCTTCAATCACCTCATAAGGCCCTTGCCACTGGGCTAACAGTTTACTTTCAGCCGTGGGTACGAGCACCATCACCCGGTCCCCCACCTGGAACTTCCGGCTCAACGCCTGGCGATCGTAGTACCTTCGCTGGGCCTCTTGGGCCTTCTGCATGTGCTCTCGCACAATGGGGGTGACCTGAGCGATCCTCTCTCTCATCTGTAATACGTGATCAATGACATTTCTCCCCGGATTCGGCTGTTCTTCCCAACCCTCTTTGGCTATATCGAGTAACCCCCGAGGGTGGCGTCCATATAACAACTCGAATGGGGAGAATCCCGTTGAGGCCTGCGGTACCTCCCTCACCGCAAACAGTAGGTAGGGGAGCAGGGTGTCCCAATCCTTCCCGTCCCTGCTCACTACCTTCCGGATCATGCTCTTCAATGTCCTATTGAAGCGTTCAACCAGGCCGTCAGTCTGGGGATGGTAAACCGATGTCCTTAGGGCCCGCACCTGGAGCAGGTCGCATAAGTCCTTCATCAGTTTAGACACAAAGGGGGTCCCTTGATCGGTCAGGATCTCTTTGGGTATCCCTACTCGGGAAAAGATCTGCACCAACTCCCGGGCTATGGTCTTTGACATCGTGTTCCGTAGGGGCACGGCTTCCGGGTATCGGGTTTTATCTACCCCTAGGTGGCCCCCGAAGAGATGGCTGTGGGCTAGGTCCATCACACCTCTCTGGTGCTTCTGGGGCACCAAGAGTTGCTCTACGGCTTGGTCCGGCCTCTGGTCTACCCTGTATAACAAGTCCCCCTTTATCACATAGTACGGCCCTCGTCCCTTAACTTTTCCTTCCACCGGGACTCCATTTACCTCAACTACTTCCTTTCGGATATTGTGGTAGGCTGGATCATTGGCTTGATCCTGCCCAAAATTTTCCATTGACGGGCCAATTGGCCCCAACTCCAGGGAATCTACCCCCGGCTCCTCCTCAGGGGCAGTCTGGGGGGCACTAGGTCCGGCGTCGGGTTCCCCCAGAGCTCGCCGAGCCCTCGTCCCTCTGGGGCTTACTTGTTCCCCTACCAGCACAACCCTCCGGTACTGGGTCAAAATCTTCGTCCCCAACTCTTTAGCTGCCCTTCTCTCCCTCCGAGACTTCTTGGGTCCCCCAGGCATGGAAAATAGCTCTGGGTCAAATTCCCGGAAGGCCGGGGGCCCACGATCCCTCGGCGCTATCTCCTGGATCTCGGCGCTAACTCCTTCCGCTTCCCTTCCGGGGAGCAGGCTATCGAACCCTGGGAAGTCTCGCCCAATGAGGACTGGATAAGGGAGCTTCGGGACTACTCCCACCATTACCTTCGTGGGGTTTCCCAGGATGTCTATACTCACGGGGATGGTGGGGTAATAGTTAACATCCCCATGCACACAGGATACTCCTGAGCGCTTGGCCCGGGCGAGTTGGTCCCGCCCGACCAGCTTCCCCGAGACCAGCGTGACCGCACTCCCTGAGTCGACTAACGCGGTGGTGCTAATGCCGTTCATCTTAACGGGCCGGGTGTATCTATGGGGGGCCATCGCGACCCCCACTTGATTTATCAGGTCACATGGACTTTCTATCCCCCCCCAGTCACATTGCATAGGTTCCACCTGGTTTGGGCACTGGGCAGCTATATGCCCCACTTCCCCACATGCATAACAACGTATACCTGCCCGGGCTAGTCCCCTGGTTTTCGGGCTGTTAGGCCTTTCCCCCCGAGTCATGTTCCCCCAGTCCCCAAGCCTCTCCATGTTCTCAGGCTGATCCCCAGCCTCTTTTCCTCCTTCCATATATCGGCTTGGAGTCACGGTAATCCGGGGTTTTGGCCCTGAGACTTGCCTCCTATTCGGGCGCGTTCCTTCCTTGGAAGTCCGAGGCAACTCTTGGGAGGCTAGGTGTCTTTCCACGAGGGATACTAGCTCGTCATAGGAGGAGGGATCGTTCTTACGGACCCACCCCCTTATGTCCGGTGGCAACCCCCGCATATACCTGTCCCGGACTAGGATTTCTACCACTTTCTCGGGGCCGTGAGTCTCGGGCCGCAGCCACTTCCGGGCGAGGTGGATCAAGTCGAACAGCTGGGACCGCGGTGCCTTGTCGGCCTTGTACCTCCATTCGTGGAACCGCTGGGCCCTCAGGGCTGGCGTCACTCCCGCCCTTGCCAGGATCTCGGCCTTTAGCTGGGGATAATCCGCCGCTGCCTCGGTTGCCAAGTCAAAATAGGCCTTCTGGGCCTCCCCACACAGAAAGGGGGCCAGGATACTCGCCCACTGCTCCCGGGGCCAGGCCTCTCGCAGGGCTGTCCTCTCAAATGCAAGAAGGTAGGCCTCGGTATCGTCGTCCACTGTCATTTTCTGTAAGTAGTTGCCCGCCCTCAGTGGCCGGGGGTCGGGGCCCCCACGGGCCATGGTGCCCAGGACTTTTATCTGTTTTGCTAGCTCTTGCAGTGTAGCTCGGTCCTGGGCTGCCTGGGACATCAGCAACTGGTTAGTCTCTTGCTGCACTCGCACTGCTTCTTGTTGGGCCGCAGTGGCCTGAACCAGTGCCTTCACCACCTCCTCCATTTTAAAATTTTTTTTTTTTTTTTTTTTTTTTGAGGGGGCCTTTGCCTTGCCCGAGAGAACTGGCCACCGAGTCTACTCACTGCATCCCACCTCTGACACCACGTGTGACAAGGTGGCTCCTTAGACTCCCCGGACTCAGGCCCCTTAGCTGTTCTCTTCTGGCTGGGGTTTGGCTCCCAGCGGGCTAGGAAGGGCTAACTCCCTCCTTCCTGCTTTCCTGTCTGCTGGCAGCCTCTCTGACTCTGTCTCTCGCTCTCCTTCACTCCTCTCTGCTTTCACCAACCTCACTCTTCTGATTCCTCCTGCCTCCAAACTCGCTCCTCAACTCCCACACTCTTCTCTGGGGAGGAGTCTTTTTAAAGGGCTCTGCCAGCCTCCTTAACTGGCCTCAGCTGGCCCTGCTTCTGGCAGCCTTGTTCAGCTGGATCCAATTAAACTGCAGTTATCCCTCTCACCACAACCTTCTCCGGCCCTCGCCTGCCCTGGGTTTACCACACTGTCCATGTGTCTGTCTCCCTCCTCTGGACTTTATACACTCACCTCCCAGCATCCCTGGCAGGGCCCCTTCATCGGGCCCCTTCATCGGGCCCCTTCATCGGGCCAAGCCTGGACCCACACAATGGGCAGACCCCAGTTTCCATGTTTCCTGCCAGCCCCCCATTGGCTGCATCAGACGGGAGGGAAGCTCCGCGGGGGCCGAGAGGGGGTCGGGGCAGATCTGCCCCATGTGCTCTGGGTGGGTCCATGAGATTGTCTGGCAGGCGCCCCCCCCACAAGTACTGCTGGGCAAAGCGCTCTGGCTCCCTCGCTGGGCACACGTCCACCTGCCGTGGGACGTGTAGGTGCCCGTCACTCCACGGGGCCCTGCATCTGCCCGGACTGAGGGGACGAGGCTCCAGTTGGTGGTTGGAGGCTCGGAGGTGCTGCGCTGATGATGGGGGATGGGAACAGGGGGCAGGAGAGCTGGTGAGATAGAAATCTTGTCAGATACGTCTGTGGTGGGGCAGTCAGGACGTGTCCTGCTTTGCCTGTTTCCTGGGGCGGGGGGTGCATGCAAGTCTGTTCGTTTTGCCTGTCCTGGGCCATAAATCCATCCCCACCAGGGAGAGAAGGCCCTCCAGGGTTAAGCACCTTGAATCTGAATGATGGGCTTTGGGAGCATGGGAGATCCTGGGCCTCTCAGCCAGAGAAGCACAGAGGCAGCATGGGATAGCAAGAGGTGGGAGGGGTCCCAAGGGCACTGGTCTAGACCCCAAACACATAGGGTTGTGGGTCAGGACACTGGACCTCAGTTCTGCCAGCTCTGAACCCCTGGACCAGTCCCTTCCCCGATCTCTTCTTGCCACCCGCCTATTTCCTGTATCAAGGCAGTCCCAGCATCTTGTTCCCTGTCTCACGCAGTCCCAGTCTGTCTGGGCCAGGGCCTGCAGGGATACCAGGTCTTGTCAGCCATCACCGGTGCGGTGCTCTGCTCAGTCCAATGCATCCTTGCACCCAGGTACAAAGAAGTTACACATCACTCCTGACGCATTGAGGTACAACCCCTCTACACGTTGGTGCTGCCTCTCTCCTGTAGGTGACCGGACACCAAGTGTGAAAAATTGGGACAAGGGGTGGGGCGTAATAGGAGCTTATTTAAGAGAAAGACCCCAAAATTGGGACTGTCCCGATAAAATTGGGACATCTGGTCACTCTACTCTCCTGGGCAGGAAACAGAAGTAGCTAGCTTCTCTGTTCCACTGGTGGAACTGCTCTGTGATATACCAGTAGTTTAACGCAGATCCAGTTGTTTCTTATGGATGCTGTCTTCCAGATAACCTACCGAATGGACAGGAACCAATTTATCAACCATTACTGTGTCAGAACGGAGTACTGGTATCCAGACACTGAACCAGATTGTTTTGAACAACGTGTGCCTCACTTAGGTTGCAGTGTCACTGACCCAAATGATGACTGGTACTAACAGGCAATTTGTTTACCTTGTTTATCCTTGTTCAGTGCAAGACAGTGTTATACTCCAGCAGGGGTGCAAGGCTGGGAAGCTTGGCTGTATGTCCTGGAGTGGCTTCGGTAAAGCACTCAGTTAACTCCGTTGGGCTTGTGGCACCATCTGCTGTCATGTGGGGTGATAACAGGGCCTGGGGAAGCCCACAGTGGTTCCTGTGCCTCCCAGGGGGTGATAACCAGTCACAGTGGGGATCAGGCGCAGTGAAGGAAGAAGGGATTATGGATGGGGATAAATGGGGAGGCGTGGGTAGGAGGCGGGTGGTGGGGTCAGGTGGAGCGGGACCTGGTTTGAAGTACACTGGAGCTATTAGCAATTTTCCCTCTATTTTTTTCCAGACATGTGCCGAATGAATTTTGTGATAGGGCACCCTATTGAGGTAATGCACAGAAAACTCACATGATTCACTCAAAAAGTAAAAGAAATTAACACAATTAATTGTGACGAAACTCACTGTTAACCAATCGAAAGTGAGAACAGGAATTCCCATGGCACTTTTGTAGCCGGCATTGCGAGGTATTTACATGCCAGATATGCTAAACATTCGTGTGCCCCTTCATGCTCCACCCACCATTCCAGAGGACATGCTTCCATGCTGATGATGCTCATTAATTGCATGTAGAAGTTTTAAAATATTTTAAAGTGATCGTGGTAAATGTTGTGCCTCAGTTTGAAGCGGCCAAAATTAAATTTGATGACAAAAAGGTGGTGTATGAAAAATGGTGAAAAATGCCCAAGACTCAGGTCTCTAACCACTAAGCCACACTCCTCTCCCAGGGCCAGGGTGGGTAGATGGGGATGGGAGAGGAAGAGAGAATCCAGGATTCCTGGGCACCAGTATACTGCTGACGAGTGAACGCTTGGGTAACCCACTGAGAAAACTTTGCTCACATTCCTCTCCAGGGGATGCTTGAGGAAGAGGCTAGTAATTACTCCTGGAACTCAGCAAACAAACTGGGGATCTGAGCGATGGAAACCCTGCTGCTGACCTATGTGGGGGTGAGTGTCTTTTCCTTCTGGGTTTGTACAGCACCGAGCACGATGGGGCCTGGTCTAGGGCTGGGGTCCTAGGCGCTGCCATGCTCTGGCTTCATGTGATTCACTCAGTGAAAAGCCTCCTTGAAAACAGGATCAGTGACGGGTTAGTGATGGTGTGAATCCCTGACACACACACATCAGGTGTTTCTCGCACGCTTTGCCTCTGAAAGCCCCGCCGTGGGTCTGTGGTTGGCCTCCTGCCCCGTGCCCCACATGCAGACCTGGGGACTCTGTGACAAGCCTCAGCCTGGGAGCCTGGCCTTGTTGGTCCAATCCCTAGCGTCGTCCAACGGTTGGCCCACCTGGTTGGCCCAAGGTGGCCTAGGTGGCAGCCAGCCCATGGGCAGGTGTCCCTCATCAGCCTGCTCCGTGGTGGTGAGGTTTGGGGTGGGCAGGGGAGACCCCGAGCAGAACGGCTGCTGCCACACAGGCCCAGCTGGTCCTGGCCGTAGCCAGTTTCCCTGGATGTTTTGGGAGGTGAGTGACTATCGACTATGTGCCCCATACTGACCCACTAACTCAGCCCCTGAGCAGCGACCCCTCTGCTTCTATCTCTGTTACGGCAACTCGTCCCTCGGCCACACACTGCATCCCCTGGTACCATCCTCGCGCCCGGACCCGGTAGAGGTTCCCGTCGGTTCTGCCTTCCCTGTGGGTTCGGTGGAGCTGGGGACGGGTTGTTCGTGGGTGTCTGTCAGGGAAGACCATGAAAAGGGAGTTTGGGGCAGCCCTGTGGGCAATGAGAAGGTCTTTCCTTCTCAATTCCTAATTGCGCAATTGAACGATCCTTGTAATTTTCCATTAAATCGAATTTGTTCTGATTGCTACAATCCCTCCCCTGCGCATTGCCTGGCTCAAGGGGAGAAGCTGCATGCAATGCAGTCGGCCTGTACGACTCACCAAGGCAGGGCAGGCCCAGGTTTCTGTCTAACCAGCTCTCCTGCCCCCTGTTCCCGCCCCCCATCCCCAGTTTGAGGCACCCCAGAGCCTCCAACCACTGACTGGAACCTCGTCCCATCAGTCTGGGGAGCAGCAGGTCTCCGTGGAGTGACGGGCACCTGCCTGTCCCACGGCAGGTGGACGTGTGCCCAGCGCTGGAGCCAGGGTGCCTTCCCCAGCCATTCCTGTGGGGCGGCGCCTGCCAGACAATCTCATGGACCCACCCAGAGCACACGGGGCAAATCTGCCTCGACCCCCTCTCAGCCCCCACAGAGCTTCCCTCCCGTCTGATGCAGCCAGTGGGGGGCTGGCAGGAAACATGGAAACTGGGGTCTGCCCATTGTGTTTGTCACGTGTCTCCCTCCACACCACCAGCAGGTGGCCGTGGTGACCCATGGTGAGCTGGGTGCCTGCCAAAGGCTGCCCTGCTTCGTTCCCAGGGGGTGAGCTCTGTGCCGGGGTCTGGCCTCAGGCAAAAAGTGGGGGTCCAGGCTTGGCCCGATGAAGGGGCCCTGCCAGGGACGCTGGGAGGTGAGTGTCTAAAGTCCAGAGGAGGGAGACAGACACATGGACAGAGACAGGAGACTCCAGGATGCTCTGACATTTTACTGGTGTTACTCATTCGAGGGGGGGGGGGACGAGGGGGCACTCCACAAAATCACAGGCCTCAGGATAAGAAATGCTCCCCCCCCGAATCCCTGAATCCCCCAAATCCTCTGATGATTCCCCCTGCCCCATCACCTCACACCCCTTGATTGAGCCTCCTAATGCTCCATCCTCCCTCCCCCCCAATGGAACCCCCTGGCCTGCCATCCCCCCAACCCTCCTGCGGCGCCCTCAGCCCCGCCGTCCCCCACGCCGTCCCCCACGGCGCCCCCCACGGCGTCCCCCACGGCGCCCCCCACGGCGCCCCCCACGGCGCCCCCCACGGCGCCGTCCCCCACGCCAGCCTCCACCCCATCGTCCCCCACGCCATCCCCCGCGCCTCCGACGGAGGCCAATGTCTGGCCATCCCCCCAGTGTTTCAATGTCGCCCTCTTCCCCGCTGGCCCCCCAGCCCTCCAGTGATGCCCCCTGCTCCACCAGCTCCCCAACCCTGTTCTCCCCTACAACCTCTGCTCTCCCCCCTGCCTCCTGCTCTTCCTCCTGCCCCCTGCCCGCTGGGTGCAGCGGCTGCCTCATGGCTTGCATCTCGTCCAGACAGGCCTTGGGGTCAGTGTCGGGGTCGTTCCCTCTGCAGTCCCTGCAGCCCTGGATGTCGCAGCGCAGCAGGGGCACGTCGGGCAGCCGGTGCCAGGCCTCCAGCAGGCGGTTGGGATCCAGGCCCCGGTCCTGCCGGCAGATCTGCCGGAAGACGAAGGCCTTGTAGTTGTGGTCGATGGGGCGGAAGGTGTCGCTCACCAGCCGTAGGAGGTTGTGGGGCCTCTTCCCCAGCAGGCACGGCCCTGCGCAGGGCGAGCGGACGGTGAAGAAGATCAGGCAGCTTCTCTTGTTGTAGGGCCAGGCCAGGAGCTTCTGCACGGGGCTGTTCTGGTGGCCCTGGAGCAGGCGCCGCTCCATCCGGGCAGCCACAACGGGCCCTTCGTCCGGGTCGTCCAGGCCGTCCTGTGGGGTAATGGCCACCTGCAGGTCCCTCAGCTTGTTCCTGGGCAGCACCTGTTCCAGACCAGATGTGTTCTCGCAACTGGCTTTCTCCAGGCTGACGGCGAAGGCGTATTCGACATCCAACCCGTCCCTGAGGGAAGGCAAAGCAAAGGGGAGTGAGGGGACGCGGAGCTCTGAACAGCTCTGCACCCGGTCCTGAGAGGGAAACTGGGGCTGGGTCGCACATGGCGCCATCACTGGTCGGTTCTAGGTTCTCAGGGCTCCAGCCTGGGTCAGGGGATGTTTGTGCCCTGGGAGAATGATGATGATTTTAATAGGAAATTGCCACAGGTGCCCCTGGAGATCATCAGCCCGGGGTGAGCTTTGATCCCTCAGCTCCACCGGGCTGAGCGTTACTGCTTGAGCTCCAGGAACAAGCCGGAGCTTTTCTGTGGAGTCACCCCAAGAGAGGGACATGCCACAGTTGACCCCGGGGGACACGGTGATTTTCTGGGGAGCTGAAGAATACTGGGGATCGGGGCTCCTCATTTCTCCCCCCAGCTCTGGGCGGGCACTGGGATTGTGGTTAAAAGGAGGCCAACAATGGCACATAAATGTACTATGTTCCCTGTGAAGGGCTCCGTGTCTGCCATATTAGAGAGATGGGTTCTCATCCCACCACGTCCTGAAGTGGCCTCGTGCAGCTGAATTGGGGAGGGTTGGGGGCTCATAACGGACTGAGGAGAGGGCACTAATCTGTAAGGTCTGAGGCCTTTTTCGGCAATAAGCAGCAGCAGCCAGGAAACAGAGTCACATCCTCACATTCCCACTAAATTGTAAATAATCAACGTAACATTGGGCTTTTAAGGAGGCATGCCTGTCCTACTATTTAGGCCTGCCTGTAAAATGTAGGTGTATTTTTATCACTTAGCTAGTTACAGGGGTATAAAAAGAGACTCAAAATCACAGTCCGCCTGGGTCTGGGCCTTCTCTCACTGTGAGTCTGAGGAGTGGTTCTTAGGCTAAGGCCTTTGGCTAAGCCACAAGGTCAGCCATAGGTTGGGAAGGGAAGGGTCACGTCCTCACATCCCAAACTAGTCACATTGAAATACGGTGCTATTGGGCTGTTAGGAAGACGATCCTGTCCTGATAGTGCCCATCACCACCAGAAAAAAAGTCGGTTAAAGAAAACTTAGCATCCTGTCAGGCAAAAAATCACTTCTCAATAGTTGTGGTGGTGAAACCCGCATTTCAGTACGTTTTATCTTTATGGCCCCCACTTTCCTATTGCTAATCTGTCTGGTTCTCTCATTGTTTCTGTCTGCTGTTTATTTAATTTTGTTAGGTGTAAGTTAATTAGGGGAGTGAAATGCAATTCGCTAGAGAATTATATTCCAGTATTTTAGGATTGGTTAGTTAGATTTCAGTGAAATGATTGGTTAAGGTATAGCTGAGGATAGTACTATATGAAGTGAGGGGGAGGGAAATTGGAATCATGTTTGCTAAGCGGGGGCAGGGGTGAAAGTGAGCTGGTATGGGCCGGTACCGGCCCCTATGCAGACCACAGGAAAGAGTTGCTGTGGCAGAGCTTTAACGCCCCTGCCCCTTTCGCCTCCCCCTTCGGCGGTCCTGCTGGTACGGACTCTACCACCGTGCCCGCCGAGGGGGGAGTCCTGCCGGGACGGACTCTACCAGCAGGACCGCCGAGAGGGGAGTCATTGTTCAAGCTATACTTCTATTGTTTTGCCTCTGTAGTCCCCCATATCTCTATTGTATAGACTGTGTGGTCTCTGGTTCTTTGATTGTTTCTGTCAGTTGCATAACTAATTTTGCAAGATTTAAATCAACCTAGCTGTTGGGCTCTGGTTGAGTAACGAATTGTTTTGTAATGGGCAAGGGCTAGTGAAAAACACAATTCTGTAGTATTTCCAGTTGACAACTGATTCAGGTACAGCTAAGCAGGACTCAAGTTTCACTCTATAAAGTGAGGTCCAAAAGGAAGGAAGTTGTTTGGACACTAACTCCAGGGCACAGCCCAAGATCGGCGCTGCCAGACCTCAGTATCCTGCCAGCCCCCAAAGCAGCAGCTGGAGCCCCAGATGACCTGACAGTGACGGGCCACCAGGAAAAGTTCATCTGCCTTATTGAGAGTGGTGAGCACTGTCTGCTTCCCCTGTGTGTTCTGTTTGGGTAGCTGTTCATAAAGAGAGGTTAAGGATATTACTGTTCAAGGCTCTTTCACTGGTAAAAGGCCCCACAAACCTGCAGAAAATTACACCCTGAGCCCTAGGAAGGGGGAAAGCGCGGGGGGTGCCTAAATTAACCAGGTTACTCCTTGAGCCCACGGAAGGGTAAAGATGGGTGGAGTGTGCAGGTAACAAATCAGTAACAAGGGTTGAGATGTGCACTAGACAGCGGACATGGGAGCAGAGCTCCTGGTTCCCAGCCCAGTGCACCTTAGTGTCGATTTACTGGGAGGGAATCGTGGACACAGCATCGTCTTGGAGGAGCACAGGTGCCATGTGTGGGGGCAGGGTGAGCACTGCAGATCCTTCATCCTCTAAGCTGAGCCCCCCCCCTTCTGCAGCCCCCAGCCTCTGGAGCAGGGGGTGGGAATGAAGACAGGTTCATGGTGCTTTGTCCTATTTTTGGGCCTGAGCACTATCATGAATATTCATACTAATGCTCAGCCTCCCATGTCCAAATATAACTTTCTCACCCTCATAATACTGGGGGGGGGGCACTTATCCTACAGGCCGGTTCTTTTAAGAGTCTTGGGTGTAAGGTATCTGGTCCTCATTTATTCGAAGGGAGTTTACAGCAAACACACGACTACTGCCGGTCAAAATTTTTCTGACAGAACAATTTTCCTTAGGGAAAGGCAGATTCAACAAAATCTAAAGGTTCCAAGGGAATCCATCGATTTTATGTAAATTTCTGATGAAAATCTATCAGAAAAATTAGTTTAGATTGAAACATTTGGTTATGAGTTTATTTTTAGGTTATATTGCTGTTTATAATATACAGTTGGAAACATCTGGACTTTTATATTATATTATATTATATTACATTATATTATATTTATTATATTATATTATATTTATTATTTATTTTATATTATAAAGCAAGAAAGTCAAGTTGCTAAAGCTGAAATGGAAATATTTTGATCTTGCTGAAATTAAATGTTCAGCTTTGGTCCAACTGAAATCTGGTTTTAATTTTTCCAAAACAAAATTTGGAATTCCCATTCCGTGGAAGTTTTCAAATTTTAGTACTAATTTGTTTTGGAAAGAAAATAGAAATTTCAGAATTTCCGAGGGATTTTGGAATTCCAGTTTCCAATCCGTATTTCACAATAATAATGAGATCCACCACCCTCCCCCCATGCATCCCTTGAATTACCCCCTCTCCCAGCTCCAGGCTCCATCTCCCCCTACACCCCAGAATCACCCTCCCAACTCTGCCATGCACTGAGCCACCATTACCATAGAAAATCACAGAGGGCAAACGTGAAGCATCTTTCCCCCTGTTTTTCCTTCATTTACCAGCTGGGCAGGGAAGAGGGGTCTCACTCACCTATTAACATGATGCGCAGTCTCTCTGAGCGCGGCAGTCTCTGGCCCGAAGCAGAGGAGAAGGGGCAGCAGCAGGAGTCCAGCCCTGGGCATCCGTCCCGACACCTGCACAGGACCCCACAGTGTCAGCGCCCCCGAGCCAGGGCACAGACCCAGAGCCCCCTGACCCACCTCCCCTAGCCCCCACTGTGCTAGCAACAGGCGAGGGGACAGGGGATACACCCCTGGAGATTGATGGGTTGGGGAGTGTATGGCAGACAGGTTTTCTGTGGGGCACTATTGGCCAGGAGAAGGGGGACTCACCTAGTATTCCACAGGGCAGGAGAAGGCAGAGGGGATTCACCAGAGTTTCCATGGGGCAGGACATGGGGGGGGGGATGCCTTACCAGGGTTCCCGTGGGGCAGGAAAAGGCGGGGAGACTCACCATGGTTTCCATAGCACTGGAGCAGGGGGTGCTGTCACCCGCTGACGAATGCTCACACCGGATCCCCAGTGATGGGCGCTCAGCTCCCAGCCCCTCTACTTATAGCTCCTCTCCCCCCACCCCTCCCATGCTGCAGAGGGGCGGTGCCCATTCCTGCTGTCCCCGTGACCAGGCCAGTGGCAGGGGAGGTGGGTCTCAGCTACTTCAATCAATACTGCCTTGAAAGGAAACTCCATGGGGCTGAGCCCGGAGGGGTGGGGCTGATGGGGGAACGGGATGGGAGGTGGCAAGGAGCAGGACTGATGTGATGGGAGTTGGGAGGTGGCGAGGGCCCTGGGGCAGACATGGTGGGGGATGGGAGGTGGTGAGATCCAGGGGAGATAGTGGTGAGGGATGGGGCCTGGTGAGGGCCAGGGCAGACAGCAGTGGGGGATGGGAGGTGGTGAGCGCCGGGCAGATTCCAGGCTGGAGCGTTGGCCCCGTCCGGGTGGGTGTGGTTGTGTCACGCTGGGGGTCGACTGGGCAAAGTTCCTGATTCTCCTCCTCAGGATCAAGGCCAATAAAGCTTCAGAGCATCCCGGGGCCTCACATCTCTGTCCCTGTCTCTGATGCTGTGGCCCTCTGTGCTCCAAAGCAGTCCCCTGGCACCCCCATGTTGACATGGCGATAGCATTATGCGATGTTCTGTAGCCAGCAGGCCTTGTTAGGCACCACTGGACAAGTCTTGCTCTGTTAAACATTAATGTCCCGGTGGATTGTGTGTGCTGCCATTGTATGGGTGGTAATGAAGTTGTGCTTGGGGTGTGTCACTGGAAGATGTTGTGAGGTTGGTAACACCCACAACTAGTCTTTCAGGGCCACAGTGGAGAAGCCAGACAGTGCTGATGGTCCATTAAGAGAAATGCACTCTCCCAGGGACTATCACCTGTGTCCAATGAAGGCTTCTCAGAGGGACCCCGTAGATGATGGACTTGGTTTGACTCATGTTATAGAAAAAGATCTTTACAGCAAGCTGGAAGAACCTTTAAAGGAAGGGAAGGGACGTTTTTCCTCTCGGCCCCCACAACTCAACACCTGTGAGCACATCTGGAGAACAAAAACTGTGAACAAGAGAGGTGATTCCAGTCTGCAAAGGAGAATCCTATGTACTAAATAAAGTGAGGAATACTTGTAGCACCTTAGAGACTAACTAGTTTATTGCAGCATAAGCTTTTGTGAGTTATAGCTCACTTCATCGGATGCATAGAATGGAACAGAAGTAAAATGCATTTATACACACAGAAAGAAAAAAAATTGTACATTAGCATACCAATTCTAAGAGGGCTGTTAAATGTAGATGGTCCATTATCACTAGGAGACCTTTTGAACTGGAGATCTGTTGTCAGTAACTCGGGAAATGCAATTAATTACTGGCCATTCCATTAAAGATTTGATGGTTTCAGTATTGAAACAGAAAAACTTCCAAAACAGACTCCAACGAGAAACTGAGGAACTGGAATTAATTTTCAAATTGGACACTATCAACCAGGGGCTTAACAGAAGTTCAGATTGGTTCTCTCATTACAGTAATTAATTGCATTTTACTTCTGTTCCATTCTATGCATCTGACGAAGTGAGCTATAACTCACAAAAGCTTATGCTGCAATAAACTAGTTAGTCTCTAAGGTGCTACAAGTATTCCTCGCTTTCTTTACTGATACAGACTAACACGGCTACTATTCTTGAACCTATGTACTAAGAAACTCTATGGTCTATCGGGTGTAGCCAATGGTTTTAGTTTGGTATGCCTTTACTGTGTGATATTATGCTTACATTCATCATATGTTAATGAGAATTGATTGATAGGATTATTATAGTATAAGATTAAGCAATATTTCGAGGAACTAGGTAATAAGTCAGACAAGCTAAAACAGAAGAAGACTGAAAGACTTAGGTTAGCTATTTTAGAAGTTAGTGACCGAAAAATGACCTGATGCCCTAAAATTCTAAGAAAAGCGGCAGAAACTGGTAATACTGAGAAAGTAGAAGTGGGAAAGTTACATTTAAATCATGAAAATGTAACATGTAACAACAAAATGTGCTTATAACATGTGCCTTCAACTGCCAGACAAAGGCAGAACATCAACCTACCCAGCCTATAGCATTCGGGGTCCCTCGTGTCTCCGGGGACTGTAGACCGATAAGAAAGAGAGGGACGAGGCTGTCATGCACATGTGCAGAATGTAGGTATAGATAGAGTCACAGTATCAAAAAAGGTGCCCAGAGCAGACAAATTGAGCTTCCTATGGGAAACTCCAGGAGGAAACGCCCCTGTATTGACAATCAATCCATGCGAGGGCCGACAGAGTTTGAGAGGGCCGACAGACTCTAATGCTGCCTGGGAGGATGTCATTATGTCTATAGTTATAATGAGTGCCTGGGACGTATCTTTATTTGGAGTTACATGTGCTGTAACTTTTATGATAATATTGGCAACTTTAATATAACGACTAAAAGACAGATGTTCTTGTAATTGTGTGTGTTACTTGCCTATGGTTTCCTGTGTTCCTATGGGCCCCATATCTAGAAGAGAGACAACTCCTTTGAACTTGAGATTGTAGCCACTAGAGCGGTGTCACGGAGAGTGGGGAGTCCGGTCCCTGCACCCCCACTTCCTGGGATTCACAGTGACTCTCAGCCAGCCAGTAGATTAGAAGGTTTATTGAGATGACAGGAACACAATCCAACTCAGAGCTTCTTAGTCTAGACAGGACCCCTCAGTCAGGCCCTTCTGGGGGGCCGGAAGATGAGGCCCAGGGTTTTGGGCTCCCGGCCTTGTTCCCAATCTTCTTTCTCCCTAGCACCCCGACCACAAGCCCAGCCAAAGTGTTTTCCTGCCTCCTTCCTGCCTCCCCTCCCCCCAAGCCTTTGTTAGAAACACACAGACATCCAGCTTCCCATCACCTGGCCGTGGTCAGGTTACATCCCAGCATCACCTTTTCCCATCACAAGCTGAATGTCCTGGGAGACATTTGTGTGAGACTACATTGAAGCCCATGGTGGAGGGTTAGTTAAAATCAGCTACTGCAGTGTTTTGGGCCCCTAGAGATCCCTGAAATTTACTGTATTTCCTATTTGAAAACAAAAGGGGGAGGGGGGGAAGGTTTATGAGGAGAAAGAAATAGCCCTGGATTGTGTATATATAGCATGTAATATCCAATGGAAAATATTTAAAAGAAAAATAAAACAATGGGAGAAGGCAAAACAAGCCTTATACAAAGAGCAGAAGACTAGTTACACATTGAAAAAACAACTTAGTAAGGTAAGGGAGGTAAATTCTGTATTCCGTAGTCAAAGGAACAGTTTGGCAAGAGACTTAAGCTACAGTGAGCAACAACTGCATGAGGCTGGTTATAAAATTATGATGTGAAAAAAGAAGTCATGGGGCAGGAACGTTTGTTTGGGCAAGAAGTAAAAATAGCAGAGATAGCTCACAAAACGCACTAAAGCAAACTTTTGACATTCTGGAGGATTATGTATCCACAGATAATAGACACTGAAGGTGAAAATGGACAGATTCCTCAAGTAAGTGTAGAGGACAAGTGTAGGGAGATGAAGTTACCACCTGTATATGTTGTAAATATAATTCCAGCTATTCTGGTGGCTAAGGTGGAAGCTGGGAATGACCAGCAAGTGGAGATAGAATCTCACCCCCATTTACCAGACTGAAAGTTAAAATCAGACAGGAAGAGCAACAGGAAACTTAGGAACAGAGAAAGTATCAGAGCAAACACAGTTGCAAAAAATTTGTCGGGGGGTGGGTAATCGGGGAATCTAAAAAAGTTGTTAGTGAAAAAAAAAACAAGTCACAGCCAATGTTAGTGAAAGTTTTGATCAAAACTTAAATATTAAAGGTTTAAACTAGAAAATGAAGCTAATGGCAATTAGTATCTATCATTAAATGGGGGGGGGAAACAAAAATGGGTAAGTCAAATATCTTGCAAGCCCATCCACAATGGGGTCATTTATTGCAAGGAACTCAGGGAACTATAGAAGTTGCAGTTAATGCCTGTAAGGATGAAATTCTAGATATCAGTATCTCTCAAGAAAGACAAAAGTCTTTGCATCTAAATGTAACTTAAATATCTTCAAGCCAATCAAGTCAGAAGCCATGATAAAAAGAACAAGGGGCAGAATTAATTTTAAATCTAACATGCCCAGTGTACCCCAAGATAATTTAGACCCCAAACCAGAGTCTTCACAGAACAGTGCCAGACTTTCCTAAGGTGAATACACCTACCCCAGCCAAAAAAAAATGTAAAAGGTTACAGCAAAATTTCCTACCTAAATTGTCCACTGTTAAAGTTGCCCAAACTTGGGAGATACCAATTCCTCTAGAGGAAGAAGAACCCATACTCCCCAGTGCAACTGTAAAAGAGAAAAAAGAATCAATTCTAATGTGGACTCAATAGACTCCAGTAACCATGTCTCTCCAATGGCAATAGTAACAAGTATAAAAACCATAGAAGACATTGTAAAAACGAGGCCAATAACAAACAGGAAACTTGGTGGCTGCTCACACAGTCCATTTAGAAACTGTAGTAAAATTGTTTCAGTTAGATGAAGAAGACAAGGTTAAGATTTTACAGTTAACTGTAGACAGGACTTTAAGAAATACACTGCCCCCAAAATTTCAAAACAAGACAAGTCATTTTAAGACACTACTGTAAGGTTGTTAAAAAGAAACATGCCCCAAGCCAGTCAGAACTGACTTACATGAAGCAATGGGAAGGCAAGCCACCGCATAAATTTCACAACAAACTTTCAGCCTCTTGGCTATTGAATGAAATGCCTGGCCAGGAAATAAAACCACAATGTATTAATTTGTTTGTTAACAATTTTTTACTAGCAATTCAGAGTAAAGTAATAATGCATGCTAACCCTGGAAGCACTCTTCCAGAAGTGCTGGACTTATTGTCTAAAGTTCAGAGTTATATTCAAACCCAACCAAAAAAAAAATATCCAAAGAGAAATCGTCTTCCTGTAGCAACTTTTCAAGAAGCCTCCGATAAAGCTGTAGTTAAAGTAGAAGGCTCACAGACTGAGACACAAGGACAATCATCTAGTCCAAGAGGTTTAAATAATATTAAAATTAAATCAGACCAAAAGGGCCAGGCCACGACATCCCCAACTTCAAAATCCCAGATTTTATAACCGTAGGAACATGAATGATGGGACAGGGACAGGCTCCTTATCATCTTCACCAATCACAAGCAGGAAACAATTCATTCCTGACATGAATCATGATCGCTTCCGGCTGAGGAGCCTAGTTTATCAACCCCCTAGTCCTAGGATGGATGTGATTATAAAAGAGCCTCACCAAATTGGAAAAACACTAGATTGTGACAAATGTGAAACGCAAGAAATACAGCAGTAAATGAATGTCATCAGGCTGGACAACTAATACACCCCACCTCAGCCCATTGTAGTAGTGACTGAACTGGCTTCCTGAATGTCCATACTGCATATGAAGCATGAAAGCCAAAAGACAAACAAATTTTTTTTGTGAACTTAAAGGAACAGAATGTGTAACGCCAAAAGACCCCATGTAAAATTATAGCCTTGTTAGAAGAAAATGGAAATGGAAAACCTATATTCTCAGCAATGGTGGGGGGTCCTTTATTGATACTAAAGCCTCCGTCAACATAATCAATGACAAAAATCCACAATATGTTTCCTTCAATCTATTGTTACCCATGTTCAAGCCAAATAAGGTTTGTTTAATCAACCGGCTACTGTGCAATCCATAGGCCATCTAGAAAATCAGGTCTACAAGAAGCAAGTGCAAGGACCTCCGCTAACAGTGTATCCTCACGAGACCCAAACATGAAAAGTCCCACAGACAAAGGTGACAGTAAGACGATGCGCCCTGGTAAGAGCCGGCTGGGGCGCTCCGCTGCCGGTGGAGACGTGGTGCACTTTCCCAGCTGGCTCCCACCCGCTCCCGGGGCTAAGCAGCAGACAGACAGGTGAGGCAGACAGGTAAGAGGGGCCGGCTGGGGGTCGCGCTCCCAGACGGGCTCCTGGTGGGGCATCCGCATCTGTCCTGCTGCCCCTCTCTCCCCGGATGCCAGGCAGCGCCCTTGCAGGCCTGTGGCAGGCACTGCTGCCGGCAGCCCCTGGGAAGAAGCCTGGGGAAGGGAGCGGCAGGCCAGGGGGGTCTCTCACGGCCACCGCCACTTGTTTGTCTACCGCAGAGGTCCCCCCCCACAGCCAGCCCACAACTCCCTTGGCAGCAAAAAGAGCAGCGGGGCAGGGACGTGTCCACTAGTCAGGTACGGTAACCCAGCCGTGACCGGGACTGCCCCAGCTACGAGTCCCCCCACAATGCACTCCCCCTACACACACCCAGACCCCTGCCCTGAGCCCCCTGCACTCCACCCCACACTTACATTTCTAACAGGTACTGTCGCATTGCCACTCTCTCAATCCCCTGCTCCGACACCCCTTCCCCCCCACGGGGTTGTGATAGGACAGTGCCTGTAAGAAATGTAAGTTACTTTCACCCCTGCCCACAAATAACTTGTTGCTCCCCAAAGGGGCATCAATGAATCTGTAGGTGTAACATGTTTAAGATAATAACTCCGCTATGTGGTCAGCTGGAAAGGTGCCAACAAAACTTACTGCCAGTAAATGTAACACAAGTACCATGTTCAGTACAACTGATTCCATGGAAATCTCCTCTCAAGCCAATAGCCTATGCAGGAGGAAAACTAGTATTGTGTAGTGCCCAGTCATAAAGAACTCTGTCATGGTCAACGCAGAGCTATGGTCAGAAATCCTAATTTTTGTTTTAAACCACAAACGCCCACAACAATTGGCCATACAACACTATTTCCCACACCCGCTTTTAATAAATAACACTGTTATTCTTAGTAATCCTAACTATAAGAATTTGGCCAGACAAAGCACTCCAATTTTTCATGCATTTATACCACCCCTATCCTTACAGCTAAAGCGATTGTAAAAAAAGAAAGAATTCACATTTGATTGAAATTAGCAATAATAGGAACAAAGCGAATCAAGCAATAATTAAAATTTTAAACAGTGGTCATTCACAAAACAGTACTGAAGAAATGGGAAGTGGATAAAAGGGTAAATTGTTGGCCATAATATCCTTATTATGTGCAACAGTTTTGCCTTATGTTGTATGGAAGGAAAGCATAAAGCAATATGTGCACAAAGGGTTAACCCCTTGCCACATGTGCTTCCTATTCCCTTACCCCTGTGGTCCACTGTCACAACTCCAGCAAGACCAAAAAGAATACAAGAACGTTAATATGTATAAGGTAATGCAAAGCATAAATCCACATCAAGTCCCAAAAGCAGCCTATAACCATAACTATGTACTAAGAAAAGAAATCAATCCCTAATAATTTAAATTAATGGCATGCAAATAACACTAGGTTACACATAATCTTTAGGCATAGATTTAAATTACACATAATCAGATGCACACATACAGAATGGGAAAATGACTGCCTAGGAAGGAATACTGAGGAAAGGGATCTAGGGGTCAGACCAGGAGTTACATGAGAAGTAATTCTTCCACTCTACTCAGCGCTGATTAGGCCTCATCTGGAGTATTGTGTGCAGTTCTGGGTGCTACATTTCAGGAAGAATGTATACAACTTGGAGAAAGTCCAGAGAACAGCAACAAAAATGATTCCGGTGTAGAAAACGAACTATGAGGGAAGATTGAAAGAAGTGGATTTGTTTAGTCTGGAGAAAGGAAGACTGAGAGGGGACATGATAACAGTTTTCAAGTACATAAAAGGTTGTTACAAGGAGGAGGGATAAAAAATATTCTCCTTAACCTCTGAGGACAGGACAAGAAGCAATGGGCTTAAACTGCTGCAAGAGCGGTTTAGGTTGGACATTAGGAAACATTTCCTAACTGTCAGGGTGGTGAAACACTGGAATAAATTGCCAAGGGAGGTTGTGGAATCTCCATCATTGGAGATTTTAAAAAGCAGGTTAGACAAACACCTGTCAGGGGTGGTCTAGATGGTGCTGGTACCACCATGAGTGCAGGGGACTGAACTAGATGACCTCTCGAGGTTCCTTCCAGGCCTAGGGTTCTATAAAATTTGAATATAATGTCAAGTATATAAGTATGTTATTGTATTAATCATTGTTATATGCTGTCATATGTATGTAACAGGGCACTTATTATCTAATCATCTCTTGATAATGAGATAACACTGACCCTGTCAAGGCGGGGGGAGGAAGGGGAGGTGGGAACGTAGCCAATGGTTTTAGTTTGGTATTCATTTCTTGTGTCATGTTATAATTACCTTCTATATACTCCTATGTTAATCAGAATTGATTGATAGAATTATAAAAGTGTAAAATTAAGCAATATTTAAAGGAACTAGGTTAATAAGTCAGACAAGCTGAAAAGCAAGAAGCCCGTGGGCTAAGGCCTGCAAGATTTTAGTTTAGCTATTTTGGGCCTTGAATACAAAAGTTGGTGCAAGTTGGTAACCTAAAAATAAGCTGATTCCTTTAAATTCTAAGAAAAGCGGCAGAAACTGCTAATACTGAGAAAGTCGAAGTGGGAAAGTTACATGTAAATCATTAAAATGATGTAACAACAAAATGTGCTTGTAACACATAGAATCATAGAATATCAGGGTTGGAAGGGACCTCAGGAGATCATCTAGTCCAACCCCCTGCTCAAAGCAGGACCAATCCCATTTTTTCCCCATATCCTTAATGCCTCAAACCACAAGACAAAGGCAGAACATCAACCTACCTAGCCTATAGCATTCGGGGTCCCCCATGTCTCCAGGGCATACAGACCGATAAGAAAGAGAGGGATGATGCTGTCATGTACATGTGCAGAATGTAGGTATAGACAGAGCCACAGTATCAAAAAGATTGCCCAAAATAGGCAAATTGAGCTTCCTATGGGAAACTCTAGCAGAAACCACTCCCGTATTGAAAATCAATCCATGCGAGGGCCGACAGACTCTAACAGTTATAATTCATGCATGGTACATATATTTATTTGGAATTACATGTGCTGTCACTTTTATGATTTTATTGGCAACTTTAATAAAATTCCTAAAAACTAGATGCTCTTGTAACTGTGTCTGTTACTTGCCTCTGGTTTCCTGTGTTCCTAAGGGCTCCCAATGTAGAACAAACAGAGATTACTCTGTTGAACTTAAAACTGTAGCCACCAGAGCTAAGTGCAGGGAAACATGATGAATGTAAAAAATAGAATAAACTACACAGGGTGGGTGAGACACTGTCTGGTTCGAATCCTGTTTAGTTTATAGAACTAAGACTGCAAATTAGTTTTATTACTGGGGTGGCCAACTTTGATTTCTACACTCACTACTTATAATCACTTGTCATCTGTCTTCCTGTAGTTAATAAATCGCTTTCATCTATCTATATCTATCTATATATATAAAAGTCAAATGGTGTATGTATGTATGTATGTATGTATGTAAGCTTACTCCTCCCGCACCGTTTGAGCTAGAGACTTGAAATTTGGTACAGTTAGAGGTCTTGGGGTCCAGATGGTCATAAGGGTCGAAAATTTTTCAAATCTCACCTCTGACGCCCCCCAGGGGTGAAAGTCTTTAAAGGCCAATCACATCAGCTGGGCAGCTAGGTGGTGATGACGTCATAATACCCCCTCCAACAGACACCGCACTCGCTCAGCTCACTGCCCCTCCCTCCTCCAACGGAACCCCGGAAATCCCTCAGTTCTCTGCCCCTCCCCCCTCCCAACGGAACCCCGGAATCCATCAGCCCTGTGCCCCTCCCCCCCCCCACCTGCGAAGGTCCCCGGAATCCCTCAGCTCTGGGCTCCCTCCCCGCCTGCGACGGATCCGAGTTGGGTTTGGTGGGACGGTAAGTGAGGTGGGGGTGTCGGGTTTGGTCGGGGGGTGTCAGCTGTCTGCCCCCTCCCCACCTCCGACTGACCTGAGCAGCGCCGGGCACTTATGCTAGTCTATATATATAAAAGTCAAATGGTGTATGTATGTATGTATGTATGTAAGCGTACTCCTTCCGCACCGTTTGAGCTAGAGACTTGAAATTTGGTACAGTTAGAGGTCTTGGGGTCCAGATGGTCATAAGGGTCGAAAATTTTTCAAATCTCACCTCTGACGCCCCCCAGGGGTGAAAGTCTTTCAGGGCCAATCACATCAGCTGGGCAGCTAGGTGGTGATGACGTCATAATACCCCCTCCAACAGACACCGCACTCGCTCAGCTCACTGCCCCTCCCTCCTCCAACGGAACCCCGGAAATCCCTCAGTTCTCTGCCCCTCCCCCCTCCCAACGGAACCCCGGAATCCATGAGCCATGTGCCCCCACACACACCTGCGAAGGTCCCCGGAATCCCTCAGCTCTGGGCCCCCTCTTCACCTGCGATGGATCCAAGTTGGGTTTGGTGGGACGGTAAGTGAGGTGGGGGTGTCGGGTTCAGTCGGGGGGTGAGGTGGGGGTGTCGGGTTTGGTCGGGGGGTAAGTGAGCCGGGGGGTGTTGGGGTTGGTCAGGGGGTGTCAGCTGTCTGCCCCCTCCCCACCTCCGACTGACGCGAGCAGCGCCGGGCACTTATGCTAGTATTATATCTATATATATAATAGTCAAGTGGTGTATGTATGTATGACCGCAAACTCCTCCCGCACCATTTGAGCTAGAGACTTGAAATTTGGTACAGTTAGAGGTCCTGGGGTCCAGATGGTCATAAGGGTCGAAAAATTTTCAAATCTCACCTCTGACGCCCCCCAGGGGTGAAAGTCTTTAAGGGCCAATCACATCGGCTGGGCAGCTAGGTGGTGATGATGTCATAATACCCCCTCCAACAGACACCGCACTCGCTCAGCTCACTGCCCCTCCCTCCTCCAACGGAACCCCGGAAATCCCTCAGTTCTCTGCCCCTCCCCCCTCCCAACGGAACCCCGGAATCCATCAGCCCTGTGCCCCCCCCCACCTGCGAAGGTCCCCGGAATCCCTCAGCTCTGGGCCCCCTCCCCGCCTGCGACGGATCCGAGTTGGGTTTGGTGGGACGGTAAGTGAGGTGGGGGGGTCGGGTTCGGTTGGGGGGTCAGGTGGGGGTGTTGTGTTTGCTTGGGGGGGTCAGGTGGGGGTGTCGGGTTTGGTCGGGGGGTGTCAGCTGTCTGTCCCCTCCCCACCTCCGACTGACCCGAGCAGCGCCGGGCACTTATGCTAGTCTATATATATAAAAGTCAAATGGTGTATGTATGTATGTATGTAAGCGTACTCCTTCCGCACCGTTTGAGCTAGAGACTTGAAATTTGGTACAGTTAGAGGTCTTGGGGTCCAGATGGTCATAAGGGTTGAAAATTTTTCAAATCTCTACTCTGACGCTCCCCAGGGGTGAAAGTCTTTCAGGGCCAATCACATCAGCTGGGCAGCTAGGTGGTGATGATGTCATAATACCCCCTCCAACAGACACCGCACTCGCTCAGCTCACTGCCCCTCCCTCCTCCAACGGAACCCCGGAAATCCCTCAGTTCTCTGCCCCTCCCCCTCCCAACGGAACCCTGGAATCCATCAGCCCTGTGCCCCCCCCCCTGCGAAGGTCCCCGGAATCCCTCAGCTCTGTGCCCCCTCCCCGCCTGCGACGGATCCGAGTTGGGTTTGGTCAGACGGTAAGTGAGGTGGGGGTGTCGGGTTCGGTCGGGGGGTGAGGTAGGGGTGTTGGGTTTGCTTGGGGGGGGGTCAGGTGGGGGTGTCGGGTTTGGTCAGGGGGTTAGTGAGCCGGGGGGTGTTGGGGTTGGTCAGGGGGTGTCAGCTGTCTGCCCCCTCCCCACCTCCGACTGACCCTAGAAACGCCAGGCACTTTTGCTAGTATCTATATATATAAAAGTCAGATGGTGTATGCGTGTATGTATGTATGCATGTATGTATGTAAGCTTACTCCTTCCACACCGTTTGAGCTAGAGACTTGAAATTTGGTACAGTTAGAGGTCTTGGGGTCCTAATGACCGTAAGAGTCGAAAATTTTTCAAATCTCACCTGACGCCCCCCAGGGGTGAAATTATTTAAAGGCCAATCACATCAGCTGGGCAGCTGCTGTTCTCTGTGACATAGTTATGATGTCATAATACCCCCTCCAACAGACACCGCACTCGCTCAGCTCTCTGCCCCTCCCCCCTCCGACGGAACCTTGGAATCCCTCAGCTCTGTGCCTCCTCCCCCCTCCAACAGACCCCGGAATCCCTCAGCTCTCTGCCCCCTCCCCACTCCAATGGACCCCAGAATCCCTCAGCTCTGTGCCCCCTCCCCCCTCCAACAGAACCCCGGAATCCCTCAGCTCTGTGCCTCCTCCCCCCTCCCAACAGAACCCCGGAATCCCTCAACTCTGTGCCCCCTCCCCCCTCCAACGGAACCCCGGAATCCCTCAGCTCTCTGCCCCCTCCCCCCTCCGACGGAACCCTGGAATGCCTCAGCTCTCTGCCCCCTCCCCCCTCCGACAGACCCTGGAATCCCTCAGCTCTGTGCCCCCTCCCCCCTCCGATGGACCCCGGAATCCCTCAGCTCTGTGCTCCCTCCCCCCTCCGTTGGACCCCGGAATCCCTCAGCTCTGTGCCCCCTCCCCACCTCCGACGAACCCCGGATCCCTCAGCTCTGTGCCCCCTCCCCACCTCCGACGGACCCCGGAATCCTTCAGCTCTCTGCCCCCTCCCCATCTCCGACAGACCCCGGAATCCCTCAGCTTTGTGCCCCCCTCCGACGGACCCGAGTTGGGTTTGGTTGGAGGGTAAGTGAGGTAGGGGTGTCGGGTTTGGTCAGGGAGTGAGGTGGGGGTGTCGGGTTTGGTCAGGGGGTAAGTGAGCCGGGGGTGTCGGGTTTGGTCTGCGGGGTGGGAAGGTGTCTGGGTGGGTGTGGGGTGAGGTGTGGGGGTTGGGGTTGGTCAGGGGGTGTTGGGTTTGGTGGGGGGTAAGGTGGGGGTGTTGGGTTTGTTTGGGGGGATGAGGAGGGGGGTCGGGGTTGGTCGAGGGGTAAGTGAGGTGTGGGTGTCGGGTTTCTTTGTGGTGGTAGGTAGGGGTGTCGGGTTTGGTTGGGGGGGAAAGTGAGGTGTGTGTGTCAGGTTTGGTCTACGGGGGGTGAGGTGTGGGTGTTGGTCAGGGGGTGTTGGGGTTGGTAGGGGGGAGACGTGGGGGGTGGGTTTGGGTGGGGAGGGTGAAAATGTGAGTCGGGGTTGGTCGAGGGGTAAGTGAGGTGGGGGTATCGGGTTTGCTCTCTGCCCCCATCCAACGGACCCCGCACTCACTCAGCTGTCTGTCCCCTCCCCACCTCCGACTGACCCGAGCAACGCCGGGTATTTTCGCTAGTTTTATCTAAAACAATGTGTTATGGTTGAAAAGTTTAGGGCATGTACTCAGTGTACAAATGTTGGTGCGTGTCCTCTCCACATCGAGGGAATGGATGGCTGTAAAATTGCAGGACCTTGAGGGGTTTGCAGCTTGTTACAGCAGCACAGTGTGTGAGGGAGCCCAGAGGACCCAGCGGTACCCTAGTTCTGGGTTACACCCCAGAAAAACCTTTCACAAGTGCCTGCATCTCAGTCTATGTGTCTGGCTCTCTTCTACCCTGTCGGGCCAGACACAGACGGCTGGGGACGGGGCAGGAGGCCGAATGTGCCCATTTGTTGCTCAGCAAGATCGGAAATTTGCCGCTGTCTGTGCCAGCAGCACTGTGCAATGAAATGGGATGTTGGGCAGGTCCCAGCGGGTGCCAATTGGCGCTGACATCGATGGAGCTGCTCCAGCTGGGAATCCAACTTCACCCCAGGGTGGGGAGAGGGTCTAGCGGGAAACTTAGAGTGAGCCTGGGGTTCTAGACTCGAGTTCAACACTTGCTCAGGGAAGGGGCTGAGGTTCTAGACTGAAGCACAGAGGTTGCTAAGAAGTGAGGGGATGATTCTAGATTAGAGTCTTAAGCAGAGTGAGGACAGGGTGTGGGTTCTAGATTGGAGCCAGGCACACACTCAGGAGCGGCAGGGGTTCTAGACTGGTGGCTGTTGCACACTGAAGGGGAGGGGGTTCTAGATTGGAGCCTGGCACATTCATGTGGGTTCCGTATCGGTGCTCAGCAGGGGCAGATTTTCCCTCTGGAAAGCCGCATCCCGCAGGGATTGGGAGAAACACAGCACCGCCTTTGCCAAACCAGCCGGTGGTTTGCTAAGATCCAGGACTGACGGAGATTTGCGGTGGGTCCAGGACATAGGAATGTATCTGAGAGCCCCACACCAGCATCATCTCTGCCCCTACAGCCTCGAGGGGACATTGATATGAAGGTTTGGCTTGTGATGGTTCCATCCAAAGGGGTCACTGTTGGAACTAGAAAGTCTGCTTCCCAGGTGAGGGGAAACTGAGGCAGGGCTCACCCATGGTGACACACCTGGCCCTAAGGGGACACGATGAAACGGCCTGCGCTAAGAGCTAGTTGCTTCTCCCTAGCGCCCAGCTGGCCAAGGGGGCTCAGCACACAGGGATCGGGCCCCAAGCAGGCACACTGTTGTTCTAACGCAGGGATAATGGCGGTGGGTTGTAGATGCCAGGAGGGGTAAGAGCACAGGAAGGGCCAGCTTGCCTCACATTGTGGGACAGGGGTCCCAGACCCCCCTCTGACCTTCAGCGGCTCCCAGTGCAGTCCAGCGAGCGAGGGCTCCATAGCAACGGGACTGAAGGCACAGCCAGGGGGTGGGTGTTTGGGGTCACTCAGCCATCAGGGCTTGGGAGGGACCCATTAAATGTCTAATACCCCTGAGGAGACTGCCAGTCTGCTCACCACTTCTGCGCCCAAGGGTGCCCCCGGGGAATATGGGGCGGGGCAGTTCATGCCCCTGTGTGGCCATTCTGGGGCCTGGGCATGCACCCTGGGAAGGGGGTTCAGAGCCCAGCCTGGGTTAGGGGGAGGGTCCCCTCTGGCCCCCGAGCTGCCAACAGCCCCAGTCCGAGCTTCCCCAGCTGGCGCAACTGCAGCTTGAGAAATAAACAGCCCTTGCGGCCACAGTGGTGGAACAAGAGCCGTGGGGCCGGCTGTCTCCACCCCTGAGGGACCAGCTGTCAGTGGCCTTGTCTGTGGCAGGGAGTGGGGAGCAGGCGAAGGCCCCTCTCCTGAGCCCCTCACCCTTCCTCTAGGGGCAAAGGGACCCCCCAGGAGAGCGTGTCCAGGATTGGGGTGAGAAGAGAGAACAGGGCAGAGGGAGGATCCCCAGTGGGCTGGGCATGAGGGGGGTAGAGCAGCCCAGTGAGGCCTTGTCCAAGGGGGCGGGATGTGGAGAGGGTATTCCTGGCAGTTTGGGGGAGAGCAGGGGGCAGCGGGCGGAGTAGGGGGCAGGCAGAGTGGGTGTTTCTCAGTCTCCCCCGCAGTCCCTCAGCTTGGTCCCTGGCTCCCAGCCTGGATGCCCCTCCCCAGGAGGGGAGCTGGGACCTCTGAGGATCCCTTCCCCCGGCCAGCTGGAGGAGGGTTATGGAGCCAGGTACCCAGGGGGCAGCGGGAGGAATCAGGGCTGGGGTGGATCCCCAGAGGGATGGGGCAATTCCCCCCTTGGCTGTTGCTCCATGTTGCTCTCGCTCTGGCTGTGCGCAAGGCCTGGGCTGCATGCAGGGGAGGCAGGGACTCAGGAGTCCGGCTGGATGGTCCCGTGGACCCTGGGCTGAGGAGAGTGTGGGTGGGAGCCAGGCCCCTGGCTGGGGGACGATGGGGCAAGGAGGTCCGTGCCACTTGTGGGCAGGCCTGGGGCCTGTCCTGGTGGGGTGCTCACCCTGACAAAGGGGTTCATGGGCCTGCCTGGCTGGGTGACACCCCCCCGTCCCCTCACCGCACCATGCCAGGCACCGGGCGGCCCCGTTGGCCGAGCTCTCCCCCCCGCTGTCGCAAACGCGGCTTGGGGAGCAAACGGCCCTTGCGGTGGTGACGGTGGTGCAAGAACTGTGTGGCCTCCCTCCTGAGCCTTACGCCAACCCCTCGCCTCAGCCCTGGCCGGGCTTCCCCTGTGGCCTAACCTTGGTTTGAGAAAGAAACGGCCCTTGTGGCCGTGCTGGTGGCACAAGAGCTGTGGGGCCGGCAACCTCCCACCCAGAGGGACGAGCCTCTGGTTACTTGGTTAGAGGCCTTATTCCTTCACCCGCTCCCTTCCCTGGTCCTTCTCGCATGAACAGAGAGCAACGGTACCCGAAGTCTGAAGGTGCAAACAATTCAACGTTTATTGGGGTGAACCTCCAGCAAGCTTAAATCCAACTTCCTTTTTCCTTATTGTCAAATCCCAACTTACTTCCTGTTTGCCCCTCATTTATATAGTAATATATATATATCAAATATGGATTTTAACAGCCTTTCCTCTAGGCTTTCGTGGCTCCGGGTGCAGGGGTGGGCTCCGGAGTAGCCACGCAGCCACGTCATGCGTGTTAATGGCTGGATCTTGACTGGCCCGTGGATCTTCTCGTCCAGCGTCTCTTCCTCCCCCTCCAACCCTGTTCTGCTCCCCGCCTGCCAGCTCTGGAGAAAGCCGGGGGGGGGGGGGGGCAAGGCCAGGGCTGGGGTCTCTTCCACATCAGGTGGATGCCCATCTGGAACGAGTCAGAGCAAAGGGAGGCTGGATTAGCACAGCGTTCGGCCGGTCCGGGGAGCCCCGGCCCCAGGGAATTACAGCCGAGACGCGGGATCCTGGGAGCCCAATGTGAGACACGGCAGCATCTGGGGCTCCAACCAAGACGCCAGGTGCTGCACAGACCCATGACAACAGATGGGCCCTGACCCAAGCAGTTCAGAATCCAAATTGACCAGGCTGACACCAGGGAGGAGGGGAAACTGAGGCACAGCGGAGGAAGGGACACACCCCTGCCCATCCAGCAGGAACGGGTGGAAGAGCTGGGGACAGAACCCAGTTGTCCTGCGTCACAGGCCAGGGCGGCGTTTTCTGTCAGTCCAGCCTCGCTGAGGCATATCAAGTTGGCCACCGAAGTCCCAGGTCATTTAGGGGGAAATGGGTCAAAGTTACAACGGGTCAAAAGGAGCCAGGTGAGGAGGGTCCCTAATCAATGACATCCCCCCAGAGAACACTGCTCCCCCCACCGACACCCCCACCCCTGAAGCTCCCATCAAAATAGTTGAGAGTTGGGACCCACAGAGCCACGCAGCACCCTCCCCCTGCCACATGCCATGGGGCCAGAGCCATGCCAGAGCCCTTCCACAGCCTGCCCTGCCACTGTGCCACACCCTGGGGGGGGTCTGCTGGTCTGAGAGGGCTCTGCCCCCCCCCTAATCTGGACCCGTAGCTTCCTCCCCTAGTGCCTTGGGGTTTGCTCCCCTCCACTGGGGTCAGTGATAGGGACATCGGGCCTTGTGAGCAATGGCAACAAAGATGGCTGCCCCCTGGTTCCTGCTGAAAGGGAGGGACTGTGTAGGACCTACCCAAGGGCCCATGTGACCCCCCACAGTGTGGGGAGAGCACACAGGGGAATTGCTGACCCCTTAGGCCCACAAGCAGGGAGGCCCCAACCCCGCGAAGGCTGGACCCTTGACGTCAGTGCGGCCAAGCAGGCGGGTCTGGGCCAGTCACCTCCACAGGCTCTGGCCCAGGTCACCCCAGCCCCACAGGCTGTGGATCCTTTGACCTCCCCCAGCCCTGTTTACACATCTCCCCACAGAGCAGCAAGGGGCACAGTGGGGCGCCCATGCAGCCCCAAAGAGAGTCTTGCTGCCCCAGACCTTGCAAGGAAGGGCCTATGGGGTGGCAAAGGGGGTCTGTAATTCCCCACTTAGGTCTGGCTATACTAGGGGATCTCAGAGGCTGGAAAGACTCAGTTTATGGGCTGTGGGGATGCTGAAGCTAAGTGGGGCACATTTGTCAAAAAAATGGGGTTATTTCCCCCTCAAAAATGACCTTTTCCCGCCCAGAAAAATGGCGGTTTTCACAAGACACCTGGGACAGTCCAAAGTTTTCTTTTCGGTGAAAACATCTGTGACTTTTTCCATTAATATTTGGACAGAAAACGTTCCCGGGATCTCGCGGTTATTGGAAACGGCATTTTCCATGGGCCGGGAAGCCCAGTTTTTGGTAAACGGCAAGAGAACCACTCCCAGGAATGTTCTGATGGAAACATTTGGCAAAAGCTTTGGGGGGAAAGCGCCCTCCCCAGTATTGACCCATTTTCACCCTGCAGAACGGGAACAACAGGGGAACAGCCGTGTTTGTTTCCACCCCACCCCCAAGGCCGGGCCTGTTGTGTTTAGCAGCCCACTACTCAGCTGCCCAAAGGCCCTGGGATGTGACGCTCCCTGGCTGCAATTTCCAGTCTATCTACTCACCATACTGCTCTGGCCCCTTTACCACAGCTCACGAGGTATTCACCCTCCTAACGCCCTGTGAGGCAGGACAATTATCCTCATTACACGGGTGGGGAAACTGAGGCACGGGACTGCTATGGGACTTCTCCAAACTCACACAGGAAGGCTGGGGCAGAGCAGGGGATTCATCTCAGAGCGACCAAGTCCCGGGCTAGTACGTAACCTCTGGGCCCCCCTTCCATGCAAGATGCCAACTGTAGTTCAGAGCAGACACTCTACTGAACTCAGAGCTGGGCATCTCACTCCCTCTGGACACCCCGGCCAAGTGGGGCTGCCGGGGGCCGACTAGCCCTAGAGGATGATGGGTCCCCATAGGCCGAGCCAGGCAGCAGAGCCCCATGTAGCTCTGCCCTGCTCCTCTCCGGCCCCTACCCGAGTCCAGACAGGGCGTTTCTGGTCCACGTCGTAGTTTCCGGTCAGCGAGCACCAGCCCCTCCTGCTGGCGTCCCCAGCTGCCATGCAGCCCAGGTAGGTCCGGTTCTGGTAGGTGCCGTGGAATTGCCAGCCAGTACTGGGGAGACAGAGAGAGAGACGAGGGGGCCGTGGGATGCGGTGTTAAGTCATTTAATTCAGAGCCAAGACTCCTGGGTTCCCCGGCCGGTGACCTTGGGCAAGTCACTTCCCCTTTCCAGGCCTGTCCCCTCTCCTGCCCGTTGGTCAGTTAGCCTGTGACACAACGGGGCCCGGTGACCCAGAGACCCATCGGGGTGGCACTGCAGTGGGTCAGCAGTGCCCATCAGACCTGGCGCACTCATGACACCTCACACACCTGGCAGAATCTGCAGCTAACCAGTGTCACGGGTGGATCACATACAAACAGGCAACACAATGGTCCCGAAATCATGGCATGGTGTGTGTACAAAGCGTTATAAAGAGGGGCTGGACTGATGTTCCTCAGATGTGTTTGACAAGCAGTGAATAAGCCCTAGATAACGGAACAGGCTTTTGCTTCTCTGGCCAACCTGTTCCTCAGGCAGCGACAGTGATGGTCCATTTACATTTAAGGTAAAGAAAGTCATGAAGGTACCAAGCATGGGAAGACAGCCCGGCCTCTGCACCTCAGCAGAAGAAAGAAACTTTGCCCGGGCCCACTTTGCACAGAATCCATTGCCAAGGTTTGCTGGGCTGTAAAAAGGAGGGAGAAACCCATGGGGTTATCCATGACTGAACAGATACAAGAGGTCAGGGCTCTTTGGATCCTTCAGCCAAAGGGGTGACATCTCTGGGGACTGAACACAGGTGAGAAACCTGGTTAGGTGAAGATCGTAACTGGCTGAAATTGGGTTCTAGCCTGAGACGCGTGTTTCTCCTGGGGTTGGTTTGTGGCTGTTTCTGTTCTTATTCCTTCGTCTTACCATCTCTTAAACCCACATGCTTTACTGCATAAACTTCTCTTACTTTCCCCACAGACCAGCTCGGTGTTTGGATGGAGGGTTTGTCAGTCCCAGGTAAGCCGATAAGCGGCTGGGTGCCGTCTCTTTGGCGGAGCAGCGAATCTGGTCAGGTTTTGTGCGGGCTACCATGAGAGGCTGTGAGGTTTGGACTGGTAGGGTCCTGAAGAGTTTGCTGGCAGGGCAGATAAGCCAGTTGGGAAGCTGACGCACAGCTTAGCCGCAGCAGAGAGGGGCAACAGAGAGGCTCACAGTTCTGGGAACTCCAGTTGGTTCTCAGAGGCTTTGATCTTGTGCAGCGCCTGACACAATGGGCCCCCCTGATTTCTGGTTTCAGGTGATTCTGCACCGTACGTTACCAGACAAACACTACATCAGTGGCAGTCTTTGAGGTTGTACCAGCCTGTCCGCAGCCCCAGCTCCCCGGCTGTCTAGTTGAAATCCTTCTCTGAGAGGGACCCCTGTGCTATTACACCTACAACACCCCAGAGCCACCTTATACGCCATGCCTGGGACACGGGTCTGTCTCCTCCTGCTGAGCTCCCAGGCGTGGTTTGGGGCAGGAAGCTGTATGGGCAGATTCAGTATTGCCAGCCCCACATATTCAGCACTGGGGACTCTGGCCCCCCAAATCAGGAGGTTGTTAACAAACAGTAGGAGGGTCTTCTCATTCCCCGCCTGGCTCCCGGACCATTCTCCCTGCAGCCCCCAGGGACAGAAACCTCCTTCCGCCGTTTAAACCGAAACCTGAGATTCCCCCATAGTCACAGGACTCCGGGAGCTGGGGCTTGACAAGCACATGGGGCTGCCTTTATGTTCTGGGTTTGCCCAGCATCAAGCATAGCACCCTAGTGCTACTGTAATACACCTAATAAATAATGTACAGCGCCTAGCACACTGGGATCCTGGCCACGAGTGGGGTTTCTAGGCCCTACCAGAGTACACCTAATAAATAATAAGAATAATGATAAATGTGGGGACACTCGGGATAAACCCGCTAGAGCTGCCAGGGCTGGGAACGGGGACTGGGGTCTCTGCTCAAACATCTTGTGCTGCGACCAGACATGCCTGCACTGGGAGGAGGGACCCCAGCTGGGCCCCCAGCCGCCCTGCACAGACCCCCGCCCCACGCTGCCCATCCTTACGGGTGTCGGGGCAGTAGCTCCAGCGCCGGTCCCGGTCGTAGTTCCCGGTGGTGGCGCACCAGAACCTGCGCGGCTTGGCGGCCTCGTCGGTGCAGGTGTAGAATGCCCGGCCCCGGTACACGAAGGGGAAGACGCAGGGCTGGCCGCCCGTGTTGCCTCCATACTCTGGGAGGGGAGAGACAAGGACAAAGAAGCATCACTGCTGGGGGGGGGGGGGCTCTGCGGGGCAGCTCTCATGGCTACACCCCTGGGGAGCCAGACACTGTCCCTGCCCCAGAGAGCTCGCAAACAAAAGGCAGGAGGGGAAACTGAGGCACGGTGAGACAAAAGGAGTGGGCTTTCACCCCAACCCATCCTCCTTCCGTTAGGACAGCACCTGGGGGGCCTGGCTGTGCCACTGACCCACATCCCCTCACGTGTTTCCGCTGAGAGCAGCCCGTCGCCCGGGTATCCCGGGGCTCTGGGGACACCCACTGAGGTCACTGCTGAGAATCCTAAACAACATCCTCTCTATTGCCCCCCTGCCCAGCCGACCTCTGGGCATCACTGGACCCGTCCCAGTATCTGCAGCATGTTTCCCACCTCGTTAGAGCCGCTGCCCTCAGCTGGGTGGCACATTCAGGACCCAGGGCTCCGGGGACCAACGCACATGACTATTACAGACGTGCATTGCTGTAGTGTCCAGAGACCCAGCCGAGATCCAGCCCCACGCTGCTGACATAGTGGAACTGGATCTGGGTCAAATATCTCTGAGCGAATCTTTTTTTTCAGTGAAAAATGCTAATTCGGGTCGACCAAAATGTCTTACAACTTTGTGTCCACCTCAGCAGGTTGTTTCTTCTGTTGGGCAAAAAAAAACCCCGACAACATTTCCCTTTAGAAGTTTAGAACATAAGAGCAGCCGGACTGGGTCAGACCAAAGGTCCATCTGGCCCAGTATCCTGTCTTTTGACAGCGGCCAATGCCAGTTGCCCCGGAGGGAATGAACAGAACAGGTAATCATCCAGTGATTCATCCCCCCATCACTCTTTCCCTGCTTCTGGCTAACAGAGACTAGGGACACTGTCCCTGCCCATCCTGGCTAATAGCCATTGATGGAAACTATACTCCATTAATTTACCTCGTTCTTTTTTGAACCCTGTTATAGTCTTCACAACATCCCCTGGCAAGGAGTTCCACAGGTTGACTGAGTGTTGTGTGAAGAAATACTTCCTGTTGTTTGTTTTAAACCTGCTGCCTATTAATTTCATTTGGTGAAATGAAGCTCTTGTGTTATGAGAAGTAGTAAACAACACTTCTTTATCTGCAATAGTCTTGATTTTATAGACCTCATCGATATCCCCCCTTAATCATCTCTTTTCCAAGCTGAAATTTAACTTTCATTTGATTTTTTTAATGTAAAATAAATGACAAAATGCTTGAAATTAAACAATTTTTTCAACCTGAAATTATTATTTTTTTTACTTTTTGATTAACCAGAAATTTCAAACTTGTTTGTTTGTTTGTTTTCCATGGTCAGAAAGGAATGTTTTGTTGAAATTGGGAGGAGGAAGGAACAATATATGCTCCCATGCATGGGAAGAGAGGCAGCAAGCAAGTGATCATTAAGTCCAGCACACAGTGAATTATGGTCCTAGAAAAATTTAGAAAGTTCTTTGGCACGGGGACAATTTTCTTGTCGCAAATAGGTTTCTGTTGCCAAGAGCCTGAGAGGGGGTTGGAGGAGGGGGTAGACGGGGTGGGTCACACCCAGGGACATCTCCACTGGCTCTGTTTCTCTCTGCTTCTCACCTTTTCATTTCAACAAAAAATTCCACCTTCCACCCCAATGGGTGTGGTGAAAACCGCAAAATATTGAATCGAGTGTGACCAACACAGCGACTCTGCCTGAGTCTGCCGAGAGCCTGAGCCTGTTGCTGTGAGAAAGGAGAGCGGCTCCAAGTGTGACCAACACAGCAAGGCTGCCTGAGTCTGCTGAGAGCCTGAGTCCATTGCTCCGAGAGGGGGGAGCTACCTACAGCGTAACCAACCCTGCCTGAATGTGCAGGGAGCCTGAAACCACAGCTGGGAGAGGTGCAAACGGCCCTGTTCCCCTCAGTTCAGCCCCCAGGGATCTGAGATTCTGCCGTCACCCGATGTGGCATTTTCCCAGGGCGTCCAGGGGATTTGGTGTCTGGCTGGAGCTGGGCCCTGCTATGGCACTTCCCAGGGGGGAGACTTTGGGCACCCCTTGATTTCAGTCCTGAACATCCAGCTACAGAGGAGCCGATTCCTGCCCACAGGAGACAGTCAAGGCCCCCGAAGTGCCGTTCGCTGCACGATGCACCTCCCACCATGCCAGCAAAGGATTGTGGGAAGCGAGTGGCGGGTTCCTGGCTGTTCTGTGGCCAGACACCCTGGGGTCCTGGTCTTGCGGAGGTTGCCAGAGGGTGTCCCCCACCCCAGGGCGAAGGGGAAACGCCCCAGCCCTCACCCGTCTCATAGCAGTGCTTCCAGCGGGAGTCCCGGTCGTAGTTGGCGGTGGTGGCGCACCACAGCGTCCCCCCGGCCCAGGTCCCATCCCAGGTGCAGGTGGCGTACGATCGGCCCTGGTAGATGAAGGGGAAGACGCAGGCGGCGCAGTCTGGAAGGGGGAGAGGAAGCGGCTCAGAGACACGGACACAGAGCACCCAGACCCAGTGCCCCCCCCCACGCTGGGCAATGAAGGGCAGGACACCCCCCAGCCCCTGTCCTGGCCTCCCCACTGCCCCCCACCGCACCAGCTCCAGGGAGCTGGGTCTCACCTTCCAGCGCCCCGCAGACGGGCAGGACCAGCCAGCCCCAGGCCAGGAGCCTGACCCCAGACAGCAACATCCCAGCCCGCACGGAGCCTGCTACAGCCAGAGACGCTGCTCCTCCCTGGAGCCTGCTCGTCTCCCCAGAGCCGCCGTCTCTAGCGCTCCCAGCCGCCTGGCACGGGCCGTCAGGCCCAGACCTGCTGAGCAGGTTCTACCAGGCAGGGCATCTCCTTCTCCTTCTCCCTCCCCGAGTCCCACGCTCACTGCAGCTGGAGACGCCGGCTGTCCTGTCACATCCCCTTAAGGGCAGGTGTGGCACTGTGGGCGAGGCCTGCCTCAGTTTCCCCTCCTCTGGAAAGCAGATTTTCAGGTACTCCACAGCGACCCCTTCACAAACCAGACCTTCATCCCAATGTCCACAAGAGGCTGGGTGGGAGGGGGTGAGACGCTGCCGGCCTGGGGCTCTCAGTTCCCGTCCCTGTCCCAGACCCACCCCAAGCCCCCTTCAGTCCTGGATCCTGGTGACTGACAAACACCGGCTGGTTTGGCAAAGGCGGTGCCGCGACTCTGCCCAGTCCCTGCGGGAGGGCGGGGGGCTTCCCAGAGGGAAAATCTGCCCCTGCTGAGCACCAGGATTGAACCCACACGTATGTGCACACTCAGGAGGGCAGGATTCTGGACTAGCAGCCATTACACACTCAGGATGGGGAGGGGGTTCTAGATTGGGGTGCTCTGGTCAAACAAAACAGGCACCTGGTCACCCCATTTCCAGGGCACGCGAGGCCTCCCTGTCTCCCTGTCAGGGCCCCCTTCATTGGGCCAGGCCTGGGCCCCACTTTCTGCCTGGGCTCCCCCTCAGTCCAGCCCCCTGGCAGAGTCACACCCCCCCCCCCCCCCCCGGGAGCGACCCAGGCAAGACTCCACCAGACACCCAGCTCGCTAGGGATGAACCTGACCATCTGCTGCCACCTGCTGGTGAACGGGGGGAAGACACGTGACCGGCACAAGGCACAGACCCTAGTTTGTATGTTTCCTGCCAGCCCCCCACAGGCAGTGGGGAGACCCAACCCTGCGTGGAAGGGCCTGAGAGGGACTTGGGGCCCCGTGTGCTCTGGGTGGGTCCATGAGATTGTCTGGCAGGCGCCCCCCCCCCCCACAAGTACTGCTGGGCAAAGCGCTCTGGCTCCCTCGCTGGGCACACGTCCACCTGCCGTGGGACGTGTAGGTGCCCGTCACTCCACGGGGCCCTGCAGCTCCCCAGACTGAGGGACGAGGCTCCAGTCAGTGGTTGGAGGCTCTGAGGTGCTGCCCTGGGGGTGGGGACAGGGGGGCAGGAGAGCAGGTTAGACAGAAACACAGGCCTGGCCTGGCTTGGTGAGTTGTACAGGCCGATTTCATTTCATCGAGCTTCTCCCCTTGAGCCAGATTCACCTGCTCGTTAACCAGACAGGGATCCGCTGGCGTGGACAAAGTCCCGGTCGTATTCCTCTCTCCTCTTAGGGAAGCCGCTCCATACCCCCAGTCTTACCGCTCAGCAGTGGTTATACAAGCCCTGCTCACTGCTCTATAGCAAAGGCCGAGAGGAGTTTTACATGGAAAGCAGAGACAGTGGCATGTAGCCAAGAACAAAATATATGACGTAGACTTAGTATATAGAGGTGAAATATAAATATTCACGTTGTGACACAGGCCTGCAGGTGGCTTGGTTTGCCAGGAACCGAACAGCCGGTCAAAAAGGGACCCTCCCCAACCCTGTGAAAAGAAGCAGGGGAGTGAGGGTGGGGAGAACAAGAGAGGGAAGGAGGGGGGACAAAGTGAGTGAGGGTGAAGAGAACGAGAGCCGGAGAGAGGGGGATGAATTGAGTGGAGTGGGGCCTCGGAGAAGGGGCAGGGCAAACATGTCAGGTTTTGTTGAGTCAGAAAGTTGACAACCCTACGGGGCCGTTAAGACATTCAGCCCCAAAAGGTCTTCGTCCTAAAACAGGTTGGGCACTGTGAGTTGACTGACAGATCGCTCTGTCCCTGTAGCACAGAGGTTCCCAAACTTATTTGGCCCACCACCCCTTTTTCAGATAAAAAAATACTCAGCGCCCCCTGAAAATCTACCTTCTTTAAGTGAACAAACAGAAAGATGCAGTGACAAATTTGCGTTATTTTATGTACCTATATTTCTACCTACGTCCTACAACATAGTAAGAAAAGATGTTGTTGCAAATAAGACATGTTGAAGCTTAAAATTATAAAATTATTTATTGAAATCGACCATAGTAACATTCGCATTACACACAGAAAATTACGATAACGAAGGATAATATTTAAATAAAAATCACTAATAACATTAAAAATAATTCTAATGAGAAGGATGAACCTGGTGTGCTGCTATCAATTTGTTAATATTCGGCTCTATCTTTGTCAGCAGCATTCTTAAATCACCACGATTAGTTATTTGCAGTTGGCTTCTTTTTTTAGTTAATTAATTTACTAATAATTTTATTCAATGCCCCCCAATTTGGAAAATAAAGTACCTAATCACTATGACTTCCTATGTTACACAACAGATGAAACATGTACGAACGGTTTTCCAAAATTTTCTTATCTTCTCCTCTTTCTTTATTCTTTCACCGCCCCCTATTTTTTTTTCAACGCCCCCCAATTGCACCTGAGGCTACTATTGCCCCCCTGAATCGTTCCAGCACCCACCAGGGGGTGGTATCGCCCACTTTGGGAACCACTGATGTAGCATGTAAGAGTCCCCTAAAAGGCCTCCACGTTTTGATCGTCTTTGCAGGTCTCAAAATTGCAGACCGCAGGCCGGTGGGAGAACACAAGATTCCAGATTCGGGTACAATCTGACCTGTAGCCTCATTGATAGTGCGATTGCTTGATTAAGTGCTCAATGTAGATGATTATTCTCATTAGAACGAGAGATGCTGGAAGCCCGCGGGAAACCATTGCACTTTATCACAAGTCCCCTGATTAACAAATCCGCAGGGCAGATAAACATTCCCGCCCACACTGAAAGTCAAGGGCAGCCGGAGAGAGCGTGGAGAGTCTAGCATCGGCATCACTCCTATGTCACATCTCCTGCGGGGGGGAACCAGGAACGTCAGTCATATTGCTCCCCCTCATCCTCATATCACTCTGGGTGTCATCCTGGCATCTCCCCATGTGTCCTTCCCCCCCAGCATGGTGAATGGGCAACATCTTTTTATTCGGTTATTTTTATGCCTTCTTTATTTAATGCCATACTTCTTCACCCCGCTCATTTAGGGTTACCCCATTTCTCAGGGCCTCGTAACTCATGAATGCGTTCCCACAGCGAATTGGCATTATGACAGAAGTCCCTGAAGTGTCACTATCGAGCATCTTGTGGCATTAAGTGACCCATGGAAGCGTATTTTCCAGCCTATCACTGCACTCTTTCCAGACCAGGTCCCCTGTGCAGTGAAACCCCGTCAGGTGCCCTGCTTACCACCCTCCTAATGCCCTACACCAGTGGGGAAAGGGTAAAAACAGCCCTGCAGAGGGCTGCAACAGAAGGTAGCTGAGGGCAGAGCAGCCACAGCTGTGGCTGGGTAAATTAGAGCCCAATTGGCCCTGATAAGGGCCCAGAATTTAGTACAGAGATAGTGTCTCTGTCTGTGGAGGCAGACAGGCCTGGCTGGTGGGAGCTTGACAGGGTAACTAGAGTGGAGCAGGGCTGGGCCAAGGCAAGAGGAGCTGGGGGAGCTCTGGCCTGGAAACCCCCCCCCCCAAGGCTGTAGGGCCTAGGGGAGGGCCCAGCAAAGGGTACCAAGGTTGCAGGGGGCAAAGCCCACGGCTGCAGAGGCAGCGGGCCAACCCCCCTTGCTGGTGATGAGTGGCAGTGATACTGCAGTCAGCCCCAGTGAACGGGGGTAAGTGGTGACTGGCAGTTGCCTAGACTGAGGCAAGGTGGGGATAGTGGGTGGGGATTCCCGGGGCAGGGGAGACACAGTGAGACTGTGGAGGTACTGCAGGGGTGCAGCACCCATGGGAAGAGAGCACCGGGGTCCAGGAGAAGGACACGGGACTAGTGCAAGAGGGACTACAGGCTGCAGAGGGACCAGCAGGAGGCGCTGCAGGGTGAGTCACCGCCCTATTACATGCCCATACATGACCCTGATCTTGATGAGTTGATGTACCTCTTGGAAGACCACTCAGTACCCCCAGAGGTATGTGTAGCCCTGGTTCAGAACCACTGAGCTACATCCTTTATTAGCACACCCAAAATTAGCACACCCGAAATCAGGCTCAAAGGACAGGGGGTTTTTCCCCACTGGTTGGCATTTCATACTTTTATTTCTCTCTTTTGCTTACATTTAATTCTCTGAGTAGTGAGTTCTAACCTGTCCTGGCTGGAGTAATTATCATTATTACTTATCATATTGTGCTTTGTCATTCGTTATTTAAAGTCCTCCTAGAATGCAACTTAAGTTTTTACTAACCTTAGCAGTGCCAGTTTAAAAAACCATTAGCTAAACCCATAACCTCAGACACTGGGCTTATTTTCAAATTGTATTTGTGATTATACCTGTAAAATAACTGAATTTGCATGACAATAAATGCAGTTCCAACTATGATCCCAATTCCAATGACCATGATTATGGTCTGTAAACATAAATGCCAAAATAATTAGAATAAATTCCCTTTCTTAATAAAAAGGAAAAAAACCATAAGCGCATATGTTATAATTACACTATTAGTGAAAAGCAATTGAATAATGGCAATAACAGAGTGTGTTAGAGAAAGGAAGCAAGATTTTATTCATTTATCTCATTAAGATAGTGTACAAGTATCAGATGTGCTTTCTCTGGTTTGAGGAAGGAAAGCGGTGGAATCCCAGAAAGAGTCTCAACTCCAGGAAGAACCTCCAACCACCTTAGTACTTTCTTATACAGTTATTCAAAAGCCCCACCTCGGCTTGGTCATTGTTCTGGGGAAATGGTGGCAGCCAGCCAGCCTTTGCCTGGGAAAACTTCTCTCTAGGGATAAACAACATTAGTCTGGGGGCATGGGGGAGGAAATCTAAAAAAACCAAATGGAGTTCTGCCTTGAAACCCAGCAATGTGCCTGTTCTCTCAAGGAACCAAATCCAAACCCGGCAGCACCAGGTTGTTCCTACAGAACAACCGGAGAGTTTTTTGGGCTGTGAAAAGAACATGCTGCGTATTTTTCACTTAACTTATGCACAACAGGGAGCACTTACTCTTGTCAATATTCCAGCCAGTGCTCCCATTGGGGTGAAAGGTCAGTGAAGCTCCATTATGATTCTGTGGGTTGCTCTCCCGACCATGGTTTGTAGCATGTAACAGACAGGATCCCCTACAGACTCCAGTGCAGAAACAATGCCCAGACAGAGCAGCACTTTCTTATTTAGCTCTCCAGAAAGTGCCGACTGTGGTTGGATACTGTTCCTGGGAATTTGGGTTGGGGGAAAATGGTTGTCAGTCCGCCACGTCCAGGTCGGTGTTCTTGTACAAAAAGGAAGCATTAGCCTGTGCAAACCCAAAGGAGGAGTGCTCCAGGGACACCCAACAACGTGCTCATGTTTCACGAGAAACCAGATCCAAACCAGGCAGCACTAGCCTACAGAATGACCGGAAGAGTGCTGCGGGTAGGATCAGATTGGTTATTTCCTATTTTAAGGTGTCTCCACACCCAGTGCTGGAGGCCAGGAGCAGTTCTGGGTCATTATAGTGAGACAGCCTGCATGCAGTTCACAAGGACAATGGCCTTTCATTGATCAGTGATTGGAGAAGAGAAAAAGAGCCCGAAAATATAGGAGGAAACCTTGTGGGTTTGTGCTGTGTGGGGAACAATGCTGTAGTTTTTCATTAGACCTATGCCTCAATAGAGGAGCACTTACCTCTCTCAATATTCCAGCAAGTGCTCCCATTGGGGCGATAGGTCCATGATGGTCATGGTTTGAATTTGACTCACAAATATGAAAAGTTCTCAGAGATCAGAGATTCTCCTGGAGCTTTGGAGGGAGAATCCCACAAGGAGCCAATTCCAGAAAGAACATCCAAACACATCACTACATTTTTATTTAGATATTGAGAAAGTGCACTTGTGGCTGTCTGTTGTTCCTGGGAATGTTTAGGGAAATGGGGCCGTCTCTGCCTGGGAAACCTTTCTCTAGGGATAAACAGCATTAATTTGTAGGGGGAAAACCCTAAAAAGAAACAACAAGCCGGCATTTGTAGAAGAGGAACCCAAGAGTGAAACTGAGCTCGGAAAACATACAGATAAGTGTTGTAGATTTGGGGGGTGTGGACACAGTGATGGTTTTTTCCACTTCACCCAATGCCTCAACAAGGGAGCACTTACCTCTCTCAATATTCCAGCAAGTGCTCCCATTGGGGCGGTAGGTCAGTGATGGTCTAGAGTCCAAAAGATTTTCCTGGAGCATGGAGGAATGTGACTGGTGCAATCCCAGAAGGAGCCAACTCCAGAAAGAACCTCCAAACACATTACAACTTACTTATTCCTAGTATTCAGAAGGTGCAGCTGTGTTTGGCTGCTGTTCCTGGAAATGCCTCAGGAAATGGTGGCAGTCAGCCAGCCCCTGCCTGAGAAATCTTCTTCCAAGGAAAAAGAGCCCAAAAAACAACAGCAAAAAAATAACAAACCAGAGTTCTGCATTGAAACCCAGCAATGTGCTTGTTCTCAAGAAACCAGATCCAAACCAGACAGCACTATCCTACAAAAAGACCGGAAAGTGCAATGGTTTAGATAAGATTGGTGGGGATTAATTCTGATACATAGTTGCAGTTCTTTATCCTGTCTTAGGATACAACTCCCTTCAGATCACCATGATCACTGAATTAAACAGTCGCTGGAAAAGGGAATACGGCGAGATGACACTAAAGAGAGAGTAAATTTATGAATGAGTGTCCATGGAGACCCAGCAACATGCTTTCACTTCATTTACAGGTTGCTCCACATTCAGCACTGGAGGAAATGATCAGTGATTTAAGAGGAAACTAAAAGTAACATAGAGCCTTGTGGTTTTGTGCTGTGTGGAGACAATGCTGTAGTTTTTCACTAGACCTATGCCTCAACAGGAGAACTTACCTTTCTCAATATTCCAGCAAGTGCTCCCGTTGGGGTGGTAGGTCAGTGATGGTCATTTGGATGGTTTTTGACTTCTCACAAAAAGTAAGTTCTCGAGATTCTCCTGGAGAGCGAAGGAATTCAACAGGTGGAATCCCATAAGGTGCCACCTCCAGAAGGAACATCCAGACACATTACCACTTACTTTTTAAGTATTTAGAAAGTTTAACCGTGAAGCAGAGTTCTCCCTGGAAACCCAGCAATGTGCTTGTTCTCTCAAGAAACCAGATCCAAAGGAGGCAGCACTATCCTAGAGAATGACCAAAGAGTGCAGTGGTTTGATATAATTGATGGGAATTTCCACAGTGACAGTAAATGGAAAAAGGGGAAACAGTCAAGAGAGGAAAAATATGAATGAGCATCATCGTTTTGTGCTGTTCAGAGGAAACAGTGGATTTTTTTCACTTTCCATTGTGATTCTGTGGGTTCCTTTTCTGACCCTGGGGAAAGGTTCTCAGAAATCAGCGACTCTTAATGGTTTGTAACATTGGACCTATAGGATCCTGCACAGACTCCATTGCAGAACCATGTCCAGACAGAGCAGCACTTTCTATGTAGCTCTCCAGAGACTGCCGGCTCTGTTTGGATATTGGTGCTGGGAATTCTGGGGAGATGTGGTGACTGCCAGTCAGCCATGTCCAGGCAAAGAGAGGAAACATGGGTCACCTTTCTGTGCTTTGAAAAGAAAAGGCTGGATTTTTCACTATCTTATGCCTCAACCGGGGAGCACTTACTCTTGTCAATATTCCAGCCAGTGCTCCCGTTGGGGTGAAAGGTCAGTGAGGTTCCATTGCAATGCTGGGGGTTCCTCTCCCAACCATTGGGAAATGTTCTCCGAAATCACGGACTCGATTGAAGGTTTGAAGCATCCAATGGCCAGGATCCCCTATGGACTCCAGTGCAGAAACAATGACCAGACAGAGCAGCACTCTTATTAACTCTTCAGAGAGTGCCAGCTCTGTTTGGCTAGTGTTCCTGGGAATTCGGGGGGGTGGAGGGGTTGAAGAGGAAACACTGAGAGTAAGACAATCTTGAGAACATAGTGTGGAGACAATGCTGTAGTTTTTCACTAGACCTACGCCTCAATAGAGGAGCACTTACCTGTCTCAATGTTCCAGCAAGTGCTCCCATTGGGGCGGTAGGTCAGTGATGATCCATTTGGATGGTTTGGATCTGACTAGTCATCAGTAAGAAAACAGCATTAGTCTTGGGGGGGGGGGGGGACTTAAAAAACCAACAAACCAGAGTTCTGCGTTCAAACCCAGCAATGTGCTTGTTCTCAACAAACCAGATCCAAACCAGGCAGCACTATCCCACAGAAAGATTGGAGAGTGCAGCGGTTTAGATGTGATTGCTTGGAATTTCTCCAATGGAGGTTGCCAGTCATTCAACGCTGGAGTACCATTGTAGTTCTTTATACTGTGTTTGGATAAGACACCTGCAGTTCACAATGATCATTGGATTTAAGCAGTCAGGGGTAAAGAGAATATAGCAAGACAGGACAAGAGAAAAAGGAAACATGAGTCACATTTTTGTGCTGTGAAAAGAGAAAGCTGAATTTTCCACTTAACCAAGGCCTCAACAGGGGAGCACTGTCCCTTGTAAATACTCCTGTTGGGGGAGTGCAAGGTCTGCAAAGCTCCCCGAGTCTGTGGGTTCCTCTTCTGACCATTGTGAAATGCTCTCAGATATCAGGGACTCACAGAAAACCAGATCTGAACCAGGCAGCATTATCCTATAGGACGGCCAGAATTAAGTGGTTAGGAGAGGATGAGTTAGAATTTCCTATTGGGAGGTTGCTCTGCATTCAGTGCTGGCAGCCAGGTGCAGTTCTGTGTGTAGCTGTGCTTGAGCACTGGGGTCACAGAGTTCTCCCAGCGCTCCGTGTAAAACACCCCCCATGAGGGGTCTTCCTCCCAGTGCTCAGAGCCTGTCTCCCATGGTGTTTTGCAGCACTGAGAGCCCAGAAATTCCCCTGGAGGTTGGGGTGGAATTCCAGGAGTCAATTCCAGGACAAACATCCAAACCCATTGGCACTTTCTTCTTTAGCTATTCAGGAAGCCCCACTTGTGTTTGGCTGCTGTTCCTGGGAACGTCTGGGGAAATGGTGGGAGCGAGCCTCGGAAACCACTCTAGGGATAAACAGCATTTTAGTCTGTGCCAGAAACCAAAACCAAACCCAAAACCCACAAACAGTGCTGCGCTGAAACCTATCAATGTGCTTGTTCTCCCGAGAAACCAGATCAGAAACCAGATTTAAATGATCAGTGATTGGAGAAAGGGAAACAGAGTAAGACAGACCCCAAAAACATCCAATTAAGCCTGGTGAGTTTGTTCTGTGTGGAGACCATGCTGTAGTTTTTTTACTAGACCTATGCCTCAATAGAGGAGCACTTACCACTCTCAATATTCCAGCAAGTGCTCCCATTGGGGTGATAGGTCCGTGATGGTCATAGGTCCATGATGGTCATGGTTTGAATTTGACTTCTCATAAATAAGAAAAGTTCTCAGAGAGCCTGGAGGAAGAATCCCCCTGAAAACATCCAAACAGATTGCCACTTTTTTTATGTAGGTATTGAGAAAGTGAAGCTGTGATTCCTGGGATCAGACAATTTCTGGGGAAATGGGGCAGCCAGCTAGCCTCTGCCTGGGACACCTTTCTCTAGGGATAAACAGCATTAATTTGGAGGGGAGGGGGGGGGACTTATGAAACAACAAATTGGAGTTTTGCATTGAAACCCAGCAATGTGTTTGTTCTCTCAATATACCAGATCCAAACCAGGCAGCACTATCCTACAAGATGGCCAGAATTAAGAGGTTAAGACAGGATGGGTCAGAATTTCCCATTTTGAAGTTATTCTGCATTCAGTGCAGAAGGCCTGGTGTAGTTCTGTGCCATATCTGAGAGTGAAACAGCCTGCAGTTCACAGGGATAATTGCATTTAAACCAGTGATTGGAGAAGAAGAACCCAAGAGTGAAACTGAGTTTGAAAACATAGAAATAAACCTTGTGGATTTGGGGTGTGTGGAGACAATGATGGATTTTTTCACTAGACCGATGCCTCAACAGAGGAGCACTTACCTGTCTCATTGTTCCAGCAAGTGCTCCCATTGGGGTATAGGTCAGTGATGATCCACTCGGTTGGTTTGGAGATTTAGGAAAAGCTCTGGGAGTCCAGAGATTCCCCTGGAGGTTGGGGTGGAATTCCAGGAGTCCACTCCAGGAAGAACGTCCAAACCCATTGGCACTTTCTGATTTAGATATTCAGAAAGCCCCGCTTGTGTTTGGCTGCTGTTCCTGGGAATGTCTGGGGAAATGGTGGCAGCCAGCAGCCTCTGCCTGGGAAACCTCGCTAAAGAGCATTAGTCTGTGCCAAAAACAAAACTCAAAACCCACATTGAAACCCAGGAACCCAACAATGTGCTTGTTCTCAAGAAACCAGATCCAAACCAGACAGCACTATCCTACAGGAGGAACGGAGAGTGCAGTGGTTTAGATGTGATTGGCTGGAATTTCCCCAATGGAGGATGCTAATCATTGAATTCAGAGCCCATGTCAGTTCTTTATCCTGTGTCAGGGTAACAATCCCTATAGTTCACAGTGGTCACAAGCACAGTCAGTGGGGAAGGGAAAATAGATATAAAAAACACTCGAGAGAAACCCATCAATGAAAGTCACTGCTTTGTTCTGTGTGGATATTTTTTTCTCTTAACCTACGCCTCAATGGGGGGCACTTACCCATTTCAATATTCCAGCAAGTGCTCCCATTGGGGCGATAAGTCAATGATGGCCCATCTGGATGGTTTGTATTTGACTTCTCATAGATGGTGAAAGTTCTCTTAAACCAGAGAACCTCCTGAGGCGAGGCAGGGGGAAGAGTGAGAAAGAGAGAATGAAAATATCTTATTTTCAAAGGAAACACATTAGAGACAGAGGAAACATAGGAGAGTCTCCATTTTATGCTGTGCAGAGAAAATGCTGTCGTTTTTTCACTTAACCTATGCCTCAACAGGAGAGCACTTACCCGTGTCAATATTCCAGCAAGTGCTCCCATTGGGGTGCAAAGTCAGCGAAACTCCATTGTGAGTCTGTGGATTCCACTTCTGGACATTTCCCAATCCCATATCAGGGACTCTTGGAGGTTTGAAGCATCTGAGAGAGAGGATCTTGTGTGGACTCCACTGAAGAAACAATACCCAGACAGAACAGCACTTTCTGATTTACCTCTTCAGAGAGTGCCAGCTATGTTTGAATATTGGTATTGGGAATTTTGGATGGAAATGGTGGTTGAAGTTTTTCACTAGACATATGCCTCAACAGGGGAGCAGTTACCTTTCTCAGTTTTCCAGCAAGTGCTCCCGTTGGGGTGATAGATCAGTGATGAACCATTTGGATGCTTTGTATTTGACTTCTCTCATGAGTGAAGTTCTGAAACCAGAATACCTTCTGGGTCACAGGGGCAGAGGGAGAGAGTGGAGAGAGAGAGAATGAAAATGTCTCTGATTTAAGGAAACCCATGAAGAAAATATTCTACACACAGACACAAGTATACAACTACAATATTCTACACATACACAAGGACACAAGTATACACTACAACTATAATATTCTACAGACACAAGTCTACACACAGACACAAGTATACAACTAATGTCCTTCCAGTCTGGCTTCAACATACTTCTTTGGGGAATGTGACCTCCTGTCTTGTCTTTTCTATCAAATGTAGAAAAGCTATTTGCCAGGACAATTCTGAGTAGAATCCACTAGAAGGAGGATCTCACCAGGAGAACCAAGCAATGTGCTTTCTAGTTTGTCTCTATCAAGGAGATTGAAACTAAGCAGCACCTTCCATTTAAAAATGATTGCTAAACACATAGAGCAAAATAGCCAGAGAAACAGACAGGGAAAGGGTGAAAGGAGGACAGGCAGAAGGTTGGATGGAGAAAGCAAAAGACAAAGAGATATAAGGAGAGAGATGCTGAGATAAAGATGGGGAACAAACCAATAGAAATTACCAGACACAAACAAACACATGGTCCATCTAGTCAATTTTCCTGCTTACAGTGGCCAGCATCAGATAACTAGATCTGTCCTGTGGCTTCCTTTTCCCAGGAGAGGCACCAGTGCTTTTACCCTTACAATGCTACTAAAGTTCAAATAATGAAGTGGCAATTCTGCAAAGCAGAGCAGGACTTACCCATCAGTGTGTGAGTCTCATTCTCCATGGGTCCAGGCTGGCTGGGATGTCTCCAGACAAAGCATCATCTCCTCAGGGGCTCTGGCAAAGCTGGGCCTCAGAGGCAGCAAGGTCTCTCCCAGGGCTTGTGGTGTCTCCTGGCCCTGCAGCCTTTCCAGCCTCTTTTATATACTGAGGTCCCTGCTCAGTAAGCCCCTCCCAGCTCTTTAATCATCACAGGGAGTCACCATGTGGTCTTCATGGATTTGCAGGGAACAATAGCCAGGCAGATGAAAGGAGCACCAGACTGAGCTGCTGATTAGATCAGCTGATGTTGCAAAAGTCCAAGAAAACCCCCACTTCACATGGACACAAGCCTCACCCACAGAGAACCTTATGGGCTGGGGCTAGCAAATGGTTTCCAAAGCCAGCAGAAAGAGAAACCATGTGGACAGGGATTTGGGGTCCTGCTCTGGGCACATACTTCTGGACTTTTTAACATAAACCAGACTCCAACAGGGGCTCTTACAGCTCACCGGGGTTTTAGCCTCCCCCTGCCCCGCAACCTGGCCATGAGATTGTAGACTCATCCCCAGGCCCTGATACTGTTCAGCTCCATTCCATCACTGCTGGCTGAGAGTCCAAAAACGTGAAGGCAGAAGGCCATACACATCTCTGTGTGGTATTTTAGTGTCTATTCAAGCAAGTGGGTCCTTGATTCCATGTGGGAGTGTTTTTGTTTTTGCACTACTGTGTCATGCGTACCTGTGCACATTTTCGTGTGACTGTATCTGCCTGCTGGACTGGGATGGTTTTCTGGTTTGTTTGTCTGTTTGTGCATGTGTGATCGTGTTCATGTTTGTGTGTGGGTGTTCCATACTTCTGTGCAAGAGCAACTGAGATGCATCTGATTTAAGCCTATATGAAATTAGCCTCAGCCGCTTGGATATTGTTTGGTTGCAAAGTCAGCAGAGAGAGAAGCCATGGGGTTTGGAATTTGGGGTCCTGGTCTGTGCTTTGTGTATAGATTGCTGTACGTTTGCACATCTACCGGCCTTCAACATGGGGCTGCTCTGCTCTGCATCTGTGGTAATGTTCTCCACCACAAAACAGCAGCAGTAAGAAACTGAACCCTCTAACACCCCAAACACTTCCCAAGGATTCATAGAATCATAGAATATCAGGGTTGGAAGAGACCCCAGGAGGTCATCTAGTCCAACCCCCTACTCAAAGATTCCAACCCCTGCTTCCATCACAGCTGGTTTAGACTGAACCCCACATTCGAAAGGGACATATTTTACAGACTGAGGACATCTCTGCACTAGGAAATTTTGCTGGTACAGCTACACAGGCAAACACTCCTAATGCAGACGCAGCTTGTAATGGCATCATGGCTATTCTGCTGGCCCATTTTACACCAGTTACTCTAGAGATATCAGCTACAGCGACTAATTCACACCCCTGAGAGACACAGCTAGGATGACCTGAGCCCTAGTGTAGCCAACATGAAATGTAATTTAAGAATTCTTCCATCGACCCATCTTATCGCCTCTCTGGGAGTATGGAGACAGTGACAGAAGAACTGCTCCATAACTGTAATAATGTCTTCTACATTAGCACAGACACAGAACGGAGCCTAACACTAGGCCTCACAGTGACCCATGTTTCAAGCTGGTTTAGCTGTAAATGGGTGGGTGGTATAGGTGCATCTACTCTACAACTTATACTGACTGAACTACGGAACTATCTCTATATAAGAATCATACCCCTCTCTGATCTAGCCGTGCCAGTGTATGGTTTAGACCACTACTTAATGGAGAAACGGGATAGGAGTCCAAAATATGATGGGCATAAAGACGTAACCTTCTCAGTTGCAAAATTTTGGGATAAAGCCCATAATGGGAATAAGCTTGAGAGGCAGAAGATGTTGTTGTCAAAACTGCAAATTTGTAAGTGTGGAGAAGCCATTTGTGTGTGTGTGTGTTTGTGTTTGTGCTTCTATCCATGTGACTGAGTGTGTGAATCTGGCGAAGGCATGTTTGTAGGGGCACTGTTGAGCCATAATCTTATCTTTGTATGTAGATTTCATACTGATGAGTGAAGATAAAAGCCAAATACAAGACACCTGCAGTTTTCCTTGATTTAGTTTTCTAAAAACTATAATAAAAGCGGTTACTTAAAACAAAATGCAAATTGAAAAATGTCAGACCCCGTATTTATAGACATGTTTATTCATGACAGAAACATAACATCAATATCATCTCAGTCGTGGATTTCAAATGAGAGTTCAGCAATGAAAGGATGCATATGTGTGTGTTTAAAAAGCAGTACATTTGTATAATCTTTGCAGAAAGCTGAGAAGGGATCTGATTCTTCTCTGAGCTACATCAAAGGGATAAACAGCAGACTGGGAAAAGAGCTCTTTTCAAACACCCGCAAAGGGCCTGAGGCTATGTCTACACTACATAAGAACATAAGAATGGCCACACTGGGTCAGAGCAAAGGTCCAACCAGTCCAGTATCCTGTCTACCGACCTTGGCCAATGCCAGATGCTCAAGAGCGAATGAACAAAACAAGTAATCATCAAGTGATCCATCCCCTGTTACCCATTTTCAGCTTCAGACAAACAGAGGCTAGGGACAATCCTGGCTAATAGCCATTGCTGAACCCATCCTCCATCAATTTAGTTTAGTTCTTGTTTGAACCCTGTTATAGTCTCAGCCTTCACAACATCCTCTGGCAAAGACTGACTGTACACTGTGTGAAGAAATATTTCCTTTTGTTTTAAACCTGCTGCCTTCAAAATTAGGTTCACCTAACTTCCTTCCACATACACACAAGTGTCGAAATTACTGCAGTGGTGGTATCTGCACTCTACATATAGGGGGTAGTTCTGGATCAGGGCCCCATTAAGCCATTACAAAATATTATACGATCACTATAGTTCTGCCTATCAATTTCCTTATGTAGCAAGCAGGCCAGTGTTTCTACATGGGGGAGTGCATGAGTCTCTGTGTGTGTTTGCATATTCGTGTATCAGCACATGGGGGTGTGTGGCTGTTTGGATATATTTCTTAGGGATCTCTGGTGTGAGGATGGCAGCCTGGCATCAGATTCCTGAATGTACTGGTACAAAATCTGTGAGGGAACCAGGCCTAATCAGTATCTCTTTTCTAACTCCCCTGGGGTCTTTAATCACCAGAGGCAGTTGTCAAATGCTCTTCATTTCTCCCTCCAGCCTTATCAAAGGAGTGTGAAACTGAAATGCTGATTAGTTCACCTCAATGGGGTGTTAACTCCCACTCAGTCAGCTTCTTCAATCACTGGGGGATGAAATCCAATCCATGTTAAAATTGGATGCAGTTTAGAGACTGGTATGTGGATGAAGGGTTAAGGCTTCAAAATATGATTCCACAAATACAAACACATCTCAAGACAATTTTGAAGTCAAAAACTTTACTTTCTAGGGAAGGTTCTTGCATGTGTGTTTTTCAAGGTGAAAGACAAGCACTGAATAAACAGTTTTCACTGACTTGTTTTATTTAAAAAAATAATAAATGGCACTGTTTTTACTGAAAAAGAAATACAGACAACATCCTACATGACAGGTCCTGTACTTATAGATAAAGTGCTTATTTGTGACATAAACATAACTTGAAAATGGTTGTGATTTTAAACACAAGTTCATCAATGAAACAATCCAAATATAGTTTGTGTGTGTGTGTGTCTGTTTACAAAGTAATAACAATGTTTTAAAATCTTCCTATTAACATCTCACCACTATCCCTACAGACATATTGATCAGTTATCAAACCTGGCAGAAATATGACCTGATTATTAATTCTGATATCTTGTGTATATATTAATATCTCTCTATTTTTCTGATGGGAAACTGTGGCACAGAGACAGATAGTAACTTGCTCAAGACACACAAAGAATCAATTGCATGGCTTTGATTATAACCTTGGAGTCGTGATCCCAAGTCCTATCTTCTACACCACACATTCCCCCCAGAATCAGGAATAAAACCCAGGTTAGACAAACAACTGGTTATCTTTTAGATGTTTTAAATGGATTCCTTAATTATTTGCTCCATTATCTTACCTGGTACAGAAGTTAAGCTGACTGGTATGTATTTTCCTTTTTACATGTGGGCACTCTATTTGCCCTTTTCCAGTCTTCTGGCATCTCTCCCATCGTAAATGATTTTTTGAAGATAATTGCTAATGGCTCAGATATCTCCTGAGTCCGTTTCTTGATTATTCTAGGATACATTTGATCAGGACCCTGGTGACCTGAAGATGTCTAACTTGTCTAAGTAATTTTTAACTTGTTCATTCCCAATTTTAGCTTCTGAACCTACCCTATTTTCACTGGCATTCACTATGTTAGGTGTACAATCACCACGAAACTTCTCGGTGAAAACCAAAACAAAAAAGTCATTAAAGACCTCTGCCATTTCCACATTTTCTCTCCTTATTTTGTTCTGTGTAACTGTTAGTGTATGCCAATAAGAAACCTGAGTGATGAGTCTGAGTTAGAGCTGATTTTTTGGGATCCATGAGACTAAGATAAATTCCAACAGCCGATATACAAAGATCCACCTGTTTAATTAAAGGTGTGATTTTAAACTAATGTAGATCACACAGGAAGCAACTCTGGGTCTGGTTCTGTTCAATATCTTCATCAATGATTTAAATAATGGCCTAGAGAGTACACTTATAAAGTTAGCAAATGATACCACTCTGGGAGGGGTTGCAAGTGCTTTGGAGGATAGGATAAAAATTCAAAATGATCTGGACAAATTTTAGAAACTGTCTGAAGCAAATAGGATGAAAGTCTATAAGGACAAATGCAAAGTACTCCATGTAGGAAGGAACAATCAGTTGCACATGTACAAAATGAAAAATGACCATCTAGGACAGAGGTGGACAAACTTTTTGACCTGAGGGCCACATCGGGGTTCAAAAACTATATGGAGGGCTAGGTAGGGAAGATTGTGCCTCCTCAAACAGCCTGGCCCATGCCCCCTATCCACCCCCACCTACTTCCTGCCCCCTGACTGCCCCCCTCAAAATCCGCAACCCATCTAATCCCCCATGCTCCTTGTCCCCTGACTTCCTCCTCCCAGGACTCCCTGCCCCAAACTGCCCCCTTGGACTCTACCCCCATCCAACATCCCCCATCCAACAGTCCCTTGACTGCCCTGACCCTTATCCACACCCCCATCCCTACAGGCCCATAGTGACTCCCATGCCTTAAGTAAGGAGTAGGGTCCCAAGGGGATGGTTAGGGGTGGGAGATCTCTGGAGGGGGCAGTCAGGGCACAAGAAGCAGGGGGGTTGTATGGGTAGGGGATTCTGAGGGGGTGTGATGAAGTAGGAATACTGTGTGTGCGTGCCTCAGTTTCCCCTATGCATTTCTTAAGGAGTAGGGGCTGACACTGGAAGCAAGGAGGCATCCCTGATGCTGTAATCTGACCCCAGGTGTTGGAGAGAGGTCAGGTGATACCTCCAGCTCGGGAAATCAAACAAAGGGACAAAGAAGAGCAGGGAGGGGCTGGAGGGGGTTTGTGAGTAGGTGAGTCTGGGTCTAGCTGGGAAGGGGAGAGGAGCTATCTCGCTCTCTGGCCCCAAGATGGATCCAGCTGAGGGCTCACACTCGCTCGCTGCATGGTCTGTGTTAGACCAGATAGAAGTCAACAAATAAACCTGGGGGAGAAGCAGGAGCCCAGAATCTGAGTCTCACCTCCTGGCACCCCAGAAGGGCCTGACTGAGACTGAGACTGAGAAGCTCTAAGTTGGATGGTGTTCCTGACATCTCAAATAAACCTTCTAATCTGCTGGCTGGCTGAGAGTCACGTTTGACTGTGGATTTGGGGTGCAGAACCCATGGGCTCCCCCAGGACCCCACCCAGGCGGGCTTGCTGGGGGAAGCACACGGAGGGGCAGAAGATGCTGAAGGCTCCGAGGTCAGACCCAGGAAGGTGGAAGTGGGTACCCCTGAAGCTCCTGGCCTTGGAAACAGGCTGTGTACGGAGAAGGGGCACTCCACCCGGAGTCCGGTCTGGCTTCCTAGGGAGCGGTTCCAGACCATCGCCCGGGTGCTCCGTGACAGTGGGAAGAGGGAGGAGTCGGATGGGGGCAGGGGCCAGGCTCTTTGAGGAGGCACAGCCTTCTCTACCCAGCCCTCCATACAATTTTGCAACCCCGATACTTCACTTGGGACAAAAGGTTTGCCCACCCCTGGTTTAGATAATACTTATTCCTGCCTTGACTGTGGAGGATTTGACTAGATGATATCCTGAGATCCCTTCCAGTCCTACAATTCTGTGATTCTACTTTCATGGGTTGAATTTTGCTCCAGGAACAGTATCCAAACAAGGCGGCCCTCACTTAGACACTCGAGTATACATGTTTGTATCTGAGTGTTTGGGTGCTATCACATATTGAGTGTGAGTGCCCCTCTGTGAATTGTGTGTTTGTATCTGAGAGCCTGTTTTCTCTTTGGATATTGAGGGTGTGAGCCTGTATTAGCAGGCTGTGTGTTTCTCTGATTGTGTATATAAATGAGATTTGTGTTACTCTGTGTTTCCACATGTGGGACTGCATGATTCAGTGTGTGTATATGACTGTTCATTTGTGTATGAGTGCAAAGTTGTGTGTGGTTGTTTGGACTTAGTTCCTGGGGATCTCTGGCAGCTTGACATCAGTTTTCTGCCTGTAGTGGCACAAAATCTGTGATAAAACCAGGACTAATGAGTGTCTCTTTTCTAACTCCTCATGGTTCTTAAATCACCAGAGGCAGTTGCCAAATGTTCTTCTGTGCCTGAAGGTGAACAATAGTTCTGTCTCTATCCAGCCTCATCAAAGAAGTGTGAAGCGGAATTGCTGATTAATCCACTTCAATGGGGTGTTAACTCCCACTCAGCTCCTTCAATCACTGGAGGATGGAATCAAATCCATGTTTGAATTTGATGCAGTTTAGAGACTGGTATGGGGGTGAGGGGTTAAGACTTCAAAATGTGATTTCTACAAATACAGACACATCTCAATAAGACAATTTAGAAGCCAAATACTTTCCTGGCTAGGGAAGGTTTAAGTTAGAAACCCACCTTTATATATTTTTTTCAAGATAAATGCCAAATACCATGTAAACTAGCAGTTTCCACTGAATTACTTTACTAAAATGATAAATGACACTAGTTTTACTTAGAAATACAGACAACAACTTACCTGAGAGATCCTCTCTTTGTAGACAGGTTGCTTATTTAGCACATAGACATAACTTGAAAATCATTGTGATTTTATATACAAGATCAACAATGAAACAGTCCAAATATAAGTGTGTGTGATTAAAAAGTAATAACAATCTCACATCTATCCTTACAGAACTATTACCTGATTATTAAACCTTGCACTACTATGACCTATTATTTCTCAGATGAGGTTGCACTGTACATATTATTATTCCTCATTTCATAGATGAAAATCTGTGGCACAGAGACAGACAAAAACTTGCTCAAGGTCAAACAAAGAACCAGGAACATAACTTGAATTATAACTTTGGAGTCATGATCCAAAGTCCTATCCATTACACCCCACACTCCTCCTAGAACCAGGATTAGAACCCAGGATTCCTGGCTACCAGCCCTTTCAGATTTAAAATTTTTATTAAAGCTAATGTTCAACATGAAAACATACACAGATTGAGAGAAGAATCAGGGAGGTAGCCGTGTTAGTCTGGAATAGCAGAGGTAACAAAGTCCTGTGGCACCTTAAAGACTAACTATAAAGTTTTGAAGCATGAGCTTTCGTGGGCTAATACCCAGAGGTAATTAAACAGCACTCCAGAGTCAGGGCTAGACCTCACAAGTCCTGGCTACCAGCCCTTTTCCATCTAACCAGTGAAGCCTATTCCCCTCACCAAACTAGTGATCGAAACCAAGCACTGGCTCCCAGACCCTTCTGCTCTAACCTCACCCTCCACACAAAGATAGGCAGAGAACCCAGAAGTCCTGATTTCCAGACACATTAATTGAATTCCTAGACCCCACTTCTCTCCGAGAGGTGGGATAAAACCCAGGAAGTCAGAATGCCTGTTCCTATTTTCAGTCTGTGATGGAGTAGGAATGCTTTTAAGCTTCCTCTGAGTCTTGTGTGAAGGTGGCCATACCTGAAGCTGTAACTTGACCCCAGGGGTGGAAGGGAGGTCACCTGACCTGGCTTAGCCAGGGGAAGGAAAGACAAAGGGAAGCAGGGGTGTGGCTGGAGAGAGAGGAGTTAGTCTGGATCTGTCTGGGAGCTGGCAAGGAGCTGCAGGCAAGCTCCTCCTGGCTCTTGGGCCCCCAAAATGGACCCAGCAGAGGGGTTGCATTTGCTCTACCTAGAGTATGTTCCTGTCATCGAATAAACCTCTGTTTTACTGGCTGGCTGAGAGTAACGTCTGACTGTAGAGTGGGATGCAGACCACGGGCTCCCCCAGGACCCTGCCTGGGCAGGCTCACTGGGGGAAGTGCACGGAGGGGCAGAAGGTGCTGAATACTCCGAGGTCAGACCCAGGAAGGTGGAAGCTGGAAGCTGTGAAACTCCTAGCCTTGGAGACAGGCTGTGTATGGAGAGGACGATTCCCCCCCCCCCCCCGAGTCCTGACTGGCTTCTTAGGGAGGAAGTTCCAGACCATCGCCCGGGCACTCCGTGACACAGTCTCCTAGGGCTTGTCTTCACTACCCGCTGGATTGGCGGGTAGCAATCGTTCTGTTAGCGATCGATTTCTCGCATCTGGTGAAGACACGAGAAATCGATCACCCGCGGCGCCCCCGTCGACTCCAGAACTCCAGCTCACCGAGAGACGCAAGCTGGAGTCAACGGGGGAGTGCGCCGCTGACTGCTGCCACCGTGAGGACGGCAGGTAAGTTGGCCGGAGATATGCAGACTTCAGCTACGTGATTCACATAGCTGAAGTTGCGTATCTGAAATTGATCCCCCCCCCGCCCCCGTAGAAAAGACCAGCCCCTGGTACCACCCCAGTTACAAAGCTCCAGGAACAGAATCTAAACTAAGGTGTTTTCTTGTTTAGCCATTCAGTGAGTGCATGTTTCAGTGTCAGTGTGTGGTTCATGGTGTGTAGTGTGTGAGCATGTCTATGTGCTTTTCTACATAGTTGTGTGCTGTATGTGTGTTCTCAGCTGTATGGCCCAGAAAGCATTATCTAATATGTTATATCTGCCCCTTGTAGGTCTCACTTTGTCTTCATGGGTCCAATAGTCAAGGTACAAGGCAAGAGATAAAGGTTTGTGAAAACAAGTTCAAGGAATAATTGGGTGGGCAGCTATGGCAAAGTTCATGTGGAAGGAAACTTAGCAGAAAGGGAGCAAGCTAACAAAATAAGGGAACCTACCAAATATGCTCTGTCCACGTGGCACTTCACCAGAGCACGATACAAACAGGAGCTGGGTCTAAAATAACCTGACCACTCATAAAGTGCATGTAATGATGTATATTGAAAGACTCATTCATGGGGTTACAATTGTATATAAAATAAGCAATATTTTTTGAATTTGTGCTATACCCCTCACACCCTACATCCCCTCTAGGGATGGTCTAGATAATATTTAGTCCTGCTTTGACTGTGGAGGATTTGACTAGGTGACTTCCCGAGATCCCTTCAAGTCCTACAGTTCTGTGATTCTACTTTCATAGGCTGCATTTTTCTCCTGGAACAGTATCCAAACAGGGCAGCCCTTTCTTATCTAGACCCTCGAGAGTACATGTTTGTGTGTTTGTATCTGAGTGCTTGGATGCTGTTGGTTGGATATTGAGTGTGTGGGTGCCGCTCTGTGTATTGTGTGTTTGGATATGAGAGCCTGTGTTCTCTTTGGACATAAATTGTGTGAGCCTGTGATTGTGGGCTGTGTGTGCCTCTGTTTGCATATATAAATGAGACAAATTTGTTAGTATCTAAGGTGCCACAGGACTCCTCATTGTTTTTGCTGATACTAACACAGCTACCCCTCTGAAACCAGTGAGAGTTGTGTTACTCTGTGTTTCCACAAGTGTAAGTGCACAATGATTCTGTGTGTTTATGACTGTGTATTTCTGTATGAATGCATGGTTGTGTGTGGTTGTTTGGATATAGTTCCTGGGGATCTCTGGGGTGAGGATGAAAGCCTGACATCAGCTTCCTACCGCTACTGGTACAAAATCTATGAGTAAACCAGGCCCTAATGAGTGGCTGTCTCTTTTCTAACTCCTCTTGGTTGATTACTAGAGGCAGTTGCCAAATGCTCTTTGGTAGAAAGGGAACAATAACTCTGTCTCTATCCAGCCTCATCAAAGGAGTGTGAAACTGAATTGCTGATTAATCCACCTCAATGGGGTGTTAACTCCCACTCAGTCAATACCTTCAGTCATTGGGAGATGGAATCAAATCCATGTTAGAATTGGATTTGATTTACAGACTGGTATGGGGATGAGGGGTTAAGACTTCAAAATGTGATTCCACAAATACAAACACATCGCAAGACAGTTTTGAAGCCAAAGACTTTCCTTTCTAGGGAAGATTTCCGGTAGAAAAGTTTTTGTATATTTGTTCCTCAGAGTGAAACCATATATATCCTAGCAGTTTTCACTGACTTTACTAAAAAATTATAATTAACACTATTTTTACATAGCAACACAGACAGCATCCTACATGAGAGGTTCTATATTTATAGGCAGATTGTTTATTTAGGACATCACATAACCATAAATTGAAAATTGTTGTGATTTTGTTCACAGGATCAGCAATGGAACAATTCAAACATAGGTATGTATGTTTAATAATTAATAAAAATCTCACCATTATCCCTACAGAACTATTAACTGAATATTAAACTTTGCAGAAATATTACCTATTAATTAGCAGATGAGGTTTCTCTGTACATCATTATCCCTTTATTGTCAAGATGGAAAAATACTATACAGAGATGGCCCTTTAGACCAGTGGTTCTCAAACATTTTGTATTGGCAACCCCTTTCCAACACCAAGCCTCTGAGTGTGACCCACCCCCATTGGGGTTGGGCCTCTTGGTGCAGGGGTCGGGCCTAGCAGCAGCCCGGCACAGGGGTCAGGCTTGGGGCTGGTGTCAGTCCGCCACTGACAACCCATGGCAGGGTTTGGGGCTGGCAGCTCACCATGGGGATCGGGCCCAGGGCTGGCATCCAGCAGTGGGGATCGGGGCTGGAGTCAGCATCCCACCACAGGGGCCAGGGCTGGAACCAGCAGCCCACCACAGGGGCCGGCAGCCCGCTGCAGGGGCCAGAGCTGGGGTGAGCAGTCTACCATGGGGATCAGGGCTGGAGCCAGCAGCCTGTGGCAGGGGCCAGGGCTGGAGCCGGCAACCCACTGCGGGGATTGGGTCTGGAGCCGGCAGCCCACTGCATGGATTAGGGCTGGAACTGGCAGCCCGCTGCGGGGATCGGGGCTGGAGGCCGCAGCCTGCCGCTGGGATTGCACCTGTAACTCCATCCCCAGAGTCAGCGCCTGTGCAAGGAGCTGCATATTCACTTCTGATCCGGAGCCACAGATTGGCCACCCCTGAAAGTGTACCAAGTCCAGTCATTATCATGATACAAATACAAGTGTTAAGGGAAATGTAGGCAATTCTCTTCTCCACATGGTCCATTAAGGAAAGGGAGGAAGGAACATGGTTCAAGGTTTAGATGGGCCCCGTGTTGACATTCCCCTACCCCCTAGGGCTCTCATGGTTTCAGAGAGGAGTTTTTTAGCCCTAACGCATGTTTCAAAGCTGCCTTCACCTCCTTGTTCCTCAGGCTGTATATGAGGGGGTTCAGCGTGGGCGTGACAACATTGTAGAGCATGGAAGCCAGGGTGTCTACGTACAAGGGATGTCCGGAGCTGGGCCGGTTATAATTGAACATGCACGTGGTGTAGAACAAGGTGACCACGGCCAGGTGGGCGGTGCAGGTGGAGAAGGCCTTCCGCTGGGCCTGGGCCAAGCGGATCTGCAGGACGGCCCTGGCGATGGCCACGTAGGACACCACGATGCAGAGGAACGGGGTGACGCCCAGCAGCACCGTCACAGCCAGCAGGACCACCTTGTTGAGGGAGGTGTCCGAGCAGGAGAGATTCAGGAGCTGGGGGACGTCGCAGAACAGATGGGCGATGTGGCGGGAGGCACAGAAGGGCAGGACAGAGGTGAGGCCTGTGTGTAGGGCCGAGTTGAGGAGGCCGCAGGTCCAGGAAGCCACCGCTAGCTGCAGGCAGGTCTTTCTGCTCATGAGGGTGGCATAGCGCAGCGGGTGGCAAATAGCCAGGTAGCGGTCGTAGGCCATGACGGCTAGGAGGATGCACTCGACTCCCACGAAGGTGATGAGGAAGTAGAGCTGGGTAAAGCAGGCCTGGAAGGAAACGGTCTTCTCCTCTTCCAGGAGGTTATTCAGCATCTGGGGCAGCGTGACAGAGATGTAGCAGAAGTCTAGGAAGGATAAGTGCTGGAGGAAATAGTACATGGGGGTTTGGAGGCCGGCGTCTAGCCGGACAATGATCAGTATCATCCCATTGCCGACCAGAGCAGTGAGGTACACAGCCAGGAGGGCCACAAAGACCAATTTGTGCTGTTCTGGGAAGGTAGAGAAGCCCAGGAGCACGAAACCGAGCTCAGCTGTTCGATTCCCCATCTCCCACTCGGCTACATCTGCAAAGGAAAACGATGATCGATCCATTCAGTGCATCGCTTCCAGAAACCAAACAGAGCTTCCAAAAGTGAGGAGTGACTTTGGGTGCCCAACTTTTGAGGCACCTTTTAAAGGACTTGAGATTACAGGCTCCCTGCCTGGCATTGTCGCCCTTTGGCTTTGCTCTCCCCCGCTTCCCCCAGGCTTTGGCTTTGCCCCTCCCCACCCCCCAGGGTGGCAGGAATTGGGCAGACTCAGATATTTTTTGTGGTGCAATTAAGTTTGACAACCCCTGACCTAAAGCATGAGGTTGCATCCCAGACCATCTTGGCTATTCACCAGGAACTCATCAAATTTTTTTTTTCTGAACCCATTCTGAACCTTCACGACATCTTCTGGCAATGAGTTCCATCTATTCACTGTGCACTATGTGAAGATGTATTTCATTTTGTTTTAAACCTGCTGCCTATTCATTTCATTGGGTCCCCCTTGGTTCTTGCATTATGTGAAGATTCCCTATTCGCTTTCTCCAGACTATTCATGATTTTATAGACCTCTGTCATGCCCCCCCAGTCATCTTTTTTCCAGCTGAAAAGTCCCAATTTTTAAAACCTTTCCTTATAGAAGCTGTTCCAGACCCCTAATCATTTTTGTTGCCCTTCTCTGTATTTTTTCCAATTCTAATATATCTTTTTAAGATGGGGAAACAAGAACTGCATTCAATATTCAAGCTGTGGGTGTACCATGGATTTATATAGTAGCATTATGATATTTTCTGTCCTATTATCTATCCCTTTCCTAGTGGTTCCTAACATTTTGTTTGCTTTTCTGACGACCACTGCACATTGAGTGGATCTTTTCAGAGAACTCTCCACACTGACTCCACAACTGACTAATAGCAGCTAATTTAAATCCCATCATTTTGCATTTATAGTTGGAATTATGTTTTCCCATGTGCTTTACTTTGTATTTTTCAACATTGTACAGGAAAGGACCAGGAAACAATAAGACAATATTGACCAGTGAGTTAGTGACTCCTGGCCTTAAAGTCTATAGATTAGTTAAAAATGTGAGTTAGTTTGGTGGCTGTTTCTGGGAAGCCCCTCCCCCGAGTGTGAAAGGCAGCCTGTGAGAAAGCACCAAAGGCTTGTTTGAAAATTTTAGTCTTATTGTTCCTAGCATTCCACTCGAGAAGTCCTCTTCCTCCAACGTAGGGTGACCAGACAGCAAGTATGAAAAATCAGGAGAGGGGGTGGGCAGTAATAGGAGCCTATATAAGAAAAAGACCCCAAAATCGGGACTGTCACTATAAAATCAGGACAGCTGGTCACCCTACTCCAAGGTGCTCTGGTCAATGCCAGATCCTCTATCTGCACCATATGCTAAGGCATCCTCCTTTATGACATCTTAGCATTTTCATCATTGGGTTGGCCTCTGTCTTTCTCCTTCAGGAGTCATCTGTCGGACTCTCTTACCCACATAGTTGCCAGGACAGAACTTTACATGATCAGACCCTCTGAGCCTGCCTGCCCTAATTCTTCCATTTATGGGTGTGACTTTAAACATTCCTCACTCACCCATCGCTCTGTTCACATTCCTGTGGAGCAGACCACTTACTTACGTGTCTTCTTTGTTGCCCAGTACTCAGCACCATACATTAAAAATAAACGAACCACCTTTTTATAGACTTCCCCTTTTAATTTTATTAGTGTCTTCTTGTCACATACTACAGCCTCCATTTAAACCAGCCCTTTATGATCCTCACTCTAACTCATTATCCTAACTCTAACTTCAGTCTCCATTTCCCCCAATACGGGAACCCAGATAATTAACAAGTGGGTAAAATATGACTAAAGGTATCCTAGACATCCTGTGATTGCAGTGTGGAAACAGCTCTAGGCTCCTAAGTCACTCAGCTTCTTATAAAGATTTTACCCTTGCACGTAACAACGTAGAAATCATCTTGAATTAAGACAGAGCAGTAAAGGAAACTTACCAAAGTGCAGTATGCAGGCGTCAGATGGTTTATGATGTTTGCTTTCATCCTCTCCTTGTCTTGTTAATAAAATTAAGGACTGAAGTGCCCACTAATTTGAGAGGGGTTCTGTTTTTGGATGGCCAGTTTGGGATCTCCGGGGCCTGATTTTCAGATGTACAGTGCTAGGTACCCACAAATGGCAAGATTATGGGAATTTAGATAATATCATAATGGGTGCTACAGAAAATCCTAAACTAGATAGATAGATAGATAGATAGATAGATAGATAGATAGATAGATAGATAGATAGATAGATGGGGTGGATGGGGATAGATAGATGGGGTGGATGGGGATAGATAGATGGGGTGACTGGGGATAGATAGACTGATAGAGGGGGTGGCTGGAGATAGATAGAGGGAGGGGGTGGATGGGGATAGATAGATAGATAGATAGATAGATAGATAGATAGATAGATAGATAGATAGATGGGGTGGATGGGGATAGATAGACTGATAGAGGGGGTGGCTGGAGATAGATAGAGGGAGGGGTGGCTGGAGATAGATAGATAGAGGGGGTGGATGGGGATAGATAGATAGAGATCCAAATGTACCAGTAACTCTCAGTGTTGTGAAACAGTTTGCACAAAATAATCTGTAGTGTACAAAAGAAAACAGATCAGCATAGAACTGATTCTAATTTTGTTACATATCAAAAGTTCTTGTAATCCACCAGCTCCTTGCAGTGGCTTAGGGAGCAGGATATAAATGCACTGGGGTTGAATCACACAGGGCTCATTATGTTCATAAACAAAAAACAAAGGTGAGAAAATAATTGTGTACTTTAATTGAACCCAGCGTGCCACGAGTCCCTGGTTGTGGCAGAGATGTGTGCACCAGAGGCCAGACACATTTTGATCATTATTTCAGTGTGTCTGAAAGTAACACAAATCCCATTCAATGAAGTTGTTTGGAATGAAATTAAGTTTCTTGCCACTACAGCTGGTCCAAAAATAAATAAATGATGAAACAGTTTTCTAAAAAAAAATGATGCTTTGTCGAAATTGAAATATTTGCTGGGATTTTGACAATATTTTGGACAGAAAACTTTTGAAACAATTCATAAGTGAATGGGAAGATTTCCCTTTGACTTTCTCATTTGGTTTCATTTTGACTTTTCCATTTTGTTTCATAGAATATCAGGGTTGGAAGGGACCTCAGCTAGTCCAACCTGATGCTCAAAGCAGGACCAATCCCTAATTAAATCAACCAACAGATTTTTGTCCTATATCCCTAAATGATCCCCTCAAGGATTGAGCTCATAACCCCGGGTTTAGCAGGCCAATGCTTAAACCCCTGAGCTATCCTCACCCCCCCCCCCCCCCCGAATGTTCAGTCTGATATCAATCTACTATATTATATTATCAAAATTACACTTCCAACACTATCAACATGAAGCATTTGAACAGGGTCATTTCCATGTTTCCAAATCAATTTTTTCTCAGAATTTCTAGTTCATGAACATTTCCAAATTTTGACTCTTAGTTCTAATTTGTGATGAAAATAAATTTTGAAATGCTGCAATTTCCCCTGGAATGGAAATTCCCTTTTCTGGGCCTCTGTGCTTGCCATACCTGGTATTTCCGAGTTCCATAGAAGAACTGAAATGAATTTGTTGAGAATTCCACTACTTACCAGTTACTATTGTGTCCCTCTTTAGAGCGGGATAGATGGCATCACATTGAACTAGCTGCATGATATAGAACCTAGAGAAGAGCTGAGTGAATACCTATTTATTCACAGTTGAGCAAAATCGGTTAAAAAAATTTAGTTTGGGTTGAATTAAATGTTTAGCTTAGTTTTTGGGTGCGCGCGCGAGCACACACACACACACACACACAAAGAGAGGCACATTTACCCTCATTCCAAATTTTCAAAGTCTTATGAAAACACGTGTCCCATCCTAAAATAGCTGAAAGCACAGTACTTGGGGAACTCATCTAGCAAGCAGCAGACCCAGTGTATCCTATGGGGTCAGATTATAGGATTAAGTATTTAGTGCAATAGGTCTCAGACTTTTGTACTGGTGACCCCTTTCACATAGCAAGCCTCTGAGTGTGACACCCCCCCCCCCATATAAATTAAAAACACCATTATAAATGCTGGAGGCAAAGCAAGGCTTGGGGTGGAGGCTGACAGCTCACGCCTCCCCTCCCTCCCCCCCCCCCCCAGTAATAACCTCGTGACTCCCTGAGGGGTCCTGACCCTCAGTTGAGAACCCTGATTTAGTATTTAATAAAATCTAGGTATAAGGCGGTAATACAAGAAGATCAAACCTAAAAGACATTAGTTTAATAGAGGTAACAAAGAGTCCTGTGGCACCTTAAAGACTAACTATAAGTGCCTAACTAACTAACTTAAGGTGCCACAGGACTCTTTGTTACCTCTGCTATTCCAGACTAACATGTCTACCTCTCTGATTAGTTTAATAATTTAGCATAAATTAGGCCTATTAAATTAGCAGAAGTAAATTGACTAGCAGTGACCCAAACTCATAAAATGATATCTAGTATAATTTCTCAGTAATATAATTTTGCAGAGATTGTGCGCTGACTGGTAATCACTGGGAGACAGCTGATATCAGTTTGAGTACATAAGAAAGGCCATACAGGGTCAGACCAAATGTCCATCTAGCCCAGTAGCCTGTCTTCTGTGTGGCCAATGCCAGATGTCCCAGAGGGAATGAACAGAACCGGTCATCATCGAGTGATCCATCCCATCGCCCATTCCCAGGTTTTGGAAAACAGAGGCTAAGGACACCCCCCCTACCATCCTGGCTAATAGCCATTGATGGACCCATCCTCCATGAATTTATCTAGGCTTTTTTGAACCCTGTCTCTGGCAAGGAGTTCCACAGGTTGAACATTCTTTTGTTTGTTTTAAACCTGCTGCTTGGTAATTTCATTTGGTTGCCCCTAGTTCTTGTGTTATGTGAAGGAGTAAATAACACTTCCTTATCTACTTTCTCCACACCAGTCATGATTCTATAGACCTTAGTCATCCTCCCCCACCCCCATCATCTCTTTTCCAAGCTGAAAAGTCCCAGTCTTATTTATCTCTCCTCATACAGTAGCAATTCCATATCCCAATTCATTTTTGTTTTATTGGGTTTTTAGCCTCCTATTCCCCCAGCCTGGCCATGAGGTTGTAGACATATATCCATGCTAGAACTTAATATAGTTTAGCCTCTGAACTGGGGAATGGAGTTCAGATTCAAAAAATGTGATGACAGAAGGCCATACACATCTCTGTGTGATATTTTCATGTCTATTCATGCAAGTGTGTCCTTGATTCCACATGGGAGTGTATATGTGTACCTGAGCACAGTTTTGTGTGGCTGTAGCTGCCTGCTGGACTGGAGTTGTTTTCTGCTTCCTCTGTTTGTCTGCTTGTGCATGTGTGTGCATGCACAATTGTGTTCTTGTTTGTGTGCGGGCGTTCCATGCTTCTGTGCAAGAGTAACTGAGTTATATTTGATTTAAGCCTATCTATATATATAAAAGTCAAATGGTGTATGTATGTATATATGTATGTATGTATGTATGTATGTTTGTATGTATGTATGTATGTAAGCTTACTCCTTCCACACCGTTTGAGCTAGAGACTTGAAATTTGGTACAGTTAGAGGTCTTGGGGTGCTAATGACCATAAGGGTCGAAAATCTTTCAAATCTCACCTCTGACGCCCCCCAGGGGTGAAATTCTTTAAAGGCCAATCACATCAGGTGGGCAGCTGCTGTTCTCTGTGACATAGTTATGATGTCATAATACCCCCTCCAACAGACACCGCACTTGTTCAGCTCTCTGCCCCTCCCCCCTCCAACGGACCCCCGGAATCCCTCAGCTCTGTGCCCCCTCCAACGGACCCCGGAATCCCTCAGCTCTGTGCCCCCTCCCCACCTCCGATGGACCCCGGAATCCCTCAGCTCTCTGCCCCCTGCCCACCTCCAACGGACCCGAGTTGGGTTTGGTCGGAGGGTAAGTGAGGTAGGGGTGTCGGGTTTGGTCGGGGGGTGAGGTGGGGGTGTCGGGTTTGGTCGGGGGGGTGGGAAGGTGTCTGGGTGGGTGAGGGGTGAGGTGTGGGTGTTGGGGTTGGTCAAGGGGTGTTGGGTTTGGGTGGGGGGGTGAAAATGTGAGTCGGGGTTGGTTGAGGGGTAAGTGAGGTGTGGGTGTTGGGTTTGTTTGTGGTGGTAGGTAGGGGTGTCGGGTTTGGTTGGGGGGGAAGTGAGGTGGGTGTGTCAGGTTTGGTCTACGGGGGGTGAGGTGTGGGTGTTGGTCAGGGGGTGTTGGGGCTGGTAGGGGGGAGACATGGGGGTGTTCGGTTTGGGTGGGGGGGTGAAAATATGAGTCGGGTTGGTCGAGGGGTAAGTGAGGTGGGGGTGTCAGGTTTGGTTGGGTGGGTGAGGTGGGGGTGTCAGATTTGCTCTCTGCCCCCATCCAATGGACCCCGCACTCGATCAGCTGTCTGCCCCCTCCCCACCTCCGACTAACACGAGCAACGCCGGGTATTTTCGCTAGTATGATATAAGCCTCACCCACTGGGATATTGTTAATACAGGGCTAGCATCTTGGTAGCAAAGTCAACAGAGAGAGAAGCCATGTGCTTCTCCGTGCTCTGTGTATAGATTGCTGTACGTTCCGACATCCACCAACCTTCAACACAGGGCTGTTCTGCTCTGCAGCTGCAATAATGTTCTTCTCCACAAAACAGCAGCAATAAAAACACTGACCCTTCTATCACCCCAAATACTTCACTGGGGGGTCAACTCCCCACCAGCTCCCCTATTCCATCACTGCTGGTTTAGACTGAAAACTATTCTGGAAAAGGATGCATTCTACAGATTGAGGACTTCTCTGCACTAAGAAATTTTGCTGGTACAGCTATACAGGCAAACACGTCTAGTGTAGACACAGCTTGTAATGGCATCATAGTTATTCTGCCAGACCAGTTTACACTAGTTACTTGAGAGATATCGGCTACAGGGGTCTATTCACACCCCGAGACACACAGCTAGGCTGACCTAGTGTATCCAGTGTAGCCAACACTAGATCTAAGGAAGAGTTCTTCCAGCAAGCAATCTTATCGCCTCTCTGGGAGGTGCATTAGCGTGACAGAAGAACTGCTCCATTACTGTAATAATGTCTAATAGGGTGACCAGACATCCCGATTTTATCGGGACAGTCCCGATTTTTCTCTGTCTGTCCCGAGTCCCGATGAGACTCTGGTCGGGACGCATTTTGTCCCGATTTTGGGAATTTGCAGATGAGCCCTGCTCACTTCTTCTTTAAAGAAGGATAACCCTCTCAGATGTAGCCATGCCAGTGTATGGTTTAGACGAGTCCTTTAATGGAGAAGGCCAGGGGGATAGGAGTCCAAAATGTGATGGATATGACAAAACCTTCTCAGTAGTATTTTGGTCTAAAGGCCATAATGAGAATAAGCTTGAGAGGAAGTGTGTGTTTCTGTTTCTATCTATGTGATTGTGTATGTGAATCTGCCAATAGCTGTGTTTTTTTGAGTCCCTGTTAGTGTGTGCATGAGAGACTGTGTTTGAGTCTGAAGGCATGTTTGTAGGCATTTCGTACCATGCACTGCTGTGTGTTTATGTGTATGTGAGTGTCTGTACCACACTGGTAGTTCTGATTTAGTTAGGTGAATATTTCTCAAGGAAGAGATTCCAAACAGAGCAGAACTGTTGTGGCGGGATTCCCAGGGTACAGCCTAGACTATGGGACCCCTTAGCCGTCTGAACACACAAGCTGGGCTGCCTCCCAGACTGTGGTGCTGATGTCCAGCCACAAACCTCTGGCAGGCTGTGTGTGGTTGTTTGTATATAGTTCCTAGGGCGTTCTGAGATGAGGATGGCAGCTTGACATCAGCTTCCTCCCTGTACTGGTTTAAAATCTGTGAGCAAACCAGGCCTAATGAGTGTCTCTTTTCTAACTCTCCATGGCTTTTTAATCACCAGAGGCAGTTGCAACAATAGCTCTGTCTCTATCCAGACTCAAAGGAGTGTGTAACTGAATTGCTGATTAATCCACTTCAATGGGGTGTTAACTCCTATTCAGTCAGCTCCTTCAATCATTGGGGTTGGAATCAAACTCATGCTAGAATTTGATACAATTTAGAGACAGGGATGGGGAAAAGAGGTTAGACTCCAAAATGTGATGCCACAAATACAAACCCATCTCAATAACACAATTTTGAAGCAAAGACTTTCCTGTCTAGGGAACATTTCAGGTAGAAATGTTCTTGCATATGTTTTTTGAGGTGAAAGTGAAACACCAAATAAACCAGAAGTTTTCACTGATTTACTATGCTAAACAAATGATAAAGGATACTGTTTTTATTTAAAAAGAAATACAACATCCTACATAACAGGTCCTGTATTCAGACAAGTTAATTATTTATGACATATATATAACGTGAAAATTGTTGTGATTTTAAATAAAAATTCAGCAATTAAAGGATCCCTATGTGTGTGTGTCTGTCTGTCTGTCTGTTTAAAATGTAAAAACAATATCACCACTATCCCTACAGAAATATTAACTGATTTTCAAACCTGGCAGAAATATGACCTGACTATTAATTCTTGTACGAGGTTGCTCTGTACAATCCCTATATTTTCCATATGCAAAATTGTAGCACAAAGAAGAGACTTGTCCAAAGTCACACCAACCACCAGCGGTATACTTGAATTATAACCCTGGAGACATGATCCCAAGTCCCATCCTTAACACCATCCTGAGCCAGGAATAGAACCCAGAATTCCTAACTACCAGCCCTTTCATGCTAATCCATTAAACAGCACTCCTCACCCAGAGCCAGGGCTAGAACTCACAAGTCCTGGCTACCAGCCCCTCTCCATCTAATCAGTGAAGCCTATTCCCCTCCCAGAACCACTGACAGATCCCAAGCCTTAGAGACCCCTCTGCTCTACAAGACCCCACTCAGAGATAGGCATAGAATCCAGGAGTCCTGGCTCCCAGGCACCTAAATCTAACCACTAAATCCCACTCCTCTCACAAATCTGGGATAGAACCCAGGAGTCATTATGCCTGCTCCTCTGTTCAGTGTCCTGTTACCATCCCAGTTGTCTGACTCTAGGGAGAGAAGCCAAACCAAAGTTGTTTTCTTGCTTAGCCACTCAGCGAGTGCATGTTTCTGTGCCAGTGTGTGGTGTTGAATGTGAGAGCATGTTTATTTGCTTTTCTCCTTTTCTGCATGGTTGTGTGTTGGTGTATCTGAGTGCTGTGTGTCTTTTGTAGGCCTCACTTGGTCTGAGTGGGTCCATCAGTGAAGGACAAGGCAAGCGATAAGCTATGTAAAAATAAGTTCAGCAGTTATGGCTAAGATCATGTGGAAGGAGACTTAGCAGACAGGGAGGAAGCTAACAAAATACAAGGAGGGAACTAACCAGATTTACTCTCTTCATGTGGCACATCAACAGAGCATGATACAAATAGGAACCAGGTCGAAAATAATCTGAGCAGTCATCTCTCTGTCAGTGGCACCTAGGAGGGGATGTTGGGGAGCAGGGAGGGTCTCTGCACGATGCCTCTGCCTGCAGGCAGTGCCCGAGCAGTTTCCATTGGCTGCAGTTACTGGCCAATGGGAGCTGTGGAGTCGGTGCTTGGGGTGGGAGCTGCAGGGATGTGCCGGCCACTTCCAAGAGCACTACAAAGCCAGGGCAGGCAGGGATCCTGCCTTAATCCTGCTGCACCACTAGAGGGGGAGGAACTGATCAGCGGGGCTTGTGGATCCACTGGAGTAACCTCGGCAACCCCTAGGAGTCCACGGACCCCGGTTTGTGAAACACTGGCCTAGAGAGTACACTTGCAACATTTTCAGATGATACCAAGCTGGGTGGGGTTGCAAGAGCTTTGGAGAACAGGATTCAAATTCAAAATGATCTGGACAAACTTGAGAAATCTTGAATCAGAGAGGTAGCCGTGTTAGTCTGGAATAGCAGAGGTAACAAAGTCCTGTGGCACCTTAAAGACTAACTATAAAGTTTTGAAGCATAAGCTTTCGTGGGCTAATACCCACTTCGAATCTTGTGATGTAAATAGGATGAAATGGAATAAGGACAAATACAAAGTACTCCACTTAGGAAAGAACAATCCATTCCACACCTACCAAATGAGAGATGACTGCCTAGGAAGGAGTACTGCGGAAAGGGATCTGGGGATCATAGTGGATCACAAACTAAATATGCTTCAAAAAGTGAACATTATTCTGGGATGTATTAGCAGGAATGTTGTAAGCACAAGGAGTAATTCTTAAGCTCTACTCCATGATGATATTGTCTCAACTGGAGTATTGTGTCCATTTTTGAGCCCCACATTTCAGAAAAGATGTGGATAAATTGGGGGGAAATCCAGAGAAGAGCAGCAAAAATGGTTAAAGATCGAGAAAACATGACCTATGAGGGAAGATTGAAAAAATTGCTTTGTTTAGTATGGAGGACTAAAAACTGAAGGGGACATGGTAATAGTTTTCATGTACATCAAAAGCTGTTAGAAAGAGGAGGGAGAAAAAAAATCTCCATAACTTCTGAGGATAGGGGAAGAAGCAACGGGCTTAAATTGCAACCAGGGCAGTTTAGGTGGGACATTAGGGAAAGTTCCTAACTGTCAGGGTTGTTAAACACTGGAATAAATTTCCTATGACAGTTGTGGAATCTCCATCACTGAATATTTTTAAGAGGTTAGAGAAACACTTGGAGTGTCAGGTATGGTCTAGATACTTAGTCCTGCCATCAGTGCAGGGACTGGACTAGATGACCTCATGAGGTCCCTTCCAGTCCTATGATTCTATGTCTCTAGTTTCACAGGGTGAATTTTGCTCCGGGAACAGTATACAGACAGGGAAGCCCTTTCTTATTAAGAACAGCGAAGTGGGTATTAGCCCACAAAAGCTTATGCTCCAATAATTTAGTTAGTCTTTAAGGTGCCACAGGACTCTTTGTCATTTCATTCTTATCAAAACACACAAGAGTGCATGTTTCTGTGTTTTGTATCTGACTGTTTGAATACTGTTGGTTGGACATTGAGTGTGTAAGTGTCTCTCTGTTGTGTGTTTGTGTATGAGTTGAACTCATGTACTCTTTGGACATTAACTGTATAAGACTTTGTTTGTGGGCTGTATGTTTCTCTGATTGTGTATATATGTGAGTATGTGTTACCTTGTGTTTCTATGTGGGAATGCATGATCCTATGTGTGTTTGTGTGTGGCTATGTATGCTTGTTTGGATAAAGTTCCTGGGGATCTCTGGGGTGAGGATGGCAGCCTGACAGCTTCCTATCTATACAGGTACAAAATCTGTGAGCAGACTAGCCTTCTCTGTTCTAACTCCCGCAGGGGGCTTTAATCATTAGAGGCAGTTGACATAAACTCTTTATTGCCTGGAGGGGAACAATAGCCCTGTCTCTATCCAGCCATTTCAAATGAGTGTGAACCTGAACTGCTGATTAATCCTCTTCAATGGGGTGTTAACTCCCACTCAGTCAACAACTTCAGTCACTGGGGAGGACTTAAATTCATGTTAGAAATAGATACAATTTAGAGACTGGGGTGGGTAAAAGAGGTTAAAATTCCAAAATGTGATGCCACAGGGATGAACCCATCTGAGCAGCACAATGGGGGTTGGACTAGATGACCTCCAGAGGTCCCTTCCTACCCTAATAAAAAATATTCTATGATTCTGAGCCAAAGTCTTTCTTGAAAAGTATTCCAGAAATATTGAAGTACCTATGTAAGTGTACTCTCTAGGTACATAGGAGGTTTCATGTGGAAATATTCTTGAATATGTGTGAATGAAGATTCTATCCAAATGCCCCAAAACAGCAGTTTTCACTGACTTACCTTTCTAAATCATGACAAATTACACTATTTTTACTTTTAAAGAAACACAAACAACATCCTATGTGACAGAACCTGTATTTATAACAGGTTATTTATGACATAATATAACTTGAACATCTTGTTGATTTCAAATACAATTTCAGCAATGAAACTATCCTAATGGAATAGTGTGTGTGTGTGTTGAAAATAATAACAGTCTTTTAAAATCTTCCTCTAAACATCTCACCAGCCTCCCCTTTCACTGCCCCCTGCTCAGCCCCACCCCCATCTCCAGCCCCCCCAGCCTCAGCATCCCCCATTTTTTCTGTCCCCTCAGCCTCCCCACTCAATCCCCACTGCCCCACATTCCGGGCCCTGTAATGCTCCCAACCCCACAGTTACCCCTCCTTGCCTCTATAGACAGTCTGAGGGGGCAGGATTGTTTCCCACCCCCAGGCTGAGGCATCGGCCATTTCATCTAGGATGTATCATGGCCACCCTGTGAGAGCAGCAGGGGGTGACAGGGTGGCCATGTTAACTGAGGGCAGCCGGGGTCCCTTCCCATGTGGAGCAATGGGAGATGGTGGCCATGGCTAGTGGGGGGCCGGCTGTGAGGGGGGATAGATCAGAGATGCTGGGAGATGGGGGGGGGGGGAAAGGGACAGTGGTCTGTGAGGGGACATGGACCAGGGCACACAAGGTGGGGTGGAGGGCTGTAGGGAGACACAGACTGAACTGGGAGACTCAGGGAGTCAGGCTGGGACAGGGGTATCAAGCCGGGCAGGGAGGTCAGGCCGTGGGGGGGCGGGTGGAATGACCCTGCTTTGCAATGAATCTGCGGCTTGTCTCCCTCCTGCTCCGGGGGCTGGGGTCAAAGGCTCCAGTGGGGCTGGCGAGCAGGGGGGTCGGGGCCCTGGGACGAGGAGGTTGATTGAAGGAGGCTCCTGGGGACACGTCGCTGTGTGCGACACCGGAGGGCGACACCGCAACAGTGACACCAGGAGTCTTGTCCCCAGTGGCACACCTGGCTCTGACCACTAGTCCCCACTCCCCTGCCAGAGCCCGGCACAGAGTCAAACCTTCCTGACCCCCAGCTTTCTGCTGCCTTCTGGCCAATGGTGTATAAAAAAGCTAGTGTCATGTCCCTCTCTAGGTGGCCAATAACCACCGACAGAGTCTCCTCCAGGTCGGGGCAGGGTCCCTGTGGGGGGCATTGGAAGGTCCCTGGGTCTCTCCTGGCTGGTGTCCGTTGGGGGCCTGGGATGAAATTTCTCTTGCTCCAGTTTTCCTTTGAACCTGTTTGATTTAATTCACACGCTGAGAACCAGGTGTTACAGTGTAAGCCCGCCATCCCCACGCAGCTATGGCGCAAGGGGCAACAAACCCAGGGGTTCCCCAGTGTGCCCACTCCTCACACGGTGCCACGGCGGGTGTTGCATACAGGCAGTTTGCAGGCAGAGCGGCAAGGCTGCAGAGTCAAACCCTCCAGCATCAGGAAATGCCACAGTTACAGTTTCCTGAACAACCTAAACTCTTCCCCCTCTTGCACATCCATCACAAAGTCATCCTTTAATTGCAGGATCACGTACTAATTTTACCTGTATGGGTAACCAGTGAGGTTTGATTCCAGAATGTGAGAAAGGACAGGATGGGAGGGGGGGAATCTGCATGGAAATCATGGTCAATGGAAGATTGAAGACTAGACTCTGTGGTCTCCTGGCTCCCAGCCCAGTGCACCTTCCCCAAGGCTGCAGGGAACATTGAGGGTGACCTGTCCTGCCTCCCCACAGATACATGGGGACAAGATGTGAGCTGCATCATGATTGGCCATGCTAAATGTCTCAGGGTTTCCTCGGTTTGCAGGGACTGCTGCTTAATTTGGCTGCGTTAGATTTGGCCTGCAGATTAGAGACAAGGTGTGAGGGACTCAGGAAGAGACGAGACATCATCAACTTCCTGTAGCTGCAGCCACCAGCTGAGATCCTCATTTGGGGCTCTATGGAGCTGGGCACCAGGGTGTTGGTGGCAGTGCTGAGGGGCCCCCTCACTGCCCCATCATGGTATCTGATCTCACCGTCCTCTTCCTCGGTGAGTATTGAAGACAGCCAGGGTGTGTGCCTATGGGGGGGATCTCACACCAGGTCATATACCCAAGTGGGGGAATGTGAGACCAGGGTGTGTGTCCATGGGAGGGATCTGAAACTGAGCCATGTGCCCATAGGGGGGATCTGAGACCAGGGCAAGTGTTGGGGGCAGGGGAGGGATCTGAGACCAGGGCATGTGCCCTGAGGCAAGGGTGTAGCATCCAGTCGCTCTGGGATCTGGTCCCTAACGACCTGTCTCCTCTCCAGGCTGCTGGCTGGCCGGGCGGAGCGAGGTGTCCGGAGGTGAGGATCTGTGCTGCTCAATGCTAAGTGTTAAGTAGGGGCAGGAGAGCGGAGGGGGAAGGGTCAAAGAGCAGCCTGACCTGAACCTTCCCCCAAAACTCAGTCGGGGGTGACTGTGAATTGACCCCCCAGGGGCTGAGATCAGAACCCAGCCCACAGGTTCCCTTTGGGTGCAGTGAGGTGTCTGTTACCCTGGCGCTGTCCCTGGGGCTGGGCACTGAGGACAGGTTACAGACACATGGGGAGGGGTTTGTGTCTCCCCATCTCACTCCTGTTTATGTGTGAACGCAGAACTCCCTGCGCCCAGACCCTCCATCTCTGTCAGCCCCAGCGGGGTGATCATCCCGGGGGCAGCCGTCACCATCCACTGTCGGTGTTCATGTGAGGCCAGGAGGTTATTGCTGTATAAATATGGAATCCAAATCCGGGAACTGGATGCTGATGGAGACGGGGGTGAATTCACCATCCCCAGCGCCAGGTGGGAAGACGCAGGGTTCTACAGCTGCCGATCTCGGTCCAGATCGGAGCCGCCCAACTGGTCAGATCTCAGTGATTACCTGTGGATTATTGTAGCAGGTGAGGATCCCGGGGAGTGGGGACAGAGTCAGGGGGGGGGGGGTCCCCAGCCTTAGTAAATTCAGGGCTGACGAGGGGGGAGGATCTCTTCCCCCAGGGGTCCTTGGGGCATCACTTATTTGCCTGTGCTTCCATTTTCCCTTGTATGGATCATCCTTCCGGCACCTTGTGTCTGGTAAGAATCAGGGTTGGCTTTAGGGCAGGAGCTTTTTCTGACAGTGCCTGTGAAGCTCCCAGCATCTCTGACTCCCAAGCGCCGCCCAGCTCTAACCACTAGACCCCACTCCCTTCCCAGAGCCAGGGACAGAACCCAGACGTCCTGGCTCCCAGGCTGGGGGGACCATTAAGTGGCTAGACGGGTACAGAGGTTGCTCTGGATTTAGGTCTCAGGCTGTGCTGGTCGTACGTCCCAGGAATCTCGGGGAGGTTCCTCTGGCTGGGTTTTCTCCCAGGGGCCCTGTCTCTGGGACTGTGCCGGGGTTGGTCTCACAGCCTGTGTCCTTCTCACTGCAGAGCTGAGCTACCCCAAACCCTCCCTCTCCCTGCACCCCAGCGGGGGAGTCATCCTGAATCGAACTGTGACCATCCGGTGTGAGTGTCAATACCAGGAAGCGACGTTCCTCGTGTATAAACTTGGAAACCCGGACGTGCGGCGCTGGGCAGTGACTGCTGGGAGTGTGGCTGAGTTTCCCATCCACACCGTGAACCGGACAAACACAGGGAGCTACAGCTGCCAATACGGCACCAAATGGGACCCGCACATCTGGTCACATCCCAGCGACCCCGTGGAGCTGATGGTGGCAGGTGAGGGGCCGGGCTCGGTGTCTCCGCTCGGTGACAGGGTTCCCGGGGCGGGTCTATGGAACCGCTGGACCCTCTGTCCACCTACCTGGGGGATCCCTCCCAACTGGGACACTGACGTCAAGCTACAAACCCCCGGCAGGCCCTGCACTTACCCAGGGCCGGCGACAGAAATTTTGGGGCCCCCTACTCTGAGCATTTGTGCTCCCCCTCCCCCCGCCAAGGGCTGGCCTGGCTCTTGCAGGTGGGCGGGGGAAGCGCTGCAGCTGGGGGTGCCTCGGGATGAGCAGCGGCTGAAGGGCTCGGGAGGCAGCCGGCCGCGGCGCCTGACACAGCCGGGGAAATGTGGTGCGGTGCCCAGGGGGACGACTACGAGTAGAGCTGTACCGGTCCCCGGACTTCAGGGGGCCCCCTGAAGTCCAGGGCCCGGTACAGCTCTACCCGTTGTACCCCCCTGTCACCGGCCCTGCACTTACCCAGCCATCCACAGCCAGGGACGCACCCACCCAGTCACATGAATGATCCCCCAGCCTTTCACCCGCCAGCCAAGCCCCTCCCAGATCCCCAGCCTGGTACCGTCCTGGTCAGAAGCCTGGCCAGGGTCAGTTCATTACCCATCGTCCGTCCCTCCATGGGGAGAGGACACACCCCAGCCCCCATTTGCTGAGTCACCATTTCAGACACTTCCCGCCCCAGGCCTGGGTGCTGGTTCCGTCCCTCCCACATCCCGGCCGACGCTCGTTTTCATCCCACAGAGGGAACCGACCCAGCTGGGCCCCAGCAGCCGGATCCCCCCACGACAGAGCCAGAGGGAGAAGGTGAGCAGGAGAAATGGAACAATTCACCCCCCGGGAACAGGGCTCCCGGCTCAGACCCCCATTTGGGCCGTTTGGAGGGGGACGGTCCCTGCAGACAGAACCGATGGGTTCAGGTCTTCTACACAGAGGGTGATGGATCGATCCACGGGAACCTACGTCCACCGGTGTGTGGGAATGTGGGTTTGTGGGAACATAGAGCAGTGGACAGATGGGAGAGCGTCTCATGAGGGATAGAAAGATGAACTAAGACCTTGTCTACATGGAAACTGGACCCAAAATGACGAATCCCATGTGGTTCCCAGCCCCCACTGGTGATCTCAGAGCAAGTCTGGGCTGTTGGAATTCGTGCCCCCTGGTCTGATTCAGCCCCGTTGTGCAGACGAGCTCCCCTCTAGCTCTATAGACACAGGGGCGTCCTCCTCCGAAATAGAAACAGCCACACCCAGAGCTGCTCTGCAGTGACTCCAGATGTGAATCTCTGTGTCCTGTGTCCGTACAGCACCGAGCACACGGGGCCCAGGACAGGGGCTCCTGGTAATTAAGACTCATCATTAATGATTGCAGTTCCAGTTTCTGTGGAGCCAGGCAGGGGCTGTATCTGCGCTGAGGGTCTCACTGGGCCGATCCTCCCCTCCTGTTATCCCCAGGGCGCTGAGCCGGCCTGAATCCCTGGGTCCCATTCTTTCCTTCAGCCCAGGAGAGGACGGAACCCAGGTTGCATGTGGGGGTTGGTGGGGGTTTCTCTGTATAACTGACAACTGACCCCAGAGCTCCAGCTTTCTCTCCACCCCCACCCCTGCTCCTGAAAGTCGCTGGTTCTATTCCCACAGGGGGAACTGACCCGACTCAGCTGGGAGTGCTGTCGGCTCCGACCCACTCTGGCAGTGTGAGTCCCAGTACCGGGTCTGGAGGCAGGAAATCGCCATCAACCCCCCCAGAAACAGGTTTGTGTTGCCCAAGAAGCCGCCGTGGGAGGCCATGAATGGCTGTTTGTATGGGACAGGGACAGATCCCACAGCAAATGTCCCAAGTGGGCTGAGACCCCCCTGGACTCATTTCATATGCTGGGGGGGGGGGGGTCGCTGGACAGTTGCCAGATTGGCTTGGTGTGGCCAAGGCCTGGAAGAGTTTCCCCTCAATGCACAGCCCCACCCCTTGGGCCCCACAGACCGGGGTGTTGTGCTGCTCCCCGGCACCACAATGTCACCCATGTGGGGCACAGCTCTGTGCATATCCCCCTGGGAGAACAGGGCCGGAGAGCCGGGAATCATGCTCCTGTGTATCCCGTCTGTCTGTCTGCGACAGCAGACAGGCTGGGGAATGGGCTCCAAAGCCAGGCTCCCCCTTGCAGGGGTGCTGCCCAGCAGGGTGTTAACCCTGGAACCTATCAATTCAGACTCAAATCCACCAATTCGGTCAGGGCCGGCGACAGAAATTTGGAGGCCCCCTACTCTGATCGTTTGGGGCCCCCCAGCCCAGCCAGGGCCCCCCCCAGCTGACAGCGGCTGGGGGGGAAGCCCAGCCGGGGCCCCCCCCAGCCCAGCCAGCGCTCCCCCCCAGCTGACAGCGGCTGGGGGGGGAAGCCAGCCGGGGGAGCCCCCCAGCCCAGCCGGCGCTCCCCCCCCCCCCCCCGCCAGCTGACAGCGGCTGGCGGCAGCTGACACTGGAGGAGCCTGGGACTGATCAGCCTGGATGAGAGCTGGTGTCCACCTAGAGCCGTCTCCAGTTGCTGTGGGTGGGATGGATATAGAGGGGTGTCTGTGTGCACTGGGAGGTATAGATGGAGAGACACAGGCAGGAACAGCCAAGTCACCCAAAAGGTCTATTTTGTGGCATCAGCATCTCTGGCCGTGTGTCTGCTATCCTGCTGTGCTCCAGGCACTCCAGAAAATATGTCCAGTCTGGTGGCTTCTGCATCTCTTGCCGTGTGGCATCTGTCCCCACTCCCCACAGAGACACGAACAAACTGGGAGCCACATGATGACTGGCCAGGCTGAAGGTCTCAGGGTTTCCTCAGTTTTGCAGGGCTGGCTGCTTACTTTGGCTGCGTTAGATTTCGCCTGCAGATTACAGACAAGGTGTGATGGAGGCAGGAATAGGGTTACCATGTGTCCATTTTTTCCTGGACATGTCTGGCATTTTGGGGTATAAATCGCTGCCCAGGAGGATTTTTGAAATAGCTGCAAATGTCCAGGATTTTTCCTCCCTCCCACCCACAATCAACGAGTCCAGCTGACACAGAGCAGCTCTCATTGCAGGAGCCTTCAGGGAGACCCAAGGCACCACTGGGTCTTGGTGTCCACTCTTCTCACTTTCCTATCCCTGTTCTGACCCTTTCTGCTGCTCGCACAGCCTGCTGCTGCAGCCTCCTGACCCTGGGGATCTAGTAGTTAAACGTGAAGAAGTCTCCATTGAAAGTGTTAAAGATCCACTCAATTGCTAATGGAGCCATTTAACAGGCATTTGCTAACCCCCAGGTATATACTGTCACTTTCTGAATTTGCTTTCAAAAACAGTTGGGCATTACTGTGATATTTACTCAGAACATGTAGTTTACAGGACCCTAGTTTAAAATTTGCCTTAAAAATATTCAATTAGCGGGTTGGTGAAGGTCATAAAATCACATCTCTAAAAAATCCTTCCATAGATTTTTAGATGCACAAGAGTTACCCTTAAATGCTTGAGTGTCAAACACAGTTTTTTAAATAAATCTTTCAAAAGACGACCCTTATCTAAAATACACATTTTAATTACTAGTTAAAAAACAACAACACTTGCTACCAAAGTCTTCCTGTCCTTTCTGTCCATCCCTTTCTTCTTCCACCTAGCTGGACAGAGAGTTTCCCTTTCTTTACTCCTGACTCTCTGATGAACTAATTTGAAGAGAACCTCCAGCAAAATCAGTACCTTACGATATACACGCCTTTGTAATGCCTAGAATCTTTGGAAACATTTTTTAAAGTTGTTGGTGACATTTCATAAACATGTCTATTATCATGGAAATCACACAAAGTCAATGAATGTTCCCTTTTTCTAAAGCAATTAACATTGTTATGAACACACGAAACCTCTGTGATGGATTAATTTTAAAAATGTCTTTGTTTCAGGGAGCGGAGGAGGGGGAATTGGCAGGGTCCTGACTCCTAGGGGGGCAGTTAGGGTGGGGTAGCCTTAGGAGGGGGCAGTTAGTGGAAAAGAAGGGGGCTTAGGTAGGGGGTGGGGTCTTGGGGGATGGTTGTGGGGTCCCAGAAGGGGATGCTCAGGGGGCAAGGAGCAGGGGGATTGGATGGGTTCGGAGTTCTGAGGGGAGCAGTTGGGGGGGGGGGAGGAAGTGGGAGGGAGCAGATGGGGGCAGGGCCAGGCTGTTTGGGGAAGCAAGCCCCTACTCACCCTCCCCCAAACCTCTCCCGTGGAGTGTCCTCTTTTTTTAATGTTGAGATATGGTAACCCTACTCAGGAAAAGATGAGACGTCGTCCACTTCCTGTAGCTGCAGCCACCAGTGGAGTTCCTCATTTGGGGCTCTGTGGAGCTGGACACCGGGGTGTTGGTGGCAGCGCTGAGGGGCCCCCTCACTGCCCCATCATGGCATCTGCTCTCACTGTCCTCTTCCTCAGTGAGTATCAGACACAGCCAGGGTGTGTGCCCATGGGGGGATCTGAAACTGCGGCGTGTGTTCATGGGCGGGGGGATCTGAGGCAAGAGTGCAGGATCCAGTCGCTCTAGGATCTTGTCCTTAATGACCCGTCTCCTCTCCAGGCTGCTGGCTGGCCAGGCGGAGTGAGGTGTCCGGAGGTGAGGATCTGTGCTGCTCAAGGCTAAGTGTTAAGGATGGAGGGGAGCCGGGGGGTGAGGGAGGGAAAAAGAGCAGCTGAGACCTGAACCTTCCCCTAAAATCAGTCAGGGATGAGTCCAGATTGACCCCAGGAGCTGAGATCAAAACCCGCCCCTGCCCACAGTGCAGTCAGGGGTGATTCTGGATTCGCCATGGGGGGCTGAGATCAGAACCCAGCTCACAGGTTCTCCGTGGGTGCAGTGAAGTGTCTGTTACCCTGACACTGTCCCTGGGGCTGGGCGCTGAGGGAAGGTCACAGACACATGGGGAGGAGTTTGTGTCCCCCCATCTCACTCCTGTTTGTGTGTGAACGCAGAACTCCCTGAGCCCAGACCCTCCATCTCCGTCAGCCCCAGCGGGGTGATCCGCCCGGGGGGAGCCGTCACCATCCGCTGTCGGTGTCAGTGCAAGGCCAGGAGAATATTTCTGTATAAATATGGAATCCAAATCCGGGAGCTGGATGCTGATGGAGACGGGGGTGAATTCACCATCCCCAGTGCCAGGCGGGGAAACGCAGGGCTCTACAGCTGCCGATCTCGCTCCCGATCGGAGCCGCACAGCTGGTCAGATTCCAGGAATTACCAGTGGATTATTGTAGCAGGTGAGGGGCCCGGGGAGGAGGACAGAGCACAGGGGGGTTCCCAGCTGCTGTAGATTCAGGGCTGATGCGGGGGGGGATCCTTGCTCCCATGGATTCCTGGGGTGTCACTTACTTGCCAGTGCCTCCATTTCCCCTTGTATGAATCATCCTTCCTGCACCTTGTGTCTGGTTAGAGTCAGGGTTGGCTTTAGGGAGGGAGCTTTTTCTCACTGTGCCTGTGCAGCTCCCAGCACCTCTGACTCCTAAGCGCCCCGTAGCTCTAACCACTAGACACTACCCCCTTCCCAGAGCCAGGGATAGAACCCAGACATACTGGCTCCCAGGCTGGGGGGACTGTTAAGTGGATAGACAGGTACAGAGGATGCTCTGGATTTAGGTCTCAAGCAGTGCTGGTCGTAGTTCCCAGGAATCTCTGGGATCTCGGGGAGGTTCCTCTGGCTGGGTTTTCTCCCAGGGGCCCCGTCTCTGGGACCGTGCAGTGAGGCCGGGGCGCAGTGACTGTGCTGGGGTCTGTCCCACGACCTGTCTCCTTCTCACTGCAGAGCTGAGCTACCCCAAACCCTCCCTCTCCCTGCACCCCAGCGGGGGAGTCGCCCTGGGACAAACTGTGACCATCCGGTGCGAGTGTCGATCCCAGAAAGTTACATTTCTCGTGTATAAACTTGGAAACCCCGACATACAGCTCTGGGCAGAGACTTCTGGGAGCGTGGCTGATTTTACCATCCACGTGAGCTGGAGAGACACAGGGAACTACAGCTGCCAATATGGCAACAAATCAGACCCGCCCATCTGGTCACATCCCAGCGACCCCGTGGAGCTGATGGTGGCAGGTGAGGGGCCGGGCTCGGTGTCTCCGCTCGGTGACAGGGTTCCCGGGGCGGGTCTATGGAACCGCTGGACCCTCTGTCCACCTACCTGGGGGATCCCTCCCAACTGTGACGTTGATGTCAAGTTACAAACCTCTGGCAGGCCCTGCACTTGTCCAGCCATCCACAGCCAGGGACGCACCCACCAAGTTACTCATAAACTGATAGACTTTAAGGTCAGAAGGGACCATTATGATCATCTAGTCTGACCTCCTGCACAATGCAGGCCACAGAATTTTACCCACCCACTCCTACAATATACCTCACCTATATCTGAACTATTGAAGTCCTCAAATCTTGGGTTAAGGACTTCAAAGTACAGTAAAACCTCGATATAACGGACTAATTCAGGCGAGGGGGTGTCCGTTAAAGCCGAAAGTCCGTTATTTAATAATTTAAAAAAACGAGCAGCCCGCCCAAATTAGTCCGTTATATCGAGGTTTTACTGTATAATAAACTATCATGGCAGCCGGGAGCCGGGAGTCAGCCCGTCCGGGTCCGGCTGCTGGGATCCAGGCGGGAGCCGTCAGCCAGCCCGCCCGGGTCCCCAGCTGCTGGAACCCGGGCGGGAGCCGTCAGCCAGCCCACCCGGGTCCCGGCTACTGGGACCCGGGCGGCAGCCATCATCCAGCCCGCCCGGGTCCCGGCTGCTGGGACCCGGGCGGCAGCCAGCAGCCGGGACCTGGGCGGGCTGGATGATGGCTCCTGCCCGGGTTCCAGCAGCCGGGACCCGGGCGGGCTGGCAGCAGGGAGCCGGCAAGCAGCCCTCCCGCTGCCTGGACCCGGGCGGCAGCGGGGAGCCGGCAGTCAGCCCGCCGGCTGCCTGGGCCCGGGCGGCAGCGGGGAGCCGGCAGCCAGCCCCCAAAAAACGGATTTTGGATGCATCGGACTTTTGTCCGTTGCATCCGTAGTCCATTAAATCGGGGTCCGTTAAATCGGGGTTTTACTGTACAGAGAATCCTCCAGAATGACCCCTGCCCCCTGCTGCAGAGGAAGGTGAAAAAAACCCAGAGCCTTTGCCAATCTGCTCTGGGGGAAAATTCCTTCCTGACCCCAAATATGGCGATCAGCTGAACCATGAGCATGTGGGCAAAACTCACCAGCCAGACACCCAGGAAAGAATTCTCTGTCGCATCTTAGATCCCCTCCCCTCCAACTTTCCATCATATACCACCAGGCCCAACTATTACCATAGTCAAAGATCAGTTGCCAAAATTATGTGTTCCCATCACACCATCTCCTCCATAAATTTATCAAGCTTCGTCTTGAAGCCAGATAAGTCTGTTGTCCCCACTGCTTCCCTTGGAAGGCTGTTCCAGAATTTCACTCTACCAATGGTTAGAAATCTTCATCTAGTTTCCAGTCTAAACTTCCTGTTGACCAGTTTATATCCATTTGTTCTTGTGGCCACATTAGTACTGAGCTTAAATAATTCTTCTCCCTCCCTGGTATTTATCCCTCTGATATATTTATAGAGAGTAATCATATCTCTCCTTGGCCTTCGTTTGGATAGGCTATACAAGCCCAGCTCCCTGAGTCTCCCCTCATAAGACAGGTTTTCCATTCCTCGAATCATCCTAGTAGCCCTTCTCTGCACCTGTTCTAATTTGAATTCATCCCTCTGCATGGGAGACCATGTTTAAGCAGTTGCACACAGTATTCCAGATGAGGTCTCACGACTGCCTTAGATAATGGTACTAACACCTCCTTATCTCTACTAGAAATACCTCGCCTAATGCAACCCAAGACCGCATTAGCTTTTTCACAGCCATATCACATTGGCGGCTCATAGTCATCTTGTGATCAACTAATACTCCAAGGTCCTTCTCCTCCGTTACTTCCAATTGACGCATCCCCAGTTTATAGCTAAAATTCTTGTTATTAATCCCTAAGTGCATGACCTTACACTTCTCACTATGAAATTTCATCCTGTTCCTGTTACTTCAGTTTACAAGGTCATCCAGGTCTTCCTGTATGATATCCCGGTCCTGCTCTGAACTGGCAATACCTCCCAGCTTTGTGTTGTCTGCAAACTTTATTAGCACATTCCCACTTTTTGTGACTAGGTCAGTAATAAAAAGATTAAATAATATTGGTTCCAAAACTGATCCCTGAGGAACTCCACTGGTAACCTCCCTCCAGCCTGACAGTTCACTCTTCAGTATGACCCTCTGTTGTCTCCCCTCTAACCAGTTTCTTATCCACCTTTCAATTTTCATATTGATCCGCATCTTTTCCAATTTAACTAATAATTCCCCATGTGGCACCATATCAAACGCCTTACTGAAGTCAAGGTAAATTAGATCCACTGCATTTCCTTTATGTAAAAAGTCTGTTACTTTTTCAAAGAAGGAGATTGGGTTGGTTTGGCACGATCTACCTTTTGTAAAACCATGTTGTATTTTGTCCCATTTGCCATTGACCTCCATGCCCTTAACTACTTTCTCTTTCAAAAATTTTCCCAAGATCTTGCATACTACAGAGGTCAAACTAACAGGCCTGTAGTTACCCGGATCACTTTTTTCCCCTTTCTTAAAAATAGGAACTATATTAGCAATTCTCCAGTCATACGGTACAAAGTTGCAGATCCATTAAAAATTCTTGCTGATGGCTTGCAATTTCATGTGCCAGTTCCTTTAATATTCTTGGATGAAGATTATCTGGGGCCCCCGATTTAGTCCCATTAAGCTGTTCGAGTTTGGTTTCTACCTCGGATGTGGTAATATCTACCTCCATATCCTCATTCCTGCTTGCCATGCTACCTTTATCCCTAAGATCCTCATTAAAGACGGAAGCAAAGTATTTGTTTAGATATTGGGCCATGCCTAAATTATCCTTAACTTCCACTCCATCCTCAGTTTTTAGTGGACCTACTTCTTCTCTCTTTGTTTTCTTCTTATTTATATGACGATATAACCTTTTACTATTGGTTTTAATTCCCTTTGCAAGGTCCAGTTCTACTTGACTGTTAGCCTTTCTCACTTTGTCCCTACATGTTCTGACCTCAATAAGGTAGCTTTCCTTGCTGATCCCTCCCATCTTCCACTCCCTATATGCTTTCAGCTTTTTCTTAATCACCTTTCTGAGATGCTTGCTCATCCAGCTTGGTCTACAACTCCTGCCTATGATTTTTCCCCCTTTCTTAGGATGCAGACTTCTGATAGCTTCTGCAACTTTGATTTAAAGTAATCCCAGGCCTCCTCCACCTTTAGATCCATAAATTCTTCAGCCCAATCCACTCTCCTAACTAATGTCCTTAATTTTGTAAAGTTAGCCCTTTTGAAATCAAAAACCCCCATCGCTGGTTGATAGGAGGAGAGTTTCCCCATATAACTAACCACAGACACCAGATCTCCAGCTTTCTCACCCCAATCCTCTGTTCCTGACAGTCGCTAGTTCTATTTCCATTGGGCTAGATGGGCCCATTGACCAGAGCTGGTATAGCCAGGCCTGACTAGTGCCCTGGTACTGGGGATGGGAGGAGGGGGACCGCTCGAAATGCCTTGGACAGACAGACAGATGCTGGAGGAGCCTGGGAGTGATCAGCCTGGATGAGAGCTAGTGTCCAGACAGAACCATCTCCAGTTGTTGTGGGTGGATGGATACAGAGGGGGTGTCTGTGTGGTGGGTATAGATAGATAGACACAGGCAGGAGCAGCAGAAGTGACCTAAAAGCAGGGCAGGGGGGCACAGGGACCGGAACCGTGGCCCCACCCACCACCGTTGAACTCCCCCGGAAGCCCCACTCTCTGCCACCCCTTTCCCTAAGCTCCTGTCCCCCAGCACCTCTTCCCGGAGGGCCCCTTCTGTGCCGCCTTTTCCCACCACGTCTTCACCCCCACTTGCTCCTCTCTGCCCCCTCCCACCCACCTTTACCGCCGATAAAAGATGGGAGCACCATGGCCCCCCCGTTCTGGTGCCCCGGGAGAGAGGGGGTGGGTGCAGATAGATTACATTAGATAGCGGGAATGTCGGGCATATCTGGCCAGGGTGGTTTTCTGCTGTGGGGGGCACAAAAGGGTGGGGGCCCCTGTTCATCTGGCTGGATGGTGACCTCCAAATCCCCCCTCGGAGCAGCTGCTGACGCCCCCTCCTTCTTTGTCGCCCCCAGATTACACTCTGGGCAACATCGTCCGTCTGGCCCTGGGCGCCGGGATCCTGCTGGCCCTGGCGCTGATACTGGCCGAGGCTGCCCACGGGTGGAGGAAGGGCAGACGCTAGGTGAGGTGACTCCCTCCTCCCCACGATTCCCCCCACTTCAGCCTGCCTGACCCAGCGTGACCAAATCTGTACAAAGGAGATCTAGAAGGTGTCAATGAAAAGGTTGTGATTGGCTGGTTGTGATTATGCCGTCTGTTCGTCTGTATCACCTTTGTAGCTGAAGTTATGAATATTGACTATGTACTTGTATCTCACTGAAGGGCCAAAATCCATGTACTGTGGCACAACAATTTGGTGCATGGGTTTGTGACAGCTTTCACAGGCCCAAAGTACAGAGTTTGGCCAAGAGGCCAGAGCAGGGCTGGCGACAGAAATTTGGGGGCCCCCTACTCTGATCGTTTGGGGGCCCCCCCCAGCCCAGCTGGCACTTCCCCCCCTAGCTGACAGCGGCCGGGGGGGCCCCCATCCCAGCCGCCCCCCCCAGCTGACAGCGGCTGGGGAGGGAAGCCCAGCCGGGCCCCCCCCCAGCCCAGCTGGCGCTCCCCCCAGCTGACAGCAGCTGGCGGCAGTGCGGGGTCCGCGGACCCCCCCCCCCGAACAGCCCCCCCAACAGCCCCCCCGCCCAAACAGCCCCCCGCTGGACACCCCCCCCGCCCGAGGGGGGGGGGAGCCGGCGCGGGGCTATCGGCTCAGCTGCCTGGTGAAATTGACCAGACAGCTGAGCCGATCCCTCAAGCAGCCCCGCGCGGGCTTCCCCCCCCCTCAGCAGCCCCGCGGACCCCCCCCCGCCTGAACAGCCCCCCCCCCAAACAGCCCCCCCCTCGCGGGGCTGCTCGGAGGTCGGAGGCTTAACTTCTGATGCCTCTTCACTAGCCCACAGTCGAGCTTGTAATGTCGAATTTAGCCTTACTTCTCTCGTTAGGCAGGAGTTCCGAAATCGATCTTGAGGGCCCTTTAAATCGACTTTAAGGGCATGTATGTGAAGACAGGTACACCTTTAATTCGACCTAACGCCGTTAAGGTCGAATTAAAGTGGTAGTGAAGACATGCCCTTAGTTATGCTCCAACATCTGCCATTTTGCTGACTATGATTTAACAAACAAAGCAAGGTTATTGTCTGTTATTTTGCTCTCTTTTAGCCAATCACTGTTTGCTAGGCCTCTGGCCCAGGGCCGGCGACAGGGGGGTACTACGGGTAGAGCTGTACCGGGCCCCAGACATTAGGGGGGCCCCGGTACACAGCAGTACCCGTAGTCATCCCCCCTTGTCGCCGGGCCTGGAGAGCGGGGAAGGGGCAGGGAGGCGGCGCAGCTCTCCTCCGGACGAGCGCGCGTGTCCCCGGCAGGAGCAGTGAGCCCGGCCGGTGGCAGCGGCGCAGTCCGGGGGAGAAAGTGCCGGGGGGGGGGGGGGAAGCGCGCGCGGGCTGCTTGAGGGATCGGCTCAGCTGTCTGGTCAATTTCACCAGGCAGCTGAGCCGATAGCCCCGCGCCGGCTCCCCCCCCCCCTCGGGCGGGGGGGGGGTCCAGCGGGGGGCTGTTTGGGCGGGGGGGCTGTTCGGGCGGGGGGGGGTCCGCGGGGCTGCTGAGGGGGGGGGGAAGCCCGCGCGGGGCTGCTTGAGGGATCGGCTCAGCTGTCTGGTCAATTTCACCAGGCAGCTGAGCCGATAGCCCAAGCAGCCGCGCGCTGGCTCCCCCACCCCCCTTCGGGCGGGTGGGTACGGCGAGGGGGGGGCTGTTCGGGCGGGGGGGTCCGTGGGGCTGCTTGGGCGGGGGGGGGGGTCCAGCACGCATTGCACTGTGGGCTACCTACCCACAGTGCAATGCGGGCTATGTCGACCCCCTGCAAAAGTTCAAGGACAGACAGTGTCGACCACTGTCGACCTGCTGTCCTGGTGGGGACACACTGATTCGATTTTCTAAATTCGAGTTTAGAAAATCGAATTAAGGGAAATCGACCTAGACCTATAGTGAAGACATACCCTAAATCAGTATATCTAATTCAAAGTTGCAAATGGAACAAAGATGTCCTGTTTCTATTGCATTAGTTCTCCTGTAAGAAGGAGTTCTTCCCACAAGACCCTCCTTGAGTTTATGAAAGGTTGGCATGTCAGATTAAGATATGGCCTCCTCCCAAGTTCACTTTCCCAGGGACCAGCGCCTGCCTTAAAACACAAAGGGGCAACTTGAAAGACAATTCTTATTGCGTGACCTTTTGGCTATTGGCTACTGTGCTATCTTGTCTTGCTGTGCTGGGCCTATCCCGGGGTCTGGAATTGCCTACCCGTCACTTTTCCACGCCCATGGTAAATCTATATAATTCGTTGTAATCAATTAATTAACAGTGTCTCTGAGCCTAATAAGCAAGGTGACACTCCGTCAGCGCCGTACATAATAAACTCCTTTGCTTGCCTCCTACACGGTGTGGATTTATGTCCTTCACACACTGTCTCTGATTGTGAGTCACATCAGTGAAGCATTTGGTCAGCTTCTTGAGAAAGGAATTTGCAGATTAAGGCCTGTCTACACTATGAACCAGTGTCGACTTTCTAGAGTTTGAATTAAGAAAGCCGACGGTATCCATTCAATTGTGCGTGTCCCCAGTAAGCGGACTCAGTCGGCGGATTGCGTTCATAGTTCCACGGCTAGCGTCGACTCTCAGAGTGGCACATTGCGGGTGGGTATCCCACAGTGCCCACAGTCCCCATGACCCCTTGGAAAACTGGGTAAAGCCGGCATTGCATGCTGGGGGCAAAAACAGTCTCACAGGTTTTCGTGCGCACTTCTCGTCACTCGCCCCTCCCTCTGTGCAAGATGCAGTAGAGAGTCGTTTTGCGCCTTTTGGGCCTGCGGACGCCATACTGCTTTCAGCTGGAACCCAGCTCTCCTGCTGCTATGAAGCTACCTCGCAGGTCCTCTCGGTGGTCAGCCGGAGTATCTATTTTTGTGGCATCAGCATCTCTGGCCGTGTGGCTGCTATCCTGCTGTGCTCCAGGCATTCCAGAAAATACATCTAGTCTGGTGACCTCTGCATCTCCCGCCGTGTGGCATCTCGTGGGGGTGGGGGGATAGCTCAGTGGTTTGAGCATTGGCCTGCTAAACCCAGGGTTGTGAGTTCAATCCTTGAGGGGGCCATTTAGGGATCTGGGGCAAAAAATCTGTCAGGGGACAGTACTCAATCCTGCTATTGTAGGCAGGCGGATCCTGCTAGTGTAGGCAGGGGACTGGACTCGATGACCTTCAAGGTCTTTCCAGTTCTAGGAGATTGGTATATCTCCATTTATTTTATTTTTTTTATTTTATTTTTTTATCTCTTCTCCCACCTGGTGGCATCTCTTCTCTCCTCTTTCTCCCTTCAAAGTGGGAACGCCTCCGCCATAGTACTGTGGGCATGGAGTAGTGCGGGCAGGGAGTAACACTTCCGCTGCCAAGTCTTCCCGTTTCCCTGGGCTGCCCGGGCTTCTGCCAACGTTTCCCTGTGGGTGTTCCAGCCCCGGAGCACCCACGGAGTCGATGCCTATGCAGAAACGGGCAGAAATTTGAACGAGAGAGAAGCAAGCCTTGGCCCAGCTGGAAAAAGAAGCTGCTGAAGGAGAGGAAAGGGCTTGTAGAGGGTGTATGGAACTGCTGGCTGTTGAGGACAGAGTTCGCCAGATGCAACAAGAAACTGCCAGACTTCAGCGCCAATTCTAAAAAGCAATGGGAGACGAGCAGAAACTGTATCCTCTTGGAAGTGCAGTTTATGACAATGTTGGCGTGTTGTATGACTCTGAGCAGTGTTCTGTGTGTAACCCATGATGCTATGACTGGGGGAGGGGGACTCTAAGCTGGTGGGAAATAGCTCTTTATCTGTGGAAAAAAACTATTTGTTCTTTATTGAGACCCTCAATAGTTTTGCGCCAGAGGCAGCATCGTTACAGTGGGGCCGGGGGAGGGGCTGTGCCTCCGTCTGGGGGTGGCGGAAATGGCTAATGGCAGCGGGATGGGGAGCCCTAGAGGAGAGCTCCAGGCCCTACAAGGCAGCTGGGGCCATTTGCATATTTGGTGCCCCTGGAGTCTGTGGCTTGTGGGCAGCACTCACCATCCCCGGGGCCTCTGGGACACGCTCCAACACAGCCACGCCGGAGAGGACGTAGGATCCTCCCGCCAGCCTGAGCCGCCCGGGGGTCATTCGCACTGTGGTGGCCATTGATCCTGCCAAGCGGCCCCACCGTCGAACTCACATGTAAAACCCAGGGACAAGTCCCCAGCTGGGCCAAGGCCCTGGGAACCAGGGAAATTGGGGACGACGCTGAACGTTGAAACTCATGTGAGAGAACCAGCCACAGACTTTGGGATGGTCTGACCCAAAAACCCCCCATTAGCTACAGCCCCACAACTGTCGACATCGCGCTGGGGGGAACCAGAAGCTGGAACCAGGAGTTAATAGCCCCACATTGGCGGGAGGGACTTTGGGCCTAATTGGGGTTCAAAATAATGAGGGGGAGGGACTAGGCTGCCCACTTCCCCCTCGTTGGGTTCCTTAAATAGAGACATTGGAAAAAACCCCACGAGGGGCCCAACTCTCTCCTCCCCCATCCCACCTTGCGTCCCGGCTCAGCTAACCCTAACCCTCTTCATCTCCCCCCAGCTCAGGCCCGTCCCCCAGTGCTGCAGCCCCTTGACTCCTCTAAAGGACTTTCCCCCTGCGAGGCCAGAACCAGCCTGGCTCGTGTTCATGGGTCTTTGTTTTCCCCGCTGGGAGCTGGAAGTCGTCCCATTGCCGGGACCTGTGGTCCCCAGCCTGCCCATGGGGATGGCTAGTCAGCAGCACCGCGAGGGCCCCGGAGATCCTGTTGCCTTCCACGGTTGGGTTATTTTCCACCCCGCTGTGTCTTTCTTCCTCTCCTAGCTCGCGCTCCCGGCTTCCCATCAGACGCAGCAGTCGGGTATGTGGGCCCCACCACTCCTGCCCTGCCCGGATTGTCACCACCCAGGGTCCAAGCAGCAGGGGCCGGGGTCACCTTCCCAGCCAATGCACCCGCTCATCACTCACCCGCCTCCAGCGCCTGACACCATCCTCAGAAGCCAGGCTCGCCTGGGGCAGGGAGAAGTGGAGGAGCAGAAATCCATGACCCAAAATGGGGCTGATGGAAACGAGGCCTCGTGGGTGGACAAAACATCGAGGAGATGGATCCTTCGAACCAGGCGTTACAGTGTAAAGCCGCCATCACCGCTCAGTTATGGTGCCAGGAGCAGCAAACCCCTCATTGCGCTTGCTCCGCACACAGTACCACAGCAGGTGTTGCGTGCAGGCAGGTTTGCAGGCTGCCAGGGAAGGCTCCAGAGTCAAACTCTCCAGCACCGCGAAATTCCACAGTTACAATTTCCTGAACAACATAAACTCTCCCCCCGTCCCCCTCCGGGCTTACACCTGCATTACAACGCCAGCCTTTAATTTCATGATCGCGTATTAATTTAACCTACGTGGGTCACCGGTGAGGTTTGGTTCCAGAATGTGAGAAAGGACAGGATTGGAAGGGGGAATCTGCATGGAAATCATGGACAGTGGAAGATTGAAGACAGGCCTCTGTGGCCCCCTGGCTCCCAGCCGAGTGCACCTTCCCCAAGACTGCAGGGTACATGGGGGTAGGGGAACCAGACAGGAAGCATGAAAAATCGAGAAAGGGTGGCGGGGGTAATAGGAACCTATATAAAAGTGGGTGACCTCTCCTGATCCCCACAGAGAGACGAACAAGCTGAGAGCCGCGCGATGACTGGCCAGGCTGAAGCGCTCAGGGTTTCCTCGGTTTTGCAGGGACTGCGGTTTACTTTGGTTGCGTTAGATTTCGCCTGCAGATTAGAGACAAGGTGTGATGGACACAGGACGAGACGTCGTCAACTTCCTGTAGCTGCAGCCACCAGCTGAGATCCTCATTTGGGGCTCTGTGGAGCTGGGCACCGGGGTGTTGGTGGCAGCGCTGAGGGGCCCCTTGCCGCCCAATCATGACATCTGCTCTCTCCGTCCTCTTCCTTGGTGAGTATCAATCACATCCCGGGCGTGTGCCCATAGGGGAATCTGAGACCAGGGCATGTGCCCTGAGGCAAGAGTGTAGGATCCAGTCACTCTAGGATCTTGTCCTTAACGACCCGTCTCCTCTCCAGGCTGCTGGCTGGCCGGGCGGAGTGAGGTGTCCGGAGGTGAGGTTCTGTGCTGCTCAAGGCTAAGTGTTAATGATGGGGGGGAGGAGGAGGGGAGGGAGGGGAAAAGAGCAGCTGAGACCTGAACCTTCTCCTAAAATCAGTCAGGGATGAGTCCAGATTGACCCCAGGAGCTAAGATCAGAACCTTCCCCTGCCCCCAATGTTCTCGGGGTGACTCCGGATTCACCCTGGGGGGCTGAGATCAGAACCCGGCCCACAGGTTTCCCCTGGGTGCAGTGAGGTGTCTATTACCCCGGCACTGTCCCTGGGGCTGGGCGCTGAGGGCAGGTTACAGACACACGGGGAGGGGTTTGTGTCTCCCCATCTCACTCCTGTTTATGTGTGAACGCAGAACTCCCTGCGCCCAGACCCTCCATCTCTGTCAGCCGCAGCGGGGTGATCGCCCTGCGGGGAACCGTCATCATCCCAGGGGCAGCCGTCACCATCCGCTGTCAGTGTCGGTGCGAGGCCAGGAGGATATTTCTGTATAAAGATAAAATCCAATTCCGGGAGCTGGATGCTGATGGAGATGGGGGTGAATTCACCATTCCCAGTGCCAGGCGGGAAGACGCAGGGCTCTACAGCTGCCGATCTCGCGCCAGATCGGAGCCGCCCAACTGGTCAGATCCCAGTGATTACCAGCAGATTATTGTAGCAGGTGAGGATCCCGGGAAGCGGAGACACTCATGTGGGGTTCCCAGCTGCTGTAGATTCAGGGCTGATGTGGGGGGAGGGGGGAATCCCTGCCCCTGGGGGTCCTTGGGTTGTCACTTATTTGCCTGTGCCTCCATTTCCCCTTGTATGAATCATCCTTCCTGCACCTTGTGTCTGGTAAGAGTCAGGGCTGGCTTTAGGGTGGGGGATTTTTCTCATTGTGTCTCTGCAGCTCCGATCATCTCTGACTCCCACCCACCCCAGCTCTAACCACTAGACCCCCACTACCTTCCCAGAGTCACTCCCTGGCTCCCAGGCTGAGGGGACTGCTAAGTGGATAGACAAGTACAGAGGATGCTCTGGATTTAGGTCTCAGGCTGTGCTGGTCGTAGCTCCCAGGAAACTCTGGGATCTCGGGGAGATTCCTCTCGCTGCGTTTTCTCCCAGGGCCCCCATGTCTGGGACAGTGTGTTGAGGCGGGGGGCCATGACTGTACTGGGGTCTGTCTCACAGCCTGTCTCCTTCTCACTGCAGAGCTGAGCTACCCCAAACCCTCCATCTCTCTGCACCCCAGTGGGGGAGTCGCCCTGGGGCGAACTGTGACCATCCGGTGTGAGTGTCGATGTCAGAAAGTGACATTTCTCGTGTATAAACTTGGAAACCCGGACGTGCGGCTCTGGGCAGTGACTGCTGGGAGTGTGGCTGAGTTTCCCATCCACACCGTGAACCGGACAGACACAGGGAGCTACAGCTGCCGATACAGCACCAAATTGTACCCACCCGTCTGGTCACATCCCAGCGACCCCGTGGAGCTGATGGTGGCAGGTGAGGGGCCGGGCTCGGTGTCTCCGCTCGGTGACAGGGTTCCCGGGGCGGGTCTATGAAACCGCTGGACCCTCTGACAACCTACCTGGGGGATCCCTCCCAACTGGGACACTGATGTCAAGCTACAAACCCACAGCAGGCCCTGCACTTACCCAGTCATCCACAGCCAGGGACGCACCCACACAGTTCCATGAATGATCCCCCAGCCTCTCACCCACCAGCCAAGCCCTCCCAGATCCCCAGCCTGGCCAGTGTCAGTTCATTACCCGCCTGGCCCTCCCTCCATGGGGTGAGGACACACACCTGCCCCCATTCACTGAGTGACCCTTTCAGCCACTTCCCACCCCAGGCCTGGGTGTTGGTTTCGTCCCTCCCCCATCCCAGCCAACGCTCGTTTTCATCCCACAGAGGGAACCGACCCAACTGGGCCGCATCAGCCGGATCCCCCCACGATGGAGCCAGCGGGAGAAGGTAAGCGGGAGAAATGGAACAATTCACCCCTGGGAACAGGGCTCCCGGCTCAGACCCCCCCGGGCCATTTGGAGGGGGACGGTCCCTGCAGACAGAACTGATGGGTTCAAGTCTTCTACACAGAGAGTGATGGAGAGATCCACAGGAACCTATGGTCACCGGTGTGTGGGAATGTGGGTTTGTGGGAACTGTGACAGACCGCTCTCTCACCCCTTCTCAGGAACAGGCAGGACACCCTTCTTTGCTCCAAACAGTGCTCTTTAATTCACAGTGCAAGACCCCACCACCATTATATACAGCTTTATACAGACCTTCAGCATACAGCTCTTGATAGCTCAGCTCTACAGCTTACAGCTTTACAGACTCTATATAGTCCGGCTCTTAACATACAACTCTAAACAGTTCTAAACATACAGCTCTGACTAGCTCCAAACACACAGCTCTCAATAGCTCCAAACCACCACCACTCTATACCATCCCCACCACACTGGGCTTGCTTCCTGGCAGGCCTTTTATCCCCCTGAGGAGGCTGCCAGGTGTCACTCATCAAGCCTGAGCCCTCTGCAGCCCAGGTGGCTAATTAGCCTTCTCTGCAAGGGAGCTTTGCAGAGGGTTTTTCTCCCTCTTAAAGGGGCGGCAGGGCTGGCTCAGGCACTCCTGGCCAGCACCCTGCCACAGCACATAGAGCGGTGGACAGATGAGAGAGCGTCTCATGAGGGATAGAAAGATGAACTAAGACCTTGGCTACATGGAAACTGGACCCTAAATGACGAATCCCATGTGGATCCTAACCCCCACTGGTGACCCCAGAGCCAGTATGGGCTCTTGGTATTCGCGCCCCCTGCTTTGATTCAGCCCCGTTGTGCAGACGAGCTCCCCTCTAGCTCTATAGACACAGGGGCGTCCTCCTCCGAAATAGGAACAGCCACACCCAGAGCTGCTCAGCAGTGACTCCAGGTGTGAACGGCAACTGAGTGGGCCAGGGACTGTCTCTGTGTCCTGTGTCTGTACAGCGCCGAGCACACAGGGCCCAGGACAGGGGCTCCTGGTAATTAAGACTCGTCATTAATGATTGCAGTTCCAGTTTCCATGGAGCCAGGCAGGGGCTGTATCTGCGCTGAGGGTCTTGCTGGGCCGATCCTCCCCTCCTGTGATCCCTGGGGTGCTGAGCCAGCCCGACTCCATGGATCCCATATTCTTCCTCAGCCCAGGGAAGAGCCTTGTGTGTGTGTGTGTGGGGGGGGTGTTCCCTGTATAACTAACCACTGACCCCAGAGCTCCAGCTTTCTCACCACCTCTGCCTCTGCATCTGGCAGTCGCTGTCTCTATTCCCACAGGGGGAACCGACCTGACTCAGCCAGGAGCGCTCCTGGCTCCAACCCACTCAGGCAGTGTGAGTCCCAGTACCGGGTCTGGAGGCAGGAAATCACCATCAACCCCCCCCGAAACAGGTTTGTGTTGCCCAAGAAGCCGCCGTGGGAGGCCACGAAGGGCTGTTTGGGTGGGACAGGGACAGATCCCCACAGCAAATGTCCCAAGTGGGCTGAGACCCCCCTGGACTCATTTCATATGCTGGGGGGGGCGGTCGCTGGACAGCTGCCAGATTGGCTTGGTGTGGCCAAGGCCTGGAAGAGCTTCCCCTCAATGCACAGCCCCACCCCTTGCGCCCCACAGACCGGGGTGCTGTGCTGCTCCCCGGCACCACAAAGTCCCCCATGTGGGGCACAGCTCTGTGCATATCCCCCAGGGAGAACAGGGCCGGAGAGCCGGGGATCATGCCCCTGTGTATCCTGTCTGTCTGTCTGCGACAGCAGACAGGCTGGGGAATGGGCTCCAAAGCCAGGCTCCCCCTTGCAGGGGTGCTGCCCAGCAGGGTGTTAACCCTGAAACCTATCAATTCAGATTCAAACCCACCAATTCGGTGACCCATTGTTGACTCTGGAACCTAACAGTGTCTGTTGCGGTGACAGCACCGCTACGTCTTCCGCTGCTGATTGCTTCAGAGGGGGGTCCCAATGATCCCAAAGCACAGGGGTGTTTGTGGTTTGGTGATTAGACAATTGAGAACCCTATCTGGGGGCGGCTGGGGCCATCAGTGGTCATGGGGGGAGGGGCCCTGGAGCTCCCTGCGTAGCAGCCAGGATCAGCCAGCATGGGAAGCGGGTTACTGGGCTAGATGGGCCCATTGGCCAGAGCCAGCATGGCCTGGCTAGTGCCCTGGTCCTGGGGATGGCGGCAGGGGACGGCTGGAAATGCGTGGGACAGACAGACAGACACTGGAGAAGCCTGGGACTGATCAGCCTGGATGAGAGCCGGTGTCCACCTAGAGCCGTCTCCAGTCGCGGAGGATGGATGGATACAGAGGGGTGTCTGTGTGCTGGGTATAGATGGATAGACACAGGCAGGAGCAGCAGACAGGACCTAAAAGCAGGGATGGGGCACAAAGACCTGAAAGACCTGATGGGGCACAAAGACCTGAGGCCCCACCCTCTGCCGCCCCTTTCCCTAAGATCCTGCCCCCCAGCACCTCTTCCCTGAAGACCTCTTTTTGTGCCACCTTTTCCCACCAAGACCCCACCCCCACTCGCTCCTCTCTGCCCCACCCACCCGCTCTTATGACTGGTAAAAGATGGGAGCACCATGGACCCCCTGTTCTGGTGTCCCAGGAGCGGTGGGTGCAGATAGATTACATTAGATCAGGGTTTCTCAAACTGGGGGTCACAACCCCCCTGGGGGGGGGTCGCCGAGCGCTCCCCGGGGGTTTGTGAGCTCCTGCTGCCGCAATTTGCAGCGGCGGGGCCGGGGGGCCGGCGCGCAGCCTGCAGCCCGCCCGCGGTGGGGACGGGGGTCCCAGGCGCAGCCGGCCACCCACTCACAGCGGGGGCCGGGGGGGGGGTCGAGCCACAGCTGGCCGCCGGACCGGAGGGGTTGTGGCGCGCCGACAGCGCAGGAAAAGGAGTCGCGGTCTCAATAAGTTTGAGAACCGCTGCATTAGATAGCGGGAGTGGATGGGCATACCTGGCCGTGGTGGTTTTCTGCTGTGGGGGGTATGAAAGGGGTGGGGGCCCCTTTTCATCCTGCTGGATGGTGACCCCAGACCCCACTCCCAAAGCAGCTGCTGACGCTCCCTCCCTCTTTGTCACCCCCAGATTACACCCGGGGCAACATCGTCCGCCTGGCCCTGGGCGCTGGGATCCTGCTGGCCCTGGCACTGATCCTGGCTGAAGCTGCCCACAGGTGGAGGAGGGGCAGACGCTAGGTGAGGTGACCCTCCCCCTCCACGATTCCCCCCACTCCAGATTTTCCACGGTAAGAACAAAGGGGCCCTTCCACATGGCAGAGAATATAAAAGGCCCTGGAAACCCCCCTCCATTTGGTCTTCAATCCTGCTTCTTACCTCTGGAGGAACTGTGCTGAAGTTCTGAACAAAGGACTGAATGACCCATCCAAGCTGTGGCTGTACCCCCGAGCCTGGATTTAAGCCTGCAGTTTATTCCATCACTGCTACAAGCCTGAACCAAGAACTTTCCCATTATTGTCTGTACAGTGAAACCTCGATATAACGGACTAATTCGGGCGAGGGGGTGTCCGTTAAAACCGAAAGTCCGTTATTTAATAATTTTTTTAAATTATTAAATAACGGACGTTCGGGTGACAACGGACACCCCCTCGCCCGAATTAGTCCGTTATATGGAGTGAGTCAGCCCCCCCGCCCGGCTCCCCGCTGCGGGGAGACGGGCGGGGGGGTTGACAGCTCCCGCCGGGCTTCCCGCTGGGGGGAGCCCAGCGGGGGCTCTCAAACGCCCCCCCCCCGCCCGGCTCCCCGTTGCGGGGAGCCGGGCGGGGGCTTTGAGAGCTCCCGCTCGGCTCCCCCCAACGGGAAGCCCGGCGGGAGCTGTCAAACCCGCCGCCCGGCTTCCCGCTGCGAGGAGCCGAGCGGGGGCTCTCAAACGCCCCCCCGCCCGGCTTCCCGCTGTGGGGAGCCAAGCGGGGGCTCTCAAACGCCCCCCCGCCCGGCTCCCCCTTGCGGGGAGCCGGGCGGGGGGGGTTGACAGCTCCCGCTCGGCTCCCCCCAGCGGGAAGCCCGGCGGGAGCTGTCAAACCCCCCGCCCGGCTTCCCGCTGCGAGGAGCCGAGCGGGGGCTCTCAAACGCCCCCCCGCCCGGCTTCCCGCTGTGGGGAGCCAAGCGGGGGCTCTCAAACGCCCCCCCCCGCCCGGCTCCCCCTTGCGGGGAGCCGGGCGGGGGGGTTGACAGCTCCCGCTCGGCTCCCCCCAGCGGGAAGCCCGGCGGGAGCTGTCAAACCCCCCGCCCGGCTTCCCGCTGCGGGGAGCCGAGCGGGGGCTCTCAAACGCCCCCCCCCCCCGCCGGCTCCCCGCTGCGGGGTGCCGGGCGGGGGGGGGGTTGACAGCTCCCGCCTGGCTTCCCGCTGGGGGGAGCTGGGCGGGAGCTCTCAACCCCCCGCCTGGCTCCCCGCAGCGGGGAGCCCGGCGGGAACTGTCAGCCCGGCCGCCCGGCTCCCCGCAGAGGGGAGCCCGGCGGGAACTGTCAGCCCACCCGCCCGGCTCCCCGTTGCGGGGAGCCGGGCGGGGGGGCGGGGGGGTTTGACAGCTCCCGCCGGGGTCCCCGCTGCGGGGAGCCGGGCGGGAGCTGTCAACCCAGCGCAGCCCCCATTAACGGATTTCGGATGCATCGGAAATTTTGTCCGTTGCATCCGAAGTCCGTTAAATCGGGGTCCGTTAAATCGAGGGTTTACTGTAATTGATTCCATTTAACCAATTTTAGCTCTCATATATATATTTCTTTCCTTTTATGAATAAACCTTTAGGTTTTAGAATTTAGTGTGATTTGTGGGTAAGATCTGACTGGTATATTGACTTGGGTCTGGGGCTTGGTCCTTTGGGATCGGGAGAACCTTTTTTCTTTTACTGGGGTATTGGTTTTCATAAGCATTCGTTTACGTGTTTCGTAAAAAAAACGGGACGCGGCTTATTTCAGGGACCCACGGCCAGGTCCTGCCTCCTCTCGCAGCCCTTCAGTCCCTTCCCCTCCCCGGCCTGCTCCCCCCTCCCCTCCGCCGCCGCCGCTGCAGCGCCCACGCGGCGCGATTGGCTGGGTCGCCCCCACGTGTCGTGCGAGCCGGTTACAGCAGAGCCCGGCTCAATGGCAGAGGGGAGCTGCTGGCCGGGCAAGGGCTGCCTGGTGCCTCTCCCTCCCCCCACCCCCCACCCCCACACACACACATGGAGGAAACGCGGAGCCCAGCGTAGGGAGGGGCTAGGGAGGGGGGCTCGGCGGCGGCGGGTGGAGTGGAGCTGCTGGCCGGGCAGGGGCTGCCTGGTGCTTCGCTCCCCCCCCCCCACATGGAGGAAACGCGGAGCCCAGCGCAGGTGGTGGCTGGGGAGGGGGGCGCAGCGGCGGGGCCTGCAGGGGTGGGATGAGCTGGGGGGTCATGGGGGAGGTGGGAGGCTGTGGGGGGTGGGGCTGTGTTTTGAGGCCATTGGGGGGGTCTGGAGAGGTGTATTGGTTGCTAGTGGGGGGCTATGGGGAGAGATTGTGTAGGGAAGACTGGGGGGGTGTAAGGGGCTGGGGGGTTGGGATGGTGTTGGGGGGCCTGGAGGTGGTTATGTGAGGGTTGGGTATTGGTGACTTTATGGATGGGGGGGGGGATGTTGTAGGGTTATATTTGGGGTCTGAAGGGAGTTATAACCCCGTCCCGTTTTTGCCATCCCAATGTCCCGTTTTTGTCACAAGGAAATATGGTCAGCCTACATTGCCGGGACCTATAGCCCCCAGCCCTCCCATGGGGACGGCTGGTCAGCATCAAGACGAGGGCCCCAGAGATCCTCTTCCCTTCCCCGGTTGGGTTGTTTTCCACCCCGCTCTGTCTTTCCTCCTCTCCTAGCTCACGCTCCCGGCTTTCCATCGGATGCTGCAGTCGGGTGTGTGGCACTCTCCCTCCCCCCCCCCCACGCCGCCCTGTCTAAGGGGAACGGACCCAATTCGGGACCAGCCCTGTCCGGATTGTCACCACCCAGGATCCAAGCAGCAGGAGCCGGGGTCACCTTGCAGACAACCCACCTGCTTGTCACTAACCCACATCCCGCGTCCGACACCATCCGCAGCAGCCGGGCCTGCCTGGGGCCGGGAGAAGTGGGGGAGCAGAAATCTGTGGCCCAAAATGGGGCTGATGGAAACAAGGGCTCATGGGTGGACAAAACATCGAGGAGATGGGCTGTGCTGCCCACAAGCACTTTTGGGGTGTGTTTGGGGCCCATAGTTTTCAGGTTTTATTTTATTTAACATTTCCCGGGTGGCAGGGTCCCTGTAGGGCCATTAGACAGTCCCGGGGTCTCTCCCGACTTGGGGCACGGGATGGAATTTCTCTTGCTCCAGTTTTCCTTTAAACCTGGTTTATTTAACTCAGACGCTGAGAAAAGCCCCTTCAAAGGAGACGTTACAGTGTAAAGCCGACATCACCGCTCAGCTATAGTGCCAGGGGCAGCAAACCCCTCATTGTGCTCACTTCTCAGACGGTGTCACGGCAGTTGTTGCATGCAGGCAGGTTTGCAAGTTGCTAGGGAAGGATACAGGTTTCCTGGGTTTTGCAGGGACTGCTGCTTACTTTGGCTGCATTAGATTTCGCCTGCAGATTAGAGACAAGGTGTGATGGACACAGGAAGAGACGAGATGTCGTCAACTTCCTGTGGCTCCAGCAACCAACTGAGATTCTTATTTGGCGCTCGGTGGAGCTGGGCACTGGGGTGTTGGTGGCAGCGCTGGGGGCCCCCCTCGCTGCCCCATCATGGCATCTGCTCTCACCGTCCTCTTCCTCGGTGAGTACTGGAGACAGCCAGGGTGTGTGCCCATGGGGGGGATCTGAGACCAGGGCATGTGCCCTGACACCAGAGTGTAGGATCCAGTCACTCTGGGATCTGGTCCCTAACAAGGCGTCTCCTCTCCAGGCTGCTGGCTGGCCGGGCGGAGCGAGGTGTCTGGAGGTGAGGATCTGTGCTGCTCAATGCTAAGTGTTAAGGATGGGGGGCAGGGGAGGTGGAGTTGAAAAGGGCAGCTGAGACTTTAACCTTCCCCCTAAACTCAGTCAGGGGTGACTCCGGATTGACCCTGGGGGACAGAGATCAGAACCCAGCCCTGTGCCCAGGGTAGTCAGGGGTGACTCTGGATTCACCCTGGGGGGGCTGAGATCAGAACCCACTTCGCAGGTTCCCCATGGAGGCAGTGAAGTGTCTGTTACCCTGGGGCTGGGCAGGTTACAGACACACGGGGAGGGGTTTGTGTCTCCCCATCTCACTCCTGTTTGTGTGTGAACACAGAGCTCCCTGCGTCCAGACCCTCCATCTCCATCAGCCTCAGCGGGGTGATCGCCCCGGGGGCAGCCGTCACCATCCGCTGTCAGTGTCAGTGCGAGGCCAGGAGGATATTTCTGTATAAATATGGAATCCAAATCCGGGAACTGGATGCTGATGGAGATGGGGGTGAATTCACCATCCCCAGCGCCAGGCGGGAAGACGCAGGGTTCTACAGCTGCCGATCTCGCTCCAGATCAGAGCCGCCCAACTGGTCAGATCCCCGTGATTACCTGCGGATTATTGTAGCAGGTGAGGGGCCCAGGCCGAGGCACCAGCTGGCTCTGGTGGGTGCTCAACCCACCCTGCCCCCATCCCCGTCCCTTCCCCTTCCCTGCCCCCATTCCCACCCCTTCTCCAAATCCCCGGTCCCACCTCCTCCACGCTGGGCATGGCTCATTTCCCCTACACCCCCCTCCCTCTCAGGCTTTCGTGCAGCAAGCCAGGAAGAAGGGGGGGGGGGGAGAGAAGCAGAACGGCAGCATGCTCAGGGGAGGTGGTGGAGCGGAGGTGAGCTTGGGGGGGGGGGCACAGGGAGGACCGTCAGCAGTGGGTAACCGGGGAGTGGGAGGTGCACAGGGGAACCAATCCCTGCCCCGGCTCACCTGCGCCTCCTCCCCCCAGCGAGCCGCCACAGCTTCGCTTCTCCCCCCTCCCTCCCTCCCAGGCTTGTCCACCAATCAGCTGATTCACGGCAAGTCGGGGAGGGAGGGAGAAGCTGCGCATGCAGCGGCGCGCTGGCGGGAGGAGGTGGAGTGTGGGGCGGGGGTGGGGGGGAACTGCCGGTGGGTGCTCTGCACCCACCAATTTTTCTCCATGGGTGCTCAAGTCCTGGAGCACCCATGGAGTCAGTGCCGGTGGTCCCAGGGAGCAGGGACAGAGTGACAGGGAGGGTATCAGTCACTGTAGATTCATGACACGCAGGGGGGCTCCCTTCCTTGGGGAGTCCTTGGGGTGTCACTTACTTCCATGTGCCCCCATTTCCCCTTGTATGAATCATCCTTCCGGCACCTTCTGTCTGGTTAGAGTCAGGGTTGGCTTTAGGGAGGGAGCTTTTTCTCACTGTTCCTATGCAGCACCCAGCACATCTGACTCCCACCCACCCCAGCTCTAACCACTAGACACCACTCCCTTCCCAGAGCCAGGGACAGAACCCAAGTGTCTTGACTCCCAGGCTGGGGGGACTGTTAAGTGGATAGACAGGTACAGAGGATGCGCTGGATTTAGGTCTCAAGCAGTGCTGGTCGTAGCTCCCAGGAAACTCTGGGATCTCAGGGAGGTTCCTCTGGCTGGGTTTTCTCCCAGGGGCCCCGTCTCTGGGACCGTGCAGTGAGGACGGGACACAGTGACTGTGCCGGGGTCTGTCCCACGGCCTGTCTCCTTCTCACTGCAGAGCTGAGCTACCCCAAACCCTCCCTCTCCCTGCACCCCAGCGGGGGAGTCACCCTGGGACAAACCGTGACCATCCAGTGTGAGTGTCAATACCGGAAAGCGACGTTCCTCGTGTATAAACTTGGAAACCCAGACGTACAGCGCTGGGCAGTGACTGCTGAGGGAATGGTTGAATTTACCATCCACAATGTGAACCAGACAGACACAGGGAGCTACAGCTGCCAATACGGCACCAAATCGGACCCGCACATCTGGTCACATCCCAGCGACCCCGTGGAGCTGATGGTGGCAGGTGAGGGGCCGGGCTCGGTGTCTCCGCTCGGTGACAGGGTTCCCGGGGTGGGTCTATGGAACTGCTGGACCCTCTGTCCACCTACCTGGGGGATCCCTCCCAACTGGGACACTGACGTCAAGCTACAACCCCCCGGCAGGCCCTGCACTTACCCAGCCATCCACAGCCAGGGACGCACCCACCCAGTCACATGAATGATCCCCCAGCCTCTCACCCACCATTAATAGGGACGTGCCAGCCAAGTCCCTCCCAGATCCCCAGCCTGGTACCGTCCCGCCCTGGTCAGAAGCCTGGTCAGTGTCAGTTCATAACCCCCCGGCCCTCCCTCTATGGGGCGAGGACACATCCCACCCCCCATTCGCTGAGTCACCATTTCAGCCACTTCCTGCCCCAGGCCTGGGTGCAGGTTCCGTCCCTCCCCCATCCCAGCCAAAGCTCGTTTTCATCCCACAGAGGGAACCGACCCAGCTGGGCCCCAGCAGCCGGATCCCCCCACGACGGAGCTGGCGGGAGAAGGTGAGCGGGAGAAATGGAACAATTCACCCCCCGGGAACAGGGCTCCCGGCTCAGACACTCACGGGGCCATTTGGGCTGTTTGGAGGGGGATGGTCCCTGCAGACAGATCTGTTGCGTTCAGGTCTTCTACACTGAGAGTGATGGAGAGATCCACAGGAACCTACAGTCACCGGTGTGTGCGAATGTGGGTCTGTGGGAACATAGGGCAGTGGACAGATGGGAGAGCATCTCATGAGGGATAGAAAGATGAACTAAGACCTTGTCTACATGGAAACTGGACCCAAAATGACGAATCCCGTGTGGTTCCCAACCCCCACTGGTGATCTCAGAGCCAGTATGGGCTGTTGGTATTCGCTCCCCCTGGTCTGATTCAGCCCCATTGTGCAGACGAGCTCCCCTCTAGCTCTATAGACACAGGGGCGTCCTCCTCCGAAATAGGAACAGCTCCGCCCAGAGCTACTCCATAGTGACTCCAGGTGTGAACAGCAACTGAGTTGGGCAGGGACTGTCTCTGTGTCCTGTGTCCGTACAGCGCCGAGCACACAGGGCCCAGGACAGGGGCTCCTGGTGATTAAGACTCGTCATTAATGATTGCACTTCAGTTTCTGCGGAGCCAGGCAGTGGCTGTATCTGCGCTGAGGGTCTCGCTGGGCCGATCCTCCCCTCCTGCGATCCCCAGGGCGCTGAGCCGGCCTGAATCCCTGGGTTCCGTCCTTTCCCTCATCCCAGGGAAGAGCCCCCTTCACTGGTGTGTGTGGGGGGGGCAGTGTTTCCCTTTATAACTAACCCCAGACCCCAGGGCTCCAACTTTCTCACGACCCCCACCCCTGCTCCTGACAGACACTGGTTCTATTCCCACAGGGGGAACCGACCCAACTCAGCCGGGAATGGCGCTGACTCCGACCCACCCAGGCAGTGCGAATTCAAATACCGGGGCTGGGGGCAGGAAATCGCCATCAACCCCCCCAGAAACAGGTTTGTGCTGCCCAACGAGCCGCCACCATGAGAAGCCATGAAGGACTGTTTGGGTGGGACAGGGGCAAATCCAAACAGCAAATGTCCCAAGTGGGCTGAGACCCCCCTGGACTCATTTCATATGCTGGGGGTGGGGTCACTGGAAAGCTGTGAGATTGGCTTGGTGGGGTCAAGGCCTGGAAGACCTTCCCTTCAATGCACAGCCCCACCCCTTGGGCCCCACAGACCGAGCTGCTGTGCTGCTCCCTGGCACCACAAAGCCCCCCATGTGGGGCGCAGCTCTGTGCATATCTCCCAGGGAGAACAGGGCCGGAGAGCCGGGGATCATGCTCCTGTGTATCCCGTCTGTCTGTCTGTCAACTGGGGGGTGTCTGTGTGATGGGTATAAACGGAGAGACAGAGGCAGGAACAGCAGAAGTGACCCAAAAGGGGTGGGGGCACGAAGACCGGAACCGTGGCCCCACCCACCAACGTTGCACTGCCCCTGAGGCCCCACCCTCTGCCCCCCCTTTCCCTAAGATCCTGCCCCCCAGCACCTCTTCCCTGAGGACTCCTTTCTGTGCTGCCTTTTCCCACCAAGACCCCGCCCCCCACTCGCTCCTCTCTGCCCCCCGCCCCCTGCTCTTATGACTGGTAAAAGATGGGATCAAGATGCCCCCCTGTTCTGGTGCCCCGGGAGAGAGTGGGGTGGGGGTGGAGAGATTACATTAGATAGCGGGAGTGGATGGGCATACGTGACCATGGTGGTTTTGTGTTGTGGGGAGGACAAAGGGGGTGGGGGCCCTTGTTCATCTGGCTGGAGTCTGACCCCCACCCCTCCGGAGTACCTGCTGACCCCTCCCTCTTTGTTGCCCCCAGATTACACTCTGGGCAACATCGTCCGCCTGGCCCTGGGCGCCGGGATCCTGCTGGCCCTGGCGCTGATCCTGGCTGAAGCCGCCCACGGGTGGAGGAGGGGCAGACGCTAGGTTAGGTGACTCCCTCCTCCCCACGATTCCCCCCACTCCAGCCTGCCTGACCCAGCGTGGGAGAAAGGCAGCCGGTCACCGTCACCCCGAGCAACGTGACATCGCATCAATCTTTCCAAATATTGTGCTCCGCTGGGGAAGAAGATTCCTGAATACTGGGCATCAGCTTGGCTTGGGCTGCCTGATGGCCCATTAAGGGACTATCAGCCACACAATGGACTTTGTATATGCCTGTCCACACCCGAGCTGCTCTAGGAATGTCACTGCCTGGTCAGAAACTGAATCCTGGAGAGTCTGGTGATTGGACATTGTGACTGTAAACCTCCATTTTGCAACCGGACTCTGCAAAAGAAGGAGGAGGGTCTTGGCCCAGAAGAAAAAGTCTATAAAGCCTGGAAGAACATTCCCCATTTTGTCTTTTACCTCCAGTCTTCAGCCTGCCTTGTTTCCAGCTTTGGATGGAACTTTGCTTCTCAGGGAACTCTGGACAATGGTACTGACCCATCTCTGCAGGGGATGCTCTCCAAAGACTTTGATTTGAACCTGCAGTTTATTCTACATTTGCTGTAAGCCTGAACCAAGAGATGTGCCATTACTGCATGTAATTGATTTCTTTTAACCATTCTTAACCCTCACCTAGACCTTTTTCCTTGTATAATAAACCTTTAGATTTTAGATTCTAAAGGATTGGCAACAGCGTGATTTGTGGTAAGATCTGATTTGTATATTGACCTGGGTCTGGGGCCTGATTCTTTGGAATTGGGGAGAACCGTTTTCTTTATTTGGTTTTCATAACCATTGGTCCCCAGGACAGGTGGCTGCTGGTGGTGATACTGGGAACCTGGAGTGTCTAAGGGAATTGCTTGTGTCACTTGCGGTTAGCCAGTTGTGTGAAACCAAAGTCTTTTCTGTTTGGCTGGTTTGGTTTGCCTTAGTGTGGAAAAACCCCCAGCTTTGGGCTGTAGTTGCCCCTTTGGAAGCAATCTGTCCTGATCTGACACTCACAGTTGAATCCCACCAGGAACTGCACCGTCACAGAGGCTGATTGATCTGTAGGACAATTCACTCAGGAACAAGGGGGATTTTTCTTCGCTTTATGTTTTTAAATCAAGACTGGCCTAGCTTGATCTGGTCTGGATTTACTGCAGGGATGACCAGGGATGTTCCAAGGTTTGTGTGATACGGGGGGTCAGACTAGATGATCAAAGTGGTCCCTTCCAGCCTTCCAATCTGGGACATTAGTTCCCTGGGGTATTTTCACAAACTGAAGCAGCGCTTGTGAACTTTTAGTGTGTGTCCACATGGCCAGTAAGTGCACGGCAAGCTAGCGTGCTGCACATTGATGAACCAACTGGCTGTGTTTTGAGGCCATATCTGCCCGATGGCGGCTACTATTGTTATTAGGCCTCTGCAGTGAGTAGCATGGATGCTTCCACTCAAGAGTAGGGAATCAGAGAGGTAGCCGTGTTAGTCTGGAATAGCAGAGGTAACAAAGAGTCCTGTGGCACCTTAAAGACTAACTAAACTATTGGAGCATAAGCTTTCGTGGGCTAATACCCACTTCGTTGGATGTAGGGAGTTTTTCTGACGACTCAGTTAATTCATCTATCCCAGAGGTGACACCAGCCTGACGGAAGAATTCTTACATCTGTGACAGAGTAGGAATACTGTGTGTGTGCCTCAGTTTCCCCTATGCATTTCTTGAGCGTCTATGTGAAGGGATAAGGATGTGTAGCTGATGCAAAGCAGAGCCTCTCTGCAGGTGTCCATACCTGAAGCTGTAATCTGACCCCAAGTGGGGGAGGGAGGTCACCTGACCTGGCTGAGCCAGGGAGGAGGAGGGGCTGGAGAGAGTGAGTTTCAGTTTGGAGTCTGGGTCTGGCTAGGGCTGGCAAGGAGCTGCAGGCAAGCTCTGCCTGGCTCTTGGGCCCCCAAAATGGACCCAGTGGAGGGGTCGCATTCGCTCTACCTAGAGTATGTTCCTGTCATCGAATAAACCTCTGTTTAACTGCCTGTCTGAGAGTCACGTCTGACTTTGGAGTTGGGGTGCAGAATCCACGGGCTCCCCCAGACCCCACCCAGGCGGGCTTGCTGGGGGAAGTGCACGGAGGGGCAGAAGGTGCTGAATACTCCGAGGTCAGACCCAGGAAGGGTGAAGTGGGTACCCGTGAAGCTCCTAGCCTTGGACACAGGCTGTGTACGGAGAGGGGACACTTCCCCCGAAGTCCTGTCTGGCTTCATAGGGAGCAGGTTCCAGACCCTTGCCCTGGGGACTCCGTGACAACATCGAAGTATCTGTGTCTACACCAGGGAATAGATCAACCCAACTACGGAGCACAGGCTGCAAAAATTTTCACAGCCCGGAACGCCATGGCTAGGTTGATCTAATTTTCAATGTAGAATTTAAGAACGGCCAGACAGAGTCAGATGAAAGGTCCAGCTAGCCCAGTATCCTGTTGTCACGTTACAGGAATTATTTGGGATCATATAGATCAGGGGTCTCCAAACTTTTCAGCCCGAGGGCCGCATTAGCTATCAAATAGCAGTTCGGGGGCCGACAACACACTCGAGGTCCAAATAAAAAAGAATCAAAACATGGATGTTGTTTTTAATTATTTATTTAATATTATTTTATTCAGTTATTATTTAATAACACATTGATAGCCGCGTTAGTCTGGAATAGCAGAGGTAACAAAGTCCTGTGGCACCTTAAAGACTAACTATAAAGTTTTGAAGCATGAGCTTTCGTGGGCTAATACCCACTTCGTCGGTTGCAAGCACTCCCACTGCTTGCATCCGACGAAGTGGGTATTAGCCCACAAAAGCTCATGCTTCAAAACTTTATAGTTAGTCTTTAAGGTGCCACAGGACTTTGTTAACTCATCTAATATCACTGCTCTTTCATTTATTACAGAAAAAAGTTTTTAAATGCCCTGAAAACTATTTAAAGTGCAATTTGCTAATTTAAAAATAGAGCTGATGGTAGCTATTCCCTGCAAAGTGGGAAAGCACCCTGCTCCCAGCAGGCATGCGGGGCTTCTGCCACTTAGCCCCCCCCCCCTTCGCATTGCCAAGCCTCTTCTCTTCTCCTCCCCCGGCCCCGATCTTCTCTCCCCCCCCCCCTCTTCGCATTGCCAAGCCTCTTCTCTTCTCCTCCCCCGGCCCCGGCTCCGCTCTTCTCTCCACCCCCCCCCCCCCCCGTTCGCATCGCCAAGCCTCTTCTCTTCTCCTCCCCCGGCTCCGCTCTTCTCTCCACCCCACCACCACCCCCGTTCGCATCGCCAAGCCTCTTTTCTCCTCCCCCGGCCCCGGCTCCGCTCTTCTCTCCACACCCCCCCCCCCCCCGTTCGCATCGCCAAGCCTCTTCTCCTCCCCCGGCCCCGGCTCCGCTCTTCTCTCCCCCCCCCCCCCCGTTCGCATCGCCAAGCCTCTTCTCTCCCCCCCCCCCCGTTCGCATCGCCAAGCCTCTTCTCTTCTCCTCCCCCGGCCCCGGCTCCGCTCTTCTCTCCACACCCCCCCCCCCCCCGCTCGCTCGCCTCGCCTCGCCTCGAATCGCCTCGAATCGCCTCTCTTCTCCTCTCCCGGCCCCGGCTCAGTCTCCGGCCCCGCTCTAAATCTGTGACTCCCAGCAAGTTGGAGCAGCACGCACCGGGGCGGGGCCTGCCTCCCGGCCGCGTCCATCAGCGCCCAGCGGCCCTGCTATTGGCTGAGGGGCGGGGACTGGGCTGTGATGGGCGCGCGGGGCCGCGAAGACTCCTCCGCAAAAAGATCTCCACAGGCCGGATGAGAGGGCCTCGCGGGCCGCATCCGGCCCGCGGGCCGTAGTTTGGAGACCCCTGATATAGATCATTGGAGCAACCAAGGTCCTATGGTGACACCAAATCTTATGTGAAGGGGGTCATAACAGGTGTCTATGACCAGGTTATGGAGGGCTAATTATGAATATGCAATTAATATGTGTGTATCTTTTTTGAAACTAAAGTTATGAATATTGGATATATGGTGCCTGTACTTCAAACGGATGCTTGGCTGCTGGGTGAAATCTCAGACAAGCTGTTGTTAACATGGCTGGCCTGGCTGATGGGCCATTAAGGGACTTCAACCACATAATGGACTTTGTATATGCCTGTCCACACCCAAGCTGCTCTAGGAATGTCAACTGCCTGGTCATAAACTAAATCCTAGAGTCTGGTGATTGGACCTTGTGGCTATGAACCTCCATTTTGCAACCGGACTTTGCAAAAGAAGGAGGAGGGTCTTGGCCCAGAAGAGAGAGTCTAAATAAGCTGGAAGAAGCGTCCTCCATTTTGTCTTCTACCTTCAGCCTGGAGCCTGCCTTGCTTCTAGCTCTGAATGGACTTTGTTACACAGGTGAACTCTGGCCAAGGGTGCTGACCCATCTCTGGTGGGGATGCTTTCCAAAGACTTTGATTTAAACCTGCAGTTTATTCTATCTTTGCTGTAAGCCTGAACCAAGAGATGTGCCATTACTGCATGTAATTGATTTCTTTTAACCATTCTTAACCCTCACCTATACCTTTTTCCTTGTATAATAAACCTTTAGATTTTAGATTCTAAAGGATTGGCAACAGCGTGATTTGTGGGAAGATCTGATTTGTATATTGACCTGGGTCTGGGGCCTGATTCTTTGGAATTGGGGAGAACCGTTTTCTTTATTTGGTTTTCATAACCATTGGTCCCCAGGACAGGTGACTGCTGGTGGTGATACTGGGAATCTGGAGTGTCTAAGGGAATTGCTTGTGTCACTTGCGGTTAGCCAGTTGTGTGAAACCAAAGTCTTTTCTGTTTGGCTGGTTTGGTTTACCTTAGTGTGGAAAAACTCCAGCTTTGGGCTGTAGTTGCCCCTTTGGAAGCAATCTGTCCTGATCTGACACTCACAGTTGAATCCCACCAGGAACAGCACCGTCACACCTGTCTACCGACAGTGGCCAATGTCAGGTGCTTCAGAGGGAATGAACAGAACAGGTTATCATCAAGTGATCCATTCCCTGTCGCCCATTCCCAGCTTCTGATTAACAGAGGCTAAGGACACCATCCCTGCCCATCCTGGCTAATAGCCATTGATGGACCCATCCTCCATCAACGTATCTGGTTTTTTTTAACTCTGTTATAATTTTGGCCTTCACAACATCCCTAGCAAAAAGTTCCACAGGTGACTGTGTGTTGTGTGCAAAAAGACTTCTTTTTATTTGTTTTAAACTTGTTGCCTATTAATTTCAGTCAACACATGAGCACAGCCCTGGAGATCACATGCAGCTCCACAGAGGGCCAGCCAACATGCAAGGTCCCCTCCCATTCTTACCTCACCCCCAAAGACAGAATTAAACTGAAACCCCCTTACTGGAGGGGTCACTGAGAAATACACTGATGGAAAAGGAAGACCAGTAACTGGAAACATGTTAAGGTTCAGGGAGGAGTTGAAAGACGCAATGAGTATTAACCAAAACAGTCTGTCTAAACAGAAGACATAGTCTGATAAAGACACTTGGAAACACTTCTCTATCATAGACTTGTGTTGTCACTGTTAAATCTCATAATACAGAGTTTGGTTCTCATGGTAAACCTTATGATAAAGAATTTGGTTCTGATGGTAAATCCTATGAAAAGGTGTAACATGAATTATTTTTGAAAAAAGCTTTTAACCATGCTAGCCTTATAAGGTTACCTCTTGTTATCTAATACCTGTAAACAGGCTTGGACCTTGGCACAGCAGAGAAACCATAGCAAACCTAGTCTGTTGTGTGGAAGGAGAAACTGAGGCACACCAGTTCCTGGCATTGGTGGCTAAATGCCAAGAAACCTACACTCTAAAATATATTGATATCTGCATTATGTTAACAATGCTGTTAGGGCCGACTCAGTTTCCCTTGCTCCTTCTCCCCGTGTATTCTTCCTCACCAGCAATCACACAGTTAAACCCCCAAGAGTGGAAAAGCATTCGCTTGAGGCTTTAGACATTCAGTGTAATAGTGCTGAACAACAAGTTGTTTCTGTATTGTTATCTATACCGAGAATGTGACCTTGCCTAGACCAGGGGTCTCCAAACTGCAGCCCGCGAGGCCCTCTCATCCGGCCCGTGGAGATCTACGGTCTACGGCAGGGGTCGGGAACCAGCCACGGGGCCGGGATGCGCCGCGTGCTCCGCTGCCGCCGCCGGCCAGGACGCGCCACGTGCTCCGCTGCCGCCGCCAGCCGCAGGGCCGGGACGCGCCGCGTGCTCCGCTGCCGCCGCCGGCCGGGACGCACCGCGTGCTCCGCTGCCGCCGCCAGCCAGGACGCGCTGCGTGCTCCGCTGCCGCCGCCGGCCAGGGACGGCTCAGAGCTGGGGCCGGGACGCGCCGCACCGCCACCCAGTTACAGGCGGCGAAACAAGGAGCCACCCACTGCCAGGCGGCGAAACGGTCTGTGGGGAGAGACCGGGTTGAGCGGGTCAGTTGGGGGTGGGGTTGGAGGAAAGGAGGTTTTGGGGGGAGAGACCTGGCTGGGTGGGTCAGTTGGGGGTTGGAGGAAAGGAGGTTTGGGGGGGAGAGACCTGGCTGGGTGGGTCATTTGGGGGGGGGTTGGAGGAAAGGAGGTTTTGGGGGGAGAGACCTGGCTGGGTGGGTCAGTTGGGGGTTGGAGGAAAGGAGGTTTGGGGGGGAGAGACCTGGCTGGGTGGGTCAGTTGGGGGTTGGAGGAAAGGAGGTTTGGGGGGGAGAGACCTGGCTGGGTGGGTCATTTGGGGGGGGGGTTGGAGGAAAGGAGGTTTTGGGGGGAGAGACCTGGCTGGGTGGGTCAGTTGGGGGTTGGAGGAAAGGAGGTTTGGGGGGGAGAGACCTGGCTGGGTGGGTCAGTTGGGGGTTGGAGGAAAGGAGGTTTGGGGGGGAGAGACCTGGCTGGGTGGGTCAGTTGGGGGTTGGAGGAAAGGAGGTTTGGGGGGGAGAGACCTGGCTGGGTGGGTCAGTTGGGGGTTGGAGGAAAGGAGGTTTGGGGGGGAGAGACCTGGCTGGGTGGGTCAGTTGGGGGTTGGAGGAAAGGAGGTTTTGGGGGGAGAGACCTGGCTGGGTGGGTCAGTTGGGGGGTTGATGTGTAGTGTTCATGTGTAGTGAACAGGTGTTCATGTGTAGTGTTCATGTGTAGTGTTCATGTGTAGTGAACAGGTGTTCATGTGTAGTGAACAGGTGTTCATGTGTAGTGTTCATGTGTAGTGTTCATGTGTAGTGAACAGGTGTTCATGTGTAGTGTTCATGTGTAGTGAACAGGTGTTCATGTGTAGTGTTCATGTGTAGTGAACAGGTGTTCATGTGTAGTGTTCATGTGTAGTGTTCATGTGTAGTGTTCATGTGTTCATGTGTAGTGTTCATGTGTAGTGAACAGGTGTTCATGTGTAGTGTTCATGTGTAGTGTTCATGTGTAGTGAACAGGTGTTCATGTGTAGTGTTCATGTGTAGTGTTCATGTGTAGTGAACAGGTGTTCATGTGTAGTGTTCATGTGTAGTGTTCATGTGTAGTGAACAGGTGTTCATGTGTAGTGTATCAATGTGTTATTAAATAATAACTGAATAAAATAATATTAAATAAATAATTAAAAACAACATCCATGTTTTGATTCTTTTTTATTTGGACCTCGAGTGTGTTGTCGGCCCCCGAACTGCTATTTGATAGTTAATGCGGCCCTCGGGCTGAAAAGTTTGGAGACCCCTGGCCTAGACAATCACGGGCTGTAGGCCTCACGAGATGAGCTAATGTGTTATATCGCCAGATTGCATTATATGTATGTAACGATTTCGCTAGGGAATGAATAGACACCTATTCATAAGCTTGTTGGCATCATGTAAACGGTCTCAAGGTCTACACACCAGGTGCCTCAAGAGGCCAGTGACCTAGGCGTGATGTAAGGGTTTGCTAACGCGCATGCTTCAAGTAGGTCTGTCCCTCCCTCTACCCATTCCCCCTCCCCTTTGAATATACTCTATAAAAGTTTGCTTGGTACTGATAATAAACGGAGCTGCTGCTAACCCCCTTTCATGACCGAGAGGTGGGTGCCTCAGTTTCCCCTTTGATCAAAGTTAACTTGTGTGTTTCTTCAATGGTCTCTGACAGCTTGTGAGCTCCTTGCCTCAACGCCGCCACTACTATCCGGAGTGTACGGTAAGGGGGAGAGACGTGCCATTAATTTTCCCCTGACAAACCTACACAAAAGAATGATTTCTGGCAACCTGGAAAAAGAAACACAGAACTTTGCAAGAAGACACGCAGAATGCAGATGACACTAAACTGGGGAGAGAGGTAGATACGCTGGAGGGTAGGGATACTAATCCAGGGTGACCAAAACAAATTGGAGGATTGGGCCAAAAAGAAATCTGATGAGGTTCAACAAGGACAAGTACAGAGTCCTGCACTTAGGACGGAAGAATCCCATGCACAACTACAGGCTGAGGACTGACTGGCTAAGCGGCAGTTCTGTAGACAAGGACCTGGGGATTATAATGGATGAGAAGCTGGGTATGAGTCAGGTGTTTCTGGTACATGGATATATTCTGTTATGTGTCGTAATGAATGTTGCTGCAACTCAAAATGGAGTGTAGAAATTCAAGATGGCGCATGTGATAGGAAGGGTTTGGACTCCATCTTGGTATCCTTTCTTCATGGCATTTTCCCGCCAAAACTCTGTTGCCTGCCAGAACGTGAGGGACGGAGAACCGGCTGGAACCGGTTGGGGGCCGGGCCTGCCAGAATGTGCCTCAGGAATGAGCACCACAGAGAGCATGTCAGGGTTCCTGCCCCACTCTGAGCTCTGGGGTGCAGATGTGGGGGGCCCGCTTGAAACCCCCCTAAGCTTATTTCTACCAGCTTAGGTTAAAACTGTCCCAAGGCACCAATTCCTTTTGTCCTTGGATGGTACGGCTGCCATCACCAAGTGATTTAGACAAACATTCAGAGAGGGCCACTCGGAGCCCTATCTCCCCCAAAATATCCCCCCAAGCCCACACCCACTTTCCTGGGACGGTTTGAGAGTAATATCCTCACCAATTGGTACAGGTGAGCACAGACCCCAAACCCAAACCACTCTGCTCTTGCCACACTGCTTGGGTACTTGTAGGCATGTTGATTTTCAGATCACGCCCAGATCATACACTAACAGGCCAATGGACGCACACATCACGTTTGTGGGAATGATTTCAATCTTCCCTTTAATTTTTTTTCATTCAAGTGGGGAATTAAGTTTGTTATGTGCACCAATATTGAGGTAATGTGCGGATGTGCGCCTGTTGCAGGGTACCCTAAGAGTCCCGTAGAAACGAGGCTCACACATAGTAGCTAGAAGTGAGTTTATTGAAGGTAGCGGCACACCTGCGCTGGGGGCCCCGGTCAGCGCGGCCGCGAAAATGGGAGACCTGGCACATCGGAGCAATGCCCAGGGAGGAAGCCCATGAGGGCTCAGACACATAAATACACTTGCTCATTTGCATCTCATGCATAGCTCATGAATAACTAATCACATGTTTTGCAATCCTGCCTCAGTTTCCCTATCTGGTTTCACACAAGCCGAGTTTCACACAGACTAGATAACACCTCCCAGCTGCAGCTGGGGGGAGTCTTCCCATGAGATAACAATGAGAGCCAAGGCCGATCCCTTAGAGATGCGATAGAAGCGAACTGCGCCACCTAGCGATTGCCGTCACGTTAATCTTCCACTTACTACAGCGCCACCAGTAGAAACAAAACCCATAGTTAGAATTTATATGATTAAAAATTTACCATTGGAATAACACACTCACCTGCAATAATATCGTGAGCTGCCTCGAAAATGTCTGGCGTCGAAGGTATGTTCAGCTCTTCGAAAACCCCGTGTGAGGATGGCGCGGCACCGAGGGGGGTATGGTCCCGCGGCTTGGTGGGCAGTCTCGGCACTTTACAGGACTCGTCTACTCGACCCGAAGTCTGCCTTGCCGTGGAGGGTTCGCCTTGAGATCTGCGGTCAGGGGAACGGCCTCTCGGCTTTTTCGATGGCACCGGAGATTGTGATCGGTGCCTGCGAGAATTCCCGGAGCGGTGCGGAGATCGGTGCCGGTGTTTCTTTGGGTCCGGCTTCGGTGCCGCCGGGTCTCTCACCGACGCCGGGGCACTGCGTACCTCCGGTGGAGGCTGTTGCTGCGGTTGCAGCGCCGACGCCATCAGAAGAAGCTTTAGGCGGGAGTCTCTCTCTTTTTTAGTACCGGGTTTAAACCCTTTGCAGATAGCGCACCGCTCCGCTTGGTGACCCTCTCCTAAGCACTTGAGGCACTTGGAGTGCGGGTCACTAACTGGCATGGGCTTACCACAGCCCTCACAAACCTTAAACCCTGGCGCCCGAGGCATGCCCCGGTGCCGGAGACAAAAGAATTATCTACTATAACTATATACAACTATACTATTAACTACTAAAACTATTAAACTACAACTTAACTAAGAACTATATAATTTGGAAAGTGCGATACCGCTACGCAGTGACTAACACAACGCTGTTCCAGCGACCGTCATGAACGGAAAGAAGGAACTGAGCGGGGGGGGGGGGGGTCGGCAGGGGCATATATACGTTGCCATAAGGGCGCCACTCCAGGGGTCACCCCTGCCGACCCTACGGGTACCGCTAGGGAAAAATCTTCTGGGACCGCGCATGCGCGGTGCGCACACACTTGTTGGAATGCACATGAGCAATCACTCGAAGAAGAATAACACACTCACCTGTGCCAGCCAGGGCAGGTTAGGCATTTTAGAACTCACTATTCAAATAATAACATTTCAGCATAAGAGAGAAATAAAAGGATGAAATGCACAGACCAGTCAAAAAACTAAAATAACAGCACTTTGAAAGAATAAAAGTACAGAGAATACATGTGCATTGCAGAAAGAACCAAGTAACAACAACAACACCACCAGTATGTGTTGGGAGGTGAGTGTAAAGGAGACAGTGTGAGTGTGAAAGAGACAGAGGGAGAGATGTGTGTGTGTGTGTGTGTGTGTGTGTGTGTGTGTGTGTGTGTGTGTGTGTGTGTGCGTTGTGTGCGTTGTGTGAGAGAAAGTGAGACTCTGGCAGCAGGCAGGAGCAATGCAGCAGCAGAGCAGCAGGGGGAGGGCCACCTAGACAGAAATTGCCAATTGTGCACGGCTCCACCAATCAAAGTGTGTGGGACTTGGTGATACCCAAAGTGTGTGGGACTCTTGTGTGACCAGGCAGGTGAGCAGCTTAGGGGGAACACTGCTTATAACTCTCTGAAAATGAATCATAAAAACATCCATTTTGGCACAAACAGAGGCTGAGACCTTGATTTGGTTGTAGAAATCATCAGATATCTTTAGGAGAACAGCCTCCCGTTGTCTGAACAAAGGTTAGACATGACGAAGCAGAGGCAGAGCGGTGCTGGGATGAAGCAATTCCACCAGCAGAGACAGAGGTTCTGAGACATTGTTTGTGAACGTGATGAAGAGTTTAAGGATGAGGAAGATCATAATTAGCACCAAGGCTGCAGCCGCTAACTCTGCCTTTCGGAGGGAAAAACACAGCCCATGAATCTGGAAGCCAGCCCCATGTAGATGGGATTAAGGCTAGAAAAAAGAAGAGAATATGGGAGCAAATAGGAGCAAATGCATAGAAAACCCCGGGTGTCTGTGATCAAATAATGGGGAAAAGTGACGACGTCCCTAGTCCTGCTTTAAATTGGGCCAGAATTCCTAGTCCACTCAGGCTGCTTCACTCTGCACCAGTGTCCCAAAGCAGCCACAATTAACTAGCCAGTTAAAGTGGGTGCACCGCTGTTCATCATCACAGAATGGTGCAAAGCAACCGAACAGGACTGGTGAATCTGGCCTGTGGCACTGCAGAAAAACATGGCATGAGGGTGGCTTTTCCCTAGTTTTGGGAGGAGTTTTATGGGAACCCTTTACATTGTTGAGCTGTGGTTGGGCTCTTTTAAAAAGTTAGTTTCTTTGTACCTTTCCTGTGAAAAGAAACAAGCCCACTACCTTAAATAAATAAATAAATGGAGATATACCAATCTCCTAGAACTGGAAAGACCTTGAAGGTCATCGAGTCCAGTCCCCTGCCTACACTAGCAGGATCAAGTACTGTCCCCTGACAGATTTTCTTGCCCCAAATCCCTAAATGGCCCCTTCAAGGATTGAACTCACAACCCTGGGTTTAGCAGGCCAATGCTCAAACCACTGAGCTATCCCTCCCCCCCCTTACACCCAATACATTTGTACAAGAGGCGCTAAGGGCTGGTCTGCATTGGGAATTTACATTGGCAGAGCTGTATCCCTCAAGGGATGTGAAAATCCACACCTCCTGGGAGACATGGCTATACTGACATAACTGCCCTCAGTGTAGCCAGCTCTATGTCAATGGAAGAATTCTTCCACCAACCTTGCTACTGCCCCTTTGAGAGGTGCATTATTTACTATGTCAGCAAGGTAGGGTCTACAGACTCTACACACTGTAGCACTACAGTGGTGCTGCTCTAGCCCTGCAGCTGCACTGGTTCAAAATGTAGACATGCCCTAAAGATGTGAATTAAAAGTAGATTAGCTAAACTGCATTAAAACCCTGTGTGGACAGTCTCCTTAAGGGTACGTCTACATTTAAAACACTGACAGGTGGGAGCGATGTCAGCGGGAGAAGCTCTCCCATCGACATAGCACTGTCTACTGAGGAATGTTAAGGTCATTATAACTACATGGTTCCAGGGTATGGAATTTTCAAACCCATGCAACATAGAGCAGGTCTACACTACCCACCGGATTGGAGGGTAGCAATCGATCTTTCAGGGGTCGATTTATCATTTCTAGTCTAAATGTGATAAATCGATCCCCGCGTGCTCTCCCATCAACTCCTGTACTCCACCGATACGAGAGGCGCAGGCAGAGTTGATGGGAGAGCAGCAGCAGTCAACTCAGCGCCGTGAAGACGCCGCAGTAAGTTGACCTAAATACATTGACTTCATCTATGCTATTCCCTTGGCTGAAGTTGCATATCTTAGGTCGGTCCCCCCAGCTCACAGTGTAGACCAGAGCTTAGTGAGACAGACATAGGTCTGTTGTATAGACCAGACCTCTGAGGTATATCAGTTTAGTTTAATTCACTTTGAGTGAATTCCCAGAAGAATTCTATCTTGGTGAGAAGTGTCAGAAAGATTGGATAACTTTATGGGGGAGATGGGTGCGTAAAAGCTGGGTTTATAGTGGAAATCTATCATCTGTCTACATTTTGTTCCAGTCACTGCAACTTCATAATACAATATAATACAGTCCCAAAATATGGTTATTAGTGAGATATCCATGTTATCTATCTTTTATTATAGAGGAAATTGCTGAAATTAGCGATGAGATTCTTGTTATTTTGCCTCCGAGGTGAAGCTGCCAATAAGGGAAGTGTTAGAGAGGATGGATGGTGTTTCTAGTTTTTAACAGCTGCATCAAATTCCCCAGAAACACTGTGCTAGTGAAATATTGTATTGGACCAAAGTTTAAGCAAAATACAAAATGGAAATGAAAATATTTTATTACAAAACATGTAATGAAGAAAGCATGACAATGTACATTTAAAAATAACTTTTACATCAAAATACATTCGTGAAAACCTTGATTTCAGTTACATCCGTATAAAATCAACATCCGTGTCATGTTATATTTATTCCTCTTTAACTGAACAAATTCTCATTGTTGTTTCTTTGTGCGAATTTTTAAAGAATGGATAAACCTCTTCTGAGAATGAACAACCGTTAAATGTGAACAACACAGACCTGTCAGTTACATTGAAAAAGGTCACCTGCCTGTCTTGGTGACTAAGATAAACTCCAATTTTCTTGGGCTTTTTCTGCACTTTGACCTGGGTCCATGGGTCTGTTTTTGCCCAATAATCTCTCCCACTCAGACCCAGAGCCCAGAATCCCTCTTTAGGGGACAGGGAAAGTTTTCCTTTTCTCTGTATGGATTTTCTGGCCACCCCCAGGTCCCAGTCAGTGCTGCTCACAACCTCCACCTCCCAGTAGTGCTTTCCAGAGGAGAATCCTTCTGAGCCCAGCACACAGACCGTCGAATCGAACCTCTCTGGGGCTAGTGGAACTTTCTGAGGTTGGGCTTCATGTTTCAAACTCTTCTTTTCCCCAGCAATGGAGAGGTTGGGGTGGGCCATTCGTGCATCAAGTGTGATGTCATCTACAGGAAGAGAGTTTGGGTTTTGAGACTAACTCCTATAATGCCAGTATAAATTACAGTGAGGGGGAAATAGACCCCATGGAGCCTTCTTCTGCAGATCTTCCCCATGCACAGCTCCCACTGATTTCAATGGGAGTTTTGCCTGAGGAAGGACTGCAGGACTCGCCAATTCAATGTTGCATTGAACTCTGTCGGAAACGAGACTTGCTTGGTATTTACACAAAAATAAAAGTGATGCAGAATTATTTATCACATTAGTACTCAAACTGGGCCAGTTTCTGAGCTCAGTTACACACGTGTGAATCCAGAGTAACTTTACTTAAACTAATGGCCAGCAAAGTACATCATCACCATTGTAACAGAGCAGAACTGGGCCCACTGTGTGTCTAGCATTATGGGATGTTTTGTGTGGGATGAATGACAAAAATATGTTTCCTATGACAGCTAACGATGATGAGAAGGTCATCATGAAACACAGAACTGGATTATTAAGATCTCAAACACTGCTCATGTCAGCATGCCCCTATTACAATCATTGTAAATAAATACGATGCACATAAATAATAAAACATAATTATTCATTAAAATAAAGTTTTATCTATTAGCCCTGGAATCAGGACCCCTAGGTTCTGTTCCCAGCTCTGCTGCCGTGTGACATTGGTCAGGTTACAAAACCTCAGTAAGCGCAGTATGGTGTCAGCCTCATCAGGTGTTTTATAATTGTTTGTAAAGAGCTCTGAGATGGTGTCACGGAGCGCCCGGGCGATGGTCTGGAACCGCTCCCTAGGAAGCCAGACCGGACTCCGGGTGAAGGGCCCCTTCTCCGTACACAGCCTGTTTCCCAGGCCAGGAGCTTCAGGGGTCCCCACTTCCACCTTCCTGGGTCTGACCTCGGAGCATTCAGCACCTTCTGCCCCTCCGTGTGCTTCCCCCAGCAAGCCCGCCTGGGCGGGGTCCTGGGGGAGCCCATGGGTTCTGCACCCCAAATCCACAGTCAAACGTGACTCTCAGCCAGCCAGCAGAATAGACGGTTTATTTGAGATGTCAGGAACCATCCAACTCACAGCTTCTCAGTCCAAACAGGGTCCATCAGTCAGGCCTTTCTGGGGTGTGCCAGGAGGTGAGACCCAGATTCTGGGCTCCTGCTTCTCCCCCAGGTTTATTCGATGACTTCCATCTGGTCCAACACAGACCATGCAGCGAAAGAGCGTGAGCCCTCCGCTGGATCCATCTCGGACCGAGAGAGAGAAGATGGCTTCTTTCTGCCTCTCCCAGCTCGACCCAGACCCAGACTGACTCAAACCCCCTCTAGCCACTTCCTGCTCCTTTGTCTCTTTTGCCGGGCTTCAGGTGTTACCTGACCTCCCTCCCCCACCTGGGGTCAGGTTACAGCTTCCAGGGATGCACACCCAGTGAGGGGAGGGCGTTGCCTCCTTGCTTCCAGCATCAGCCCCTATCCCTTCACCTAGACACTTAAGAAATGCATAGGGGAAACTGAGGCACACACACACAGTACTCCCACTTCGTCACACATCTCCCTTCTTCGAGAATGAACTGAGCAAGGTCACTTTAGCCAGTGACCTGGGGAAGTTCGACCTCACCAATGCTCCATGGGTGCCCCATTATCTTTCCCACTCCTTGGTAGGAGTCACACCAGGCCCTGGATTAGCGCCTCCCTCGGGGCACAGAGAGCCCTCTGTCACCCTTGTTCCCAGACCACCTTGTCTGGGTCACTCTCCTTCCCTAGCTCTGAAATTGGGGCAGCTAGGTAGCTAACATGGGGTACAAACCGCCGGTGGTACCCCGCTATCTCGAGAGAGGCCTGGAGACCGGCCAGTCTCTGATTCCCTCCACCTCTTGCTGAACAATTACCAGGCTGTGAGCTCTCTCCGGTTTGCAAGGGGGGAAGGGAACATCTCTGTCCCACTCCGCCCCAGGGCTTTGCTAACAGGCAGGCAGGTATTTTGAGCCCCCCTGCTCATCCCTTGAGCTGCGTTTACAAGCAGGCAGGAATTCTGCTCCCATCTGCCAGTCAGGTCAGTTGCATTTCAATGACCATCTTCCTTTTAGCCTATTGGTTCCCCGGATTCAAATTCAAACCCTTGGCTGTTACAGGAGCAGGGTTTGCATCCTGCCCCCAGGAAGACACATTTCTCTCCCCAACAGGATTTCACAGGCAATATCCTGTAGATTCCCAGCAGCCTGCCAGCCTGACCCCTCCTGTGGCTGCACAGGGGTCTGGACTCTAGGCAGGGCAAAGATCTTTCTTCCTGTGACCCTCACCCAGGTCACACCGCCCCCCAGCATCCAGTGACACTGCACCATCGGGGCCCAACACCACTTCTCCCCATCCCAGGGTCTTGCCACCCCAGGACTGTCTCCCCCTTCACCACCTCCTTCCGCTCCCTCTGGGTGTCCACACGACTTGAACCCAGGGGACTCCACACAGACATACAGGTCAGGGACAGGGGTGGGAGTCTGTCCACCACCCCACCCATCTGGTGAATGGCGTCCTTAGCCTTGGGACCCAGCGGGGAGCTAGACACCAGGGCTTGTCCGCAGGGTTCCCCTGGTTCGAATTGCCAGCCTGCTCAACAGCAGTGAGGTGGACGTTCCCTTCCCCCCATCCCTTACCCAGGGACCCCAATTTAGTAATGAGGCTCCCTGCGGAACTGGCATCCAGGGGTCTATCCCCACTCACCCTTCGGAAGTCCCTTAGGTCCCTTGGCATCACCATTTCCAGTTCACACTGCTGTTTCTCCTGCAGCACTTCCAGGCTCTTGCCGCCTCTCACAGTCCAATTTCTCTCTTGGACTCTGCTCCACTCTCCTCCGTCTCCGGTCCCCGGATGGGGAACCCAATCGTGAAGACCCCCGTCTGGTCAGGGACAGGAATCTTGGGGATGCGCCATGACCACTTCAGTTGCTCCCAGATTCTCCTGCAACCCCATCCTGGATCAGGAATCTTGCAACTGTCTCCGAGCAGCCAAATCCTCCAGCTTCTCCTAGCTGCACGATTAACCTGTGCTTCACAAAGCACAGGGTCACGAAGTCTCATTACTTCGCTCTGGACTCACAGGCCTGTGTGCTCTTTGCCCCACAGTGTCCAGGGGGAACTCCCTTGTGTGCCAGCTCCTTCCAGGTCACCGCCTCTTTGCCAGGGTTGAGCGTCTGCTCCTGCGCCCCTGGGACCGCTCACTGCAAACCCCAGGGGTACCCTGATACTGCAAAAATCCTTCTCCTCCTAGGGCCAAGCCACATGCTTCTCCGCCCCTGACTGCTCCTTGCAGTTTTCAGGGGGACCCTGGATCAGCAACAGTCTTTCTCTCTGGTCACACACTCTCAGGGGTTAAGCTGCAGCTTTTCCACCCCCTGTAACTGGCATTTTCTGGGCCTTCAACATGCCTGCTCCCCAGCGATCCCACAGTCACTTACTGCAGGGTGCGCCGTCCACGGGGTCCACGGGATGCCACACATCCCACCTCTGCCACCAGTTGTCACGGAGCGCCCGGGCGATGGTCTGGAACCGCTCCCTAGGAAGCCAGACCGGACTCCGGGTGGAGGGCCCCTTCTCCATACACAGCCTGTTTCCCAGGCCAGGAGCTTTAGGGGTACCCACTTCCACCTTTCTGGGTCTGACCTCGGAGCATTCAGCACCTTCTGCCCCTCCGTGTGCTTCCCCCAGCAAGCCCGCCTGGGCGGGGTCCTGGGGGAGCCCATGGATTCTGCACCCCAAATCCACAGTCAGACGTGACTCTCAGCCAGCCAGCAGAATAGACGGTTTATTTGAGATGTCAGGAACACCATCCAGCTCACAGCTTCTCAGTCCAAACAGGGTCCATCCAGTTAGGCCTTTCTGGGGTGTGCCAGGAGGTGAGACCCAGATTCTGGGCTCCTGCTTCTTTCCCAGGTTTATTCGACGACTTCCATCTGGTCCAACACAGACCATACAGCGAGCGTGAGCCTTCAGCTGGATCCATCTTGGGGCCAGAGAGCGCTTGGGGCTTCTCTCCCCTCCCCAGCTAGACCCAGACCCAGACTGCCTCAAACCCCCTCTAGCCACTTCCTGCTCCTTTGTCTCTTTGTTTGGTTTCCCGGGCTTCAGGTATCACCTGACCTCCCTCCAACAGATTCAGCTGACCTCCCTCCCCCACCTGGGGTCAGGTTACAGCTTCACCTTTACATTCCTTTCCCTCCACATAGATGCCCAAGAAATGCATAGGGGAAACTGAGGCACACACACACAGTACTCCCACTTCGTCACAGGAGCACAGGTCTGTTAGAGGGCAGCTGCCCTCTAAAGGGGTCAGGGGCCCAGCCTTCCCCACAGGCTCCACAAGGGGGCGTGAGGAAGCTCAAGTTCAACTGGGAGTAGTTACCTCACTGAGTAACGGGGGAAGGGAATTCCCCAGGGAAGCACCGGGTATTGCTAACAGGTTAAGAGCCTTGGTGAGAGGGGGAGCTCCTGGGGAGAAAGGCAGCAGTCAGAGAGGCAGAGGTATTGCAGAGAGAGGATCTCTCCAGCACACTGGGGAGAAGCTGCTTGAGAAGCCGACATACCAAAGAGAGAAGCGGAGCAAGAGGCTGGAGAAGCCTCCAGAGCAGGAGCGGTAGGAGGCAGCTCAGGGAGCCGCAAGCAACAGAGACAGGCTCGTTCTGGCCGTTCCAAAGAAGGACCCTGAGATGGAACCCAGTGGAGTGGATGGGCCCAGGTTCCCCCACCTACTCCAGCCAAGGAATTTGAAGAAGAATGGATCCAAAACATGGAGATCTAGGGCTCTCTGCCCCACTAGAGTCAAGGAATTTCCAAGTCCCCATGATCCTGAAGGGGACTGAGACTATTAAGGACCCAGCTAAAGGGCTAGACAATGAACTTGACAAATACAGAATTGAGGGAGGAGTCATAAGGGGGATGGAGTCAGGTGATGAATCTCTCCAACCTGTCACTGTGGGGTGCTAACAGATTTAGGTCCCATTTACAAGGCCCCATTGAGTTGCAATGGGATTTGTGCTCTGAAATCACTTAGATGCTTCTGAAAATCAACCATCCGTCGTCACTCAGGGAAATCTCTCCCTGGGGGCTGATTCTGAACTGACTGTTGTAATTCAGGACTAACTCCAAGCAAGTCAGTGGAGTGACAAGGGTGTGAAATGGATGTAAATAAAGTCAGAATCAGGCCTTGAAATTAATGTGGGAGTGGGAAGGACTTTAGGAGCTGTGTCTCTGATGAGAACAGGTTGTGTTTCTAGTTTGATTATAGTATAAAACTTTAATAAGGGAATAGATTCTAATGTATTGAAGTTCTCCCACTGCATTTATCACAGGGGTGGGCAAACTACAGCCCATGGGCCACATTCGGCCCGCAAGACCGTCCCATCTGGCCCGCGGTTAGGGTTAGGTTAGGGGTCTGTGGAAGGGGGAGTCAGGGGACAAGGTGGGGGGCTTGGATTCTCAGGGGGCAGTCAGGGGGCGGGAAGTGGGAGGGGGCTGGATTGGGGGTGGAGTCTTCCCTACCTGGCCCTCGATATAATTTTGCAAACCCTATGTGGCCGTAGGGCCAAAAAGTTTGCCCACCCCTGATCTATCACCATAGTATTAGCACCTCTACCCATGTGCTGTGTTTTCTGTTACCTGAATTGTTCCGAGCCCTTCTCCATTCTGAAATGAAAGTAAGAAAACAAAAGACAGTGAATTAAGAGAGGAATTGACTGCAAATATCCTCCCTCCAGCAGCAGGGAAGTTCCAGACTGAGGGCAAGTGAGAATGTCAGACACAGTAGGGGATGATTCCTTTTGCAGGAGTTAATATAGACACAAACGGCACTTGAACGGTCATTCTCTCTCTCTCTGTCACACACTCATGGGCTGTTCTGAGCTGTGCAGACATGTTCTAAATGAGTGACATTCCAGCGGTGGCTACTGAGGTGTTTTGGGCCCGTATGTGGCTGTCAAGGAGACAGTGGGTCTGTCCCACCCCTCAGGCTGAAACAGACAACAGGGATCAGGCCACATCTCCCATGCTGCCTGGTATGTGGGAGCAATGTGGGAAGCTGCAATGGGTCTGCTTGGAGCTGCTGTGTTCCTTGCTATGGATGGGGAAGAACATGGACTGTCAGGATCCCCTTCTCCAGCAGAAGAGGCAGGGAGATGGAGGAGAGACGGGGGAAATGACCCCTCTCTCCAAATATCCAGGCAATGGGAGTGGGGACACCAGCAAGGGTGCACCTAGGTCTTCACTCACCTAATTCCTTCTTCATTTCATCTGGAAAAAAAAATATTACAGCCTTTTAAAGTCTTGTTCAGTGTTTTCCTTGGTACCATAGAATCATAAAATATTAGGGTTGGAAAGGACCTCTGGAGGTCATCTAGTCCAACCCCCTGCTCAAAGCAGGACCAATCCCCAACTAAATCATTCCAGCCAGGGGTTTATCAAGCCTGACCTTAAAAACCTCTAAGGAAGGTGATTCTACCACCTCCCTAGGTAACCCATTCCAATGCTTGACCACCCTCCTAGTGAAAAAGTTTTTCCTAATATCCCATCTAAACCTTCCCAACCGCAACTTGAGACCATTACTCCTTGTTTGGTCATCTGCTACCACTGAGAATAGTCTAGATCTATCCTCTTTGGAACCCCCTTTCAGGTATTTGAAAGCAGCTATCAAATCTCCCCTCAGTCTTCTCTTCTGTAGACTAAACAATCCCAGTTCTCTCAGCCTCTCCTCATAAGTCATGCGCTCCAGGCCCCTAATCATTTTGGTTGCCCTTCTCTGGACTCTTTCCAATTTTTCCACATCCTTCTTGTAGTGTGGGCCCCAAAATTGGACACAGTACTCCAGATGAGGCCTCACCATTGTCGAATAGAGGGGAACAATCACGTCCCACGATCTGCTGGCAATGCCCCTACTTATAGAGCCCAAAATGCCATTAGCCTTCTTGGCAACAAGGGCACACTGTTGACTCATATCCAGCTTCTCATCCACTGTAATCCCTAGGTCCTGTTCTGCAGAACTGCTGCCTAGCCATTCGGTCCCTAGTCTGTAGCAGTGCATGGGATTCTTCCATCCTAAGTGCAGGACTCTGCACTTCTCCTTGTTGAACCTCATCAAATTTCTTTTGGCCCAGTCCTCTAATTTGTCTAGGTCCCTCTGTATCCTATCCCTACCCTCCAGTGTATCTACCACTCCTCTCAGTTTAGTGTCATCTTGAAACTTGCTGAGGGTGTAGTCCACACCATCCTCCAGATCATTGATAAAGATATTGGATAAAACCGGCCCCAGGACTGACCCTTGGGGCACTCCGCTCGATATCGGCTGCCAACTAGACATGGAGCCATTGATCATTACCCGTTGAGCCCCACCATGCATCAAATCACCATGAAAATGAATTAAATTGTTCAAAAGCCATGATGACTTAAATTTTAAAATAGTTAGAGAAATTGATAGCCAGATAGCTGGAAGAATTTACTGTGATGATGGTTTATGGTCTGGATGATCAATCTTACAGAAATTTATGTGGAATGGGCAGACGTGTGGAGTTCAAGGGCTTTGAGACCCAGGTAAGGGACTGAAGCTCTACAGAGTTGGCTGAGCCCTTCTTCCACATAGGGAGAGAGGAATCCCATATGCTCTGTGAGTAGGGGGGCTTTCCTCTCCCTATCGCTGTGCTGAAGATAGTGTCTGTTTCATCACCAGTACCAAGGATGTTGATGGCATCCATGTTTGCACCAGTGCTGAAGAAGTTGAAGGGCCTGGAATAGCAGATGGTATCGATAGTCCCGCTGACTCCTGAGGTAGTGCTGAGGTTGGCATGACAGACAAAACAAGTCCACTGCTGCCACACCTGTGTCTAGAGGTCTTGGATTTGACAGCCGTCCCCCAGATGGATCCAGAGTCAACAGTATGGTACAGGCAAATTCCTGTACCAGTACAAACCTGGTTACCATGTGGACATCTCAAGGCTGTCTTTGGGGAGGAAGATGATGAATCCTTCCTTTCCCCAATCTGTCTCCGGGGTCCTCTTTCAAGGCAGTTCCCAAAACATACAGCAACTACCCTCTTTGAGGGAGAATCAGAGTCCCGGGGTCTGTCCTCTGCCACTTCCGGGGTGGAAGGCAGCTGAGGGTTTTGAGATCCACAGCTGGCAGTGGAGGGTATTGATACCGATACAGGCCTCATTGCTCCTCCACCAACTGCTGCTTCAGGTAAAGTTTTCTTGACATCTGTGTTCTCTTTTTAAAAGAACAAAAACTCTCTGTAACGTGACCCACTCCTGGGCGGAGCAAACAGCAAGTTTGTGAGTCACTGATGGGGACAGAGACCCCCCACGATGCGCAATGCTGAAGCCTGGAGAACATTGCATAACAAAACTAAAAATGGGCAACACAAAACATTAAAATGACTAACTGTGAAAACTACAGTAAATCTAAATCAGACTAAGTTCTACCCCGGACAACTATTACAAACTATTTTGAAAGTAAGCGAGGACTACTTATAGCACCTTAGAGACTAACTAGTTTACTTCAGAAAGCTTATGCTGAAATAAACTAGTTAGTCTCTAAGGTGCTACAAGTATTCCTCGCTTTCTTTACGGATACAGACTAACACGGCTGCTATTCTTGAACCTAGTTTGAAAGTGAACAACATAGCCAAACAGCAGGATGCAGAACGAAAGAATATAGAGAAAATGCGCACAGGGAACTCCAAATAAGGCCCCTGGCATCAAGAAGGAACTGAGGGGGGTCGAGGCAGTGCCACCCTTATATAGCCTCTGGAGAGACCAAATGGAGGTGTTGAGCATATGCGCTGCCCTAATGGGTACTGCTAGGGGGAAAATCTCCAGCCCCAGTGCACTAAGCACAGACTCATCTGAGTGGAATACACGTCTGCAACCACCCCAAATAGAACAAATAGTATAAAAATATTCTTTGAGCATGAATGTGTTTTATGGGGACTCTCTCTTATGGTGAAGGAGAAAAGGTGCCTAATCCTCACACATATCCAGCCCAGTCCCCGGCTCACTCCTTCTCTACATAAAATTCCATGGATCTGAAGAATCCAAAAGTACCTAAAAGAGGGCAACAGAAGAGCAGAGTGTGTTGAACCCCCCTTCACCTCCCCCCATACACTGTCCACTGCTTGCGTCAGACGAAGTGGGTATTAGCCCACGAAAGCTTATGCTTCAAAACTTTATAGTTAGTCTTTAAGGTGCCACAGGACTTTTTGTAGAACTCATACAAAAATTTAGGTAGATGTAAAGGGGGACTGTATTTCACCACGATCATACCATGAATATTTCTCCAATGAAGTAATCTTATGCAGCAAATTTCGGTCTTTCAATACCTTATCATAAAACTTCTCACACTCCATGATTCTCTTCAGACACCTCAAATGACCCCCTATCTGCCTCCCCGAACCACATCAGCTTGTGGCTATGGCTCAGTTTCCTGCGTAGCATCTCACAGGCAGGAGCTTGTGCAACAAGAGCTTCCCCCAGGCCAGCCACTCTGCCTTCCTCCTCCAGGCAGGCCCCCAACCGCCTCCACTATCAGTAACCCTCTGACTGACCAAGTCCCCTCCCTACATCTCCTGCAGCAGAAACACGGCTTCTCACCAACCCCACCGCATCACCCACGCATGCCACAGCCACCTGCCCAGGCCTTAGCTGTGCCTTGAAGACTGACGCCCCGAATGGGCTCTGAGGCTTGGCCCAACCCCCGCATCCATGTGTTCAGGGAGGGGGTTAACCATGGTACCCCTACCCACCTGCCATCTCCCCTACCCACCCCCTGCCCCTCTTCACATCCAGCCCTGGACTCCCCAGTACCTCCCTTCACACACAACCCTGTGCCCCCCATTCCATGCCCCCCACTCCCGCAGTACCCCCTTCACACACAGCCTCGTGCCCACCTCCTACCACCCCCTTCACAAGCAGCCATGCCCCCCCCACTTCCCCTGTGCCCCTCTTCAAATACAGCCCCAATACCTCCCTTCACACACAACCCTGCGCCCCCTACTTCCACCCACTTTCACACACAGCCCATACGCACCCCTCTTTCCCCCTGCCCCCTCACATGCAGCCATGTCTCCCCACCCCATACTCCCTCCCCCCTCCACCCCATGCCCCCCCCACCCGGTCCCCCCACACACACACCTTTGCGTGCCTTGAGCAGCACTGTGTTGTTGGGGACGATGTTCTCCAGCTCCATGGGGCCCGGGGCGGCGTTGCCTCCTCCCCTCCTGGGCTCACGCTGCCTCCAGCTCCGTTCAGCGCCCATCCCCGCTGCCAGCCTTGCCCCCTGGCTACCTGAGCTCATGCCCATGCCTCCCGCGCTGCCCCCTCATTGGGCCGCACGTCGCGTTTCCTCCACATGGGAGGGCGGGGGGAGCGAGGCGCCAGGCAGCCCCTGCCCGGCCAGCAGCTCCACTCCGCCCCACGTGGAGGCGGCCCAGCCAATCGCGCCACGCGGGCTCTGCAGCGGCGGAGGGGAGGGAGGAGCAGGTCGGGGAGGGGTGCCCGAGGCCGTGAGGGGAAGGGACTGAAGGGCTGCGGGAGGGGGTGGGAGGAGGCGGGACCCGGCCGTGGGTCCCTGAAATAAGCCGCGTTCAGGTTTTTTTAGCAAAAACGGGACAAATGTGATATTTATACTAAAAAGACGGGACGGTCGGAAAATATGTAAAAAACGGGACGTATGGTCAGCCTAACTCTAGTGCATGTCTGATAGTATTTAGTCCTATTTGCTCCCATGAGGTTAAGGGAATAATGAGGGAAGATGGGTTGGTTGGTTCAATTGGAAAGAGGAGGGTATAGCGGGTAAACATTTTGTTTGATGTCAAATATTTGTTCTTCATGTGCTTAATTATAGAGTGTGATCAAGTCACCCTTTTTCTTCGTTTAGCAAAATAGATTGAGCTCCTGGAGTCTATCACTACAAAATATGTTTTTTAATTCTTTAATCATTTCTCTTCTTCTCTGAACCCTCTTCTATTTATCAACTTCCTTCTTTAGTAGCGGACACCAGAACTGGATACATGATTCCAATATCAGAGTCAAAGGCAGAACTAATATAATCTTCAGAGTCCTACTTCAGATCATCTCCCCAAGCCCTCTGGCCCACTGCCTAGCCAACCGCTTCCTACTGAAGGGGTTTTGTGAGGTTCAAGGAAAGGGGTACAGCCATGCTAAGAAAGAAATTGCACCTGTTCAGATCACAGACAGTGTGTCTGACTGGCTGAGCCATGGGACAGGAATGGTGAGTGGGTTCTTGAATGAGAGGAACAGTAGGTGGGATTGTAGATCAAGGGGTTAACAGCTCTTACTGGAGATCTCAGGCATGCAGGGGGACGGCACCCTCAGTACCCTGCTGCCAGGGACAGGGGAACCCAGGAAACTCTTCTGGCAGAAAGACACAAGACCTCTGAGCATGAGACCTGGCATCTGTCAGACTCTGGGGCTTTGTGGTTATCCCAGCATGCTCTGCACTCTGCTGTGTGAGGGGAGAACCCCCTTATTGATCCGGGATGCAATTAAAGGCGCCTGAAGTTTCCAGCAGAAGTTTCCCATCCAAGGGGATGCTCTGAACTTTCAATATCAAGAGTTCCCATCGGGGCACTGTCTGAAACCCCACAGAGATGTTTAAGACTCACCATGATTTGCTCAGTGCAATCTAGAGCGAGCTACAAACTATTTCCTCTCAACAGGCTCCATGGCGCCGACTTCATCGGAGCTCCAAGACTGGAGCAACCATGGAAAAAAAGTGGGGGTGCTCAGTACTCATTGGCAACTCCTGCCAATCCGCCCCTCCCCCTCCACCACAGCGCCTCCTGCCCATCACTGATCAGCTCTTCGGCAGAGGGCAGGAGGAGCTGGGGGGGGGGAGCAGTTGGGGGAGGAAGAGGCGGAATGAAGGCAGCGCGCTCTTGGGAAAGGGAATGCAATGGGGGGGGGGGAGAAGTGGAGTGGGAGTGGGAGTGGGAAGAGCGGTGGTCAAGCACCCATGAGGAAATCAATAAGTTGGTGTCTGTGCCTACACTACCCCCACTTCACTGGGTAACTGAACTGAACCTTAACAATGGCGCCTTCATTTTGAATTGAATAAATCAGAATGTTCCTCTTTAATATAGAGGAAATAGAAACTTTTGACTCTGCTGAGAGACTTTTGCTTCTTTCTTGTTCTTTTTTTCATCCAAAAAGATTTTTTCTGCCTGAAATAGACATAATCTCATGGAAAGTTTCTGCCGACACTTTGCTCTTCTAGTGAATACTCCCAACCGGAAGACAGAATATCTCGGTTCTATTTCCTCCTCTAGCAAACATCCCTGTGTGACTATCAGCACTTCCTTTGCAGGGGGACTGTCAAAGAGCCAACACTGGGTGCTCTGCACAGGATGTAGGTTCCTAGTTTGGGGGAAGCTCTTTGGGGAAGACAATTCTCCCTCCATCCCTGACACACGGGGTGGAGTGTCCACATGGCCTCACCTACTACAGGGTCAGGTACAGCACAAGCAACTCCCCAGTCAGAGGTTTTTCATTCAGTGGATATTCAGTTCCTGTAGCATGTGGATTTTTTTTTACATGCCCGACTGCTCTTGAACCCCGACCCCTCTGACTTTCTTTGCAAAGTGCTGGTGAGGTCGCAGCTCGATGACATGACACAGTTCCAGAGTAATCTACACAGACCCTCCACCTTCCAGATGCAAGGGGCATGCAATGGCACCCTTCTGCAGTTGAAATTGTCAGAACCAACACAGGGCACACAATGTTTGGTCAGTGGACTGTAAGTATTGAGTAAAATAGGCAAACTCACCCATTTTCTCCTGGAGTTCCTCTGCAAAAGAAAAAAAGGGAGGAGAAAAAAAGAGTTCAGTGCATATCCACTGACTTATGACCCTTTGGGAACTGTACCATTTAATTTCTGTTTAACTAGTCCAATTATTAACTCATCTTTATCAGTCTTGATTCTCTCAAGGTAGAATGCTAGTGCATAGCTAATGTCCATAGCAGGAGGGTAAGGGAATAATCAGGGAAGATGGGTTGGTGTAATTGGAAAGAGGAGGGTACAGTGTCTGCCTTCTTACTTACTTATTGTCTTTTCCAAGTCTAAAAAAGAAAAATATATTTAAACATAACAATAGCATCTTTAAGTAATAATATGGTCAAGAACAAGGGTAACTAATAGATAAAATATCAAAAGCTCTATTGATTGGTGAATAGCTGTGAGGGAGCAAGTAACACAATGATCATCCTAGTGTCTAAGACCAGAAGGAAACACTCTCATTCTCTTTAACATGGGCCAGAGAACTTCCCCCAAACAATTCATGTTTGCAGTAGAGCAGATCCTTTAGAAAAAATACACAATCTTGATTTGACAAATTTCCAGCAATGGACAATCCACCACAACTCCTCGTAAATTGTTACAATGGCTAATCACCCTCACTCTTAAAAATTCACATGTTATTTCTAGTCTAATCCTGGCTAATCACCCTCACTCTTAAAAATTTACATGTTATCTCTAGTCTGATCCTCCTAGTTTCAATTTTCAGCCATTGGATTTCCTAGACAATTCTCTGCTAGACTACAGAGCACATTATCACATATTTGTTCTCTATCTACATACATATAGAGTGCAATCAAGTCACCCCTTCTCTTTGGCAAACTACATAGGTTGAGTTCTTTGAGTCTCTCACTATAACATGTTATCTAATCCTTTCATCATTCTGGCACTCTTCTCTGAACCCTCTCCACTTTGACAACTTCTTTCTTCAGTTGGGGACACCAGAACTGCACCCAGTATTCCAGCAACAGAGCCAAACACAGAGCTAATATAACCTTTATAGTCCACATTAAGATCATCATCATGCCATCTGGCCTTGGGCCCAGCGAACACTTTCCTACTGAAGTGCTTGTGTCAGCTCCAGTGAAAGGGGAACAGCTTTGTTGAGTCAGAAATTGCATTCACCGGCAGGACCCACCAATCATCCCCTCCCCCTCCACCACAGAGCCTCCTGCCCGCCACTGATCAGCTCTTCTGCAGAGGGGAGGTGACGCCGAGATGGAATGAGGGCGGGGCGCTCTTGAGAGAGGGGGATGCAATGGGGCAGGATAAGGGGAGTGGAAGTGGGAAGAGGTGCGGCAGGGATGAGCCCCTGAGGGAACTACTAAAGTTCAAGCACAGCACTTGAAACTCAGCCCTGACACACTCCCCTTTTCCATTCAGTGGATATGTTCAGTTCCTGTAGCGTGTGGATGTTTTTCTCACATGCCCGACTTCCCTTCAACCCCAACCCCTCTGACATTCTCTGCAAAGTGGTGGTGATGTCTCAGCTCGATGACATGCCACAATTCCAGAGTAATCTACACAGAACCTCCACTTCCAAAATCCATGGGGCATCCAATGATAACATCCCTTCTGAAGTTTAAATTGTTGGAACCAACAGAGGGCATACAAAGTTTGGTCAGTGGACTGTAAGAATTGAGTAAAATAGGCAAACTCACCCATTTCCTCCTTGTGCGCCTCTGCAATAGAAAAATGGGGAGGAGAAGAAAACAGCTCAGTGTATGTCCATTGAATTGAAAAAGGTGAATAAGATACTGTTTTGTTTAGTATAAATATCGACCATGTGTGAGCTAACTCTTCAGTCTGTGGACTAGCCCCAATCCTATCCCACTATACAGCAGATAGAGAAGATGATATTCTTGCCTTAATCAATTTAAGAAAAGCTTCATGGCCACAACTAATTAACAAAAGGTGAATATGACACACCATTTATATCATGAGGTGCATTCCATTTGTTGTTTCAATGTGTACAGGGCCTTTCATTATCTGTCTCTGCAAGAGTGTTATGGCTCTTAGAGAATACAAACCAGGAGTGGATGAGTCCATTTATTTTCAACTATGTATGAGCAGCAGTGCTCAGAACCAGTGTGACAGTGCTGTTCCTGGTGGGATCCAACTGTGAGTGTCAGATCAGGACAGATTGCTTCCAAAGGGGCAACTACAGCCCAAAGCTGGGGGTTTTCCGCACTAAGGCAAACCAAACCAGCCAACAGAAAATACTTTGGTTTCGCCCCACTGGCTAACCACAAGTCACACAAGCAATTCCCTTAGACACTCCAGCTTCCCAGTATCACCACCACCAGCCACCTGTCCTGGGGATCAATGGTTATGAAAACCAATCCCCCAAATAAAGAAAACGGTTCTCCCCAATTCCAAAGAATCAGGCCCCAGGCCCAGGTCAATATACAAATCAGATCTTCCCACAAATCATGCTGTTGCCAATCCTTTAGAATCTAAAATCTAAAGGTTTATTATACAAGGAAAAAGGTATAGGTGAGGGTTAAGAATGGTTAAAAGAAATCAATTACATGCAGTAATGGCACATCTCTTGGTTCAGGCTTGCAGCAAAGGTAGAATAAACTGCAGGTTCAAATCAAAGTCTTTAGAAAGCATCCCATTTTGGGGGATGGGTCAGCACCTTAGTTCAGAGTTCACCTGTGTAGCAAAGTCCATTCAGAGCTGGAAGCAAGACAGGCTGCAGGCTGAAGGTAAAGACGAAAATGGAGTGGCTGTAGCAGCTTCATTTATAGTTTTTTTTCCAGGTGCAAACACCTCTTTCTTCCTGCTGAGAAAAGTCCAGCCCCACGGAGTCCTGGAGTCACATGGGCAGATCACATGTCCATGCATGACTCATCATTTGCAGGCAGAAGCCATTATGCTCAGGCTTTCTCTCGTAGACTTTTTGTCTGGACTGGAGCATTTCAAGCTCCCAGAGTCCATTGTGTTGCTGATAGTCCCTTAATAGGCCATCAGGCAGCCCAAGCCAAGCTGACGCCCAGTATTCAGGAATCTTCTTCCCCAGCAAAGCACAATATTATTTGGAAAGACAGACAGTCCAGAGCCAATATTATAGCTCTAACTACAAAATTGATCCACACATAGTACTGGCATATTCATAATCAGCCATTCATAACCTGGTTGTAGGCACCCATTATGACCCCCGGTACATAAGATTTGGTGCCACTATAGGACCCTGGTTGCAGCAATGATTTATAGGGTCCCAAATTATTTCAGTAACGTGACAACCAGCAAGTGCTCACATATGTTATTGACAACATTAGCCAATTAATCTGCTGTAACAGAAACAGGAGTAGAGCACACAGAAGAAGAGGAACGGAGACTTACTTATTGTCTTTTCCAAGTCACCTAAAAAAGAAAACATATATTTAAGGATAACATGACATTTTGTAATAATATGGCTAAGATGAAAGGTAACTAATAGTTAAAATATAAAAAGGTGTATTTACTGGCGAATAGTTGTGAGGGAGAAAGTAAGACAATGAACATCCTAGTGTCTAAGGCCAGAAGGAAGCACTCTCATCCTCTTTAACATGGGCCAGAGAACTTCCCCAAAACAATTCATGTTTGCATTAGAGCAGATCCTTTAGAAAAAACATGCATTCTTGATTTCAAAAATTATCAGCGTTGGAGGATTCACCACAACCCCTCGTAAATTGTTACAATGTTTAATCACCCTCACTCTTAAAAATTTACGCCTTATTTTTTGTCTGCCTTTCCTATTTTCAATTTCCAGCCATTGAATTTCCTAGACCATTCTCTGCTAGACTAAAGAGCCCATTATCACATATTTGTTCTCTATCTACACACATATAGAGTGACATCAAGTCACCCCTTCTCTTTGGTCAGCTACATAGGTTGACCTCTTTGAGTCTCTCACTAGAACACGTTATCTAATCCTTTCATCCTTTTCATTAAGTGGATATCTCCAGTTCCCCTAGCATGCGGATATTTTTTCTCACATGCCTGACTGCCCTTGAACCCCGACTCCTCTGACTTTCTTTGCAAAGTGCTGGTGAGGTCTCAGCTTGATGACATGACATGGTTCCAGAGTAATCTACACAGACCCTCCATTTCCCAGATGCACGGGGCATCCATATCCAATACAGCAGGTGCTCCGATTAACCTGCTGCCTGCTTCCCTAGTCTACAGGGAGCCACGCCCTAATGAGCCTTGAGTTAATATATCACCCCTCAAGCACTCTACCATAGCTCCCTGACCCTCCTCTATCATAAATGGCACCCTTCTGCAGTTGATTTTGTTGGAACCAACACAGGGCACACAAAGTTTGGTCAGTGGACTGTAAGTATTGAGTAAAATAGGCAAACTCACCCATTTGCTCGGGGGGTTCCTCTGCAAAAGAAAAAAGGGGAGAAGAAAACAGATCAGTGAATTTCCATTGACTTATGAATTGAAAAGGGTAAATGAGACCCTTTCTTTTTTGATTAGCATAAATATTGGTCATGGATAGTGAGCTAGCGCTTCAATTTGTGGTCTAGCCCCTTTTCTATCCCACTATGTAGCACATAGAGAAGATTATATTCTTCCTTTAATAAATTTAAGAAGCTTCATGGCCACAACTAATTGGCAAAAGGTGAATATGACACTCTACGCTCCTCTGCTAATATGGGTCCTGCTATGAAAGGAGCAATAACACCATTTACATCACAAGTTGCATTCCATTTGCTGTTTCAATGTGTACATGGCCTTTCATACTCGGTCTCTGCAAGAGTGTTATTGTTCTTAGAGAATACAAACCAGGAGTGGGTGAGTTTATTTAAATTTAAACAATCTATGACCAGGACTACTCAGAACCAGCAAGTGCTCAGATCAAATTAGCCAAGGACTTTGCTCTATGGGAAATAGGAAAGTGGGGTGAGGTCTAATAAATCAATGATTTTTCTTTTCATTCTACAAGACTCCTACACAGCAGTAGAGCACACGGAAGAAGAAGGACACAAACTTACTTATTCTCTTTTCCAAGTCTCCTAAAAAAGAAAAAATATATTTAAATGTAACAATAGCACCTTTTATAGTAATATGGCCAAGAACAAATGTAAATAATAGTTAAAATATCAAAAGCTATTTATTGGAGAATAACTGTGAGGGAGGAAGTGACACAATGAACATCCTAGTGTCTAGGGCCAGAAGGAAGCACTCTCATCCTCTTTAACATGGGCCAGAGACCTTCCCCCAAACAATTCATGTTTTCAGGAGTGCAGATCCTTTAGAAAAAACATACAGTCTTGATTTGAGAAATTGCCAGTGGTGGTGGATCCACCACAACCCCTCGTACATCGTTACAGCGGCTAATCACCCTCACTCTTGAAAATGTACGTGTTATTTCTAATCTGACTTTCCTGATGTACGGAGTGGAGTGTCCACATGGCCTCTGCTACTAGAAGCTCAGGCACCACACTTGCAACTCAGTCCCGCGACATTACCCATACAGAGCTTTTTCATTCAGTGGATATGTTCAGTTCCTGTAGCGTGTGCATATTTTTCATCACATGCTCAATTGCCCTTGAATCCCAACCCCTCTGACGTTCTTTGCCAAGTAGCAGACAGAGAAGATCTTAATCTTGCTTTAATCAGTTTAAGAAACAGCTTCACAGCCACAGCTACGAAAGGAGCAGGAACACCATTTACACCATTACATTTGCTGTTTCAGTGAAGAGCCCTTTCAATGTGTACACGCAGGGCTGGTGTAACCACAATGCCAACTAGGTGGCTGCTTGGGGCGCTAAGATTTGGGGGCGCCAAAAAGTGGTTCCCCAACTTTGTTTTTACACTACTGCTGTAAAACGAATGAATAACGAAAAGAGAAAAGTTGTTGAACGTGCATTTTAACTTCTCGTTCTCTCGTACACTACAGCTATAGTCTACGCCAGCTCTGCGCTGTGGGCACAAGCGTACTGCTTCAATACGGTATAAAGTGGCAATGACCTCATTTTTCTCATCGTGCGCAGCCATTGCCCGTTCTAACAGGCTGTTTCTAAGGCTAAATTAACTAGTTTTCAGAGGTTGTTGACTGAGGCGAATCATTTTTGTTGCGTTGTTTGAGATCTAAGACTCTGGCAAGTGCTGCTCCATCATTTTGCTAATAATTTGAGTCAATTCTGTGTGTACATGTTTATGTGTGAATATGTGTGCGTAGGTTGTTGAAATTTGTCATATTGATATTGTCAGTTGTTGTATGACAGAGTATCTGCCATTCTAATTTTTTTAAAAAATTAGAAACAATAATTGGATATTCTAAAGCTAGAATAAAAAGTAGTTTATTTTGATACAAAAGAATGAAGGAAGTATACATGTCTAAGAAGTGTGTGTCTCCTAAAAAAGTCTCCTAAAAAAGAAAAAAATATATGTAAAAATAACAATAGCACCTGTTGTAATAATATAGAATCATAGAATCATAAAATATCAGTGTTGGAAGGGACCTCAGGAGGAGGGGCGCAAGGTGGAAGTTACGCCTAGGGTGCAAAATATCCTTGCACAGGCCCTGTGAACATGGCCTTTCATAATCTGTCTCTGTAAGAGTTTTACGGCTCTTGGAGAATGCAAACCAGGAGTGGGTGAGTCCATTCATTTTCAAATATGTATTAGCGGGACTGATCAGAACCAGCTCACATATGTGCTCACATATGTTATTGACAAAATTACACAAGTAATCTGCTCTATCAAAAACAGGAGTAGAGCAAAGAGAAGAAAAAGAACAGAGACTTACTTATTGTCTTTTCCATGTCTCCTAAAAAAGAAAATATATATTTAAAAATAACAATAGCACCTTTTTTAATAATATAGAATCATACAATCATAGAATATCAGGGTTGGAAGGGACCTCTGGAGGTTCTAGTCCAAACCCCTGCTCAACGCAGGACCAATCCCCAACTAAATCATCCCAGCCAGGACTTTGTCAAACCAGACATTAAAAACCTCTAAGTAAGGAGATTCCACCATCTCACTAGATAACCCTATGGAGTGGGTGAGTCCATTTATTGTCAACAATGTATGAGCAGCACTGCACAAGAGCAGCAAGTGCTCACATATGTTATTGACAAAATTAGCCAAGTAATCTGCTCTAACAAAAACAGGAGTAGAGCACACAGAAGAAGAGAGACTTACGTATTGTCTTTCCCAAGTCTCCTAAAAAAGAAAAATATATATATAAAGATAACAATAGCAGCTGTTGTAATAATCTGGCCAAGAACAAAGGTAACTAATAGTTAATACAGTAAAACCTCGATTTAACGGACCTCAATTTAACGGACTTCGGATGAAATGGACAAAATTTCTGAGCCATGTCTGATGCATTCCTGATCCATTTCTGGCGGGCTGGTTGCCGGCTCCCGGCTGCCGCCCAGGTCCCGGCAGCGGGTGGGCTGCAGAGCTGCCGCCCCGACCCTGTGGCGGGCGGGCTGCTGCTCCGACAGCTCGTTGGTTTTTTTTATTAAATAAGGAACTTTTTGATTTAACGGAAACCCCCTCGCCCGAATTAGTCTGTTAAATGGAGGTTTTACTGTATATCAAAAGCTGTATTGATTGGAGAATAGCTGTGAGGGAGCAAGTAAGACAATGAACATCCTAGTGTCTAAGGCCGGAAGGAAGCACTCTCATCCTCTTTAACATGGGCCAGAGACCTTCCCCCAAAGAACTCATGTTTTCAGTAGAGCAGATCCTTTAGATAAAACATACCATCTTGATTTGACAAATTTCCAGTGATGGTGGATCCACCAGAACCCCTCGTAAATGGTTACAGCAGCTAATCACCCTCACTCTTACAAATGTACGCCTTATTTCTAGTCTGACTCTCCTGAGGCACAGGGTGGAGTGTCCACATGGCCTCAGCTATTAAGAGCTCAGGTACCACACTTGCAACTCAGTCCCGCCACTTTAGCCATCCAGAGCTTTTTCATTCAGTGGATATGTTCAGTTCCTGTAGCGTGTGCATAGTTTTCATCACATGCTCAATTGCCCTTGAATCCCGACCCCCCCCCCCCGACTTTCTTTGCCAAGTAGCACATAGAGAAGATCTTAATCTTGCTTTAATCAATTTAAGAAACAGATTCATGGCCACAACTAATTAGCAAAAGGTGAATGTGACACACTACGCTCCTCTGCTAAGATGGGTTCTGCTACAAAAGGAGCAGTAACACCATTTACATCAGGAGCTGCTTTCCATTTCCTGTTTCAGGGAAGATCCCTTTCAATGTGTACATGCAGGGCTGGTGTAACCACTATGTAAACTAGGCAGCCACCTAGGGCACCAAGATTTGGGGGCACCAAAAGCGGTGCTCCAAATTTTTTTTTACACTACTGCTGTAAAACGAATGAATAAAGAAAAGAGAAAAGTTGTTGAACGTGCATTTTAACTTCTCGTTCTCTCGTATAGTACAGCTATAGCCTACGCCAGCTCTGCTTTGCGGGCACAAGAGTACTGCATCACTACGGTACAAAGTGGCAATGACCTCAATTTTCTCGTCGCGCGCAGCCATTGCCCGTTCTAACAGGCTGTTTCTAATGCTAAGTTTACTAGTTTTCAGAGGTTGTCGACTGAGGCGAACCATTTTTGTTGAGATGTTTCAGATCTAAGACTCTGGCAAGTGCTACTGCATCATTTCACTAATAGTTTGTGGGTATGTTAAGTATCTGTGTGTACATGTTTATGTGTGAATATGTGTGCATAGGTTGTTGAAATTTGTCGTATTTGATATTGTCAGTTGTTGTTGTATGATGGAGTATCTACCATTCTAATTTTATAAATTTTATTAATAACAATAATTGGCTATTCCAAAGGTTGAATAAAATGTAGTACAAAGATATCACAGAAAGGAGGAAGTATACATGACTAAAAAGGGTGTGTCTCCTAAAAAAGTCTCTGAAAAAAGAAAAATAGCACCTTTTAAAATAATATAGACTCAGAATATCAGGGTTGGAAGGGACATCAGGAGGGCGGAGCACAGGGTAGACATTTGGCCTAGAGTGCAAAATATGCTTTCACTGGCCCTGTGTACATGGCCTTTCATAATCTGTCTCTGCAAGAGTGTGTTGGTTCTTGGAGAATACAAACCAGGAGTGGGTGAGTCCATTTATTTTCAACTATGTATGAGCAGCACTGCTCAGAACCAGCAAGTGCTCACATATGTTATTGACAACATTAGCCAAGTAATCTGCTCTAACAAAAACAGGAGTAGAGCACACAGAAGAACAGAGACTTACTTATTGTCTTTTCCAAGTCTCCTAAAAAAGAAAAAATATATTTTAAAATTACAATAGCACCTTTTGTAATAATATAGAGTCATCGAATCATAGAATATCAGGGTTGGGAGGGTCCTCGGGAGGGCAACTAGTGCAACCCCCTGCTCAAAGCAAGACCAATCCCAACTAAATCATCCCAGCCAGGACTTTGTCTAGCCTGACTTTAAAAACCTCTAAGGAAGAAGATTCCACCATATCCCTAGGTAACCCATTGGAGTGGGTGAGTCCATTTATTGTCAACAATGTATGAGCAGCACTGCGCACGAGCAGCAAATGCTCACCAGGGCTGGTACAAGGATATTTCGCGCCTTAGGCGAAACTTACACCTTGCCTCCCCTCCTACCCAGAGAGCTCTGCGACAGCACCCCACCCCACCCCCGCCTAAAACCAGGGAGCCCCCCTGCAGCAGCTTCCCACCCTCACCCCCAACTGAGGAGCTCCCCCTGTGGCAGCTCCCCACCCCAGATCACCTCTGATCCGCCTCCTCCCCTGAAAACGCCGATGCTTCTGCACCTCTCCCGTCTTCCAGGCTTGGGGCGCCAATCAGCTGTTTGGTGCAGCAAGCCTGGGAGGGGAGGAGAATTAGAGCGGGGGTGGGGTAATCAGGGGAGGACGTGGAGCAGATGTGAGCTGGGGCGGGGAGCAGTGCCCCTGCAGGCGCCCCTGTTACTTGCTGCAGGCAGCGATTCCCGAGCCCCACTGCCCCACCTCTCTTCCACTCCACCTCCTCCCAGGGGGGCCCCCCAACCACTAGGCGGATGCGTAGTTCACCTAGTGGTTGCACCCGCCCTGGTGCTCATATGTTATTGATAAAATTAGCCAAGTAATCTGCTCTATCAAAAACAGGAGTAGAGCACACGGAAGAAAAAGAACAGAGACTTACTTATTTTCTTTTCCAAGTCTCCTAAAAAATTAAAAATACATTTAAAGATAACAATAGCACCTTTAAGTAATAATATGGCCAAGAACAAGGGTAACTAACAGTTAAAATATCAAAATTTCTATTGATTGGGAAATAGCTGTGAGGGAGCAAATGACACAATGATCATCACAGTGTCTAAGGCCGGAAGGAAGCACTCTCATGAGCCAGAGAACTTCCCCCAAACAATTTATGTTTGCATTAGAGCAGATCCTTTCGAAAAAATATACAATCTTGATTTGACAGGTTTCCAGCAATGGAGGATCCACCAATACCCCTCATAAATTGTTACAACCTCTAATCACTCTGACTCTTACAAATTTATGCCTTATTTCTCGTCTGACTTTCTCTTCTCTGAACCCTCTCCACTTTGACAACTTCTTTCTTCAGTTCTGGACACCAGAACTGCACCCAGTATTCCAGCGATAGAGCCAAATACAGCAATAATCTAACCTCTATATCCCTCAGTAAGATCAGCATCATGCCCTCTGACTGGGGCCCAGCGTACACTTTCCTACTGAAGGGCTTGTGTGAGCTCCAGTCAAAGGGGAACAGCTTTGCTCAGACAGAAATTGCACCACCGGCAGGACTTACCAATAGGCTCCTCCCCCTCCATAGCAGTGCCTCCTGCCCACCACTGATCAGCTCTTAAGCAGAGGACAGGAGGAGCCAAGGGGGAGGAGCGTGGAAGGGAAGAGGTGGTGCTCTTGAGAGAGGGGATGCAATAGGGCAGGGAGAAGCGGAGTGGGAGCGGAAAGAGGTGGGGTAGGGGTGGGGCCCTGAGGGAAGGGGTGCAGTAGGGGCAGAGTGTGGGGTAGAGCGGTGGTCAAGCACCCATGAGGAAATCAAAAAGTTGGCGCCCATGCCTACGCCGCCTACACATGACTGGGTAACTGAATCGAACCTTAACAATGGCTCCTTCATTTTGAATTTAAAAATCAGAATATTCCTTTTTAATATGGAGAAAATAGAAACTTTTGTCTCTGCTGAGAGACTTTTAGTTCTTTCTTGGTTTTTTTTTCATCCAAAATGTTTTTTTCTGCCTGAAATAGACACATTCCCATGGAAAATTTCTGCCAACACCCTGCTCTCCTAGTGAATTCAACAGACCGGGAGACAGACTAGCTCGGTTCTATTTTCTGCTCTAGCAAACATCCCTGCATGACTATCAGCACTTCCTCTGCAGGGGGATTGTCAAAGAGTCTACACTGGGTGCTCTGCACAGGATGTCGGTTCCCAGTTTGGGGGAAGCTCTTTAGGGAAGACAATTCTCCCTCCATCCCTGAGGCACAGGGTGGAGTGTTCACATGCCTCAGCTACCACTACAACGTCAGGCACAACACTAGCAACTTGGTCCTGCCAAATTCAATTTTTAAAAAATTAAAAAAAAAAATTTTGGTGGATAATATCAATGTTTATTTTTAATATTTTTTTTTCAATTTTTATCTATTGACATTTTCAGAGTGTGGCAGACAGGGGGTTAAAAATTATTTGTATCCATTTAAATTTTAACAGTTTCAGGAAATAGGGAGGGCACACAATGGAGGCAAGTCAGAAAAAGTTTATAAGCATTAAAACACAAGATGTCAACTTCATCTATGAACATTTTAGGGTTAAGTCAAACTAATTTCTTCCTTTGCATCCCTGCATATTTTAACAAGCAGTGACTGAGATATTTTTTCATCACTTTGTGTGTGTACAGTGAAATTGACATTTTATCAACATTTACTGATAAAAATCTAAGCCTACTTATGATCCTGTTTTCTGCCCAACCCCTTTGGATGGCTTATGCCTCTGAAAGAAGTTGGAGGGAGAAATCCCTGAGCATAGAAAAGGCAATTGTAGTCTTCAAGGGGATGCTCAGCTAGGCGATCAGACAGCAAGTTTGAAAAAATCAGGAAGAGGGTGGGGGGTAATAGGAGCCTATATAAGAAAACGACCCAAAAATCAGAACTGCCCCAATAAACCATGTGCCCCGTGGGCTATAGTTTGCCCACCTCTGCTCTAAGCCAACCTAAGTTATGCTAATTAAGTTACATACATACATCCACATATCTTACATCGACTTAACATGGTGCTCTCCCATGTCTATGGGTAGATTGGACATGTCTACACTACCCACCGAATCAGCAGGCAGTGATGGATGCAGCTGGGGTCGATTTATCATGTCAAGTATATACGTAATAAATTGACCCCCAAATGCTCTCCTGTTGACTCCTATACCCCACCGCCGTGAGAGGCGCAGGCGGAGTCAACAGGGAAGCGGCAGCAGTCGACTCACTGCAGTGAAGATACCGCGGTGAGCAGATCTAAGTACATCGACTTCAGCTACGTTATTCTCATCATGGGAGGGTAAATGTCCCATCTAAGGAGCAGTGTCACTCGGCTTTCATCCTGAACCATGGCTCTCTGTACTTTTCAGCAGCTTGAGGAGGGTGACTAATGACTTGTTTTCAGACAAGGAGCTTGTATGGTCCCTTCCCCTTGCCCCGGTTAATGAAGCAGGGTCACTGAGACTTTACACAAATCTGAGATCATGTGAAAACAGCTGAAGAGATCGACAGGCTCCAGAACACGGCGATGTTATTCCCGCCACAATGCCATGAGATCTCCCAACTTTTGTTTGGATTTCCCTCTTTATATCACATCATGGTTTTCTTACACAGTATTTCGATAGGCCACAATGGATATGTATATATTTATTATCTAATCAGTAGTTAATAAAAAATGGTGTTCTTACCCCAAAACCATCGAACGACAAAAATCAATGAAATGGTGGAAATAACGGCAGTCGATACTGTGATTCTTGGGTCCATTGTGAAGTGATTCTATATAATTCATCCAACTCTCTGCCAATGGAAATTGAAAACATCACAAACTATAGCATGAGAAAACCATAATATGCTCCAGGAGAGATTCCTGGGTTGACTGACTCCTGATGGATAGGAGCCAGTAGGGGAACAGCTCCCCGTTTTTCCTCATCTTCCTCCTTCAAATAAGGAGCGAGACAGCGAGTGGTGTTGGGGACGCAGGGAGATTCGGTGCTCAGTGTATCATTCTCGTATCGGTACCGCTGATAGGGAGACCAGGGGCAGAGCCAAATACCAGAACCCTCTGTCTGAGGAACTGCTGCTGTTCTGGCTTGATTGGCCCCTGGGGCTGCCTCCTGGTCAGTGCCAGGGCTGCGGAGGAGAAGGCGGCGCGGATGGTTGCACCTCTGTGCATTTTGGGTGCGCCATTGAAGAAGCCGTCTTTTGTAGCGTAAGAGAAAAATGTACATGAGGTGTCCATGTCGTGTGCATACACTGGGTATAATTTGAACACACTGTGCGAGATGGACACCAAACTGCTGAAGCTTCCCTGACTCCCGGCCCTGCACTTCTCCCCGCTTCCTTCCCAATCCAGCACTCCCTCTGCCACCTCCCATAGCATTGCACACACCTGGGGGTTTCTCCTTCCCCTGCCAGCTGGTGAACTCTCCCTGCTGGGAGGAAAGGATTAAATGGAAATACGTCTGCTACACACAGTGCAAGGCAATGGAGAATCCGCCCCACTGTGATCAGTGGAGCATTGTTCCCTGCCAGCAACACTCTTGTATCAACATCTCCATGCTTACCTGCATCTATCTAGGGGGTATGGTCCTAGGGTGGCAGTTTCAGGAGGGGGCAGTCAGGGGACAAGGAGCTGGGGGGGGGGAGTTGGAGGTTTTGAGGGGGGCAGTCAGGAGGTGGGAAGTGGGAGGGAGTGGATGGGGTGAGGGCGTGGCTAGGGCAGGTCAGTACTGCACACACGGACTGCCCGCTATCTTCTACTTGTACTGGAGATAACTTCATCTTAACAACTCCATTCTCATATTGTCCTTTGATTAGGCTGACCATATTTCCTTGAGACAAAAACGGGACATTGGGATAGCAAAAACGGGACGGGGTTATGTAATATTCTGTATTCATGAAAAAGTAAGACAATAAAAAAAGTTTTATTACGTGAACATATTGACTTGAGCTAACAATTATTCTTCAGTGACAGTACTCATACATCAGAGAGGTAGCTGTGTTAGTCTGGAATAGCAGAGGTAACAAAGGGTATGTCTTCACTACAGAAGTAGGTCGATTTCCCTTAAGTCGATTTTCTAAAGTAGACTTTATAAAATCGACTTAGTGCGTCCCCACAAAGGACAGCAGGTCGACAGTGTCTGTCCTTAGAACTTTTGCAGGGGTCGACATAGCCAGCATTGCACTGTGGGTAGATATCCCACAGTGCCGGGAGTCCCCAGCAGGCACCACCTTTCGGGGCAGCCAGGCACGCTCCCAGGGGGACCAGCCCCAGTGCGAGCAGCTCCGTGGCCCCCGTGCCCACCCGAGCAGCTCCACAGACCCCCCGTGCCCGCCCGAGCAGCCCCGAGCCTCCCCCCCCCCCCCGTGGCTCCTCCCCTCCCGGGCTCACGCTCCGCTCGGCACCCACCCCCGCTGCCGGCCTCAGCCCCTGGCTACCTGAGCTCGGCAATCCCCGCACCCGTGCCTCCCGCGCCGCCCCCTCATTGGGCCGCACGTTGCGTTTCCTCCACATGGGGAGGGTGGGGGGAGCGAGGCGCCAGGCAGCCCCTGCCCGGCCAGCAGCTCCACTCCGCCCCACGTGGAGGCGGCCCAGCCAATCGTGCTGCGCGGGCTCTGCAGCGGCGGAGGGGAGAGGGGAGCAGGTCGGGGAGGGGGGCCTGAGGCCGTGAGGGGAAGGGACTGAAGGGCTGCGGGAGGGGGTGGGAGGAGGCGGGACCCGGCCGTGGGTCCCTGAAATAAGCCGCGTTCCGTTTTTTTTAGCACAAAACGGGACAAATGTGATATTTATACTAACAAGACGGGATGGTCGGAAAATATGTAAAAAACGGGACTGTCCTGTTCAAAATGGGACGTATGGTCAGCCTACCTTTGATCCTGTGCCGGTCCCTAGCCCAGCTATCTTAAAAATATAACGTCGTATTTTTGCTCCTTTCCAGTTTGTACCAATGCACTTGAATGTTAGTGGGGTTGTGGCCTGCGGGGTGGCAGGAGAAGGTCACAGCTTCTCCAACCAAAGCAATTGAAGGATCAGCATGCACAGTGACAGTAAAATCACCTGCAAGAAAGGAAATAACTCATGATCACTGATTTTCTTCAAACGCTTAACAAGGGTGAAGAGAGAACAAAAGGAAAACTAGATGCAATTTCTGAGACACAACAGCAGTGCTATCTGTCCTGGGAGAAACTCACCCCCCATCTAATGTAATTACCACCCCTTGAAAATTCGAAACCCCCCCACATTTCAATTCCTGGGGAAAACATTGGCAGGGACAGCAGGTGTGGAGATGTGTTTGTGAAAGATTATTATTTAAAGAGGCTCCCTCATAAAGGACTATAGGAATCCTGAGCTGATAGAATAGAGGGTGAGAACACACTATAGCTGTGTACAGCACATACTCACTGGTTTGTTGTTCAATGAATTCCAAGATCATTCCATGGTGTCAGCAGTGCTGAAAGAGAAAGAGACTGCGTCATTTTGAGGTTAACTCCTGTGTTTGAAACTGAAAGCAGAGTCGCCAGGATCAGATGGTATTCACCCAAGAGTAACGCACCTTGGAAAACAGAATCCAAACAGCAGCCTCACTATCCCTGCTATGAAACTGACCTAAGAACTTTACCTCATATCTACGTGCATGTCTTTTAACCACAGTACCTCTCTTTCTTTTATTAATAAATCTTAGATTTAGCTAATAAGGATTGGCTGTAAGCGTGTATTTTGGTGAGATCTGAAATACTCATTGATCTGGTGGGCAATGTGTCCAGACTTTGGGGATTGGTAGTACTTGTGACAAGGTGGCTCCTCGGCTCCCCTGACTCAAGTCCTTTGGGGTTCTGGCACAGCACTGGCGCCCTGACCAGGCTGAAGCAGACCCCGTGTTTCTGCTGCTCCTTAGCAGCCCACTCCCTGTCTCTCTCTCTCTCAGGGTCAGGCTCCTGCAGCCTAGGAAAGCTGGGTTCCCCCTGGGAGGGACCCTTTTGTTCTGGTCCCCTGCTTGCCAGCAGCCTCTCCATCCCTGCTTCCCTCAACTTACTCTGCACACTCCTCTGCTTTCACCAAATTCACTCTTCTAGCTCCTACTGCCTCCAACTCACTCCTCAAACTCCCACACTCCTCCCTGAGGAGGAGTCTCTTTAAAGGGCTCTGGCAGCCTCCTTAACTGGCCTCAGCTGGTCCTGCTCCTGGCTGTGGCAGCTTTGCTCAGCTGGACCCAATTCCCCTGTAGTAACCCTTCTAATTACAGGTCCTTCTGGCAGCTGCCTGCCCTGGGTCTACCACACATCCCCCCCCCCCTGCGCAACACCATGGGGTTGGGCTACTTGGGTCGCAGAACAGTGTATCCTCGATAGACCGTCTGCATTCCCATGCAGGGGGGCGGACCGATGTTGTACGCGGAAGTGGAAGGGTTGTAGCGAGAGGAACCATCTCGAAACCCTCACATTGCTGTCCTTATTTTGATGCATGATGTCCGTGACTAGGGTAAACCGTCGACCGAGTAGATAATAGCGGAGGCTCTCTATGGCCCACTTCACCGCCAGGCACTCCTTTTCTACTACAGCGTATTTCCGTTCTCTGGGCAGGAGCTTCCGGCTGAGGAATAGAACCGGGTGGTCTTCACCGTCCCTTAGCTGGGAGAGTACCGCTCCCAGCCCTACCTCAGAGGCGTCTGTCTGTAGGATGAACTCTTCCTTCCAGTCTGGGGCTATCAGCACGGGGTCGGTGCAGAGGGCTGTCCGCAGGTCCCCAAATGCTCCCTCAGCGGCATCCGACCACTTCACAATGTCTGGGCCACGGGCTCTCGTCAGATCGGTCAATGGGCAGGCCCGGGTGGCAAAATGGGGGATGAACCGTCGGTAGTACCCGACCAACCCTAGAAACGCCCTGACCTGTTTCTTTCGGATAGGTCGGGGCCACTTCTGGATTGCTTCCAGCTTGTTAAGTTGGGGCTTCACTACGCCCCTCCCTACCACGTACCCGAGATATTTAGCCTCTGCTAGCCCAATCGAGCACTTGCGGGGATTTGCAGTCAGCCCTGCCTTCCTCAGGGTATCTAAGACGGCCTCCACCTTCCTCAAGTGCGTCTCCCAGTCTGGGCTGTATATGATGACGTCGTCCAGATAGGCGGCCGCGTACTGCCTATGGGGTCGCAACAGTTTATCCATTAGCCGCTGGAAAGTGGCGGGGGCCCCGTGTAACCCAAAGGGGAGGACAGTATACTGGAACAACCCCTCCGGGGTGGCAAAGGCCGTCTTCTCCTTATCTGCCTTGGCTAGGGGGATCTGCCAATATCCCTTGGTCAGGTCCAGGGTCGACATAAACCGAGCCGAGCCTAGCCGGTCAATCAGCTCGTCTATCCGGGGTAGTGGGTATGCGTCGAACCGTGAGACGTCATTCAACCTCCGGAAGTCATTACAGAATCTGACCGTGCCATCTGGTTTAGGCACCAAGACCACGGGGCTAGACCACTGGCTATGGGATTCCTCGATGACCCCTAGCCTTAGCATCTTCTGGACCTCTGCTCGGATTTCTTTCCTCTTTGCTTCTGGGACGCGGTAGGGCTTAACGTGCACCTTTACTCCTGGCTCAGTGGGGATGTGGTGGTGCACCTCAGTAGTCCGGCCCGGTGTCTCCGAGAACACATCCCGGTTACGCCGGATCATGTGGACCACTTCTGCACGCTGGTTTGGGGTCAGGTCCGGGGATATCCCCACCTGGCCAGGTGGGTTGCCTTCCCGGGGTGGCGCCCCCAGCGCAACCACTAGAGCGTCTCTTTCCTGCCACAGCTTTAGTAGGTTGACGTGGTATATTTGTTCCTGTTTCCGGCGTCCCGGCTGTCGGACTCTATAGTCCACGTCCCCCACGGCGTCTATTACTTCATACGGCCCTTGCCACTGGGCCAACAACTTGGTCTCAGCCGTGGGTACCAGCACCATCACCCGGTCTCCCACCTGGAACTTCCGGCTTCTCGCTCGGCGGTTGTAGTACGTCCGCTGGGCCTCTTGTGCCTTCTCCAGGTGTTCTCTCACTATGGGGGTGACTTGGGCTATACTTTCTTTCATCCGCACTATATGTTCGACAACATTTCTCCCCAGGTTCGGCTGTTCTTCCCAACCCTCCTTGGCGATGTCAAGTATGCCCCGAGGGTGGCGTCCATACAACAGCTCGAACGGCGCGAATCCCGTGGAGGCCTGGGGCACCTCCCTTACGGCAAACAGGAGGTAGGGGAGCAGGGTGTCCCAATCCTTCCTGTCCCGGCTCACCACCTTCCGCAGCATACTCTTCAACGTCCGGTTGAACCGTTCGACCAGGCCGTCCGTCTGGGGATGGTACACAGACGTCCTTATCGTCCGCACCCAGAGTAGGCCACATAGGTCCTTCATTAACTTGGACATAAAGGGAGTCCCTTGGTCTGTCAGGATCTCCTTTGGTATCCCTACTCAGGCAAAGATCTGTAGCAACTCTCGAGCTATGGTCTTAGACAGCGTATTCCGTAAAGGCACAGCCTCGGGGTACCGGGTGGCGTAGTCCAGCACGACCAGTATGTGTCGATGGCCCCTGGCAGACTTCTCCAGTGGGCCTACCAGGTCCATGGCGATCCTCTCGAATGGGACCTCTATGATGGGGAGGGGCACTAAAGGGGCCCGCAAGTGGGGCCGGGGGGCGTGCAATTGACACTCCGGGCAGGAGGCGCAGTACCGCCAGACCGCTGCATGGACCCCTGGCCAGAAGAACCTCTTCATGACCCGATCGAGGGTCTTCTCCACCCCCAGGTGGCCCCCGAAGAGGTGGCTGTGAGCCAGGTCCAATATGCCTCTCTGATGCTTCCGTGGCACCAAAAGTTGTTCCACCGACATGTCATGCATCGGGACTACCCTATACAGCAGGTCCCCCTTGATTATATAATACGGCCCTCGGCCCTTACTTTTCCCCTCTACCGGGGTCCCATTTACCTCCACCACTTCGCCGCGGATATTTTGGTAGAGTGGGTCATTGGCCTGATCTTGCCCAAAATTCTCCGTGGCCGGGCCAATTGGCCCCAACTCCGGGGTATCTACCTCCGCCTCCCCTTCGGGGGCTGCCTGGGGCGCACCGGGCCCGGCGTCTGTCTCCCTCACCGCCCGCCTGGTCCTCCTTCCCTGGGGGCTCCCTCGTTCCCCCACTAGTGCAGCCCTCCGGTATTGGGTCAGGATTCTTGTCCCTAACGCCTTGGCTGCCCTCCTCTCCCTCCGAGACTTCCGGGACCCCCCGCCCACAGAGAATAATTCCGGGTCAAATTCCTGGAAAGCTGGTGCCCTGGGACCGCTCGGCGTCACCTCCGGGACCCCGGCACTAACTCCTTCTGTCCCCCGCCCGGGGAGCAGGCTGTCAAAGTCAGGGAAGTCTCGTCCAATGAGGACCGGGTAGGGGAGCTTCGGGACTACGCCCACCACTACTTTCGTGGGGTGTCCCAGGACGTCTAGGCTTACAGAGACGGTGGTGTAGTAGTTTATATCCCCATGCACACAGGATACTGCCGAGCGCTTGGCCCAGGACAGCTGGTTCTGGCTGATCAACATCCCGGAGACCAGCGTAACCGCGCTCCCTGAGTCTACTAGTGCGGTGGTCTTAATGCCATTCATTTTAACGGTCCGGGTATATCTATGGGGAGCCATCGTGACCCCCACTTGGTTCACCAGGTCGCATGGATCCCCCATACCCCCCAAGTCACATTCCATGGGGTCGGCCCAATTTGGGCACTGAGCGGCTAGGTGTCCCATTTCCCCACAAGCATAGCAGCGTCTCCCGGCTCGGGACAGCCCCCCAGTTTTCGGGCTGTTCGGCCCTACCCCCCGAGTCCCGTTCCCCCAGTCCCCAAGTCTGTCCAAGCTCTCAGGCCGTCTCCCGGCCTCCTCTTCTTCCTCCCTATAGCGGCTTGGGGTCTTGGCAATCCGGGGCTTTTGTCTGGAGGCCGGCCTTCTAGTTACCCGCAGCCCCTCCGTGGTAGTTTGTGACAACTCCTGGGAGGCAAGGTGTCTCTCTACGAGGGCTACCAGCTCGTCGTAGGAGGGGGGATCGTTCTTTCGGACCCACCCCCTTAGCTCAGGTGGTAACCCCCGCATATACCTGTCCAGCACCAGGATCTCTATCATCTTCTCCGGGCTGTGGGTCTCGGGCCGTAACCACTTCCGGGCAAGGTGGATCAGGTCGAACAGCTGAGTCCTCGGGGTCTTGCCGACCTCGTACCTCCACTCATGAAACCGCTGGGCCCGCAGGGCTGGCGTTACTCCCGCTCTGGCCAGGATCTCGGCCTTCAGCTGGGGGTAGTCCGCAGCGGCCTCAGGTGCCAGGTTGAAATAGGCCTTCTGGGCCTCCCCGCACAGAAAAGGGGCCAGGATGCTTGCCCACTGTCCTCGGGGCCAAGCCTCACGCAGGGCCGTCCTCTCGAAAGCGAGCAGGTAGGCCTCGGTGTCGTCGCCTGTCGTCATCTTCTGAGGAAATGGCTGGCCCGTAGTGGCCGGTCGTCAGGCCCCCCACAGCCCATGGTGCTCAGGGCTTTCACCTGCCGTATCACCTCCTGCAACGTGGCTCGGTCCTGGGCTGCCTGAGTTATCAGCAACTGGTTGATCTCTTGCTGCACTCGGACAGCTTCCTGCTGGGCTGCAGTGGCCTGGACCAGGGCCTTCACCACCTCTTCCATCTTCCCTCTGAGTATGGGGGGGGAGGGGCTGGCCACCAAGTCTAGTCACTTCAGATCCCACCTCTGACACCACGTGTGACAAGGTGGCTCCTCGGCTCCCCTGACTCAAGTCCTTTGGGGTTCTGGCACAGCACTGGCGCCCTGACCAGGCTGAAGCAGACCCCGTGTTTCTGCTGCTCCTTAGCAGCCCACTCCCTGTCTCTCTCTCTCTCAGGGTCAGGCTCCTGCAGCCTAGGAAAGCTAGGTTCCCCCTGGGAGGGACCCTTTTGTTCTGGTCCCCTGCTTGCCAGCAGCCTCTCCGTCCCTGCTTCCCTCAACTTACTCTGCACACTCCTCTGCTTTCACCAAATTCACTCTTCTAGCTCCTACTGCCTCCAACTCACTCCTCAAACTCCCACACTCCTCCCTGGGGAGGAGTCTCTTTAAAGGGCTCTGGCAGCCTCCTTAACTGGCCTCAGCTGGCCCTGCTCCTGGCTGTGGCAGCTTTGCTCAGCTGGACCCAATTCCCCTGTAGTAACCCTTCTAATTACAGGTCCTTCTGGCAGCTGCCTGCCCTGGGTCTACCACATACTTTAGAAATGGTGAATAAGATTTTTAGTAATCCTGCCCTGTACTAGACTTGGCTGTGTGGATGGAAGCCAGTAGCTGCAATGTTTAAGGGAGAATGTATTTTGTCTCATTGACAACCAGGGTGATAATATAGAAGCTGTTTTGTTACTGGAATTTAATAAACCAGCAGTTTGGGGGATTGTCTGCCCTATTGCTTGCAGTTTGTCATCAGTATGCATTCTCAGTGGAGTAGGATATTCATAAACATGAGATTTTTCATGGGAAAATATTGTTTTATATTATTTTTTTCAGTGAGCCCTCTGAATGCTCCCTAAGGGCATAAATGAACAACCTAAGAACACACTAGGGCCTGGTCTACACTGGGGGTAGGTTCAACCTAAGATGCGCAACTTCAGCTACATGAATAGCTACAGAGAAATGGTCTGAGATAAATAGTTTAATACGGACAAATGCAAAGTACTCCCCTTAGGAAGGAACAATCAGTTTCACACATACAGAATGGGAAGTGATAGTCTAGGAAGGAGAACTGCAGAAAGTCATCTTGAGTTCATAGTGGACCACAAGCTAAATATGAGTCAACAGTGTGACACTGTTGCAAAAAAAAGCAAATATGATTCCGGGATGCATTAACGGGAGTGTTGTGAGCAAGACATGACAGGTCATTCTCTTGCTCTACTCTGCATTGATTAAGACTCAACTGGAGTATTGTGTCCAGTTCTGGACACCACAGTTTAAGAAAGATGTGGAAAAATTGGAGAAGGTCCAGAGAAGTGCAACAAGAATGAGAAAAGGCCTATAAAACATGAGCTATGAGGGAAGACTGAAAGAACTGGACTTGTTTAGTTTAGAAAAGAGGATGCTGAGGGGGACATGATAGTAGTTTTCAAGAATCTAAAAAGATGTTACATGAAGGAGGTAGAAAAATTGCTCTCCTTGGTCTCTGATGATAGGACAAGAAGAAATGGACTTAAATTGCAGCAAGGGAAATTTAGGTTGGACATTAGGAAAAACTTCCTAGCTGTCAGAATGGCGAAGCACTGGAATAAATTGCCCAAGGAGGTTGTGGAATCCCCATCATTGGAGATATTTGGCTGGGTAGACATCTATCAGAGATTATCTAGATGCGGGGCCGGCTCCTGGCACCAGCTTAGGAAGCACATGCCTGGGGCGGCATTCTGTAAGGGGCGGCTGTGACGGGTTGAGATCACAGAAACCCCTTAGGAGCTGCCACCTGATGTGCCAAGGCTACTCCTGCCTCAGTTTTCCTGCCCAAACAGCTTAGGACCCCAGTATCCTGCCAGGTCTGAGCCATGTCCCCTAACAGCTGTGGGCCTTCCTGGAAACAGGCAGGAGGTATCCTTACCTCTGGCACTCAGATGCTCAACTCCCAATGGGGTCAAACCATGAATAAAATTTGCTTTGCCCTGTATAAAGCTTATACAGGGCAAACTCATAGATTGTTCGCCCTCTATAACGATGATAGAGAGATATGCACAGCTGTTTGCCCCCTCCCCCCCGCCCCCCTAGGTACCAACACATACTCCAGGTTAACTAATAAGTAAAAAGTGATTTTAATGAAGATAGGAAATAGGATTTAAGTGGTTCAAAGTAGTAACAGGCAGAATAAAGTGAATTACCAAACAAAATAAACAAAACACACAAATCTAACACTTACAGTAAAAAAAACCTCACCCTCTGAATTCCTTCTTTCAGGCTAAACTCCCTGTTAGCCTGGGTCCAGCAATCATTCACCTCCCCCCTGCAGTCACAGTCCTCTGTTCCAGTTTCTTCCAGGAATCCTTGGGAGATGCAGGGCTGTTGCTTGAGCCAGCTGAGAACAAAATGGAGAGGTCTCTCCCAGGTTTTTAGAGGCTTCCTCCTCTGGGTGGAGAGCCCCTCCCTCCTTCTTATCCAGAGTCCACATGGGCTCTCAGATCACATGGACAAAGTAGCAGGTTTGAACCAGAATCCCCTCACCACCAGTCAGGCTGCATTCCTGAGGAGGCTCGGGTGTGGACGGGATTCTACAAAGTTCATTGTTTGCTTGATTGGTTTTCAATTGGGCTTAACTGAGAATAGTTTTTCCCTCAGAGAGCTGCTCAGCTGTTTTCCAAAGTCCACATACAACCAACCAAGCACACTGTTGTATTCAGAGTTATGAATATTGACTCAGACACATACATACAAATAGGATGAACCGATCCAGTGGATCATTATCTTCACAGAGATATAACTTTTCAGCAATACCATATTCCAGTAACATCACACATCTATTTACAGGCCCCCGCGCCCATAAACCCTTATGGGGTACACTGTCACAGCGGCCTTCCAGACAATCTTAGAGCTGCGCCCCCCACCCCCTCCTTTTTTTTTTTTTTTGCATTCTGGCGGCACTGCAGGAAATGCACCGCCCCCCCCCCCCCCTTTTTATTATTCTGCAGGTGCCTGAGCCCTGGAGCACCCACGTAGTCGGCACCTAACCTCAAATGAGAACTTTTCACAAACCCAAAAATCATTTCAAAGAATAAAACAACTTCGAACTCACCTTATATAGTCTCGTAAATTTGCTGCATTTCCCCCGGCCCCCAGAAATGCCGACGCAATTACTACCCAGATGATGTAGGGGAGCAAAGCAGAAGTACTGAAAGTCCCTGTGAGTGAGCCTTGAAGAATCAGGCCGTATAGTAACAATTTACGTACGGCTACTGTAGTATTTTTCACCCCACAGACTTCACAAGCATAACAAAGGCAAATATCCGTCCTTCCTTGTGCAAAGGACAAAGTACAACGCTATTAGAAGAGGAATTTTAACTCTTCATTCACCTGAGACTACAAAGGGGAATTTGTGTCGACAAGCTTTGGTTACCAAAACTGTAATTTGTCCAAGACGGCCGGGTTAATCAAATCCACTGACCATGCCAGTACAGGTCACCTCACGGCCAGTCCGATGGGACCCCTTCATGCTGTGCTATGGGAGCAAATTGTGTTCTCAAAGTGGGAACAGTCAATCTTCCTAATTCCAATTACCCAAAATGAGCAAAGCTGTTTTGTGTGATGATCACAATATTGACATTAGTGAAAAGTAAAAGGGCTGGGCTGAGATACCAGCATCTCCCCCCAGGGCTGGCTTTAGACACCGGCCCCCTCCCCCCATCGCCCCCAGGGCCGGATTGAGGCACAAGCCCCTCCCCCCACCACCTCCGGGGCTGGGCTGAGGCATTGGCCCCTCCCCCCATCATCCCCAGGGCCAGGCGGAGACACCAGCCCCTTCCCCCTGTCACTGCCAGGGCTGGGCTGAGTCACCGGCCCCTCCCCCAACCAACTGCCATTTGCCAACTGCCACAGAACTCCCATCCCCCGTGTCTTTGGGCTGGTTCCGCCCGTCGCTCTGGTCCAGTTCCCGGGATTTTTTTGAGCGTTTTCCCTGCACTCTGCAACTTTGCAAAACGTCTCCAATTTGGGAAAAGTTAGAAAGAACAAAAAGGAAAGAAATGTAACAACGTAACAAGTAGAAAACGGACGGAACGCGGGAGAAAATCTAATTTTCTTAAAAAAAGGAAAACGCAACAACAGAATGTTCTGGTGCCTCAGACTGAAACACAATGTTCTATACAAATTGAACACATTCACGTTAGTTCATTCTGATTTTTTTCCATGAAAAAACCCCAAAACATTTCAAATGAAGTGTATTTGTTCAGAATTTCCTACAGGAAAAAAATTGGGGAGTTAGACCAGCTCTGATCTTCAGTCTCTTTTAAATCTTTCTTATACACACTTCAAAATCCAACTGACCCCAAAGAACTAGTAAGGGTTGTTTTTTTTTCTTTTGTTTGTTTTCTCAGTTTCTTCGCTCTTTAAACTTCAAAGACAACTGCCAATTACCAGCAGAGCAATGCTGGTAATCCTGTGAAATATGTATCTCCTCCTCTGAAGCACCTCCAGTGAAACACAAGGGAATAAATAAACTGGTTAGTCTCTAAGCCATTGGTTCTCAAAGTGGGGGTCGGGACCCCTCTGGGGGTCGCAAGCCAGTTCTGTGGGGGTCGCGAGCCCCTGCTGCCAGCTGCCGGCCGCGAACAATGACGCTGCCACGGGCTGCTGGCATCCAGCCCCGCTGTGGCGGGCTGCCGGTGCCCCCATAAGGCCAGTCCCAGGCAGCTGGCATCCCCGCGAGCCCGGTCCGCGTCCTGGCTCCTTCTGTGGTGGGTTGCCGGCACTGCCACGTGCCCAGCCCGGCCCCGGCCCCTGCATAGGTGGGCTTCTGGTGCCCCCGTGACCCCAGCCCCTGCCGCGGTAGGATGCCGGCGCCTCCGTGGGGCTGCTGGAACCCTGCCCCTCACTGGCCTCAGGGGGCTGCTGGAACCCCCTCCCTCATCCCGATCCCTGCCCTGGGGGGCTGCTGGAACCCCCCCATCCCAGCCCCTGCCACAGTTGGCTGCAGCCACGCTCCCCCCACCTGATCCCTAGAGGGGGTCCCGCTTAGAGGCCCGGTGTGGGAAAGGGGTCACCACTACAAAAACTTTGATAACCACTGCTCTAAGGCAGCGGTTCTCAAACTTGTTGAGACCGCGACCCCTTTTCCTGCTCCGTCGGCGCGGCGCGACCCCTCCAGTCCCCGCCAAGGGCGGGCTGCCAGCTGCGCTCCGGCCCCCAGTCCCCTCAGCGGGCGGGCTGCCGGCTTCGCCCCAGCCCCAGTCCCCGCCGCGAGTTGCGGTGGCAGGAGCTCGTGACCCCCCGGGGAGTGCTCGGCAACCCCCTGGGGGGTCACGACCCCCAGTTTGAGAAACCCTGCTCTAAGGTGTTACAAGTATTCCTGTTTTATTTATGGATACAGACTAACATGGCTGCTATTCTTAAACAAAGGCAAGAAGAAAAATTCACGGGCCCCTTTTTATTCCCTTTTTCCGATCCCATGCAGTAGCCTAGTATATTTGACAGCAAGATACACTTTCCAATGTGATCATCTATTGTTAAGAATGAAAGTCCTTTTTGTATTCGAGAGCTCTAAAGACACGTCTAGTTCTGCCATCTCCACAGATCCCTCAGAGCCCATTCCTGCCTTAAAGCTCCAATAGAAAAAGGTGAGTGGTTTTGGTTACAACTTTCCTCTTTTGAAGAAAATAAAATAAAATAGTGAAGAGCCTACCTCCCTTTAGCATTACAACACTAAATCAAACATGATGTAACAAGATTAGCATCTCCTGTTCTCATCTCCACACTCAGAAAAATGTTCGTCCAAACTCTGTATTTGCACAAAACTCCTTCTGATTATATGCTGCTGTTTTATGAATTAACTGCAATTTTTTCATAGCTTCATTTAGGAAAACATCCCTGCAATGAATGTAACCTTTAATCTCAGTCATTCCAATTGCTCCAGAAACAAGAAGTAACTTTTAAAAATCCCAAATCTACCATAAATATAAAATACATATTTTAAAAATCACTTATTTGGATTATAAATGACATTCACACACAGCAGATATGTGTACCCACCTCAGAACTCTCTCAGCAGACACAAATAAGCCCGCCAAAATCCATTGGACTATAAAAATCAGATGTGGGCAAAGGGCAAATGTATGAACAAGGAACAGGAAATGTGTGAGGGAGGGGACTGAAGGTGAATGAAAGAAAATGATGTGTGTGTGTGTGTGTGTGTGTGTGCGCGCGCGTGCGCACGCGTGCATGTGTGTGTCTGTGTGTCTTTAGATTGCACCCTACCCCCTCCAGGTTCCCAGAATCCACAGATCTCCAAGATTTGTACACAGGGATACATGACTACACAATGTGCAGGTGAATTGTCTTAATGCACAATTTCCCCCATAAGGATAAGGAGGAGGGAGCCCTTAGAAGTGTTTAAGCCTTGGCTCTGCAACCATGGAAATGTCCCAACATCTAGGGGTCCTCCCACAGATCTCAGGGCAGCTGTTGGAGGGGCAGTAGTTACTCATACTCTTGCCTCAGGGCTTTCAGTGTCCTTATCCCCCTTATCTCAGGGGGCAGGGAGAGCTGCTCACAGCTGCCTGGTATGAGAGCCTGGGTCCTCCCTCTCCAGCAGGCTCCAACCCAGAGCTCTAGGAGTGGAAATGACACCAAGGACGGAGAGCCCTGAGGCTGCTTCCCTGAACCACTTCCCACCTCTTACTTTCCAAGTCCAGGGCGCAGTCAAAGTGTCACTAACTATCCAGGAAAAGATGGAATGAAGGGTTCCCTAATCTGACAAACTAGTCCCTCAGCAGGGACCCTGCTTTAACCTTTACTCAGGTAAGGATACATGCAAATTCCTACATTTCAAGGCCAGAAGGGGAGGTCGTCTACTCTGATCTGCATGAAAGCCCAGAGGACTTCTCCCAGCAATTTTTGCATCAAGCTGATAACTTCTGATTGAGCCGTGGAATCTCTTTGGGAAAGACACCCAGTCTCATTTTAGTGATAGAAACTTCATCACAGCCCTAGTTAATTTGCTCCAAGTGTTAACTACCCTCACTGTTAAAAATATGCACCTTATTTCTATTCTGAATTTGTCCATCTTCAGATTCCAGGCTGTAGATCTCATGATTTTTTAATCCTAAATTAAATCTCTCAGAAATATTTTTCTTGTGTATATACTTGAAGATTGTGATCAGGTGATATCTTCCCATCTACTGGACTCTGTACCAGTTAGCAGGTGGGACAGTATGATGTAGAGAATGTTTTATAATAACAATTCTGTAATTACTGCAGCTTATATAGACAGTAGGATGCTGCCTATTAAGTAGGGTTTTATGCAAGAAGCGCCTGTGTTCTATGACCTAACAATCTGCCATTTGATTTCTAGGATAAATTGCACATGTGCATTTTGAACTGGATTTTCTTCTGGCTTATGCATTAGCAACAGAACTGTTACCTGAATTTTGAGTGATAATATTTGTTGCCAATGATTCATGAAACAGCAAGAGCCCAGCTTGACTTTCAGAGTTCATGCTGAGTTTGAGAGAGCACCTGGTTACTTGTAGACAGAACACATTTTCACTAGTCATTGAGAGATACTAAATATGGAATCTGACCATTTTTAACAAGTCACTTCTCAGAGTCTGAACCTGTATTTCATACAAGGGCTTTATAATAGGACTTGACAATGAATAAGGGTTACAGAATCAGATAATATCTTGGCATTAAATTGTATTACAGGGAGGAGGCTGTATAGGTAGAGAAGGTTATGTATTGCTGGACATGATTTTTAGTTGACCATTTAATGGCCAATCCTGCAAGATACTGTAATTCTTGATTCTCATCAATTATACAGCAGAATCGGACTCCCAAAGAGGGCAAGTAGTCACCTGTTGTTCAGATTTTTCTTATCTTTTATTACGTTCAGGATAGTCAGCAACAGGATTACATGATAGTTGGAAATATTTCAAGCAAGTATACGAAAGTCTTAGCTTTATATAAAGTCCCATTAAAAGTGAGACATCTGGTGGACACTGCATTTATTCCCCTAAGTAACCAGCAGTCCAGAATAACAATGGGACATTTTGGAAAACAGCTGTCAGAAATGAAACACTGAGTCATTTTAAGGTTGTTGGGGTTTTTTTAATCGGTTTGTTTCTTCAAGAGAAAAACTGTCAAATTTTACAACATGTAAAATAACTAATTTCTTCTCATCAGTGGGTGAACGTAGCCTCTTCATCGGAATTGTTGGTACTTGTGTCTCTATGAAGCAGAATTTATCCCTAAAGAGCCCCCCCCCCCCGCACATGCTCCCTGCTAGAGCTTCCAATACAGCAACCAATCTTGTTTAAAAATCATTCCAATAAAATGGACTAAACTGTTTCCGCTATAGTTGAATCTGGTTCTTTCTAGTATTTTCTTTTAATGTACTTTGTTGGGAAAGGATTGGTATCAAATGGAAAACTTCATTTTAAAGCACAGGAAGGAAAGAGCAGTCATGAAAGCTGGGCTTTTGATGGGAATCCTTTGGAAATTTGGCATCCAATTCAATTGTGATTTGGGTGCCTAAATCCCTTAAGTCCCTTTGAAAACCCCAGTCTAATGCATTCCTCCCCAAATGCAAATACAAGTCTAGATGCTGAGCTCCATTTTGTTGCTAGGCAAAGAGGGGAGGTTAGGGTCTCTTCTTTCCCATTGAGTCTTGATTATGCAATGCACACAATGTACACATCATGTATAGACAGGGGAAATACAGGGCTGCAAAATTCCAGAGGGAATGCTGGGGAAAGGGCTGACCAAAATTTGTCCATAAAAAAAAACAGTTACTCACCTTTCGTAACAGTTGTTCTTCGAGATGTGTTGCTCATGTCCATTCCAACAAGTGTGTGCGCACCGCGCATGCACGGTCCGGAAACTTTTCCCTAGCGGTACCCGTAGCGTCGGCAGGGGCGACCCCTGGAGTGGCGCCCTTATGGCAACGCATATATGCCCCTGCCGACCCCCCCCCCCCCCCCGCTCAGTTCCTTCTTGCCGGTACTCTGACAGAGGGGAGGCGGGAGGGATTTGGAATGGACATGAGCAACACATCTCGAAGAACAACTGTTACGAAAGGTGAGTAACTGTTTTTTCTTCTTCGAGTGATTGCTCATGTGCATTCCAACAAGTGACTTACGAGCAGTTATCTTGGAGGAGGGTAAGGAGTACTCTTAGTGACTGCTGTAAGGACAGCTTGCCCCACAGCAGCATCCTCCGAGGTCTGCTGAACAATGGCATAGTGCGAGGAGAAGGTATGAACCGAAGACCATGTCGCTGCTCTACAGATGTCGACAATTGGAATGTGCGCCAGGAACGCTGTGGATGTGGCCTGAGCTCTGGTCGAGTGGGCTGTTAATGGCGGAGGAGAAACATTCGAGAGGTTATAGCACAGTTTGATGCACGAGGTGATCCATGCCGAGAGGCGTTGGGAAGAAATCGGCAACCCCTTCATCCGCTCTGCTACTGAAATAAAAAGTTGTGGAGATTTACGAAAAGCTTTTGTATGTTCTATGTAAAAAGCTAAAGCCCTTCTCACATCCAAGGAATGTAACATTCTTTCCTTGTTGGAAGTATGTGGCTTGGAGAAGAATACAGGGAGAAAAATGTCCTGGTTTATGTGAAAGGAGGAAACCACTTTAGGAAGGAAGGCCGGGTGAGGACGTAGCTGAACCTTATCTTTATGGAAGACGGTATATGATGGCTCAGAGGTGAGAGCTCTGAGCTCAGAAACTCATCGGGCTGAGGTAATAGCCACGAGAAAGGCCGTCTTCCAAGAAAGATAAGAGAGTGGGCAGGTGGCTAGGGGCTCAAAGGGGGGCTTCATGAGAGCTGTTAACACAAGGTTAAGATCCCACGGGGAAACAGGGCGTCGCACCGGCAGGTACAACCTTTCCAACCCCCTGAGAAAGCGTACCACGAGTGGGTTGCTAAATACAGAGGCTCCCCCCACTCCTGCGTGAAATGCTGATAGGGCAGCCAGGTGTACACGCACAGTGGAAATGGCTAAGTCTTGCTTTCTAAGATCAAGGAGGTAATCTAAGATAAGGGATATAGGGGCTAAGGCGGGGTCCATGCCATTACCCTGAGCCCACAAAGAAAAACGTTTCCATTTGGCTGCATATGTAGTCCGAGTTGAGGGTTTTCTACTACCCAATAAGACCTCCCTGACATGAGTGGAGCACTGAAGCTCTGAGGGGTTCAACCATGGATATTCCACGCCGTCAGGTGGAGCGATTGGAGGTTGGGGTGAAGCAATCGCCCGTGGTCCTGAGAAATTAGGGTCAGGAGGAGAGGGAGGGTTATAGGTCTCGTGGTCGGGAGGAGAGGGAGGGTTATAGGTCTCGTGGTGGAAAGGGACACTAGTAGGGTGTACCAATGTTGGCCGGGCCACACCGGTGCTATAAGGATCATGGACGCTCTGTCCAGACGGGCCTTGAGCAGCACTCTGTGGATAAGGGGGAATGGAGGAAATGCGTAGAGCAGACCCTCCTTCCAAGGGATCTGAAAGGCATCCGCCTCCGACCCTGGACTGAGGTTCATGAGGGAGCAAAACCTCTGGCATTTCCTGTTGACTCTCGTGGCAAACAGGTCTAGGAGGGGAAACCCCCACTCTAGGAAGATTGAGTGCACAATGTCGGGCCTGAGCGACCATTCGTGGCCCCGAAAAGAGCGACTCAGAGTGTCCGCCAGCACATTCTGAACCCCCGGGAGATAGGTGGCTATGAGATGAATGTCGTGTGAAATGCAAAAATCCCAGAGGGCCAGGGCTTCCCTGCATAGGGGAGAAGAGCGAGCACCACCCTGTTTGTTTATATAAAACATTGTCGCTGTGTTGTCCGTCTGCACCAGCACACACTTGCCTTGTAACTGGTCCTGAAATGTCTGGCAAGCTAGACGAACTGCTCTGAGCTCCTGGATGTTGATGTGAAGGGACAGCTCATTGTGAGACCAGAGGTCTTGGGTCCTGGCGTCCCCCAGATGAGCTCCCCAGCCGAGGGCGGAAGCATCTGTCCCCAAGGTTATTGCCGGTTGGGGTTTCTGGAAAGGGACCCCGACGTTGAGGGAGCTGGGATGGAGCCACCAATGGAGTGGTTTGGGAGGGTGACGACAAGGTCCAAGGGATCCCTTCCCTGTCTGTAAACGGTCGCCAACCAGGCCTGCAGGGGTCGTAGCCGAAGCCTGGCGTATGGTACCACATACGTGCAGGCTGCCATGTGGCCCAAGAGGACCATGCAGCTCCTGGCTGTGGTAGTTGGGAATCGAAGGACGGAGTGAATCAAGTCTGCTATGGCATTGGCTCGAGTAGGAGGTAGGAATGCCCTTGCTTGTTGAGAGTCCAATATTGCCCCAATGAACTCTATTCTCTGAGTGGGTACTAGGGTCGATTTTGGCTCGTTTAGCATGAGAACCAACCTGAGGAATGTAGCTCTGGTGAGAGCTATGTGTTGGATTGCTAGTTCTTTTGACTTTGCCCTTTACCCTATGGCCGTAGCCATTGTCCGTGAGGCAGAGTCTGCTGAATCAAGAGCTGCCTGTAGAGCAGCCCTGGATACAACCCTGCCTTCCTCTACAATGGCATTAAACTCGGGGGTCAACTCTTTAGGTACTTTTTCTTGGAATTTGGCCAAAGTCGACCATGAGTTAAAAGCATAACGTCCCAATGCTGCCTGCTGGTTCGCAATTCTTAATTGTAAGGCAGCAGAGGAATAGACTTTTCTGCCATAGAGATCCAGCTTCTTGGCAGCTTGAGACTTAGGCGTAGAGCCTGTTTGCCCTTGGCGCTCGCGATGGTTTACTGCATCAGCCACCAGAGATCCAGGTGGCAGATGAGTAAAGAGATGTTTGTATCCCGTCCGGGGTGCGAAGTAGCGCCTTTCCACCCCCCTTGCAGTTGGAGGGATTGAGGATGGTGTCTGCCACAGGGTATTAGAAGAGGTTTGGATGGTTTTAATGAATGGCAAGGCTATCTTAGCCGGGCCGTCAGAGGAAAGGATGTCCACAGTAGGATCCACCTCTTCCTTAACCTCTTCTGCCGGGAGGTTAAGGTTTTGGGCCACCCTCCTGAGGAGGTCCTGATGCCCCTTAATGTCCATAGGTGGGAGGCCTGATGATGATGACCCTGCCACCGCCTCGTCGGGTGATGATGAGGATGACATGGCAAAGTGTGGTTCATCCTGATTAGGATCCCCCATGGGTGGTTCGGTGGGGGACCCTTCTCGAGAATGATGAGACTGTGGAGGAGGGTGATGGCCTAGACCCGAAGGACCTGGTACTGGCTCATCTTCTGGCACTTCGGATGGGGGTCTCGTAATTGTCACAGAAACAGGACCACGCGGCACCGAGGGCAGCGACGCGGACACAGACGGTGGCCCTTGCATCTGGTGGAAAGCCCACGGAGTCCAAAATGGCCACTGCACCGGTCCTTGGCTCTGTTGAGGCCATGGTGCTGGGCAGTGTGAAGACCGCCGGTGCCGAGAGTGATGACGGTCAGATCGATGGGTGCGGTGGCTTCGACCTGATCGGAGGGACCCCACATCGGTGCGGTGGCTTCGTCCGGAGTGGGAGGAACCGGCGTCGGAGTCAGATGAATGTTCCGAGGTTGACCATGGCGGTGCCGATCCTTCCGGTGCCACGATGTGTTTTTGGAACATCGTTGGCTTCCCCGGGTGAGTCTGCGGTGCCGGTGGGCGAGGTTGTGGCATGTCCGCAGAAACTTGCATTGTCGGTGCCGAGGAAGCCCGCACCGAGGAAGTGGAAGCCACCGAGGTCGACGGGACGGCCGGTAACGAAACCATCGGCATTGGTGGTATAATGGGCATCACGGACCTGGGTATCGGTGCAGGAGCCACGAACGGTACCGGGGTCGTGATCGAAGACTGAGCCACAAATAGTACCGGAGGTATAATCGGTGCCGGAACAGCATCACCCGCCATCTCGATCAGTTCTCGGGCTGCATCGAAGGTGTCCGGGGTCGACGGCATGGTTAAGTCCTGGAAGGCCTCATGCGAAGCAGCTACATCATCCTTGGATGCATGAGCGCGCACCCAGGCAGACGCTTTAGGCACTTTACGGGGCTCATCAATGTGACCCGAAGTCTGCCGCGTCGAAGAGGGCTCTCTCTCTTTGACCTGCAGGCCGGCGAGCGGCCTCTTTGCTTTTTCGCCGGCACCGGCGACTGAGATCGGTGCCACCGAGGACTTACGGAGCGGCACAGAGAACGGTGCCGGTGCACCTTCTCTTTTCTCGGTGCCGCGGGGTCCCGCACTGATGCTGAGAACAACTCTGCACATAAGTATGGATAGGATACCGCTGAGTAACTAGTACAAGGATTCCAGCAACCGTCATGGACGGGAAGAAGGAACTGAGCGGGGGGTGGGTCGGCAGGGGCGTATATGCGTTGCCATAAGGGCGCCACTCCAGGGGTCGCCCCTGCCAACCCTACGGGTACCACTAGGGAAAAGTTTCCGGACCGTGCATGCGCGGTGCGCACACACTTGTTGGAATGCACATGAGCAATCACTCGAAGAAGAACCATGTTATCTTTCATTATAGAATTATAGAATGCTGAAATTAGCGATGAGATTCTTATTATTTTGCCTCCGAGGTGAAGCTGCCAATAAGGGAAGTGTTAGAGGATGGGTGGTGTTTTCTTGTTTTTAACATCTGCATCAAATTCCCCAGAAACACTGTGCTTGTCAAATATTGTATTGGACAAAAGTCACAAACAAAAAACCAATAGGAAATGAAAATATTGTATTACAAAACATGTAACGAAGACAGCCTGACAATGTACATTTTTTAAAAACAGCTTTTTTACATCAAAATACATTCATGAAAACCTTGATTTCAGTTACATCAGTATAAAATCATCATCAGTGTCATTTTATATTTAGGTTTAAGATTAGCTGCCATGTTAATCTGTATCCGTAAATAAAATGAGGAATACTTGTGGCACCTTAGAGACTAACCAGTTTAAAAAAACTTCCAAAACAGACTCCAACGAGAAGCTGAGGAACTGGAATTAATTTTCAAATTAGACACTATCAACCAAGGGTTAAACAAAGATTATGAATGGCTTTATCATTACACTGAGGGCTTGGTTACACTTACAGCTTTATAACGGTTTTGGTTATACCTGCCCTTGTATACAGCTATAGGGATAGTGCTATAGCATGTCCACACTGAGATCCGCCAGTTGTATAGCGTGACCACATTTGCAGCACTTGCAGCGACATGGGGAGTCAGCTGGGTGCAACGTGCTTTTCAAACGAGGGCGCTGAGGGGGAACGTGTTGTGTGTATGCGGAGGGAGAGAGCGAGTGGATTTTCCTTATGCTGGGAGCCTGTCAGCAAGTTTCCTTTGAAATACAAAGCCTACTAGATTTCTCTTTCACACAGGCTCACTCTGTAAACATTTGCATTGCTTATTTGCTGAGTTAAGAGAGAAACTCTGAAAACATACTTCCACATTCCTTCAGCCAAATTCAAAACAAAAGGAAGAGATGTCAATTGCCTTAAATGGCTAGCTGCGTCTACAGAGATCACTCAAAGCGCTGGATTGTTAATACCCATTCAGACTGGAGATAATACGGAGCACTGAATATCCTATAGCTGTTAATCCTCGGGGAAGGGAGGATTACCAGAACCGGTATAACTGTGGATTTATAGCATTCTACATGCCTCGCCAGTCTGGAGTTATAGCGTTCCTGGAGGCTTTATAGTGCTATAAAGTGCCAGTGTAATCAAGCCCTAATTGAATGCATTTCCCTAGTTAAGATCCCTTCAAAGGTTCTTATCATCTGTCAGACACAGTTCCACTACAAAAGGTTTTTTTTCTCCTGCTGATAATGGCCCATCCAAATTAAACAGCCTCTTAGAATTGCTATGGTAATTTCCATCTTTTTCTGCTTTCTGTGTATATAAATGCATCTTACTTCTGTGTGTTCCATGCTATGCATCTGATGAAGTGGGCTGTAGCCCATGAAAGCTTATGCTGAAATAAACTGGTTAGTCTCTAAGATGCCACAAGTGTTCCTTGTTTTATCTATGTTATATTTATTCCTCTTTAATTGAACAAATCCTCATTGTTGTTTCTTTTTGCGAATTTTTAAAGAATGGATAAACTTCTGAAAATGAACAATTGCTAAATGTGAACAACACAGATCTGTCCGTTACATTAAAAAAGGTCACCTGCCTGTCTTGGTAACTAAGATAAACTCCAATTTTCCTGGCCTTTTTCTGCACCATGACCCGGGTCCAGGGGTCAGTTTTTGCCCAATAATCTCTCCCACTCAGACCCAGAGCCCAGAATCCCTCTTTAGGGGACAGGGAAAGTTTCCCTTTTCTCTGTATGGATTTTCTGGCCACTCCCAGGTCCCAGTCAGAGCTGCTCACAACTTCCACCTCCCAGTAGTGCTTTCCATCAGAGAATCCTTCAGAGCCCAGCACACAGACAGTCGAATCGAACCTCTCTGGATTTGGTGGAACTTTCTGAGGTTGGGCTTCATGTTTCACACTCTTCTTATCGTGAGCAATGGAGAGGTTGGGATGGGCCGTATCTGCATCAAGTGTGATGTCATCTGCAGGAAGAGAGTTTTGGTTTTGAGAACCACTCCTATAATGCCAGCACACACTGGATTAGAAGGGAAGTATATACCACGAGCCCACTGATTTCAATGGGAGTTTTGCCTGAGTAAGGACTGCAGGACTTGCCAATTCAATGTTGCATTGAACTCTGTTGGAAATTAGACTTGTGTGGTATTTGCACAAAAATAAAAGTGATCCAGAATTCTTTATCACATTAGTACCCAAACTGGGCCCAATTCAGCTCTCAGTTACACAAGTGTGAATCCAGAGTAACTTCGTTTAAACTTGGCCAACACGCCAAAATGCGAGAAGCAGAGCAGGGCAGCAAAGTACATCATTGCCATTGTAACTGAGAGCTGAATTGGGCCCACTATGCTATGTGTCTAGCATTATGGGATGGTTTGTGCGGGAAGAATGGCAAAAATATATTTCCTAGGATAGCTAACGATGATGAGAAGTTCATCATGAAACACAGAATTGGATTAAGATCACAAACACTGCTCATGTCAACATACCCCTATTACTATAACTTATAAATAAATATGATGTACATAAATAACAAAACATTACAATTATTCATTAAAATAAAGTTTTACCTAATAACTAAACCTGAAATCAGGACCCCTGGGTTCTGTTCCCAGCTCTGCTACTGTGTGACATTGGTCAGGTTACAGAAGCTCTCTGATAATTGGTTTACTCCTCAGTATGGTGGCAACCTCATCAGGTGTTTTATAATTGTTTGTAAAGAGCTCTGAGATGGTCAGCAGAAAACTGCTGTAACATGCAAATTATTATCTGCACTATTTTCACTGTCAGATCACCATCACTGCGTCCCTCCTCGCCTCAGCAGCGTTTTAATCTTCTCTCACTGTAATTATTATAATCAGCAACATCACAGTCAGTCTCCGTTATCACCAGAGCCAATGATCCCACCACTGTCTTCATCCTGATGGCCTCATAAACCTCATTGACTCGCTCCTGACCATGCCTGTCACCACTGCAGTCCCCTTCGTGGTGACAGGCACCATTGCGTTATGATTCTCATCGCAGTCCCCATTCCTGCCACCACATCATCTGTGCCTTCACTGTGGCCCAATCTCAAAGTTCCTCCTTGGGCACTTTTGAAAACCCATCTCCAAGTAAACGCTGAGGCCCAGCTCCTCAAAGGCATGTAGGTGTGTAACTCCCATTGGGATCATTACCTTGGAGGAGCTGGGCTGAAATGACTTGGGAGCTCAGGTCAGTTAGAGGGTAGCTGGCTCTCTGAAGGGGTCAGGGGCCGAGCCTTCCCCTGACAGGCTCCCCCAGGGGGCATGAGGAAACTCAAGTTTCCCTGAGAGTAGTTACGTCACTGAGTAACGGGGGAAGGGAATTACGCAGGGAAGCACCAGGTATTGTACCAAGTTAAGGGCCTCAGTGAGAGGGGGAGCTCCAGGGGAGAAAGGCAGCAGTCAGAGAGGCAGAGGGATCGCAGAGAGAGGATCTCTCCAGCACACTGGGGAGAAGCTGCTTGAGAAGCCAACACACCAAAGAGAGAGAAGCAGAGCAAGAGGCTGGGGAAGCCTCCAGAGCAGGAGAGGTAGGAGGCAGCTCAGGGAGCTGCAAGCAACAGGGGAGGGCTGGTTCTGGTGTTCCAAACAAGGACCCTGAGATGGAACTCAGTGAAGTGGATGAGCCCAGGCTGCCCCACCTACTCCAGCCAAGGAATTTGGAGAAGGCTCCAAAACATGGAGCTCTAGGGCTCTCTAGGCCCACTAGAGTCATGGAACTTCCAATTCCCCATAATCCTGAAGGGGACTCAAAGACTCAGCCAAAGAGTCGCTAGACAATGAACTTATAGACTCATAGACTTTAAGGTCAGAAGGGACCATTGTGATCATCTAGTCTGACCTCCTGCACAATGCAGGCCACAGAATTTTACCCACCCATTCCTACAATATACCTCACCTATATCTGAACTATTCAAGTCCTCAAATCTTGGTTTAGGACTTCAAGGTACAGAGAATCCTACAGCAAGTGACCCATGTCTCCTGATGCAGAGGGAAGCGAATAACATCCAGGGCCTCTGCCAATCTGCCCTAGAGGAAAATTCCTTCCTGACCCCAAATATGGCGATCAGCTGAACCCTGAGCATGTGGGCAAGACTCACCAGCCAGACACCCAGGAAAGAATTCTCTATAGTAACTTAGATCCTATCCCCTCCAACTTTCCATCATATGCCACCAGGCCCAACTATTACCATAGTCAAAGATCAATTGCCAAAATTATGTTTTCCCATCACACCATCTCCTCCATAAACTTATCAAGCTTCATCTTGAAGCCAGCTAGGTCTTTTGCCCCCACTGCTTCCCTTGGAAGGCTGTTCCAGAATGTCACTCTTCTGATGGTTACAAACCTTCATCTAACTTTGAGTCTAAACTTCCTGTTGACCAGTTTATATCCATTTGTTCTTGTGGCCACATTAGTACTGAACTTAAATAATTCTTCTCCCTCCCTCTGATATATTTGTAGAGAGTAAACATATCTCTCCTCAGCCTTCTCCTGGATAGACTATACAAGCCAAGCTCCCTGAGTCTCCCCTCATAAGACAGGTTTTCCATTCCTCGGATCATCCTAGTAGCCCTTCTCTGAACCTGTTCTAGTTTGAATTCATCCTTCTTATCCTTATCTAATGGTACTAACACCTCCTTATCTCTACTAGAAATACCTCGCCTAATGCAACCCAAGACCGCATTAGCTTTTTTCACGGCCATATCACATTGGCGGCTCATAGTCATCTTGTGATCAACTAGTACTCCAAGGTCCTTCTCCTCCTCTGTTACTTCCAATTGATGCATCCCCAGTTTATATCTAAAATTATTACAGAATTGAGGGTGGAGACATAAGGGGGATGGAGTCAGGTGGTGAATCTCTCCAAACTGCGGGGTGCTAACAGATTTAGGTCCCATTTACAAGGCCCCATTGAGTTGCAATGGGATTTGTGCTCTGAAATCACTTAGATGCTTTTGAAAATCAACAATCAGTCGTCACTCAAGGAAATCTCTCCCTGGGGGCTGATTCTGAACTGACTGTTGTAATTCAGGACTAACTCCAAGCAAGTCAGTGGAGTGACCATGGTGTGAAATGGATGTAAATAAAGTCAGAATCAGGCCTTGAAATTAATTTAGGAGCTGGGAAGGACCTTAGGAGCTGAGAAAGAGGTTGTGTTTCTAGTTTGATTATAGTACAAAACTATAATAAAATTTTAATAATGGAATAGATTCTAATGTATGGAAGTTCTCACGCTGCATCTATCAGCATAGTATTAGCATTTCTATCCATGTGCTGTGTTTTCTGTTACCTGAATTGTTCCGAGCCCTTCTCCATTCTGAAACAAAAGTAAGAAAACAACAGACATTGAATTAAGAGAGGCATTGACTATGGATTTCCTCCTGCCAGCAGCAGGGAAGTTCCAGACTGAGGGCAAGTGAGGATGCCAGATGCATTAGGGGATGATTTCTTTTGCAGAGTTAACATAGACAAAAATGGCACTTGAATGCTCATGCGCGCTCTCTCTCGCTGTCACACACGTGGGCTGTTCTGAGCTAAAATTAGAAACCGGGGCAGGAGTCTTGCTCTGTCTGAGATCGGCTCTGTCTGTCTTGAAGCTCCAGTCAATGTGTCACCTCCAGGGCCGGCAACAGGAATTTTGGGGACCCGTACGGCAGATTGTACGGGCCTCCCCCCCCCCCCCGGTCTCCCGCCGCCCGCGGGGTTCCCCCCCCCCCGCCGGTCTCCCGCCACCCGCGGGCTTCCCCCCCCTTCCCCCCGCCGGTCTCCCGCCGCCCGCGGGCTTCCCCCCCTCTTCCCCCCGCTGGTCTCCTACCTCCCACGGGCCCCAACCCCCACATGCGCTGCGGCCTCGTGGCCGGCCGGGAGAAGCAAAGGGGGGCGGGGGGAGGCTGCTGGGTGCCGGGGGAGGGGGCTGGTGAGCGCTGCAGCGGCTGCCAGCCGGGAGCCGCGCCTTGCTCACAGCCCCAGCGACAAGGGGGTACAGCTGTGTACCGGGCCCCGGACTTCAGGGGGTCCTCCCTGAAGTCCGGGGCCCGGTACAGCTGTACCCGTTGTACCCCCCTGTCGCCGGCCCTGGTCACCTCCTCATGTTACCTGCTCTCATTGGCTTTGATCTAACTTCCTCTTACCCGTTCCCTCTCACTCAAACAAAAAATGAGCCTTCCCATCCACACACACAATGTTTCCAACCACCAGAGGCTGTATTCACAGCAGCCCAGCTCCTACTAGGCAAGACATAGAAGGACAATTCCCTCCAATGTGTGTCCTCATTACAGCTGGTAGGTGTAATACCAAGTGTGAGTAGACATACATGTGCCAGCTCTGTTTGAGCTAGAGCACTAAAAATAGCCGAGTGACCACGCTGGCTAGGGTGAGCCACATGAGTCCAATCCACTTGATCCTGAAGTACGTGTTCAGGCAACTAGTCTAAGCTGCTAATTGTCTCACGGCACTCACATGGCTATTTTTAGCCTGCTAGCTCGAGCAGAGCTGGCAGGTGTCTGTCTGCTTGCATTGGGAATTACACACCCCAGCTGCTGTGCAGATGAAGTCTAAATCTGTGACATTCCAGCTGTGGCTATGAGGTGTTCTAGACCCCATACGTGGATGTCAAGGAGACAGTGGGTCTGTCCCACCCTCCAGGCTGAGACAGACAACAGGGATCAGGCTGCCTGGTATGTGGGAGTGGTGTGGGGAGCTGCAATGTGACTGCCTGGAGCGTCCGTATTCCCTGCTATGGATGGGGAAGACCATGGACTGTCAGGATCCCCTTCTCCAGCAGAAGAGCCAGGGAGATGAAAGAGAGACAGGAGAAATGGCCCCTCTCTCCAGATATCCAGGCAATGGGAGTGGGGACACCAGCAAGGGTGCAACTCGGTCTTCACTCACCTAATTCCTTCTTCGTTTCATCTGAAAAAACATATTACAGCCTTTTAAAGTCTTGTTCAGTGTTTTCCTTGGTACCATGCATCAAAGATTACCCAGAAAATGAATAAATTATTAAAAAAACATTTCTTCCTCCATCCCCGAGGCACAGGATGGAGTATCCGCATGGCCTCACCTACTCCACAGTAAGGCACAGCACTAGCAAGTTGGTCCTGCCACACTCCTCATCCAGAGCGTTTGCATTCAAAGGATATATTCAGTTCCTGTACTACATAGATGATTTTTCTCTCATGCCCGACTGCTATTGAACCCCTCTGACTTTCTTTACCAAGCGCTAGTGAGGTCTCAGCTCAATGACATACCACGATTCCAGAGTAATCTACACAGACCCTCCACTTCCCAGATGCACAGGGCAAAAATGAGAGCATCCCTTCTGCAGCTGAAAATGTTGGAAACAACACAGGGCACACAAAGTTTGGTCAGTGGACTATAAAAATTGAGTAAAGTAGATAAACTCACTCATTTGCTCCTGGGGTTCCTCTGCAAAAGAAGAACGGGGAGAAGAAGAAAGGAGCTCAGTGTTATGTCCATTGACTCATGAATTGAAGAGGATGAATGAGGTCTTTTTTCTTTTGTTGATTAGCATAAATATTGGCCATGGGTAGTGAGCTAGCAATTCAATCCATAGGCTAGCCCCATTCCTATCCCACTATGTAGTAGATAGAGAAGACTGTATTCTTACTTTAATCAATTTAAGAAACAACTTCATGGTCACAGCTAATTAGCAAAAGGTGAATATGACACCTTATGAAAGGAGCCGTAACACCATTTAATTCATGAGCTGTATTCCAATTCCTTTTTCAATGCAGAACCCTTCCAATGTACACATGGCTTTTTGTACTGTGTCTCTGCAAGAGTGTTATGCTTCTTTGAGAATATAAACCAGTACTGGGTGTGACAATGTAAAATTTCAACAATGTATGAGCAGCAGGGTTCAGAGCCAGCAGGTGCTCATAGATGTTATTGACAAAATTAGCAAACAAAATCTGCTCTATCAAAAACAGGAGTAGAGCACATGGAAGAAAAAGAACAGAGACTTACGTATTGTCTTTTTCAAGTCTCCTAAAAAAGAAAATATATATTTAAAGATAACAATAGAACCTTTTGCAATAACCTAGCCAAGAACAAAGGTAACTAATAGTTAAAATACAAAAGGTGTATTTACTGGAGAATAGCTGTGAGGGAACAAGAGACACAAAGAACATCACAGTGTCTAAGGCCGGAACCAATCACTCTCATCATCTACAACATGGGCCAGAGAACTTCCCCCAAACAATTCATGTTTGCATTAGAGCAGATCCTTTAGGAAAAACAGACAATCTTGATTTTAAAAATTTCCAGCGATGGAGGATCCACCACAACCCCTCGTAAATTGTTACAATGTCTAATCACCATCCCTCTTAAAATTTTATGCCTTATTTCTAGTCTAATTTTCCTAGTTTCAATTTCCAGCCATTGAATTTTGCTAGACCATTCTCTGCTGGACTAAAGAGCCCATTAGCACATATTTGTTCTCTATCTACATACCTATAGAGTGCAATCAAGTCAACCCTTCTCTTTGGTAAACTAAATAAATTGAGCTTTTTGAGTCTATCACTGTAACACACTGTTATCTAATCCTTCTATCATTCTTGATGCTCTTCTCTGAATCCTCTCCAGTTTCACACTTCTTTCTTCAATGGGGGACACCAGAACTGCTCACAGTATTCCAGACACAACAGAGCCAAACACAGAGCTAATGTAACCTCTAGAGTCCTCATTAAGATTGTCATCATGGCCTATGGCCTGGGCCCCCACAAACACTGTCCTACTGAAAGGCTTGTGTCAGTTCCAGTGAAAGGGGCACAGCTTTGTTGAGACAGAAATTGCACCACCACGTCCCCACCAATCAGCTCCTCCCCTTCCACCACAGAGCCTCCTGCCAGCCACTGATCCCACCAATCAGCTCCTCCCTTTCCACTGCAGCGCCTCCTGCCCGCCACTGATCATCTCCTCTGCAGAGGGCAGAAGACGCTGAGGGGGAGGAGAGGATGAAAGAAGAGGAGAAACCAAGGTGGGGTGTTCTTGAGATAGGGGGTGCAATGGGGTTGGGAAAAGCGAAGTGGGAAGAGATGGGGCAGAGGTGGGGCCTTGAGGGAACGGGTTCAGTAGGGGCAGGGTGTGGGGCAGAGAGGTGGTCAAGCACTCATAAGGAAATCAAAAAGTTGGTGCCTGTGCCTACACTGCCCCCACGTGACTGGGTAACTGAATCAAACCTTAACAATGGCTCCTTCATTTTGAAGTGAAAAATCAGAATGTTCCCGAAGTGAGCTTTAGCTCATGAAAGCTTATGCTAAAATAAACTAGTTAGTCTCTAAGGTGCTACAAGTATTCCTCGCCTTCTTTACAGATACAGACTAACACAGCTGCTATTCTTGAACCTGTCGTCTTTTTAATACAGAGGAAATAGAAACTTTTGACTCTTCTGAGATGCTTTTGCTTCTTTCTTGTTCTTTTTTCATCCAAAAAGTTTTTTTCTGCCTCAGACAGACACATTCCCATTAAAAGTTTCTGGCAACACTTTGCTCTCATAGTGAATACACCGGACAGGAAGACAGACTATCTAGGTTCTATTTCCTGCTCTATCAAACATCCCTGTGTGACTATCAGCACTTCCTTTACAGGGGGATTGTCAAAGAGCCGACACTGGGTGCTCTGCACAGGATGTGGGTTCCCAGTTTTTGGGAAGCTCTTTGGGGAAGACAATTGTCCCTCCATGCCTGAGGCACAAGGTGGAGTGTCCACATGGCCTCATTACTACAAGGTCAGGCACAGAACTGGCAACTCAGTCCTGACTTCCACTGCCTGCATCCGACGAAGTGGGTATTAGCCCACGAAAGCTCATGCTTCAAAACTTTATAGTTAGTCTTTAAGGTGCCACAGGACTTTGTTAACTCTGCTATTCCAGACTAACACGGCTACCACCCTGATTCAGTCCTGACACACTCCCCTGGAGAGATTTTTCATTCAGTGGATGTGTTCAGTTCCGGTAGAGTGTGGATTATTTTTATCTCATGCTCGACTGCCGCTGAACCCCAACTCCTCTCACTTTCTTTGCAAAATACTGGTGTGGTCTCAGCTGGATGACATACCATGATTCCAGATTAATCTACCGGACCCTCCACTGCCCAGATCCATGAGGAATGCAATGATGGCATCCCTTTTGCATTTGAAGTTGTTGGAACCAATACAGAGCACACTAAGTTTGGGCAGTGGACTGTAATTATTAAGTAAATAGGCAAACTCACCCATTTGTTCCTGGAGTGCCTCTGCAAAAGAAAAATGGGGAGGTGAAGAAAACAGTTCAGAGTATGTCCATTGACTTATAAATTGAAGAGGCTGAATGAGACCCTTTCTTTGTTGATTAGCATAAATATTGGCTATGGGTAGTGAGCTAGCTATTCAATTCATGGACTAGCCCCATTCCTATCCCGCTAAGTAGTAGATAAAGAAAATTATATTCTTGCTTTAATCAATTTAAGAAACCGCTCCATGGCCACAACTAAGCAAAAGTTCATTATGACACACTACGCTCCTCTTCTAGTTTGGGTTCCGTTATGAAAGATGCAGTAACACCATTTACATCATGAGCTGAGCACCATTTGCTGTTTCAATGCACAGTCCTTTCAATGTGTACATTGCCTTTAAAGATAACAATAGCACCTTTTGTAATGATATGGCAAAGAACAAAGGTTTAACTAATAGTTAAAATATCAAAAGCTGTATTTATTGGTGAATAGCGGTGAGGGAGGAAGTGACACAATGAACATCCTAGGGCATGTCTTCACTACCACTTTAATTCGACCTTAAAGACGTTAGGTCGAATTAAACGTGTACCTGTCTTCACATACATGCCCTTAAAGTCGATTTAAAGGGCCCTCAAAATCGAATTTGTAACTCCTGCCTGACGAGAGAAGTAAGGCTAAAATCGACTTCTCTATGTCTACTGTGAGTAAGGGCATGTCTTCACTACCACTTTAAATCGATGTTAACGACGTTAGGTCGAAGTAAACGTGTACCTGTCTTCACATACATGCCCTTAACGTCGATGTAAAGGGCCTTAAAGATCGATCTTGGCACTCCAGCCTAACCAGTGGCATAAGGCTAATCTCGACGTTCCAAGCTCGACCGTGGGCTAGTGAAGACGGAACCCGACATTAATAGCCTCCAGAGGCTGTCCCACAATGCTCCATTCTGACCGCTCTGGACTGCCTCACTACTGCTCCACTGTGACCGCTCTGCACTGCACTCTGAACTCGCTGCTCTGGCCAGGTAGATAAGACCCGGGAACATTTGAATGCCATTTCCTGTTTGGTCAGCGTGGCCAGCTCACCTGAACTGATCAGTCGCCATTCAGAGCAATCAGCACTAGCCGCCATGCAGAGCTCAGCATCACAGGAATCCATGATGAGCTCATCTACCCTGGAAACCAGCCAGAGGAGAAGAGCTCCAGCATGGTCCACTCGTGAGGTGCTGGATCTCATCGCTATCTGGGGAGAGGAATCCGTGATGTTGGAACTACGAAACAACAAACGGAATGCCAACACCTACGGAAGAGTCTCCAAGGCCATGCTGGAAAGGGGCCACAACAGGGACACCACACAGTGCCGCGTGAAAATTAAGGAGCTGCGGCAATCTTTCCAGAAAGCCAAGGAGGCAAACGGGCGATCAGGGGGCGCGCCACGGACATGCAGGTTCTACAATGAACTAAATGCCATAATGGGGGGCGCCCCCACCACCATCGCGCCGGTGTGCGTGGACTCCACCGATGGGATAATCGTCAGGGAGGAGACTGATTCCGAGGAGGACGAGCATGAAGAAGAAAATCTCACGGAGCAGCAGGAGCCCAGCGGAGAACCCTTGTACCCAGAGAGCCAGGAGCTGTTTGTCACCCTGGAGCCAGTACCCTCCCAAGCCTCCCAGGGGGGTAAGTGTTTCTTTTTTAAGGGATTACATGACGCGTGATTTTGTAAAGGAAGCATTTATTAATGAGTAACTTGCCCTAAGGACTTAGCGTGCTTTCATTGCTGGTCAATTTCTACTCAAAGAGTTTGTCAATATACTCCAGGATTGACCATAAGTCCTCCGCGGACATTTCAATGAAGCTCTCCAGGAGGTAGCGATGAATCCAGCGCAGCAGATTTCTGGGGAGAGCTGCCTTATCTGGTCCCCCGTGATAGGACACCAACCCACGCCACGAAAGTAGTAGGTTGTCTGGTATCATTGAGCAGGCTAGCATTGCGGCGTATGGAAAGAGGGTTCAAGGGCAGGAGGCTTACAGCACAGCAAGGGAGCAGATTCTCAAACGCCATCTCGGGCACTCATAAAACTGTCTTTCAAGGCGTCCCTGAGGCGCAGGGCCTCACGGTGGGCTCTTTTACTTTCCCTGCTGTGTGGCTGCTCATAAGTAGCAGAAAGTAAATTTGCCTCTGCCTCCCAGCCCGCCATAAACGTTTCCCCCTTGCTCTCACAGATATTGTGGAGCACAGAGCAAGCAGCAATAACAATGGGGATATTTCTCTCGCGGATGTCTGAGCGTATCAGTAAGGAACGCCATCTCCCTTTCAAGCGGCCAAATGCACATTCTACGGCCATTCTGCACTTGCTCAGCCTGTAGTTGAACAGCTCCTGACCCCTGTCCAGGGCTCCTGTGTAGGGCTTCATAAGCCAGGGCATTAGGGGGTAGGCTGGGTCCCCAATGATCACGATCGGCATTTCGACCCCCCCCCACGGAAATTTTCTGGTCGGGGAAGAAAGTGCCTTGCTGCAGCTGTCTAAAAACCCTAGAGTTCCTGAACACTCGAGCGTCATGAAGCTTTCCCAGCCACCCCACGTACAGGTCGGTGAAACGTCCCTTGTGGTCAACCACTGCTTGCATGACCATTGAGTAATATCCCTTCCGGTTTCTGTACTCGGCGGCCTCGTGGTCCGGTGCCAGGATAGGGATATGAGTCCCATCTATAGCCCCACCACAGTTAGGGAATCCCATGGCGGCAAAGCCATCTATTGTGCCTTGCAGGTTTCCGAGGTTTATAACCCGGTGTAGCAGCCGCTCGACGATTGCCCTGCTTACTTGCATCACAGCAAAGCCCACTGTAGACCTACCCACCCCAAACTGATTCGCGACTGACCGGTAGCTGTCTGGCGTTGCAAGCTTCCAGAGGGCTATCGCCACTCGCTTCTCCACTGTAAGGGCCGCTCTCATTTTGGTATTCCTGCGCTGGAGGGCCGGGGACAGCAAGTCACAAAGTTCCATGAAGGTGCCCTTTCGCATGCGGAAGTTTCTGAGCCACTGGGAGTCATCCCAGACCCGCAGCACTATGCGGTCCCACCAGTCTGTGCTTGTTTCCCTGGCCCAGAATCGGCGTTCGATGGCATGAGCCTGCCCCATTGCCACCATTTTTGACAGATTGTCAGTCGCCCTACTTGCAAAAACGGCAGTGTCCCTGTCGTCCCCGCTGTGCACGTCAGTGTCCCTGTCGTCCCCGCTGTGCACGTCAGTGTCCCTGTCGTCCCCGCTGTCCTCGTCCATCTCCTCCTCACTGTCATCGGGTTCCAGAAAGCGCGGTTCTCCCCGGATCGCATTCCTCCTCTGCAGACGGTGCAGCAGGAACTCAGCAACCGTGATCGAGGTCCTCACAACAGCCATTACTGCAGCCGTGGTGTCAGCGGGCTCCATGCTTGCAATGCTATGGCGTTAGTTCGGCGGAGAAAGGGCGCGAATTATGGGATGCCTACCCACAGGGCACCGCTTGTAATGGGGGTGGGCGGCGCGGAAAAAGGGCGCGAAATTTGGAAATGCCTACCCACAATGCTGCACTCGAAATGGTGCCTGCTGGGGGATCAGGGAACTGTGGGATAGGTACCCAGAGTGCAACGCATGTCATGTCGACGCCTGCAAAAGTTTTGCAGACAGACACTGTCGACTTGCTGTGCTTAGCTGTGCGTAGTGAAGACACACAACATCGACTGTATACCGTCGCGTTCACAAGATCGACATAAAGGAAATCGAACTAATGCTGTAGTGAAGACATACCCTAATGAAGAGGCATCTGAAGTTAAGCCTCCGACCTCCGAGCAGCCCCGCGGGGTGGGGGTCCAGCGGGGGGGCTGTTCAGGCGGGCGGGGGGGGTCCGCGGGGCTGCTGGGGGGGGGAGCCGGCACGGGGCTGCTTGGGCGATCCGCTCAGCTGCCTGGTTAATTTCACCTGAAATTGACCAGGCAGCTGAGCCGATCACCCAAGCAGCCCCACGCCGGCTCCCCCCCCCCACGGGCGGAAGGGGGGTCCGGCGGGGGGGGGGGCTGTTCAGGCGGGCGGGGGGGTCTGCGAGGCTGCTGGGGGGGGGGGGAGCCAGCACGGGGCTGCTTGGGGGATCCGCTCAGCTGCCTGGTTAATTTCACCTGAAATTGACCAGGCAGCTGAGCCAATCGCCCAAGCAGCCCCGCGCCGGCTCCCCCCCCCCACGGGCGGAAGGGGGGTCCGGCGGGGGGGGGGGCTGTTCAGGCGGGCGGGGGGGTCTGCGAGGCTGCTGGGGGGGGGGGGAGCCAGCACGGGGCTGCTTGGGGGATCCGCTCAGCTGCCTGGTTAATTTCACCTGAAATTGACCAGGCAGCTGAGCCAATCGCCCAAGCAGCCCCGCGCCGGCTGCCCCCCCCCCTCGGGGGGGGCTGTTCGGGCGGGCGGGGGCGGGTCCGGCGGGGGGGGCTGTTCAGGCGGGTGGGGGGGTCCGCGGGGCTGCTGGGGGGGGGAGCCTGAAATTGACCAGGCAGCTGAGCCGATCGCCCAAGCAGCCCCGCGCTGGCTCGCCCCCCCTCCTCGGGCGGGGGGGGTACGGCGGGGGGGGCTGTTCAGGCGGGCGGGGGGGGGGGGTCCGTGGGGCTGCTTGGGCAGAGGGGGGTGTCCAGCACGCATTGTACTGTGGGCTACCTACCCACAGTGCAATGCAGGCTATGTCGACCCCTGCAAAAGTTCTAGGACAGACAGTGTCGACCACCTGCTGTCCTGGTGGGGACACACTGATTCGATTTTCTAAACTCGAGTTTAGAAAATCGAATTAAGGGAAATCGACCTAGTCCTGTAGTGAAGACATACCCCTAGTGTCTAAGGCCGGAAGGAAGCACTAGCGTCATCTTTAACGTGGGCCAGAGGACTTGGCCCAAACAATTCATTTTTGCATTGCCGCAGATCGTTTAAAAAAAAACCATACAATCTTGATTTGAAAATTTCCAGTCATGGAGGACCCACCACAACCCCTCGTAAATTCTTACGACAGCTAATCACCCTCCCTCTTAAAAATTAATACCTTATTTCTAGTCTGACTTTCCAAGTGTCAATATCCAGCCATTGGATTTTGCTAGACCATTCCCTGCTAGACGGAAGAGCCCATTATCACATATTTGTTCTCTATCTACACACATATAGAGTGTAATCAAATCACCCCTGCTTAGTCCTGCCACACTCTCCAGCCAGTGCTTGGTTTGGTCAGTGGACTGAAAGTATGGCATCCCTTCTGCAATTGAAGTTGGTGGTACCAACACAGGGCACACAAAGTTTGGTCAGTGGACTGGTCAGTAAAGTCGGCAAACTCACCATTTTCCTCCTGGAGTTCCTCTGCAAAGGAAAAATGGAGAGAAGAGGAAAACAGTTCAGTGTATGTCCATTCACTTATGAATTGGAGAGGGTGAATGAGAGTATTTCTTTGTTGATTAGCATAAATTTTGGCCATGTGTAGTGAGCTAGCAATTCAATCTGTGGGCTAGACCCATTCCTATCCCGCTATGTAGTAGATAGCAAAGATTATATTCTTAATAAATTTAAGAGACAGGTTCATGGCCATAACTAGAAAAATTAGCGACAATTTCCAAAAGGTGAATATGACACACTACACTCCTCTGCTAAGAGGCATTCTGCTATGAAAGGAGCGGTACACCATTTACATCATGAGCTCCATTCCATTTGCTATATCCTCTCAATATGTACATTGTCTTTCCTACTGTGTCTCTGAAAGTGTGTTACAGGTCTTGAAGAATACAAATCAGGGGTGGGTGAGTCTATATAAATTTCAACAATGTATTAGCAGCACTGTTCCGAACCAGCAAGTGCTCATATATGTTATTGACAAAATTAGCCCAGTAATCTGGTCTCTCAAAAACAGGAAAGTGGGGTGAGGTCTAATAAATCAATGATTTTTCTTTTAATTTCACATGACTCCTACACAGAAGCAGAGCATACGGAAGAAAGAGGTCACAGACTTACTTATTCTCTTTTCCAAGTCTCCTAAAAAATAAAAATATATATTTAAAGATAACAATAGCACCTTTTGTAATGATACGGCAAAGAAAAAAGGTAACTAATAGTTAAAATATCAAAAGCTGTATTTATTGGTGAATAGCTAAGAGGGAGAAAGTGACACAATGAACATCAGAATCTAAGGCCTGAAGGAAGCACTCGCATCATCTATAACGTGGGCCAGAGAACTTCCCCCAAACAATTCATTTCTGCATCGCCACAAATCATTTAGAAAACATACAATCTTGATTTGAAACAGGGGATGGCAACCTTTCAGAAGTGGGGTGCCGAGTCTTCATTTATTCACTCTAATTTAAGGTTTCGCTTGACAGTAATACATTTTAACATTTTTAGGTTTCTTTCTATAACTCTATAATACAGAACTAAGCTATTGTTGTATATAAAGTAAATAAGATTTTAAAAAATGTTTAAGCAGCATCATTTAAAATTAAATTAAAATGCAGTGTCCCCTGGACAGCTGTCCAGGACCCAGGCAGTGTGAGTGCCACTGAAAATCAGCTCGTGCCACCTTGGGTACCTGTGCCATAGGTTGCCTACTCCTGATTTGAAGATTTCCAGTCATGGAGGATCCACCACAACCCCTAGTAAATTCTTACAAGAGCTAATTACCCTCCCTCTTAAAAATTAATGCCTTATTTCTAGTCTGACTTTCCAAGTGTCAATTTTCAACCATAGGATTTTGCTAGACCATTCTCTGCTAGACTAAAGAGCCCATCATCACATATCTCCATATACATACATATAGAGTGTAATCAAATCACCCCTTCTCAGTCCAGCCACACTCCCCATCCAGTGTTTGGTTTAGTCAGTGGACCGTAAATATTAAGAAAAGTCAGCAAACTCACCGTTTTCTTCCTGGAGTGCCTCTGCAAAGGAAAAATGGGGAGGACAAGTAAACAGTTCAGGGTATGTCCATTGACTTATGAATTGAAGAGGGTGAATGAGATCCTTTCTTTGTTGATTAGCATAAATATTGGCAGTGGGTAGTAAGCTAGCCATTCAATCCGTGGGCTAGCCCCATTCCTATCCTGCTACATAGTAGATAGCAAAGATTATATTCTTAATAAATTTAAGAAAAAGGTTCATGGCCACAACTAGCAAATTTAGCCCCAATTTCCAAAAGGTGAACATGACACACTGCGCTCCTCTGCTAACATGGGTGCTGCTATGATAGGAGCAGTAACACCATTTACATCATGAGCTCCATTCAATTTGCTGTTTCCTTTCAATATGTACATTGTCTTTCATACTGTGTCTCTGCAAGTGTGTTACAGGTCTTGAAGAATACAAACCAGGGGTGGATGAGTCTATGTAAATTTCAACAATGTATAAGCAGCACTGCTCAGAACTAGCAAGTGCTCATATATGTTATTGACAAAATTAGCCCAGTAATCTGGTCTCTCAAAAACAGGAAAGTGGGGTGAGGTCTAATAAATCAATTATTTTTCTTTTAATTTCACATGACTCCTACACAGCAGTAGAGCACATGGAAGAAAGAGGTCACAGACTTACTTATTCTCTTTTCCAAGTCTCCTAAAAAAAAGGAAAAATATAATTAAAGATAATAATAGTACTTTTTGTAATAATCTGGCCAAGAACAAAGGTTAAAATATCAAAAGCTGCATTTTTTGCAGAATATCTGGAGCAAGTGAGACAATGAACTTCATATTAAGGCCAGAAGAAAACACTTTCGTCATCTATTACATGGGTCAGAGAACTTCCCCCAAGCAATTCATGTTTGCATTAGAGCAGATCCTTTAGAAAAAATATATAGTCTTGATTTGACAAATTTCCAGCGATGGAGGATCCACCACAACCCCTCGTAAATTGTTACAATGGCTAATCACCATCCCTATTAAAGTGTCATGCCTTATTTCTATTCTGATTTTCCTAGTTTCAATTTCCAGCCATTGGATTTTTCTGATGCATTCTCTGCTAGACAGAAAAGCCCATTATCACATATTAGTTCTCTATGTACATACATATAGAGTGTAATCAAGTCACTCGTTCTCTGTCATCTTTCATATTGTGTTTCTGCAAGAGTGTTAAAGTTCATGGAGAATACAAACCAGGAGTGGGTGAGTCTATGTAAATTTCAACAATCTATGAGCAGCACTGCTCAGAACCAGACAGTGCTCATAGATGTTATTGACAAAATTAGCCAAGTAATCTGCTCTATCAAAAACAGGAGTTGAGTACCCAGGATGAAAAAGAACACAAACTTCTTATTATCATTTACAAGTCTCCTAAAGAAGAAAAAATAAATGTAAAGATAACAATCGCACCTTTTGTAATAATATGGCTAAGAACAAAGGTTCTTAAGCGTTAAAATATCAAAAGCTGTATTTATTGGAGAATAGCTGTGAGGGAACAAGTAACACAATGAACATCATAGTGTCTAAGGCAGAAAGGAAGCACTGTCATCATATGTGACATGGGACAGAGAACTTCCCCCAAACAATCCATGTTTGCAGTATAGCAGATCCTTTAGAGAACACATACGTTACCACATATTTGTTGTCTATTTACATACATATAGAATATAATTAAGTCATCCCTTCTCTGTGGTCAGATAAATAGGTTGAGCTTTTTGATAACATATGTCATCTAAACCTTTAATCATTCTGGTGCTCTTCTATGAACCCTCTCCACTTTGACAACTTCTTTCTTCAGTTGGGGACACCAGAACTGCACCCAGTATTCCAGCAACAGAACCACATAACAGAGCTAATATAACCCCTATAGTCCTCATTAAGATCATCCCATTGTCCTCTGGCTGGGGCCCAGTGAACATTTTCCTACTGAAGAGCTTGTGTGAGCTCCAGTGAAAGGGGAACAGCTTTGTTGAGTCAGAAATTGCACCACTGGCAGGCCCCGCCAATCAGCTCCTCCCCATCCTCGTCAGCGCCTCCTTCCCACCACTGATCAGAGGGCAGGAGACACTTGGGGGGAAGGAAGAGGCAGAATGAGGGTGGGGTGCTCTTAGGCGAGGCATTGTAACAGGGCACGAAGAGGCAGAGAGGGATCAGGAAGAGGCGGGGCAGGGCCTTGGGGAGTGGGGGGGGGGGGAAGAGGTATAGTAGGGGAAACTTCTTGCCAAAGGATATTGTGAAGACCAAAAGTAGAATGGGGTTCCCCAAAAAAAATTTTTTTAAAAAAAATAAGATAAGTCAATGGAGGATCTCTCCCTCAATGGTTATTAACCAAGATGGTCAGGGATGCAAGCCAGCACTCTGGGTGTCCCTAGAGCCTTTGTTCCCTGTCCCCAGTAAAGTTCCCTGTGTTATACTGTTATTTCTAAATGTGGCCTTTCATTTGTTGGGACTTGTATTAGTGTGTTGTGTTGCTCACGAGTTTGCCCTGTATAAGCTTTATATAGGGTAAAACAAATTTATTCAGGGTTTGACCCCACTGGGAGTTGAGGATCTGAGTGCCAGAGGCAAGAATACCTCCTGCCTGTTTCCAGGCAAGTCCTAAGCTGTTCGGGCAGGAAAACTGAGGCAGGAGTAGCCTTGGCACATCGGGTGGCAGCTTCTAAGGGGGTTTCTGTGATCCCAACCCGTCACACTATGATGGATTATATTTCTTGTAACTAGATAAATAGCATTAGTCATTTTCCCAAGAGACAGCACCCGGTGTCCCAAGCACAGACAGGAGTCACCTTGGGTGGAGGCAGTAGGTGCTGAAATAAAGAATCCAGGACCCAGTGCATGCCAGGAGGGAAGACAAGCCACTCCAATTATCAAGCAGCAAGAAGGAGGTTTAAGGTGGAAGAGGGAGGGTGGGGGGTACATGAACAATGTTGGCATTTCCCTCAGAGATCTGTCTCTGCAGCAGGGAGGGCTGAAGGAGCCTCTGACTCCTGTGAGGCACAACAAAATTGGCAGGGAGTCAGGGACTGCAGAGGATGGGGAAATCCCCTGCTGCCAGTGACAGACAGGTTTGATTGTGAATCCAGGCTGCAAGTAGGCAGAGGTACCCTCCCTTTGAAGGGAGCTGGGAGTCCTAGTAGAATGAAGAAACACCCAGTATTCATACTTTTATCAAAAATGGAAGAAAGATTTTTGTTTAAACTTTCCAGAATAAAAACAAAATCATTGCATTTGAGGAGCATCAGGGACTGACCACTTGCAACCCTAACTGTGGTTATTTCACTAAATGATGAGGAACTGATAATAACAGAGTTTTATAATGGAAAGTCCATATCCTCTTTCTCTAGAAAGGTGAGCTGTGATGTACAATAGTTCTATGATCAACATCTGACTGTACTCACTAGAAATATCTGAAAATACACCCCTCTTTCCTAGTCCAGCTCTCAGTGTTCACAGCACTGGAAGACAGACAGGCAGAAGATCAAGATAGTTTAATTAACCCAATCTAACTCCACTGAACTCAATGGAAGCAATCCTAACCTTTATCCAGTTAACTGCTGTTGGAAGAACAAAAAACATTTAAAACTTCATTTTCCTGTACAGTGGCTCTTGGCACATGAAATAGCCAATCATATTTTCATGTGTGCTCTATCTTTGTGACTGGGTGAAATGTACCCCTTGCTGATGGATTAACAGGTATATAGGAAATCTTACATTCTTCAGAATGCTCTTCTTTCTTTCCTAGAGGAGGACAAGCAAACAAACTCAAAGAAGCTAAATTTTAAGGAGGTTTGTGAACAAATACACTTGTCTACCTTACAGAAAGATCCCTCTTGAGGGCTCCCAGATGAACCATGAAATGGTCAAGCACACTTGTTGAACTTGTGAGAGCAGCGGATGAGGCTCCTAGCAACTGTGAAAAGACCAAGTAGCTGCCTCGGAAGCAGGCAAGAAGGCCTCAGATCTCACTCGTTCCAGAGCAATTCTACACCACAGAGAAAGAAGAGATGAGGAGAAAAAAGGTGCAAAAATATTTTTGCAAAAAAGAAAGAGTTACATTAGATAGGTAGCTCATATCGATAGCTTTGTGTGTCACTGCCTGCTTCTGTGAGGTACTGAGCATCCTCTATTCATATTTGGCCAAATCCATAAATCTTATTCAGGTGTAACAGGTAAAATTCTCAAAATCATAGATAGTTCTCGGAAAACATTCACTCAATGTGCATCCGCAGTCAAAACTCTAACAGAATCTCTCTCTTTCCTAATGGTTCCTAACATTGTTAGCGTTTTGCCACGATGGGATTCCCTAACTGTGGTGGGGCTATAGATGGGTGGCACCGGACAATGAGGGCGCAGAGTACAGAAACCACAAGGGGTATTTCTTCTGTGGTCATGCAAGCACTGGTTGACCACAAGGGACGTTTCACCGACAAGTACGCGGGATGGCCGGGAAAGGTTCATGACGTTCGTGTGTTCAGGAACTCTAGGATTTTTAGACAGCTGCAGCAAGGGACTTTCTTCCCAGACCAGAAAATTACTGTGGAGGGGCGTAGAAATGCCAATTAGACCCAGCCTACCCCTTAATGCCCTGGCTTATGAAGCCATACACAGAATCCCTGGACGGGGTCAAGAGTTGTTCAACTATAAGCTGAGCAAGTACAGAATGGTGGCAGAATGTGCATTTGGCCGTCTCAAAGCGAGCTGACGAATCTTACTTGCTCAGACCTCAGCGACAGAAATGTGCCCATTGTTATTGCTGCTTGCTGTGTGCTCCACAATCTCTGTGAGAGCAAGGGGGAAATGTTTATGGTGGGGTGGGAGGCAGAGGCAAATCTCCTGTCAGCTACTTATCAGCAGCCAGACAGCAGGGAAAGTAGAAGAGCATACCAGGAGGCGCTGCGCCTCAGAGATGCCTTGAAAACCAGTTTTATGAGTGCCCAAAATGCCGTTTGAAAACCTGCTCCCTTGCTCTGCTAAGCCTTAAGCCTGCCGTCCTTGCACCTTCTTTCCCTCCCCCCCTTCTGACGCTTGCAGAGGAAATAAATTCACTGTTTTAAAAATCAAGCATTCTTTATTGCTTCTTCACAAATACAGGGGATGACTGGCAAGGTAGCAGGTGAGGAGGGAAACCAGCAGTCGGGGTGGTGGGGAAGGGGAGTGAGGGGCAAAGACACAGCTCATTTTAAAAAACTTTTTTGCTAACGTCAGCCTTCTGCTGACTTGTGGGGTGGAGTGGGTTGGTCCCCGGAGCCTCCCCCACCCCCGTTCTCACCCCGTGTCTGGGTGGGGAGGCTATGGAACTTGGGAAGGAGGGAAGTTGGTTAGGGGAGGAGGGGGAGGTGGTTAGAGGCTGTAGAGGTGATCTTTGGTCCTGCTGAAGCTCCACCAGACACCGGAGCATGTCGCTTTGGTCCTCCATTATCCGCAGCATTGCATCCATCCGCCTTTTTTCGCGCTCCTGCCACCTCTCTTCCCGTGCTGCTAATGCAGCCCTGGACTCTTGCCTAGCCTCTAAAAGGCTTTGCCTCCATGTATTCTGTGCCTCTAAAAATGTTCTTCTCCATGCACTCTGCCGAGTGCCCTCAGTGTGATAGGACTACATAAGTTCTGTAAACATCTTGTCACATGTCTTCTTTTTTCTTTTCCTTATCTGCACGAGCCTCCGCGAGGGGCATGAGGGGGTTGGAGAGAGATATTGGCAGCTGTGGCAGAAAAAAAGGCACAATGGGAACAGTCTTTAACGGTGAAACAAACAATTCACAGAGAAGATATGCTTTCTGTACAAGGTCACATTTTGCACCTAAATTGAATGGCTCTAGCTTTCCTGTTCAGACATCACATCACACACCCTCACCCTGCTACTGAAATCACCATGCCGGTGGCCATGATAAGGCATATTCTTTTGGTGTGATCCACATTCTTTACCGCGCTCTCCTTTCCTATACTAACCCTCCCCCTTCTCCCACCACGTGGCTGGAATCATTGAGGTTCCCTGCAAGTGAACCGCGAGCAGCCCATTGTGATTACTTCCCCCCAAAAAACACACGCATACGCTTCTTGGGCTGGTGGGGGGGGGGCGGTTTACTTTATAGCCACATATGTGAGCAGCTCAGTGGGAAAGTCTGTCCCCTTACAGATGACTGTCCCCTTACTTACAATCCCGTATTTCAAACAGGCAACCTTGAAAGACATCACTCTGCGGGATAGAGAACGGACGTTGCTGGAAGCTCAGCAAGCACTAGGACCATATGCCGCCATGCTTTGTTATGCAATGATACCAGACTACTTGCTACTAGCCTGGCGTAGGATGGTGTCCTACCATGGAGGACAAAATAAGGCTGCCCTCCCCAGAAACCTCCTGCGAAAGGTTCACCATTACCTGCTGGAGAGCCTCATGGAAATGTCCCTGGAGGATTATCGCTCCATCCCCGAAAACATTAACAGACTTTTCCAATACTTGTACTAGCAATGAATGCATGCCAAGTCCTTAGGGCAAGTTAATCATTAATAAACGCTTCCTTTTTAAATCATGCCTTATCCTATCCCTAAAGGGACACTCACCAGAGGTGCCTTCACCGACATGTGCTTCTGGGGTACCACCTTGGGAGGGTTGGCAGGGTACTGGCTCCAGGGTGATAAACAGCTCCTGGCTGTCTGCTAACAGCCTGCTGCTGCGTGGTATTTTCATCCTCATCAGCTTCCTCGTCATCTGAATCCTCATGCCTCAGGTGTAGCCCATCGGTGGAGTCCACGGACAGCGGTGTGACAGTGGTGCCCCCCGCCCCCATTATTTGATTCAGTTAATTGTAGAACCAGCATGTCCGTGGTGGTTCCCCAGAGCAGCCATTTGCCTCTTTGGCTTTCTGGAACACTTGCCTCAGCTCCTTAATTTTCACGCGGCACTGTTGGGCATCCCTGTTGTGGCCCCTTTCCAACATGGCCTTGGAGACTCTGGCAAATGTGTTGGCATTCCGTTTGTTGGAACGGAGTTCCAACATCACAGATTCCTCTCCCCAGATAGCGATCAGATCCAATACCTCCGGCGTGGACCATGCTGGAGCTCATTTCCAATGGTTGGTCTCCTGTGCTGATGAGCCCTGCACGGTGGCTTCTGCTGCTGAGCTCTGCATGGCAGCTTCTGCTGCTGAGCTCTGCATGGCGAGTGACCTATGCAGGTGAGCTCGCCACGCTGGCCAAACAGGAAATGAAATTCAAATGTTCCCAGGGCTCTTCTTGTCTACCTGGCCAGAGCAGCGAGTGCTATCCAGAGGTCACAGTGGAGCATTGTGGGACAGCTCCCAGAGGCCAATAACGTCCCCATGCATCCTCACTAATCCACAGTCAACCCAGAGAGGTCGATTTCAGCACTACTTCCCGTGTCGGGGAGGAGTACAGAAATGGATTTTGAGGGCCCTTTAAATTGACGCAAATGGCGGCCATGTGAGGACGGGTGCAGTTTTATGTCAACTTAACGACTCTAAAGTTGACGTTAAGCCATAGAGGGGCCAGCCCATAGGAACCATTAGAAAACAGATAGATAAAAAGACAGAAAATAACATAATGCCACTTTATAAATCCATGGTACACCCACACCTTGAATACTGTGTGCAGTTCTGAACACCTCATCTAAAAAAATATATGTTAGAATTGGGTAAAGTACAGGAAGGGCAATAAAAATGATTAAGGGTATGGACCAGCTCCCATACGAGAAGAGATTTAAAAGACTAGGACTGTTCATCTTGGAAAAGAGATGACAAAGGGGGGGAATATAACAGAGATCTGTGAAATCATGAATGCTGTGGAGGAAGAGAAATATTATTTGCCCATTCTCATAACACAAGAGCTAGGGGTTGATTCAATTAATAGGTTTCAAACAAACAAACAAAAGGAAACACTTTTCACACAACACACAGTCAACCCATGGAACTCATTGCTAGGGGATATTAAAATTCACTAATTGTATTTTAACCATCTTGAATATCATAAACTAGACACCTTCAGTGAGTTTCATGTGGACAAATATTGGATCCAGTACTTTTGCTATCAGTAAATTTGACCAGCATTGTGTTCTCTCTGCTGCTGTCAGTCAGCTTCGCCATTGTTTCTTTCAAGCAAAATTAACCTCATTCAAGTGGAATATGACAGTTTTTTCACTGAGTCCAAGGCCAAAAGGGACCATTCTGATCATCTAGTCTGATCACCTCTAGAACACAGGCCACAGAACTGCCCCAAAATAATTCCTAGAACAGAGGTTCTTTTTATAAAAACCACCCCATCTTGATTTAGAAATTGCCAGGGTTGGAGACACCACCGCAACCCTCGGCAAACTGTGCCAATGGTTAATCACCCTCATTATTTAAAATGTACACCTTATGCAAATTTAACAAAAAGAATTAAATTAACTTACTTTTGCCTTTTCCAAGAAAAGGGATGATGGTCAGAGGAATAGACAGCAATAAACCAATATAGTTACCTATGGAAAGATAGAACATGTTACCATCACCACCAAGTAGCTCCAGGTCTTGATCCCCCACTCAGTTGAAGGGACCCTGCCTACCACATGTCCCTCACTGGGGAAATGCCAGGCCCTTCCCCCTTCAAACTGCTGCTATCGGGGGAAAATTATGTTTCTCATACCTCAGTTGATCTGGAAAAAAACCCCACACAAACACTTTTCATTATATTCACAGGTCTGATGAGGAACCTAATCCTGCTCCTTCTCATGTAAATCTTTTCATTGATTTCACTGGGAGAAGAACTGAGTCCTTGGTTACGTAATTATAATTCTCTGGCAAGAGCACTTGATGCACCCTCCAATGTGTGATTGTAAAGTTCAATTTTTCTCCTTGGTTTTGTCCAATGAAACAGGCATAATGTTTTGTACGTGTGTTTGCGGATGCCCAGGTAGCCACTTTACATATGTCTTTGTTTGATAAGAGAAAGACCACTGAGATTGATAATGACCCGCTGGAGTCTGTTGGGATCCCGGGGGGGGGGGGGGAGTTGTGTGTCCTCCTCTTGTAGCAAAGGTGGATGCATCCACAAATCCATTTACACAGTGACTGCTTGAAAATGGCAAAACCTTTCGATCGTTCCAAAGTTGAAATAAAAAGTCTGTTCTCTCAAGGTAGAATGCTAGTGTGTGTCTGATATCCAGAGTACATAGTATTTAGTCCTGGCTGCTCACATGAGTTTTAGGAAATAATGAGGGAAAATGGATTGGTTGGTTCAATTGGAAAGAGGAGGCTATAGGGGTTAAAATTTAATTTGATGTCAAATATTTGTTCCTCATGTACTTAATTATAGAGTGTGATCAAGTCACCCCTTTTCTTTAGCAAAATAGATTGAGCTCTTGGTGTCTATCACTATAAAACATGTTTTCTAAACCTTTAATCATTTATCTTGTTCTTCTCTAAACCCTCTCCTATTAATCAACTTCCTTCTTCAATAGGGGACACCAGAATGTGACACATTATTCCAATGGCAGAGTCAAAGGCAGACCTAATATAACCTTCAGAGCCCTAATTAAGATCATCCCCATGCACTCTGGCCCACTGCCTACCCAGCCCATTCCTACTGAAGGGGTTTTGTGAGGTTCAAGGAAAAGGCTACAGCCATGCTGAGAAAGAAATTGCTCCTGTTCAGATCACAGACAATGTGTGTCTGACTGGCCGAGCCATGGGACAGGAATGGTGAGTGGGTTCTTGAATGAGATCACGCTGGGGAGCAGTAGGTGGGATTGTAGATCAAGGGGTGAACAGCTCTTACTGGAGATCTCAGGCATGCAGGGGAACAGCACTCTCGGCACCCTGCTGCCAGGGACAGGGGAACCCAGGAAACTCTTCTGGCAGAAAGACACAAGACCTCTGAGCACGAGACCTGGCCTCTGTCAGACTCCTGGGCTTTGTGGTTATCCCAGCATGCTCTTCACTATGTGAGGGGAGAACCCCCCTCATTGGTGCTGGATGCAATTAAAGGAACCTGAAGCTTCCAGCAGAAGTTTCCCATCCGATGGGATTCTCTGGTTTTCAATATCAAGAGTTCCCCCTTGGGGCAGTGTAGGAAACCCCACAGAGATGTTTAAGACTCACCAGGATTTTCTGGGTGCAATCTAGAGCTAACTGCTAAATATTTCCCTGATAAAATCCCACTCTGGGTGATCACCTCAGAAATCAAAGCAAACTCACTCATCCTGTCCTGCCACTGTTTGCAAAATGAGATACAGGCTCATATATCACCTATTGGGGATTTTTTCTCTGAAAACTGTGTTAATGGACATTTCTTTCCTCTCAACAGGCTCCATGGCGCTGACTTCATCAGTGCTCCAGGACTGGAAAACCCATGGGAAAAAAGAGTGGATGCTCAGCACTCCCCAGCAGGCCCCACCAGTCAGCTTCCTCTCCATGCCAGTGCCTTCTGCCCACCAATGATAATCTTTTCTGCAGAGGGTAGGAGGTGCTAGGTGTGAGGGAAGGGGGAAAGAAGAGGCAGAACTAGGACAGGGCACTCTTGGGATAGGGGGTGCAATGGGGCCGGCAGAAGCAGAGTGGCAGGGGGAAGAGATGGGGCAGAGGTTGAGCCTTGAGGGAACAGGTGCAGTTGGGGCAGGGTGTGGGGCAGAGATGTGGTCAAGCACCCACAAGGAAAATCAAAAAGTTGGCGCCTGAGCCTATACTGCCCACATATGATTGGGTAACTGAATCGAACCTTAACACTGGCTCCTTCATTTTGAAGTGAAAAATAAGAATGTTCCTTTTTAATACAGAGGAAATATAAAGGGAAGCAGTGGGGGCAAAAGACCTACCTGGCTTCAAGACGAAGCTTGATAAGTTTATGGAGGAGATAGTGTGATGGGAAAACATAATTTTGGCAATTGACTATGGTAATAGAGGGGCGTGGTGGTATATGATGGAAAGTTGGAGGGGATGGGATCTAAGTTACTATAGAGAATTCTTTCCTGTGGGTCTGGATGGTGAGTTTTGCCCACATGCTCAGGGTTCAGCTGATCACCATATTTGGGATCAGGAAGGAATTTTCCTCCAGGGAAGATTGGCAGAGGCCTGGAGGTTTTTCGCTTTCCTCTGCAGCAGCGGGCAGAGGTCACTTGCTGGAGGATTCTCTGTACTTTGAAGTCCTTAACCCAAGATTTGAGGACTCCAATAGTTCAGATATAGGTGAGGTATATTGCAAGAATGGGTGAGTAAAATTCTGTGGCCTGCGTTGTGCAGGAGGTCAGACTAGATGATCATAATGTTCCCTTCGGACCTTAAAATCTGAGTCTATAAACTTTTGACTCTTCTGAGATGCTTTTGCTTCTTTCTTGTTCTTCTTTTCATCCAAAAAGTTTTTTTCTGCCTGAAATAGACACATTCCCAGGCATAGTTTCTGCCAACACCCTGCTCTCCCAGTGAATACACGGGACTGGAAGACAGACTATCTAGGTTCTATTTCCTACTCTAGCAAACATTCCTGTGTGACTATCAGCACTTCCTTTGCAGGTGGACTGTCAAAGAGCCTACACTGGGTGCTCTGCACAGGATGTGGATTTCCAGTTTGGGGGAAGCTCTTTGGAGAAAACAATTGTCCCTCCATCCCTGAGGCACGGAGTGGTGTGTCCACATGGCCTCAGCTAGTACAACATCAGACACAGCACTAGCAACTTGGTCCTGACATGCTCCCCACCCAAAGCTTTTACATTCAGTGTTGCACGTGGATGTTATTTCTCTCATGCCTGACTGCCCTTGAACCCCCACCACTCTGACTTTCTTTGCAAAGTATTCAGAGGTCTCAGCTCGATTCCATACCACGATTCCAGAGTAATCTACACAGGCCCTCCCCTTCCCAGTTGCACGGGGCATGCAATGAGAGCATCCCTTCTGCAGCTGAAGTTGTTGGAACCAACACAGGGCACACAAAGTTTGGTCAGTGGACTGTAAGTATTGAGTAAAGTAGGAAAACTCACCCATTTGGTCCCAGAGTTCCTCTGCAAAAGAAATATGGGCAGGAGAAGAAAACAGTTCAGGGTAGGTCCATTGACTTATGAATTGAAAATGGAAAATGAGATCTTTCTTTGTTGATTAGCATAAATATTGTCCATGGGTAGTGAGCTAGCTATTCAGTCCATGGGCTAGCCCCAAATCCTATCCCGCTAAGTGGTAGATAAAGAAAATTATATTCTTGCTTTAAACAATTTATGAAACAGCTTCATGGCCACACCTAATTAGCATAAGGTGAACATGACACACTGCACTCGTCTGCTAAAATGGGTTCTGCTATGAAAGGAGAAGTAACACCATTTACATCACGAGTTGTGTTCCATTTGCTCTTTCAATGCAGAATCCTTCCAATGTTTAAATGACCTTCTGTACTGTGTCTATTTAAATTTCAATTATATATAAGCAGCACTGCTCAGAACCAACAAGTGCTCATATGTGTTATTGACAAAATTAGCCAAGTAATCTGCTCTACTAAAACCGAGAAGTGGGATGAGGTCTAATAACTCAATGATTCTTCTTTTCATTCTAGAAAATTCCTACAGACCAGTAGAATACACGAACACAAACTTACTTATTCTCTTTACACAGTAACCTGAAATAGAAAATATATATATATATTTAAAGATAATAGCACCTTTTGTAATAATATGGCCAAGAACAAAGGTAATTAATAGAATTATAGAATCATGGAAGATTAGGGTTGAAATAGACCTCACGAGGTCATTGAGTCCAAACCCTGCTCAAAACAGGACCAACATCAACCAAATTATTCCAGCCAGGGCTTTCTCAAGTCAGGCCTTATTACCTCTGAGGATAGAGATTCCACCACCTCCCTCAGGAACCCATTCCAGTGCTTCACCACCCTCCCAGGGAAAAATATCAAAAGTTGTGTTTACTGGAGAGCAGCTGTGAGGGAGCAAGTGACACAATGAACATCATAGTGTCTATGGTCTCTATAAGATGACCCAGAGAACTTCCCCCAAACAATTGTGTTTGCATTAGAGCAGATGCTTTACAAAGAACATACAACCTTGATTTCAAAAATTTCCAGTGATGGAGGATCACAGAAACTCCTTAGGAGCTGCCACCCAAAGTGCCAAGGCTACTCGTGCCTCAGTTTCCCTGCCCCAACAGCTTAGGGCCTCAGTACCCTGCCAGGTCTTAGCCACATCCCCTAATAGCTGTGGGCTTTCCTGGAAACAGGCAGGAGGTATTCTTACCTCTAGCACTCAGATGCTCAACTCCCAATGGGGTCAAACCCTGAATAAAATTTGTTTTGTCCTGTAGAAAGCTTATACAGGACAAACTCATAGATTGTTCGCCCTCTATAACAATGACAGAGAGATATGCACAGCTATTTGCCCCCCCAGGTACCAACACATACTCCAGGTTAAGTAAAAAGTGATTCTAATAAAGACAGGAAATAGGATTTAAGTGGTTCCAAGTAGTAACAGACAGAATAAAGTGAATTACTAAACAAAATAAACAGAACATGCAAATCTAACACTATTACAGGAAAAAGCCTCACCCTCAGTGAATTCCTTCTTTCAGGCTAAACTCTGTTAGCCTGGGTCCAGCTATCACACTCTCACACACTCACTCTCACACACTCTCACACACTCCTCTGTTCCAGTTTCTTCCAGGAATCCTTGGGGGGGGGGGGCTGTTTGAGCCAGCTGAGAACAAAATGGAGAGATCTCCCCCAGGTTTATATAGACTTCCTCCTGTGGGTGGAGAGCCCCTTCCTCCTTCTTATGCAGAGTCCACATGGACTCTCAGAGCATATGGTCCAGTCCCAGGTTTGAACCAGCCTCCGCTCATTACCAGTCAGGCCACATTCCTGGGGAAGCTCGGGTGTGGACAGGCATCTACAAAGTTCATTGTTTGCTTGATTGGTTCTCAATTGGACTTAACTGAGAATAGTTTTTTCTCAGAGAGCTGCTCAGCTGCTTTCCAAAGTCTACATATAACCAACCAAGCATATAGCCAATATTCATAACTTTGAATACAAACCAGAAATATACATACAAATAGGATGAACAGATCCAGTGGATCATTACCTTCACAGAGATGTAACTTTTTAGCAAAACCATATTCCAGTAACATCATACATATATTTACAGGCACCCCCCCACCCCCCCTAAAGCCTTATGGGGTACACCATCACAACCAGAACCCATGAAAATTGTTACAATGTTTAATCATCCTCACTCTTAAAAATGTATGCCTTATTTCTAGTCTGAATCTCCTAATTTCAATTTACAGACATTGGATTTTGCTAGACCATTCTCTGCTAGACTAAAAAGCCCATTATCAAATATTTTGTTCTCTATCTACATACATACAGAGTGTAATCAAGTCACCCCTTCTATTTGTTAAACTAAATATATTGAGTTCTTTGAGTCTATCACTATAACACATGTTATTTCATCCTTTAATCATTCTGGTGCTCTTCTCTGAACCCCCTCCAGTTTGACAACTTCTTTCTTCAGTTGGAGACACCAGAACTGCTCACAGTATTCCAGCAGCAGAGCCAAATACAGATTTAATGTAACCTCTATAGTCCTTATTAAGATCATCTTCATGCCCTCTGGCTGGGGCCCAGCAAACACTTTCCTACTGGAGGGCTTGTGTGAGCTCCAGTGAAAGGGGAACAGCTTTTTTGAGACAGAAATTGCACCACGGGCTGGCCCCACCAATCAGCTCCTCCCTCGCCACACCAAAGCCTCCTGCCCTCCACTGATCAGCTCTTCTGCATAGGGCAGGAGGTGTTCCACGGGGAGCATGGACAGGTAGAGGCAGAACGAGGGGGATGCTCTTGGGAAAGGATGGAATGGGGCAGAAAGATGCGGAATAGGAGCGGAAAGAGGTAGGGCAGGGATATAGTAGGGAAGGGTCCTGGGGCACAGCGGTGGTCCAGCACCATCAAAGAAATCAAAAAGTTGGCCCCTGTGCCTAAACTGCCCCTACATGACCGGGTAACTGAATTGAACCTTAACAACGTCTCCTTCATTTTGAAGTAAAAAATCAGAACATTCCATTTTAATATGGAGGAAGTAGAAACTTTTGACTCTACAGAGATCCTTTAGCGGCTTTCTTGGGGTTTTTTTTCCCATCCATAAACTTCTCCCCTCCCCCCCAAAATAGACACAATCCCACGGAATGTTTCTGCCAACATCCTGCTTGCATAATTAATACACCGGACCGAAGACAGACTATCTAGGTTCTATTTCCTGCTCTAGCAAACATCCCTGTGTGACTATCAGCACTTCCTTTGCAGGGGGATTGTGAAACTGGGTGCTCTACACAGGGTGTAGGTTCCCAGAGTGGGGGAAGCTCTTTGAGGAATAAAGGAGAGTGGCTGCCTCACTCCTATGAGAGATAGAGCCAGGGAAGGCCAGAGCAGCTACACATGCAGGCAACCAATCAGATGAGGGCTTATTGGGAGCAAATCAGGGCCAGTATTGGAATCAGCCTAGGCTAGGCCCTATAAAAAGGCTGCTCAGGCAAAGCATACTTAGGGCATGTCTTCACTAGGACTTAACGTTGACTTTAACGACGTTAAGTCGAACTAAACGTGTACCTGTCTTCACAGGCATGCCCTTAAAGTCGATTTAAAGGGCCCTCAAAATCGACTTTGTAACTCCTGCTTGACGAGAGAAGTAAGGCTAAAATCGACTTCTCTAGGTCTATTTTGAGTAAGGGAAGAGGCATCTGACGTTAAGCCTCCGATCTCTGAGCAGCCCCGCTGACCCCACCCACCCACCCGAGCAGCCCCGCGCCGGACCCTCGCTCACCCAAGCAGCTCCGCTCACCCTCCCGCCCACCCGAGCAGCCCCGCGAACCCCCCCGCCCGCCCGAGCAGCCCGGCGCCGGCTCCCCCCCCTCGGGCGGGCGCGGGGGTTCACGGGGCTGTTTGGGCGAGCGGGGGTCCGGCGCGGGGCTGCTTGGGCGAGCAGGGGGGGGTTCGCGGGGCTGCTTGGGCGGGTGGGGGGGTCCGGTGCGGGGCTGCTTGGGCGGGCGGGGGGGTCCGGCACGGGGCTGCTTGGGCGGGCGGGGGGGTCGCGGGGCTGCTTGGGCGGGCGGGGGGGTCCGGTGCGGGGCTGCTTGGGCGGGCGAGGGGGTTCGTGGAGCTGCTTGGGTGGGCAGGGGGGTCCGGCGCGGGGCTGCTTGGGCTGGGGGGGTTCGCGGGGCTGCTTGGGCAGGCGGGGGGGTCCGGTGCGGGGCTGCTTGGGCGGGCGGGGGGGTCCAGCACGGGGATGCTTGGGCGGGGGGGTTCGCGGGGCTGCTTGGGCGGGCAGGGGGGTCCGGCGCGGGGCTGCTTGTGCGGGGGGGTTCGCGGGGCTGCTTGGGCAGGCGGGGGGGTCCGGTGCGGGGCTGCTTGGGCGGGCGGGGGGGTCCGGCACGGGGATGCTTGGGCGGGGGGGGTTCGCGGGGCTGCTTGGGCGGGCAGGGGGGTCCGGCGCGGGGCTGCTTGTGCGGGGGGGTTCGCGGGGCTGCTTGGGCAGGCGGGGGGGTCCGGTGCGGGGCTGCTTGGGCGGGCGGGGGAGTCCGGCACGGGGCTGCTTGTGCGGGGGGGTTCGCGGGGCTGCTTGGGCAGGCGGGGGGGTCCGGTGCGGGGCTGCTTGGGCGGGCGGGGGGGTCCGGCACGGGGATGCTTGGGCGGGGGGGTTCGCGGGGCTGCTTGGGCGGGCAGGGGGGTCCGGCGCGGGGCTGCTTGTGCGGGGGGGTTCGCGGGGCTGCTTGGGCAGGCGGGGGGGTCCGGTGCGGGGCTGCTTGGGCGGGCGGGGGGGTCCGGCGCAGGGCTGCTTGGGCGGGGGGTTCGCGGGGCTGCTTGGGCGGGCGGGGGGGTTCGTGGAGCTGCTTGGGCGGGTGGGGGGGTCCAGCACTCCCGGCACTCCCGGCACTGTGGTCGAGTTTAGAAAATCGAATCAAGGGAAATCGACCTAGTCCTGTAGTGAAGACATACCCTAAGTCTGTCCTAGACCTTTGGAGGGGAAGGGCTGTCTCCTGCTCAGGAGACCAGCACCCTGGACAGAGCAGTGCTGTGCAGGCTTGGGAGAGCAGAGGTGAGCTTCAGCCTGACTCCTGCCAGACTGCAGGGCCTGACAGAAAAGGCCTAGAGGGGGTGAAAGGCCAAAGGGGAAGTGGCCTAGGGACAGGAAGGCAAGCGGAGAGTAATCTACACAGGCCCTCCACTTCCAAGATGCCCGGGGCGTGCAATGATAACATCCCTTCTGCAGTTGAAGTTGTTGAAACCAACACAGGGCACACAAAGGTTGGTCAGTGGACTGTAAGTATTGAGTAAAATAGGCAAACTCACCCATTTGCTCCCAGAGTTCCTCTGCAAAAGAAAAATGGGCAAGAGAAGAAAACTGTTCAGGGTATGTCCATTTACTTACGAATTGAAGATGGAAAATGAGATACTGTCTTTGTTGATTAGCATAAATATTGGCCATGGGTAGTGAACTAGCAATTCAATCCATAGGCTAGCCCCTATCCTATCCCACTACGTAGTATATAAAGAAAATTATGTTCTTGCTTTAATCAATTTATGAAACAGCTTCATGTCCACAACTAATTAGCAAAAGGTGAACATGACACACTGCACTCCTCTGTTAATAAGGGTTCTGCTCTGAAAGGAACAGTAACACCATTTACATCATGAGCTCCATTCCATTTGCTCTTTCAATGCAGAGTCCTTTCAATGTTTATATGACCTTTTGTACCTTGTCTCCGCAAGAATGTGATGGCTCTTGGAAAATACAAACCAAGAGTGGGTGAGTCGATTTAAATTTCAATGATGTATGAGCAGCACTGCTCAGAAGTAGCAGATTCTCCTATGTTATTGATCAAATTAGCCAAGTAATCTGCTCTAGTAAAACCAAGAAGTGGGGTCTAATAACTCAATGATTTTTCTTTTCATTGTAGAAAATTCCTACAGAGCAGTTGAGTACACAAGAAAAAGGACACAGACTTACTTATTATCTTTTCCCAGTAACCTGAAATAGAAAATGTATATATTTAAAGATAACAATAGCACCTTTTCTAATATGTCCAAGAACAAAGGTAACTAATACTTCATAGAATCATAGATTAGGATTGGAAGAGACCTAAGGAAGTCATCGAATACAAACCCCTGCTCAACATGGACCAGCATCAACTAAACCATCCCAGTCAGGGCTTCCTCAGGCTGGGCCTCAATACCTCTGAGGATGGAGATTCCATCCATGAAAATTCCAAAAGCTGTGTTTATTGGAAAATAGCTATGTAACATTAGTCACATGATCTGGGACTGTATAGATCATTGTTGCAACCAAGGTCCTGTAGCGGCACCAAATTTTATGTAAAGGAAGTCATATGAGGTGTCTAAGACCAGATTATGGTTTGCTGATTATGATTATTCTTTCTTTCTGTATGTATATTTTTTTGAAGTTATTAATTTTGGTTCTATACTGTCTTTATCTCAAACTTGTGCTATGCTTCTTTGTGACATCCCAGACAAGTTGCTATCAGCTCTTGCTAGCCTGCTTGATGGCCTATTAAGGACCATCAGCAATACCACTGACCCATTGAGAGAAGGCAGACACATCTTGTGACTCCAAACTCCGTTTTGTTGTAGTTTTCCACAGTAAGAACAAAGATGTTCCTACACCTGGAAAGACTATAAAAGGCTGATGTCTCGCCTCCATCTTGTCTTCAATCCTGCTTCTTGCCTCTGGAGAAACTTTGCTATAAATGGAAGCTCTACACAAAGAACTGAAGGACCTATCCCAGCTGTGGATGTACATGTACTCCAGAGACTTGACTTGAACCTGCAGTTTATTCTATCACTGATGCAAGCCTGAACCAAGAACTTTGCCATTACTGTATGTAATTGGTTCAATTTAACCAATTCTAGCTCCATTTTATTTTTCCTTTTATGAATAAACCTTTAGATTTTTAGATTCTGAAGGATTGGCAACAGCATGATTTGTGGGTAAGATCTGATTTATATATTGACCTGGGGCTTAGTCCTTTGGGAGGGGAAGAACCTTTCTCTTTTAATGGGGTAGTTTCCATAACCAGACATCCTCATGAGTGGCTGCTTGTGGTGATACTGGGAAACTAGTGTATAAGGAAATTGCTTGTGTGACCTGTGGTTTAGCCAGTGAGGTAAAACCAAAGTCTTCTCTAGCTGGCTGGTTTGATTTGGCTTTAGAGGTGGAAAACCCCAGCCTTGGGCTGTAACTGCCCTGCTTGAAGCAATTTGTCCTGACTTGGCATTCTCAGTTGGGTCCCACCAGAACCAGCATCATTAAAAGCTGTGAGTGAGAAAGTGACACAAAGAACATCATACTGTCTCTAGTCTCTATAACATGGGCCAGAGAACTTCTCCCAAACAATGTTTTCATTAGAGCAGATACTTTAGAAAAAACAAATTTTGGTTTCAAAAATTTCCAGTGATGGAGGATCCACCAGAACCAATGTTAAATTGTTACAATATTTAATCACCCTCAGTCTTAAAAATGCATATCTTATTTCTAGTCTGACTTTCCTAATTTCAATTTCCAGCAATTGGATTTTGCTAGACCATTCTATGCTAGACTAAAAAGCCCATTATCAAATATTTTTTTTTCTCTGTGCACATACATATAGAGTATAATCAATTCACCCCTTCTTTGTTAAACTAAATAGATTGAGCTCTTTAAGTCTATCACTGTATAACATGTTATCTAATCCTTTAATCATTTGGGTGCTCTTCTCTGAACCCCCTCCAGTTTGACTTTTCTTCAGTGGGGGACACCAGAACTGCACACAGTATTCCAGCAACACAGCGAAATACAGAGCTATATAACAATCTATAGTCCCAATTAATATCCCCATGACCACTGGCCTGGAGTCTAGTGAACAATTTCCTACTAAAGGGGAGCACCTACTCCCATCAGTGACAGTGTTTGTGGGATAGGCCCAGCTGTGTGTCAGGAAAGGTGGGTGGGTTGCCAAACTCCACCACCCTGTGGAGCTCTGGGTGGGATTGTGCTTCATGAGATTAACAGCTCCTCCTGGAGATTCCAGGCTTGGATGGGGACAGCACCTGCTGGTGCCAAGGGCAGGGAAGGCCAGGACACTCTTCTCCCAGAAAAGCCCAGGTTCACTGAGCATGATGCTTGCCTTCCAACAGACTTTTTAGCTTTGCTGTGATTCCAGGATGCTCTGCACTCTGCTGTGTGTGTGTGTGGGGGGGGAGCCCTTCTCATCAGGAGAGGTTACAGTGAAGTCCAGTGAAGGCCCCTGAAGTTCCCAGCAGAAATTTCCCATCCAAGGGGATGCTCTTGCACTTCACTATGAAGAGTTGCCCTTTGGGGCAGGATATTCAACTCCCCAGAGTGGTTTAAGTCCTACAGAAAGTTGCCTGGTGCAATCTAGAACAAGCTGCTAAACATTTCAGAAAACCCCACTGTGTTAGATCTTCTGAGAAAGCCAAGCAAACACTGTCATCCACCTATTGCTTTGCAAAACTGCTGTATGAGTAGGAGCACTGCCAGCAGATCAAGGGCAGTCATTATTCTCTCTACTCAGCACTGGTGCGGCACACTTGGAGTATTGTGTCCAATTTTGGTCCCCCACTACTGAAGGGATGTGGACAAATTGGAGAGTGTCCAGCGAAGGGCAAAAAAATGACTACGAGGCTGGGGCATATGATTTATGAGGAGAGGCTGAGGGAACAGGGCTTATTTCTTCTGCAGAAGAGAAGACTGAGGGAGATTTGATAGAAGCCTTCAACTACCTGAAAGGGGGTTCCAAAGAGGATGAAGCTTGGCTGTTCTCAGTGATGGCAAATGATAGAACAAGAAGCAGTGGTCTCAAGTTTCAATGGGGGAGGTCTAGGTTGGACATTAGGAAACACTATTTCACTAGGAGGGTGGTGAAGCACTGGAATGGGTTACCTAGGGAGGTGGTGGAAACTAGACTTCCCTAGAGCCTTTGTTCCCTGTCCACAGTAAAGTTCCCTGTGTTATACTGTTATATTGGAGTGTGGCCTTTTATTTCTTGGGACTTGTATTAATGTATATTGTGGTGTTCATGTGCTGGGTTATATTTCTTGTAACTAGATAAATAGCATTAGTCATTTTCCCAAGAGACAGCACTCGGTGTCCCAAGCACAGACAGGAGTCACCTTGGGTGGAGGTACCAGGTGCTGAAATAAAGAACCCAGGACCCAGTGCATGCCAGGAGGGAAGACAAGCCACTCTTGATTAACAAGCTGCAGGGAAGAGGCCTAAGACACAGGGGGGAGTACGTGAAATACAATGTTGGCATTTCCATCACAGAGCTGTCTCTGGAGCAGGGAAGAGGCCTAAGACACAGGGGGGAGTATGTGAAATACAATGTTGGCATTTCCATCACAGAGCAGTCTTTGCAGCAGGGAGGGCTGAAGGAGCCTCTGACTCCTGTGAGGCACAACAAAAATGGCAGGGAGTCAGGGACTGCAGGGGATGGGGAATTCCCCTGCTGCCAGTGACAGACAGGTTTGATTGTGAACCCAGGCTGCAAGTAGGCAGAGGTACCCTCCCTTTGAAGGGAGCTGGGAGCCCTAGCAGAATGAAGAAACACCCACATATGACTTTCTACACTAGGGGTTAGTTCAATATAACTACATTGCTCAGGGGTGTGGATTTTTCATACATGTGTGACATAGGTACTGACATAGATCTGTAGTGTAGACCTAACCTAAGTTTCCTGGAAAGTTAATTGGAATTAGTCTCCAAAGTATCTAAAGACTTGTCTGCATAGGGACACTCAGGAAAGTTAATCTGAATCAACTATTAAAATGGATTAGTTAAACCACAGTAAAAACATGTTTTTCAGAAATTATTTAGAATTAAAGTGGCCTTAATTTGATTGATTTTAGCTCACAAGTTGAATCCAGGCAACGTAAAATCTGAATAAAGATGTCCACACAGGGGAGTAATGAAATGTAACTAATCCACTTTACATTCAAACTTCAGATAATTCAAATTAATTTTCCTGAATGTTTCTGTGTAGACAATTCAGTACCTTTGGAAAATGGGACTCAAGAGCCCAAATCATTTTACCTCATGGAATAAAATGTATTTTTTTTCAACCTGAGCATAGCAAGAAAAAAACATCTTTTCTCTGTTGTATACAAATTGTTGCCATAAGAACTCTCACAAAGTTCTTGAGGTCCCTTCCATCCATACATTTTTTTTATTCTATGTTGTTATGGCAGAAGATTCTCCTGTTCTTAGAATGCTAACAAACTCTATTGTAAAATTAACAATAGGCTTATTTAAATGTACTGGATTCTGTAATGCATTGCCTGGGTGCATGTGTGTGTGTCTGACAGGAGGTAATGGCCCACCTTTGCCCCTGCGTTTTATTCATTTTATTGCTGTTGTACAACAGCAGAACACACAATGCAGGAGGGTGGAAATTGTGAATGTCATCAGCAAAAACCCAGAGAAAAATGTACATGAGGTGTCCATGTTGTGTGAATACACTGGGTATAATTTGAACACACTGTGCGAGATGGACACCAAAATGCTGAAGCTTCTCTGACTCCCAGCCCTGCACTTCTCCCAACTTCCTTCCCAGTCCAGCACCCCCTCTGCCCACCTCCCATAACATTGCACACAACTGGGGGTTTCTCCTTCCCCTGCCAGCTGATGAACCCTCCCTGTGTGGAGGAAAGGATTAAATGGAAATATGGCTGCTACACACAGTGCAAGGCAATGGAGAATCGGCCCCACTGTGATCAGTGCAGCATTGTTCCCTGCCAGCAACACACTTGTATCAACATCTCCATGCTTACCAACAACAGTCACCTGGACGATAGCTTCTTGATAGACACCATCGCTTGTCACCACACACACGTACTGACCACTGTCTTCTACTTGCACTGGAAAGAGCTTCACCCTAGCGACTCCATTCTCATACCATCCTTTGATCCTGTGCCGGTCCCCAGCCTGATCCAGCTCAGTCCCTTTTTCTTTGCTATTGTAAGAGTATAATGTCGTATTTTTGTTCTTTTCCAATTTGTGCCAATCCACTTGAATGTTAGCGGGGACCTGGCCTTTGAACTGGCAGAACAAAGTCACAGCTTCTCCAATCAAGGCAATTGGAGGATCAACTTGCACAGTGACAGTAACAGCAACTGCAAGAAAGGAAATAAATCATAATCACAGATTTTCTTCAAACGCTTCACATTGGTGTAGAAAGAACAAAAGGAAAACAAGATGCAATATCTGAGACACAACAGCAGTGCTATCTGTCCTGGGAGAAACTCACCCCATCTAACCTAATTACCCCCCTTCCAAATAGAGAGAGTGTTTGAGGTCCTCACTAATAGCAGAGTAGGTGCCTGTACCATCATTAAAGATGTTACAATGTTTTCACCTCTTAGTGGCTGGCCAGCATGGGGAGGTGGACAGCAGAGCTAAGGCTAGACTTGGTCGAATTCAATTTTAAATTCATTAGCCAGTGGTATTATTGGGATGTAAAGTAATTCCTCTGTTTCCTCTCAGGTTTGGGGTTATAGATTCCCAAGGATCGGAGAGTCACTTGTTAGTCCGTGAGTGAGTGGAGTGAGTCTTCTGGTAAATAATTTGGGCTGGCATGTCTTTCGCCGTGTATTGCTCCTCTTCTGGGAAGCCAGAAAGATAGAGCCATGAGGCCCTTCTCATTACAACATCCATTGACACAGATGTTGCAGCCCCGTTTTCAGAATCAAGTGCTGCGAATTGTTCTCCGATGTCCTCGGCAATAAAATTAATCAATTTGGACATTTGTGTCATTTGTATATTTGTATTTCGTTAATAGCTGGCTATGTGGAGGTGCACTCATCCTTTCAGACCTCCTGCTACAGGGGCACCTACAGGGTCCCTCGGTGCCTCATTCATGTGAAGGGCATTTTTTTTAAATGAAGCGGATGTATACAAAAAGTCCTAAGGGTGTCCTTCGTGGGCAATGATGGCAAATTGGTAGGTAGCGTCCCCTGCAGGAACGGGGGTTCTTCCTACTCTTCCCCTGATATCACTGAGGGTACTGATATACAAGCTGTGGGGAATTACTGTGTGCTGGGTGTGGCTGTGGTGGGCAGCTCTTGTGTGGGGCATATGACTCATGGTTTCCAGTATGCTCACTGGGAGGGGAATGGGGGTCCCCATACCACTGTAAGTACCCGGGAACACGATATTATGCCCCAGGAGAGATTCCTGGGTTGACTGACTCCTGATGGGGCCAGTGGGGAATAGCTCCCTGTTCTTCCTCATCTTCCTCTTTCAAATAAGAAGTGAGACAGTGAGTGGTCTCGTATTGGTACTGCGAATAGGGGGATCAGGATAGAGCCAAATACCAGAACCCTCTGTCTGAGGAACTGCTGCTGTGCTGGCTTGATTTGCCCCTGGGGCTGCCTCCAGATTGCAGGGCTGCAGTCAGGGCTGCGGAGGAGAAGGCGGCGCTGCTGGCTACGACTGTGTGAGTGTTGGGTGCCCCTTCGAAGAAGTCACTTTTTGTAGCGTAAGTGAAAAATGTACATGAGGTGTCCATGTTGTGTGCATACACTGGGCATAATTTGAATACATTATGCAACATGGACACCAAAATGCTGAAGCTTCTCTGACTCCAAGCCCTGCACTTCTCCCCGCTTCCTTCCCAGTCCAGCACCCCCTCTGCCACCTCCCATAACATTGCACACACCTGGGGGTTTCTCCTTCCCCTGCCAGCTGATGAACCTTCACTGCTGGGAGGAAAGGATTAAATGGAAATACAGCTGCTACACACAGTGCAAGACAATGGAGAATCGGCCCCACTGTGATCAGTGCAGCATTATTCCCTGCCAGCAACACACTTGTATCAACATCTCCATGCTTACCAACAACTGTCACCTGGACGATAGCTTCTTGATAGACACCATCGCTTGTCACCACACACACGTACTGACCACTATCTTCTACTTGCACTGGAGAGAGCTTCACGCTAACGACTCCATTCTCATATTGTGCTTTGATCTTGGGCCGGTCCCCAGCCTGGCCCAGCTCAGTCCCTTTTTTTGCGCTATTGTAAGAATATAACGTCGTATTTTTGTTTCTTTCCAATTTGTACCAATGCACTTGAACATTAGTGGGGACCTGGCCTATGAGCTGGCAAAACAACATCACAGCTTCTCCAACCCTGGCAAGTGAAGGATCAACATGCACAGTGACAGTAACAGCAACTGCAAGAAAGGAAATAAATCATAATCACAGATTTTCTTCAAACGCTTCACATTGGTGTAGAGAGAACAAAAGGAAAACAAGATGGAATTTCTGAGACACAACAGCAGTGCTATCTGTCCTGGGAGAAACTTGCCCCATCTAACCTAATTACCCCCCTTCAAAAGGAGAAAGCATTTGAGATCTTCACTGGTAGCTCAACTATGCACTGATCTGAACACGAGGTGGTGCAGACAGAACTTCTCAGGGGTTGGTGCTGGATGCAGAGTCCCTCCGGAAGTTCCAGGCAGAGCCGGGGCCTGTCCCACCATTAAAGTTGTTACAGAGCATTCACCTCTTAGTGGCTGGCCAGAATGGGGAGGTGGAGAGCAGAGCTAAGGCTAGAATTCCTTGAGTGCTGTCTCTGTGGGTGCTCCACTTTAGGTGACTTCAGAGCAGTGCCCTCCAATGGAAGGAGGGGCTTCAGAGTTGAAGTCATGATCTCCGATAGTACAGAGCATCCGAAGGAGGTATCAGATGTTGTCTGCTGCTCTATCTGTCCTGGGACAAACTCACCCCATCTAACCTAATGACCCCCCTTCAGATTGGAGAGAGCAAATGGAGTTTGAAGTCCTCACTGGTAGCTCAGCCATGCACTGATTTGAACACGAGGTGGTGCAGACAGAACTTCTCAGGGGTCGGTGTAGGATGCAGAGTCCCTCATGAAGTTCCAGGCAGTTCAGGGGCCTGTCTCACCATTAAAGATGTTACAGAGCGTTCACCTCTCCACGGCTGGCCAGCATGGGGAGGTAGACAGCAGAGCTAAGGCACGATTTGGCCAAATTCAATTAACAAAATTTTTTTGTGTGGATAATATCAATGTTTAGTTTTAATTATTTTTTTGTATTCACATTTGTGGAGTTTTGGAGACTTTGGCATTTTAAGAATTTTTTATTTGTATCAGTTTAAATTTTCACAGTTGCAGGAAATTAGAGAGGGGCACACAATGGGGGCGGGTCAGACAATTATAGTTTATAAGCATAAAAACACAAACTGTTAACCGCATATATAAACATGTCAGGGTTAAATCAAACTAATTTCTTACTTTGCATCTATTAATATTTTCAGTAGCAGCACAGAAATATTTTTTCATCAGTTTGTGTGTGTAGAGTGAAATTGACATTTTATCAACCTTTACAGATAAAAATCTGAGCCTAGTTATGATCCTGCTTTCTGCCCAACCCTTTTGGGTGGCTTATGCCTCTGAAAGTAGTAGGAGGGAGAAGTCCCTCAAAATAGGAAAACAATTGTAATCTACATGGTGATGCCCAAAGCAGCTTGTAGGCTTTTGTTGGGAAATGAGAAGGTTACTCCCCTTCTGCAATAACTGAGGCTCTTTGAGATGTGTCTCCCTGTGGGGGCTCCACTTTAGGTGTCCATGCTCCCCTGCGCTCGTACTCAGAGACTTTGGTAGCAGTGCCCAGTTGGGTTGCACATGCATAATCCCTGCCTCCCATTGCGGCAGGCAGTTAACCAATGCTGTGCGATCAACCCCCACTCAGGTCCTTCTGTACTGCAGAAACTAGTAAGGAAACTCCAAAGTAGAGGGGAGGAGGGAGTGTAGTGAAGCACCCACAAGGAAACATCTTGAAGAACCTCAGTTACTGCACAAAGGGAGCCACCTTCTCTTTTTCTTCGAGTGCTGTCTCTGTGGGTGCTCCACTCTAGATGACTTCAGAGCAGTGCCCTCCAATGGAAGGAGGGGCTTCAGAGTTGAAGTCATGATCTCCGATAGTACAGAGCATCCGAAGGAGGTATCAGATGTTGTCTGTTGCTCTAAGGCATAGTGCTGTCTTAAACTGTGTCCCGAGGCCAAGTCAGCAACTCTATCAATATCCGTGATAGGTACATTGTGCAGGAAGCCGTGGACGCTGATAAGGCTCTAGTGGGATGTGAACCAATCCCCATGAGGGATTGGCAGTCACACTGATGATAGCAGAGTTTTGTGTGATTATGGATCTAGGTGGAAAGTCTTTGTTTAGAGATGGTGCTCCTTTTGGAACTTTCAGTGACGGATAGAAACAGTCTGGGTGATTTATGGGATGGTTTAGCCCTATCTATGGAAGAAGCCAATGCCCTCCGAATATCAAGATTATGAAGTGTGTAATGTGTTCTGTCTGTGTGGGGTTTAGGACAGTGGTTAAAGGGAGGCTTTTCCTCAAAGAAGACCATGTATGGGGGTTCCACCGTGAAAGTCCTCAGTGCTCCATCACATCTGACCGATGTCATTGCCACAGTAAATGATACTTTCATAGAACAGTGTAGCAGCAATTATGTCATCATGGGTTCAAACAGGGAAGAGGTGGGGATCTGAAGGCCTGGGTTCAGGTCCCATGGTGTAGTAGGCTCACATAGTTCAGGGTAGGCATTACTGAGTCCACTGAGGAAACATTGTGTCAGTAGATGGGTAAGAACAGGATGGCAATCCACCTTGGGGTGGAACGTTGTGATGGTCGGCAGATGGACTTTCATTGAGCTCATGGATAGGTCTGCCCCTTTGAGTTCTAATAGGGAATACAGTATAGAGGGTAATGTCTCTGGTTGGCACCAGCCTTAACTCGTCTCCCCTTCAGAGTGTATGGGCAACAGTTTCATTTATTGCAACTGTGTAACAGTCTATTTTGTACCTCCTCTGAAGAGGTCAGATCAGATTTTGTGAGCCATGGAGGAGCCATGCTCTGAGATGGAGTTTCTCTGGACGCAGGACACGGCTTAAGTCCTTGGACGGCGGGTGAGACAGAAGTGGGAGTGCAATTCATGGACACGCTGTCATGCTGATGGGGTAACAATACCATGGTTTGGCAAGACCATGCTTGTAGAATTACTATGCCCCTTCCAGTCTGATCTTATGGTTCAAGAGAGGAATAGGAGAGATTTTGTGGGATGAGGGAGGATTGGGGGAAGGAATAGGAGGGAAGGCATAGAGAAGCGGAGCGTTCCACTCAAGGAGAAATGTATTGCCTAACAACTTCAGACTGAGACCTGCACCAGAATGAAATTGAGGGTGTTTGGTATTTTTTGCAGTTGTAGAAAGGTCTATTGTGGGGAACCCCCAGTGTTGAAATACATGCAGGAGTACTGTGTTGTCAAGCTCCCTTTGCCGTCCTGAGGAATTTGTCTGCTGAGGGTATCTGCTGTGGTGATGTGGATATTGTGTCTGATGCACCATTGTCAAGGTTTTATGACTTGAACACAGAGGTACTCTGAGTGTGCTCCCCCTTGTCCCTATATATAATCCATACAAGCTAAGGCTCCAAATAACCTTGTCCTTCATGAGTGACAGGAACTGGGAGCAAGCGTTGTGGGCACCTGGAAGTTTCAATAGGTTTCCATGTCAAAGGGATTCCGCAGGGGACCATAGAATGTGGGTGCAGGTTGCTCCACATCCCAGGAGTGAGGCAGTCATGTTCTGAATGCAGGGTTCCCCCGTGCAAACGTTGGTCGGTTTTCCCCACCAGAGAAGGGATCTTTTATTTTGCCTGATCTCGTGGGGTGCTTGTTTTTGCCATGCCCGTGTGGAACAAAGCTGATACGTAGCCTTTCTGGGAGGAAACAGGTGTTTAATCTGCTGCATCTGACGCCAAATGTTATGACTGCCCTTTGGTCAAGGAATTGGGGGTATGTCCTGGCAGATACCTGTGGGCTATTTCACACAGTGGGTATGTGGCTGGTGAGATTGAGAGAACATTGTATCGGCAGTAAGGCTATGACCTCAATTTTGTTGAGGTGGGCCCCAATGAAGTTCAGCTCTTGCACTGTTCTTAGAGTGGGCTGATTGGTATTTATTAGGAATCCCAGATTCTTCAAGAGGGTTACCACCTCTTTGGTGGCTTGCAATGATGCCTGCTGGGTTGATGCTTTTAGCAGGCAGTTGCTTATAGTGGCTGTCATAAGTATAAAGAAGTTTAGAATCACTGTTTTACCTGTAAAGGATTAATCTGAAAGTAACCTGAGAGGGAGATAACGTAACAAAGAGAGTGTTTTACTTTCAGTTTCCCCCACTTGCCTCCCTCGGCTGTCTGTCTGTGTGGTTCGCCTGGCTATGGGAAGAACCACACCTCTGTCCTTTCATATCTCTCTGTAATCTTCTAACCAAGTCAAGTCCAGTAGTAAGTGAATTATATACTTGAACTGTATCACTTGATAATTGATCCATGGTGTTCCTTTACTGTTAAGCTTTGGCAGAGGAAGAATTCCCAGGGGAGGGGTCAGTTATGCTATGTGATGTAAGTGAGGGGTTTAGTCTATTGATTTCTGTATAAGGGATTTATGCTTCTGTTTTCTCTAAGTAAAATCTTTCTTTTAAGACTCTGTTTGTTTCCATTGGATTGATCCTGGTTTGGATTGGGCACATCTCACAGAAAATGAGGGATTTCTTTGTTCCCAAATCTCTCCCAGGTGAAGGGAGGAGATTTGAGAGGTGTTAAAGGAGGGGGTTCCAATTTACCCAATCCCATAATTCTGGGGGCTTAAATTGGTGGTGGCAGCATTATTCCAACTCTAAACTGGAGAAGTTTGGGTTCTGGGGAAAAGTTTTAACCTAAACTGGTAAAATAAGCTTGGAGGGTTATTTCTTCTTTCATGCTGGGTCCCCACATCTTTACCCTAGAGTTCAGAGTAGGGAGGCAGACCTTAACAGTGTCTATAGTGAAATCTTGAATCATTGTGTTTCTGAGAAACTTGATGAATTATCAGAGGTTGAGTACTGGTGTTCGTCCACTGGACTTCTTGTTCAGGGAGGTTGATGGTTGGGATACAGCAACTTGAGAAGTAGATTGTTGTCCCCACAGGGCCTGTGTCTGAGAGTCAAATCGCCGCTATTATTGTGAATACATTGGCCGGTGGTATTATTGGGATGTAAAGTAATTCCTCTCTTTCCTCTAGGGTTTGGGGTTATAGGTTCCCAAGGGTCGGAGAGTCGCTTGTTAGTCCGTGAGTGAGTAGAGTGAGTCGTCTGTCTTTTTGGTGAATAATTTGGCGTGGCATGTCTTCCACCATGGATCACTCCTCTTCAGGGAAGCCAGAAAGAGAGAGCCATGAGGCCCTTCTCATTACAACATCCATCGACACAGATGCTGCAGCCCTATATTCGGAATCAAGTGCTGCAAATTGTTCTTTCATGTTGCTGGCAATAAAATTAATCAATTTGGACATTTTTCTGTAGTTTGTATACTTGTATTTCGTTAATAATGTTGCATAGTTGGCTATGTGGAGGTGAGGGGTAGCCAAGGAATAAGCCTTATTGCCAAAACTGATCAAGTGTTTTCCAATCCTTATCATGAGTTGTGGTTTTGGCTTGTTGTCGCATGCCACGTCGCCAGACTGCTCTATCACTAAGAAATCAGATGCTGGATGAAAAGTCCATGCCCTCCATTCATACACACCTCTTGTTGGAACTCCCGCTGGAGGGGCAACCACAGGGGTCCTCAGAATGACCCTTACAGGGTCCCTCAGTGCCTCATTCATGTCAAGGGCATTTATTTTAAATGAAGCGAATATATGCAAAAAGTCCACTAGTCCATGCTGTATCACAGGGACCTCCTCAAGGGAGATGTCCAGAGAGGATCACTCTCTCAATAAGCCATTGAACAGTTTGAAATTATCCCCTATATTAGTGGGAAGAGGCATAAAAGTGTGCTCTGTGGACAATGATGGCAAGGCAGTAGCTGGTCTCCTCTGCAGGAATGGGGATTCTTCCTCTTTTTCCCCTGGTATCACTGAGGGTACTGATATAGAAGCTGCGGGGAATTAGCGTGCTGGGCCTGGCTGTGGCAGGCAGTCCCCCCTTGTGTGGGTCATATGACCCAAGGATTCCAGTATGTCCATTGGGGTAGGAGTGGTCCCCATACCACTGTAAGTACCCGGGGACACCATAATATGCCCCAGGAGAGACTCCTGGGTTGACTGACTCCTGATGGTTAGAGGTGGGGAACAGCTCCCTGTTCTTCCTCATCTTCCTCTTTCAAATAAGGAGTGAGATAGTGAGTGATGTTGGGGACGCAGGGAGACTCGGTGCCCAGAGTATCATTCTCGTATCAGTACTGTGAATAGGGAGACCAGGGGCAGAGCCAAATACTAGAACCCTCTGTCTGAGGAAGTGCTGCTGTTCTGGCTTGATTGGCCCCTGGGGCTGCCTCCTGGTCAGTGCCAGGGCTGCGGAGGAGAAGGCGGTGCTGCTGGCTGCGCCTCTGTGCGTTTTGGGAGTGCCATTGAAGAAGCCGTCTTTTGTAGCGTAAGAGAAAAATGTACATGAGATGTGCATGTTGTGTGCATACACTGGGTATAATTTGAACACACTGTGCGAGATGGACACCAAACTGCTGAAGCTTCCCTGACTCCCAGCTCTGCACTTCTCTCTGCTTCCTTCCCAGTCCAGCACTCCCTCTGCCACCTCCCATAGCATTGCACACACCTGGGGGTTTCTCCTTCCCCTGCCAGCTGGTGAACCCTCCCTGTTGGGAGGAAACAATTAAATTGAATCATACAATATCAGGGTTGGAAGGGACCTCAGGAGGTATCTAATCCACCCCCCTGCTCAAAGCAGGACCAATAGCCAACTAAATCATCCCAGCCAGGGCTTTGTCAAGCTTGACCTTAAAACCCTCTAAGGAAGGTGATTCTACCACCTCCCTGGGTAACCCATTCCAATGCTTTTTTACTAGGAGGGTGGTGAAGTTTTTCCTGATATTCACCCTAAACCTCCCCCACTACAACTTGAGACCATTACTCCTTGTTCTGTCATTTGGTACCACTGAGAACAGTCTAGATCCATTCTCTTTGGAACCCTCTTTCAGGGAGCTGAAAGCAGCTATCAAATCTCCCCTCAGTCTTCTCTTCTGTAGACTAAACAATCCCAGTTCTCTCAGCCTCTCCTCATAAGTCATGTGCTCCAGCCCCCTGATCATTTTTGTTGCCCTTCTCTGGACTCTTTACAATTTTTCCACATCCTTCTTGTAGTGTGGGCTCCAAAACTGGACACAATACTCCAGATGAGGCCTCACGAATGTTGAATAGAGGGGAATGATCACGTCCCTCGATCTGCTGGCAATGCCCCTACTTATACAACCCAAACTACCGTTAGCCTTCTTGGCAACAAGGGCACACTGTTGACTCATGTCCAGCTTCTCATCCACTGTAACCCCTGGGTCCTTTTCTGCAGAACTGCTGCCTAGCCACTCGGTTCCTAATCTGTAGCAGTGCATGGGATTCTTCTCTTCTCCTTCTTGATCCTCATCAGATTTCTTATGGCCCAATCATCTAATTTGTCTAGGTCCCTCTGTATCCTATCCCTACCCTCCAGTGTATCTATCACTCCTCCCAGTTTAGTGTCACCTGCAAACTTGCTGAGGGTGCAGTCCACACCATCCTCCAGATCACTGATAAAGATATTGAATAAAACCGGCCCCAGTTCCGACCCTGGGGGCACTCCGCTCAATACCGGCTGCCAACTAGACATGGAGCCATTGATCACGATCCGTTGAGCCTGACGATCCAGCCAGCTTTCTATCCACCTTATTGTCCATTCATCCAGCCCGTACTTCTTTAACTTGCTGGCAAGAATACTGTGGGAGACCATATCAAAAGCTCTGCTAAAGTCAAGGAATAACACATCCACTGCTTTCCCCTCATCCATAGAGCCAGTTATCTCATCATAGAAGGGAATTAGGTTACTCAGGCATGATTTGCCCTTGGTGAATCCATGCTGACTGTTCCTGATCACTTTCCTCTCCTCTAAGTGCTTCAGAATTGATTCCTTGAGGACCTGCGTCATGATTTTTCCAGGGACCGAGGTGAGGCTGACTGGTCTGTAGTTCCCTGGATCCTCCTTCTTCCCTTTTCTAAAGATGGGCACTACATTAGCCTTTTTCCAGTCATCCAGGACCTCCCCCAATCGCCATGAGTTTTCAAAGATAATGGCCAATGGCTCTGCAATCACATCCACCAACTCCTTTAGTGCCCTCGGATGCAGCGCATCCGGCCCCATGGACTTGTGCTCATCCAGCTTTTCTAAATAGTCCTGAACCACTTCTTTCTCCACAGAGGGCTGGTCACCTCCTCCCCATGCTGTGCTGCCCAGTTCAGGAGTCTGGGAGCTGACCTTGTTCGTGAAAACAGAGGCAAAAAAAGCATTGAGTACATTTGCTTTTTCCACATCCTCTGTCACTAGATTACCTCCCTCATTCAGTAAGGGGCTCATACTTTCCTTGACTTTCTTGTTGTTGCTAACATACCCGAAGAAACCATTCTTGTTACACTTAACATCCCTTGCTAGCTGCAACTCCAAGTGTGATTTAGCCTTCCTGATTTCACTCCTGCATGCCTCAGCAATATTTTTATATTCCTCCCTAGTCATTTGCCCAATACAGGAAATACAGCTGTCACACACAGTGCAAGGCAATGGAGAATCGGTCCCACTGTGATCAGTGCAGCATTGTTCCCAGCCAGCAACACACTCGTATCAACATTTCCATGCTTACCTCGAACAGTCACCTGGGCGATAGCTTCTTGATAGACACCATCGCTTGTCACCGCACACACGTACTGTCCACTATCATCTTCTTGCACTGCAGAGAGCTCCACCTTAACGACTCCATTCTCATATCGTCCTTTGATCCTGGGCTGGTCACCAGCCTGGCCCAGCTCAGTCCCTTTTTCTCTGCTATTGTAAAAATATAATGTCGTATTTTTCCTCCTTTCCCATTTATACCAACGTACTTGAATGTTAGCGGGGACCTGGCCCATGAGCTGGCAAAACAATGTCACAGTTACTGCAACCGTGGCAATCGGAGGATCAACATGCACAGTGACAGTAAAATCACCTGCAAGAAAGGAAATAAATCGTGATCACTGATTTTCTTCAAACGCTTGACATTGGTGTAGAGAGAACAAAAGAAAAATGAGATGCAATTTCTGAGACACAACAGCAGTGCTATCTGTCCTGGGAGAAACTCGCCCCATCTACCTAATTACCCCCCTTCAAAATGGAGAGAGCATTTGAGGTCCTCACTGGTAGCTCAGCCGTGCACTGATTTGAACACGAGGTGGTGCAGATGGGACTTCTCAGGGGTCGGTGCAGGAAGCAGTGTCTCCTCAAGTTCCAGACAGTTCAGGGGCCTGTCTCACCATTAAAGATGTTACAGAGCATTCACCTCTCCGTGGCTGGCCAGCATGGGGAGGTGGACAGCAGAGCTAAGGCACGATTTGGCCAAATTCAATTAAAAAATAATAATTTTTGTGTGGATAATATCAATGTTTATTTTTAATTATTTTCTTGTATTCACATTTGTGGAGTTTTGGAGACTTTGGGATTTGAAGAATTTTTTATTTGTATCAGTTTAAATTTTCACAGTTGCAGGAAATTAGAGAGGGGCACACAATGGGGGCGGGTCAGACAATTATAGTTTATAAGCATAAAAACACAAACTGTTAACCGCATATATAAACATGTCAGGGTTAAATCAAACTAATTTCTTACTTTGCATCTATTAATATTTTCAGTAGCAGCACAGAAATATTTTTTCATCACTTTGTGTGTGTAGAGTGAAATTGACATTTTATCGACATTTATTGATAAAAATCTGAGCCTAGTTATGATCCTGCTTTCTGCCCAACCCTTTTGGGTGGCTTATGCCACTGTAAGAAGTAGGAGGGAGAAGTCCCTGAGAATAGGAAAAGCAATTGTAGTCTTCAAGGTGATGCCCAGCTAGGGTAACCATACAGCAAGCGTGAATAATCGAGACAGACGTGAGGGGTAATAGGAGCCTGTATAAGAAAAAGACCCAAAACTTGGGACTGTCCCTATAAAATTGGAACATCAGGTCACCCTAGCCCAGCCTGTAGAGTTTTGTTGGATAAAGAGAAGGTTACTCCCCTTCTGCAGTAACTGAGGCTCTTCGAGATGTGTCCCTCCCCCTGTGGGGGCTCCACTTTAGGTGTCCATGCTCCCATGCTCTCATACTCAGAGACTTTTGGTAGCAGTGCCCAGTTGGATCACACATGCGTAGTCCCTGCCTCGCGCTGCTGCAGACCTTTAACTGATGCTGTGTGACCAACACCCCACTTAGGCCCTTCTCTGCTGCAGACACTAATAAGGAAACTCCAAAGTAGAGGGGAGGAGGGAGGGTAAGTGGAGAACCCACAAGACACCAACTGTATAAATATCCATGATAGGTACATTGTGCAGGGAAGCCGTGGAGGCTTATAAGGCTCTAGTGGGATGTGAGCCAATCTCCATGAGGGATTGGCAGTCGCACTGATGATAGCAATTCTGTGTGATTATGGATCTAGGTGGAAAGTCTTTGTTTAGAGCTGGTGCTCCTTTTGGAGCATTCAGTGATGGATAGAAACAGTCTAGGTGATTTATGGGATGGTTTAGTCCTATGTAAGAAGCCAATACCCTCTGAACATCAAGATTATGAACTGTGTAATGTGTTTTATCTGTGTGGGGTTTAGGGGTGTGGTCTGAGGAAGGCTTTATCCTCAAAGAAGATAGGTTCAGGTCCCATGGTGTAGTAGGCTCACATAGTTCATGGGAGGCATTACTGAGTCCTCTGAGGAAACATTGGGGAAACATTGGGTGCATAGATGGGTAAAGATGAGATGGCAATCCACCTTGGGGTGGAACGTTGTGATGGTAGGTAGATGGACTTTAATTGAGCTCATGGATAGGTCTGACCCTTTGAGTTCTAATAGGGAACGCAGTATAGAGGGTAAGGTCCCTGGGATGGAAGTCATACATTTTAGTTGGCACCAGGCCTTAACTCGTCTCCCCTTCAGGGTGTATGGGCAACAGTTTCATTTATTTCAACTGTGTAACAGTCAATTTTGTACCTCCTCTGAGCAGGTCAGCAGTGGTTTCATGAGCCATTCAGGATCCATGCTCTGAGATAGGGTTTCTGTGGATGCAGGACACGGCCTAAGTCCTTGGACAGTGGGTGAGACAGAAATGGGAGTGGGATTTATGGATGCACGGCCATGCTGGAGGAGAAACAATACCATGGTTTGGCAAGACCATGCTAGTAGAATTACTGTGCCCCATCCAGTCTGATCTTGTGGTTCAAGAGAGGAATAGGAGTGATCTTGTGGGGTGAGGGGAGTTTGGGGAAATGAATAGGAGGGAAGGCACAGAGGAGGGGAGTGTTCCACTTGAGGATAAATGTATTGCCTAATGACTGCAGACCGAGATCTAAAACGGAATGAAAACGAGAGTATTTGGCATCTTGTGCAGTTGTAAAAAGGTCTATTGTGGGAAACCCCCAGTGTTGAAATACATGCAGGAGTACTGTGTTGTCGAGCTCCCTTTGCCGTCCTGACGAATGTGTCTGCTGAAGGTGTCTGCTGTGGTGGTGTGGATATTGTGCCTGTTGCACCGTCGTCAGTTTTTATGGCATGCAAAGGAAGGTACTGTAAGTGAGTTCCCCCTTGTCCGTCTATATAATACATACAAGGTAAGGCTCCACAGGGGTTCAAAGAATGATCCATTCATGTGAAGGGCACTTTTTTAAAAGAAGCGGATGTATGCAAAAATTCCACTAGCCCACGCTGTATCAAGGGGACCTCCTCAAGGGAGGTGTCCAGAGAGGGTCACCCTCTTAATAAGCCATGGAACACTTTGAAATCATCCCCTATACTAGTGGGAGGAGGCGTAAAGGTGTCCTTTGTGGACAATGATGGCATGTTGGTAGGTGGTGTCCCCTGCAGGAACGGGGTTCTTCCTCTTCTTCCCCTGGTATCACTGAGGGTATTGATACAGAAGCTGCGGGGAATTAGTGTGCTGGGTTTTCCTGTGGTGGGCAGTCCCCCCTTGTGTGGGACATATGACCCATGATTTCCAGTATGCCCATTGGGATGGGAAGGGCATAGGGGTCCCCATACCTTTGTAAGTACCCGGAGACACCATAATATGCCACAGGAGAGACTCATGGATTGAGTGACTCCTCCTGATGGTTAGGAGCCGGTGAGGAAGAACAGGGAGCCGTTCCCCATCTTCCTCCTTCAAATAAGGAGTGAGACAGTGAGTGGTGTTGGGGACGCAGGGGACTCGGTGCCCAGGTATCATTCTCATATCAGTACTGTGAATAGGGGGATTGGGGCAGAGACAAATACCAGAACCATCTGCTGGAACTACTGCTGTGCTGGCTTAATTGGCCCTTAGGGCTGCCTCCAGGTCAGTGCCAGGGGAGAAGTCAGCACTGCTAGCTGCGCCTATGTGAGTGTTGGGTGCCCCTTTGAAGAAGCCACGTTTTGTAGCGTAAGTGAAAAATGTACATGAGGTGTCCATGTTGTGTGCATACACTGGGTATAATTTGAACACACTGTGCGAGATGGACACCAAACTGCTGACGCTTCCCTGACTCCCAGCCCTGCACTTCTCCCCGCTTCCTTCCCAGTCCAGCACCCCCTCTGCCACCTCCCATAACATTGCACACACCTGGGGGTTTCTCCTTCCCCTGCCAGCTGGTGAACCTTCACTGCCGAGAGGAAAGGATTAAATGGAAATACAGCTGCTACACACAGTGCAACGCAATGGAGAATTGGCCCCACTGTAATCAGTGCAGCATTGTTCCCTGCCAGCAACACACTTGTATCAACATTTCCATGCTTACCTGGAACAGTCACCTGGACGATAGCTTCTTGATAGACACCATCGCTTGTCACCGCACACACGTACTGACCACTGTCTTCTACTTGCACTGGAGAGAGCTTCACGCTAACGACTCCATTCTCACATCGTCCTTTGATCCTGGGCCAGTCCCCAGCCTGTCCCAGCTCAGTCCCTTTTTCTGTGCTATTGTAAAAATATAACGTTGTATTTTTGTTTCTTTCCCATTTGTACCAATGCACTTGAACATTAGTGGGGACCTGGCCTTTGAGCTGACAGAACAACGTCACACCTTCTCCAACCATGACAAGTGGGGGATCAGCATGCACAGTGACAGTAACAGCAACTGCAAGAAAAGAAATAAATCGTGATCACTGATTTTCTTCAAATGCTTCACATTGGTGTAGAGAGAACAAAAGGAAAACAAGATGCAATTTCTGAGACACAACAGCAGTGCTATCTGTCCTGGGAGAAACTCGCCCCATCTAACCTAATTACCCCCCCTCCAAAAGGAGAAAGCATTTGAGATCTTCACTGGTAGCTCAACTATGCACTGATTTGAACACGAGGTGGTGCAGACAGAACTTCTCAGGGGTTGGTGCTGGATGCAGAGTCCTTCCTGAAGTTCCAGGCAGAGCAGGGACCTGTCCCACCATTAAAGTTGTTACAGAGCATTCACCTCTTAGTGGCTGGCCAGAATGGGGAGGTGGACAGCAGAGCTAAGGCTAAAATTCCTCGAGTGCTGTCTCTGTGGGTGCTCCACTCTAGATGACTTCAGAGCAGTGCCCTCCAATGGAAGGAGGGGCTTCAGAGTTGAAGTCATGATCTCCGATAGTACAGAGCATCCGAAGGCGGTATCAGATGTTGTCTGTTGCTCTAAGGCATAGTGCTGTCTTCAACTGTGCCCTGAGGCCAAGGCAGCAACTCTATCAATGTCCGTGATAGGTACATTGTGCAGGGAAGCCGTGGACGCTGATAAGGCTCTAGTGGGATGTGAACCAATCCCCATGAGGGATTGGCAGTCACACTGATGATAGCAGAGTTTTGTGTGATTATGGATCTAGGTGGGAAGTCTTTGTTTAGAGATGGTGCTCCTTTTGGAGCTTTCAGTGATGGATAGAAACAGTCTGGGTGATTTATGGGATGGTTTAGCCCTATCTATGGAAGAAGCCAATGCCCTCCGAATATCAAGGTTATGAAGTGTGTAATGTGTTCTGTCTGTGTGGGGTTTAGGACAGTGGTTAGAGGGAGGCTTTTCCTCAAAGAAGACCATGTATGGGGGTTCCACCGTGAAAGTCCTCAGTGCTCCATCACATCTGACCGATGTCATTGCCACAATAAATGATACTTTCATAGAACAGTGTAGCAGCAATTATGTCATCATGGGGTCAAACAGGGAAGAGGTGGGGATCTGAAGGCCTTGGTTCAGGTCCCATGGTGTAGTAGGCTCACATAGTTCAGGGTACGCATTACTGAGTCCACTGAGGAAACATTGTGTCAGTAGATGGGTAAGAACAGGATGGCAATCCACCTTGGGGTGGAACGTTGTGATGGTCGGCAGATGGACTTTTATTGAGCTCATGGATAGGTCTGACCCTTTGAGTTCTAATAGGGAATGCAGTATAGAGGGTAATGTCCCTGGGATGGAAGTCATCCATTTTAGTTGGCACCAGGCCTTAACTTGTCTCCCCTTCAGGGTCTATGGATGACAGTTAATTTCTGTTCAACTGTGTAACAGTCTATTTTGTACCTCCTCTGAAGAGGTCAGATCAGGTTTTGTGAGCCAGGGAGGAGCCATGCTCTGAGATGGGGTTTCTGTGGATGCAGGACACAGCCTGGGTCTTTTGTCAGAGGGTGGGACAGAAGTGGAAGTGCGATTGATGGATGCATGGTCAAGCTGAGGGGGTAAGGATACCATAGTTTAGCAAGACCATGCCAGCAGAATTACTGTGGACCATCCAGCCTGATCTTGTGGATCAAGAGAGGAATTGGAGTGATCTGTGGATCACTCCGTTCAAGGGAGGAATAGGAAGGACGGCACAGAGAAGGAGAATGTTCCACTCGAGGAGAAATGTATTGCCTAAGGACTGCACACCAAGACCTGCACCAGAACGAAAATGAGGGTGTTTGGTATTTTGTGCAGTTGTAAAAAGGTCTATTGTGGGGAACCCCCAGTGTTGAAATACATGCAGGAGTACTGTGTTGTCGAGCTCCCTTTGCAGTCCTGAGGATTTTGTCTGCTGAAGGCATGTGCTGTGGTGATGTGGATATTGTGTCTGATGCACCATGATCAGGGTTTTATGGCTTGCACACAGAGGTACTGTGAGTGTGCTCCCCCTTGTCCCTATATATAATCCATACAAGCTAAGGCTTCAAATAGCCTTGTCCTTGATGAGTGGCAGGAATTGGGAGCAAGTGTTGCAGGCACCTTGAAGTTCCAATAGGCTTCCATGTCAAAGGGATTCCACAGGGGACAAGCGGCCCTATATAGAATGTCGGTGCAGGTTTGCGCCACATCCCAGGAGTGAGGCAGTTAAGTTCTGAATGAAGGATGCCCCCGTGCATACGTTGGTCAGTTTTGCCCACCCGAGAAGGGGGTCCTTGTTTATGCCATGCCCGTGTGGAACGAAGTTGATATGTAGCCTTCCTGGGAGGCAACAGATGTTTAATCTCTTGTGTCTGATGGCAAATGTTGTGGATGCCCTGTGGTCAAGGAGTTGGGAGAAAGTCCTGGCAGATACCTGTGGGCTATTTTGCACAGTGGGTATGAGGCTGGTGAGAATGAGAGAACGTTGTCTTGGCAAGAATCAGAGAGGTAGCCGTGTTAGTCTGGAATTGCAGTGTCTTGGCAGTGAGTCTCCAGACTCAATAGAGTTGAGGTCACGGGTGCCAACTTTTGCTGGCGCCAGTGGGTGCTCGCACCACCACCCTCAGCCCCACCTGCACCCCCAGCCCGACTCCACCACTGCCCCAAAGTCCCCACCCAAACTCTGCCCCTCCCTGCCCCTATTGAACCCTTCCCCAAACCCCCACCCCAGCTCTGCTTCCTCCCTCCAGTGTGCCGTGTTCCCCCCTCCTCCCCTCCCTCCCAGGCTTGCCGTGTGCGTGAGGAACAGCTGTTTTATGTCACAAGCACTTGGAGGGAGGTGGGAGAAGCAGGACCCGGTGGCATGCTCAGGGGAGAAGGCACAGTGGAGGTGACCTGGGGTGAGAGGGCAGGGTGGGGAGCTGCCACCAATTTGTCCCCATGGGTGTGCCACCCTTAGGGCACCCACAGAGTCTAAACCTATGGTTGAGGTGGGCCCCAATGAAGTCCAGCTCTTGCACTGTTGCTAGTCAGTATTTATTAGGAAGCCCAGATTCGTGAAGAGGGTTACCACCTCTTCAGTGGCTTGCAATGCTGCCTGCTGGGGTGACGCTTTTAGCAGGCAGTTGCTTATAATGTATAAGACCATCGTTGTGTTTCTGACGAACTTGTTGAATTATTGGAGGTCAAGCATGGGTCTCCATCCACCAGAGTTCTTGTTCTGGGAGGTTGATGGTTGGGATGCAGCAACTTGAGAGTAGATTGTTGTCCCCTCAGGGCCTGAGTCTGCGACCCTGTGAGTCAAATTACTGCTGTTGTGAATAGATTGGCCAGTGCTATTGTTGGATCCTTGGGGGCATCAGTTTTAGGAAGAAATCACTTGAGACAGAGAGAGCTGTGAGCCTTAAAAGCAGTTGTCATAGCAACAAGGTGCTGTTACCACAAAAACCAAATACTTTACATCCCAACTGTTGAGTAATTCCTCTGTTTCCTCTTGGGCTTGCGGTTAGAGGTTCGCAAGGATCAGAAAGTCTCTTGTTAGTCCGTGAGTGAGTGGAGTGAGTTGTCTGTCTTTTTGGTGAATAATTTGGGCTGGCATGTCTTCCACTGAGGATTGCTCCTCTTCAGGGAAGCCAGAAAGATAGAGCCATGAAGCCCTTCTCATTGCAACCACTGTCGACTCAGATGTTGCAGCTCTGTCCTCCGAATAAAGTGCTGCGAAATGTTCTCCGTTTTCCTTGGCAACAAACTTAATCAATCTGGACATTTTTCTGTAGTTTGTATAGTTGTATTTCGTTTGTAATGTTGCATAGTTGGCTATGTGGACATGAGGAGCAGCCAAGGAGTAAGCCTTGTTGCCAAAACTGATCAAGTGTTTTCCAATCCTTATCATGAGTTGTGTTTCTGGGTTGTTGTCGCATGCCACGTCGCTGGACTGCGTCTATCACTAAGAAATTAGGTGCTGGATGTGAAGTCCGCACCCGTCAGACCTCCCACTTGAGGGGCAGCTACAGGGGTCCACAGAATGACCCTTATAGGGTCCATCAGTGCCTCATTCATGTGAAGGGCAATTTTTTTTAATGAAGCTTATGTATGCCAAAGTTCCTCTAGCCCATGCTAGGGACCTCCTCAAGGGAGATGTCCAGAGAGGGCCACCCTCTCAATAAGCCATGGAACACTTCAAAATCATCCCCTATATTAGGGAGAGGAGGCATAAAGGTGTCCTTTGTGGACAATGATGGCAAGTGGGTAGATGATGTCCACTGCAGGAGTGGAGGATCTTCCACCTCTTCCCCTGGTATCATGGAGGGCGCTGGTACAAAAGCTGTGGGGAATTACTGTGTAGCTGCGTATGGCCATGGGGGCAGTTCTGCCTTCTGTGGGGCATATGACCCATGGATTCCAGTATGTCCTTTGGATGGGAGGGGCATTGGGTCCCCATATCACTGTAAGTACCTAGGGACACCATAATATGCCCCAGGAGAGACTCCTGGGTTGACTGACTCCTGATGGTGGAGGAATAGGTCCCCGTTCTTCCTCATCTTCCTCCTTCAAATAAGGAGCGAGACAGTGAGAAGTGTTGGGGATGCTGAGAGACTCGGTGCCCAGGGTATTATTCTCATATCAGTACCGCCGATAGGGAAACCAGGGGCAGAGCCAAATACCAGAACCCTCTGTCTGAGGAAGTGCTGCTGTTCTGGCTTGATTGGCCCCTGGGGCTGCCTCCTGGTCAGTGCCAGGGCTGCGGAGGAGAAGGCGGTGCTGCTGGCTGCGCCTCTGTGCGTTTTGGGTGTGCCATTGAAGAAGCCACTTTTTGTAACATAACAGAAAAATGTACATGAAGTGTCCATGTTGTGTGCATACACTGGGTATAATTTGAACACACTGTGCGAGATGGACACCAAACTGCTGAAGCTTCCCTGACTCCCAGCTCTGCACTTCTCTCTGCTTCCTTCCCAGTCCATCACTCCTTCTGCCACCTCCCATAACATTGCACACAACTGGGGGTTTCTCCTTCCCCTGCCAGCTGGTGAACCCTCCCTGTGTGGAGGAAAGGATTAAATGGAAATACATCTGCTACACACAGTGCAAGGCAATGGAGAATCGGCCCCACTGTGATCAGTGCAGCATTGTTCCCTGCCAGCAACACACTTGTATCAACATCTCCATGCTTACCAACAACAGTCACCTGGACGATAGCTTCTTGATAGACACCATCGCTTGTCACCGCACACACGTACTGACCACTGTCTTCTACTTGCACTGGAAAGAGCTTCACCCTAGCGACTCCATTCTCATACCATCCTTTGATCCTGTGCCGGTCCCGAGCCTGATCCAGCTCAGTCCCTTTTTCTGCGCTATTGTAAGAATATAACGTTGTATTTTTTTTCCTTTCCCATTTATACCAATACACTTGAATGTTAGCGGGGTTGTGGGCTGTGGGCTGGCAGGACAACATCACAGCTTCTCCAACCACGGCAAGTGAAGGATCAACATGCACAGTCAGGGTAAAACCACCTGCAAGAAAGGAAATAAATCGTGATCACTGATTTTCTTCAAATGCTTCTGTCACGGTACTGAAATAATTTGGTACCGTGTAGATCACTGGGGTACGAAATATTATGTGAAGGGGGTCATAACAGGTGTCTTATGTGTGTATCTATTCCATATGTGTGTATCTATTCCATATGTGTATATCTATTTTGTAACTGAAGTTAAAGGTACCTGTACTTCAGACTTAGGCTTGGCTCCTGTGAAGGCTCAGACACGCTGGTGCTAACTCGAGCCCATTAAGGGGCCATCAACTGCACAATGAACTGTGTCCACACCCGAGGAGAGGAGCCTCCCCAGGAGTGGGACATGCCTGGGCAAAAACTGAATCATTGAGAGTCTGGTAATTGGACCATGTGGCTGTGAACCTTCAGTTTGCAGCCAGACTCTGCATAAGGAGGAGGAGGGTCTTCACCCACAGGAGGAAGTCTATAAAGCCTGGAAGAACATTCTCCATTTTCTCTTTCTACCTCCAGCCTTCAGCCTGCCTTGTTTCCAGCTTTGGATGGAACTTTGCTACTCAGGGGAACTCTGGACAAAGTTATGCTTTCCAAAGACTTTGATTGAAACCTGCAGTTTATTCTACAGCTGCAAGATTGAACCAAGAGATGTACCATTACTGCATGTAATTGATTTCTTTTAACCTTTCCTAACCCTCACCTATACCTTTTTCCTTATACAATAAACCTTTAGATTTTAGATTCTAAAGGATTGGCAACAGCATGATTTGTGGGAAGATCTGATTTGTATGTTGACCTGGGTCTGGGGCCTGATTCCTTGGAATTGGGGAGAACCGTTTTCTTTATTTGGGGGATTGGTTTTCATAACCATTGGTCCCCAGGACAGGTGGCTGCTGGTGGTGGTACTAGGAATCTGGAGTGTCTTAAGGGGATTGCTTGTGGGACTTGTGGTTAGCCAGTGGGGTGAAACCAAAGTCTTTTCTGTTTAGCTGGTTTGGTTTGCCTTAGTGTGGAAAAACCCCAGCTTTGGGCTGTAGTTGCCCCTTTGGAAGCAATCTGTCCTGACCTGACACTCACAGTTGGATCCCACCAGGAACTGCACCGTCACAGCTTCACATTGTTGTAGAGAGAACAAAAGGAAAACAAGATGCAATTTCTGAGACACAACAGCAGTGCTATCTGTCCTGGGAGAAACTCACCCCATCTAACCTAATTACCCCCCTTCCGAATGGAGAGAGTGTTTGAGGTCCTCACTGGTAGCTCAGCTATTCACCGATCTATGCACGAGGTGATGCAGACGGAACTTCTCAGGGGTCGGTGCAGGATGCAGAGTCCCTCCTGAAGTTCCAGGCAGAGCAGGGGCCTGTCCCACCATTAAAGTTGTTACAGAGCGTTCACCTCTTAGTGGCTGGCCAGCATGGGGAGGTGCACAGCAGACTTAAGTCTAAACTTAGCCAAATTCAATTTTTTTAAAAAATGGTGGATAATATCAGTGTCTATTTTTAATCATTTTTTTCCAATTTTTATCTATTGACATTTTCAGAGTGTGGCAGACTGAGGGGTGGGTTTAAAAAAAATTATTTGCATCCATTTAAATTTTTACAGTTGCAGGAAATAGGCAGGGCCAGACAATGGGGGCGGGTCAAAAAAAGTTTATAAGCATTAAAACACAAGATGTGAAACACATCTATGAAAATTTTAGGGTTAAGTCAAACGAATTTCTTCCTTTGCACCCCTGCATATTTTAACAAACAGTGACTGAAATATTTTTTCATCACTTTGTGTGTGTACAGTGAAATTGACATTTTATCGACATTTACTCATAAAAATCTAAGCCTAGTTATGATCTTGCTTTCTGCCCAACCCCTTTGGGTGGCTTACGCCTCTGAAAGAAGTTGGAGGGAGAAATCCCTGAGCATAGAAAAGGCAATTGTAGTCTTCAAGGGGATGCTAAGCTAGGTGACCAGACAGCAAGTATGAAAAATCAGGAAGGGGGTGCGGGGTAATAGGAGCCTATATAAGAAAACGACCCAAAAATCGGAACTGTCCCTATAATGCATGTGCCCCGTGGGCTGTAGTTTGCCCACCTCTGCTCTAAGCCAACCTAAGTTATGCTAATTAAGTTACATACATACATCCACATAACTTAGATCGATTTAACATGGTGCTCTCCCATGTCTATGGGTAGATAGGGCATGTCTACACTACCCACCGAATCAGCAAGCAGCGATCGATGCAGCTGGGGTCGATTTATCACATCAATTCTACACGTGATAAATTGACCCCCAACAGTCTCCTGTTGACTCCTGTACTCCACTGCCGTGAGAGGCGCAGGTGGAGTCAACGGGGAAGTGGCAGCAGTCGACTCACTGCAGTGAAGATACCGCGGGGAGCAGATCTAAGTACATCGACTTCAGCTACGTTATTCTCGTCATGGGAGGGTAAATGTCCCATCTAAGGAGCAGTGTCACTCTGCTTTCATCCTGAACCATGGCTCTCTGTACTTTTCAGCAGCTTGAGGAGGTGACTAATGACTTGTGTTCAGACAAGGAGCTTGTATGGTCCCTCCCCCTTCCTCCGATTAATGAAGCAGGGTCACTGAGACTTTACACAAATCTGAGATCATGTAAAAACTGCTGAAGAGATCGACAGGCTCCAGAACACGGTGATGTTATTCCCACCACAATGCCATGAGATCTCCCAACTTTTGTTTGGATTTCCTTCTTTATATCGCATCATGGTTTTCTTACACAGTATTTCGATAGGCCACAATGGATATGTATATATTTATTATCTAATCAGTAGTTAATAAAAAATGGTGTTCTTACCCCAAAACCATCGACCGACAAAAATAAATGGAATGGCGGTCAAAGCAGTCAATGTTGCGATTCTTGGGTCCATTGTGAAGTGATTCTATATAATTCATCCAACTCTCTGCCAATGGAAATTGAAAACATCACAAACTGTAGGATGAGAAAACCCCAGGAGAGACTCCTGGGTTAACTGACTCTTGATGGATAGGAGCTGGTGAGGAACAGCTCCCTGTTCTTCCTCATTTTCTTCTTTTAAATAAGGAGCGAGACAACGAGTGGTGTTGGGGACGCAGGGAGATTCGGTGCTCAGGGTATTCTCGTATCGGTACCACAGATAGAGGGACCTGGGGCAGAGCCAAATACCAGAACCCTCTGTCTGAGGAAGTGCTGATGTTCTGGCTTGATTGGCCCCTGGGGCTGCCTCCTGGTCAGTGCCAGGGCTGCGGAGGAGAAGGCGGCGCTGCTGGCTGCGCCTATGTGAGTGTTGTGTGTGCCATTGAAGAAGCTGTTTTTTGTAGCATAAGAGAAAAATGTACATGAGGTGTGAATGTTGTGTGCATACACTGGGTATAATTTGAACACACTGTGCGAGATGGACACCAAACTGCTGAAGCTTCCCTGACTCCCGGCCCTGCACTTCTCCCCACTTCCTTTCCAGTCCAGCACTCCCTCTGCCACCTCCCATAACATTGCACACACCTGGGGGTTTCTCCTTCCCCTGCCAGCTGGTGAACCCTCACTGCTGGGAGGAAAGGATTAAATGGAAATACGGCTGCTACACACAGTGCAAGGCAATGGAGAATCGGCCCCACTGTGATCAGTGCAGCATTGTTCACTGCCAGCAACACTCTTGTATCAACATCTCCATGCTTACCTGGAACAGTCACCTGGACGATAACTTCTTGATAGACACCATCTATCTAGGGGCTACGGTCCTAGGGGGGCAGTTAGGGTGGGGGGGTTTCAGGAGGGGCTAGTCAGGGGACAAGGAGCGTGAGCGGAGTTGGGGATTTTGAGGAGTCAGGAGGCGGGAAGTGGGAGGAAGTGGATGAGACGGGGCTAGGGCAGGTCAGTACTGCACACATGTACTGCCCACTATCTTCTACTTGTACTGGAGAGAGCTTCATCTTAACAATTCCATTCTCATATTGTCCTTTGATCCTGTGCCGGTCCCCAGCCCAGCTATCATAAAAATATAACGTCGTATTTTTGCTCCTTTCCAATTTGTACCAAAGCACTTGAATGTTAGCGGGGTTGTGGCCTGCGGGCTGCCAGGAGAAGGTCACAGCTTCTCCAGTCACAGCAGCTGAAGGATCAACATTCACAGTGACAGTAAAATCACCTGCAAGAAAGGAAATAAATCATGATCACTGATTTTCTTCAAACGCTTAACAATGGTGAAGAGAGAACAAAAGGAAAACTAGATTTAATTTCTGAGACACAACAGCAGTGCTATCTTTCCTGGGAGAAACTCACCCCATCTAACATAATTACCACCCCTGAAAATTCAAACTCCACCCCCCATTTCAATTCCTGGGGAAAACACTGGCAGGGACAGCAGGTGTGGAGATGTGTTTGTGAAAGGTTATTATTTGAAGAGGCTCCCTCGTAAAGGACTATAGGAATCCTGAAAACAGAGGGTGAGAACACACTATAGCTGTGTACAGCACATACTCACTGGTTTGTTGTTTAATGAATTCCAAGATCATTCCATGGTGTCAGCAGTGCTGAAAGAGAAAGAGACTGCTTCATTTTGAGGTTAACTCCTGTGTTTGAAACTGAAAGCAGAGTCACCAGGATCAGATGGTATTCACCCAAGAGTAACGCACCTTGGAAAACAGAATCCAAACAGCAGCCTCACTATCCCTGCTATGAAACTGACCTAAGAACTTTACCTCATATCTACGTGCATGTCTTTTAACCACAGTACCTCTCTTTCTTTTATTAATAAATCTCAGATTTAGCTAATAAGGATTAGCTGTAAGCGTGTATTTTGGTGAGATCTGAAATATTCATTCATCTGGTGGGCAATGTGTCCAGACTTTGGGGATTGGTAGAACTTTAGATATGGTGAATAAGATTTTTAGTAATCCTGCCCTGTACTAGACTTGGCTGTGTGGATGGGAGCCAGTAGCTGCAATGTTTAAAGGAAACTGTATTTTGTCTCATTGATAACCAGGGTGATAATATAGAAGCTGTTTTGTTACTGGAATTTTATAAACCAGCAGTTTGGGGGATTGTCTGCCCTATTGCTTGCAGTTTGTCATCAGTATGCATTCTCAGTGGAGTAGGATATTCATAAACATGAGATTTTCCATGGGAAAATATTGTTTTATATTATATTTTTCAGTAAGCCCTCTGAATGCTCCCTAAGGGCATAAATGAACAACCTAAGAACACACTAGGGCCTGGTGTACACTGGGGGTAGGTTCAACCTAAGATGCACAACTTCAGCTATATGAATAGCTACAGAGAAATGGTCTGAGATAAATAGGATGAAGTTTAATAAGGACAAATGCAAAGTACTCCGCTTAGGAAGGAACAATCAGTTTCACACATACAGAATGGGAAGTGATAGTCTAGAAAGGAGAACTACAGAAAGTCATCTTGAGTTCATAGTGGACCACAAGCTAAATATGAGTCAACAGTGTGACACTGTTGCAAAAAAAAAAAGCAAATATGATTCCGGGATGTATTAACGGGAGTGTTGTGAGCAAGACATGACAGGTCATTCTCTTGCTCTACTCTGCATTGATTAAGACTCAACTGGAGTATTGTGTCCACTTCTGGACACCACAGTTTAAGAAAGATGTGGAAAAATTGGAGAAGGTCCAGAGAAGTGCACCAAGAATGAGAAAAGGCCTATAAAACATGAGCTATGAGGGAAGACTGAAAGAACTGGACTTGTTTAGTTTAGAAAAGAGGATGCTGAGGGGGACATGATAGTAGTTTTCAAGAATCTAAAAAGATGTTACATGGAGGAGGTAGAAAAATTGCTCGCCTTGGTGTCTGATGATAGGACAAGAAGAAATGGACTTAAATTGCAGCAAGGGAAATTTAGGTTGGACATTAGGAAAAACTTCCTAGCTGTCAGAGAGGTGAAACACTGGAATAAATTGCCCAGGGAGGTTGTGGAATCCCCATCACTGAAGATATTTAAGAACAGGTTGGGTAGACATCTATCAGGGATGATCTAGATGCAGGGCCGGCTCCTTAGGAAGCACATGCCTGGGGCGGCAACTCTGTAAGGGGCGGCCTTCCAGCCAATCTTAGAGCTGCGCCCCTCACCCACCTTTATTTTTTGTGCTCTGGTGGCACTGCTGGAACTGCACCCCCACCCCCCTTTTTATTATTCTGTGGGTGCCTGAGCCCCGGAGCACCCACGTAGTCAGCACCTAACCTTAAATGAGAACTTTTCACAAACCCAAAAATCATTTCAAAGAAAAAAAAAATCAACTTCGAACTCACCTTATATGGTCTTGTAAATTTGCTGCATTTCCCCCGGCCCCCAGAAATGCCGATGCAATTACTACCCAGATGATGTAGGGGAGCAAAGCAGACGTACTGAAAGTCCCTGTGAGTGAGCCTTGAAGAATCAGGCCGTATAGTAACAATTTACGTACGGCTACTGTAGTATTTTTCACCCCACAGACTTCACAAGCATAACAAAGGGAAATATCAATTCCTTCCTTGTGCAAAGGACAAAGTACAACGCTATTAGAAGAGGAATTTTAACTCTTCATTCACCTGAGACTACAAAGGGAATTTGTGTCGACAAGCTTTGGTTACCAAAATTGTAATTTGTCCAAGACGGCCGGGTTAATCCACTGACCATGTCAAGAACATACCCCAGGACAGGTCACCTCACGGCCAGTCCGATGGGACCCCTTCATACTGTGCTATGGGAGCAAAGTGTGTTGTCCGAGTGGGAACAGTCAAACTTCCTAGTTCCAATTACTCAAAATGAGCAAAGCTGTTTTGTGTGATGATCACAATATTGACATTAGTGAAAAGTAAAAAGGCTGGGCTGAGATACCAGCATCTCCCCCCAGGGCTGGCTTTAGACACCGGCCCCCTCCCCCCATCACCCCAAGGGCCGGATTGAGGCACAAACCCCTCCCACCACCACCTCCAGGGCTGGGCTGAGACACCGGCCCATCCCCCCATCACTCCCAGGGCCAGGCTGAGACACCGGCCCCTCTCCCTGTCATCCCAGGGCTGGGCTGAGTCACCGGCCCCTCCCCCCATCGCCCCAGGGCTGGACTGAGGCACAAGCCCCTCCCCCCACCACCTCCAGGGCTGGGCTGAGACACCGGGCCCCTCCCCCCATCACCTCTAGGGCTGGACTGAGGCACAAGCCCCTCCCCCCACCACCTCCAGGGCTGGGCTGAGACACTGGCCCATCCCCCCATCACTCCCAGGGCCAGGCTGAGACACCGGCCCCTCCCCCTGTCATCCCAGGGCCAGGCTGAGGCACCGGCCCCTCCCCCAACCAACTGCCATTTGCCAACTGCCACGGAACCCCCCGTCCCCGTGTCTTTGGGCTGGTTCCGCCCGTCGCTCTGGTCTGGGTCCCGCAGGCTGCAGGGGCCAGTTCATACCCAGCAGCCCCTGCCCAGCTACAACCCCCCCCCACTCACCCCATACAGACCCCCAACACCATGCAGACACCCCCCATCCCCCACCATGTGGGAAGGTATCCAGACCCCCTGCCCCCCGCAGAGATCCCAACCCAGAGCCACATGCACCCTGGTCCTGATGCCAGGGCCAGCACTAGCCAGGGGGAGATAGACCCTGGGCAGCCGCCGCAGTGTTGGGGTGGCAGGGGTAGGAGCTGATTGTTGTGGGTGGGGGGCAATGGGTGATTTTGGAGTGTGGTGGTTATGGGCAATAATTGATTTTGGGGAAGGGGCAATAAGTGATTTCTGGGGACAGGGCAGGGGACTGGGACTGTCTCATGTGTGTGCGAGAGGCTCCTGGAACGTCACTGTTATCCAAAAGTCGGAGTTTGGCACCCAGGATCCCCATGCTCCGAATGGAGGGAGGGTTATACTCAGGGTCCCAAAAGCCCGCGCAATTCGGTGGCTCCTCGTTTAAACGAGCCAATGGGAGAGGCCCAGGTGAGCAACGCGTGCTAAGCCCCGCCCTCTCCCACAGACAGGTGCCTCAGTACAGAGCCCGTTTGCGGTCGGGATTTATTGGTGACCCGTGGGGATAAATTCTAGACAGTAGCTTCCCCCTTTTTACACCTAAAAACTTTGTGTGTTGTGAAGGCTAATTGTTTAAAAAAATCCCCATGATGTAATCATGAAGGATCATAAATAAATATTTGGTTTTGTTTCAAATTGAAATCTTCCATTTCTTAAAAACCAGAACAGCTTTAAAATAATCAAACATTTGGATTTCTCTCTCCCCCACTTTCTCTCTCTTTTCTCCTTTTTTGCCACTGAATGCAATAGATTGACCGAGGAAGGTCTAAAGATTGTTTCCTTGTTTTTTCCCTTATGTGTTTTTTTCCCCCTGTACTCTGTACATTTGCAAAACTTCTCCAATTTTGGAAAAGTTAGAACAAAAAGGAAAGAAATGTAACAACGTAAAAAGGAGAAAACCACAGAAAGAGGGAGAAAACCAAAACTCAAAAAAAAAAAAGGAAAAAGCAACAACAGAATGTTCTGGTGCCTCAGATTGAAACACAATCTATATATATAAAAGTCAAGTGGTGTATGTATGTATGTATGTATGTATGTATGTATGTATGTATGAATGACTGCGAACTCCTCCCGCACCGTTTGAGCCAGAGACTTGAATTTTGGTACAGTGAGGGGTCTTGGGGTCTAGATCTTGGTAAGGGTCGAAAAATTTTCGGATCTCACCTCTGACGCCCCCCAGGGGTGAAAGTCTTTCAGGGCCAATCACATCAGCTGGGCAGTTAGGCGGTGGTGATGTCATAATACCCCCCTCCAACAGACACCTCACTCGCTCAGCTCACCCCTCCCTCCTCCAACGGAACCCCGGAGATCCCTCAGTTCTCTGCCCCTCCCCCCTCCCAACGGAACCCCGGAGATCCCTCAGTTCTCTGCCCCTCCCCCCTCCCAACGGAACCCCGGACTCCATCAGCTCCTAGCCGCCCCCCACCTGCAAAGGTCCCCGGAATCCCTCAGCTCTGGGCCCCCTCCCCCCCTGCGACGGATCTGAGTTGGGTTTGGTGGGACGGTAAGTGAGGTGGGGGTGTCGGGTTTGGTCGGGGGGTGAGGTGGGGGTGTCGGGTTTGCTTGGGGGGGTGGGAAGGTGTCGGGGTGGGTGAGGGGTGAGGTGTTGGGGTTGGTCAGGGGGTGTCAGCTGTCTGCCACCTCCCCACCTCCGACTGACCCAAGCAGCGCCGGGCACTTATGCTAGTGTTCTATACAAATTGAACACATTCACTTTATTTCATTCTGAATTTTTTCCATGAAAAAATCAAAACATTTCAAATGAAACGTGTTCATTCAGAATTTCCTATGGCAGTGGTGTCCAATACATTTGCCACTAGTCACATGTGGCTAATAGGCTATTGAAATGTGGCTTTTTTATAAAATGGCTTAATGTGGCTAATAAGAAAAATTCAAAACCACAAGTGTGGCTAGCAGTGTGGCTAGCATCGAATTTCTATCGGACACCGCTGTCCTATAGGAAACAAATTGGGGAGTTTGACCAGCTCTGATCTTCAGTCTCTTTTAAAGCTTTCTTATATACACTTTATAATCCAGCGGACCCCAAATAACTAGTAAGGTTTGTTTGTTTATATTTTCATATGTTTCTTTTCCCAATTTCTTCCCCCTTTAAACTCCAAAGACAACTGCCAATTACCAGCAGAGCAATGCTGGTAATCCTGTGAAATATGTATCTCCTCTGAAGCATCTCCAGTGAAACACAGGGCAAAAAGAAAATTCACAAGCCCCTTTTCATTTCCTTTTTCTTCTTTTCCCCAACTGCCTGTCCATCCCATCCCATGCATATGCGATAGCCTAGTATATTTGACACCAAGATATACTTGCCGATGTGATAATCTATTGTTAAGAATGAAAGTCCTTTTTGTATCTGAGAACTCTAAAGACACGTCTAGTTCTGCCTTAAAACTCTGATAGCAAACAGAGTCTTTTTGAAAAAAATAAAATAAAATAGTGAAGAGCCTACCTCTTTTTAGCATTAAAACACTAAATCAAACATGATGTCACAAGGAGATTAGCATCTATTACTCTCATCGAGACACACAGCATGATCCAATTAATACAGATGAATGTTAGTCCAAACTCTGTATTTGCACAAAACTCCTTCTTAGACTCATAGACTTTAAGGTCAGAAGGGACCATTATGATCATCTAGTCTGACCTCCTGCAATGCAGGCCACAGAATTTTACCCACCCATTCCTACAATATACCTCACCTATATCTGAGCTATTGAAGTCCTCAAATCTTGGTTTAATGACTTCAAAGTACAGAGAATCCTCCAGCAAGTGACCCCTGCTGCGGACGAAGGTGAAAAACTTCCAGGGCCTCGCCAATTTGCCCTGGAGGAAAATTCCTTCCCGACCCCAAATATGGTGATCAGCTGAACCCTGAGCATGTGGGCAAAACTCACCAGCCAGACACTCCAGAAAGAATTCTCTGTAGCATCTTAGATCCCATCCCCTCCAGCTTTCCATCATATGCCACCAGGCCCAACTATTACCATAGTCAAAGATCAATTGCCAAAGTTATGTTTTCCCATCACACCATCTCCTCCATAAACTTATCAAGCTTCATCTTGAAGCCAGCTAGGTCTTTTGCCCCCACTGCTTCCCTTGGAAGGCTGTTCCAGAATTTCACTCCTCTAATGGTTACAAACCTTCGTCTAATTTCCAGTCTAAACATCCTGTTGACCAGTTTATATCCATTTGTTCTTGTGGCCACATTAGTACTGAACTTAAATAATTCTTCTTCCTCCCTGGTATTTATCCCTCTGATATATTTATAGAGAGTAATCATATCTCCCCTCAGCCTTCTTTTGGATAGGCTATACAACCCCAGCTCCCTGAGTCTCCCCTCATAAGACAGGTTTTCCATTCCTCGGATCATCCTAGTAGCCCTTCTCTGCACCTGTTCTAGTTTGAATTCATCCTTCTTAAACATGGGAGACCAGAACTGCGCACAGTATTCCAGATGAGGTCTCACCAGTGCCTTATATAACGGTACTAATACCTCTTTATCCCTACTAGAAATACCTCGCCTAATGCAACCCAAGACCGCATTAGTTTTTTTCACAGCCATATCACATTGGCAGCTCATAGTCATCTTGTGATCAACTAATACTCCAAGGTCCTTCTCCTCCTCTGTTACTTCCAATTGATGTGTCCCCAGTTTATAACTAAAATTCTTGTTATTAATCCCTAAGTGCATGACCTTACACTTCTCTCTATTAAATTTCATCCTATTCCTGTTACTCCAATTTACAAGGTCATCCAGGTATTCCTGTATGATATCCTGGTCCTTCTCTGAACTGGCAATACCTCCCAGCTTTGTGTCATCTGCAAACTTTATTAGCACATTCCCACTTTGTGTGACTAGGTCAGTAATAAAAAGATTAAATAATATTGGCCCCAATACAGATCCCTGAGGAACTCCACTGATTATATACCACTGTTTTATGAATGAATTGCAATTTTTCCATAGCTTCAGTTATGAAAACATTCCTGCAGTGCATCTAAACTTTAATCTCAGTCATTCCAATTGCTCCAGAAACAAGAAGTAACTTTTAAAAATCCCAAATTTACAGTAAATATAAAATACATATTTTAAAAATCACTTACCTGGATTATAAATGACATTCACACACAGAAGATTTGTGTACTCACCTCAGAACTCTCTCAGCAGACACACAAAAGCCCGCCAAAATCCGTTGGACTATAAAAAGCAGGTGTGGGCAAAGGACAAATGTTTGAACAAGGAACAGGAAATGTGTGAGGGAGGGGACTGAAGGTGAACGAAAGAAAATTCCGTGTGTGTGTGTGTGTGTGTGTTAGATTGCACCCTACCCCCTCCTGGTTCCCAGAATCCACAGATCCCCAAGATTTGTACACAGGGGTATGTGACTATACAATGTGCAAGGCAATGATGAATTGTCATAATGCATAGTCTCCCCCATAAGGATAAGCACTGCAGGTAAAACAGAGCAGGAGACATACAATTCTCCCCCAAGGAGTTCAGTCACAAATTTCATTAACACATTGGTTTTTTTAATGAGCATCATCAGCATGTCATCTGAAATGGTGTACCTTGCAATGCTGGCTACAAAAGTGCCATACAAACGCCTGTTCTCACTTTCAGGTGACATTGTAAATAAGAAGCAGGCAGCAGTATTTCCTGTAAATGTAAACAAACTTGTTTGTCTGAGCAATTGGCTGAACAAGAAGTAGGACTGAGTGGACTTGTAGGCTCTGAAGCTTTACATTGTTTTCTTTTTGAGTGCAATTACGTAACAAAAAAAATCTTCATTTGTAAATTGCCCTTTCACAACAAATAAATTGCACTATAGCACTTGTATGAGGTGAATTGAAAAATACTATTTCTTTTACCATTTTTACAGTGCAAATTTATAATCAAAATAATATACATGTAAGCAGTCAGGATGAGCACTACCCTGACATCTGGTGGTGAATTGTGGAGAGCTGTGGAAGAGAACTTCAGGGGCTGATCTTGTTTGCATAGGCACACCCACCCCGCCTAGCATGAGCCCACAGGAGCCCAAATGGTCACTTTGGCTGCTGTGGGATCCCCAGTTTGTCTGTTATTGGGGCAGGAAGAATAATATCATGTTATCCTGATTATGTGAATCAAGGACAGTGGAACTGTACTTGGCCTTTTATGATGGAGGGATTCGCCATCAACTAAGTAGCACTTGCCAGGCAAGGGACATGGGTTCCAAACCCCAGCGAGTTGAGAGAGGTTGGGGGACATGTACTTGTATTGAGTCCCAAATGCCAGTGGCACCCTTGTCTCTCTCCACTGTGTAGTAGACAGGGCTAATTTTGATTCTATTAGGAGTCTGGTTGCAGTTTGCTGAGTTGAATTAACTTTGGGCCAATGGTGCACTAGCACTGAGGCTCCCCTACTATGAGCTGAAATCACTGAATACTGTAGTGGGGGGGGGGGGGGGCTGAAGATACATTGGTGAGTAGCTAGCAGAGAGGAGCGGCTTGCAGGATGGCTACTGGAGAGGAGTGGTTTGTGGTGAAGGCTGCAGCAGAATCCCATGGAGGAGTGGGGCAGCTGGCCAGGGCCGGCAACAGAAATTTTGGGGGCCCCTACTCTGATCGTTTGGGGGGGGCCCCCAGCCCAGCCGGCACTCCCCCCCCGGGCCTGGGGACCAGGGGCTGGGGACGCTGCGGGGGGTCCAAGGAGCCTGGTTCCCAGCTGGGGCGCAGGGCGCAGCTGGGCCGGTCCCGGGAGAGAGGGACACTTCCCCGGCCAGGGGCACCAGCCAGGGACCAGAGCCCAGCACCGCCGCTGCCGCAGGGTCTCGGGCGGGGCCGATCGGGAGCTCTCCAGCCCGCCCCGGACCCCTCTGCCCCCGGCCGGCAGCGCCAGGTGCAAACCGGGCCCAGGCTCCCCCTTACCTCGGGCTCCGGCTGCGGCAGGACCAGGCCCGGCTCTGCTCACATCCTCCGCCGGGCCTGGGCGGGCTCTGATCCCCCGGCACCCCTGCTCCTGGGCCGGCTGCGGCCTCTCCGCAACTGCCGCCTCCGAGCCCCGAGCTGCGCCAGCAGGCCCGGCGACAAGGGGGGACGACTACGGGTACAGCTGTGTACTGGCCCCCAGACTTAAGGGGGCCCCCCTTAAGTCCAGGGCCTGGTACAGCTCTACCTGTAGTAGCCCCCTGTCGCCGGCCCTGCAGTTGGCTATTGGAGCACATAAGTTGCCCCTTTACGGGATCCCGCTCCTCCATTTCCACACAGGCTGGGGAGGTCAAACTCTGCAGATGAACCTTTGAACTTGTTGCTGCACTGACCAGGAACAGAGACTTTGGGGCTGTTGGACTTTTGGGACTTTGGGTGACTTTTGCGTTGCTGGACTCAAGAACCCAACAGAAAGGACACGGCCCAATTCGCTTGGGGTGAGTCTTTTTGCTCATGGTTTGTTATGAATCCTGACTGTGGTGTTTCCCCAACATAATGCCACATTGTTTCTCTCTCAGACTCTGTGCTTGCGAGAGGGGAAGTATTGTCTCTTAGAGGCTCCCAGAGGGAGTGTATGTGGTTGTCCCAGGTCACTGGGTGGGGGTTCGAGCTGGTTTTGCATTGTGATATTGGAACAGAAACCCTAGATACTGACCCCAGCCCTTGTCACTGCTGACTCTGACAGGCAGAAGGGTGACATGCACTGTGATTTTAATTATAACACTGAATGTTTGAAACTGTACTGGAAGCAAATTCTGAAATTAAACTTTTACAGAATGTTTTTAATTTACAGTAAGTAGGCAACTTGACACTAACAATTTGAATATCTATATATATGAAAATGTAGAAAAATATTTAATACATTTCAATTGGTTTTTCAATTAACAGTGTGATTAAAACTGGGATTAAATTTTTTAATTGCAATTAATTTTTTGAGTTAATCATATGAGTTAACTGTGATTGACAGCCCTAATACATGCATCTCATGCGTGCACACCCCCACACCCTATCCATAAACATTTTCACACACACACACACACACACACACACACACACACACACACACACACACACACACACACGTACTGGTTCAGCAGGCAGTGCTCGCATGCTCAGATCCCCTGAGGCAATTATCCCCCACCCAATATGTTTTGAATTGAATATTCTGGGCCAAAATCTGAGTTCCAATCTCTCACTCAAAGATTTGTGCCGAATTTCTAATTCCAATTTGTCTGGCTTCCACTTTCAGCCCATCCTGGCTTTCCCTGCTGGCTCAAAGAGGCCTTCAGTACCTAGTATTTTCTCCTTGGGACGGTACTTATACCTAAGGCTGCGAGTCTGTCCTGGAGGTCACGGAAGTCACAGATTCTGTGACTTTCTGTGACTTCCGAACCAGGCAGTCCCTGGACCAGCAGCCGCAGTTTGGGTGTGTGGGAGGGGGCTCAGGGATAGGGGGGTGGAGGGGTGGGGAAAGCGCTTACTTCAGGGTGAGGGGCTCCCCAACTTCCATTCTCATAGCGCTTGTGGCGGGAACAGCAATTGGAGCCCCCTGCCTGGAGCTGTGAGAACGCAGAAAGCCTGGTAAGGAGCCTGTGAGCTCCGCCAATACCCCCCCCCCCCCCAACACACACACACACACACACACCACCCCTCCACTCCAGCAGCAGTGGGAGTCCCAGACTCAAGCCATTGCTGCCTCCCATAGACCAGGGCAGGTCCTGGGCCACTCCTCCACACCATCCACAGCCCCCCCAAAACCTCTTCCCCCTCCCTGCCGAAGTTTCAGTTAGGGAGTTATAGTACAAATCATGAACAGGTCACGGGCCATGAATTTTCGTTTACTCCCCATGACCCGTCCATGACTTTTACTAGAAATTCTTCTTCTTATTCTCTTCACTCCTGGTGGAGCATAAGGCGCCAACCATTCAAGATTTGGACCTGTGACTAAAATGTGGCCTTACTTATATGTCAAAATCAGGTCACCACCCAAACTTCTCCAAGCAAACGGAGCTCCTTAGTCCACCTGCTCAAATAGCATCATGGGAGCCCCAAAAATTCATGAGATTGGCTTGAAAAAAATCACAAGATTTTAAAAATAATAAATCTTCAGGGGGTGGGAGGGGTTGTTTTATTATTTTTTTGTTTTGCATTTGCCTTCTGGATTTTGACCTCTCTAGGGTCAGGTTTTCACAGGTTTTCTCCACAACCCAAAGGGCTAGAAAACTAGTTTCATTTAAAAAAAAAGTAAGGGCAGATTCTCACAAAAAACATGGCTCCAAGAGCTGGAGACATCAAGAAACAACACAAAAAAATCATCCGACAAAGACGGTCGAGGACGGTATGCAGCCGATCCGGACAGGACGTGAAAGTGAAAGTGGAAGGACCTAGGCAGTTGGCAGCGGGTCGTTCCCAGGGCTGGATTTTTGGCCAGCGCGCCAGAGTTTAACATCCCTGCTCTTGCAAAGCGTGCGGTGGGGAGGCGCTCTCAGTCACATGGGCAGAGCTGGAGAGGGACGTCTGTGTCCCGGGTCAGGAAGAAGGGGAACATCTTCTCGGAGAAGGGGTAGTTGAAGGTGAAGATGTGCTCCATGGTGTCGTTGTAGAAGGAGAGTTGCCCAAGGATGTAGTCTAGATGCACCTTGATCCTGCGCAGAGGCGCCCGTAGAAACAGCTTCGTCTTAGGGGTGCTGAGCGCCTGGTACTCCCCATCGTTCAGCTCCAACCCCCAGAACCCCTGCTCAGCCGTTATGTAGAGATACCCCTTCCTCTCCACGGACTCCCGGGCGGCACCAACAATCCAGCCTTTCCCGGCCCCCACCTCCACTACCCAGTCCAGCTGCCCCCGAGAGACGCCCGGGGCACCCAGCACACAGGGCTGCCAATCAAAACGCTCAGAGTTGTTGGGAAGGTACTGAGCACGCTCCCCCAGCCTCACACTTTTCTGGTCTTGGGAGATCAGCAGAGTGGGGAACGCGGTGTTGGGATCCAGCGTCACCTCCACTGGGGAGAGAGAAGCAGAGAGTTAGGGTGGGATCTCTGCCTCTGTGAAATCTCACCGCGCCCTGGGCTGGCATCGGACAGCCACTGACCTTTCTTCTTGTTTCCAAAAAACCGATCGCACATGTCCACGATCAGCTCCTCCTCTTGGTCCTTTTTGCCGTCGCTCGCGCCGGCCGGCTCTGGCATCTGACGGAAAACTATGAGACACACGAGAGAAATTACCCCTGGGAGAAACTCCCTCCGAGAGGGACAAACGGAAGCAGGCTGGCAGGACCTCAGGTGACAAACTCCCAGGCTCAGCCCCATTGTAGATGCATCGCTTCCCACTAGGGGGTGCTCTAGTGAGGACAGGCAATCTCTACAGAGGGAGGGATCAAACCCCAAATGTTGTATTGTCTTCTCCCTCTCTCGTTTTCTACGTGAACAATGAACTACAGCTACGGCTACCATTGGCAGCATTCAATTTCTATGGGTTTATCATTTCAAGGGATAAATATTGATTTTGAAGCTTTTTTCTATTTTGATCGACAGACATTTTCACCGCTCTGCCACATTATGGGTTTTAAGCCTTTTTTCAGAGTGCAGGAAATCCTTTTTTGGTGGGAAGGGAGGTCAGACAATAGAGTAACTCCTCACTTAAAGTCGTCCCGGGTAATGTTGTGACGTTGCCGATCAGTTAGGAAACATGCTCGTTTAAAGTTGCACAATGCTCCCTTCTAACGTCGTTTGCCAGCCGCCTGCTTTGTCCACAGCTTTGTCCATTGGAGCGGGCTGGTGGGGGCTTGGAACCAGCGTGGGCCGGCAGCCTCCTATCAGCTCCCCGCTTCCTAAATTCCCTGTGTGGCAGCCACCCGGCAGGCTGTTAATTGCTGGCAGTTCAGCTGTCTCTCCCCCCACTGCCATGGGCCGCTCGGGCCCTCTGCCTTGGAGCTGCTCCTGGGAGCCTCCTGCTTGCTGTGCAGGGGAAGAGGGGTGGTGATGTCAGGGTGTCCCCCTCCCACCACTCCTGTACCCCATCTCCACAGAGAGGCGGGACACGACAGGGCTCGGGACAGAGGGAACTTGCTGGCAGCAGCTGCTGTCTCAACTTACTGATCTATTTTAAAAGGCAATGTACTTAGAATGGGGTCAGCGTCCTTAAAGGGGCAATACGCATCTCTCTCACACACACAGGATGCGTCTCTGTCTCTCTCTGCCATGCTGTCTCCCCTCTCTCCATTTGTGCTGCCTGGCAGCATGTGAGGCTACATTAACAACGTGTCAACCCTCGAGGGCTCGGCCAAGTGACAGTCCATCATTTAGCAGCAAGGCGTTCCCTGGGAAATACCCCACCCTCGGACCCGACCACCTAAACTGAGCTCAACTGCGGACCACTGGTCTAGGCTGACTTCTGTATCACACGGGCCAGAGAACCGCCCCGAAAGAATCCCTAAAGCGGAGAAAACCAGCCAATCTCCAGATAAAAATGATCAGGGCTGGAGAATCCACCCGGAGCCGTGGTGAACTGTCCCGGTGGTTAATTACACTCATTAAACAGTGACACCTTCTTTACAGTCTGAATGTGTCTAGCTTCAACGCCCAGCCACTGGACAGGGTCATTAGACCTTCCTCTGCTAGACCGAAGAGCCCGTTAGGAAATATTTCTTCCCCCAGGCAGATACTTAGAGACTGGGATCAAGCCCCTCTCCTTCCCCCCAAAGCTTCTCTTGGTTAAATTAACTAGATCGAGTTCCTGGAGTCTGTCACTGTAAGGCAGGTTTCCTAATTCTTTCATCTTCTCTGCCCCCTCTGCACATCCTTCTTGGGAGAAAGGGGCAGGGGCTGGGACACTGGCCTGGCATTTGGAAGCCCTCGGTTTGATCTGCTGCTTCACCACCAATGCCCCGGGCGACCTGGGACAAGCCGCCTGTGCCTGGCCTACCCGTCAAACAGGCCGAGAGCATCTGGCCTAGCTGCAAAATGAGCTGGACCTCGCTGTGTTGTTCAGGCGGTGAAAAATGTCACACCCTGAACGCCGGAGATGGGTCGCCCTCATTCCCTGCATCGCCACGGCTAGGTCGGTAGACTCCTCCGTCAACCTTGCTACCACCTCTCAGAGAGAGGACGGGAAAACCCTTCCACTAACGTAGGAGGCATTTATACCCCGGCGGGAGAGGGGCAGCCCTTGTAGTGAGACAGAGCGGCCGCGGCGTCTACGTGAGACTCAGTAGCAGAGACGTAGCCGCACCAAATCCATGTCTTAGTGCTTTCCATCCATAGAGGCAAAGCACTTTAGAGGGGAGGCCAGCGTCCCTTCCGGTCATTTTTCAGATGGGGAAACTGAGGCACGGAGAGGGGGCGGGGGCTGCAATGTCTAGGATCACCCAGCAGCAGAACTGGGCATTCAACCCCAGTCCGCCGAGTGCCAGTTCTGGGCACTAGCCACTAGGCCGCCCTTGTTGACTTGGGGAAACTGAGGCACGCCAAGGAGTGACCCTCCCGCCCCTGTTTATCAAAAAGCTCCAGCAAGAAATGAGACCATAAGGGAAAACAGGGGGCGGGGGGGAGGAGAATCTCCTCTTTGTACTCACCCTCCGGCATGTCCTTCTGGATCCTTACCGACAGATCCTTCCGGTTAATACCGTCCATTATCTTCACCGCCATCTGCAGAGCCATGGATTCCCGGTACGCCTGGACCATGGCTCGAGCTATGTCCATGGCGTCGGCCGCCTCCGTCTTGGAGCGGGGGATGCGCTTGTAGCCGTCTTCCAGGGGATAGTTCTCCAGGTGAACCTTGAACATCTTGAACTCTTGCGCCTCGAGATCGTTCAGATACTCCATGAGCTTGCAGCACGCGCTCTCTGCCATGTCTACCCCGGGCTGGCGTCCCAGACCTCAGCAGGAAAGCGACCTCTGCCGAGGATAATACGAATAACTACTGCTGTCCATCTGTCTCAAAGCCCTTTATGAAGGGGGGCAATATTATTAGCACCATTTTATTGATTGGGAAACTGAGGCACAGAAAGGGGGAAGTGACTTGCACAAGGTCAGGATAGAACCCAGGAGTCCTGACTCCCAGCCCAATCTAACCACTAGACCCCACTCCCCTCCCAGAGCCAGAGATAGAACCCAGGAGTCCTGACGGCCAGTCCCCTCTGTTCTAACCACTAGACCCCACTCATCTCTCTGAGCAAGGCCTAGAATCCAGGAGTCCTGACTCCCAGTGTCCCCCCCACACACACACACTAACCACTAGACCCCACTCCTCTCCCAGAGCCAGGAATAGAACCCAGGAGTCCTGACAGCCCTGAGACACGGCCTAGCTCCACCACTGGGCCCTGCAGCCTGGGGGTCGGTTACCAAGTGGCTGCTGGTTGCATACCCAGCTCGGGCTGGCTGGAAAACTGGCCGGGGAAATGCCAATTTTCTCACCATCAATATATTTCAAACAACAGGTTGAGCTGTGCCTAACCCCCCCCCCCCCCCCCAGAAACCAATGGGAGTTGGGCACCCCGGTGTCTACAGCCATCCACAGCTTTAGGCACCTCCATCCCTTTTCAGACCAGTCCCTTGGCGGTAATAAACCCCCCGCGGCTGAGCAGTTCCAGCGGCCTCGGACTCACGGGGCTCAGGCCCAGAACGCGGCTGCAGAGCCGTTCCAGCTCAGGTGGGAGCCAGGGCTCTGGGACCCTCCCTCCTTCCCAAGTGGGGGAACGGTCCCGCTATTGGGGGCAACTCTCCTGGCTTCTGCACTACCCCAGTGAAACGGGCAGCGGAAGGATCCGAGTCCGCGCTCCCACTCCCTTTACCCAGGGGCCTCCCTGCCCTCGAGGACTCCCCTTCCCCTCTCCTGTGTGGGGGAGTCCTCGGAACCCCAACAAGGCTGGGCCCAGGATTCCTGGGGGCTCAACCCCAAACCCTGCTGTGGTTACCTAGGTCAAGGGCTGGGGTGTCCCCACTCCGGGTGCTCTCTTTGCACTGGGCACTTCCCTGGCCCACTGATCCCTGCGTACAACTGAAAGCAAATTATTTAATGAACAATTTATCTTAAAATGAATAAGGGAAAATGAGAAAGGTTCGAGGAAACACATCGCGCTGCTCGGTGGTCGCAGGGAACATGACAACCAGTGTCTGCAATGTCAGGACAGTTCAGTCGGTTCCTGGAAGGTCCCAGGTCTCCTTCCCAGCTGCTCTGCAGGGACACTTCCTCTGGTGGTAACCACACGCTCTCAGGCTCTGGACGGCTCCAGCCGCTTGAGAAATCATGTCACCCCCCTGGGGAAGTCAGAAGGCAGCCGAGAGCTCCCAGGCCCAGCTGCTGTGGTCCCCTGCCTGCCTGCCCCCCTTCCCCCACGAGCCCGGGGGCAGCTGTGGGGTAAGCAGAGGAGAGGGGGCAGGATGTATCAGAGAAGATGAGGGATATCAGATGGGGGTCAGGAGGGGAAGGGTTCAGAGGAAGAGGGTCTTGGGGGAAGGGGAGGAAGAAGGGGCAGATGGGGAAGGGGACAGGAGAAGACGACGAGGTTGGGGTGCAGGGGGAGACAGAGGGGCAGGAGAGGAAGATGGGGGAAGTTCAGAGGGGGAAGGAGACAGGAGTGGAACAGGGGGGCAGAGTGGGAAGAGAAGGGGGTCAGGGACAGGAGGCGAGGGGATGGGGGCAGGAGAGGCAGAGGGAGGGGGAAGGTCAGAGGGGGAAGGAAGTGGGAGAGAAACAGGGGAGCAGATGGGAAGAGAAGGGGGTAGGGGAGAGGGGAGGGGCCGGGGGCAGCACTTCATTGTGGGGAAGAGCTGTCGGAGCTCAGGCAATATCTTCACTTTCCTACCTGAGGGGCCAGGACTCAGCCCTGGCCCAAACTGAGCCCTGGAGGGGGGCCAGGAGAGGGGGGACCAGGAGGGGAGGGGAAGGCCCCTGTGGATGCAGGATGAGGGGAGCCCCCCACCCCCGAGCATTGCCCCAGCCCAGCCCCACTCACCAGCCAGCAGTGAAAGCGAAAGTGCTTGGAGGGGGGGGGGGGGAAGGCAGGAAGGACAAAGTTCACCCCTCCCCCCACTCCAGCCCTCCCTTGGCCCAGGGCAGCTGTGCGGAGCATCCACACGGGGGCAGGGGTAGGCCAGAGCCAACCCTGCTGTGTGGGGAGATTCAGGGGGGAGGTAGATGGGCAGAGGGTGACACAAGGAAAAGGGGGGGAACGGGGGGGGATACAGAGCGATACCAACCTGGCTGTTCCCTGTAGACCAGGCCTCTGCTTTGATTCTGTCTCCTGGGAGGGGTCCCAGCTCCCTTCCTCCACCCCCATCTCCCCATTGCCACCCCTCCATGCCCCCATTCCCCTGGCATCCCTGTGCCCCACACGCCCCCACCTCATCCCCCAGCCCCCATCTCCTCCTGCCCCCAGTCCTGCCATACCGACCCCCTGTCCTTCCCCCATTCCTCATTCTGCTGGGCCCCCCTGACCCCCCGATCCAAGGCAGTAGGGGAGCAGACAAGGCCTGTCCTCACCTGACACCCCCAGTGAGCAGGGCCTTCCCCAGCTCCTGCCCAGCCTCCTTACCAGGAACCAGCCCTGCTGGGGGGCTGGGACAACCTTTCCGCTCCCCAGGTGTCACCCACATCTGGAACAGCACCCCACCCCCGGCTGTCCCCATTTGTAGTGCCCCCAGAGCAGGGGGAAGTCAGGGTTATTCACCCCACTGTGCAGAGAAGGAAACTGAGGCAGAGATAGCAGAAGGGCCTGGCACAGTGCGGAATAGAACCCAGGAGTCCTGAGCACCAGGTTTTAACTGCTAAGCCATGCTGCCCCCTGGATGGCAGCTAAAGATGGCTCAGAGATGGGAAGCCAGTGTGAGGGGCCCATTGTCCACCCTCCATGGGGCTCAAGGAGACACCAGCGCCACCTTGACACCCACCCTTCTGGGTGCCCTCTACATGCCCTGAGGCAGAACCTCACTCCCTGCCTCAGTTTTCCCCATCCGTCAAATGGGCATCGCCAGCCCAGCCTCCTTCGCGAAGCACTCAGGGAATCTCAGGACAAACAGGGCAGCATCATGGGAGCGCCTGCTGCAGGGACAGAACCCAGGTGTCCTGGGCCGGCCTCTAGCCACCAGGGGTCATCACCCTGTGTCTTACGGGTGGAGAGGTCGGGAGGAAAAGAAATCGGATGTTCAAGGGCTACAGTTGGGTTCCCCCCAGAGCCTGGAGCGGGCTGGTGACAGCACAGGGCCAAGCGGGGGATTGACTGGGGAACAGATTGATTGATCGATTGGCAGATCACACAGAACTCAGGTGGTAACTGAGACGGGGCTGGATGGATGGACGGACAGATGGATGGGTGGATTCACTGCTCACATCTGGAAAAGGGCCACTCTCCAGTATTAACTCTAGAAATCAAATCGAGGAAAAACCTTTCCATGGGAAATGCCCTGACAGGCGCCCTTGTGTGGGGGCCAGTGGATTGTGGATTTGGGACCCCCCCCAGATATATAAGCAAATAAAACCCAGTTCAACCAAACCCAGCAGGGCCCTTTGCAGGGGGAAGCAGAGGAGGGTTTGGCAGTGAGATTTGACTGCCCTGCACATTAATGCCCAAGAAAAAACTTACCAGGAAAAATGCAAAACGTCCCAGCTCGAATGCCGACCGTCCTGGGTCCCGGAGCCACGGATCCAGAGCACGGGGAGGCCCCTTCCTCGCTGCGTCCCTAGGGGAAGCCACGTGGCTTCTCCGCCTCCTTGGACTGAACCTTGGAGCCACCAGCCCCCCCCCCCCACTTCACCCCCTGAACCCCTTCAGCAGGTCCCCCTGAGATGGGCGCCTGAGGGAGAGATTCACCCCCCAGGGAGCCATGTGCACCCCAAATCCAGCTGCCGCAGGGCAAAGACCGTCAGGTTTCTCAGCCGGCTGGAGCACAGCGTGGAAGGTCCTTGGTTAACACAGGGGCCAGAAAGTTACAGCCGGGTCCGTCTTCACCCCCCTTTTGTCCCAGTTCATCTCCCAGCCGCCCCACATGCCACAGCCCCCCACCTGGCCCCTCCTCAGTCCTTTGGTCTTCCGGGGCAAACCCGGCCAGTTTCCTGCAGCAGGATGGGCCAGACTTGGTCTTTGGTTACTAGGTACCGGTTGTTTGGGCAATCACAGTAGATGGGCAGAGGGTGGCAATGGGGGAGCAGGAGGGGATATTGACCTAGTCTCCCCCTGTAGATCAGCCCTCTGCTTTGATTCTGTTGCCCATGGGACCCAGCCCCCCATCTCAGCCCCCTCCTTACTCAACCTTCCATTCTCCACTGTGCTTCCCATTCCCCTGGCACAGCTGCTGCCCCCACCACCTCATCTCCCAGCCCCCTACCACCTCCTTCCAGCCCCTCTCCCCCCCTCCCCCCCGCCTTGTCACCACCTCCTCTTGACCCACGTCTCTTGCCTTACCCACCCCCATCCCCTCATTCTGCTCTCACCCTCTGCCTCCCCCCGATCCAAGATCCAGCCACGGCTGACATCCGCCAGGAGTGGGGCCTTTTCCAGATCCAGCCCAGCTCCCAACTGGTCCCAGAGCCGGGAGGAGACAGAACGAGGACACGAAAATAAATGAAAGGTGTGAGCCCCACTCTGGACACCTCTGCTCTCCCAACAAAGATCCCTTCTGATCAACAGATTCCAGTGGGGTAATCAGCCTTGAATCCAAATCCAAAACGTGCTCATTTCTCTAATTGATTTTAGTAAATTCAAATAAAGCGTCTTTTGAAACACGGCCTCTGCGAGCTCTGTGTCCAGGCAGAAGGCAATAAATGACCTGTCCGTTTCCCTGGGGTGAGGATGACAGTGAGATGGCTTTTGCTTCTGATGCATATTGAGCATTTCCCAATGAACATGGCTTACTGGAAGGGTTATAAATCCCCATCCTTCACAGTTGAAGATGATCACTCTTAGTGGTCAGGAAGGGAGCATCACGGGAGACAGATAACCCCACATTTCTCCAGTGCTTTCTCTGAAGCTTGTCATGCTTCCTTTGCTGGAGATACTGAACTGGGCAGATCTTGGGTCTGGACTGGCCAGTTTTCTGTTCATGGTCGACGCGTTGGTGGGAAACGCCCAGTGGAAATGGCTCCATGTTCTTCGTGAGGTTGGGTGAAGTCCTGGCTCCATTGACATCAGTGGCAAACCTCTAGTCAAGTTTTCACCTCTCATTTCTAAGGTGACGCTAACACACGATCAGAGTTTTCAGCAAAGCTCAGGTCCTGTCATGAATCCTTAGGAGCGTTAACTGATCTTTTCCGTGCCTGCAAATGGCAAGGGGACCAGATCCCGGCGGGTGTGGGTCAGTATTTAAATGATGGAGTGATGCCGATTTGATTGCAGTAACAGAACAGCACCCATTGACACCAGCTTGGGGGGCTGCCCCATTGACTCCAATGGAGCGATGGCTGGTTCATAGCAACTGGGGTCCTGCCCCATTGACTCCAATGGAGCGATGGCTGATTCATATCAACTGGGGTCCTGCCCCATTGACTCCGATGGAGCTGTGGCTGATTGACACCAGCTGGGTTCTGGCCCCACTGACTCCAGTGCAGCTGGTTTACAGATCCACAGATGTTCCTAGATCCCACAGAGTCGAAGGCCAGAAGGGGCCGGTCTGATCATCCAGTCTGACCTCCCGTGTCACACGGGCCACAGCCAGAGAACGTCCCCGAAACAATCCCTGCCTGAGCCGGGGCAGATCTCAGAGAAGAACATTCAGGTTTGATATCAAAATCCCCCAGGACCCTGGTAAATCACCCCAGGGGGGTCGTGGACCCCCCGTTAAGACACATGTCTCAGGTCGTGACACCCCTTCCCCCCCCCCCCCCCCGTTAAGACACGTGTCTCATTCCCTGTCTGAAATCATCTAACTCACCGTCTTGGGGCTTTTTCTTATATAGGCTCCTATTAGCCACACCCCCCGCGTCCCGATGTATCCCATTGGCTGCCCGACAGGGGGCGGGGACTGATGGGGGCGGAGTCATTCCAGGGCCCCCGCACGGCGTCTGATCCCCGCCCCCGCCCCTCCCCGACCAGCCCCTGCGTTCTTAGAACCCTCTCGGGGGCGGGATCCGATTGGCCGCCGGGGCGCCCGCCCCGCCGCGCTCTCGCGAGGTTCCCGCGGGCAGGCCGGGCTCGCGCCCCTTCCAGCTCTCGCGAGAATAGGGCGAGAGCCCCTCCCCGGCTGCGCTTGCGCCGGGCCCGGGACCGCCGCGTCTGTGGAGTGATGGGAGCGGGGAGGTGAGACCGGAAACGGCCCCGGGGACCCCCCTCCCCCGCCGCGTCACCGGCTCCCCCTGTGGCGACTCCCCCCCGGGACCCTCCGCGTCACAGCTACGTCACGCCCCCCGCGAGGACCCCCCCGTCACGACCCCTCCCCGCACGGGGAGGTCCCCCGTTGCTAGGCGCCCCCTTGCGTGGGGGATTCCCCGGCTCAGCCCCCCCCATCGGCTCAGCCCCCCCCACCTGGTCCCTGCCCCCCCCCGTCTCTCCCCCTCCGCAGCTGGTGCGCAGAGTCCGGGGTTCAAACCTGGGGAGGCCCCAACAGGAAACCCCCCCCCGGCCCTTCCTGTATTGCTGGGTCTTGGTTATAGCGGTGGGGGGAGGGGTCACATGGGGAAGCTGAGAGACCCAGGGTGGGGTGGAAATGGTGATGGGGGAGGGGCGGGTGCCCTGGCTTTGGGGAGGGGTGAGGGATAGATGTGGATGGGGGAGGGGCGTGTGCCCTGGCTATGGGCAGGGGGGAGGGATAGATGTGGATGGGGGAGGGGCGGGTATCCTGGCTATATGTGGGGGGCAGATGGGGGAGGGTGTCTAGGTTACAGGAGGATGAGGGGGGTCGGTATTGATGGGGGCAGGAGAGTGTCCTGCTAATAGGGGTGAGGTGGGTAAGACAGAGCCACTGGCTGGGGTGTGGCTCTGGCGGGGGGAGTGATTCTCAGGGCCTCCCCCATCTCTGGCTCTCTCCCCACAGATGCCCCGCCACTGCTCTGCTACCGGCTGCTGCACCCGGGACACCCGCGAGACCCGCAATCGAGGCATCTCCTTCCATCGGTAAGAACTACCCTGGCCCTGCTCCTTCCCCACAACCTCCCCCTACAACCAGCCCTTCTGCCCTCCCCTCCTTGAGGGGAAGGTGCAAGGGGACATCCGGGTACACGGAACGGCAGTAGGTTTCACACCAATAGAAAGGAAATCCTTTCCCAGCACAGCCTGCGTAACTTCCTGCCACAAGGACCCACTTCGTTATCATCAAAGCTTGTTGATCCAAAATCACAACCGAGACCTGGTGTGAACAAGAAATCGCTGAGGAGTTAGGACCAGTTCTCCCTTGTAGGCAGGTTATTCCAGAACTGTCCACTAGGGAGCGTCTTGCCTTTATTTCTAAAGCAGCTGGGTTCTGTCAGACAGGATGCCGGGCTAGCGGGGGCCTTTGGTCTGATCCAATCTGGTTGGTCCTGTGGATCCTTTGGAAGTGGTGTTGCTTAACATCTCTGGGTTGAAAACTCCTGGGGAGAGGTTGTTTGCCCCCATGGAGCCCCTCCTTGTGGTGGTTGAACCTCTGCCCCGGCCCAGGGAGCTGAACGGTGCCATCTCTGTCCTCGCAGGCTGCCCAAGAAGGACAACCCGCGGCGCAGCGTGTGGCTGGAGAACTGTCAGCGCAAGGACCCGACCGGCCAGGGCCCCTGGAATCCAGCCTCTGACTACATCTACTTCTGCTCCAAGCACTTCGAGAAGAGCTGCTTCGAGATGGTGGGGATCAGGTGGGTGCAGGAGGCCGAGCTGACAGCCAGGGATGCCCAGCTCTGTGCCCCGATGCCGGGTGGCGCTAGCGAGGCTGAGCCTAGCTAGCCTGGGAGATGAGCTTTTTCGCCAGGTCTCCGTAACTATGTCAGCAGCTGCCTCTGGCATCCAGCTTGGGTGGGGAAAAACAGCACCACCAGCCACATAGATGCCTGGTTCAGGTTGTCTCCTCTCTGGGAGAATGGGTTGGACTATGTGGAGTCCTGGCCTGAACTCTCTTCATCTGCCCTTTGGAAGGCCGGACTGGTCCATATGGTTCCTGTAATCCTGACATACCTCCACCTACCCCTGGGGAGATGGACTGGTCTGTGCAGTTCCCCTAGACCAAGCATATCTCTCCAGAGGAAGGACTGGTCGGTACAGTTCTCCCTAGTCCTGGCATGTCCCCCGAAAGTTGGACTGGTCCATATGGTTCCCTCTAGTCCAGTCGTCCCACCCCAGTGAAGATAGACTGGTCGGTACAGTTCTCCCTAGGTCAGATGTGCTCACCCTCCCCTCTCTGTGAGGAAGGACTGGGCCATATAATCCCCCCACCTTCCAGTCCCTCTCTCCAGGAAGGTAAGCTGGTCTGTATGGTCGGGCTAGTCCAGATGCTCTTACACTCCCTATTAGGATGGGCTGATCTGAATGGTTTCCCCTCGTCTAGGACCCCCCCCCCCCCCCCCCCGTCCTGGCCTAGTCCTTTCTGCGCACACCCACACCCGGATGCGGACACATCCTGTCTCCCTCTCCCTGTGAGGATTGGTGGACCGTGAATCCCTGAGGCCTAGAGTTTTCCTAAGGCCTGTTCATCACAGTTCGTGGCCCCATTTTGCAATGAGTTCTGTTGTAACACAGTTCCAGTTTGTTACAGCACATCTCTCGACGCAAGGTCTTGCTAGCGAGAGAGAGAATGCCAGGCGTGGGGGCTTTACATACATTTTTTTGAGAACATAGAAGTAGTGGGGGTTTATTGTAAGGTAGGTTAAACATAACCACACCCACTTACCTATGTAATTAAAGTCATCCCGCAGGTGTGTAATAGGACAAAGAGCTCATCTGCACCGGGGAGTTAACCGGGTGAGGTGTGACTGTAAAGCACTGTAACTGTTCTACAATAACTGTACGCAACTAACGGGGAGAATAGATGAAATGCCAAGGCCGGTGCTAGATGGGAAGTCAGAGTAGATAATTTTCTGGCCTTAAACATTTATGAATGTGGATCCAGTCGTGGGATCGGGGCCTTAAGCTCCTGAATAAAACATGGTGTGCTACAGAGGCTAAGGGATTTTGTGAGAGAGAGGGTAAAAAAAAATCAGCCCGCTGCTTATTTCGAAGCTCTGGTGACCACAAATTAAGTGCCCTGGTCTGCACTTAAAATGTAGATCAGCCTAGCTCCCTGGCTCAGGGATGTGAAAAATTCACACCGTTGGGCGCCATAGTTCAGCCGCCCTACGCCCGGTGCAGACATGGCTAGGTCAGCAGAAGACCTCTCTCCGGGAGGTGGATTACCTGCACCTCCATCAATCAGGAAGCGTCTGCGCTCCGGTGCTACGGCATTACAGGTGGTGCTGCGCTGCCCGTACTGCAGACCCGGCCTAAGACAGACCGACTGGTAAATTGCAAACCGTATGCACCAAAGTCAGGGCCTCATCCTGGCCTAGTGGTTCCTACGGGGCAAAGAGCCATTTAAAAATATTCCCAGGCCAGCCAAGAGCCCCCCAGCTAAGCTAGTGGAACGATGTTCCCGTCCTAAAGTCCCCGTGCCAGGAGAGCTTCCTCCCAGGGCCATGCCTCCAGCGCAGGGCGGTGGGGTTCTCCCCAAGCCAGCTGGGCCGGGGGCAGCTCGTGCCTGCCGATGTCTCTCCACAGCGGCTACCACCGGCTCAAGGAGGGGGCCGTCCCCACCGTCTTCGAGTCCTTCTCCAAGGCGCGCCAGGCAGCCAAGGTGAGGCAGAAGGGTGCTGACCCCAAGGCTGCCAGGGCCTGGAGGAAGTGGAGGTGAGTGCCTGCCATGCGGATGGTCTGCCGGGCTGGGTCTTACCAAGGCAGAGCACATTGAGCAGCGGGCTGGGTTGCGGCTCAGCAGGCCCGGTCTGCCCCTGTGAGACTGATTGCCCCTGTCACGGAGGAGCCCCATGGGTCAGGGTGAGGAGCCAGAACTGACTCGGCTGGGCTCTGTGCATGGGAGGCCAGATCTGGGGGGGCAGGGAGCGGGGTCAAGGTCTGGAGTGGGTGGGGCAGCCCTGGATGTTATCTCCTGGGCTAGGTTGAAGGGGGAGCGGGGTCAGGAGCTGGGGCTGTCCCTGTATGTTGACCCCAGGCCAGGTTGGGGCGGGGTTATCTTCTCAGAGGCGATCTAGGCCGAGGGGAGCAGGACCCCCCAGCCAACGCAGACGTCTCCTGCTTCCCGGAGGAGGAGGAGTCTGAGCCGGCCACACCCGCGGCCGCCCCGGCCGCTGAGCACCGCAGCCTGCCCGGGCCCCTCCCCCAGGGGGCGGAGCTAGAGGATCAGCATGATGTCATCCTGGCCAGCCTCTCGGACATCCTCCTGGAGTACCCGGCCGTGGCCACGGGGCAGGAGGCGGCCACGGCCACGCCGGCACTCCCAGAGATGGACGCCCCCTCGGAGGCCCCCACGCCGCCCGCCCCGGAGCCGCCCCCGCCTGTCTCCCCGTCCTTCTACATGCTGCGCCTGCCGCCCCCGGCCGGCGCCTACATCCAGAGCGAGCACAGCTACCAGGTGGGCAGCGCCCTGCTGTGGAAGCGGCGTGCGGAGGCGGCCCTGGACGCCCTGGACCGGGTCCAGCGCCAGCTGCAGGCCTGCAAGCGGCGGGAGCAGCGGCTGCGCCTGCGCATCTGCGAGCTGCAGCGGGAGCGGCGGGCAGCCCCGGACATGCGGCGCCAGCTCAAGGAGCATCTCCAGGTCTTCGAGCTGCAGCTGCTGCGCGAGCTGGAGTGAGCCCCGGGGCGGCGCAGGGAGGGGGAGGGGGGCTTCTCTCCAGCCCAGAGGGACTGCATGGGACTCGGGGCTCTGCCCGGGCACGCTGAGCCCCCAGACGAGAGGCCCTGGGCTCTGCCTCGACCCCGGGCTGAGCTCACTCCCTGTCCATGGAAGGTGGCATGCCAGGGCGGGAGACGCACACCTGGTGACAGCACTTCTCTGCCCCCTGCCTCTGTGCCGGGGAGGCGGACTTGTGGGGGTTGTAAATAAAGGTCTTGTTTCATATGGGGGTGATGGTCCCTCAGTATGGACCGCTTCCGGGGCGAGTGTGGCTGGGGGGCTGGGGTAACCTCGTAGTGGGCACTGCCGTGGTGTGACTGTGCCCGTTGCCCCACGGGGAGCTGTGGGGTCGGTCCCAGGGCAGGCACTGCCCCGGTGTGACTGTGCCCATTGTCCTGATGGGAGCTGTGGGGTCCGTCCCAGGGAGAGCACTGCCCCGGTGTGACTGTGCCCATTGTCCTGATGGGAGCTGTGGGGTCGGTTCCAGGGCGGGCACTGCCCCGGTGTGACTGTGCCCATTGTCCTGACGGGAGCTGTGGGGTCCGTCCCAGGGAGAGCACTGCCGTGGTGTGACTGTGCCCATTGTCCTGATGGGAGCTGTGGGGTCCGTCCCAGGGAGAGCACTGCCCCGGTGTGACTGTGCCCATTGTCCTGATGGGAGCTGTGGGGTCGGTTCCAGGGCGGGCACTGCCCCGGTGTGACTGTGCCCATTGTCCTGACGGGAGCTGTGGGGTCCGCCCCAGGGAGAGCACTGCCCTTCTGTGAGCGTTCCCGTTCCCCTATGGCTATGAGCACCTCGGCTCCCGCCTAGGATTTCCCCCTGAGCCTCCTTCTCCAGGCTCCGTTTGAAGCGTTTGAGCTTGGCAGGTCCCTCCTGGTTGGGTGCTCTGAGGGGCCCTGGGTCCTGTGTCCTTGGGGTTCTCATAGTTTTCACCGGACCAGCATCCCAGCTTGCCCCGGCTCCCAGGCTGCCAGGGGCCTGCTGCGTTCACTGAGTGTTGGCTTGGTGGGGCTGGGGTGGGTGATGCCGCCTCTCTGGTGACCCCCTTGTCAGCTCATCCCCTGCCCTCGGACAGGCCAAGCGCCAGCGCTGCCACCAACACCCAGCCAAGCTCCCCCCCCGGGAGACTAAAGTGAGGGGCATGAAATCGGCCACATGGCAGCGAAGGGGAGCAGGAGATGGGGTGCGGGGGGGCTTGATCCCTGGCAGGCATCAGTCGCCCTAGTGAGCGGAGCGGTGCTGGGTCACACCAGCTGTCCCGGATTTTCGGGAATCCCAGCGGGTGGCGTTTTACATGTAATTACCTAATGACAAGTTCAGGCCTAAATCGACTGTCACAAGCGCCGGCAAGTTCTCGATGTATCCGGGACAGAGGTCCAAGCCTGGGACTGGCCTAGGTAATTAAGCTCCCTGGTAGGCACCATAGGGGGGCGTCTTTCCTAGGGCTGACACGCCCCCCCCACACACACACACACACACACCCCTACACCTTTCCTTCCTGTTTGGGGGGTGGGTCCGGCACAACCGGGGAGAGCCCAGGCACCACCACCACCCCCGGGCCATGGATGGATGGGAGAGGTCCTGGTTTCTCGGGATGGGAGAGAGATCCAAGCAGCCTCCTACTTCCTCCCAAAACATCCCTCAATGTCTCAGAGCAAGTTGGTGCCTTCACCAGAGGAATCCACTCCATTGACCCCAGCAGGAGTCAATGGGGCAGACCCCCAGCAGAGGGTCAGTCGGCCGAAGCTCCTTTTAGATGGTCATCGCTTGGCAGCCCAGGCTGGAGAGCTGCACGGGCCAGAGGCAGACGGACCCGGAGCGATGTTGGCAGAGCAGCCGAGAACCCAGAGGCCTTTTCCCTCACTGGCTGAGCAGGAACGTTGCACAGATCCGGTGTATGGGACGGTCTCTGCCCCAGGCAGAGGCGTGGGGGGGGAAGAGCATCAGCCTCCCCATTCTACAGAGAAGAAAGCGAGGCACGGAGAGATGGAGGGGCTGAGCCGGCACTCGACCCCAGCTCTCAGCACCACCCACCAGCTGAGAGACCCAGCTCGGGTTTCCCAGCATCCAAGAGTTCCCGCAGAGCCGAGCTAGGAATCGGGGACGGTGAACTCAGTGCCTCGGCCTCCTCTGCTGAAGGCTCAGCCAGACAATTATCCCTCATTTCAAGGTCCCAAAGTCCCATCCATGGGACACCTTGTCACTGATTGTCGGGAACTATTTTGGTTTAGAACTGAGGGGGCCCGGCCCTGGGGGTTATCTACACCGAAGGGGGCACATCTGTGATGGATCTCGGGGTGCCCAGCACTGTGCCCCAACTCTAGCAAAAGGGGGTAGCTCATGGTATCCATGTGTCATCTCGACCACACCAGCCTTTCCGCCACCCAAGGACTCTCATGTGGGTCATGCCTGTCCCTTTGCCCTCCGATACTCACAGAAATCCCAGATCCTCCACCCCCAGGCATGCCCCAGTTTGCCTTCAGCCACCACTCCTGTAAACCACACAGTGCTGACAATGCAACAGAGGTGGATTTGTGTAGGAAGAAGTAAAGATTTAGCTAGGCATGCGAGGAAGGGGTGGAAACAGTTACGCAACACAGCAAAAGCACAAGGCGGGAAGGGTCTGATCGCTAGTTTCCTTGCTAATAAAGGAAGTGTGTCTTCCCCCCTCCGCCCCCAGCAAATAAAAGTTCAGTCTGTTGTGGAACTGTGGTTTTGTGAGAACCAGGATCCAACTGTTCAGGAAAATACCCCCTTCCCCTGGGGATTGCCTCTGTGAATGCATCCAGGGTGCATTTCCCTCGGTGTTATGCTGAAAACCGCCTTTTGATCCTAATCACCGGCAAGGCCAACCTCTGCCTCGTGGCACTGTTCCTTTTTTTAACCTTCCGGTGGTTTTCTTTGATAGTTTGCAGTGACCTCCGGTGATTTCCTGTTCAAAGTCTTAGTATTGCGCAAGGCTAAACAACTAAGTCTTGCATTGCATCACTGGCTAAGGAGGGGAAGGGGGAGAACTTCCCTGGCCAAATGGGCCACCGCCGAGATATCCCCTAGGGTCTAATTTCTTCTCCAAGTCCGTAAAGCATACAGTCAAGATCAAAATATTCTCTCTTAAATGTCACAAATTACCAGTGTTCTGTAGGTACTTTTCTCATTACTCCTCTAGATAAATATCCTTAAGATGTGTTTGGAATAGTGAGTTTGTCAGGTCTCAGGTGAGAGCTGTTTGCAAAGAAGGGGACCTTTTGCCAATGGCTCACGGTGTTTCAGCGTCGCATTAGGTGGGTAGGAAGTTTTCCATCAAGTGCTTTTTTTAGACAGAAAATTGTTGAATTATTTTTTCCTCTCTGAAACAGTATTTTTTTCAGCAAAAGAGCCTGTTGGTGAAATGTCATTTTTTTCAGCAAAAACACGACTGCTTGGAAAATGTGATATTTTTTATTCAGAAATGCTGCAGTGATGGCTTATGGGAATTGTAGTTTGGTTGTCTCATGTCCCCATTCTCCTCTATAGGCTGGGCTCTCCATTTGGACTACTTCTCCCATGGTGAACTACAGCATAGCATTCCCATGATGCACCACGTCTGTCTCCAAGAGGCGACACCACAGTGCCTCATGGGAGATGTAGTTTGACCAGAGAGCTCAACCTATAGAGGAGAATGGACACATGATGGCATTTCAGAATTGAAATATTTAGGGGTTTTAGCCAAAAAAATTTCATCTGTTGGTGAAACTTGTCACCATTTGGCTGAAAGTTTCCAGTATTAAAATTTTCACCAAACAAAAGTGAAATTTTCTGTGGGAAAAGACAGAAGAAGAAAAAAACAACTTTCAGGGTAACTTTCTGTGGACAAATTTAACTGAAAACAAAACACTTCAGTTCCATCAATATTTTCTGTGGAAAATTATCTCCGGAAAATTGAGAGGAAAATGAAAAATTTCTGTTCCATTGATGTTTTCTGTGGAAAGTGTAGATAGAAACAAAGAAAAAATTTCACTGAAATTGTCTTTGAAAAATTTAGATGAAAAGGAATATTTATGGTTCCATCTACGTGTTCTGTGGAAAATTTAGGGGGCAAAAAAGACAAATTTTCCTTCCTGCCAACATGTTCTCTGGAAGCTTCAGACAAAAACAAAAAAAAATCAGTTATTTGATATTTAAGGCAAAAAAAAAAATCTAATAGTTTTTTTTTTCTGCTACGGAAAATTAAGACAAAAATGTTCTGTGGAAACCCCCTTGTTTCCTGACCAGCTCTCACCCCACGACATGTCCCCAGTGCCCCCTTGTTTTAGGTCCATATTTGGGTAGCTTGGCTTATTGACCACAGTCAGGACTTCTTGGCCAATTCAGCCCTGTGAATCAGCTTGGCCATGGTCCCCTTAACTTCCTTGTTCCTCAGGGTGTAGATGAGCAGGCTGAGGGCCGGCGTGACCACGCTATAGAAGATGGCGATGGTGCTTGTCCCGGTCGGGGGCGGCACCGGAGTGGGGCCTCATGTACATGGAGATGACCGTGCCGTAGAACGGCGTGTCTCAAAGTGTTCGGTCTGCGGTGCCTTTCTGCTTTCGCGGCCCGGGGGGGGTGTCCACCGAAACGCCGCCGAATACAAAGCTTCCGCTTTCGGCGGCATTTCGGCGAGGCACAAATAGAACACTTCCGATTTTGCCGGTGTCCCGGGGCCGATCCCACGGCAGTGCCGGGACACCACCGCCCACTGTGGAGGGTCTTCTCGAGGAGCCTGTTCCCCCAATTTTTCACCCTGGCTATCGGGCCGCTCTAATACAAAACAAACTAGAATCATCCGTGTCTGTTCACCGCTGAGCGCTCTGCGGCGTGGGAATAAAACGAAGGGAACTTTCCAATTGTTTTCCACCATCAAACCAACCCACTGCTGTTCAAAATGTGGAAACAAACGTTTGGATGGTGCCTGTATTCCCCCTCCGCCCCGCGGGTCAGCCACAATGACCCAGATTTACTAATGCTCTCCGTGTCCTCACATCTGTACATTGCACCCAAAACAAGTTTAGGCCGCACAATTTCACCCGTTCTGACTGAAACTGGCCAGGATCTGAGAGTCCCAGGGTCTGTCTGGCGTCCGCCCCAGAGCAGGGGGGTAGGAGCCAGCCCCAGGCATGACTGATACCCGCCAAGTTGGGTGTCACTGGGGCTGAGGTGGGAGCTGGTGCCGGCCTGGCTGTGGGGAGACACGAGTGGCTCACTAGAGAAACGTGCAGCTTTAGCTCCCTCTAGCGCAGCAGGGGGTGGGGAGTCGGCCCAAGTTCCCAGCGGGTCATTTCAGGTTCTCCCTATAGGTTCCCGGTTCTGTCCCCACTCTAGGCCTGGCCGGGAGCCAGGTTAGAAAAGGGGCGTCCCTGAAAGGCTGAAACCCTGAAAATGAAGCCAAGCAGCTGATGTTGGATGTGCTAGAAATGGGGGAACTGGCAGAGGGCTGCCAGGAGAGGGGGGCCCGGTCGAAGCGAGGGGTTGCTAGGAGAACAAGTTTGGCAGTGCTCTGGGTGGCTAGCAGCCGGGAACATTGGCCCAGGCCCATTCGCTGGTGCTTGGAGATCTAAGAAACAAGCCAGGTTTGAAGCTGACACAGCCCAGACTCCCAAGAGTCACCACAGCTGCTCTGTAATGGACTCTAAACAGTAGGCGCCACAGGGCGAGATGGCAACTCTGGGAGAGGTTCACCTCTGGGTCCAGCCAAACAACCCGGGCAAAAAATCACCAAGATTGTAGTCCATAAACCAATGACCAATTATCATCTAGGGCAGCAGTTCCTAAACCGGGGGTCGGGAACCCCTGGGGGTTCAGAAAATGTTTCAGGGGGATCTAGGGGGGGAAATTCCCTAATAGCAGACAGAGCTGTCCCTAGGGATCCCAGGACGCAAGGTCCTTGCAGCGGGGGGCCTCCAAGAGCTAAGCAGATCAGAGCAAGTATCTCTATCACACTGAGGAGATTTAAACCTCAAGACTCCTTCTAAGCAATGGAAAGGGGGGTGGGTATTTTTTGCTGTTTTTAATATGAAATAGGCAGCTAGTGTTGTTTTTAAATTATCATGAAGAACAAGTTTAAGCTTTGTTGGAACGTGCGTTGTTTGTCCGGACTGCTCAAGACCTGAACGCTTGTGTAGGGGGAACTCTTTGAGTTGGCTTCTTAAATCCCTTCCTCCTGTTTCACATCTGATGCTCCTGGATGAAACTTAGGAGCCTTGTCTTATAACAGGCTTCTTCAACATGATACACGCTACAAAAGTGAGATCTTGGAAGAGTGTTGCCATTTTCATAATGTAATAAAATACTGCTATGATAAATAATCATGAATAATAAATAGTGTGTAATAAGCATGTCATGAAAATACATTTTATATTTCCAAGATCACTGCTTTCATCATTTATACTCAGGAAAAGGAGAAAAATCCCTGGAAATTTTCATTTTTAGGAGAGGGATCACAAGACTTGAAATTTTAGTGAAAGGGGTTCACAGGCTGTTAAAGTTTGGGAGCCACTGATCTAGGGGCTGGGGCTCTCTGCTCCCTCTAGAGGGGAGACGAGGCAAAGCCTGCGCTGTCCAGCCTGATTTACATGCTGTTTACCCATCGTCCCACCTGCTGAGTTTGGCTGTGCTACTTGACAAGTGTTCACACTTCGATGTGTAAATGTGACAATAGATTATTATCCTCGCTGGACTCAAGATGGGCTGGGGGCTGGGGCATGAAGCTGCATGACTGAGAGGTCACCCCGAGTGCACAACCAGTGTTGCTGGGTTAGGTAATGAAATTGGGAGGTCTGGAAATGAGGAAGGGGATGGAGATTTGCCTAGGAGAGAAGTAGGCTTGGCAGGCCTGGGCTAGGTTATTTTGTGGGTTTCCTAACTAGAGGTTTGTTTATCTGTCCCTGTGAGCACAAATCTGTGGGGCACTGGGGGCAGAGGCTCCTTAGCTCTGAGGTCAAGCTGAATGAAGTGAATGGATTAATGCAATGGGGCCCCGATCTCGGTGACTCTGTGTCTGGGGGGCGCCTGGCCCGACGGGGCCCCGATCTCGGTGACTCTGTGTCCGGGCAGCGCCCGGCCCGACGGGGCCCCGATCTCGGTGACTCTGTGTCCGGGCAGCGCCCGGCCCGACGGGGCCCCGATCTCGGTGACTCTGTGTCTGGGCGGCGCCCGGCCTGACGGGGCCCCGATCTCGGTGACTCTGTGTCCGGGCAGCGCCCGGCCCGACGGGGCCCCGATCTCGGTGACTCTGTGTCCGGGCAGCGCCCGGCCCGACGGGGCCCCGATCTCGGTGACTCTGTGTCTGGGCGGCACCCGGCCTGACGGGGCCCCGATCTCGGTGACTCTGTGTCTGGGGGGCGCCCGGCCCAAGGGGACACATAGGCCGTGCTGAGCGAGTCTCTGGTTTCCTGTTCTACCCACGTTTCCTGCCCAGCGCTGGCTGCAGCGTCACTGCCCAGTTGCTGCCTTGGCCCCGACGCCATGGGCCATGCGCTCGTCGTCTTCCTCATCTGCTGTGAGTAGCTTCCCCTGCCCACCCCCGTCCCCCACCCTGTGGCCAGTGTCCCCCCACCCAGCCCCCACCCCATGGCCAGAGTGGCCCCTCCACCCCCCACCAGCCCTCATCCTGTGGCCGGAGTTCCCCTCCCCACCCATGGCCAGAATGATCTCCCCCCCAGCCCATATCTAGAGTGTTCCCCTACCCCGTCCCCACCACATAGCTGGAGGGCCCCCTGAGCCTCCACCCCATGGCCAGAATGTCTCCCTACCCAACCCCCCACCCCGTGGCTGGTGTGTCCCTTCCAGCCCCACACCACACTCAGAGGCCAGGATGTGCTGGCTTTGGGATTCTGGAGTCCGGCTGTTTGGTGCATCCTTAGAGGAGGGACAGTGTCAGGGATAGCCCCATCTCCACCCCCACAGACCCCCTCCACTGCCCCCCTCTGCCACCCCACACACACCCTCCACTGCCCCCTCTGCCGCCCCCACACACCCCCTCCACTGCCCCCCTCTGTCGCCCCCACACACCCCCTCCACTGCCCCCTCTGCCACCCCACACACCCCCTCCACTGCCCCCCTCTGACACCCCCCCACCCTCCACTGTCCCCCTCTGCCACCCCACACACACCCTCCACTGCCCCCTCTGCCGCCCCCACACACCCCCTCCACTGCCCCCCTCTGTCGCCCCCACACACACCCTCCACTGTCCCCCTCTGCCACCCCACACACCCCCTCCACTGCCCCCTCTGCCGCCCCCACACACCCCCTCCACTGCCCCCCTCTGTCGCCCCCACACACACCCTCCACTGTCCCCCCTGCCACCCCCCCACCCTCCACTGCCCCCTCTGCCACCACCCCCCACCCTCCACTGCCACCACCCTCCACTGTCCCCCTCTGCCCCCCCACCCTCCACTGCCACCACCCCCCACCCTCCACTGCCACCCCCACCCTCCACTGCCACACACCCCCACCCTCCACTGCCACCCTCTGTCACCCGGCTGGGCTGGGGGGGAGCGCCGGCTGGGGAGGGGGCCCAGCCACTGTAGGCTGGGCTGGGGGGGTGGCTGGGCTGGGGCCCAAGCTATCAGAGTAGGGGGCCCCCAAATTTCTGTTGCCAGCCCTGCCTCACACAGACACACACACACACCACACACAGAGAGACACACCACACACACAGACACACACCACACACACAGACACACACCACACACAGACACACACACAGTCACAGACATGCACACACACCATACACACACACACATACCACGCACAGAGAGAGAGAGACACACACACACACACACCGCACACAGGCACCACACACAGAGACACACGCAGACACAGACACACACAGACACACACACACACACACACACATACCACGCACACAGAGAGAGAGACACACACACACACACCGCACACAGGCACCACACACAGAGACACACACAGACACAGACACACACCACACACAGACACACACACCACACATGCACCGGAATAGAGTGCACCTGAGCAGGCCTGGTCAAACTACACTTTCAATCTGCCCCCCTCCCATGTCCCAGGTCAGCACGTCCCTGTCCCCACTCTCCCATGACAATTGCTCTGGGAATCACCCACTTGGCGAGCAAACCCCACAGGACTTTGGGGCGCTGCCGGGGGGGGGGGGGGGGGGTCTTTCCGCTGAGGTATGAGGAACGACGCTGCAGAGCGAACGGGGAAGCCAAAAAACAGGCTCAGAGCACTCACTGGCGCGTAGGCCGGGGTTTGCGTGGGGCAGGAACGATGGTCGAAGGGAGAACTCTGGGTAAACAAGGGAGAAAACCAACGTTGTGTGGTTCAGGGTGGACAATGGGGGCGGATCGATCCGGGCTATGGACCGTTCCTTGGAGGGAGCTCACAATGCAATCAGGGGGGTCCACTAATTTGGAACCCAGTCGAGGATTCACGACTGGAATTGGTCGGATAATGGCTGAGCGGGGGGGGGGGGGGGGGGGGGCGGGGTGCAAGGGAGGGGGGGTCATTCACATCTGGAGCAGAGATCCCCCATCATGCCGTGTGTCCCGGCATCACTGGTCCCAGAGTTCCCTGCGGTTCTTCTCTCCACTCCGGACGCTGGTGGAGACGCCTCCTGGTCCCATCTCCGATGCTGATGAGTTCGAGGAGTTTCCTTAATCCCGGCACCCTTGTCCCGGGGGGCTCGGCGGGTCTCCCCCGGCTTCCCCTTGCTTTTTGTGAGGGTGTCTTCTCCTCTGACCCCCTTTGGTGCAAGCAGAGCCCGGGGGGGACTTTTGTGACTCAGACGGGCTGGGTACTGCACCCCGGTACCCCAAGAACACAGAGCTGACAGGAAACACAGTCCTGCAGTGCTCCCCCTCCGCCCCCACAGACCCTCCTCCACTGCTCCCCCTCCACCCCCACAGACCCCCCTCCACTGCTCCCCCTCGGCCCCCCCACAGACCCCCACACTCCTCCACTGCTCCCCCTCCGCCCCCCCACAGACCCCCACACTCCTCCACTGCTCCCCCTCCACCCCCCACAGACCCTCCTCCACTGCTCCCCCTCCACCCCCTCCACTGCTCCCCCTCCGCCCCCCACAGACCCTCCTCCACTGCTCCCCCTCTGCCCCCCACAGACCCCCACACTCCTCCACTGCTCCCCCTCCACCCCCCCAACCCCCCCACACTCCTCCACTGCTCCCCCTCTGCCCCCCACAGACCCCCACACTCCTCCACTGCTCCCCCTCTGCCCCCCACAGACCCCCACACTCCTCCACTGCTCCCCCTCCACCCCCCCAACCCCCCCACACTCCTCCACTGCTCCCCCTCTGCCCCCCACAGACCCCCACACTCCTCCACTGCTCCCCCTCTGCCCCCCACAGACCCCCCACACTCCTCCACTGCTCCCCCTCCGCCCCCCCACAGACCCCCACACTCCTCCACTGCTCCCCCTCCACCCCCCACAGACCCTCCTCCACTGCTCCCCCTCCACCCCCCCCACAGACCCCCCCACTCCTCCACTGCTCCCCCTCCACCCCCCCACTCCTCCACTGCTCCCCCTCCACCCCCCACAGACCCTCCTCCACTGCTCCCCTCTGCCCCCACAGACCCCCACACTCCTCCACTGCTCCCCCTCTGCCCCCCACAGACCCCCACACTCCTCCACTGCTCCCCCTCCACCCCCCCAAACCCCCCACACTCCTCCACTGCTCCCCCTCTGCCCCCCACAGACCCCCACACGCCTCCACTGCCCCCCATAAACCCCCTGCACTGCCCCCTCCACATACCCCCTCTGCCACCCCTCACAGACCCCCTGCACTGCCCCTTCCACCCCTCCACTTCTCCCCTCTTCCACCCCCCCACCCGCCATAGATCCCTCCACAGACCCCCACATCCTCACTGCTCCCCTCTGCCACCCCCCACAGACCCCCCTCCACAGACCTCTCCACTGACCCCCTCTGCCACCCCCACAGACCCCCTCCACTCCCCCCCACAGGGCCCCCCTCCACTGCCCCACATCCCCCTACTCACTTCCTCCCTTCCTGCCTCCCAAGCCCCTCCCGCCCCCCCCCCCCCCCACGCTCTGCCCGGGGTCGCATCTCCGGCCCAGTTTGGCTGGCTGAACGGGAGCCATTGCTGTGACCCCGGCCCAGCTCTGGGAGATCTCGGTGCCAAGGGAGCTGGAACCCCAGGGGTGCCTGACCCTTCCATATGACCCCTAGAGTCCCTACCACCAGGGAGCCCAATTTCCCCCGCACAGACCTTCCCATCCTCACTGCAGATTGACACCCTGCCCCCCCCTCCTCCCCTGCTCGTTACAGGTGCCCTGAGGATTGGCCGCCCCCCCGGCTGCTGCAGCACGTGAGTGACCCTGGGATGGGGGTGGGGCTCAGGCCTCTAAATCCCGCTGCTGTTCTATAGGGGCTGGGGGCTTAAACACTCCCTATGCAAGCCCCCCGCACCAGGGAGGGGCGAGGCCATGGGGGAGAGATCTCTGATTCCCCCCAGTAGGGTCGCCAACTTTCTACTCACACCAAATCCTTGACCCGCCCACTGCCCCACCCCTGTTCCAAGGCCCTCCCCCACATGGAGACCCCGGGGGGGCAGGAGGGGGCAGGCTCCGGGAAGCGACAGCACGTCCCCCTCTGGCTCCTACATGGAGGTGCGGCCAGGCAGCCCTGCGCCCACCTGGTCCGCAGGACCCAGCCAATGAGAGCTGCGGAGGCAGCACTTGTGTGGCATGTGGAGCCCCTGCTGCCCCTACGCACAGGAGCCGGAGTGGGGGCTACTTCTGGGAGCCGCATGGAGCCAGGGCAGGCAGGGTGCCCCCGCTGCACCACCGACCGGACTTTTAACCAGACTTTTCACAGTGGTGCTGATGGGAGCCGCCAGGGTCCCTTTTTGACCGGTCCTTCCAGTCGAAACCCGACACCTGGCAAACCCTATCCCTAGGGGGAGGGAAAGGGCTCTGCCCCTGGGATGGGCGTGGGAGAGGGCAGCGATCTCTGTGATCTCTGGGAGTTGTGGAGTGGGGGAGGGGAGGGAAGAGATTCTGCCCCCTGGGAGCTGGGGGAAGAGGGATGAGTCTCTGCCCGATTCAGGGTGGGGGAGGGAAAGGTCTCTGCTGTCAGGGGGGTGGGGGAGGGGAAAGGTCTCTGCTGTCAGGGGGGTGGGGGGATGGGAGAGGTCTCTGCCCCCCAGGTGGTCCTGTGTCTCATTGCCCCTCTGGCTCTCACCCCAGACAAGGCCTCGCTCCGGGTGACCCCGGCGGGGGCGCGGTGCCTGCCGGGGGGCGGTTTCCCTGCACTGCCTCTGCCAGGTGCCCTGCGCCCGGCTCTTCCTCTACCGGGGCCCGGGCCCCGTCCCGGTGCAGCGCGCGGAGGCGTGGGGCCAGGCGGCCGAGTTCCCCATCGACCGCGCCGGCCCGGGCGACGCCGGCACCTACCGCTGCAGGTACCTCAGCCGCTATGGGCAGCCCCTGTGGTCAGAGAGCAGCGACCCCATCCGGCTGGTCGTGGGAGGGAGTCCCGGACGTGCGGCTGACTCTGGGGTGGGGCGCAGGGACTGGTTATACAGGGACCCCTCTCCAGAACTCAGCTGTGGCCACCTCTGAGCTGGGGCACGGGGGGCTGGTTATACGGGAACACCTCATCTGGAGCAGAGATTCAGCCATGTCTGGAGCAGGGGCTGGGTACACGGGGACTCTCACCGAGAGCGAGATGCAGCCACCTCTGGGGGCGGGGCACGGGGGCTGTTTAACAGCACAAAGCAACCGCCCCGAGCGTTTGGGACAGAAGTGAGGGAGAATCCAGCGAAGGCGAAGAGAGTATTTAGGGCAGTCGTGTGGCCCCCTCCCACACCCACACCCACACCCATTATGCAAGAAAAATTCGCAGGGATCCAGAAATGCTGAAGGATCTGAATGAAGCCCCCTCCCCCCCTTCGCTCCCCTCTTCCGGATCCCCTTCCTCCCCTTCCCAGCTCCCGCCATGCGAACGCTGCTTCTCTTCACTTTGCTTTCGTCTTTTCCGCCAGCGGCTGGGTTTTTCCACGCGCGAGGAAGGGGCTTCGGACCTCACAAGTCACTGGGTCTGGCCGTGCCCGGGGAGAATTAACCGTCGGGCGTCTCGTGGGGCGGCCGATGGGGCCCATGGGCTGAGAAGTCGAAGTCTGGGTTGTCTGAGTTGTCTGGGTTGGGTGGGTTTTTCCTGTATAACTACTTTTAAAATCAGAATCAGAAGTGAACAGGGAAAACAACCGAGAACGCCCACCCACACTGGGGTTTGCCAGGACGCCGGGGTTCCCGTCCCTCATCTGGGGGGACGTGCCAAGGGATCGGTACTGCCCTGGTGCTGGCAGGGCCAGGGGATGGTGCCCGAGATGGCGGCAGGGGTAGAGGCCAGACAGACCAGGCTGGGAGGTTTCTGGTGCTGGGTTTAAACATCACCCCCCCCCCCCCCGCACCGGCTCTGTGTACAGGCGCCAACCCGGATTCCAGCCCCGCTGCCCCCCCCCAGAGGCCCCAGCCCCACCACCCTGGCACCCCCGGAGCACAGCCACAGACCCCCGCCGGGTAAGTGCCGTGGGAAACAGAGGCCCAGGCTGGGTTCGGATCTCACCCCCCACACACACACCCCCACCCCGGTCAATCCGGAGTCACTCCTAATTGCTGTGCAGTCATATGGGAACCCCTCACCTGGCACTGGAATGTGGCCCCTCTGGGGTGGGGAGTGGGGGCTGGGTACATGGGGACCCCTCACCCAGTGCTGGGACGTGGACCCTCTGGAGTGGGGGTTGTTTAACAGCACAAAGAAACACCCCAAGAATTTGGGATAGTACGTGACCGAGAACCCAGTTGAAAGCACAGAGGGTATTTGAACAAAATCCTCTTCCCTCCCCCCCACCTTCCGCTGGGGTTTGGCCAGGACACCTGGGTTCCCACCTCCCATCTTGGGAGACATGCCAGGGGATTTGTGCCACCCAGGAGCTGGCAGAGCCGGGGGATGGCGCCCGTGGCAGGGTAGTGGTCAGGTGAACCAGGCTGGGAGGTTTCTGGTGCCACGTTTACCCACCCGCCTCTTTATACAGGTGCCAGCCCAGATTCCAGCCCGACCACCACCCCCAGAGACTCCAGCCCCCCCTCACCAGCGCCCCCAGGGCACAGCCACGGACCCCCGCCGGGTAAGTGACCTGGGAAACAGAGGCCAAGGGCGGAGTTCAGATCACACACACACACACACACACACACATACATACACACACAGATCTACACACACATACATACACACACACACACAGATCACACACACACACACACACCTACACACACAGATCTACACACACACAGATCTACACACACACACACACACACAGATCTACACACACACACACACACAGATCTACACACATCTACACACACACACAGATCTACACACACACACCCCGGGAAGTGGCTGCAGACTGACCCCTCCCCTCTTTAGCAGCTCCGGCCCCACCCGGGCACCCGGATTTCACCCAGGACAACATCGTCCGTCTGGGCCTGGGTGCCGGGGTCCTGCTGGCCCTGGGGCTGATCCTGGCTGAGTCCTGCCGCGGCTGGGGGAGACGAAGTCCCAAGAGAGCTGCCAGACGCAGGGGAAGGGTCCCCCCCACCAGGGCGTCCTGTGCCCCTCGACCACGACCTCCCCCGCTGGGGAGGCTGCTCCTCACTCCCGACCCGCAGCCCCGTGAAGTCCAATGCAGCCTGCGAAGCGTTACGACGGGACCTTGCCAAACGGGTCAGTGAAATTCAGCGCTGATCCAGGCAAAGCTCTGCCCGTCGGAAACCGTAATCCCAACGCTGCAGGCAAAGGGACGGGGTCTAAATTAGCTGCTTACCGCTCAGGAGAGAGATCTTGGGAATCCGTGAGGAGAGTTCTCTGAAAACAGCCACTCAATCTGCAGGGACAGTCAAAGAAAGCCAAGGCCCTGCTGGGAATCATTAGGAGAGGGATAGATAATAGGACAGAAAATATCCTGTTGCCTCTGTATAAATCATGGTACGTCCACACCCTGAATACTGCATGCCTACGTGGTCGCCCCATCTCAAAAGAGATACATTGGAATTGGAAAAGGTTCAGAGAAGGGCAACAAAAATGATGAGGGGGCTGGAACGGCTGCCCTGTGAGGCGAGATTAATCAGACAGGGACTGATTAATTGACAGGATTAGTCAGATGGGAACTGTTCAGCTTGGAACAACTAAGGCCAACCCCCCTCCTCTCCCGAATTTCACCATCCATGCTTGGCTGTGTGGGGGTGCCGGGGACCCTTTCACACAGCAAGCTTCTGAGTGTGACCCCCCCACACACACATATAAATTAAAAAGGGGAGGGTGATTTGATTTAATTGGGGCTGAAGCCTGGCAGCCCCATGGACCCCCCCAGGTAACCACCTTGTGACTCCCTGGGGGGTCACGACCCCCAGTTTGAGAATCCCTCTTCTAGATCAGTGGTTCCCAAACTTTAACAACCTGTGAACCCCTTTCACTAAAATGTCAAGTCTTGCGAACCCCCTCCTAGAAATGAATATTTCCAGCGATTTTCTCCTTTACTTGATGTCACGTTACTGGAATAATTTGGTACCATATAGATCATTGGGGTACCAAATATTATGTGAAGGGGTCATAACAGGGGTCTATGACCAGATGTGTGTATCTATTTGGGAACTGAAGTTATGGATATTGGATAAAAGGTGCCTGTACTTCAAACTTAGGCTTGGCTCCTGTGAAAGCTCAGACACGCTGGTGCTAACTCGAGCCCATTAAAGGGCCATCAACTGCACAATGAACTGTGTCCACACCCGAGGAGAGGAGCCTCCCCAGGAATGGGACATGCCTGGGCAAAAACTGAATCATTGAGAGTCTGGTAATTGGACCATGTGGCCGTGAACCTTCAGTTTGCAGCCAGACTCTGCATAAGGAGGAGGAGGGTCTTGACCCACAGGAGGAAGTCTATAAAGCCTGGAAGAACATTCCCCATTTTGTCTTCTACCTCCAGCCTTCAGCCTGCCTTGTTTCCAGCTTTGGATGGAACTTTGCTACTCAGGGAATTCTGGACAAAGGTGCTGACCCATCTCTGCAGGGGATGCTTTCCAAAGACTTTGATTGAAACCTGCAGTTTATTCTACAGCTGCAGACTGAACCAAGAGATGTGCCATTACTGCATGTAATTGATTTCTTTTAACCTTTCCTAACCCTCACCTATACCTTTTCCTTATACAATAAACCTTTAGATTTTAGATTCTAAAGGATTGGCAATAGCATGATTTGTGGGAAGATCCAATTTGTATATTGACCTGGGTCTGGGGCCTGATTCCTGGGAATTGGGGAAAACTGTTTTCTTTATTTGGGGTATTGGTTTTCATAACCATTGGTCCCCAGGACAGGTGGCTGCTGGTGGTGATACTGGGAATCTGGAGTGTCTAAGGGAATTGCTTGTGTGACTTGTGGTTAGCCAGTGGGGTGAAACCAAAGTCTTTTCTGTTTGGCTGGTTTAGTTTGCCTTAGTGTGGAAAACCCCAGCTTTGGGCTGTAGTTGCCCCTTTGGAAGCAATCTGTCCTGATCTGACTCTCACAGTTGGATCCCACCAGGAACAGCACCGTCACACTTGAGTATAAACGATAAACGCAGTGATCGTGGAAATATAAAATATGTTCTTCTGATGCTCATTACACACCATTTATTATTCATTATTATTGATCACAACAGTATTTTATTACATTACGAAAATGGCAGCACTCTTCCAAGAGGTCACTTTCGTAGCTTGTGTCACTTTGAATAAGCCTTGTAGTAAGATAAGGCCCTGAAATATAAACTCTTGTATCAGAGGCCTAGGCCTGAGGCCTAGTCTGAGGCCTGAAGCCTGAACCAAAGTACTTCCAGGCATTGCTAAGAAAAGCTGGGCTGTGAGCCAGAGGCAGGCCCTAATTACAGAAGCTGGCAAGCAAAGGGCTGCTAGAAAGTCCACGCTAATGATATAAGTAGTTGTGCCAAGATGGCACCTAGACGTCACAAGGACACTTCACAGAGACAAAAAGGACCAGCCAGGTGCATCTCAGAGACAGGGTGAAAAGGACAGCATGATAGATAGATCTGTGTGTTTGATAGATCTAGTGAGCCAAGGGACTGTACCTCAATGTGACAGGAGAGATGAGTGATCGGTCCTGCACTGTATAAAAGTAGGAGCCGGGGGACACTTCATCGTCCAGCCAAGGGGGCAGTGGAGCGTCCCGCCACTGACTGAGCTGTGTTCGTTGTCTGGGGGGCTCATAGGGACTAGCAGACCCGTCGATATCTAATCCGGCGAGCTAGAGACTGTGTTTCATTTGACAATAAACCTGGCCCGGATGCCTTCGTCCCTTACTAGAGTCTTTGGGGGATCTCTTGGGGTCTGCTGTGTCAGCGATCTGCAGAGCTGGGGCAGCACACAGAGGGAACACGCACGCAGTCGACTGATATCATCATCGAACAAGAGCAGAGCACCACACTGGTACCTATTGACAACAAGCCGGTTATAAGACAAGGCTCCTAGGTTTCATCGAGGAGCATCAGATGTGAAACAGGAGGAAGGGATTTAAGAATCCAAAGCGTTCAGGTCTTCAGCAGTCCAGCAAACAACGCACGTTCCAACAAAGCTTAAACTTGTTCTTCATAATGGTTTTAAAAACAACACTAGCTGCCTATTTAATTTTTAAAACAGCAAAAAATACCCACCTCCCTTTCCATTTCTGATAAGGAGTCTTGAGGTTTAAATCTCCTCAGTGTGATAGAGATAATTGCTTTGATCTGCTTAGCTCTTGGAAGTCCAGGGGCTCTGGGCTGCCTGGGGTCCCTAGGGACATTAGGGAATTTTTAGAGAACCCCCCTGTAACATTTCGCGAACCCCAGTTGGGGAACCACAACAACACAGCGGTCAGTGTTGAACTCAGGCCAGATGGATACAATGGAAATCTATGAAATCCTGACTGGTGTGGAGAAAGTGAATAAGGAAATGTTATTTATTCCTTCACCTAACACAAGAACCAGGGGTCACCCAATGAAATTGACAGGCAGCAGGTTTAAAACAAACCAAAGGAAATACTTCTTCAGATAAGGCACCGTCAACCTGTGGAACTCTTTGCCAGAGGATGTTGTAGAGGCCAAATATATAATGGGATCTGGAGGAAAGGTCTATCAATGGCTATTAGCCAAACTGGTCAGGGACACAACCCCATGCTCTGGGGGTCCCTAAACCTCTGACTGCCGGACGCTGAGACTGGACGACAGGGGGATGGATCAGTGGATAATTGCCTGTGATGTTGGACTCCATAATGTTTTATAGACATATGCTTATGAGTGTAAATATAATGTCACTAGAATGTGCTTTATGCTAAAGGGCTCTTGTAAGGTATCATTACCAAGCTTATAATGCACTGAGTCTGTTCATCCTATTTGTATGAATGTATCATTCTTGTATCTGAAACTAGACGTATGAAACATAACTCTGAGGTCCTATTGAAATTATGCAAAGTCTGGGCCGTTAATGGTGGTTTAGACTCTTGATGGCTCCTGTTGACTGGGACAATTGGCTGTAAATGGCTCTGTTTATTTGCAAACCTTCCTGGGTATGTGTGGGGCAGCCCAGGAAGAATGAAGGCTGGGGGCTCACAGGACAGGTGACCATGTCACATGATACTGGAACCCATATTAAATCCAGTACTTTTCCATTTAGAAGGAGGGGTGAGGACCCAGAGTGACAAAAGATTCCCGCCTCGTGCCAAAGCTATAAAAGGGGGTGGAACAGAACAAACTGGGTCCCAGTCATGAGAAAACCCCTAGTTACCACTTGAGCTGTCTGCTGGAACTAACAAAGACTGTGCCAGGGGAAAGGATCGGGCCCAGACTAGGAAGGAGTCTAGGCTGCGAAAGAAGAGTATTGGAACATCTCTGAGGGGGAGATATTACCTGTAAGCAGTTTCTTAATGTATTAGGCTTAGACGTGTGTGTTTTGTTTTATTTTGCTTGGTGACTTACTTTGTTCTGTCTGTTATTACTTGGAACCACTTAAATCCTATTTTTTATACCTAATAAAATCATTTTTGTTTATTAATAAACCGAGAGTAAGTCATTCATCCCTGGGGGAGCAAACCTCTGTGCCTATCTCTCTCTCAGTGTGATAGAGGGTGGACAATTTATGCACTGACCCTTTCTAAGCTTTATCCAGAGAAGTTGTTAGGATCCAGCCACGCGGACAGTGCCCCTGGGAAGTTGCTTTAGGAGCTGAGCCTGTGAAAGTGACATTTGGACTCGAACATTCGGCTTCTTTGCTGGGTTTCCTGATAGCCCGCTCTGTTTCCACCTTCCTGCCTCGGCAGCTCGGCTGTCGTCAGCAGTGCTAACAACCTCCCGGCGTCCCGAAGGTCTGACTCTGAACTGGAGCCAGCTGTGGGTACCTGGCCCCACGGCGCATTACCCCGCGTGTCCATATCCGGGGCTGCATGCGGAAGAGGCTTGGGGTGCCGCCACTGATACCCCACAGGCTGGCCAAGCCCAAGGCGACTGCTTGGGGGGCTGGCGGTGTCCGGGCGCTGACAACCCACAAAGCAGAACCGATTCTGAAATTCGTCCCACTCTGGGAGCGGAGTGGGGGTTAGAAGAACTGGTGGCCGCCGTGGCCGGTGGTTCCTCCTTGGAGCAGTCGGGTGGCTCCGAGCCGTGACCCGCTGGCAGGGGACATCCCAGGTCTGCCGTGCCGCTGGGCGTGGCCTCGACCCATCCGGCCCCGGGCTGTCCCACAAGGCCAGCGAGAGGAAGATGCTGTGGACGGGCCCTGGTGTGACCCGGGGGTGCGGGGCGTGTGAGTACCATCATGTGAGGCACATCCCAGCGCCCCCAGGCGTACACTGTCCCCCAGCACAGTCAGAGCCAGGGCAGGCGGGAGCGACGCCCTCAGATCCCATGCCCTGCTCCCACCGGGGCTGGAGGTGGGGCAGAGGGGGCAGCGCGGGGGGAGGGGACGGACTGAGCAGTGACCAGAAGAGGGTGAACGGGTTGGGCACCGGACAGGGGAGCAGAGTTGGGGGAAACCCGATGCCTAGTGGTCTGAGCGGACCTAGCGAGCGGCTGAAGGCCCCCTGACCCCCCCCCCCCCCCGAAACATTCCCCGCGTGTCCAGCCAGCAGGAGGCAGCGGGCTCACACCCACGCCCCTCGGCCTAGTAAATTCTTCATTCTGCTGCATGTGTTCGATGCTCAGCATCAATCCTTCCTCAGCCCCCGGCGGGGGGGGACCCGCCTGCGCCCGACCTCGTACCCGCTCGTCGATTGGGCGTCTCTCATTTACTGCCCCCTGCTGGGGAGAACCAGACAGGTTCTCCCCCACCCGCACCCCATCCCACCCTGCCCTCAGCCGGTACCCCAGTGTGTACCAGCCAGTACCCCAGTTCCAAGTGGCATCCGGGGGAGGAGTCGGTCACAGAGGGCCCAGCCCATCCAGCAGGGGGGTCACTCACACACACACACACACACACACACACACGGCCTTGGGGCCTATATTATTTTGAAGGCAGGTGTGGGGGTCTGTGACGAAGTAGGAATACTGTGTGTGTGTGCCTCAGTTTCCCCTATGCATTTCTTAAGGAGTAGGGGCTGACACTGGAAGCAAGGAGGCAACCCCTCCCCTCTCCAGGTGTGCAGCCCTGATGCTGTAATCTGACCCCAGGTGGGGGAGGGAGGTCAGGTGATCTCTCCAGCCCGGGAAACAGACAAAGGAAAGCAGGGATGGGCTGGGGAGGGTGTGGTCAGTCTGGGTCTAGCTGGGAAGGGCAGAGGAGCTATCTCGCTCTCTGGCCCCAAGATGGATCCAGCTGAGGGCTCACGCTCGCTCGCTGCATGGTCTGTGTTGGACCAGATAGAGGTCATTGAATAAACCTGGGGGAGAAGCAGGAGCCCAGAATCTGGGTCTCATCTTCTAGCACCCCAGAAGGGCCTGATGGAGGGGCCCTGTTGAGACTGAGAAGCTGTGAGTTGGATGGTTCCTGACATCTCAAATAAACCGTCTATTCTGCTGGCCGGCTGAGAGTCACATTTGACTGTGGATTTGGGGTGCAGAACCCAGGGGCTCCCCCAGAACCCCGCCCAGGCGGGCTTGCTGGGGGAAGCACACGGAGGGGCAGAAGGTGCTGAATGCTCCGAGGACAGACCCAGGAAGGTGGAAGTGGGGACCCCTGAAGCTCCTGGCCTGGGAAACAGGCTGTGTATGGAGAAGGGGCCCTCCACCCGGAGTCCGGTCTGGCTTCCTAGGGAGCGGTTCCAGACCATCGCCCGGGCGCTCCGTGACAGGGTCACATTGGGGGGTGCCGAGAAGCATGGGGGGGGGGGCAGGGGAAGAATTGTTCTGGTGCCAGATGCCTGCTGGTCGAGTCTGCCCCCCCCCCCCCCACACACACACACACTCCTTCCCTGGCTTTCACTTCAGCCACGACTCTGCCCCACGGCATCAGCCTCGGGGGGGGGGGGGGCACACCCCTCCCCCACAGGCCTCCACCAGCTGCTCCCTCTACTGCCCATGCCAGGGCCCTGCCTACCCACGGCAAGTCGGGGCCCGGGGCACGTCCCAGCAGCCGGGCGGGAATCACAGGGCCCCGGACGCTGGACCCACATGTTCTGAGGAGATCCCACCCCCCACCCCCCCCCCACACACCCACCTTCTCTGTCCATCCTGCTAATGTAGCCGCGTTGCTCTGAACAGGGCCAGGGGCCTAGAGTGTGGGGGTAGCTAGAGCTGTAAGCCAAGGACTGGGGTGCGCCCCTCTGTACACAAGCATGGGGGTGACAGGGGCTGCCCTAGGGGGAGATGCGCCCTCCCCCGGGGTGGTGCCTGGGGGCTGGGCATACGGGGACCCCTTGCCCGGTGCTGGGATGCGACCACCTCTGGGGTGGTGCACGGGAGAGTGGGGATACATAGACCCGTTGTCTGGCACTGAGATTCAGCCCCTCTGGGGTGGGGTGCAGGGGCTGGGTCTATGGGGATCCCTGGCCCAGCACTGGGATGCGCCCCTCTCTGGGGTGGGTACGTGGGGACCACTGGTCTTCTCGCTCTTAGATGTCGGGCGATGACCCTACGCAGTCAGACAAAGGGCTTAATTGGGATCCAGGGTCTAGCTGGGCAGTGCCCCTAACCAGTGCTGCGCTGGGGGGGGGGCACTGACTCAAGGGGGGGGGATATTTCTCTGCCAGCCCCCGCCCCAGGGCGGGAGCTCCATGGAAATTCAAACACAACAAACCCTAATTCGCAGGGCATATCCTCGTGTTTATTAGACACAGACGGGACCGGGGTGGGGGGGGGAGAATTATTGGGGGGGTTCCCCATCCTACCTCCTGCTAACCGGGGGGGGGGCTCAGTTTCTGGGGGGTTGTCAAAAAGAGGGGGGCCCTCAGGGGCCCTCCCTCACCATTGGGGTGACATGGGGCACCTCTCAAATCTGTCACTTCAGAGAGCGCACCAAATCCTGGAGAGCTCTACAACCCCCTCCCCCCCAGGGAGTGACACCCCAAAACGAGACCGCACCCTAAGATGTGCCCAACCCAAGTGCATGGTGGGATTCCCAAATCCAGGGAGACACCCCACCTCCGACACCCAAAATTTAAGACGCCACCCTCAAAATTGAAGGGAATACCCCAGGTCAGGGTGACCACCCCAAATTTAAGGCAACACGCTGAAATTCGTGAGGATTTCCCCCAGCTCAGGGGGCACCCCTCAAATTTTAGGACCACCCCAAATTCAAGGGCCCTCCCCAGATCAAGGTGTCCTGGTGGTCTCCAAATGCCCCTCACCATGTAGGCTAAGTGCCCATTGTACCCCATCCAGGGCTCCTCACTGCATCCACATGTGGGGTACCCACCAGGAGGGGTCCCCCATTTCCCGCAGAGGGGGAGGGGTGGGAATGGGGGAGGAGCTTGTGGCTGGGGGGGTGGATGGGGTTGCCATGGTTACCAAGCCCCTGGCGCCATTCCAACAGGGTACCCCGGGGAGACGGGGGGCAGGTGGCCTGGAGGATCTGGGGCCCAGAGAGGGGCACTGTCCATGCCCAGGGTGGGCAGGGGGTCCCAGGGCAGGGGACACTGGCTAGGCCCCAGGGAATCGTGGGTAATTGGTACCCAGCTGGGGGGCAACCCCAGATCTTCAGGGCCGGTGATAGGGTCAAAGAGGTCGCCAGGGTCAGGGGTCAGGGAGGCCACGCTCAGGCTCCAGCCAGGCCCCAGTTCCGGGGCCATGAAGGCCTCGGCCACGCCCAGGAAGGAGCTGGCCGCTGGGGCGGGAGGCTCTGGGCCCGGACACCGAGGTTCTGCGGGGGGCGCGGGGTCCCTTGGGGCCTCCTGGGCCAGGATGGAGGAGGCCAGGCGGTGCGTCGAGGCTTCAATGTCAGCAAATTGCCTGGGGGGAGAAGAGAAGGGCTGTGACCTTCCCCCAACACTACCCTGAGGGGCTGTGAGCTTCCCCCAACAGTGCCCTGAAGGGCTGTGAGCTTCCCCCAACACTACCCTGAGGGGCTGTGAGCTTCCCCCCAGCAGTGCCCTGAGGTGCTGTGAGCTTCCCCCCAACAGTGCCCTGAAGGGCTGTGAGCTTCCCCCAACACTACCCTGAGGGGCTGTGAGCTTCCCCCCAGCAGTACCCTGAAGGGCTGTGAGCTTCCCCCAACAGTACCCTGAGGGGCTGTGAGCTTCCCCCCAGCAGTGCCCTGAGGTGCTGTGAGCTTCCCCCCAACAGTGCCCTGAAGGGCTGTGAGCTTCCCCCAACAGTACCCTGAGGGGCTGTGAGCTTCCCCCCAGCAGTGCCCTGAGGTGCTGTGAGCTTCCCCCCAACAGTGCCCTGAAGGGCTGTGAGCTTCCCCCCAGCAGTGCCCTGAAGGGCTGTGAGCTTCCCCCCAACAGTACCCTGAAGGGCTGTGAGCTTCCCCCAACAGTACCCTGAGGGGCTGTGAGCTTCCCCCCAGCAGTGCCCTGAGGTGCTGTGAGCTTCCCCCCAACAGTGCCCTGAAGGGCTGTGAGCTTCCCCCCAGCAGTGCCCTGAAGGGCCGTGAGCTTCTCCCCAGCAGTGCCCTGAGGTGCTGTGAGCCTCTCCCCAACAGTGCCCTGAGGTGCTGTGAGCTTCCCCCAAGCAGTGCCCCAGGGGCTGTGAGCTTCCCCCTAGCAGTGCCCTGAGGCACTGTGGGCTTAATTCAGCAGTGCCCCAAGGGACTGCAAGTTTTCCCCAGCAGTGCCCCGAGGAGCTGTGAGCTTCCCCGCCAACAGTGCCCTTAGGGGCTGCGAGCTTCCCCCCAGCAGTGCCCAAGGGGCTGCGCGCTCCCACCTGCTGATCTGGTTGTGCAGGAACCGGCGGTGGTTCACCCGCCGCTTGCCGGGGCGGCTCTTGCGGGGTCTCTGCAGCGTCCGCATCATGTGGGATGAGGCCGCGGTGACGAAGGTGAAGAGATCTCGGCCCCGCCCGGGGAGCGCCGCCTGCGGGGCGGGCAGGACGCTCAGGGACAGGCGCCCGCCCCGCTGCATCCCAGCTCCTGGGCGGTGGGGCGGCCAGGCAGAGCCCCCAGGCTGGGCGAGGCCGGCCCCCAACAGAGCCCTGCAGGAAGAAATGATCCCGGGTCTCAGCCCAGCAAGTGAGACGCCAAAGAACCCTGGGGGAAAGGGGCTGCGGGTCGGGAGTGAGGGGCACCGGCAGGGCTGGGGGGGCAGGGGGCTGCGGGTCGGGAGTGAGGGGCACCAGCCGAGCTGGGGGGGGCCCAGGGCTGGGTTGGGGGGGTCTCTGTCTCTGGATAGGGGTCAGCCCTGGCCGCGAGGGGGCAGCGCCGCCGGCTGGGCGCCCAGGACACTTACTTGGTTCGGGGTGCAGGGGTGTGAAGAATCAGCCGCGGTCGCACCCCCAGGGCTGCGTGGGGGGAAGGGGGTCGCTCGGGTCCCCGGGGGGGCTGCCACCTTCTCGCCTCCTGCCCCACAGCCCCGACCCTCCCTGCCAGCCCCGGCGCCGGCTCCGGGCTCCGGTGGGGGCCGAGCGCCACTGGGAGAAGCAAGAAGATGCTCAGAGAGTCGCTGGCTGAGCCCCCCCCCCCCCCCCCGACTCCCCCCGCACCGCTCGGAGTCCCTCCCTCCTGCCCCCCCAACTCCTGCGGGAATGGGGCACAGGGCCTGTGCCCCCCTGGAGACACTGCGAGCTGCCTCAGGGCGGGGGGGGGGGCATCTGCTGGGGGGGCGGGGAGCATGGCATGCCCCCCCTCCAGCCAAAATCCCTCACTATGATAATTGGGGGGGGCTGGGGGACCCCCTTTGACTCTAATAACAGGGGTGGCTTGACGGGGCCCCTCCCCTTATCCATCTCTTCACCTCCCTGGACCCCCATTGGAACCCCCCAACCCTCCCCTCCTCCTCCACCCTCCCCATCATCTCCTGCCCCCCCTTCTGCTCCCCCCTCCATCTTTCCTCCCCCCTCCCCCGCGCCAGCTGCCCAATTAGGACATTCTTTCCCCTGGGATGCGGCCTTGGCACTTAGCAGCAATTAGGGGCGTCCGGGGGCCACGTGCCGGCGGCTCCGTGGAGACGGGCTCAATGGGGCGCGTGGGGGCAGGAATCCGGCTGCACAAAGGGCCCCCCCCCCCGGCTCCCCCCTCTGCACCCACCTCTGGCCACCTGGCGCCGTTAGAGCAATTACTGGGAATTGGAGACTTAAGTGTGAGGTCAAAGTGTGTCCAGAGCAGCCCCCTCCCCCTCCCCCCATCAGCACCTTGCATCCAGCCCCTCCCTGCCCCCCAGATCACCCCCTGGGCCCAGCCCCTTCCTGCCCCCAGGCTCACACCCACAGCCCATCTACCCTGACATCCAGCCCCTCCCTGCCCCCCCCGATCACCCCTTGGGCCCAGTCCCCCCCCCTGCAGATCAGCCCCTCCCTGCCCCCCCTGATCGCCCCTTGGGCCCAGTCCCCCCCCCTCCCTGCAGATCAGCCCCTTCCTGCCCCCCGGCTCAGACCCGCAGCCAGGGCTGGATTACCAAAGAGGCAGACTAAGCACGTGTTTAGGGCACCAGCAAAGCAGGGGGCACCAAAAAAAAAATTTTTTTTTTTTTTAATTTGATATTTGAAAAAAAGCAGCAAAAGAGTCATCATGGGAAAAATCAGCACGTCCTTCACCTGCCTGACACTCCACTCTGCACTCTTCCCCCGGGTTCCTGTTCTCTTTTTATTACTTATCCCCACCTAAACCGGGGGGGCGGGCGGCTTACTAACGTAGTTTGAAATAATGTGAGGCACTCAGATCCTGTCCTGTATTGCAATAGTTGACTCATCAGACCCTGTTGACTTGGGGCTTGTCTTCACTAAGCGGGGAGGGATCGATCTTTGGGCGATCGATTTATCGCAGCTCGTCAAGACGTGAGAAATCGATCGCCCGCGGCGCCCCCGTCGACTCCGGAAGTCCAGCTCGTCAAGACGTGAGAAATCGATCGCCCGCGGCGCCCCCGTCGACTCCGGAAGTCCAGCTCGTCAAGACGTGAGAAATCGATCGCCCGCGGCGCCCCCGTCGACTCCGGAAGTCCAGCTCGTCAAGACGTGACAAATCGATCGCCCGCGGCGCCCCCGTCAACTCTGGAAGTCCAGCTCGGCAAAAGGCACAAGCTGGAGTCGACGGGGGAGCGCGCCGCCAACTGCCGCCGCCGTGAGGAGGGCAGGTAAGTCGGCTGTAGAGACGCCGAATTCAGCTACGTGATTCACGTAGCTGAATTTGCGTATCTACAGCCGATCCCCCCCGCCCCCCCCCAGTGAAGACCAGCCCTTGAACATGAATCTCTGGGGAGACGTACGGCAGTTCCACCGTTATATGAAACAGGAAAAATGAAATTCAGTCACATTGATCTTCATGAGACACTATTGAAAGACGGAATCCAGTGCGTATTGCCGAATGTAGAGATCGCACGACGTATTCGTCTAACAGCGGTGATTACGAACTGCTCCGCCGAACGCTCTTTTTCGCAGCTGAAAAGAATAAAAAACCCGCAGAGAACAACAATGTGTCAGGACAGACTGGATTCACTTTCCCTCTTGTATGTGGAAGCGGACGTGCCTCGTCGAGTCAGCTTCCAGGAACGGATCCAGACGTTTGCAAGTCTAGAAAGAAGCTATTTTAATCTCAGCAGACATGTAAGTTTTGTGTCATTTCGAAAAATACAGTTTTATTTTACGGTGTAGGATTGGGTTTATTTTGAATTACATATGGGGGGGGGCACCATAATCTTTTCAGTGCTTAAGGCCTCTATAGGTCTTAATCCGGCCTTGCCTGCAGCCCATCTACCCCGGCCTCCCACCCCTTCCCTGGCCCCTGGATCGGACCCATAGGCCCCTCTTGCCGGCAGCACAAGGCGGCAGACCCCCCCACACACACACACACACACACATCTGCTTCCCTGCAGTTGGCTAAGCCGCCCCCCTGCCATTCTCTCCCCCCCCCCTCACCTTGGCAAACACCACCACCCCCTTCCTGGCTGGGGGAGATCAAAGCTCACCCACCCCCCTCCCTGGGCTTCCCTGCCCTTCACAAGCAGGCAGCAAAATAAACTCAGGCTGGGAACAATGTCCCCTCTCATGTTAGCAGGGCCCTGCGGGGGGGGGGGGGGGGGCGACCAGGGCAAAGCGAAAATCCTCTGAGCGAAGAGGCCAGGACTCCTGGGTTCTAGTGGTTAGCGCAGGGAGGGGCTGGGCGCCAGGACGCCTGGGGCTTCTCCCTGACTCTGGGAGGGGAGTGGGGTCTAATGGTTAAAGTGGGGGGGGCTGGGCGCCAGGATG